>JAKFHU010001482.1:7500000-10000000 GCA_023783475.1 Daubentonia madagascariensis | reverse complement strand
CGACTGGACCTGCCCTTGGGAACAGCTGAACCCAAGCCAACAGTGGATTCACAGATTTCTGTCTGTGAGGGAGTTAAAAAGCCCTTGCTTTTTCAGCGCCTGAGAATTACAAGTGTTTAATACAAAAAACAAACAAGCTAAGAACAGACCAAGCCCCAGACGCCACATTCTATTGTTATTACCCAAGAAATAAATACATGTTCCTTGAAGAAAATATTGCAGGCTATTTATCCATCTATCCATCCATCTATATATGTCAGCAATTCATCTCTAATTCTAAATTATATATAAATTTTAACATATTGTTCATTCTGTTTTGTCTCTTGTTTTTAGAATACCTAACAATAATGCCACATTCAGAATGGATAACAGTTAACCGCCAAGCAATCACTGCTTTTTTGTTTGCCAGAATAAAATCTGTATTCAGCCTCATTTTCCTTTCCAATTTAGAAGATATTTTTCAGGTCACCTCATTTGAAAAAGAATATAAAATAATAACAGAAATCACCATTTGTTACTATGTGTCAGACACATTGCAGACGGTACCTTAAAAAAAAAGAACCTCTGTACTGGAGAAGCGCTCAGATATGTACAAAGGCAGAGGACGGTGTAATGCCACCTCAGCTACCCCTCCAGCCCCAACAGTCGCCCACGCGCCGCCCCTTCTGCTCGGACTGCACCGACCTCTGCCCCGACTGGAGTCTGCTAAGCTCGTGTCCGACACCGCAGCTCCCCTCTGCCAGTCGCTCCGGTCTCTAAAGCAGAACGCGCTTAGCACATGGAAGGAGGTTCACAGCAATCCCTCATCGTGTCTCTGGTTGTCATCTCTGTGTCTTCAGGTCACGTGTTAAGCATCAGAGACAATATGTTCTTCAACAAATAAATGGCAAGAGAAGCAAAGGGGCTGAAGCACATGGATAGGAAGAGATTTAGGAGACATCAAGCAAATGCAGTGTGTGGGCCTTGTTAGGATCCTGATTTGAAAACAAATGTATCTGTGTGTGTAAGTGTGTGTGTGGGGTGTATGTGGTGTGTGGAGTGTGTGTGCGAGTGTGTGGTATGTCTGAGGTGAGAAAAGCATTTACACCCCAATGGCTGAGCGCCTTATAGCAGGCTAAGCAACTCCCACCCCTGAAGATACCTAAATCCTAATCCCTGGAACCTGTGACTATGACCCAATGTGGCAAAATCTCTGCAGATGTGATTAAATTAGGGATTTTGCAATGAGATCATCCTGAATGATCTGGGTGGGCCCTAAATGCAATCACAAGTGTCCTTATCAGAGGGAGGCAGAGGGGGACTAATACACAAAGGAGTCTTCGAAGACTCTGGCCTTGAAGACTGCAGTGATGTGGCCACAGGTCAAAAACGCCGGCAGCCACCAGAAGCCAGCAGAGGCAAGGAAGGGGTTCTCCCTTAGATACCTTGGTTTCAGCCGAGTGACACTAATTTTGGACTTCTGGCTTCCAGAACTGTGACAGAATCAATTCCTGTCACTTTGAGCCATGCTATTTGAGACCATTTGTTACATCAGCTGCAGGGAACTGCTACAAGCCTTGCTCTCCATTCTAAGATGGCTAGAACCTTTTTTGCAGGTAATAGGGGTCCTTGATGCCGTGTGAGCCTCGGAGTGTGCATGTGATTGGGAGCAGACTTCAGGAGGGGGCCAGGGCAAGATGGCTTAAAAGGGGAGCCGGTCAGAGGCTGTCCGGCCCACCCCTCCCCGCAGGAGCTGATGCGGCTAGAGCGGGAGGTGGGAGGGTGGGGCGCAGCAGGTGCGGCAGGCACAGCGGGTCTGCAGTCTCGGGCAATTCCTCTCCTGACTGAGGGTGCTTGTGAGCAGGACACGGCTCCCAGACTGTCTGAACACCCCTCAGGTTCACGCTCAGGGCTGCCTCGCTGCACGCGGGATTTCAGGGCAGGATCCCGGGCCTCCACCGCACAAGACCCATTTGTCACGGCCGATGCATCCATCGCTCGTCGTCTTTCTGGGCTGCTTTGTTTTTGTTCTTTTCACTTCTGGTGTCTGAGGCCAATCTCTACTCTTACAAATAATGGACCACAAGGGACTGACATGCAAAAGCGAGGCACTAAGAGAACAAGTGTGCTGAGACCGAGCTCTACTCAGAGGACTGTCGTGGGGGCGTCTCTGAAGGTTTCTCCCTGGTCACAATCTGCTTGACTCCTCGAGGTCCGATTCAAGTAAGAGGCAACTCTTGATGGGCCACCCACGGCCCACCCACGAGCCTCCCAGCTCCCCTTCTCCCTGGGCCCCCGAGCGTCTCTTTTCCGTAATTCTTGCCACTCCTGGCTGGCTCTCCGCCTCTGTTGTATCAGGACTCCAGTGTGACCCTTCCCTGGGGTCTGGGCCCCTTGGCACCCCAGAAGTGGGGGAAAGGGAAGGGTGGGGGATGGGGGCAGGGGACACCTCGAGCTGCAGCCTCTCTGGGGGACCATTCTGGGAGAAGCTTCTCCCAGCATGCAGACCCTTCAAGCCCGCTTTTAAGGCAGTAAGTGAGAACAGTGTGGCTGGGCAAGGGTGAAAGACGCAGAGGAAAGTGTGGGAAAGCAGCAGCCAGATGGGGAGGCAGCGGCAGGGCAGACACGGGAGGCCTTTTCTGTGTACCCCTTGCCCAGCTTAGACCAAGAGGGCTCCGACACCTTGGTGAGCAGGCACCATCACTTCCATCACCACCATTTCCAAACGGGAAGGAAATGGGGGCAGGGGGAGGTTCCCACCAGAATTGCAGTGGGGGAGGGGCTGTGCATCTAGCAGAAACAAGTGTCCTGTGTGGGACCCCTTGGGAGGTGCCAGTAGGTGGGGAGTCAGGGCTGCAGGAGGCCTAGACGGAGGAGTGGCAGGTGCCGGCAGGAGTGAGCCAGACAAGAGAATTCCAGGAAGTGCTGCCTTCAGCCCTTTCAAGAAAACCCAGAAAGGCTCTTTGAACAGGACTGAGGCCTGGCCCTTTGAGACACCTGTTGGGGTCTGAACTTGCATAAAACCTAAAACCTGCAACTTCTGTGAGTAGAGATAGCCTTGCTGCCCCCCTCCTTTGCTAATCTGAGAAGCGAATCTCACCTCCATGGGAGTGCTGGCTAATAGGGCCCCTCCTGAGTCACAGGAGGCATCATACAGCACCTCCTTTTTTCTTTGTTTCAAGATAACAAAGCAAGCACACCGGGCAGGCAACTGGGAAGGGGGCATGTTCTCATGCAGAATTGTTTTTCATGCCACCCTTCAAATATAATGTAATTCTAAATCTCCCTTTAAAAAATTGTGCCCCATCCATGAAGTTGAGCAGTTTCAGAACTGTGTCCAAGCTGGCACCCTCTCCACTGGCCTGTGCTTGCTGAAGCCACCTTACTCCCCCTTTTGAAAACCAGCAGACTGCCTCTGCCTGTTCTGTTGCTTTGGCGTCTGCATAGACAGACCTATGGACTGCTGGAGTTTTGGGCCCGCCTCCTTCCAACCTCCTCACTGTGCAAGACAAAGTGGTCACATGGTCGGTCAGGCTGCAGAGTGTGTCAAGGTCATTTGGTGGTCCCCAAGCCTTGCCCTTCACCCTTGGCTGGAGGACAAAGAGGTGAAGCTTCCGTAGAGGGAGTGGCCAGGCAGGACCAGGTGTCTGATGTGCTGAGGGGGTGGGGGTGGGGCCTTGGGGATGCCGTTTACCCTTCTGGACCACGATGCTGTCTTTGGTGACTTGACATCCTTCCAGGCCCCTCCCACTTTGTGGCTTTAGGATTCCAGAGGCTGGAAGATGGGAAAAGGTGATGGTCACTTCCATGTCTCAAAGGGGGTGTTATGGGCTGAACTGTGTCCCCTTAGAATACACAAGTTGAAGTCTTAACCCCCAGTACCTCAGAATGTGACCTTATGTGGAGACACGGTATTTAAAGAGGAAATCAAATTAAAATGAGGTCATTAGGGTGGTCCCTGACCCAATCTGACCGATGTCCTCATAAGAGGAAATGAGGACACAGACACGCACAGAGGGACGCCCATGTGAGGCCAGAGAGAAGACGCC
The DNA here is from genome assembly GCA_023783475.1 of Daubentonia madagascariensis. Taxonomy (NCBI): domain Eukaryota; kingdom Metazoa; phylum Chordata; class Mammalia; order Primates; family Daubentoniidae; genus Daubentonia; species Daubentonia madagascariensis. The sequence goes on along the minus strand of JAKFHU010001482.1, from coordinate 9,995,972 downwards.
GTCTGGGAACTGTGGCCTCCAGAACTGTGCCGGGGTCAGTATCTGTTGGGGAAGCCGCCCAGTCTGTGTAGTTTGTTAGGGCAGCCCGAGTGACTAGCACAGGGGGACTGCGGCTCTGGCAAAGCGGAGACCACCGGGGTGGGGGCGGATCCTTGGCACCTCCTGACCCAGCTCTGCATTTCTGCTGGGTCACTGACCGATGATCCCACGGGTTCATGCAGACACGAGCCCGCCGTCGGGCCTTCCTGCACACCTGGGGGTGGGGGGCACAAGTACTTTGGTTCCAGCCCTGTAGCTGGCAGCTCCCCTGAGATCCTCGTGGACTAGGACAAAGCGCCAACCCAAAGGCGGCAAAAGTGATCCCGTTCCTGGCGCTGACGGCCACGCCCTCGCCGCTGTGGCCACGCCCTCTCTGTCTTAACCACGCCCCTGTGCCACGCCCTCTCCGCCTTCGCCTCTGCGGAACGTGCCTTTGGGGAGCAAGCCCTTCCTCACCGGCCCACGGGGAGGGCACTGCCCCCCGAACCGGACCGCGGGGCCCCATGGGGAGGAGGCAGCCCGACACACACTGCCAGCCAGGCGCTGCGCACAGGTGCGGGCGCAGAGAGGTACCTGCGCCGCGGCAGGGGCTCCCTGGGAAGGGAGGGAAGGCGGCGAGCGGGAGCGGTCGGTCGGAGTGGAGACGCAGAGCGCGGCGGGGTGGCCGGCAGGGCTGGAGCCAGCTGTCCCCACGCTCTGCTGGCCCCGTGGGAGCCCAGGAGAGCAGCGGCAGGGTGACAAGCACAGACGTCCATCTGGGCCTTGGCGAGCTCCCTCGGGCAGGGCTCCGTGGTCGCTGGGTGGGGCTGGAGGAGGTACAGGGGGCAGTTTGGAGGGTCCCCTAAGAGCCAGGCCCTCGCAGGGCCAGAGTGGGGTGGAACACAGCGGTTCTGTGAGTGTCCCAGAGCTGCCACAACAAAGTACCACAAACTGGGTGGTGTGAAGCAACAGAGACGTCCTCTCAATTCCGGAGGCCAGAAGTCTGAGCTCAAGGCATTGGCAGGGCTGGTTCCTTCTGAGGGCTCTAGGGGAGGGTCCTCGCCTCTCTCCAGCTCCTGGTGGCTGCTGGCAACCCCTGACTATAGACACATCCCTCCTTGTCTAATTCTCGGTCTCTGTGTCTTCTGTTCTCCCTGTGTCCAAATTTCCCTCTCCTGAGAAGGACACCAGACGTACCGGATTAGGACCCGCCCTAACGCAGTATGGCCTTGATGTAATTATGTCTGCAAACATCCTATTTCCAGATAAGTCACTTTCCCAGGTGCCAGGGCTTAGGATGTGGACTTATCTTTTTGGACGACACAATTCAACCCACAACAGCAATGAGGGGGTGGACAGAAGTCAACGGCAGGATGTGGTGCCTGTGTGGGCAGGCGGGAACCGAGGGGAACCCGGGGCTCTCGTGTGGGCCACTTGGCCGACGGTGGCCATGTCTACCGAAATAGGGGGCGCTGGAGAAAAGGGGGTGAGTTGAGCTGGCCACGTGGGGCTTGAGAAGCCCTGGGGCTTCCGATCAACAGGAGAGGTCCTTCCTCCCCCCCCTCCTCTTTTTTTTCCTTTTTATTGCCTTGAAATTTAATTAGAAAAATTAAGCATGGTTTTCCTGCCAACCCCACCTGCCGCAGTAGCTGGAGTCACCGTCCTGTCCTTCCTGCTTCTTCCCCACGCAGAGGCCAGGGGAGCGCCTCGGCTGGCCGGCTGCCTTATCTGCTTCAAGTACTGCCACAGACCCGGTGTCTGCTCCATGCCGCTGGACTTTCAGGGTGGTGTCACTGCCATGTGCCATCACCTGCACGTAGTATGTCCCATGCCAGGATGAGATCAACGTTGTGTCACCGGCATGCCCCATGTCACGTAGCCCATGTCACAATGTGTGTCAAGGCAATGTGGCCCATTGTGCTGAACACAAAGAATTCCTCTCGGACTCACTATTTTTAGTTTGATGCCTCGGACTCACAGTAGTTGACTGAAGCCGCTAGCCCCCCAGCTGTCTCTTCCAGAAGACAAGCCTGGCACTTCTGAGGGGCAGGTGGGAGGTGGAGATGCCTCAACAGGTCCTTTTGGTGTCTGGACCCACCAGGCCCCAGGGCATCCTCTCAGGGCGCCCCGATGCAGTGTGGGCTCTCCACAGGGACCGAGGCTGAATCAGAAACCCCAGACCCCAGGAAGACCCGGAGAGACCCCAGAGTCCTGGACCTGGAGAGGCCTGGGCCTCAGGGAAAGCCTTGGCAGGGCTGGTGCTGGGCAGAAGACTAATTGGAAAAAATAGGGTGTGGGGCCTGGCACATACCACCAATAGGGTGTGGGGCCCGGAGGCTGCCTGTGGTTCTGACACCAGCCTGTGTCTGCTGTGTGCTCAGCCCATACCCTCTGAGCTCAGTCGTGGGACCCCAATTAAGTGACATGATAAGGCATTTAACACTTTGGGCACCTGGGGGGCAGGCCCCGCTGTGACTCTGAGAAGGGCTGCCTCTGGCCCCACCAGCTCTGTTCCCACTTCCTCATCACATCTCAGCCCCTGGAACCAAAGGGGCTCCACTGGCTCCTCTGTCACCTTTGCCTTCTGCTGCTTGTGTGTGTGGGGGGTGTGTGGCATGTGTGGGAGGTGTGCATCTGCATGTGTGGTGTGGTGTAGTGTGTGTCTCTCCTTTCAACAGCAGGGCCCACACCACCTGCAAATTGACTGTGCCACGCTGAAGGGTGTCACTCCCCCCTTCTGCAGAGGGAGTGAACTCGAAACCCGGAGGCCCTGGTGCAGCAGGAGAGCGCACAGGTGTGCAGCTGCCCCCTGTGAGGGAGCGCTCCGAAGTGCCCTTGTCCTGTGTCATCTGTCCTCCCTCCCTGCCTCCTCAGCTCAGCCCCCACAGCGCCCACGGCACCCGACAGTCGGAGGAGAAATCGAGGGCACTTGTGTTCTTTTCCTCGGTGAGGAAGTGAGTGGAAGGAGGGTGGATTGGGGGCTAACCTGGGAAACAGTCACATAACGTCAATAAACCGAAAGGACCCGACAGAAGGGCGTGCTTATTTCACAGAGCACGCCTGGACACGGCCCATGCCAGGATGACGGCTTGCTGCACGGGGCCATGTGACCACTGGGAGCCCAAGGCTGGGGACTCTCCCAGCCAAGCACCGGGATGGGGCTGCCTTAAACCCATGGTATGGATACACAGGTAATGCGCAAACACATAAAGGTAACGACAGCTACACAGCACTGGCCAGGTGTTGGCCTGTTCTGGCACTGGACGCACATTAACACGTTCATCTTCCCCAAATCTGTGAGGTAGGTGCTCCCTTCCCCCCACTTCACAGATGGAGACACCAAGGCACCGGGAGGATGAGTGACTTGCCCAGCAAGGGCCACACAGCCCCTGGGCGCCAGGGCAGACAAACCAGCCCCTGCGGTGCTCTCCCCCACGTCCCGGCGCCTGCCCTCGAGCGCCACGCGACGGGATCCAGGTGCGTCCGTCCTCCCTGGACAGCTGCTCTCCTGCCGCAGCACTTGCGCCTCCACGCACCACAGACTCACCACACAGCCTCCGGGCCAACGCAGCGCGACTCGGGACCTGGGGAGGGGCTTTGGGAACACACAGCTTTTCAGCAGACACAGTAAAAAAAACCCACTGCAATGGACCGATCCTTTGCCAACTGAGGAAATAAGAATAGAAATGACCGAGACTTGAAAAGCATCAGGCAGATTCGATTCATCCATGTTGAATGGGCGAACAAAACGTGATGTGTCCATACGATGGAATATTGCTCAGCCCTAACAAGGAAGGTAATTCTGACACATGCTACAACATGGATGAACCTTGAGCACTTCATGCTAAGTGAGTAAGCCAGTCCCAAGAAGACAAATACTGTTCGATTCCACGCATATGATGTCCCTAGAGCAGCAAATCCATGGAGACAGAAAGTAGAGTGGCGGGTGCCGGGGCTGGGGAGGGGAGGGGATTTAGTGTTTCATGCGGACAGTTTCAGTTTGGGAAGAGGAGAAAGTTCTGGAGATGGTGGTGATGGTTGCACAACAATGTGGATGTATTTAATGCCACCGAACTGTGCACTAAACATGGTTAAAATGGTGAATTTTATGTCATGTATTTTACCACAGTTTTTAAAAATGAAAAAAATTAGGCAGAGAATCTAAAGCACACTGAATAAAACATTTGGGCTCTTCTTTTAATTGTTTCTAGACTGAGTTTTGGGGGTACTGGGAGTTTCGGTTTAGGCCAAATGCTCCTGTGTGTCCACTTTTGGGATTTGGGGAGATGTGTCATGGCAGGGGTGAGGGGAACAAGTAGCCTGGGACCGGGCCCAGACAAATAAACTGCAACCTCAACTGAAAATATTTCTTTCTGACCTTGAAAGTGTTGGGACAGTGACCCACAACACGGCTGTGTACTGAGGGCGCCCAGGAATAGGTGCATATGCTCTTCAAACTCCTGTAGATGGACCTTCACTTGTGCACTATCTTAGAACGCTTTTTTCTCAAAAAGATGCAGTACCCTGGAAATGCAGACACTCAACCACAAAAGCAGGAGGCAAACAGCCTGGGGAGCTGAGCAAGGGGCTGTGGGCTGCATCTTAACCCCTCACAAGCTGGGCACTGACTTGTCCACTGCACCCCAGGAGCTGTCCTCACGGGCTCCAGCGCCTGCCTCTGTGTGGCTGAAGCAATGCCCTGCCCAGGCTGTGTTTGTCTGGCTGAGTTGGGAGGAAGCCACGGAGCATGGACACTCTTTGTCTGGGGCAGGACTGGCTGGCCAGTCGCTGTGTCTTGTCTAGGGGGACACCTGAGGTCCCTGTGTGCACTCAGGGAACTCTCTCAGCCCCCCTTGCCGAAGCCCTTCCCCAATTCCCCCGGAGTGATGCTTGCGGGTCAGCTGCAGCCAAGTGAGTGAGCATTTGGGTGGGACAGGGTTCAGTGGGAGAGGCCCTGTGGTGTGTCCTCCATCCCTAGGCAGGACAGGGCTGTGGGGCCCAGGCTCTCAGTGACCCCAGGCTACCTGGCGCTGGTCCCTGCAGTCTCCCTGCCCAGCTTGTGCCCCAAGGCATCCCCATTGCTGGCACTGAGATCAGCACCTGCTGAGTCCCTGTGTCATCTCTCATTTGCATGACAGTTCATCTGCGGCACCTGCAGGGATACCAGGCCCTTTCTCTGTGCCTGCTTCCCCTTCCTGACCACCAGAGCCATCTCCCCCACATCTCTGAGGCCACACATGCTCCAGGTTGGAGATGAAGTTTCAGGCAGGGGCACCCAGGATCTAGGGGCCCTAGGGACTGCTTCTCTCTTCATGAGTCTTTGGTTCAGATTCACAGTGGACTCAGGAGAGTTACCAAACAAGTGACAGGAAGGTGCCTGCCATGGCTTCTTCCAGATCTGCAAGTTGGCAGGTTTGGGGCGTGAGAAGTATCTTGGGGCCATGCAGCACCCAGGCCTGCAGGACCAGATGGCATTACTGAGCTTCCCCACATGCCCTGCACCCTTCAACCACATTGCTCAGCATCGTCTGCATGGTCACCCTATGGGGGACACCATTGTCTGCCCACTTCACCAAGGATAAATGACTTTGCCCAGGCCTCCCAGCTGGCAATTGGCAGAGCCGGATGCAGTGAGGCCGTCTGTCCCAGCACCAGTCCCTGCACCCTGTGTGACTGCCAAGAGCAGAGGAGCCCTACAATGTAGGGTAGCGCTGCATTTAGTCTGAGAGGTCTCCAGGTCATGAATGGTCAGCCCTGAAGTTGTCCCCTCCCAGACCTCTGGACCCTGGAAATGTCTGGCTGGAGAGGCCACACCAGTGCAGAGGAGGGGAGGCCAGCAGTGCCCTGCCTTTGCAGTGTCCTGGGCGAGCGCTCGGAGGGACCGCGTTTCCCAGAGTCCATCCTTGGACAGCACCTGCTGTGGCATCTCAGGCAGCCAGGCACTAACAGTAACAGCTGGGATGCTCTTACTAACCTTCACAGCCCAGCTTTCACCCAGGCAGAGACACAGGCGTCACCCCCAGCCAGCAGTCAGGACAGAAATGGGGCTGGCAGTGAAATGCTCCCTGTGGCTACCACCCCCATTCTTACGCTGGAAACCCCCTTTCTCCAGCTTCTCTTGGTCCAATGAACTTATATTACCATTCGCATATCTGTTTAAATATCTCAAGTTATAAACATGCAACGGGAAGACAAACGATACGCTGGACTGGGACGATGGCCGAGGAGAGCTGCCGTGTACCTGGGTGTGGGGAGTAGCCGGCGGGGCCAGAGCTGAGCGTCTGGGGTGGGTACGGGTGAGCCTGGCCGTGGCTGTCCCTGCATGAGTGAGCAGAGACCTACGCAGCTGCGGAAAGGGCGAGGTGCATGTGGGCGAAGCAGGCACACGCCTTCTGAAGTGAAAGAAGATTTGCATCCGACTGGGCCAGGGCAGGACAGACATATTCCAGGAGGGTGGAAGTGCACCCGTGAGCCAGGTGAGACTCAGACCCTGCTGTGCTGAGCACCCTGGACAAGGCTGGGGCGGGTGCACTCCGCACACAACAGAACCGATCGCCTGAAGAGCCAGCTTGACACTGCAGCTCACATTTGTGCCAAAGGCCCAAAATGAAGGCAGAGGGGCCTGAAGGCCCTTGGGGTGCAGGGTCTGAGTGGGGACGGGGAGGAGCAGGCAGCTGGGAGAGAGCTTCCCTGGGGCTAGAACCAGAGGTGGCCCCAGGGATGCAGAGTCCGGGTCTCCAAGTGCAAGGGGGAGGGCCTGAGCCAAAGGGAACATCTAGGGGACCCACCAAGGCTGACCTTGGGCCCCAAATTGCAACAGGACCAGGTTGGGCGGAAGACGGGAGGGTCTCGAGAAAAGCTGGGCAGCCACCCCCTGCCCACCCCCGCAACCGGTGCGGAGAAGATAGCCCTGGGCTCTGGCTGGCCAAGGGGGCAGTGGCAGGCGGGGAGGAGGCAGTCACAGGTGGGGCGCAGCCACCACGGCAAAACCATTGAGGACGAGGACGGGCCTTCTGCGGACACTCTAACGACATTCAAACGCTGCTCTTCCCTCCTGGCCTTTCTCGTTGGTTTCCCTGCTGCACAGCAGAAACAGCTCGGCAAACTCTAGCGGCTGTTTATGCATTAAGACCTGGGTTCCAGCTGTGAACAGGTCTGGGACAAAAACACAGCAGTCCAGAGTTGCCAAGGGGTCGGGAAGAGTGTGGACTGTCCTGAGGGAGCCACCAGACCAAGGCGAGGGCTCCAGCAGAGGCCCTGGAGTGTTCAGTCTTGCCCAGATATGGCTTCTCACCAAACCCAAGCCCGAGGCCAGGCCCAGGGGCCCCTGAGGCCTCTCTCACCTCATTCAGAAGGTTGGCAAGCCCAAGCCCAGACGTGCCACCAGGCAGGAGCCCCCAAGCTCCCCAGTGCTGAGTGCATTGCCCCTGTCATCCCGTGGGTGGCTCAGCTGGCTGCACCCTTCCCTACAGGCAGGAGAAAGGAGCAGGTTCTGAGGCCAGGGGCCCCCTGGCCAGGGGAGGCTGAGCAAAGAAAAAGCAACCCCCTGCAAAGACAAAGGGCACCAGCATCTGAAATGCAGTCCTCCTGAGGCAAAGATCTCGACTCTGGGTTTGGAGACCCCAGCCCCCACCTCCCTTCTCCTTCAACAGCTCACCTGAGGGATCAGATACAGGGTGAGGGAGGGCTTCACTGCTGCCAGGCAGTGCCTGATCTATGTGCCCCGGCAAGTCGAGGAGCACACGACAGGACAGGTGTGTGGGGTGCCACTGGCCAGGTGAAACCGTCGCCAGGCCAACTGGCAGCTCCTAACCCCGGTCGTCCTGGTGGCCACTTGGTCTGCACAAAGGGCTCCTCCCCCACAAAGCCAATCTCCACAGAGGAAGGAAACTTGTTCCCCAGGCCCCACACGTGGTGGCACCCTGGGCCCTCCTCACCAGCCCGCCGACCCTGCAGCACCTGCTGCTCCAGGGGACTAGGCCCAGCACACTGCCCAGGCCACAGCGGACAGTCCTGGGGCAGCTATCACTAAGTGGGGCTCAACGTGCACCATCAATGTCACGTTCACACCGGACCCTAGCACTCAGCACATGGCAGATGCTCAACAAATGTGTGTGGCTAACCGACTGGGTGATTTGCCCCACCCCATTTACTTCTTACAACACCACCACAATCCCCCGTTTTATAGCTGAGACAACAGTGACAAAGGTGACGTCATCAACACCAGAAGTGGAGGTGATGAGACTAGGACTCAGTTTCTCTGACCCTGGGCACCAGCATTCTGCCACTTCAGAATCCTGCCTCCCACCCAGGAGACAAGCCACCCCAGCCCCGTGAGCTTCTGCTGTGCAACCTCAGGGGGATGGAGACAGCAGCCCCTGATTCCTGTGGCTGGTGTCCCATGGTATAAGCCTGAGCAGGTGATATGACACCTCTGTGTGTCTGGAGTCTTCTTCATATTAAAAACAAAGCAGTGACCTGGCTGCCAAATAGCAGTGATGGTCTCTCCGAATCCTCTGGAATGCCCACAGGATCACCTTTACAGGTCGGGCCAAGACAGGATGTGCAGGCACATCCAACCTGAGGCCCCCTTGAGAAAACTTCAGATCTTCCACCCTAAGCTTTGCTGGAGCACGTGACACCACAGATGCCTCCCTTTGGATGTCACCTCTTTCCCCACCCCCTCTGCCCTCTCAGGGGGAAAGCTGGAGTGACCAGGGGTTGGAAACTAGAGGGACCAGGAGCACAGAGTGCAGGAGCCTCCAGCCTGCCCGTTAGCAGGACTGATGACTGGGGGTGCAGAACAACACAGCGGCAGAGCGCAGCAGCACACACCCTCACGCCACAACTTGCGGCATTTATCCAGTGCCTGGGACTTTAAGAAAGGGAATGGCGGCTGATGGCAGCGCCACAGAGGGTGCTCTCAGCTGAGCCCCACGATGTCCGGGCAGTGCTGTGCTGCTCTGCGCTTGCTGCTTGTGGAGTCCGCGAGGTGAGGGAGAGGTCATCATTCTCCAGCACAGGCTTGGAAACCCCAAACGCCTTGACTCTCCACCAGGGCTGCAAGTGCCCGAGGAGCGCGCCTCCTGCATTAGCAACAAGGAGCAGAGGGCAGGGAGCAGGGCCAGGGACAGGCAGTGGCCTCACGGCGGCAGAGGCACAATGACCATGGTCGCCTCCTCCCTGTGTCTATGGGAGAGAGAGAGAATAATGCCCATGGTGTTCCGCAACGTTCCAGGCACTGCTCGCATCCTCCACTTCTCACTGCGGTCCACAAAGCAGATGTCATCATCCCTGCTCTGCAGACAAGCAGCCCCCAGCAGCCAAGCGACTTGCTCACGGTCACAGAAGGTGGTGGAGCCAGTGTTCGACACCAGACCTGCCCCTCCGGAGCACAGGTGCCCATCCTCCTGGGGCTGCTTTCCTGGAGGTCACCCCAACCTTGATGTGTCAACTGGGAGAAACTACCCTGCCCGCAACGACAGTCCTGCCCCCCACACTCGAGACTCACCTCCCCCCTCAGCCTCTCCTGCAGTTTTCACCCACTTCCAAGAGAGCTGCTCCTGGGACATCTTTTGGGGTGTTCTAAGGAGGGACCTGCCACTGTTGACCTGGTGACAACTTGCCTCTTTAAAAATATTTTAAAAAGTCAGGTCTTTGCTAAATTCTCATCTCTTGGGGAAGAAAAAGTGTGTGCTCATGTGCATGAGTGCATGTTTGCATGTGCATATGTGTGTGCATGTGTGGACATGGTTGTGTGTGCACATGCATGTTTGTATGCCCATGTGTGTATGTGTGCACAAGTTTGTGCATGCCTTTGTTGTGCATGTGTATGCATGTTTGTGAGTGGATGTATGTGCACTGGAGCAGTGTGTGTGTGTGTGTGTGTGCACATGCTGGAGCAAGGAAATATTCAAGGGAGGGCCGTTCCTTCCTTTGGGAAAGGGCAGCTATTACATTTCCATATAGTTGGAGGTGGCTGGTCCTGGAAGTCAGGAGACCTGGGTCTAGCTGTGCATCTGCCATTGACCAACTGCCCAACACTGATGAAACAGAGGGTTGACCACCTGTCCTGGAAGAGGCTTCCTACTCTCAGTTAACTGACTCTATCAATGCAGGCTACAGGGAGGGAAGAAGGGCTGTACTTTCCACTTCACGGGGATCAAGCTGGGGAGAGGGTGAGGGTGGCTTTTTGGCTTAAATCTACTGATTAAGGTGGCCAAATGCACATCTGAGAACAGGAGTGACCCAAACTTGGCCAGCACCTGCTCTGTGCCCGGCTGGGGCATCTCTCCTCCTTCCCTTTGCTCCCAGGGCTCTGTGGACTGCAAGGTAAGAAGCAGCCGCTCACTCAGGCTTCCAGCAGTGTCCAGCTGAGGTCTGGGAGCAACTGCCTCACAATGGCTCTTCGCGGGGGATTTCAGGGGAGCTAAGGAGAGCCCCTCTCCAAGCCAGCTCTCTCACTGTCCCTCTCTGCCAATCAGAAGCAGGGGTCTAGGGACACTCTAAGGCCAGGGGAAGGGCCTTAGAAGGGGAGGGGCCTTGAACAAAGGGGGTCTGTTCTGAAGCCCTCTCCCGTGTAACTCAAGTTGGTTAGGAACACTGAACATTTGGAGGACTTCCTGTCTCCAAACTGGAGGGCAGGTGTTCTGCAGAACTGGACCAACGGGCCACCCAGTCTCTCTGCGGGCAGTGGCCCCGGGAAGCACAGCAGCCCGGAATGCTGCTCCGTTGTCTGGGCTGATCACCTGCGGGGACCAGGACGCAGTGGGGAGCAGTCCCCGCTGGGCCCGCCCCCTGCACCTGCCCCCTCCCACCAGGAAGCAGCTCAGAGGGCGCCGAGGGTGACCCAGGGACTGTCCCGAAGGTCTGGGGGTGTCTGCTTCGTTGCATCAGAAATTAAAGGCTTAATGTACCCACCTTTGAATGTAAAAACTCTCGGCTCAACCAGATTTTTTTAAAAAGAAAAGCTCTGCCCATGAAATAGAAAAAATGCACCCCCGTCACGAGTCGCCCGTTCCCACGGGAAGCCGGCGCGTGGGGAGCCCGCCCCGCAGAGCCCCCAGCCCCGGCCGAGCTGGCGGAGCGCACGGAGGCCTCAGCCGGACCTGGGGCCGCGACGCACCGACAGCGCCCCCGCCCCCTCCCCCCCCCCCCCCGCTTCGCCCCGGGCGCTGTCCCTGTGTCCCCGGGCGCTGTCCCCGGCGGGGCTCGCCGTAGCGGGGGCGCGGCCGTGGCGGGGGGGTACCTTCTGAATGCGCCCATCGATGTCCAGGTAGATGGCCTTGGGCCGGTAGCTGGAGGAGCCGGCTCCCATCTTGCGCCGCGCGGCCGCGCTTGGACTTTTTACTGTACTTTCCCGTCGCAGCCGCCGGGAGGGCGGGAGCGGCGCGGGAGGGGGCGGCGGGGGCGCGCAGCCAACCAGAGCGGCGCCGCGCCGGGGGTCGCCTCCGCCTCCGCCTCCGCCTCCTTTCTGGAGCTGCGGCTCCCGCGCCCTGGCGCACGGCGGCTCGGGGCTCGCGCGCTCCTCCTCCCGGCAGCCGCCTCCCCGCCGCTTCCCTCCCCCCTTCCCCGTCTCCCCTCTTTCCCCGCACCTCCCTTCCCACGTTAAGGCACGCCCCCTTTTTCTTCCTTTTGACTCCAGCCACCCTGGGCCCAGGGCCAGGTCGGCAGCCTGTCTCCAGATGCCCTGTGGACAGATAGCCGCAGCGACCCCCTTTGCCTCCGAGCTGCTCACCTCCCACGTGGTCAGCCGGTCGTCAGCCGACGCTGGGCTGAGAATGGCCCGAGCTGTTGCTATGGTTGTCACCAGACCAAGCCCGCTTTGCGCCGGGAACATCCCCCTGGCTTCCGTTCTCCCATCGGAATAGAGGATGGGAAAATGTTCTCATTCATCCACATCCTTCCCCTAAGTTTTCTGTTCATTCTAGGGGGTGTCAGCCTCTTCCAGCTGCACTAGGAGCTGAAATGGCAATTTTATTTCCGTCTTTTATGTAGCCTAGCGAGGATTACCCAGCCACAAGCCGTTTGCTGGATTCCGTGCTGTCCTGGTCTCCTCCGGGCCCCCTTTGTTCATTGCTACAGGGAGTGGGGGGGGGTTGGGACAGCCTCTTGACCTGCGGATCACAGACGGGGCTGCCTTTACAGCTCCCCAATTCTCTTGGGGCCATCCCAGTGGGCATGAGTTGTGGGGGGAGCTAGTAAATGCTGTAGTGGCTCTCAGTGCGTGTTGCTTTTGGAAGCGAGTGTCAAAACCAGCCGGAGAATGTGCTTATTGTTTCACTGGAAGTGAATTCTAAGCTACCGCTTTCCATCTGTTAAGCGTCTGGGTTTTGCTTGAGTGAGAGCCTGGTGCGCACAGGCTCCTCCCTCCCTTCCAGGCCTGTGGGAGCCAGGCCAGCAAGGCCACGGCCAGTGGTCATTTCCTCTCCCTTCTCTGGCCGTCCGGATCTCTGCCTGGTGGATGGTCACTGGCTTTACAGACTCCTCCAGGGTCATCTGGAGCGTAGGCCAGGGCTGGGGCCCTGGAGAAGGTGAGACCTCCCCATTTGTCCTCGGGGGCTGTCCACAGGGGTGACTCATTGTTAGGTGAAGTCAGTGGTCTTCCTCAGCCTTTGGACAGTCCAGCCCACATGTCACTTCATGTCCCCTGCCTGCTCTCATGGACAGGCTCTCGGAGAAAGATGGCCTTACTCAGTTTGGCAGGCGCTGCCCACGCCTCCAGCGCAGGGAAGGGGCCTTGTCAGAGTGTGGGCAAACCACGAGGTTTGCTTTACCAGTGACTGGAGATGAGAAGGGGGTGGCCTGGAGGCTGTCGAGGTGGGGAGACCCAGTTGCGTGGTCACAGGAGGCCACCTGACTCATCATGGTGATAACTGAAGTGAGCACTGTAATTAATAGTTCAATTTGTCATCAAATGTTCCAACTCTATTTGGGCTAATCCAGAGACTGCTCTCGGGGCTTTGTGTGCTGCCTGGTGTGGGATTCTCACCGGCAGATGGCTTGTTGGCTTGGTGCTCACTCACTGTGGTCTGGCCTAGTCCTCTTGAATCACATCCTTCCAGAGTCCCAGAAAGACTGAGTGCCCAAGCACAGAGTGTGGCTCTGCAGGGTGGTTTCCCGCAGGCTGGAGCGTGTGGCTCTGCGACTGTGTGTGTCCAGCACAGGGCAGGGCTGGCCCCCTAGCTGCCTGGCTGACTGTGTATTCAGAGTAATAATCCCTGCTGTGATTGTTTTGCACTCAGCGTCTCTATTCTCAGGAGACAGACTGTGCCCCAAAGAGGAGCAGCTGCCTTTACCCGAGTCCCTAGTGGAGCAGTGGCCTTCCACTCAACAGGACTTTCATCATGGTGTGTTGGGTGCTGCTCTGGGCACTGGGGACACCGTAGTGAACAAAATAACCAAAAATCCCGGGCCTAGAGGAGCTGGCATTTTAGCTGGGGAGGCAGACAAGATGGGATAAGTGAATAGGACACGTAGCGTGTTGGTTAATAATGAGCGCAAAGGAGAAAAGCCACGCTGGGAGGGGCATCTAGAATGTGGAGTGGGCAGTTGGAATTTTAGAGACAGTGGCCGGGCAAGAGGTCACCAAGGTGGAAAGACCTGGTGGAAGTTAGGATGGAGGAGCCTGTGCGTATCTGAGGGAAGAATTCGCACAGGAAGCAGCCTCATGCCGCCACCCCTCATGCAGGAGTGGCAGGAGGAGAGGGCGGAGGGGTCTGCAGTGGGCTGGGAGGTCAGAGAGGTGACAGGGAGCGAGCTCCCCGTGGGCTGCTCTGCACCCGTTGTGTGCCCCACAGGAGGTGGCACAGAGGAGAGGTGCGGTTTGACTCGTTTTAACAGGGTCCTCCCGGCTGCTGTGGAGAAACACAGTTACGGGCCAGGGCCAAACCAGGGGGACCAGTGTGCCGCGGCTGCAGGTGTCTTTGCATAGCTTCGTGGTGGCTTGGACCACAGTGGGGTATCGGGGTTCTTGGGAAAGCAGACCAATAATGGGGAGTTGGCTCACACAGTGGTAGAGGCGGGGAAGTCCTACCATGTGCCATCCACAGGCTGGAGACTCAGGAAAGCCGGTGGCGTGGTTCCTGCCTGAGGCTGAAGCCTGAGAGCCGGGAGCTGATGATATAAATCCCAGTCCCGGGCCAGGAGAAGACAGGCAAATTCCTGCTTCCCCTACTTTTTGGTTCTATTCAGGCCCTCAAGGGATGGGCTGAGGCCCACCAATCAAATGCTAATCTCTTCCGGAAACACCCTCACAGACACCCCCAGAAACAATGTTTCACCTGGCTATGGGGCATCCTGGGCCCAGCCAGGGGGACACATAGACCTAACGTCACAGTGCTGAGGAGTGGTTGATTCCACATCCAAGCTGGGGTCGTTGGGGTCTTCGTTCCTGTTCGTTTCCTAGGTGGATGTCATTTCTACTGTCTTCCCTCCTTCTCTCTGGCATAATGTTGCTCTGCCTAGTCATGCTGCTTGGTCCTGGACGGCCTCTGTGGGTAAGATTCCAGAAGCTGGCCACCCCTTCCTGCCCATCATGTCAGCCCGGGCTCTCCTAGCGTCCTACCTGTGCGTTCCCACTCCTGGCCTGGCCACCAGGAGTGCAGCTACATCAGTTCGTCAGAACCAAGATAAAAATGGAGGAAACCTCCTGCTCTGCAGGGTGGCTGGGGGCCCTGGGTGGAGGCGAGCAGCCCAGCTCACCTTCCTCCTTAGCTCCGGCTGTGGGTGTTTTGGAAACCCGGTGACTGAGTTCACATACTCACAAGGGAAGGTCAGGGAGGGACGTTCCCAACTGTCCAGGGCCTCAGAGCTGAGATTCTGCCCATGTCCCACAGGGCAGGAGACTCTGGAAGTACAAAGCCCCCCACTCCCCAGAGCCAGAGCAGGTCCAGCTTCTATCTCCAGCCTCTGCATGGACTGCAGTTTCTTCTGGTACCTTCCAGGTGCCCACAGGCTCATTCCTGCATGCAGAGCTCACTCTTTAATTCCCCCAAAAATCGCACCAAAGAGGAATCTCAACTTAAGGCAACAGAGCCAAACTGAAGATCAGAAGGAGCTGGGCTGTCAAGGGCTGAAGGCCAAGACCATGGTGTGAGGAGCTGGCTGCTGGGTCTCCAGCAAGAAAGGGCAAGGTGATGCCACACGGAAGAGAAGGGCTGGGCCTGGCCTCGCAGAGTGAGCACTCCAACCAGACGGGAAGGAAGGGAAAAGCCTAGAGGCTGTGCCCAAAGGCGGAAGAAGGCACCCATGCGGTGTGGCCAGGCCGGGCCAGGCAGTGTCTCCCCCCATGGCCAGCGGCTCCCAGCATCTGCTCCCAGCAGCCGGACTGGCTGGGTGGGTCAGAGCTGGGGAACAGTGGTGGCTGCTGCTGGGCTGGTGCCCAGGGGGTTCCCTCCAGCCTGTTCTGTCTCAGGTCTGTCGGGTATTTTTCATGACTACTCTGAAAAGACTCCCCCTCCCCCTCCTCTTCTTGTTGCAGTAGGGACAAAATCAATTTGTGAAACAAGCCAAATGTAATCAGCGCCTGCTTGCTGTAGACAAGAAATGAATAAACTGGTCGGAGGCAGGATGCTTTACCTTTTGAAAGGTTTGCTATTGAACTCTGGGAGAAATCCGATTGCTTTGTACATGCGTGATGAACTTGAACACTAGCTCTCCGGGAAAACCACTGGGCACGATGCGCCAAGAACAGAGAAAGGGTGCACACTGTTTGGCCCGGTCTTCCCTAAACTCTAGTCAAAGGGAGAAGAAACTTCACAAAGATCTCACTTCAGTGTCAGTTTCAGTAGTGTTTGATTTATACACCCTCCACCTGCCTCTTTTTATGGCTTTGGTAATTACAAAATTATTACTAGTTGTAAATATTTCAAACAACGTAGCAGAAAAGGCAAAGTCCCATCCAGGCCAGAAAACGGAGGGCCAGCCCTTGTTGTCCTCACGCAGGGATCTCTGACACCCCTGTGCTGTGCGTGTAGCAGCTCCTGGTGCATCTGGATTCTCCCACTTTGTTGCTGTCAAGAACAACGTAAACAATACCCACATGCATATACTTTGTTGTTATTCTTTAGAATCGATTTTTGAAAGTAAGATTTATGGCTAAAAGGGTATTTTTTACACTTTTGTGTGCTGGGTAAAAGCACATTTAAGTTTTTGATTTTGCCAAGCTGCCCTTCAAAATAGTTATACCAATTGTGAAACGACTGGCTCCTTTCGCCACACTTTTAGCAAAATAAGATAGGTTTAATCCAGTTTATTTTTTCCAATCTAGTGAGGGGAAAAAAAATCTTGTTTTGATTTTCATTTCTGTGTTTATAAGTGAGACATTGCTCATGGTGTATGGCCATGTGTCTCTCCTGTGAATTCATACTCTTTGCCCTTTGTTCTATTTTAAAATCTTTTTATTATTGATTTTTTACTACCCCCTTATATGTGAAGGATAGTAACCATTTGGCTATTATGTACTTCACAAATGTTTTCTCCAAGGCAGTGGCTTATCTTTTAACTTTATTCACGATATCTTCACAGTGTGGCTTCACATGTTTAAGTCATCAAAACTGTTCTACTTTTCCTGTGGGTATGTGGATTTCTTGTCAGCTCAGAAAGGAGGTATTATTTGTATTAGAAAATTTTAAAAGAAACAAAAGAAAGAAGTGATCTATATTTCCCAAGATTGGGCCTAGCTGAGGAAACTGGCACCTTTGCAGAAGGGACCAGCAAGGACAATGACTGTGGTGCTGTATGGAGGCCAAGGGAGAGGCTCATGCTGTGACTTGTGCCACAGCGGAAACCGCATGGGCCTTTGCATCCTAGCTGTCTGTCCATTCACTCACAGGCTGCCTGGTTGAGTGTGTGCCACGTGCCAGGCACTGGCGATCCACCTGGTACAGAGCCGGCCCTGCTCTATGGCGCTTACTTGCTGGTGTCAAGCTTTGTAAAAACCAGCAGAGAGTTGAACCGACTTGGGATGGGAATATGAAGTGGTTGTGTTGAGAGTGGTAGGATTCTAGGCAATTCTTAAATCTTTAAAAAATTTGTCTAATGCTTTGAAGTTAATTTTGCCATAAAATCAGAAAAAGGGGAAGTGTTAAAGTGATAGAAAATTAGCGTGGACAAAGCAGCATGCTTCCACTTTCTCAGGAGAGGCTGGTTGGGAAAGACTAGGTCCACACGGATGTTGAGTGGCCCAGTGGCCTTTCAGGGCTGAGACAAACACTCAAGTCATTTGCGGGTGCCTGTGGGGTTAAGACATGTTGTGAGGTGGCCCTCACTGGCCACCCTTGCTCCCCTGCCATGGACAGTGCATGCCTTTGCGTCCCCTTGTCCTTCCTTGTGCTCATCTGCCCTGTCACATCCCTGCTTGGCCAGTCTAGGGACTTCATGTGACCTCTGGGGTGGCTTTCCTGGCCTCTAATTTCTGGTCCTTGGTCTCTGTCCCCACCCCCCCAAAGGCACCAGATACTCCCCTGTCACATCCTTGACTTTGCAGGTTGTTTCTTCTGAAAGGAATGTCCCTTCCTCTCTCCTCCCCTTGGTCACCTTATTCTTTGAGATCCATTAGGAGTCACCTACACAGTCACATCCTCCCTGAATTTCTGGATCCCTGGAGCAGGCCGAGGAGTTCCTCCCTGGGCCCCGAGACCCCTGGCACGCCTCTGTGGTCCTCGCTGTGTGGCCCTGGACAACTCCTCACTTAGCCTCAGATGTTTAATTTATCAAACAGGGATGAAATAGCCAGTCCAAAGGCGTGCTTCTATAGGCTACCTGGGAGAACGGTTAGTGCCTGTGCGTCGTAAAAATGAAATCAAAGTCTCAGGGCCACCCCAACCCCCTAACTCCTTATGCCAAAGAGAAGGTAAAGGCCTCAGGCACCTGTGAAGAGCTGGCCCCACAGATCATTCATTAACGAAATTCCTTTCTGATCTCCCATAAGCAAGGACATGCAAATTGTACCAGTGTCCAGCGCCTAAAACTAAAGCCTGTTCGATTCCACACTAATAATGAATTACAAGTTTGTCTTACAAGTAACAGAACTGGAGACAAGACAGACTCAGGCGTTTCTCCACCTACCCGGGACATCTGCGTAAGTGATGCTTCCTTCACTCCCCTTCTCTCTTCTAACATTCTCCTTATTTTATGGAAAATGTGAATTTCCTGGGTGTCACAAGAATGCCACAGTTTTGCCCCACAGCTCCCCCTTTCTCCCTCTCTCTGTTGCCATTAAATGCAGAAAGTTCCGGCGTGCGGTGCGTGTTTTTCCCAGGCTTGTCCTCAACTTGGGCTTAATAAACCTCCGTTGATTGAAACTTTTGTTTGCCTCTGTCATTTACTCGGGTGGACAACGTCCCCCAGCCCAGGGCCTCGCGACAGCAGGAGTGCAAGAGACCGGAGCTGCCTTGTTGCTGTCCCCATTGGGAGGAGCAGTGTCACCGAGGCCGTGGCCTATGTGCTGTAGCCTGTGGCAAATTCGGGGGTCCCAGGGGGCCCTCCGACAGGGTGGGCCCCACACCTGGAGCTGCGTGGACGTCACATGATGCCCCATCAGTGAGTGACTGTGGGGTTTAGGAGCCAGGCTTCCCTCTGCACAAAGTCTGCCTCCGTTGAATTTTTGACCTTGACATCATTAACCTTGACTTCATTAACATTAAAAGCAACGCTGGCAGCCAGCTACACACCCCTCCCCGCCTTTTCCTAAGATGGCTTTTCTGGGGAGGAAAGGCACCGCTAACCGCTAACTGGAGGCCTCTCCCCGTCCTCGGCCAATGCTGCTTCTGGTCCCCATGCCCACCAGAGCTGGAGCCCAGACGCTCAGCAGCACACACAGGCGGCGAGGGCCCCGCGGCAGTGCTGGGCTCTGCTGTGCACTCGACTGGGCGGACAACCCTGTCGTGGTCACCAAGAAGTCCCTGGCGTCCGCGCAGTGCCCAGCCAGCCGCCTCTGCATACCAGGATGCTTCCCCAAGGCCTGGGCCCTCGTGGCGATGCCTTATACTCCTGTGTCTATCCACGAGGAGGAAGCATCCTGCTGGAGTCCCTCTCCCTCCACGTGTCCCGAACCACAGGGGCTTGTCCGTGCAGGTCTGGCCCTCCACAGGGTGAGCAGAGGGCTGTCATCAGTCCATTTCTTCTACGCTCCTCCCAGAACAAGCCACCAGGCCAAAAGTGCCCCTCCGCGAACACACGTGGAAGGTTGTATTTTGCAAATTGCAGGATGATAGACAAGCAGGATCTTAACAGTAGGAAAGTCCCGCTCCTCTTTTTCTCTTTCTTGGCAGCTGAGCGCTTGCTGGTATTTGCTCATTTAAGTAATTTGGGAGCCATGTGGAGTGGGTAATGCCCTGGTGCCTTGACTTGGGTGCCCCTGACAGTGTGGCTTTAGGGAGCAGGTCTCACGGTGACACTTGTGCCTGTAACTCGCCTGGGGTCACAGCTGCCTGAGAATGGCTGTCATCATGACCCACGGCCTCAGGGAGCTTCTCCCCTCTCCTGCCTCTGTTTTGATGGCTTTCTCAGCGCCTTCTAGCCTGTGCACGTCACTGTGGTGTTCTTTCCCTTCCTTTGGCCCCTGGGGGAGTGGGCTCTGGAATTCAGTCCTGGACACCCCTGCCTTCTGACCTCTGGGGCAGGCCCCTCTCACCATCACCTCAACACCCTTAAATGTGGGAAAACACTTTTTTTGACCAGTTTAGGCCAGAGGAGGCTGGAGTATTTCAAAGAAGCATCTACTAAGAAATTATGTGAGGTGGGAGGTGGGGAAAATCGGAAAGATTTGCAAACACGTGGTACTATGAGCTCATGATGGCTGGTGTCTGACCAGAACTTCATATAGGCCAAGGTGAAGGAGGAGGTCTGGCAGGGCCCACCAGGCCTTCCAACCTCGGTGCCGGGTCCAAATTCAGAAAATAGCAAAAACACTCACTGAGCACAGATCAGGGTGAGGTGCTGGCTCAGAAGCTGGGAGTCAGGAGCAAGAGTTGGGGCAAAGATATATGCAGCTGGGCCCGGCTCTGAGCTCACAGGCAGACAGAAGAGGGAGATAAGTAAATGAGCAAGTCCTCCCACCACCCCCTGCCCCACACATACACACAATGTGACAAATACCATCTCTAGCAGAGGTTTGCAAAAAGCTCTATCAGTAAATAAGACAAGCAGAGTTCCACCAACCTTGGACTTATATTCTGGTGGAGAGACAGGCAACAAACACCTACCTGGGGCTTATATTTTGGTGAGGGGATAGACAATAAAAAAGATAGATGTCTAATATAATGCCAGGGCAGAGACAAGAGCTATAAAGGGGGAAACCGAGCAGAGAGGGGGGAAAGAGAATTCCTGGGGCTGCTATTTTAGATATTGGGCAGGAGGTGACATTTGAGCAGAGACAGGAAGCAAGTGAGGGAGGAGACTCTGAAAGGGGGGAGGGTGCTGGTTGGTAGACAGTGGAGGAGAGGCAGGAGCAGCTGAGGGCCAGAGCAGGCTGGTTTCGCAGGATTTGGGGTTCTATTCTGGGTGTGACTGGAGGGCGGGAAGCTGGGAGTGAGCTGGGCTGACTTAGATGCAGGTGGCACCTGCACAAGGAGGCCCAGGTGGCGCTTGGGCCAGAGGGTCCTGGGGCCTGGTCTGCTGGGATCTGAATCCAGCCCCTACCTGCTGGGCCATGCTGGATAAATTGCTTAACCTTCCTAAGCCTCAGTTTTCTTCTCTGTGAAGTGGGGTAATAGGGCCTTTGCAAGGACTAACTGGTACATGGCGTGGAAAGCCTCTAGCCCCCACGCATAGTGCTTTCATCCCCACCTTTGCTCGTCCCCCCTCGCCCCTCTCTCCTGCTCTCTGTTATAACATATGAATAGAATTCGAAGCCGCTGCTCAGGAGCCCTTGGAGGGTTGCTTTCTGCGTAGCAAGCTCTAGATCACTGTTGCCATGGCAGTTGCAATTTTTCCCCTCGGGAGCGTAGGTTTACAAATTGCCAAAGAGGCCCCTTTAGAGCAAGTTGAACACTCTAAAGAAAATTTCTGCTCCCACACCAGGGGAATCAGCAGTGGTTTCCCCGAAACAGTTCCAAGTCACCACGTCCAGCTGTTGGGAGGGGGATGCCCCAAGCAGCTTAAATCTTTAAGGAGAATCACCCTGGCACAGAGCAGCCTTCCCTCCCACCCCGTTCCTTGCTGCCTTCGGGAATAACAGGGTCGTGCTGAGTCAGCAGCGTAGCTTTCCCGGGGTTGTCCTCCTGGTCACCACAACCCATGCTTATTTGACATTTACACAGGGTGGCTCTGTAACTGTTGCTCTGAAACCCATCCAGGCATTGTCATTGTTGTTTTAATATAAATTTACTAGCCACCCCCTCCCCAGTTTAAGTACAATGGCAGGAGTAGATGGAATCGCCTACCGGCCGAACTTTAAATTCTCATTTTAAGGCTAGCCGGTCCTCAACCATAACAGCAATAAGCAAGGTGCAAAGAATAGCACGTTTGGCCACTGCACACAGGAAAGTTTGGTGCTTTGGAAGCAGATATTAACAGATTTGAGCTTTTCATCTGTGAGGTTCCCAGTACAAATTTCAATTATTTATTTGATGACACAACACGTGGTTCTCCAAAGTTCTTTCTTTTCTAAAACATAGGACCAACAAAGCATTTCTTAGATTCAGGGTGCGTTAGAAAGTTTTCAGCTGCAAGCGAAGGAATCTCAAATCAAATAAACTTAAGCAAAGGCAATGTTTTGACTCATAACTAAAAAGTCCGGGGGCTGATCTGGCTTTAGATGCAAGTAAATCCAGGGACTTGGTCTCAAACTCTCTCTCTCTCTCTCTTCCCACGACCCCACAGCGGACTTTCCCCTCATGGCCAGTGTCATGGCTGGCCGCTGCCCAGAACTCTCATCCTACCAGCCTGTAACCCTGGCAGAAAGAATAATTTCCTGAGAACCTGATGAGAATGTTCTGGTGAGAACCTGAGGAGTCAAACTGGGTCCTGCATGAGTCATTTCAGCAGGGACTGGGTGCTCTGGCCGATGCGCTGGGGTCACAGCCTAAGCAGTTATGTCTATGAGTCACAGGTTTAATAAGCTAATTACATTTTTTAAATAAAATTTTATTTTAGAGCTGCTTTAGATCTACAGAAAAATTGCAAAGATAGTACACAGAGTCCCCACAGATCCCACACCAGTTTCCCTATTACTACCATCTTACTTTAGTAGGGCACATTTGTTAAAATTAATAAACCAATATCAATACATTTTTATTAGCTAAAGTCCATATTTTATTCAGATATCCTTAGTTTTTCCTAATGTCCTTTTTCTGTCTCAGGATCCCACATGACATTTAGTCATCATGTCTCCTTAGGCCCCTTTTGGCTGTGACAATTTCTTAGTCTTTCCTCGTTTTTGATGAACTGCACAATTTTGAGGAGTCCTGGTCAGCTATTTTGTAAGATGTCCCTTAATTGGAATTTGTCTGATGTTTTCCTCTTGATTAGACTGGGGTGATGGGTTTTAGGGAAGATGACCACAGAGATTAGGTGCCATTGTAGTCACATCATATAAAGGCACATGCTATCAATGGGACAGTTGTCACTGTTGGTGTTGACCTTGGTCACCTGGCTGAGGTCGTGTTTGCCAGCTTCCTCCAGTGGAAAATTACTCTTTTTTCCTCTCTTTTTGTTTGTACTGTCCTCTTTTTGTTTGTTTGTTTGAGACAGAGTCTTGCTCTGTTGCCCGGCTAGAGTGCAGTGGCATCATTGTAGCTCACTGCAGCCTCGAACTCCTGGGCTCGAGCCATCCCCCCGCCTCGGCCTCCCAAAGTGCTGGGATTACAGGTGTGAGCCACGGCGCCTGGCTTCCACATCATCCTCTGTGGAAGGGAGACCCTGCGCACAGCTCACGCTTACGGGTGGGAGTCACGCCCCACCCCCGAGGGCAGCGTATCCTTATCAGTTATCTGGAATTCTTCTGTACGGGAGAGTTGTCTCTTCTCTCGCTGTGTGTCTGTCTCTTCAACCACTTATTTATACCAGCATGGACTCCTGGGTATTATGTTGTACTTTGGCTTATAATCGGACGCTACTCTATATATTCTGTTGCTCCAACTGCTCAAGCTCTGGCTGCCGGGAGCTCCTGTGCCTCTGCGACGCGCCCCATCGTTGTGGCTTTTGTTTCTCTTCTGCTTGAGCACTTCCTCAGTCTCTGGCACCACCAGATGCTCCAGGCTGGTTTCGTGTATTTCCTGCCCGATCCTAGCATCGGCCACTTCCCCAAGGACCCCAGGCTCCTTTTCCTGGCGAGAGTGCTAGAAACTGCGATCTGGACGCCAGGCGTGCTTGTCGCTACTGGGTGTCATTGCCTCTGGCCCTCTCGGCTGACAGAACAAGAAAACGTGTATGTTCCAACATGTGTGTGTATGTACATACCTGTAGCTATTTCGACACACGCCCTCTGCGAGCGTGGTAGGTCAGACGTGCGTTCGTACTGGCACCTTCAGTGCTAACCCAGTGCGTGTCCGGCCTCTCTGCACTTACCTGTCTCCTCCCAGTCCGGCAGTGGGAAGCTGGCGCCACCCTCTGCCGTCTCCCTGAATGGTTCGGTTCCAGTGTCCACGCGTAGTGACGTGTGGGGAGCAGCTCAGGGCCGGGGGCTCTCGGGTGGGGGCGCATCTGGCATGGTGGTTTCCAGCTGGGGAGTCCGGGCTGTGGCTCCCTGACGTGGAGGCCGAGTCCTAGCTGCATTTGAGGAGTTAACCCTCAGCCGTGATATTCACGGACAGTCGAGCCGCTTCTCTGTGGAACGTTCGATCCGGGCCTGCATGGACGCCACGTCCTCCTCGCAGCACGGGCCATGCGCAGCAGCTCTGCTGCAGCCCGGGACAACGGGAAGGACGTTTCCACGTGTGGGACACAAGCTGCAGTCAGCCCGATAAACCAGCGCAGGCTGTGAGAACATGAATAAAGACCAGCAGGAGGAAATCTTAACCCAGAGAGGCCTGAAAGAACAAAGACCCCAAGCGCCGGAAGAGGAAGAACATGAGTTAATTTCGAATTAAGCAGTGACCGTGTTGATGAGAGGCCCAAGGTTAAAGTGCTGTTTCAGTGCAAGATGTTGAAAAGGAGCCCTTGTCCTGCCCCTCAACCAAAGCTACTGCCTCTGAAAAGTCCCCAAGCCAGACTGGGGGAGTGTGAGCTGGGCCCCCAGGAGCCCACCTGGTGATGTTGGTGGCATTTCTAAAGTACTGGCTGTGGGTCTGTTCCTAGAACAGGGCTCCTGCTAGGGCGGCACTGACACCCTCCCTGCTCACTTTGTCCCCTGGGATGGGGCTGTGTGTGTGAACTCGGGGAAGGCCACCTGCCTGTGTGGGTTGTCCTGCGCTG
The DNA here is from genome assembly GCA_023783475.1 of Daubentonia madagascariensis. Classification (NCBI taxonomy): domain Eukaryota; kingdom Metazoa; phylum Chordata; class Mammalia; order Primates; family Daubentoniidae; genus Daubentonia; species Daubentonia madagascariensis. The sequence goes on along the minus strand of JAKFHU010001482.1, from coordinate 9,971,597 downwards.
CGAGCTGCAGCTGTGGCCAGGAGCTCCACTGCCTGTGACTTGTGGGTCAGCAGAACTGGCCTGAGTGTTTTGCTCCAAGGCAGCCTAGTGCTACACATCAGGGAAGATGTGAAGTCCTCATATGACCCGACCTCAGAGTCATCTCTCTGTTGGCGTCTGAACTGTCCTCTGTAGATTGACAAGAGAGTGCAGAAAACCGTCTGTCTTCTGCCGTCCCCTACGTTTTGCTGTGTATAACCAAAACGCTGCATCGCCTCATGGTCACATGCTCCTTTCCCATCTAGGAGATGTCACTTCTAATCAGAATTCACAAGTGAGATCAGAGCTCAGTGCTGTGACAATTCTGGGAAGGAGGCGTGGCCCATCAGAGGCAGCTAAGAAAATACACAGTCCTTCAATATTTTAGAAATACTCATTTTTCTTATTTTGCAACTCAAATTGATTCTTTTAAGAGATGCTGTTGTCAGGCACATGGGCTTGATGTGTGTGTGTATGCATGCACACGTGTGCTGTAAATCCTATTCACAAGCCCATTTAGCACCAATGGGAACTGGGCATGAATCTCTTTTGGCACAGGATGATTAACGTAATCCCACCTACAAAACACATACAGCCTCCGAGGCTTACTCCTTAAGAATCTCATAATAGTGGCTTAAGAAAATACATAGTCCTTCAATATTTCAGAAATATTCATTTTTCTTATTTTGCAACTCAGATTGATTCTTTTAAGATATGCTGTTTTCAGGCACATGGGCTTGATGTAATTATGTGCATGGTGTGCATGGTAAAAAATGATACCAAGCCATGCTTGGAGCAAATGCCATCATTTGTACTGCTTGACAGTTTTGCCTGATGCACTGGCCTTGTGCTCACTTTCCAGATTTAAAAAAGAAAAGACAATGATGTATGAAATGGGACCAAACTGGAAAAGACAAACCTCTTTGGAAAATTATGCAAGGCTTCTTTAGAAAAACTCCTTAACTGAGTTATGGTGTTTTTACGGTGTAATTAATACATTATACAATAGTGCGTTATTACAGTATTAGTATTACAGAGGATGAAGATAACCACTCTCTTCAGTGGGAAAGCTGGCCACATGGATGATTTATTGCTCTATGGAGCAAATATCTAGTTATTTGACTGAATTTAAACCTTTCCACTGACTGATTTGGTGTTCTGCAGACAGAGCTTTAATGAATCATTGTTAAATCTCCTTAGTTTCCTAAGAGAAAGAAAAAATTGTCTTTAAACAAACAAAATGAAAACCAGGGACTATACTCTAAGCTTCTCTGCATTCTATGCTTTGCTTTAACTGAGGGTCGAATAAGAAATGCTTCAATCAATAAGGGCTTCTCTGTCCACTTGGCTGCTGTACGGGTGAGGAGATGGTCTACACAGACCTTAGTGAGAGGCAAGACTTCCTCGGTCTCAGCATTTGCATCTTAGTGTCAATCGATGTGTTTCTCCATGCGGTCTCCGAAAGAAGAAGCCAGGGAGGAGTTAAAATGAGGCTAATGTTATAAGCCAGGGGCACCTGCTGGAATGATGTTGGTCATGAAAGGAATAGGACAATCTATATTAAGTGGGTGGATGGATGATGGATGGATGGATAGATGGATATATGGATGCATTAATACTTGTATCTATGTGTATACATATGTATCTGTGCATGCTTAGATGGATACATGTATGCATAAATGTATGTATGGATGATTAATAAATAAAGATGCTTGGTTTGGGTCAGGTAAATAATTTGTCCGTACATTCAGTTACAGAAAGAAGCCCAGTAGGCGGTGGACACACATTCGTTGAGTGCTTATTTTGTGACAGGCACTGTTCCAGGTGTTAGGAGCATGAGGTTCCTGCCGGCACAAGGCTTACCTCTAGGAGAAGGGGATCACTACTGTTGGTAAAGGGCCAGGAAAGCCACCAGGGAGATGGCTTCTACCTGCACCCAGGTGAGAAGGAGCCAGCCTTGAGCAGAGGGTGCAGTGAGGGTGGGAGCAGCCTGGTGATGGGGTTGGACCTCACAAAGGCCTGTGGGGCTGCAGCACCGTGCGCAGTGGCGAGCCCCTCCAGGTCCACCCTCCCCACCTCACCTGCCCTGGCTGGCCCGTGTGGATGCACCCACAGGCCCCTGGTCTCTGGCTTCTGGCTGGGCTCAGCCAGTGGCAGGCCCTGGTGGGTTTGGAGGGTGAGGCGGCAGCAGGTCCTCATGCCCTGGGAGGTGGCCTCTCTCCCTCTCTATCTCTACCTCTCCAGAAACCGTCATAGAAAATACCTGAAAATCCTAAAGAAGGCAAGAAAGGAGAGAAAATGGTACAGAAAATGGTGGGCAAATGGAAAATAAACCGTGAGACGGTAGACACAAGCCCAAATATATTATTAATAGAAATGATTGAATTAAATGGAAAAACTCTAAAAACTGAATAGAAAGAAACACAATATAGGGGCATGACGTGAGCCTAAAGATAGAGGTTCTACTCCCCCTTCGCCTGTAACCAGCTCTGTGACTTCAAGCGAGTCCTTCCTCGTTCCCAACGTGTCACTTCCCTGTGGCAGCGGGTGACTGGGGATGGCCCCCAGCTCCAGGCTGGGTCTGGTTCCTGCTGAGAAGCACCGGAGCTGATGCAAGCGCCGCGGCAGACAGGTGCGGGCCAGAGCCGGCTCGCCGAGCGCTGTGAATAGCGTGTTTAGGAGCAAAGCGAGGCACACAGCCGCGTGTGAAGTGTGTCTAAATGTCTATTCTTCCCGCCTACATCTGCCAAATAATACCACACCCAAGAAGTAAAGACAAGATAGGAGAAGCGGAGTTCAGAGCTGAAAGAACTAGCGCTCACATCCAGGGATCATTTTCAGATGAAAAAGATGAAGACTTCCCTGCCCAGTGGCACGCAGGGCCCGGGCGAAACTCCTTGCCTATGATCTCACCTGGGGCTACAGCTGGCCTCCTCAAACCCAAGTCACGTTCACAGAGGTCACACTGGGACACTTACTCCTGCGTCTCCTTTTCTGAACGACTCTCAGGTCTCATAGCTTCTCAATAGCACCTGCCTCTACACTGTGACGTCTACAGCTCAAATCTCCTCGCAGGGAGCTTTCAAATAAGATGCAAAAAGTTGGCTTTGTCAGCTGTTCAGGAACAGCCCTTGTCAGATGAGATAGATCTGTGCTCCAGAGCTGCCGCCAGCACAAAGACAAAATCGACATCCAGGGCTTGCTTTGGATAAAACCTTAAGATGACAGAAAAGACTTCTTTCTGCAGGGTGTTTGCTGCTCATTCTCTTCTGTTTCTTCCATAACCACATCGACCATTCGGCCCTCGGTTCCCAGGGGATGGGGCTTGCTCTGCCTAGAGTGCTGCAGTAGCCGGCATCCCGAGCAGTGTCCCCTCAGCAAATGCTGCCTGGGTAACTAAATAAATAAAACAAAAAATGAATAAATGAATAAATAATTCAGGGAGCTAGAAAGCAAAGTATAGCTCTGATGGAAAACTGAACTGTACAGAGCAGAGAGTGATATCTAATACTCTTCCCCTGATGACACATGCCATCCTCCTCTGCTGGCAGTGTCACCTAACAAAGAAAGCAGAGAGAATGCTCAGGAGTGACAGGCCGCTGGCCTGAGTGCTGGCACTGCTGAGGTTGACAGGTGCCCCGCGTGTCACTCCATCCTTCTGGCCCCATCAGCATCTTGGGAAAAGGCACTGCACGTGCACCCTGCTCAGGACCCCCGATGTGTCTCAGTCCATCTGTGAATCCACCATCAGTTTGGGCTGGTTTGGCCAGACTGTTGGGTTTTGAAGGTGGGCTTGAGGTGATAATGCCAGAAAGGTAGCAGGAGCCAGACCTGGGAAAGCCTTTAGTCACCTGCCTAACGATTCCGACTCCGTGGCAGGAAGAGAGGAAGGTGATCATGTTGTGTCTTAAGACAGCTCCGGCTGTCATAACAAACACCACACGCCGGGCACCTTGAACAACAGAAGTGTATTTTCCCACAGTTCTGAGTCTGGAAGCATAAGATGAAGTCCGATTTGAGTCCTGGGGAGGGCCTTCCTCCCAGCCCGCAAGTAGCTGCCTCCTCGCTGTGTCCTCACGTGGGAGACAGAGAAAGACAGCTGTCTCGTCCCTTCTCATGAGGGCATTGATCCCTTATGACCTCATTTAACCTTGATTACATCCTTACTCCGAACACAGCCACATTGGGGGTTAGGACTTCAACATATGAACTTGGGGGGACACACTTCAGTCCATAGCAGCATATGGTATTCTCTGTCACTGACAGCATATCAGTGTCTCTGCCTTGTGACCAGGGCTGAGCTGGTCTGTGTCTCATCTCATTGTAGAATTGGGAGGACGGATCCCAGGACCAAGTTTTATAGGGTCTGTGGGAGCTTAGACTGTTGTGGCCACACAATGTGGAGCAGAACCACTTTCATCGCCACGTTGTGGAGCCTGCATCTGGGGGAGGGGCAGCTCACGCCCACTGCTTCGCTAGGCACCAAAGGACTTGGCTGACATGACGTTGACTAGCTTGAGTGTCTATTTTATGTGCAATTTTACCTTATATAATACATTGGTGGATATGAAAAACAGCCATTTTACTATATTGTTTTGGAAAAGAAATAATAGCTTCTCGTGAAATGAGCTAAATTATTGCAGAAAAATTCAGGATTTTAATTTGAACAAACATGATTTTAGGAATGTGCTCTGGACCAGGGGAAGAGCTGAGCCCAGGAGAAGAAAACTTTTCAGGGCTCCCAGTCCTCAAGTTGGAAAAGTCCTTCCCGCAGAGCAGGGGTTCTCAACTCTGGGTGCCCGTGGGTATCTGCTGGGGAGCTTTAAAAAATGCTGATGCCTGGGCCCCAACCTAGACCAAATAAGCCAGAATCTCTGAGCGTGGGCTGAGAATCTGTATGCTAAAGAGCACACACCGGCCCTTTCATTTGCACTGAACCTCCTGATTTTAGAACACAACTAGGTGGCAAGAGTGTTGCGGCTGGGGCCAGGGTGGGGTTGCTGGTGAGGGCCCCCCTGCAGCCCGGGCCCCCACAGCAAGGCTCACTGGAGACCCCACGCCACCTGCCCTTCGATCACGATGATCCAGGCGGCTTGCCGGCCATGTGAAGGGTGGGTGGTTGCCATAGAAGGAGGTTAGGAAGGAGAAGAACACTAACGGGGCCCATCCCATCGCTACAGCACCTCTAAGTAGACAAGCTCGCATTAGTTCCTCTGTGATATTAGTCACGTATCCAGCTGTCCCTGACTTAGCCTGTGCAAATCCACATGCATCTCAGGGAAGCAGTGCCTGACAGCTTGTCCCAAAATGGAAATGCAGATGACAGAAGCTTCATCAGAATAGAATAGGCAGTTTTTTAAAGACCCCACTCTTTGAAGTGCAGCTCGTGCAGAGAAAAAGCCAGGGGTCTCAAATGGAAGAGTGAGCTGGGCTGTAGCAGGGTGACTCAGCAGTACTGGGGGTGCTCGTCACTCTGCTGCCCTCTGGGTGTGTCCTTCCTTGCTGGTACAGCGGAGTCTGGCATCCTTTATCCCTTATTGGGCTCCAAACTCCTCCAGGGCTGGGACTGTGTCTTATTGATGCTGGACACACACTAGGAATTCAATATTTTTTTTTAAGGACTGAGTGAATAAAGTCAGCAGTGTCTTGGAGGTAGAGGTGACACCAGCCTCCTAACGAGAGGCACCTGTCACCAGATACTGAAAAACTCCTCCTGTCCCACGTGAGGACAGGGAGAGAGGAGAATGCCAGCTGGCATTTCCACCCCGGTTGTGCTCTGCCCTGCACGGGGTGCAGTCACGAGCAGGTAGGAACCAGGGAGTGGAGGGAAGTCACGTCTTCAAGTCCACAGGAATGGGTGTGTTACAACGGCTGACTCTGGAACCTAAAGCCTCTGTGCAATGCCCTCGTAAAGAATGATAGCAAACAGGTTAGCGCACCATCTGCTCGCTCACTCACTCATTCGGCAGTATTATTTTGAATGGTGAGTGACCACAGCTTGCCCTCACAGAGGTCAGCGTCCAGCGTGGGGACAGACTCGGAGACGAACAATGCCAACTCCACTTGAGCGGCACCGGGACCCAGGGGAGAAGCACAGACCCCGCAGCCTTCAGTGGCTGGCACTGCTAATCCAGAGGAATTGGGGCAAGCATGGGAGTGGCCGTCCTGCTCCCTGGCATTCTGACCACTTAACATTCTGGCTAAATGGTGCTGATTTCAGAAGAAAAGTGGGGAGAGGCCTGGGGTGGGAAGTGTATATACTTTTAGAGCATCTGTGCAGAACCAAATGGAATTGTCAAATGAGAGTGTTGGACTCCCAGTTTATGATGAAATAGAATAAAACATTTACCGTCTACAAAACCACACAAAATGCTGCTAAATCACTAGCCTTGGGTAACAAGAACAAGTGTGCTTGTCTTGGTTCCTGACAGTCAACTGTAGTGTAGGCTGAGGACAGAAATCAGGTGTTTCAGGACCAGTTTAGTCACCTTTGCTGTCTAACCCATTTCTTGTTTACAATAGTTCCCAGTAAATTGCTGACAATCGACGATGAGCTTATTACCCAAGCGCACGCGTGCCCTGCGCTGTGACAGGTGCAGCTGTTTTTTAAATGTCTTTGTGTTTTAATAGTAGACATTTTCTTATTCTTAGCATTTAATTGCTTTTCATTAGAATGCTAATACAAAAGAAGATGGTATACATTTTTGGACATGCTGTCCCTTGTCCATATGGAAGAGGATGTGCCTTGGAACAGAGGTTTACAGTGATTCCTGAAATCTGTTATTTCTGCCAGTTTTCTGCTGCCACAGCCAGTGCCCTGTAATCTTTTTGAGGCAGAGATGAACATCACATTTCTCACTAGCATTATACACAACATAAAAGTACTGGGGATAAAAAGGTTATTTGATTTGAGCTTAGCTGTGCATCATGGCACCATCTCAGGGGAGCTTGGCGTTATCTTTTGTCAGCTCAAATTGACAATAATTCCAGTGAGCCATGGCTTAATCCACCTTCACCTTTGGACTACTTGGACAGAGATGGTGGCTTTCCACAGTTTCTGCTTTGAATGATACACTTTCGTGCCGGGCATTTCTGCTGCAGGCCAGCCCATGGTGTCAGCAGGTCAAATCTGAGCATTGCCCTAAGAGGACAATAGACAATGTGCCCTGCCGGCAGTGGAGACAAGAGGCGTGGTTGTTCCTCAGAGGGCTAATGAGTAGATTTTTCCTATTTCAGAAGTCTGAGTGAGTAAACAAGACTTGTTTGAGATTTTTGCTTACACACACACTTGTGAATTCTCTGTGAGGTCCTGTCTGGTTATGAGACCCAATCATTTTAAAGACAGCAACTTATAATAACTCAAAAAGGTTTGTTTTGTCTGGTTACATCATGACAAGAATTGAATTAACTGAAAGAGAGTCGCTGTCCGTGAGTGGCATAAAATATAAATTGCCCCCTGAGGGAGGGATTTGCAAGCCCCTGAAGATCCTTTCAAATGGACTCATGGGGTGAAACCCACTTTAAATCACCACTTAAGTCCTTAAGTCTGCTTAGTGAAAGTTTTTCAAGAGGTAATGGTTTGTGGAAAAAATGCAAGCTTTGCACAAAGCCACGCTGTGCAAGTTATGCTCTTTGAGGGAGTCGTTAAGAGTTGAACACATCTGAACAGACAACCTACAGAATGGGAGAAAATATTTGCAAGCTACACATCTGATAAAGGGCTGATAACCAGAATCTATACAGAACTTAGGAAAATCAACAAGAAAAAATCAAACAACCCTATTAAAAAATGAACAGAAACTTTTCAAAAGAAGACAGAAAAATGGCCAGCAAACATATAAAAAAGTGCTCAATTTCTCTAATCATCAGGGAAATGCAAATCAAAACCACAATGAGATATCACTTAACTCCAGTGAGATTGGCTTACATCAAAAAATCCCCAAACAACAAATGTTGACGGGGATGCGGACAGATAGGAACACTCATACACTGCTGGTGGGACTGCAAATTAGTACAACCTCTATGGAAAATAATATGGAGATACCTCAAAGAACTAAAAGTAGAACTACCATTGGATCCAGCAATCCCACTACTGGATATTTACCCAAAGGAAGAAAAGACATTTTATAATAAAGACATCTGCTCACGAATGTTTATAGCAGCACAATTCACAATTGCAAAGATGTGGAAACAACCCAGGTGCCCATCAATACATGAGTGGATTAATAAAATGTGGTATATGTATACCATGGAGTATTACTCAGCAATAAAACACAATAGTGAATTAACACATCTGGTATTATCCTGGTTGGAGCTAGAGCCCGTTCTTCGAAATGAAGTGTCACAGGAATGGAAAAACAAGCACCACTGGTACTCACCATCAAACTGGTACTAACTGATGAACACTTACATCACACAGGGCAATAACATTCATCTGAGGGCAGGTGGGCGAGAGGGGGGTGGAGGGATGGGAAAACTCTCACTGAATGGACGCGGGGAGCACAGTTTGGGGGATGACCACGATTGTGGCTCTGACACGGGCAGTGCATGGGCAATATATATAGCCAAAATGTTGTACCCCCATAATATTCTGAAATAAAAAAAAAAAAAAAGAGTTGAACACGTCTTGTGAAACAGCAATGATCTGTGTGCGGGAAACGGTTCTGGACACACTCTGTTTCCCCCCTTTCTAACAGCCAATGGCAGATTACTTGCTTCAGATGAAATAATAATCAATCAAAACAAGGCCCCTATGTGATAAAATCTCTCTTGACTGTGTCCACTGAGGAGTACAGAAATTGACCATGGTCTTAAGATTGGTCCGAAACCTAGAAATAAAAGCAGGCTAATTATTTTAGCATGTCAACAAGACCGCGCCCTGAAGAGAGGGCACCAGTCAGGGGTGTCGGCACTCATTCCAGTCACGTGCGCAGCCAGGGGTGCCTGCCTGGTGTACGGCTAGGGCTGTGGGCCTGGATTCTTGTTTTGAGACAACAGAAACCACCTCCCCCTCAATAAAACTCACACACTTGAGGCAAAGGTGGGGAACCGGCTGAGGGAAGGGCAGGGACCCGGGCAGGCCCAGCTGCTGACAGCACTGTCAGATCTCCGTGGTAGGCGTCTGTGACAACTTGCTGCTGCCTGCAGACACTCGCCTGGGGTGTGGCTTCTCTCCACTTCTCTGCAGCGCACACTCGCAGACGGCCCCTCATCCTGGCTTCGCGCCTGTAGTAGTCCATGTCCGAGCGTCCAGGGAGCAGGGAAGAACTTTATCTTTCCCCTTCAGCTTTTGTGGTGGCAGGTGGGTCTTGCTGCTGGGGACTCACCCCCACAGGAAGCGCATTCAAATAGCGAACAGCCAAAACAACCAGAGGGCACCTAGTCTGCCGCATTTTTTATAGAGGCCGTCAGGATAACTTGATGGAGAGACCACCAGATTACTGAGACGTTACTAAATTACACATTGGTTTTTACTTCTTTTGAGGCTGCTTCTTCCCTTTTATCTTCAATTTTCTTATTGGTAATGTTGCTTAAGTCGGGAGGTGGGAGAAAGACCACTATTTCCCCAAGACTGCCCGAAAAACCAATGATAAGTACTTAACAAATGTTAAAAGAATGAATGAATGATAGTGTTGGGCAGTGAACAAGCAACTAATTATTTTAGATACTAAAAATACCACCTTTGAACGTAGGCTGTGAGAGCAGCACCGCCAAAGACCCTCCACCTGCAGACACTCCACTGTGGCGTCGGTTCAGTTCTTTAGGTGTGGCGGCTCTCAGCCCTTTGCTCTGTTTTGTTTGAGCAGCCATTTTCCCAGCCCCACGACGAACCATCTGCTGGTCCAAGCCAGTGGTGGCTGTCCCGTCCCCTGTCCCATCCACCCGTCCCAGAGAATGGCCTGGAAGTCGGCATGGGACCCAGTTCTGGCCAACAAGATACCATGGAGAAGTCACCTGGAGCATTTCTGGGAAATACTTTCCTTCCTCATAATAAAACTGAGTTTTGGGAAGATGTCCCTTTTTGTCCTCTTCCTTCCTGCTGTGGATTCTGCTGCACAGGAACTTGACGTCAGGTGCACGGAGCCATTTTGTTTCCGTGTGGGGAGTGCGTTTCTGACACTCAGGGGTGGCAAGTGGGAGTACAGAGGGAAGTCAAGTTCTGTAATTCAGCAGGTCCTGACATCTCTTGGCAGGGAAGGAAGGGTTGTGCTTGCTTTTTGATGTTAGTGTGAGGGGCTTTGCTGGAAGCTTATCAGGTCATTGATCTTTAAGGCCTCCCTGTGTTAGCGTACAATATCTGGGGTTTCTCTCTACCTGGAATGTTTCTGGGACCATGGGAGACCCCATTAGCCATGGTGAACTGTTTTTAAACCATTTGCACCTTAGAAGAAACAGTAAGAACATGTGGCTAGACCAATACAGATCCATTCCCGTTTCAGGAAAAATGCCTCCAGGTGCACACTGTGCCAACGTGCGTTGGGCTGTGTTCTCTAGAAGGGGCTCCCGTGCGAGATCTGCTGCAGCGTGTGCTCCGCCAAAGGGATGTCAGGGAAGCAGGACGGGGCAGGGAGGGATCTGACCCCACAAGCCCTGGAGCAAGAATTGTCAGAGCTGGTCCCCCAGAGGCAAGGACGCCAGCTTTGGAACTGTTGGTTAGTCACTGACTGGGGCATCACCTTGGGGTGAGGTGGCTCCCTTTCTAGAGTGACCCTTCTGATGGGGTGGCGGCTTTCACCACCCGCAGGAGCAGGGGGATGTGCGCTCCCCTGGCAAAGGGTCTGCCGGCACCAGCATGTCCACACAGCCCGCCCCTCACGCTGCCAGGACCTCACATCGAGTTCTTCCGCCTTGCCCACGGTGCTCCAGGATTTTAGTGGGCCACAATTTCTGAGAGCGCTTGCGAGAGCGAGGCTGGAGTGACAAGCCTCACTCCCGCCGCTGTGGCTCTTCCTGGGGCTATAGCTGTACCCAGCACCCCTTTGACCGCACATGCTCCACCCTCCTCACGCGTGGCTGGCCCCTCTGTGGGTCTGGGTGGCTGCTGGGTGGGGTGGCCCAGATGCTCATCCTGGAGGGTCACTGCACGCTCTTCAGGCTGTGCTCGCTGTACCTGTCTATTTAGAACTAGGTCTTGCCATGGCAGAAGCCAGGGATGCCCAGGGGGTCACATGGCTGCCAAATGTTTTCCTCCTCCTCCATGATGCAGCCATGGACCCACACCTCCTTGCGACCAGGGTGATCGCCCTGCCAGGTGCCCGTGCTGTTCTCCACCGGCCAGTCTGCGGGTCTGAGGAGCCCAGCGTGTGGCTGCCATGGGTCCCTCTTTTCTGGGATCCTGTCATCCTGCCCTTCCCATGCAAGAACACACTCCACCAGTCCCTCCCTGCAGAGGGCCCCCGCTGTTCCCCAGCACCTCATGGGTGTCTGTCTAGGACATCTAGAAAAAAAATCACCGACAACTATGACAGAGACTTTGGGATATTTGCAATATGCGCACGTAAAGAGCTCTTTCAAATCAATAGGTGAAGTACATAAAGACAGGTGACAGTGAAGGTAAGAACTCTGCCGGGCTGTAAAAACGTCCATGAACTAAAAGTCCGAAATGCACAAATTGACAGAACAATGGGCACCGTCTTTTATCCATCAAGTTAGCAAACATTAGAAAGAGCTTCGGATCTCTTAGTCTGCAGGTCACTTAAAAAGGCTTCAGGCAGGTTTCTGGTGGCGGCTCTCTGCACCCTGCTTCTGTTCCATGGAGGGTGTTCTTTTTGCTTCATCTCGGTGGTTCTGTTTCTTAACCGCACCCTGTAGGGAGCTTTGCTGCTTCTCACAAAACACTCTCCACTGAATCCCTGCACACGTGACACAGGGTGGCCAATGTCACACGCTTTGTCACCCCTACAGAGAAACTCGGGAATAGAGGGCTGAGATTTGCCCTGATCAGAATGGCAAATACTGGCGGAGCTGGAAAAATTATGAGAGAGCAATGCCACGGGCTGCGTATGCATGTCTCTGTGTGTGTGTGGGTATAGTACGTGTCTGTGTGCAGTGTGTCTGTGTACAGTATGTGTATGTGTGTCTGTGTGTGGTGTGTTTGTGTGTACGTATATGTGCATGGTGTGTGTGTATGTGTGTTTATATATGTGGTGAGTGTATGTGTGTGGTGCATGTGTATGTGTGTGGTGCATGTGTGCATGTGTGTGCATGCATGTTTATGCGTGTGTGGTGTGTGGCCCTGAGGCCATGTGCAGGCTGGGCGGCAGGCTGTCTCGTCCTTGCTATCCTACAGCCCCCCTGGAGCTCCAGGGACGCATGTGAGCTCTGGGGATGCCTGTGGGCACCTTCCTCACCTGAAGCCCCTCAGATCCCTTTCCACGCGGGTCTCAGGTTCTGAGGCCCACGGGCATGGTCGGCACTGGCGCAGGCTTTTCCTTTGGCAGGGCCAGTCTGGGGGTACATCTGGAGCCTTCACCTCGTGGACCCAATTCAGGGACGACCCCGGTGAGGCCTGGGAGGCCCGGCGGCTGGGGCTGCCTGGAGGGGCTTCCTGTGCGCCCGGCCCTCCCCTCTCCTGCATTCCTTGTGGAGTTTGCCAAGTTGGGCTCAGAAACCAAGACATCTGGGAGTAAACTCTGCCCACCCTGCAGTGGGTCATAAATGTCAACTGTCACTTCGTCCTTGTAGAGCCCAGAGAAGTCCTTTTCGGAAAAAAATATTCCAAAGTTTGAGTGTCCTAAAATAGTGTGAGTGTGATTTTGTACTAAAGACACTTTGGTCAGACAAACCCCGTAAACCATGAGAACAGGGTTATATGGAGAAATTTAAATAATGCCATAGGCCAGTGCGGTCAGCACCGAACTTGAGACCAGTAGCCTGGGACTGGCCAGCTGTGACTTTAAGCCTCATTCTCTTCATCTGTAAAATGGGAAAAGCCACATTGACTGTCCAAGGTGGTTTTGAGGATCAAGCTCAACTAAGGGTAAAGATTTGTATCACTCTCAGGTGTTTTAACCGTCCTTTACCTTCTCCTGATGTGAGTTTGCTCCTCTCTGTGGCTACAACGAGACCAGGACGGTGTGCTCCGTTTCATTGCAAGGGCGGGTGCACTGGAGTCATCTGCTAAAGTAGAATGCAGGCCACCGAAACCTCCCAGGATCGAAAACTTGGTTTATTTTTAAACTGATGATAAAAAACAAAGGAAGGAAGAAAATAAGAGCGGCAACATTGTAGCACAGAAAACACTTGCCTTATCTGGGGCAAAAATCTGAAAAACATGACTCCAGGGAACTCCAGGCTCCTGCCGCCTAGTTTGCACACACTTGTGAATGCACAGCCCTAGACTCCTCGGCGTGGGCTCCCCACGCCCACCCCCGCCACCTGCGGCCCCCTCATGCCACACGGACCCCACTGCTGGGCTGACAGATCCCGGGGCTCAGGGTCGGGCGGGAGGGAGCAGCAATGGAAACACAGACTCTCCTGTATTCTCTCCCCAGGTAACTGCCCCGCAAGTTTTCTCTTCACTCTGTTTCCCTGCCTGAAGTGACAGAGTCGCTTGTTAAAACAAGTGCCTCTTTTAAAACTTCAAATACAGCCTGGCAGGGTGTTAGTATGAACTAGCAGCCTCCCCCTGCCCCGAGCTCTGAACCAAGGTGGCCTATGACGAAGGAATTTGAGGTTTTACTGTTGGGGAAACCATTAGATGAATTGGGTGCGTGGAGTAATTTGCAGGGAGGACAGGCAGGTGGAGACCCTCCAGCGGGCACCGAGGACCCCAGTAAGGCCCCCACAGAGTGTGGAATAAGGAGGCAGAGAGCTCAGAACACAGAGAGGCGGGCAAACGCCACGACAGGGAAGGCCTGATATTTCCTCCTAGGCCTTTTGTGCTTCGTAAAGAGAGGGCCACGCTTCCTTCCCTAGTGGTCTCCTCCCATCTGCACCCCTGATCCCACGATGCAGAATTCAGGCCACTGCTGTGGCCTCTGTGGTCAGCCCTGTGGCAGGGTTCTTGTGGACTGGCCTGTCGTGTATGGGAACATACATCGTGAACTCCAGACAACCCGCCGATAAATAATCTTAGGAATGCACCCTATTCAGAGTTTTGGGTCAGCCTGTGCTCAAGCATCTAAACTTTCCAAAAAGTTTGACTGAATTATTTTTTTCCCACTGTATTCAGAGTAGAACAACATAATCAGGCTGTCAAAGTGAGCAAATATGAAGCTATGACCTATTGGTGTCAGAAGAGGTGAGAGCTATTATTGAATTTCTACTGAGAATAACTGATGGCTTCTGCTTCCAGTAATCGTGAACTAAGCAATTTGGTCCAACCCTCCCTCTGAGGACAATAGAAACATTTAACTAAATATTTTTAAAAATATTCTTAAATACTGATGGGCTAATAAGATAGCAAAAAATAAAAATAAAAATAAAAAACCACTGGGCCAACATCAGGAAGAGAGAGGTTCTGACTGCTGAGCACAGCATTTGGGGCAATTTTTCCTTGGGGAGTGTTTGTCAGTCCTGGCAGAGACAGCTAAGAGGCTGAATAGTACTTTTTTGCCATCCTGTAGGAATAAAGGGCAAAATGGAGAGTCCAAGACCCTCCAGCTTTGGGGGTCTTAGCAACACTTTTTCTTTGGGCTAGTACCTTAAAGAGTTAAACCTAAGGAAAAAAGATGAACGTGACATAAACAAGCCCTTACAAGAACTTTAGCTCAATTTTCAGATAATCTGGATGGCCCAGAAAAATTTCAATTCCTAAAATTAGATTAGGATGATTCCAGATTGCTGATACACCCAGGTTTACAAAAAGCTCTCAGAGAAAGATTTTAGCAGCAAATGATTTCTACAAAATATTTTTTTCCAAATGCAGTGTCTAGTATACAGTCTAAAATAAGCAAACACACGAAGAGAAAAGATGATGGGGACAAGAACCAACAAAGGACAATGAAATTAGACTTTCATGGGCTCCAGATATTGCAATTAAGCAGATAAAACTTGAAGTGAGAATTGAAAATTATTTTAAAAAGACGTAATAGATTTGAAAAAATTTACATACAAATTTGAGAACTTTAATATATAATTTTGAAATTAAGAACTCAATGGATGGGTTTAATAGAACATTAGGTGTAAAAACTAATGAGAAAATTAGTGAACTTGAAAATGGATTAAAAGAAACTATCCAGAATAAAGCACTGATGGAGAGACACAGGAATTGAACATGCACAAGAGGGGTTACCAGACGCAGAGGACACTGTAAGAAGCATGCCAACACTCACAAAAAGAAAGCTCGTGCCCATCACTAGTATCAGGTAAAGTTGACTTTGGCATAAAATCACAAGAGACATAAATTTATTAGAGACAAAAAGGGACACTTTGATTCATAAGGAAGATATAACAATTCTAAATTTGTTATATTTTCATTTTATTATTCATATATACTCATATATACACATAAAGTATAAATGTGTATATATGTATATAATAGAATGAAAATTAGTAGAAAAATACACAATTGCAACTGTAGTGGAAGATTTCGACACACCCCTTTCATTAACTCATCAATAACACAGACAAAAAAATCCGTAGAAACCTAGAATATTTTAATAGAATGAACACACTTGACGTAATGAACCTATATGGAACACTAGGCCAAATGAATGCTACGCACCCATTCATTTCAAGCAAATTTGAAACATTTATCAAAATATAACATAAAATAAGTCTCGACAAATTTCAAAGACTAAACTCATACAGGGTAAGTTCTCTGACTGTAATACAACTAAGCTAGAAAGCAGTAACAAAAGAAAAATAGAAAATCTCCATAGATTTGGAATTTAATACTTCTGAAAGCTCCTAAGTCAGAGAAGAAATATCAGTGAAAAATTTTAAACAACTGTTTGAACTGAAAGACAATAAAAATGTTGACTATCACAACTTTGGGGAAGTATGTAAGTAGTGCTTGAAGATAAATTCATAACTTAAATATATACACTAGAGAAGAAGAGGTTGAAAATTAATAACTAAGACTTGGTCTTAAGACTTTAGAACAAAAATAAACACAAAGTAGAAGGAAGGAAAAAAGAGAAAGACAAGTTATTGAAATAGAAAACAAATATACACTAGGAAAAATCAACAAAAACAACAGTTATTCATTGAAAAGACTGATAATATTGACAAAACTCTGGTGAGACTGATCAAGAAAAAAAGCAATGGCACCAGACAACCAACATCAACAATAAAGGGGACATCGCTGTGGACATGACAGACAAAGCAGAAAGGATTTTATGAACAACTTTGTGCCAGGAAATTTGAAAATTTAGAGAAAATATAAATATTCCTAGAAAAAATAATTTACCAAAACTAACACAATAATATATGAAATGTGAATAGTTTTACAATCATTAAAGAATTGACTAAATGTTTTCAGATAAGGAAAAATGCATAAAAAAATTTCAACACACACTTGTGATTTTTAATAAAAGGACTCTTGGTAGGAAATGGTGGTTCATGCCTGTAATTCCAGCACTTTGGGAGGCCAAGGCAGGAGAATTGCTTGAGCCCAGGAGTTCGAGTCCAGCCTGGGCAACATAGTGAGACCCTATCTCTACAAAAAATAAAATTAGCCAGGTGTGGTGGCGTGTGCCTGTAGTCCCAGCTACTCGGGAGGCTGAGGCAGGAGGATGGCCCGAGCCCAGGAGTTGGAGGCTGCAGTAAGCTGTGATTGCTCCTCTGTACTCCAGTCTGGGTGACAGAGCAAGACCCTGTCTCTAAAAATAAATTTGGGGGTGGGGGGAAAGGACTCTTAGCAAACTGGACTATAAGGGAACTTCCTTAATCTGACTAAGTATATGCCCCCAAACCTACAGACGACATCATGATTAAAAGTGAAATGTTAAAAACTATCCCTTAGAGACTGGGAACAAGACAGTGACGACTGCTTTCAACACTATTGTATTGAAGTCCTTACCCAGTACTGGCTTTTCCTGAGAAGTCAGACCAACCCTGGGTTGATTCTCTCTGAGGAAATCCCTTTGAGTGACTGACTCTAAAGGAGCTGGCCTTGTCCTTCACACAAGCACAGCTCCCAGGCTTCCTTGAGGCTGGGTGGGGTCGTGTGACTGCTATGGCCAGCGAGCTGTGAGTGCAAGCACTGTGTGTCAGCGCTCTTGTTCCCTAAGTCACGGTCTCTTCCAGACTTCAAGACGGTGGCTGTTTCATCGGCTTGTGTCTAAGAGTTGAAGAAGAGTACCCAAACTACTGAAATGGACAAGGCGTATAGATGAGAAATAAGTCTACTATTACATGCCAGAGGTCATGGCATTGGGACAGAGGGCTCAGGAGGGTCTTGCACTAGGAATTAAATGTTTCAGAAATTAAGTGTTCTCCCTTATCCTATCTATGTCTCAGTCCCCTTGGTTAAGCATTTTCAGAATCCAGTCCTACATGCACAGAATTGTGGAGGGAGGAAGTAATTTCTTCCCCCAAGACTTGGGAAGTGGGCTTCCTGGAGTGGGAAGTGGCTTCCTGGAGTAGGTTCCCCAGATTATATTCCATGGGAAGTCCTGGAGGTCTCACCCTTGACTAAAGGCACGTGAAACGCATTAGTGAGAAAAGCACCAGCCTCATTTGGTCAGTGGTGGCCTCCTCTGCAGGCCAGGGATGCCCGTAGGAGAGGCCACTGAAACCAGGCTCACAGAGAGCAGTAGAGATGATGGGACATCATAACAACAGAGGCCAGGTGCTATGGTCTGAATGCTGTGTCCCTACCCCAAGTTCATATGTTGAAGTCCTAACTTCCAAGGTATGAGGAGGTGGGGCCTTTGAGGGATGAGTAGGTCGTGAGGGTGCAGCCTCGTGAATGGGATCAGTGCCTTATAAAGGAGGCCCCCGCGAGACCCCTCACCCCTTCCCCATGTGAGGACACAGCAAGAAGGCACCGTCTATGAGCCAGAAGGTCGGCCCTCACCAAATCTGCCTTCATCTTGGACTTTCCAGCCTCCAGAAATGTGAGGCATAAATTTCTGTTGTTTATAAGCCACCCAGTCTCTGGTATTCTGGTCATAGCAGCTCCAATGGACTAAGACAGCAGGTGTCAGAGCTTAACTGTCATAAGACCAATGGATGTAATTATCGTACTGAGCAGAAATGTCAGCGTGGCGGCACGGGGGCCTGGCCTGCAGAGTTTGTGAAGATGGTTAATAGAACACAGCGTCCTCAGAGGCAAAATATATGTGGAGGCAACACGGGTTCTGCTCAAATCCACCATCAGAAGAAAACAGGGATGGATGATCTGAGAGGTGAGGGCAGGGGCCCTATTAAAAAGTCGCAACCTTTGCTCAGTTTCTGGACCCGAGCCAGTTTTCAGACCTGACCTGTTGGCTGAAGAGAAAGCTGCGTCCTCGGGAGGAAAGACCACGCAACGCGCGGCTGGTGACCTCAGTGACGCTTCCCCCGTTCCTTCCCCAGAGAGACCCACAATAGCCTGGGTAACTGTGCACCAGGGAGAGGGAACTACCCAAACAGTTTAAGGATGGTAGACACGGGGTCAGAGTTGACACTGATATATACAGACCCAAAGTGCCACCACGGCCCCCTACTGAAGTGGGGGTACATGATAGCCACGTAGCAGAGCCTCAGCAAGGACTGGATTGCAGTGGGCCCAGTGGGTCCAGGACCCCTGGTGATCATGTCCCTGCTTCCCAAATTATAACTAAGAAGATTCAGAGGACTGCCATTGATAAAATTCTTGGAGGGTACCGTAACCAGGAGCACACTGGGACCCCCCATCCGGAGTAAAGGACCAATTATTGCATCTTGCGTCTCCCGCCATGAGGCGAGACAGACAATGCCCGGTAGGCCTCTCACATTCTTGAGCAGCATGTCCCACACTGGGAAGATGGCTGCTGCCTGTGCTGGTGACATGAAAAGCTGCCAGCTTTGACTGAGCCCTGAGCAAGAAAGGGCTCTGCAGCAGGGCCAGGCTGTGGGGCCAGCAGCCCCGTGGCTCAGGTCATGCATCCAGCCAGACTGCGTTATTAGGTGTCAGAGGAGGGAAAAAATGCTGTGTTTATGGCAAGCCCCCATGTCAGAATCACCATGCAGGCCCTGGGATTCAGGGACAAAGCCACACCATCTGCAGCAGAGAATTCTGTGCCTTTTGTAAAACCACTGCTGATGTGCCTCTGGTACTGATGGGACACCTGATCGGGCATCTGGACCCGCTCAGAATGAGCTGAGTCTGTCACACTCACAAGTCACAAGGTTGGGGGACTCAGAAATAATCCATCACAGATGGAAGTGTCCATCTGGGGCTAGCAGAAGCAGGTGTAGAGGCCCAGACAAGCTGCCTGCCGCCCAGTACCCCCACCACCTCCATGGGTGCACCTGCGCCCCTCAGCTCACACCCACGGCCCAGTGGAGGGTCCTCGCAGAGAACTGACAGAGGAGGGAAACCCCGGCCTTGGTCTACCAATGGGTCCACGAAATCTGTGGGCCCAGCCAAAATTGCCTGGTTGCCATACTACAGCCTCACTGGGTTGCCCTTTAAGGAGAGTGATGAGGGAAGGGGGCCAACCTGGCCATCCACTGCGTGTGGAAAGGAAAGCGGCCACCAGGTTGGAAGACGTTTGAATCCATGGGTGATGGCGGATGACTTGGCCAGCTGAACAGGCTGGGAATGAGAGGGACAGGAAGAATAGGGACAGAGCCCAGGGGTGGACATCAGTGGACATGGGATTGGGCAGGAGGTATGACGATCTACGTGGGACAGTTGACCACTCCCAAAGAGCTCCCACTGCAGAAAAGGCCTGAACAGCCCCGTAGGGAGGATTGGGCTCAGCTGTTTGGGTCAACGTGGGCCAAGCACAGTGAGCCACTCCTGCTTCCCTCTCCCCCTGGGTCCACGGCTGCTGTCCTCTGCTGCACCGTCTTCCCTGCTGCCTCCTTTCCATGGCTGTGACCCCACGGGAACTTCCTAGTGAACAGCCTGCCTGTCAAACTCTGTCCAGGGCCTGTTTCCCAGGAACCTGCCCGTGACAGACACATACCCTGCTCCCAGGTGGAGGAACCAGGAGCAGCTGTGAGCAGCACTGACGTCCACACAGCATCCACTGGTCAGCTTCTCTGTCTTCGTTCAGGAAGGAAATTCTCTCCCTTGCTACCTGGAGGTTCCCGTCAGTTCTGTACCAAGCTCTGGGCTCTCTGGGCGGTACAGGTGGTCTCTCCATTGGGGGTGGTGTCTGTGGTCCTCAGCAGGTGTGAACAGGCCTTTTCTTAACCCGGAGGCCTGTGAAATGGACAGAGAAGTCATTCCCACCCTTAATATAAAATAGCAGAACAGGGAAGGGACAGCAGCAACAGCACACCCATTCGCAAAGTGCGGTGTGGTAGGGTCTGTGGCCATCCTGGGATCCCCGCGGGGCTGAGGACACGCCTTGACGTGGCCCTGACTCTGCTCCCGGTGGGCCCCGCTCAGTGCTCTCCATGGCTGTGGGCGGCCACGTCTGTCTGGGCACCTGAGAATCGCCCTCCCCGAGGCCAAGCCTAGTGGCCTGTCTGCCGCTCCCGGAAGAACAGGAGCCCACGGGTCATTCTGAGCTTCTCAGTCACAGGCGCAGTCTCTCCTCATCGTTTGGAGATTCTGTATTTGTGAATTCACCTACTGGGGAGCATTTATTTATGACCCTCAAATCGATACTTGTGGTGCTTTGGGTCATTCTCAAACACGTGCAGAGAGGCGGAAAATCTGAGTCCTGGGACAGGCACGTTCCCAGCGGAGGTGAACCCAGGTGACACTAGGCCTTCCCGTTCCAGCTCCCATCCCGTAAACAAATGTCCTTTCCGTGGTCAAGTTAGTGCCACATTTCCCCACTTGTTTTTGGTGATCTTGCGGTTTAAGAGGGCCCCAAGCACAGTGCTGAAGCATTCCCAAGTGCTGCGGGGTGCCTGACAGAGAAATACACATGCTAGAGGCACCTTCTCTGATAATAGGTCAGCCGTGCAGATTACAGACGGTGTCTCTAAATAGAAATGCACACAAAACAAGGGTATGTATCTCGTGATGAAAATTTTGTGACCGGAGGCTCTGGGGAACCTACCCCTTTGGTCCCCCTAGGAGGGCTGGCTCATTCTTCACCGATTCCGTGTTCACGGTGACTTTATAGAACATGACCACTGCAAATGTCCATAGTTGATATTGACTATTTTAACCCAGGTTTATAGCTTCTTGGGCAGTACCATCCTCTCAAGAATGCCGTTGGCTTCTTGCCGCAGTTGTGGAGAGTGGTGCCCGCAGGTCTCCTGAGGCTGTAAAGCTTTCGTGGACAGCCACACCCTCCACCGCTTTTCCCAGAGCCATTGTGTCCACCTGAGATGATGCGGGGGGTCCCCTTGGTCCATTTGGACATTCTGGAAATGGACGTGGGCCACGCCTTGACCTCATTCTCGAAAATAGCTGAGCTTTAGTCGGCAGCTGTTGCTTCAGGCGTCTCTCCCGTGTTATCATTTTGCTGTTTGTATTTGAGAAGCTGTAGCTTCTGTCGAGTCCTGCAAGTTCCTGAATTTGTTAACTCTCTATTCCCTTTCATCCCGGCTTACAAACCACATAATTATTTCCTGAGCTCATCATTTTCTTATAATATCTTTCTAACAGAATCCAGCATCGACCCACACACAGTGTACTAATACCCAGTTTCCGACCACATCGTCTAGAGCGACAATTTCATTGGGTGTGAGGTCTGCCTCCCAGGGATTCGCAGGGGACAGTTTCCCACGACAGCCACTGCTGCCTCCTGAGCACTGCCCTGCTTCCCTCATGGCCAGCCTGTTGCCACAGTTCCAGGTGGGGCTGAGGCTCTGCCTCCCATCACCACACTCGGGCCAGGCTCACAGAGCAGCCGACTGCATGGACGCAGCCAGTCACCAAGGCAGAGGAGTAAGGGCTCTACCTTGTGACTCCTGCCCAGCCCAGAAGGGACACCTGCTGCCCCGCTCACAAAATGCTGGCCATCAGGGTCGGGGCTGGAAGTGGAATTTCTACAGGTACTTAGACAGATAATGGAAGTGTTGGCAGAAAACACTAATGACTGTGACAGAGGACTACAGGGACGGGGGAAATTTAGGGGACTGGAGGGGACAGTCCTGCTTGACTGTCAGTTAGGGCTGAGGGTGCCCGATTCCCACAGAGTGGACATGCAGGGTGGTCGGGAGGGAAGACGCAACCTGTTTCACGGTCCTGCCCTGCTCTGACCCCACACCGGCTGTACACAGGACCGTGTCTGAGGATGGTGGCAGCCCTCCCTCCGCCCACTGGCTTGAGCAAGCCTTGGCGGGTACCTGGCCATGAACCTGAAAGCCCTTCGAATTCTCTCCACCATCCTCCAAGGATCCCAGCAGTCCTGGATTTTTGTTCCGGCTTAATTTGGGAGCCCAGGAAGTGCTAAACCTTTTCTGCTGCCTTTGCAAATGATGTGGGAAGCTTCGGGAGAGCACTGGGTCTCTCCTGGAGGGCGACACCCACATGCCCAATTTGTCACGGAGTCCAAGGCCCTCCTGGTCGGATCAAAGCCCACCCCCAGGCTCCTCTGAGTCACTGGCACTTTGGTGGCTTTCTTGCATTTCATACAGTTTGGAGGCACGGATTTCTCTTTCCCCTACTTGGTATTCTAGAGATATTCATTTTTCATTTCATACTGCAGTGTCTAAAAATACAGTTGGTGCTAACTCCAGTTTCTTACTCATTCTCTTCCCTTCCAACCCAAGGTGAGTGGACTTATGCCGTCCTGTCACTGAGGGAGTGACGGGGACACAGCGCTCGGCCTGTTCACTCCCATCCCCTGGTCTGCCCGCGGCTGTGGAGCCGCCTGGCCTCCCTGGGCCACAAGGGGCCGAAGTTGCCTCCTTTCTCGGGAACGTGGGGAGCGGGTCTGATCCGTGCTCTGACCCCGCAGGAGGCGGAACAAACGGCCAGTTAGGACAGCGACGTTGGGTTGTGATGGTAAAGTCCGGGCGTTTGCTTAAAAGTACACGACGTGGTGAGGTGCAATGCAGGCTTACGTGGCGGGGTAGAGCGGAAGCAGGAAGTGCAGATTGTTGGTAATCGCTGAGGCTGGGCCATGGACACGTGGAGCTTAAGTTATTCTGTCTATTTTTGTACCCACGAGAATACCCATAGTAAGAAAATGCAGAAAAAACCCATAAAACAAAATCACAAGGAAGCCTGTTTTGTTGCAGCCTCGTTTGAGTTGGAGGTGGGTGAGTTTGGGCCCCTGGCCAGCCGGAAAAAAGGACAGAGGTGTCGACTCGGAGCCTGGGCCCCACCCTGAGCCGTGGACCCAGGGCCTGGCCCTGAGGTGGCTGGAGCGTGTGGAACTCCCTGAGCCTCAGTTTCTCCATCTTTATTAGCAGGTGGGGATGACAAAGCTGCCGGAAGTGCTGGGGCAGTGGGTGGTGCGTGAGTGGGGAGGGTTCTCCACGTGATGCCCGGTGCCCTCACCCTCCTTCCTGCTGGCCAGGCAGCTCCCTGGACCCGGGATTTCTTGTAGTTCATTAAATGAGGCAAGTGAAGCCAATGGACCCACTGACGCCCCAGACCTTGAGTGCGACGCCAGGAGGGTCTGCGGGGGTGTGCTGGGGTGGGGGGCAAGTCTGGGCTCGGAGGGTGGGCAAGGCCCGGGCGTGGGGGCTTCCCGAGCTCCAGATACCTGTGCCTGAGGTTGGGCCTTTCCTGAATCAGGGCTAGGATGCCCTCTTGTGGCAACTAAGAATCTGGGTTGTATTGAACAAAACAAAACAAAAACCAGGGATGCAGCCTTTCAGAGCCCCAGGCAGGAGCAGCCCGGCAGGTCCTGAGGCCACCAGCTCTGCAGGCTGCAGGGGAGCCCCGATCTGTGGCATAGCCCCTGGCTGGACGTTGAGGCCCCAGCCAGCGTCCACCCTGTGGTCTGAGGCGATGGCTGAGGTTGTGCCTCGTTTTGGAGGGCATGAGAGCCAGGGTGCAAACTGCCCCAGGGACCAGAAGGAGCACGCTGAAGACCAAGCACCACGTCCAGGGGTCCTGCCAATGGAGGCGTGGTGAGCCCGGGCTGGAGGACAGGCAGCTGCAGACACACACTGACTCTGGGGGAAAGCACAGAGCAGTGGCCGAGACTCCTGGGTCTGGTCTCCACTGTGGGCCTCAGTTTCCTTATCTGTCAAGTGACCTCTGAAGCTGCTCTCAGCTCTTAAATCGTGACTTGACACAAATTGGACCTGTTACTCTTCTGCGCAGAAGTGGTTTTCCCCCGGCCCTTGCATTTCTGACTCTTCTCATTTTCTCTTGCACAAGAACTTTCCAGTGTCCCCTCCCCTTGCACCGCTCAGCTCCTTGTCACCATGTCACACCCTAGGGCCTGCCATCAGCAACACCTGCACTGTCCCCAGAACCTCTGTTCTGAGGACCCTGCTGGTCGCCGCCTCCT
This sequence comes from Daubentonia madagascariensis, assembly GCA_023783475.1. Classification (NCBI taxonomy): domain Eukaryota; kingdom Metazoa; phylum Chordata; class Mammalia; order Primates; family Daubentoniidae; genus Daubentonia; species Daubentonia madagascariensis. The sequence continues at coordinate 9,947,124 of JAKFHU010001482.1, read as the reverse complement.
GCCTGTCCAGAATTGGCCCCTTTCCTAAGTCAGTCCTCGGGTCCATTCTCCATCTCTTCACCAGCGTTGACGCAGCATTTCCTGGGCCATCACTCCCTGCCTCTCCTTCCTCTATGGTGCCTTGTCCCTACAGCCCCACTTGTGGGAAAACCCAATTCTGGTTAAATCGGTAACCCTCCATGGCCCATGCTCGCTGACCTCACCCGGATCTGCCCCATCACGCCACTGAACTCTCTGCTCAACCACCCCTTCCTCACAGACGAGCATCAATATAAAATAATATACTCCCCATCCTGCCCCCCTTTGTGTTTCAGTTTCTTTGTAGAACTTGCCCTTGTAAGAAGAGACTCAATCCACTAGCTCGTTGGCGAGACTGTGACCCCCTGAGGGCAGACTGGGCTTGCCCGTTCATCACCGGATCCCTGTACGCGTGCTCAGTGCTTGGCGACACGTGCATGCTGAATGAATGAATGATGCTATTCCACAATCAGGTTTGAAGTCATGACTTTGCCTCTGGATTTGGGTAAATTTTATGACATCAGACACCCAGAAGGTGTCTTCATGAGGCTAGGCCTCGGGTTAGGGTTTCTGAAGGTAGAACTTCTAGAGGTGGTGGCATCTGACATCACCGAGGGCGTGGCAGGGTGCTGGGCCCAACGCAGAGGTGCTATTGCATTATCTCTTGGAAAAATGTGCTCCAAACACAACTGCCCAGGAAGCAACAACCCCTGGTGTAGAGTGTTCACTTCTAGTATCATCCCCAACTTTTACAATTAACTTCATTGCTTCTGATTATGAAAATAAGACACGTCCATTTAAAACATGTAGACAATACAGAAAGGCAGTATCAGGGCTCTACCAGAGAAACAGAACCAGTAGGAGACTGCACACACACACACACACGCGCGCACACACACATGCACACACACAGATTTATTGCAAGGAACTGCCTTCTGCGAAGGGGGGCTGGTCAGGCAAGTCTGAACCCGGTAGGGGGACAGCAGCTGGAAACGCTCTGGCCAGAGCTGAGGCTGAGTCCACAGGTGGAATTTCTCCTTCCTCAGGAAACCTCAGTTTTCCTCAAAGGCCTTCTGACCACTTGAACCAGGCCCACCCAAATTACTGAAGTAAATCTCCTTTACTTAAAGTCAACAGATTGAAGATGTAAAGTACATTTATAAAATACCTTCACAGCAACAGCAAAGTTAGTGTTCAACTGAAGACAAGCAGAGTTTAGACGGGACTCCCACAGGTCAGCCAGAACGTGACACGTGGCCCACAGGAAGACGGGCACAGGCTGTGAAGAGGAGGGGATCTGTGTGGCCAGCAGAGTGTGGGGAGACACTCAGCAAACTAGGTTAAAGCCACCAGGGCCAGAATAATGCTCACTGGTAAGGGTTGTTTCTGGAGTGCTGGTGACATTCCACTTCTTGCCCTGGGTAGTGGTTACACGGTGTGTGGTTCACAATTAGCTATTTATTCAACTGGATATAAAGACGATATAGGTGTCCGAGGGCCGCTGCGGGGTTCTCAGTAGCAAAGCGGGGAGAAGGCGACAGCAGCACCCACCCCCTGGGTCAGACGCATGGCATGGTGTGGGGTGGGGCTGCGGGGCTTTGCCCTCCTGAGCCAGCTGCCTGCCTCTCAGGTGTCCACCAAAGCACCTGGGTTTGCAGCCCAAACGGAACTGATACAAGCCCTCAAGTCACATTGGCGACTGCTGCTACCGCCCAAACCTGCCAACCAGGCCAAAAGTACCTCTGGCGAGGCAAAAAGACATGTTTGGGCCAGGATCATCAGCATGTTTTAGGTCAAAAGCTTATTTTAACTCACAGTAGTCAAAATTAGTCTAAAGCTATCCATTTTTAATTCTAGTGTACTCATGCACACTAACACACACGAGTGTGTCAGAGCCCTAGCTGTGAGCCGTTTGGTGCTATCAGGAAATCATCAATCAATAAATCCAAAGAGAAGAGGAGAGGAAAGAATGTTTAGGCCAAATATGTCGAGGCCTCTGGGCTGAAAAGGGAACAAGGAGACAAATGCATGAATGTAAACTCGACGGGAAGGCTTCGTGCGGCACCTGTTTGCCAGCCTGCCCCCCGGCTGCCACCGCCCTGGCACGGTCAGCCTGTCCCGTGGGCTATCACTGCAGCTTGTCCCATGTGCTGTCACCGCCCTGGCACAGGTCAGCGTGCTCGCCACTGGTCTGCCCCACTTCCTCTCCGCTGTTGCCAATGGCAAAGTCTAGAATCAGTAAGACCCTCCTGATGAGGTCATCAATCACCTTCCCACGCCCTGTCCCTGGCCGTTCACAGGGGAGGTGCTACTCCCACAGCTGACTCATAAAAAGAACCAAAAGATTTGCCAACTGCTGTGACTGGCACAGGAAGACTCTAAGGACCTCGGATTCCCGCTTCAGGCTCCTCGTCAGCTTGTCTAGACAAAGATGCACCCACCCTCCAGGCAGCTCTCCGAACCCTGGCGTCGTGGCTGCTCCAGTTTCCCCAGCAGCTCCAAGCACAGCCAAGGCCGAAGCTAAGGTCTCTGCTCTTACCAGAAGTAACTGCAAAGGACTTTTAGTAACTGCTGAGAAACTAAGTGTGCTGACAGTCGGAAACGCTGTGTGCTCCTGCCCATTGTGGACGCGTGGGGACACACCTCGGGAGCCCCAGGATCTGCTGCCGAGAGCAGATGGACATGGCAGGGTATGTGGGGTGTGGAGCAGCGGAAGCAAGCCGCAGGGGAGGCTGGGGGAAAAGGGACAGCGAAGCCAAAGCCGGCCCCACCATGGCCTGCCTGCAGAGGCCCCCACTGTGGCCTGGTGGCTTCTGGGACAGTGACAGCTCAGTGATGGTCCTGCTGGATGCCCAGGCTCAGTAGACTGAAGACCACTGTTTCCTGGGAGAGTTCCCAGAGGCTCAGGAGGTCTGGTCCCTGGCCATGATGATTCTTAATCTAAAGCCATATTTTCATTTTAGACACGATAATTGTGACTATGGGTTCCTTCCTAATGTTTAAGGAGTGAATGAATTAGCATGTAAATAGAAGTAGCTGCTGTTTTTCACTGAGCATAGAATTTTAGTGCTAAAAGGAGCCCTGGAGCCACTCTATTTGACAACTCTCATTTTAAATAGAAGGCCTTGTGGGGAGGAGGGATGGGCAGTGATTACACATGGGTTAATGGGTTCTGTGCTCTTCTGGGGTGATGAGAACGGGTTGACCAAGAGGCAGTGGTTGTACATTGTGATGCACCAAATGCCACTGAACTGCACACTTTAAAATGGCTAATTGTGTGTTTTGCGAATTTCACCTCAATTAAAAAAATAAATCGCTTGTGAACAGGAGAAGCTGCTCCTCCAATGGCCACCCAGCTTCTCCTGTGGGGATCAAGGACATTTTAGGATGTAGCCACCACATCTGAGGACCCTGAACCTCTTCAACCTACGGGGTGCAGTGACTCCTTAAAAGAACACTCCATTTCTCTGCATCTCTACCCTGAGTGCCTTTTAGAGGCAGAAAGGGTATGAATTGTACCAGTAACAGAATGTCCAATTCATGCCTCATGTTAGAACTTCAAGAAAGAACAGGACAGTCTTGGTCATTAACAAGTCAGGGAGGCAGGTAATGGAACACCCAGGATCAGGTCAGGATGCCTTCAAAGCCAGTTTTCATTATTAACCAAATTATGCATGGCGACCACTCACCAATCCTGTTTTGCCTCAAAACTGGCCTAGGCTGCAGGCATGACCCTTGTAAGTGTGTTCTGCAGGGTGTTGCCAAGTGCTCCATCCCTCTACCTTTCCTCCCCTGGGATTTCCAGCAGTCCAGGACTTTGGCGCTCGCCCCCTGCCCTCACCCTCTAGGGACCTTCCCGGCTGCCCAGGATGTGGCCTGCTCTGCCCCTGGCACCTCTGCTGCCACGGCTGCTCAGGTGGCCCACACCCCGCACATTCCCACTGCCCCTGGAGCTCACAAGGCCCCTTGAAGAGGGGTCAGCAACAAGATCTCTCCAGAATGAGCACCTGGCCCAGGACTGTGTCCTTCAGATGTCCTTGGACCAAACGATACCCGGCCAGCCCAGCTAGTGGAGGCAACATGCGGCAGGGGCAGGCCTGTCAGATCACACCGGACAAGGATGCACACGTGGTGGCAGTTAACCCGAGCTGAGTGAGGGGCACTACTGCGAGAGGAGGCTCTCTCAGCCAGGCCTCCAGCTCCCCGTTTCAATCCCGGGTGAAGCGCTTTCTCCTGGGGCTAAAGGGCTGGCTCCACGGGGCCTGTGCTCAGGGGGCCGGGGTGGGCTTAGTGCTCCACAGTGATGAAATTCTGTATGGTGCCATCTTTGCACCTGTGGTTTGTAAGGGACCTCCAGGGGATGTCAGAGCTGGCACCGTGGGGCTGGAACCTTGGCTCCTGTGATGCTGACTCCTGCCGCCTCCCAGGGGCCCTCGGCTTCACTCCCACCCTGGCACCCCAATACCCCTCAGCCTCCCTTTCCCCACCCTGCCCCTCACCTGGGGAAGCAACTGGTGGGTGGTGTAGGTGGGGAGTGAGGGAAGCACTGTGCCCCCAGGGTGGCCTGAGGAGGACAGGAGAGGTAGGGGCCAGACTTGCAGCCTGCATTGTCTCCAGTGGGGCCTGGCAGCTGTCCCTGCCCAGGCAGGCAGTGCCACACCTGGGCACGTTGTTTGGGGACAGAGCCAAGTGCCTGTGAGCGGCTGCACTCTGGTGTCCCTAGGCCCGAGGGAGCACATCCTGAGCAGATAAAACATCACGTCAGGTGGAGAAAGAGACAGTGGAGGAAGAGAAAGTGTTTTATATTTTAGCACATTTAACAGCACTTTTTCTGTTTTTTGAACAGGGCCCCACCTTTGCAAGGCCCTGGGCCCAGCTGGGGAAGAGAAGCCTGCCAGTGGGTCAGCCTGCACTTCCCAGCCCGGAATCCGGATGGCCCAGGGCACCCGGAGGCCAGGCTGTGGGCACAGTGTGCGCTCCCACCTCCCTGCTGGCTGCAGCCCCACATCCCGGGTGTCCCCAGGGCCACGCAGGCCCCTTGCACCTGCTTCTCACCTGTGCCAGCCATGTCCTGTGGGGGCTGCTGCAGCCCTTGGTGAACTGAGCAGTGACTGGGGCATTTACAAACCACTTGCAGCATTCAGCAGGGTGGTTCTATGTCTGTTGGATCTAACAATAAAAAATTCGGGCTTTTATCTTTTTCAGTTCATTCTTTTGAGCAATTTAGTTTTCTTGGATTTTACAAGCTGGCAATTGGAAGGTGGCTCTGTTCCCTCCCACAGGCAGTGTAAGTGATACTTACAGGACAAAAGCCATCGGCCACCTTGACACCTCCCGGCAGCTCTTTGACTCTGAGTGCTATATACTGAGGCCAGCGTCCAGGAGTGGTGTTTCTTCCTGCCTCCACCGCTGGGACTGCAGAGCTGGAGTCCGCCTTGGCCTCCTTCGCTGACCCTGTCACGAGCTTGCATTTCCATCATCCTGGCATTTCTTGCCGACTTGAACAGTAAAGTCTTGGTGACTTTCATGCACGTTTCTGACGGCAAAGTTGCATTTCCACGTGAAGGCAAGTGTACATGTGTCAGAGCCGGAGATCAGATGGAAATGACCTCAGCTCCTGCTCGGATGAAGCGAAGATGTGCTTTTATAATGAAATCATACTTTTTTCCTTAAATGTCATCATAAATCTTCCATTCAAGAATCGAGAATGTGTTTCAGCTAAACCGCTTGAAAAAATAGCTGTGTGTATATTCCTCATTTTCAAAAAGATCGACTATCCATTTCAAAAGGCATTATCACTGTTTACTTAGAAGGTTCAGAGATACGAAATTGCTCTTACTTGGTGGGTCGTGAGAGATTTTCTTCTAGTAGTTCAGGTCACTGAGTTGGGAAAGCCACAGTCACCACCAGAGGCTGATGCTGAACACCGGGCGGTGGCCACGGGGTGGGGCTGCACCTGGGACCACCTCCCGGGGCCTCCGACTAGACGAGGCCCCAGAGAGAACAGCTCTGGCAAGGCGGGGAGCAGTGAACTCAAAAGATGTGTATACAAAAAGTCCTCTGTGCGTCAAAAAATGACACATTTCTTTCTACCTTGTCCCTCCCTCCGTTTATCCAGTTTAATATAAAAACGGAACTCCTGGGAGAAGAAGCACCATGTGGCAAGCATGGAGCCAGCGCCTGTCTTAGGGAGGGCAGCCCGCAGGGGCGAGGGGTGGTCCAGGCCGCTGCGGCTCTGGGGCCTGGAGGGCTGGGCTGCTGCTCGATGCCAGGCCAGGGAGGGAAGGAAAAAAGGCGGCTCCCTCAGAATGTGGCCCCGCAGGAAGGAAACAAGGTGGAAAGAGGAGGAAAAAGAAACAGCAAGAGCCGAGGGAACCGGGTATGTGGGAAACACAGACGACCACGTAGTGTTTGTGGAATTTCATGTTTAGTAATAGAAAAATTTTTAACGTGCAAAGAACTTGTCATTACAAGAGAAAAGGAAGCTGATCTGGTGAGGACAGCGGGCACACAGAAGCCCCCACAGCCAGGTCTGCCTCCTCCTGTTTGGACTACTCTGTGGTGCTGGGGGCAGGACTGTCCCTGAGAACCTGGAGACGCCCGGTGGGCTGTGTTCCTGACCACTGCCCTGATGCTGTGAAGGGGTCCCCACCCGAACCAGCTTTTCAAAACGCACAGCACTCCATCTCTGAGAAAAACTCACACCAGGTAAACGTCAATGATCTCTGTTCCTAAGACGGCATAGAGGCCTGGACCCCGCTGTGCAACTCCAAGTGCAGCACCTAACTTCCCCCCTGCCCACTGTGTGTGACATTTCCAAGTCAAGGACAAATCTTGGGATATTCTTTAAATTGCACGATTTACAATCATCTAGACTGCTGTTCGCTAGGGCCTAGGCTTGGCCTTCTGTTCACAGGAGGGGCCCCTTCCCAAGAGGGAGGCCCCTCTTCTGCTAAAATCGGTCTAAGCTTCCAGCTGCAAGACACTGAATGTGTCCAATCCCGAGAAAAACCAAAAACATTCAACTGTATTTGCAAGTTTCCTTTGTTTAGCATAATGGAAATGTGAGCAGAAATAAATGACATTCTCTGAGCATTCTGCTTGAGTATTTTTAAAAAAACCATTTTATTTTAAAGGGCAGATAATTATTTTGTGAGACACAACTGAGAAAAACGGCCAGAGAACAATTGGAGTTTGTCTTAATAAATAACAAAATGCCATTTGTATTTCTTAAACTTCATATAACACCTTATGCATTTTAAATAAATACTCCACTCTGCTACTGTGTATCTAGAAACGGTCCAGGTGTCTGTGCATGTGGTAGAGTGACTCAGAATGCTGGGCTTGACACCTGCCACTCCCAGCACCGAGGGGGAGGCCCTCGGCCCCTGGACCAGCAGGGGACCAGCAGAGTCTTGGTCCTGGGGGACAGCAGGGACAGATAGGAGCTGAGAGGACAGGGATCACGGGGTGCTCTGGGGTTGGCACTCCTGGTGCCTCCACCCATAGGCAGGTTTGTTGATTCACTGACATTTGTTACTTGACAATTAGTTCTGAAGTCAGGACAGAATATGGAAAGTGCTGGAAAAATCTCTAGGGTGACATGGTGGGTCTGCATTCTGTCTTGGTTTCTGACCCAGTTGTCTGGCTTCCTGATGTCACATGGAGGCTGGCTCCTTGCTAGCTGGCATTGTCTTGTATGTTCTGGTGTCCTGTTTTTTCACATGGCACATGGCTGCCAGAGTTCCTGCCAGCGCAGTGCTCAGACACTTTAACATTCTGTTGCTGAAGTACCTGAGAGAGATGGGGGGTAGCTGGGCCACACGTCCACCCTACATCGCTGTCACAAGTGCATCTGAGTAGCCAGATGGGCACACGCCATCGAGGCCTTTGGCTGGCTGGGTCATCTCTCTCTGGTTCACTCAGGCAGTTGGACAACAGTTCCTGTGGACTTTCCTTATTCTGCTCTGAGTCCCCCGTCTTGGTTAAAATAGTACCAGGAATTCTCAGGTTGGCTTTTGTGTCTTTTCCAGGTGTATGTGCAAAAGGCAAAGGTAAATCATTCTTTTCAACACAGGATCCTTTATTTGAACTTTCCCTTGAACGACAGTTTGTGAAGGATGTGCCCAGACTCCCTCCATGGGACTTGGATGGTCATTGTTCCTTAAATCTGAAAGACAGGATAAAATAACAGCTGGTTCAACGGCCAGCAGTTCAACAAGAGAGGATGAGTTTCACAGACGCTGAACAATCCCACGGGGAGCTAGCAGCCTCCCTCTCCCCCCAGCTGGGGTTCCTTCCCGCAGGGGAACCGAGGGTGGATAAGCCCTTCTACCTTCCCCACAGCTCTCGGTGGCCAGGGAGGGCAGGGAGCAGGGAGCAGAGAGGAGGGAGCAGGGAGGAGGGAGCAGGGAGCAGGGAGCAGGGAGCAGGGAGCAGAGAGGAGGGAGCAGGGAGGAGGGAGGAGGGAGCAGGGAGCAGGGAGCAGGGAGCAGGGAGCAGGGAGCAGAGAGGAGGGAGGAGGGAGCAGGGAGCAGAGAGGAGGGAGCGGGGAGGAGGGAGCAGGGAGGAGGGAGCAGAGAGCAGGGAGCAGGAGCAGGGAGCAGAGAGGAGGGAGCAGAGAGGAGGGAGCAGGGAGGAGGGAGCAGGGAGGAAGGGAGGAAACGGGGGTGGGCAAGGAAAGCGAGGAGAGCTCTGGGAACTGTCGCTCAAAAAGAATGACAAAGGGGGCCACTTCCCTCTCCTTTTCCGCTCCGACGTTGAGGGGAGATTACCAGGGTCATACCCACAGGCTGTCATCAGAGAAGAAAACGTGAGGGGGAAGGACATGCGGGAGGGACAGGCAGCAGTGTCCTCCCTCCTCTAGGGGAAGGCAGCGCGGCCGAGGCTCCCTGCAGCCACGTGTCAACCCGGGAGGGCCCGAGTGAGGACTCACGGAACTTGGTCCCCCGCCGCCGACCCCGGGCAGCTCAACTCCTTGTGTATGAGGCGGGTCAGGAACTGCACCCAAAACAAAGACACAACCACCAGTTACTGCCGGTGGAGACTGAGTGGACGGCAGGCACGTGTCGTGGTCACTGTGGGGCCGCACACCCGCTGAGGCCTTGGGCTGGTGGCTCCCCGCAGCACTGCCAGGCGTCTGCCCCATGGGGTGCCCTTCCAGTGCCGCCAGCCTGAGGGCTTGGTCCCTACGGGCAGGGCTGACACGCTCCTGAAAACAAGGCTGTTACGACAGATTTCAGCCTGAATTACTTCTGGGTTCAAGTCACATTTAAAATAAAATCAGTCTAATCATAAATGTCCAAACTGGACACAGACAGAAAATAAATACAAGGTGACTCACAATCCTGTTGACCTTGGGGAGGACTCGTGAGCTGCTCAAGTGATTCTGAGGCTGCCATGGCACAGCCGCGCCTCACTGGGAAGCTCGAGAGAACTGCCCCGGGGATCAGAGCGCCGTGCCAGGCCTTCCCCAACAGCGCTGCCTGTCTTGGCTCTTCTTCTGACACCATGCTTTCACTTCACGCCCTTTACATGCCGAAGGGCTCAAAATCAGCTTACAAATCCAGACTCATGATCAAGGGTCATGCCAAATTTAACTAACGTTTTTGCATTTTCAAGTGTGGATCTAGTCTTTCCTCAAGCATGACTTCAGCCCACATAAGGGGTCCCTCCAGACTGGGCAGTGCCCTGGGGCTTTGGAATGGGTTTCCGAAGGATGCGCTGGCCTCTGGTGGCCCCCAGCTCTTACAGGGCAGCAGGTGCCCTCAGATCCAGGATGGACCACTGGGCCAGGAGATGGGGGGTGCCCGAGGCACTGGATGCTGCAGAGGAAAAGAGGGGCTACGTCAAAACCACACACAGCTCCACCGAGTCTCGGGTCAGAATGCTAGAAGACTGAAGTAGCTCTATTTTCTTAGATGCTTATGGTTGAGGTAAGAACTTAGAAGTCCCTTGTATGATATGAGCTCAAGCCGTGGTCTCTGTTGCACATTCTTCTTTGTTGATTTTTTAAAAAATAATTCTTCAAAAATTTAAACCATTCTTAGCTTGAGGATCATACAAAAACAGACAACAGGCCAGATTTAGGCCGCAGGCGGCTGACCCGCTTTATACAATCAGTGCTCATTTAGATTCATCCTTAGGAATATCACCTTTTTCGCTCACATTTCTCCTGGCATCTTAGACTTCCCTTCTGGATCTCACTTCTGTCTTCTTCAAACACATCCTGTAACCACTCTCACTGGGAGCATCTTCGGCTAAGGATGTTCTCACTTCACCCTCACTCCTGCGTGCAAGTTCCCCTCAGGGTGCAGCTCTCCGTTGTTGATTCCTGCGTCTGAGAACGTGTCTTCCACGTACTAGAAACACCTCAGCTATTTTCTCTTCAAATATTGCTTCAACCTCAGCCTATCCTCTTCCTCTGGAATTCCTGTTAGATATTATTAGGCCATCTCATTTGGGCCTCTGTTTTATATTTAATTTCTCTTTAATATTTTTCATCTCTTTCTCTTTTGAGAAAGATAATTTCTTCATGTCTATATTCTACTTCAGTAACCTTCTCTTCAGCTGCATCTAATTTTTTTTTTAACCCATTCATTGAGTTTTTTCCCACCTAAATACCACATTTTTCATTTCTAGAACTTCTGTTTGGTTGTTTACAAGCCTGCTCTGTCTTTTTTCATGAGTTCAGTTCCTTCTTTTATATCTTCAGTAATGTATATATTTAGTTTATTCGGTAACTTTTATCTGCAGTTTTTTTGGGTCCAATTCTGCTATTTGTTGTGTCTGTTACTGTCATTCAAAGTGGATTGCTTCCTTATGTTTCATAATTTTGAACTGTGAGCTGATCTTCACTAGGGTGTTAGCTATAGGAATCTTGTGCAGCTGGGTTGAGATTATCCCTATTTGCTTTGCCTAAGAACCAGGTATATCACCATCTAAACATGAATTTTATTTATTTATTTTTGTATTTATACAAGTTCAAAAATTAAAGCTTACTCTGGGCAGGCCTATGGCTAAACACTCTCAGGGAAGATTTTTCCCCCAGTCTGGTGAGCAGGCTGAGATGGGCACCGATTCCTATTATCTTACTGTGCCCTGTAATACACTCTCACCACAAGCATAGCCTGTGAGGGTCATGGCTTATGAGGAAGTCTCATGTTCCAACTCCCCAACTTGTGCCAGCCTAACACCTTGTCTCTTACTCAGTAAGGGCACAACCACCCCACCCCCTCGCTCCTGAAGTTGGCAACTCACCCCTGCACTGCTCTATCTCAGCTTGTTTGTTTTCTGTTGCCTCTACATTTCTGACTGCTGGGGAATTCCATTACTTTCTTAGGAGTTCAGCTATGCATCTAAAACAACGTCCAATATAAATTACCTGGTATTTCTGAAGTAGAAGAGTTTTTAGATTCTCTATACAGTCGTAACAATAGAAATTTTACTGCTACTTAGTGGAAATACATCTGGAGACTTAACTAACACCCTCAGGCATTTAAAAGAATGAAATGATCTGAAGAACAGCCATTTAAACCACCTACTGAGTTCATAAGTTGAGAGTTGGTATTTGATTCTGCATGCCAGGGGGAGTTGGGTTTTAGAGGTCCCTGGAATTAAAATATAAGACTTTTATTTAATCGATGGAGTTGATATTTCTAAAATTCTCCACTCATTTTTACTGGAATCAACCTCACGTTTTTTCTGATGAAGCAAGAGGAGAGACATGGCTTTAGGTCTGGGGACTTTGTGAACAAGATGACTTGTAAGGATAAGAATGTAACAGCCACCCTTGCAGGAGCACACTTTTGTGACTGTTGCATCATCACTGGTCTTCTCCATCCCAAAGAAAATCTCGAGTCTTCTCAGTGCTGGAGGGGGTGGGAGACAGGAGCCCAGAGAAAAGGTGGGCAGAAGACAGATGGTGGCTGGCATCTGCACTGGCAGTCTCTGCCCCTTTACTCTCTCCCACCCCTTTGGGTGAAAGGAGTACCGGCTGTGCCTCCAATGCAACAGCTTGATGGCAGAGGGGACACCAGGCCACCCATGGCCATGTTTGGGAGGCTGGGCTCTGTGCCTCATCTCCTTTAATCCCCACGATGGTCCTGTCAATGGTGCCATTATTACGCGCATTTAAAAAATGTGGAAAGTTGCAGAGCAGAGAGGCTGCATAACCTGCCCAAGCTGCACACACGACAGGTGACAGGGCGGGATCCAAAGCCACAGAGCTCCATGCTCTTGGCCTTTGTACCATCCTGTCTGACACGATAGAGCAACGGAGTCATCTGCTTCTGATTTTTTTTTTTTTAAACTAGAGAGAGAAAGGGTCTTGGACTAGGTATATTTAGAAAGACAGGAGGACCCACAGGAACTGGAGGAGTCCACAGGAAAAAGTTTTGCCAGTGTTTGGCCAACAATCACAGAGATGCTCATTAAAGGAGGCTTGGATTAAAAATAAGACTTACCAATAAGGCACAGGCATCTGCAAACATCAGCATGTAAAATACATTGCTCCATCCAGAGGGGGATATGAGCCCAGCCAGCAAGGGGCCCAGGGCAGCTCCTGAAATAAGGCAAATACACACACATGGTGCTGTTCAGGGAAAACTCTGGCAAATAACTATTTAATAAATATATAGAACATCTCACTCATAGTTAAAGAAAAACACATAAAACAGTAACACCTCATTTTTGCCTATCAGACTGGTAAGGGGTAAAAAGTTTAATACAGGTTAAGCATCCTAAATCCAAAAACCTGAAACTGAAAATGCTCCAAAATTGGAAACTTCTTGAGTACTGACATGACACTCAAAGGATATGCTCCCTGGAGCATTTCGGACTTTGGATTTTTGGATTTAGGATCCTCAACTGGTATAATGCAAATATTCCAAAAAAAAAAAAATCTGAAATCCGAAACACTTCTGGTCTCAAGCATTTCAGATAAAGGACACTGAGCAGTACCCCGTACTACTCAGTACTGGGGGTATAGTTGGCATAACCTTTTTCTGGAACCAATTCTAAAAATGTATGTTGACATTTGAAATGCTCATTCTTTTGATCCAATACTCCTATTAATTTTTTGAATGTACTGTAAAGAAATCTGAATCCAATACACAATCTTAGATATCTTTGTGCTGTAAAAAATGTTATTGGGTAAAATTTGAATAAGATTTGCCAACACTATTAATAATACTCTATCAATGTTCACTTCCTGATTCCCATCATTGCACTGTGGTTCTACCAGGGAATTCCTTGTTTTTAGGTAGTACATACTGAATAGTTAAAAGTAAAGGAGCAGCATGTCTGCATTTCACCCTTGAGTGGCTCAGAAAAAATATGCATACGTGTATGCGTAAGTATGCATGTATGTGTGTGTAAACTATATGAGAGGTGCATGATAAAGCGCATATACTAAAATGTCTGTGAATTCTTTGTACTGGTTTTGCAACTTTTCTGCAAGTCTGAAATTACGTCAAAATAATTTTTAAAAACTATAAAAACAAAAGAAAGCAAGTATCTCCCCAAATGCCCAAAAACAGCTATATAAAAATGTCTGTTGCAGCAGTTTGGTGTATTTTACTAATAGGGAATGGAATAAATTCTGATACATGTGTAGGATGGTTTGTTTTGATAGATGCACTGTAAAAAGCATAAAGAATTGTCACCAAGTTATTAACTGAAATTGAACCTCTGAGAGGTGGGCTTACCAGGGTCTTTCTTACTGTATACATACTGATTTTGCTTACAAAGCACACTCACTACTCTTATAGTCTGAGAAGCAACCATAAGTATTTTTTTTAATTCTCAGAAGAACTTCCAGGAAAACATGGTAGATGGCTCCTGTGTGTTATCCCCATACCTCCCAAACACCACGAAACGGACCCTAATTGCATTTTTAAAATGGCAAATCACAAAGAGAAGTGTGGATGAGGGGAGGCACATACTTTCGGACGGTGGACGTAAACGGGCTGACAACTGACACAGGCTCCAGTGCTCCCTGCTGGACTAAGTGTCCCAGAGGGAGATGGCACAGGGACGTCTTGAGCAGAGCCGGGCCCAGACAAGCACACGATGGAGGGGAGGGGGAGGCCAGCAGGAGGAGGGGTAGCAAAAAAAAAGGGGCTTTGGTTGAATCTTTTATAACACACTATTAGGTACGTTCCTCTATCCTGCCTCCGGTCCCAGGTCTCTCCTGGCCCTCACTGATCCAGTGACCCCACCCCACCCCACCCCACCCCACCAAAGGACAGCAGCAGCCTAACCTTTGGAGAATTCAACCTTTGATAACACCAAGCCCAGGGCAGGGTTGAGGCACCCGACTGAGAACAGGGGATCCAGGGAAAGACACCCACTTCCACCCAGCAGCTGCCCAGGATCCTGCACAACGACAAGAGGGCGACTGCGGGCCCACACTCGCCATGGGCACTGAGAGAGTCTCCTCCAGCTTCCAGCTGCATCCTGCCACTGGGAAGACCAGCAGCTGACACACTCTCCATGAAGAAAGGACTTCAAATAACTACTTAGTGGCTCATTCTTAAATGTGAAGCTACGAAGCAATGGCCACGATTCGCCCTGTGTCTGGGGAATGCCTCAACATGAAAGCAAGCAAGCTGGGGGAGGGGAACGGGATGAAATTAACATTGAGGGAGAAGATTCCTAGGAAGTTATAACACCCTCAGGGAGCTAATAGAAAATTGGGTTGAACCATATGATGCTCTCAATTTTTACAGCTGAAAACATGTTCATTATCAGCAACTACACATGGTTCAATCAAACACATAGTGCCTCCAAGCAATAAAATAGGATGCACTAAAAGGAGAGGAAAACATCAATGAACATTGAAAATATGACAGGAAAAGTAAAAAGGTCAGTACAGAGGTGGAAAATAAAGTCAAGAACATCTCTGAGAAAGTAGAAGAACAAGGAGACAGGCAGGAAGGGAACAAAAAAAAGAAAAGAAAATTGGAGGATTAATCCAGAAAGTCCAACATCTGACTAAGAAGTTTTCCAGAACGAAAAAACAGAAAATGGTAGGAAAAACTTACCAAAGAAATAATGGAGCTCAATCTCCCTGAAGTGAAGGGCAGGTGTTTCCAGTCTGAGTCGGCCCCCCAGGTGCCCAGGGCTCAGTGGATGAAGCCTCCAGGGACACAGAAGGGACCCTGGAGGTCCCCAAGAGAAAAAGGAAAAGGGCAGAAGTGCAGGACTGGCGTGGGAATGACAGTGGGCTTCCTGCGAGGGCAGTGGTTGCCGGAAGACGCTGGGATTCTGAAGGAGGAGTTTCTGCATCAAACTGCCTCAAGTGAGAGACCTGCACGCTCTCAGAACTTACCCCCTGAACTCAGGAAGCTGCTAGAATACATTTCCAGCACAGAAGAGTAGTAAACAGGGATCTAGAAACCAGGAGCTTCGACATAGGCAAGAAATGGAAGCGATCATAGGGTGGTGGTAAAAGAGTTCCCGGATGAGAGCCGTGTAGTAGGCGGTGCCAGGCCCTGGCCTGACGGCATGGGAGGGCGGGACGGAGCGGGAATCTGGTGGTGATGGTGCACAGAGTGGGAACAGCTGTGTAGGAAACTCAAACAAAAGGGAAAGACGAGGCCCTTGTTAGCTCAGGGATAAAACAAAATGTGTATACTGAGGACGTATAGTGAAAGTTTATTCCTCGGCTGGGATGTGACCATCATTAACACAGCATCACTGAGGAGGAGGAGGGCAAGGAACGCTGGCGGGGGGTAAAGAAGCGGAGTCCCCTCTTCCTGCAGGAGGACAGCAGGTGATGTCAAAACCAGTGAATCGGGAAGCACGCAGACGCAGGGCAGGGCCGAGGGGTGGGCGTGAGGGAGGGCCATTTTGCATTATAATAAGCTAGTAGGACTATCTGGCTTCTAAGGCTACATTATGTTTTACTTTGAAAAAATAAAGATTAACTTGAACAAATGCAGGGCTACATTTAATTGCTCTGCATAAAACATACAGAATGGCGAGACTTGTGTCCCACCAGGAAGCAATTCTAAGCACTATGAACCCACCAAACACATAAACTTGTGTCGTTTGAACTGGATGGCACTGGGATTTGTAAGAAGGCCCTGGGATTAGTCAAGCTTTGCCTCCACCTAAGCCAGTGCCAACTAATGGATATTAATACTAAACAAATACACTGGGGCAAGCTCTCCTGTGAACAGGCTTTCCGTGTGCCTTTCCACCGGGGTCTTTTTTTGCTTCTTGGGCAGCACTCATGGCAGAAATATTGCTGGGACGCAGTGGTGGACAAGCACATGCGTTTTCGTGGTGATCATTTACTGAGTAGGCAGAGTGGCCCGATGGGCGGGCACAGCCTGGAGGAGTCACCCCATCACGATCACACCTCCCATTGTAAGTGCTGCAGAAACCAAGGTGGTGCAGCAGCTCCGCCCACGGTCAGGACTTGGTGGAAGGTCAGAGACGGTCCCATCTGGCCCCTGCCTTCCCTGTGAGCCCAGCAAAGGTATTCGGGACTGCGCTTCCCTCCTCCCACTCAGAGGCAGTGGCGATGGCCTCTGTTCACAGAGACCGAGTCCCCACTCTCAGCCACAGGCTCTGCTTCCCTCTCATTCTGAGAAGAATGTAAAGAAAAATGTATTTTTTTACCTAATTCATACTTTCCTTCTTTTTTCTTAGTCTGATTCTCTGCTTTAAAATAGCAGTCAGGGCCTCCAGCAGAGCTCCAAGTCAGCTTTAAGGGAGAGTTTCACATTGGAAGTCAACTGATTCACAAAGGCCTTCTGGACACAAAGCTAAGAGACGGCCACTCGGTCACACAGTCCATTGGAACCGAGCTCAGCCCCAGGCCTCCTGCCTGGTCACTGAGTGTTTTCCAGGCCAAAGTTCCTCATGTGCTACGTGAGCCGGGGAACGGAGGCCCACTCCACGCAGGGTCCCCAGGCACAGCACCTCAGCTCCTCCCTCCCTTTCCCCAGACACACCCCCAGGCCCCAAGAGGAGCCCCAAAAAGGGACATCAGAGGGGTGACCACCAATACCACCCAACACATTCAAAGTCACCTCCGGATCCAACAAAACGAAGGATCCAGCGTTAAGGACAAAAATGGGGCTGGTCTCACTTTGGCGAACAGCAAAGGCCAAAGTCCAGCTTTCTGAACAACAGTGACCTTGCCTGGCGCTTCTCAGAACAAGCCAGATCCATCACATGAAGCAAGCTTCCAGCCCTGGAAATGGTGGCAAGAGTATGGGGCTGGGCTTCCTGCATGCCCGGGATGGGCCAGCCCTGTCCAGATGTGTGCCTCTCTGACCTGGCTCCTCACCTGGGAACCTAACCACAGGACCCCTGTCTGCAACTCTGGCTGCCTGGGATCAGCCAGTCGATTCAGCTCACTGGGCTATAGTAGAGAGCACAACAAAGTCCTGTCCTCATGGAACTTCCACCAAGTGGGGGGTGACAGACAATACAGAGCAAAGGAGTCGACTACATACTATTTTGGAAATAGCTCTGGAGAAGAACAGACCACAGGAGAGAGGCTGGAGTCTGAGTGAGGAGGGTTCACACATTCTCAACTGGGTGATCCGAGAGGGTCTCATCGAGAGGATGACATCTGAGCAAAGCCTCCAAGGGCACATGTGAGTGTGGCATGACATTGCCTGTGGGGAACCTTCTCAAGGACAGGGCACAGCCCATGCAAGAGCCCTCGAGGGGCCAAGCCTGGTGTTCTGAAGAGCAGCAGAGGCCGTGTGGTGGGAAGGACTTTGGATTCTGCACTAACGAGACAGCAGTGGGTGCCCAGCAATGTGCTGTGATGTTTCCCATCCTGCTAGCTCCAAGGCCACAGGGCCAGCCGAGACAAAAACATCGGCAGTAGGAAAGCCCAAGAGCTGGGCTCCGGCCGATCTGTGTTTCCTGAGCCGCCTTCATCTGGCATATGCTTGCCTTTACTGCTGTGAGACCCCCCGCCACCCCGCCTGCTGGCTCTCTCTCTCTCTCTCTCCGTCCCCTGGGTTGGGAGCCTGGACAGCAGGTGACACATCAGGCCACTGCCCATGACCCTCCTGATCAGCTGTGAAGCCACACCAGGCAGCCTCTGGAGCCTGACCTCCCAGACACAGAAAGGGCGATCAAAGGCACCTTAGCTCCAGGCAGTGCTTGTGTGTCCACCAGTGCCTGGGGCAGCCAGATCGCGGGCCTTCATCAGGCATGGGCGGGCACTTGCACGAAGACTCCAAACAGGCCCAGGCCACTGGCGTCAGCCTCTGACTGCTGGTAAGAGGAGGCTCAGCGCCTCACCGACTCCCGCCTGTCCGCACCCTGGGGATGAGTTGCTTATTTTGCCACTGTTGTTTACTCCAGAATATGCTACTGAAGCCTCTTCAGGAACCTCAATGAGGCTGGTAACATTCAGAATCTTGTACGCTTTTGGACCCACTAGTTTTCCTACAATTTAAATTTAAGTAAGATTCTGTCCTTCTTGAAACGACAGTCATAGTCAGTGGACTGAATTTGGCCTGTGGGCTGTAGTTTGCCAACCGCTGCCTCAGAGTAAACCCGGAGGCACATTCTTTCACACATGCCCCTCTCTCTGAAGCCACCCGACAGCACGTGACAGTCTGTGCCAATGTCCCCTGTGGATCTGCTCACGGTTTAAGGAGGCCAGCATATCCTGGCATCACCAAAGCACCAGGGATTCTGGGCACCTGTTAATTAGGAAGTGACAACAGGGTTTCCGCTATGACCACAGTGAACCTCTTGGAGCTAAACATCTCTGCGCACCTACAGACCCGGTCCCGTCGATGATGGCGGTCACGGTGGAGAGAGCATGGGCATTTCCTTTCAGACTCTTGTGAGTCCCCTAGAAGAGAGGAAAAACAAATGTGAAACACATCTCAGCAGCGCTAGAGGTGAGAAATAAACCTGTGCCCTCCATATGACAACTCATTCAAACTGCTTTGCAAAACAATTCAACTTGTGGGTATTTTCCATTAGAAAATTTAAACTCCACTCCATCCCAAGCTTACCTTACAGAGGTAAACAAAGTTTCAAGGGTTTTAACACATTAACTGCCATGTGAGTTGTATTTAACTCATGCTAGTTTTGAGCCCAGGGCCTCGTGAAGCATATGTAACTCACATGGCTCTGTACCTTGGGAGCCATGTGAACTATTTTTCAAGTTGCATGTAACTCATGCACAGAAAACAATAAAAAATAACAAATTTTTCATTAAATTTGAAAGGATCATTTTGTTTTTGAAGTTTTTATTCTATTTTCATAATAAAACACTGTGGCCCCAAGGAAAAATTTTTTCTTTCTAGTGTGGCAGTCAGTGTGTTAAGAGTCAAAAATCAACAGAAATACATGTCCAAGCATATTCTAGTTAAAAGAACTCTCAGGATTCTCCTCAAATAAGTGTTTATTGAGCACAATCACAGACTTCGTGGAGGCACTGCAGCAGCCAACGTGTGAAACAGAAAGACGAATGACACATGTCCCTGTCCCTAGGCTGTGCCAGCGGGAACAGCCACTGTGTTCCTCAACAGCTAGGGTCTTCCTGTGACACGTGCCAGACACCTCTGCAGCATCTAAAAATCAACCTGCTTAACTGGAAACGCCAGGGGAGGGTGGGGAAGGGAGGAGAATCCAGGCAACCAAGACAGGGGCAGCAGGGGTGCAAGTCCTAAGGACCAGCCCACAGGAGCTCTGACTACATACATAGGGTTGGAGGAAAAAGCACAACTTGAGGACAATAAAAGGAAAAAAAAACCAGGAGTGCCTGGAAGCCTGAAACTGTAAAAATAAACCAGAGCTGGAAAAATTAAGTGCTTTTGTGCATGTGTATATAATATGCATATAATATAAAATAAAGTACACACACAGTATGAAAACCACCCATAATCTACATTTTTTGGAGCCTAAAAAAGAAGTGAAAGTTCCTCCTCTGCTGCCAGCCCATGAGGGCTGACCACTGCTAATGGTCTGGTGTGGATCCTTCCAGACTTTTCCATGCCCACACAGACACAAGTCTGCAGGCTCACGCACACCCACGGATGTGCGCCACAAAGGCAGCTTGAGGGCACGCCCAAAACAAAGGTGGCCAAGGCAGGCCTGGGCCTATTGCTGCTTTGGTTCGAGGACATGGAGGGGACGGAGATGGGAAAAGCCCCTTCCCTGTGCTGCTCTCTGCTGACCCGTTGGGGAGGAACCTCTGCCTCTCCTGGGAGGGAGAAGGAGCCTGAGATGATGAGGACAGAGCAGGAGAGCCTCTGTTGCTCGGAACGGGGGGTCTCTCGGGCCAACCTGCCCCTGACTCTGAGAGAAGGGTGGTAGCGGGACAGGTGTGGGAAGACTCCTGAGACCACAGACAGGTTGTCTGCAAAAGAGATGCTTATACAAGTACACATTTTACTAACGGAGCCCATCCCTGCCACGGATGGTGGGCGGCTACGGGACCAGCGCTGCCCCTGCAGCCCCACTCACCAGGTCGGCGGAGACAGCGGTGGTGATGAGTGCGTAGGGCCCGCTGACCAGCGCCCCGCTGAGCAGCAGCATCGCTGTGGGAGGCAGAAGGGGGTTGAGATGGAACCGCATCGCAGCATCCCCGATGTGGGCGCTTGGCAGCATGGACGCATCCTGGCCTGAGCAGAACGCGGGCAGGAGCAGGAAAGGTGGCCCACTGATCTTGGGAGGTGGTGCAGCAGAAACGCCTTCCTTTAAACTTGCCTGGTGAGGCCTTCCTACATCCAGCTGCACTCTCCTGCAGACTCAGCACCTGGACTCAGGCTCCTCCACCCTCGGTGGGCAGCAGCTGCTGCCACGCCAGAAGGACCAAGAATCCTGATGGTAGTGAGCACAACCCTGGCCTGCGGTCTGTGTCCAGTGGATGCTAAAACCAGCCACAGCTTTATCTGTAGCAGAAAAGACTTCTTCTCATCACCGACAGCTGCTGCGGTGTACTTGCCACAGGCAGGACGACCCACTCTCTATGAACCACAAGGTTACTTTCCTAAACTGCCTTCTAGGCTGACTTTCCCAAACTAGCCTCTGGGTTCATTCCTGTTTCTGGCCTGAAGGGTCCCAGGAAACTCCACACTCCCCTTGCACTGGCATGCTGCTTTCTGGTTAACTTTTAATCAGATTGCACACATCCCCAGTACTGGCTTGTTAGGACAGCAAAAACATCTACTAAGTGTTGGAGGCATAATTTGATAGCACTGTCTGCAGGAAATTAATAGTCCTCCAGTATTATGCAACCACTTCAGGAGTGGTGGCTAGCAGAAGCCAGGTAGGAGGAGGTGGACTGGGAGCCTGTCCCTGACCTGCCTCCTGGCTGGACACTGCTCAGGTCACGCCGCCAGGTTCCTGGCCACCTGCCATGGCCCAAGAGCCAGTCTGGGCTGCTCTCACCACCAGGGTGTACGTCTCAGGCTGCTGCAGCCCTGCCGGCCACGGGAGGGGCTGCCCTCCAGGTTACACCTGGCTCCTCCGAGTGGCTCCTTCCCTTGGGCACCCAGGGCTTACTACTGCCCTAGACCTGGGCCTGTACTCTCCCACCTGCAGACTGGCAGGCCTTTCCCCTGGGAGCAGGAGTCCCCTGCCTCTTCTGATGGCCTCACCCAAACAGGGACATGGGGACAATTTTTGCCACACCATGTGCTCCAGCTATACCAGCTCAATGCTTCTTTGTTGATTTTCATATTTCACCTCACCAAGGTGTACAAACAAAAACCGTGCATGAAAGAAAATAAGAAAGGCCTCATGTACTCACCTATAGTGGCTTCTAGCCCCATTTTGCTGATGGTGGAGAATATGTACAGCTGCGAAGACAGCAAAAACAAGGTAAAAACAATGGTTCACTACAAGTAGCAGAAGGAGTGCCCAGAAATCCACACTTCTGAAAAGCCAGGCAAGTGATCCCAGGCAGCCAACCTGAGAGTGAAAACCCCCAGGAAAGAGCACAGGCCACATTCCCCTACCTGGCCTGTCTGAGGACAGCAGCCAAGGAGCACCTGGCAAACAGGCCCCAAGCCTTGACCCAGCCATGAGGGTTCTGGACCAAGAGCTCCCGGCGACCTTGGGGAACCTGCAGGGTGCTCCCACTACACTAATGTACTCGGTACGGGGCAGCCTTCCCTGAGCTCCTCATCTGAGAGTCTGACTGTGGGGTCCTCAGGGTGTGTGTCTACCCTGAACAGCCGCACCTGGTGGCATGGCAGTCCTCAAGGCAAGGGGCCCACTCAGCCATTTCTTTACTAAATGTTCTGTGAGTGTCTGTGTGGTGTGGTGTCCAAGGCCCCAAGATGACTGGAAATTGGGTCTTGTTCTGGGGACAGTCACGACCTAGTGGAGAGGCAGATGTGCAAACAAGTACAATGCAAGTTGATGAGCAGTAAGATTACCTCTTATGTTATTATGATAAAAACAGTAATGATATGCTATCATTTAATTTAATCCTCATAGCCACACTATAAGGTGGTGCTGTTGTCATCGTCATTTTTCACATGAGGAAACTGAGGCACAGAGAGGGGAAGTCACTTGCCCAAGGTCAAGAGCTACTAAATGCTTGGAAAGTACCAGGAACCAGCATCATGGTGGCAGGGACTGAGGAGACTGGGGGTGGGCAGGTGTCAGGCATCCCAGAGGACCGCAGGAGTCTGAGCTTATCTGGGGGAGGGGCACACCCCGAAGAGAAGAGCAGCCCCTGCACATGCAGGGGTGGGGGTACAGAGGAGGGAGCCCCATCAGGCCCAGGGAGGGATGGGATTCAGAGGTCAGGAGGCAGGAGCTGCCAGGAAAGCAGCATGCGGGCCGGACAGGAGAGGGTGCTGGCCAGTGGGTGGGGGGCAGTGAGGGGGGTGTGTGCAGGTGTCGGGGCGGCAGGCGCAGAGCTGACCGTGGGGGCTGCGAGCAACAGCATCAGGCCGCAGGTGGAGGCCCTTTTCTCCAGTCGGTCCGAGATCACACCCGCCAGGATTCCACCTGCAATGGAGGGGAGCAGGCTCAGGCGCTACGTCGCTGTAAGCCCGTTAAGAGGTAACACTTGCAGAAGCAGGGGACAACACCTCCTCCCCAAACCCTCTCTACATGCACCACCAGTAGGCAGCCTTCTCGGGCCTGACTGCCCAGCAGGCCTCCCTGGTTGTGGTCAGATGTGAGGGACTGCAGGCGTTGCCCAGTGGAGCATGGGGTAGCCTTCGGGTTTGGGCCAGGCCCAAAGCCCTGTCACCTGTTAGCGTCTGAATATCACCAGCCTGTCACCTCCCTGGGAGGCATGCTGCTCCTGAGGGAAGCCATTCAAGTGCAGACTCAGGGCCCAGGAAGAGAGAGTGGAGACCCCCCACCCCCATGATGGCCTAACACTGTCAGGCTGAGTCCACTTAGGGAACAGGAGACCTGGAACACTGTTTCCTCTCAGCAGGAGGTAACTCAAAGAGCTCGGGGGCTATGGGTACTTAGAGTCCTGTTAAATTCTTGTCCAAGTAGAACAGTGGTCATGAACTCACCAAATATTCCGCCCACATCAAACAAGGTGGAGAGCTCCCCCGCTTTTTTGGCATCGAGGTGATCTGTTCAAACGACAGCAGAGTGAATTCAGGGGATGTGCTCTCCCACAAGTGTCATGGAGGATGTCACCTCACAGTAGAATGAGACCCCCACATAAAGCTCTCTTATTCCATAAACATGATTTATACCAAGTCATGATTATTAGTTAACTTAGATTAGGAAAAAAAGAAACACAGAAAGGATGGAAAACGCTTTAACCCAAACTGGGGGACTCCCCTGCACAGTCTAATCACTATCCCCACCTTTGGTTCAGCAGCCCCTCAGGGCAGCCTCGAAGTTAGAGCAACACAGCACAGAAGCGGGGCCGTGACAGCTGCCTGGAGCAAGCCCAGGTGCCGCGACACAAGGCTGTCCTGTCGTACGCACCGTGTGACCACGAGGCTTTGGATACGGAAGAGACTGGAACCTTCTCACAGTACAGATAAGGAAACTGCAGCCTCAGGACACCCTGTCAGGATCCCGTCCACCAGATCTGGTTTAAGTTCTGAGCTCTGAGGTGGACTGAAGTTGGCCAGGGCACAAGAACTGAGATTTAGGAAGCACCTGGGATTGTCAATCAAACCCAGCCTTTCTTAAACCTCAACAGCACACACAGGGAACTTGGCTTTTTTCAAACAATCACTCAGACTGGAAATGCTAGTGATTCAAGACCCGAGTCCTAAAAGTGTCACCCCTTTTGCAATCTCTGGGTAATAAAGGAAGAAAGAATGCACATGCCTATCTGCCAAGGCTGGCTCTGCCCAGACTATGTGCAACTCACCTGCCGAAATGAGGTGGGGGCCACTGGACAGGGAAGAAACCTTGAACCACAGGGCGCTCCTTGCCACGCACCTGCCCTCCCTGTCCCCGCTGGGGGTGCCTGTAGGTGGTACCCTTACTACCTCCTCAACTTCCGCCTGGGGTGTCCATCCCTCTAGCCTCGGATGCCCGTCAATCTCCACTCGTTTTTATGCTCCCACGTGGAATATGAGGCCTGTGTTCTTCCTGGCCGCATTGCCAGAGCCTGTGCCTCCCTGCCGAGCTGGTCCCCTTCTTCTCCTCACTCTCTCCGACTCCCTGGGCCAGGAGGCTCCCGTGTGCTCCTCGACCGTCCCCACCCCTCAGCCTCCTCCACTCAATGTCCTCTTCCTTAAGAACCGCTCATCCCCTCTTGTCTTTCTTCTTGCGGTCACACACAATATGCGGCATATATGTTACTATTTTACTGGTACATTCTGTCATAATCTATGGCTGCAGCCACTGTGGGACTTCCAAAATGTAAGACAAACCATCAGCCCTCCCTAAAACTAGAACACATTTCCCAGAAGCAATTTCCAGGTCAGATTATTAACAACTGATTTGCTCAGACCCCCAGAGGCCCTGCTGTGCTTTGATCCAAAGTCCAATGTAGCCCAAATTTAAATGCAGGCTGTCCCATTATAGGAAGCACCCCATGGAGTTGGTAGCCATAGCTGGGATATAACGAGTCAATGCTTTAAACCCCATAAAGGTTATTACTACGGCAATAAAACATGCATATCCAAATTCTCTTTTGTCTATGTTTAATCATGCTGTTTAATTCAAAAGTATGCCTCTCAAATCACCATGTGTGGCCTTGTGTTTCCAAGACTAGAGAAACCAGCAGATAGAAGAGAGTTTGGGTCACAGCCACTACCCCAGACCTGCTGTGTGTGTCCCAGCAGCAGTCACTCACCCACGTTTGTGATGTACAGTGGGAGCCAAAAGAGAAACGTGTAGCTGACCAGCTTGGCAAACAGCAGACACAGCGAGAACTCTATCACACCCTGGAAGACAGAGAGCTGGTGTTACCCTCAAATGTGTACTCAGCAGGTGTATGTATATACGCAAGAGTTACAAACGACTTCAGCCCCATAAGAATATCCTATGTCTGTGGTATGGCTTTAGCACCTCCAGACATGCACAGGGAGAGGATAAGGGGTTGCTGTATAATGCAATGAGAGCGTGAAACAGTGGAGGAACTGAAGACAGAGACCCACCCCCAGCAAGTACACCAGGGAGGGCCGGGGCCACAAAGAGGTGTGGGGGTCATGGCCTCAGCTCCCTGACCACTGTCTGTGGGGTATAAGCCCAGTGAAGCCAGATTTTCTGTTTTTCAAGTGAAGACAGGAAGCCCTATTTTTCTAAGAAATTTCTGAATTTCTGAATGGAGACTACCTTTTAAGATTGAAACCCAGTGTCTCTTTACATCAGATTAAAGTCAATAAAAATGTACTGTTTTGATTCTTATACTTCATCACTCAGAGGACGTAGCTATTACGGGAGTTCTAGAGGATCACAGCCATGGAGGAGTCACCTGGTTACTAAGCACTTAATGCCCCTTTCTTTTTCCCTGGAACTGAAATTGCAAATTATACAGTGACCCGTAGACACACGGAGCAACAATTCTGACCACTCTGTCATACACACGGGCTATAGGCTGCGGCGCCCTCGCTGTGCACAGCACACACCAGTGGGTGCCGGGAAACGACGGAAAGAGAAAGCAGGGATTAAGGAGGAAATGGAGATTCAGAGTTTGGTAGCTTCTGTGAGATGCTTGTGTTTCATTTCTCGCCTGCTTTTAGAAAAAGGTGGCACTTGTGAGATGATAATTTCGTTTGGAAAACTTGCGTGAAAAAGCCCAGTGAGGCTGAACTCCTCTCCCTACCCCACGCTACCTGTGCGCATAAACACCCCTCAAAACTGGGCCAAGGATACAGTACTCAATCTCCCTACGCCATTTCAAAATTAAATGAGTTAATGTTTTCACAATTGATGTATCAGTATGAGGACGTGTACGTATAATTTACTGCATACTTACCATGTGCCTGGCATTGTGCTCAGCACTGTAATTAATTTATCATACTTCATCTTCAGAACAACATAAAGAATTACAACGGGCATGGAGCAGGTACTGCGGATGAGGAGATGGGGGCTCAGAGCCGCTCCACATTGGCCTGGGACCCCCAGCTCGCAGTGGCAGGGTGAGAGTTAAGCCAGGCCAGGCCTCTGACACCTGTGCTGTCCACGAGGCCACTATGGAACTTGCATTTATATAACTAGTGTGCACACTACTTTAGGAAAAGGATTTGGAGCAGCTACAGAGTGAGGTACAGCAAGGATTACCAGTTGTTATTAAGAACACAATTTTAAAAATAACTTTTAATTTAAAACCAGCAGCTTCCACAGGCCAGCCTGCAGCAACCACTTCAGTGATCTGGTGCCCAGGCCTGGGCTCCGCTATTCTTCTCCGGCTGGAGACAGCTCGAGGGGTTGCCTCTGCAGACCCAGTTTCTTCTAGGCACTGAAGATACTTTCTATTCTGAAGCAGAATTTCTCAGCCCTTTCATTTCCGTGATATTATTTTAATGTTTATACTTCCAGTGCTGACCGGCTAAGGGGCCTCGGGCTTGTGTCCCCACCACCCCTGCTTTTCTTGCCAGTCTTGTCAGTGAGTGAGAGCCACTTCTGGCTATCAGCGCCTGAGGACACAGGCCTGGCAGCACAAGGGCCTGGACAGCCCAGCCCAGCCCACACAGCAGAGCCTGTCCCCCCACCTGCTTCTGCTCTTGGCTTTCTGCCTTTGTCATCCTCTACGGCTCACCATGTCAGAAGAACACTGCTTTTCTACATCCTGTGCTTAGCTCCTCAGAGTCTCTGCCGAGGGAGCCCGTGAATTTAATAAAAGAGAAACCGAAAGCAGCCAGAAATTTCACCATTGCATCCCCCGCTTCATCTACTCCAAATAGCCTTCCACTTGACTCTCCCTCACGTGCTGCTCACCCACTGAGTGTGGCACTGTGCATGACTTTCTACTCTACACTGAAGACCAGCATGCCAAATTCCTAGACCCTAATGCTTCTCTCTCTGCAGCTGCTTTTTATTTTTCCCTTACATGTCCGGGGCACCACGGTTTGTGTTACTGAAGGCACTTTAAAGGGAAAAGAAAACTGAGCTGGGCTTACCTAAGGCCACAGAAGAGGACCCAGTGACGGGGCCTCCCAAAGCTCACACTGAAGGCCTTTGGGAAGGCAAGTGCACCAGGGAGGGCTGGGGCCACAGGGCGGCGTGGGGGTCACAGCCTCAGCTCCCTGACCTCTGTCACATGAGGTACAGGCCCAGTGCAGCCAGATTGTCTGTTTTTCAGGTGAAGACAGGAAGCCTTATTTGTCTATGAACTTCCTGAATTTCCAAATGGAGAAAACTAATTTCAAAAGAAATTTAAACACGGTATGAGGCAAACAAAACATCACTGTTGCCATATTCAGTCCTGATGGTTTATGCCATGCATTTGTAATCCATGGATTCTGTAATCATAGATTTCCTTTTTTTAAGCTTAATTATCAACAGAACAGACTTCTCACAGTCAGCACCAGGAGCTCTTTCTGAAACTCTCTGAAGGCACATTTACTTACTGGAATTTTCAAGGCCCCTGTGAAGCTGATGGCAGCTGTGCCACTTCCGCTATCCCCCCGGACAATGACGATGTGGTTCGGATGGATGGAGCCCTTCCCATCAGACAGCAGCAAGCACTGCATCTCTGGGTCCTGGAGGTGAATCCCATCAAAAAGAAAACAGGAAAGTGTTACCAGCTGGTCAACTGGTTGAAGTGAGGCCAGAACTCCAGACAATTGAGTTGCTGGATGATTCTGTTTTCCACTAAAATCTTGGGGACATCTTGGGTAAAATTCCCACCATAGCTGCTGCTTTATAATCTTTAGCATTCATGTGTTTTTATGAAATGCTACTAACACACAAAATCCTCTGACCCAGAAATTCTAGGAATCTATTTGCGAAAAATAATTTGAAAAGTGAAAAAACCCAATAGAATGGATGTCACATCAGCACTGAGAAAACTGGAAAATTAAATGCATCCACATAAAGGACAGATTGCAGCTGTAAAAAACTCTGAAATATTTTAATGGCATAGGAAAATGCTTATGACACATTAAATAACACATAATTCAAGACTGCATGTTCATTCTAATCTCAAAGAATGTTTAAATATCTACCTGTACAACTAGGTAACTACAGGAGCTACTGCTAGAAACAAGTTAAAATCTAAACTGACAGTGGTTACAACTGAGTGGTGGAATTATGTGTAATTTTTATGGAAATGCCAATAAGAAATTCTTTACATGATCCTGTATTTTTTAGGAGTTCACAATGGACATATATTACAGGAAACAACATTATTTTAAAATTCATAAACCAATTCCTCTATTGTGAATTCTGATAGTCTGGACATTCCTAAGGAACAAAGTTTGCATTCATTAAAGCAAAGAAGAGTGATCCCCAAGTCAGGGTGGGGTTTCAAGTCAGAGCAATGTTTTTTATGAATGAACTACAAAGTTCAATGACTTAAAAAGAAATGCTTCTATGTATTTCAGACTTTCCACAAAACCAAACAGGTTTTATTATATTTATCTCATTATAACCTATATAAGTTGGATTCAAAATGCAGTTAAATTTTAAAAAAAGAAAAAGAAAATGGTAATGCATTCCATATCCCCTCATCTTGATATTTAGAATTATATTCCAGTGGAAAATAGAAATTTGGAAAATGGGGTGGCAAGTGCAGTTCAATCTGGGCACCAAGCACCCGGTGCATGACCTCTGGAGCAGCCCAGGATCTATGTCCCCCCTAAAGCCTGGCTTCCTGACCAAGACCTTGGCATAGAGAGCTCATCTCTGATGAACATATTCACATTTAACCATACATTCTGATGTTTCAGCACGAAGATGATGACAAAACCCTAGTGTAAAAGCATGACATCTTCCCAATGACAATTCCATAAAGGCATATGACAACAAAGAACTATGATTTGAGTTTGGGGATAAACTATTCTCTCATGAATTATGCTAGGTGTCCAGTTCAGGAAACTAAATTGGTAATTCTCAACCATGGCTAAACACTGCAATCTCCTGAGGGACTTTGAGAACCCCTGACGTCCTAGCTTCCCCCAGCCCAGCCTCGGGGACAGCCCCAGGGGAGTCCCACGTATATCGAGCTGAGAGCTGCAGGACTCACAGACGAGTAAGCACAAAGTAAGCCAAGCAGCAGATGAACAAAGCCAGTAGAGAGGACAGATAAAGTGAAAAGAGCCTGCTCAGCCAGAAGAGGAGCAGCTCTGACCCAGAGAGCAGCGACCACAGGTCAGCCACAGAAAACCTACCTGGCTACAGGTAAGCTCGGATGCCCTGGGTGCACCCACAGCCCTTCCTGATTTATACAGTGCTCCAGGGACCTGCCTGCTGGGCTGGTTCAAAGCCACAGACCCAGAACCTCCGCTCCTTATCTAAGCAGTAAGGAGACTCCTGGACAGACAGAAGGCTCTGTTTTTGTTGAGAATGGGCCCTGTGCTCACAGCCACTCATCTCTGACTCCCAGCCACCAAATCCCAGTAGTTTGCTCCTGAAGGAGACGGGAAAGAAAGTGTGAGGTCATGGCTGGTTTTCCAAAACAAACGGGGGCACTGCTGCCTCCCCTTACACAGCAACAAGGAACCACTGGTGGGCCAAGACACGAGGCAGGAGGCCAAGGTGGATCTCTCTCTGCCTCTGAACAAGCTGTTTTCAATCTATACCCCAAGAGCCCCACGTGGGATCTGTGGAGACCTCCATGGGAGCGGGGGCTTCTGCAGCCAGTGCACTCCACCCTTAGGGTTTACACTTTCAAAGAGGAAAAGGGCTGCCTGCCACTAAATTACATACACAAGCAAACAACAACAACAACAAAACACACCGAAGTATACAGGGGGCATGTGTAACAGTGACGGCTCTAATCTAAACATGCTGAGCTCACCCCTCTACTCCACGCTGTCTGCAGCTGCACTTTGGGAAAAACCATCCCAGATGAGATGTGTGGATTCCCATTTGGTGTGCAAGGTGCAAGGTGGAACAACCTTTAGCATCAAAATACCCATTTGCTGCTCATTAGTGTTTGGTGGGCTCACCAGGTGTCGAGCCACAGCCAATCAGAAGAGCCTCAGAGAAGCTGAGGACAAGTGACCACAGGGATGGCAAGTGTGACCACCCCAAGACAACCATCTAAAAACCCACGAGGGCTTGAAGAGGGTTCGCTGCGTGGCCATGAGGTACCAGAACCTCTTTCTCTTCCTCGTACTTGTTTCCTCCCTCCCTTTCTTTATGTATGTCTTCACTAAGCCATTCAGAATTGTGCCTAGCACGTGAGAGAATTAGCAGCCCCGTCTGAAGAGCGGGGGAGGCTGGGGGAGGGTGACACCCCACTCTGAGCCCAGTAGATCTGAGCTGGGTCACTCCGGGAAAAGGGACAACCAGAGTGTCTGGCCAAACTTGTGGGACACTCTGCATGCTGACCCGGACCCAAGAGCAAGGGCAAGGGGCAGGGGGCCTGCTGAAAGGGGACCAGGGAGCAAGGCAGCACCTGCCTAGTCCTGGTTGTCTGAAGCAAGACCCTCAGGGCCTCCACATACATACCTGGATCTTTGACGGCATGCCAGTAAATAGGCTTTTGTTCGTAGAAGGAACAGAAGAGGAAAGAGGGAAGCTGTACTCAGGAGCCAGAGCTCGTGTTCTGGGTCAGTAACTACACCAGGACAAAGGGCCTGTGGTCTTGACTCAGAGGAAAAGGTAAGCCTTCAATATAGTCAGAGAGGAGTCACAGCCATGTGGACATTGATTAAGACAAGATTTTTTTTTAAGGTAAACTCAGAAGTGAGTCCAGATTTTAAAGCATTTTGGTTGAATTAGTCACTGCCTATATCCTCCCTAAAATCCAAGGACCTAGATGCATGAGACATCATTTTTCCATCTTCCAATATTTCAACCACAAATAAATTTCCCCAGCCAATAAAGAAAAAAAGTTAGAAGCATGTTTAGTACATTTATCCTTTAAGTCATTGGATTTAAAAAGAAAAGAAAAGAGCTTATTATTTCAATGATTAAAACCAAATCTAAAATGTCCCTTGTGGCTTGGTGTAGTCAGCTAAGCAAAAGTGATGTGAGGAGCTTCTAGAAGTGTCCTGAGCAGCAAGAGTATGGCAGGGATGGGTTGGCAGGTATCAGTGGGAGATGCTGGGCCTGCATGGTGGCCTCTCCACTACAGCAGATGACAAGGCATCTCCGTGCCTTGATTTCCTCATTTGTCAGAGGAGGGGTAGAAGACGACTCTATGTTGTCTGCTGCTGCCTCACCTGTTCTTGGTCCCATGGCATCAATTCTGTGTGCATCTCCTACACCCAGCCATGCATTCCTCTGCCTGGCACTTGCTCTGCCCAGGCACCTGCACACTCCCCTCCCTTCCTTCACAGCTCAGCTCCCCAGAGACCAGGCTGGAAAAGTGCTTGCTCACCCTGTCTTCCTGGCACTGGCGCCACTTGACAATCATCTCTGCTTGTTTTCTGCCTGTACCTGCTGCCCAACCCCCACCAACCTGGAACAGTGCTTCAGACACTGAAAGCTGTTAGTTGTTAAATGAATGAATCACTTTCAAATTTGATTACAAAACATAAAATAAGTTATCTTACTATCCAAAGAAAGTTAATAAGGGCAAACTCAAAATTTTCTGAAGAAATACAATGAGACTCAATTTTTTTAAGATCCTGGATGTTTGCGACACATGTCACCAAGGCAGAGCGACAGACAGCCGACGTGGCCTGACGGACTTTTCCTGCCGCTCTGACATTCTAGGAGGTGGAAGTCATGTGTAACTTACCAGAGGCTTGTTCTTTTCGCTGTTTAAGATTTGCTTCTGGAGTCTAAATCTGTTTGTACCATTCTCATAGCCTTTTGAATGCTGGGAGAAAAAAACTTAATTAGAGCAATTACTGAATCAACAGCCAGAAATTAAATCTAACTTTACTGTAGCAAGGATACTATTTTCACAAAAAAGCTACCAAGAGAAAATAAGACAAATGATTTAAATAAAATAATGGGCTAATCAGCTTAATCTCAAGGCTTCAGACTCTCAGATAATGGAATGTGAATATAAAATCTTTTCTTGAAGAAATAGCCAAGACCAAGGTATAACGAAAAGTAAAAATGCTAATCAAGGCAACTTAACTTCCCTCAATGGCTTTGACACTTTTTAATGGCTTTGAAGTGAAAAGGCATTTCAAAATAATATGGACCAATGTTTTCTTTAACAAGTGAGGAACAAAGGCTTTCCTGGGTCAGCCAATGGATGCAGAGGGAAAACAGCCTACGGAAGGGGAGTGTGGCTCCTTCAACACCACAGAGGCAGCTGCACTACCAGGGGCAGGGCGAACGAAATGATTACACTGGTTGCCTCCAAAACTCAGAATCATTTAAAAAATGATCTCCCATTTCCAAGTGGAAAGATGAAGAAATGAAAGCAGTTTCATGGCACTAAAATAAAGGTACCATTTCCTGATCATTATTTCTAAAAGTCTCCATGCTGGAAGCCCTTTGAAGATAATTAATGGTGTCAAATATAATTCTTGAAATTCTCTAACAGTAAAATTTTGTTGTTCTTTATGAAATATGAACTTCCTTTAAAATAAAGAATTATTCTATATTCAGAAAGATGTTATTTATTCACACTAGTCTAAATCATAACAAAACAATCTCTAAGAGAGGTCCAGGCAATTTAGATTTCTGGTACTATGTCTGGATCAGTTTGAGAAGAAAAAACCACCAGGCTTGGAAGTTAGCTGTGAGACCCGCAACTAAGATCCATGGGGCATCTGAAAGGCCCAGAAACCAGGGAAAACAGTGCATTTGTTAAACTCCGTTCAGACTAACAGTTGGACAAATCCTTTATATTTAGAGGCAGTTCCCCTGAAAAGGTATCTGGAGATTAAAGAAAAACCATTGATATTACTGGAAAATGCTACAGTGGACTTTTAAAAAATGTTTGTTTTGTGCTCAGAAGAGCCTGGTGCCTGTGGGCACACAGGCAGAGCCTGTTGGGCTCAGGGCAGAGATCTGGCTGGTGCGTCCCTGACCATTCCAGACAGAAGCAGAGATGCTCTCCTGCTCCCCAGAACTTGGGCACACCACATTGTGCAGAGCCTGCCAGCATTATCTGGGCCTTCTTCTTCCTTGTCAACAGAGCCCCCGCTTTTCACCCCCGTGGGTGTTCAAGGCAAAGCCTTTCTTACAACTGCTTTGCAGCGTGGTGTGGTCGGCTAAGCAGAAGTGACGTGAGGAACTTCTGGGAAGTATCCTGAAAGGGAAGGGGACTGCCCTTCATTTCCCTGTCCTCCTGCCTGCTGGCTGGAACACAGAGGTAATGGCTGGAACTCCAGCAGCCATATAGACCAATCATTCACTCATTCATTCAACAAATAATTATTAAGCATCTACTATGTGCCAGGCACTATTCTAATTGCTTGGGATGTATCACCTTGGGCATGAAAGGCATGCACAGGGGTAGAACAAAAAGATAGGAGGAGCCTGGGTCTCTGATACTAGGACATACCACACCACCCCAGGATGGCTACCTCTAGATTTCCTGACTAGAAAAGAGAAATACAATTTCACCTTGTTTTAGCCACAGCTTTTGGGGGGCTTTCCTATTGCCTGCTGCTGAACCAAACTCCAACTAATATGGAGATAAAAAGCATTAAATTTGGCAAAACTCCATAAATTGGGTCCAAAATACAGGGTTTTGGACCCAATATATGTCCTAGATAAGAGCTCAAAATAAATATCCTAAACCTAAGTAACCCAGAGATCAAATACAAATCAAAAGAAAAAATTCTCATAGCAGAAACAATGCCTGTGCTTAGATATGCTCTCCCATACTCCTAAAAGCTGTACGTGAGGAAGATTCACCCCCTCTCCCCAAAGTCCCCTGTATGCCTGTTTCCCATCCTCAGGCCTGGCCACCCCTCGGTGGGAGGAGCCCTTCTCAGAGGGGCAGGTGTTCCAGGGCAGAAGATAAGCACCAAAGCTCTCCTCAAGCCTGGAGGCTGGGCAGTCCACGCAGTTCTATGCTATTTCACAGCACAACTAAAAACATCATCAATCTATACAAGCTTAAAAATTGAAATACACGCTCATGGCAGGAAAATAGTTTTTAAAACATTTTAAAACATCAACTATAGTCTTTAAAAAATAATATGGTATTTAATTTTCCTGAAGGCGGTGGTTTTCAAAATTAAATTTGCTTGCTTATTTCTGTTTTTAATAAAGTACCAGAACCCTTCTTTCCAAATTAATTATACCCAAAGCCCAGTGTATAAAATACGGATAGAAAGAGAGCTCTCTGGCTCCCTCTTTCCAGTAGCTCCAGGCACCGCTCAGGACCTGGGTTCAGCTCGGCCTCCTGCACTGCAGCAGGGAGACAGACAGTGAACACCAAAGGGGACTTTATGCTGAGTGAAAGGGGAGCCCGGACAATGTTAGGGTTAAGCAAGGCCATGCTTGTTCTGACTTCTGTTTCAAGAAAGTCTTTGTAAGTGAAGAGTAAAGAGAATTTAAAGGTGCGGAATCAGATTGTCCCACGAGGCTGATGAGCAGTGGCTCGGAGGAGAGATGAAGGTGGTATCTGGGACCACGGTTGGGGAGGAGAGAGGGTCTCCATTCCACACCCCCAACCCACATGCAGAGCAGAAGAGAAGGAGCCTGGCAAAGGATGGGTACGGGGCTGAGGGATAGAGGAGCTGGGGTGACTCCTGTCCATGGGATGACAGTAGCTCCTTGTCTAAAATGGGGGATATCAGGGGATCAGCGGGTTTAGGGGTGAAATCAAAAAGTCTCCTCTGGTCGTGTTAAGTCTGAGGACAACCAGACGTGTCCGTGGGAGGGTCAAGCAGCGGTGGGTCTATGACCCTGGAGCTCGGGGGAGAAGACCACGCCTACGTAAGTGCTAGAAGCCCTGGGCCTGGGAGGGGCAAGGAGAAGAGAGGCTGAGGAGCAGCCTGGGGCGCCCCCACATTGGGGTCTGGCAGAGGAGAAGGCACCAGAAGGCACCAGCAAAGCACCCAGCATGGCCAGTGTGTTACCCCAAGGAGCAGAATAGGAAACCACTGTGTCAATGCAGGTGGCAGGTCGAGTGGGGTGAGGCTGGGGAGCTGACCACAACATGGGCCACACGACATTGCTGGGGACCTGGACAGGCCATTTCAGTGAGATGGAGGAGGCCCGTGGAGAGGAGGGGGCTACCTGGGGTGGGGCGTGAGGGCCAGAGAGACTTTCTTCCAAGACGGTGGTTAATGCTACATGTGCGCCCAGAGGGGTATTGGAGAGGGGAACAGCGGGGTGATGCAGGGGCCTGGGCCACAGGCCACTAGAGGGGAGGGGACTGGTGCCAAGTGGAGGGCTGGCCTTGGGAGAGGCAGACAGGGCAAGCGCTCTTTCACAGGGCTGAGGCTGTGGGCAATCCTGACCGCAGGGCCTTCACCAGCTGAGCGTGAGCAGAAGGAACAGGAGAGAAGGAACAGTATGCTGGGCAGACAGCAGCTGGCTCACCTGCGCCTTTTTCTCCAGCCACACTGGGACCCCTGGGGAAAGCCAGGAGGTCCTCACTTGGCCAGGCCTGGCCTCTGGTCACACTCAGCCCGAAGTCCTCCACACGGATGGTTATCAAACCTCGTCTGGGTTTTTGTTGGTAAGGTTATGATCAGCCCTTTCCTAGAATTGCCAATACTTTGAGGGTGGGACACTTTTCATACTTTCTTTGATTCCCATTGACACTGTACAGATAAAATCAGGCTAGAGGAGTGACCAGACCCTTGGCAAACAGCACACTGTTCTGGAGGATGACAAGAAACGGAGAGCAAGTCCTTACCGTGGATAGGGTGGAGGAGCACCTGACATCCTTGGGATCTGAAAGAGTAAACAGGAGTCCAACGCTGAACACTTCCGCCAACGCAAGGAGTGAAAACCAAAACAACACAACACTGAACCAGCCAGGAGGTCTAAGGTACCACACGAGATGATAAAATTGTATTGTGTTTGGGATTCATGTTAAATGAGTAGATTTTAGCTGCTCTTGCCACAAAAATGAAAAAAAAAAAAAGTACTGCTTTACTACAGTAGTAACCTTTTCACTATCCATCCTACAACATGGCGTTGTACACCTTTAATATACACAAAATTTTATTTTAAGAAAAACAAGTTACCATCTTACACTTTTACTAAATTAGCATACATTTATGAAAAAAGCCATTGCCATAGCACGCCAGGCGGGGCTGAGGGCACAGCTGGGCCACCCTGTACCACCCCCCATGGAACAGAAGGAGGGCATGGCAGGTCACCACCAACACGGGCCAAAACCCATGAATACGAACACTACTTTGAATATGGCAACTATTTTCACAATGTGGCAAATAAACATAAGCAGAGCATGAGTATACTGTGTTGACAAGCCATGTGGTATATATTTAAAGTACAGAAGGAAATACAAAAACAGGAAAAGTGTATCAGAGTAGTGAGGTTAGAACAACATTTGTAGTAAGTTATTTAATGTTATGGAATTCATTAGAAATGAAAATTAGTGGAGACAAAACATCTATCCTGACACAGCACAAAAGGTCTTTTGTAAATGCAAAGACGGGAGGAAGCGCGGAAAGAACGAAACCGAGTGAGGCCCGATCTTGTTACTTTAAAATGAAGCCGGTGACCCGGGACTGAGCGACGTGGAACGACAGTTACACAAGCCTCGGGAGCTGTCAGAAACCACCTGCTTCCTCTCCAGGCTCCAGATGCCGCCTTTTAAACACCTTTGCTCCTGTCCTCCCGACCACCCAGACTCCTGGTCTTTTTACGGCCTTTGGTAAAATCGTTTACTGCCGTGAAACACAGACTGAGCTCCAGGACTCTGAGCGTCCCCTGGCCGTGTTCTTTCCCACTCTACATGGGTAGGGTAGAGTGGGAAATCAGAGGAGCACACTGGAGCCAAGCACGCTCCTGCTGGACTGGAGGCCTCCTCTGGCCATAGCGCTGGTGGGTCAGCACCCAGCGCCCCACAGCCAACCATAGGGCACACCACCTTCCCCGCCTGGGACAGCCCAAGGGCTGAAGCCACTGACCAGGGACAGGGGCTTGGTGTGCTGAGCACTCTCAAAGGTCCACCTGTGATGTCCAGGCACCAAGTTAAAGTGGCATCTGCCAGCTCACCCAGTCGTCTCCAGTGAGGACACTCACCCAGGCTGTGATGCCCCCCTGGAAGTAAGCCAAGGGTCCCCAACGAGCACACGTCCCCTGGCTGGGACACATCTGGGAACAGCTTCACAGAACAGACCCAGAGAGGCCTGAGAAGGGGCGGGGGGGCACCTGTCTTTTGGGCCCCGCCCTGGGTGGGAGAAAGGAGTGAAGGAGCAGGAGAACCCCACCTTCTCTGCTGGCTGCAAGAATGGGGCACCTGTGCCCTTAGAGCCTGCCCAGGCTCAGTGACTGGGGACAAGGAGGGAGCAGAAACAAACCACGGTGCACGTGGCACCTCCTCCCTATCTGCAGAGCTGTTCTTACACGTGGCACTGCTCGTCATCACTGACAGCTCTTTCAACATTCGGACACAGTCCACCTCCCAGCCACAGGGAGAAACGTCATGCTAATTTCCTGGGCAGGAGGTTCTCATGGTTTAATCTGTCCTGCTACAGAAGACAGCATGCAGCCCTCCTGTGGTTCAGCATACCCCGTGGCCAGAGCGGACGGGGACATCTGGATCATCGCGCCTGCCCCAGTCGGATCTGGAAGGCCTCATTTACAAGAGCCCAGCTCAGGCCCGAGTGAGGAGGAGGCAGAACAGGGGTCTGGAGCCTGCAGACCAAGCTCTCTGCCCGTGGAGACAAGCAGTGACTGGCGCCCTGGATGGCCAGGGGCCCAGCGCAAGGGGAGGCTCCTCCAGGGGGGCCAATGGGACGGGCTGCTCAAAAGGGACGTTTCAGAGGCAAAACACACAGGCGAGTAGCCGGGAGTCCCTATGAAAGCCAGGACTGTGGGCAGAGAAGCCCCTCAGGCCCACAGCCCTAGAGACTGTGGATGCGTGGGAGGGTCTCCCTGAAGGTTCTGCGCTCCCTTCACCGTGGGGCGGATGTAAGGAGTGTGGGACAGGGGCTCCCTGCCAAGAGGTGGGAGCCGATGTGGGAAATCAGGTGGCTTCCAGAAGCCATGCACCAGAGTGACAGGGAGGCCACAAGCCTGGCCAACCTCCTCTGGGTTCCTGGGGGCCTTGTCAGTGCCTTGGAGCCCTAGGCAGGAAAGGGAGGGACCTGGAACATGGGGTACGTCCACATCGTCTCCCACGGATGTTCAGGCTTGGCATAGCACCTGGGACTCCACAGGGGTCTGTGGGGGGAAGTCATTTGCTGCCCGGCCACCCCAGGAAATATCCCATTTGTGACAGCGAAAGCAGCAGTGGCACAGGGCAGGTGCTCACTGGTCCTTCAGAGAGTCTGAAAGATGTCTCAGTTCCACAGCAGGCGGCAAAGCCAAATGCAGATTTTAAACAAGGTAGATTCAACCTCAGGATCATCCCCAACACCCAGTGGGGCCTGCGAAGGGAGGCGCCAGCCAGAAGGCAGGGGGAGGCTGGGACCAGGAGGCGTCCATTGGTGAGAGCCGGCCCGGAGGCAGCATTAGCGGAAGCCTGGGGAGAAGAGCGGGAGTGGCCAGGGTGACACAAGGATGGCCGGGTAGGTGAGAATGACCAGCCACGGAGCAAGGGCGCGAGGGAAGCGTACGTGAGAGCAAGCACTGGGAGGTGGCTGAGTGAGGCTGGTGCGAACTGGGGACCCTGCCCCCCAAACCATGAAGAAGGCAGAAGGAGGTCAGGTGTGGGGTGGGGACGAAAGGAAGAGGAAGGGAAGAAGAAATCTGTGGCAGTGCCGTGAAGAACAGAAATAATCTTAAATATATTTACTAGCAATGATTAAAGGCTAATACTTTGTGTAAGAAAAACCGCCAGGACTGGAGGAACGTGGTAAGGAGAGGGGAGAGGGGACAAGCCCTTTCCCGTTCAGAGCCAGGGGGACAGAGGAGCAGGATGCAGGAAGCTCCGAGGCACCCACCTGACCCTGTGTCAGTCCTAGTGACACCTCCCAGAAGTCTTCCAGGCATGCTATACTGGCTTCCAGGCCTGGTGGCCCCGGGAAGCTGAGATTGCATTTCTGTCACAGAGTGGACCAGGAGGAGGGGGACAGACCCCAGGCCACAACAGCAGGTCGCCCCTGGAATAGGAGGGAGGCACGGGAGGCAGGCACTGGGGGTCCCCGGCAACCTCTCAGCATCACCCCTCACTCCCCATTCCCTTAGAAGCCACTAGAGTGGTAGTTTGGGGGAAGGAGGCTCTGACTTCACCACAAAAGACCAGAGCTTGATTGTTCTTAGAAATCCTGCACTGAGTGGGGACAATGCCCCATCCTGGATAACTGAGCTGAACGGCTAACAGTGCTGAGATCCCGCCAACGAGCAAGCTCTCCTGTGCCCACACACTCTTATCCTTCGCCGTATTTCCTCTTTCCCCCAGAGCCAACCCTTTTACCAGTTGAGGAAGAGAATGAAAGTCACTGTGGACTCTAGACCTCAGGCAGGACACACCCAGGGGCCCCTGGGCACTAGAAAGAGGAAGCACGTTGTTCTCCAGGTGACTGGTACATAACACACCTGGAAACAGGCGGCAGGAGTGGCCTTTCCCAGAACTCCAGTGACACACCAGCTAGAGCTTAAAGCCAACGTGGCAGGTTGGCAGGGGAGGCCCCACCTGTCCTTGCTCAGGCCACTCTAAGATGCTACGGAACAGGAACAGCCTCTGAGAACACGGTGAAATGGGAGCTGAGCACAGCCCTGGCCCTTCCCTCTGCTCACACAGCGGGTGTGCCTGTGAATTCCTCATCTGAATGTTTATTTCCATTTGTGCCGGCACAGAAGACTGGCCTGAGAGCCTCACACCTCATAGCTTGGCTAGATGCAGTTATTTTAAAAATTAAAAGGTTAGTTTTAGCAAGAAGAAAAAAGTGAGAAACTAAATGGAACACGCATTCAATTCTTGGATGATGAAGCTGGCGGTTCTGAATGCAACGCTGATCTACAATCACTGCCCAGTATTGACAGAGGGTTGATTCTTGAGCACCCCTACCCGGGAGTCAGCAGCAGGGAGTTATCTGGCACCATGTGATTTTATTTTGCTTCAGCTTAAATCCTCCTGGAATACCACTTATCAGAACAGCTTACAGGATCAGAACCCCCGGCACAGAACAGCCAGCCACCACTGGCTGCTCCATCATTAGTGCAACTGTTCGGGACACTTTCAGGACGAGGGCCTATTCTCCTCAACTTTAAAAATTAATTTCAAATTCAATTAAATCAAAGGTTTGGTATTGAATCTGAAATGAAACAAGGAATTTGATTTTCTGGTAGATACTCTTTACCTCATTAAGATATTCATTAAGTCTTAAATCATGCCATGGTTTTATAATATTGTCCGATGTATCTTAACAGAAAGCAAATAAGCCAGCAAGGTACATTTCAGCTTGTGGTGGCAAGATGGGGTGAGCAGGTGTAGCCAAGGGCTGGGCCTGCACCCCTGGGTGTGAGCACCGAGGCAACCCGTGAGACTCACAAACATCAACGCTTGATGCTTTGGGCAAGAGTGGGGGCAGGACAATGGGAAAGAAGGAATTTGGACACTGGTCACTCCAGAAATCAGGAGAGAACAGAAAATCCAGTAAGACCAGGACAGAGCTAGCTACCTGTGGAAGTCTGTATGTGAACAAGGAAGCCTCCCTGGCAAGGCGAGAGGCAGAGGAGCCCCATGCTCACATAGTGCCAAGCCCCAGCCTGCTCTCGGACTCACCCCCAAAGCCCTCCCAGGCAACCCCAGGCTTCCCGTGGTGGGTTGTCTCTGAGGCCTCAGGTACTTACGTTCAATGAGGAAGAGAAAGCACGCTATCCCCATGGCTGCCACAATGGCCCCAGGCACCACGAAGGACAGGCCCCAGCATGTGGACACCCAGTAGCCAGCAATCAATGACCCCAAAATGTTGCCCACAGATGTGTGGGAATTCCAGACCCCCATAATCAAACCTCGCCTGCAACACAAGAAAACACACAACAAAGTGGTGCTGAGAAGCCTAAATGAGTCGGTAAGTGCAGGGCACAACAGAGCCTGCAATGTTTAAGAGTCAGTGTAGTAACCAGTAAGGAAGCTGTGTAGACGCTGCTTCTGCAAGATGCAGGACTAGGGATGGTCATAAGAGAGCCGTATATATTTTTATTTTGCCTCAGGCTGCATAATCACACATTCCATTTCTCAGAGCTTATTTATTTTATACTTAAAAAGAGGAAAA
Source organism: Daubentonia madagascariensis (assembly GCA_023783475.1). Classification (NCBI taxonomy): domain Eukaryota; kingdom Metazoa; phylum Chordata; class Mammalia; order Primates; family Daubentoniidae; genus Daubentonia; species Daubentonia madagascariensis. The sequence goes on along the minus strand of JAKFHU010001482.1, from coordinate 9,905,326 downwards.
AGGCCTTTTCTTGAAATTCTTGGAAGGCCCCCAATTTAAATTTGTGCGTCCACAATCTAAATACAGTCACTTGATGAACTATCACATCAATGAAAGTTTCTGTGATGCACGAACCAGATGAATAGAGCACAGTAGCTAAGACAGAAGGCTTCTTGAGTGTGCTTCCTGTCTTAGCTTCCCCGTCTAGTTTGCTCTCTTCCACCACGACTTGACCTTTGGCCTGGGTGAACTGTGTTTTTACACAGCCATTTACAAGTGAATCCGACTGCAGTCAAATCACCAGAGGCTCAGTCCCAGCTCTGCTACTTATGTGTGGGGTGACCTAGCTAGGACTTGTCAAACTTCCATGTTAAAAGGTAGCTTCTGCTTCAAAAGGCCTGGAGCAAGGCCCTGGACTCTACATTTTCTACAAGCTCCCAGGAGGCTGGGTGAGATGGATGCAGCTGTCAGAGGTGCAGCTGAGTGACACAGACCCAACCCTGCCCACAACACCAAGGGCTGGGCTCTGCCATCTCTCAGGACGTAGGCCATCTGAATTTCAGAACTTCAAGCCCTGGAAGTTTTAATCATCTTAAAGTGTTTTTACTGAATGAGTCTAAAGAAAAACTAAAAGTAAAGTGGTCTAGTTTTCATCAGAATCTTTCCAACAAATGCTATTGCAAACAGGCCCCCTTTCTCTCACCTTCCTTTTCCAAACCAGTTGCCGAGGCAGGTGACAACGCTGGGCCAGCCTGTGGTCTGCACCAGCCCATTGGTGACCTGCAAGAGAGGCCAGAAAACAAATCCACCACGAGCAAAAAACATGCCCAAGAGAGCGTGTCTCAGGCGAGGCTCACAGAGCTTGTCTCTGTTCTTCTCAAGCTTGGGAGCAGAGCTTGGACTCTCTCAGAAAGAAGGGGGCACAGCTCTGTTTTATGTGAGCCTCAACAGCCAAAGATTGATTTATATTGTACATTTATGTATAATTTAAACTATACACATATATTTTTAACTATATATACAGGTATATATATTTTTTCAAAATAAAAGCAATACATGCCTATTGTGGAAATTTTATAAGTAGAGAAGAGCAAGAAAAGAAAACCCAGCTAGTACCATACCACCAGGACATAACATCTGGTAACAGCTGGGAGCCAAGCCTTCCAGTCTCTCTTGAATCTAAAAACTTTATAAAGAGAAAATCTTTCTTCCTTTTATAGAACTGTTTATAGAATTTTACTACAAATATGGCTTATAAATTGCATGCTTTTACTTACAATGTCATGAAGAAGGTACTGTTGTTAATTATTCTATGAAATGAATACAATCTTGACTTAGTGACTCAGGAAAGTATTCCTGGACATTTCAAGAATACCTTAAATTTTAAGAAGGGACTTAGGGAATGTATTGGTGAGTGGCTTTGCTTTAGTGTCTTGAGAATTGGGGGCAACTCTGTGAGACTACCCGAAGCAAGGGCCAGCCTAGCCTAGTCTCACTGAACTAAGCCAGTCCTCTAGAAATTCGGTCCCCAACCTCCAGGCCGTGGCCTGTACCGGTCCGTGGCCTATTAGGAACAGGGCCCCACATCACCGCCGAGCCCCATCCACCCACCCCCAAAGATTGTCTTCCATGAGGCTTAGGGACTAGGCCACACAGCAGAAGGTGAGCACCAGGCATGCCAGCGAGCTTTGAGCTTCGTCTGTATTTACAGCCACTACAGCTGTTCCCCATTGCTGGTATCACTGCCCGAGTTCCTCCTCTGCCCGCAACGCCCCCCTCAATGGAAAAACTGTCTTCCATGAAACCGGTCCCTGGTGCCAAAAAGGCTGGGGCTGCTACCCTAGGAGATGACTGGGAGCTGCTGGTCTACCTGTCCCTGCCTCGGGCTGACCGGGCTTGGCCTTCACTCCAGGGACATGCTGGGACTCTGGAAAATTGTTTCTTTCTTCCTTATTTTCTACATTACTATACAATGTGAATCACTTTTATAATTAAAACAGACAACCTTTCTCAAGTGTTATGACAAAATCTTAAAAAGCAAAATTGAATACGATTTGCTTTGATGATTTTGTAAACCCTCTGCCACCAGGCTATCTGGAGAGCCTCAGAAGCATCACAAAACCAGAGTTGAACATCATTACTTTCAGTCATTTCCCACTGCTAGTCAATATTTATCCACAGGATGGCTGGGAAGGGCAGAAGCCAAGCGATTCTGGAAGGGCTGCGCCCAGCTCAAAGGACAAAGCCAGCAGGGCTGTCCCCAGGCCTTCCCGCCTTCTAGCACCTTCAACACCTCTCCCTCCTCCCCACCCTGCTGCCAATGACTGCAAAGGCAGACCTTCCTTGCACCCATGCCACACCCACACCCCTTTGCAGGGTCTCCCACATTTTTCTCTGTCCTGACCATTCTGTGACCTGGCCAGCTGCATGTTTTCCCTGCAGACTTGAACCCAAACCATCTTCGAACTTTCCCAGGCACTGATAAACGTGTTTAGGTTGTTGCCCAAAACACTGAAGGAGCCCTGGCCCTGAATCAAATTCCTTAAACCCTCATATAAACTCCACACCCACCCCCTCACTGCAAACAGACCTAGGTGAAACACTGTCTTGCTGTCTGTTGAGACAATATGCTGCAGCCCCCTCTGTACACAAACTCCCCTAATAAATGCTCCTGGCGTTTAGTGCGTCTTTCTTTGGAATCCCAACCACCCCATCCCAGGACGGTCTGGGGCACGTCCTGGTGGGAACTCCCCTGCCATGGCTTTTGGGGCAACTCCAGCCAGGGGTTCGGCTGGACGACAACTTCCAACTCCTGAGTGGTCCAATCTGTTGCAAGAGAGAATGTCTCAAACTTATCCAAATTAAGACAGAATGAGAGCTGCAAGCTTCAGTCCCCCTGCCTGGGTACTGACAAACAGGATTCTTCAAGAGGCAACCCCTAAAACTAAGAAAAATCTCCTGGCAGATGGAATTTCAGAGCAGAACAAAAAGGAAGGACTTTATATGTCAGCTGCCCCCAACCTTGGACAGGACACAGTCTTTCCCCTTCCTATAACCTCATCATAAATACCCCAACCTACTTACCACGGAAACCCCATACACTGTGAGCCATGCACCCAAACCCTTACCTGAGTTACCACGTAGAATCCCAAACTGTGGATATCATAGAAATACCCTAACCCAAACAGGGCAGTGAAGGCTCCGCTGGCAAGCATCCCAAAAGTTAGGTAATACCTAATCGGCAGGCGTTCCCCTATTATGCCACTGGGGATGGAGAAAAAGGAAAGACAAATATGAGAAAACAAACACACCCAGAATGTAAATGGCCCAGCTGTTTCTTTCTAGATTTTTCATGCTGTTCTCTGAGGTTTGAGAACTCTAAGGCATGACAATTTCCAGGAAGATTCAATACAACTATTTCCCTATGGAGTGTTTACTCAACAGAAACCAGCAATTGGTAACATCTTACAAGACTTTTTATTTCTAGTAAAAGTCACAAACTCAAATAATAAAATTCAAACACAATGACTTACATATGATAGTTGCCAATTAAAACAAGAACTTGTCCTGCTAGTTAATCCTACTTTTAGTTAAACAATATCCAGGAAATGTATATAGTATTTTTAAATTTCAACTGTCAAACTATAGATAGATGTCATGAAAAGGGATCACTTACAACCCTGAGTTAAGTCACTCGGCCCCATGAGCTATAATTAAGTCATCTGCGTGAAAATGCCCAGCTGGATGGGCTCAGTGGGGAAATGACATCCAACCACTCTGCCAGCTACCACCTCCTGCCACAATCACTTTCACCCATTTTAAAGACAGAAGCTTTGCTTTAAGGCAAGGCTTAAAACACCGGGGCAGAATCTCTCGGATCCTTTTGGACTGCAGTATGATTCAGCGAAGAGCTAACCTCTTTGGAGTCTTACCTTCTAGAGCTGTTTAGGGGCTCATCTCCCAGGAGGGTGCTCGCTATCTCCAGACTGATTAGTTACCGTGAGAGGGGTCGTTACAAAGCAAAGTCACCCCTTTGTTTTATCTCTCCCCCTCTCCCACGCAATCCCACCACGTGATGCCTCTGCCACGTTATGACGCAGCATAAGGCCCGTGCCAGATGCGCCGCCTGATCTTGATCTTGAGCTAAATAAACCCTTTTTCTCTATAAATTACCCAATCTCAGGTTTTCCATTATAGTAACAGAAAACAGACTAAGACATTTCTATAATGCCTTTTATTAAAAACCTGGCTGGACTGACACAATACCAGTTTTTAATTGACCAACCACATGTCTTATCACCCATGTAACATTTGGCACCTACCTAGGTCAATTCAAGAGTGGGATCAAGAACAGGTTGGGTTTGTACCATGTGCCAGGCACTGTTCTGAGCTTCTACATACATTGACTCATTTAATCCTCACCACAGTCCTGTGACATTAGAACTATGATTTCTCCCATTTTGGAAAGGGGACACTGAGGCCTAAAGAGGTATAGTAACTTGCCCAAGGCCACACCCCAGCAGGTGGTAGGTCAGGGATTCAAACCAAGCAGTCTGTGTCAGGAGTTCATGCCTCCACCTGCCACACAGTGCTGCCTCTGCTGCACTCAGAGCTCTGCATGGGGGCAACTTGGGCATCCAGGTAGAGATGTTCAGCACATACTGCTTTAACTGTTCTGACTACCGGGTGAAGTTAGTTACGGGGACATGTAAACAGATGGTGGCTGCTGCAACCACAGGAGAGGGCAGGTTCTGAGCACCACGTATAGCCTCTCGTCCCCTGTTTCTAAACGGCCACATCCCAGGACCCCAGGCACAGGGGTGCTAAGGGCAGCCTGTGTCCAACCAGAGGAATAGCCAGGACGTCTAAATCCTCTGCGTCCAAGTCCACCTTGTGGACACAGCACAGCATGCTCGCTTCCACATCCCCTCTAAGAAGAGACCAGAAGGGAATCACCCTGAGAGCAGGGCCTTGTCTCACGCACTCCTGTGTACTCAGCATGACTGCAATATTTTCTGCACTGAATGGATGAGACAACCAGGAAGGATCTGGAAACTCGAGCAGACCTACCTCAGGTACATCCCAATGGCATACGCACACAGGAAGGAGTAATCCAGAGCGCCAAGCAACTGCTGATAGTTGTTCTTATCTACATGGAGTGGAAAATCAACAGGAAAAGTTCAGTATTATTTAGTTTATGTTCTGGGGCAGGGCTGTAAACTAGAAACATCTGTTCTCTAAATTTGGATAAACTCAGAAAGTGAAAAGAGATGGTTGTGAACATAGAAAATATGGCAGCACATCTTCTGTTCAGCTTCTTGCAGAGGAAAACGAAGTCACCATATTTTCAAATAATCACTAGATACACACATCGTTCAGATTAGACAAAATCCCCATTGTTCACAGTGGGTGGGCATTTGATTTATTCCGTTTGTTTTCAATGCTACACTGGCTTTTCTTCAGCACACCTGCCTAGGCCAGCACCCCACACAGGCCCTGTGAGCTCTCTTCTTCCCACCCAGATTTATGCTCCACAAATCCTAACTTCTCACAAATACAAAATGCGAATGAGCTTCAGATTTCCCCATTAAGAGAACCTTATTTCAGGTGGCAGCAGCTCTGCAAACAGGCACTGTACATGTCATGATCACTGTCTGATAGGAGAGAGGTGTCACGGAAATGCAGTTACGTCTGAGAACAGCACAACTGCTGCTAAAATTAGCAAGGTGGGAGGAATCCTGAGAGCACAGCCGCTTTAGTGCGTGGACTCACCAAACGGTGCCCAGCCGCAGTCAGTCTTGTTGTCTGGGAGCTGGCGAGGGGTGACGTACCCGGCTTTGTTGCTCTGGCTGCTGAATCTGACGTCAGCCTCATCCCAAGCAGCGCAATACTTGTGGAGCTCACCCTAGGACATGCAGCGGGACAGAAGCAAGGAGAGGAAGCAGTCTTCAGTGAGGCTCCCAGTGGGAGGCTGTAGGCTGAGAGCAGCTGCCCTCCTCTCCTAGCAGCCTGCCAGGACCCCTGCGTTGGAGGAGGGAGATGAGGCACTGCAGGGAAGTGTGTGTGCCTGCTGGTGAGGTGATGTTTCAGCAGGACTCTCTGCAACCCCACTCCCGAGCACACGCACAACTAATGTAAGCATTCAGGTGGCCATCAAGAAACAAATGTTGGGAGCAGTTTTAGTCCTACGAGCTCCAAGCTAAAGTCAACGGCTGTTACACTTGTCCACAGGAAAGGATGGGTGCATCTTCCTAGATTCACACAGTTGCACAGCGCAGAATGAAAGAGAGCAAGTTACAGGTCCACGCAACCACGAGGAGGAATCTCACAAACACAACATTAATCAAAAGAAGCCAGACACAGAGGGATCCAAAGTGCATGATTCCGTTCCTATGAAGTTCAAGAACAGGCAAACAAATCCATGGTGATAGGGGTGGGAATCATAGTTACCTATGGCGGGTAACAACAGGGCACAGAAAGCCTTCTGGGAGCTGGAAAGTGTCCGTACCTTAACCTAGGTGATGGTGCATGTAGATTTGTCACGCTAGACACTTAAGATTTGTGTACTTTACTAAGTGCAAAATATACCTCAATTTAAAACACAGTACCTGGGGCAGGAGACCACCAGCCCACCAAGTTTACAGAACTAGCTAGCAGGGCTGGGGTGAGAGGAGTTCATCTGAGAGGCGTGGAAGGAAAAGCCTACAGCCGGGAGCTGGACAGCTGACTGGCTGTGTGAGCAAGTTACGGTCCCTGCCTCTGTCTCCCCACCTGTGACAGGGCTGCTGCCCACTTACAGAGCAGTCACTGAGACCCACGATGCTGAATACCAGGCTTTTCCCGCAGTGCTTGGGACAGGGCAGAGAGGCAGAAGCAAAGGGGACCAGAGCAGAGCTCTTTCTCAGGAGGTGCAGGAGTACTTCCAGAAAAGTGCCACACGATGGCGGGGCCCATCTCGTTCTGGGAACTGAGGGACAGGGAGCTTGCTCTGTAACACCCACTTTCACTCTTCTCCTGCTCTGAGGTCTCTTTAATAAAGGTTTTGTACACACAGATGAGCTGATCCTTCAGTTGTGGGCAAGGGTGCAAAGCAGGGGTTCTCATGGTCAGGAGTGTTCTTCGGGGGGGACCCTGGGATCAGAGGGCATCCTTAGTGAGCTGGCATCTGAGAGAGGCTGGAGGCCTGGATGGCCATGCAGAAAGCTGGCTCCAGGGTCAGGACACAGCACAGCAGTCAAGGAGCGACCTCAGTCACCAGGAAGACAACAGTCATAAGACCTGTCCCTTATTCAGGAGGGAGTGGCCAAGAGGCTGGCACCTCCAAAAGGCTGTCCCTGCTAGGGCCCTAGACAGCCTGGCTGGATACCCTGGTTTACAGCTGGCTGCACTTGGGCACACGTCACTGAGTCCTGGCATGGCACACAGAACACAGCTGCTCTGTGGTCACATGACTTTGTCATCATCACCAGCTGTTCTGCTATAATTAAACACTGCCCTAAAAAACCAGCAAAGGGCTCCACTTTACAATGCAAAGTCATTATCTGCCCAGCAGCTCCTCAGCAGAGCTCGTCCTCCCTGGAGGTGCTGGTGCTGGCCTCTTGGCAGCTTGGGAAGTGAGTGCTATTCTGACCTCCCTGACTGCTCTGAGCCCCTGGCTGCTGCCGCTTGTGTTCCAGGTGGGAATTCCCACCCGAGGGGACTGTGAGACCGGGGCAGGCCCGGGGCAGGGCACCTGCAGCCCTTCCTCTCTGTGTAAAGCTGGCATTTGCAGCCTTTCCCCATTCAGCTGCCACCTGATTTTATACTTTTCTCCTCCTTGGCACCTTCAGAAGCCAGGTGTTTCTGCCCACCTTTCCCTGCTGCCTGTCATGGAAGCCAGTTTGGCCATACCCAAGAGGCTTAGGTGTCGCTGCTCCGATTCACGTCTCACTGAAGAAAGCAAAGGTAGGATGCAAAAGGACACTCCCTAGGATGAAGGAATTGTTTGTAGGGCTAAACTGAGGTTTACACAGCATGAGCCTTAAACAGAAGCAAGGAAAAAGGAATTCCACAGACCACTGCTTAAAAGAGAATTTTCACATCCTCTTTCATCATTTAATATTTCTGAGGAGGAACCATCCATGGAAAATATAACAGGTTAGAAATGATTTTCTTTCCATAAATAAGCAGAAAAGGTTTTCTAGTTTTGTTACATGATGAGTGAGACCCAGCACCCTGGTTAGGGACACAGGCATTGGCTGCAGACAGGCCTGAGCTGGATCCTGGTGCCACTGCGTGGCCTGCAGCCTTGGCAATGTCACTCCCACTCCCTGGCCGTCAGTTATGGAGTCAGCACGACAACACCCGAGTCACAGGGTCACTGTAGAGATGGACTGTATATGGACAGCACCTTGAAAGGGCTCAGGGACTGGCAGCCGTGAGCATAAGGCGCTCGCCCACCGCACTCCTCAGGTGCCTGCACTTAACCTGGGATCTCACTCGGCCCCCTCCACCATGTGCCCTCCCCAGCCCTTCTCCTTCCCAGCAGAAATATAATCTCTGTACCCCACAGCCCTGTTAGAAGGCTGCTGCAAAAGCAGTAAAGGACTTCATATTACTCTAGCAGAGAGGGTTCTGAGGATATTTAAATAACCACCGGTTAGTTTTCAACAATATTGCCCTACTTCAATATTTCAGTGAGTTGTATGCCTAAAATCTGGTGTTTGAGGGAACCTTAAAGCCTAATTCAACTAAGATGAACTGACTGGCAAACACCTAGCCAGGTGAGGGAATTCTTACCACATGCTTCAGGGAAACACACCAGTCTCCCCACAGCCACCACATCCTTGTAAAAACATTTGGGGAGGGGGCTGAATCCTTTGGGAAAACATGTGCTTTCATAAAAGCAGTTTTCTTTGCAAGTTTTTTTACATAAGTGCCTTCCAACAAGTTACATATAGAATTAATTAACCTGTTACATCAGGGAGTTATTAAAAATTCATCAGTGAAAAGACCATGTGGCAACCAAATAATACACTGGTGATATGCCAAGGGAGGAAAAGCAGAAGGGACCACTGTAAGCACACTAGCATCACAATTTTTTAAAATGTCTGTGTAACACATAATGGAACGGCAACAAAAAATAAACAGCAAACAGCCATTGTGTTTGGAGGGTGGGGAGTGGAGAAGAAAGGTGCCAACCTGCTGGAGAACACAGAAAACAGCCATGAAGTCCCAGTGCAACGTGCGCATGGGGAGGGCAGGGGGCCTGGGGGTGCCAGGTGTTTTCCTTTGTTGTCTGTCTACAGATTCCTTCTCCAAACCCTGACCCTCCCTCACTGCCTACCATCGGGCAGCAGTAGGAACTCATTTCCAGGGAGCAGCAGGCAGCCACAGCAAGAATTCTTTTTTCAAAGATGATACTAGAGAAGACTGGACCTCCTCAGTTCTACACTAGCACAGGTCCATGAAGTTATTTAGATATAAATATTTACTATATTAACATACATTCAACGAAGATTCTATGTACACTGAGAAGACATATTCATTCATTTGCCTCTGAGGCTCTTGGGCCTGCGGGGCCCTAAGGCTCCAGTGAAGATGCACCTTCTCTGCAGCAGGAGAGAACCAGGTGGAGTCAGGAAGGTACAGGAGCTACTGAGAGGGGACAAGGGCGACAGGACAGTGGCGGGCAGGGGAGGCTCAGGCTTCACTAATTCCCCCCAGAGGAGAGTGGGGTTCTGTCAGTTTCCCTCTACCGTCAGACAACACAGTGTGTGTGTGTGCTTGAGTGTATGCATGTGTGTATACATAATCTATATTTAGTGATATATTTAGTAAACTTTATATGGCTCATTAGGTTGTATGGGTTCATTTATTCTAACTAGTCCTCCATATTCCTTTTACCAGGCTAAACGAATTCTCCAATTCTTTGGGAGAGAATTTAAAGTTTTCTTGGGAGAGAAATTAAAGTTTTGGTATCCAAAAATAGGAAGACCAGACAAGCTGTGCCCATTTATGACACACCTGAACGTAGCCAGTTTGCCGGAATGAATCACAGGTGCCACATAGAAGTGGACCAAACACACTTGGGCATGTGCCAGCATATACTCCACTCACAAAGGTATATAGAAATATATAGGGAAGCTTTTTGGTCACTGTTTATTTTTCAAAAATGGAATCATTTTACATATACTTAGGAACATCTTAACTTTTTACTCAAAATACCTCCTTGAGATGTTTCTGAGTCAACTGGTTTGGCTCAAGTTAATTCCTTTAGGTAGTCACACATTTCATAATACGGATTTGTCATAATTTGTTCAAACTTTCACCTACTGACTAGGTTCACGTGATATCCAGGATGTTTTTCCTTTTTCCTTTTTTTGGTCACTGCAAACAATGCTACAATCAAGATGCTCATGCAGATATCCCTAAGTCTGGGTGCTTTTATTTTTGTGGGTGAAATTTCCAGAAGCAGGATGGAAGGCCAGGTATATTTTCTATTTCACAGGTGTTACAGAATACCTTCCAAAAGGCACTAACACTTGACATCCCCATCACTGACGCCGGCAAGTCCTCTCCCCGTCGCAGCCAGCAATAGGGGTCATCGCTCTTTGCATTGCTGTGCCAGTCAAAGGACCTCTGCTACCTTAATTTGCATTTGTGAACATGAATACTAGTAAACTTGAACACGGTTCACATATCTTTTGGAAACGTGGATTCCCTGTCTGCGAACTGCCTATCATCCCCTTTGTCCGTTGTTCCTCTGGATTTCCTAACTTTATACTCACTCCTAAGATGAACATAACCTATTCTTGGATTTTTATTTTCTATTTTTTACACTTAAATTTTTAACCCATCCACTGATTTTTTATAATATAGGCATTCAACCTTTATTTATTCTAGATAAATAACCTGTTGTACCAACACCATTTATTAAATAAGCTATACTTTTCCCATTATTTCTTCAAATAGTCTACATTTTCTATTCTGTTCTACTGACCTTTTTGTCTATTCTCATGCAATACAATAATTTTATTGTGGTATTTAAAAATACATTAATCTTTTCATATTTTCATTTCATATCATAAAATCTTATATGTTTCATCCTTTCCTTGGTAATTAATTCCTGGACATTCTTTCATACAAACTTTAAGATTATTTTATTCAATTAAAAAAAAACCCTGCTGAGATTGTCATTGAAGTTGCATTCTATTTGAATATTAACACCGGAGCATTGGAACTTTCCAAATAACAAGTTCTCCCCGATGATACATACTTCCAGCTTTTCAGGCTTTGTTTCTGTCTGCCCCTGAGCACTGTGTGTCCAGAGAGGGTGAGGCACACTCACACTCAGGTCAGTCAAAGTCGCCAACTCCCTGGTTCCAGGGCCCCCTGGCAGCTTAAGCTCTTTCTGAGAAGCCTCTGCTTTCAGGTTTCTGCTCTGGCCCAGCCCAAGGGGTAAGAGCCCACCAAAAGTTCTGCCCTAGGAGGGTACAGATCCCCCTGGGCAGATGCTTGCCTCATGCCATGAGGCTGGGGCAGCAGGTAAAATGGACAAAGTTTGCACTTGAAACACTACCATCCTTCCATCCCTAGTTTTATCATCTTGTTAAATATACATTTTGTTAATCAGAATAAAATAAAATTAATGAGCATTGATTAAAGATAAGTCTAAACAGTTCAAGACTTACCTAAATCTAACCTGCTATGCCATGTTGTTCTATAAATGACATTACAGAATGGGAATTATTTTATAATTCACAACCCTGGTGATCAATTTCAAGTAAGCAAATATATTTTGCTTTTGTTTTACTTACAATGTTCTAGGAAATGCAGGCTATAGATAATTATCAAACGGTTCCTTAGATCAATAGAAGCACGAAATGATTGACTTCAACTGAAATGAAACTACTTCCAGTTTCATTTATGTCATGTATAACATGAGCTAAAGCATGCGAAAGCTTCATAAGGCATTATAAAGTTATCATATGTGGTGTGATATTCTTATCTGTTTTAAAAGGCAGAGAAACCCATGGGGATTCAGCATGAGGCCAACCCATCTTAGCACATCTAAGAAGCTAAGCCAGAAAACCCATGTTAAGGAAATCCTGGGGGTGATGCCTGACTGTACTCAAGTAACCAAATGCCTGAGAGACCAGAGGCAGAGAGGTTGAAAGAGGGATGTGCAGGGTTCACCTGAGTGAGTACCAGCCCTGCAGAGGGGAATTAAGCTCCCCAAGCCTGGCTTCCTCATGAGGACACTCATGGGGCTGCTGTCAGCACCATATTAAATAACGAATGTGAGCACTTTGTCACACCACAGGGCTAAGTGGCAGTTATTGCTACTTAGGACACTGAAATAAGAGCTGACCATGAGACCTCCTCTTCAGTAAGCCCTATACCCCGAGTGGCATGGACACTTCCACACACAGGAGTGGGGGGATTGGGGGACGGGGGCCTTGAGAGGACCACAAGGGAAGTCGGGAGGGTGACCCGGAACAATGCTCACATCCCTTCTTGGCTAATAGGGACCCTTGTGGTTGTCAGACAGACTCCAGGGACTGGGTCCTGCCGCAGAGACCCCCCCCAGGGCCAGCTCATTTACATACCACATCTGTCCCAGCAGCCCCTCAGCCCATCAGGTGGCAGCTTCACGGTGACACCCATCCCTCCATCTAGTACTCGAGGCAGACCCTAACCTGGACCGCTATATTTCCCCCCACCTCCCAAACCCAACTTTCCAGGTCAATCTTGAAACCCCATGCAGGCTCCCTTGACCACACTTGGTCCTTCAACCCCAAGCGCTCACTAAGTCTCCTCAATAGTCTCTTCATTTTTAAAATTTGCCATTTTCTCAAGCTCTTTGTGTACTTCTCTAAGCAGGAAGCAAGAGTAGTAGTACTCAGATTTACAGCGCCTGGTTATCGGTACCGAGTTAGAGTCCCTTGCCGAGTGGCTGAGTGTTTATTAAGGCCCGTCACCTCTTTTCCTACCTATCTCTCTTCTGCAAACCACATTTTTAAAGATCTGCAAACATTTCCACACTCAGCGACTTGAAGGGCATGGAAATTTCCTCCTTACCAGGGGTCAACAAGGAATTTTAGAATCTTTTGAGTAAAGAATGTTTAACATCCATGGGAAGTTACTGGAGAACAGGGAACCTAGAACTGCCCACAGAGCTGACAGCCTCTGTGTTTCCTCCCCACGACATCTGTCCAGTGCTTGGCCACCAGCGGGAGTGGAGGAAGCATGGCTACAAAGGTCACAGCACTGCAGCCCCGCATCTGTGTCCCTGCCAACTATTGGAAAGCAAGCGAAGGCTAAGCGAGCTGTAAATGAGTTATCTTTGGCACCGGACAATTTCCTTGTTCCTTTTACCATAAAGAGTCAAAAGCCATTCAAGCCTGCTGACCTGCTGACAGTCTATAGGCAAGATGATGTAATTCCAATGAGGGTAAGGAAAGTATCCTGCTTTTCTTCCAAATTATAACTGGTTATTATGTAGGACTGTCTATTTAATCTTCTTTTCTCAAAGTCTAGTCAAACACCTGCTTACCAACTTCCTGCTCACCCACCACTTGGACAAAAACTCAGCCTTCTAAGAATAATGGAGAACCACCTCCACAGCCAGGCTTAGGGTCAAAGCGTACAAGAGCTGAAGCAATCTGGGGAATGATTTAAGATTGGATATATTTGGAAGGAAAATTCACACAAGATAAAATAAATATTTAATTAAGCCTTAGAATCCTCAAAATGTCAACTAATATAACTGAAAGTATACTACCTCTGAATTTATCCTAAAAACATTTAAAAAGTGTTATTTCAGAAAACAGAAACTAAAAAACCAAAGCTGCAAAATAACTTGTTTCTAAACAATCTGCTTTCTCCATTTTTCTTGCCAATGTCCCCACCCCTTCCCCAGAGTTTCTTAAAGTAACTCGTTCCTTACAGAGATCACAGGCAGGACATAAAATTGAGTGCTTTTTATGATTTCTTACCTTAACTATGCTGATGGGCTTTCGAGATAAGTGAAAACTTGCATACAGCAGAAATGTCAAAATAAAAATGAAGGCTCTGTACCTGAAACACAAAATAGTGGTAGAAGATAATATAAAATAATAGAAGATACGTTAATAATACATTGGCACTGTGTTCTTAAATTTTCTTATGCTGTACATTTTTCATTCAGTCCTACATCAATTATCCATCTTTATTATCACTATAATATTAGAACATTAAACAATTTTGACACTTTTGCTTTGTCCGAATTGAAACTATTTCAACATTGTAAGAGATATGAAAAACCAAACTGTTTTTCCTACCCTTATAACACAACACACAAAACTTCTGACACCAAGTGGGTGGGGCTCCACCCCCCCACCCCCCCCAAGCAATTCTCCAGCGGACACCAATTGAGTGTCCTCCAATTCAATTCAATTCCAACACTGTCTACCTGGAGACAGATCTCAGATCTGCGTCAGATCGCACAGGCTGAGGGCTCGGCCCCACGAGACTGCCCCCACTGCAGGTGCCAATGGCAAGCCCCAGGTTGTGGCCCCAGCTTCTGAAATCGGGGTTCCCACAATGCCCTCCTCAGGTTTGATTAATTTGCTAGGACAGCTCATAGAACTCAGGAAAAACACATTACTTATGTTTACTGGTTTATTAGAAAAGATATTACAAGGATACACATGAACAGCCAGATGGAAAAAATGCATAGGGCAAAGTATGGGGGAGGGGCTCAGTGCATCTATGCCTGCACCACCCTCCAGGAATCTGCACATGTCCAGCAACCTGGAAGCTCTCCCAACTCTGTCCTTTGGGTTTTCATGAAGGCTGCATTACATCATTAGACATTGGTGATCATCTCAACCTTTGGGGGTCCCTTTCCTCTCTCCAGAGGGTGGGGCTGAGAGTTGGTTCCCTTGGCAACCAGTCCCCATCCGGAGGTGTCCAGAGCCCCAGCCACAAGCCATCTCATTAGCATACAAAAAGACACCACTTCGGAGAGCACAAGGGTTTTAGGAGCTGTGTGCTACGAACCAGGGGCAAAAACTGAGTATGTATTTATTATTATATCACATTATCACAAACATTCATTTCTAAAAAGATACAACCAAAGAGAAATTTGGGGCTAAAGAGGTACACGTGTTTACAAAGCAGACAAGAAGGAATGTTTATTTAGTTTACAACAAAATTAACTGCAAGTTTCTTGTGTAGCCTGCTATCCTGGGTATTTAAGATCATATTTATTTTTGGATTTTTAGTTTCTATGCAACTCCTCAGAAGCACACAAGCAAGGCAGACATATAAATACTTCACTGACCTCAGTGAGAAAAAGTCAGTGATGCTGGCAAGCTCTGAATAGGGCCAGTGACATAAAAAACACTGGCACATAGCCCTGGGGCTCTGTCTGGCTGTGAGAATAGCAGTTCAAGACTGAGTATTAAAAGTGCTAGAGAATGAAGAAAAGAGGTGACTTGACTAAGGAGATAAAAGTTAATTCCAGTCTAAAACTCTTAACCACCACGTAGGAAAATGCTTCTTAGGGCAACAAAACAGGTTGGAGGAAGAAGTATTCGACAAGAGAGGAAGAAGAGGTACTCTAACCAGGAAGGCAGCTCTTCTGTGTCCTGAGGCACAGCCCCTAATCCTGAAGAATCTGTCCTGTTTCTGGCCTGGAAAGGCCATCCACTTCAAATTGTGTGACCAACTGCTCTAATTGACAGTTACCTAAGGCAGCGTCCACCAGCTCTACCTGGACAGAGGGGCGGTTTCCCTGGGGAGGGCCCACTGGGATAATGCATTTTAATGTTGCGATTTATTCCTCAAGAGAAGCTTTCTGTGAATAACACACAGAATCCGAGAATCCTAGGGCTGCCTATCTCTCCGGCCGCCAGCAAAAGTAGGGGTCAAATAAATATTTCCAGATTAGAAAAAAAAAAAAAGACCATATTTCAGGAGGGAAGAAGGGTTGTTAGTACTGTGAGACTTAAACATATAACCTCTGGAATGCTTGTGCCTTAGGGAAAGGAAAAAACCAAACCAACTTGCTGAATACTTGCTAAATGAATAAAGAAATGCCCCAATGCTCTCTTCTTCGTCAGGAAAATATATACTGATAGTTTTCCTGGATTCTTCCTCTCCAAGCCCATGCCAATGGTCAGACTGGAAAAAAGTGAAACTCTAAAAAATGAGTGTATAACTTATCCCAAAGCCCAAAGAACAAAGGCTAGGCAGGTACAGTGTATTAGCTACAAAAGCCCAGGCCTTTGTCCTTGTGTTCCTGAAAATCATCCTTTTTGCCAAGGAATAAAAGTCTCTCCCTTCTTTGGCTGATGTTCTCTGTTATGCCACCTTCTGCTCCTATACACCTTAGGTTCCCAGTGCAGGAAGATTCCTTATCAGCCCCCAATACCCAAATTTCCAGCCCACAGATGGACTTGCTGGTCACTCATATACCCACCTGTTATAAATCAACAGAGCAAGTGTAGCCTATGATGGCCCTGATCTGCCTCCACATGGGTACAGGGTTCCTTTTTCCAACCTCCACAGAAGTATGAACAAAGTCTTCAGCTTGAGCGAGCTCCGGCACCTCCCAAATCAGAGTCTCAGAGAATAATGTGGAGCATCTCTTGCATACCCTTGAGGATTCTATGTAAGCATCACAGTTTTATAGGTGTGTTATCGACTGGGAGAATGTGAATTTCACAATCACCCAGCTAAGAAGGATTTTGAGAAAAGCAGCTCTACTCTACGGGGCTGAGATTCACGCTTTCCCCCCTCCACCCAGACAGCCCAGAAGTAACTCCCTCTCGCCCTCTGTCAGGATGGGGTCTAGAGAGTGCTAGGGCCCTAACATACACTGTGCTCTAGCCATCAGGGCTGCCTGGTGAGTGCCCTGCAGTCTGAGGTGGTCCCCTGAGCCTCCCACTGGTGACGCTGAGCTGCAGCACACCCAGGGAGACCCCATGAATACTGAGGACCACACAGGGGAAGGCCACACGCCTCTGGAAATCTTCAGTTCAGTTTTGCGTGGAAGCGAAACACCTTAATGAATTAGCCCCTTTGGGTGGGAAGAGTAACTGCCTGCAGGTTAGCAGGGTTCTCTGAGAGAAACCGTCCTGTAGAATCAGGGTGAAGGGTCAGTTTGCACAGCAAACTGTCATTTTCCTAGAGACTGAAGAGGAAAACCCTATCTTTATTCAGCCGGTATCAGGCCAACTCTACTTCCTCTATTTCCAAATTTGTCCTTCCTCCCTCATTTTCCTCATCTTCTTTGCACAGGTCTTGGGGAAAGGGAGAAGCCCACAGCCAGATGTTGGGTTTTTCCTTCAAGAAAGTCAGACCTCAGCTCCCACCAGCCACTGTTCACTGCAGCAGCCATCTCAACTCGCCTGGCCTCCAGAGCAAGCGGACATTCTGTTGGATTGTCCTGGGTTACGGGGTTGAGGTCCCAGACAATCCTCCTAAAGGTCTTTTCCCATTCTGTAATTCTATCTTCATTTTCTTTAGCATTTATGAAGCAAAGTTTTGGATGATATTTGTTTCCTTTTATCCATCCTGTATTGGGTTAAATAGTATCCCCTAAAAATTCATGTTCACCCAAAACCTTGGAATGTGACCTTATTTGGAAATAGTGTCTTGCAGACATAATTAATTAAGGTGAGGTCATATTATATTAGAGTGGACTCTAATTCCAAAGACTAGAGTCCTTATATGAAGGTCATGTGAAGACACAGAGACAGACAGGAAGTCCCTGTGACCTTCGAGGCAGAGACTGGTGTGACATAGCTGCAAGCCAAGGACTGCAGTCAACAGCAGAAGCCGGGAGAGGCAGAGAAGGATTCTCCCCTAGAGCCTTCAGAGGGAGGGTGGCCCTGTCAACACCTCGATTTTGAACTTGTGAACTCCAGTGCTGAGAGAGAATAAATTTCTGTTGTTTAAAGACATTGGTTTGTGGTACTTTGTTACAGCAGCTCTAGGAAACTAATGTAATCCTTTTATTTTTGTTTTGTGTTATATTTATAAAAAATAAATTATCTAATGCTTTTACTCAGCAGTGTTTCATTTACTTTTTGCAGTTATGACTAAGTGTAGCATTCTTTGCATCCACCAATACAACAAGAATAGTGTTTGGATTAACCCCAAGTTTCTAGCAAAAAAGCAAGCCTCAACAATGACAATACAGGACAGGTGTGCACCTTCAAAGCCTCCTTAGAAATGTTCTTGAATATCACGTGTTCTTAGATGAACAGCAACCTCCTTCCAGGGTAAGAGGCTCCATGCACAGTATCTGTCTCCTTGTTTGAGTATTACATCTCAGTTGTATGCAAATAAGGAATAAACAAATGCTTTTGGGAATTATTGGGCAATATGATTTGGTGTAGAAATTAGTCCAAAGACATCCTCAATTTAGAAACAATGAAACCAGAGAAGTGATGCCATGTCCTTTTCAGAGCATGCTGTCAGGAGGCACATGATGTTGGTGACATTAACGCTGGTCACTGGTTAAGGTGCTGTCTGACACACAGTCCCTCAGTGGAAATATAACTTTTCCCTCTAAGTAATGAGTAAGGAGTTTGTGGGAACTTACTGTGAGATAATGTAGAGATCCTGTTTCTCAAACCCTCACCCCATGGTATGTGTCCACTAAATCTCCGTGCCTGCACTAAACACCCCTCATGCCTCCAAGTGGTGGCTTGCTAACTCCAGCATCCCTGCCCTACCTAGCAGCTGGCCTCGACTGCAAGGGGGAGCTCTCCTTTTCTCTAGTTATTTAGTTATATCAGTGTGGACTAACTAGATTCTTATGGTGTTCAATAAGCTATAATCCATTATTAGTATCATTTATTTTAAATCCCAAACTGTCCTAGATTTGGACAGTGAGAGGCCCTTCACTTTTAAGCACTTCCTTATTTTCTGGCACAAGACATTCCAGGCCCATCCTTCACTTTCCCTGCCCCAGTCCTGGCATTAGCCGTGTCTCCAAGGACTCCTGGTTCCTTTGAGTGTGGAATGGCACACAGAAACCAAGACCGGGGACTAGGTTTGCTCACTGTCGGGTGGTGCTGCTCCCAGTGCCTCTCAGCGGGGTGCATTTATACACACATGCCCCACCCCCATATGTATCTATTTCTGTATCTATCTGCCTCCACTAGTTCATTGTGAGACCCTGAATTCCAACCCAACACCACACGGTTCATTCTAGTTCCCTTCCCCTTTCCCATGTTTGTAGCTCCTTCCCCATCTATGAGAAAGCTGACTCTTTTCTATGGGATTTCTGTCAGAAATTTGTTAATATAATGTAAATCTAATCCTAAGGAAATAACAGACATACCCAAACTGAGGCCATTCTATAAAATAAACAGCTTGAACCCTTCAAAACTGTCAAGGCATGAAAGACAAAAAAAGGCCAAAGAACAGTTTTAGATCAAAAGAGACTAAAA
This sequence comes from Daubentonia madagascariensis, assembly GCA_023783475.1. Classification (NCBI taxonomy): domain Eukaryota; kingdom Metazoa; phylum Chordata; class Mammalia; order Primates; family Daubentoniidae; genus Daubentonia; species Daubentonia madagascariensis. The sequence continues at coordinate 9,885,917 of JAKFHU010001482.1, read as the reverse complement.
ACCCACAGGATAGCTAAATGCAATGTATGAACCTGGACTAGATCCTGGACAGGGGAAAAATGCTATAAAAGATATTATTGGACATTTGATAAAGTTTTTAATATGAACTGTGGATTAGATAACTATCTTATCAGTGTCAAATTTCTTGATTTTGATCTTTATGCTGTGGCTATATAAGAGAATGTCTTGTTCATAGGAAATACACATAGAAGTATTTAAAAATAAAAGGGTATGATGTCTGCAACTTACTCTCAAATGGGTCTGAAAGCTGTGTGTGAGTATGTACAAACATATCTACACACACACATGGTTGGGAGCAGGGAGAGAAGCAAATGAGGCAAAACATTAACAAGTTCTGATATACAGTAGTTCTACAGCGTTCTTCGTAACATTCTTACAAATGTTAGTAAGTTCTCTGAGTTTAAAATTATATCACAATAAAGTCATAAAACAAAGAAGCGAAACACTCACTAAATAAAACCTAAGTGTTTCAGCACTTGTAGCTAGATTCCCAGTAGACACAAGAGTCAAGAAGGAAAGCCAACTGGTTAAAGAGCCCAGATGTCCTCAAGTCAAACCTGAGACCCCTTGGGGAAGCTCCACCACCCAGCACAGCCTGAGAAGCTGCAAAGGGGGTGGAAGCCATGAGTAGGTAGGTGCGAAGGAGATGAATGGGCCCAGAATACGCACTGTGGCATCAAAATCATTTTGAGCAGAAGGCATTTGAGTTCCTGAAATCTCTTAAGTGCCTAAAAGCAGAGCCTCCCAAAAGAACTCAACTGTCATAAATCCTCTCCCTAGGAGCGACCCAGGAAGACCTGATTCTCATCAGGAAGCAGTCTCCATCCTACACAGAAACAGACATCACAAAACTACCAATCTCCCATCTGTTCTCTTAAGAGCCCATGTACCTTTCCAAAAAGCCCTTTGTTTTCCCTTAAGTGCCCTTCCCCCACTCCCCTTCCCCTGTTAAAGATGGTAGATAAGCCCCAAATTCTAAATGGCTCTTTGAATCACATCTTTCTATTACCTTTCATGTCTACATGATTAAATCTGTCCTTTCTTTTGCTAATTTATCTTTTGTCAGTTTAATTCACAGGCCCCCAAATACTTAACCTAACAGTAGAAAAAAAATTTTCCTTCCCCAACAAAGACCAGCAGGGTGGGTTAGAGGCCAGAGAGCCCAGCTCTAGACCATGCCCTCACCATCTGCTGCTTTCAAGGAGTGTGGAGTTAATGGATCCACCTGCGAAAAGGAATCTCGGCGCGTGCAAGGAGAGGTGCTCTCTGAGCAGAACGTGGTGTTCTGGTCTGCATCTAACTTTGCTTCCACTTCATTTTCTATCTGAAAGTTCTGCCCCAGTGAGGCCATATCTGGGCTCAGAGTTATATATTTATTTCGCCCACAGCCATTTTATAATCCTGCTGGTTGTCATTGGTCATTTTTCTGTAGGAACCGTGATTATAACAGAAAGTACCGAAGACCACGCAGGAGTCCAAATGGTATGTGTTGATATCAAAGACGAAAGACAACTCAGCAGTGGTCCAAGTCACCCCTTCCACCACCAATAAGCAATTCAACAGTTATGGGGGATGCCATTGATCCAATTTTTATGTGTTTTATAATGAAACTAGGGCAAGAAAACTACCTGCACAGTAGCTCTCAACTATACACAGCACCACACCAAAGGACTGACCCGCCAGGACTTACCACTGATCCCTGGAGAACGAGATGATGAAGCGAATGCCAGCAGGGAGTCGAGCCATTTACGTTGCCACTGACCATAGAGCTTTGTCACAAAATAGGATGCTTCATAAATAGGTTATTAATCCTGGTGCCAGGTTCTCTCTCAACTGCCCCTGCAGTACACAGGCTGGAAAGCGCGTGGAGAAGGTGTCCCAGTGGGTCTCGTCCCCTCTTCCTTCCGGCAGTGGCTCTGCTCTCTACAAGAAGGAGGGGCAGCCAAGTTCAGTGTTCTGACGATGATACCTTCAGAGTCACTGGCAGAAGTAACCACATGGATGTACAGTAGCGGTACCCAGTTCAGATCAAAATGGACTTCTGACACAGGAAGGAGCTCCCACCACGAGTGCCACCAGAGTGTCTGCCCTCAGGGCGGTTTGTTCAAAGATCACTGAAATGAATTTCAAACGATGTTCTGACGGTGCATAGAAGTAAAAAGTAGGACAGAGGATACTAGAGGCTGGGGAGGGTAGGAGGAAGGGAGGGGTTGGGAGAGATTTGTTAAAGGATACAAAGTTACAGCTAGACAGGAGGAATAAATTCTAGTGTTCTATAGCACTGTAGGATGACTACAGTTAACAATAATATAATATATTATATAGTTGCAAATAGCTAGAAGGAGGATATTGAATGTTCCCAACACAAAGAAATGATAAGTATTTGGGATGCTGGATATGCTAATTACCCTGATCTGATCACTGCACATTATATATATCAAAACATTATTACCTACCCCATGAATATGTACAATTATAATTTGTCAATTTAAAAAATTTTAAAAATGGAACCATGGAACACATCTGTAGGCATCTAGAGATCAACCCATTCACTCTTAACCATGACACTCTACAGAACTAACGTTCACACAAAACCACATATGTGCCCACTGGTTACAGTATTTGCCCAATTATCAGAGCAGGCCAGGGCACCAGACTTGCTCAACCCCACCCAACATGGACCAGGCCACCTTTGAGCCAGTGACAGAGGAACGGAGGCAGATCAAGGCAATCATTTAATTGTGGCTTTGCCATTTTAATCGAAACGTACCTGATGCTGAGGGAATTATCATTGCCTCTATCTGCCTCATTTTTCATTTCCTGTGGTCACCTCAGAGGTTGTGGAAAATTACCTCAGCATGAGGTCAGGGCTGAAGGCAGAGCAATACAGGAAGGAATGGGTGGAGGGGCCTGACAACTGAGAAGGGGCCCAGCACACCAGGCAGGCCTGGTCTCCTGCCCCAAAGCCAACTTCATGACTTATATTCCTAAGTCACTGTGTTTTCCAAAATAGAATCGGTTCTCCACATTCACTTTGCCCTCCTTCCAGAGTGAGCTTTCAAAAAATGCACATACTTCAATGATTTTCCTTTACACTACCTTTTACAAAAAGATTCAAAATCCTTCCTTCCTTCAAAATCCTTCATCCCAGAAACCACCCCCATCTCCTCTCTCTGTTCTAGCCAGGAAAACTACACCTTTCTCCTAAGCCCCCACAGGGCCTGGACAGGTGCGTTCACTCCACCAGGAATGTCTCCTGCCCCCAAGGCTGACCTTGTGCTAGGGAGGCCTAGGCAACTCACAACGCTTCTGCTCTCTCACCTTCTGGGCTGGACAGTGGGGATGGGGCACCTACATCGTTACGGGAATGAAATGAGATAGTCCACTGAAAGCACTTGTGCACAGCCTGTATGTAGTGCACGCTCAGTGAATGCTAGCCCATATTATCCTTATCGTAAATTGAAGAAAGAAAGACCCAGGACTGTAGGTGACTGCCCTACTCTCATTTCCTGTTCAGAACCTAGCACAGAACAAGTGCTCAAGAACCTCATGTGGAACAAATGGCCGAAAATGCTTCAAAACTGCTTTTGCTCAAATCTCTAGATTTAAAAAATGTTTTGCTAAAATTCTGCTCAAAATGAGTGGACTCTGGTTTGGGCCTAGATGTACTTTGAGAAACAATTTTGTGATGATGACTTTAGAGTAAAGGATTTGGTTTAAATTTTTACAATGCCTGAAAATGGGTAGTCAGAATCAAATTTCTTCCTTTCAAATGCTGCTTCTCTGGGTCCAGCATGTCTGGAAATATCCTATTACCATCTACTAAATAAATAAAAACTTCAGTTCAACTTTGGTAAAACCTATAACAACAACAACAAAGACCCAGAAGGTACTGAAAAATCAGCAGGAAAAATAAAAACTCCTTGATTTCTTTTTAAAACAATGACAGGTTCTTTCCCCTATAAAATGGGTGAAAATAAAGTGCTATAAATTCTCATTGTGAGTGAAATAAGATGCGTAAAGATAGTGATTTTACATTTGGGACGTTAAGAGCTCAGCTTAATGAGGCCCCTCCTTTCTGTGGGCAGCGCCCACAGAAAGCCACTTCATTTAGGGTTGGTCAAGGGGGAGAAAAATGGGGCGAGGTGGCCTGCCCAGGTCAGTTCCATCCTGCGGGGCAAATTCCAGTTTGTCCTGTTTCCCTCAGTCACCTCTCCCTCCAGCCACTCTTCCTCCTCCCCATCCCCTGCAAAGTGAGGGCAGCAGAATGGGAGCAAGTCACTTGGTTTAAACCCTGGTTTTGGCACATAGCCCACGTATGTTAAAAAAAAAAAAAAAAAAAGACATACTTTTTTTAAAAAGTCACTCTTTATAGGCTCCCCTGGAACTTACCACCCCACTAGGGAAACGTGTCAGAACATCCAATTTCATTGTACTGGCAAAGATAGCAACTTAGGAAGCAGCTCATTAGAGCATTTCTATTAAAACCTGTAAAACACATGATTTTGCACCTATCTTCTTAAAAAGCCCAATCTAGGCAGCTATAATGCGGAATGAGCTGAGAGATATACACATCTGAAAGCCCCACCTTCAGGCCCACCCACGTGATGATCTGTGCCCCTAGATAAGCTCCTACACACTGCCAGACTCAAATAATGAGGCTAAAAAGTGAGTAAATAGCAAGAGTAATGTTGAAAGGGTCTTTCCAGGGCCGAAGTGCCATTGCACATAATCAAAGCAGCCCCACAGATATTTCAAATAACCTACTTAATGGCAGAATGTTTAAACTGGGTTTCATTTTAAAGGCAAAGATGAGTGAGAAATGAATGTCTCCCCAAAAAAGTTTCCACACAGTTTTCTTTTTTGTAATCAGATAGAATACAACTTCCTTCCCAGAGTGAGCACTTTCTGTGGCTTTGCACTTGTAAAGGCTCTACTTCCATATTAAACATCAGTGGAAACGGTCACTATGTCTTTCTTTTGGCTTAAGTACAAGAATCTGAATTCCATCCACACCACCTCCCCCCCACCAACAAACAGAACACCTACCATGGTCTGCACAAAACAAAACCTGTAAATGCAGTCCCAAAATTACAAGGTGAAATGGGTCTAGAGCCCAGGGTTTTCCAGCTTGCTCTAAAAGAGGATTAATAAAGAGACAATGGCGAAAGTCTAATATATTTACCCACTCACACAATTTCAGACAATTCAAGCTCAAAGGCAGGCAGGCAGGCAGGCAGCTTCCAGGCAGTGAGCTATGGGAGACCAGGAAAAGGCAGGCTGCGGAACTCCTCCCTTAGAAATTCAAACCTGGCGGTGGGGCAGGGGGCTCTCCAGTACCTCCGTTCAAATGCAAACCTTGGACTGTGCCTCCTCGGTCACCGGGATCAGAGCGAGGGCTACTGGGGCTGGGAGGGCTGGAGGGTTGGTGGCCGGCGGCGGGGGGACCTTCCGGCGTTTTAAGCCCTTAATTATAAACCCAGAAGGCTGCTGTCACTCGTGTTGGCCGGGAGGCCCACGGGCTCTGGGAACCAGCTGCTCGACAGACAGACAACCCAAAGGCCCAGGCTGCAGGCGCTCCGAGCCTACCGGAGGACGTTCTGTGGCGGCTCCTCCCCGGGCGGCTGGTCCCCGGAGGAGGTGAATTCAGTGGGCACGCCCACGTCCCCATCGCGACAGACAATGCGCGGGGTCTCTTCCTGCCGGCTCTCTACACGCCCAGCTGTCACCGCGGCGCGGGCCGGGGCGGGGAGGGACCGGCAGGACAGCTAAGCTCGTCCATGCCAGGGGCTTCGGTGAGCGGCGGCCAGCCCAGTACCCGCTCCTTCTGCCTCCACTTCCCCAGAATCCCAGCGTCGCCCCGGTCCGGGAACGCCCGGCATTGTCGCCCAGGGCCACTCTTCCAGATTCCGAATTTCAAAGACTCACCTCAGCGGAAACAGCTTGAGACCAGCCCCGGCCCTCCAAAAAAACCCAAACAAAACCAAAAAAAGAAAGAGAAGGCGGAGAGCGGCCAAGCTCCGGGCGCGCAGGGTGCGGTGCCCGGCTCCCCGCGGGGGCGACACCCGCGGCAGCAGGTGCGGCGCCCGAGTGCCGCCGGCCCTGCAGGTGCGGGCGGTGGGGTCCCGCCCCGCCTGGCCGTCTCCGGCCTCGGCCCCGCGCCTCACCTGCGCCGCCGAGGCCCGCGCACCGCAGCCCGACCCGGCCGCCGCGGGCGCTTCCTGCTCGCGACTTCCTGGAGCGGCGCGCGGGAGGCCCCGCCGCCCTTTCACTTTCCCCGGCCCGCGGGGCGCCGGCCCGGCCGGGCGCTTCTCCCCTCCCGCTCGCCCCCACCCGGGTCCGCCCCGAGCCCCGCGCCCCGCGCCCAGGCTCGCAGACAGCCCAGGGACGCTGGGCGAGGGCGCCCCCAGGTCGTCGCCCGCGCCGTCCCGGCTCCGTAGGGCGCTCGGAGCAGGTACTGATTTCCTGGCGTGCACCCCAGCCGCCAACGGCTAGCTCCCCAGCGCCGCGGCCCTTTGTCCTCAAGACAGATCTTACCCAGCGGCAAAGAGCAACACGTCCCGGAGGAAGGACTGGCTCCCGCCGCGTCTCGCGCTAGCCTTTCCTGGCCTCCCGGTTTTGCTTCCTATTGTGTCCCGTCAAGGGTCAGAACCATGAAGACTAGCATTCTATAGAGCGAAAATGGGGCACACGGATGTCGCTATGTTGAACCAACTTGCATCACACCTTGCACTCGTGGAACACACGCCGCTCACACGGTTAGGCTGGAGACGTGTGAGTGGGGCCCCGCTTCCCCCAGGAACAACTGTTCTCCAAATCCCACTCTCACCTCTTCAAAAATTGCCCTTGGGCCGCTCCAGAGAGGGGCCTGATTATTTTCCTAGGGGGTACTGCAGAGCACCCACAGCAGACACAGGGCACAGCATCCAAAGCCAACTCGGGTGCCCAGCCCCCTCCGCCCAGAAGCGCACCTCCCTGGAAGAGCAAAGTGAGGCAGAGAGGAAATTTTCCAGAAGCTGCCCCTGGTTAAAACAATGCTTAAGGATAAAACCAATCCAAGGCCTGGCTGTAAATGTCCAAACAGGTGTCTTTGGACAGCCCCGACGGCCCTCCCCCTGGGCACCTTGAGCCTCCCTCTTCAGGCGGGGCTGGAGAAGGCCCCCTCCCCTGCAGGCCTCACGGTTTCCCCTTGGGGCCCTGCTCTGTTTCTGGAACACTCTGATATCTGTGCCTGTTTCGTGAGCTGGGTAGCATCAAATCCACAGCTTCTTTAGGCTTCTGAGCAGCATTCTGCATCCCGAAAGGAAACCTGCCTCCTTCACTGCTGTGTGGTTCACCCACAGGAAGCCTGCCTGGCCTGCATCTGACAAGTGAGAAGGCCCAGGGCTGCCAGGCTTCCCTCTCCTAGTCCTCTCCTTTCTGACTCTCCATTCCTGATGACCCCAAACCTGTCCAGCCTGGCTCCCATCTCTCTCTCCAGTCATCTCCCCATGCCCAGCCACTGGCTGTGCTCCAGGCTACTCCTTTCTCCCCCAGCTTGTGCAACAGCCTTCTCCCTTCCAAGCTCTCCCTCATGCAACCCACTCTTGGAGCTGCCTCACATGCCCTCCTGAAGCAAAATCTGATTTTGTCATTCCTGATGAGAAACCTTCAGGGCATTCTGTCACCTACAGGAATGAGACCAAATTTCTCAGTAGCAGGAAGCGAGGCCTGAAACCACTTTTTGCAGCAGAATCTCTCCTTGTGACCAAGCTCTAGAGAGCTCTTTAAAAGTTTCCAAGAACATGTGTTTTTCATGCTGATGCTTCTGCCTTGGCCTTCCTGACCTTGGCTTTTCCTAGAGAGCTCAAACTTGGAGAGCCAATTCAAATATTTCTCTGCTCTCAGGTAATCTTCACTGCACTTTTTTATCAACCCCTTCATCCTGACTTACCACAGTGAATTGGGCTGGAGGGACTCTTGCATCCTGTCCTGACTTGGAAGCACTCACTGGATGAATGAATGCAGTATGACATAGTACAGAGTATCCTGATGTTTTTCACAACATTTTCTCACATAAAAGTGATATTTGTATGGCATACTGGGGTAGACCAGAGGGGATCCGAATGGGCTATATATTTGCTGAAAATGTTAATCTTTTAATTTTATAAGGATTAAATATTGATCTTTATAAAATGCTACTTTTCATATTAATCTTTTATGATTATAACATTTAAAAATCTATTAGATAAGTTAAAAATTTGTATAAAATGTCCAAGTAAAACATTTCACATTTTGAGATGAAAATTTGGGATTGCTTCCATGAACGTATTGGGTTTTATGCTTGAAAGGCTATCACGTAAGCTCGGATAGCTGGGACAGCTTGGACACCACCGTCATTGAGACAGATTCTTTTTTTCCCCCAGCTTTACTGATGTATAACTGACAAAAATGGAATATATTTATGATGTACAATGTGATGTTTTGCTGAATGTATACATTGTGAAATGATTACCACAATCAAGCTAATTAATATATCCATCACCTCAGAGGTTTTTTTTTTTTGTAGTGAGAACATATAAGATGTATTCTTCTTGCCAATTTCAAGTATACCTTATTAACTTTAGTCACTATGCTGTACATTAACTGTCCAGAACTTATTCACCCTGCCGAAGAGCAACTTTATACCTTTAACCAACAGCTCCCCAGTTTCCCACGCCCAGCCCTGGTAAACACCATTCACTCTATGCTCTGCTGCTGAGTTTTGCTTTTTCAGATTCTACATGTCAGTGAGATGATGCAGTATCTGCTTTTCTGCCCGGCTTATTTCACTTAGCATTACGTCCTTTAGGTTCATCTATGTTGTTTGCAAATGACAGGATTTCCTTCTTCCGTAAGGCTGAATAGTATTGCGTTGTGTATATATACACCACATTTTCTTTACAAACTTCCCTTTTGCAATGCTGTTTCCATTTTCATTTGTTTCAAGATATTTTCTGATTTCCCTTTTGACTTCTTCTTTGGCCCACTGGTTGTTCAGGAGTGTGTTGTTTAATTTCCACATATTTGTAACTTTTCCAATTTTTCCTCCTGTTATTGATTTCTAGTTTCATACTATTGAGATCAGAAAAGATACTTGATATGATTTCAATATTCCTAAATTTGTTAAAACTTGTTTTGTGGCCTAATGTGATCTATGCTGGAGAATGTTCTATGTACACTTGAGTGTGTATTCTGCTGCTGTTGAATGGAATGTTCTCTAAATATCTGTTAGGTCCATTTGGTCTATAATGTTAAGTCCACTGTTTCCGTATTGATTTTCTGTCTCGATGATCTCTCCATGGTTGAAAATGAAGTACTAAAGTCCTCTGCTATTGTTGTATTGCTGTCTCTCTCTTCCTTGAGTTAATGTTAATATTTGCTTTATATTTAGGTACTCTGATGTTGGGTGCATATACATTTACAATTGTTATATCTTCTTGATGAATTTACCCCTTTATCATTATATAGTAACCTTTTTTGTTTCTGTGACAGTTTTTTACTTAAACTCTATTTTATCTGATATTAGTATAGCCACCTCTGCTCTCTTTTGGTTACTATTTACATGGAATATCTTTCTACATCCCTTCATTTACAGCCTGTGTGAATCCTTAAAGCTAAGGTCAGTCTCTTGTAGGCAGCATACAGTTAGATCTTGTTTTTTTTTTAATCCATTTGTCCACTTATATCTTTTGATTGAAAAGTTTAATCCATTTACATTTAAAGTAATTATTGATAGGTAAGGACTTACTACTGCCATGTTTAAAAATTGTCTATTTTGTTGTTCCTTTGTTGCTTTCTTCCTCCCTTGCTATCTTCCTTTATGATGTGATAATTTTTTTTGGTAGTAGTATGCTTTGATCCCTTTCTGTCTTTTGTGTATATACCACAGGTTTTTGTTTTGTAGTTACCATGATGCTTATATAGAACATCTTCTATCAGTCTATTTTACGCTGATAAAAACTTTGAGCATATACAGAAACTCTACACTTGAACTTCTCCCCCAATTTTGTTATTGGTGTCACAATTTACATCTTTTATATACTATGTATCCATTAACAAATTATTATAGCTATAATTATTTTCATACCTTTGTCTTTTAACTTTTATACTAGTGTTAAAAGTGATTTACACACCACCACTGCAGTATTAGAGTATCCTGAATTTGACTATATTTTTACCTTTACAGTGAGTTTTATACTTTCGTATGTTTTCATGTTGTTAGTTAGCATCCTTTCGTTTCAACTTGAAGAACTCCTTTGAGAATTTCTTGTAAGGTAGGTCTAGTGGTAATGAACTCCCACAGCTTTTGTCTGGGAAAGTCTTTATCTGTCCTTCATGTCTGTAGGACAAACTTGTTGGGTATAATATTCTTGGTTGGAAGTTTTCTTTCAGCACTTTGAATATATCATCCCACTTCCTCCTGGCCTGCAAGGGTTATGGTGAGAAATCCACTGATAGTCTTATGGAGTGACAAATTGCTTTTCTCTTGCTTCTTTCAAAATTCCCTCTTTGCCTTTGACTTTTTTGAGACAGGGTCTTGCTCTGTTGCCCGGGATAGAGTGCAGTGGGGTCGTCATAGCTCACTGCAACCTCAAACTCCTGGGCTCAAGTGATCTTCCTGTCTCAACCTCCTGAGTAGCTGGGACTACAGGCATGCACCACCATACCTAATTTTTTCTATTTTTTGTAGAGATGGGGTCTTACTATGTTGCTCAGGCTAATCTCGAACTCCTGATCCTCCCACCTCGCCCCCCAAAGTGCCAGGATTACAGGTGTGAGCCACTGCACCCAGCCAAGTTCTCTTTATATTTAGTCTATTTGTGGTTCTTTGGGACTCATGGATCTGGATGTTCATTTTGGAAAGTTTTCTGTCATTATTTCTTTAAATAAGCTTTCTGCCCCTTTTTCTTTCTCTGCTCCTTTTGGGAATCCCATAATGCCTATCTTGGTTCACTTGATGAAGTCCTACAAGTCACACAGGCTTTCTTTACTCTTTTCACCAACAGCATAGTGAGTGTGCCACTACAGTGAGGAACAGACAGTCCCCAGAGAAGGCCAGGCAAGGTCAATGGCAGGTCCTGCTTAATAAGGAACTGAGGTCTCAGTTGAGAACACTGGGTTTCAGAGCTCAAGAATGCCTCATGCTTAGAAAGCACAAAAGCATTAAATGTTATTAGAGAGATAAGAGAAGGGAAAATCAGAACCTGACTACTTAACAAGGAGAAAAGAAGCCCATTTTATCTCCACTGATCAAAAAGCAATAATTCTAGTAGTATGGTGCATTAACTGGTGAGCAAGGAAGATTTATATTCAATTACCAGTGTTACTGATAATGAATAGAATGAAAAAGTCTCCCATTATTAAGCATGCTTTGTATTCCAGGCAGTGTGCTAGGCCTATGGATATAACACTGACAAGTGTCCACATACTGAGGAACCATAGCCCAATCCACACACACGATTGGGTGTGTGGTAGCAGGCCTTCCCAGTCCCAAAGGAGCCCAGAGAAGAGACTGGCAGTGCCCCCAGCTCCATGCCACACCTCCAGTTGCAAAACTCTTAATTTGCTCCCTAGTTGATTCATGTATGAAAGCTCTGCTTACCCCAAAGCACTCTCCTTCTTGACCAGAAGGAACAGGCAGTGGCCATGAACAACCAGAGTCATCCTGAGTGGGACATATCTGTCAGTCCCACTGGGTCAGAGGAAGTGGCAGGGGATGTAAGAGAGCTAGATCTCATCTTTAAAACAAGAGGTCCACAGAAGTAGTCTAAAATGGGACATGAACATCATAGTATACTCATATTATTTAGAAGTATATGGAACTGACAGAAGAAAGGGTAAAAGCAGACAATGGTTGGGGAATGAGAGGAGTAGAAGGGATGAAGCCAGGCCCAGCAGTTTGTTGTTACATACTTTTTAGTACCATTTGATTTTAAAACTATAGCCATGTGTTTTTAAATAAAATAAATAAAAAGAAACAATGTAAGAGAGAAGGCTGTGCTTAATTTAGGTAATGGCTTTTTAGTGGTAGAATTTTAGACACTATGATACCTAAATTAGAGACATCTTTTGGGGAGAGGAACTTCGCAAGTGTCCTGAAATAATGAGACAGCCACCCAGTTACAAGTGTGGCCCTCCTTAAACTGCCTGTATTTAATAGGTTGACAAATTTTCCTCCTTCTAAGACCCCTTGGCAATGTTTCCTAGTACAGTATCTTCCTTGCTTTTCTTCTATGTGTGTGGTAAGGGAAGTAGTCACTGAGAGACTACTCAAGTGTCTTTGGGGAGTAATTGGATCCTAACTGAAGTGGGGCTTGTATAAAGGTTTGAATTGAATTCAGAGACTTTTATTGCTTTCAGTGAAGTGTTCCTCTGCAGCCAAGCTCCATTCTGGGGCTAACTTCTTGCCTGAGCCCAGCTTCTTGCCTGAGCCCATATGTTGTAAATTCCTCTTGATTTTAAGCCTATAGGTGGTATGAGGTCAGGTTCATGGAAATTGAAAATTGGACTATCAACCAAGGAGTCATTCCTGCAGCTTAGCTAATGCATATAAATGTGATAAGCAAGTTGGAAGATTTTTATGAGGTTTTCAAAAAGACTTAACACTCTTCAATCCAGTCATGGTTTGGTAAAATATGCGGCTGAAATCAAGGGGCTATGCTTTAAAGTTACCTCTGGGCCTGTATTTGACGATTTATGAAGAGAGGGTACTATTTTAAACAATGTGCTAACAGCCTGGTGGGAGAATGGAATTACTCATATCTTCTATACCAAAACTCAGTAGTCTTACCAGGGTTGCCCACCTATTCCCACCCAACGTGGAGTCTGGGAGAGATGATGGCTTTGGATGGCCAGGCTCCTGGCTCAGTTGCCTGAATCTCCCTCGCTCCTCAGGGGTGGACGGTTGATGAAGCCAGTTCCCCTCACAGCCTACACTAAAGACCTTGGCCCTCACTGTGGTTATCAGAAGGCACAGGCCCGGGGTTCCTCCAGGCAGCTACACCTTTTGCATTCACTTATAGCTTTAACTTTTATGGTTGAAACTTTGTTTTTAACCCTTATACTTGAAATACTTTCTAAAAATAGACTTGTGTAGCTCAATAATAAATGAAATTTGTTGAATATGACATTTTTTCTTTAATATCACTCAATATCATCTTTTTGAGTATCAGTTATGAGTCCACAGTGAATATTGGCCTAGCAAAAAAACAAAAAAACAAAAAACAAAAACAAGGCATGGGATTTGGAATATGAAGCTACAGGCTCAAATTTTTACTCCAAACTTACTATAAATATTTTGGGATCCTGGGAAAGTCATAGAGAAGTCTCTGGAACTAAACACATACCTTGATGTCCAGTTTCCTGCCATTTAGCTTGAAAAGGTGTTCAGGATTAAGGTGAAGAAAACCACCTAAAAAAAGCCCAACTGCCTTTCTACTCCAGAGAGTTTTCCTGAGATATAACCCCTAGACTTCTCTCCCGCAACATATCCCTAGAACTGAGTCCATGGGCAAGATGACCAGGATAGCTCCCCCATTTCTAGCCACCCTGCAGCCTGGTGCCCTTCCGTAAGGACCCTCTTTAAATGTGTTAATACACAGAATTGCTAAAAAGAAAGTCATAATATTTTCCACATACTAAGTAATCAAAGGAAAACACTGGTAAGTCACATTCTAAATGAAATAATCTTTTCTTATCTTGTTTAGTAAATGCATATTTCTATTATACATTTCCATTCTTGTTCAATGGGGAAACTCTTTTAGGGCCCCTGAAATGAGACCCTGTCCCTAGTGTCATAGATAAGCAGCACTGAACTGTTCCAGTACTACCAGGACATGGTTGTCAGGGCCCAGCATGCCCAATGTGGATCCCAGCCTGGTGCTCTTTTCAATGCAGGATCTCAGTGATGGCACAAAGCCAGTTCTAGGAAACTGAAAACTACCAGCCTAGTTTAAAACCTTCCTGGCTCTTCTCTTTGTAGAGGGAGAGGGAAATGATTCGTTCAGCTCTTCTGACAACTATATTTGGTCCACAACTGCTTAGAGGCTTGTTCTAGCAACTAGATCATTAAAAATGGGCTTGAGGAGAAGAGAAAGACAATTCAAACAAGAGGGTATGCTGGTGCCACAAGGAGGGGACAGCAACAGAACCCAGAGCTGAGGGAGTACGTCTGGCAGTCGCATGAGAAACTGACAAACAAAACCTGAAACACTTTTCTTAGAAACAAAATGGAGTATAATTTCCTTAAGTAATACACCCTACTTTCTTCAAATTTGTATTAAATATTCTCATTCATTCTTTTATCCATTTTATCCAACATTTGAGTCATAATAATTTTGGTATATCCTCAAGGTGAAATACTTTTATACTTTTGAAAAAATTTAGGCATGTTTACTATATAATGCTATGTGATAACAGTAAGTGATAAATAGGATGATTCTGATGAAGTAAAAATATGTATGCATTTAAAAAGCCTGGAAGGATTCACACCAAAACACTAGTAATGGGCCAGGCTTGGTGGCTCATGCCTATAATCCTAACAGTTTGGGAGGCCAAGGCTGGAGGCCAGGAGTTCAAGACCAGCCTGGGCAAAATAAGTGAGACCCTGTCTCTACAAAAAATAGAAAAATTAGCTGGATGTGGTGGTGCACGCCTGTAGTCCCAGCTATTTGGGAGGCTGAGACAGGAAGATCGCTTGACCCCAGGAGTTTGAGGTTGCAGTGAGCTATGATGATACCAGCCTGGGCAACAGAGTGAGACCCTGTCTCAAAAACAACAAAAGAAAAAAACCAAAATGTCGGTAATGGCTATCTCTGAGAAGTGAGATTATTGGTCATCTTTACTGTCTTTATTACACCTTACAGTATTCCCAATTTTCTAAGGGTATTCAGTAATATTTAATAATTTCAGCATCTGCTATGTGTCAGACTCTATGCTAGACTGTAGGGTGGAGGCCCTGGGGGTACTTAGGGAAGCTGACCTGGAAACACAGTCACAATTGTGTAGGGAGAATAGAAGCACAACCAGAGCGATGGTAAGAGGAGGCTGGAAGCAGTTATAGAAGGCATCCCTGGGAGGGTTACATCTGGGTAAGGTATCAAAGTTCAAGAATTTTCACCAGGTAGAGAAAGAACAACATATACAGATATATGAGGGTGCCCTGTAGAAAAATAATCTAAATAATTAACAATAGTTACCATAGCTGAAAAATAAGCGTTTGAGGAAAAATGCTTATCCTCACAAATAATCAAGGAAATACAAACTAAAGTTACTATGTGATGCTGCTTTGCCCTTCAGATTAGCAAAGAAGAAAAATGACTTACAGTGGGTGAGGGAGCAACAAGTCACACACTCTGTGCTGGTGAGAGTTGGATGGGCCCAGCCATTCTAGGAGGCAATGCAGTAATATGTATTTAGAGTCTTAATTTTCCTCCCCACTGGCCTAGTACTTCTCAATTCTATAAAGCTGAATTACACAGAGTTGAATTTTGGATGTGGACAAAGATCTATGCACTCAGATGTTCATAGTAATTTTATTCATTCATTCATCCACTTGTTTTGGGCAGAGGATTCACAGGTGTTCACTGCATTACTTTGCTATAACACAGGCATATGTAAACATGTATTCTTTAGTATGCATCAAACATTATATAATTAAAAGACTTAAAAACCTGAGCTAAATATACACATCACATTTCTACAGCATCTGATGCTTCCACATCCTCATGACCTTCCTGTCAGTTGGGCAGGGTGAGCTTTGTTCTGGGAAAATAGTGGACATGTTGCTCAGTTGCTACCTCTTTCCTTGCCCCTTTCTCAGGGAACCTGATCCATCCTCAGGTCCTGGATGGTGCAGCTCCACATACCACAGGATCTCCCACCACCACTGTTGGCCAGAGTGAGGTTATCTGCAGTACCAGAACTAGAACCAATCTTACACATCCACCAGTAGGGAAGAGTGACATCCATTTTAGAATGAAGGATGAACATGTAGCCAGAAGGCATCATAGTTTTTTTTAAAGGTATGGATTAATGTAGAATTTGCTCCCAAATGGGTAATTTCTTTTTCATTTCCTCATAATCCCCTAGTATATGACCCAGCAGACACAGATGTAGTTAAGCAACTGATATACTGAGAAAGCTCCTGAAAGATGGAGTCTGATTTAAGAGGCATAAAAAATTGAAGAAAAAAAAGAAAAAAGTGGCATATTTTACTTTTTTTCTTTTCTTATTTCTGCATAAAGCACAGTTTGTTGTAAAATAATACCTAACATTCAGTTTGATAAGCCTGTTTTGACTGAGCACTTACTATATGCCAGGCACTGTACCATGTGGTATGTCCTTGAGTTGCTGCCCAACGTGAAATTCAAGTCTGCCCAATTTTCTGACATCTCATTTCCATGCTGGCTGACTTTCGCAAAACTGTTTGCCCTGCTGGTTGTGATGTATTATTGAATATTCCCACTTCCTGGATGGAAAATAATTTACCTCTCTCTCTTGTCAACTGTGTTTCAATATCCTTCCATTAAACTGCATACCTCAGGAAGGGGTAGGGGTATGTGTGTATCTGGTAATTTCCTCCTTGTTGGTTGCCAATTTTATAAGAGATAATCCTCAAACAGTTGAAATACCTACTTATACTTAAGAATCTAGAAGCTTTAGTCTCCCCTCACTGTTATGTATATTAACACAAATGAATGAGCATTACAAGTAATCTGTTCATCACAGACTAACTTCTGATTGTCACAATAACTTGGCTGAATCATCTTTGGCAGTTTGATCCTCTTCAAGAAAAAAAAACATGACTGAAAATGAATTAAGATAAACTGGAATTAAAACTTCCCCAAAGACCTACTGATAGACAAAAGGTACTTAGCCTATGATAAGAGCAACAACAGTATAATTAACAATAACAGGTAACATTTACTAAGTGCTTTACAGTGTGCTAGGCACTGTGCTACTCTCATTATAAATACCTCATTTTGACCTCATAACAGCCCTAAGAGGGCTTATACCATTATCCCCATTTCACAGATGAGCTAATTGACTTCAGAAAGAAGTAAATGGAGCTAGGACTCTAACCCTGGGTCTGACTTCTACCCACTAAATGCCAATGTGTGATACTACAAAAACTGTTTTGTAAAAAGAAGTTTTCAATATCATATACAGATGTTTTTTCTACCCATATATCCTAATGGCTATAATATATAAAATTGTTAAATTCACAAGAGTACAATTATTTTAATAAACCTCTTATTTCTATACTTAGTATGGGCAGGAACTCATTTTGTTAAAAGTCCCTGATTTTTATCTGAGCAGTGGCTACAAACTTAAAAAAAAATCTGTTTGCATTTTACTGAACCCCCTCAGTTCTTTAAGGCCTTTTCTTCACGTTGTCCCGGAGGGCTCGCTCAGTCGCCATGGCAACTGCCAGGCTCACCGGCCCCCAGCTGGGAGGTGGGCCCAAGGGTTGTGGAAGATTCAGAAGCGCAGCCCCAGGGCAGTTTCAAGGAGTCTTCCCGCCCTGGGCCATCCATCTAGAAGCAGAAGCACCCTCAGCAGCCCCTCTGCAGAGGCGAACATGGCCAGCCTGGGACCGGTTTTTCCTCTTCTTTTTTTTTTTTTTTTGAGGGGTGGGGTGGGTAGAGATGATTTTCTCCCTTTGTAATTAAGAAGGACAAGAAGATAAATTCTTACTGGGGAAATGAAGCACAGAGAAACTGTGGGCACCTTTACTCACCCCAGAGCCTGTCACCGCGCCCTCGCTTCTCCTCGAAGGGCGGCACCTGCTAGAGCTTGCCGCTGGGGACGATGGGAGGGCCTCCTGGAGGATGATGGGAGTGCGTCCTGGGGGACGATGGGAAGGCCCCCCACTGGTGGACGAGGGGAAGGGCTTCGCGGGAAACCCCTGCCCGTGGGTGGTGGGAAGCCCGTTTTGGCGCACCGTGGGCGGTCCTCCCTGATGAGGTTTTTAAGAGGTGAAGAGGATTTCCTCCCGTTTTCTAGTGAGGAAAAACCGGGCGATGCCCTAACCTTTCTGCCTCTCATTTCCTCCCAAAAAAGGAGGGTGGGCTGAGCGAGCATTTTGAAGGCCTTCAGAGTGTGCAAGTGCTGCTTCTGTGATCAAGCGTTTCCGGGTCACTGGGGGTTAGGGGTCAGGGATTCTGGGGCTCTGAGTGGGTCATCAGCTTGGCTTGATGAAGTCTTCCTGGTGCTCCCCGGAAGTGCAGGGGGAGGCATCCAGGGCGGCTGAGGCTTCTGGCCGGAGCTGAGCTGGGGAGCAGCTCCTTTCTGGAAGGTGGAATTTAGAACCTGGTCCAGCTGCTGCTGTGGGGGGGCTGGGAGGCCCATCCTGTGCTTTACCATCTAGCTTTTGGTATCCATTATTTGGATAATTGCTAAACCCGCAGTATAGTGAAATTACCGTAGATTGACTGAAATATTTGTGGGGAATCCTGACTGATTTGTATGGGACGTAAATTGTAAACCCTTAGGATCCAAGAGCGCTATAGTTAGGTGCCCAGCTGCTAATGATATGATGCAGAACAGGTTTTGTTTAACCACGAGGTTTGCTTAAGCCACTTTCTGGTGTTTGCAACCGAAGGTGCATTGAGCCAGTGGTTCTCTGCTTGGTAAATTGTTTATGGTCACTCCCAGGAAACTATAGTTACCCTTTAAATCACAGATCTGGGAGCCAGTATAGTGATGAGCAGCAATTGTTCATGGGTCGGGTGGCTTGGTTTGAATTCCACTGGCTGTATGATCTTGGGCAATGATCTTACCCCCCTGTAACTCCCTTTCCTTAGATGTACATGGGGAAATGATACTGAGGATTTAATAAGATAACTCATATCAAACTCTTAAAAGAGTGCCAGCACAGTGTCAGAACTTAGCAAACATTAATTACTGTCATTGTTAGGGCAAGTTTGAAAGGTGAATTTCCATTTATTTTTATGTGTAAAAAAGCTAACATTTATTTGCATATACTTGATTGCATTACCATTCTAGATTTCTAACATTTAAAATATTTTTGACATTTTATTATTAAAATAAGACATGCTTAATTGTAGTAAATGTGGAAATGCCAAGTATAGAGAAGAAAATAATGATAATTTGTTTCCCAAACTCCCCACTTTTCCCCACAAGAACAGCTGTTAAATTTTGGTGTTTACAATCTTTTGATCTTTGCAACTAAAAAACAATATAGTTTTAGAATCTTGTGTGTTAGTTTGATTATAACTTATTTATTTGTTAAGTGATATACTAGGGCCTGAGGATTTGTTAAGATTGTAACCTTCTGTATAGCATTGTTTTTGAGGGAAAAGTCTGCAGGGGACGTGTGCTCTGAATGATCAGTGGGCTATTCACCATAAAAATTTGGCATCTGTGATACTGCCAGAAAGAACAAATCCAATGTTTTACTCAGCCATTCCTCCCCAGCTCCCTTTAGCGAAAACCAATAACACCTTTGCAACCTGGAGTGATGACGGAGGAAAAGGGAAGGAGACCAAGCGGGGGCCCTGGGGCAGGTGGGGTGTGTCAGGTGACTGGAGGGAAGCCGGGAGGAGGGGTCCATGTGCGAGTGTGAGTGTGAATGTGTGTGACCATGCGGGCACGGGATAGTCGGGGTGGGGGGGAGTGCCGGGAGCGAGAGGAGGGGAGTGGAGCTCGGTGTGGGACACCTGAAAGTCAGAGGTCCGGAGGGGTCGGGGAAGGATATCAAACTCGGACGGACATCAGTGTGGCCCGCAGCAGCGAAGAGGCCAGAGCTGCCTCCTCGAGAGTGGAGGAGAAGTTTACGAACAAGAGAAAAGTTCTCAGCGGACACATCTCTGTGAACCACCAACACCAAAGGGTCAGAAGGGCCTAGAAAGGTAAGAAGGGGCAGGCAGCACCCCCGGACGTGTCCGAGAGGCCAAGCGGCGGGGTCGGAGGAGGCAGTGGCCCGACGCGCCTCCTGCGCCTTTCCTCTTGAGGGCCCAGTTCCAAGGTGGCTCCTCGTTGCTGGGTCACGGAGCAGCCGCCCTAAAGGGATTCCCGGGGCCAGCGACGTGGTGTCCAGGTTAGGGAGCCAGTGGCCAGCCGGTACGCAGCCCGCCCCAGACCCCGCCCCTACCTCTTCTCGAGCGGCGATTGGCTGAGGCGCGGACTGCCGGCTCCACCCACGCCTTCCGCCCCGCCCCCTGGCCCGCCCCGCCCTCTTCCCGGCGTTGGTCGAGAAGCCTTCCCGTTCCCCCCCAAGGGGCCCCCCCCCATCCGCCGCGCACCCTCCCCCGGCCTACCGCGCTGGGAGGGAGGCGCCTGCCTCGTCTCCATGGCGACGTGGACGCGGCGGTGAAGGCGGCTCGAACCTACCTGCTAGAGGTGCTGCGGCGGGGATCGAGGCCGGGGTGAAACCATGTCGGACCTGGGCTCTGAGGAGTTGGAGGAGGAGGGAGAGAATGATCTCGGGGTGAGAGCGCCTGGTGAGGGAGGGCCTTCCCGGGTGCGCGGCGGCGGGGAGCCAACGGAGGTCGGTGCGGGGTGGGGAGGCGCGGAGACCGGAGGACTGAGCCGCAGCCCCGCAGGAGGCCCAGCCAGGGACCAGGACCACGCCGGCCACTCGGGCGCCGCGTTCTGGAAGTTGAAAGTGAAAGGTGAAACGCTGTGACGTCTGGTTACCACATCCCTCCTTGCTCGCCGCCCACTCCCATCCCGCCTCCCGTCAAAGGTGAAGGTTGCCACTGGAAAGGCTTTGGAAGTTTCCTCCTCCCTGTATTAACCCCCATCGAGGCGGTTTTCTTGGATGCCCAGAGCATCCCAAGGGCCATACTACCCTTGAGTAAGCCGTTTCTGTGACTGAGCCTTGCTCCCCTGGAATTAAGATGGGTGGAGGAAAGCTGCTTGCTGGCAGCCTCCAAGAAGGACCGAGGAGGCCCTGGGCTCAGGCGAGGGTTCCTGGAGGTATTACTATATAGGCCTGTACTGACATGTGCTTTCTTCAGCCTGAACTGACCCAGGTCTTTGGAATCATTTCCTGGTTTAGGTAGCAGAGAGGAGGTAAGGCATGCACATCCAGTGAAGTGAGTTGGGCTCTGTGTGGGCACATTTGTACCACCCAGAGAGTAGTTCCTCCCCAAGCCAGAGGGTGACCACTCCCTGGCCGACAGGTTGGGAACCTCAGCTTTTGTGTGTGTGCACAGTACAGAGTTGAGACACTTTGAGAACTAACTGAAAAATCTAGCATCTCTGCTGTGATGCTGCCAGTGCCTGCTCAGACCATTTTGCTAGCTCTGGGTACTCATCTCCCAGCACCCACCAGATCTGCTGCTCAGGACCAGCGCATCTGTGCAGTGGAACCACTTGGCCAGTATGGAGAGCTAGAAGTGCCTGGGATTTACATCTCCTCCTGACGGCCAGAAGCTAGTGCAAAAAGCAGGGTGAACTCTGCAGTGCAATTTAGGCTCTAGAGTCCCTGTGAGATGAAGCTGAGTCTGGAACTTCACCTGAAATTGCATCCTTGCCTAGCCACCACCTCTTTCATATCTACTGCCCTGCCCCCTTTACGAGTTTCTCCCAGGAGAGCACTTTTAAAAAAAGTCACTTGTTCAGGGTCTGCTTCTGGGCGAACCCAACCTGCAACTCCTGCTCAGCAAGGTTTCCAGTTTGTTTCCTCAAATGGCCCTACTGATTTGTAACTAAGAAGTGCCCATAATTTTTAGGTTCAAATCATATTTGGGGTCATTTGAAAGGATTTCTCTCTTATTTAGCCACCCTAGTGGCTCAGTATTGGGTGTATTGGGAGGCCTCTTGGACGGGAGGAGGGGCCTTTTATGCATTTTGATTTAGACTAACCCTGAAGCAAATCTGTAAGGTCACAAATTTTTACCTTATATTCTAGCCAAGAATTTCTGGGCAAACAGTGCTAGATAGAAAAGGGCAAGAATTGCATAGATGTTTGCTTTTCAAGTCCTCAATGTAGTGTGTCTGTACTTGTGTTATAATAAGTCTAGATAGAGCCAATTTCATATTTTTTATTTTTATTTTTTAATTTTTCATAAATTTTGTGTATATTTAAAGTATACAACTTGATGTTATGAGATACCCATATTAAATCATTACTTCATGCTTTGGCCATTTTATTATTATTATAGGCACTCTATACTCATGTATTAGGTGCTAAGGAACATTTATTTTATGAAGGATAGGAAAAATAGGGAAATTGCAGGATTCTGCCACATAGTTTATTGATTTACTTTTAAGATAGATATGTAATTATTTCAGTATTGGGCTATGAGTGTTTGAACCTTAAGTTTCCTGATTGGGAGTTTAATAATAATATAAACCAAGTTGACTTACTAGACAGTGGAGTCTCATGTGCTCCTCAGGGCCCTCCCACCCCTCCCCCTCACGTTGGAAAGTCCTTGCAGGGCAAAGGCCTCTTCTGGCCCCAGACACTCCCAGGGATCATTTGAAGGAGGAGTTACTTCTCTCAGGGCATTTCTTTCTAAGTTCTGGATTACTGAAGGAAGCAAATGGGGAGGTGTTTGTGTGGGCTTGAACTCTTCCGCCTGTATATGCTATTTCAGGCATATTCCTATAAAGAACACAGCCTAGATTACCCAGCATTTTTCACAAATTGGTTGATTTTGCTTACAGCGTACAGGATTATCATAATAAATTGCAAGCTCAGATGTTGGAGAGAGGGAGTAAGGCTTCCCCCTTGGACGTGTACTAGTGTGTGACTTTGGACCAGGGCTTTGTCTTGCCCAAGCTTGGTTACCCACCTCACCTTGCAAGATGGGACAATTTAACATAATACCTGGGGTTGAAAGGATTCAATGATATGGTATTTCTAGAATGCTTGGCACATGGTTAGTGCTTAATGCCTGGTAGCAGTAATTAGCTCAGTGTCTTTCACCTAGGAATATGAGGGGGATCGGAACGAGGCAGGTGAACGGCACGGGCACGGGAAAGCCAGGCTGCCCAACGGGGACACCTACGAAGGGAGCTACGAAT
The DNA here is from genome assembly GCA_023783475.1 of Daubentonia madagascariensis. Lineage (NCBI taxonomy): Eukaryota > Metazoa > Chordata > Mammalia > Primates > Daubentoniidae > Daubentonia > Daubentonia madagascariensis. The sequence continues at coordinate 9,862,877 of JAKFHU010001482.1, read as the reverse complement.
TTGGGAAGAGACATGGCCAGGTCAGAATCTGTAACTTGACCGGGCCGTTTTTCTCTATTTAATACTCTGTTGGTGAATATTACATTCAGGAATAATACGCATTATATAATTAATATGTTTCAGGGGATCTACAGATTTAAAAATGGTGCTCGATACATTGGAGAATATGTTAAAAATAAAAAGCACGGTCAAGGCACTTTTATATATCCAGATGGATCAAGATATGAAGGTAAAATGTTGTCACAAAGCAGATTTTTGTGTTGTGGAGATTTGTTTTGAAAGCTTAAAGTTCTTTAGATTAATTAGTCATTCAGCAAACACAAATTATATTCCTATGTTCACAGTGTTGACACAGAAATCAGAAAGCCTTGTAATTAATTGACAATCGATTAATTAATCCCCTGTGAGTGCCTGTACTGGGAGCAAGTGAAAGGGAGGCTGGGTGAGCACAGCCCTCGGCACTGGCAGGACCCGTGGCAGCGTCCATCTCCCTGAAGTTGCCTTTGCTGTTTTTCACTTCTGACCATCCTTTTCTGGTGGACACTTTGTTTCTTTGTTTCTTTCTAGTGGTTTCTTCAGTGAGGGCTTTTGGTCCTGTCTCTGCTGTCATTCCTTACCCAGTGTCACATCTCAGGAAGATCTTTGCTCCTTTATTTCCAGGAACCTCACTGCTGCTCCCACGCACCATTGTCACCTGGTGTGACTACCATGTTAGTCTAATCCCAAACCTGGGAAGACAGACGTGTAGGGAGTGGGTTGTGAGCCTTCAGAAACTATATCAAAATTCTATGTTCTGGGCTTTTTTTTTCCCTGGAAGAAGTTATTTGGTTTTCACCAGATTTCCAGAAAGATCTGTGACCCTAACCCTGGTCTGTGGTGACAATAGGTGTGACCTCACATGCATGACTTCACCTCTCCTTGCCTCAGCTTCTCATCCATAGCATGAGGATCGATTAAATATACATGAAACACTTAAAACCATGCCTGACTCATGGTAAGTGCTCAGTAAATGTCAGCTAGGACCACGATGTACCATGGTGACAGCATCACTTCCTAATGAGGATGACATATTCTTAAAGTACAAGCTATAGGTACATGCTTTGTTCCTAGATAAAAAAGAACCAGTAATAATAGATGTCAAAGAATTATAGGAAGGGGATTCTGTCTAATTCAGAGACCAAGATCAAGAGTGCTAATGTCATCCCTGTTAGAGATAGAATTTGTTTTGTTTCACAAATCTTACAAGGCTTGCTCCAGAAGAAGCACCATCTGGTTTTTAAATTAACTTTAAACAATTTAATTTAGGGCTTAATTTAATTCTTTTCAAATCCTTATGAGCCTTATCTCATTGTTGTCACTTCTGATTTTAGTGTAGATATTGATATGATTTGAACAACATGTATATGACAATCCAGAATAAGTGACTGAGGCCAAAGTTTGAGGATGCACCTGGGAAAAACACAAACCACAGATGCTTTTGTGCCTGTTTTTCTGAAGTAAGAGTTGGGAACTCAGTTTTTAAAGGAGATAGGGCATACAGAAAGAAAAAAGGAGCAGGGCGGCGGGCAGTGAGACAAATGGTTATATTCTTGTGAGGCCTAGGAAATCTATATTTTACATACGATAAGGTGAAGTTAGAAAAAGGAGTGAAGGAAGCATCAATTATGCAGATGTCCCTGGGTAGTTGGAAGAATGCTTGATCTTGTCTTGTCTCTGTTCTGCACCTGCGAAGATAAACCTGTAATCAACATTATTAGTGTGCAATCTAACAGAGCTTAGGAGCTAGACTTAGCCTGTGGACCTAAAGTTACAATTTGTATGTCCTTGTTTATGAGAGGCCAACAAGATTTCCTTATGAATGATCTGTGGGGCAGTCCTTTTAGATGCCTGAGGCCTTTTACCTTTCAAAGGGGATCTGGAATCTGGCTGATGTGTAATGTTACTAACAGCCATTCACATGGAAGGGGGTGTTGCATGACTCAACCTCCAGGATTGACCTTCCCTTTTGCATGAGGAGTTGGGGGAGGGTCCTGAGATTTTTATTTTTCTTTACATATTCATGACATATATATATGATATTCAGAATAAGGGATTTAAGGAATTTTTAATATGAAGGTTATCCAAAGGGAAAATTGTTTCTCTACTCACAACTCTGACACCAAATATATGTGTCATATTACATTTTGCACACCAAGCAATTCTCCGGTTCTCTGTGGATACCAATGATTCAACTGGATTTCCAATGATTCAACTCAATTCTGACACTACCCAGAGTTAATGTCAGACCCCACTGGTTAAGGGCTCAGTCCCACAAGACTGCCCCACTTCAGATGCCAACCACAAGTACTGGGTCCACAGGTTACCCACACTTTGTCTGGCTTGGCTACAAATTGGGTGTTCCTACAACTCCCTCCTCAGGTTTGATAATTTGCTGTATGGCTCACAGAACTTGGGGAAACACTGGACTCACACTTGCCAGTTCACTGTAAAGAACACAGATGAACAGCCAGATGCAGAGGTACCTAGGTCAAGGTCCAGAAGATTCTCTGGCACAGGAGCTTCTCTTCCCGTGGAGTTGGGGTGCACCACCTGCTGGCACGTGATACTTTTACCAACCCAGAAGCTCATCAAATGTCATCGTTCAAGGACTTTTACAGGGTTTAATCTTCAGTCCCCCTCCCCTGCCCAGAGGTTGGTGGGTGGGCCTGAAAGTCCTCCCCCATCACTTGGTCTTTCTGGTGACCAGCCCTACCTTGAGGCTGTCCTGGGGCCCCACCATACGTCACTGTCATCTCATCTGCATAAACCCAGATGTGATCAAAAGAATTTCATTATGAATAACAAAAGACACTCCTAACACTCTGGAAATTTCAAAGGTTTTAGGAGCTCTGTGCCAGGAACCATAAATAAAGACCAAATATATTTCTAATTATACCACACTAACATATAAAACTCATTTTGAAACAGTTGGGAATTTTTGTTTTTCCAGATGGCTTCATATCTTAAAGGGTGCAAAGTACAATCACTACTCAGAGATTTGTTCTCTGACTAAAACTTAAATGTGTCTTATTTCACTAAGGCAGTAATGGAAACTGAGGTCAGAAGTTACCATATTAATTTTAGCTCAGCAAGTCTATGACCTTCCAATTACAAAGTCTAAGTTAATGCATGTCTGAATTGTTTATAATAGCGTATTTTGGCTGCCTGCCATTGTAATGGGCCAGAATGGTTTCACACAGGGTGGTGTGTTCAGCCTCGGGATTCCGAGGCATGAGGCCCAGTAGGGGCCTTCCAGGTGCACAGACAAGTCCACTTGCAGCTCAGGAGCGTGCAGAAGGCTATGGTGCTGCAGTGGGAGGGGAGCTGGGACGAGTTCTGGGCTTGGTGGGTGACTTGAGCAGGGGCAGGGAAGTGGAGGTGTTTAGGGGCAGTGGGTGATGAGGGTGGAGGGGTAAGGGGTGCCAGATTTTGGAGAGGCCTTTGGACCACATCTGCAGGTTCTGAAGTGAGGGGATGGAGGGCCATGTGAGGGCTGTGAAGTTGGGGAAGGAGAGAGAGCGTCACTTTCTGGTCTTGTTACCTGATGAGTAGAACTAATCAAAATGAAGAAGTTCAATAATGAAGTTGTGGTGAAACAAAAATGATGTGATAACTTCAAGCTGGTTTTTCTGGAAGCTCCCACGTGGCAGGAGCTGGAGGAAGAAATGAGCACTTGACTGTTGCTGTGAGAAGAGGCATGATGTTGGAATCACACAAACTTGGATTTTCATTCCAGTCCTGCTGCCTATCAGCTGTGTGACCTTGGCCAATGTACATCATCGGTCTGCTTCTTGGGGTCTGCGTCTGTAAAACATTTCAGTTATTACACATGCCAAATGATGTGGCAAGTGCAAAGCACCTGGCCGGCGTCCAGCACAGTGTTTACCATAAGCGCGAGTTCCTTCTCTTCTGCGTTGGGCTGACCCAGTGGTGCAGGCAGCCAGCTTGGCAAGACCAGCGCCCAGCAAGGCTGAGTGATGACTAAGCAGCATTTAGCTGGGAGGAGAGCCTCTTGTGAGGGCTTTTCATTGTAAGCTGTCTTTCATGCCCAGAGTGCCAGAGGTGGGAGCCATGGTGACAGTGGCAGCGTTGACACGCGTGGAGAGCTTTACAAGTGACATGGTGCCCTCCCAAGGAGCACCCAACCGCACACCAACCAACCCCCCACCTGTGGGAATTACTCCTGAAAAGAAATGTTCTTGGAAGAAACTTCAGTTGACAAGATCAAGAATGATGAGAAAGTGTAAGATTAAGGGTAAAAAGACTTAAAAAAAAAAAAAAAGTTAAGTGCAAATTTAAAGCAACCATAATAAAGTTTCTAAATGTCATTCACTTCAAAAAAGGAAACTTGGCTCATGGCTGTTACAGACCTGCCTTGGCAGGTGACTTTCCTCTGAATTACCTTCCTCAGTGTGCAGGGTCCCCTGTGGTGGCATTGTAATCTGCTGGGCAGAGTCTCTGACATTTATTTAAGTGGATCGGGACTTAAAACAATTTGCTCACCAGCCCTCACTTGTGTGAAATTTAGTGTCTTTTGTAACTTAATTGTTCTCTATCATTTTTGGAAATTTTCTGCAAAATATGTAATATATTTTTCTTGCCACATTACCCGGGAGACAAGCTCGCATGGTCAATAGAAGAGGGTTGTAACAATTTTGTTACCTTCTTTTGTTGGGACAAAACCAAATAATATAAATGTTTCAGCCGACCTCTCTTTGACCCAGGGTGTGCTGGAGCCAGCTGGTAATGGCTCACAAAAGCCAATTCTGCACTTCTTGCCCTAATTCCACATGTCGCTTGAAATTGGCCATGGTGTGAGTATTTACACCACAGAAATTGGCAAATGCTACAAATCCAGGCACATTGCTGCCCCCTTAAGATCCAGACAGATCCTCTCTGCACATTCTGCATATCCTCGTGGTTACTGTAGGTTCAGGCACTTAAAGTATTTTTTACAGAATTATCTCAATTTTGGGATTCTCCATCTCTCCTGTTCATGTTGTCCTTGTCACATATCACATCGTGGAACCTAATTCTCTTCCTTAATTGTTAACAATTGCCACCCTTCTTCTCTTTATGAATTTTTGGTAAGTTCCTCTTTTCTGAACTATTGTTCACCTTTTGAAATCCTGCAGTGTAGCTCTTTGTGCTGCTCTAACCTATCCTCTGCTGACTGCACACCTGCCTGCCTCCTACCCCAAGCTGGGTGCGAGGTCCTCGAGGACATGCTCTGTTATTTGTACAGCTGTTCATCTAACTATCTCATGAAGTGCTCAGGACATTGTAGGTGCTGGATAAATATTAGAGTGATTGAAGAAATATGTAGAAATTCCTTTTGTAGATAAATTTTGGGGTTTATTCACATAAACACATAGTGCTTGGATAATTAAAATTTTTTAAGCATATTGGGTAATTCCTTATCTTTGTGTGGAAGTGGATCCAGTTTTTGTATAAGCCAGATGCTTATACAAGTTTTGGAGACCGTTTTAAGAAAAAAAATATAAAGTTGGTATAAAAGTTAATTTTCATTCGTAATGAGAAATCATAACAAATTGAAAAATTTTTAAATACCACAAACATCACAGGATCCAAGGAAGTAACCCGAGTTTTTTAAAATTAATATCTGACCACTTCTAGAATAGTTTTTCCCGGTCTTTGTTAGCTGATACTCTTTGAATTCCTCTCCACATGACACTAATTTTGTAGTGTTTTCTATGGAGAGAATAGAAAGGTGATTTCTCCCTTTCTTTTTTATCAACAAATTGATCAAATTTGCTTTTTATTATTCATAGTCTAGAAAAGTGTCATTCAGCTTAATGACTTGTTATTGGTAATATGTAAATTTTTAAGGTAGTTGTCGACTTTGGGAAAGCTCTATTAAGTTTCTTTCATACATGAGCTGTAATATTTGAGGACATTTGGAGTTTTCTAGTGCAGGGATTAATCCTAAATACCCTTTCAGTGACAACACTAGTTTGCTGTTGTGCTCACTAGGGAGGTGTGTTATGAATTTCATGATCTCTTTGCCAATTTCAGTATTTCCTACCAAGCCTGTAAGAAATTAGGAACCTATATGGAGGCGAGCAGGGAGGGACGCCGAGGTGAGGGGAGAGGCCACCCAGAGGCAGGAGCCAGCCACGACGTGGCATCGAGTGGCACGAGCTGCTGTGCGGGGGCAGCCGTGGCAGCTGGGCCGGAATGCTGTGCAGCCAGGCGGCTTGGTGGGAGAAAGGGAAATGCTGGCCGTGGCGGGGGCTCGACTGCCAAGGCTTGGAGTTGTTGCTGGATCCCCGAACACTTGCAAGGGCAACAGAATGCGGTGTTAGGACCACTGGCAATTGATCAGACGACCTTGGTTTGAGGGTGCACTATGCCCCTGACCAGCTATGAAGTCTGGTTGCCCATACGTGGAGGTGACTATGGCCCGCACACACACACCTCACCCTGCCCATACCGGTGGTCCCCTGATGCCACCCTCCTTTCGCCCAGTCTCCAGAATGGCTCAGCCACTCCACGCCAGCCAAGACACGAGGAAGAGGGATGGGGGAATCAGAGTGGAAAGAGATGGTGGCCTTAGCCAGTGCAATTAAGTATATCTCCTCTGCAGAATTTCCTGAGCACGTTGTGAGAGCCCCTCCCTGGGGATGGGGACGCCAGTGTGCTTGGGGCCCTGAAGCTGTAGCTTTTTTTGCTTTACAGCAAATCCGCCTCTGCCATTGTTAACAGTTTGAAGACGCAGTGAAGGCATCGCTCCCTTCTTACCTAGACTTGCTCTTGTGTCGTCTGTTTCAGGGGAGTGGTCAGATGACCAGAAGCATGGCCACGGTGTGTACTACTACGTCAACAATGACACCTACACTGGAGAGTGGTTTGCTCACCAAAGGTTCGGTTTCTATCTTCAGTCCTACAGATTTATGTGTATAATAAGAATGTGATATCTTCAGATTGCTTCACTTATTAAAAAACAGAATAATGAAAAACTCCATTTACCAACTGTAGCAGGCAGTTCAAATCTTTGTGTGGCTTTAAGGCAAGCACCATGGAGGACACCTTACTGAGCAGGTGTAGACTCGTGTAACTGACATCTCCTCAGAGGGGGCAGAACATGTGGGTCCTTCACCCAAGAGCCCCTGGGAGCAGAGGGCACAGAAGAACCATCTGGGGGCCTGAGCCGCAGCTGACACACAGGAAGCTGGCTCTGTCTGGCGGGCGAGACCCTTCTCTGTGCGTTTGTTAATGTCTGGTGCTCGGGGCATGCTGAGCTGCAGGCATCTTTTGATTGGACACAGATGTAGAAGCTAAGTCGCTGTAAGCCTGCATCAATCTAGGCCACCTTCAATTTCAATGTCTTTGTTATAAACCTGGGAGGTTTTTCACTGTGTTGGAACAAAATGCAACGTGCCCTTGTCTTAACCAGGCATGGGCAAGGCACCTATTTCTACGCAGAGACGGGCAGCAAGTATGTCGGTACCTGGGTGAACGGACAGCAGGAGGGTGCGGCTGAGCTCATTCACCTGAACCACAGGTACCAGGGCAAGTTCTTGAACAAAAATGTAAGTCAGTGGAAAGCAACATTTGTCAATGAAATGCATAATAACCCCCTCCTCTAATCTGTGCAAATGTGTGAACAGAACATACTAAACACTCAGGGAAACCTTCCTGTCTCATCCAAATGTGGGGAACCGGACAGCTGTGCCTCTCTTGGAGCCTCTCCAGTACTCACAGAGGATAGAGTTAGGGGTGGGGGGCAGCTTGGCCCATTTCTCTGAATCTCAGTAGAAATTCCCACGTCTTTCAGCAGTGGCCTGTTGCATCATTATAACACAAGGAAGGCACTTAACCTCTTGTATGTGTTCCTTCTCATTGGCAAATCAGATGTCAAACATTCATTTCCTGTGGCACAGCACTTAGCCTTTGGGCTTTGTTTCCCCTGGGAGGGGTGGTGCTAGAGCTCCCACCTCGTGCCGCAGGCAGCCCCAAGTGCCTGCCCCAGGCCGGAGGCATCTGCTCTGTTGCCCCCCCACACCACCACAGGCCAGGCGATTTCCCTTTAGAGGACTCTGTGGCTCCGCTTGCCTTCTGCAGAGCCCCTGCAGGATGCAGAGAATCCTGCGTAATTCAGAAGCCACCGCTCAGGCAGTTGCAGCTGTGGTCAGGTGTGGAGCGGAAACTTTCCCTGGAGAGAGCGTTTGCTGAGCAGATTGGTGGTGTGAGAAGTCGACATGGGGAACAACTCACTGATTTAGTGAGGTCTCCTCAGACTCTCTTGAAACCCAGTTTTCATTTACATATAATTCCTGCCCTGACCACAGATTTTACTTTTAGTCTCCGTTAAAACGCACATTCTCCTCTACCGTTGTTTATGTAATTCCCTGCAAAATTCCCCTGGGGTTTTTCCCAGATGGAAAGGTGGGTGGAGAGGAAGAGAATTTGACAAAACTAATCTGGAAGAATCAATAAACTTGAACAGCCCCGAGGCCAATCTGAAAAATAGGGTAAAAATGGAGGCTTTGTTCTGCCGTTTAGTAAACAACTTTAAAGTTACACAAATAGCAGACGAGTTCGTTCCGATTGTAAAGCATCTAAACACTAGAAATTCCCCCCTCCTTGCTATGTCTGTGTGTCATGTGTGCACACACCTGTACATACAGCTTATACAGAATTATAGTTTTGGGGTTTTAATTACATAAGTAGAATCACACTATATCAGGACACAAAATATACCCAAAGATACATCTTTTACCATTTTGCACATTTGAGAGTGGTCATGTAGGTTAGATCATGAAATTGCCGGACGTGCTGAACCTATAAGGATGACATTTTAAATCATGATTGCTCTCCCAATTGTCCCAACAAGCTGTGTCAGTTTATCCTCTTGCCAACAGAATATGAGTCTGTTTATCATATATTCTCACCAACACTGGATATTATCAGGCTTTAACTTTTTTTTCAAACCTGAAAGGTAAAAGTGTTATCTCATTGTTTTAATGTGCGTTTCCTGATTACTAGTGAGATCGAGCATCTTGTCAGCTTTTATTGCTGGTTTGTATTTCTTCCCTGGAAAATTGTCTGTTCATGGCCTTGTAGACAAGTTATCAAAACAAACCATAAATTAACTAAAGTAATTAAAGCAGTGTGATAGCAGGATAGTGATATACAGACCAATGAAACAGATTAGAAAGTCTAGAGACAGATTCGAGTGGATAAAATAATTTAAGGCTTGGTAAGAATGTCATTTCAAATTAACGCAGACGTGTTCCTGTCAAGGAAGAGTGCTAGAAAACTTGGTCATTTGGGAGAAAAATCACAGGTTTTCTTTCAGCATGTAGGTGAGGGTACTTTATAGAAGAAATAAAAATTTAAATGTAACCAAGAAAATCACATATGGAAAAAAATATAGGTAAATATTTATTAACTTTGAAATGCGGAAAGAGGACTTTCTAAACAGAAACACAAAGGAAAAACCAATAGGTTTAGCTTTATAAAAATAACCTCTTATAGATTAGAAAACACTATAAAGAAAATTTAAGAGATGAATGTTAAATGTGGAGAGGATATTTGCAACATTTAATATATAAAGCACTTTTATCAATCAATGTGATTAAATGGCCAAAAATCTTGAAAAAAAATTCAACCTTACTAATGACTTAAAAGATGTGAATTAAAATAGTGAGATCTCATTTTTTATATAAAAATGTAAAAATAGAACAAATTTTTTTGTGCTCCAAAAAAGCAAGGTTTAAGGGTACAAGGACTCTTAAATGCTGCTGTGGGAATGGAAATTATTAGAGCCTCATTCTACTAAAAATACATGTATACTTTTGTCCAGAATTTCTGACAATTTACCCTAAGAAAAATATGAAGGGTGTACCTAAAGTTTAACTCAGGGTATGTTTACTATTGCATTCTAAAAAATCAGCATCCCAGATATCAACAATAGTAAATTAGTAAAATAGATTATAAGCCATAGATGAAATAAAATACCAGGTTGACAACTGGTATTGTGAAATAATATTTGTAAATATGGGAAGTAGTTCATGCCATATTTCTAAGTAAAAATAGAGTATGCGTTAGTATGTATATTTATGATCAGAATTTTGTAAAAATTATGTACTAGGAACAGTATGTACTGTTGCAAAGAATACATCAAAATAGTAGTAGTTCTATCTCTAGCTAGTTTGCTTATGGGTGTTGACTTATTCAAGTTTTTATAGTGAATACAGCACTTTTATAAAGAAGTAAAATGTGGTTAAAGTTTTAAAAAATAAACAAAATAGGACATATACTTTGCAATTCCATTAGCTATTAATTCATAGAAGCATTCTTTAATCCATATTGGACTTTACCCAATTTTATGATTTTGGGTAGGTTTTATGGTGGTAACATTTATAAAGCATTCTGTATTTTCTATTGGGAGTTGACACTTGAGTGAAGTACACTTTGGTTTCTCTTTGCTTGTAGCCTGTTGGCCCTGGAAAGTATGTATTTGATATTGGATGTGAACAGCATGGTGAATATCACTTAGCAGATGTGGTAAGTTGCAGAGTATGTATTGTCTTCTACATTCATAGGCAAAGAAGCTGCTCAGCAATATTGATCCTACAAGGTTAGAGGTGATTTGCCCAAAAAGTTATGCCAAGTCTTGGGAACTTTCACGTTTTCATTTTCCTTATTTGCATGTGTTAGTATAGAACTAAATTGCCAAAAGGTATGTCTGTAAATGATACCATTCATGGTTACTACAGAAATCTGGACCTAGTTTTTGTCAATAGGAACCAGCTATTCCTGAGTTGGAGAGTTCTAGGCAGGGTTAGGTCCCAGAAATGACAGCTGAAATCTGTGTCTGGTGTCACCATAATTTGCCTGATGATGACTGTTAGCATGTTTGGTGTGTGACTTGAACCTCTTAAAGCCTAGTTGCTAAATAATTTTCTTTTTTTTCCTTTCTAATATTTAACATTAATATTAATACTAAATGTATATTCCCTGGTTAATATTAAAATTAGCTAGCTAACATTGCCATTATTAGGCATCCAGATATGTCTGTGTTTGTGTTTCTGTCATTATTAATGTCTGAATGACTGGCATTTTAGTAAAATCCTGATCTTGGTACTAGTTTTGAGCCTTTAACTTATTTATTTACCCAAAATCATTCTCATTGTAAGAAGTTTTGAATTTTAAGGAGGAGCCAGAGCCTGGCAAAAAAGTGTCAAATTGTGCTTTTATTTTCTTTTTGAAGTTCCTTAGGTATCTTCTCCTAATGAGTTAAAAATATATTTTAAACAAACTCTCCCATATCTATATATTTTTTTTTCTGAAGAAGCCAGAGAACCCCATTGTTGGGCTCTACCATCAAAGCGATGCTCTTTGAACCTGAGCGGAGCCACCTCTTTTTAGTTTGTTTTTTGTTGCTGTCTCTCTTCTCAGTCCCCTCGCATCCCTCAAAGGGACTGCCTTAGACCCACTCTTCTTGTCACCTTGGGGGTAGCTGTGAGACTTAGGAAAGTCGCCCTTGGCCACAGAGGTAGAAGCATGCCAGGGAGTTGGGAAGTGTGCGGGAGGCGATGCTCATGAATATTCATGAAGGGCTTTGCTGCACCCGCTCATGCTGTGGGCTTGGTCTTGAATCCTAAGGCTGGCTCATCACTGGTTTTTCTATTCAGTGCTCTCCAGACATTTTCAAAACCTTTCTCACTCTTCTCCCTAGAGTCTCTCAGTTTCTAAAATTGAAAGGAGTCTTTGAATCTCTACCCCTTAACCTCCCACGGCCAGGTGACTCTGAGCAGCTCTGTTGCTGGTCTCCTGCGTGGCCAAGGCCCGGATGTACCCCAGAGACTCCTACTGTGGGCCCAGCTGATTCCCTTTCCTGTGATAGTCCAATTCCTGCACATCACTGGCCACAGCCACTTAGTTCCCCCAAACAGCCTGTGGTTGCTCGTGGTCTGCAGAGTAGACGTGTACCTTCTTTGCTGTGGCCAGAATCTTCCATGGTCTCACAGCAACCTGTCCTCTTAGCCTGGTCTCCTCTGGCTTTGCTCCAGCTGAAAGGATGTGCTAGCTAGTGTTGGCTGCCCAGCTAACCAGAGCTAACCAGGAAATGAAATGGCCCAAATGTTTGATTTTGCTGCCAAACATGAGGCCCTACCACTCCTGAGCATCATTTCTTCGTGGAGCCCAGGATGCTCTAGTCTGAGTTTAAGGTGTCTGCATCTGACAAAAATGCTGATAATTTAACATATCATGTGGTTCTACAACTAACTGCATTTGTGTTTGCATATGTAACCACTTGTAAACATGGTCATAAATTAGAAAATAATTGGTGTTATTGTTCAATTGTGGCAGTGATGTATTTTAGGGGTTTTACTGGGCTCTCCATGGGGTTGGATATCTCTTATCTGTCCCCTGAAGAAACATCTTGGCCAAATTGATTATATTTCCACTCCTGGTAATAAATCTAGCCTTTATAGGCTGACTAGTGATTGAGCAGTCAATTTGTGTAGTGATGAAAAATAAATACCATCTTATTAAGTGTTTGGTAGCTTTAGATTCTACTAACAAAAGTTACTAGAAGCCAGTATTTCAGGATGATGAGAGGAAAGTAGAAGGAACATTAATAACATCTAAGGAAGAAAATATTGACATAAGCCCCAAATACTGTTGCTGTTCAGGAAAAACTATCCATGACATAATGCACACACTTGAGGGCCTTTGTCTGAGGCCTCCTGTTGTGCTTTGGGTATTGATCAGGGCTGTGATAGAATAGAAAAGGCTAAATTTTCTCCTTCCCCCAAAAAGGGGATGTATTTCCACTAGAGTAGCTGTTGGCAGACTGCAGCCCATGGGCCAAATCTGGCCCGCTGTCTGTTTTTTTTTTTTATTAAATTGCAGTTATATATATATTTATATAATATAAAATTTGCCATTTTAAAGCATACAGTTCAGTGGCATTAAGCACATTCATAATGTTGCACAACTATTACCGCTATGCATTTCTAGAACTTGTTCATCATCCCAAACAGAAATTCTGTACCTGTTGAGCAGCAACTCCCCCTTCTCCCTCCCCCCACCCCTGGTAACCTCTAATCTACTTTCTGTCCCTATGAATTTGTCTATTCTAGACATTTTATATAAATAAATTCATATAGTATTTGTCCTTTTATGTCTGGCTTCTTTTACTTAACATAATGTTTCAAGGTTCATCCATGTTGTAGCATGTATCAGAATTTCCATGTTATGGCTGAATAATATTCCATGTATGGATAGACCACATTTTGCTTATCCACCCATCCATTGATGGACACTGGGGCTGCTTCCACCTTTTAGTTACTATGAATAATGCTGCAGTGAACATCGATGTACAAGTATCTGTTTGAGTCTCTGTTTTCATTTCTTTTGGGTCTATACCTAGGAGTACAACTGCTGGGTCATATGGTAATTTTGTTTAGCTTTTTGAGGAACTGCCAAATATTTTATACAGTAGCTGCATCATTTTATGTTCCTATCAGCAATGTAAAAAGGTTCCACCTCTTGGTTTTATAAATAAAGTTTTATTGGAACACAGCCATGCTGATTGATTTAAGTACTGTCTATGCTCTTTTTACATTACAGCAGCAGAATTAGTAGTTGCCATAGACACCTTGTGGCTGGCCAAGCCTAAAATATAATAGCTGACAGAAAAGTTTGCCAACCCCTGTGCTGGAGCAGTGTTTTTCAAAGTGCATGTTGGACCCATTAATGAGCTATAAAATTAATTTAGTGTTAACAGATTTGAGCAACGTTTCAAAAAATGAAATGAATAGAATAGACAATCTCAAGTGGATTTTGTTTCAGGTTTGCACGTGTCACATGGGCTCTGGGCAGTGATGTAAGGTGCATTTCCTCCTTGGGCTGCAGCATTTGAAGCTACTTCCCTGGACACCTGCCTTTGGATCACCTGGTGCTAGTTGTGCTAATTTACCAGTACAATTGTCCCTTGATATCTGTGGGAGGTTGGTTCCAAGACCTCCCTTGAATACCCAAAATCCATGGATGGTCAAGTCCCTGATGTAAAATGGTGTGGTATTGGCATATAACCTACAACATCCTCCTGTACATTTTAAATCACCTCTAGATTGCTTATAATATCTAGTACAATGAAAATGCTTTGTACGTAGGAATACTGTATTCTTTAGGGAATAATGACAAAGGAAAAAATCTGCACATGCTCAATACAGACACAAACATCTGTTTTTTCCTGAGTATTTTTGATCCATGGTTGGTTGAATACATGGATGCTGAATTCACAAATACCAAGGGCTGATTGTATTTCCTTTCTGGCCCTCTTGGGGACAACAGTGATGTGCTTTTAAGTTTGAATTGTTAACTACTTCACAAAAACAAACAAACAAACAAAAACCCCCTATAACATATTCCTGTGTTTGGGTGGTACTTTCTGAATAAAATCCATTCCTTTTTCTTTTACATGAAACAATATGCCTTAGGCTGGGTTCCTGGGAGTATTAGTTTGCCAGGGCTGCTGTAACAAAATACCACAGACCGGACAGCTTAAACAACAGGAATATATTCTCTCACAGTGTTGGAGGCTGGAGGTCCAAGATCAAGGTGCTGGCAGGGGTGGCTACTCCTCAGGGGTGTGAGGAAGGATCTGTCCCGGCCTCTCCCCTCGACTTGCAGACACTGTCTTCTCCCCCTGTCTATTTACATTGTCTTCCTGCTGTTCATGTCTGTCTCTGTGTCCAAATTTCTCCATTTTATAAAGGCACCAGTCATATTGACCTCATTTAACTTGTTTTTCTTGGTATAGACCCCTTTTCCAACTGAGGTCACATTCTGAGGGACTAGGGGTTAGGATTCCACCATATTTGTTTTGAGGGGGACACAGTTCAGTCCGTGGCCCTGAGGTGTGCACACAAGGTTTCTTGGGGAGCTGGGATAGGCCTGCAAAGTTTCCTGAATGGGGGAAGGGATCTTTGACCCCCACCTGCAGCAGGCTGCCTATGGACAGGGGTGTGACGCCTCCCTTGGGCTCAATTACCAGCAGTCACCCCCAGAAGTGCCCTGTCCTGGGGAAGGTCTGCTGGTGCCTCTCAGTGTGCAGACTACAGATCTTAGGGGGGAGGGTGGTTTCAGCGTGGAATCTGTTAGAAATGCAAATTACTGGGCCCCACCCAGACCTACTGAATCAGAAACTCTGGATGTGGGGCAAGTAATATGTTTTTTAACAGGCTTTCTGGGAGATTCTGATGCAAGTCAAGTTTGAGCACCACTGTCCTGCAGCATTGGTGTCATGAGTGATGAAACTCAGAAATTTTGATACCAAATAGAGTAATTTATTTCTCAGTGACTCAATGGAAGTAATAGGCAGATGTCTGTCACTCTGTCATAGGTATTATCACCTATGTGACAGTGAAGTTTTTTGTATTTATAGGGTTGATGCTCAGATCTTTGGAATTTTGTGATAGTTACTGAGGAGGAGACAAATATGCTTGGCAAAATTGAGATACGTTGGCTGCCAACCATTGTGGAATTGTACATTACTAGAAAGTGTTCCCCATTCAAAAATGAACTGTCACTCTGCTTTCATTGAATTTCATTTTCCCCATAATTCTTCACACTGGAGCGTTCATGTTTACGCACTTCCGTATCATTGTATGGGCATCTCAGGAACTCCTTAGGCCTTTTCTTATACTGATGTTTCCTTTATTATTTACATAAAGAATAATATCATTACATAATTTGTGTGAATAGGTCTAAGATTAGAGAGTTGGAAGATGTGACTGAGCAGTTGGAGAAGTCATTTAGTCTTGGCCATTCCTTGACCACCGCAGGCAGCTGGGGCATGCCGAGTCTGAAAGCCGTTTGTGGTGTCCGTTAGAAAGACGGCGAGTACAGCACTGCGGTATAGACTTCATTTCTCAAACCAGCTCTTTCAAGGTCCATTTTCAGTCCTTAGATCATGCTATGGATAGTCAGCTGGTCTTATCACTGAGTAGTGCTGTAAAAAGGCTCAAAGGAGAGTCAAAACCTGTCTTTCCTTCCCTCATTTTTAATATCCCAGACCAGGATGACAAAAATGTTGGTCAGTTTACATTTTTTGCATTTAAAATAGGAAAGAGGAGAAGAGGAAGAGGAGGAGGAGACATTAGTAAGTGTCATTCCAAAATGGAAAGCTACCAAAATCACGGAATTGGCCCTGTGGACACCGACCCTCCCCGAGGAGCCGCCCCCTGTGGATGGACCGGGCCGCGACGAGGCCCCAGGAGCTGAAGGTATGAGGCACCTTTGGGCTGCCGGGGTCGTGGAAATGCTGTTCTCAGGCCAGCTGCAGGTTGGAGTCTCTGGGAACCACACTTGGAGTCAGTTTAGTATGAGGATGTTACTAGGGACAGCCTTTGGGATCAGATACTCCTAGGGAGTGGAGCGCAGGGGGAGGAAATAGGATTGCCTGCGCAGGGGGGATGCAGGCCCTCAGCAACCTTGGCTGATTCCGTGGGAGCTCTGAGCCAAACGTCCATCTCGTCCTTCCTGGGGACCTTTATCCCTTCACCTTGGTGGGTGGCCAAATGTGGGTGTGACCTCAGGTTAGGTGCTGGCAGCAGCTGGGGAGACGAGTCCTTCCTTGAAGAAGGTGCCGGCAGTGCTTCTCCGTGTCCATCCCAGGGTCTTGCTGGGAAGTCATTAACGTGCCATAGAAAGTTGAAGAAAGTTTCACTGGATGAGATTTTTTCCACTGCAAATGGTTGAAAGCCGATGCAAATTGACCCAAGTGAAATAACACTCATGCTACTAATGACGTATTGGTTCCTATAACAGGAAAGCTCCGGGGAGGAGACACAGAGACTGAGCCTCTGGCATGGCTGGGCCAGGCCTCCCCTGGCCAGCATTCTCTTCTCTTTGGAGACTGAAGGTCACCAACCTGACCAGACTGTCATCCAGTCAGCTCAGGAGCTTCGGTGGGGGGGGGGCACAGAGGGTTTCTCTTCCTCAATGTTCTCATCAAACCCCCAGGAATGAGTTTTCAGACCAAGCACGCCCATCCCTGAACCACTCCCGGGGGCGTGGCTGCTCCAGCGGCCCGGCCTGCGCTGGGCAGTGGGGGGGGGACTTCGCTGGGGGGGGGACTTCGCTGGGGGGGGCCTGTGCTGGGCGGGCGGGGGGACTGCGGGGGCGGGGGGGCGTGCACGGGCGCGGGTCTGCAGGCTCCATTGCGCCGCGTCCTCTGCTCTGTGTCAGGCGCAGGAGAAGCCGGGGAGGAGGCCCAGGCTCTGCTGGAGGGCTCCGAGGGCGAGGCGGAGGTGAGGCCCGGGGACGAAGACACAGACATGCTCAGGGACGAGAGCCGGGAGTACAGCCGAGACGAGTTCCGCTATGACACGGACCAGGGTGAGGCCGCCTGCCCTGCACGGGGTGGGGGGGGCGGGAGTGAGCAGGGGGACTCGGGGAAGGTCTCAGAAGCCACCCTGTGAGCTCCCATGGAAGCCATGGTGGAAAGTCATCCCCTCCTGGGCGCTCCTGAGAGCCTGACCGCGGCGGGGAACAGCTGGGCTCGGGGTTGTCACGCTCGCTGTCACGGGAGGGCCAGCCGAGGGCCCTGTCAGAAATGCAGAACATGGCTTTATTTTATGACGTGGCTTTTGCCATGGCTCAGGCACAGGAGTATGGTTACGGGCTAACAGTGTTGGGAGCTTGCTCTTTTTAAGTGGGTTTGGATATAATATTGGACTAGAAGCTTCCACCTCTGCCAGGTCACAGGGCAGGGATTCAACCTCAAGTCTGACTGAGACTTCAGGGTCCCAGAATCTTTGAAAATCTTTCCCCAAGAGCTTGTGAGCACTGCTGGAAGGCTCAGAGAAGATTCTCTTCTCTCAACCCTTTTCTCATATCTGATTTGCCGCGGATGTCTTGGTTGTAAGGGAAAGGGCGGTCGGGGAACAGCCTGGGCATAGGAGGCCACCTGCTCCTGCCTGGCTCCAGACCGCAGTCGCTGTGTCTGGGGACCCATTCAATTTAGTTTGTCTTTGTTGTAAATTAAAAGCGAAAACATTTCCCAGTCATTGGAAATTAATATCTGAAATAATTAAATCATGTAAAACAGTTTTCTATTTAAATGCCTCAAACACACATAGTTAGACTCGTTAGCAGTGGTTACCAACACTGGAATGCTGCACCACGGCAGTGTTATTTGGCTGCCTGGTGTTGTGGTTGAGTGCGGGGCCGGGAGGAATCCTGGCTCTGCAAGTTGGTAGCTGTGTGACTGCGTATCCTCTGTGCTTCTCTCATGTGCATGAGGGGGATGACGGTGATCCCTTGCAGGCAGGATGCCCACGGGATCCTGCGAGGATGGAGGCTAAAGTGCACGCGGCATTTAGAACGGCACTCAGTGATGCTTCGTGGCTACAGGTCCTCAGCAGCTGGGGAGCACCACCGGTGTGCAGACGCTGGGTCTGGCCGGCAGGTGTGGAGTTGAGAGGTAGGGCTCCACTCTCTAGAGCCAGACAGGAAGCTGGAACAGAGGCATCAGTGATTTCACAGTAGAATGACAGGGACACGTTACGATGTCGCCAGGAGAGGTGATGACTCACCTGGGGCAGAACTGGGACACTCCAGGAGTGTCGAGAAGGCTGAGAGGTGACAAGGGGGGTGCGAAACCAGGAAGGAAATTCCAGGCAGAGAGCAGAGTCTGGCGACAGGGAGAGGGTGAGGGGGTCAGCCCCTTTCCCATGGGCTCTTTCTTGATGTCACATGGCAGCGTTTGAATTTGGTCCTGAGTGCAATGGTGTGTGGGGGGTGCTGAGGGACCTGTAGCAGTCTGCGTCAGGTTTGCCCTCGAGCTCCTCTGAGGCGAGTAGAGGATGGGTGCCCTAGGTCGGGCCAGGCGGGAGGCAGGGGCCGCTCAGGAGGTGACCTTACCTACCCAGAGACTGCAGTGGGGAGGGAAGGGAGGGAACAGGCGTGAGGAGGAAGAACCCCTAGCACCCACTGGGAGAGACTGGGCCAAGTTGACCATGTCTGGTACCAGCTTGCACCTGAGAGCGCAGATTCATGAAACAGCCTTGGACAAAAGAGCATCACCTTAACTCAGCAGTTTTGGCCTCTAGGGGACTTGTGGCAATATCTGGGGATTTGGCGAGGCTGGTGAGGGAGGTGCTACTGTCATCTTCCTGGGTAGAGGCCAGGGATGCTGCTAAATATCCTGCAAGGCACAGGACAGCCCCCACAACAAAGTATTGTCCAGTCCAACATGTCAGTAGTGCTTTAAGCGAAAAATGGACTAAAAAACAAGGGCTTAATAGGTAAAATGTTTAATCAAAATAATAAAAATTTAAGATGCATTTATCATGAATCTCACATTACATCAGATTCACCCTACTAATTTCTTCTTTAACTTTGCCAACAGTGAGAGTTATAGGGTTTACTTAACAATAAAAAATATTTCTAAATTTTATGAAACATTTAAATATAGCATCTTATAAGAATGTGGTAAATTTCTGTTTTTCTTTCAATTAATATAAAGGCCAAACAATTATTAATACCTGTTTCATCCATAAAGCCGGCTGTTTTGGACTGTGTGTACAGCTGAGATAATTACTAATATTACGTGCATGGATATTCTTGTCTTAGCATTTACTTTGCTTTAGTATGTCTTTTGCTTATTTTATTACTAGTACCAAAAGAAAAACTGTAAAAGTCTGTATAAGGTAAAATTTAACATTCCATTTTGCCTGATGAATGCTTAATAGTTATAATAATTTTTATTGCAAAAGATGTTAGTGAATAAAGAATTATAGAATAGAACAAAGCAAATATGAAATATACTCATGTTCATTGGAAGAACATGCAACAAAAAAATTTAAAAAAATAAAGAAATATATTCATATTTCCTTTTTTCCCTCAGGAAATGTTAGTTTTGAAGAAGAAGAAACTAGACAATCAGATCTACCAGAGTGAGCAGAAGCAGCTTCTGTCAGTGGGCAGTCAACGGTCTTCACTGTAGAGTCATCGGTCTTTCTTACTTAGTCTTTTAAGTTGGTTTACAATTGTAAATAAATCTCTTTATTGTTTCTGAAATAGCCTCTGCTTCAAGTTCTTTAAACTGAAAGTCACCAGGTTGTTTTGCCCTAGTTTTTAGTGGCGTTTGCTCCTGGGATAAAGAACGTTGTAACTCTGCGGAAGGTGGTTAATGGAAGTAGGCTTCTGGCTGAGTTTGGAGAGTAATTATATACTAAAACTTCCTTCTCCAGTTTCCCTCAAGAGAGCTAGGAAAGGCCTAGAAAATAAGGATTACTCTGCGAAACTCTCACAAAATACAACGTGATAAATACCCTGTAGGCTCTGGTGGGAAACTGCCAGCTGCCCCTGCAGGGGGTGTTCCCCCTTCCCCTCCTTCACTCCCTGGTGGGGTCCCTGCAGATGGCCGAGGAAGGGCCATCCACAGGTGAGGCTTTGGCCTGCTGTGCTCACTCAGGCTCCTTGGTGCACAGGAGGCTGACAGCCAGAGCACGTTCTTGCCTCATGAGTGCTGTCTCGTGTCCTTTCCCTCCCCAGCACCAGGCTGGCCAGTGGTGGTTCCTGGGTAGGTAACGCCGTGACCCCCCAGGGGAGCTCTGACCTCCCATCTTGCACAGCTCTGTTTTGCCCATCTTCCTCTCCCCTGAGTTACTCAGAGGGCAGGTGTCTTCAGTTCGCCCCAGAATGTCCTTTGGAGCTGGTCAACCCAATCCAAGGTCATGCATTGCATCTGGAGGTTATGTCCCTAAACATGGGGCCTCCTTAAAAATAGTACATTACGAATGTGATATCCAGGCCTCGTTAAGAAAAAGCATATAAGCTGGGCCCAGCTACTCTGGAGGCTGTGGTAGGAGGATCCCTTGAGCCCAAGAGCTCGAGTCCAGCCTGGGTAACATAGCAAGACTCCATCTCTAATAAAAAAATAAAATAAAATTTAAAAAATTTTAAAAATAAAAAACACACAGCATTATGAATATAAAATTATGTTAAAGCAAATATTTACTTAGAATAAGAAAATAAATTTCAATAAAATTACAAATGAAAAGTTGACAAACAACACAAAATCTAGAAAACTATCAGAATATTGTTATTAATTCACTGCCTAATACAAACAACTCTCTAATACTTCTTTTTCTACATTTTTTTTTGCCAGTATTGTCTTTGATTGCCTCCTCTTTTTTATGGTGATATTAATAAGATAATTACACTGTTCCTTTACAATGATTTATTGGTTATTGACAGTTGAGGGGCGTAAAACATTTATTTGCACATGCAGACGTATCACTGTCCACAAAGCTGCCACAGGAGTGCGCATTACAAACGGGTGCTCTGACTAGTCCTGTTGCATGTGATTCTGCACCCGTGCACCCCTGGCAGGAGAGGTGCTGGTTTGATGGGGCATCGGTGAGAATCCTCTCTTACAACTTCACACGGCTGATGACTGAGATAATTTTCCACGGGCTGCCTTCTGGCCCATGAACTTCAAACCCCAAATCTTCTCCTCTCCCCCACACAAAGGTGCAGGACAAGTTCATATTGGGATTTGACCTTTGACCCTGCACCCATATGTCATCATGCTAGAGGTATTTTTGGAAGTGAGTGCTACTTCAGAACAGCCAGTAACAACTGAACTATACATGAAAGTTACTGCAAACCAGTAAGATATACAAATATTCTACAAAACCCAAACCACTAAAGCTACCCCTAATTCAATTTAATTAGTGTTCCCTGAAACTGATTCTAAGAATGCCTGTAGCCACTTTAATGCCGTTCAACACGAGGGGACATGTGTCTGATTGAAATCAGAGGGGAAAGTGGCAGAGGCGTGATTAAGGTTAAAACGCTTCACTTCTGCAAAAGAGAACACAGGACTGACTGCACACCTTGTCAGGGCCTTGGAAGGGGCCTGTGCCAGTGCAGGGTCCGAGGCTGGAGGCTGGGGAATTTTGCAGAAGCCCCTTCACCCCACTCGTTTTCTTTCTGTGAAGTCCCTTTCACATCACTGGCTGTGACCTGCGTGGGCTGGCTGCTGGCAGAGTACCTACCTCACGTCCTGCATTCACCTGCGCTCTCGGAGCTTGTCCATTTAGCTCCTGCGTGTTTCTTATTGCCAAGGAAGTTACAGCTAAAGGTTTGTTGGGTTCATGGAATTGTTCTTAGCTAGAATTCGCATTTGTGGTGTCATATACTTCCTGTTTCGTTACAGCAGAAGAAACAGCCCATCTGATGATCCACTGGTAGCACTTAGCGCCTGGCAGCAACTGGGGCCACGTTCGGCCCACTACAATTATGGTCTGGGAAGTGCTGTTTTCCTAGCGCTGCTGTTCCTTCTGCATTTCTTAGGCTGGATTTATTTGGTTCCCGTGAAATACAGTTCCTCCTCAAAAGACAGGATAAAGGTTTAATTACCAATTTTATAAATGAGGTGTTAGATTAGTAGATGCTTCCAATGGCGACACTTAGTGTGTTCTGCACCTCTTTTTCTAAGAGTAGTCATCCTGGCCCCGGGGATCTTCTCTGCGTCAGTGTGTTTCAGTCCTCTGCAGTCACTGTTCTTTATCGTGCTCGGGCTGACACATCTTCGGCCAGTGGCATCTTCTTCGTGCTGGCTTCTCATCCTTTTGACACCACACCATTGTCCTTGAAAACGTCATTACATTTCTTCCAGTGCTTTTGATGTCTTATAATTTATTTTTGTGTAATTTCAGACTTACAGAAAAGTTGAAAGAATAGTAAAAGAAACTCCTATACGCTCCTCTGGACTCAGCAACTGTTTGCATCTTAGCTCACTTGCTGTATCACTCCCTCTTAGAGAGGGAGGGGAGAGAGAGGGAGAGAGGGGGAGAATAGGATCTGTAGAGGGTACACATATATACATAGTATATATATTTTTTCACAACCATTTGAGTGTAAGATATGCCTAAGTATTTCAGTGTATGTTTTGTAAAAACAAGGATATTTTCTCACATAACCACAGTATAATTAAATTAAATTAAAAACTTTCACAATGATATAATTTCCCTAATCCGTGCCATACGTTCAAATTGTATCAACTGTCCCCATTTTAGGTTATATTAATAGTGTTGCATACATACGTGTGTGTATATATACATATATATAGTTATAAAGTCATGGAATCATCTTCGTATGGGTGTCCTGCCTTTGAGCAAACATGATATGAGCACCTGACCACCAACTTCAAAGGCCATGCCTCGTATTGGATTTGCAATGGTATTCCTTTACACAGCCAAGTTCCCTTAGAGCAATGGTTCTCAGTTTGAGCTGCACCAGAATCACCCGGAGAGCTGGCTAATCACAGATGGCTGGGCCCCACCCCCGGATCCTGACTCAGTAAGCCCGGGGTGGGGCCCGAGAGCGTGCATTCATAACAAGTTCCCGGGTGCACAGATGCTGCAGATCCCAAATCACTGGCTTACCTGGCTCAGTGTACCAGTGGTCAAGTCCAAAGGCTGATAAATTCCAGATGCCAGATTCAGCCACCAGCTTCACAGGCAGCTAACTTTGTAATCTCTGCATGTTATGTAAATTCTTCGTTGTAAATATCAGAAGTTGCCTTGAGTATTGCATGAGGTAATGCAGGTAATGTACTTAATATAATACAACACCTCCACATGTGAAGTACTTACATGGTAGTTACTGGTACTGTAGGATTAAATTCACTCAAATTCATTTTATACAATTGTGATCCAGAACACATCTGCAGAATAAAATAGATTTATTTGAAAATGATTTCCTGGAATTTGGATTGTTTTTTGAGACAGGGTCTTGCTCTGTTGCCCAGGCTGGAGGGCAGTGGTATGATCATAGCTCACTGCAGCCTTGAACTCCTGGGTTCAAATAATCCTCCCACCTCAGCCTCCTGAGTAGCTGGGACTACAGGTGCACACCACCACACCTGGCTAATATTTTCTATTTTTTGTAGAGATGAAGTCTTGCTCTTGCTCAGGCTGGTCTCAAACATCTGGCCTCAAGCGATCCTCCCACCTCGGCCTCCCAGAGTGCTAGGATTACAGGTGTGAGCTACCTTGCCTGGCCTAGGATTTGGATTTTTAAGAGTCTATAAAACAGATTACACCAAATTACTAGATTTTACTGCCTTTTGCAAATGCAATGGAAATGTTTTCATAAATGCCACAGTTATGAACTTTGACAAATTACAGGATATAGTAATATCATAAAGAGTATTATAACTGGGCTATATTAGTTTTATCACCACAATAAAAACAACTACTGAAATAAAATTATAAGCAATTATAACTCAGGGGATTATTTTTATTCACATTTAATGTGACCACAATTTGTGGAACAGGAACTATGATCAAAATGCTATGCTTGGAGTTGGGCTTGGGCAGGTGTGGGGGTGGGTAGGTGGAAGAAACACAGAATGGTTAGCTCATGTTGCATCCCTACAACACCAAGGCAGGGTATATGTGTTAGTGAATAACAGTGCAGCGCAGGACGAAGAGCCAGCCTGGAGTTCATTCATTACAACCCCGGACTTGTGGCGCCACTTCAAAGTTTGGTTCCTGCATTGTGGGAACCTGATAATAGTGTTGTCCCCAAGTGATGCTCCTAATAGACAACTCAGAAATAAAGAAAATCATTCACGTCTAATAACTATCACAAAGATATATGCAAAGTGCTCCATCAACACTGTTGGCTGCAGGTTCAGGGAACATTAACTGAGAATGCCTCACCAGGTGGGGGTTGTGGGTGTGTGTGACAAGACCTGGCCCTCTGCTGTGCCCACGGGAAGACCTTGGGGCAGTTACTACAGTACTTATCCTAAAGTATTAATATATCTCAATTTATTTAAAAGAATTTAAAGTATTTTATATCAACTTTCTTGAAGAATATAGACAATAAAACATACCCATTTTAAGTGAACAGTTCAACGAGTTTTGACAAGTGTATATAACCATGTGACCACCACCACAATCAACATACAGATTTCCATTACCCTAAAAAGGTTTTCATGCCCATTTGTGGTCAATTTCCTCCCACTGACAGCCCTAAGCAACTACTGTTCTGCTTTCTGTCACCACAGATCGAATTTGCCTTTTTGGAAGTTTTATACAGATAGAATCTTTCAGTACCTTCTCCTTGTTTTTGGCTTCTTTAGCTCAGTGTAATGTTTTCATCTGTATAGTTGCATATCTTTTAGTTCGTTCCTTTTTATTGATGAATAAGTCATATCCTATGGGTATATATATATTTTTTTGCAGATCTGCTCACATGTTGATGGGCATTTGGATTGTTTCCGGTTTTTGGCAATTTTGAATAAAGTATGGATTGAAGTTTATTTTTTCCACATGGATATTCAATTTTTCCAGCACCGTTTGTTAAAAACACTATCTTTTCTCCAATAGATTACCTTCTATGTTTGTGAAAAATCAGTTTTCCATGTGTGTGGGTAATTTCTGGACCAGCTGTTTTGTGCCATTGATCTGTGTATCTCCTTGGGTGCCAACAAACTCTGTGGATTACTGTAGTTTCATAACAAGTTGTGGAGTCAGGGAGTGTAAGTCCTTCAGTTTTGTTCTATCTCAAAGTTGTTCTGGCTATTCTAGTTGTTCTTTGCAGTTCCATATGAGTTTTAGAATCAGCTTGCCAATTTCCACGCATATACACAAAAATCCTGTTGGCAATTTGATTGGGATTACATTGAATCTATGGAACAATTTGAGGAAAATTGACATTTTACCAGTATTGAGTTAGGTCTTCTTTAAGTTTCTCTAAGCACTGTTTTGCAGTTGCAGTGAATAGGTCTTGCACATTTCTGTCACATTTATCCCTAAGTATTTCGTGTTTTTAATGCTATTATAAGTGATATTGTTTTGAATTTTAATTACTAATTGTTCATTGCTAGTATAGAGGAACACAACTGATTTTTGATTGTTGATATTATATTCTACAATCTTGCCAAACTCACTTATTAATTCTAAGATTTTTTTTGTAGATCTCATGAGATTTTCTTCATAGATGGTTGTTTCGTGTATGGATGGAGACAGTCTCCCTGCTTCCTTTCTAATCTGAAGCTATTTGTTTCTTTTTCTTGCCTTATTGCACTGGTTAGAACCTCTAAGACAATGTTGGGTGTTGTCCCTGATCTTGTGGGGAGAGCACTCAGTCCCTCACCCTTTTGTATCGGGATAGCTGTTGGTTTTTGTAGATGCCCTTTATCAAATTGAAGAAATTCCCTTCTCTTCTTAGTTCACTAAGAGTTTTTATCAGATGAAAATGTTGGATTTTGTAAAAGAAAAATCCTGCCTCCATTGAGACGATCAAATAGTTTTTATTTTTCAGTTGTTAGCATGATTTTATTTTCAAATGTTAAACCATCTTTGCATTTTTTTGCAATAACCTTTACTTGGTAAGGATGTGTCATCATTTTTATGGATCATTAGATTGGATTTGTTAACACTTTGTTAATAATTTTTGTATCTATGTCTATGAGGAATATTTATCTGTAGTTTCCTGTTTTTGAAATGTCTTTGTCTAGTTTTGTTATCGAGGTAATGCCAGCCTCGTAGAATTAGCTGGTAAAAATTCTCTTCTTTTCAATTTTCTGGAAAGGTTTGTTTAGAGTTAGTATTATTTCTTCCTTAAGTGTTTGGCAGAATTTGCTAGTGATGTCATCTGAGCCCGTAATTTTTTGTGGGGAAGTTTTAAACTACAAATTCAATTCTTTTAACAGATACAAGGCTGTTCAGATTACTTTTTTTGATTGAGCTTTGACAGTTTGTAGAATAGAAATAGAAATTTTCTATTTCATTCAAGTTATTACATTTGTTGGCATAAAGTTGCTCATAATATTGCCTTATTATTCTGTTAGTATCTGTTAACTCAGCATATGCCACTCCTGCCAGTCTGGTATTTGGGTTTCTTTTTTTTTTCTATTTTGCTGAAGTTTTATAGTTGTTTTGATATTTCTCAATGGACTAGCCTTTGGTTTCATTGATTCTCTATTATTTTTCCTTTTTTTCTGTTTCATTGGTTTCTTCTCTGATCTTTATGATTTCCTTTCTTTTGCTTATGTTGGGTTCAATTTGCTTTTATATTTCTAGTTTTTAAGGTAGAAGCTAAGGTCATGGATTTTAGACTCTACTTCTTTTCTAATAATGACATTTAATGTGCTATGAATTTCTCTCTAAATTCTGCTTTAATGGCATTCCGCAAATTTTGGTGTGTTGTAATCACATTTTTACTCAGTTCAAAACTTTCCAATTACCGTTTTGATTTTATCTTTGACCCATGGGTTATTTAGAGGCATGTTATTTAGTTTCCAAATATTTGGGGAGTTTTCAAGATATTTTTCCTGTTATTGATTTCTAATTTAATTTCTTGTGGTCAGAAAACAATCTATGACTTGACCACTTTTAAACTTACTAAGACTTGCTTTATAGCCTAGAATATGATAAATTTTGGTAAATGGCCCATGCATACTTGAAAATTATGTAAATGCTGCCATTATTTGTTGGAATATTCTATCCATCTTGATATAGTCAAGTTGGTTGATAGTGTTGTCAAGTCTTTGTATTGATTTTCTGTCTACTTCCTCTTATTAATTATTGAGAGAGAGGTATTGAAATTCATGACTATACTTGTTGATTTTTCTATAATTGCAGTTCTATCAGTTTTTGCTTCATATTTTTTGTAGTTGTGTTATTGGGTACACAAGTGTTTAAGATTGCTATGTTCTTTTGATGAATTTATTTATTAATCACTGTTAAATGACCTCTTTATGCCTGGTAATTTCTTTGTTCTGAAATGTACTTTGTATGACTTTAATATAGTCATTCCAGCTTTCTTCTGAACAGTGTTAACAGGGTATATATTTTTAAATGTTTTAATTTTTAGTGATTTTTAAACAATATACAAAGGGGGTTCTTGTAGAGAGCACACAATTGGGTCTTGATTCTTTATCTCATCTCTTGATCTCTGCTTGGTATATTTAAACCATTTACATTTGATATTATTATTGATATTGTTATGTTTAAATCCCACTGTTATATTCCCTTTTCCCTTTTTTTCTTTTCTTTTCTTTTCTTTTTTTTCTTTGAGACAGAGTCTCACTCTGTCACCCTGGGTAGAGTGCACCTAGGTTCC
The DNA here is from genome assembly GCA_023783475.1 of Daubentonia madagascariensis. Taxonomy (NCBI): domain Eukaryota; kingdom Metazoa; phylum Chordata; class Mammalia; order Primates; family Daubentoniidae; genus Daubentonia; species Daubentonia madagascariensis. The sequence goes on along the minus strand of JAKFHU010001482.1, from coordinate 9,834,701 downwards.
TCACTGCAGCCTCACACTCCTGGGCTCAGGTGATCCTCCTGCCTCGGCCTCCCGAGTAGCTGGGACTACAGGTGTGCACCATGACGCCCGGCTGATTTTTCTATCTTTAGTAGAGACGGGGGTGGGAGGGCGGGGGGAGGGTCTTGCTCTTGTTTAGGTTGGTCTCAACTCCCAGACTCAAGCGACGCTCCTGTCTGGGCTCCCAGAGTGCTAGGATTACAGGTGTGCGCCACAGCGCCCATCTGCCTTTCCTTTCATTTATGCCTTCTTTTGAACTGAGTATTTTTTACGATTCCCTTTCTCTTTTGTTGGTTTATTAGATAAAAATCTTTGTTTTGTTATTTTAGCAGTTGTTTAGGATTTATATACACATATTTAACTTCTCCACACAGTCAACCCTCAAGTGATATTTTGTGTAGTGTAAGAAACTTACAATATAATCCTTCTGTTTCTCTGCTCCCAGTATATTATGGTCACATGTCTTAATGCTACAGATATTATAAACCCCACCCTATATTTTATTATTTTTGTTTATACATCCTATGATATCTTACAAGGAATAATAAGAATAAATATCATATGCTTATCCATGCAGTTACCATTTTTGATGTTCTTCATTTGTTTGTATAGATTCAGATTTCCATCTGGTATATTTTCCTTCTATTTGAAGAATTTTCTTAATATTCCTTGTAGTGTGGGTTTGCTGGTTATGAATTCTTTCATCTTTTTATACCTGAACAAGTTTTTATTTCACCTTCATTTTTGATGCACATCTGGGTATAGAAATTTATGTTGACAGTTTTTTTCTTTCAGTACTTAAAGATAGTGCTCCACTTTCTTCTTGCTTGCATTGTTTGGATGCAAAGCCTTCTGCCACTCTTAAATTTGTTCCTCTGTATAGTATGTGTATTTTTTTTCTCTGTCTGCTTTTATGATTTATTTTTATTCCTTGTTTTTAGCAATTTGATTATTAATTTTCTTATGTAATTTTCATCATACTCCTTGTGCTTGGGATTTGTTGAGATTCTTGTCTGTGGTTTTATAGTTTTCATCAATTTGGGAGAAACTTTGGCCATTACTTTTCAATTTTTTTTTTGTCTTTCCCCTCTCCTTTTAGAAACTCCAATTATTTGTGTATTAGGTTGCTTGGTATTTTCCTATGACTCACTTATGCTTTGCTAATTTTATTGTTAGTCCTTTATCTCTCTGTGTTTCAATTTGGTTAGTTTTTATTGTTCTGTGTTCACATTTACTAATTTTTCTTCTGCATATCTAATTTGCCATAAATTACATCCAATGATTTTTTAAAAAATCTCAGACATTGTAGTTTTCATCTCTAGAAATTCAATTTGAGTACATACTCTGCCAAATAATTGAGTTTTACTTTCTACACATCTCTGGAGTTCTCCCCGTGCAATTCTCTTCTCTGGTACTTGTGATCTCCTGCAGCCATTGTCTTGTCAAACTCTCAGCTCCGTCTCCTCAACTCAAGAAGTCTGCTGGGCTTCGCCTAGGTTCCTCCTTTCTGTAAACCCTGAAAACCCTCTCTCCAGGCAGCAGGATGGGCAGTTGTAGGGCTCACCTTGTTTATTTCCCTCTCCCGGGGTTCACTGTTCTATGTTGCCTGATGTCAAATATTTTGAAAACCATTAAATTATGATGGTTAACATATAATCCATTATATACTTATTCATTTATACATTTTTTCTATTTCAGGCAGGAGGGGAATGCCCGTCCCTGTAACTCCCTGTTGCTCCAAAGCTGAAATTCTTGACTAGTAGTTTTTGATCTCTGTCTCCTCAACTCCACAAGACCTCCAGGCTCTGTTTATATTTCCCCTCTTTGTACTGTAGTTTGGAAATTGCTTCCAGGAAGAAAGCTGAAATAATCTTAGGGCCCATTTGATTTTTTTTTTCCTTCTTTCAGTGATGACAGTTTTGTAATTCCTATTGCTCAACATCTGAAAAAACTTGTTTCGTATATTTTTGTCCAGTTTTCTAATTGTTTATGGTGGGAAGATGAGTTCCAAAACAGTTACTTCTAGGACCTAATTTCACTTTTGATGATTGGTCTGTGTCCTCTAAAACTGTGCCCACTGCCCCGTACCTGGGCTCCACCACTGACAAGGTGTGTGACTTTGGGGGTCGCATCTTTTCACTTATTCCATCTCAAACACTGAGGAAATGTAACTTGCTCTTCTTATCTTGCGAGGTGTTAAAGGCATAAAATGAAAGCATAGAAAATGATTTAAAGAAAATAAAGTGTTCTGTAAAAGCTACTACGATTTGGCATCTGGCTTTTTTTCAGGAGCCATTTTTTGAATTGCTTCTCCATTCTAAAATACCTTGATTTTCTGATTACATCAAAATTACTAACCCATTTGTGTATAATTCTTTTACACCCACGTGCGTAGTAATTTCTTAAGTTTCAGGTCCTGCAGCCTTTCCCCCTCGCAAGAACCGGTACCTCTTGCTAATGTCTGTTAAACACTCTGCATTTATGCTCCCACGGGCCAGGTTGGAGGAGAGACGCCGGCAAAAATTTGAATTGTTTTCTTAGTAATCCCAGCTGCAATATAAACAATAACAGAGTTGTCAGCCAAAATGAGATGACTGTGTTCCAGGCGCTGTGCTCAATACTTTGTACAAACAGTGTTGGCTAACCTTCATGTTACACCAGTCCTATGAAGAAGGTACTAAAATACGTCCATTTTATAGATGAGAAAATACAGGTTTAGAGACGCTGCAAGTGAGACGGGCCCCAGCTGACGGTCCGCGTCATTTCACAGGGTGAACCCAGGGTGCCCAGAGATTGAGGCTGCGGTCACAATGAGCAGAGGACAGAACTGGGCCCCAACAAAGAGCTTCTAACTTAATTCCTTTGAATTAAACACTGTTGTTGATGTTGATGACAATTAACGTCTCATTTGCTATTGAAAACCGTTTCCTGAAATCCCATGAATTTGCGTGCACTCGCTGTCTGTGGGGGCTTGGGGGTGCGGGGAGGGGAGAGTATGAGGCGGGGATGGAGGAGAAGCCCCTCTGTTGACCGTCACACCGTGCTGGGGCCGTGCGCAGCCCTGGGCCAAAGGACTCGAGTCTGTGCCTGGGCACATCCCCGGATCCCAGGGCTCTGGGCATCTCCGTGAAGGGAATGTATTGGAGGTTCTCACCTGGGGGGTGATCTTGCTCCCCCAGGCACATTTGGTGATGTCTGGAGACATTTTTGGTTATCACTACTGGCAGGGGCGGGGTGGGGCCAGGGACGCTGCTGAACATCCCACAATGCACAGGCAGTCCCCCAACAAAGATCTATCTGGCCCCAAATGCCAATAGTGCCAAGGTTGAGAACCCTGGACTATAGGAAAGAAGTTTTGCAGGTGAATCACTAGTCACAGACATTATGGAGCCTTCTCCCCAGGTCCTGGGGGCTGCAGTGAAATTTGGCACATAGTCAGTATCGAAACCCACTGAAAGAAGTAGCAGACAAGTAACAGACAAGAAAGACAACAAAGAACAGCAGAACAAGGCAGACATTAACAGATGGCACCTGAATTGTGCAGACACCACCTGAGCTGGGGTGGACGGAGCCACGGGCTGCAGGCCAGGAAAGCTTCCTGGAGGTGGTGGGCTGGAACTGGGCCATAGGAGGAGCGCATGGCTTTTCCAGCTTACCTTTTACTTTTTAACTTTGTTTATGGTGCTTTTTAGAAAGTAGACTTAAACTTTTTTTTAGTTTAATTTATCAATTTTTCCTTTTATGGTTCTGGATTTTGTGTCATGCTTAGAAAGGCCTTCCTCCACTGAGAAGATTTTTTGAAATTCTTATGTGCTGTCTTCTAGTAGTTTCTTGATTTCATTTTTTATATTCAACTCTTTGGTTATTATTATTTTTGGTAGAAGGAGTGAGGGATGGCTCTAACCTTCTCCCCGGATGTGGCCCAACTGTCCTGGCATCATGTATTTAGTCATCTGATCGCCCACCCCACACTGGTCTGACTGCTCCTTTATTATTGACATAAACACGTTCACCTTTTAGGGCCAATTCTGGTCTGTTTATACCGTTAATCTCTCTGTCTAAAATAAGCACTGCTCCCTCTTTGTTTTAATTATTATAGCTTTTTCATGTGCCTCATAGCTAAGCTATTGAGGTTAGTTCTCCCTTTCTCCCATTATTCCTCTTGGATTTTCTTAGTTATTCCTAGAAGTTGGTTGCAGAATTCACTTTTCCCTCCCTAAAAATCCTTTTCCTGATTTTAGTGAGATTGTGATCATTTTGTGGAATCACTGGGGAGAGCGGCATCTCTGTTATGTTGAATCTCTCTATCCAAGAACACAGAGTGCCTGGGCACCTGCTCCTGCCTTCTTCTATGGCCCTTAGTGGTGTTTTAAGGTTTTCCTCAGTTCTTGCAAGGATATTCCCAGGCATTTCATGTTTTGTGGTCACTGCCTTATAAACGGGCTATTTTCTGTCATCAGATCTCCTAATCATGTTTGCATAAATGAAAGCTGTTGATGTTTGGATTTTAAACTTGGTCTCAGACATTTTGCTGAGTTCTTTTCCTGTGGCACTAGTATTTCAGTGATTTTCTTGGGGCTCCAGGCACGTGGTCCTGGTGCCTGCAGGTGCTGACAATTAGCTTCTGAGGGGTAGGCTGGAGGGGACGAGGCTTCGCGGGTGGGACGGCCACTGTCACCCCGCCACCTCCATCTCCAGGGCTCCTCCGACTGATTTGAGGCCTGAAGGAGTAGGAGGGAGCAGTGAGGCCTGTTTGTAGGACTTTGTGAGCCCCCGAGGAATCCCAGGGCCAAAGTGTGGCTCCGAATGGAGACCCCCAGCGAGGCTTTGTGTCCTGGGGACCAGACACTCTGGGAGCACTAGGTGATGACCCGGACTCCCCCGATGGGCAGGTGGGCAAGGCCACCTGAGGCCTCTTGCATCCAGGGGCTGAGGGCAGTGGGCCATGTGAGGGACTTGGGGGACTGTGGGGGCAGCTGCTTCTTGAGCCCCCTGAGGCTCCTCTGGGGACTCCTCACCTCTTGGGGGTTGAGAAGGCAGGAGCATTGGGTGCTCAGCAATGAATGTTTGCAGGATCCTGCTTTTCCCCAAGGTGGGAAGCGGGAGCACATTTGGAGTTCCCGTGTCCTTCCTTTACTCCACACAAAAACTTGCCCTCAGGGAGTCAGATTTTATGTGTAGTGTTTGAAAATAAACACGCACACACACACAGGGCAGGAGAGGCAAGTGCAGGTGACGGTGCCCAGGCCTCCTACTGAACTGTACAACATGCCTCCTACTGAGCTCCTCACAGGTGTGCACTTTTTAGTGTTTATACCAATGTTTTTAATACCCTGTACTAGTTTCCTGCCTTAACAGAATACACAGACTGAGTGGTTTAAACAACAGACATTTATTGACTCACATTCTAGAGGCTGGAAGTCTAAGATCAAGGTGCACCAAGGCTGGTTTCTTCTGAGGCCTCTCTTCTTGGCTTGCAGATGGCATTTTTCTCCCTGTGTCCCCACAGGGTTGTCCCTCTGTGTGTGTCTGTGTCCTCATCTCCTCTTCTTATAAGGACACCAGTCAGATTGGATCAGGGCCTACGCTGGTGACCCCATTTTAACTCAGTTACCTCTGTGAAGACCCTGTCTCCAAATACAGTCACTTTCCTAGGTAATGGGGGTTTGGTCCCCAACATATTTTTTGGGGGGACACAATTCAGCCTTTAACAGGGGGTCTCACCGGGTCCCATGGGCAATACAGCCCCTATGTTCCTCCCTAGCTGCTCCTGGGGACCTGGGTGTCTCCAGCTTTCCGACCATCCACTTGATACCACCACATTTTCATTTTCATTTCACCTCTGACCTCTGCAGAAGTGTTGAATTGGTTGAATTTTTGGGAGACGGCAGCCACACTCAGCCCATAACATGCACCAATATAAGTCATATCTAAAAAGTCTCAAATCTGGTCTAAAATAAGACCTGCTTTGGTAGAAAACTATGATGCTGTCCCTTCTCGCATGAGCAGAGCAGAGTGTTTGCCTGGGATCGGTGGCGTGGCTGGGTGGCCCGGGCCTGTCCCTAAGCTCCTCCCCAGCACAGTAGAAGAGCTTTTGGCCTTGAGACAGGTGCTGGCTTAGGTGTTAGCACCTTTGCGGCCCTCCCCCTCACCACTGTCCTCTGCCCAAAGAGCCACGCAATGGCCTAGGAACACCAGGCTGCAAGGTTCGGCCTTGGGGCGGGTGGGCGGGGGTGCATGCACCGGAGATGTTGGGGTCCCTTCCAGGCTTGGCTTTTCAAGCGCACGCTGGGGAAGCCCCACAAATGAGGAGGGCGGGGACAGGGGTCTGACGTGGAGGTAACCGCTCCACTTCCAGAAGAAGTCAGCAGGGGTCAGACTCGGCTCAGGAACACGAGGGCCCGCCCAGCGCGAGGAGAGGAGAGTGCTAGGGAGTCTTTCTTGCTTGCTGTGGGTTTCTTATTACTGAAAGTTTACACCCAGTAATGATAAGCTTCCGAGAGGCACTTCCGTCTCTGCCCTCCCCCAGCACAGTGTGTCCCCAGGGCTCAGTCTAACCACAGATGGCTCCCCTGGAAGCTGAAAATGGCAGAACCGGGGTCCTCTGCTGTTGCAGTGGGGGTCTAGTCAGAGCCAGAGTTATGCAATATAAAGAAAATGGTATTTCTTGCACACTAGACCTCGAGATTTGAGATTCAAACCCTCCTCACTCCCCCTGGGAAGCCTGCCAGCAGTCAGCAGGACTCTAGGGTCACTGCACTGAAGCCTCACCCCTGGGAGGGTGGACCCAGAGACCTGACACAGACCAGCTGAGTGAGTGGCCACCATTTAAAGTCCATTCACTTGATTTGTGAAATTTTATTCATCATCATGACTAGTAAGTGTGGCCGTGGAGTGTCCAGGACAGAACCCAGAGGGAAGACGTCTGCCCGGCCACACACCTGCTGAAGAGAAAGGACCATCTGCGCAAATGCCCAGAGGTGGGAGGCACCACCCACCCCAATCCCAGTGAATCCACTTGTTTTCCCTCAGCACCTGTTGGGACACATCTGGGGTCACCTCCCTAAAGATCTTGTCCTGCACAGCAGAGCCGGGAGCAGGCCTGTGAGTGGGCAGAGCTCTCTGCTCTCTGCTGCTGTGTCAGCTGCAGACTTCTTTATGTTTGGATACAGGAAGATTCTGTCACTAGCAAATTAAAACAAGGACAGACAAATGTGCCTTTCTCTCAAGAGATAGCCTTTGATGGACACATCGAGGAAGCTTTTGTCAGGTCTGGCCTCTCGCGTGTCCTGTGTGACGTGGGCTGGTTCTGTCTCAGCTCGGGGTGTTCACTGTCCTCACTTCATATTCTGCTCCTGGGTTGCCTGGGAGACGACGGGGAGGCTGGAGGTGCAGGGCTGGTCCTTCCCCCCCCAGCCTCTGTGTTTGTTCTGTTATATAAAAGGCCAGTCACAGATCAGCCACAGTCCCAACCGCAACAGTGAAATGACATCCGAATCAGAACAGGGGATGGAGAAGAGGAAAGGCAGGTCAGCTTCTACCGCACCACGGCGGGATCTTGCCTGCAGTGCCAGGCACCACCTGCATGGGCTGTGGGAACAGCTGTGACCTGTGGGGTTGGGGCAGGAGACACGGTGGGGGGACCCCATCCACTACTGGACCACCTTCCTAAAGTCAGAGCCACCATTGTGTTTATACTGTCACAGGCGGATGTCACTTTGCTGGTGGCCCTTCTTCTGGTTCCCTGGTAAGTCAGGGGAACCCACTCCTTTCATTTGCAAGGTCCCCTTCCCTGTCATCTTGATCAGAAGCAAGAAAAGGGGAAGCCAAAAAATGACCTGTGCCAAGGGGGTGTATCAGACCCTTACGCCTGGGGCCCTGTGTGAGCAGCCCTGAGGTGCTTGGAAGGACAGGGGTATGGCAGGCTAAGGAATGACCCCCACAGGTGTCTACATCCTAATCCCCAGGACCGTGAACATGGGACCTTACATGGCGAAGGGCACTTTGCGCGTGCAGTCGGTTAAGGGCCTCGAGGTAGAGGTGACCCTGGATTACTGGGTGGGCCCAGAGCATCACAAGGGCCTGGGGGCGGGAGGCAGAGGGTCCGAGGCAGATGGCAACGTGACAGTGGAGGCAGAGGTCAGAGAGAGCTTGGAGGATGCTCCTCTGCTGTCCTGGAGAAGCGGGGTGGGGCACGAGACGAGGGGTGCAGGTGGCCTCTGAAAGCTAGAAAAGACAGGGAAGGGCTCTTCCCTTAGAGCCGCCAGAAGCGACATAGCTCAGCAACCAAATCCTGACCTCCAGAACTGCAGGGGAATAAGTTTGTGTGTGTTAAAAAAATATGTGTTGCTTTCAGTTACCACTAAGTTTGTGGTCGTTTGTTGTAGCAGCAACAGGAAGCTGATACATGGGGTGTGGACACTAAGGAGCAGTTCCCAGTTTTGATCTGGTAGGTGGTTTCTTGTACCATTTGCTTGAATATTATACCTCTTTTAGCCTGTGTGGACATAGCTGAAGAGTGATTGAAACAGGAAAGGGAAAAATAATTGGGAACTGACTAATAAGAACATATAAAATAAAGAGTGTGTATTTGGGGGGGGTGAGTCTTTAATTCCTGGGAACTGGAGTCCCAGGTTGTCATTTCCCCCCAAGCTACGGCTCCGCCTTCCTGTATCAGCGGATTCGGGGCGCACCTGCTGGGTGTGGCACCCAGCCCAGACTTCTGCCCCCCACCCCGCGGCCCAGCTTGAAGGATGACGGCAACACAGGTGGCAAATATTCCCAAATATAAAAGTGCGTTTTGTGCACCTACAGATCACATTAGGCGAGACTAAGACGCCTTTGAAATAACAGTGTCACACGGCCCCTGCACGGCGTTTCCGCGTCTTCACGGCGAGGTCGGCTCTCAGCTGCCGAGGATCCAGTTCCTCCAGTTAAACGTCGCGTTCGACCCGTGAGTCAGGGTCTTCACGGGCGGGTTCACCAGCTCCCATTTCCCTTCCTGTCTGTTTTCTTCACAGAAGCACATACCCAGAGAAGGGATCTAGAATGGAGTTTTAAATCACTTATTAATATTTCATAAAAAGTCAGTCAATTTCAGACTAGTTCTAAAGCCAACGGACGGGGTTGCTCTGCAGCAGACAGGCCGCAGCCGTCCATCCCCTCCTAGCGAAACGCTCACCACTTGCTCTGCTACTACAGCTGCCAGGAATTATAATCTGAGCTGACTCTTAAAACATCCTGCATCTCATTCTTTACATCGTGTGGCAGCAAATGACCAATGATGACGAAGACGATGGCCTGTCCGTCAGCCCCGGCCCGAGGCTGCCCTTGGCAGGAGAGCAGGTGGGCCCAGGCTCGGGGGCACGCGGTCGCTGCAGCCCTGGGTTGGCCGGGTACTGAGGAGGGAGTGTACAAGCCCTGCGTCTTTGGGGTACTTGACTTTGTGGCCCAAAGAGACAAGATCAGCCACGCACCTTTCTCACTAACTGGGCAAAATCTCTGCAGTCCCGGGGCGGCAGCCCAAGGAGTGGCCGCGTGCAGGAGTCCAGTGCCGAGCCGTGGCTCACGATTAGGATGATGCCCGCTGTAGAAAAAAAGAACACCTCAAGGTCAAAGCAGGCACAGCGAGTGCCTTTTATTAGACGGGGTTCCCCAAAGTTGTTGGGGCAGGGCCACCTTGTAGTGTCCCAAAGCCTTGAGAGATCCTGGGGCAGGGAGTAGGCGTGGTTGGCAACAGCCCTCATTTGTGCACTATTCTCCAGAGCACGTCACCTCTCCACACAGTGTCCAGGGGTGCCAGCAGCTGTCTGACAGCTTCAGGGATGGTGTAAGAAGTGACCTGAGCCACCAACCTTTGTGGCTGGCTGCCTGGGCACTGTCAACCACAGATTAGGACTGTGGCTGATTGTAGTGGTGGCCCCCACCCAGGCCTGATCCAATTTGCTTTAGAATTATCAGCCGGTTATCACAATGAGCCTGCTATGACCCCCACTTTAGATAAGAACTTAAGAACTTCCAGAGTCCACTGGCTGAGTGAGTCCCCCTCAGGTGACACGTCACGCCCCAGCCAGCTCTGGGGAAGAGGTGGGAAGGCAACACCTTTGCATAGCTTCATCCAGGACAAAGCAAGAGCGAGGAGACCCCTTGGTGAGTCGGGGAAGGGGGCCTGTGGCCAGACCCAGCAACTCTGCCTAGAAGTTGGTTGTTCTGTCCCTCTGTTCTTTCTTGGTCTCCTTTGTTTCCTAGGACACTGACTTGAGCCATGTGGACACTAGTGGTTTGTGTTGACCCTGTAGTCCTGGGTCCACCTGCACTCAGCCCTGGAGTGGGGTCCCAAGGTGTGGCCCATGGTGAAGCAAGCAAGTGTTTATACACTCGGAGACTGCGGCAGCTGATGCCATATCATACTTTGTTGCTAGAGAATGGGGGGGGGTGTGGTTGGGAGCATTATTAATAATAGGTTCAGAAAATCAGCCAATTTCCATCCCAGAGGTAAGACCTCAAGCCTCCGGGGACTGTTCATACCCGAGGACGGTGAGGCACTTACTGTCCTGTAGGCAGGTGCTGACGATCCGTCCCATGCTCGCTGTGCACCTGTTGACGTATTCATCGTAGCTCTCGGCTGGCATGAGGCAAGAGAGGGGAAATGCAGGCCTGGAGGGGACAGAGGGGGAAGGCTGCCACCCTGGCCCAATGGTAGAGGTTAGGATTGCGCCGCTGCGGTTAGTCGGGAAGGAGAATGTTCTTCCCAGATGGCTCTGCCTCAAGGCAGGGCCCATGGTCGACAGGGAGGCTCCAGTTCTGTGCTCAAAACTGGCAAAAGGCTGACGTTCAATCCCCAGCACGCGTTCCTGATGAACCCGGAGAGGTTCTGTGAGGGCAGAGTCAGACGTGGGATGAGAACAACAGAGGTGCTCTCCTTGACCAAGTCTGGTCAGGCTTCTCTGAACCCTCCTCTCGACCCGGCCCTGACCCATGGGCTTCAGCGTCTGTCCTTGCAGAGTCAGTTTCAGCAAGAACCCCACTACCCTCCATATCTGAGCGGGTTCCTCATCCTCCACCCTCCCCTGGGTGATGTCTGATCACCCTGGCCTGCCTTCAGCAAGACTCCCGTTACGACAGCTTAGCAAGAACTACCCCACCCTCTTCGCAACTTTCTATCCACCAACTCCCACCCTGCTCCTTAACTATAAACCCCCACTTTTCCTTATGTTTGGAATTGAGCACAGTCTCTTTCTGCTCCTGCAAACCCCACTGCCAGTGGCCCCTTGAATATGGTCTTCCTTACCATGTTTAACATCATTGTGAAAAATTCTTCTTTAGCAACAACTAGAAAAGCCCCAGTGTCAGAGAACTCTGGGAGGGCGTACCTGTAATCAGTGTCAACGTTGAAATTCGCCTCTTTCAGCTCTTCCAGGCTCATGAGGGCTGGGGTGGCTTTGCCAGGCTCCCATTTTGTCCATTCAAAGATGCCGGGTTCCACTCTTATCTTAATTTTTTTCTCCAGTTTGAGTTCTGGATTCAACAGAATACTAGTGTTTATCATCTTTATCACCCACTTTGGCCTCATGCAAATAAGTCTCCTCCTAGGTCTTAGCACCTTACACATGAATCTAAATAATGCCTTTCAAACTGTGTTTTTTTTTTCTTGGCAAATATTGTTCTGTGATTGAGCACAGCTGTGCTACATCTGAGTCTATAACTGCCAGGCAGTTGGAAGGTGTCAGAGCAGTGATGACCCTGTGTCTGCCAGGAGGGGACGGTGTCCCGGGAGCTGGTGAGGGTCCAGGCAGCAGGCCCACCTGAGGCTCACCAGATCAGCTCTGCAGCTAAAGCAACGCCACGGCACAGCCGCTGGCCGAGGTGGAGAGCCCACCCTCGAGGACAAGGACGTGGCCAACGACAGAGAATGTCAGCCTCAGGAAGCACGTTCCCGAGAAACACGTACACCAGGCTGGGCAAGAAGTGAAGGGTGAATGGGAACCACCTTCTGGAACATTCTGACTCCTCACAACTCACCCTTCCTGAGTATTTTATATCTTGACTATAAGAAGACCTATAAAGCATGGTCAGCTCATTTTGAGCAGGAAAAAAAAAGACTTCAATGTTTTTACTTGAAATAGAGAAAATGTCATTAAACCCAAACACTGGACATAAAATCAATTCCTCAAATGTGTTCTGAGTCTGTGAAATGAGCTCCTTTGTCCAGGACATTTAGAAGAGGGAGTTAAACCGAGTTCACCAGGCTCCCACTTTCCCCCCAGCCTGCGACGGGCCCATTTCCACTGTGAATAGAGCAGACGAAGAAACAGTCTGCGAGCTTCCCGGGTGGGTGTGGCCACAGACCTCTTTCTTTCGAGGACACCCTGCAGGCCTCTGTTCTATGGGCCACACTTTGGGAAGTGGTCCCTCCGGACATTCGTTGATGCTGGATTTAAATAAAGTTTAGCATGTTAGCATCTCAGACATCAGCCCGAACAGCAGGTTGATCACGTTTGAGGCCTTGTGAAGAAGACTGGGTGTCCTGGTTTTTCTGAATTAACACAGGATTTATAAATGTGTGTCCTTTAAACAGGCATAATAATAATTGACTTTTACATATAGTAAAAGTCAATGAGAGATCATGTTAAAGACATTGACATTGTCATTGTCAGAAAACATTTTTGAGAACTTTTTGTTTTGTACGCGAGAGGCCGAAATAATAGAAGTCAGAAAAATATCCACAAAAAATTGGGATTATGAAAAATGCTTCTGAAGCTGTCGTTCATAGTCTCTTATTATGGAGGCTGGCCAAAAGAATATTTTAAATTTTATTTTTGTGTATTTATTTATTATTCTTTTATTTATATGCTGTTGTTATGGTGAAAGAGTTTGTGTAGGGACAGGAAGATTAAGGCCATCACTAGGAAAAAACCTCACAACTTGGGACAAGGAAAGCCCCGGTGGGAGGAGATGGTTGTCCCTGGCCTGGCTGAACACAGGCCGTCCGTGACCTTTCACGCAGCTCGTTAGTGGCAGCCAGCCCAAGGCAGAAGTTAAAGTGGTTCTGAAGGTTAGTGGGAAAGCAGCGGCCTCTTACGTGGTTTAGAACAAAATACGCTTATTAAATGTGGGTATCAAAGGCTGGGGGTCGGGGAGAACGAGGCACGGGCCCGCCACATTTTACCATATATCTGCATGTGTTTCTTGCTTTGTCCATATCTTCTTACTGTAGTTGTTGGATTAATTATAAATACATTGATCCTGAACAATCCAGGGATAAAGTTACTACACGTCTATTTTGCTTTCTCCACCATAGTTAATAAGAGCTATCCTCAAACTGCACGGCTTAGAGCAAGCACAGCCAAGAGGTTCTCAGGCCCGGAGAACCCACCCGTTCTCCATCCCGGTCCCCCTGCCCTCGTGTCCCTGGAAAGGGCAGTGCTGGAGTGGACGCTCCTCACGACTCATCCCTTCCTGAACAGAGGAGGCCGTGGGGGCTGCTGACCTGAATGCAGAAATAGCGAGTCTGACACGGGGACCACGGCACCTGGGCTGGGGTCCCACCTCCCCTCAACCTCTGTCCCCCGCACTAGAGTCTGTGGCTCAGCAGCTGAATGAAGTCCCGAGGGGGGTGTGTGGTGCATGGGTGTGAGTGGGGGTGTGTGGTGCATGGGTGTTAGTGAATGTGTGTGGTACATGTGTGTACATGTGTGCGCCCTGGTGGGGAGAGGATGAGGGGTGTCAGGAAGCCGTGCCTTGTCCTCAGGGTCAAGCTGCATCATGCTGCACTGAAGTCGTGTATTTTGGGATCAGAGGGTGATGCAATTAACATGCGAACCCCCAACACCAGGTGGACTAAGGGGCATTTCTGTCTCAGCCACCTGAAACACCGCACAGGGGCAGGGTCCCACCCACCATCGGGTGGGACATGACAGAGAGGGAGTGGCTGCAAGGCCGGTGGTCGACAGAAACTGCCTCAACGTTTTCAACAGTGAAAAGTGGATCGTGGCTGCTCCTTGCTGATCAAATTGATTTTTATGCCTCGCAAAACTAGAGACTGGATTGTAGAAGAGAAAGTTTGTGAGAACACAGGGAAGGGCTGGATGTGCCATGTGCCATGGCTTCCAGCCGCCCACCTGGGTTGGAAGGTGCTGGGGCAGGGTCCCCTGGGGGGCCTGGGCACCTGTGGACACGGGAGCTGCTGGGAGCCCGGGGAGCCGGGCGGCACTGGATGGGGCCGGTCACAGCGTTAGGGCAGCTCTGCCTGCCCTGCCTCGGCACTGCTCCAGGTGCCAGTCTGGCAACACCCCGCCTGCAGGCGGTGCCGGTCTCTCCGCCTGACCCCTCTCCTGCAGGGGTGCGCCTCCCCCGCCTGCCTCTCGCACCCCTTCCCTTCACCCTGGGGCTTGTCATTCCAGCCCCTGCAGCGCCCCAGGGGCTCAGGGCCAGACTCCGCTCTGGCTCCAACCAGCGCCCCCCAGACTTGGCTCCTTTGCTCACCTTCTTTTTCCTGCCGTTCACCTGCCCCAGCTGAAAATCCATGGCACGGCCGCCCCGTCGCTATGCCCCAGTGCCTCGTGCCCTCTCTTGCAGCGTTGGTCCCACTTCCCAACCCCCCCCAGTCAGATCCAGCCCTCCACCTACTCCCTGCCAACACCGGGAGGAAACCCCAGGCTCGGCCCACGCGTCTCCATTTAAACTCATGCTCGCTAACCTCAGGCGGGCTCCCAGCTCTGCCCAGTGATCACCCACACTTCCCAGTCCGTGCCCTTCTCCCCGACAGCCACTTCACACCCCCAGCGCACCCCAAACCTCTGACCCCCACCTCCTCGCTCACTTCCTCTGCTGACCTGAATTCCTAGGTCTCTGAGAAGGTCGGGCAAGCCCTCCACATTCGCCCACCTTCCGCACTGTGTTGGGCGCTCTGCCCTCTCTCCTGCCACTGTGGAGGGACGGCCTGCGCGCCTGGCCACGGCCACTCCCTGCCTGGGGAACTAGATCCCGTCCCTCTCCCCACACAAGGAGGAACAGAGCCCAAGCTCCAGAACAGCTGCCCTGCTCCTGGCAGGAATTTTCTCCTTCCTGTAGGTGGGAGCTGCAGAAGCATCTGCCCTTGGCTTCCTAACACACATCAGCCTCGATGGCACCGGACAGTTCCCCCTGGCAGATCGCGCTGCCTGGGAAGAGTCGTGCATTTCGGACTCAGAAGGGACCGCAGCAGCTCCCAGCTCTCTGGGTTTCTGATGCCCATTCCTGGGTACTTCTTTAAACACTGGGCAGAAGGAGGCCAAAGGGGAACCGCTTGAGGACAGGCCCCACACTCAGCTATGCCGCCCCTACTGGTCCCCCAGTCCTGGCATTCCAGAAACATTCCTGGCTCGTATGCCTGCTGGCCGTCCTCGTGCCCGCCTTGTGACTCCGATGTGGCCATCCATTACAATCATCCAGTCCCCCCCACTCCCCGTGGAGAATAGCCATGAGGTGCAGGCAACAGGAGAAGCTCCCTGAAGCGCTCACCGACCTTCCAGGATGAGTTTGGCCGTCTGCACACAGCGGAGGGCGGGGGAGGTGAACGCAGAGGTGATTCTGGCACCACTGTCCAGCAGTGCGGCCCCTGGAAAACAGCAGGTGGAAAATGCCCCTTTGTAGTTCTAGCCTCTGACGGGCAGCTGGCTCCCCACGAGGGCCCCAGATGCCCACCCCCTGGCGGACACACCCCACATAGCCCCCTTGAGTGTAGTGGAACCTGTCACTATGTTACGTTATATGGCAGAAGAGAGAAGATCCCAGGTGGTCCTGAGCAAGTCAGGTGAACCCATGAAAAGCAGAGATTTTCTCCAGCCAGTCACAGAAAAGAAGTCAGAGAAATCTGAAGTGAGAGAGAGTCAGCATGCAAAAAACATTCCATTGCTGGCTTCACAGATGGGGACCACGTTGCAAGGAATGTGCACAGCCTCCAGGAGCTGAGAGCCGCCCCTAGCTAACAGCCAGCAAGGAACAGACCCCAGCCCTCCAACAGCAAGGGTCTGAACTCTGCCGATAGCCGGAATAGGCCTGCAGGGGACCTGAGCTCCGGATGGGAACTCGGCTCAGCAGAGACCTTAATTTCAGGCTTTGAGACCCTGAGCAGAGAGCCAGCCACGCCGTGCTGGGTTTCTCATCTGCAGAGCTGTGAGCCACAGCAACAGAAAACTCAAGACCTGCTGAGGCTTATGGAAGGACAAACTACAAACCACACCTCCTCTTGTGGTAGCTGAAGCCCTGCCCTTTGGGAAAGAAGCAGGCCTCATGGCACAAAGCCACACGGTACCCAGGCCAGTGAGGCTGTAGTGGAGGCTGTCATGGGTTGAATTGTGTTCCTCTCCCAAAAAATGACATGTCGGAGTCCTAACCCCTCCTACCTCAGAATATGACTTTATGTGGAAATAGGGTCTTTACACAGTCATCAAGTTTAAGGGGGACACCTCAATCAAGTTAAAATTAGGGTGGGCTCTTATCCACCTTTATAAAAGGGGGAACTTGGACACAGAGGCACACACAGAAAGAAGACAATGAAGACATGAGGAGAAGACGTCCATCTACAAGGCAAGAAGAGAGGCCTGGGATGCATCTTTCCCTCGCAGCCGCAGAGGGACCAGCCCTGCCAACGCCTTGATCTGGGACTTGCAGGCTCCAGAGCCGTGAGGCGGTAAGCAACTGCTGTTTGAGCCACCCAGTCCGTGGAACTTTGTTACAGCAGCCCCAGCAAACATACAGAGGCCAACAATTGCCCACATAGACACCCATTCACAATACTCCCAAATGCACACACTGAGAGAGTCGCAAACGTCTATGTGAGGATTCAGGCATGAAGCACAGAGCTGCAAGGTATGTTACAGATGATGCACACATACAGACACACATGGTGCGCACACACACATCCCCTGCACACTGAGCACAGTGCCCCGCCTTAGAAGGAGCCCTGGGGGGCTGTGGGGAGCAGGCTCACAATGACTCCCGGGAGAGTGACTGTCATCTCCTCCTGACCCCGCGTCCAGTGACCCCACGTTGGAAGCCTGAAATCAGTGGCCGTGCGAGTTCAGTATTTTCACCACTGAAATCAGAAAACTACAGATCAGGGCTCCTGCCCTGCCCAGAGCCCGTGGTCAAGACTTCTGAGCACACCACTGGTGGGCTGGTCCCAGTGAGTCCCTTGGTTAACCAGCCATGGGACTTGCTTCTTGAGATTCAACTTTCTGAATTTATAAAATGAAGATGAACTTCATGGTCTCTTCCATCCCAGAAAACTCAATCATGTGGAACTAGAACCCCCAGACATAAAATGAAAGCTCAAAGTGACAGATTTTTAAATAAAATCAATGAGGAGATGTGGTTTTTAATTTTTTAAATGCCATCCCTGGTGTACACAGAGGCTGTTGAATTTTCCTCCCCTCTTTCTTTATTTTCACGCCTGTCTTTCATTCCTCCCGACTCCCCCAACCATCCATCCCTGGGCCAAACCTCTGCACATCCATCTTCTAGCTGCGTGGCCTTGGGTGAGTTGCTTAACCTTTCTGAGCCCACCCTCCCCGCAAGCAGGGACGACGCTGACACCAACACCGAGGGCACCCAGTGAGGGCTCAACACATGCTGGCTACAGCCACTATTGTTTTCACTGTCCCCTCCTCCAGACACCCCCAAACATACCTGTAATTCTGGACTGGAAAACGCCACACGAGGATAGTGGCGGGTCGTTTTCAAAGCCTTTGATGCCATTGCTCCGTCTGGGCAGACTGCAGGGGAAGTTCAGGTCTGGCCTGTGGTATTTTCCTAAATTATAAATAAGCACCAGGCACTCAGTTTCATCCAGTTAGTGCGGACTCATTCCACAAAACTCCCAAGACCAAGACCCATTCTACGAGCAAGGTTAGAACTTAAATTATTGTCAACTGTGTTGTTTCCTGAATGTGCTCTGTGGTGTGGCTTCAATTCGAGGAGAAAATGCTGCTCAGGCGGCCATACATGCAACATTTCCTCAAATGCAGAAAACTTAGATTTCAGCCCCAGGAACCAAGTGACCCTCTTGGCCTCCCAGAACCTCTCATGAAGATTCACTCGTGCAATTTTCCTGATAAAGAACCAAGTGTCTCCATGAGTGATTTCACCTAACTTGGTAAGAATCGCAAGTTGGCATCAATTAATTAGGTGAAATTTGACCCATTCCCATAGCCTTAAATGTATCATGGTGCTCAGGGGACAGATGCCCCTGTACTGAAGGCCAGGCTAGAGACCAGGTGGGTGCACTGGGGCCCTGCCCACCTCCCCCGCCCCGCCTGCACAGTGCACTTTGAGCTTGACCTTGAGTTCTAAGATCCAACAGTCTGGGGGCAAATCTCCTCTCTGTGTGACTAGAAACAAACGACCTAATGTCTCTTCTCAGTAGAGGGGGGAGTGATGGCGATGCCGTGATGAGTCAGTGAGACAGTGCCCAGAGCCCAGCCTGGTGCAGCGTAAGCGGTAGCATGTGGTGGGGCTGGTCTCATTATCAAAATGATCGGTTGTCCTTACAGAGGATGCCACACCACGCCCTCCAGTGCGCTCTGGTTTCCCCTCACATCCTCCCAAGTCACCCCAAACTCCCAGCTACCAGTAGATCCTAGCAGCCACACTGACTTTCCTGAGCCCCTGGCGCCCAGCCTTTCACAGACGCAGGGGGAGGCAGCAGCTAGCTTGCATGCCCTGTTTCTTAGGTTCCATGCAGGATTTTGCTGAAAACTCCCTTCCTGGAATTTCCACTGGCAGAGACTCTTGTTTGAACCATAAGCTTTAAAGGCCTTTATTAAATGCCAGTGTTTGCTGTGTTCATTGGGAAAGGTAGTTTTAAAATCTTTTTTTTTTTCGGAGAGAAGGTCCATCAGTTTTATCGTATTTTCAAAGGCATCTGTGATCCAAAAAATGTTAACACACTCCATTTAGGTCTTTTGCTGTCACTGACACTTTATCTGTGGTCCCTCTGGGCAGCCAGGAGAAGAGCTCAGAAGAGGACAAGGATGTGGGAACAAGGACATGGGGACAGGATCAGGTCCTGGTGGGAGCAGAGTCTGTGCAGAAGATGGGGTGAGGGGGCCCTGAGAGGGACGGGTGCTGGGCCAGAACCAAACTGAGCAGAGAGGACAGCAGAGTCCCCAAATCTCTCTGTGTCCCTGGGGTTGGTCACCCTGGGGAAAGATGTGGCCAAATACCCCACTGTAATTTAATAAACCATGCAATATACAAAATTCAGACAAATTAGATGTCGTTATTCACTTTATCAGGGGCTTCTCTACCTTGTGAAAAGATCCACCCAGAGTTTCCTTTCAGCTGGGAATTTCTAGTTCCTTTAAAATATTTTCCCTCATAGGTGACTTGAGTGTCTAGATGACCAAATCTGTTTTCTTTTTCTATGAAGTCCAATAACTATTTTTGGTGTTGATTGTTTTGTACTGGTTCTCCCCCGCCACCACACACACAAGGGCGTGATGTGTCATTTCAAGGGACAGTTTCAATAGCTGCTTTATTCCAAGAAAGTTTCTTACATGTTTGAATGTCAATGTGTCCTCAGGCCCACCTGTTGCCTCACTGCTTCCTTCTTAAGCCTTTGCATCTCTACTTGGCCTGGTGTTATGGAGACAACCACATTATCAGCTCTGTGTGTGCTTGGAGGCGTGTTTGGTCATGATGTCATCTGCTCAGATTTTTCTGGTGTGCACTTATCATCTGCCAATGGTTTTCCTCATTCACCTTCCCTTTCTTGTGCTTGCTGGGTTCCTGGAGGGATCCCAAAAGGGCTCAGCTAGCCTACCAACTGCGAATGGGTTTTATCACTATGTTCAAAACCTAATTGATATAATGAGCTGTGGCTTAGAAACTGTGACACTATAGGCTTTCTGTTAGGAGATGTGCATCGATGTGGGCATGGATCATCAGCACAGAGACTGGCTTGGGGGTGAGTGTACTCACAAGCACTGTTCTTAGTTCTTGGCATTCAAAGGGGCAAAGTTGGGGTGTGCGAGAGACATGCTCAAGAATATGTCCATTTGTCAAGCAGCATAGCCAACAATTGCAGCAGTTAGGATTAGTTTGGAGAGATTCAGAGGTGAGACAGAGCCACAGCACGTGCCAGCAGCTGTAGGGTTCAGGCTGCCCTGCTCTAAAGTCAACGTGGCACTCACTAACCAAATACCAACGTGTGCTGCTAGGGTAAAAGACCTGTCCAAGCATGTACTCGTGGACTGAGTTACTATCAATAACCATCCCTCCGTCTTCCACAGAGTAGTTGAGGTAAGACGCTTACAGACACCACACATCCCCAAATGTATACGTGTAACACCTCTGGAGAAAGATGTAGCAGACATGCATCCCACATATGCAATCTCCACACAGTCAACCTACAGAACAGCAATCTAGGGGATCCATCCAAGGAAATGGAGAGGGGGCTTCATTTATCTTTTGTCAGACCTATGGCATTTCTGTCTGTCGATCCGCCTGGGCTCGACCTACCGTCGGGAGTGGAACACTGCCGCAGCCACGACTTCCCGAAGATCTGGTCCACTCTCTCCCCGTGGCGCACCACCAGCACACTCTTCCTCGCAACTGTGGCCTGGAGGGAAGGAGGGCACATGCAGTTTAACATCCAGCCGTCAGACTCGCGCCAACAGCGGCTCTCCTTGTCACCCAACTGCTGTCCCAGAGAGGGAACCTCCTCCTTTGTTGGTACCAATAGCTATAGCCCATTTCATCAAAGTCATTACAGTGAAAGAGGGGGAGGAATTGGGAGCCCTTTCAATTTCTTCCGACGTTTTGCTTTCTGGGCATTGTAACATCATAAAGGAAATGAAGAGAGACGGGGTTGGCCTGCAACATAGCACATCTGCTTCTCCATTTTTCTCTCTTTCCTAAGTCCTTATCTCCCTAGAGACTTCTTAGGACATTATCTCTGTCTCTATGTTATAATATGTATCCTTATAGTATAGGTTTGTTATGATATGTTATTGTAATATAGATATAGATGATCTGTCATCTATCTATTTATGTATCCATCTAGTCTTCTCCTTTGCTGGAACTCTTCCTCTTCTGAGGAGCCCCCCAGGACTGCCCCATGTTGGCATGTGAAGGGGCAGTTGTCCAGCGGAGGCTGGGTGTGAGTTCTGTTTCTCAGCACCGAGGGAGGAGCCCTTCCTCATACCCCTTGCTGTTTTCCCATAGCTGGCCACTCTCCCCCTGAGTGCTAGAGGAAAACAGTATTTTGTTTTTGTTTCTTCTTGGCAGGAGAGTGACATTGGCAGTGGCCAGCAGCTTCGAGGAGACAGTGGCTCTCTGGTGCATCCCTCCCTGTCTCAGGCAGCCCCAGGATGGCCTTGAAGCCTCCAGGTCGCAGGGAGGACACCCACACTGTTCTTGGGGAGGCCTGTGCTTCAGGGAAGTAACCCAAGGGCCACACTTCAGGCAGTGACATGGGCCATCATTTAGGAGGGGGCTCCTATGTGTGTTGTGGGGGTGTGTCTGTCCTCACGGGAGCTGTGCTGCCCTTTGTCCCATGCTGTGGGCGGCTGGTGGGGCGGAGGGGCCTCCAGGGGAGCCTGCTGCAAATGAGATGGAGGGAGTCAATGAGAGCAGAGGATGATCCCATGGTCAGAGAGCAGAGTGCTAGGGGCTACCAGGGCAGTGTGAGCCCTGCTCTGGGAGCCCCAGAAGTAGCTGGGACCCTCAGGGGAAACACCGAGACTTGGCTGTTACCGTGGGGGGCACTACTGGGCCAGCTGAAGTGGATCCTGCACTTATATCCCCAGAGAGGCACTGCCCAGCACCAGGCCCGTGCTGCCTGGGGGCTCCATGCTACAGCAGGAGCAACACAACCCAGGGGTGCTGTCTGCTGGCTCCAAGGGCTCATGCCATCAGCATCCCTGTGACATGGCATTGTGGGAGGGAGAGTGTCACATGCTAGGCCTCACAGCTGCAGTCCCCAGGGTCCCTCCCTCAGAGAGCTGCAGGTCTCCCTGGACCTAGGGGCAAACATGGAAAGTCAGGTCACGGACCAGGGTGGGAGGGCAGAGTGGATGCAGGAGGTGGGTTGGGTGCTTCTGGCAGAGGCAAGACTTGGTCACACCTGCAGCTGAGGTGACCAGGCAGGACAGCTGGGCAGGAGGCAGCGCAGGGGCCCTCCCTCTGCCCTGCCCATCCTGACCACACAGCTCTCTGGGTTGAAATGGAGCAAGACTTCCTCGTGTTTTGCTACTGAGCGGGGTGAGGAAGAGAGGTGACGAGGCATGGTCCTCCTCTGCGGAGACCCCCACGTGCCTGCCCAGACTGCCTTGACTTCCCCAAATCCTAGAGAGGGAATCACAAATACCTTTAACACCAGACATACCCATGAGGAAGTGACTCATTTTAAACCGGCCAATGCCCCTGCTCATCCCTTCTAGATCTGCTTCTGCTCACAGGCATCGAGCCTGAAGTCTGCACCAAGCGCTGCTTCTTCCAGCAAGAGTGGCTGGGGATTGCTGGGAAGGAGGGGACTCCATAAAGTAGGGTGGGGACAAACCTGACCTGCCCCACAGGTGTTCTGGAGCCAGACCCTGTGGCTCCCTTGTGAAGTCCACACTGACGTGGACAAAGCAGAACTTCGAGCTGACCTGAAGGGACCGTGCCGTTCTCGATGGCTCTGACTACACTTGGCAGGTACACAAACCGTGGTATTTGTGAGCCAGTGAACACGTGTGCAGTCTTGTGTGCACACTTTCTCAGGGCCACGGGCTGGGTCTTCACAATGAGTGTGTAGTCAAGGCAAAGGGAACATTGTTGTCTCTGGACTGCAGATGTTTGCTTCTGGATGCAAACACTCACCTCCTAGGGCAGAGCTCCAAGGGGAAAGTTTATCTTGCTGTCTTAAAATTTTGAAGTGTGGCTGTGTGGGAATTGCCTATACCAACACCAAGAGTCATTTTCCCCCCACGAGCGTGAATATTAAAGTATCCCATCCCGTTCCCCTGCCAGGGCAGATCTGCAAGTAGGTAGAAAACATGCATGTGCCGGGAAGCTCAGTCTGCCTAGTGACAATCTAAGTCAATGCCTTGGGCTGAGGTTTTGCATTTGGGGCATTTTCTTCCCTGAAGAGCCCAGAGCATTTGAACTTTGAAAAGTGGAGCTTTGCAAATGGAATATGGTGACAATGCGGGAGAAAGGTCTGCAGGGAATGGAATGGGTTAACCCCTGGTCTTCTCCCGCAGGGACGCTTGTGATTGGGTGCAGGGCCCACCTGGACGACACAGGATCGTCTCCCCACCTCAAGATCCTTGACTCAGTGCCACCTGCAAAGGCCCTTTTTCTGTACCAGGTCACACGCAAGGGCTCCAGGGCTTAGGACCTCAGGTCTCCGGGGCATCATGCAGCCTCCCACGGGTGCCTGTCGCCACACTTTTCTTTCTTACTACACGGATGGGGTGAAGTCAGATGAAGTGAGGGGTCCGGTTCACAGGGAGACAAATGCTCTGTTTTCGTCCACTGAGCGCACCAGTGAGTTCAGACAGGCTGAGCTCTGAGCGCAGGCTTCCGCTGCCGTCCCTCCTCCTCAGTCCGGAAGGGGGCACAGCCTGGGCACAGCCGGGCTCAGGCCTGCTCCCTTCCCCCGCCGAGGGCGGCGAGTCCAGCCTGCGCCGCGTCTCCTGGAGCCCAGGAGTCTGGTGCGAGGAGCCCTGCTTCCTCCCCGGCACCCGGCTCCTGCCCCAGCTCCTGTTTGGGCAGAGCCCACCCCAGCCTGGAAGCGGCCTCTGGGGAGCCAAAGGGCTCTCGGGGAAGGAGGGAGGGCATGTCAGTCAGCCGGGGCTGCCCCAGCAAGGACCACAAGTGAGGCAGAAATGAGTTCTCTCCCAGTCCTGGAGGAGGGAAGTCCGCGGTCAGGGTGTGGCAGGGCTGGGTCTTCTGAGGCCCTTCTCCTTGGCGTGTAGACGGCGTCTTCTCCCTGTGTCCTCACAGGCCATCCCTCTGTGTGTGTCTGTGTCCTCATCTCCTCTTCTTGTAAGGACACTGGTCAGACTGGATCAGGGACACTCTCAAGACCTCATTTGAATTTAATCTCCTCCTTAAAGGCTCTATCTATAGATAGGGTCACATTGGGAGGTACCAGGGATTAGGACTGCAGTATAGGAATTTTGTTGGAACACAGTTCAATCCATAACAGAGGGTGAGCTCTAGCCTCAGGGTGATCTGATAACAAATCCCGAAAGGGCCATTTGGTCATTCTGTTGTTTATTAAATGAGCTTTACAGACCAGGCCCCAATCCCCGCTCTGGGGACTCAGGAATGAGCCAGACCACAGCATCCCCCACTTCTGGGCAGCAGCAGCCTCTGGGCATCAGGGCCTGGCCTGTGGCAGACACCTGACACCCCGTTTCATGCTGTCCCAGCAGGCTGATGTGGGGGTAGGAGTCCGTGTGCTTCCAATCGAGCTTCCTTAGCCCCACCTTTCAGATCCCGAAAATAGGGAGGTGGCAGGAATAACACCTCCCCTCTTGGTTGGGGGGCTGGGATGAGACATCCTAACATAATGTGTGTGCACACGGCAGGGCGCAGAGGAACTGATCTGGACTCACCACGGGTCAGAGAGGCGTTTTCCCTGCAAACAGCCAGCTGCAGGTGCAACCCCCTCTTGGGACTCCCTTTGTGAGGAAGAGTGAAACCTCAGATCAGAGGACTGACCTTCCTAGTGCACAGACAGAGGTCAAGGGACCTTCAGGGAGGGGCTGCCTGTCCTCAGGGTCCCCACCTGGCAGCCTGCACTCCTGCATGTACCCCTTGGGGGTGGCAGGGCTCAAGGTGTCCCATGTGCCAGGACCCTGGCCCCGAGGCTGCTGTCCCTCCAGGTTACAGGACACGGGCTCCTTCCCCTCACCTCGCCCAGTCCTGCCTCAAAAGATGAGAAGCCAAGGCACTGGTGGAGGTGACTTCTTTGGGGTTACTTGGCTAGTTAATGAGGGATTGGGGTGAGAACTCAGGATTTGGGCGGTGCTGGGTCCCTGCCTCTTCCCCGCCCAGTGTCCAGGTGCCATGACTGATGCTGCCTTCAGGAGCACCAGACAGGGCACTTAGCCATGAGGGGGTGGCTCCTCCCTGCCTGGGGCAAATGGACCAGAGTGGGGCCCCTCATGCCTCAGCTCTGGTGGAACCCACGTCCGGTCTGTGCTCCAAGGCAGCAGGGAGGATGTGTCTACAGAACAAAAGCTGTACCCAGGAAGCTTGTCCACCTTGGACTTAATACACAATGTGGCTTTGCTTAGTTTACCTTAAAAAAAGGAATTCTATTACCTGCAAAGCCTGCACGCTGCTGAAACTCCTAGACGTTTGTGGAGGAGGAAATTCCGCATTTGGTCGGCTTCCACCTTCGCCATCCTTTCTGGAGTTCAGGTCTGTGGCCAGACAGAAGGTGTATATCCTTTGGAGGAAGAAAATCAAAGCCATGAACGGAGACGCAAAAGAGAGGTTGTTGCCATAGAAACACAACATCTGGTCATGCACGTGCTTGAGAACGTTCAGGACAACCTCGGCAGAGAGGGTTGGTGTGAGGATGAAATGAAACAGTGTGTGCACATCATAGTAGATGTGTATTATGTGGTTGTTTTGTTACTACTATCACCATCTGTGTTGGTTAATTTTTTTGTGTTAACTTGGCTAGACCACAGTACCCAGAAATGTGATCAAATGTTATTTTAGAGTTCACTGTGAAGGTATTTTTAGATGAGATTAACACTTAAATCAGTAAACTTTGAGTAAAGCAGATGACCCTGCATAGGGTGGGTGGCCTCATCCAGTCAGTGGAAGGTCTAAGAGAAAAGACTGAGGTCCCCTGAGGAAGAGGGCATTCTGCCTCCTGACCGTCTTTGGCCTTGAGCTGTAACATCAACTTTCCCCGGGGTCTCCAACCTGCTGGCCTGCCCTGCAGATTTTGGACTTGCCAGGCCCACAAGCTTGAGCCGATTCCTTAAAATAAATCTCTCTCTGTCTCTCTGTCTTTCTGTCTCTCTCTGTCTTTGGGCAGCCCTGGCTAATACGCCATCCACTTAAATTCACCTTCTAAAACAGAGGTTTACAGACGGACGTGCCTGGGACGCAGGAACGAGGAGGGAGCAGACACATTGAGGGGCCGTGGGAGCACGTGAAGGAGTAGATGTGTCTAGTAGAAGGAGTAGATGTGTCTAGTAGAAGGAGTTGCAGGTATTGAGGCGATTGCTGCCTTCCAATGACTCGAGCAAAGTGCCATGGGGTGGACAGGTGCTCAGGAGCTACGGGGATGACTGAGGTAAAGATCATGGCAAACGGGTAGAAAGAACTCCAGGCTCCAGAATAGTAAGGGGGTGATGGGCCCCCAAAGTGAGTGTGTCTGGAAGGAACAGGTGGGTGGCCAGAGCAGACAGTGCATGAGAAATAAAGAGCCAACAGTCACATAAATCCTCCTTGGAACAGCAAATGATTGATTTTTCCAAGGGGAAGATCTTGAAAACTCTATTTAAAAATAATCTACAAAAAAAAAAATCTACAGTCATAGTCCAGTGGCTGGCTATTCGTGCGTTTCTCGAGCAGGAGTGCTGTACTATTTCTCTGGCTTGCATTAGGCATGACAAGTCCTTTGCCCATCCATTATTTTCTACTAACATTTTGAAATTCCATTAGGAGAACTTGGGATATTTCATGTTTAATTCATGTTAGAAACATGGAAAACACAACAAATTAAAAAAGAAGAAAAAAATTCCATAATTCCCCACCTCAGTTAACCACTGAATCTTACCCTATGTCCCTCATCCATCCACACATGGGACTGTTTCCTTATGATCTTTTTGAATTTGAACCACTTTTGCAGGAAAAGAAAATTGCATAGTCTAGGAGAAGGTGAAAAGTATCATGGACTAAAATAAAGTGGGGCAGCCCGGTGAGGGCAGGCTGCAGTGTTAAACACGCGGGACAGAAAAAGACCCTCAGGTGATGCAGGTGCCATTTGGAAAAGCCTGAGGGAGGTGAGTCACAGGGCGCAGGTGTGCAGGGCCGCAGCCTGGCAGAGGAAACAGCCCAGGGGGCCCAGCTGCAGGGGGGCTGGTGCTCAGAGCAAGCGGGGTTGGTTGGAGGGTGTCGAGCCCACGCACCATGAGGGGGTCACTTCCTCCTGGCAGTTAAGACTAGATCATGGGGTTCGGGGCAGAGCAGGGAGCCGATGGCCACAACCCAGGTGACCAGGTGGGAGCCGTGGAGGGCACGAAAAATGTTCAGATTCCAGGAAAATTTTGAACGTGGAGCCAACAGCGTTTTCTGCTGGATCACATGCAGAGCCTGAGAGAAGTGAGGGGTCCAGGGGACTCCCGGCTTTTGGCCCAAACTGGAAAGACAAGTTGCCCTTGAATAAGATTAGAAGACCACGGAGTGGAGGAGAATTTGGGACAAAGAGCTGGAATTCGACTTTGGACATGGTCAGTCTGGAAGGTCTACTCGCAATCCACAGGGAGCCCCTAAGCCGGCCTGGACAGCAAGCGTAGGGCTCAGGGAAGAAACGCGGCTGCAGAGGAGCCGGCGCGCAGAGGGGACGAAAACTGCGTGCTGGGCACGGGGCTCACAGACGCGTCCAGGGGTTGAGCCAGGCCCCAAAAGAAGGAGGTTAGAGCAGAGGAGGGGAGGACGGGCAGCTGCCCAGTGGGAGGAAACCAGGGAGGAGAGGCCCTGGGTGCTTGGGAGGCCTGGTACAAGGGTGGGCGGCTGGGTGCCTGATGCTGCTGCCGAGGGTCAGGTAAGAGGGCACGGAGGCCTGGGTGCTGGACACACAGTGTGGAGGGATCGGCCACCCGGGCAAGGGCAGTTTCAGTGGGATGGTGGCAGAGGAAGCTCGGCCGGACAGGGTTTTGCAAGAGAACAGGAGGAGAGCCGCTGGAGACGGCAAACACAGGCAGCACTGGCCAGGGGTTTTGCTACAGAGAAATGGGTGGCAGCTGGAGGGCAACGGGATAAAAGAGGTTTTGCTGATTATGTTTTTTTTTTTTTTTTTTTTTTTTCTTGGTCCATAGATTGGGTGGCTTAAAATGATTATGTTGTTGTAAGGTAACAGCGTGTTTGTCTGCTGGTGGGAGTGACCCAGGAGGATGCAGGGGACAGTAGATGACACTGTTGCAATGTCCTTGGAGGGTGTGAGATGCCCAGGAGGGCCAGGCCGAGCAGCACCAGTGGGCAGGGTGCCTTGCTAGGAGACTGCATGGGGCCTCACTAATGGGGAGAAGAACACATGGGCCTGGAGGCCCGGGTGGTGGCGTGGTGGAGAGCGTCGTGCACACTCTTCTGGCTGCGTCACCTCTTGTGGCATGAGAGAGAGAAGGAGGACAGTGTGTGGAAGGTGTGACTGGGCATGGATGGGAGCGTGCATGGATGACGCAGATGGGGATGTTGCAGGCAGAACCTGCAGGTGAGATCCAGCAGTGTGGGGTGGTTTTCTCCAGCATTTTCTGTGGGTTAGGGCTTGGCCAGGTGAGTCTAGGCAGCAGAAGGGACAAGGGCGTAGGGGATGTTCAAGGGAGTGATTGCAAGGGTTGGACGTGGAAGTTAACTGGGGGAGGAGGGAGGTGGGGAGGAGGCATGTGAAGGGCGGGGAAACAGGCAGCTTGGGGGATGGCTCTCCTGGTGAGGTGGGGAGTCTGTGGGGTGAGGGTGCATGCATATGTTTATCTGCATTTGTGCAAAACACAGTGTAAACACAGTTACATACACCAATGCTATCAGAATTATTTGAAAATATTTTAATGGCTGCATAATATTTAGCATATGCATATGTCATAATTTGTATAACCATTTCCCTAATTGTCAGAAATGTAGGTTGCTTCCATTTTTTCAAAACTACTATATGTAAACTGGCAAAGAATACCTTTGTATGCAAATCCCGGTTTCTTTCTTCCCTAGGATGGGGTCCCAGAAGGGGATCCACTGGACCAAAGGGTAAGACCGTTTCTAAGGTTCTTGGACACATTGCTGATTTGCTTTCTAGAAATTTTCACTTTCACCTGCTTTGAAGGAGACACTCAACTCATTATGTGCTCACTGGTGTTAATACTGTTTTTATATTAAAAACACAAAGAACAAAAAACCTTTTCTGATTTGCGAGAGGGAAAATTGGGCCTCGTTTCT
The DNA here is from genome assembly GCA_023783475.1 of Daubentonia madagascariensis. NCBI lineage: Eukaryota > Metazoa > Chordata > Mammalia > Primates > Daubentoniidae > Daubentonia > Daubentonia madagascariensis. Next base: position 9,805,535 of record JAKFHU010001482.1, on the reverse strand, counting down.
TGGGCGTTTCTTTTATTGCCGGTGAGCAGGTTGTTTACCCCCATTTATTTCTCTCCTGTAGTACATGTTCTTTGGCCACTTTTTCTCTCAGAGCCTTAGGGTTTTCTCAGCAAGTTTTGAATGAAGTCTTTGTGTGTGAAGAACACGACAGACAGCTTGTTGGTCAGCTGGGGCCAGGGCGGACGGCGTCCAGGGATGCCAGGCCACAGCAGGAGGCAGGGAGGCAGGGAGGCTCCAGCAGGTGACCCTTAAGGGGCCGGCGACTTTAACAATATCCTCTGAAAAGCATTGCTCTCATCTTGTTCTTTGGGTTGTAATGTTCCTTATGAGTTTTAACAAACAGACGTCTTAAATTTCAAGCATTTAATAATCACCACTAAAGATAGATCCGTGAAGTCTCACTTTGAGATCCCTCTGTTGCTTCTGAGCTTCCACAGCTCTTCCCAGTCCAGAAATCAGACACACATCCCTTTAAACTGACTTCAATTTTTAAAGTGATTTTCTTTTTCCACTTAATCCTTGACTCTGCCAGGAATCATTTTCAGAGCATGATGTGAGGGGATATAAAATCCCGTTTCTCTCCTGTCTCTGGTGCGCCCTTTGTCAGATGTGACCCTTCTGGGGAGCTGGTCCTGCCCCTCTGATCTGCTTTTCTTCTTTCCCTCAAGCCGCGACCGTATTATAGATTTATAGCACATTTTACACATCTCGTAGGGTAAGTGTCTCCTCCCATTACTTTTATTTGTCAAAGTTTTCTCGGCACTTCTCTCCTGTTTATTCTTCCAGATAAACTTTCCATTCATGTGGTGAAGTTCCAACAAACGTTCTCATTGGGTTTTCACCTAGAATTTCATTAAACCTGGAAATGACCCTGGCAGAAATCGATACATTCCCATGATTCACCTTTCTCAGCCAGGAGACATGGCATTTTTCTATTTATTCAGCCCATTTGTGAATGTTTGCATTTCTCTCACGGAGGCCTCCAGCCCCCTAATTCTCACAAAGCCAGCAGTAGGTCCCTGCGCCTCCGTCCCGAGGCCTGTCTGGAGCCAGGAAGGGCATCATTTCTCCTGCGTCTCAGCGGTCTGCCCTGCGCTCCCACAACCACATGCCCTGGGCCGTTCATTGTCCGCATGGTGTCTTGCTTTGGTTTATTTCCTGTGTTTCTTGAATTGTCTGCAAGTTGTACCTTCTCTTTCCATGTCATTGTTCCCTGTCCTGTCTTGATCTGTGAACCCCTGCTGGTGGGGTCCAGGCCAAGCAGATTTACTTTGTTCATAAATTCTCCTAGTGTCAGATGTCAATAGATATGAAATGCAAACTTGAGTTGATCATATGAAGACCAAGAATATTGATGCTCATATTTGAACCATTGAGAGTTCCCTCTCCAAATTAACATGCTTAGAGCAGCAGAGGCACAATTTGTACTCTCAAGTTAACACAGGAAATGTTGGTTGGTTTCTCCTTCCTGAGGGTAAAGCAGGGGGACCACCCCCCCGCACACTGTGGCTCACCTTGCAGACGGTAAAGCCTAGTTATCAATAAATGACATCTGTGGGGTTTACAGAGAGAAAATTGAACTTTTTTTTGCTAGTCTTTCAATGAGATGCAATCAAGATTATGACGGAAACACTGGTGGTGGGAGAAGAGAAGGAGCTAAGCATTTCAACATTTGTTTTGCTCTTTAACTTAAGAGAACCACTTGATGGTTGACTTACCCCATAGAAACAGATGTGTTTAAATTCTCCCTAGTTCTTAAAAGGACATAGCTACAGTCTGTAGGGCTGCATGGACAGCGCCCATGTTAGTGTGCTTGGGTGGCTGTAACAAAGTCTATACTCTGGGTGGCTTAAACGCCAGACACTGATTCTCACAGTCCTGGAGTCTGGAAGTCCAAGGTCAAGGTGCAGCAGGGCTGGTTTTTCCTGGGGTGTCTCTCCTTGGTGTGTAGACGGCTTCTTCTCCCTATGTCCACGCAGGGTCATCCCTCTGTGTGTGTCTGTGTCCTCATCTCCTCTTCTTACAAGGACACCAGTCACGTTGGATCAGGACCCACCCTGATGACCTCATTTGTACTTAATCACCTCTTTAAAGGTCCTCTCTCCAAATAAGGTCAAAGTCTGATCCCCAGGACCTCAACATATGAACTTGGGGGGACACATCTCAGCTCATAGCAGTGCTTTTACTATATCTGGGCTACTTGCCACCAACTTGCTCTGAGGTTTTTGGAAAGTCACTTGCTGTGTGAGTCTTCAGTGCTGGGAGTGTCCTCATCCTGGCTGGAAGACAGCACACGTTCTCCTGAGCGCTCACACACACGGCACTGTTCTGTGTTCCACAGTCATGCTCTGTCCAGCCTCCTGTGCGGAGGGTTGGAAACTGCTGTGGTTCATGGATATACCCACCCCCCATCACCATCACCCTCCACATCATCTCTGATCTTCTCCAAAGTAGTGGACAAACCTTGGAGTGTGATTTTGGACTTGATTCATCAAGTCCAAAGAATCCCAGAGCCATCAGCATAGAGGTTGCAGGGGTTAGACTGGTGATGGGTGACTGATATATTCATTGCCAAGTAGTAAGCATCTGAGCTGCAGACTCATACCCGGAAATGTGCCCTCTGTGGAAGGCACATTTCCTTGCTGGTGTATCTGTGGTCCTGTTCCTGGAACTGTTCCGGGCACTGTAACCCTAGCAGGCCTATTCCAAGCACTGTGAGCCCAGCAGGCCTGTTCTGGGCACTGCAATGCCAGCAGGCCTGTGTCCCGGCCTGTTCTGGGTCCTTGCTGCTCGGGTTGCACCTGCTGAGTCTGGGTCCTGTGGCTGCTGCTGGTGGGAGGTATTTACCAAACATCTGAATAACCGTTGTCAGTCCATGCGTAAGCCAGCCTTTGGACAGTGCCATCTGACTATACTTTCTACTACTTAGCACATTAGTGATGTGTCCAGATGTTCAAGGACCATTTTCTGATTTAAAAAACTTTAAATGTTTAACAAGGACTTTTAGCAGTTGTAAAAGATTTACAGCACAGCAAAGTCTGACAGTGCCCACCATATGCTACTCTGGCCTAGTCACATGTCACATTGTTAAGGGGTGCTTCTAAAACAGGGCCCATCAGACACCCCACAGCATCTAGTCCAGTGCTGATTTTTCTTTCCTTTCATTGCAATTTTTGCTAATAATTAATTCCTAAGAGAAACTTGTCTCTAGAAAGAATAGTTCCAGAAATGTCAGGCATAAAAGCTGGGACGGTCATGTTGGTGACAGGTGCCTGATGTATTCATTGTGAAGTGAAAAATATCACAGCCACCAACTCATCTTTTGTAGGGTTTTCCTGCATAGTTCTAGAAAAATCCAGGCTTGCCGACTGCCAGGTGGTTCCTCTGTGACAATGAAACTCTGCTGTCCTGGGCAGGGAATGAAGGACATGCTAAAGGACGTGGGCCATAGGGGAGTCCCAGCCAGTTAGGATGTAACCAACGTCTCCTCTCTATTCCTTAAGCCTTTTATTGGACTGAGTCGGTTCCAAAAGGACGAAAGTGCCTCCTTAATTGTGTGACGTCACCCAGCCTCACTGCCCCGGGCCTGAGTTTTCCCAGCTCCCAAGTGGGAGGGTTGTGTCATTTCTACATCCCTTGTGGCACCAACATCCTGTGATTTTGATGTGACCACGGGACCCACGACATGTCTAAACCAGCACATTGTGCTTGTCCTGGGCCACTGGTCTGCACGCATCTGGGTGGCTGTTACGTTTGGTTGAGGGTGTGGGAGCTCACAGCGCCAGGGTGTGTGGGTTGTGCTAGCCTCAGCCCTGCTGCTGCCTGACTTCTCTGCCTTTATTCTCCCCTTGACCCAATTTTCCTATAGTCTTTTCTTTAAGTTTAAAATGCATGAATTTATATTTTGAATAAGTAATATGTTTATGTAGTTCATAAATGTTAAAATTGTGAGAAGTCTCCCCCACATTCCTTGTTCCAGTCTCCTGGCTCCACGCCCCACCCCCACTGGCAGAAGTCTCTAGACAGTCCCCCTTCCAGGGAACTTTTAGGCACATACATGTAAATACATATCACACGTGTATACTTGCAGGCAAGTACGTGTTGCTTCCCCCTTTCCCCACAAGCAGCATCATACTACACACATTACTCTGCTACTTATTTTTGTTGTTTATCAATATAGCTTGTGTGCTTTTTCATATCAGTACACAAAATACTTCCTCATGGTTATTTTAAAGCTGCCAGCATTTTACTGTTTGGCTGTATCATCGTTTATTTTGCTGACTGATTTTTTAATATAACGATGTCTTCTACAGGCAGTTTAGTTACCAGTTGAATGCCGGAGCCTGGGATTAGGACATGGTTTGAGTCCTACTTTCTCTGCTGTGTGAATGTGGGCATGTTGCTTGATCTCTCTGTGCTCAGTTTTATCAACTGCGACAATAGTGCCTCCCTCAGGGCTGGTTGAATGAGTTACTAAGGGTAAAGGTAGGAAACAGAGCCTGGCACAGGCTGTTAGTGTTCAAAGTTATTGTGCATCTCTTAAGCTGCCTTAAAATTGTTCAAATTAAGTGGATTATGGGTCAATGCATCAATAAATAAAGCCATGTGACTGCTGCTACATTTTACATCCCATATTGTATTTTGTGGTCCTCATTTCTTACCCATTAGGGTAAGATGTTAAATGGCCTCAAGGTGAGGTGGTAGAGAACATCACGCTGTTTGCAAAGCTGTAGGGCTCGGCTGGAACCCGCTTTCCTTGAGTGTTGAGTTGCCCTTTTGTTTGGTGGGGAAGCCCAGGGGCACAGATGCTGTCCCCGGCTTGTTATACAAAGTTCAGTGTAGGAACAATTAGCAAGAAAGAATGTCATACCTAAAGGAATCAGCCCTAGTCATCTGATCTCCTTTTATAAATATTTTCAGAAAACACTTCCAATTTTTTTTACTACTATTTCTTGCAAAATCTAGTCATTTTCCTCAAGAGCTTGTATCAAGCACTGTTAAATCATCTTATCTTTTCTTTTCTTTTTTTTTCCTTTGGGTAAACATGACCAATAAGCAATCATTTATTTCAGCATTTCCAAATACATTGCTTCTTAATTTATTCCAAATGCTGGTCTCATTAGTTATGCATAGATTCTCTGACAATTTTTAAGTAGCTTCCAATGGCTATTCAAATAAAATGTCATGATTTGTGTAGTTTTGCCTTGTGTGCAAACCCCAGTAGGAAGGGTTCAGGGGAGAGTTCCCTGGATTTACAGATGCTGGAAAACAGTGTTCTGCAGCAAATATCCAGCACAGATATGAAATCTGCAGAGTGAGTAGATTGCTGATACATCTGTGTTCAACTTACTGATTTGTTTATTTGTGAGGGGGCAGGGGGAGCCCTAGGGAAGTTGTGGAGGCTTTTAGGAGAGAATTAAACAAGTGAGTGAAATAGGAAAGTGGTTTCAAGGCCTCCCTCCCGGAGCCAGAGGGTTGAACACGCTGGTGCTTTTGCAGGCTGTACCCCAGCTCTGAAGGTGCCGGGAAGCCCTGGACCACAACGCGGGGCTTTTCTGCGTCTCTGCCCTGCTCCTGCCACTGTTATCATTCAGTGTTCTAACCATCAGTCTTATCCAAGCCTGGGTGAGCTCTGCCCCAGCATGCACCTCAGGAAAAAGCAGTGCAGCCTTTTCCTGTCCTCACCATGTGCACCCCACCTCTGCTGCGCCTCTCTGCTCTCCAGGGGGACACCTGGGGAAGAGTGAAAAAGCTCACGAGAGCTTCCTCAACACTGGGTGATGGCTTTGTGGTGCGTCAGCTGGCTGGGCTGAACGGCAGTCCCCAGAACTCCACTTCTAGCACATCTGATTAGAGTGGGCTATGAGGGATATTCTCATGAGAGCTGGAAGATGAAAGGGACAGAGTAGTCATTTTAAGCATGGCACACAGCTCTTCCCAGTTATCCGATCAAATGCTAGTCTCAGTGCTGCTGGGAAGAGATTTTACAGTTGTGGTTAAGGTCCCTAATCAGTTGAATTTAAGTTAATCAGAAGCAAGATTATCCTGAGCAGGCCTGACTTACTCAATTGGAAGGCATTTTAGAAAAGCCTAGGCCTTCCCCAAGCTCAGAGACTCCAGATAGCAGCTGTGTCTGAGATTGCTCTCCCATCCCCTAGGTGGTCCTTCTGATGGTTCTTCTACCTGCCCGTGGGTGTTCATCCTGCTTGTGATCATCCCTTCCTGCCTGCCTGCCCTTGCTTAGCCCTGACAATTTTATAATTCCTCGTAATAAATCCATATAGACATGTGTGTGTATATGTGTGTGTATATATCCATATATATGTATGTGCAATATATGTGCATATAATATAAAATATTACATAGGTATAGTCAGCTCTTTATATCCACAGGTTCTACATCCTTAGATTCAACCAACTATGGATCAAAACTATTCAGGGAAAAAACCAATAAAAATTAACAACACAACAATAAAAAATAATAAAAATAAAAAACAACATAGTAAAACAACTATTTACATAGCATTTACATTGTATTAGGTATTATAAGTAATCTAGAGATGATTTAAAGTATTTGGGAGGATGTGCATCAGTTATATGCGAATACTACACCATTTTATATAAGGGACTTGAGCATCTGCAGATTTTGGTATCCATAGGGGTCCTGGAACTAATCCCCTGCAAATACTGAGGGATGATTGTATGCATGTTTATATATGTATTTATATTACACATGATATAAACATTACTGGTTCTGTGCCTCTGGTTAAACTTTTACTAATACTAAATTTGGTATTATGAGTGGGGTGCTGCTGTAACAAATACAGATGGTCCTCACCTTATGATGGGATTACATCCTGATAAACCCATCGTAAATCAAAAATTCATTTAATACAGCTAACTTACTGAGCATCATAGCTTAGCCTAGCCTACCTTAAACATGCTCAGAACACTTATGTTAGCATACAGTTGAGCATAATCATCTAACATAAAGCCTATTTTATAATAAAACATTTAAATATCTCATGTAATTCACTGAATACTGTATTGAAAGTGAAAAATAGAATGGTTGTATGGGTACTTGAAGTACACTTTCTACTAAAGGCACATTGCTTTTGTACCATTGAAAAGTAAAAAAAACCCAGTAAGCTGGAGACCATCTTTACTGAAAATGTGAAAATAACTTTGTGACTGGGCAGTGGGCAGAGGCTGGAAGAATTTTGGGGAGTGTGACAGAGAAAGCCCAAATTATCACGAATAGACTGTTAGTAGAAATATGGGTGTTAAAGGCACCCTGGGTGAGGACTCAGGAAGGAACAAGATGCCTGTTACAGGAAGATGGAGGAAGGAGGGTCCTTACTACATAGTGACAAAAAGTTTAGCGAAATTGTCCATGGAAAGCAGGACTTGCAAGTGATGGCAATGGCACTGATTACAGAGCTAAGGGTATTTCCAAATGAAGAGTTAAATGTTCCACCTCCAAAGAAGTGACAGATCTCTATAATGAAAACTATAAAACATGGACAAAAGGAGTTGAAGAGGACACAAAAAAATGGAAAGATACTCCATACTCACGGATTAGAAGAATCAATATTGTTAAAATATCCATACTACCCAAAGCAATCTACAGATTCAATGTGATCCCCATCAAAATACCAATGACATTCTTCACAGAAATAGAAAAATAATCCTAAAATTTATATGGAACCACAAAAGACCCAGAATAGCCAAAGCCACCCTGAGCAAAAAGAACAAAACTGGAGAAATCTTATCACCTGACTTCAAATTTTACTACAGAGCTGTAGTAAACAAAACAGCATGGCACTGCATAAAAACAGACACACAGACCAATGAAACAGAGCAGAGAACCCAGAAATAAATCCACTCATCTATAGCGAACTTATCTTCAACCAAGTTGCCAAGAACATACAGTGGGGAAAAGACAGTGTTTTCAATAAGTGGTGCTGGGAAAACAATATCCACATGCAGAAGAATGAAACTAGACCCTTATCTTTCACCATGTACAAAAATCAAATCAAAATGGATTAAAGACTTAAATCTAAGACCTGAAACTATGAAACCACTAAAAGAAAACATTAGGGAAATGCTTCAGGACACAGGTCTGGGCAAGGACTTCTTGCGTAACACCCACAAAGCACAGGCAACCAGAGCAAAATTGAACAAGTGGGATCACATCAAGCTAAAGCAAAGGAAACAGTCAACAAAGTGAAGAGTCAACCCACAGAGTGGGACAAAATATCTGCAAACTACCCATCTGACAAGGGATTAAAACCTAGAAGATACAAGGAGTGCCAACAACTTGATAGGAAAACAATCAAACAATCCAATTCAAAAATGGGCAAAGGATCTGAATAGACATTTCTTAGAAGACAGACAGATGAGCAACAGGTATATGAAAACATGCTCAACATCAGAGAAATGCAAATCAAAACTACAGTGAGATATCGTCTCACCCCAGTTAAAGTTGCTTTTATCAAAAAGGCAGGCAACAATGAACGCTGGTGAGGATGTGGAGAAAGGGGAGCCCTTGTACACTGTTAATAAGGATGTAAATTAGTGCAGCCACTATGGAGAACCACATGGAGTTTCCTCAAAAAACTAAAAATAGAACTTACGATATACCTAGTAACCCCACTGCTGTATATATACTCAAAGGAGGGGAAATCAGTATATCAAAAAGATACCTGCACTCCTATGTTTATTGTAGGACTATTCACAATAGCCAAGATTTGGAATCAACCTAAGTGTCCGACAACAGATGGATGGATAAAGAAATTGTGGTAAACATACACAATGGACTATTACATAGCCACAGAAAAGAATGAAATCCTGCCATTTACAACAACGTGGATGGAACTGGAGAACATTATGTTAAGTGAAATAAGCCAAGCACAGACAGATAAATCTCACATGTTCTCACTCACATGTGGGAGCTAAATATTAAAAACAATCGATCTCACGGAGACAGTGAGTAGAATGACGGTTACCAGAGGCTGGGAAGGGTAGCAGGGAGGACAAAGTGGGGATGGTTAATGGGTGCGAAAATATAGCTGGATAGTTAGATAGCATGAGCAATATTTGATAGCGCAACAAATTGACTATAATCAACAATAAGGGTAAACTTTAAAATGACTAAAAGAGTGGAATTGGAATGTTCCTAACACAAAGAAATGGTAAATGCCTGAGGTGACGGATGCCCCAATTACCCTGATTTGATTAATTTGCATTGTAGGCCTGTGTAAAAACATCACATTACCTTTTAAAGATACACAACCATTATGTACCCATAATAATTAAAAATTAAAAAAATAAATGTATCATCTGCTTTTATTTCTTGTTACTTATAGCAAAATGGGAGAGGAGATAGATAAATTGAGGGAAGAACTAGTAAACAAAAAGCAGCCAGTGCCTGATGATTTTGAAAACCCTTAGCTTCACCAGATGACGCTAAAGATGCTAAAATTAAAGGATTCTCCGGCTGAGCATAAAGAAACAAGCCACCAAGAGTCCTACAGTTTCAAGGAGATAAATTCCACCAGCAACCATGTGAGCTTAGGAGAGGACCCCCAGCCTCCGCTGAGACCCCAGCCCTGGCAACAGCTAGTTACAGCCATGGGAGACCCCGTGCAGAGGACTCCGTTAAACCATACTCTGACTCCTGACCCATGAAAACAATAAGATAATAATGTATTTTTTGTTTTATCTGTTGTTTTGTGTTAATTTGTTATACAGCAATAGAAAACTAATAATGCACCTTAGGACTTCACAGTTTATACACTGGGCAGAAGAATAAATAAACCCAAGCTTAGGACCTCTGAGTATAATGTAATACGTTCATAATAAGGGAGTAGCATTTTTGCAATAATTTTGGGATTGCTATCTCAGAAAAGTAACGCAGAGTAGTTTATGTTTTCTGAATGTTATCAGCAGAAAACCATGAATCAGCAAGATATTTACTACATACCTGCAGGGGTAATTTTGCCATCATAGAGAATGCAATTTTACCAATGAGGATGTAGTCTAGGAGCACACAGACACTGTGACCACACCGAGGCAGGGAGAGACGATGGGGCTGCAGCTGCGGCAGTGCTCACCTGTGCTTCACCCAGGTGTCAGCCTCGCTGGCTCTGTCCGTGTAGTTTTCCGGCAGGAAGCCCCGGCAGCCTGTCCTTTGGGAGACCCCAATCACCCAGCCCTCGCTGGCTTCCTCCTGCTGAGTTGGGTCCACAAAGATGTAGTCACCCGGACTTAGCATCAGCTCGTCCTCGTTCTGGGGTTTGTACTGGAATAGGGCCCTCAGGGTCTAGAAAAGAGACAGGTGGCTTCATGTCCTAAGTGAGGAGTGATGTCGGGAAACAGCAGCAACAGGGGGCCTATTACATGTGGCTCCTGCTTTCCAGCTCCTTTGCCGTGTTCTATGCCTCCAAGACAGCCTCTGAACATCTGTCCAGTGATACACAGCATAGTGTATAACAAAGGACAGCACAGAGCTCTTCAGATAGATTTAGAAATAAAATTTGGCTTCTATCCATCTATCATCCATCCTTTTACTTATTTTGTCTATAAAGATCTGAAAGCATAACCAGACAGTCACATCCACCCTCCTTGGTGTGAGGTTATTTGCAGCTTCTCTTAGGATGCAGGACATGGTGGATTCGCTCCCACCCACTCCTGGGTCTACAGGGAGCATTGCATGCCTTCCCTCCAACTCCATCACCTCATGGGGAAGGAGGTCCTCAAATGAGGCTTCACCCAAATCATTGTTTAAAATGAATTAATAAGCAAAACATGTATTCATATATCTTTACAATAGTCCTTTTCTAATATCAGAAGTGCTTCTATTTTGTTTTAAAATTTCTGTGCATCTGCAACTCATACAAAAGAATCCTAGTTCCAAATTGCACAAGAAAGGAAACGGTTTTGCAGAAGGAATAGAAGTTCTCTTTTCTACTAAAATACCTCCATGGGAGGGCTCCTGGGGGTAAGTGCTGTCAGAGGGGTGGCTGTTCATTCACTCGTTTCCTATGGAGAGGGCCCTGTCCAGCCACACCCAGTCGCCTCCCCAGCTGAACCCCAGGCCTGGGTTTCTCACCTGGTAGTGCACGAAGCGCATGTCTCGGGAGTAGAGCGCCGCCGTCCACTGGCAGCTGTGGCCCGGGTGGATGGCTCTGGCCAGCTGCTCCAGGGTCCTCTGGTGGTGGGGGTAGAACTTGTGGGCCAGGGTCAGATGGAGCTGCTTGGTGCAAGGCTTCACGGTGCAGTCTGTGAGGGCAGGGAAGCACAGGGACGTGGGGGCACCTTTACCTAAATGGCGCCACACACCGGGACGGGCAGCAGAAACAGCACCCCTGCCTCTACCCACCCCTCCCCTCTGCACTGTGGCACCTTGGAGTTTGCTTTATAAAGGAGGTGGCTGGACACCTGCGGATTTCTCCTGGAAGTAGGCAAGAGGGGGGCGTGGAGATGTGGGTTCAGGGTCTTTGGGGACTCTCACTTTGCAGGCTAGTTGCCCAAACAGGTAATTAAAATGTACAGAGTAAACAGCGTCCTCATTCCCTGGCGTGCGCATGTTGCTCAGTGGCCTGGGCTTGCGGGCCCAAGCTCCAGTTTATGGCTTTTTGTTCAATTGCAGAGTCTCAGGAAGCAGCGAAACTCTATAAAACACACAGCATCTCTAATGCTTGCCTGGCCTTGTTCAAGCAGGAAGCCCTGGGAGTGGCCAAGCCCCAGGTCTTTTGGGGTGACCTCTGCCCCCACGACCCCAGCCCTCTCCTGGTCCCCCTTATAGGAATCTCAGGTTAGGAGCAGAGCAGCCGGAGTCCCGAAGCAGCCGAGATCTGACTGCAGCCGGCCATGAAGTGTTTTATGTTCTGGGGAGGTGGTTGTGTCGTGACGGGAACAGCACAGACCTTGGTATCAGACAGACCTGGCTTTGGACCCCATTCTGCCCCTCAGTGGGGTGACCTTGGCTGTGCATCTTGGCCTGACCTGGCTTCCGTTTCGACAGTGTTGCTTAAGGACAGTGACAGCTGCCTGCCGGGACTGCGTGGGGACTCAGTCTCCTGGCTCGCGGCTTCCTGCTGGAGACTGCCATCTCTCGGTGCATGGTGGTTACGGGCCACCACTCCATGGCAAGGCCCTCACAGACAAACAGGATCTGTCCTCCCCTAAGACATGCCAGGGACGATTCAAGCTCTTCCTGGGGGCCTGCATGCTGGGGACCCCCTGATGTCTCCTGCGCTAGGGGCGAGACTTTAGTAGCAAATACGAAGCTCTGCAGTCTCTAAGCCAGCTCTGAGCTGCGGGGCCTGAGCACCTGAGAGCAGGTGGTGGGGAAATTCCTCTTCTGACATTTTTTGGTGGTGAGGAAGGATGGCCTTGCCACACGAGCGAGCGTGGCCCGGGAAAGACCCACCGCGGTTGTCATCTGAGTGAGTCACACCCTGTGAATGGGCCCTTGTCTTTCCTGCTCCTGTGGCCCATGCCCTGGGGGTGTTTTGCTGGGGAGGGCCAGTGAGGGCAGGACGCCCTACGCACTTGCCCTGAGAGGGACCCAGGACACTGCGGAGCCGTGACCAGCCACTCATCACCTAGGGAGGCCCCTCCTAACTTCCCCCTCCTCAGGGTCAGGCTGAGGGCACGGGTCTTGGAAGGGTAGGGCAGAGCCTGCCCAGGGTTGGGACGTGGACATGAGGTTAAAGCTGGCCCCCAGGAAGTGGGGCCCCCCAGCATCAAACCCAAGCACTGTGGAGCAAGACAGCACTGGGTCCAAGCGCCAGTTCCACCACACTGGGTAGGGGACTGTGCGGGTTTCCTGGGGCTGCCCTAACAAACCCTCACCCACTGGGTGGCTTAAAGCAGCAGAAATGTGTCCTTTCCCAGTTCTGGAGGCCAGAAGTCCAAAATTAAGGTATCAGCAGGGCTTTGCTCCCCCGAAAGCTCCAGGGGAGGCCCTTTCCTACCTCCTCCAGCTTGTGGTGGTCCGGGCACTCCTTGGCTCATGGCGGCATCACTCCAGTCTCTACCTTTGAGGCCATGTGGCCTCTCTTCTGTGTCTGTGTGTCTCTCCTTGTCTTATGAGGACACCTGCCATTGCATCTAGGGCCCAACCTAATCCAACGTGACCTCATTTGAATGAATTATATCTGCAAAGACCCTATTTCCAAATGAATGAGGTTTAGTGGGCATGCATTTTCAGGGGACACTACTCAGCCCAGCACAGTGGCCTTGGGCAGGCACTTTACCCATGGCAGCCTCAATCTCCCCATTTTTAAAGTGAGACCCACCTGGGGGTGGCAGGAAGAGTAAGTGACATGCCAAGCCTGACCTGAGGCATGTGATAGTCACATCAGGACAACAAGAACCTTTTAGAGGAAAGGACATTAAAATGCTGTCATTTGATAAAGGAGACTAGTCCACAAAGACCTAGGATGACTTTATAATTATCTAGCAAATATTTCCAGACTCCCAAGCCAGCACCCAAATCCATAAATCCCAAGCAAATCACTGCAATATTGAGCACCTTCTGTGTGCCGGGAGCTCTGAGTGAGCACCTTCGCCATTTTGTAGATAAAGGAAACAGACACGGGGGCTGGAATGACTTGATTAAGGTCACAGCACTGATCAGGGAGGCAGGAAAATGCACATCTTCTGACGTCAGGTCTAGAATTCTTTCCACCCAACCTCAGCGGTAGCCTTGGTCTCCTGACCAGGGGTGGTGTTTGGAGAAAAGGGAAATTCTGCTAATTCTCAAAGTGAGTCTAGAAAATCTTTCCCCTGAGAGGCCCAGGAGAGAAGACCAAGCTCATATGGAAAAACCGAAGTAAATCACGGGAGGGCTGTGTTTCTTAAAGGTGAGAACGAGCTCCAGGTGGCCCGGACCCTGTGTGCACCACTCCTGCCCGATGCTCGGGGCGCGCTCTGGCACTGTTTCCCACATAGCTAAGCATTTTGAAAAACCACACCAATGCACACAAGGCTGTTCCCACCTAAAGAGAAGACCTCTGTGGCTTCCGAGGCTTTCTATTGGCCTACGTTTTTGAAGGACACAGTGGCTCAGTAAGGAGGCCCTGGTTAAATTGCTCAGCCTCAGGCTAAGGCCATGGCAACGTGCCCGCCTGCAAATTGAGAAGTGGGGAATAGAAATGGGCTGGGTGAGGCAGGTGCAGCCCCCGAGCCCAGGAGGACGCTCCGACCAGCTGTCTGTGCATTGCTGCTGGACTCCAGTCCCCTGCAATCCAAGTGGAGCAAGCGTAGCCCATGACATGGGGGCTCACGTGCTGTTAACCAGGCCCTGTGTTGGCACTTGGCTGGGGCTGCCTACCTGCTAAGACAGAGGCTTCTGTGGCAAAGGTCACGGCAAATTCCTGGATGATGTCCGCAGGGCTGCCGCAGAGGAAGAAGCCGAGGTAGCTGACAGAGGAGTGCAGCACCAGCGGGACCACCGGGGGGAAGGAGCCCAGGATCCTGTCCCCAGCTCTCTTCAGAGCCTCATACAAGCACTCCACCTTCTGGTCTTCACACTAAGGGGAAGATGCAGAGAGTGGGATTCCTCATCTCTGGTTAGAATTTAATTAAACCATACAGCAACCAAGTGAGACTCTTTCCTGTTCAAAGCGTTGTGGCAATTTGGTCCCTGTGTGTCTGAGTTATGGACTTGTTTATAGCTGGACCTATATCCATCGCAATATGTCAAATGAAATTCTTTTTGGAATGGAATCTCCTCTAAGTGCCCAGGTTGGAAATCCCCTGGTCACCTTGGCTGTGTCCCCTCCCTCCCTGTCCTGTTGATGTGACCCCCATCTGCCCCTGAGCTGGTCCTTCTCCATGCTACAGCCCACAGCTTTGCTCGGGGCTGTGTGATTTGGCTTCTGGAGGTTTCCTGCAGTCTCCGAGGCAGCCTGGGGGCTCAGAACCTGCGCTCTGGGCCACGGCTGGGTGCGGGGACGGGAGCTGGTCATTGCTCCGCCTGGGCGGTGTTCTGCCACGGCAGCGCTGTGGGTGAGGCTCCCCCCGCCCTCCGCCCCTCACCCTGCCAGTTGCTCTCCCCCTTTGTCCTCCACAGGTGTCTTCCCAACAAATCTCTTGCACTTCCAATTACGCCTTGGAGTCTGCTCCTTGTGGAGTGTGACCTGACTCAGTCTGGACCCTCTCCCCCCCTGCCACGCCCCACCCCGGTGCAGCAGGCGCTGTCTGCCACCTGGAGAGATCGGTCTCGCTACTCAGCCTGAATGCCAGGTACCGACAGGTGTGGACACCCCTTGCCCACCTCGTTCCACCCACACCCCCACTCCAACCCTCCAGCCAGGCACAGTGCCTCCTGCCTCTGGGCTCAGAGCTGCACACTGCCTGGCCCGGCCAGTTACTGGCCTTGAAGACCTTCCCTAATGCCACTGGCCACCTCAGACCACAGTGAAAACCCAGACACAACGTACCCCTCACAAGAGATGGGCCAATCCCTTCCACTCCCAAGTTGGAAATTCCAACTCGGAATTTCCATGGTGCTTTTGGTACACCCAAGTATAAAACCACATCAGTCGTCAGTGTGATCCCCATCTCCCCCTGGGGACCTGGCGCTGGCTACATCCCCTCCTGCTCTTCTCTCCTTGCAGCCCTGGCTGTGCCTAGGAAAGTGCACCGTGCAGAGAAGGCACATACCCACCAAGTGAGGGACTCTTCATTCACGAATCTGGCCCATGTTGAATTTCTGGGTCTCAGACATGTAATTTTCAAGCATAGTCATATTATAAACATAGCCATAACCACGCTCACCCTTCAGTGGGTCAACATTTTCATTTTACAGCATCACAAGGATAGGGTGCATGTCTGTTACACTCTCCTGCCTGCAAGGGTGCTCAGCTAACCACGGTGGGGTCGGATGCGGGATGGGGAGCTGTGGGGGGCTAACACAACAGAAGGGAGGTGTGTTTCTGTGTCTGTGTGTCTGTGTGTATCTGCATGTATCCGTGTGTGCATGTATGTGTGTGTCTCTGTGCATGTGTCTCTCTGTGCGTATGTCTGTGTGTGTCTCTTTGTGTCTGTGTGTGTCTGTGTATGTGTGTATGTCTGTGTGTGTCTATGTATGTATGCGTGTGTGTCTCTGAGTGTGCATGTAAGTGTATGTATTGTGTGCATGCATATGTATGTGTCTCTGTGTATGTGCGCGCGCATGTGTGTACATGTGCACTGTATGTAAGTGTATGCATGTGTATGTATGTACAGGTGTGTATGTATGTGTGTGCATGTGTACATCCATGTGTGTATTAAGCATGTGTGTTTACATGTGTGCATGTGTGTAGGTGTGTGCACATACATGTGTATGTATGCATGCATGTAAGTGTGTGTAAGCATGTGTGCATAAGGGTGCATTATGTACATAACTGTGTATATACATAGGTGTGTGTATGTAAGCATGTATGTACATGTGCGTGTGTGTACGTGTGCATGCATGTAAGTGTGTGTAGGCGTGTGTGCATTATGTACATAGCTGTGTGTGTATGTAAGCGTGTGTGTGTATGTGTGTGTGTGCCCCTCTGTGGGTTTGGGGAAGGAGCTGGTAGGCGAGGTCTGCTGTCACTGCCATGCCTGAGCACGTCTGGTTTCTGAGGTTGTTTCACTGCTGGCTTTGGCTGCCTTTTCTTCCCCTGTTGAGCTCCTGAGGGCAAGCCAGAAAGGAGCCTGATTATCACCAATGCCGCCGATGTCCATGTAGGGTGACCAACTCGCCCAGTTTGCCCGGGACTTTGCGGGTTTAGTCATGTCCCAGGAATCCCCCAGTCTCAGGCAGTCGGGGTGGTGGTTGGCTTTGGGAGGTGCCGCTTCTCCTGGGACGTCCTCAGAAGTCTTTCCCTGCAGAGGTTTGCTTTCCCCCTTTCTGCCCAGCTCTGAGGAGCCTGGCGTGGGCGTGGGGGTTCCGTGGGCCCTGGCAGAACCCCTTGAAATGGGTGGAGTGAACCAGTTTGCTGAGGGTGGGGTTGGGGCCGGGCCGGGGCAGCGCAAGTGGGGTGTGCCCTTGTCCAGGTTCCTCTGGTGGGAGCCACAGAGGCCGCCTGCTCCCCTCATGCTCATGCCTCTTTCTTCTCTTTCGAGCGGCTCCCACACCTCTCTCACCTCCTGGGACCCCTGTGAAGCTGCCCAGCTGACCGTTTTCTAAGTCAGAGGGCTCGTCCCTGAGACAGGGAAAAGTTCTGCATTCATGAACCGCCAACATCACCCACTCCTCAGTGGACTCATCCTGCATTCGGGCAGCACCTACTCTGTTTCAGGCACTGTGCTCGTCTCTGGGTGCAAAGGTGAGTGCAGCACTACCTTCCCTCTCAGGGCTCAGTCTGGTGAGAGGTGCAGAGCCGCACCAGACACGTCGCCCACACGACATGAACATGCCACTAGAGATGTGAACAAAACATGGGCAAAAACCCCTTCTACCTTGGGAGCTGCAGAAAACTTAAAAAAGGGAGGGGACAAATGAGTTGGGTCCTGGAGGATGAGTAGGAGTTGACCAGCTGAAGGCGAGGAGGAAAGTAAAGGACAGCCCCCATGAAGGGGCCAACTAACCCTATAGTGCTGGACCATCCCATTAAAATAAATCAGTTTTGTCCTATCATTGCCTAGTTGTCACAGAGAAATGACCTCAGCTGCTGTGATGCTGAGCATTAAAGACACGTTGGGGCGGACTTACCGTGAAGAAGTCACAGAGCGTCACGTGAGGGAAGACCTCATGAGCTCTGTTCTTTGCACACTGACGCTTGCTCTCTCTCCAGAACTCTTGAAGTTTCTCCAGCAGGGCCCCCGTGGGGCAGAGGAAAAGGGCATACTCTTGGGGGATAGGGTCGTCTAGGGAAGGGTCATTGCGATGACAATGCAGCCTGCAATAGAGAACAGGCCACCTTCACGTGGTGTCACGACAGAGATATTTCCCCCATCAAGGACATACAACAGCAACAACAGCAATGCAGAGCCACGGGGCACGCTGAGCACGTAGCATGTGTGCATTACATAAATCAACCCTCCAGCTGTCCACAGCCCAGATGCGCCAGGCCTGGTCAGTGTCCACCCTGCTCTCAGACCCACGTTAGTCTGCTTCCAAAGCCAAAGACGGAGAAAATGAAAGAAAGTTTACAGGAAGACTCAAAACCCAGCCTTCAGATGCTTTTGTGGTCCAAGCATCTCCTTGGTGTTGAAAAATTTTGTTGAAAAAACTCACATGTTTATTTTACCTCAAACTTCAAATTGAATATGAAAATCAAAACTATAGAACACTAGACAAAATTTAGGTGGCTACTGTATTTTCTTTTGATTCAGTAAGTTATTTTTAATTCAAGGAAAAATGATGTACGACCCAATGTATTATTCTTGCTAATAATAAAAACAGGTGGAAACAAACACAAGGCACCATTTTTCTCATCTGTCAAATTAATAAAGAATTTTTTAAGGATAAAAGTTATGCTCAATTGTGTCAAAGGTGCAGCAATAACTTAAGGATGAATCTGTACAACCTTCATATAAAGCAATTTGCTGATACGTATCAAGAGTCTTAAAATACCCACACCCCTTCAACTAGTAATTCTTCTTCCAGAAATTTGTCCCAAGGACAGAGCAAAAATACTGTACAGTCAAAACTTGACATATGAAATATTTATTGTAGGATTATTTATAAAAGGAAAGAAAGAAAAACTAGGTAAATGATAGTAAATCTATCATGTATTTGGTAGAAATTGTGGTTTTGAAAAGTTTCTAATGACTCAGGGAAGTACTTGTCATAGAATTTTAAGTTTAGAAAGCAGGATGCAGTCACTTGGGAAAACATTAGTTACAAAGAAAATGTTCTCCTTAATAAAATAAAATATAAATAGAGGAAGCTATACCCTTTCATGTCTTGGTCCTCTTCTTCCCCCTTTCTAGAGTTAACCCCAACTGTGGATTTGCTTTGTTTTCTCCCAGAAATTTAAGTAACAAATCTATGGAGAGCGCTTGTTTTATATAAATCATAAGCTATTGTTCAAATTATTGGGCAATTTACATTTTTTACTTCACAGTGTTTCTGTAATTTATTCCCGTTGATACATACACATCTATTTAAGTCTGTCAGTGTGAATCTTTTAAAGGCTGCATCATAGTTTATATCATATACATATATAATATAGTACTTATTCGTTCCCATATTGATGGATGTTTAAATTTTCTTTCTTTAAAATTCTACAACCCTGTAATCAAGATCTTTGTACATGTCTTTTTAGGCCCTTTGTGTTTCTGCAGGGAATGTGCTTAGACGTGGGACTGCAGGGTGGTCAGCATGCCTATTGTCAAGGTTGGACAGACACCCTAGACTGCCTTCCACAGCGAGTGTGAGACACCCCTTCCCCTCCCACAACAACCCTTGAGGCTAACTTTTTTGTTTTAGTGGTATCTTAATTTGCACTTCCCTGATTACTGGTGAGATGTCTGCCCACTCTTGGTTGGGTCCAGGGGACCTGTTGCCTCCCTGTTTGTTGGTGGGTCTCCCAGTCTCACTGACTGAGTTGTAACTGACCACGTCCTCACAGCAGTGGGCTTGGTTTTTAATTCGAAATTGGCAACTGGGCTGGATGCGGTGGCTTACACCTGCAATCCCAGCACTTTGGGAGGCCGAGGTGGGAGGATTTCTTGAGCCCAGGAGTTCGAGACTAGCCTGGGCAACATAGTGAGACCCCATCTCTACAAAAAATTTTAAAAATTAGCCAGGAGTGGTGGCCGGGATTTGGAAGGCTGCAGTGAGCTATGTTCATGCCACTGCCCTCCAGCCTGGGTGACAGCAAAATCCTGTGTCTAAGAAAAAAAAATTGGCAACTGGCTTTAGAGTTAGATTAGCCCTGAGTCTTCTGGGCATCTCCCTTTGTCCTGTGAAGGGGTGGCATATTTTGCCCTTGGCCTAGGAGGAGGATGGGGGTTCCCACTGAGAACACACTGGATGAAGCCATTATCAGCATTTGCCGTCCTGCTATCCTGCTTTAGGGAGGGCACTCAGCCTGTGGGACCTGGTGTCTATTTGATTTTCACTGTGGCTATTCCAGAGCAGAGCAGAGGGACTTCCTCTGCTAAGGACAGAATGGTGGCATCATGGCACATCCAGGCCAGACGGGGTTTAGAGAACAGAGGGTCCTCCCCTTGATCCCCAGAGCAGAAAACTGCGGCCGTGGCACGGGGCAGCTTTCAGAGTCACACCGCTGGTGCGGGTGAGGCTGAGAACCAGAGCTGTCACACTGACCCAACCACCTGCGCCCTGAGGGGAGAGTCACAACCCCATCAGACATAGCCTGAGAGCCTGGCAACCTCTGTTTGATATCAGCAAAATGGCTCCTCCCTATTTATTCAACAAAATCACATGCATTTTTTTCTTCTTTGGCAGATTTGGATTAAATGAGATTATTTAGTGAAAAAGCTTTGTTCCAAGTTCTCTCTCTCTTTCCGTCGTGAGTGAGAGCTGGGTAGGCATGGAGGTTATTTTGTTTCACTTTCCCAGCGGCCCCAGTCCTACCCAGAGGGGGCTGGGCACTTCCCGGTGTCCACCCCGGAGAGAGGGAGCCTCGGGCACAGATAGGGCAGCTCCATCCAGATGCCTCCAGGCCTGCAGAACCAGCCACACTCACCAGTCCGAGGCCTCCTCTGCCGTCTTCCTGCCCGTGGCTGCCAACGCCTTCAGCCTGTGGAGAGCAGACACGGGCGCTCAGAGTCACGCCCTGCGTTCTCTGGAAAACGGTCCGAGAAGCAGGATGTGGCCTTGCACACACCAGACCTGCAGGGTGTGCCCGACGAGGGCCTGGCTGCTGGACTTTCTGGCTGGGAGCTCTCGTGCCCAGATCCCCGCCCTCCATGGGGCCTTCACTGTGGCTTTGGACAATGCTGACCTGTTGGCATCTCCCAGCTCACGTTCCCTCCCCGGCTGTCTGACTACACAGGGTCCAAGTGCTTAGGACCTGACCCCCGCCCACTCCTGCAATCCGTCTCCCCCCCACCCCCCACTGCACTAGAGTAAAACAGACCTGCCTATGGATCCTGGAGTTGGCTGTGATGGATTGTGCCCCGGGCTTGGACACAAGCTTCCCTGACAAACACAGCCCTACCCCAACATCCCTTAGAGAAATGCACTGGTCCTTCCAGGCTCCGCTCAAACATGCCTCCTCCTCTGGGAAACATCCTCCTTAGACCGCCCAGGCAGGCTGGTCTGCCACCCTCTCCTGTCTCCCGCGTGCGAGCACTTGTCATGGTTCTCACAGTCACTTGCACCCACGAGTCTCCCCTGCTAGACCTCCAGCTCCCTGAACCCTGGCTGGTGTCTTAGTCATCATGGCAACCCAGGGTGTGTGCACATTAAACTGAATTTAGCTGAACTGGACCAAACAGAACAGCATAGAATACAGCTAAGGTAATTTATCAGGAACGTGGGCTGGAAGCAGCTGACGTCCACGAGGAAGCCAGAAGGTGCTGACAAAGCTGCTGTTTTGGTGAATACCAGTGGGGCTGTGGCTACCTGGAGAGGTTTTAACTGGGTGGCCTTGGCACGGAGCCTTGCTTACTTGGGGGTGCTCCTGTGTAAGTGAGAAATTTAAGACACATTTCTCTACCCCCAATGTGTGTTCAATGTTTAAACTGGAAGGAATTCGGGGTACGAGTCCACACTAGAACTTTAATAGTGAAATGCAGCATGGGCTCCTTTGGAGGCACTGGCAGCCCCCGTGTCCTGGCGGCACCTGGGAGGTGAGTAATAGACGGAAGGGTCTAGGCATGAGCGACCTGGACAGCGCCTGGCGGCCACCCTGCACACACTCCATTCAGCTCCCCATTTAACAGACGCCGGGGTCACCACGAATATAGCGGAGAAGACAAAGCCCCGACTTGGGAGGAGAGGAAAGGCGTCTGGCTGCCAAGTGATTTCATCCAATTTGGTCAAGGATTTTTTATAGGTTGAAGGAAAGTTCAACTTCCTCCCAAATCCAAGCTTACTTAGAGCGTGTTTCTGACATATTTGTCCACGTGAATAAGCATCTGAAAAGGACCCAGTCTAAGGAACCCAGTGTCTATATGGTGCCTTCCCCCTTGGGGGGAAACTCCTCGGGTGAGCAGGACGGCACTGACGGTTTCTGTAGTTTCTTAACCACTTTGCTTCACGGTCAGACATTCAAGAGATTCTACTTAAGGACGAACGAATGGCTGACCCGGTTCAGTCTGGAAACTCCGTCCCGCTGACGGTTCTCGCAACAGGCCTCAGCGTTAGAGACTCAGTGGGCTGTGGGGTCGTTCACATTAGAGTTTGAAACACCTCGTAATGTCACCTTCAGAGTCCCTGGCCTGCACACAAGGAGGTTACAACCAGGCCCCAAGCTCCTCCGAACCCGGAGAAAGTGGGGTGGCTCTGGGAACACGTGGCCTGTACTTTTCACAAATTTCAAGGTCCCCATCAGCCAGCAGAGCTCGTCTTTCAGAGGTCAGGATCCTCTTACTCACGAGCAGCACAAGAGGCCTGTGCGGAGCCTGGGTCTCGCACGCGCGGCCGAGCAGGAAGCAGGTGGGGCGCGGGTGCGGGGCGGTACTCACGCGCTGTGCGCCGGGAAGCCCACGGCCAGCAGCGGGTCCAGGAGCGAGGGGGTGCTGCGGCCCTTGAGCTTGTTGGAGACCTGGGCGTAGAGCGGCGTGTCCCCCGCTGCCATCTCTTCCTGCCGAGGCGCGGGAGGCTCGCCTGCGCGCTGCAGCCAGGAGATAAAGCGAGGGCAGAGAGGCAAGGCTGAGGCTGTGAGGAGAAACCTCAAGCCCTTTTTGATCTTTCTGACGAAAGCTAATATCCTGTTTGCATGAGATGTTGGTTTTCAGAATTCTCTTTGCAGGGTGCTGGGTGCATTGCTCACCAGCCCTGGTTCCACGACGGGGTTTGGGTTCCAAAGGTCCAACCGAGCTCCTTCGTGGGACCAGCATCTATGCAGACCTGGGTGGCACGTGGGAGCAAGTGCCTGAGAAAGTGTGGCGGGAGGAATGGGAGTAGAAGTCAGGGCTTCTCCACTGGGTCCTGCTGGCCGCCTACTCTGAGCGACCCTGAATGTTAGTCCTCTTGTCTGTGAACGAGACACGGAGCTATACTATATCTATACTGTCCCTACTTGCTTGAAAACTTTCTGGTTCTTTTAGTTATTTGTTGACTTATTTTTAGATTTTAAAATCTTTTAAAGTTTAATATGCATACAGAAAAGTTGACTAATCGTAAATGTACAGCTCAAAAAATGTCCATAAAGTGGGCACATACTCCTAACTCCCCCAGGGCTAGCAATAAAACAGTGATCTGCAACCAGGGGGATTTTGCACCTCCTCCATCCAAGGGGACATGTGACAATGTCTGGAGACATTTTTGATTCTCACAGCTGTGGAGGGGGGTATTGTGCTACTGGCACCTAGTGGATAGAGGCCAGGAATGCCGCAGCACACAGGACAGCATCCACAACAAAGAACCATCTGGCCCCAGATGTCAGTGGTGCCAAGGTGGAGAAAGCCTGCTCTAGAACATTCTCAGAACCTCAGAAGCACCCCTGGCCCACGCTCAACCTCCTATAGTTACATCCTGCCTCCCTGCTATGCTCAATGGTGCATTAATTGTGCCTGTTTTTGAGCCTCATATAAATAGAACCATATAGCATGTGCTCTATCATGTCTACTTTCTTTTGACCCAAATTATGTTTGTAAAATTTATCTACTTCATTGCTTGTAGCTATTGTTAGTTCACTGTCATTGCTGTGTAGTATTCAATTAGATAAATATACAATAATTCATTCGTCCATTTCTCTGTTGATGTACACTTGGGAGGTTTTTGATTGTTTTGCTGTTATGAATAATACTGTTGAGGACATCATTGTATGTGTCTTTTAGTGCCCTGTGTGTGCATTTCTGTTAGGTGTGCATCCGGAGTGGGATTGTTGGGTCACAGAGCATGTGCATGCTTAGACACTGCCAAGCAATTTTACAAAGCAGATGTACCAACCTGCCCCTCGCCAACAGTGCACGGGAGTTCTGGCTGTTCTACATCCTTGTCTGCACTTAATATTATCAGTCTCTTTAATTTTAGCCATTCTGGTGGGTGTGTAGTGATATCTCACTGTGTTTTTAATTTGCATTTCCCCAAAGGACAATGATATTGGGCACCATTTCACAGGCTAATTGGCCACTTGGATATCTTCTTTAGGGAAGTGCCTGTTCAGACTTTTTGCTTTTTTTTTTTTTCATTGGGTTGTTTGCTTTTTCTTATCGATTTGTGGGAACTCTGGTTTGAGTTTTCTGCATCCTGTTCAAGAAATTGTTGTTAATCCACCATTGATGAAGATAGTCTCCTGTGTTTTGTTCTAGAAGTTTTTTTTAACTTTTACAGTTCATATTTAGCTCTGTGATCCATTTGAATTAATTTTGTGCATGGCGTGGGGTAGGGGTAAAGTTTCATTTACTTGCCCATTGGAAAGGCCATCCTTTGCCCAGTGAATTGCAGTAGAACATTTATTGTAAGCCAGGTGACTGTATATGTATTAATCTTTTTCTGACTCTCTTATGTTCTCTTATTTGATTTGTCCATTTTTCTGCCCATTCTACACTGTTTTAACTACTGTGTTAAATCCTCTTATTTTGTCTTCCTCCAGATTGGGTCTTCTGGGCCCTTTGCTTTTTCTTATAAATTTAAAAATCAGAGGAGGAAGGGAGGAGGAAGGAGATGGGTGAAAACCTACCTAATGTGCACAATGAACACTATTTGGGTGATGGGCACACTCATAGCCCTGATTCAAGCATTACAAAAGCAAACCAAAAACATTATGTACCCTAGTAATATTTTGAAATTAAAAAAAAAATCAGGTGGCCACAGTGTGCCATCAGGGAGTGCAGAAAGATCCACATATATGGCCAATCAATTTTTTCGACAAAATTGCCAATGTAATTCAACAGGGGAAAGGATAATGCTTTCAACAAATGGTGCGGGGAAAACTCACATTGGTATAGGGAAAAAAATGAGGCTCAATCCTCACCTCACATTTATGCGTAAAAATTAACTGAAAATGTAAAATCTAAAACTACCAAACTTCTTTAAAAACATAGGAGAAAAATCTTTGCTATATTGGAGTTTGCAAAGCTTTCTTAGGACATTAAATGCATGAATCATAAAAGAAAAGAATTGATAAATTGGACTTTTTCAAAATCAAAAACTTCTGTTCTTTGAAAGACAACATAAAGAAAATAAAAAGGCAAACCACAGACTGTGATAAAATATCACCATACTTATACATGACAAAAGACTTGTGTCTAGAATACCCAGAATATTTTATATATTCTTATAATCAATAATAAGAAGACAAATATCTAGGTTAAGAATGGGCAAAATATCTAAACGGATACTTGAAAAAAGAAGCTACACAAATGGACATGAAAAGATGCTCAGTATCATTAGTCATCAGGGAAATGCAAATCAAAATCACAATGCGATTCCACAACACACTCACCGGAAAGGCTAAAATGGAAAAGACTTAAATTCACACCTAACGGGTATAATGCACGCTATCTTACACACTTATGACTTTGACTCAAAGGGCACAAAAGCAATTCATGTAACCAAAACTTTTGTACCCCTGTAATACTCTGAAATAAAAAATAAAATAAAATAAAATAAAATTGAAAAGACTGACAATACCAAGTTTTGACAAGGCCGTGGAATAATTGGTCTCCCATACATTGTTGGTGGGAATGTAGAATTGTCCAACTACTTTGGAAAACATTTTGACAGTTTCTTATAAAGGTGAACATACATTCACTATATGGCCAATTCCACTTTTAGCTTTTTACCAGAGAGAGATGAAAATGTATGTCCACCAAAGACTTTTCTATGGCAGCTTTATTCATAATAGTCTCAAAGTGGAAACAATCCAAATGTCCATCAACTAGCAAATGATATATACAAATTATGGTATATTCAATCAATGGAACAATATTCATCAATAAAAAGGAGCACACTGTTGATTCATGCAACAACATGGATGGATATAAAAGAACATTATGCTGAGTGAAAGAAGCCAGACACAAAATCATACACACATATTACTTTTTTAAATGAAATCCTAGAAAAGATAAAACTAATCTATAGTGACAGAAAGCAGATCAGTGGTTGCCTGAGGCTAGGGTGTGAGAGAGATTTTAGGGGTTATGGACACGGTCTCTATCCTTATTTGATGGTGGTCACATGGGGAGGGGGTGTGTATGTGTATATTTTTTTTTTTTTTTGAGGCAGGGTCTTGCTCTGTCATCCAGGCTAGAGTACAGTGATGTCATCAGAGCTCACTGAAACCTCTAACTCCTGGGCTCAAGTGATCCTTCTGCCTCAGCCTCCCGATTAGCTGGGACTACAGGTACGCCCCACCACGCCCAGCTAATTTTTCTATTTTTTTTGTAGAGACAGGGTCTTGCCCTTGCTCAGGCTGGTCTCAAACTCCTGGCCTCAAGCAATCTTCCTGCCTTGGCCTCCCAGAGTGCTGGGATTACAGGCGTGAGCCACCGTACCTGCCCTAGGTGTATATATTTTTTCAAAGCTACTGAACTGAATACTTAGAATGGATGCATTTTTTAGTATATAAACCAAACCTCAATAAAATTGATTTTTAAAAAGAAAATGGAAGGAATGCTAAGGACAACAAAAATGGTATATTAATTCCTACAAAAAAAGAAAAAAGGCTGCTATGATTTTTGGGGGATTATGTTAAATCTGTAGATCAGTTTGGGGAGAATTGACA
Organism: Daubentonia madagascariensis; assembly: GCA_023783475.1. Classification (NCBI taxonomy): domain Eukaryota; kingdom Metazoa; phylum Chordata; class Mammalia; order Primates; family Daubentoniidae; genus Daubentonia; species Daubentonia madagascariensis. The sequence goes on along the minus strand of JAKFHU010001482.1, from coordinate 9,778,738 downwards.
TTTTAACAATATTAAATCTTCCATTCCATGAATATGGTATATCTCTCCAATTTATCTTAGTAATGTTTTGTTGTTTTCAGTGTCTTCACTTATGTTTTTCATGTTATTGTAAATATTTTCCATTTCCAATTGTTTGTTGCCAGTGTGTAGAAATATAACTGATTTTTTTACATTGATTTCATATCCAATGATCTTGCTGACTTCACTTATTAATTCTAAAATTTTGTAGATTCTTTGGATTTTGTATGTACACAATTATGTAACCTTTAAATAATGACAGTTTTCCTCTTCCTTTCTAATTTTTATAAACTTTATTCCCTCTTCTTGCCGTATTATTCCAGCAAAGACAAAAGTGGATTTCTTGGTTGATATTTGTATTAGTCAAAGGTTTCCAGAGAAATAACAGGACAAATAGGATACATATATGTGTGTGTGTGTATCCTTGTGCATATATATTATTTACATATTTATATACTAGGTATACACACACACACACGGTTATTATTTATTTATTCATTCATTTATTATAAGAAATTGGCTCCTGTGATTATGGAGGCTGTCAAGTCCCAAGACCTGCAGTTGGCAAGTTGGAGGCAGGAAAGCCAACAGTGTGTTCCTGTCCCCAGGCCAGCAGGCACAGGACGCAGAAGAGCTGATGTTTCAGTTAGAGTTCCTAGGCAGGAAAAGGCTGATCTTCCAGCTCAAGTGAGTCAGGCAGGAGGGATTACCTCTTGCTCAGCCTTTTTGTTCTGTTCAGGTCTGCAACAGACTGGATGACATTCACCCACATTAGGGACAGCAAACCACTTTACTCAGTCTACTGGTTTAAATGTTAATATCATACAAAAACTCTCACAGAAACACCAGAATAATATTTGATGAAGCGTCTCGGCGCCCCTTGGTCCAATCAAGTTGACACATAAATTTAACCATCACGATATCCTTTAGCAGATTAAAGACATTCGTTTTTACTCCTGGTTTGCTGGGGCTTTTTTTAAAAAAAAATATTAATGAATATTGAATTTTATTAAATGCCTTTTCTGCATCTATTGAGATGATCATATTGTTTTTCTTCTTTACGCAATGAGTTAGGTAAATTACACTAATTGACTTCTGATGTTAAATCAACCTTGTTTTCCTGAGATAAGCCCCCTTGCTTATAATATGTTATTCTTTTTATATATTGCTGGCTTCAATACTTTGTTTAGAGTTTTTGCACCAATGTTTGTGAATTAGCTTGGCCTATTACTTTCCTTTTTTTTTTGTGATGTCTTTGTCAAGTTTTGGTGTCTGTGGGGTGACCAGCTTCTGACTTTCTTGGGACTTTCCAGGTTTTAGCATTGAAAGTCCCCATTCCAGTAACCCCCTCAGTCCCAGGCAAATCAGGACTGTTGGTCACCCTAAACATCAGTGTTGTTCTGGCCTCAAAATATGAGTTGAGAAGTATTTCTTCTTTTTGACTTGTCTGAGTTTTTGTGAGCTTAGTGTAATTTCTTTCTTAAATGTTTGAAAAGATTCATCAATGAAGTCATTTGGGCCCAAAATTTTCTTTGTTGAGAAGTTTTAAATCATGGGCTTAATTTATTTAACAGACATAGAGTATTCTTTGTGTTTCTATTTCATGGAATATTGTTTTTCAAATAATTTGCCCATTTTATCTCAGTTGTTGAATTTCCTGGCATAGAGTTTCCAGGTTTTCTTTATTTTCTTTCAATTTTGTTACATAAATTTCTGTGTAGAGGTCTTGAAGTATTTATTTGATTTTTCTCAGGTATTTGATCATTTTTAAGGCCACTATAAATTATATCTTTTTAAATATTCATGTTCATGCTCTTTGTTGCTGATAAATACTATTGATTTTATATTATTTTACATTGACCTTTTATCCAGAAGTCTTTCTTGAATTATTAATTCTAATAATTTATCTCTACAATTTTAAAGATAGTCTTGTACAAAAATTTTGTCAGTGAATAATGATAGTTTTATTTCTTTGTTATCAGTCATCACGACTTTTTAAATTTCTTTCTCTTCCTTCCTTCCTTCCTCCCTCCCTTCCTTGCTTCCTTCCTTCTTTCTTTTTTTTTTTCTTTTTGGCTTTATTGCACTAATTTGGACCCCAAATAAAATGTTGAATAGACGTGGTAATAGTGCACCTTCTTCTGTTGTTCTCCATCTCAGAGGAAAGAGTTTCAATATTTCACCGCTAAATGTGAGCTTATTATGTTTTTATAATATCTTTTTTATTTTTTATTGTATATATTTAGGGTGCACAACGTGCTGTTTTGATACACTTGGTGAAATGGTTACTGTAGTTAAGCAAATTAACATGTCCGTCACCTCACATTGTCAACTTTTTTTTTTGCGCGATTATGGCACCTGGAATCTGCTCTCAGCAAGTTTCTGGCACTCAATACAGTGTTATAACCATAGTTCTCATGCTGTATCTCAGAGCCCTAGACCTATCCATCCTACGTACCTGCAACTGTGCACCTTGACCAACTTCTCCCCTCCCCTCTCCCCCCAGCCCCTGCCCCATCCCTGGTAACTATCGTTTTACTCTCTATGTGTTTAACTTTTTTAAAAATTTCAAATATAAGTGAGATCATGCGGTATTTGTCTTTCTCTGTCTGGCGTATTTCATTTAGCATAATGTCCTCTAGGTTTGTTATCCTTTTTCTTTGAGGAATTCAAAAAATGGAATAATTTCATAATCAAATGATTTATCTTGAATTTGAAAGTCTGGAAATAGATAAAATTTGTTACCCAGAGGGAAAAAAGTAGATTTGGGGTCTGAAATATAGCCTCTACTCAAGTATATTTTTCTCTTCTAAATAATAAACTCCTTTTTGAGCAACTGTGTTTGTTTATAACATATTAAAATGTAAAATGTTTCTACTAATTTCTCTTAAAGAAAAAAAATCTTATTTGTGTTAGGCAGAAATGCCCTATGTAGCTTAATCCTTTCTTCATAACTTGAAAAGTTCTCTTCCGAGCCCAACAGCGAAAAGGCTAGACCTTCCCAGCTGATGGTTTCCCCCCACTTACTAGAGAGGACGTGCCTGGAACTCGAGCTGTGTGCGAATGGCCACCAGAACTTCACCCCGCTCCTCGGACAGTCAGAACAGGACACCAGCTTCATACCTTTAACCAAGACCTCTCAACACTGGCTTAGTGCATAGCACATGCCAGCCCCAAATACATACTGTTTGTCTATCTGACTTTGCCCTGCCCAGATCCCCCTGGCTTTCCACACACAAAAAGCAAATCAGAGCCCTTCCCATGCCCCTGGGCCCCCCGCAACCTGGCATTGGCCCTGACAGCCTCATCCCCAGCTGCTGTCCCCTTCCCCGCTCTCCAGGCACACGGGTCCTCTGGGGCTCCCCGAACACTCCAGTGTGCCCCTGTTCGGGCTTCGGAGTTGACGGTTGCCCTACTTGGGACAGCGTCCCCTCTTGTTTCACAAGGCTCACTTTACCTGGCACTAGGGTCTCGGCTGAAAGGTCACTTCTCCCTAGAGGCCGTCCCTCACCACTCTGCCCGCGTCTCTCTCTGACCCTCCCCACTGTCTGCACTGTGTCTGGACGCCTGCCTCACATGCTTGCTAAGTATCTGCTGAACAAACGTGAGAATGCGTGATTCACTACCCAGCTCTGCTCCACTATAACCCGTCCTTTCAGAGATGCTTAGTCCCCTCCCCACAGCAGCAGGGAGCCGTCCTCTCCTGATAAAACGCCTTGCAGAGGGGCTGTGTGCAGAAGCCTCCTGGGGTGCAGAGGCCCCTGCGGAATGGAACATGGCGTGTCCTTGTGGAGTGTGCTGTGATGAACACCTTCAGGTTCTCTGTCTTTTGTCTGCAGGGCAGTTGCAGGACTGACCCTGGGGGCTCAGCACGGGGTGGGGAGTTTACCTGCCCTCTTGCTGACGGCTTGCGCTGCACTGGGCAGGGCCTACCTGCTCTTTTGCCTGAAAGGAAAGCGTGTGTTCCGATGGCTCTCGGATGGGAGGTTTCTGAAAAGGTTTGCTTACCTTACTTACTAATTAAAGGGAAGCCACATTTCTCCCCTCCTGGGTCTCTGGAGCCATACCACCAAGGGCTACCTGATAGTCACATGCGGATTGGGTTACGCGGCCGCCCGCGATCGTGCCATTTGCTGCGTGGATTACGTCGACAAGGCTGAGTGACTTGGGGAAAATATTTCCCGGTTGGACTAACCTGTTGGCAGCCTGCTTGCCGTCACGCTCATTTCTATAATGAAAAAGGAAATTATTTCTGCTTTTCATGATGGCAGCTCCAGAAGTGGTGAGTAAAGTGGGTGTGGGGAGAGAAGACACTTGTGAAAGACGCTTCTCAGCGCTTCCTGACGTCGTGCTGCCTGCCAGCCAAGGCCTGTCTGGGAGGGGATGTTCTTGTCCAGGTTCGATCTTTCGGAAAGCATTTTTCCATTTATTTTTATTCCTTTAATAAAGACCATCTATATAATTTGCCACATGCTGATAGTAAACTAAAGTGTTAGCGAGAATCAAAGCCCAAAATGGTTCCATGTGATCTTGTTAGTTCTCTAAGATATTCTTCAAAACTATTCTTGTGGTTGAAATGAAATAAACGTTTTTAGCACAAAACTCTAGCTTAGATTTTACTATGAAAGTTTGTTTCAAATGGCTTAGTAGTTTCCTTTGGAATTTCAAACATTACAACAGGTAGCCATAAAGGAATAAAAGTGCATGACCTAAGTATCTATGTTAATGTGCTTGTTGGAGCCTCTGTAGGTTTTAGCACAGGTTCCTGGAGAACCCATGCCTGATATCTGGGAGAATGAACTAGAATTTAATTGGGAACATCCTGCCATTTCCTTGCTCCCTCTGTCCCCTTGGAGTTACAGGGAATGACTTTGAAAGGCCTCTGGCCTCTGTGGCGTTGGGATAGGTGGAATTCTCTGGTAGGAAACAGAGACACGGTGTTGCTCTGGTGCAAGACAGCAGTCTCCAGCCACTCCTGCCTTCACTGTGTTGGGGGAGGACCGGGCACCTGGGCAGCTCAGATACTTTTATCCTTAATTAGGTCATGCCCATGTGAACCAGGAAAGGGCTGTGTTTATGGGAAGCTACTAACACTGTGGCCGAGTGTCCCTTCCCTGGTGCCATCTACCTTTTTGGGACTCAGACATTCTGTGAGTATCAATACTTCTTATGCTTATGGTAGGTGTACCACATGTACAGACAAAGAATAGAGTTTATATGGGACAGATAAAAACAATCACAAAAAAGAGATGGAAATTGCTTTAAAAGTAATTTTATCTTCTGAAGAATGATATAGCAACTTCTAAATGGTAAAAGAGTATCTCTCTAAAGGTATGCTGCTATTCGACTGATTTTAAGATTGGACAAAGAGAAAGTCATTGTCTCGGCAGAATTAAGTTCATGCTTTTTCATTAACTCTAGAAGCTTTTCTGTTAGCTGCCGTGGTTCAGACAAAAATGCGTTCTCACCAGACAAGAGGTTTTGATTAATCGGTAGGTACTGAATGCACTTTGGGTAGATTGCCGAGTTTCAAAGATATAAAATATGGCAATGATGCATCTGATGCTAAAACTGTAAATGGGGAAACAGACGCTTTCTGTTCTTCCTCGGCCAAGGAGCTGGAGGTGGAGCCAAATCTCAGAGGCCCTGAGATAGTCACCATGGGGGAAAACGACCCGCCTGCACCTGAAGCCCCCTTCTCCTTCCGATCGCTCTTTGGCCTTGATGATTTGAAAATAAGTCCAGTTGCATCAGGTAGGTGGAGCCAAGGGGACCCTGTGATATCTGCCCCCACCCCCGTCCAGATGAAGAACGTGGCTGGGTGTCCCTGTGGGGGAACTGTCTCCCCAGATGTTCTTACACTCACAGGCTGGACACCTGCACTTCCTTAGATATGCAGGATCTTAGGGCGAAGCGACAAGGGAGAAGGGATTGTTTTATTTATCCCCTTGCTAACTCCCTGAAGGCAGGTGTTTTAATCTTTGCTGGAGGTTTTCAGAGCTTGGGCTCCACAATTTCCCTGGTAAATCCTGGAGGAGGTCAGATCCTGGTCAGGAAATCTCTGAGCCTTCCAGAAGTCCTGAGAAGCAGTAGCCACCAATCCTTCCAGAAAACGTAAAATAAACTGACTGTCACCAAAGGTATTAGATGCCTAGATTGAAATCCAGCAGCAGATGACAGAGTTGTTCCTAGCAACTAAAGGAAGGAAAGTTGTTTTTGTAAAAAAGTCACAAGTGCTTGGTAAAAACAGTGGACTCCATAGCAACCTATACACTGGGATCTTTTTGACTAGGGCCTACCAGGACAGGTCAAAGTGAGCTGGGGGCTTGCTGGTCCCGCAAATTAGGGGCTTGGATGCAGGCAGGATACTGACCCCGCGGCTCAGGGGAGGAACACAGCTCCGGCTGAGGTTCCAGAGAACACGGGTGGGGGCCACCCTAATGATTCTTTTAAACCACCTGGACAATTGATGTGGAGAAGGTTTGGAAAAGCTGGGAGGTGGAGAGAGGTTTCAAGTAAGTGAAAAGACACAATTTTAAAATATGGCTCAAAATTAGCATACATGTACATGAAAGAAAAAAATATCCAGCAATCACCTGACTCCCCAAACTTACCTGGTTTTTATTCGGTGTTCATTCTCTTCCCGTCCTTGTAAGCATAGTTTCATGTGTGGTACGGATACAGACAAGCATTTTTCTATGTGCTATTTGGTTTTTGTAAATATCTTTTTCTAATGGCATTGCAGACATTCCATCAAGTAAATGTGTAATTTGATCATCATTTGACCTATAATTGTTTCTATTGTTTTTGTAATATAAATAACATGAATATGAATAGTGCTATACGTATTCCTTTCTCCTAATTTTTTATTATTTCTGTAAAATTAATTCCTAGTAGTGGGAAAGAGCAAAACTTTTAAAAACTTTTCCTTTTAAATAAAGCAATGTGTGGTGCATTAGAGAAATTTAAAAATACAGTTAATCAAAAAGACTTTTAAAAATCACCCACAACTGCACCATTACTCAGAGATAACCCTACTAGCACTTTATTATTGGATTTCTTGTCTTTTACCATCTATATCACTATATTTCCCTTTGAAAACAACATATGCTATTTGTACTATTTTGAAGCTTTTAAAAAATTTTAACAATATCATGTTCATCTTTTCATGGCATTAAATAATTAACTATTTTTTAGATGTTGACAAACTATGGCCCATGGGTCCAATCTGGCCCACTGTCTGCTGTTGCAAATCAAGTTTTATTGGGACACAGACACCTGTTTGTGCACATGCTGATGTGGCTACTTTCATGCCGTAACAGCAGTGTTGAGTAGTTGGGAGAGACATATGGCCCAAGATTTAAAGTTCAAGTTGAGCATTCCTAATCCAAAAATCCAAAATTCAAAATTCTCCAAAATCTGAAACTTTTTGAGTGCTGGCATGACACTCCAAGGAAATGCTCACTGGGGCATTTCAGATTTCAGATTTTTGGGCGAGGAATGCTGAAACGTAAGTGTAATGCGAATATTCCAAAATCTGAAAAAATCCTAAATTGAAAACACTTCTGGTCCCAGGCATTTCTAACAAGGGATACCCAAGCTGTGTTTACTGTATGGTCCTTTACAGAAAAAGTCGGCCAACCCCTCTTCCATATCATATTAAGTATCTGTGTGGGCACCGTGCCCTGCATGTATACCATTCCTTGTGGGTAGAAATTTGTGTACATCTATGAGGACATTGTAGGATAAATTCCTAGAAGTGGAATTAGTAGGTCAAAAATATCATCTGTTTTTAACCTTTCTGGTACATGTTTCCAATTTTACACAATCCGAAAGTTTACACGATTTATACCCTTGTGGACTGTAGGTGGAGGGTCCATTTCCTTTCACTTTGGATGAGCCGTTGTGATGCTGGCATGTCGTTACGTCTACTTTGCATGTTTTTCGTTTCCAAAGAGGTTGCAAGTTTTCATTCCTTCCTGGGAGAGATACTGTGCGTCACCTTATCGCAGCCATGCTGGGATGTCTCCCCCAGGACAGAGCAGGGGGCGGGGAGGGCCCTGCAATACCCCGGGGCGACCCGGCGGATTAGCAGCTGGCAAAAGTGAACTGACACAAAGTTTCCAGTTAAACACCAATTTTGGTTCTATAATTCGGAGTCATTTCCTAAATCTAATTTAGACACAGAACAGCCGGATGAGAACAGGTCGTTCTTGGGGCTGCTGCTGACTTTTCAGTGTGAGAGGAAGGGTGGCCACTGCCGTCCGGGAGAACGGTGGATTTGGCACGGGCTCCTCGCGGGGTGGCTGTGTGGGGAGAAGGGAAGCCCCCTGCTGACGCCAGGCCGCGGGGCGGGGGGGGGGGGGGCTCCCGAAGGAATCGGCCCCTGACACTGAGTTAAAGCCGCCTGCATTAGCACGGTGTCACGCATTCGTTCAGCTGACATTTTTGTCAAGGGCCACCGTGTGCCCCGTGCTGTTGCGGGTCCTGAGAACACAGCCTGGACCAACCGCTTGGCTGGTCAGTCCTAAGACAAAGAACCGCCTCCCCTTTCTCGCCCTGCGCCCTCTGGTCTCTAGGTCTGCCACGTGTGCCTTCTCCTTTCCCTGCACCTTCTCCTGCTGCTTGGTCTCTTCCCCTCCCTTCCACTTACGTTTTCGTCCTCAGAGTCTCCTGTCTTTTAGGCAGCCTCAAATGATATCGATTATTTCATAATCACAGTCTTTGCTGCCAGAGGGGGAAGTTGTGGGTTTCCAAGGGCAGGTGGGCAGAGGTCTTTTTGCCCTTCTGTGAGGGAGTGCTCAGCTCTGCGTGTCCCGGGCTGGGAGAAGAGGGGCAGGTGCACGCCTCCATCCTGGCTAACGGTGTGGCCCTTGGCAGGCTTGTCTCCCCTTTCTGGGTTCCCAATTTTTAATGAAGACAACTTGGGCATAGATGTATTTTCAAGATTGATGAGATAATTTATATGAAATAGCCCTGTTGTGCCTGAGAGGAAAGGGTACCAGTGGAAATTCTCCTGGCTGCCCAGAGAGGTTTGTTCTTTTGGGCATCTTACTACTCCTTACATGTTGTTTCCCACCAAATCTGCCTGGTTCTGCAGGCAAGAACTGTGCAGAGTCTGAGATGTTACCCTACTTGCAAGCTCAACATTAGTCTGCCACAGGTTCATGGATGCTGGCAGACGACACGAGACTCCTGGGTTAGAGACAAAGGACTTTACTATTCACAACATGGCAAGTGGTGTGAGTGGCCTGTTTGTGCCAGTTGTCCTTACCTTCCACGTCCCCCAAAGGCTTGTGGAGCAGCCCACATGTATGTTGCACATGCAGGCAGTTTGTATCACAGCTGAGCAACCCAGAATTAAGGGAACCCTAATCTTTATAACGGGCTGCAAGCAGACTTGTGTGAACTTTGCTCTGGAGGAAGACATTACATTTGTTAAACAGGACAGTAAACAAACCTGCCTCTTGCCCCGGAGGGAGACTCTATCTGTCTTCTAAGGCTGTTTGCTCTACACACATCTTTGAGGAGATGATCTGGAACAAAGGTGGTCAGTTTCTCTGTGCACAAGACCTGTGGAGAATGGTCTGCCAATGTCCTGTCCATGTGACCTCCCTGGGAGATCCTGGCCCTCCCTCTGTCTGCCAGGACCCTGGTCAGGTTTTACACCCTGCTCCGTGGGGAAAGGTCCTTCCTTGGAAGTTGGAGTGCTGTTCCTCTGTGTTAGTATCCTAGGGCTGCTGAAACAAAGTCCCAAAAACTGAGTGACTTAAAACAACATGAATTTATTCTCTCTCAGTTCTGGAGGCCAGAAATCTGAAATCCAAGGTGTCAACAGGGTCACATTCCCTGTAAAACCTGTAGGGGATCCTTCCTTGGCTCTTCCCAGCTTCTGGTGGTCCGCCAATAACCTTTGGCTTATAGGTGCATCACTCTGATCACTGCCTTCATCTTCACACAACTGTCTTCTCCCTGTGTCTCTTTGCATCATCTTCCCTCTGTGCCTGTTTGTCTCCGTGTCCAAATTTCCACTTTGTATAAGGACTCCAGTCACACGGGATTGGAGCCCACCCTAATAGCCTCGTCTTAACTTGCTTACTCTGTGAGGACCCTCCATCCAACTCCAAGTAAGATGACATTCTGAGACTGGGAGTTAGGACTTCAATATATCTTTTGGGGGGACACTATTCAACCCATAGCACTACTACCTAACCCAGGAGGGGAAAAACCAGGTCAGAGGTGGAGAAGGTAACACTGAACTTCTAGAGAATGTGCCTCTTAGTAGGTGGCCCTTTCTCTACCTGAGGCAACTTTCTTTGGGCTAGGATGTCTCTGCACAGAGGGGAGGGGGATACACAGCTAAATGTGCAAGTTTTATGCTACTCAAAGTCAAGGTGTGTGGCTTTCTGCTCTTCCCCCTGTCTTTGGTGTTCAGATGCAGATGAAGTCGCTGCACAGATCCTGTCGCTGCTGCCGTTGAAGTTTTTCCCAGTCATTGTCATCGGGATCATTGCGCTGATATTAGCACTGGCCATTGGTCTGGGCAGTGAGTAGCATTCATTATTTAGTAGGCTCTCAAATACCCACTGAAGTGATTAAACTTTCACAAGCATCCCACTCACCCCAGCATTTTGCTGCCGCCCAGCCATCAGTACTGGGGGCAAACGTCCTTTGGTTTGCCGACTTTGAGTTTTATTTGCCTGCATGAGTGCAGAGCCAGTCTGGGGCCCGGCAGAGGCGGTTGGCCATGCTAGAGGCTTAGTCACCAAGGAACCTGCCTGGTTAGAAGTATCCAAAGGCAGCTGATGAAATAGAATCCCGAGGGTGGAAAGGGGGGTACCAGCCTGGGCGAGGAGACAAAGAGGCCCATTCATGAGGTGCCAGGTGCTATTGCCAGCTATTGTTATGATAAGGTGCATGTGGCTTTTGAGAAAGTGGGTCATTTGGATGGAGGGTCTCTAACAAGGAACAATTTCTCTTTCAAATAACTGGACCACAGATCAGTTTAATTTGCCACCTGCTTGGCTGTGTGGTCCACAGTTCACTCACTTCCTGCCCAGGGTCAGAGCAAACGGGGTTGCCGAGCCATGCTCAGTGAGGACTCCTTGCTGGGCTGGCTCACTGGGTAGGCCCACAGCCATAAAATTTTTCTCTTGACCTTAAGCTCTCCAGAGTCTAAATTCACCTGGAGTTGTGGCTCCTGGGCCAGGCCACTTAGTAAGACAAAGTGGGGCACAGTGGCCCCACCCCTTGGAATTCAGAACAGAAACTGGGCTGAAGGAAACAGGTGGCTACCAGCGGTGCGATTTCAATACAGGTTTCATTATTAATGGGCAAGCTCACCGGCACATGGCAGGTGGACAGGTGCTAGTGTTGCACACTGAAATGTTCACTAACGCTTCTGTCTTCCTCACCTTTTCTCAGTCCACTTCGACTGCTCTGGGAAGTACCGGTGTGGTTCATCTTTTAAGTGTATTGAACTGACAGCCCGATGCGACGGGGTCTCAGACTGCAGAGACGGGGAGGACGAGTACCGATGTGGTAGGCCACGCCGCTTCACTGCGGGAGCAGGGGGAGCAGGAGACCCAACCCCGGCCCTCCCGTCTGTGCAATGGGCCCAAGTCGTTGCCATTGTCGTGTCCTGTCCTCCGCTGGGATTCGACTGGCGCTCACCCCGGGAGATACGGGGCTGGGCGTTCCGGGAGGGCCCTTGCGTGGGGCTCAGTTCACTCAGGAGATGACACGGGCAGTAAGCAAGAAGTCCAGGAAGTCTCACGGGGTCTAGGCGGTAGGGGCTCTCCCCGCCCAGTGGGGCGCGGCTGCTGTGGACCAAGAGTGGGTCGGGTTCGGCAGAGGAGGGGTTTGAGCTGGCTGTGGAGGAGCCTCTGCCTTGCGGTCTCAGGGCTCCGCGGGTGCCAACGGGACTTTCTCCCTGTGCGTTGGCCAGTCCGGGTGAGCGGTCAGAGCGCCGTGCTCCAGGTGTTCACAGCTGCTTCGTGGAAGACCGTGTGCTCCGATGACTGGAAAGGTCACTACGCGAAGGTTGCCTGCGCCCAGCTGGGGTTTCCGAGGTGAGCTGCAGAGCATTTCCAACCCGGGGTAGAACACCGGGAGGTATAACAAGAGGGAGGACAGCCACACGGGGGCGGTGCCACCGGGTGCTTTAACACATTAGCACGTTCCATCCTCGTGGCAACCCTGCGATGCTCAATATCCTCACTTCCCACATGAGCAAGCCAAGGCCCAGGCAGGCGAAGTGGCTCGCTCAAGTCACGCGGGAGAGACGGCATGTTTGGGGGCTCTCAGCCCCAGGCCGGGACCCCAGGTGCAAACATGCAGTGAAGAGCTTCGAGTTGAAAAATAAACCCTCTAGCCCCCCGCCGTACAGCTTGCAGAGCAGCTTCCTGGACACCACCTGCTTGGTCCTGGTGGTCGCATCAGGGTCCACACACACCTCCCAGGAACTCCAAAGAACCAGTTGTTAAAAGTCAGAAATTTAGTGCAAACACAACCATTCAAAACAGTTGTTTAGCAACGTGGAGGAGAAAGAACTATTTCAGTGGACTTTTCACTTTTCAGTGTTTGGTGTTATCTGTGTGATTTTTTGCGTTGAAGTGACACATTTTCGCCCAGATACAGTGATTTTCCTTCCCCGGCTCCTCCTCTGACTTCCCGCCAACGCTCCCAGGACGTCACGCGCGCTCCCCTGCGCCCCTCGCCTCAGCGTTCCCGAGGGAGGGAGCGGGCCCTGAAGCCACGTTGCTCCGCCTCCTCCCCGGGCCCCAGTGCCCTCCCGTGTCCCTCCCGTGTCCCTCCCGTGTCCCCGAGACCTGCCTTCTTCTCACTCCAAGCCGGCCTGGATTCAGAAATCAGCTGCAATTCAAGTCCAAGGAGAACAGCAAAAATCTTGCGCACAAATGCCTTCAAGAATTATGTAGACTTCACTCCTCAAAAAACAAAGAGAAGTTGACTTCACACACATGCAGACGCACAAACACAAGCCCCGCCACAAGCAGCCGAGAGCGTCCTCACCGGGCACTGCCGGTCTCCGCTGAGCCTCTTCCTCAGACTGTGGGGGGGGCCTCTCCCCCCTGCTCTGCCCTGGAGTGCCACCCACCCCCCCCACGCGCACCCCAAGGCCTCCCTGCACTGCCATGTGGAAGAACGCAGCTCAGCCCCTCTGCCTGCCCCGCAGCAGACCCCAGTCGGGAACCCCAGCCTTCCTGGGCAGCGTTTAGGGGCCACCTCGTGGTGCGGGCAGCTCTCATATCCTCTTCCACCCCAGCCTGTTGGTAAAATATTCCTTCCTACCCCCAAAATGCTCCCTCTTAGAGAAAGTCTAGGGAATGTAATTTCTCCAGTCGTCACCCCGATACTGCCTGCCTTCTTCACCACGGGCATGTTCGTTTCTTCCCTATCCGATGCTTCAGTTTCTATGATTCGCTCCTGCTTTTTGTTTTGTTTATTCTTTCTACTTCACCCTGTAAAAGTCCTTTAATCTTCTCTGCTCTCCTACGTGCTATGTCAGATATCAGTGACTTAAAAAAAGCAAGGACCAAAGGACTGCCAAGCCAGGTCGCTTGGGTTCACATCCCAGTGTAGACTCCGCCAAGTTACATAAATAGGGATGATAATAGAACCTGCTTTCAGGGTCGTTGTGAGTTCAGATGGCCTCGTGAGTGTGGGAGCGAGCCTGGCTCGTGGGAGCACACTGCGGGGTTGTGCTTGCGGTTGTTGTCACTTCCACCGTGAGACTCGGACTACGTGTGGGGCTCCAGTGGCAGCACTGGGGTCCCTTTGCATTTCACAACCCCACCACCCATGTCGCATCAGGGCCCGGCCATCCCGGCAACAGTCGGTGCTTTCACGCCGGAGCCCACGTATCAGCGAGTCGGCCGGTGCCTGCGAGGGCTGCGGAGGGCGTCGCTGCTGCCTGGACTACGTTTCCTTCCAAAGTCAAAGCTGGCACACCCCCCTCGGCATTCACAGTGATCTGATGGACCTGTCGATAAGCTGGCGCATTAGCTGGTGACGCAGGCCTGCTGCATTGTTTTGTTCATTCCATGAAGAAAGGGGAAAATGACTATTTATTTACCACCTGCCATCCCATGACTCTCCAAACATTTGATTTTTTTTTTTAAAGAAATTGCAGCTCTCTTACTGTTGTCCTCCAGAAGACCCATTTCCTGACATCTTAAACACCTGCTGGGTCCTGGCGCTCCCTGAAGCGCTTCCTCATACCTGTTCATCTCCCCCCAGGGGGAGCCCCAGCCAGCCCTGGGCAGACTCAGAGGTCCCCGTCCTCCCCCGACCCATGTTTTTGGGGTGCATGGCATCCCTGCTTTGGGGCCCAGCTGACAGCACTGCGCCTAGTTCTGTGTTCAGCTCCCTCTGGGACTTGCTTCAGGCCATGCGAAAGTCATTTCAGCCAAATGCATGAAGGGCCATCCCATGACCTCAGGAAGTGGTCCCCCTTCTGTGTGGCTGTGGCCGAGGGTGGGTGGGCAGGGCCGTGGCATGGGGGCCAGAAGGTGGAACATCCCAGACCACACCAGGTGGGAATGCCCGGCTAAGGTGAGGAAATTTTATTCTATTGGCAAAAGGGAGCCTTTGATGGTTTGGTGGGGGACAAAATGACATACCCCAAGTATGATCCCTGTGCTTCAAAGAGCACGTCGGGGCTGTGTTTCTAATCTGCTTGCAGCTACGTCCGTTCGGATAACCTCAGAGTGAGCTCAATTGAGGAGCAGTTCCAAGAGGACTTTGTGTCCATCAATCACCTCTTGCCAGACGACAAGGTGACTGCCTTACACCACTCCGTGTATGTGAGGTAAGTTGTCAGGTGATGCCGTTGTCTGCCCTGGTATTGGTCACCTGCTGGATTTGTGAGGCTGTGCTCAGCTCCACGCGGACTCGAGAGGCATGCGAGTGTTATCTCAGGACACGGGGGCAGTGGGCTGCCTGGTTAGACTGGGTGGATGTGCCAGGCTGGGCACTCAGAAGCCTAATCCCAAACCAGGCAAGTGTGGCCCAATGACGAAAAGGAAGGAAGCAGAGTAAGAGAGTGATTGTGCCGTACGTGTGATAAATGTGGTGGGGTCCGCCTTACAGCAGGCGCTCCAGGTATGTTTGGGGAATGAGAGCAAGGCACGGGCACGGGAGGGAGGGAAAAAGAAAGAAACAGAAATTAAGAAAGAAGCTTATCCTTCTTTGTTTACAACGTACTTTAACATTCATCCTTTATCTTACACGTTTCCCCAACAACTCATGGGGAAGGTAAAACCAGGTGTCCTTAACTAGCATTCAGGTAGCTAAAGCTCAGCAGGCTCACCTGCCTCGCGCCAGGTTAGAGACGAGGAGCAGGTGCAGCCAGTATTCCGAATCCAAGTTCCCTACTCTCTTCCTGACACCTTGGACCAAACCCTGAGATGTGTGTTCTCTGCTCTGGAGACAGAGGCTTGTTGGTGTGTCCATCGGGGGATGGACAAGCACCTGGGACCCACAGGCAGTCGGGAGGGACAGCTCCCCTTCAGTCTGGAGACACTAGCTTTCTCCTGCGTGATGGGGCTAAGGCTCTAAAGGCAGAAAAAGTTACAAAGATTTTGGGATTACTTTCCTTTCTCTGAGAAAAGCACATGCCCTGGCCCCCCCATGCGAGGAAGGAGGGAGCGTGTGTCATTCTGGGGTAATCACATTTTGCTGCCCCGGGGAGGTGTCCTCTGCGAGATGTGTGAGTGAACCCAGGCTGCGGGGGGCCCTGGAGAGCCTACCACACCGTCCCTTGGGCACCCTGAGTCCCCGAGGGGCCAGGATGTGAAGAACACTGGGGTGAATTGACGTGCAAATGATACTGGTATATGTTCATCTATCTCCTTATGCATCTTTTGTCATTAGGTAAATAAGCTTAGAAATCACAGCCCACCATACGCATAACACTTCACTCTGGGTCGGGTGTTCTATAGTGAATTGTGGGACCTCACTCTTGTGGTTTGCCTTTTAATTTTTTTTAACATAGACTAAAATTGTAATCAATATTCAAGTGTGGGGAGAATAGAGTTTTGTTTTTCCTTTATTCCAAGATTAAGTAAAAAAAGAGTGTTTGTTCCACAGGCCTCAGATATTTTTCATGGAACCTACTTTTTTCCCACTTTAGGGAGGGATGTGCCTCAGGTCACGTGGTTACCTTGAAGTGCACAGGTAAGAGTTTTAGAGGCCAGAGATCAAATGCCCAGACTCCTGCTTCCCTGCCCTCCTCCTCCAAGGACTGCTCTGAGTCCCCTCCCCTGGGCGCCAGGTGGGAACTCCGTATACCCCACCTGACAGAGGAGGGTAGCAGTGTCAGCCTCACCTGTCAGGTGAGGGAGGCAGCTAGGAGTGACTCCTTAGCAGCATACAGGACCACGGCCCACAATGTCCTGTCACTCCATCACTTTCTCCTTAAGTGCACGCAGGCCCCAGGCCTCGGGACAGCGCCCCTTGTTCCTGGCTGAGGGGATAGTCCACGTGGCAGGGGTCAGGTCTGGAGAAGTCAGGGATGTGCAGGTCAGCACCTGCGATGGTGATGCGGAGGCAGCTCATCTGGGGAGCTGGGTGACATCCCTGTGCGTTGTCGTCACCAGGGAACGGGGCTGGGGGCGCTGTCAGAGCCCCGGGCAGGGGGGCTCTTTGCTCTGACGGGTTGTTCCCACTGCACCCCCCTGCAACACCCACCTGTCCTCCCTCGAGCCTGTGCCACCTCTCACCCTGAGTGCCCCATTGCAGTGCTTGCCTTAGAACTGCTGAGAGCTCTGGGCAGGTGGCAGTGATGTTGGGGAGAGAGAAGCAGGTCCCCCAGAAAGTTCTGTGGGGTCCACCTGCAAGCCCTTTTCTCCTTCCACAGCCTGTGGTATGAGAATGGGCTACAGCTCACGCATCGTCGGGGGAAACATGTCCTTGCTGGCGCAGTGGCCCTGGCAGGTCAGCCTCCAGTTCCAGGGCTACCATCTGTGTGGGGGCTCTGTCATCACCCCGCTGTGGATTGTCACTGCTGCACACTGTGTTTACGAGTGAGTGCCCCTGACCTCGGAGGTGTGGCTTCTCATCTCCCCAGGCCCCGTCCGCTCCTAGGCCATGTAGGGGGCGGCTGATTGGGGCAGTGAGCCGCAGATGCAGGAAGCAGGCGGGCAGACCCATCACCACCAGGTCATGTCCAGGTGGAGAGCCCGCCCTGCTCACTGCAGACCCACCACCATCAGCTCGTAGTGACTGGTGACCCCGAGCTCATTTTAAAGATTTTAGACATGTAGCTCGTACAGAAAAGTGTGGACTAAAGAAAAAAATCGAGCTTTTAAAGAATTAAAGTTGGTTTTATTCAGAATCTTACTGAGAACTACAGGAGCCTTTCAGAGTGGTTCTGTGAGACTACTCTGACACGGCTTCCAGCCCCCAGACACACACGGGTTGCAGAAATCACAGCAAAGTGTGGGTGCAAGACCACATCTGGCTATAGGTTACTGAAGTACATCTGGTTGTACACTGCACAAGCAGAATCACTGACCCCACCAGACATTATCTTATGAGCAGGAACAGGTAAGATTGGGATCAGTTATCTTTTAAAGAACGTGGTGATTCAGGCAAGAGGTGTGGGGGGCACGTGCCATGTCCTGCTTTGTCTCCAAGGCATTTTTCCAGAGAGCTGCACGTGTCGCAGAGTCAGGGGTTTTGTGAAATGATGCTGGCAAGCAGAAACGAGCAAATGTGGCTTCTTATGTTTGTCACTTTGTCTCACAAGAGGTAGCAAGAGGAGGAAGGAGGCTCTTGTGCGGGGAAACCCACCAGATACAAGGCTCTGACCTTGCTGCAGTTAATTACAGTAGACTGTGCTATGGCTGAGGCAGGGCGAGATGGTGCAAGGGGGGCTGGGCGTTAAGGGTACCTGGTGGGGGCACCGGGCCTCTTCGTACACCCTCAGGAGCTTGGAGTGTAAGAAAACACAGAGAAGACTTCTAAACACAGTGGTTCGCACTGTTATTTTTACCTCCTTCTGTTTCGGTTGCTGTTTGATGGAGAATAGGCCATGACAGACGTCCCCGCAGTGAGCAAAGTTGAGTTCAGTTCTCGAATGCCGAGAGACCTGAGGGGCAGAGTGAGGCCTGTCTGGGAGATGCACGGGGCGTGGGTCTGTGTTTCTGCAGGCTGTGGGAGCTGTGGTCGGCGTCCAGCGTGAGCAGACAAGGCCAAGGCAGTGGGGACATCTTCCCGGCTCTCAGGACACCTGGGGCCAGTGGTTAATGGGGGGTTTCCAGAGTCTATCTCTTAGTCTTCTCCTTTCAGCCTATACCTCCCCAAGTCATGGGCCATCCAAGTGGGCCTCGTGTCCCTGCTGGACAGCCCAGCCCCTTCCCACCTGGTGGAGAAAATCATCTACCACAGCAAGTACAAGCCAAAGAGGCTGGGCAATGACATCGCCCTCATGAAGCTGGCTGGGCCACTCACGTTCAATGGTACGTCTGGGTTTCTGCGTGGTTCTGTTGCTTTTCATTTGTTTTAAGAGAATTGGTAATTGCTTGTTGAAGCATTTTTATGATGGCTGCTTTATAGTCCTTGTCAGATAATTCCAACATCTGGTTCGTGTTGGTATCAGTTGATGATCTTTTCTCATTGAAGTTGTCATTTTCCTAGTTCTTGTATGATAAGTAATTTTCAACTTATCCTGGACTATTTGGTTATTATGTTAGTAGATGCTGAGTCCTGTATCAATATTCAACGTTAGCAGGTCATCACCCTGTTTAGATCAGTTTGTAGATGCTGGACTACTTTTGTGGGCCGTGTTTCCAGTGATAATTTCATCTTAGAGCCTTCGGGGTTCTACTTTGGTCATGTGCCACCTCTTGTGCCACCTGCAGGCAGAGCTTCCCTACGCCAGACTTCCTGGTGCCTCTAGGTGGGGGAAGAGAGTCACCTGCCAGTAGGGCCGGAGCACTTCCCTGTCTGGGTGCGTGTTGTGGAGGGCTCGCCTGCCAGTGCCGCCCACCTGCCCTGTGTCTCCAGATAGAGGGCGGAGTCCCCGTCACGGCTGAGAAACAGCTTCCAGGCCAGCGGCCGGTGGTGGCAGCATCCTCACGTTTCTCTACGGCCTCAGCTCCCTGGGAGTGCCCAGGAAGGTTCTTTCCCTACCAGGGGCTGTGCTCAGCAGGCGCCACGTGGCCTCATTTCTTGAAAAAGTCAAGTCCTATTCTCTGGATTTTACAAAACCACCAGAAAAGCCACACCTCATAGCACCTTCAAACATTTTGTAGATGCAAACAAAGCATTATGAGCCTACTCTTAAATAAAGTTTCCTTTTCCTTCCCAAGGAAAACAGGCAGCTTGGAGAGCAGGCAGGTTTAATAAATAAGGTGAATTCTCCCCTTCTTGGAGCAGAGTCCTGGCAGCAGACCAGCCGCAGGCTCAACCCGGCAGAGTCACCAGGGTGTTTGTCATACGGCACACGTAACACTCTGAAACAAATATTTCCCGAGAAACAGAGGAATTGTTGTGGTAGTGCTAGTTTGCTAACTGTTATTAATGATATTTGGTTATAGGAGATGAGGTGCCAGCACTTGTACTTTGACAAAAATTACAATAATGAGTCCTTTTATTCCTTCTCTACCTCTCCATTATTGTCCTACCCAGAAAAGCTGAGTGCATGGCAGGGCGTGTTCACAGGACGGCCCCCAGGCACGCGTGTGACACTATCTTTGGGGGAGGGTCATGGGGCCCAGTCCCCTGCACAGGCAAACTTGCTGCCTCTAGATGTGCCAGGAACAGTAGGAATATTCATGGATCCACGTTCTGTACAGCAACGCCCGGACCCACGATCTAGACCAGGAGTGGCCAGGTCTGACCCTTGGCCTGTTTTGGCAGATAGAATTTTGTTGGAACACGATCACTCCCACTTGTGTACCTGTTACCTGGGGCTGTTTCCTGCTCCAATGGCAGAGTTGAGTGGCAGCCACGGAGACTGTGTGGCCCTCACAGCCCTTTCTAGAAGAGGTTTGCGACCCCGGCCTAGACTCCCTCACGTCGCCCGAGGCCGGGGCTGTTCTACAGTTTTCAGGGCTCAGGGTGGTGGCTGGGGGCGAGGGCCCTGCCCTGCACTAATTGCTTTCAGACAACCAGGGCCTTGGCCTTTCCTTGGGAGGTAGTTTGTGCTCCTCAGAGACATAAACGCCAATGAGATTAATTATCTCAGGCTCCTGCTTCAACTGACTTGAGAGTTATTATTTCCTTTTTAAACAGAGATGATCCAACCCGTCTGCCTGCCCAACTCGGAAGAGAACTTCCCCAGTGGGAAAGTGTGCTGGACATCGGGATGGGGGGCCACCGAGGACGGAGGTCAGTGGTCCGGGCTGGGAGCCCAGATCCCACGGGAGGGGCCTCCCATGTCCCAGCGTGCGGTTTCCTTGGGAAGCCCAGACTCTCTGGCCAGGGTGTGTGTGCCAGCTGTTCACAACACGCATCGGCCAAGTTCTTGAGGGTCAGGTGTAAAAGTTTCATTTGTCTCAGGGCAGTGTGAGGTCGCAGACCTTCTCAGGAGGGAGTTGGGCCTTCACTGACATGCTGGGTGCTCCTCTGTCCTCCCTGCCCTGCTAGCTTAGTGCACAGGGGGCCCAGCTGGACAGCCTTCCCAAGCTTTATTCAGAAGTCAAGGATTTGCAACTGTGAAGAATTTTTTTCCTTGTTGGAGTTGGGAAGATGGGTTATTTCATCCTACAAAGATCAAGCAGAAAAAGCAACCAAATGGGATGCTACTGCTGCAACAATAACAGGAGTGTTGATATTAATAACAACTCACACACAGAGGCCTGTGCCATCGTCAGTGTGGGCACAGATATGGTCAGGACGCTTTGGTTTTCTATCTATTGCTTTCTGTGTTAGTGGGAAGAGTGTTAGTTTCCGGCGGCTGCTGTAATAGATAACCAGAGGCCGGGTGGCTGAAAACCCTCACAGTCCTGGAGGCCAAAAGTCCGACATCGAGGTTTCTGCATGGGTGGCTCCTTCCGGGCTCCCAGGGAGAATCTGCTGCTGCCTCTTCTGGCTCCTGGTGGCTCCAGCGATCCCTAGCATTCCTTGGCTTGCAGACCCATCCCTCCAGCCTCAAACTCCGTCTTCATGTGGCTTCTCCCCCATGTCTCTGTGTCTCAGATCTCCCTCCTGTTTGTCTTACAAGGACAGCAGACACTGGATTAGGGCCCACCCTAAACGCAGGGTGATGTTATCCTGAGATCCTCTTAATTACACCTGCAAAGACTGTTCTAATTCAGGTTCTATTCTACAGTGGCGGGTAGACATATTTTTGGGGGGTCCACAGTTCAACCCAGTACAGGAAGTTCAGTATTTTTTTCTTGGGACCCGTTCATCAAGCCTTCCCCTGCTGAAGGCACATGGGGGCCCAGGTGCACAGGGTCGCGGGGGCCAGCTTGCCCACACGCCCGCCAGCACCCCTGGCAGTGCCCACACTGGCCCAGGGGATCCACAGCTCTTTGTGGTTTGAAGCTCACCCACTCGGCCGAGGCCACCTCTGTGCTGTGTGGCTGATCTGGGGGCTCCCAGCTCCGTCAGAGCCAGCACCCCTGGGTTTGTGGTGGGAAGGAGAGACAATGATCTCCACACCCTTCCTTTCATGCTGAGTTCTCATGAGTGCTTGCTCGAGACCACCCAGCCCACCAGGGTGATTCTAACTATGTTCTCCTGTGAGGTTCAGGATCCCGCTGCAGGTTCGCTCATCTTCTCTCGAGCCATCTGCTCTGTCTACCATGAAAGGTCCAGCAAGCCCCTCTGCCGGTGTGGGGTCTCTTCACATGTCTGGCTGCAGCCTCCTGCCCGTGTTGGGAGCTACTCCCACGACAAGCTGAGCTGAATGTCTCATGAAACTGTGTGTTCCTCAGAGCAGCCCCGGGTGGGGTACTGTCACTGTGCTCTTGCGGGCGCGGGGGCAGACGATGGAGGTGGGCGTGTCTCCTGCCGTAAGGCTGTAAAGCGTGGAGACAACTCGGTTACAAACCAGTTAACTCAGAGGGGTCGATCCCTGCAGGTCGGTGGTGAGGTTGACCCACTGCAGGTGTATTAGTCTTCTGTGGCTGCCGCAACAAATGACCCCAAACTTAGTGGCTTAAAATGATATAAATTTCTCAAATTTATTAGTTGTGGAGGTAACAAGTCCACAATCAGTCTCTGTGGGCTGGAATCAAGGTGTGGGCAGGGCTGTGCTCCCTCCAGAGGCTCTGGGGGGGAATCTGTTCCTGCCTTTTCCACCGTCTAGAATCTGCCTGTGCTCCTTGGCTGTGGCCCCTCCTTGACCCTCCAGGCCAGCAGAGCAGCATCTTCCCATCTCACCCTGACTCTGGCCTCTGCTTCTGTCATCACGTCTCCATCTCTGTCTCCTTTAGGGACCCCTGTGGTTTCCTTGGGTCCACCCCCACAAGCTGGACCCTCTCCCCATCTCAAGGTCTGTCCTCTGTCACACCTGCAAGTGTGAAGTACATAGTCACAGGTCCCGGGGACTGGGACGTGGATGTCTTTGGGAGGACACTTTTCTGCTGACTCCCCGGGCTCTACCAGGATGCTGAGCACGTGATCTTCACGAGCCTCGCTTTCCCTTCCGTAACCTGGGTTGTTCTGGTAGCTGAATGCGCTGGTGCAGGCCAGGCCCTGGGGAGGTACCTTTGGCCACTGTTGCCCCCTCTCCCCCTCCACTGGCGCCTTAGGAAAAGCCAGTGCCCTGCCACAGAGCAGAGTGGCCCACACGGCTGCTCCAAGGGGGCAGAGCTCCAGGGCTTGCTGTGCTACCAACAGTCCCAGCCTGCTTGTCCCCTGCAGGGCCCGGCTGCTCCTGCCACTGCGTTGTGTCAGGTGGCACTCTGCCCATCCCTTCGTTCCCTGGTCCCTGGCACATGCCCTCTGCATCCTAAGCTGGGCATCCTCCTCACTGCATGTTCACACCCGTGCTTTGAAGCAGGTGACGCCTCCCCCGTTCTGAACCATGCGGCTGTCCCTCTAATTTCCAACAAGATCTGTAACCACAGGGATGTGTATGGCGGCATCATCTCCCCGTCCATGCTCTGTGCAGGCTACCTGAAGGGCGGTGTAGACAGCTGCCAGGTAAGGGGCCCGCAGTGGCCTCTATGGGCCATGGGGGTGGGTGAGGCTGTGGCATGTTGACCAGCGCTCCAGATGGGCTGTTGCCAGCATTTCCCTGTGACTGGACGAAAAGTAAATTTACAGGGTGTGGGGAAGAAATTTGCTCAAGATATCACCCCCTTTCCTGGAGGCTGGGCCAGTGTTTACCCAGCATCCCTCTGCGTGGGTGCTGGGCAGGGGAGGGGTCTCCTGCAGTGCGCCCCTCCTGGCCCGATGCTCAGAGTTTGCAGGGGGACTTTGGGAGTGGCAAGCAGGGGAGCCCGTGGATCTGGGCCGCTGAAAGCCACAGTGGGTGGGACTCTAGCACCACCCAACACTAGAGCTTCTCCCACGGCCAGGCAGACCCACCCCAGCTGGCTGCCCTCAACCCCCAGGGGCTCAGCATCTGGAATCTGGTAGGAGGCACAGCTGGAGGGACCAGCCCAGAGGGGCCAGGAGACCCTACTCCTGGGAGTGCTAGAGTCTAGAAGGCTGGTGGGTGCAGAGGCAGAGCCATCCTTGAGCCTCAGTTTGCCTTTTGTAACCTGGGTCCTTCCGCCCTGACAAGCAGCCCTACCTGGCAGCACCTGACCCATGACCTTTGCTCCTCTCTTGCCCCAGGGGGACAGCGGGGGGCCCCTGGTGTGTCAAGAGAGGAGGGTGTGGAAGTTGGTGGGAGCCACCAGCTTCGGCATTGGATGTGCCGATGTGAACAAGCCTGGCGTCTACACCCGCATCACCTCCTTCCTGGACTGGATCCACGAGCAGATGGAGGTGGGTGTGGTGTCCTCCCCGGCTCATGCTGTCCCTGGCACTCTACTGCTAGCATCCTATCTGTGCGCCCAGTCCTTCTATAAAGAACCAGCGAGGGATGGAGTCATTGGGTCAGCGAGCATCGATGTGGTAGCTCCTGGGTGTCAGACACTTGAGCCAGAAAACAGACATGAGCACGGCTAATCTGAGGCATGGCTCTGGCAGCGTGGCCCTGGCATTCGGAGGAGGCTGGATGGGAAGGATGGACCGGCCTCTACAAGCAGGGAGGGGAGGAGAGGCGGCCAAGGAGGAGCCCCCGTGGGGACGGGATGCATTGGATGTGCCCGAGTGTGCGAGGAGGACAGGGTGGGTGGGGCTGAGACAGTGGACGGGGTGGACGGGTGGGTGAGGACCCCACATACCCACTGAGGAGCTGCAGGGATGAGACGGAGCGTCTCCAGCTGGGGGGCCTGGGTGGCTCTGCTGTGGGTGGCTCCCTGGAGGGGAGGGCCTGCAGGGCCCCAGTTGGTAAGGCTGGCCTGGCAGGACCTGGGCAGGTAGGAGGAGGAAGGGGTCGCCGAGATGGCTGGGAACCAGGGGAAGGGAGTGCCACGGCTGTGGGAGCCCCTGAGCATGGGCAGAGGGGTGGAGATAGGCAGGTGGTGACACTCAGCTTGGGAGCAGCACAGAGCCTCGGGAGGGGAGGCCTGGCCACTGTGGGGGCCACCAGAGGCGCCTTCTGCCTTCCTCGTGGGCACTCGGCAAACATTTGCTGCCTTGATCTTGGACTGAGTGTCACGTGACTCCTTGGACCAGTTTCAAATACAGTGAGTCTTCACTTAATGCCGTGAGAGGTTCTTGGAAACTGTGACTTTAAGTGAATTGATGTACCGCAGGGCCTCAAATAATGCCCTTTCTTTCAACGTAGTTTTGTTATAATGTTGATGAGAAAAAAATTGGTTTCATTATATATCATTTCCCTTAGAGTCAAAGTTTCCAAGAACCTATGAAGGACGTTAAGTGAGTCCCCGTATTGCAGTGAGGCAACCTCCCCAGGCTAACGGGAGCAGGGTGTGATAACCAGAGCCCAGCTGCAGCCCCGGCATGACCCTGCACAGCGAATTAACAGACCCCAAGCTTGGCTGTTTGTTAAAATTGAAGATTCCAGGACTATTTTTTGGAGAGTCTGAGTGGGAGGTCCAGGGGAGGACCCTGGTGATATGGATGTGCCGGTACCCCAGGGCACACTTTGAGAAATGCTGATATGTGCCATGCGGCTCCCCAGAGGGGCTTTAGAAATAGTTTCGAGGGTCCTCACGAAGCGGTGGCTGAGGAGTGTCACCTGTGATGTGGGCTCCTGTGGCCTGGGAGCCCGTGCTCTCTGCAGAGCATCTCAGTCACCGGCTGCCCCCAACCCCGTGAGGGGCTGCTGAAGTGCCTCTAGCCACAGATGCACCCTCCCCAGAGTCTGTCCTCACACCTAGAAGAGGCTTCCCTTCCCGTGAGGGGCTGTCCTGGGGGTCTGTGTTTAGTTGTTCCATTTTGCATCAAGGCGAGGGCCTTGCGAGGGCTCCACAGCTTTCGGGGAATCGTCACATTTGTTAGCTGCTGTAGCACCTTCATCTCCTTCCAGCGGTGTTCTCTATCTGGTTGGGGCTTAAAACAAAACTGTTCTGACTCAAGCCGGAACTTAGAACGCAATGCTAAGACTGGAAAGCTCATGTGGAAGTTTTGGAACAGTCTCAGGGCAGTGATGAAAAGTGCAGAGGCGTTGCTGGTTGGGGGCTTTTCCACACCTGTCTGGGATCCGGCAGAGCTGGCAGCCTCCCAGTCAGAGGCCACTTGTCCCCACTGTGGAGAACAGCCTGATGTGTCACTTGGGGCAAAACGCAGGTGCCCACTTGGTCATAATGTTGGAGAGATGGCTGGAAGTGCTTGGAGCAATAATGCCTCTGTTTTCATTTTTAGAGGGACCTGAAAACTTGAACAGTGACAAGCCACCACCTTGGGTTCCTGCGGCGACAGAGACAGCCTGGCCCTCCTCTGGACCCCGTGTGGGAATGTGGACGTGAGCAGACGGCTTCCATACTCTGCTTTCTGGCACCAGCAGCAGAGCTGAAGGAACAGCTTCCCTCATCCTCCGTGCCCCGCACAGCCTGCTGCTGACGCCTCTAACCTCTGACAAGCCGCTGGGTCTTGGGCTAAAATGACCTTGAAGCTCCTTTCAGACCTTCACTAAGAACAAAAGCAGGAGCGCCTCCCAAGTGCTACCTTTCCCACCTGTCCATTTGGTTTTCTCCACAGGGGCCATGTAAAATTCCTGGCGAGGTGTTAGGCAATCTCATGTGCAAAGCAACCCACAGCCACCCGGGAAAGACGCGCTGCCTGGAACCGCAGGAGTGCGGTCATTGTAGATGTAGCCATCTGCATGTGTCTATCCCTAGGGACCAGAACCAAACCCACATTTTCTGCTTCCAAGATCTATTCTCATATGTGGGGAACTTAATCTATGAATGATTGGTTTCAAGGTGTATTATCATTATTTCTTTGTAGCATTTGGTGCTTGACGTATTATTGTCTCTTGCTTCCGAAGAATGTATGTTCTCTTGACTCACCCACTTGTCAGGCTTGTTTAATGAATGCTGACTGGTCGTGTAAATTGGAATTGTTAGCTTAATTCAAGAGGCTCCATTACTTTGATCTCTCCTATATACATTGTGGATCTGACATTTTTATGTTAGAACAGGTTTCTCAGCAGATTAGAATTAACTGATATTTTATCCTAAGACTCAAAAGCTGAGTAAGAAAAGACAAAGTACTGGGCTAACACAGGACCACTACACACTACCCGGTGGGCACTGCAGACAAGTAGAGTAGACGGTCACAGGTCAGCAACAGGCCAAAGGCTTCCCGACCTCTGCACACCATCCGTTCACCCACCACGTACCTGCAGGACTAGAAGCCCCTGCCAGTTGACCACACACCTCTGTGGTCCCCAGAGCACACAGAACAGAGGAGTGTGACTTGGTAAGTAGTCATTGGCCATTGTGCTTTGTCACAGATGAATTCATCAGAATATGAATCAGTTGTTTTGCCTTGTGGCAACAACGGACAAGATTGGCGTGTTTGAAAGAGAGACCAGAGGTGTGTCTAGTGCCTGGGGAAGAGAGTGGCTCCCAGGAGCTGCTCTCGGGATGTGTAAGAGCTGGGGATGAAGAAAGGCAGGAGGGGCAGCTCAGCAAACTGCCTGCGTGGCCACTGTTTTTGGGTTCCCTCTCCACATTGGAGTCGCTCCACAGATGTCTGTATATGTCAGAAAATGACAAGACCATTCCAAAGTATTTTTGCCGAGCTTTCTTTGAAAGTAGTGGTGGCTCATGTGTTGCAGATCCAAACTGTGAACAGATGCAAGATCATCTCATAGAGAAAACTTCACTGTGGGGTCAGCAGAAATGTATTTCCAGCTGTGCTTCCATCCTTCTCTAATTGAGTTTTATTGAGAAATGTTTGACATCTTACAATCTTCTCTCGAAAGGTCTTGGATAATACTAATGGCTGGCAATTCATCACATGTCCCGTGTGCCTCGCGCTGTGCTAGGCACATTTCGTGTGTTCACCTGTGTCATTTTCACAACTTCCCATGAGATGGGGACTATCTTCATTCCCATTCTGTCGATGAGGAAACTGGGGCGTGGAAAGTTACGTACTTTCCCCAGGTCACTCATCGGGCCGTGGGGTAGCCAGGATTCAGAGGGGCACGTTGTGCTGGCAGGAACAAAGGCAGCGTGGGGAGCGGCACTCTGGCGCTGGAGTTCAATGGGGCTTTGCACCACCAGTTTGAACGCATCGGAGGCACATTAGTGATTCAAAGTCCTGATGAACTTCTCCCTCCTTTAAGGAAATACTGAGTCTCAGTGGAGACACTGGCTGCTTGAGCCGGGGGGTGGTGGGGCGGAGCCATTTGCCATCCTTTCCCTTTTGCTATGGACACAGCTTGGCACCTGCCCCTTCTCGACAGCTGGGCCAGGACAAGAGCCAGGAGAGAAAACTGTGGCTGGAGCTCTCCTTACCTGCGGCCACTCCCGGAAACAGCAAGAAGAGTTAGAGGATGAGCAGAATGCCCACCTCCACCTAGGTGTCCAGGACAGAAGAGTCTCTCTTTTCTCTCTCTCCCCCCACCACAGACTTTGGTATGGATTTATTTTTAACAACTTAAAAAGAATTATAGAAAACCTAACAATATTATAAAAGGTTTGGAAAAAAGACTGTTAAAAATTGGTCAACAACTTCAGTACCAGTTGGCCAGGAAAACTGTGAACACTTACCTCTCTCTCCTAATAGTAGGGTTTCCGGCCCGAATCTGAGGACACCTGCCAAAACCTGTGTCCTCCACCTCTCCGTGCCTGGGGTGGTGCAGGAACACACCCAGAAGGTCTGAGGTGGAAGGCCCCGCCCTGTCACCCTTCGCTGAGACCAGTGCAGGAGCCCAGTGGCAGGTGATGTTCATGGTGTGGGTGCAAGTGTACGGCCCTCAGCACCAGAGGTCACAGACTCAGCCAAGCGTGAAGGCTCCCGCTGCAGAAAGAGATCCAAGCGTGTGAGAACTCCCAGCCTACCAGCTGTAGGGCTGTGACGTGCGTGCCGCTTCAATGGGCAGATGCGAATTCCTGGTGACGTCTCCAGCAGCAAGGAGGCAGAAGGGACCCAGCTTGTGAGGGAGAAACAGCAATGACCATGAAGACTAAAGTTACTGTCACCTATGTCTTAAACAGCGTGGACATCAAAGCTATCCATCTGGACAGATTTACTCGCTGGGCCATGTTTCTCCTCGCAGAGCCTGCTGCCGTCTCGGCAGCATGGGGCACGGTGTGCCGGGGTCCTTACGGGTCAGGCGGTCTCAGTATGTGGTGCCACGGCCTGACCTGGGCTCCGCTCTGGGTGGCTTCTTGAGATGTGCTGCTTTTCCAATTCACTTGCATCTTTTGGGTTGCCTCAGTGGCCTGAATTTTCCCTAAATTCATGGACCCATGGAGAGAACTCACTCGTTCTTCTGGGCTGCCATGGTAAGCGTGTGTGCATGTGCACAAGCTAGTTTGTGTGTGTATACACGTATACGGTGGCACTTGGATGGCAATGCACTCGTGTTTCTGAGCCTGTGTCATTCTAAGCCGAGCTCATTGAGACGGGGCTGTATTCCGCTCACCTGTGTATCCCCAGCCCCCAACCAGTGTCGGGACCCAAAGACGCAGGTGGGACGAATGCATTATGATTGTAAGATAAACATGCACCTTCCTGATCTTGGCCTAAGTGCCATTGTTTCATACAGCAGCATATATTTGGCTTGGAAATAGGTGAAAATCAACATAAAGATAACATTTATAAGTTAATATCATTATTTATTTTAAAATCTCCACATTTCTCCACTTAAAGTACACAACCAATTACTCAATGTGTGAAAGTTGAATCCAGCTACATCACCATCTCTATACTATACCCTGGTTGGCCTCAGAGGGATCAAAATCATGTGAAAATACAGTGTCTTAAAGTCTAGTTTACAGAAAAGCAGTCAAAGTAATATCACTAAGGGGTGAGAAGCTACAAAATGGAGGACTTTTTTTAAGAATGAAAAGAAAAACATAGTGGTGGTCTTTGAAATCTGCCCACTGAGAACTGAGGTTGTATTTTCAGGGTTGGGGAGCTGGACTCTTCACCTGAGGCACAGACTAGAAGCTTCTTTCCTGTGCTTGGTGAGGAGCGAGCAGGAGTGGGGACGGCCGGAGGGTGGCAGGAAGCGCTGGGGCTTGCGGCTGTGCACACGCGCCTCGGGGCGGCTGCCCTCTCATCAGAGCCGCTGGCAAGGATGCGGCGCCCACCCGCACCCTCCTCCCCTCTCGCGTGGGGCGCCTCCAGGTAGGGACATTGTTCAGCAGGTGCCCAGGCTGGAGCATTATAACCTGTGCGATAGAGATGGTCCCCAGCGCAGTGTTAAACTGCGTGCTCCTTCCCTGAGGGGCCGAGGACAGGGAACGACAGGAATGGGGCGGTCCTTGGGGCCAGAGCTCTACTGGCTTGTTCAGACCCGCTCAGGGGAAACCGGGAACTTCCCAGGCCTGGCCGCCAGGTGGGGGGTCTGGAGGAGGCAGCCACTCACACCCACTCCTCCAGGCCTCTGGAAAGTTCCAGACTGGGTGCTATTCCCCACCCGGGGCAGCTGCCTCCTGGGCTGTGGCCTGGGTGCCTCATCTCAGCTTCCTCATGCTTGTCGGAGCTGCTGAGGTTTCAGGCGGCCTGGAGAGCTGGGAGTCTGCTTCCCGCCAGGTGGGAGCTGCTCCCTGCAACCACACCTGGGGGTGCCCACTGAGATGCGGCCTCAAAGCTGGCGCACAAAATAGGCTAGACAGCTGGCCAGGCCTGGGGACCTGAGGTCAAGGTTCTGGGGTCTGCAACCCACTTCATCCCCGGCAGGTGGGTCGTTGTCTTACTGAGAGTCAGTCCTTCCACTGGGCAACCGTGAGGACAATTCCGCAGCCCCAGGGCGTCTGCAAGGTGAGTCCTTTGGAACCGTGGAGAAGCAGTTGTCTTTCTGGTACAGTTATACCCCAGGGAGAGGGGCCTTAGGGTGGAGGATTCAGTGTAACTACCTCCGGAGAGCATTACCACACCCCCAGGAGAGGAGGCCATCACCAACCACAGAAAAAAAAAACAGGGAGATGATTTTTTGAAGTTATTTTTGGTTTATGAAGTCATGAGAACTATGATTTCAGAAACATCCCTATTTGACTAATACTTTTGTTAAATGAAAATTTTATTGAGATAATCATAGAGTTACACACAGTCATATGAAATAACAGAGGGATCCTTGTAAACCTTGCCTGGTTTTCCCTAATGATAATATTTTGCAAAACCATAATACAGTGACACAACCAGGATACTGACATTGACACAGTCCCCTGATCTTGTTCAGACGTCTCCAGTTTTACTCGTATTTGTGTGTTTGTATTCAGCTCTACACAGTATCATCACCTGTATTAGTTCACATATCCACCACCACAATGAAGATACTGAATAGTTCCACCATCAAAAGGATCCTTCCTGCTGCCCTTTATAAAACCATACCTAACTCCCTCACAAACGCCCGACCCCTTCCCCCAACCCCTGGCAACCACTCATCTGTTCCCATTTCTAAAATATTGTCATTTCAGAAATGTTACATAAATGTAATCACACAGTATGCAACCTTTTGGAACTGGCTTTTTCGTTCAGAGTAAGGAATTGGCTTTTTTGCTCAGCATAATTCCCTGGAGAGTCACCCGCCTCCTAGTGAGCATCAGTAGTTCGTTCTTTTTTATTACTGAATAGTATTCCATGGTGTAGATATACTACTATTTGGCTAACCATCCACCTGTTTAAGAACATCTAGACTGATTCCACTTTGGGCTATTACAAATAAGGTCGTTACAAATATTCACATACAAGTTTTTGCATGAACACAGGTTTTCATTTCTGCCGAATAAAGGCCCAGGAGTGCAATTACTGGGTGATACAATAATGGCATAATTTGATTTTTAAGAAACTGCCACTGTTTTTTCCAGAGTGACTCTACCATGCTACATTCCCGCCAGCAAGTAGGAGTTTTCCGAATCCTCACCAGCGTCTGGTGTTGTCATTGTTTTTTATTTGGCCACTCTGATAGGTATCTCATTATAGTTTTAATTTGGATTTCCCTAGTGGCTAATGATGTTGAACATCTTTCATGTGCTTATTTGCCATCTGTATATCCTTTTTGGTGAAATGTCTTTTCATGTCTTTGGCCCATTTTCTAATTGGATTGTTTTCTACTGTTGGGTTTTGAGAGTTATTTATATATCCTAGATACAAGTTCTTTGGCAGATATGTCGTTTATAAATATTTTCTCCTAGTCTGTAGCTTGTCTTTTCATCCTTTTCCCACAGGCTTTCATAGAGCAACAGTTTTTAATTTTGGTGAGGTCTAATTTATCAATTTTTCCTTTATGCATAGTGTTCATAGTACCAAGTTGAAGCACTTGGCTCAGTTCTGGATCCCAAAGATTTTTTTCCTAAAAGTTTTATAGTTTTATGTCTTACATTTAATTCTATGACCTATTTTGAGTTTTGTATAAGGATGAGGTCTAGGTCAAGGTCCATTTCCCCCACATGGGTGTCCGATTGTTCCAGTGGCATTTGTTGAAAGGCTACCTTTCTTCCATTGAATTTCTTTTACACCTTTGCCAAAATCTACTGGATGTATTTGTGTGGGTCTATTTCTGAGTTCTCTGTTCTGTTCTATTGATCTCTGTGTCTTCCTGCTGCCACTGTCATACTGTCTTCATTACTGTACAGTAAACCTTAATATCAGGTACAGGGATTCCTGACACTTTCTTCTTTTTCAAGATAATTTTAGCTATTCCAGGGCCTGTGTCTGTCCATGTAAATTCTAATATAAGCTTATCAATGCCTACAAAAAACCTTGCTGGGATTTTGATAGGGATTGCATTAAACCCATATATCAATTTGGGGAGAATTGACATCTTTCCTACATTGTGTTCCAATCCATAAACGTGGTATGTCTCTCTGTTTATTAGGACTTCTTTGATTTCTTTCATCAGAACTTTGTCATTTCCCACATACAGATCCCATACATGTTTTGTTAAGTACATACCCTAAGTATTCCATTTTTTGAGTGATTATAAATGGAATTTGTGGGTTTTTTTCTTTTTTTGTGAGACAGAGTCTCTGTCACCCCAGGTAAAGTGTAGTGGCATCATCATAGCTCACTGCAACCTCAAACTCCTGGGCTCAGGTGGTCCTCCTGCCTCAGCCTCCTGAGTAGCTGGGACTACAGGCTCACACCACCATGCCTGGCTAATTTTTTTCTATTTTTCGTAGAGACGGCGTCTGGCTCTTGCTCAGGGTGGTCTTGAACTCCTGAGCTCAAGCGATCCTCCCGCCTCGGCCTCCCAGAGTGCTGGGATTATAGGTTTGAGCCCGACCAACATTTATGTTTTTAATGTTAGTTTCTGCATGTTCATTGATAGTAAATACAAATGAGGTTGGTTTTTGTGTGCTTATCTTTTATGCTGTGACTTTGCTGAACTCTCTTACTTCTAGAAGTTTTTTTTTAAATAGATTCTTTGGAATTTTATACATAGGTGATCATGCCTTCTGCAAACAGGTGGTTTTATTTCTTCCCTTTCCATAGAGTGCATTTTTGTTTCTTTTTCTTGCCTTGTTTTAGTGACTAGAACTTTTAGGGTGATGTTAAATAAGAATGAACATCCGTGCCTTATTCCCAATCTTAGGGGCAAAACAGTCTTTCTCCATTTAGTACGACATTAGCTGTAGGTATTTCATAGACCCTCTTTTTCAAGTTGAGGGAATTCCCCTCTATTACTACCTTTCTAAGAGTTTTTATCATGAATGGATGTTAGATTTTGTCAAATATTTTTTCTGCATCAGTTGATGTGATCATATGATTTTTCTTCTTTAGCTTGTTGATATGATGGGTTATATTATTTTCTAATGTCAAACCAACCTTACATAGTTGAAATAAACTACTTGGTCATTTGTATAATTCTTTTCACAAATTGTTGAATTAGGTCTGCTAATGTTTTGATGAGGAATTTTGCATCTAAGTTCATGAGAGATATTCGTCTGTTGTTTTCTTTTAGGTGTCTTGTCTTTGTCTGGTTTTGTTGTTAGGGTAATATTGGCCTCATAAAATAAGTGAGAAATGTTCATCCTGATTCTATATTCTGGAAGAGATTGTGTAAAATTGGTGTTAATTCTTTAAAAAACTGGGCCTAGAAATTTCTCTCTTTTTTGGAGATTTTAAATTGAGTTCAATTTTTTTGATGGGTATAGAGTTATTTAGATTGTCTTTTCCATCTAAGTTGAGTTTTAGTTGTTTATCGTTTTTGAGGAATTAGTCCATTTCTTCTAAGTTGTCAAGTTCATGAATATAAAGTTTTTCATAATTTCCCCTTATTATTCTTTAGGTGTCTGCAGGGTCTGTGGTGATGTCCTCTGTTTCATTTCTGATATTAATTATTTGTGTTTTATCTCTTTTAATTTTTGCCAGTTTTGCTATAGGTTTGTCAATTTTATCGATTTTTCCAAAGAACCAGCTGTCTCATTGATTTTTTCTCTACTGTTTTTCTATTTTCAATTTCACTGATTTCTGCTCCTACCTTTTATTATTTCCATCTTTCTCTTTGCTTTGGATTTATTTGGCTCTTTTTCTTCTAGTCTTTTGAGGTAGGAATGTAGGTTATTGATTTGAGTTTTTTCATTTTAATGTAAATTAGTGCTATAAATTTCCCCCTCAGCACTGCTTCAGCTGAGCCCTACAAATTCTGATATGTTGTGTTTTTATTTTCATTCAGTTCTATGTATTTTAGAATTTCTTTTAAAACTCCCCTTATAATCCATAGAGTATTTGGAAGCATGTTATTTAATTTCCACATGTTTAGAGATTTTTCTGTCATCTGTTATTGATTTCTAGCTTGAGTCCATGTGGCCAGAGAACCCACTCTACATCATTTCCATTGTTTTAGATTTGTTGAGGGTTGTTTTATGGCCTCGTATACATGTGGTCCATTTGGTGGATTTACATAGGCACTTGGAAAAATGCATATTCTGCTACTGTTGGATGGGATGTCCTATAAATATCAATTGGGTCCTGTCTGTTGGTTGTGTAGTTCGATCTTCTACACCCTCACTGATTTGTGGCTACTCGTTCTGTCGGCCGCTGTGAGGGGTCTTGAAGTCTCCAGCTGTAACTGTGGACTTATCCATTTCTCGTATCAGTTTTGTCTTGTGTATTTTGAAGTTTTGTTGTTTGATGAGGACTAATGCTTTTGAAAATTTTAAATATAAAATAATTTTTTGAAAGCCATGTAATTGTCATCAAAAATTTGAGAATATATACACCCCTTTTTTTTTGTCTGAATCACCTTCAACTTTCTTATCATACCATCCTCTGCTCAGACTGAGCAAGGGAAGGCCAGGTCCGGGTCTCGGAAACTTTCTACTTTAATGGTTTTTTAAACATCTTTTTTCATCATCTCCTTATGTAGAAAAAGACTAAGGGTGGACTCACAAAGGAACTTTCTAAACATCCCACTGAAACACTTTAGAACCATGACATCCCCATTGTAAAGCAGGAGTTTAAAAACAGAACATCACAGACTAGCGGGCAGACTTCAGACACGCTCTGCCATGTGCGCTAAGGGTGACTCTCACGTGGGGCTGGGTACGTTCGACCCTGAGCTTGATAAATCCACAGCCAAAGACAGTATGTGGGAATTCAAGGGAGAGAGAATAATACTAGAGGGAGAGCATCGACGCTCCTCTGATTTATATTGTAAACATGAAGTCAACCACTTGAACACCTCTGGAGGACGGCTGAGCAGCACGGACCGTGGCTGCGTCTTGGCTGTGCCATCGTTCCCTAGGACGGCAGGTGTGTGCCCTTGGGAGGTGCCTCAGCGGGTCTCAGGTGGGAGGAAGCCCCAGGAGGTAAGGCGGTGCCATCTCGAGAAGGGACAGTGAATGAGGAGTGGCAACAGGGAACCCACGGGCCAGGCCTTGCCCACCTGAGCAATCACACGGCTCAAGTACTTTTCTTAACCTCTCCCCTTCCCCACCAGAGTCCTCCCTTGTAACCTGCCTTGGCTAAAATCTAGAGTTGTTGGGACCAGAAAACCAGATCCATGTTAGGGGGCACTATTTTTCTTGTTTGTTTTTGCACGACCTTCTGGTTGCAGGTCTAATGATAAAAGTGGTATAAATGTTTTTGGTTTATCTCCTGCAGGTGTGAAGTTTGCTCAGAGGCGGGAATACTGACGGCTCCCTCAGACAGGCAGCCCGTCTAGCACCCCTTTGACTAGTGCCGTACCTGTTGTCTGGGCCTCTGTCCTCCAAAGATACCTCACAATAGGGACACAAAGACTCAGATAAGAACATAGCCAATGAGGTAGGACATGCCCAAGAGGGAAACTCCTTTACACAGACCCTACCAAAGGATGTGCAGTCAGAGTTGCCCGAGTTCCAGAGCCCAGCCCTCAGCAACTATATTTAGAGGAAGGACTTAAAAAGGGGAAGATGATTAAAAGGTATAAAATGGAAATGAAGTATAATGAGGGTCTTTAGAGATGATCAAATCCAGGGCTTTTGTCCTATAAATAGAATCGTCTAATTGGTCAGTCTTGACTGATCGTTAAACCGATTGACAGTCCGGCCTCTTCTTCACCATGTCTTTGTCTCTGGGACTTACAAAGTGTACAGTGGGAGCAGGCCCAGCAGTACAGGGACCAGCGACCCACCATCCTTGGGAAGCACTACTTACAGGTAGTTTATTCACAATTGTTCTTGTCCTTAGTGGGAATGGGGACTGTTCACCATCAGTCCAAGCCAGATAGAAAATCCTCACACCTGAAATAAAAAATTCACCCACACATTTATATTTTGAGTGAACGTGGCTTGACTATCAGGGGGGCCATACCAAAAGGGTTCAGGCTGGGGGTGGTGGGAGGATGGCCAGGGACGTGGCGACCCTGGGGCTGGACACTTTGGCCTGCACCCCAGCGCTCACGGCTAGGGAAAGGCTGGCATGGAGGCCCGAGGAGGCCAGGCTGCAGCCAGTGCCCTCAGGAGGGAGGGAGGGACACAGTCAGCGTCACAGGAGGCAGGGGGCAGCCCAGTCTGCTCCCCATGGGAGGACTAATGGGGGAATCTGCAGTGTCCACGTTTACCCCGGGCCCCCCTGGAACCTAGGCGAGGAGCCAGTGGATTCACCGCAGACTCTGTTCCTGGGGGAACAGTGCTGTGTTCCAGCCTGGTTGGAGCTGAGCCCGGTGTCGGCAGTGTAAGTGACTGCAGCTTGGCAGAGTCAGGGGAGGCTGGAAGGGACCTCTTGGAATTGAAGACTTAGGTGGTACCGTGTCCCCAACTCTCAGTCCCAGTTTTAAATTCCTCAGAGGCCGTGGTTGGGGCCTTGTCGTGTTTGGAGCCTTGTCAGTGGGAAGGACTGCTGGGCCTGGCCCTGTCTCTCTGACAAGGGGGTGGAGAGAGCTGTGGCCGGTGTGTTGGGGCGGAGAGCGTGCAGAAGCTGGCGGGGTGGGGGTGTTTTGCCATTGGTGGGGCCGGGTGTGTTCTGCTCCCTTCATGCGCAAGCCTGAGTCTCGGTGTACGCCCCGAGTGGCCTCCAGGACGTGGTGGGTGTGACAAGAAGAACTCCGTGGGCAGGAGGGGTGGCTCCCTAACCGGGCTGCGGGACTCTGAGAGCTTACAGGCCGCTCACACCGTAGCCTTAGGCCTGTGTCTTAGGCCTGTGTTTGACTTCAGGGAAGGTGTGAGGAAACGGGGCACGGGGCACACGTGTCACGGGGCACACGTGTCATGGGGCGTGGCCTGTGGGGAACCCCCCAAAGTTAAAAACCCTCCTCTGTGACTTACTCACTGCCCCCCGGGCTAGGGGAGATGGGGAGCCCCTCTCTTTCTCTCCTTGAGAAGAGCAAACTCACTTATTTTAAAAAATACAGTATTTTTCAATTATAAAAGTAATTATGCTCATTATCGAAATATTTCAGTAAACAGCAAAGCAGAATCCAGGGAAAGGTGTGGCCGTGTCTCAGCACCTGCTGACCTCACTGCTGCATTTTCTTTTTTCTCCTGTTTTTCTGCTGAGTGGTCTGTAAACTTTGGTATCCTGTTATTTTCCATTTAACACTGTAGCATGAACATTTTCCATGTTATTACAGATTCTACAGAAATATGCCAGTGAGGGGCCGTAATACCTCGTCATGTAACTAACCTAACATTTGTTCATAATTCCTCTATTATTGGTAATTTAGGTTGCTTACAATTTTTTCACTGTTAACCAAGATTTCTTCTCATGAACATCTTCACACAAAATGATTTTTCTGTGTTTAGGATTCTTTCTTTAGGGCATCCCCAAAGTAGATTTACTGGGCCAAAGGGTGTCCTCTTTCTAAAACTCCTGACACGAAGTACCATGTTCATTTCCAAAAAGGTGATGCTGATTTCCACTTGCTCTGTCTGTCGGTGTCCGGTCACCCTAAGAATGGCTGTGTGACGTCATTGGGCCTATTGTGAGACTAGCTTGGGCCAAGACCCCGTCTAGCACCTGAAATTCACAAGCTGTGGGTCTCCTATTAGTGTCAGTTCAGAGCTAATATTTAATGGACCCCAAGCAAGTCTAGGTATTTTCCTTTCCCCAGTGCACAGTCTCTCTGGTTGTCTTAGTTTCCTGGGACTATTGTAATAAAGTCCCACAAACAGAGTGGCTTAAACAACAGAAACTGATTCTGTCACAGTTGTAGCTCTGGAGGCTGAAGTCTGAAATCAAGGTGTCGGTGGGGCTGGTTCCTTCTGAGGGGGAATCTGTTCCGGGCCTCTCCTGGCTCCGGTAGCCTCAGGTGTTCCCGTGGCTTGCAGATGGCACCTCCTTGTGTCTTTGCATCTCTTCCCTCTGTGTATGTCTCTGCATCCAAATTTCTTGTTTTTATAAGTAAACAATCATATTGGATTAGGGTCCTCATTCTTAGCTTGATCATCTGCAAAGACCTTATTTCCAAATAAGGTCACATTCACAAGCACTGGGGTTAGGACTTCACTATCTTTTACCATAGCACTGGTAAATGGCTCCGTCATTCTGGGGAAGGCTTGAGAGATGTTCATCATGTGCATTTGTGGCCCTGCCTTGAGGTCCTTCCTCAAAGTGATCTGGCCTCCATTCTTGCTGAGGGACTCTGGGCCCCGTATCAACTCTGCATGAGAAAGAGTTGTGTCTGGAGCCACAGAACCCCTGAAGGATGCTGGTGGACCCCTTAGCAAAGCATCACCCCTCCCAACTTTATTTGTTTATTTAAATTGACAAGTAAAAATTATATATCTTTATGGTATGTAACATGGTGATTCAATACATGTACACATGGTGAAATGGCTAAATAAAGTTAGCATTATCATTTTTTTGGTGAGAACATATAAAATCTACTCTCTTAGCAATTTTCAAAGATACAATATATTGTTGTTATATTGGTAGTCACCATGACGTGCAATAGATCTCCTCAACTTATTCCTCCCGCCTCATTGAGATTCCATCTCCCCACCCGGCCACCCCAGCCCCTGGCAACCACCATTCCACCCTCTGCTTCTGTGGGTTTGACTGCTTCATACTCCACATATAAGTGAAATCGTGTGGTATTTTTCTTTCTGTGTCTGGCTTATTTTACTTCTCATAATGTCCTTCAGGTTCATCCTGGTTGTCACAAGTGACAGGATTTCCTTCTTATTTTAAGTCTGACTTGTGTATCTACCACAGTTTCTTTATCCATTTATCCATCAGTGGACGCTTAAGTTGATTCCACCTCTTGGCTGTTGTGAACAGTGCTGAACACGGGTGCAGATATCGCCGTGACATGCTGATTTCATTTCCTTTGGACGTACACCCAGCAGCGGCATTGCTGGATCCTATGGTAGTTCTATGTTTAATTTTTTAAGGAATCGCCATACCCTTCCATAACGACTGTACTCATTCTCACCAACAGTGTGCAAAGGTTTCCTTTTCTCTGCATCCTCACCAACACTTGTTATATTTTGTCTTTTTGATCACAGCCATTCTAACAGGTGTGAGGTGATACCTCATTGTGGTTTTAATTTGCATTTCCCTGATGATTAGTGATGAGCATTTTTTCATATACCTGTTGGCCATTTGTATGTCTTCTTTTGAGAAATGTCTATTCTGAACTTGTGCCCACTTTTTCATGGAGTTATTTGTTTTCTTGCCATTGAGTTGAGTTCCTTATATATCTTGGATATTAGCCCCTTATCAGATGTGTGGTTTGCAAATATGTCTCCCATTTCCTAGGTCATCACTTCATTCTGCTGACTGTTTCCCTTGCTGGGCAGAAGTGGTTTAGTTTGATGTGATCCCAGTTGTCTATTTTTGCTTTTGCTGCATGTGCTTTTGGGGTCACATCCAAAAAAAAATCTTTCCCCAGACCAATGTCCTGGAGCTTTCCTGCTATGTTTTCTTTTAGTAATTTTACAGTGTCAGCTCTTCATTTAAGTCTTTAATCCATTTTCAGTTGATTTTTGTGTATGGTGTGAGATAAGGGTCTAATTTCGTTCCTCTGCATGTGGATCTACAGTTTTCCCACACCATTTATGGAAGAGACTGTCACCAAAGCATGTCTCAATGCCTTAGTGACAGGAGTACCCACTGGGCATCCCTGCAGTGGTGGAGGGTGCAAAGAATAGATCCGTTCCAACACTGACATCTCCCTGAGTCCCCAGAACTCCCTCCTCTACTGCAGCACAGGGCTTCGTACACCTAGTCTGAATCACCTGGGAGCTTTGTAGAATGCAGATTTTCCTTTGTGCAACCTGGGAGGCAGCATGTCTACCAAGATCCCAGGGACAGGATGTTGCTAACCTTCAGACTACCCTTGAGTAGTGAGGCCTGCACGTGTCAGGGGAGCCCCAACATTTCGACTACATGAAGTGTTGGCCACCACAGGGCCCAGGCTTCAGTTAGCCATCCAGAAGATGGACACATGTGCTTGTGCTAACACATCCAGTCCGGAATCCTGAGTGAGTGCAATGGTGTCAGCCCTTGAGTGCAAAATTTATTCTCCAAGGACTAACATAGTCCTACTAGACTCCCCTCTCAAGCATCCTCCCGGGCTCCTGCCGATACAGTCCCAGCAACTCTTTTGGGGGCACAGGCTGTCCTCCCTGAGTAGGCCATCTGCTTTACGTGTGGGCTGTGTCTAACCCTCATGCACCTGGAAGCACCGCCAGGAGGTAGCAATGGTTCTAAAGAGAGCCTGCATCCTCCGATTGACTCCACCCTGTGTGAGCAGTGGAGTGGTCGTCTGAAGGCTTTTATGCAGAGGAAAGCTGCTCCACCCAAGACAGGGGTGGACAACGTTCAGGATTCAAATGTTTGGCCTCACATTTCCGCCTAAATATCGCAGTGTCTTGTCTCTGAGTTTCAGTCTTTCCCTGCGCATGCCAAGAACACCTGATGTAAGGAAACTGGCCGTGATGAAAGTCACATCAGTGCTGCACACCTGGAAATGAGCCCTGGCCAGGACTGTCCACCCGCGACTCTAGGACATCAGGCTCATTGGTGTTGCCGAGAAAGCCTTTGTGACGGTCCTGTCTCCGTTGGACATTCCCAGCTCTTGATTTCCTCTTTCCTTTCTGAATGTCAGGTGGGGCGCTCAGAAGAAGCAAGCTGACCCCAAATCTTCATCATCCTATTGTCACCACGGAAATTAAATGCCTCAGCCATTCTCCCTGGAGCCACCTTGCCTCATGCCCCACTCCACTTCCCGTCCCCGCCTGTGTTCATTTGAGGAATTGTGGCAGCGCACTGTGCCCTGGCTGTGCCCCATGGCCCTGGCCAGGACAGCGTCTGGCTACCCAAGTCCTCAAGGAGCCCAAACTCAGGTGTCATTTTTGAGGGTCTGTTTAACAGGGTCACTGCTGGTAGCAATTTCTGCATCCGTCAGAGGCCTGGGGGGAAACAGGCCCGGCTGCTCCCAGTCTGGGAAATTGGAGGAGAGTTAAATGAAACGGGCCTCTTCGGGGTGGGCAGCCCCGCAGGCTGGAGGAGTGCGGAGAGGGGTTAGTCATGGCCGGGATGATGGCTTCGTGGAGAGGGGTGCCCACCTGGGTTGCGGCTGACGGAGGGGCGTGGCCAGTCCGAGGTGACAGTGCGGGGAGGGATCCAGGAGGTAGAACCACGAGCTTACCTCCTTCCAAACACCTATCTCCTGCTGGTGCCACCCACCAAAGCCAGAGGGAGGCCGGAACCCACACACGGACTCTCTTCTGGGGCGTGGCGTGGGTGGAGGGGGTCAGGGTGGCTCTGGGGCCCGGGTCCGAAACTGGAGGCAATCTCTTGCCAGGTCACAGGAAGGTCTGTTGGGTGTGCAAAGCCAATGACGCCTGCCACGGCCACAGAAACCCAGCAGGAGAGAATTCGAGATCAGGAGGTTTTAGATGTCCTGTGGTCCAGCCACTGCGTTTTTCAGACAAGACAACTAAGTCCCAGAGCTGTGAAAATACTGGCACAAGGTCACACAACTACCAGTGGACTGGCCGGTAATAATATAAGTAAAAGTATAATATGTGCATAGAGCTGGCTCTCTATAGCTGTGAGTTCTGCATCCATGCATTCAACCAACCACAGATCAGAATATTTTTTAAAAATTCCACAAAGTTTAAAAAGCAGATCTCGAGTTTGCTGCGCACTGAGTACTACATCAAATCCACACAAATAAAGTGATGACAAATACAGAAATAAACTGACGTGTGGGCACTGCGTCAGGTGTTACAAGTTATGCAGAGAGGATTTACGGTGTGCGGGACGATGTGCGTGGGTCAGAGGCAAACACTATTTTATATAAGTGACTTGCGTATTTCGGATGTTGGCGTCAGAGGGGTGTCCTGAAACCATCCCCTCGGGAGACCAAGGCACGGCTGAATCATACCGTCAGTTCTTTCCCTTTCCCTTGTTAGCGAACGTTTCCAGGCATTTATATCGCGGTCTCTTTCTTTCTCTTCCTTCCTTCCTCTCTTCCTTGCTTGCTTTCTTTTTCCTTTCTGCCTATTCCAAACAACGCTAAAAAGAATATCTTCGTCTGTGTTTCCTTCTGCCCCACTGTGAACATTTGTCTGGAGCAGATCCCAGGCCGGGACCTGCTGGAATTGCTGGGCGGTAAAACCTGTGCAGCTTCAACCTCACCAGCGCTGCTCATCTTTTCTCCAAATCGTTGCACGTTTGTGTTTCTATTCCAAGGTCTCTCGTTTGATCTGACACATTTGGGTGAGAAGCCACCATACTCGGTAGCACCCCCAGCCTGTGGGGCAAACTGAACCCGCCCCACAGAGGACCCTGGGCCTCCCTGGAGACCCCGCTGGGCCCCGGGCAGGGGTGAGGAGGGATGTGGCAGCCCCATTCTGACCCGGGCTCCCCTCTGAGCGGGGCTGCCAGGGCTTGTTTACTAGGTCACCTAAGGAAAGGAAGCACCTTTTTGAGGCCAGCGTGCCTTTTCCTCAGAGCCAAATCTCTCACTGAAGAAAAATATTTCTCCTAGTGTTCGTTAATTCATCCAGTTATTCAACAGCTGTTTATCGAATGCCTATTGAAGGTGCTGTTCTAGGGTCTGGGGCCACCTCATGCACAAAGTAGACAAAGACTCCTCTCTCCGTGGGCCCCCCAGTCTCGGGGGGGTGCAAAAATAACAAACATAACATGCGAGTGAACTGTTTTATACATTGGAAGATAAGAACAGCTTTGAGAAAGGGACGCTTAAAGCAGGTAGGGGAATGGGGCGGTGGCGTTGGAGGGGGTCCTTGTTAAAACACAACCGTGCAGGAGAGCTCGCTGGGAAAGAGAAAGAGCAGAGACCCCACGGAGAGGGATCCCCAAAGACAGGCATAGTGAGCCACGGCCACTTTGTCAGTTTTGGATGTCAGCTCTCGTATACAATTTCATTATTAAAAGAATTCCACGGCAAAAGTAGAAAGAAAAGGAACTCTTCCCCCCCCAAAAAACGAATTTAGATAAAGAAGTAAAACTGCTTGTGCAGTTCCTTCAATTAGGAGGTGGAACACTTGCCAGGTTTTCAGTGTCCACACCACCTGGGACAAGCCCCCTGGACAGGCTGTGTGTCCTCATAAAGGACCTAAGGGTGCTTTGCTCACATGTGAATTTGCTCACATTGAAGTGTCAACAGGACAGAACTCATGGAGAAAAGGTGCCGTTTGTGGGCCACATCCCCTGGGAGAGAGGGGTAGCAGGCCCGTCACTTCCCTACCCAGCTCGACCAGACAAAGCTGCCCCCTTGCCCACTTGGATTCTCAAAATAGTTGAAAATCGCTCTCGTGCCCATTTTAAAAGGACAAGATCAGGCACATAGTCCTCATCACCTCCTCCCTTCCCCCAAATGCCCATGGCTGGGGACCCTGTGAGCCACTGGTGTCACAACTGAGTGTGCCTTTCCTGGGCCATCCCATGCTATGAATCACTTCTGCAGTGTGTGTAATGTTTGCACTAGCGGGAGGGCCTCGCAGATATGGAGAGGCCCTGGACACTCCCATGGGATAAGAGAGGGACTTTCTGAATCTCACATCCCTCAACCCAGATGACTATACAACACGGTATTTTCTCTATCAGCAGACCCGCCAGTTTGGCTTGACCAGGTCTAGGAAACACCTTTTAATCAGTGGTGATTACTCGCAAGGAGGGCTGTAGGACCTCCTTAGGCAAATGTTATCTGACACTCTTTGCTCAAACAGAGCCTGCAGTATAAACTTGAGGGCTCGGACAGAGTCTCATCCCCAACTCGTGGTCTCTGTTGGAGCAGAGAGGACACTGAGGCCACCATGGAGCACAAGGCCATCTGCGCCCTGGCCATGGTCTTCTTGCTGGCCCTTAGCACCCTGGCCCAGGACCCAGCAGGTAAGGCGAACTCCTTCCTGCTCCTGTTGGGGCACAGCCAGGTCGGCGCTGGACTCCGCGGGGGGCCACTGTTGGACAGGGCACATTCTCCAGCACCTCTTTTGTGCCAGGTGCTGTTCAAGGCCCTTAAAAGTATATCCCATTTTACAGGAATGACAATAGCAGGTAGAGAATAGCACAGGACAGTGGGGCCCGCAGAGGCCTTTGACAAATGCTACGAGGAAGTCACTTCCCTTGGTTGGTGGCTGTCTTCCAGTATTGACACTAGGATATTAGGCTACTCCTAAGTGTCACA
Source organism: Daubentonia madagascariensis (assembly GCA_023783475.1). Taxonomy (NCBI): domain Eukaryota; kingdom Metazoa; phylum Chordata; class Mammalia; order Primates; family Daubentoniidae; genus Daubentonia; species Daubentonia madagascariensis. Next base: position 9,734,016 of record JAKFHU010001482.1, on the reverse strand, counting down.
TTTCAAAGGGGAATTTTTGCTGGGGGGTATAATAGTGCTTCCAAATGTCCAAGCCAACATCTATCCCCCAGGGAGTAGACCCGCCTGAGGTCCACACAGATATGCCCACATGCCTGTCCCATCTGAGGCCTCCTGTGAGAAACTCTCCAACAGCTTCCTGGGCTCCCCAGGGCACCCAGGGTCCCCTGGGCTCTCCTGGGCTTCATGATTTGGGGGGTCAAAACCACTTCTCCCATGGGTGCGTGCCCACCAACACCAAATCACCAAATGGCTCAGTGGGCCCAAGTTTTTCTAGAGAGTCAAGAGGAGGGCACTGTTGCCTCCTTTGGACTTGTTTGTGTCTCAACTCCTCTATCTGCAGAATGGGAACAACTACCTGTCTTACAGGGTTGTCAAGAAAATCCAGCATGGCAGTATTTGTGACAAGTGCTTTGCCAGCTACAAGATGCTAAATAACTTATTTATTATTGTTAATTACAGTTTTAAGGTGGTGGGGGAGAAAGGACTTTCCAAAGTTTTCCAAATCAAGGGTTTCCTTAGAGGCTGGGAAGGAGGGAGTTAGGTGGTGGTGTCACTTTATCCACAGGCCCTTCTAGCCACCTCCTGACTATGGGGACAAGGTGAGGGGTAGGGTTGGGCAGCAGTGGGGAGGAAGGAGTTAGGTAACAGCTTGGGAGGCCTCAAGCCCACAGCAGGGAGCAGGTGGGCCTCGGAATCCAAGGGAGGTGCTGGGGGGTTCCCTACTGCCGGCCCTTTCCCACCCAGTCCCTAGCTCTGCCCCTGCACTGGTGGCTCAAGGAGGCCATGGCACCCCCACCCCCAGGCCTCTGGCCTAAGTCTTCTTTTTGGGTCACTCAGGGTTCGTGATCCTATTAGAACAAAAATCAAGAAAACTGTGATTACAAGTGTAGCCCAGGGATGGAAATTATTTCCATTTAGTTCCTTCATGTGACAGAAAGTGGGTGGGCCGGACAGAACCTATAGTGGCCAGATCGCTGGGTCTGCAAGTCCCTCTTTCCTGGGTGGGAACACGGGCAGGAGGGAGTGAGCCACCCAGCGAGGCCCTCCCTCCCCGTAGGGTGCCGGCCCTCCCATGGCAGGGCTTCCCCCACCCCCCGACCACCCTGGGCACGGGCAATGATCGCCTTCGCCGTAGGGCGGGAGCCGGACCCTGGGACGGGTCCCCACAGAAGCCACCCAGACAGTGGGAGATGGGTCTGGATCTTTCCCACAAAGCCAAGAACTCTTTCCTCAAAGAAAGCTTGAGGGAGTCCCCAGATACCAAAGCAGGCAGAGCAAGCAGCCCCTTCTGGACTCCCTGCCAGGAATCCTCACCTGCACCCTGCCTTGTGCACTCCAGAGACAGACGGGGAAGGTGCTCCCGGGTCCTCTTCTGTGACCTGCAGCAGCCTGTTGACCTCCAGACCCTAGCGGGTTTGCCTTCCTAGACCTTGGACTCCTGCCTGAGCCCAGACCCTGAAGCCCCTGCATCTCGATCGTGCGGCACCTGTGAGCTAGCCTGTCTCCTCCCTGTGTCTCCCCTTTGGACCGATTTCATCTGCCCTGTTGTGAGCTGCTTAGCGGCTCCTGGCCCTCTGTCCAGCTCTTCCCAGACCCCGCCCATGCTCTCCACCCCGAACACGACTTGCTCTCCCTTCACGGCCTTTGCACAGGCGGCTGCATCTGCTTGGCTTGGCCAAACCTCATCCTCACCTGGCAAACCTCCTCCTGCAGGGAGCCCTCCCTGGTTTGTTCAGCCTGTTTGTCATTGGCTCCTCCCTGCCCCGGTGTGCACCCTGGCGCACTGGAATGACCGCACTGTGCTGCCTGGAACATTCTCTTGGCCTTCTCCTCCATTAGATGGTCATCCTCGTAATAACAACTTCTCTCCTTTTCATTTCTGGGTCCCCTCAGCTGGCACAGTGGCTGGCGTTTGCCGTGCTGGCTCCTGTTTCTAGCACACACAAATGGTGCTCAATAAATATTTATTTACTGAATAAACAATTTAATAATCATGTGTTGAAATTAACATGTGAATGAATAAGTTACGTAGGTGGGTGCAAAGAAGACAAACCCTGGGCACCTTGCATTTTCCCTGAGCTTAATTGTTTTTGCATCAGGACAGGAGACCGCGTCTCCTTCTTGTGTCCTGGGGGTTTATGTCAGCCTCGCCAGGCGCTTGCTGATTTCACCGGAGAAGGAAGCTGGATGAAGGGGGTACGGATCATGACACCGAGGAATTCGGCCACAACTTACCCCGGCCTCTCACCCACCCCTTTTCAGAGACGTGTTCGATGCTCCCTCGTGAACGAGTGAATTGTGGCTACCCTGGTGTCACACGCTCCGAGTGCAAAAGTAAGGGCTGCTGTTTTGACGATACCGTCTCTGGGTTCCCGTGGTGCTTCAGTCCTAAGGCCATCGACAGCCCTCCAGAAGGTACGGCTGTTTCACCACACCTCGGGGCCTGCAGATCTAGAACTGGGGAGAAAGGTCCAGATGTGATCCCGGGGCCCTAATCAGCTTTGCCAGCTGTGCTGCTCCCCAGAACTGCAGCCCATGACAGCGAGGTGGGGCGGCCTGCAGCAGGCTGAGTTCAGGTCCGGGGGTGGAACGCCAGGGCTAAGGACTTTGCACGGGACCCCCTTTCTCCCTGGCTTCTCTTCACATCCCTAACGAGAACCTGTGCGAGCCATCCTTTCTAGCTTGCTTGGGATGGAAGGGGGAGGAACGACAATTAAAAGACGGAAGACACTTTGTGTTTTCTAAAGAATGTTCCTGTTGATACTTTTCAGCAGAAACTCTGTAATTGCTTAAAAGTGAAAGAAAAACTTACTCTCTTAAGGTTCTTCAATCTGTTAAAAAAAAGAAAATACTGATTCTCACTAACGCATCTGCCCCGTCCCCCGCCCCATTTTAGAGGAGTGTCTGTTTTAGACGCTCTTCCCACGGGATCTGCCTGCATCGTGACTGGGCACTGACCCCTGCGCGGTGGCCCCTGGAGCTCGGCCACCACCAGCCAGACACCGGGACACCCTCCTGGATCTGCGCCTCGGCTCACGACATAGATCAACTGTTCTGATTTTTAGTACTCACAATTGGTCTAAGAATTAAAAGAGATGAATGTTATTCTCTGCTTTTCATTCTTTTAAAACATATAAACAATTTTCCTTTCTTTAAAAGTGAAGTGCAATACTTCCACCTCTGGTTTCTCATCACGGATTGTGCAGTAACTGGACCGTCCATGGTGAGATACGGGTGTGTGGGTGGGAGAAGGAAGAGGTGACAGTGGGCCCCGTAGTCCACGCAGAGGCTGTCAGTCAGCCGTGACGCACAAAGACGTCCCACTTCAGACTCATCTTGTGAGACCACGAGGTCCTCAAGAAGCAAGTCTGAGCCACGCCCTTGCCAAACCATGAACGTAGGTGCCAACAGTACTAACGTTCTTTAATTATTCTTCATGGATGCCCCAGCAGCCACACAATAAAAATTAGCTTCCAGTTCCTTTATTTCCAGAAATGGAAACTGGCTTAGGAGATGAAACCCATAGCAAAACGTCTGAAAGTAATAATAAAAATTGCAGAAGGTGGCATGAGATGACACCTTGAACAACCCCCCAACCTGAGATATGAACAAAAAGGGAGGGACACAGAAGCCAAAAAGCCACCTTATTCCCGCTGCCCCTCGGTGCCTTAGTGGGGACCAGGAAAGGGCCCCACCCGCTGCTGTAGCTCAGTGGTGGAGTATGCCAACGGCACCCAGGATTCCTCCTCCCGCCTGCACCCCTCTCCAGGGCACTGTGGTCCAGGGCGTCCCAGGAGCACGGGAAGCTCCTGCAGCCAGCTGTGCCCAAGAGGGAGAAGGGAGGTGCTGAGCTGAGCAGGGCCAGTTCTCCCCACACCAACCAGTCAGGTAAATCACGCCCAAACCCTCGCCACCAGGGTGAGCGGGTAAAGAGGCACCAGAGGCCAGGAGACACCCCACCCATGAAAGGAAGCGTCAGGAACAGGAAGACTCCTGCTTGCACACAACAGCATGTTTATAAGCTGCAGTACTTTGTGTTGTTACATGTGTGTCAGGAGGGCCACGAACATCCCCTCTGACCTCTCCAATGTGAAGAGAAATTTTAGCTTCTCTTTTCTGTCTACAGCCCATCTGATCTTACAATCTCTGCCTGCTAGTTAGAGGTAAAAACAAGCCAACTTTATTTAGTTCAATCCCTTTTAAAATTCATTTTGTTGCAATAATTTGCACGGCTTCTGCAGGTCACAGTCCTTGGGGGATCATTGCATGGTCTCCCTTACCCTACCACACCTGCTCCCTGCTCCCCCATACCTGGGTGGGGTGAGGGCGTCTACACCACACCCTTAGGGGTGCTGCTGGCCCCTCGTGGACAGGTGGCTTTGGCATCCTCTAGAGTCCAGCTGGCTCGTGCCTTGGGCCTTCTCCCCCCAATTTCCTAGTGCCAGAAAGCTGGGCTTTCCTCCAGGACAGCTCGTGGCAGGTGGTTCCCGGGGTACCCGCCATTAATTCCTTCCCTTCTTTCTTGCCTGACTCCCACTCTACAGAGAGAAGGGGAGAAGAGAACTCACTTTTCCCGACCTCTTTCCGCTGGAGGTGGCTGCGAGACTCTCCTCCAGCCCATGAGACACAGGGGGCCAATGCTTGAAGGCTTCGGAGAAAGGCTTTTCTTGAGTGCCCTCTGGCTTCCCCACGCAGCCCCTGCAGCCTGCGCTCGGGTGCTGTGGTAGGAGGATGCGTGTGGTGCTTCAGGCAGCCATTCTGTGACAAGGAGGAAAAGCCCTTGAGCTGGAGCCTTGATGTCCCTGAGCTGCTGACCTGACCCCTCCCCACCTCCAGACTCCACGTTAAATAAAGCCACGTGTCCTAGTGGGGTAAACCACTGCTTGCTGGGTTCCTGTTACTTGGCAGCACAGTACCAAGGCCCATATCTTCCCTCTACCCCAGCACCGGGAGCAGGGCCACGACTCTCCCGAGGAGGCTGACTGGGTGGGTCACCAGCCTTCCTCCGGGTCCTTGGGTTCCCGCCCAGAGAAGGGAATGAGGGGCGGAAGGAGAGTGGCTTCAGCGCCTCCCCCGTCGTGTGCCACAGAAGGAAATCCTCAGGCGTCCCTCCACTTGCCACCCCCGGGGCCACCCCAAGAGGCCACAGCCTGCTCCCCTCGTGGCTGGTAGGGGGACAAGGGAGCATTTGCTGAAGGCCTGTTGGCCTCTGCCACGTTGCTCTTCTGGAAAGTCACGAAGTCCGTGACAATTCCGAGAGTGGACTGCAGCGGACGGGAGCAAGGGCAAGTGCTGGTGTGGAGAGCAGCCTGGGGAGAGCAGGCAGAGAACACACCTCTGGGGTCTGGGCTCCGCAGGAAGCTGTGACAGGGAGGTGTGTCCCCGAGCCCCACCCGGCCCTTCTGCAGCCGAGGACATGGGGGAAAGCAGAATTCTGCGTGGCTTAGGGGGACTCCTCCTCCTGGGCCACGGCACGGTCCCTGAAGCGTCTGGGGGTGGGAGAGCCAGGCCAGCTATGATGACAAAGTGCCTTAATAACAGCTCTGCTGACGAGGCTCGGTGGTGTGGGTGACGCGCCACATGCCCCTGCACGGGCTCTCCCAGGGCCCGAGCCCGCCCTCCTCCCAGGCCTGGGGAGACCCGCTGAGGGCACAGGACCACGGCCCGTGGGGCCAGGCTCCCGACACCTCAAAACTGCCGGACTTTGGTTGGGGGAGGGAAAACCACTTGCAACTTTTATATTTGCGTAAATTGCTTGGTAGTAGAAAGTTGTATCTATTTTCTATCTTTATTTTTGGAAATAGTACTTCTACTTCACAACAACTCAATGGAGTGATGTGTCACTCTATGCTTTTCTTGGTTTCACCAGATGTGAAGCTAAAATGCGGCTCTGAGCAGCTCCACGCCAGGTACAGACAGAGCTGTCCATGACATCCTGCACCCCGCCCTTTCCCACCGGCCCAGGGAACTCTCTAGAACTTTCCGTGCCCCTGAATCTCCTTGGACAGAAGTTCGGCAAGTCTGTCATGGGGAGAGATTCACCTTTTGGGTTTTGTAGGTGGATGAGCGGGTGTGGGAGTCAGCTGTGCCTGCCCTGAAGTGGACTCGGAGTGTGGAGTGGACGGGCCGTGAGGGGCCAAGAGGGGATGAGTGGGCACAGTGTGCCCGGGGGCCCGAGGAGCAGGAAGGAGGATGAGGCAGGTGAGCAGAAAGGTGGCCTGACCCCCGGGCGGCTGTGCCAGGGTTCTGGATGTCATATTACAGCTGGACCATACCTGCCCTCTTCATCCGAGTTGGTGTTGTAGTCTGCTCAGGCTGCCATGACAAAGTACCACGGACTTTTGTTCTCTTACATTCTGGAGGGTGGAGCGGGGATCAGGCGTCAGCAGGGCTGGCCCCTCCGAGGCCTCCCTGCTTGGCTTGCAGGTGCCTGGCCTCTTGCTGCCTCTTCATGTGGCCGTGTGTTTGTGTGCCTGGGGTCTGTGTGTCTACATGTCCTCTTCTTATAAGGACACTAGTAAAATTGGGTTAGGGCCCTACTCTAACAATACAATCTCAACTTAATCACCTCTTTACAGGCACTATCACCAAATGCAGTCCCATTCTGAGGACTGGGGTTAGGGCTTCAACCTAGGAATTTCAGGGGTACACACAATTCAGCCCATAAGAGTTGGTGTCTGTTACTTGCAACCAAGGAGCCCTCATCAATGCAAATGATCAAAGGGTGATGTTATGATGATGTTCTGATATTTGAGACTCCTGTAGCCAATTCTACTATAGACAGTAAGAAAAGAAGTGGATTTGTGAAACTGAAGATGTGCAAGTGCAGATAGTGGGCACACAAACATAGGGAGTGTTCAACGTGGGCAGTGAGTGAGTTGGTAACCTGCAAGAGGTGCTATGTGATGAGAAGGACAGAACCAACAAGAACGTTATTAGAGAGAGACAGAAAGATGAGAAGGCCAAGTCATAAGAATCAGGTGGTCCACCTCGAGGCTGACAGCTCTGTCATCCCGAAATCAGCCACACATGGTGACCCCAGAAATGCGGAGTAGGAGCATGGCTGCTCCTCGGATCGTGCCACGCTGCAGCGGGGTCAGGACTGCTCGCCCTGAGTCTCTTGGAGAAAGCAAGAGGGTGCCGTGGCCCCAGGCCCATCCCACCTCTTGGCCCCTGGCCCAAACCACTTTTATGGAGAGGGGAGAGGACACATGAATACCTCGTGGCCCAGGATGCAGGTGTCACCCCCTCCACCCACTCACGCCCTCTGTGAAGTATTAACCTCCTTCCTCTAGTGTTCTGCCTTGTGCCATAGATTGATTTAATAAACTGTACGGTTTGAGCACCTTAATTTGGTCTGTGAGCCTTTCTGTTCTGCAGTGAGTTGTGCACTTGGAGGCTGCCATTGCTTCTAAATAACTTCCCACAAACAACAGGGTTCTGTTCAGAGGGTGTTGAACTAAGGACTAGACCAGGAACTAATTCTCAAAGCCAAATTGTGGCTTAAGATCATATTTGTAGGGTCACTGGCAAAGATATCGTTAGCTTAAGAAAACTCCCCACCTTCCTTTGTGAGAACAGGGTAGGGGCAGTTTGTTGAAATACTTAATTCCCATGAGCCTGATAGGAAACATCAGTTAACAAGGAGGAGACGCACGCCCTGCGCTTTCCTGTGCATGTCCCTTACTGGAAGGGATCGATGGCAGCTAGGAAGGAAGGGGCCCTGGCAGAAATGTCCAAGCACACAGAAGACGGCAGTTGGTAAGACGAGGACAAATAGTACCATATTTAAGAAATACTTCTTAAAGTATTTCTTAATTATCCTTTTCAGTTCTTAACTTTGCCCTGAGCTGGACATCTTTGAGGTGGCAAACAGATTAAATTAGGCAAAACCATACATATCTACATATGTATGTGCTACAATGGGGCTCAGCAAACTTAATAAGTAGAAAACATCTATTCTAAAGGCAGATATCGAAAGGATTTTCTACATTTAATCTGATGTAGTTTGTCAGTATCAGTAGAGAACTGTGAAGGGCTGAGCTTTTATCCTATTTGCAAGCTAACAAGTTAGTCTGCCACAGGTTCAGGGATGCTGGTAGGAGACAGGAGATTCCTGGTTCAAAGGTAAAGAACTTTACTAGTCATGGTATAGCAAGCAGTGTGAACAACAGGGTCCCGTTTGTCCTCTACTCCGCCCAGGGTGACAGGGATGGGCTCAGATGGATGCCTGCACACACAACGGGCAGCATGACAGGAGAGGAGCCCCGACCTTGGCGACTCAAGTCTTTTATAAGGCACAGTACGCTTGCCTGCCCTTTGCTCCAGAGGGAGACACCTTACCTATCTTCCAAGGTTGTTTGCTACATGAACATCCTTGAAAACATAGTTTAGAAGAAAAAACTGTTTTAACTGCCTCATAAATATCTCGTTGGTGAAAGAAAGGATTTCACCCTAGGGTTATGGGATGCCCGGACACAGCACGTGCAGCACTGGACAGACGAGAACAATAGCAGTTGGTAAGTCGTGTACTATCACAGCCCAGGGGGGAGGATGCTGCATGCCAAGCAGGCCACACGGGAGCTGCGTTCAGGCACAGAACAAACAAGCAAAGGCCGTGGGAGGCAGGCTTTGTAACACCAAGAGGGTGTGGCGCTTGGTGGCTCCCACAGGAGGATGTGACTGGCTTGTTTAAATAGCTCTGAGGGTTGGCAGGGAGCTGGAATCCGCTACTCACAGATAAGCAGGAGCTGTGGTTGACGAGGGTTGTGTGGTTAGGGCAGCTTGTCCATGGGAGGAGAGGGGAGGGGAACTTGCAGTCAGGTGTTTGCAGCCTTCCCAATTTCCCCAGATGTCAAGGCAGCACTTAATATTGAACCTTAATTTTACATCTTACACCATAAAGACAGTTAGTTCTTCATTCACGAGATGTGCAGAAATGTGAGAAACTCGTGGAAAATTGTCTCCCACCTGCCAGCATACATCATTTTCAAGACCGGATTACAGAGGGGAAAAAAGGATTAAGTCTATTTATATAACATTTTATTTATTTAAAAAATAGAATACAAATATTTCCCTCTATCTTTATTTTTAAATTTCACTTTTAGACAGTTTTAAGACTATATAATACAGGGGTAGGCAGATTCTTTTAAAGGGTTAGAATGTAAATATTGTAGGTTTTGTAGTCCATACAGTCTAGTCAACTCTGCCATTGTAGCTTGAGAGTAGCCACAGACAGACAGTATGTAAATGAATGGGCATAGCTGTGTTTCAATAAAGCTTTATTTAAAAAACAGGCAATTGGCCCATGAGCCATAGTTTTCCAGCTCCTACTATGATATATCATTTCACCTGGACATGTGGTAACCTAAATGATTTAAATACTTTAAAGTTTTAAGACTGGCCAGAATATGGCTTGTCTCAGCATGGTGTCAAACAAAAAACAAAAATATCCACTCGGATATCAAAGAGACATTTAAAAGTAATTTAAATCTTAACTAAAATCTCTCAAAAGAGTGCAAAAAGGAATTACATTGCACACACATTAAAAATTTGCTAAAATTTATGTTATTCTAGTTATATCTCCCAAATATAACTCATCAAGACATTTTAATTTCATTTCTTCCCTAATTCTGTGTGACAATTCTCATCAGCATTGGTTCATCGCTTTTTTTCTTCTATTAGCTTTGGTCAAGTTCCTTAGTATGTGGATAAATTTAGTCCTGGACTTTAAAACAAATTTTTAAAATAGTATTTACTCACTATATTGATCAACATAAGAAAACTTCAGAAGCCTGGGATGCTGGGAAGGGGAATTGAACTGGTAAGTGATTCAGCCTTCCCCTTCAACAGTCAGGGACTTTAAGCATGTAAATTTTGGTAATAAAAATACCTTTTCCCCAATGATAGTATGAAGTGAGATTGTCATACTCACGTTTTAGGAGCAGAGACACTGGAGAGGGTCTGATAAGTTTCCACTCTGCCTCCCCTTTTGCAGGTGAGGAAATTAACCAAGAGATTGGAAGCCTTAGTTAATTGTATCTGTCCATGTCATTAATGCCTAGATACTATTTTATGAATTTCAAAAGGTAATTTGGGTGATGGCAAATTTCTATTCCCCAAACTCCTGGGCTGTCACTTCCCACTTCCCCACTCAACTCTCCTCATTAAGTCAGTCTCCACGCGCCCACACTAGTTGGTTCTGGGGACAAAATGAATGAGGCATAGGTCTGGCTCTGGATGTCACCCACATTTGCTTGCTGTGTTGTTTGGGCAAGATATTTCATTTATCTAGCCTGTAAAATGGGGACGATCATTTTAGCCCCTCCTTTTGGATTGTTGTAAGGACTAAATGAGATAAAACAGGCAAAAATCCTTAGAATATTGCCCAATGCAAGTAAAGCTATAGTAAGTGTTAGCTGTTATCTTTGGTACAATTAAAAAAGGACCCAAAAAGGTAAAAATCACTTTCAATGTGGGTGTGGCTAAGAGTTATGATTCAGGTAGACAAAGGGTGCTATGGGGGGTGGGGAGGGCACCTGTCTTTACTCTGGGGCAGTAAAGGAAGACTTGCCGGAATAAGGGACTCCTGAGTTAAGAGCTGAGGGAAGATGGGAGTTAGCAAGGCAAAGAACGGAGGAAAGGCGCAGTGGGGGGGGACTCCCTAACAAAGGCTCGGAGACCATGTGATGTTTAGAGAACCTCGAGATGTTTATGTTACAACAAACGGCCTAGCAGTGGAAGAAAGTGGAGCCATGTGCGGGGTCCAGTTTATAAAGGGTCTTGCTTTTCACTCAGGAGTTTGTGCTTTACCCCACAGGCTGTGAGGAACCAGGGAGTGGCAGGAGAGTGGCAGTGATTTTCATTTTCTAAAGATCATTAAGGCAGACTTTTGCCTGGGTGGGGATCAACCTCTTTGTGTTTGAGACACTAGTTAGAAGACAGTTGCAGCACACCAAGTGAGAAATCATGTAGACTAGACTGGGTTATAAATGAGAATACTTACGGGGCTCAAGCAGATGCCATACCTGAACAGGTGCGGCCAGGTGGGAAGCAGCTGGGGCAACCTAGAGAATGTCCTGTGTCAGGGGGTGGCCACAGCTTCAGCCTGAAGATCTTTCTTTAAAGTTCTTTGGAGAACAGGTTTGCAAGCGACAGCTTCTCCAAGCCTTGTTCATCTAAAAAAGTATTTCGCCTTCATTTTGAAGGATATTCTTACTGAGTGTAGAATCCAACCTCCCCCAGCACGTTAAATATATTGTTCCATCGCCGTCCGGTTTGCGCTGTTCCTGGTGATGAGAAGTCAGCTGTTGTTCTTGTTACGTTCCCTTTCATGCAGTATGTCTTTTTTTCTAGCTGCTTTAAGCATTTTTTTAATCACTTATTTTCAATAATTTGATCATGCTGTGCCTTGATGTGGTTTTCTTTGTACATACCTGCCTTGAAGTTCTTTGAGCTTCTACGATTAGTGTGTTTATACTTGTTATCAAGTTCACCAAAAAATATGACCATTATTTATTCAAATACTTATTCTCTCCTCTCTCTGATACACCAATTACATGTATGTTAGACTGCTTGATATTGTCTCACAGCTCACTGAAATCCTGTTCATTATTTTCTTAGATTTTTTCACTCTATGCTTTAGTTCGGATAGTTTATATTGTACTGGCTTCAAGTAAACCACCACATCTTCTGCAGTGTCTAATATTCAGTATCTAATCTAAAGCCCATACCATGAATTTTTCGTTTCGGATGTTGTATTTTTCATTTCTATAATTTCCACTTAGTTTATTTTTAGTTTTCATTTGTCTTTTGAGATTCCTTTTTTGTTCCTTCCTTATATTTTTATGTTTTTCTTTAAGTTTTTGAACATTTTTTCATCATTTCTGGGTCTTTTTCTACTCACTGATTTTTCTAATGGTTATGGGTTATATTTTCCTGCTTCTTCATGTGTCTAGTGACTTTTGATTTTGTGTTGGACATTACAGATGCTGTATTCTGTATCTGGGTTTTGTTGCCTTCCTTAATAAAGTGTGTTGAGCTTTGTTCTGTCAGGCAGAACACCATCACTGAGCATCCAGGTAGGTCTGAGATCGTGTGTTTATAGTGACAACAGTCAGTAGCAGGCATCAGCCAAGCTTGGCAGATGGTGTAGGCACAGGGATAGTAAGCAAATGAAGTGCCCCTGGCAGTGCAAGAGAACAGTGGGGAAGGGTGAAGTGGGCATGGAAATCAGGCTGGAGAAGGGGAAGGAAGGATAGACAGGACAGGACTCACACAGGGGGACACAGAGGGATCTGGGTCAGAGGGTTTTAGGATGTAGAGAAAGGTGTGGTGGAAGTCACAGACACAATGTTAGGAGCTTAGGACATCCTGAGCATCTTGTCTTTCAAGATGTGGAGCTCAGGTTCTGAGTGTGGCCCAGGAGGAGGTGGCAGAAACAGAAGGGCATGGAAGTTCCTAGAGATGAGGAGGAGGTAAACTCTGAGCAGCTGTGAATTTGGATGAGATGTCCACTGGAATGTTGAAGCTGCCCGGGAAGTGACTAAATCTTGGTGTAACAAGGGACACAGTGAGCTCAGTGCTAAAGTCCTTCACAGAGGGGACAGGCTGCATGAAGGCCAGTAGATGACAGCAGGGCACGGGCTCTGGAAGTGGTGCTGTTCATGGCTACATCTCCAAGGAGTGTGGTCTTTGCACAAGGGTGGAGACCTGGAGCTCCAGGTCAATGTCCAGCCCCTCAGCCTGAGCCCATATGATGAGAGCATGGCCACCAAATATGGTTGTGCAGTGGCCACAGCTGCACACTTGGTGGGGTGGCTCTCATATGGCGGATGTCCCATCTAGTATAATGATTTCCCAACAGGTGGAAGTAACTAGTCATGAAGAAAATGTGCCTTTTTCTCATTTGCACAGCACTGTGTGGCCTAAGTGGGATGTGAGGGACACCCCTCCGGGGAGAGGCAGCTTCCGCTAGGGCCAGGAGGGAGCCAGAGGCTGAGAGGTGGGCAGGGGCAAGTGGTCTCTTGGGCATGGCGCAGGCGGTCCCGGCAGGAACCCTGGAAGGGCGGGATGGGCAGGGGGAAGTTGGGTCAGGGAGGAGAGTGGGGATGAGCACAAGGAGAGAGTGCGTGACGGGCACTCGCGTCTCAGTGGTGACAGGGATATGGAGGGCGAGGCAATAAACCTTTCCGAGGTTTTCAAAGATTGAGTGCTGCGGCTGCCCAGTGGGGACAGCGGGGGAATAGCTGGGGACGAGCCTGGAGGTGCCTGGGCCGGATCCCGAGGAAGCACTGAAGGGCAGTGGCGGCTCTCTGCGTCCTGAGGACAGTGCTTGCTCCTGGACCAGGTGTTCTGGATTCCACTCTTCTTGGGGGCTCTGACTTCTCCTCCTGTCGTCTCTCCAGCGTGGGGAACTTCGCATCTCCCTCTGTCCTTCCCACCACGTCTTCCCCCATTTTGGGGGAGTGTCTGCCCTCTGGCTTCTCTCCTCTCTGTCCAGTCCGCAGACTCCTTCTCCAGAGCATTGTACCCCAGGCAGGGCATTGCAGGTGCCAGATGTCATCATCTAGGAAATGTAGAGAATTCCCATGGAAGAAAAAACGACCAATTTCAGGGGTTAGCTGAAAATGCACTTCCTAAACCATCAGCAGAGCAGCCATTCCAGGTCGGCCATCTCCGAGGGGAGCAACCCCCTGCTGACAATGGGACCAGGGAGGCGTCTTCTCTGGGCTGCCCTCGGACCTGTCCATTTCCCCAGTAACCCTGGTCCCAGTGTTTTTAGATTCCTTTGGTAGTCACACACATTATCAGGAGAAATGCGTGGCTTATCCCTTCCTGGGTGTGACCTGTGTGCACCCAGCCCCAGACCTGCACAAGGCCAGCTTCCACGTCGGCAGCCTGGCATGACCTGGCTCCCTGCCCAGGGCAGGGGGAGGCCTGGCCATGCAGGGGGCACAGCACCCTCCCGGAAGCCTCGCCTGTGCAGGGCATGGTGCTGCTGGCCGCCTCTGCGCCTCCACGGTGGAGCTGTCTAACCCCTGCTCCTAACAAAAGGCCCGAAGGGCTGGGGCCACGGGGTGAGGATAAAGGTTATCTGTGCTTGCTGAACAAACAGAGAGGAGATTATAAAACACCCCTGGCAGTGGGAGCTGTGTGTTCTGTAGGCCACCCCGTGGTGCAGCTGAGCTGGACATGGGACCTCGTGGCACCCAGCTCCTGGCAGCGCTCCTTGTCCTGGGGCTGTGTGCCCTGGCGTGGGGCGAGAAACCGTGTAAGTGGAGGCCGTGAGTAACCCCTGAGGCTCAGCCTCGCACATTCTGGTAGGAGTCCGGGCTCTGCTGCTGCCCTGGAGGCAGTGGCACAGGCAGCCCCAGCTCTGCAGGGGCTCTATGTGGGGCTCTGCATATTTTCTATTGTTTCCCTTAAGAAAACAGGCAGAATCACAAGCTAGCTTGCGAGCAGAAGCAGCCAAAAAGGTGCCCTATGATGTGTGATGTTGGCATGTGCTGGCTACATGCTACTCAGGAAGGGGGCTCCATCAGACCTCTGAGAAGAGCCTCCTTCTGGGGAAAAGGCCGGGTGAGTGCAGGTGCTGGTGGGCCCCGTGCAGCCTGGAGGGCCAGCCCTACTGTGGTCCTCAGAGTCCAGCTTGCTCACCTTTCACTTTGACCTTTGCCTGGGTCCATCTGTCCACCTTCTTCTGAAGGTTTTGTGTTTTTTTTAAACTAATATATAATAAAACAATTTCAGCAAAACCCTATGAGTTCCTCAGGAGGAAATTGCTCAGCTCAAATATGGGCAAGATAAGACTTTGTGTTCTCGCTGTGGTGACAGGAAGATGGGGGCGTCCCCCAAGCCCCTGAGAGCAGGTGGGGAGTGTGTGTCTGGTGCACTGTGATGGAATGGAGGGGTCTTTCCACAGCCCCCTGTCAGTGCTCAAGGCTGAGCCCCCACAACAGGAAGAACTGCGGCTTCCCGGGCATCACTGGTGACCAGTGCTTTGACAATGGATGCTGCTTCGACTCTACTGTCCCTGGGGTCCCTTGGTGTTTCTACCCCCTCCCAAAGCAAGGTAATATTCGGGGGAAGCCAGACCCTCTTCCTGGGCTGATGGCCAGAGCTCAGCACCCACCCTTGCACAGGCAGAGCCCAGAGCAGGGGCTCGAGGAGGCCCAGCCCAGCTGTTAGTCTAGAGCTAGCCCAGGTCTGTTAGTCTAGAGCTGGCCCAGGTGGGTTAGTCTAGAGCTAGCCCAGGTCTGTTAGTCTAGAGCTAGCCCAGGTCTGTTAGTCTAGAGCTAGCCCAGGTCTGTTAGTCTAGAGCTAGCCCAGGTCTGTTAGTCTAGAGCTAGCCCAGGTCTGTTAGTTTAGAGCCGGCCCAGGTGGGTTAGTCTAGAGCTAGCCCAGGTCTGTTAGTCTAGAGCTGGCCCAGGTGGGTTAGTCTAGAGCTAGCCCAGGTCTGTTAGTCTAGAGCTGGCCCAGGTCTGTTAGTCTAGAGCTGGCCCAGGTAAGCCAACAGGGAGATGAAAATGCCCTGCCCACCCCCATGTCTATACCATTTGCTCTTTCAGCAGACATGTCTGAATACATCAGTTTTACTTTATTTGAGAAAAAAAACTTAAGTCTCTTCTACCTTTGAAAGTGTGATTTCTGAAGAAGCTCCTAAGGGGAAATGTAGGTGTTTAATAGGACATTAGTAACGTAAGTGCTAACAGACTTCAAATGTTAAGGAAGTAAGTTAAGACTTCTGGGATTCTTTCAGGAGTGAGTTTTATGTCAATGCATATGATCAAGATACAAAGACTTAATAATACCAAGTGTGCACAAAAGAAAGTGACATGTGCAAAGCACACCTGCATGCCTGGACCTTGGCACCTGCTGCCCCTTGTCCACACTTATGGGAAGAGCTTTTCTCCCCTGAGCCTGTGGCTCCAAGCCCCGGAGGAAAACCAGAGGATGGCTGATTGCTAGCAAGGCCCTCCACTGAATGCCAGTATCTTTGCATATCTATGCTCGGACCAAATGCTTTACAAACTTAAAAGGCACCCACAACTCTCTTCTCCTTTTGGGCCACCCCCATTTACAGAGGATAGCATTGAGTCCCGAGAGGCAAAATGATTTTCCCAGGGCCCCAGGACTCCAGATCTGCAGATCTTCTGACTGTGACCACTAGCGCACACTGGTCCACACCCGCGGGGAGGATGGGCCAGCCGACCGCTGACGCTGACACTCACACAGTCCTGGGCGTTATGGTCCCAGGAGACACCACCCGGGCAGCTCCTCAGGACACATGGAGCCTGTGGATCCGGCAGTGTTCCTGGTGAGGGGATGGGGGTGGAGGTTTCCAGGAAGCCGCTGGCCTAATTGGGTCTCTCTGTTGCGCCTGTCCCGTGACCAGAGAATGAGCAGTGCGTCATGGAAGTCTCCGCCCGAGTGAACTGTGGCTACCCGGGCATCAGCCCTGAGGAGTGCGCCTCTCGACAGTGCTGCTTCGATGACCTTGTCTTTCAAGTGCCCTGGTGTTTCTTCCCTCAGTCTGTGGAAGGTAAGGCCACTGTGGGCCGAGCCCCCTGGTACCCAGACACCACGGACGATTTCTCATCGCATAGGTGGGAGCTGGGGCTCGGGGAGGGGAGCTGCCTGGCGGCCTCAGTGCCATCCCAGGCCAGGGCCCCTGCATCCAGCGGGATTCTGAAGGCAGTTCCAGAATGTTCTTTCCAAAACAGTGTCTTTTCAGTCAGTTTAGGGCCTCCAGCACTGCCACTGCGCTGTTTGCGATGGTGGTGAGAACAGCAGCTCCTCCCCAGCCCTGCTCGAGGGTCTGCACAGCTTGGTGGTGATGCTATTTTATTGCAGTTCAGTCACTGTGTTTGGACACCACTAAGTGCTGGGCACTGTGCCGGGTACTGGGGCGGGGAGCAACCGGGCCCTTCTCACGTGGCCTCCCCATTCCCTCCCGCATGACTGTGAGTGACACGCGTTGCCCACGATGCCCTGGTCCTGGAAAGCCCCGGGAGGGCCCGTCCTCAGATGTGAATTTGTCCACCTTCCCCAGCCCCTAGTCACGACGTGCTCCTGACAAGGAGGGTGGCAAGATAAAGAACAGACCAAGCATGTCCAAAAACATGGAAAGAGAGCACGTGGTCCTGAAGGACACTCTCTTTTCCTCTTTTGTGGGGTGCCAAAGTACTCCAAAGAGCAAACTTTCAACTTTCAGGGTTTTCTGAGTGATTTTTTTATGTGACCTCCAGGTTCACTTGGAACATTTCCAGTTGCTTGGGGAGAACGGGTCCCACAGAGGATACTCTGGCCTGGGGTGGGGGGATTTCATCCCTGTGCACCACCCTGGGAGGGGGCTCCATCTTCAGTAGGAAACTCCTGGGCAAAGTGACCTGTAGTCACATGAACCCACCCCGGCTTCTTAGCATCGGCCCCTGTTCCTGTGGGGCTCTCACCGGCCGTCTGGCATTTACATTTCTAGACTGTCATTACTAAGAGGAGCTGCCTTCGGAGGACCCCTCTGGCTTGCTGATGTTGTAGAACAAAAGAAGAAAATTTGCTTTCTTATCAACTTCAAATTTCATGAAATCCTGGGTTTTCTTAATCATTTTTTAAAACTTTTCAATGGTTTAACATACAATTTCTTCAAATAAAGAAAACCCTTAAAATCTGCCTAATTTCATTTTGTGTAATTGACACAGAGGTGGCGACAGTAGTGTGTGTGTGTACATATGTATGGGTATATGTGTATGACAGTGTGTGTACATGTGTATTTGTGTGTACATGTGTGAGAGTGTGTGTGTACATATGTATGGGTGTGTGTACGTGTGTGAGCATGTGCGTATATGTGTATGCTGTGTACATGTGTACAGGTATATGTACATGTGTGAGTGTGTGTACATATATATGGGTATGTGTACATATGTATGGGTGTGTGTACATGTGTGAGAGTGTGCATACATATGTATGGGTGTGTGTATGTGTATGAGAGTGTGTGTATACATATATATGGGTGTGTGTAGTGTGGGAGAGAATGTGTGTGTAGTTTTAATATGTTTCAATTACTCTAAGAGCAACAGTTCATCAAATACAGTCAGGCTGCTCCAGCAGCAACAAAGTATTTCACGTAAGTGAATTTCAGAGTCACTTTACAGCTCTCATACCCAATCCTTTCTATTAACATAAAAACTCAAATAACATTAGCCCTAAAAACCTCTCGGGTGACGTAGGGTTCCAGGTTACAATCACAAAGTTCTCTTGCTTGCACCAGATGCAGCGCTGACCCCTTGCTTATGAAATGAGTGTGCACAACAGCCGTCTCCTACCCTGACGCAGCAGGGACGGGGCGTGGACAGGGTTGGGCACAGGTTCTCTCCCAGTGCTTCTTTCTGTGTTTTCTCCCCTCTGCCTGAGGGCAGCTTGGATAACGTGCTAAGATGTGAGGATGTTTGAGGGGGGAAGTTGACAGCATTTCCTGGAGACGCTGCACGAAAGATTCCTCATGCGGCTGCTTGAAGGGTCCCAGCACCGCTGAGCCTGGGGTGGGAGTGCAGAGGTGACCACGACAGGCCGCCTGTCTGCAGCTCCCAGCCCCTGCTGCTCAGGTGTCCAAGGCGCTTTACGGGAGCGGGGCTTGGTCAGCTTGGTCAGTTGAGGGAGAGAACAGTACGGGACATCCCTGTGACATGTGGGTGCATATGCCAGGTGGGTCACCTTGGGGAGGTGTTTATCTCTCTCAGAGTCTCAGGTTTTCTGTTTGTAAAATACGGGTAATAACTGCACCCCAGCAGGATCGTGATGGGAATTAAAAATAATGCTGTGAGCTGCCTGGTGCAGAGGGGGCTTTGCTAGGTGGAGTCCTGACAGAGGCGGCTGGTGGTCCCAGTGTCTTGTCCTGTGGCCTTCTGTAGAAAAGCCTCTTCCACGCACCATGCAGGGCAGACGCCTCTGCCTCTGGAGTGTGGGTGAGTCCTGTGGAATATACATTTATTCACTGCATGCTTATTACATATAGTGCTTACTCCACATACAGTCTTGCACCGCATGACAATGTTTCAGTCAACAACAGGTCTCATGTACCATGATGGTCCCATAAGATTATAACGGAGCTGAAAAATTCCTATCACCTGGGGACATCGGAGTGTCCTAAAGTCATAGCACAAGGCATTACGCACATGTTTGTGGTGAGACTGGTGTGAACAAACTGACTGTGCTGCCAGTTGTATACATCTAACACATGTTTACATGCAGTTATGTAAGCACATAATACTTGATGATGACAAATGACTATGTTACTGGTTTGTGTATTTACTATACTTTTTATTGTTATTTCAGAGTGTACTCCTTCTACTTATATACATATATGTAAAAAGCTAACAGTGAAACAGCCTCAGGCAGGTCCTTCAGGAGGCATCCAGAAGAAGGCATTGTTATCACAGGCGATGACAGCTCCATGCGTGTTACTGCCCCTGAAGACCTTCCAGTGGGACAAGATGTGGAGGTAGAGGACAGTGATATTGAAAATCCTGACCCTGTGTAGGTCTAGGCTAATGTGTGTGTTTGGGTCTTTGTTTTTAACAAAAAGATTTAAAAAATAAAAAATAAAATAAAAAAGTTTATAAATAGAGAAAAGCTTATTGAATAAGGATATAAAGAAAGAAAATATTTTTGTACAGCTATACAATGTGTTTGTGTGGTTTAAGCTAAGTGTTATTACAAGAGGAAAACATTTTTAAAAATTAAAAAGTTTATAGCATAATGTTACTGTAAGCTAAGATTAATTTATTATTGAAGAAAGAAAAATATTTTTTATTAATTTAGTGTAGCCTAATTGTTCAGTGTTTATAAAGTCTACAGTGGTGCACAGTGATGTCCTAGGCCTTCACGTTCACTCACCACTCACTGACTCACCCAGAGCAATGTCTTGTCCTGCAAGCTCCATTCATGGAGCTTCCAATATACAGATGTATCATTTTTTATCTTTTATGCCATATTTTTACTGTACCTTTTCTATGTTTAGATATGTTAGGCACAAATACTTACCATTGTGTTACAGTTGCCTACAGTATTCAGCACAGTCACATGCTGTGCAGGTCTGCAGCCCAGGAGCACAGGCCACACCATACAGCCTAGGTGTGTAGGAGGCTGTACCATCCAGGTTTGTGTAAGCACACTCTGATGTTCGCACAATGACGAAATTGCCTAAGAATGCATTTGTCAGAACATATCCCTGTTGTTAAGTGTGGCATGATTGTACATATACAGGCGATATAGTGCTTATATATAGTGAATACATACAGTAGATCTGGTTATTCAGGGTAGTTCTATAAAGTCACTGCCAACACCGAATTAGTGAATACTGCACTACCACTCCTGGGGGAAATGCAAAGTTAGGTTCCTGCAAGCATCTGGACACACTTCATCAACCAGTCAATACATGACCTTGTTTGATGTGTACCTCTGTTTAAAATACCTCATTTAATGTATGTTATTGTTATATAACATTGAACTCACGGCCAGCAGTGTTTTGAGTATAACTCACGCCTGAACAAAGCCTCTAACACATGTATTTTCTCTGTAAGGCACATCACAGCCTCACACTCAGGACACTAGACAGCTCTTCAGCACTATGCTTGGGACCATTTTAAACAGCAAAATCACCAAGAAAAAGCATGAAAATATGACAAATGTGGCACTAAACAGACCAAGAAAAGGACACTTGTTTACAGTATGAGTTGAAACAAGAGGGCAGAGAGTTGCCTTGTTTGACTTTAGTTGGGAACGTGTATGTCAGTGACTCAGTTATCACCATTTTGTGCATTTCTGTGACTGATCTCCAAAGTGCCACAAATATTGATTTTGGGGTTACAAATACATTTTAGTGAGCAGGTACATTTGCATATAGAGAATACATTTATAATAAAGATGGGCTGTATGTTTATTCTGCATATTATCTACTTATTATATGTATCTCTGGAGTGTGGGACACACATAAATATCCCTGGTGTTGTTTCAGGCGACCGGCGCCTACAGCAAGCCCCACCTTGCCTTAGAAGGAGGAGCCAAGGCCACAGCACAATCTGAGCCTCCACGGGTTGCCAGGCAGGTAACTGGGGGCTGCAAGGAGAGTGTATGTATCAGGTCTCAAAATACATATTGTGCTTATGTTCTGCAGTGATTTCCACATCAGGATCACTTAGTAGTTGTGTGGCCTTGGGCAAGGTACTTAGTCGTTCTGTGCCTAGCTTCCGACTTGTGTGTAAAGTGTAGATGTTAACAGCACTTTCTCTATGGGCTTGTTGCGGGGTTCATGAGTTAATTCAGGAATGTGCTTAGAACAGTGTCGGGCACACAGTGAGTGATTAACAATGCCAGTTCTTGTCATTATTATTAAGACATACATATTCCTACATCCCAGGACCATTAATCTGAGAAGCCATATGTGGTCCTGGTTGTCTCATGGTAATTATTCCGGTGAAGGGGACGCAGTTTTCAGACCCTCCAAGACTCTGGCTGCTCACATAGGAAGGCCAGTCCCTACCAAGTCCCCACCACAAGCACACCAAGTTGCCCCTCCCAGGGCCTCCTCCTCCCCCTTCCCGCGTCTGCCTCCACCTGGCCTCCCCGTGGCCCGGGCTGATGTCGTGGTAATGATGCACGGTCGTCCGCACCGTGGGACAGAACCCTGCTCCCACTCCCGCCCCGGGAAAGCCCTGGAGGTCTGCTTGCCCCGGTGAAATGAGAGAGATGGCACCTTCCCTCTTGCTACACTTGGTTGGGGGGTCACTGCAAGGATGCTTGAGCCTTGGGGCCCTACAGCATTGAGAAAGCAGCTTTCTTCTCCTTGTTGAAGCAGAGTGCCCTCTGCAACCCTGAGGCCACTGCTTCAGAGCCGTGCACGCCAGAAAATGCAGCGCGTTGCTTCTGGGGTCTGCAGCTGCTCAGCACTGCCTGGGAGGGAGAGGAGGGGAGATGTGCCACAGGCAGGTGCAGCCTGGGCCACTGTGCCCTCTCAGTCACTAGCAGAGACCCCCCGGCCTCCGGGCAGCTGGCTCAGAGCTAGCTCCCACATAGGGGACCACAGCTCCCTGACAACCTCTGTCTTGCCTGATTTCCCAGGCTCTGCTCCTCACTGGCCACCCGCCGCCACCTCAGCACCTGCCCATTTCTGAAGGGCTGTCTGCGTTGTGTAAAGAGTCGTGGGAGGTTTCCAGCGCTTTCCCGGGAGGTCCCTCAGCTTTCAGGTAAACCAAGTGGGCTGGGAAATGAGCCGTTGCCCCACTCGACAGCCCTGCTGAAAGGGCCGGACCCCAGCTCCAGCTGGCCTCCTGCCATGTGCTGTGGACACCATCGCTCGGGGACCGGCTGGCCGGGTTTCTGCAAGGTCCAATGACTGGCAGCCTCTGTATTTATTTTCTGTGACTCAGAGTGCTCAGCACTTAATAATCGTTTGACCCTAATGTAGCACAATCAGAATGTGGCTTAGAGGAAGGAAGGCTCCTTGCGTGCATCTAATTAAGGGGCTGCCTCGTGCAGAACCGCCAGGACCAGGGGGTGCTCGGCGCTGTGCGTCTGCTCCCCTGCGCTCTCTGCTGGCCACCCTGGGAGCAGCTGCTGGGCAGACTCGGCATCCGAAGGCGTGCAGCTCCCCGGTGCCAGGAGAGGGCCCAGTAACCATCACAAGTTGCCAACTGCCCTTTCGTTTAATCAAGTCACTGTCTTCGCAGTAGCAATGATGCTAATGGTAATGGCTCTGCCTTGAGATTAGCTTTATTGAGGTATAATTCACATACAATGAAATTCACCCATTTTAAGCAAATCAATTCAGTGAGTTTTGACAAATGTATACAGTTGTGTAAACACTACTACAATCAAGGTATAGAACATTTATCCCCCCCCCAAAAGCCCCTCATTCCCCTTTGCTATCAATGCCCTCTGCCTACCCCAGCCTAAGAAACCAAGGATCTGCTCACTCTTACTCAGCTTCATTTCTTCCAGAATTTCGTGTAAATTTAAACTCAAGTGTGTGGTCTTTGAGTCCAGCTGCTTTCACTCAGCATGGAGCTTCCGAGAGTCATCCAGGTTGTTGCGTGTAGCAGTAGTCCATTCCTTTCTATTGCTGAGTAGTATTTCACAGTAGGATCCATCACAATTTGTTTAGCCTTTCATGGTGATGGACATTTGAGTTGTTCCCAGTTTTTTACTATTATAGATAAAGCTGCTATAAACAATTATGTACAAGTATTTGAGTGGATTTAGGTAAATACTTGGGTAAATACCTTTTCTCTTGGGTATGTACCTATTAATGGGTTGCTGGGTAGTATGACGTTATGTTTAACTTTATAAGAACCTGACAAATTGTTTTCCAAAGTTTTGTACCACTTTGCCTTCCCACCAACGATGGATGAGAATTCCAGACGCCCTCTACATCGGCTCAGCACTGGCGTTACTAGTCCTTCACATTTTAGCCATTCTTGTGTGCGCGATGTGGTGTCCCACTTTCAGTTTAATTTACATTTCCCTAAATATCTAATGATGTCGAGCATCTTTCCACGATTTGTGTTTTTCACATATCTTCTCCGGTAACATGTCTGTCTAAATCTTTAACACATTTTTAATTAGGTGTCTTCTTAATATTGAGTTGTAAGAGGTCTTCATACATTCTGCATACAAGTACTTTGTCAGATACATGTGCAAATATTTTCTCCTAGTCTGTGACTTGCCTCTTGGTCCATTTCCTTAACAGTATCTTTCAAAGAGCAAACATTTTTAATATTGATGAAATCCAATTTTTCTAATTTTTCTTTTGTAATTCACATTTTGTGTCCTAGCTAAAAATTTTTGCCTAATACAAAGGCACAAAAATTTTATATTATATTTTCTTCTAGAAGTTTTATAACTTTAACTCTTACATTTTGGGTCTATGACACATTTCAAGTTAATGTTTTAGTATGAATGTGTACATTTTCCTTTGTTTTTAATTCTCTGGAACAATTTTTGCAGCATTGGGACTATTTTGTACTTGAAGCTTTGTTAGAATTTCCCTGTGAGATTATCTGGGCATTGAGATTTTTGTGGGTTTCTTCTGTGAGCCCTGAAAGCCAATCCTTCCAGATGGATTCTGAGTGGCTGACCGAGCCTAAATTCAAAATAGAGCCAAGTGGCCATTTGCCACTTGGCAAATGAGAGTACACATGTACTCTCGGTTTGCATAAAGTTGGGACTTCCAGAGCTTCTATTCCTGTTCACTCCACCTGAATCAACAGCTGCCAGGAAGTCTCATCTTCCTGGACCTAATCAACAGACTAGATCTGTGGCAACCAATCAGAACTAAGCAAGGATCAACTTATCAGAACTAAGCAAGTTTGTTTCCCTCATTTACATAGCAGACCAGAGTGGGAACCTGGGCAGGAATTTTCTCTATGAATGCCAGCCAGCTCCTCTGCTTCCTCAGAGAGCACCTTCTTTTGTGTTGAAGGCTGTGCTCCTGTGTTTGCAAACTGTTCGCTGGAATAAAGTCTCTCTTTTCTTAAAAGAAAATCCTTTTTAGTGGTTTTGTAGACAGTTGCTTGATGACTTTCTCCATTTCTTCTATGGTTTATTTCTGCTTTATGTCTCTATTGGACCA
The DNA here is from genome assembly GCA_023783475.1 of Daubentonia madagascariensis. Taxonomy (NCBI): domain Eukaryota; kingdom Metazoa; phylum Chordata; class Mammalia; order Primates; family Daubentoniidae; genus Daubentonia; species Daubentonia madagascariensis. Next base: position 9,709,370 of record JAKFHU010001482.1, on the reverse strand, counting down.
TTTTTGTTAAACTATGATTTTCCTAGGAACTTACCCATTTTTTGTAGATTTTATAAATTAGTTGCATAAAGTTATTGAGTAGCCACTTCACAATTTTTAAAGTTTCCTGTTTCAGTAGTTATTTCTACCTTTGTCAATCTGTGTTTTGTTTGGGTGGGTTTTTTTCTCATTTTCCCTACTTACCTACGTTGGCTGGTGGTTTGCATATTTTGTTTTGTTTTTTTAGAAGAAGTGAGATTTAACTTATTACTTAATTCCACTCTTTTTCCCTTCTCTACTTCACTGATTTTTTTCCCTTTGCTTTGTTTCAGCCTATGTTGCTATTCTTTTCCTAGCCTTCTGAGTTGGTAATTTAATTCATGTATTAATGATATGTGTTTAAAGTGATACATTTTCCTCTGATCACTATTTTAAAGATTCCCCATAGATTCAGAAATGTAGTATTTTTATTATCATGATTTTTAAGAAAATCTATAATTTTGGTTTGTAGTTTATCTCTTATCCACAAGTATTTAATAGAAGATATTTAAATTTCCATATGCAGGAGGCTTTTAAAAATGTTGTCAATATTTTCCAGTTTTGTAGCATTTGATCATAGGGCAATTATAATATTTCTACTTTATGAAACTTCTTTTTTTGTGAACAAACATACCATCAAATTTTGTGACTATTTCATGTACACTTAAGAAGTTGTATTACCAAGAATTAAATTTTCACACACATGTATGTATATACACACCCTTTATATATTCATAAGATCCATAAGATTTACTTTATTGATTATATTTCTTAAGTCTGTATTTTCTTACTTTTTTTTGTTATTAATATTTGACTTGTCTTATACCCAGAATGGTATTCCTATTATCACTTTTTTTTAATCTATTTTTGCTTGCATCTCATTGTTTCTGGTTTATAAAATAGAAATGTTTTTGTTTATCCCTTTATTGGTACAAAGATATTTATAACTATTGCAGATCCGTGGTGAATTGTGACTTACCAAGTGTCCTTCTTCACTGTGGTTAAGGCATTGTGTTTAATGAATTCTGTTTTGTCGGGTATGGAGATCGCAGCCTCTGCTCATTGCTCAGGGTCCTAGTAGTCAAATGAGTTTTGATCACCAGGTGCTTTAAAGCCCCTTGTTTTCAGCAATATATTAATTAATTTTTAATCAGAATGGCTGTTGGTTAGAAGCAGAAAGCAAAAGAAATACTGGTCAAGGCACACAAGGAGCTCATGAAGCGGAGAATGGTAATAAGAAAAATGACAATACTGCAGGTTCATATGAAGTGCTTCAACAGGCAAGTTATGTGATGAGCTGATTTAAAACTTTTACAGAGCGCATCAAAGTTTCTCCAGATATTAAAAACAATGTTAAAAGTAAAAAAGACCATAATATAAATTATTATATTTTAATGAAATGCTTATGTGAAATAAAATATTTTTACATCAATTCACGTTATCCTATACTATACAAAGTAATTACAAATGATTTTTTGTAATTCTTAAAAAGAGTTTTGAGGTTTTTGGTATGTTTTGTCGCGTTCTTACTGAGAAAGATGTTCACAAGTCAAAAAGGGTTGGGAAATGTCTCGGTGCTAGCTTTTGCCCTCCTTATCACTCGCCAGCCTCGTGAGAACCCTGTGGCTTATTTATTAGCTCCACATTTCTCTGAAAACATCTGCTTTATGGTCAGGTTGTTTTGCGAAATGTACTTTGGCACATTGAGTATATGGAATTATGACCTAAATGATCCTCACTAGGGCAAATAAAACAAACTCAGGTCCCTGCCTTCCTGCCTGCCTCAGTTTGCTTTACCAGGGATCCATAAAAATATGATGATAAGCAAGTGTCATCACTTGCTTTGCTGGTGATTTTCTAATCATTCAACAGCCATCGGGTGCCTGCCCAGAGCTGTGCACTTTGCTGGAAAACTGACTTCTGGTTTCAGAGTGCAACGCGGCACTGCACGGTTCCAACCCTGCATGCTTCCGGCCAGGTCAAGATGTTTTACCATCTCCGTTTACGTGTCCCACCTCCACATACAGCCTACTGCAAAGACTTCCATCCTCCTGCAGTTGGGTGTCAGGGAGCTGAGCTGAGAGCGGCTTCCCCCTAAGCAGAGGGGAGGATCAGGAGAGGAACGGCAAGGGCTGGCGCAGCCGGGTACCTGCTCCAGGAATGAGCCGTCTCCCTGGGGGTGAGACTCTGAGTGGGAGACAGCCCAGGAGGCTGGTCAGTGATTTACCGAGTCAAACTGGACTGAATCATGAGCGACTGACTGAGCATATCCACAGCGTTTGCATCTCAAGACAGTCGCAACCACATAAAGTAATAGTTCTGCAGGGACCTCCAGTCGTGGCAGCAGCACCACCCGCCACCAGCAGGGAGCAGCGCCTCACCCTGTAGGTTGCACTGCTGGGTCCCACTCCCCCCTTGGCAAGGCGCGCAAGGCAGGCGTCATTATCACCCACTGCGAACCCCGGCCAGGTGTCCAGGGACACACAGAAGCTTCCACCTCTAGACCCATGGGCCATCCCGTTGGTCTTCCTGCACTTCAGCAAAGATGAAGGTGAAGGGGATCAGAATCCCACCCCACAACATGCCCCTTTGGCTCAAGGACTGTTTAGCTGAAGGCACTTAAGAAGCACCAGATGCAGAAAGAGCTCTTTGTCCTCCCTGACCTGCCTCGAAGCAGGGCGTAGGCTTTCCTCTGTGGAGGTCTCCCTCCCCGCCCCTGCCAGGAGGAGAGCACGGCTTGTCAGTGCACACTGAACCGAGAGGGCTCTGCACAAGCAAACTGTGCTAATGTAATCCTTATCTGCCACTAGTTTCCCTCATGTATTTACCATCCCACAATTTACCACCCCTAGAAGTCCAAACCCATTTTTCTTTGTCTTATCACTTCTCCACAATTTATTGCCTTTTGTTAAAATGGTATATAAGCCCCCCAGTCTAACACATCATTGGGTCTTCACTTGTTTTCTACAAAGGCCTCTGTGCACATAAAAATTAAAATGTTAAAATCAAATAAAATTTGTATTCCTTTTTTTCCTGTTAATCTTCCTTCTAAAAAATAAGTTTAATTTACAGGCCCCAGCTGAAGAACATAAGAGGGTAAAGAAAAAGTGTTTCTCTTCCCCGCAAAGGTGAAGGGCCCAGGTCATGACCACTGTGCCTTGGGTCCTCGAGCAGCTGCCATCTGGAAGCCAAGTCCTGGGGACTGTTCTGCCTGGGGCCGCCCGGGGTGTCTTCCACTTCATGAACTCTGAGTCTCAGGACCCCTGGCCCTGCCCCCATGCCCGGGACCGAGGCATTTTCTTGTTGCTCATCGTCCTGCTCCCCCCGTGCCAGGTAACACATCCCCACTGATTCAATCAGGTCGCTTCTGCCTGCAGAGCCCGGTTCAGAGTCTCTTTCTTCTTTAAGACGTCCTCTGTCAGGACGGGCCGTGTGCTAACACCGAGTCCCAGCACCATGTGTCTTTCCCTCCCAGTCAACGGCATGTATATCTGTGAATTTATTTTTGAAATCACTCTCTTCGCCTACTTGATCCTTCTTAATATGCCGCACCCCTAGAGGGCAGTAGCTATGTCAATATGAATGTACATAAATTCCACACTGACGGCGCCGGAGTTCAAGTTTATGACGCCTCCAGCACCATAGCTTTCTTATCAACAGTGATCATATCATCTTCTTCGTTTTTGACCTCCCATAGCACCTGGCCTGAAGGCTGTGCACACAGTGGATGTTTGATAAATATTGACCGATGTTCTCTGTGCAATAACATTTCTGCCTATAGGAGCTCAACAAATATTAACTCTTTGGTAAAACTCCTTAAGACATTTAAAAACAAGGTATCATGTGAGTGCTACGAATGATTGAAGAATCTATTAACGCAAGTTGGCATTTACCTTCTTGCCATTCGACATGCAAAACAGGGCTCTTCCGGTCTTGAGAACACGGGACCCTTTGTAATTAAGAGCCATGGGGAGGCGTTGGCAACCGACATAGGCTCTTCCTTGAGGATGTTGCTGTTCTTTGTGGTCTCACACTTTGCTTAACAATTCCGGGATGGATTAAACATTTAATGATGTGAATACATCACAGCAAGGAGAAGCATCCTTTGAAACATTAATACATGCTGAGGGGAAAGAGTCCAGTCAGAGGTATGCTTGCCTCAAGCCCAACCGATGTGCACGTGGCACCTCTAGCACAAACCAGCCAGAATCCCTGGGGGCAGGAGCCCAGGACAGGTGGCCACCGTGAGGGACTTCTCCACACAGGGGACTCTCCCTTTTCCCCGCATGGACAGCCCCAAACCCCCCAGGCCAGCATCGAGCTGTCTGTCCGATGTAAGGCTCAGGGGCTCTTGAAGCGCTTTTGTTCTGAGTCATTTCACACATTCTCCCTGCAGTTTTGATGGCCAACTATGTTTTCTGTGTTTTTGTTTTTGGCAAACAACATATTTCTTAAGGGTGGACTCTACTTTCAATTTTTCTTGAATTCCCTGAGAAGTACTCTCTACTCAGCAGGGCTAACATTGGCAGGGGATTTGGTAGAATTAGGCACCGGATGTTATTGCGTTTTATGAGATATGTGGTAATTTCAATCCTGATCATACTTATTCTACGTTTTCATGAAAAATCGAATATACTCTTTCTTCCACTCTACTGCTCAACAATCACCCTTCTGCTCTTTGAACAAATTAGTGGTCATTCCCAAGAAGTCAGAATAATTACCTCTACTTTAGTTTGTTTTCTCTGACATACTTTGAGGTGAAAGATGAGCAGGTACACAGCATGCGTGACACACTGATGGTGCGTTTGATGCAGAGATTAATCATATTAAAACATCGACACTTTTTTAGTGCTTCCTGCTGAGATGCCAAGTTTCTTTTTAGTCCACTCTCCCTGCCAGCCCAGGGCCATCAGGCATTCATCCTCAAGTGGGTGTTGACTCTGCTAACACAGAGAGGAAGCTGAGATGGCACTGCAGAGGCCCAAGGACCTAGGAATTAAAATAAGAAAACTCGAAATGACTTAAGACTGTTATTTACTATTAAGCTGGATGCTGGCTGGGATTTAAAAGCCATCCCTTCCTCCTCCCTGCCCAGATAAACCTCTTTGATACTGACCAGGCTTCCAGGATGGAACATGAGAATGGCCCCTCCAAACCAGACCCCAGGGCTCCGGTCCGAGCCTCAGGCCTGGCTTCTTCCAGGCTTGTCCACACCCAGCAGCTGTCCTCCCTGCGTCGTCCACACCACTGTTCTGTGGAAATGCTGGGACAGTATAGGAAATACCGCCCCCCAGCTGAGAGGGAACTGGGAAACCAAAGAATGACTCAAACAAGACCAACTTGATGAGTTAGATGAGTTTATTACGGGTTGCTCACAAGGGCGCTTGCTCCTGGGCAGCACAGGATTTTCTTCCACAGGAGTTTCTTGTGTGAAAAATCCACATCTGCCCGCCATGTGGTGTTGCCTTAAATCTCTTCCCAAGGAGTAATACAAAGTTTTTACCTCGTATCTTTGCTTGTTGCAGGGAAACCTATCAGGCAGGTGCAGTCCGTAAACACATGCTGTCATGCTGCAACCCATGTTATGTTAATGATGTTACAATTTTTTGACAGGCAGGGGTTTTAGTATTACAATTAGCTAAAGGGCACTGTAGGACAGCCAAAGCAGCTCTAAAGCCGTCGGGGCCAGTTTGAGCGGCCGCTGCAGGGCAAGAAAGTGCTGGGCCCCCCACCCCAGCCCCATTCCCGGCCCAGTAGTTATCTTGGTACCTGTTTAGTCTACTCTGTAACAATTTTGCGGAGCACTCCAGCTAGCACAGTGTTTCTTTTATGTGATGGGAAACCTGCATTTTTCCCTCAACCACCTTGGGTTTTTGGGATTTATTTTAAATAAAAATGTTAAGCAGCCATATTTCAAATACTTTTTCTTAAACAGTATCTAATGCAGTGGTCATCTGTATATGTGCTACCCAGATTCATAAGACATTGAAGCTTCTGTTCTATTTGCCTCTAATTTAAAAAAAAGAAATAAAATCATAAAAGTGCCCTCCTTGTTCATCCTTTTCCCTCCCTCCCCAGAATTAACCACTGTTCTGAAGTCAGAGTATGCCATTCCCACGCTTATCCATAAACAATATATAGTATAATTTGGTGGTTTTTAAAAATAATCAGAAATGGTATCCTAGCACGTAGCCTTTTCAATTTACATTTTACATTTAACTTTTGAAATTTATTCACATAATAAAGATAGATCTGATTCATTCATTTTAACATGTGTATAATATTCCATGGAGTTCAATCCCCTAGTGATGGGCAGTTAGGTGTATTATCCCCAATTTTTTTCTATCAAAACAATATGGATGTCTTAATTTACTAGGTATTGTCAAAATGCTTGCCCAAATGGATGTGTCACTTGCTATACTCTCACCAGCTTCATGTAAGAGTTCCTATTTCTCCATAACCTTGTCAACATTTGGCGATATCAGTGCAATATGATGGTAAGTAAAGTGGTATTTTAACATCAGTGTATTTGTAATTCCATGACTTTTGGTGAGCTTGAGTCTCTTCCATATCCTTATTGTCTACTTAGGTGTTCTTTACAATGAAGGTTCTATTTGTGTATTTTTAAAATCATATTGTTTGTCTTTTTCTCATTGGTTTGTAGGAATTCTTCTTGTGTCCTTAGTAACAATCGTTTGTCAGTTATACGGATTTCAAATACCTTTTTGTAGTTCATGGATTGGCTTTTTTACTCCCCCGTCATGTATTAATGAAGAGATATCCTTAATTTTAATTGAGTCAGATTTATCAACTATGCTTTTGTGATTTGTGCTATTTTAGACAATCCAAGAAATTTTTTGAATGATAAAGATACAGGAAACAAAGTTAGCATACAAAAATCAATGGTGCTTATATATCAGCAACAAGCAACTGGAAATAAAATGATCATCCAAGAATTAAAGACAGTTTTACTTCTTCCTTTGTGATCTTTATGCCTTTTTTTCCTTGCTGTGTTACAATTGCTAGAACGACCATTACAATGTGAAATAGAAGTGGTGAGGGTAGGAATTCTTGCCTTGGACCAAATTTTAGGGGAGAATGTTCAATATTTCACCATTGAGTACGATGTTGTATTTTTGTAGATTCCCTTTATTAGCTTAAGAGTGTTCTTTTCTATTCCTAGTTTTCTGAGGATTTTTATTGTGTATAAATTGCATTTTGTCAAATGCTTTTTATGCCTTCATTGAAATGATTACATGTTTTTTATTTTATTTTTTCTGTTAATGTGGTAAACTGGGCCAGGCACAGTGGCTCATGCCTGTAATCCTAGCACTCTGGGAGGCCAAGGCAGGAGGATGGCTTGAGCTCAGGAGTTTGAGACCAGCCCGAGCAAGAGCAAGACCCCATCTCTACCAAAAATAGAAAAATTACCCAGGTGTTGTGGCACGAGCCTGTAGTCCCAGCTACTCAGGAGGCTGAGGCAGGAGGATCGCTTGAGCCCAGGAGTTTGAGGTTACAGTGAGCTACAATGATGCCACTACCCTCTACCTATTTGAGTCTTGCTCTGTCACATACACACATACAAAAAAAAAAAAATATGGTAAACTGCATTGATTGATTATTTCATGTTAAACTCTACCTTGCTTTTCTTAGAAAAATCTTCCTACATTATGATATATTATTGTTTTTATATCTTGCTGGATTAAATATATTAATATTTTGTTAAGTATTTTTGAATCTATGTTTATGGTGGTCTTTTCATTATTCAAAATATATTTGTTAGGTTTTGATATTCAGTTTATCGTGGCCTCATAAAATGAGTTAGTTATTATTCCCTGTTCGTCTTTTTTTTTTACGTTGTGTAGATTCAAGCTCTTTGTTTTGTTTGGTAGAATGCAGCAGTGGAACCACTCAAGACTGCAATTTTCTTTGCACGAGGGTTTTTGATAGCAATTTCAAAATTTTTAATAAACATAGGGCTATTTAGGTTTTCTATCTTTTCTTGTGTCTGTTTTGGTAAATTGTGTTTTTCAATTTGTCCATTTCATCTAAATTGTCAAATTTGTTGCTATTATGTTGTTCTGAATATTATCTAAATACCCTTTTAACATCTGTAGGATGATGGTAATAGCCCATCTTTCATTCCCGATGTTGGAAGTTTGTGTTCTCTTTCGACTTTTTCCCTGATCAGTCTAGTTAGAGGCTTATCATTTTTTTTTAATCTTTTCAATTTCTTTATTATCTTGTGAATTTTTTCCCTCTTTTTTTTTCTATGTCACTCTGTTAGACCTTTTGATATTGTCCCCACAGGTCTGCGGGACTTTGTTCATTTTTTAACCTTTGGCTTTCTCTGTTCTTCAGACTAGATGATTTATATTGCTCTGTCTTTATGCTAATTGGCTCTTTCCTCTGTCATCTTTGCTTTGTTTCTAAGACCACAGAATAAGCTTTAATTTCACATATATTAATTATTTATTTATTTGCTCATTTATTTGTTATTTATGTAATCTGCATTCACATGGAGCTTTATTTCACCCATAGATTTTTCAGTTCTAGAATTTCTATTTGGTTATTTTTATACAGTTTTCTTTTTTCTTTCTTTTGCTTTTCTATCTTTTCATACATTATGAGCACATATTTCTTTATTTCCTCAAGCGTACTTATAAAAACTATTTAAAAATCTTTGATAATTGCAACATCTGGGTCATCTCAGGTTGATTGTTCTTTCTCTTACTAATGTGTGGCACATTCCTGCTTCTTTATGTGTTTAGTAATCTTGAATTGTATCCAGGACATTATATTGTTATGTCGTGGGGACCACAGATTCTGTTAGATTCCTTTGAAGGATATTATGTTTGCTTCTTTATTTCATTTGTTTGTTTTAACAGGCAGGCAATTTGCTCAGTTGGATTCAAACTTCAAACTCTGCCTCTTGGGTGGCATTCAAACTTCAGTTCAGTTCTGTTCTCTTTAGCTGGAGTCTGTCCTATACACACATGGTTCATGGTCCCAGACATTTGGAAAGAGTTTTTACACAGAACTTGTAGCTCTTCCTCTTTAGCCTTCTCCCTTCTGGGATTCCTCCTTCACTTTCTAGCAGCTGGATTTTCCCTTTTCTCAGTACACTGAGAAAGAATGTCTAGAAAGATCGCAGCTTTCCACGGGAGTTTTAGCCACAAATATATGATACCTACTTTGACCTACACTCAGGCAAAAGTCCATAAATATGATAAATTCACACTGTTCCCGTAATGTCAACTCTCCTCCAGGATCTCACAGGGTTGTTTTGTTTTGTGCTTTTGTCACTCTCCAGTGCCCCCAGGTCATTGTTTTGTGTATTTTCCAGAGTTTTCATTGCTATACCCAGAAGGGCTGGGTCTGGTATGGGCTAGTTGTCCATCTGTACTTTTTTTTTAATGCCTTAAATTTTTACTTGTCACTTTGGGCCTTTAATTCATCTGGAAATTTGTTAATGGATTGTTAAGTTGTGGATCTAAATTTACCTTTTTCAGTGTAGGTAATTAAAAATACCTTAGTGCTATGAGGTAAGGATCTAAATTTGTCTTTTTAAAATATGGATAACTGATTGTCCTGGCACCATTTATTCAATTGTCCTCTCTTTCCCCACTGACATGAAATATATTTCTGTTATTAGCCACATTTCCTTATGTAAGTGGATATATTTCTGGCCTTTCTATTCTGCTTCAGCTGTTTGATTCCATCCCTGCACCAATACGTCCCTGCCTTAAACACGGTGTTTTATACTCAGTCTTAATATCTGACAGGGTGGGCATCTTCTGAGTCCTCTCTTCCTCTTCCTACTTCTCATTCTTTAAACTTTTCCTGGATGCTTTTGGATCTTTACCTTTCCATACAAATCTTAAAGTCAATTTGTGATGTTTTATTAAAATTTCCTGTTGAGACTTGGATAGAAAATGTGTTAAATATATTGTTTATTTTGAAAAAATTGCCCCCTTTGGAATATGTGGTCTTCTCATCTATGAATAGGCACCTTTCTCTATTTATTTAGTTCTTCTTTCAGGTCCCTCGGTAAAGTACATAATTTGTTTGCCTATCTCATCCCCCATTCTACTATAAAGTCCCTCATGGGAAGGAACTGCACATTTTTTGCCTTTGTTCTCTCTCACCAGAGTCTGCCGCAGTGATCCGCCCATTGGAGGCCCTCAGGAAACAAATTTAGACCTCTGTCTTTGTGCTTTATATCCAAATGCAGAATCCAATGGATATATACAGTTATAATAGTCCTATTGCTCCTCCTACTCTTGGTGTCAGAGTGGAAGCTTGGCTGAGACATCGATAAACAGCAGATGCCATGTTTCAAAGTGAGAAGACAGACCGTGAAATGTTAAAAAAAAAAAATTTGCTAAGAATTGTTAAATGACTCTTAAATATTTTGCCTAGACTGAGGCTACTAAAAGTTTAAGAGAAGATAATTTTGGAGAAAATGATGTTTGAGAATTTTTAGAGAGTAGTTGGTGTGCTGTGAGCTCCTCCCACCGCCATCTTGCCTCAAGAGGGATGGGTGGGGTACACCTGCCTCTGGTCTCAAGTCTCCTGAGTCAAGTTTTAGTGGGACCTCCGAGAGAACTTGGCACACGTCTGCCGTGGCTGGAGGTTACAGGAGACTGGTTTCTGACTCTTGAGAACTCCAGTCTCTAGCAAGGAACAGGATGAGCCGTTTGGATGTGCCTGCATTCCAGGGTCTATTGGCATGAAGGATGGGTGAATATTTCCAGTGAACCAGAGATAAGCCATGGAGCTCAAGAGAACTATGTCAGTCATCCTAGGTCTTGTATAGGAGAGACATGTGAGGTGTGAACAGACATCATCTCAGAGAAACTGAGATACCAGCACATTTCCAGGGGATGGGGAGGAGTAATTGACAAGCTAGCAGAAAGTGCATCCCCAGCATTAAAGGGTCTGCAGGTAAGGAATCTCTGAGGAGCCCTTGAAAGCAGTACACAAGATAAGAAATTTGTTTCAAGCACCTGATGGGCCCCGGGAGTATGGAGCCAGCCTGGGGATACCAGAAGAGCTTCCATTACACCCCTGTCCTCCCCTTGCCCTTCCTCTGCCCAGGCCGGTGTTCCTACCCATGTGGCAGCCGGCTGGGAGAGGGGGGAGGTTCAACATGTTAATTATGGCAAATTCCAAACATATTAAAGTAGAGGTGACAGTATAACAAACCCCTACGTGCCCAGCAATTAGTGCCAACAATTATCAACTTACGGCCAATCTTGTTCTATCTATATTCACCCCCTCTCCTTCTCCCCCTTAAGGTAGTTTGAAGGGAATACCATAGATTATAACATAATATTTCGGTATATATCTCAAAGAGATAAGAATATCTATATGTAAACATACACATTCATCTGTGTATCATATACTTAAAGATACACACTCAAATCCACAATGCCATTATCATGCTAACAATTACCACTAATTCCTTTATAGCATCAAATGAAAATATTTAACTTTAAAAGAAGTTCAGAATTTTGATTATCATATGGAACTGGACACTTCAGTTCCTGAATGACAACTATGTTTTATGACTTTAGAGGTCATAGGATCACCTGACTTTTCTTTCCAAAAGGGAAAGAACTAGTCCCCACAGAATGGGGGATAAACACACTTAATGATGCGATTCCATGAGCCCTGTGTGCGACCCAGCTCCCTGCCTGGTTATAAGGCCAGATGCACACACACGTCCCACGCACAGCTCTCACCAGTGCTCGACCACGTTTGTCAGAGCATGACAGAATATGTCACACGCATGTTGGGATTGCTTGGCTGTGTCTTTGTTTCCAGAGCTGGGGGTGTGCCTGTACCCACCCTCTGTCCAGGTCCCACAGTGTTCAAGTTGGATTCAGGAAATGACTGCAACCCGGTGAGGGGGGCTTGCAGGATGCCCTCTTGGGTGGTCCTCGTCCCAGTTTGTGGTCCCAACCCCCACTCACACCTGTCGTCCTGGCACAATTGTTGACAGCACCCCCACTAACACATCTGAAAGTGTCCTGGTTTGACAATTTATTACACGGTCTCCTCTCTATTGGGCTCCACCCTGGGCATGGCCTGCCACGCGCCCTGCCTGCCTCTGGGAAAAGCCCCAGCCTGGGCCCCGTCAGGAAGAGTGCCACACCTCCATGCCGGCCTGTGTTGTCTTGGCCTCCCCTGAGACAAGGAAGTTGGAGTAGACTCTGCAGGGATCACTCTGGTGGCATGTAGGGGTGTGGGAAGGGACCCAGTAAACATTTGTTGATTGATTACAACCAGTGATTCATAGAGACCAACAATCAGAGGGCACCTGGAGGACAAAGGCTGAGGGCCGGGAGGGTGTGGGATCAGAGGCAACCAGGTGGCAGTGTGGACACAGGGTCCTGGCAGGAGGGCATCAAGCTCTCGGGCAGGGCTTGTCCAGCTCCTCAGGGGGGTGGGTCCAGGGCAAGGAAGGAGTGGTCACCATGAGACAAGCTGTTAGGATCTTCCCCTCCCCTCACACCAGAAAGCACAGGTTAAAATAGACTCATAGAGCCAGGTGTCCCTTGGTGCATCAGCATCTCAGGGCTGCTACAACAAGGGCCACAGACTGGGTGGTTTAAACAACAGAAATTTATTCTCTAGTGGTCTGAAGGCCAGAAGTCCAAGATCAAGTTGTCGGCAGGGCCGTGCTGCTTCTGAAGTCTCTAGGAGATCCTTCCTTGCTCTTCCAGTTTCTGGTGTTGTCCGAAACCCTTGGTCCCATGGCTTGAAGATGCAGCACTCTGGTCTCTGTGTCCACACCACATGGCCTGCTCACTGCGTGTCTGTGCTCACAGCGTCACCCCTCTGGGTGTCTCTGTGTCTCTTCTCCTCTTCTTATAAAGACACCAGTAAGATTAGATTTAGGGCCCACCCTACTCCATTTTGACCTTATCTTAGTTTAACTAATTATATTGGCAACAGTACTATTTCCAAATAAGTTCACATTCCGAGGTTCCAGGAAAAACATGAATTTTGGGGAAGACACTCCTTGGAAATCACTCAGAGGCGAGGGCTTGATTCCCAGGTAAGAAGTCTGAAGCCCAGGAGCAGCAGTGCCTTGCCCAGCTTGGCTGTGAGGGGCTCTGGCTCCCCGGGGTCTCCTGTGCTGTCTGGGGCTTTTGTACCCGGCTGCCTGCACCTCCTCCTTTGGGGACTGTCTGTGAGAACTGTGTGCGATAAGCTTGGCTCTGGGACAAGAGGGCCTTCCCAGACGTCTTCCTAGGACACGCTTAGTGCAGCGCTGCAGGCTGTGTTGTCACATGGCAGCTGAGTTGACACCCAGGCCTCCACTTCTGCCAGCCACACCTGGGTAAGGGCCTTCCCCCCTCCTCCCAGGCTCTGTTTCCTGGCAGAGCAGGTCTGGCTGCTCGAGAAGGGCCCATCTTGGTCTGAAAGGCTGCCAGGAGGGGACACAGTGAGGAGCAGTGTTATCTGTGGTCATGGGCCTACGCGTTCCTGGGAACATTTCCTTGCCCCTTGCACATGGGGCTGATGCAATAGTCCAAACCCACAGAAGCTCTGGATGTAGAGGCCTTTGTGGCTGCTTCTCAAGATGAGCAGCTAAAACACCACCAAGCATTCTTTGAGCTGGGTGTGGGGCATTTTCCCACCAGGGGCTGTCACACATCTTCCTCATGGGCAGTAGGAGGGGATTGGCCCGGTATTCATTCGGGCCAGAGACCCAGGGTCCATGAGGAGACCCTTAGAGCAAACACATTCCATCCCGAGCACACCGGGCTGCTCTGTCTTCTAACCCTTCCTCTTCTGCACTCGGCGTGTGACAATTGTTCTCCTCCCAGTGCCCCCGACCCAATTTATCCTCAGTGGACTATGTGTGAAAAGACAGGAGCATCCCTGAGTTGGTCACTGTGTTTGCCTCCCCAAAACATCTACGTTCAGGTCTTAATTACTCAGGAAAGGTCTTCAAGCCCATCCCTGAAAGGAAGGAGGAAATTCTGCAGAGGGAGAATCCAGGGCAGCAGCAGAGCGAGTGACAGCTGGTCAGCAGGATGCTCCTGGGAGGTTTGTGGCCCCAGCATGACTTTGTACCTCCTTCCTCCACCGGAGTCTCTGCTGGCTTGAGTAACCAAGAGTGACGGTATTAGAGAGCCGAGAGGTATCATGGGTCATATAACCCTATACATGCCACGTTGACTCTATGTTTTCTGTGGGTGGTGAGTTAGTACCAAGTAGGCAGTGCTGTGGCCTTAACTGAAGTGCCCTTCTGACTTACACCCACCTGGTGAACTCTTACTCATCCTTCAAAACCCTGTCAGATCTCACCCCAACCTGCCAGCTCATATAGTACTGCAGCGCAATTTATGCTTTAAAACTTGTTCCCCCTCACTAGCCTGTGGGTTCTGAGGTCAGAGGGTCTTCCTGGTGTCCTGAGGGTCTAACCTCTGCAGAATGAGTGCCTGGCCTGTGATCCATGCTCAGTTACATATATATGCCAATGACCACACATTCCTGAGGTGGAATGTTGCAGCCCCAGCACTCGGGGCCAGGCTGTCTGCTTCACGGACCCATCCAAGAGGCCCTGCCCTTCCTCTGGACGTCAGCACACAAAGCCCAGGGTGGGAGGGACTTGCAGGGGAGGGCTCGGCTCACAGGACAGTGCACCCTGCACACGGCGGGGGTGACTGCTTCAGGGATGTGGCTGCTGAGGTGGGAGAAGATGAGAGGCTCCACAGAGCCAGTGCCTGCTCACCCCAGGCCTAGGAGTGCCCACCCAGCCACCTGTCAGGCTGGGGCCTGACACCAGTGCCCCTCGGTTCTGCAGCTCTGACAACAGCTCTGCTTCATCTTGGGACTTGAACTCCCCCAGCAGACCAGGGAGGCTGGGGAAGGCTGCAGGACTGCAGGCTCTGGAAGGCAGGGTGGGACCTCCTGCCCCCATCCCCTGTTCCTGTGTCAAGGCTGGGGTCCCTGGGTAGGGGGCTCACTAGAATGGAAGGAAGGGAACACGGACTTGTTCCTCCCACACAGACATTGGCTCAATTGCTCCAGTCTCCACAGGCCCAGCTCAAGTCCCCCTAAGAGTCTTGTGCCACCTCCAGTTGGTGGGATCCCGCTCTGGGCCCTTGCTATGGTTGTCACTCCTACCAGAGCCCAGGGACCAGGGCATCTGGCTACGCTGCCTCGTGGCTATTGCGCCACACCTGGCAGGTGACCAGTGTGTGTCTGCAGGCACCTGGCTGGGCTATGCATCACCATTTCACCAGGTCCTGTGGGCTGGACACCACAGGATGGGTAAGAAAACTTCAGGCACATATAGGAGGTGATTTGCCCAAGGTCAGGCAATGTAAGACTTGGGACCAGGTCTCTTAGCGTCACCATTTTAACTACAACATGATCCTGTCTCCCTTGTGGGGGACTCTTCAGGGACAAGAATGTGTCACCTTCGTGTTCCTTCCCTAGTTGTAAACCGTGAGTGTGGGCAGTGGGGCTTGATCAACAGTAACTGAGTCAGTTGAAGCCAACCCCAGCGGATGGCTCTCAGGGCTGCTGCCCAGCAGGGCCGGGGGCAGGAGAACCACCTGCCAGGGCAGGCCCCAGACGTCGGCTTCCTCCGGCTGTCCAGGTGGCACTGCAGATGCTCCCTGCCGGGCAGCTTCCAAATAACCCCATGTGGGCGGCAGTGGCCACAGCCCGTTCCTGGAATGTTTGAGCCTTCCCGGAACCCAGTCCAGCTCCACGACCTGGCCTGGCCTCTGGGTACTATGGGGAGTGGGGCGGCAGGGGGATCTCACCAGAAAAGGCCCCAGGAATTTCCCCTACAGTCGTCTTTTTAATAACATGAAAGTGGTGTTATCCGTTGGTGAGCCTGGGTCCACTCCCTCCTGCGGGGAAAAGCATGTGCCCGGAAAATAAGGCAAACCTGCTCTTTCCTTCCTCCCTTTCCACTCTCCTTGGAAGGAGTGGCAAGCCAGGGCCCAGGGGCTCCTCAAGTCCACTCACGGAGGGCTCAGTGAGCAGGAGGGCGGGGCCCAGCGTCACCAGGCAGGACACGCCCTGGTCCCCAGTGTGTGCTCGGTCTGGCTCCCCTTGGTCCCTCGGGGAAGGACAGCTCATGGACACACCCTGGGTGGTTCCGGGTCCCCTGCCCGCCCCCCAGGGGCCCCACCTGGAGGCGAAATCTGAGCAGCCAGGTGCCCCCATTTCTTGGAATGACATACAAAATCCACCCTGATGATCTTCAAATGGAGGTTCCGGAATAGTCAATGAGTAACATTGGAATGCCCCTGCTGCTAAAGAAACACGGGCAACACAACAAAAGTAGGATTCCATATTTTCCCGGGAATGAGACCAGTCTCCTGCCCTGTACCAGCCAACAACTCCATGAGAGGTGGTGCCGCCAACACCAAGAGCTGAGGCCTTGGGTCCCACAGAAGTGGGTTGAATCCCAGCTCCACTGGGCTGCTGGGGTGACCTCTGGCAGGTACCTGAAATGTTGAGCCTTAATTTCTTCCTCTGGGAAATGGGTATAATTATTCCTGTCTCATCTAAGTAGGCTGTTATAAAACAATTTCCAGGATATATCCTTCATTAAAGAGAAAAGCAAACTGGGCAAAGGTGTATAGTCAGTTCCCATTTGTGTTAAAAATGTGCTTTTCTCTAGAGAGAACATTTCTGGCAGGATAGCTAAGAAAGTGTTAAAAATGGATGCCTCTAGACAGGAGAGAGTTTTGTATTGTTTGATTTTAAAAACCAAATGTGTGTATCATATTTTTATTAAAATGCATTGAATACATTTATTTCATACATTTATTAAAATGTAGTTAATATTTTTTTTTTTTTGCTGGAATACAAGCAAAGAAGAAAGGAAAGGAATCTCCCACCTTTCAAAAGTTGCGAGAGAGACAACAAACCTGACTCATAGCTCCTCGCCTTTTCAAGTATCTGAGGCCAATCTGGGATTCAGTGGCCTGGGGAACTCTTGTCACTGAGTCAGGGTCTTTTGCGTGACTCCTGGCTGGGTGGCAGAGCCTTTATCGTTTTCCCCAGACACAAGCCCGCTCCCCAGCAGAGGAATGTTAACCCAGATTGGAATCCGCCATCGCTGCGTGCTAGCTACCCACACAGTGGGTCTGAACCACCTTCTCGCCTTTAGGAGAGAAGAGGCGCCTGGGGGCTCGACAGTCCTGTGTCGAAAGGAAGCAGGTGGCGGGAGGGAGAGCCCTCCCCAAACATACACTGTCCGGAGCAGCTGTGCAAACACAGGGGGTATAAATGACTCTCCTGGCACAGATCCTCCGCGTGGCTGGTCCTTGGAGCCTGTCTGTTGTCATGGAGGCCAGAGCCCTCTGCCTGCTGGTGCTGGCGCTGGCCGTGGTGCCCTCTGGCTGGGCTGAGCAGTACGTCGGACTGTGTGAGTACTGCTCCAGCTTCCCCAGTGGCAGGGTGGCAGGGGATGAGGGGAAGGTCCAGGTAAAGGGGCTTTCTGTGGGCTTGTGAGCTAGGAAAACGTACAAGCTTCCACGTTCATTTAACAACTACCATTTGTCAGATACACACTTTCTCTTGCAATGGCCCTTCACAGTGGGTCTTACTGTGCCCATTCGATAGACAAAGAAACCGAGGCTGAGAGAAAGTTAGTAACTTGCCTAAGGCAATCCTCCTAGTCAGGGTTGAAATTGGGTTTGAACCCAGACCCATCCCCTACTATCCAATAGCCTTCTTTGCCAGAGGTTTCTGAATTACAATGTAGGTTTTTATGCATTGTTTTGGCACATTTACAAAACAAAACAGAAAGGAAAGACAGATGAGAAAACGCTTACTTCCAGAACATGTTCAATACACACATTTTAGCCCTTGCATTGCCACCCTGGGTGGGGCAGTGGCTGTTGCATGAACACCTATTTGAAGGAATTGGGGTGTGGCTTTTATCTGGTTATCCACGGAGTGGTGTGGAAGGCAGTGGTTCCCGAACATGGGAGAGCTTCGAAAAACCCCAATGCCAGGGTGCACCAGTTACATCAAGATGCCTCCAGGCAGGATCCCCAGCTGATTCCACTGGGAGCAAGGTGTAGGGACCACTAGAACACGGAATTAGGGACTGGCAGCAACAGAGGAGAATTTAAGAGATTTCATGTGGTTTCCATTTTCCTAGGGAAAAATCCGGTTAGTTAATGAGACAAAGTGAAATTTGCTGCACATAATGACACATGGGCTTGCTCAAAAAATGAATATTGGAGACAGAAGGATGCACAGGGAAGATAGGACTAGCTCAATCACTTGGGGCCGGGGAGATGCAGAACAGAAATAACAAGCACCATGCCCTGTGATTTTCTCTGTGGAGTGTACACCTCCTGTTACACTTTTCACTTAGAACAAAGGGGCAGGTTTTCAGTGATAGAACAGTGAAGGGGAACTTTGTTTCCGGGTTCAGGGGACCCCGGATTCCTAGGGCCCTGCCAGCTGGATCCAGGCCCGTGTTTGACTTCCTGACGAGAGAACAAAAGCATGCCAAGGAGGAGGGACACGAAGGCCAATGGCCAGGTTTCCTGAGTTGAGCATTTAACAGGACGTTTCTCTTTAAATATTTACATGGAAAGCCGATCCTCCTAGGGGTGGGGGTATTGCCATCCTCTGAACTCTGTAGCAGCAGATGTGGGGGGTGCAAACTTGCAAAATGAAGCATACAAACCAACCCCAAACCGGTAAGAGCTCTGGAGCTGACTACGCTTTGTTTGGGACAGCGGCAAACCAGTGTGCCGTGCAGGCCAAGGACAGGGTGGACTGTGGCTACTCTGGGATCACCCTCGAGCAGTGCAACAGCAGGGGCTGCTGCTTCGACTCTAGCATCCCGCTGGTGCCCTGGTGCTTCAAGCCTTTGCAGGAAACAGGTAAGCCCAAGTTCAGCAGCAGTTCGGCCTGGGGCCTGCCTCACAAGGCCCGGTGTTCCCGGGTGGCCCTGGCCTTTATGGGCCCCCAGGAAGCCACACACACCCAGGCCCTCTGTTGGCAGGACGCCCAGCACCTGCACTGCCCCTGGGTGGGCCTCACAGCAGAGTCTTCACACCCAGGGCAGTGGCTGTCCTCCTCTGTCCCCTTTGTGTAAAACATAAAAGCAACTGTTTCAAAAAGGTGCTTAAAGCTAAGGCGTTATGTAGAGGGACCTAGTTTAAAAACTATTCTAGAAAGAAATGGAAAGTACAGGTTTGTAAAGCTGGGCCGACTTTCCAGGCTATTGTCCACAAACCCACCACCCAGAGTCCTTGTCATTTGTGACATGCCCACAGCAGATGGCAGGCGGGTGGTGGCACTGAGTGGTGCACCCTGGTGTTTCTCCACACCCCCATCCCCACCCTGCCCCCCGCGAGGGTGCACCTCCTCCCTCCCTCTCTGGGAGGGGCCGTGTGCACTTGGGGCTGCTGTCCCAGCTGCACCTGGGCAGCCGCACCGCACCACAGCTTGGGCGGGGTAGTCTCCTACAGCCACCTGGCGTGCCCAAGCGCAAGCTCGCCTTCTAAGGATGTACCTACGTGAATCACCTTCCTGGAATCAGCGTCCAAAGGGGCCACTCTTGCCTTTGTCCCAGGGTAGCAAGGGGAAGCTGAGTTCCAGCTGACCCCGGCACCCTGATCAATGCTGGAGGCCCCTGCCCTGCCCCGTAAGGCGGGGGTGGGGGTCCAGAGGGGCTCCGGGACCAGGAGGCAGTTGCCTGTTGTCTCCTGACCTCTGGTCACCAGTCCTGGGCTCCTGGTCCTGGGGCTGCACAGTGGCCCTGCCGAGGCCCACCTCACCTATCATCTGCCTGTCCCCTGGGTCCCATCATCTCACTTAGTGACCCGAGGTGGGGTACGGTCTGTGGGGTACCTGGCTATTCTCCCACGTGGTAGCGGGCTAGGGGGATAATGGAGCACCAGGGGCTAACTGTGGAGCTTGACCTTGCGAGGCCAGACAGCTGGGTGGAGGTGACACTGCTCATGATGACGCCTTTGCCATTTCCAGAATGCACCTTCTGAAGCACCACACGCTGCCCCCAGCACCCTGGGACGTGAGCTCTGCACTCTGGGCACCCTGCCCGCCATCCTGCCTTTCTGTCCCTCTGCTCCTGGCCGGGGTTCTGCTGAAAGTTAATGTCTGGGGCCTGATGCCTTAAAGAATAAAGATCCCATACTCAGCACGAGGACGGGTCTTCATTCCCGAGACTTCATGCTGTTGTGCTTTATTTCCGCCACATCACGCACATCCCTTCCTCAGCATTTCCTGGTTGGGGGCGGCTGGAGGGTGTCATCACATCTCCCGGGACAGGGTCTGCCCCGGGCCTCGAGGGAGGAAGATAATCCCCGAGGCTGCATCACATGTGGGCATATTTCAAGTCTCAGGCCTGGTGCTGATCTGCTGGGGATGGCCAGGAACCTCGTAAGTGGCCACTTCCTCATGTAAGTGGAGAAAATACATTTCAAATATAAGTTTTAAAAAATTATTAATGGCTTTCTTGGTGAAGAGAGCAAGCCAAGTTTGACACCTGTGTCACCTTGGGTGGCCTTTTATTATCTATTTTTTATGAAAATGGATGCAGCCATATGAATAAATTAGTATCACTGGGGATCCCATCTCAGGTCCTCATGGAGTCTTAACCACCTCTGGGTCTGTGTCATCTGGCCCCCCACCCCCACACCGCTTTCTGGGGCAGCACGGCTCTCCACTCACACCGGGACCGTTTCCTGCTCTGCAGTTTGCCACTTGGCTGAGCCTCCCACGTGGCCTCTGCTGGGGGGCACTCTCTGAAGGCCAGACACACAATTCTGCACACAGACACAGGACGGTGCAGCTCGAGGAGGAGGGGTTCCCTGGTCTGAGCCATTTCTTCCCACTGGGAAAGAGACACACACTCCCTTAGAACAACAGCCCTTGTTTCTGAGCTTCCACTTGGGGCCTGGTCCCTGGGGCTCACAACATGCCTGGAAGTGAGATATTATGACTTTTGTCTTACAGATAAGGAAAAGGCCTTTCTTTATAAAAGCCCCTGCTGAGAGGGGACAATGTCAGGATGTCCTGGTCTCTGAATCCAAAGCCCTGGGTGCCCCTTCTAAAGCCCAGCAGTGAGCTTTCCAGGAAAACCTCAGAGCTAGGAGCACACTCCAAGCGTGGCCTCCCCACTCTGAGACCTGCCACTCAGCACTGCTCTCTCCCGCCCGTCCTCCTAGTTGGGCCCCTGCGCCCCGCTCCCTCCCAGACCACGCCCAGCCTTTGAGGGTTCAGGGAGATGAGGGTCAGGGGCCTTGGGCTTCAGCCTCGGGCCACACCTCCACTGCCCAGGATGATGACTGGGCTTTGCTTGCTCCCTTGCTAACTACCTGGTGGCCTTGCCCCTAGGACGAGACACTGCGGCCTCCCTACCACACTGTGGCCTCCCTATAGCAGGACCTTATTCATGGAACCGCCAGCTGCATTTCCAAAGAATTCCCTGCCTGCCCTCCTTTCCTGGGCGCTGCCCTCTCTGCCAGCACTGCCGACACCCCCTCACTGTGCTCTCACCTGCTCTGGGCACCTTGAGGGGAAGGGTCCCTCAGAGCCCGAGCTGGACGGACCCCCTTCCTCGCCCTCTGGAGAGCTGCTCTGTCCCTCTGCCTGGGGCTGTTTGCTCTTGCTGCCCCTCGTGGTGGGTTGAGCTCCCTACGCTATGCTGCGTGTGAAAAGGCGTAGACCGAGAGGTTTGTCGTGGGAGGTTGTGCTGGAAGAGCGGGATCTCCTCTGGTTGGCTCGTTACTCTCCTGTATGCCTGCTGCCTGAGGTCAGAAGCCAGTCCCTGCCTGGGGGCCCTGGCTACCCCCTCCAGCTGTTGGTCCACAGTGGGTTCCAACCTGCAAAAGGGAATCTTCTGGAACACGCCCTCCTTGTCCATCCTGCCAACCTTCCTGAGTCTATGTCTTCTTGCCGGCTGCACCTTAACCCACTTGATTTGTCCAAAGATAAGCAAATAGCACTGTTGGGATGAAGCAGAGGCGGGATGGCCCCAGGCAGATCCCAAGTGATGCAGCACCTGCTGCTAGGGACGCTGGCCCCGGCTGCCAGCCTGTTACCTACGAGCTTGTGCCAAAAACTACATAAGCAAAACCTGTGGCTACCTTGTCTCCACTGAGCCTGCGGGCCAAGAAGACCACAGACATCTGGGAACACCTGCCGGGATTAGGAGCCTCGCCAGGCCCCCTGGCAGGGACAAGACCGAGTGCGCCAAAGTTCTTTCCCAGAGCCATGTGAGTCCCAGCATCACAGCAGCCAGAACGGCCTGAGGACAGGGCTCTGGTGAGGGGGGTTGATGCACATGTCCCAGGCACAAAATTTAAGGGGTCACCCAAAGACTCAGTAATCAAGAGAAGCAATATTTTATGCAATATTTTAAAATCAGCAAACAACATAAGGCCTGAGGACTGCTCACCTGTGTTTATAAATAAAGTTTTATTATATTAGAACCAGGCTGGGATTAGGGTGAGGCAAGTCAGGCAGAATCCTTCAAGTGCAGGGTTGGACTGTGTCTTCATTGAAATTTTTGATGTTTTGTTCATCATTCCCTTTTTCCATTACTTTGATTTTAAACGTTGCACTAACATACATCTTAATTACTGAGTTTCCCGCGCTCCCTTAAAGTTTCCATCCACGGTGAGTCGCCTGGTCCTAACACAGGCCAGCGAAGGGAGGGGAGGGAGGCAGCCCTCCAGAGGAGACGCCCAGCTGGGGTTGCACCTTGAGTCCCAGTGGAGTGGGCGGAGCCCAAAGTCTCATTGCACCGGGTGTGATGTCAGCACCAGGCGTGCAGGCCTAAGTAAGTTCTAGAGAAGAAGAAGAGAATGAGGGTCACAGAGGTTTGGAAAATAAATTCTCACGACAGGGTCAGCAGCCCCTGGGCTGGCTCTGGAACTGATGTGCCAGAGGCGGTGGGAGGGCCCTGGACACTGGATCCCTGAGCGCTTGCTGCCCCCCGGGCCTGAGCTGGGCAATTCTCCTGTCTCCTCTTTTCAGAGGGAGGTCAGTTTTTGCTGATTTAGGAGAGGAAATGTACCCAAACCCTTCTGGAATCTCTCAGAATTGTGAAACCCAGCCGTTGGTTAATACACCACACACCATGCATTAATAAAATGCAAACCAAATTCCAGAGTGGTTATTTGCATCTATTTGTGGTAGGTTTGAATTTCCTGGTTATGAACTCTGATGTGCTAAATTGTGACTTTATTTTTATCATAACTAGATGTCTTTCTCTCTGAAGTTCTTGGAAGAAAGTCAAATGTAGTCGCTGTCTGGCACTCAGTCAAGTGCAGGGTCTGCTGCCTCTGTGGGGGGCATGTCTACACAATCCCTCTCCCTGGGATTGTTTCTTGGTGGGGGTCATCCAGGAGGCATCTTCTGCTCTTCCTGGGGCCCTGGAATGTGCCTGGACTGGACCCGCATGCTCCCCTCTGTTCCTGGTGCCTTGCCCCATCTGCCTGTCTCTTTCCCTCCCCCTGCTGTGGGAATTTTGGAGCCCCAGGACCCCCGGTGGGGGTTATGTTATAAGAAAGAGAGCAGTGCCCCTGTCGGCACCCACAGGGGGCCTGTGGGATTCCCGTAAAAGAGACCACAGAACCCCAGTGTTGGAGCAGACCCCTCCGTGTGATGGAGCAAGACCCACACAAGCCCACCCCACCACCAAGTGTGAACAGACGGGACGTGGACCTTGTCCACAGCAGAACAAGAGCAAGCAGCACCCTCTGCTGGCTGCTGAGAGTAACTGCCCCCCCCACCCCCGGTCACAGCTGCACCAGGGCACCTGCCAGGTAAAAATCAAGATACCCAATCATGGAAACACCCTCGCTTCCTGACAGCACCCAACCTCCTTGAACCGCTCCCAAAACACATAAGGCAAGCCCAGCTCCTACACTGAATCCTTTCTTGCACCCTCATGCTTGGATGCCCCATGATGTACTGTGTTTCTCTTTACCAAGTCCATACACCCAACTCTGACTGCACACGTGTCCCCGTGGTCTCTGGTGGGACATTGGCAAGGCATAGCCTAAGTGGCTTCCCTCCCACCTCCAAACCCATCTCCGTGCCCCTGTTTAGGGCTCAGTGGGGATGATCGGGGCCCGGGACACATGATCTAAACCAGGGGTCCCCAGTGGAGGCTGTACTGCCACAGGGATGCTTGGCACTCTGTGGGCATGTTTCTGAGTGTTGTATGAACAGGGGCGTCGAGTGGACACAGGTCAGAGATGGCAGGAGTCTTGACGTCCCTGAGCGTCCCACGTAGACCACTGTCTCCACGTGATGGATGTTCCAGTGTCCCATTGGATACTCATGGTGGCTGCAAGATTCGAGCCCAGAATTGACTTCTGTTTTACATCTTAACACAAAGTTGTTTTTGTCATTGTTGGTTTTTGTTTTGCATGATTTGAACCCGAATTTTCCAGGAATTCATATTACATAAACCAAGAGAAGACTGCATTTATTTAGTTTGGAGCTTTAGCTGGGTTGTTTCTTTCAAATGTTAATGCCCCTGGTGCAAGTGAGTCACCCACTCGGCACGCGCCCCGGGTCTGCCTGCATTCACAGGTGGCCTTACCATGGGATTCAAGCCCTGAACTCCTTCATTTCCTCCTCTGGTGTGGTCATTTGGAACATGAGCACACCAAATATTGTTACATTAGGTATTACTTTCCTTTATTTCTCATATTTTATAAGGTATCATGCATATTTATTTTTCCAAATTTTGTGTGTGGGCATATATATTAAGTATGAGTTTCAAGAAAGCAAAAGAGGTCTCATGAAGTACTTGGGATAAAGCAGGGAGGGGTTTCTGCTGGGTGGGCCACCTCCTGCAAGGTTCCCAGCTGGGGGGTCCCAGAGGAGACCTGCCTACCCCAATCAGTGTCTTTCCCCATATTTTCGATTTTAATCCTGGATCATGTCTTTTGAACTGAAAAAGCCCAACATTGATGTATGTGTTCTCTGGCTCTCCTCAGGGGCCCCCCCAAAGCCCCCCCTTCCTCTCTGGCCCTGACAGGGAGGGTCACCAGGCCAGGGAGGGGCCGCAGACTTTAGCTCACACCTCCCCCATCAGCCTGCACCTTTGACCTCCCAACCAGTAACCCATCACCCCCTCCCCAGGACAATCCATTTCTTCCCAATGTTCCCACGGCTCCTGGGGGCCGGGAAGCAGGAAAACCTGGGGTGCAGGAAGGGCGCCCTGCCCTGGCCCACGCCACCTGAGCTAGGCTGTCCGGACCCCCCTGCCCCCAATCAGAGCCTGCGGGGTCTTGGGTCGAAGGAGGGCACAGTGCAGGGGTCTGGACCACCCTCCAGCCTATCTGGGGTGTGCCCTGATGGGGGACCCAGCGGCAGCAGCACCGAGGCCTAGGGTCTGGTGGCCCTGGAGTGGCAGGGCTGCCCTCAAGCTGGCTAGGCTCCTTCCTAAAGCCCTGAGGCCCCTCCCTCCCTCCTCCCTCTCCTCCTTTCCTAACTTCTCAAAGGGGCTTAGTTCTCACTCTAGGAAAGCCCGGTGCCCACCTGTGCCAAGGTGTGAGATCAAAGACCAAGAACCCTGACGGTGCACAAAGCTACCTTGACGCTGCGGCTGCAAGCTGCCCCCTTCTCTGCTAATTAAGGGAAAGCACCGTCTCAAGAAACGTGTCTTTTCCCGTCTCCTCTTCTCCCTGCGGCTGAGTCTAATCCCAGGTGGGGCTCTGCCCCCCGAGGTCCCCCCTGCCCTTGCTAAGGGCCAGGCCTGGGGCATGCTGGCCAATTCTCCTGGGCTGCAGGTGAGGTGAAACTCGGTGGCGCACTGCAGCACTGGGCATCAGTGGGCACCCACGGGAGCCCGCACGGCCTTCCCACCTCCGGGTCTGTATCCCCCAGGGGTCAGGGTGAATTTGAAGATGGAATTGTGATCCTAGGACCCAGGAATCCTTTTGATATCAAATACCTTCATCATTGACTTGGAAATGGTACATGTTTCCAGAACCTTCCAGAACCCATGGAATGAGAACTTTGACTTGCCCGGAAGAAGCCGGAACATGGTTGGGCTCCCTCACTGCTGGTGTTTGCTGCTGGTGGAAAGGGGGGAGAAACGCGGGGCTCCCCCCATGCTGTGGCCAGTAAACACAACGATTGTTTGCCATGGTGTTTGTGTGGCTTTCCCCTCCCCTGCACTAGTGACGAAGAGTGCTGGTTCCTCCCATGGTGGCCCTCAGTGGCCCGTGGTGGTTGGAGAGCACCACGATGCTCCAGAATATGTTAGACGTTCACTTGCATTCATTGCTCTACTCCAAGGATTCTCCAGCTTTCAGTGGCACAGAGAGGAGGATTTTTGCTCAAATTTAGGCACCGATACGGGCTCAGGTGAGCAACAGACGGTCTGGGAGCCCTGCGAGGAAGGAAGGGGAACAGGCCTGGGCGCGAGTCTGACACCTCTGCACGGAGCCGGGAGGAAGAGCCTCTGGCCACAGCGTGCTTTGGACAAAGTCTCCAACAGGCCTGTGCGGGTCCCCATAGCCAGTGCCCTCTGAGGAGTCCTGGCCTGGCAGGAGCCACCTGTCGCAGGTGCCGTGGGGGATCCCGGGCAGCAGTGGGGCTGCCGGTTCCCCAGGTTCCTGCGGCAGCAGGTTCTGAGGGATGCTGCGTGGCAGGTGCTGTCTCCGGTGTGGCAGAGGAGCCTCCGCTGGCTATGCCTCTGCTCCGAGGCCCTGTAGGGTCCCGGACTGTGACCTGCTGCAGAGGCTGGAAATTCTCCCCATGGGCCTCCATTCTTTGGGGTGTGTTGGAAAGACTTAAAGACCCCCTAGGTCTCAAAGTCCCCGTGGGCAAACTGGGGACAATTGCAATAGCTCCGTGAGAGGGCTGCTAATGGCTGTGAAGCCGGGCACAGCTGGAAGAGACTGTGCGGTGTTGGTTGTAGCCCGGGGGCCCGGGTGGGCAACCCTGGCTCCGCAGTGCCTGGTGCTCGAGCCTTTGGCTTCCTTTTCTTCCTCAGGTTTTATTTTGTCTTTAAGTTGGAAATGTGTTTTGTGCTAAGTGGAAGAAGCCAGTCACAAAAAGCCACATGTTGTATGACTCCATTTGTATGAAAAGTCCACGACAGGCAAATCCATGGAGACAGAGCATGGATGGTGGTTGCCAGGTGGAGGGGAGGAGAGTGACTGCTCGTGGGGATGGGGCTTCCTTCTGGGGTGATGAAAATGTTCTGGAATTAGTGATGATGGCCACACAATGCTGTGCAGTACTAGATACTAGAAACCCACCCTGTACACTTTACTAAAAACAATACTAAAAACAACTGAATTGTAGACTTTAAAAGAGTGAATTCTATAGTGTGGGAGTGATATCTCGATTATATACACACACATACGTGCTTGTACCTCTTTTGATTTGCCGACTCAGACGACGTCTGACTTTCTGCTCTAAGAACTGAAAGTTTACTTCCGAGGGTATACTGAGCGCCAAGGTGTGGGCCAGCCCCTCTGCTTCTTGATGCCAGAAATGGCCTGCATGTCCTGCCTGGTGGCTTCTGGGGTAGGCTTTTCTCCTTCCAGGTGGCTCCCAGGCTCGAGGGCTCTCTCCACCATTTGCAGACCACACTCAGGAGCAGGAGTTAGGAGCTGCTTCTCTGTGCAGCTGTTTTTGTCCCTGCTGTCCTGGACACTGCAGCCTTTCCCTCTTGGGTTTTGTGGGGCACAGCCAACCCCTCCCACCCCTCACCCTCACTCCACAGACCTACCTCCTAGGTGCTCTGTCCTCCAGGAGGGGCACCACTGCACTCGGCATGCAGCCAGGGCGCCCTCGGACACCAGTGTCCATCCAGTCCTTGCTCTGGGCCTCCCGCCCCACCCCAGCCCATGACAACCCAGATGAATTGTCTCTGTCTTGGCCTGTAGGGAGATCCATCTCCTTCTGACACATGCTCTCTAATATGGCAGCCAGGCTACTTACAGATAAGGAAATTAGGAGGAATCAGGTCCCAGAGCACCCATGGTCACAGAGCTTAGCAGGTGGCCCGGCTGTGGTCACTCCTGCCCCATCATCAGAGCAGAACAATACTGAACACAGCCTGACACAGCTGCTTGCATGGGGAAAGAGCACAGAAAGGAAACTAAACAGTGGGGAGAGGGGTCAGCTGATTCGTCACCAAGAGTGCCCTGTGGCAGACTTTACCTCTGTTTCTGATTTCATTTTCTTTCTTTCTGTAGAATGAGGTTGTTAGCAGGAGGCACATGGTCTGCCACGCCACGGTGGTGTTGTCAGGAAGACCAGCCCCCAAGGGTGGAGGTGCACCCACCCTTGCCAATAGCACCACTGTGGGCTCCTTGCTCCAAATGGCTGCAGCCTTGAGACCTGTGGTCTCAGAGAGTCACCACCATCAGGTGTAACCCAGAGGCCAGAGAGTTGGAGGCAGAATGTCTGAGCTCTGTGGGATGGACTTGAAGTCCCCTTGAGGTACCATAGGAGTGAGTGGTGGCTCACAGCAGCGCTGTAGACCCCACCTTCAGGCACAGGCTTTCCAATGCCCTTGTTTACATTTTGGATTTGGCTTTCCAGAAAGGCTTCTGTGGCTTAATCATAGGCTGTAAGAATATATGTATGAGGATGTTTTCCAAATTTTCAGATTAAAGCATGGCCTATCGTACAAATGACCTCAGCACACACCAGAAGGACAGTGGAAGGATTCTGGAACACTCTGACGATGGCATGCCACACAGCTGCAAGAGCAAGGGTGGGCAGCACTGTGCCTCTGGTCTGGGGTGATGGCTGCGGTTTGGTGCCGGGGAAGGAAAGCTAGTTGTACGCGAGTGTGGGCAGGTGCCTGGCCTTCTCTGAGCGGTGGCGGGGGAGGGGGGATGGTGAACCAACTGTTACCTGGTTGTCAACTCGGGTGACCCCATGGGATGTGCCTGGGTGGATTGGTGTGAGGTTATTGTGCTTGGCAGATGGGTTGGGGCATAAGATAACATCTAGGGACAGAGAAACCTGGCCAGGGAGAAGGGATAGGGCGCTCAAGTGGACGGTGAGTACAGAGAGTCCTGCTGTTGTCTTCAGCCGGCTACAGCGCAGGTGTGACAGGCCGAGTGTGCATGCCAGTTCACCAGGCAGTGGCTTTTCATGCTGTCCCATTCCTACACACATGCCTTCCTCCACGGCTACAAGGATGACACAGTCCTGCACCGCAGGGCCAAGCCCGGGTGAGGGACCCAGAGTGTCACTTGGACTTATGGGGGCCCTGACAGCAAAAGGATCCCAAAGCTGACCCCTGGAGTTTGCACATCATCTTGCCCCTTAGCAAAGTGTACAGGAGCAGAAGTTTCACTGATCACGAGGATGGACCTCCCCAGATGCCTTCCTGCACAACACGAATCCCCTACTGTGCCATCAACTCCTGACTGTCTTCTTCCCAAGGAAGGGAGTTTAATGAAATGGGCAGGAGCCCTGGTTCCCTAGCTGCATTGGCAAGGTATGAATTCTGCCTCCACCGCTGACCAGCTCTGTGGCCTTGGGCAAGTTGTCTTATTTCCCTGAGCCTCAGTTTCCTCATCTGCAAAAATGGGGCTGGTGGTGGCTCTCTGGCTTGGATGATGACCATTAAGTGACATAACACGTGGAAAGGTATGAGAAGACACTGTGCTGTCACGTAAGTGCTCAGTAAGTGCTGGGGCCACAGCATCATTACTGTCACTTTTATTTTTCTCCCCAACTCACCAGAATCCATTATAACACTGAGGAGGGAACTGCTCCACTGAGAGTACAAGGAGAAAGTGCCCAGACGCTCTGCCAGACCCCAGCCTAGCTCCCCCAGCAGGCCCCAGAGCTGGGGCTGTTGAAAGCAAAAAGAAGAGAGAAGTAGAAATCTGAAAATAATGATGCTTTATTCAATTTATGTCACATTTTCATAAATGGCATCTAATTTCAGAAAACAAAGTTCAAGTCTGCAAAAAATGCATGTACAAATCTAAGGCAATAACTACAGAAATATGCACGCAGCTCCATGGTCTGTAATGTGGAGTGAGGAAGCTCATGTCCTAGGGGCTGTTTGGGTTCAATGTCCCAGTGGAACACAGCCAAGGAAACAAGTAACCAAAAGAGCCAATGTTATTTTTGAATATATATATATATATATATATGTATATATGTCATGTTTATCTATAACAGTGCAAATCTCTCTTAGAGTGCAAGCAACAGTATTTCCTAAAGTAACAGCTAAATCACTGTAAATTTATCCATACAGCATTATAAAAACAGGTATATAATTACATAGTAGATATACAGATATATGCATGTTTGCACGCTGATTAAAAAGTTACTTGCATTGACTTTTGCTTTGGAAGGAACAACAAAGGAAAAACATTAAATAGTCCCTCATCAAATAAAAGGTAACAATTCATGACAGATTCAACTATGATCAGGTATTGCACCAATATGCCTGCAAAGAAAAAAATATATAAAAACTAGGGTAAGGGGGTGAGCTACACGTATTAGTTTTTAAACATACATGTTCTATTGAAAAAGTCATCCCCCTTCACCCCCTTCAGGAGAGAGCACACGACTATAAAATGGAACCCCCACTGTGTGGGGGTGGTTGTCTATTTCATTAGCCTTTCGGATGATAGGGTGTTTTGCTACTATTTTTAATTGGCCAAGGACTTAACAATGAGATATTTATGATTAAGCTCAGGAAGGCTGTACGCCATGGAAAAGAGACCCCCAAGGTGGATAGTGACAGAAATGTAAAAAATGTCAAGGTATTAAAAAAAAAGACCTACCATGGTCCCTAAAATATTTTCAGGAAAACCAAACCATGGTACCGTTCAGATTACGTGGCATCGTGGTATCTCCAGGAGCCCATGAATACGGGACCCTCAACCCTAAGCCCACATGCCCCATGACTTCCTGACCATGCACTTGGAGGCCTGACACTGCAGTGAGCAGGAGAGGGTACATTCAGGACCTCTAAGAGGGGAGATAGTTTGCTAAGTTCCCCAGAAAGGGATGTCCCTGCTGCTCCCGCCGCTGCAGCACGCTCTTGCTTGGCAAACACTGTTTTCTAGAAGCTCCAGGTGCCCACTGTGCACACACAGGGTTCTGCTAGGAGGAAGGGCAGGTGTGAGCATGTGCCCCGGGGTGTGCACCACATCTAGGCAGGTGTAGTAAAAGGTGAAGAGTCAACTCCAGGTGCTGGCGGTGAGGGTGTCAAAAGCTTCCTTCAAGGGGGGGCCTAGAGAACTGGCCACCGAGCAGGGCCCAGGCAGGGTTCCAACTCAGCTCTCCCATGATCCCCCCAGCCGAGCCTCAGAGTCTCTGTCCCACCACCTGCCATCATGGTGATGGGCCGCACTGGCCAGAGGTAACAGCAGGTGGCTAATAAGTTTCCAAGAGATCAGATCTCATAACATCAGTGACCATGAAATAAATGCTATTTATAACTGTGTACAGTTTCAGGGCCACATTTAAATTCATGTACACGGTTTAGGCCAGAGATGCCTAAAGTGATTGGCTGGATTCTCTGGGTATTCAGTGCAGACACCCAGAGGATGGTGCCACTCTATTGAGAGAAAACCCCAGCTGAATGTAACAATTTTGAGTTTGGCTTGTTTTATTTATGTGGGCTCATGCCTTTCTCAACAGCCGGGAAACTGTTGCCAAACCAGGAGCCCCAGGGAAACAAACCCATATGTGCCTGTGGCTACGTTCTTGACTTGGGTCTGAGAGGCCTGTGGCCGTGGGGGCAGCTGCCCAGAAAGGGGAACCCCTTGGACAAGCCCGACCCGCAGCTGTGGAAGAGCCCCAGGAACGGGCTCTGCCTCCGCGGTACAGCACGCCCTCAAAGGGCAGAGCCCTTACCCGCCAGCGGCCCCATCCGTGTTTGTGACAGAACAAGAGGCTTTTGTGCTTCTATGTCTTTCTTGTCAGAGTGGCGATGGTCATTCTACGAGCCAAAACCCCAAAGCTTTTGCTCTACCCGTGGCAGTCCCTTGCCCGGCCAAAATGCGGTAGCCAGTGTGCATGGGTCGCTCTCTTTTTGATGCCAGGGGACTATTTCTGAGAACAGGGAGGCAGCAGGGTCCCCAACCCCGGCCTCTGTGCATGGGCATCGCTCAGAGGGATAATGAAAAACTGAGCTGGGGTGAAACCCTTCTGTTCCCCAAAGATGGACAAAGGAATGGGGAGGATGTGGGGTAGTCATCGGAGGATTCAGGTCGGCACAGCGAGGGGTGAGTGTGTGTGTGTTGTCACATTTCCCGCCTGCCCAAGAAGCATGATTTTAAGGGCAGCCTGACTTGAGCTTGCAAGTGAAAATTAGACTGTGCAGTGGGGGTGCGGGGTCCCCCTATTTCTTCCCTGCTTCTGGTCTCAGGGAGGTTCCCAAAGGACCTCAGCCCTGAACGTGGACCTCAGAAGCCTCAGTCTTTGCAGAAGGTGATTATCTTGGAGGAATGTCCCTGATGCGAGAGGCCAACAAAGTGGCCCAGAAAGACCGTGACTTCAGTGCAAGCTGGACCCCAGGGGCCAGGCAGTCCGGAGAGGCGGAGGGCTGGAGGGAGGAGCAAGGTGAGCTGTCATGAGCTCATGTTCACACCAAGACACCCTCCGATTGTGCCCCCACCATAGGATGGCAGCAGGGGCCGTCTGCTTGTGGGTTCTCTGCCCTCACCCAGCCCGGCTCTCTGCTCTGGGTCTGAGAGTTGGGAGGGAAGCCTAGTTTGAAAGCCTGGCCCTAAGCCACCACTGCCCCTCAAAAGTCCTCGCTCTAAGTGGGATTTCCCGGCCAGAGCTTGGGGAGCTGCTGAGCTAACATAGCAGGTAAGACCAAGTGCCTGCTAGGTCTTGCTCATGTCAACTTTGGGAGCCAACACCTCATGACAGGCGCTTTCCCCACTAGCAGCTGCCTCTACAGAGCCTGAACCTCAGGAATGGATTTCTAGCAGAACTAGAATGATGGACAAGGGATGTCTGTCTGCTGGCGCTACCGCCCAGAGACCAGATGGAGGGAGACCACTGCAATGCTGGAGGGGACCCTAGGGAAGGCACGGCCAGCACCTGCCGGCCAGTGAGCAAGCCTTGACTGGGTACTTTTTGAGGTCATGACCAACATTAACAAGGCAGGAGCACATGGGTGAGAAGTCTGGGAGAATGGGGGACAAACATAAAACTTTAAGACAGTTGAACATAAAACATGAACGTGTCGAGAGGGAAAGGTGATTATTTACAACCAGGTGTTAGACTGGAACACTAGGGAATAAATTGGAACTCTTACAAGTTGGGCAACAAGTATATTCCAAATACAATCTAAAAATCAATTTGACTAAGTAAAATTCAAGCAAATCACTTGAAGTATTTGACACTGAATACAAGTAAAAAGTTTTATATAAAATATTTTATTAGCAGTCTTTATTCCTTAAAAGTATCTAACTTTATCTTCATACACTTTGCCCCTCCCCCCCAGCTGGGTTATTTTGTTTTACTTTTTGTTGCCTTCTGATCTAGCTGGCACCCGACAGAAGCCTTAGTGGGGTCGACTACACTTTTACCAACTGCACCACAAGGATGAAAAGAGAGAATTTTTCTTTCCTTCTTGGAGCAAAGGATGATTGAGGATTTGGAGGCTGGTATTCTGGATGAAGGAAATACCCAAGAATAACACTATTAAACACACACCCAGAGCAAGTCAGACCACATGCACATATGTGTGTGTGCATGTATGCACATGTGCATGTATGTAGGTAGATACACACACACACACGCCAGCCCCTCCGGAGCCAGGGCTGGTGCACAGGAGCGCTGCACTGGGAAGCCAAGACCAGGCAAGGGCGGAGGACGACCACCTCCCCTGAGACTAGTGGTAAGGCCAGCCCCCCAGGCCAGCCAGTGACACCCCTCAAGGGCACTCAGACATAAGGCCATTGAGGGGCGAGGGGCATGGGCCACAGACCACCCTCTCTTCTCAGCCATCTGTTTGGTGACAGAACGAATAACTGAACAAATTAGCCACTAACCTAGTATTGCACTTTATGGCTTACAAAGCATTTTCAGGTACATTCAAATATTACAAACAGGAGGCAGCACGGCAAAGCAAAATAATAGGGCCTTCGGGGTGAGATCTGGCCTGGATTCCAGCTCCACCCTTCCCTGCTCTCGTGTCTCCCAGCCTCAGTCTCCACATGTGCACAAGGGACAGCGCTAAGCGAAGTGGCCACGTGGTCCCCGCCCGCCGCACCTGAGGGCAGCCCCCAAGAGCCCCCTTCCCCAGGCGCCCAGGCTGGGACAGCGGCAGGCATGTGAGACAGGCCAGCGGAGTTCCTGAGGCTCCCAGGCAGCACTGGGAATGCTCCCCCCACAAGGACAGAGGCTTACATATCCTCTTCTCAAGGAAACCACCCAGGGCAATTTCTGCCTCATGGGTGTGCTCTGTCCTTGACCTCAGGCTGGGAAAATGACCCTTGCATGGGTTTCTAAGATGAGTTTTTACCTAAAAGATTTATGTCCCATTTCCTGGTCCTGAAGGGGCCTCCCCCAAGGTGACATAATCCAATTTGAGCTATTCGTTGACTGTGT
This sequence comes from Daubentonia madagascariensis, assembly GCA_023783475.1. Lineage (NCBI taxonomy): Eukaryota > Metazoa > Chordata > Mammalia > Primates > Daubentoniidae > Daubentonia > Daubentonia madagascariensis. The sequence goes on along the minus strand of JAKFHU010001482.1, from coordinate 9,674,789 downwards.
AAAATGCTCACACGGTTACTCCCCTTCCTGGGGACGGCTTCTCATGTCACCCATGCAGGAACTTTTGGAGAATTTAATTCTCTAGTTGATATTCAGCGAGAGTAGAAGAAAGGAAGGCACAAAATGCTTTGAATGTGGACAAAGGCGAAAGGCTCTGCCCAGCACTTCCCGGCGGCGGGAGCCGTGTCAGGAGCCCCCGGCGCCCCCCTTTCCCCCCCGACACGTTTCATGTAAAAGTGATACTCTTTGGACTTCCGTTCTCACCTCTGCTAACAACTGGGGAGGCCGCGTATCTTTTATCCAAGGCTTAATCCTTCCTCTAAATGGAGAAACTCAATCAGAGATGAAAAGAATGTTTGGGTCATTGCATTTAGAAATTACTTGAACAAATTAGATTTGGGGAGTCAGCCTGGATTTAAACTTCAACGTGTGAAAAAAAGCACGTCATCACATACCTCTTCACCACACTATTTAGTAAAGCAAATTGGTCTGTTGCTTGGGTATTATTTTAGGTCATTGGAATAACCTTATTAGCAAACTATTTTAGCAAACTACCCTAAGACAAAAAGCAGAGGGAAAATATCTGGCAGTGTGCAGGACACAGGTGAGCAAGCCAGCCTGTGTGAGAACCCCCAGAGTGCTCACCTGCTCTAGAACACCCTTTAAATGAATAGCCCCGTGGGACCTTTCATATACATTCCCTTCTAGCTGTCTAACCTCCCTCACAGCCCCCAAGATCTGTCCCTTGGAAGGACCCCAGCCAGTTCTTCCTCCATTAAGGGGTAAATATAATCTGTCAACAGTGGAAAATGGAAATCCAGGGAGCATGAACTCCTAGGAAAATAATTCCTTCAGAGGGCTTAGGTGCTCTTGGAAACCAGATTTTAAATCTAGAGGAGTCTCACTTCAGTTGCTGAGACCTAACAACGTATTCTCAGGGAAGGAGATGAAGCTGCCTCTGGAGTAGAGAGACATCGGCCCCACATGGCGCAGGTCCTGGCAGACACGTCCCTGTTAGGGCCATGAGCCTACAGCACTAACCCGCAATGGGAAAGGCTCACCCGAGGAGAAGGGCTCTTTCCATGCTGATCTCCCTGATGTAATTCTGAGGCCCGATCAAGGACTTTTCCCTCTTCCCAATTCTGTTCCTATGGGAGGTCTTCCCTATGTGTGATGTCTTCTTGCAGGCAGATCTATTTTGAAATTAACTGAAGACTTTTTATAAAGGTCAACTTTGACCCTGGTTAAAAACTTAATCCGGAAAGCAATGCCATATTAGTGTAGAACAAACAAACTTGAAATTACATTTTAACACGTATCTCAATTGTGTTCACTAAGACAGATCTGGGAGTGAAAAAGGAATCTCTGAGCATTCGCAAACCGAATCCACATGTAGGTAAAGCTCAGACCCTTTTCATTCCCTGAAAGTAGGAAATAAGGGCTTCGGGGACACAACCAAGGACTTTCACAGCCGTCCGGAGCTACAAATGGCCTTGAACACAATGCAGTGCAACTACTCATAGGTGAGACAACTGCGGCTCAGAGAGGGTAACTGATTTGCCCATGAAAATACAACCTTTCCTTAGGAGACCCTGACTCCAGGATAACGATATTCGAGAAGGAGAAGGCAAGTGCCCTTTCCTAAAGACGGACCTCTTTGGCCAGAACCACCTCCCATCCTCGTAGTCAAACTGCCTCGGAGAGCAGACAAGCGCCAAGGCAGCCTCACTGTGAATTCAAAGGCAGCTTGACCTGCAGATATGCCCACTGTTGCTACCCGAGAGATTTCGCCTGTGTGATTGTGTCAGAGGGAACTTGGGTCTCCCAACACATGAACTCTACACAAGCCCCACGTGGAGGTGTAGCTGAGTGGTCACAGAAACCACACGTGGGAGATGAGATCGTCCAGAACTCTAAATGCGTCGCTTGATCAAGCTACAGACGCCTCCGTGCACCAAAGTCTTCGCTGACTCCACGCAAAGCTCTTGGGTTCCAGTACCATCTGGCTGGCATCTTCTCCTCTTGTGCACTTGGTTCACCTTGCACCGGCTGGCTGCATCTGCGGACCCTAACCTCAGGGTCACACGTGAAGTTTCCCTAAGTCCCGTTTTCCAGGTTCAGTGGAGGTAGTTGATATGATAGCGAAGGAAAGGGAGATTGTTCTTTAAAAATCAACATGGTTGATCTAGAGATTTCTTAGGCAAAATTAAGGTGGTCAGAAAGTTAGAAAGAAACAATATATTTTGCCTAAAATAAGAAGCACATGAAAATAAAAGACTTTGAAATAGTTGGCCAATTTCTTCTTAACAACCTTTTGCATGACTTTTAAAAATTTCTGCAGGGCTCAGTGCAGACGGTGCCAAAGTCCTCCCTCAACCTGGAAACTGCGTTTGAATCTTTCACAAGTTCTGTCTGTACTGGGGATCAGCTCAGTGATCAGGTTAAACCTTTCAAACTTCTAAACAAAGCATGTTATTTATCCTGAATAATTCTTTAACAAGTACTAAAAAGGTACAACTTCTTAAAATGAATGAAATTTAAAGACTTTTGGCTTGGAAAATGACTTCTCATTGGAAAAGAGACAAACCTTAGAAAGATGAAACTATGAAAAACAACAGTCATAAAACGGAATCACTCCATGCTTGGACTTTCTCTCCCAAGACATCTCACTGCACAGTGATCAGCTGAGAAGATCACCGTCCAGGACTAAAGGCGCCTGGTCATTAGGAAGAATTTTAATGAGAATTTTACTCTTGTCACCAGCTGTGACGCAGTTTTAAACTCTGCCCCAGTTGTGGTATTTTAAATTCTGCATGTAAAAAAACCCCCAGCCTTTCTACATCTTCCTAGTTAAAGCTAGAAAGGGTAATGGTGATAAAACCTGACCCAGCTGGACGGAGAGGTTGAACACTAGACACCCACAAACCAAGCGTGGGTCCTAGAGTTGGGTCGGAATAGTCTCTGTGTCACCGGGCACAGCCTTGCCGCCACAATTCTAGAGGTGCCCTTGGCCACAGTGTCTACTTTTCCTCTTGACTGGCAGTCAGTATTTTACCTCTCTGCCCGGATCTTGTACCTCAGGACAAAATAGGCAATGAGGCGCAGGGAGATAAAGAAAATCCCAAGAACGATAAAGTCCAAGTAGAGCTGGGCATTTTCCACGTCCAGCTCTCTCAGGATGGCCTCCGACTTCTGGAAGTGGCACGTCTCATCGACGTCACAGTGCAGATCTTCCCGGTCCAGGCCGTAGATGGACAGGATGACCCCCTCGAACCCATACCTAAGGACAAACCGCTGGGTAAGCGGGAGGACGCTTTCCTCGCCAACCGTGCTGTCTGCCAGAGGTGGAGACTGCTCGCCCTCCCTGCCCTCTCGGCCTGGCTTTCCTCCCTTCCCAAAGAACTTCCTTCACTGAAATACTCCCGAACCTCCCGGCGTATTCCTAAGACAAACACGTTCACAGCTCAACTACATTCTTTCCAATTTTGTTTCCTCCAGAGCCCCCAGCAAAAAATTGAAACAGAACGGATGGTAGGTATTCATTCACTGGGGCAATGAATTGAAAAATACCTTGATTGCTTCTGCTATTATATACTTTTTGACGGTTAGATATAATCACGGGTCTGCCAGCCTTGCAAGGACTTGAGAACATTTATATAAACATCCCTGCTCCAGCTCTATATTGTAAGAACAAAAACTCTAATTTTGAGAAGAAAGACATTGGTTTTTGATTTCTTGGTATTGGACAGCACACAGATTGTTGAAACTCTGTACAAATGCTTTCTTTTGATTTTGTTTTCCTGAACAATATACCTGGGTCTAAACTGACATTCTAGAAAAGAAGAGCTTGTTCTTAACTTAGGATCTTTTTTGGCCAAGTGGAATCACTGCAGCTGGGGGTTGGGGGGGCTCCAAAGATGGGCACTGCCTCCTGCCTACCGCAGCCAATGTGCGGCCAGGGTGCCAGAGAACCGCTCCCCTAAGGGGATGAAATCTGATCGCCTCAAGGTCTGAGGCACTAGAATATTCTTGTTCAAAGACATTAGGATGTTTAAAAGATGAGTTGTTTCCCACTGGATTTCTTATTAGGGTTTTACAAGTGTTCAGGACCTTGTCATAAGCACTATTCACTTGGCAGAGGAACGATGTTCCTGACACATGGAAACACCCAGAATATGCGGGTACACCACGGCTTCTTCAGGGTACAAATTGCCCGTGTGCGTTTTGCCCTAGTGGTGTGTGTGTGTGCTGGTAAGGGTGGGGACACACCAAACTAGGAAAAGAATAAAAGTCATCAATACCCACAGATTGGTGATCCACACACGATGACAGCGAGAGTGGCCTTTGTGAGCACCTCACAGCCTCAGCAGTGGTTCCCTCCCTCTGTGGCCATTGGTCCCCGAGCTACCAAAGCCCCGCCGGCTCCCCCACACTACCTGACGTAGGAGATGTAGGACATCCACTGCAGGTACGTTGGGATGGTGTCAAAGCTGACGAAGAATCCTGAGAAGAGGAGCACAGGGATGGCCGTCACAGGTCCCACGAATGTTGCCACCTGGGGCGGGTAGGGGCACAAGAGAACTCTTTGCAGAGCCAGCAGCCTGGTCTCGGCAGAGGGAGGGATCACATGGCCCCAGCTATGGAGGGGGAGGTCAGAAACAGAGCAAAGCTTCCCCGAGAGCAGGGGCAGGGCGTCTTCTCCGAGGCCCCCATCTGGAGGTAGAGGTGCTGCGACCCACCCTGCTGTGATGCTGGCAGTCCCAGGGCCTCCCCTGCAGCCCAGGACGAGCTAAGAGAGCCCATGGACGATGTCCCCCAAGCCAGGGTGATGCGGACCCCAGGGAGACTCTGTCCTCTCTGCACAGCTGCCCCCGAGTGGCTAAGGACAGTGCCTAACCCATAGGTCCCATAGGTCCTGGCAGGCACTGGTCCACAAGTCTCGAGCGATAGGAGGGAAGCCCTGCATCTGCAGGGGTGGAGCTTGCATTGTCACCACTGCTGGGGGCGAGCAGCCCAGGTAGACTGAAAACAAAACAACACCCTGACTCTTGATCCAAAGTGGGCAAAAATCCAGTAAGGGCATATTGTGTGTGTGTATGAGGGGGGTATATGTGTGGGGTGTGTGTGTATGTGTGTGGTATATGTGTGGTCTGTGTGTAGTGTGTGTGCTATGTGTGTAGTATGTTGATGTGTCCACGTGTATGGTATGTGTGTATTGTGTTGAGGCGTCCATGTGTGTGTGGTGTGTGTAGCGTGTTGACATGTCCCTGTGTGTGGTGTGCAGGCCTGTGCTCTGGTCATATGAGCCCCCTGGTCAGGCCAGGTGTCTGGGGAAGCCCAGCCTGCAGTGCGTCCTTCGTGGGTACCTGCAGGGACGTGGAGGCAGCTCCGATCAGCAGGCCCAGGGACTGGGCCACCAGGGAGGTCATGGTGCCCAGGGCGGCAAACAGGACGAACCGCACAGCGTCGGACGGCTGCGCCGTCATCCAGTACACGATGCTGCAGTAGGCCACGGGGAACATGATCTGGAAACACAGAGCTGTCACTGGAGCTCAGCTCCGGCCAGAATGCCCCATGTCAGGACACATCACCACCCCACCTCTCTCCTTGGCAGACCCCTCTTATGGACATCCTATTCCCCCACAAATGACGCCCCCTCGCTAACATACCTGAAAGGGCACGTCGGCCATGGTCTTGGCCAGGTAGTAGGCCTTCAGGCTGTACCAGTAATTCAGGTGTTCCCGGAGAAACACCCCCATCTCCAGGGGAACTAGGAGACAGGACAGTGAACACGAGGGTCAGGCGCACATGGCCGGCAGGCCAGGTATTCCAGCAGGAATACACAGCAACCCGGTTCTGGCCAGTGCCATGGTGTGCTCCTCTCAGTGCTTAAACACTGAGAAGTAGAACAAAAAGGCAGAATGTTCTACTAGCCAGGAAAAATTGCCACCTATTCTTACAACCTGAGGGGCCATCGCGTGGAGAATCAGAGTAGGGAGCATCTATATGGACACTGAGCATAACTCTGTGATTAACGCGAGTATTCACTGCTGGCCTTACTCTTGCTGAGTTTGTCTCTTCTGAAACTCTGTCACCGTCATCCCTGCCTGTGAGCTGGACTCTGCAAGCTGGTCTTGGAAATTCAGGGCAACTCAGGGAGCAGCATTGTAGGGAAGAGGAGTTTATGCTGAAGTTCGGGCAAAGCAACAGCTTTGTACACACTCAGCCCAGAGTGCCCAAGAGCAGCCTACTTGTGAACAAACTAGAATTGCATGGAAATCCGTCTAGGAGTGCTTACCCAATCCCAAAGTTGGCTGTACCAGGGCTACTTCAACAACTGAACTAGGTAAAGCTTATGTAGTAGAATTGGAGGGGCTCCTGAGTAGTAAACTTTTGAGAAATATCCCTCCCATCAGCCTTCCACCATGATTAAAAGTCTTCCATTAGTGATTCATTCCTTTGGCTGAAACATCTTTTCTCATCTAACAGAAAATACAATAAAACCTGTGTTTGTCAACACAGAAGACGGTATTTTAAAAAACAAAGATACTGTGTGTTCAGAAAATGCATCTGTTGGTCAGGGCATGACCTCAGGCCCCCATTCTCAGGTAGGACTCAGAGAACAAGGGAGAGGTGGGTCTGCGGCTGTCACTCACACGTCAGAACGGTGGGCATGAGGGCTGCAAACATGAGGAACAGCATGGAGAAGAAGAGGAAGCCGGAGTTGCTCAAGACCTTCTTGGCTTCGTTCCCAATGCCCAGGTAGAGCAGGCCGATGAGGAGGCCAATCCCAATGTGTGAAGTGATGCGCAGGTGCGTCAGGACCTGGGGCAGACATGGACCTCAGCCAGTGCACGTGGCCATCTGCACTCAACGGGCAGAAAACAGCGAGGCCAAGGCCTTGGGAAGCCTCAGACCCTGATTTCTGAGGAAGCAGATCTTAGGCTTCATCCCCACTGCTCCTCTGGAAAAACAAGCTCAAACCCTGAACCAGCACGTACACACACACATGCTCATACACATGTACACACACACATGCTCACACAATGCTCACACATGCAATGCTCACACACATGCTCTCACTTGCTCACACACTCACACAAGTGCTTATGCATATGCTCACATGCATGCATGCTCATACACACTCACACATGCATGCTCACACACACAGAGTTGGCTTCTGTTGCTGTTAAAACAGAAATAATTACAACTGACCTTTGAACAACATGGGTTTGAACCGCACGGGTCCACTTACACACAATTTTTTTTCGATAAATATAGTCAGCACTCCATATTGGCAGGTTCCACATCTGTAACCAAATGTGGATCTAAAATACAGTATTTGAGGGATGTGAAACCCGCGTTTAACAAGGGCCAACTTTTAGCATACTTGGGTTCCGCAGGGCTGACTGCGGGAGTGAGTGTGCCCAGATTTTGGTGTCCTCAGTTTGTCCTGGAACAAATTCACCGTGGATACTGAGGGACGACTATACTATCCTTTGTTAAATCCTCTTAAAAAATGGGAAACAAGGGAAGTATCCCTTCAGAAGAGAGGAAAAGTACAGACAATGGTGAGGGGGGAAAGGGCTGCACTGAAGCCCCACACTGGTGAGCTCTGGCGTGGGCTGTAGTGAGCCCCTCCACCTTCCAAATGAGGTCCCAGAGGCCACGGTGGGCACCCAGCCCCTCCGAGGCAGGTGGCCAGGTTGTCCAGTTAAGTGGGGGGTGTCATGATGGTTGCCACGTGTTCACCACCTCCTTCCCTATAAGGAATTGATCAACCTGCCCATTCCTCACGACTCGCAGTACGGTCCTGGAGGAAGAACACAATTGCCCCTGTCCCTGAGCTCAGGCCTGGCCATGTACTTGTTTCGGCCAATGGAACATGAGTACAAGTGACAATTTGCCACTTCTAACCAGCAGTTTTCTCCATCCTTGGTTTCTTCCTTGCACTTTCCCTTTGCCATGGTTGGGAAAGGTATGTCAGGGAGGAGCTGCTCCTCCATTCCAGGTCCCAGGATGAGAAGACAGACGGGGCAGAAACCCAGCACAGCCCACAGCCGCCAGCACAAAACATGAGCAAGACACAGCATTAACTGCCATAGACACTGACTGGCATTTGGGACTGTTTGTTTCTGCAGCATAATTGAGAAAGCTGACTATCACAAATGGAGGAAGAACGATCTGGAAGTTCAGTCAGGATGAGTGAATCAGAAAATGACCCAGTGGCCTCCTCTGCCATGACAGGAGCCTTAGGACGGCCTTACCGAGTCCCTCGCGATGCTGAGGAAGGTTCTTCTGAAGAGGATGCAGAACTGCGTCAGGCAGCTGGCAGAGAAGCTGTGGCAGCCTTCCACGGAGGTGGAGTCCTGGGGGCACACCCAAGAGGGGAGGGAGGTGAAGCTCCCGTCTGGGGACCCGTTTCCTTCTTGCTAAGAAAGAGCTGGCATGCAGTGGGGCACAGCGCGGCATGCAGCCCCCGGGGCTCTGGGATTGGCATTACCTTTCTCAACCCCTTCAATGGTTTTGCCTGCTTTACCTCTTCAGAGGGCCGGTGCCAAAGAAAAGGGTTCACCTCGGCATCGCCCCCGAGCTCTCTCTTGTAGTCAGAGTCACACAGGCCCTCCCGGACTGCTCTCACCAGGCGACCATTCTGGTCTCCGTACTCGCCGGATGCTACCTCCATGACTGTGGGAGACACACGAGGGGGGTCAGTCCCAGGCTCCAGGAAAGAGGCACCGACAGCGCTAGGCAAAGTCATTGTGATGTCGGATAGTCTGAGAGGTAATTAGCTCAGGCATCTGCTGACTTATTCCTCTGCTCAGCACTTACTGAATGCCTGCTAGGGCCCGCACCCGTGGCGGGGCTGGGGAGAGGAGCAGAGTGAAGCAGGACTCCCTGCTGAAGAGCTCATGGTTTGGTGGAATATGATGAGCAGTTCTGCAAGACCACACAGGAGGGTGTACCCACTGCCACGCATGTGCCTGGCACCCTGGGGACTCGGAGGTGAGGAGGACCCTAACCTACCCATCTCAGATCCCAGGGAGCACCTCCCGTCACCTGCTGCCACCGTCCCCCTAGACTGCAGTCATCTCTGCTCCTCTCCACCCCAGATGCACCCACCCAAGGTCTCCCTCTGCCACCAGCTGGCTGTTTCCACCCTCCCGTGACAACTGGCCTCCTTCCTGTGACCTCTGCTTTTCCCCAACCACCCGCCCCTCCTCCCTCCACTTCCCGTCTGTGCCGTGCCTGTCCTTGCTCCAATAACGCTCTTGCTCATGCCCAGAGCTCCCCGGCCCCTTGTCTCTTCCCACTCTCCTCTGGCAAAACCAGCTACCTGCTTTCCCTGAGCTGGTACTGGGGCCACCACGCATTCCTAGATTAAGCCATAAACCAGGACAAACTGGCCCCCCCAGAAAGTCATCACCAACAGCTCCAAATCAGCCCCCGGCACTGCCAGGCATCCTTAGTGCTCCTCTGGCCGCTCACACGCCCCTTTGGGCCATGCTGCTCCTGCCTCCTGCCCCCCTTCAGATGATGCTGAGGAAACAGAAGCCCCAGAAGGGAGCACCCTCATCTCTCCAGGACCTCTCTGCACCCCCAAGTGCCTCGTGTCTTGTCTTTCCTGTCCGCCCTTCCCCCAGGTTCCCACCTCCACGTGGACTTTGGATCTCGCCTCCCTTGTCCTGCTTGGCAGCGTCCGTCACTGACCGGCCCGTCTCACTAATGAATACGCAGCCACACACCAGGCCTCCCGTGGCTCTTAGGTGCGCTCAGTCCTCCCTCCCAACGAAGCCCCCCTGGCCCGGCCCTTGCTCTGGTTCACTGCTCTCCCCGCATAGCCTGCTTCTCGGAGTGAGAGGCATTTCCCAGGAACAGTGTCTCGTGGAACACAACTTGGGAAATGACACTGTAGAAACACGGCGTCCTTGGAGTTCGTGTGACCAGATGTTTTACAGAAAAGCAACAGAGTGAGGAAGGCTGATGGCTGGGCAGCCAAGCAGGAGGGAAGGCCACTGGAATCCCAGCACGTGACCTTGTTTGGACAAGGGTCTTCGCAGAGGTAATCAGTTACGGCTCTTGAGATGAATTATCCTGGATTTAGGGTGGGACCTAAAGGCAATGACTAGTGTCCTCATAAGACAAAGTGATTAGGACCCAGAGAGACAGAGGGTGCCATGTGACAACAGCGGCAGAGATGGGCTGGCCAGATATTTTCATCTAGAGGAAAGGAAGCCTATTTTCTGTTCTTTGAGCGTCCCACCACAGGATGGCACTTGAGCCATTTGTGGAATATTTGAGTGGTTCCTGATGTGGAGGCGTCAGAGAAAAGTGAAACCCAGAGCAGGAAAAGCCCCTCTTTCCCCTTCCAGCTGGCCAGGGCTCCACTTACCAAAATCTGCTGGGTTGTGGTAGGTTGGGCAGTTCAGACCTAAATCCCTCAAATATGGTACGAGATTGGAGACTTTTCCCCGGTACACACATTGTCCTTGACTCAGGACATAAAGCTGGAAAAAAGGAAAGAGGGAAGAAGCACCAAGCCCTACCCTCCTGGTAAAGCAACGGGAGCGCTCCATCAGTCAGTCAATTGATCAATCGATCGACCTCTGCCTCTCCTGAGAGCTTTACACTACCCCACAAGGACCCTATTAAATTTCACAGGGAAAGCCACAATAAATCAGGGAAGACAGGATGTCATGTGGCCAAGGATCATTTTATTTTATTTTTTATATATATATATATATTTTTTTTTTTAACGTACTAACTACCTGCTCAGAAAAAATTTTGGAGCTATACACATTTCATCCCTTTGGAACTATTTTTGCTCATACTAATACCAAAATCTAAGATTTGTCAAACAGAGGGTATTGCAGAAATGTTGTAATCTGTCATTTAATTCTGTAAAACTTGAGTTCCCCCTCCTTTTAACAGGGGAGGTGAGGAAGTCCCACAATGTTAGTGACGTACCCAGGGGAGGCACTGGGGACAGAGGGAGGGCACCGCTCAGCAGTTCCTACTGCCCCAGCCACTGGGGCTGCAAATGGTTCCCAAGTCTCATAAAACATAACACCTTTATAAGACCTCTCGAAAATGAAGACAGCCCAGGAACTAACTGAAGGCGGTGGGCACCCAGGGTTTGGCGGCACCCAGGGTTTGGCGGCACCCAGGGTTTGGCTCCACTCAGGCAAGCTGGAGCCGGGCTAGTGGTGCAGGGCAGGAGGGGCTGCCTACCTGGTCGAACAGCTCGAAGAGCTTGGCGCTGGGCTGGTGGATGGTGCAGATGACGGACCTCCCTCCCTGAGCCAACCCCTTCATCAGGGAGACCACCTGAAAGCAGGAGGCGCTATCCAGGCCACTGCAAGGCAAGGGACACTGTGAGATGCTTGCAGAGAGTAGGCAGGGACAGGCCACTGCCCCAGGTCCTGGGGGTCCGGGGAGGCAACACCCCGGAGGGCTTGGCATCAGAGACCTGCAGCTGCAGCTGCCCCATCCCCAAGGCCAGGCTCTGCTCTACCTGTTTGTTTCTATGTTCGATGGCAGAGCACACAGTGGGGCTGTATATCACGTTTTATTCCTGACAAGAATGGAGGAATCTCAGCAAGTCTTGCTGAGGGGACCCAGAGCTGCGTCTGTGTTCATCAGAGATATTGCCAAAGACAGGTGGGGACTTCAGAGCTGTCCAGGCAGGCCGCTGTGCCTCCCAGGTGAGCATGTGGCCCCTCACCCCATCTGGGGGCTGGCACTGGAGGTGTCACCCCAGAGAGGGAGGCCTCGGTGTAGCCTGGGCTAGGCTTTATGCCAGCAGATGTTTCATTGCATACGTTGGTGTCTTCCACGGGGTGCAGGGTCCCCAAGCTCACTGCGGGCTCTTGCTGGAGCCAATAGGGTCCCCTCTCCTTCCCTCACTCCCCAGCCTGACTCCTTGATCTGAAGGGACAGGACGAGGGATGGGTGTGTTCCAAGCGGTCCCCAGAACTCACTTCTCCCAGGGCAGCCAGCCTGCAAGGTGCTTCTTGAAGGGTTCATTGTGGTCACTTTTTCTAAACTATTTTTCTAGAGTTTGCATGAGCACTGCCCACTGTGGGCCAGGCTCTATGCAGGGTAAAGCAAACAAAATAGAGGAGTCCCTCCCTGCAGAAAGCTGCAGGTTGATTTCAAATTTAGCTGGAATTTGGAGAGTGGAATGAGCAGGTAGGAAGTCATTTCAAGAGCAGCCCATACCTGGCCCACCCATCCTGTCTAGGATGACTGCATGGGACCTGTTCAGGAGTAGGGTGAGCTTGACTCACAGCTCTCGGGCACCAGAGCCAGGATTTCAGAGCAGCATTTCCCAACAGGGGCTCCCAAATGTAAAGAGGCACCCCCCAGGAGGGGGTCAGGGCTCAGTGAGCAACATCAGGCAGGGGTCCTTCCTGCAGGCTTCTCCGAGCCTTTGATGTGCTAACACCAGGTCACCAGCCCCTTCCCAGGGGCGTCCCAGTGGCCCTTAGTGTTGTGGAAGAGGTGTGCACCATGAAGGGACGTTTCCCCCAAACTGCCTCCCCACGGTGAACGCACACCGTGTAGGCCTGGGTCTGCGGATGTCTCTGAGTGGGTGGTAGCAGGTCGGAGTCAGCCCCTCTGCCCAGTGATCCCGGAATGGCAGGAGGGAAAGTCAGTGTGTCAGGGGAAAACCTGACCTGGAAGACTGCCGAGCTGGGGTGGCGGCTCTTCCCTGTCCCTGGCCATCAGCCCAGACGCTCCACAGCTCAGATTTACCTGGTGGGCTCATCGAAGAACATGACTGGGGGGTTGTTCACCAGCTCCAGTGCGATGGCCAGCCGCTTCCGCTGGCCGCCTGACAGGCTCCCCGTCCGAGTATTGGCGCAAGACAGCAAGCCCAGCGCTGTCAGTATCTCCTTGACCTGGGGGACAGCGAAACCAGAGTCCCTGTTAGGAACTGCCCATGAGACCTCACCACCTCCTACAGCCCGTGTAGAAAGACCTGCTGGCTGCCCCGCCCTACTGGACACACCGCGCCTGGTCCACACAGGGGGCTGTGTGTGGTGCCAAGCGGGGTAGGCGCTGTGTCCAAGTCGGCCATCCTGATGTGGGCCAGGACCTCCCTGGCAGCGCTGCCCAGGCTGAAGAGCAGCACTGGAGTCCGATCTGGGGGCTGAGTCCTCACTCAACCTCTGCTGGTGACCGGGGCACATCCCTCACTTCCAAGCCTAGTCCAGAGCCTGGTGCGAGAAGATGTCCCATAAATACTTGATGAGCTGATGGATGAATGGACACTAGTGAATGGTTGATCGGGTTTCTGACCAGCACAAAGGGGTGGCCACCATGACCAGTAATTAAAATAGCGGATGCAAAGTGCCTGGCGTAGCACTTGGCCCATCGTAAGCATTGAATTGACACTGTTGTTATCGCTGCGTCCATGCATGCAAACGCGGCTCCTGCAGGGACACAAGCCAAGCCCCTCAGAAAGCAGCAATGGAGTCACTTTTGTGCTTGTAAATAGGTTTGACGTGAAAACAAGGTCTCTGAAGGGCCAACAAGGCAACGAAACAGACGAGCGGCGTCTGCTTAAAGCCGTTATGAGCCCCCAGGGGGCCACAGCAGCCTCCGCCTCAGGGAAGCAGGCCAGCAGCGCCCTGTGCGCGGAGCTCCGTGCCTGCCTCGGATTATTGGTCCAGTATCTGCTCAGGGAGCAGAAAGGGCGGCAGACTTTCCTGCCGGCGTGGTCAGTTACAGCCCCAGCGTCCTCTCAGAAGCAGGCCCAGGGGAGGACAGATGCCAGGTCAGCCGCCACCACCCCTGCCTCCCTCCAGAATTTGCTCGGCCTCTGTCCCCACCCCAGCAGGGCAGCCCTGTGGCGCAGGCTTCTGGTGGCGGAAGAGAGCGGACCCCAGCCTGGAGGATCCTCTGGGGAGATGAGGTCACCTGCAAGGCAGAGAAGCTCACAAGGAAGAGAATTTCCACTCTGAGCTTCTGAATTTTTTATGCACAGTCAGTACAAAGTGTAGCTTTGGTGGCAGGGAGGGCCCCGGGCACTGCTGCCAGGCAGGTAGAGCAGGTGGCAGAGGGTCCGGCCGACCTGGGCGCCACCCTGCTCTGCTCTCCCTGGACGCCCCAAGCCAACTCCACGGCCGCATCCGGTGCACCTGCCTCCGAGGGCTGCAGCCCTGAAACAGCTCCCGTGGGCTCTGCGGGGCAAGGCTGGCAAGGCGGGGCGGGCAGGGCAGCGCTCTCTGCCCTGCACAGGTGCCCCCGTGCGGACGACTTCTGCAGTTTCGGGGGATGAGGCTCTTGGGGTCTTCTGGTGCCGCAGGACAACTGGGTGGCCCTGGGTGCTCCAGGCTCACTTCTGGGGGACTCCACCAGCACGGTGCACCCCCTCCTCTCCCTCCACCCCAGGAGGGGGTGCTGGAAACTAAGCGTGCACGTCAACGCCTCCCCTCCGCTGCAGCTGGGCTTTCCACACCACGAGGCGGGACCAGCCCATTTCTCCAGCCTTCTCTCAGAAGTGATGCTAGGCAGTTTGACTTTGCTTCCAAAACTAGTCAGAAAGAGCAAACAATGGGCTTGTTTATTTATATATTTTCCCTAAACAGAAAATCCCCATGGCCTCTCATAGCTCAAGTCCTCCGGGGATGGGTCTCAGCAGCCCGGCCACCCACAGAGACCTCGCTCCTGGGGAGGCGGCCTCGCTGGAGGGCTCTCGAGGGCAGAGCTGCTTTTCTGGGAAATGAGGAGAGCCGTGAACAACACCTTCCACTGTCTGCTGGAACATTCCCTTCTATTGTGTTTGCACGAGATAGAAACGACTTTGACCCAGGTGCACGCAGGGGGTCGGAGAGATACGGCTGAGCGTGAAGTCACTGCTGTCTTGTCCTTCAGGCAGTCCTGGGGGGTCCTGTGGGGAGGTGGGAGCCTGCATGACGGCTGAGAAACAGGAGGGGGGTCCCCGCTGGGGCTTCTGGTGAGACGCATGTGCGGACACAATGCCACTTCCTGGTCTTGCAGAGACAGCTCTTTGCAGTATTCAATCCAGCAGCAGGCAAATCTGAGGAGAGGACAAGGGTCTCACTCCTCAGGGATGATTTACCCACAGAGCAGCAGGGAAGATCCTGACTAAGCCGGTGTTTTTGCCCCTGTGAGCCCAGCTGAAAACATCATGAGGATCCTTGGGGTCTGTGTCTCTGTCCGGGACCCTGCACCAGGAGGACGGACACGCCAGGGTCCCGGGAGACGCCTCTGTTGCCCACCTTGTTCTGGGCCTTCTGCTCCAGCAGGCAGAGCAGGTCCTGCGGCAGTGGCTCCCCCAAGACCCCGACCAGGATACCTGGAGAACGGCAGGAAGCTGGACCCCGAAGGTGCACAACTTAGCATTACAGTCAAAGCCAGGGCTGGAGGCAAAAGAGCCCGGACTGCCACGCTCCTCAGCAGGGGAAGTGTGCTGTGCCCCGGCCTCAGGGAAAGCACCTTTCCCCAGCTCCGCTCAGCTCTTCCTCACAGATCACTCCTTCTATCCACTCTATCTGCTCGAGGACGTTGCAGACGCATCCAACTCAGCTTAACGCTGCCCCAAAGGCAGGTGGGGCTTGGCCTCAGATGCGCACATTGTAGGCCATGGCCCAGGTCACCCGTGTGTCCCAGGAGGCCGGAGAGGGCTCCCCGTGTGCTCTGTCCCACCTCACTCCAGGGCCCCCCGTGTCAGCAAGGCCCTCTGACCCCCTTTGCTCACCCCACACTGGCATTCCCGAGCCGACTCCCTCCTCAGTCAGCTCTGTCCTCAGGCCTTTGGTTTGGTCAGAGACAGAATTCCCTCTCCCCGGCGCCTCAGCCTCGCAGAGCCTCCTCCACGCCCTTCCTTCTGCCTCTCTCCTTGGGGCTGCTACTTAGCGCGCAGACGATTGTCTGAAGGGGTCTCGGGGACCAGATGGGGGCTGAGTCAACTGTGCCTCCAACACCCCCTGAAAGCAGGGAGGTGGGGGATGAGTGTGCGTTGGCCTAGGAAGGGGCCTGGGGGCCTACCAGGGTCCTCCGGCCTTACGGGGGGAGCAGCGTCTTGATTCTCCAGAAGGAAAGACGTCTGCGTTGTGGACAGCCCTCCCAGCTCTCGCCAGCCTCGCCTGTCCTGTGTGATGGCTTTGCTCCTCATCGGGGCGGGGAGAGGACACAGCTGACTCAGACGAGGGAGTGGGGAGGGCACCCTCGCTGCAGTGGGACCGTCCCTCTGCTGACTTAGGTTCGTCCACAGGCCCACCCCGGGAGACTTGCCCCAGACCCTGCTGTGACACTGCGTTTTCTCTCTGTTCGTCTGCTACCCAAACTGCCGTATTAGTCAGCTCAGGCTCTTGTAACAAAGTACCCCAAACCAGTGGCTTAAACAACAGAAATTACTGTCTCAGAATTCTGGAGGCCAAAAGTCGGAGGTCGAGGTGCAACAGGGCTGGTTCCTCCCGAGGCCCTTCTCCTTGGCGTGTAGACGGCATCTTCTCCCTGTGTCCTCACAGGTCGTCCCAGAGGGATCCGTGTCTGTGTCCTCTTCTCTTCTCACAACGACACCAGTCACACGGGATTAGGGGCACCCTGACGACCCCATTTTAACGTAATCACTTCATTAAAGACCCCATCTCCAAATACAGTCAATTCCGAGGTTCTGGGGTCAGGACTTAACATATCTTTTCCAGGGGATTCAGCCAGTGCTTGGTGTGGCCAACACTCGGGCGCGGGAGGCCGTGCACGGGGTCTGCACATCTAAGCTAAGCTGCTCAGAAGAGTCCCGACCACAGAGGGCCCTCTCCTTTCAGTCTGAACAATAAAGTCACAGACCCAGTCCTTCCGCCCTCCTAAGGGGACAGAAAGAAACGTGTGATTCCCACATTTTCTCTATTTTGGGTTCCATTAATCCATTTTCTTCTTCTCAACCTCAGAATAAAAAAGTTCCACACAGAATATTTTTTGTAGCAACAAGGAGTTGTTTTACTTCTCTCAGAAACCAGGATCTTTCTACCTGTACTGCGCATGTAACCCCATGCACCCCCGTGACATGGGCCGAACCCTGAGTTTTGAGGGGTGCAGGGAGGGAGAGAAAGGAGCCCTAAGGTTGTCCAGATTTTTTTTCCCATACCAAGGTGGTGTAGATTTACTTAACATCAACTGTTACAGTGGCAGGAGAGGGGAGATGACGTACGTAGAATTGCTGTTCACGTTCCTCAGCGTGTTTAACTGTCTCCCGCTAATCACTCCCCTCTGCACCAGCACACGGAGAGCCAGGCTGCACCACTGCGCGCCCTGCACAACCCGCTCTCTCAGCTGCCGGGCCGTGGTTCCATAAGGGCGTTAGAAGCCAAAGATACTATTATATAAGTGGGATTCCACCAAATTCTATCTTACACTGAAAACCCCATCAGCCCTGGCTGGGGAGTGAAGGGGGAAGGCGAGTCTGCCCTGGGGGATGTGCAAACGCAGCCTGGTCACCTCCTCCCTAAGTGTGGCTTTCCTGCAACCTCTCCCTGCTCCCTGAGGGCTTAGGGAACCAAACAAAGTGGGGAAAGTGGTTGGAAAGTCTTAGTCATCCTGGAAACTTGTTTATTTTCTTTTTTAAAAGGCTGGTTAATAACACGTAAGAACCAAATTTCTTCTTGCAAGTGTGGGTGGGTGGAGGGTGGTTATTTTTAAACGGTGACTAACTGTCTTCATTGTTAGTGTTTTATAAAAAACAACTTAACATAAAGAGTATTAAACACCAAAAGGGGCCGTGTTCTTGGTCTAACCCTGAAGTTGGCGTCTTCTGGCCACCTGAGCTTCAAGGCTGTCATCCCGCTATGTCCTGACTCCCCCTGGGTCTGAGAATCAACGCCATGCCTCGTGCACTAGAGCCGCCTCTCTTGGCCTCTTGGCAGGCCACAGCACACCCCAAGAAGGGACCTGCCCCCTGCAGCAGGCTAAGCGAAAACAAATCAACAAACAAAACCCAGTACCAGAAAGACCCTACATACACACTTTCCAAATGAACTTCACGTGCTTTCTGGATTACTTGTGGACCTAAAACAACCCACTTACCATCTCCCTTCTGCCTTCATCCTTCTCCTGAAGCTTCAGATGTGCCGACACCTGCAGGGGACAAGGATATTGGTGTGGAAGCAGAAGAGATGGCTGTCGGCAGGGCGAGCCTGACACCCCCACACCGTGGGCCCAGAGCCCCAGGGGCTCTCTGAGCTACGTGATGGCTACTGAACACCAAGGAGGTCTGGGCTTCCCACCGCCTTGGTTTAACACAGGGAGGGTCATAGGAGAGCAGTACGTGTCTGGGATGCTCCTGTTACCTCAGTGGAATTCTCTGCTGTGCCCACGAGAGAAGTTAGATTTGGGCGAGTTGGAGACATCAGGGCCTCACAGTCCTGCCTGGGCTGGGACCAGTGCTGTGTATTTAGGAATTCCACAAAACACCTGCTAAACCACGGATAGCTTGAAATTATGCACAGTGGGAGTATTTATGCCACAGAAATTGGCAAGTGCTACATGTCAGGACACCGTTTTTGGCTGCTGCTTTGTTTCGTTTGTTGAGAGTCTGTTTACCCCCACACCACTGGGCTCTTGTCCTGCCTGGTAAAACCCTGAGTAGCAATCACCGTGCCCACTGCCAGCCTTGGTTCTGCTTTTCCACTGCTGTGGCCTCGGCCAAACCAGAAGCCTCAGTTTCCTCATGGGCATGATGGTGAGGTGAAACCCTGTCCACCTCAGTAGCTAGTGGAGTTGCCATAAGGACCAAAAGACAAATTAAAGAGCAGGGGAGAGTGGCAAAGAGGTCCCAGGTCCCAGGGCGGCACAGGGCCGGCTGCCTGCTCTATGACACTGACTGCCACTTTCCCATCTGCCTGGTGATTGCAAGGGTCAGAAGTGGCTGTAAAAATGCACAGATGTCTGACATGGGATCAAGACTTGGCATGTCCTGCCTGCATGTGAGAGAGGATGTGGAGCCGTGACAGGTACCACAGCTTCAGGCTAAAAGTGTCTCTCAAAGGTATTGTGAAATTCTCAAAATCAAAGTCTCATTGCATTTAATGCTGAAGTAGATGTATTTCACAGCAGAGTCTGTTGACAAGGTAAATGTGGGTTTCCCAAGGTGCAGGAGTGATTCCGAAATCAACAGTGTGTGTATAAAGCAGGTGTTTACTGCATGCACGGAACAGGAGCACCAGGGCAGAGGAAAACTTCACAGGCGGCTGCTCCTCCTGGTCTATCTGCAGACTCCTCACGAGCCTGCCGTGCCCCGTCTGAAAGCCCATTTGGAAGCCAGATAGATAATCAGGGCTGCCCAGCGCACACCCCCCTGGGACACCTGTGGAGAGGTGTCCCCTTACCTACAGAATACACAGTACCCGGGAAGATGAGTGAGAGCAACCCTGCAGGCCCTCTCTCTGTTTCCCCACAAAGCAGGTCAGGGAGCAGATCACATATCTGAAAACTTAACCTGCTTCTCTTTGCTGAGCTAAGAATGCCTTGGAATTGCCCTCACATGAGATGCTGCATGGCTGCCAGAACAGGCTGAGGACATGCCCTAAGGTACCAGGAGAGGCACGGAGGCCAGGGGACCAAGAGAAAGCAGAAAAACAAACAGCTCCCCACACAAAGCAAGCCATGGTCTGTGACCAGAGCTGCAGACTGATCTTCCAAATCTCCTTTTAGTGGCAGGCATTCTAGTGGCCTCCACTGCCCACAGTTAGGTCTGGCTGGTCTGGGTCACCATGGGTTGGGCCTTTTTAAAAAGCAGCCCTGGGAGCCCAGAGTCATGGCACTTGGCTGGGTCGTAGTCTGTTTGGAGCACAAGCAGCTGTTCTAGAAGCCTAACATACAGGACTCCACCCGGACCCCTCTGCAGCCCCCGGAGATGAAGGACTTGACTGGAGACGCCATGGGAAGACTTACTAGGAGTGAACAGCAACAGTGACCGAGTTGTGATGACAAGGAGGATTGAGTGCACGCTGGGACTCCACCCCTGCTGTCCCTGCATTGTCCCATGCAATACTCAAACCAGCCCCATGCTGTCTTACAGAGGAGGAAACTGAGGCTTCGGGGGGAGGTAAACCAATTGCCTCGTGAGGAAGTTGAGCTTGCAGTTAAAGGTGCCCCTTGTGAGTCAAAGAGGTCTGCAGCTGTGTGACCCTGGATCCACTGCTTATCTCTTGGCGGCTGCGTGTCACACGCACTTTCCGGAGCTGACATATCTGGTGACTGTGTAGAGCTATGTGCACGCAGGGCCTGGGACCCAGGAGGGCTCTGCAATTGCTGGTTTCATTCCCCCACCTGGCAGGCAGGTGAGTCAGAGGATGAGACCTTCAGGCCCTGACCAAGGCATCAGGTGAGCTGGGACTTGGGCCAAAGACACAGAATGACTCAAGTATGGCTGCCGGGAAGAAAAGAGCCACGGCCAGCAGGGGGATAGGATTGTGGTCGCCCTGGAAATGACCACCCAAGTCAGTTGGGTCAATAATCTTCTCAGAAACTTGACCCCGACTTCACCTAACAAGGTCCATTAGAACTCTCGGTCTGGGGGTCTGTATTTGATGAAGCTGTCCAAACAGCAAGCGGTGTCAGAACTGCACTGGAGGAGGCAGGTGCTGACAGCGTGCAAGCGGCCTGGCAGAGCCCCCCAACCACCGTGGGTGGGCACTCAGCCAGCACTCTGTCTAATGCGGGGCGGGGGGCCGGCCGGGTGGCCGGAGCTCAGGCTGGGGGGCGGGGTGGGGCTCACCATCATGGCCTCCTGCACGGTGAGATGAGGCAGCAACATGTCGTCCTGCATGATGTAGCATGACACCTTCCGGAAGCAGCGCAGGTCCCGGGGCATGCCGTTGATGAGCACAGCCCCTTTCATGCCTGTCTCCCTGCAGAGCCAAGAACAAGGGGAGCTGTCATCCTGGCTCTTCTGCTCCTCTGCCTCCGGGGACTGGGCAGTGCAGCCAGAGAGGTGGCTTCCCTCCCTGAATCTTCCCAGCTGAACCAATGGCCACAGGGACCCTGAGGGGAACCCAGGGACCAGAAACCCAGGCAGCACCACAGCAGTCTGGAGGAAGGAATTGCACGAAGTACCTCTCAGGGAAGAGGAAGCCATGGATGAGGCCCCTGTGGTTTGGCATATTTATACCAAGTGTAATGGCTGCACTTGCTTTACCTACCAACCCAAGATACAAAGGGATGCTCCTGTATGCAGCCACAAGGTCAGGATGTGCACTCCCTGGCTTCACAGGGGTTTGTGAGATTGGCTTCTGCACAATTCTGTGCATACCCCAGGCTGTACCAGCTGCCTGAAGGCCAAAGACTCCTGCGGTCAGGTCAGGGAAGGAATGCCAGCAGAATCTTGAGCTCAGGTGGTTCAAAGAGAAGGGGACTGGGCCCCGGACTTGCTCAGACAAGTGGGTGGCCCTTCTCCACCAGGGAGAATCCTCTCTGACCACAGTGGGCCGGTTGAGAGCCTCCCCCACTGTGCTAATGCCATGCACCTCTGCCACCTGCTATTATTCTGGCTGCATCAACTCAGCCTGGGCACTGGCGCTCGCCACAGGCAGTCTGCCCTCATGTGCTTCTGTTAGGTAGGGATGAGGGTATGCAGGTGGCAGGGCAGGCGATAGGGGGATGTGGTCAAGGGCTGAGCGTCTGGACCAATAAAAACAGAGAAAAGAAACCACAACAGCAAGAACTTGAGGTTAGAGACTTTTCCTAACCGGGAGCACGTGCAGAAGTTAAGAGCCTATGGCCAAAGGTGACTTTCCCTCATTAACATACATTAACATGGTAAAAATCACACCTAGCGTCATGACAGTTCCAGAGCCAGCCATACAAGGACAGAAAGTGGAAGGGTACCAATTCTAGGAATTCCCCACCCCTTTCTCGGAGGAATCGTGAATATTTCACCCTCAGCTTAACATAGAATTAGGGAACCAACATAAAAGGGGAAATCTTGTTAAACTCAGGGTCTTTTCCACTCATGGAGACAGACCTGATACTCTTTCTGGGACATGTTCTCACTTTACTTTTGCTTTGTAAGCTTCCTGTTTCCTGCGGTAAAGCTGCTTGTGTGAGTTGCTTGTGTCTGTCATCACTCTGTCGCACCAGCCTGGCTTGTGGTTCTTCCGAGCCAGGAACCAAAGAACCTGGACAGCTCACTGTCATAAAACCAACCCTGACACTTCTAAGGATCCGATTGTTCCAGCCCTGCCTCCTAGATGCTATGGGGAACAGAAACACAGGAGAATCTACTGGGACTACTGGAACCATGGTGGTTTCCAACTCCGTTTGGCCCATGACTGTGGCTGTGGGCCTTGGGTCGGTCCCTTCTCTCCTCCAGGCAACGGGCCGGGACCAGCCGGCTCTCTGGGATGCCCAGGCCTGGAAGCCCCGTGGTCCCGGGCTGGCCTGAGCTCCAGGAGGCCCAAGCACCCTCCAGGGCTGCCAGGAGCTGTGGGTGCGTGATGTGCTGAGAAACGGTAGCCCCCACAGAAAATACTCCACTCTCCTCCGGCCCACTCATGACTATGGGTGTTGAGAATTTGGCTTTAACCTTTAGATGTGAATGTAACAGGCAGGAATTTGTCAGAAGTGAAATGTTTTTAACCCTAATTTCTGGCATTAAGGAGTAATTCAGAAGCTCTAAGGAAAAGGGTGATATTTATCTTTTTTTCAGTAAATGAAATTATTATTATTACTATTTGCTAAAGTTAGCAAGTAGAACCCATGAAAACTGAAAAGAACTGGCTTTAAGAGAGCATTTTTAAAAATACTTCTAAAGATTCTGTTTTCTAATCATTCACAAATGAGTGACATCGGGCATGACATCAAGGATTGTGATGTCCAGACTTCTAAGCAATCAGCATCACCACAAGCCCCAGCCAAGCAGTTCTCATGCTCTTCTGAAAACGCCCATCCCACTTTCCAACTTGTTCTCTCGGAGTCCCCTGTCGTCTCTCTACCTGACCTTGGCCTTCCTACTTCTTCCTGTCCCGGAAGGGTGGGCCATAGGCTAAGGTCCTTCCGGTGCTGCCTCGCCTGCTCTGCCCACGACCCTTCTCCCTGAGCATCCACTCACCACCCTTCACGTGGCCGTCAGCAGGTGCAGCCTTTCCGTGTCACTGTCTTCCCTGGGCCCTGTTTCCTTTACAGATTTCAAAGCTTCTTGATGCTAAAACCCGCTCGTGCGTCCTGGGAGCCTGTGTGTACAGAACCTTCAGAGGCTACTGCTGCGGCCCACAGAATGCTCAGGGGCGACGGAACTGCCTGAAGTTGCTCCACTGATCACACTGTTGGCCCAAGTCCTGGGTGAGAACTCCGCTCCCTACGCAGGGCTGCTCACCTGTACCCAGCCAGGATGTTCATGAGGGTGGACTTCCCAGCCCCGGAAGGACCCATGATGGCAACCAGCTCGCCACTGCTGAATTTCCCAGAAATTCCTTTCAGAAGGGTCTTGTATCCTGCAAAAAGCAGATCATATTCATTTCCTCACTATCACAGGATTCATTTTGTTTTGCCCCCAATATAGTAAATATGCAGACACACAGGTACACTTGATCACAGAACCAAGGCCAAAGGCAACTTTTGTCATGCCATGGTATAAAACGCTGCATTCTAGGCAAGAAAACGAATCTTATGTCTTAGTTCCCCACCAGGGATGGCTTACTCCCCCAGCTGCATTTCACGGGTTGTGATAATGACCACTACCAGTGCGTGTATAATGTTTTAGAGCTTACAGAGCACTTTCCCACTCATTATCTAGCCTAGAGGACCCCACCCTTCCCCTTTCAGGATGAGGAAACGATGTCCAGTGAGCCCGGGGGACCTGCCCAGGCCCTGCAGCTGGTGTGAGCAGATCCTAACCCAGAGCTGCACCACTGGCTAGGCTGTTTCTCCCCCGTGGTACACACGTGCCTGTATTAATTAAACAATGCACTTATTTCATTTATAAATTACTTATTTAGACTTCATGTATGTATATGAGTATAAATTATTTACATGCAATTTATTTATAAATAATCACTTTAAAATTAATCAATACATTATTAATTCCTTAATTAATAATTAAAAGAGATTACCATTTTGCAGTCACATCAAATTGCTTTAGAATTTCTGCCAAGTCTCCATCTGAGAGCTTTATAAAAGGGAAAAAGCTACATATCCCAAGCAAAGCCACATTAATTTATTTTCAAGTAGACTATTTAAATATGCTATAAAGAATAAAATAGAAGCAACTGGATGCATAGATAATGACTCCCAATTCAGAGACATTTTTCAGTGTCATATCAGATCAGAATGAACCCGTAAATGATCAGGAATCATGTAAGTACATTTTTAGCACCCAATATAATGCTTCAAGGGACCTAATGAGACAGGAACTTGTGGGGTGCTTGGTCCATCCCTACTTTTAGACTTTCTCCCCAGTCACTGCTGGGCACCCAAACCTGTGCGTTTGTGAGAGCCCTGCACCAGGGGAGTGTTCCTTCCTGCTGTCGTCCTGTCTTTCAGAGATGGGACACCTGAGCATTCCACCCTGTCATCAGGTGCTGCCTTAATTTGGACGGGGAGTCCCTGAGGTCTTGTTTAAGAGAGGCAGAGAGAAGCGGAAGCCAGGCAGGAAGCTGGTGGCCCTGCGATTCTGACTCATTACGGAGAGGAGGGTGGCTGTTGCCCCAGGGAGGGCCAAGAGAGTCGTCCCAGTGGGAAAAAGGGCACAGGAACAAAGGGATGGGGCCGGAAGAGCAGCTCAGAGCTGCAGAACCCAGCTCCTGTGAGTGGAAGGTGGGTGGACATGGCTGGCAATCACGCGGCACGGGAGAGAGGAAAGAGATGCATGGGGGAGGGTGGGGACCCCAGAACAACTTTCATGTCTGGCCACAGCTGCCCCTCCTTGGACAGACGGACAGAAGAGCTGCGGACAACAGAGACCCTTCCTCCACAAGGGTGAGCTCCCAGCACGATGGAGCGCCGGGGCCTGGGGCAGGCACTTTGGGGACCCTGCCCCCCAGGGGACACACATGACATCACCGAGGGAGCACTGCTCATTACCACCTCCTGTCTATTCAGGCCGGAGTTGGGGTAACTCCAGAGCAAATCCTCCCTTATGCTGTTTCTTCTCAAAGTCCTGAGCTGACCCCCAGCTGGGCCCCCCTAAACCTGAAGCTGCCTGAGGATGCAGTCACGGAGCTGACCACTGGCTGTTTGGAGCCCAGGCATGGTCTGTACATGGTCATGACCCCCTGAGGGCAGTCTCGAACCTGGTGGCTCTGAGAAGGCCTTTCCCACAGCCCCAGGGCAGGGGTACAGCTGCAGGGCTCTCAGCTCTGTCATGCCTGGGGCTGGCCCTCGGTGGTGGGATCCACGATGGGGCACCAGATGACAACACTGGCCAGAGGAAGCTCACACAGGCTGTGACGGCCACCACCAGGACCCCAGGAACAGGACGATGCAGATACTGGGAGCATTCAGCCCTCTCACAGGAAAAACAGGCAGGAGGTCTATATGGGTCTTGCCGTTTACAACTGCCAAACTGGAATGTTGAGGTCTGTCCCCCAGGGCTAAGCTGAAGACCATCTGCAAGTTATGCTGCCTGGAGACACTGACGGTTCTCGCCTCGCGGAGGGATGTTGGCGCCCAGGGTACCAGGGCGTGGGTGTGGCAGCAGCTGCAAACGGTCCTCTCCACGTGGCCCTCGTGGGGTCCAGCAGGGGACACAAGACCCAACTTGGGGTTGCATTTCTCTAATATTAGAAAATTGTTTTTCTTTAAACATAAAAAAAGACATGCATTTGGGGATTGAAGAATCTTAAAAGTGGCATTTTTAAGAAACAAAGTCGAGTAAACATCAGTTTGCCCTGCTCTGGGACAGCCAGGTTTGCAACAGTGACCCTGTGCATGTTTAGAAGTGGGTCCCAGCGTGAAGCTGAGGGCCCGGGAAACACCAGCCAGAGGCTGTCCTGTTGTAGTTGGGTGTCTTGAGTATCCAACACATGCACATCTCTCTATTTATGAAATCATCTTCACCACAGAGCCTTGTGTTTGGTTCCCTTTACAGAAATCTAAACTGAAGATGGGACCATCTCAACCCCCTGCCCTACTTTCTCGCCTGTGAGTTCTGCTCAGCCCACTTCTTGGAATGACAGATACGCCACCTGCCTTCCTGTCCTGTAGGCTCTTGTCCATGTGGTACTTGCCCTGTGCTGTTTTCTTGTTGGGACAGGGAGCACCCACAGGATAACAAGTGTGAAAACCACGCAAGAGGCAGGGCCACCAAATGCCCACCAGCCTGACACAGGGTGCCTGAGTACAGGCTTTAGACAGCCAGACCAGACCCTAGATCAGACCCAGAGCAGACCCTAGACCAGACCCTACACCAGAGCCTACACCAGACCCAGATAAGATCCTAGCCCAGACCCTAGACAAGACCCAGACCAAACCCAGACCAGACCCAGACCAGACCCTATACCACACCCTAGACCAGAACCCAGACCAGACCCCAGACCAGACCCAGACCAGAACCAAGGCCAGACCCTACACCAGAACTCAGACCAGACCCCAGACAGAATTAGATACAACCAAGACCAGACCCAGGACCCCAGACCAGAACAGCCAGACTAGAATCCAGGACAGAACCCAGATGGAAACCACAGACCAGAAGCCACAGTGTCAGGCCAGACCGGGTCAGCCTCTGTGGGCCTGGGTGGAGGAGGGGTCTGCTCTCCATTTACCTTTCATCACTGCCCTTCCCTGCACTAACCCGTCTTTATCCACTGCTGTGTTCTCTCTGAGCATTGCCTGCTAAGAAGAAACAATGCAGCTTAATGCATTTTTGGGGCACATAAACCCACAGTCAATTAATCAAAGCAAAAAAGCCATAAGTTCAACTAGGGCCCTCTGAGAAATGGAAAGAAACAGGAGTTGAGGGGCACCGAGAACCAGAGGAGAGAATGGGGTCCGAGTGGGGCCCTGGGCGCCAGACACCAGCTCAGGAATTAGTTCCATAAGTGACATTGGCAGATTACATTTCTTCTCAGGGTCCTAATGCCAACACGTGTGGAAGAGGGAACTGGACGACATGATTTCTGGCATCCTTAGTTACCCTAGAAAGGAAACAAGCACTCAGTGACCCTGTGAAAATCCTCATTTCTTAATACAAAATGTGGGGGACTCAGCAATGGGCCCAACTGGCAGTCCTGGGGCTATGCGTGTCCCCAGAGGGGGGATAGAGAGGGGAGGATGGCAGAAGTGTGCTCCAGGTGGGGCAGTGACAGACTGTCCTGGTGCCACAGCCCTAAGTGATCAGAGAAGAGCAAATGCCTTGGGATGCTCCAAAGACAACCTTCAGGGTCTCTCTCCATCCCTTGTATGGTTTGTCCCCTACGATCATGCCTCCTTGGGTGGACGGGGGCCAGGCATGCTGGTCCTGCGTAGCTACTCACTATAAAAGGAGCATTGGAAGAATCTTAATCCTGAGCCCCCCATAAAAGTTCTGAGCATAATCAGATTCCACCTTGGCTGTATTTCACACTGCAATTCACCTCAAATCCCCTGTCAAATCGAAACTGAGAACAAGCCCACTTAGCCCCACTGGAGAGAGAAGGCTGCCCAGACTGGGAAGACCACAGACCCACCTCTCAGATAACAGTGATGGGCAAGCTGTAGTATTGCCTGGGGAGGCTGCCATTGCTAAGGTGACAGCTGGTGCATGCTGGATGCCACGTACTGCCAAGGTGGAGAGAATGTCTCCAGGCCGCCCCTGCCCACTGTCCTGGGCCTGCTGACAGTCGGCTGAGTGGACCAGGGGTGCACATCTGGAAAATCTGAGAAGTCAAGGAGTCATCGGGCAGCCCCTGGGGTGTGCTGGAGTGTGTCACTTTCCCAGGCTGCCCTAACCAAGCATCACAGTATGGGTGGATTATCCTCTTACAGTTCTGGGGGCCAGAAGCCCTAAATGAAAGTATCAGCAGGGCCACACTCCCTCTGAAGGTGCTGGGGGAAGATCCTTCCCTGCCTTTTCCAGTTCCCGGCAGCCACAGGCAGTCCTTAGCTTGTGGCTGCGTCACTCCCATCTCTGCCTCTGTCTTCATGTGGCCTTGTCCCAATGTGTCTGTGACTCTGTGTCCAAATTTCACTCTTCTTATAAGGACACCAGTCATTTGGATTACGGGTCCACCCTACTTCAGTGCTACCTCATCTTCACCAATTCCATCTGAAATGACTCTATTTCCAAATAAGGTCACATTATTAGGTACCAGGGGTTAGGACTTCACCATATCGTTTCAGGGGACACAGTTCAACCCATAATGGAGTGATGCTAGAGAGACTGAGATGTCACCCTGGGCTGTCGCGCTGGGAAAAGCCTCCAGGACGGAATTAACCTGCCTCAGCGTGAGGTCCATGAGGGCCAAGCACTCTGGACTCTGTGTTCAGGGTGGAGCCCTGCCCAAGCACAGCTGCCACATCTAAGGACCCCTGGGGGTTCTCGGAAAGACACGTGAGGCTGTCCCTCCCAGGGGCGAGGGACCAGCAGGTGCTCCTCACAGCGTGAGCGCCAAGCTGGCTCTGGTCCCCAGGAGCTCAGCCACAAGGCTGGAGCAGGCCTGAGGGCTGAGCCCCTGGAAGTCCCTCCCACAGGAGACCCCAGGAGAAGGTGGCTCCAAGGCACATGCTCTGACCTTCCTGTCCTCAAGGAAAGAGGTGTGGGCCACGGGGGGCAGGGGGTGGGAAGGAGGCCGAAGGAGCAGGGCACAGCTCCCACCCTCACCACCTGCCGTCACGGGCAGAAACCGTGAGAGCTCACGGCCCCAAGGTCAAAGACGAGGCTCTGCCTTCCTCACACCTTTCCCAGTGCTGCCAACGTACCCCCACGACTGGCTCCACCCTGCTGACGGGCCCCAGCAGGACCCCAAGATCACCCCCAAAGCACACCAATGGGGCCTCCCCAACCCCATGTAGCTCTCTCTCCTCTCTCTTCGTCTCCTTCCCTCCTTCCCTCCTCTCTCTCTCTGTCTCTTTCTGTCTCTGTCCCTCTGTCTCTGTCTCTCTCTGTCTCTATATCTCTCCATCTCTGTCTCTGTCATCTCTCTTTTCTCTGTCTCTGTCTATCTCTGTCTCTGTCTCTTCCTCTCTCTGTCTCTATATCTCCATCTCTCTCTGTCTCTGTCTCTCTGTCTCTCTCTCCTCTCCCTGCCTTCTCTCTTCTTGGCTGGCGTCGTCCGAGGAGCAGGACCTCACCTTTCCATCTCTGAGTGTTCAGCCCTGGCCCAGTGCAGACACTCGTAGTGTTGCTGAATGAATGAACGGATGGGTAGATGTTTATAAACCATGTAGATAAAGGCATTAGTAACATTCCAAACTAAGTGAAGACTAAAGAGTTGCCCGAGTTGTCCTTCCGTACAAGCTGCTTTTAGAACGTCAGAGATCAGAGACAGCCTGTGCACACGTGCTGAATTTCAGTGCTCAGGAGCTGAAAGGAGGTGGCATCAGGCCAAGACTGCATCTCCGGAAGGCCGACCAGCCAACCCCACCGAGCACCTGGGATGAGCCCCCGCACCTGACAACTGCCCCAATGCACGTCTTATTTTGCTTCTGGCTTTATTATGGCCCCTGGAGGCCCCAAGAACATCAGCTCCACGAGGGTGTGGCCAGGACTGACCTCTTAATCACCACGCCTGAGTGCTGGAGCAGTGCCTGGCGCGTGTGGTTACTGAAAAGAAATATTCGTGAAGCTGATGAGCAGAAGTTGGGCTCTTGGCACAAGTGAATCCAGAGGACAGCTGTGTCTCAGGCATCACCACTTGCCTCAGCACCTCTTCCCACGCCTCCCTCCCAACAGGGCAGACCCCTCTGGGATGCGAGCCATCAGGCAGTGCCCAGGGGCTTCTGCAGGTCTAGCCTGCCCCTGGGCACTGCCTCCTCCAGGTCTAACCAAAGGAGCGACTTACTTCTGGCATTGTGTTTTTGTAGAGCCAGTAACGTCCCTCTGACTTGTGTTGTGTAAGCATAAACCCCTCCCCAAGCGGACGGCACAGAAGTCACCAGTAAACCCTTGGATAAGGGCAATCAAGATGTGCACATTGTCTTCATTTCAGAGTAATTACGTTTTGATGCAAAGTTTACTGAGGTCCCCAGATTCAGATCAAGAAATGGGACATAACCCCTAGGAGCCCCAGGACCCCTCCCTGCCACTTCAGGTGTGATTGCTTTCAAATCTTAAGTAGAATGCAAAGTGTTGAATTTTAAGCAGAGGGATATACTTTCTTTCCCAAAACAAAGAAAAAAAAAGACAGTTTCCTCCCATGGAAATCAAGACAACCCTCCTTTGTG
Source organism: Daubentonia madagascariensis (assembly GCA_023783475.1). Lineage (NCBI taxonomy): Eukaryota > Metazoa > Chordata > Mammalia > Primates > Daubentoniidae > Daubentonia > Daubentonia madagascariensis. The sequence continues at coordinate 9,644,465 of JAKFHU010001482.1, read as the reverse complement.
CATGGAAAGATCAAGGAGCCCCTCTCAGATGGGAAATCGCTCCCCAGTAATCCCGTGAGCTCCTGTTTGCTGCCAAGGTCGGGCTACGCCCTCGACAGCGCCTGGGATGAGCTGCTTCTAGCCTAGAATGTATTTCAGGAAACCATCAAGAAGCAGAATACACCGACCTTTTACTTTTGCTGTTAACTGACAGTGTCTTACAAAGAGAACTGGTATCTGTCAACATCTACAAAGAGTCTGGGGACACAGGGCAGTGTGACTCGGGGGTGGGGGCAGTTTTTCTCATTTTGTAGAAATGTGCCCTGGAAGGAGAAGGGCAGATGACCTAGCCCAGTCCTTCCTCAGGGCAGCGGCCGAGTGCCATGGAATGGCCAGGGGTGGGCTTGCGCTTACTTGGGGTGGGCAGGACACCAGCTTAGCTCATGTCATTCTGCTTATGCCTCATGCAGCAAGCAGAGTACTGAGTCCTTCTGCACATTTTGCAGAGGACACACAGGGCTCAGAGAGGGTTAATGACATGCCCAGGGCCACACAGGGGGTTGGAGGAGGAGCCAGGATTCCAACCACTTGGGCCAAACCCGGAGGCAGAGGCAGAGGTGGCTCTTGCACCAGGGCCACAGTGCCATCCCTGCAGGGCAGTTCCTGGGTCAGGGCGGGGCTCCCCCCCCACCTCCTCCTGTGAGCAGGCGTGTTCCCACTGAGTCGAAATGGTCAGCTCAATCCAGGAATGTGCATTTAATCTGCTATTGCATGAAATATGTAGCAGAGGATGAGAAGAAGTTACATGGGTCGCCAAAGGCCAAGGCTACCCTGTGGGAGGGGGCGGGGCAGCTCCCCGCAGGGATGCAGTGAGACGTTCCAACAGCTGCGGCCCTGCAGCTTCCTGTGTCCATTTGAAGAGCTCTTCACTCATCCACTTGACTGTATCCTTCAACTTCTTTTTCATGCCACAAAATATCCTCAAAAAAAAAAAAGAGTCTTGCCAGGGTGTGGGAAGGTCTTCTGTCCTTTAGGGAGGACTCAAGCCCTGTTTATACTAAGGACCCCTTGCAGCCTCTGCTAGGAAATTTACATGCCCAAGCCAAATGGATGCCCCCATAGCTACTTGTGACAGAAACCTCTCCTGCCACCTGCCACGGCTGCCCAACAACAAAGGGACCTGAGCCCCTTAGGAAGCATTAGGCCCCCAATCCTGGTTACCTGCCGAAAATAATAAGCAAGCAACTCACTCACTCAGGTGTCATCTAAAGGCTGGGTTTGGGAAGGGCCGGCTGTTTCTAGAGAGAGCCCGGGTGGGCACGCCCCGAGTCCTGTTCCCCAGCTGCACCAACAAAGGCGTGTTGTCTGGCTGTGCTGGGCTGGGCCGGGACCAGGTGAAGTGGGTGCCTGCAGAGAAGCAGGGCCTTGTTTTGTGGCTGCCCAAATGTCAAATGCCACACTGACAGTGCAGTGTTCTGACCTCTCTGGGAGCTAAGTATGCCATAAACACAACTGAGGATAAACAACAGGGACAACAAGTCATCCCGTGTTCATAAAGCTCTGCAGACAGAGGCCACAGAGCGTTTTACAGTCTTTGTTCATTCACTCACCAGACAGCTTGCCAATGTGGCGGGGCCAGACAGAACGTTCCTCCTCTTAGCCTCATGGTGAGAAGATATGTCTGGCCATAGATGGGGAGTCCCTGATATGCAGTGAGAAGCTCAGGTCTTCGGTAGGGAGAGCAGGAGAGGGGCTGCCCTCGTGCACCTGCAATTCTGTCCAGTGACTCCAAGAGGAGTCTCTAGTACTGCCCTGTCATTTTCCCAGTGGGGGACAGTCTCTCCCACACGTGAGACCATCATGCACAGACTGACCCTTCTCACCAGCCCACCCCAGAACTCCACATCCATGAGGTCAATTTTCCAACTACAAAAATCAAAACATTGTTGTCACTGGCCTGACACAGCAGGATGTCTGAAATCCCCTCACAAACGCCTCTCTGTTTGGTCAACAGCAGCCACAGGCCTCCAGTGAGCTGCCTATTGCGGGGGGCAGTGGGGGCCTCCCTCTCCCCTGGGTTGGAAGGAGAGAGGAGGCAGGAGAAGGGGAGGGAGGGAGGGACGCAGCTGCAGGGAGGAGCCCCAGCTCACATCCATTGGAGTGGGGGTCATTTTCTGGGTCTGTTTTCAGTTTCTGGGATGTCTCTAATTTTTTTCTTCCTGCTGATGGATATTTTGCTGCTCCTTGGCAGGAGCTGGGGTGGAGTTGAGCACAGCAGCTGAGAAGGAAATGAGCAGTCAGTCCTGCTTCCCCACATCATCTCTAGTTGGTATGCTGGGAGGTGTTAGTGGGCTTGGACCAACAACCCTGCCTCTTCCTAAGCTGGGACCTGTGGTAAGTGACAAATCTTCCAGCTGCCCTGCTCAGGCAAACACCCCTCTCTGAGTCACTGTGCTTGATGGATTGCACATACATGGCTCCAGCAATCCTGCCAGTTTTATAAAGTGAGTGACACTGAGGAAAGCACAACAAGGTCCACTCCTCAATGGCTGTGTCCTGTACCCATTGTGGTAGTTCTGGGGCCTACACAGTGCCCCAGCCAGGGAGCCCTCAGCAAACACCCCTCGAGTGGATGGCCCACGACAAGGCTTGAGCCCTCTAGGCCAGGCATCGGCACACTTTTTTCGTAAAGGGCTGAATCACAAGTGTTTTAGGTTTTGTGGGACACACAGTCTGTCACCACCACTCAGCTCTGCTGTTTTGCAAATGCAAAAGCTGCCAAATGTACATGAATGGGCATGGCTATACTGCAGTGACACTTCACTTACAAAACAGGCAGAGGGCAGATCTCGTCCCCAGGCTGTAGTTTGTTGACATTGTTAGGGACAGGTGCAGGTTGGCCGTGCTAACCACAGGAGGAGAGGACGGGGCCAAAGTGAGGAGGCCAATGAGCATCTAGAACCAAACCCACAATGGCAGGAACTTGAGGTTAGGGACTTTTCCCAGCCAGGAGCATGTGCAGAAACTAAGAGTACATGACCAAAGGTAACCTTTCCCCCATTAACATACATTAGCATAGTAAAAATCACACCCTTGACAGTTTACAAATGTCATGGCAACCCCTGGAAGTTACCCTATAAGGATAAAATTGGGGAAGCCCTTAGCTCCAAGACCTCTCCTCCCTTTTCCCAGAATAATAATGAATATTCTGCCCATGACTTAGCATATCATAAGGTGTAGACATAAAAGTAGAAGTGTGTTAAGACCCCAGGGTCTTCTACACTCATGGAGACAGACCTGTTTCTCCTCTGGAAACATATTTTCACTTTGTATGCTTGAAGCCTGCAATAAAAGCTGCTTGTGTGGAAGTGCTAAGTGTCTGTCGTCACTCCATCACACTGGACCTGCTTGTGATTTTTCCAAGCAAGGAGCCAAAGAACCAGGACAACACCTCTCCGACACAATCACACCTGACAACATCAGCTCCAGAACTCTGGAGCTGGGTTTGGCCAGCACCAGTGACATCTGGAAACATGACTCCTACCAAGTTGTATCTCTCAGGTAGGGCATTTGCAAAGTCAAAGGAAAACCAGGTAAGGAGGGGGTGCACCACTTCTTGGGGGAAGACAAGATGTGAAAACAGAACTGAGGCAGGTCTGAGAGAAAAGTAAGCTTGAATCTGCACCCAGGAAGCAGGAAGGACATTGACTACACCCTCAGGAGCTTGGAACGCTGTGGTTCTCCAGCATTCTGGAACTAACTGCTCAGCCTCCCCTGGCATGGAAGGGACAGGCTGTTGATGTGCCAGCTGGTAAGGAAAGCTGCAGAGGGGCTCTTCTCCCAGCACTCCAAGACCTCCCCCGTGCTGTCCTAATTAGGGAACAACTGCTGCCACAGCCTCCAGAGCCACCCGCAGGGACAGCAGCATCGGAAGTCCTAGAAGCAGCTGCTGGCAGGTGTTCTGCTCCTGTGGGAGCCAGAGGAAAGGCAGATCTCAGAGCCCATTCTCCAGTGGGATGTTCTAGCTCGCATCTCCAAAACTCAACCAGGTGCACCAGGAACACATCCACTGCAAATCCCAGGGTGAGTTTTAGGCTCCGAGCTTTGGGGACTCAGGGTGAGGTGAACTCCAGGTGGAGGGTCTTATGCTCTACCTCACTGTGTTGGGCAGAAAAATGCCCCCCATCCCTGGAACCTGTGAATATGTTCTCCTACATGGCAAAAGGATCTTTGCAGAGGAAATTAAATTCAGCATCTTGAGATGGAGAGATCATCCTGGATTATCCAGGGGGGCCTGATATAATCACAAAGGTCTTCATAAGGGAAAGAGGGAGGAGGAGAGTCAGACACGGTAGTGAGAGATATGACAAGGGAAGCAGAGGTCAGAGACGGACGGAAGGAGAGATCTGCAGAAGGTACCCTGCTGGCTCTGAAGGTGGAGGAAGAGGTGACAAGCCAGGAATGCAGGTGGCCTCTAGAAGCAGGAAAAGGCAAGAAAACAGATTCTCCCCTGAAGCCTCCAGAAGAAACACAGCCTGCTAACCCCTTGATTCTGGACTTCTGACCTCCAGAACTCTAAGCACCAACCTAAATTACAGAGAGAGAAAGGGCAGCTCTGCAAAAGAAAATGAGATTCATTTGCGAGTAAGCATTACAATGGGAATACAGTGGGCGTATCCAGGGAGCTAAAGAAAGACAAACGTTTTAAGGGAAAATCAGGAGGATTACACAATCGTTTTGAGACAATTATCCTTGGCTACAAGGATCAATAACAAGGGTGGTGTCAGTCCAAGGTTGGACAGGCAGTTACTGGGCACATGTCCTTGCAGAAGTATTTTTTTGTGTGTGTAAGCCTGAGATGGCCTTTGTGCAGGGTTGTGGTTTGTGTAGAGTCTTTTGTGATAGTTCTTGTTATCAGGAGTATGTGTGTGAGAACCTCCCTTCATGGCCTTTCCTGGCTCCATTTATCAGGGCTTGACACAACTGACTCCATTTTGATTCTGACAACTTTCACATAAGATAAATGTGTGTTGTTTGAGGTCACCAAGTTTGTAATAACTTGTTATAGCAGTCATAAGAAACTCATACCCTCACCCTGCCCACACCTGCTCTCGTCCCTCCCTGGCCTCCCAGCTCCTCTCTGAGGGACCCGCTTCCCTCAGAAGATAGCTTCCCTTCCTCCTACACCAACATTAGGTAAAAGTTATACTTTTTAGCCAGAAAACCTACACAAGGGGGCAGTTCAATGGAACAGCTCATTATTCTGAGAAGGACACCCCATGTTGTTCTAGAAGAAATGAGAGCCGTCATCTTGCAACTCTGCCAGGAGTCCTTCAATCTAGCATCATTCTTGGACTTTCTGTGTAGTCCAGTAGGCACACAGCCTGATTAGAACACGTCCCCAGTGTAGACATTTCATGATGGGGCAAAAGCAGCAGACTGAGATCTGCACTCTGACATGTGAAAAGTAAATGGTTGGCCTTAGAGGTTCCCTGGGGACCTCCAGAGGGGAAAGAGAAAAATGGTAGGAGGTAGAGGCAGCCCAGGGCCTCCCTACAGCCATGCTCAAGGCTAGGCAGTGGACATGGACAGGCCGTCTACCTGTCCTGGCCTCAGTTTTCCCATCATAAAAGAAGTCACCTCTCCAAAGTCCCTTCCAACACTAGAATCCACTAGGTGTGACTCACACATGGCTTGAATTTCTTTCAACAGACAACCAAACGGTGGCTGAGGCTGGTGCTCAGGTTCCTACTGAAACGTCCAATGGGTTGCAACATGAGGGCTACAGATGTTGACCTCCCCGGGCATATCTGATGCTTGGGGTAATCGTCACTTTACTGAAGTCAGACCTGAGTCTACCATCACGTGGAGCTTGGCACAGAATCTCCCCTCAGTCGGAAGCAGCATCTTTCATTTCACATACATGTTTTTCAGTTGATTCTAAACAATGACCAATAAAAAGAAATGTAGGAGCCCCAAGCAAATTACAAAGAGCCAGGTAATGAATACAGACCATTGACTATTTTTAAATGAATGTGTGTCTTTAATTTTTTTTAAATGGTAACATTTTGCACAGCACATTCACAGAATTCTAGAGCATTTTCTAGCTCTGCCAGGCAAGACTCTACCAAACACCACTGCACTGTCTCTCATGCCACGCACATCAGTGACCCTCCATTACCCAGAATTGTGTTTTATGGACACTTCATTTTCTTTGCTTGCAGGTAGAAATGCAGCCGGACATTCCTACCCTACTGATGAAAATTAATGCCCATATCATAGGATGCGAAAATTACAGCAATCAAAAGATTGTCTGATCTGGTTAGCACAGAGATACTCCAGATAATTCTCAAGGTTTGAAAACTAGGAACGGCCCATCAGCTGAGTGATGGGAAGGAGCGAGAGCAGGGTGGTGGTGGAGGCAGAGAGAAGGACAGGGTAACTGCATTCTGGAGGGGCTGCCCCGGCGGTTCAAGTGAGGACAAGCCACGTTCGAACTGTTCATGTCACCACCCGGGCTGTGACTACTCCCATGCACAACAGTGTTGTCCGCTTGTAATCAGGTATGGCAAGGGGCCTGGGTTAGGCTACACATGCTCCATCTTTATGTTCCTAGAGGATGCCTTTCCTAGCACAGTGGCTAGTACGGGCCCTTGCTGCGCAGGGAGACCTCTCTGGACTGTGGATACATTTCTGTGGCCAGTTTAATTATATCCTGAAGAGTGTGACACTCTTCTTTGCCATGAATTTAAACACATCTGATTTCTGGAGTATTGCATCCACTGTCAGAGGCAGTGAGCATAATGGGGATATGGCCAAAGTGAGGGTGTTGGCCAAAGTCTGGACGTCTTGGCTTCGTCCCTTCCCAGGGTCAGTGCTGAACCCTTCACAGCTGTCTCTGCAACGTGCTTCAGGACAAGAGCGCTTTGGGAGGAAGGTGGGCAGCTCCCAGCACAACCACCCCATCCCCAAACTCGCTCTAAACACACTCCCTGCTGATGCTGCATTTATATTTACCAGTCCTGTACCTCTGTCATAACAGCACCACTCAACAACGAGGGATAACTCAGACTAGATGGTGCATATGAAATAATTCCAAGTAGCCTCCAGCCTGCTTGAGTTCCCAATGTTGCCTAAACATTGGAATCTCCTGGGGGTCTTTGAAAAACAATTCTGATGGAATTGGTCTGGGGCACGACCCAGGAGATTCCAAAGGGGCCTGAAGTTTACAAATCCCGGCTCTAGAATTCTGCCTCTAATTAGCTGTGTGACCTTTGGCAAGTGTGTGCAGTTTTTAAAACTCATTTTCTTCATCTGGTAATGGGCATGAAACGAGTACTTAACTTTAAGCACGTCTCTGAAGACAAAACAAGATAATGTGTTTGAAGAGCTTCATATTGAGCCCGACACATAGAAAGTGTTTAATAAAGGCAGTTGCTGGAGTTGCAATTAGAGACAAAACATCACACCAAAAGGCACCTGGAAATGCAAGCAACATGATAATGATGCCAAGAGATCTCTCTTCGTTTCAGGAAATGACAGCGGAATGGACTCATCTGTGTGAATCAAAAATCCTCTCTTGTCCTGGCACATCTGGAGGGTATGAGCTCCCAGAAGGAAAGTAGACCCAAGGTTTAACGTTTCAGATCTAGTTGTTTTATGCTGTGGTTATTTTCAAAGAGCTAGAGCCCATTCCTGGAATGCTCCCGAATCCCTCTGAATGCTGCTGTGTGCGAAGAACCTATCAGTCTCTGTGAGAAACGGATAGGGCTGCCTGGGAACCCGGTCCCCAGCACCTTGAGAACTGACTTGTGCCTGTTGTAACCATAAGAACTGTCACCTCTCTGTGGGTCAGCTTCCCAGACAATGCTGAAGGGATATCAACTGTGACATTATTTCTCATCACCCAAGGCATGCAGGTCACCTGGAACCACAGCCACCTGTAGCCAGCACTCCTGGGCCAGGTACTTAGAGCTGCTCTGATGCTGATGCAGAAACCCTTGGGGTCTCCGGATACTCTGGCGGGAAGGTGTGAGTGGGGCCAGGTGCAGTCGTCACAGTCCGGCCAAGAGGAAGACGGTGCAAGCAGACCTGCCTCTCCCGGAGCCCAGCAGATGGCGACCCCCACTGAGGACTTGTGTGCAGCCACTGGAAGACCCACACCCTGGTAGGAGGGAAGGCAGGTAAGTGTCCTACCTGTTACATTATTAGCCTCTTTCTCATGTGAGAAACTTCATGGGCCCTTTTGGGGCTAAGCCCTCTGCACATGTGATGTAAACTGCCCTGATCGCAGCAGCCCTGAGAGGGAGGTGGTATCACACCCACGTTGCACAGGAGTGGGAGGCTTGGGAGGGCCAGTGGGCCGCCCCGGGTCCTGCAGAATGCAGGCGTCCACACTGGGATCCACGTCTGGGCCACCTGGCTACTCTTCTCCAGGAGGCCGAGCGGTAATGATCAGGCCCCCCAGGCTCCAGCTGCTCACTGTGGGGGAGGCAGAGGGATGGGCTAGAAAACAAAGTGGACACTTGTCCAACAACAAAAGCCCCCAAAGACTAAACTCTAAGTCATACCCCCACATTCTCTGTAGAGCTCGTCAATTAAGAAGGAAACGGTTCGCAGTGCTGTTTCTGTTGAGCCCAAGGGGCAGGTGGCAGGAGAACCTGGGTGGATTTTAGGTGAAAGTAGGACCACTTCTTCCCTAAATAAATGAGTGGCTTGAGCCTGGATTACAGAGAAACACAACGCAAATAAAGCAAACAGAAACAATTATTAATAGTACAGTCTGTACCATATTGAGTCACTCTGTGATTTCTGTAAAAACACCCCAGCCCCAAGTGATGAAGAGAAAAGTTCATGAATTAAATTCTAACTGGCATTTCAGCTTCCTGGAGCCTTCTTCCTACCATTCACAACGAAAGGAGCCCCCAGACAGTGAGTCAGCTGTGTGCACGCATGTGCCACACACGCCATGTGCACACACAGATGCATATCATGTACACTCAATGTGTGCATGCATCATATGCACAGGCACATGTGTATGCACATATGCACACAACACACACCATGTACACACGTGTGCACTCACACACACACACCATGCATTCATACACATCACATACACACATATGCACGTATATACACATGCCATGTGCACACACACCACGTACACACAATCACATGCATGCACAAGACACCATGTGCACATACACCATGTACACACATGCATACCTTGCAAATCCACACACACTGGCACACACGCCCCACAGGCCAACTAGTTCATCAGATCACTGGCAATGGAGGCCCTGCCCCAGTGCAGGTACTAAAATACAGCAGGAAATCATTTACATCTGCCTGTCAGACGTGAAGCATTTTCTATTCCTGCAGTATTTTTATACTTTTAAAAGCAGAACTGGTTTTTTCCAGTCTTCTAAACCTAGCTAGAACAATTAAGAAAAAAATCCTTCTGATTATTTAAATTATGCCAACAGCACCAATGAGGTTGCCAAATGATCTCCAAGTACCACATCAACCTCAATCTGGAAACCACACAGCAGTCCGCAGCTCCTGCACGCAAAGCTGTGACTGCTCTCTGGATGCCAGCGTTTATAGGATGCGCCCAGCTGCGCATCTGCCCCTCCCCATTTGTCCCAGCCCCAGAGCCAAAAGGGGCGCCTGGTCAGGGCAGACTGTCTGGCTCTCTCAGAACCTTCTTCCTCCCTCCCCAAAGGAAGCTCAGGCAGAAAGGACAGGAGTCCACGTTCCTGGGACATCAGCGACATTTCCTTTTTACCCTACCTGCTTCTTCCCCCAATGCCTTCTAATCTACCGCCTCGGTTTTCCTCACTATGGGCAAAGCCACGCCGCCGATCAAACCTCCATCCTCTTGTTTCTTGCACCTTCTGAAATAGTAAGGGGGCTTTTGTGCTGACAACAATAACAGGAACAAAGTCTGGGAAGTGGGCTCGATAACTTCAAAATGAACCTGAAAATACACATGAGGGATTCCAAGCCACAGCGGGCAAAAACGAATCATAAAATGAAGACTATCGTTTGCCCCCAAACGTGCCCCTTATATGCCTCTCCACTAAGTGAGCGTTGGGTCAGGAAGTCCATTCCAGCTCCAGGAACAGCCAATTTAATTTGTCGGACTGTGGAAATCGACTCCTGGATTTTTAACAGATGCTCTGGAAGTCAAGTGGGTAACAGGCAAAGCTGCGAGCTTCCGCTTGGCCTCTCTCTAAGCACTGCTCTAATGGACTTCCCATGCTCACCTGCCCACAGCCCCAGGCTTGCTTTCTCACCCCTTTTCCCTCAGAGCCCTCCCTGACTCACCACCCTGGTCCTGTGGTCTCCCCTGTGTGCAGCAGTCCCCCTCCGTCCGTCCCTTCATCTCTCCGCCCCACCCCCACCCTGTCCCTTCCCTCCTGTCCCCTGGGTTTCCCGCCTGCCCCCAACTCTAAGCAGAAGCAGCCCTCTCAACATCCTGCCTGCTCGGACCCGAGTATTCCCAACCATGCTGTGCACAGGTCAGCATCTGAGAAGTGACGGGGCTGATCCCCCCAATAAATATCGTGCAAAAGGATGTTCCAGCTCCCTTAAGCACCCCAAGGAGGCAAGCAGAGCCTGCTGGCCTTCCTCTAGTCCCAGCAGGAATCCTTGGGGAGTCTGTTTATCCCCACCCCGCCATCCTACAGAGCATCGGGCGCCCTGCCTGTCCTTCAAAGCTGAGTTACTCTGCAGGCTTGGACACAGTGGCACTGTGACATCAGGGCCCCCCTAGCAGAGTCACTAACATTTCCCTTTAGGGTTCCCCAGGAACCAGATTGGCCCAGGGGTCACCAGGCCTTCCAAGCCTCCTCTAGGACCTGTTGGCCCTTGGTGCACTGACTGCAACTGTCAGGTGGGGTCTGGTCAAAGGAAGGCACGTCTCCCTAACAGGGCACAAAGAGGCTTCAGGTGAGAAAAGGAAACACACTGGGTGGAAATGTGCATCATCCCGTCCTGCTAAATGGGACCAAGCCTGGCCTGGCTTCCTCCCCACCCTGTGCAGTGGCTGGGACGAGGCTCCTCCCTGGTCTGGTGCTGTGATCTGCTCAGGGAAGCTGCCTTTGCTGAAGCTGTTGCTGACCTGCTCCTTATATTTCCACCCCTCACTCATACCCTGCCAACCGCTGGCATCTCCTGCTGGAGCAACCCTCCCTCCATTCAGGGCGGAGTAGGTGCAATCCCTGGGGAACAGCCTCGGTCTCACCAGCTGCTGCTAGGGTAGCATCTGGATTTTAGACACCTCACCTGCAGCATCCTGAAGGTCTGACTATGCCCATCCCTGTGTGCTAAAGTGGCATCCAGGCATGCCAGGACTTGGCAGGCGAGTCACTCCTGCCAGGTGCTGTACAGAACACTCAGGTGGCAGCCGCTGGCAGGAAACTTCTTTCCACCTCCACTGCCATCCCCAAGCAGCGGCTTCCCCAGGAACCAGAGCCTCACTCACCCCAACACCACTTGGGGAGGAGGGCTTCCCTCTGATGGCTTTCCTACACTGGTGCCAAAGCGTGGTTAAAATCCAAGTGGCGAACCCTTGAACCTGAGGATCTGAGAGGTGGCTGCCCAGACATAGGGAGGGATGTTCAGGCAAAGGGAGGGTGGCCCCAGCTTGTCCCTCCCAGTTCCTCAACCTCTAGTAAAGGCTTGTCTTGGGACACAGCCCCAAGATGAATGACACGGGGCCACTCTTCGCTAAAGAAACATCGTGGTACGACACCAGCCAGAAGCCACGGACCCTTGAAAGAGCCACAGGTGAGACTCTCAAACAGGACAACAAAACAAGTTTTGCTAAACTGCCTTCTGCCGGGCCAACCTTGTGTGACACTTTTCACGGACGGCTTTGTGCTCCCTCGTGCCCTCGGGCATCCCAGCCGGGTTGGGCAGACTCGTGCTCGGGACGTGCATGCCGGGCGATGAGGAATGTGGTTCTGTGTGACAGAAGCCGTGGCCACTGCTCTACTGTATTAACACAGCATTGAGATGGCCGAGCTCCTCACCCGCACAGGGGCATGCAAGAGTTTCTCCGGCTGCACGTCCTCAGCGTGCCCCGTACCACCCTCCTTTTCTGAAACGCCCGTCTCTCGTGCCCATCCATTCTTTCCTTTTGTATTAGCGTCCAAGGGCTGCCTCAACAAAACGCCACAAAATTTGTTGCTTAAAACAACAGAAATTTATTCTCTCACAGTTCTGGGGGCAGAAGTTCAAAATCAAGGTGTCAGCAGGGCCACTGTCCCTCTGAAGTCTCCAGGGGAGGGTCCTTCCTTGTCTCTTCCAGCTCCTGGGGGCCCCAGGCATCCTTGGCTTGCGGCTGCGTCACTGCAACCTCCTCCTGTCTTCACGCAGCCGCCTCCTCCGACGATCTGAGCCTCTCTCCCCTGTGTCTCTGGGACTTTCTTCCTCTTCTATTGTAAGAACTTGCACTTGGACCTTGAGTTCACCCTAATCCAGGATGATCCCATCTCAAGATCCTTAACCACATCTATCTGCAAAGACCCTTTTTCCCAATAAGGTTACACATACAGGTTCTGGGAGTTGGGACAAAGACATACCATTTGCGGGGAGGGGTTCACTATTCAACCCACTACACCATTGTCACCATTCTACTCCAAGATCTGCACCCAGATTGTTGCAAACGCCTCCCTGGCAGTCCATGCCCATCCCTGCCCATCGCTGCATCCTCCTGCCACCTACATTCTAAACACCACAGCTCCCTGCTTCTCCACCAGCTGTATTGATGGCCCTGGGTCCTGTCCCTCCCTGAGGCTTTTCTTGAAGCCCGTGATTTCTTTGCAGAGATTTTTCTGTCTCCTCCAATTCCTAGACCCTTCTACAGGCATCGTTCACTGTGTTAGGGAACCCCCACTCAGTAGGGAGAGCTCCTGTGTCCCTGTCAACTATAAACTCACTGAGGACCATGCTTTCTTCACTTTTTTCTCCCCAAGACTGAGCAAAGATACTTTGCTTGTAACAGATGATAAAATTTTGTTGAACAAAGAAGAGATGTTTTGTCCCCATAATGAAAATAGAAAAAAATTTTTCAAGTATTTTTACCCTGAAAATTACTCAGTTGGAGAAAGAACCAAGAAGCAGAAAGAAGGTCAGTTAGAAATTATTTCTCAGAAGTTTATAGCAGTTCATGTTTCTTACCTTAGACATTCATGTCTAAGTAGAACAAGGTTCCTCTAGCACAGTTTTAAAATGATGGTCAAATTTTAAATCTTGTGGCTTCATTTTAATTGTAAGATTTTTTGCTTTTTTTTAAACTTGTCCTAATCTGGTTACCTAAGACTTTTGTATTGATGGTTGAATCAAAGATATGTCACCTTCTCCCTCAGAATAAAACAAATATAGTCATATAAGATACAAATTTAGATGTGGCAGTATCAGGATTTAATCTCAAAAACTGGTTTATCTTAAACTAAAAATCTCAACTAGGGCCTTGGCTTTCTGATCTATAAAATGAGAAGACTGGACTATATGAATAGTTAAGGTCTTTTCCTAAGTTTAAAAAAATGCTGTCACTATGAATATAATCATACATGTGTGCATTTATATATACCAGCATAAATATATACATAAATATATAAATATGTATCTTGAAATTACATTTTTTTATTTTCTGCAAGGCAAAATGAAGAAACTTAAAATGCTCATGGAATTACATTCCACTCCTTTACAGCAGTTAGGAAAAGCTGTGACTGAGACTCTTTCTCTTAGCCGTTGTGGTGAAGCAGCTCTGTTTATCATTTTTGTACATGAACAGATTATTTATGAAAATATTTATTAACAGGTCAATTATCAGGACAGCTTTATTGTTTCGCTAGTATCTTGAAGAGGTGAAAAAGTCTCAATAATGATTCCTTCTCAAAGCTATTTTATATCCACTGATGACTACTTTTCTCCTTAAGAAACGGTTTCATGTATCCAGCCCCTGTAAAAATCCTCTCATTTGCTCCTTTGAAGCGTCTGGATGGCAAATTCAGTCACTGCCATTCCTGGAATCTTAGAAGCTGGCGTCTGCAACTTCAATGCGTCCCCCAGTGTGCAGCTAATGGGTGGCGAAGTGACCTCCCTCCTGGCCTCATCAGCTGGCTATCCGCCTGGCCAGAGCTGCCATTTCCTCCAGCACAACGTCCCCTGCCTGCCCCCCGCCCCTCCAGGACGCTCCTGCAGAGGGAGGGCCACTGTTCTTGATCTAATTGCAGGCTGATCCAGCCTGGAAGGCCTTGCTGTCTTGTGCTGCCGAGTCAGCACTTCCCACTGCCTGTGCCTGTTTGCTCCTCATCAGAGTCCCAGGGAGCCTCTTAGATGTGGGGATGATTTCCAGAAAGGATGGGCCTCAGGAACAGGACAGGAAACATGCTTGAATTGCCAGGTCTTCCCCACAAGGGTTTGGCCCAGTGAACTTGTTACTCACCCAGACTGTCGCATCTCAGCTGTGAGCTGCTCTCCTCTCTGGCTCTGATGCAACTCCTGTTGCAGGTCCCGCCTTCTGGGCCACTCCCTGACTCCCTCACACAAAGGGGAACCAGCTTCAGTCTTGTTTCTCCTTTGCCGTCTGTCCTGTCTTCTTCCTGTCCCCATGGTTGGCCAGGGAAGCCACCTCTTCTGAGCTGGATTGCAGGATGCATGGCAAGACCCATCTACCAAATAACAGGACCCCACTCTCCAGAAGAGCTTCATTCCAGTAGCATCGTGAAGCAAGTTGGGGTTAAGATATTATATTTCCCTAGTTTCATAGACCTTTTATCTGGACTGAATGCCTAAAGTCCACTTGAAAAGAATGCAATTTTCTGGTTCCTTAATAATTTTTATAACTACAAAAACACCAACCCAACAGCTTCCTTATAAAGCAGACTTAAATGCAAATCAATGGAAACGCTCAACTTTCTAAGTAAATCTCATTTTCTTTGGTTCTTCCATCTGTGGCTTTTCAAAAGTTCTCTGATTCAGAAGTCTCCTTCATCCTATCTACTCCCTGGCGCAAAGCATGGGGCGTCCTATCGCGGGAGGCGCCCGAGGCAGCCCCAGAGAACACAAGGTCCAGCAAACACTGCTCATCTCTGCAGAGCTTGACTCCTATGGTAGGCCTGAAGCTTCATGGTGCACCTGGGGGCACAGCTGGGCCGATGATTGGGGAACTGGGTTGTCAAACGTCCTGGGAGGTCACTCTCAGCAAGTGCTGGATTATGAAGTTTACACTTCTGGTTTCTACTTGCCCCCTCCATGCATGACTCCAGCTGCACCAACAACCCTCTGAACTTCAAGTTCAGAGAGCTTGGGATTTTACCTGTTTACAGTCATTCTGTATGTGAATGTGTTTCCCCCACGGTAAAGGTCACTTTCAGCTCTAAGTGGGTGTTTTCCAAGCTTCCTGTGGCCGGGAGATGGACATGATGTAAACAACTCTTCCCTTGAGCAGCCTTGGCAGGAAGCCTTCCCATCACCCAGCTCAGACTCAAGCCACTATGCCTATGTCCATGCTCCAAGTATAATTTTTAAAATTCACAAATTATGATCCCTGTAACTCAAAATCTGCCATCACTTAGATGAGGAAAAGCTCAAGTTCTTTATCGAGAAAAGAGTGGGGATTGCAAAGTAAGACAACACTGTATATTAGACTTTAGGAAATACGGTGCATAAGAGAACACACTTTTGAGGTCTTTCAGTTGCACTAATTTATTGGCAAAGCAATGGCTGTATTAACTGTCTGTGTTTCTTAACCAGTCCCTAGAGCTGGTGCAGAGGCTTGTGGAAATGCCCAACCACGTTCTGTTATGAGTATTGCTAAATACTGGGAGAACAGCTCAGTAAGGCTCTAGTTAGAACCTTGCCCTGGGAGGGGATGAGAGACGCTCTGGGTCTGGGTGCCCCATCCTGAATGCCTGTGAGTCCCCTCTGTCCACCCCTAGGCTGCTCTCCCCACCCCGGGCCAACCTCATACTCCAGCAAATAATTTTGTCGCTCATGGTGATGTTTTAGCAGAAGAGAGCAAAATTTATTTAAGCTAAAGATAAGATGGGTTTGCAGATGAGGAAAGAAAATTACCAGGTTAGAACTGTACTTCTTTTGGCTTCCCTCCTGCCTTCTCTGTCTAGACAGTGCCTGGGAATCCTGCAGTGGACACATCTCCGTCCACGTGGGACTCCTGTATCACAGCCCCTCAGCAACTTGCCTCTTTCCAGATTTTGCAGAGAGGCTGGTCAGGGGATAAATCAGACAGTGATGGCGATCACAATGACCTTATTGTGGGCTTGGACGGGTTTTACAAACAAGCAGAAAGAAACCTAATCTTCTTTATCCTGCCCAGGTGATACTGCAAACCAGCACGCATAAACACACACACACGGGGGTATTAAAATACGGTGCCGTGGATCAGATTAAGATAAAAATAAAGTCTTCACTCTCTTAAATAATAATCATGTAACTTGCTGAATCCAGGCATTTCTTCTCTGGATTCAACGTCTGGAAGCCTGCAGTCCCCACATAGGTGTCCTGGGGACAGTGAGTTTTACCCAGATCCCTGTGGAGGCAAAGGGGCTGACAGGCTCCCCAGGTTCACGTAGAGCTTGTTAGACAGTGTCCAGCCCTGCCGTCTCCCTCCAAGCAGCCATCTGCATGTTTGTCTGACCATCCAGGTTCACAAGGAAAGCTGCCTTTGAAGCCCTGTGAGCTGCTGAGATGCTGGGACTGCCCCAGCCTTCAGAGAGCATGCCCCCCAAGTCCTCCTGCCTCCAGTGCAAGTGTGGGCAAGGCCACTTCCTACTACAGCTTTCAAAGGGCCAGGTGTGGCTCCCTAGTAGCCATAATCTCCTCTTTGCTCTAAGTCAGCGGTTCTCAAAGTAGGGTCCCCAGAGCAGCAGCAGCAGCATCGCCCAGCACTGATTAGACCTGCAAACTCTCTCCCCCTCCACACCCACCCACTCAGAACCTCTGGGGTGGGGACCAGCACTCGAAGTCATCGTGGCACTTACTTGGGGCTGGGACCATGGCTCTAATTGCCTCATTTCACTTTAGCTTCTGGAGGCACGAAAAAACCCAACACAACAAACAACTCTGTGGGTCGCTGCTCCACTTTAGGGTCAGCTCTAAAGAACTGTGATGTGGGAAGCATGAAACAAAAGCCAGAGCAGAATGAACGTGCCCCAAAATGCCACATCCTCCCAGCAGCTAAGTCACTCGCTCGCCTCTCACCACGCACCTGTCCTCGAGCACCACCTTTGGTTCTAGACATCACACGTCTTGAGCTGCAGCTCCCTCCTCCCCTCTGGTTGTACAGTTTTTTTAAAAAGCCAGTATTCCCTCATGGAAACTCACAAGGTCAAAATATAGTAGCAAGAACTGCATGTGCTTTGTAACTTTGCTTAAAACGTAATGCACTAAAGGCTACCTTGATGCTGGCCCCACGTGTTGTTCTTCTGTGCTCTCAGTGGCAGGCATATTTGTAAAACAAGTAACCAAAAATAGCAAGGGGCATTCTTAACACAATGGACTTTCTTAGGAAACGGTATAAAATTATAAACGTGCTGTGGATTTTAAAATTCCCCACAGAAACATGCTAGGATGTGTCCCCCCTTTCAGTTTATGGCCAGCGCACTTGACGTCATGGGGAAAGAAGAATCCCACTTTGCACTTGACAAATGGATGCTGAGATCTGGTGGCCCAGCCTGGGTCATCTTGGTCAGTGTCCTTGAGAGGCAGTCACTTTGAACATGGGTAACACTCTCGTCGTGTGTCCCCGAAAGTCAGAACGATGAGATTCACAGCAATCAGCACGCTATTCAGCAGGACTGCAGACCGCCAGGCCGAGCGGCCACTCAGACCCCCTGGCCTCCTCGATGCCTTTGGAGGGCCTGCCCATGTCCCGAATTACCTCCTAACTACCCACCTGGCAGGCCTGCCACATGTGAGCAAGTGTGGGGTGCCATGGTCACGCCGTTTACCCTCCCAGAATATGGGCAACGGGGTTTAACGTGGGCCAGCCAAGAGACCTGGCTGGCGGCCGCCACCATTAGACAACCTCCCAAGCTCATCAGACTTTTCTCATTGAAAACAACTTTTTAAGGCACAAGCCTGAAGGCAGTGAACATTTTAATGTTTCAAGTTCACTGAAAATGGCCGTGGCCCTACCGGGGGTCCCTAACTGTTCCACACGACCTGAGAAGGCAGATCTGGGCTAGGCTTGGTCCTGGGGTCCACCTGTCACCAGCAGGAACTCTGAACTCATTGCCTACATTTCTCCAAGCGGTTTCGTCATCGATAACGTGGAAACGGTGCCTCACTGGGCTGCTGAGGATGTGGCGTGGCAGGGGCCGTGGCCTGGCACGATGCTGTATGACTCAGAGGCTGCACCTCCCCCTCACTCCTGCCACCTGCCCCCCTCTCCTACCCTGGATGCCGCCCAGCCCAAGATGAACACACACAGGTTCTCCAGTGCCCTGCAGAGGGCACCGTGGGCTCGCAGGGTCCTGGCACAGGGAATGAAATGATGTCACGCCTCCCTACTGTGGCTCAAATTTGAAGGATGAGATACTAGAAACCTGGTAATCACTAGACCCGCCAAATGACCAAAGAAGAACCTTCTGGAGCTTAGGCCCCACGCCCAGCTCTCTGATTCTGCAGATGCCATGTAACAAAGGCTCACCACTTGAGTGTCAAGAGTGTCATGAATATCTGCCCACGGCCAGCCGCACCAGGGCGTGTGCAGTAGCCAGCAGGTCAGCCAGGGGACAGGCCCCGAGGGTCTTCTGCACCAACCCTGGAAGCCAGCTCTAGGTGCACATGTTACCCAAGGACATACAAAGGCAAGATGCACCCTGCCTGGTCACCTCCCGGCTCTGCCACTTACAGCCCTGTGACCTTGGGTGAGTGCCCTACACCTCCCTCTCCTCTCCTCTCTCCCAGGGTTGCGATGAGGCTCCCCGGAGCATGTGCGTGTGAAGCATCGAGCACCCTGCCCGGCGTCTAGGAAACGCTCAGGAAGCCAACTTCGAACCACAAACTGTGTACTAGCTCTTTACCTTTTATTTCTAAAGCCTAAGATTTCATGCCAAATTGACTTTCAGAATACTATCTAGAAGGCAGTGGTCCATCTTAGTGATTCTAGGCTGTTATTATTTTATTATATCACATATAGTGTTCATAAGAATTGTAGCTATGGTTTATTAAATGCTATGTGTCAGCCACAGTGCTTCACAGGTATCAAGTTATATGACCTAATAAGATGGCATTTTTATTATTAATATTCCCTTTTTACAGGGAAGTTAAATAAGTCACCCCATTGTCCAGCTAGTAAGTGGCAGAGCTGGTTTTGAACCCAGACTCTCTTATGTCTTCCTCCTTTACTGAGTGTCTATTGTCAAAAGGTGTTAGACCTGGAATTATTTTATTAAAAGAAAGAGAAAGAAGGAAAAATTTAACTAAGTCCTGTGTACAGTTCAATGCATCTTAACCTTCTTCTTGTTACACATTAACTTAGAATTACTGCAAAGGATGGCAAATGCATTTTCTACAAAGCTACAACATTACAGGATTTACTTTAAATATTTGCAAATCCAAGAACAGT
This sequence comes from Daubentonia madagascariensis, assembly GCA_023783475.1. Taxonomy (NCBI): domain Eukaryota; kingdom Metazoa; phylum Chordata; class Mammalia; order Primates; family Daubentoniidae; genus Daubentonia; species Daubentonia madagascariensis. Next base: position 9,624,877 of record JAKFHU010001482.1, on the reverse strand, counting down.
ATTCACACACTGTCGCTGCAGCCACCACCTCTCCTGGGCGGCCTCAGCTCACCACCAACACCTGCACCGCCGCTGTTCCCCGCCACGGGCTGCCAGTCAGGGCAGTGGGCACAACATCCTTCATTTTCAGTCATGAAAATCTAGCCACAAAACTAAAATACACAGGACCTGATAAAATCTCACATCCTCCTAAGATAACCTACATTAACCTCCCTCATGAGCCAAATTCTGAAGTGTAATGTTGCTTGCAGAGCTTTGTTTCATGGTGGAAATTTCCATTCAGTAAGTACAAATATAGATGCTTAAACAGAAGCAGTCTCAAAGATGCAAAACTCATCATCCAGAGATCTAAAGTTCTTGAAAGACCTCCCAGAAGTAACAAGACCATTACCTGTCATGTACATGTAAGTACACAAGTCTTAAATAAGAGGCATTTATTAACATGTCTGAAATGTTAGGGTTGATTTAGTCCTAACATTAGCCACGAGTGAGAAACCAGGGGAAATCTTAGAAAAGGAACAGCATAAAAATTCTTTCAGAGAACAACTACAGGAAGCATGTAAGCTGTCTTACTCAGGGAGCGCAGAGAGCTCAGGGCGTCAAGATCAGAAATCCCAGTTCTATGTAAGAGAGGGTGCTCTTTGTGAGGCCCAGGCAAGCTTTGTCCTGCCAGCCATGGCATCTTTGCCCCCCACAGCAGAATGGCAAGAAAACCTTCCTACAGCATTGCTGGGAAGACAAAGTAAGTTACTGCTTGTGAGCTAATAAATAGGAAGCTGATATTATTATTATTATTAGGAGTTTTTGGCTTAATGAAGCCAAGAACACAAAAACCAACCCTTCAGCAAAATTTGACCTACAATCCTAAAATGCCTGAGCACCACTGTGTGCCGGCCCCTGATGTAGTGATGACCTCAGCTAGCCCCCACCCTGACTCTCTGAGATTGGCACTCTGATCAGCCCCACTCTGCAGATGCACAGACTGAGGCCCAGGTCCAAATGGTGAATAAGGGTTGGAGCGGGGATTCGAGAGCAGGCTGTCTGACCCAGAATCCAGGCTCTTATCACCACCCAACACCCCATCCGCCCACCCACAGTGCTGTAAGCGAGGCCGGTGGTTGAGCTGACCCGAGGACACAGCACTCAGAAACCACCTGCGTGAAGGTTGGTCAGAGAGGCTCGTGGGTTTGACGCAGTGAGGAAAATCAAGAGAGTCCACCTTCTCGAGGCTCTTGTTCTTCCTCTCTACTTCTCCTGAGCTGTCTTTGGGGGCAGAGGCCCATGCTCTTCCACTGTGATTTCATTCATTCATTTGCATGCTGGCTCTGAGCCAGGCACCGGCTGGGTGGTTGAGATGCAGGGACAGCTGATGCAGTCTGTCTTCGGAAGCTCAGAAGAGGAAAAGCACAAAATCACAGGCTGAGCGCCACAATCGTAGGGGCAGAGGGGTGTGAAGGGGCCCAGGAAGGACCCTCCTGGCCGTGGGGTAAGGGTGAATGAAGGAAGGCTTTCCCCAGCCTGGGAGGGTCAGGTGGGTTCTCGCCAGAGGGCAAGGCCCAGGCAAAGAAAACACAAATACTGGAATGAGAAGACCCCCATCTCGGCAGCAGTGCAGCCCGGTAGCCCCCTGAGGAGAAGGGAAGAGCTCAGGGGATAAGCACTCTGCAATTTACATTCTAGAGACAGCCAATTCAGAATTGAGGTACGGTTCCCAAGAAGCACAGAGCACTCCTGGGGAGAGAGGAAGTGACAAGGTGGTGGTGGTGATCTTTACCTCTAAGCCAGAAAAAAGTCAGAGAAAGGCTGCAGGTCTGGTCCAGGGCCCATGGCACATTTATGACAGCTGAAGGGAGGAGGAGCGGAAGCACATGGCTGGATGGCCCCCACTCACACAGTTCAGGACACTGACATTTTCTGGACAAACTCATATGCCAGTGGAAGCAGGAAACCCACAAGCTTCCTTTGCAATTCTTAATGGGAATTCTGATAAAATATAAAACTCAATGTAAGGGCTCTTCTCCGCCTTATGTTCTCATGTTAGCGACACCCATTGTTCTGTTTTTAGTTATCATAAATGTGCCCTTCCTTCTGCCACCTCTGGCTCCCTGTGTCCCACCAGCAGCTCAGTGGGTTCGGACTCGAGAACTATAATCTCTGTTCAGACTTACAGAAACGCCAACGCTACAGCCACAAAATCAAACAGGCCAGCAAGCAACGAAAACCCAGGATTGTGAGGAAAACCGTTCACCCCTTGGTCTCCTCGCGTTTGGTCAAGAACCCAAAAGGTTGAGTGAAGCAGCAGAAATCATGTCTGTTATCACATTTGTGGGTTCACCCCCCTCCCAAAAAGTGCCATAGATGCTACCGAAAACGCAGCTCAGCTGTTATTCACCGTGGCCTCGCCCAAGCTGCCCCGCAGGGCGGTGGCGCAGCGGGGAGCGGCGACCTTGCCACCGGACCCTCCGGTGACAGCGGGCTCAGCAGGGCCACGGCTTCGGATTCCCAGGAGGATTCCAAGCCATTTTCGGCGCAGCGCCGGGAGACGCCCCGCGGCTGGTCACCTGCTGCCCGGCCTGCGGCCGCCCCACACTGCGAACTTAGGAACGGGAATCCGTCGTCTCCGGGAAAACCGCGCCGCCTCAAGGGCTGACTTATGCCGAAGCGAAGCCTGGGGGCTCCGGGCAGGGCCTTTGTCGACGCGCCGCCGTTCCCGTTCCAGGGAAGCCCGAGGCCCAGGCGCCAGGCTTGCGGTCGGCAGCAGCACGTGCCACGTGCCCCCGACGCCCGGGCAGCGGCGTCTTCCTGCGGGAAGGGCTCGCGCTCTCGGGCGGGGTCCCTGTCCCCAGATGGGGAAACCGGGCGCGCTCGGGGGGATTTGCTGGCCCGGGGCGAGCCCCTCCGCTCCGGGCCGCCCCAGTCCGGGGGAGGCGCCGCGGGGCCGGGGAGCGGCTGCCCGGGCTCAGCGTCCTGCTCCGCCCGCTTAGCAACGGCGCGGGCACGCGGCCAACCGCGCCCTCCCCGCAGCCGCGCCGCCGCAGCCGCGGAGGTTACCAGCGAGCATTGACCGCGAGTAACCCCCGCGCGGGCGGCGGCGGCCAGGCGCAGGCACTGCGCACGCGCGGAGGCGCACCTGCCCCGCCCGCACCTGCGCGCGCGAGGGGCCGCTTTATTTATCCAGCCGTTCAGGACTTAGAGTCCCCAAGGAACGCGGAGGTCCTCCAGGCAGCCTCCGCCAGGCAGCCTCCGCCAGGCCTGCAGCCACCGCTACATCTGAGCAAAACGAGACTCGGTTGCTGCCACGTGGCGGGCCAGAGCCTCACCTTCCGAAAGTGCAGATGACAGTCGCCAGAATGAATTCCTCCCCGGCAATGAACGTCTGGGTGGAGGACAGGTGGCCTGGTATCCCCAGCCCGGGGGAGCGAAGGGGGGCAGAGGTGCCCGGTGCAGCCCCCAGCCGGCTGGGGGGAGTCCTGGACACAGGACAGAGGCCAATGCTGCCCCCAGCCCCCAGGCCATGAAAGAATTCCCGGGAACCCCCCCTCCTGGAGGAGAGGCCTTTTGTGGCACCTCAGTGTCACCAGGGCCTGGGGTCTATGTTATGGACAAGGAAAACCTAACACAGCTCGTTTTATGTGGGCTTGAGAAACAGCAGATGGAGATGTGTTCCTGGAGGGAGTTAAGACTTGAGGTGTATGTCTGAGTCCTAGACCTGCCCCTTACCTGCGAGTGGTCCTGGGCACAGCCCCCTTCCTCCTGTAAGCCTCCCTCCCTCCCGGATCAGATGGATCAGATGGCCACACTAATATGCCTCCCCACGGGGCTCGAGTAAGGACTTAATGAGGCAGCATGCTAAATAAAGCAAACAGCATTTGCTCAGTAAACATCGGTTATTTTTAATTAAAAAATAAACACTTCTCCTGAGAAAATGGGAGGGAAGAAATAACAACTGAGAAATCCCATAAAACTCCTGCAAAAAGGTTCACTTTCCAGATAGGCAGTTGGGGTGTCAGGGTGAGGGACTTTCTCGGTCGGAGCGCGCCACGTTGCATTATGGTAATAAAAGAAGCAGAAAGAACGTGACTCATGTTCTGCTCATCCAGTGAGCTCCACCCTTAGCAACTTATAGAGAGCAGAACCTTCCAGCAGGGGCGCCTGCTCGCTGCCCTGCACCCACAGATGCCACCGTGATGTCCACTTCCCGAAGCAGGATTTGGAACTCATTTCCTCCAAGGGCCACACGCTTCTTGTTTCCTCCTTTCAAGGCAGCCCTGGATTTAGATGCCCTTGGTTATTGTTCTGTACTTGGTTAGGCTTTTTGTTCCCTAATTTGTGAGTTCATTTCAAGATCAAGATTACTTGTTCTGCAGAGTTCCAAAAAGAAGAACTTGGATCAACAAATGAACATTACTCAAATCCAGATTTCAGCTCAACAGTCAGAAGCATTTTCTAAGAATGAGAGTTGTGCAAACATGGCCTGGCTGCCTGGGAGGTGTCAGTTCCTCGTTGCTCTGCTCAGACAGAGGCTGATCATCCAGGTGGGAGGTCAGACTAGGGTGGCTCCAGGGCCCCTTTTAGCTCCAAGATCTGGACTGTACATACAGGTTTCAGCTGGACATAATCACAGCTGTGAAATCACCCTGGCATGAATCACCCTTACTTTTGACACTGAATGCCATTTACCTCACAGCACAAAGGTGACTAACACACAGCTGACAAAGAAGGAAGTGACTCTATTGGCTGCCATCAGACTAGACCCCTGCAGGCCCATTAGCCACCATCCTTGACTCTGAAAACTCCTCTTGATACCTTTTCTCACAACATGAGCAGAAATACTCAGCATTAGATATATTTTATGTGAGGGTAAGGTTTCCTATGCAGGTTTTTGAACTTCATGAGCATGATCTTGGTAGACAATGCACCTCCATTACAAACTCCTATCCTGTACAGTTCAGTCTTTCTAAATATATTTAATCTGACCCACATGGTTACCTTTGTTCCTTAAATAAGCTAATCTGTTGCTTCTAGAACTGAACTCAAAAAGAGCAGGTGTATGGTTACTGAATATTTTTTCCTGCCAATTTATAAACAAAAGAAATGGTTTCATGTTCAGCAAAATGTCACCTTCGGTTGTCTCTGGGACTCCGTGGATTAAGTTCTGGTTTATAGGCAGGACTTTAGTTTGAGAATGTGACATTTTCAAGGTTCAAGACTATTTGAGGAGTTAAAGGAAGGCAGGAGGGCACCCAACATGCAGATGAAAATGAGCATGGCAAGAATGTCCTGAGGAAGCTAAACAGTGACACCAAGCCCCACGGAGTACAGTACTCTGTGCTGCTCCCCCTTGCAGTACTGCAAAGCCACACTAAAGAGGCCAGATGGCTGAGGAACAGGAGGAGCATTCTCTGGGAAGATGATAAGGTATTAGCATGTCCAAATAAAGAACCTACAAGTCCGAGGGTGGCAAAGGAGAAAAGGAGACCCCAAGGCCAATGCTGGCAGAGCCATCTCTGCCACATCCAGGGAGGCTGTCAAGCCTGGCAGTGCCACCCTTAGGAATCACACACCTTGGATTCCAGGTCCCAGCTGGTGATGCTTTGGCTTTGCATGTACTGTACTCAGAGGGAGAGTCTGTGTGGGCAGGAGGAGGGGAGCATTGGATGTTAGGGTTCTCCTTGTAAAGTGGCAAACCTCTTTGGTTCTGCACATAGTCACCACACATTCATCTCACACGAGCCTGCTGCACGAGTCAGCCCATTCTCTATACTTTCTCAAAGCCTCTTGGGGCCCACAAGGCAGAGGATCAGAACCGTTCCAGAAGGCCTCATCAGTAAATTGGTGCTGCCCCTCGGGGGCCTGAGTGGGTGGCCTACCCACTTGCCCCCAGAAGCCACCAAGTACTGAGAACCTAAGAACTGGCCCCAGTGGGGAAGAGAGGAACTCTCCAGTGCTCTGAGTTCACCAAGGCAGCCTGGGGCCATTGGGTCCTCTTTGTAAATGCCCCAGCCTCAAGCTAGGAATCCTTGCAGGCAGACTGGGCCCACCACACTGTACTAAAGGGTTAGCTACAGCCTCAAATAAAGGCAAAGGCAAAGTATTAAAAGCCATTTCCTTTGGACCCAAAAGGAAGCCCACCTTAGCAGGTTAGTTCCCAAGAAGCACGAAAGTAATTCATTCATGCTAGGGGACTGTAAATCCCCCTTCAAACCTGAGCTACCCATCCTCTGGAAAGCCCTGGCTGTTTTGGGACCTTGGTCTGCCTTTAACTGGGCTGCCTCCCATCCCTGTTCTAATGGGCTGGGTCAAGTCACTAGCACTTGGTCGGAATCCAGTCTTCCTTTGCTGGAATTCCTGAAAGGATTTATTAATGGCATCTTCCACTCGCTGTCACCAGCCTGTCACTACAGGCCTTGTGGAACAACTATGGAAATTGAGCGAAAGCAAACTTTAATTTGAGAAGGGCGTTCAAACACATTTTTATAGCTTAGAAGCAAACCAATACAGATAATCTGACTTGGAGCTGCCCAGAATGTTCAACTCCTTCCTGGATTTTGGCAAGGATGAGACTGGAGGGTTGGGTTTCAGAGTAGGAGATGAAGTTCCATTCCATCAGAGTGTTACCACGTTGAGGCAATGGCCGAAGGAAGAATAGTAAAGAAATCTCTCTAAAGCCCCAGATGTGATTACTTTTATTCTCAACCTGAACTACATTGCAAGGTGATCTTGGGAGGTATATTTAATTTCTAAGGATCATCTCACCTGTTGGAAAAAAAGCACACCTCCCATCACTGGTAGGAAACAGAAGAGCTAGAGTCTCTCCAAAGGAATACAAAATCCCTTATGCAGCCATACAAATGACAAACAGTAAATGACATCCAAGCAGGCCAATTAAAGGGAAAATAAGTCACGGTTAACAGTCAAGGCAATCCCTAATCATTTCATAAAACAAGGAGAGGGCCAGCCATGGCACAGGGGTCCAGCCCTGTGCCCAGCTCAGGGCCAAGTGCTCAGTAGGGTCCTTTTTGGCCTGAAATCCCACAGACCTGGTTTCAAGTCCCATCTGCCCTACTCCAATGGCCTGGGGTATGACTCTGAACCTCATGTCACAGTTTTCCACGGGGAGAATGGGTAGAATCCCTCCTAAATTGGCCCCATGAGCCAAGTGGACTGAAGGACTCTCTCATTCACTCAATACGCATGGAAACTGCCCCATCTCCTGGGGGAAAGGGCAGGATATAAGGTACCCCAAGTACTCTTCTTGTTAACTGTGGTCAATCACATCCTAATAAAAATGAGACCCCTGTGTGAATGGGCTCTGAAAGCAATGTACACATCAAATCTCATCACCATCATCTTCACCTAAGAATTTTATTATGTGGATTTTCTTTGCAACAAGGATCCTAAATGTTGTCGACCTACTGTCTACCTTGCAGGAAGCAAAGAGTGCTTTCCCAAGAGTCACACTTGGGGTGAGAAGAACAACTGAACCAGACTGCTCTGATACATCCCCTGACACAGTTTGTGTGACAGCACCAAAATCGATATTGTTCCAAACATTTGTCCCATCGACTCAAGCTACGTGAGTGAATTCCTTGAGGGAGAGTAATTACTGTATCAGAAGTCGGTGAAATTATCCTTGGGGTGTACTTTTTTCTCCTGAGAATAGATCCTTTCACAATTATGTTCTCTACTAGGAATCTATTATATGATGTAGTTTTTCCTCCAAAGACATCATTAATCATATGGTGAAAATGTAACTACAATTGAAAATGCAAGATGTTTTGTTAAATGCCACATTCAATGCTTGTAAATCATTAAGTTTAAAAATTTTACAGAATCAGTGCCTGGCATCTCCTTCTCAAAAATACTACTATTAATTCACTCATCGCTTTTCTCCTAAGGCTTGTGAGGGTCTCTTTTCTCTGTCTTCTTTCTTTAAAATATTAACAATTATGTAGGGACTTATAATGTTATCCTGGCCACAATGGCCAGCTTTGCTACAGCATTCCATGTTGAGTGTGTTGTAGCACCGTGTTCTGGGAGAAATCGTGTGAGAAAAAGTCTTTCCTGGAATCTACTGGAGTGGTCTGGTGTCTTTGTGATGGAGAGAAACTTGGGCTGGGAGTGGGAGCAGCTGGGTCCCGGTTTTGGCCCTGACCTCGAGCGAATCTCGTCTGTGCCTGGGCTCCTTCATGCTGTGGAGAGGCTGGACCAGGTGCTTTCAAAATCCCTCACCTCCTACACTCGGAGATGCCGCCCCCCAAGCAACGCCGTGGTGTCCAGCCCCAGAGTGATCATTACAATTAGCTCAACACAAGCTGAATTTTTAAAAGTTGAAAACAACTTGATAAAGACAACAAAACTGTTATGGTGAAAACAGTAACGGGAGTAGCCCCTGCCCCAAAGGTCACACTCAGAGTCACACAGAGATGATGCCAAATAGAAAATCACCCCCGTGAGGAGAGAGAAACGCTCTGAGGCTGGGTCTGCATCCTCCGCTTAGCCTAATCATTGCTGGGGCCTGCTAGGATCCCCAGAAATCAGAGGGACAAAGACAGGAGAGGGAAGAACCCAGGGGGACCAGCAGGAGCAGAAGCAAAGAGGGTGGAGAGCGTGTGTGGGATCGAGTGGCATGCATGTGCACCAGCGAGTATTTCCCACCCCAGATTCGGGCTGGAGTGATTAACCACATCGCCTCTGATTGCAGGTACCAGGGACAAGGACAGGACGGGGCACACGGGGGAGGAAGGGCAGGGAGAGGGAAGACAGACACAGGTGCTGCCGCTCTGCACAGGGCAGCTGGGGAGGAAGCTGGGCTGGAAAACCACCCTCACCACCGGGCGAGAAACCAGCAAGTGGGAGACCAGAGCCATCCTGTCTGTCAACCTCTCTGTCTCTGCTCATCTCTGACTCATGGGCAGGTCCCTTGGGGCTCATTTCCGACTCCTCCCCCGCCTGGGCCCACAAGGTTACTGCAGGGCAAGTGTCTACCTAGCAGCCACAGTTCCAGCCCCTCCCTCACTAAGAGGCCATCACCTGTTGGCTAACTTTGATGATTAATGGGACCAGTTTTAACACTCAGAGAATAACAGGGTTGACAAGCCACATACCTGGTGAGGGAATGATGCTCTTCACTTGCCAAGACTGGCTGAGCACCTGTGTGTGCCAGGCTTTACCAAGATTCTGCCACAGTTTTCAAATGTCTGCATTTCTGCATTCAACCCATCTTCGTTTTACACGATACCCACCCCAGCATTTTCAACCATCATGACAACGTTCCCAGGGCTACATGTAACAGATGGATAGAAACCACTCTGTGTTGCTCACAGATTTGCCACAGTTTGTCTATATAGACAATGAGGCCAAAACATGATAAGGCTGTCCTGGTTTCTTGGTGCATTTTTCTGTAAAATATTTTTTCAAGTTGAGAAGGAAAAGCCTATAACCCTATGCTGAAATTTCAACAGGCTCAAAGGAATGGGCCCAAACCTGAGCCTGCCACAGAATAGCTTTCTTAACAAAACAGGCTGGCATACTCTGAAAACGTAAGTATCACATAACAATGCTATACAATCAGCCATTGAGAAGGTACGGGATCTGTTCCTGGTTGTGCAGGCATAGACATAAAATCATCCGGCAACCAACTGGGCTCACAAGTCCCGGAGACCAGTCTATCAAGGTTCTAAAATTGTAATTACAGCAAAGTCCAGACTACCTACACCAAGGGTCTCAAAGGCTTAGCTTCAAGAGGGTAGAAAAACAAAATGAAGATAATAGGGAAAAGAAATACAAATAAAAATTTAAACAGTGAGTTTTGGTTGGTCTTCTTCAAAAAGGAAGAAAGTGTAAATCTAGATTTAAGATAAGAGTCCCCCAAATTTACAGTATTCCAGTGGTACCTGAGCAATTTCATTGTTCCAAAGTCCTCACATATTTTTAAGTTGCTTTCATGATTTGGTAGAAACTAGGGACCATCATCTTGGTGTCCTCAAATATGTGCCCTCCCCATCAGCTCCCCCCCCCGACCCAAAAGACAGATCCACTTATACTCAGAGGATGAAAGCATGGACCTTTGCAAGAAGAAACAGACCAAGCTGGAAAAAGAAATACCAACCCAGTGAGGCATTAACTCTACACACTTTAAAAACCTAGAGCTAGGAAAGGTTGCTGAGAAAACTTGAAATATCAGCCACCGATTCCTTGTAACATGCAGCAAGCCAGAGGCAAACTCCTGCACTGTGTGGCTTTCCACAGACCTCTGAGTTCCATCCTCTGTTTTTTTTCTATTTTTATTTATATGGATCATTTTACATCAATTTCTTTTCCTTTCTAGCCCCCCTGCACCACCCACAAGACAGTCCTTTCAAGATCCTTCAAATAAAATGATTGGTGTCCAGAGGGGTCCGTCTACGTCACTGGCCACTTTTTAACTCTTCAAACTTGGGAGGTAGGACCTGTCTCTCATTTTGCTTTGAATGGTTGAAAAATAGTTCCATCTTGAGAGACTAACATAAACGACATCCACAAATCGGACTCTCTGAGCACATGCCAAAAACAAGCACACATTGACACTGGTCAATCTGAAATAATATCACAGAATTTTAGAGCCACCGTGAACTTTGAGATCACCTAGTCCAACCTCTTCATTTTATAGGTGAGAAAAAAATCAGGCATAAATCAATTCAATAAATTGGCCACAGCAGTGACAGCATTGGGAAGAGAAGCTCGGTCTCCCAGCTTCCAGACTCCAATTTTACCCAAACCACCTGTTGTGTCCTTCACAGGCTCCCCCCAGCCTGATGAACAAAGCAGCCTTTCTCCCTACCTTTCTTCCTCCACCAGGGTCCTTCAGGAACAGAGTAGGAGAGGTCCTTGAATTCAATGTTCACAGCTGCCCTCCGAGGCAAGGAGGAAAAGCGCTGGGCCTCCATGAGACCGTTGTCCACTTTTTTCAGATGTCCGTTCAGCAGGTCTGTCTCGGTGGTGTCCATGTTGCTGGAGACCACCTCATCCACTGACACACACACCGACTTGGGCTCCGTCATCGCTGCAGAGTAACTGCTGGCATTCTAGAAAAATGGGAGGGAGCAGGAAAACATGTCATAAGCTGCATCAAGAAAAAGAGGTGGGGTTTGCCGTTAGGCTCAGGGTCACTGATTATTAATAGCAACACTTCTTAAACTGCAGGAGCACCTTTGGTTCAGAAGAAAGGTGCTTACCTAGAGGAATTTGTCATCTCTAACCATCACTTTTTCTTCTATTAAAAAATGCTTAAGATAAAATGTTATGTTGATCTACAAGTCTTACTTTGGAATCATAAAATCTATTCACAAAACTGTAATAAATGAATCACTCGCCTCAAAGAAGAAAACACTGGCCACCATAAAAAGCATCTATTTACAGTCCACTCATAAAAAAACCTCAATAAAGACAGAGGAGGTGCCTAAGAAATACATAACTGAAAAAGTTTATTTACAATGAGCTATTTTAGTGCCTTCCTTGTGCAATCTCATAAAAATTTCTCAAGAGCAATAACATCGCTTGAGCTGCTGGGTTTTGTGGGGGTGGCCTTTGTATTTCAGTTTTAAAATTTCCACATCATTTACAACTCTACTGTCTCACTATATCTTCATAATAGCACTGAAAAGTTGGAAAGATTAATATTTTCTCTATTATACAGACAAGAAAACTGAGGCACTGACAATTTTAAGGAAGCTGCTCTGAGTCCCACAGTCAAGTGAATAGCAGAAGTGATCCCAGAATTTGAGTCATCAAAAAAAACCCAGTTAGATGTTCATTTCACTGCATCACGAGAGTACACAATATTTTGTAGCTAGCATCGGCTTTTAAAGCTCTCACTGGGAGTCAAGTGCACTGTAACAGATGTGCCAAGAACCAAAAGTATCTATGCAAAGAAAGGAATATCCTTTTCTAATGGCTTGGCAACCCTGAGAAAATCAATAAGCTTTAGGTACCTCCAAAACACAGAAGAACCCTGGGGGGAACACATATGCTGTACTTTTTCTAGCTGTCTCCTGAATCAAGAGAGAACATCCCGCGGTGCCAAAGGCCTGGACCTTCCGCGACGCTCCGCCATACTGACAGCAGCCTGCCCTGTCGGCAAAGCCCATCGCGGCCCATCTGTGAGAATTCGTGCCCTGCGGAGACACTGCCGTGTTGTTATGTGTTCCAAAGGGGAATCACATTGTATTGTCCTTTTTCACAGGTTTGTTAACTATTTCTTTAGCTTTACTTGCTATTCATCATTATTGTTTCTTATCAAAAACCCAAAACAAAACCAGAGAGTGGATCGTCCATAAAAATCCCCACAAACCCCAGCAACCAGCAACTAAAGTGGTCAAAGCCAACCCCGCCCCCTTAGAATGGCTGCTCGAGGGGACAGATCTGTGTGGAGGAAGAGCTGGCATTATTTCCAGCGTAGTAGGTGAGAGTTCAGAGCATGTCCCTAAGCTTGGAGGTTTTGAATAGTCAAAACACAAACACAGGCCGGGAGAGGTGGGCCAGGGATTCCGGAGCTCTAGATCACAGAAGATGGAGCTTTGCCATTTAGAAAAACATACGCAAACACACACCCACACCACATACCACACTGAACACACACCCCACACACAGACACACCACACACACCACACACACACACCCCATACGCCACACACACTACACACACACATACCACACACACCCCACACACACACCACACGCATGCATACCGCATACACACATACCACACACACACACACCCTATACACCACACACATTATACACATACCCCTCCCAGGCATCTCCTTCCTCTGAAAACCTTAACCAAATCAAACTTAGCTCAAGGGCTATAATATTGTACGGATAAAAATAAAGGTGCAGAGTAAAACACTGACAAAATTAAGCTTGGTTTGCTGCTGGCACCGTGTGTGAAAAGTGTCTAGTGCCAACCCGGGCGGCTGGTACATTCCCGGGCACAGGCAGGGGAGGTCTGTGTTTGTCTGACGAGGGGACTCAGCCCCTGAGTGACAATGAGAAGTGTGGACCCTGAGGGGTCTGGTCGAGGCCAAGGGCGAGCTGACTGGGTGGGCAGGGTGTCCCGTTACCCTTCAAGAGGCCCTGACACGGGGGCCAGAGCAGGCCCCGGAGGCCCTCCCTGGGCCCCTTAGCCTGCCCTCTGGGGTCCCCTTAGCCTGCCCTCTGGGGTCCCCTGCTGCTGCCCTGGGCCTGTTACCCACTGTGGCTCCAAAAGAGCCTGGAAAGTGCCGAAACTTGGCTGGAAGTGGGGTTGTCAGAGGAGCAGTGAAGCAAGACAACAAGCCCTGGCCTGGCCCCCAAAGTCCACTCTCACCCTCCTTGCCACACGAGAGGGAAGGAACGTTTGGGGCCTAAACCCACACCCCGCTGGCAGGCTTGGGCCCTGGCCTGGGACCCCCAGTGGCTGTGTGTTCAACTGGGGACAAGGGATGGGGGTGATCCAGCAACTCCTGTCCCGTGTGGCCCCTCCTCCTCAACCCCGATTGTGCCAGCTGCCGTGGACAGCCCCTGCCCTCTCCCCAGGCACCCACCACAGGCAGTAGCCCCAGGGTGAAAGGCCATCACCCGGTCCCACCACGGATTGTGGCAAATGCCAGATGTCAGACCTAGGTCACATTAGGGTCTGACTTTGCCCTCTGGACTCTAGTCCTATCTATTCACTCACTCACCCACTTGCTCATTCATTCACTGAACAAACTGAGCACCAGCTAAAGCCCTGGGGTCAGTAGTCAGCCAGACAGACATGGCCTCTGGCCTAGCAAGCTCTTATTCAAGATCTGGCCCCAGGCAAGGAAACGGGCAATTAACTATAATAGGGTGAGGCCAGAGCCATGCAGAGACTCAGGAGGAATATCCAATGCAATGCAGACCCTGGGCTAGGGGCACTCAAGACAGGCTTTCTGTAGAAATGAAATCTGAGCTGAGTTCTGCAAGGTGAGAGGGGGGAGTGCTGGCTGCGAGGGGGCAGCCTGTGCAAAGGCTCCACAGCAAGAGAGAGTGGAGCCCCAGAGACCTGTGAGAAACTCGGGGCTGGGGCATGGATTGGGAGAGCAGGGAGGCAGGGGCCTGTGGAGTAAGACTAGAGGGGCAAACAGCATCCCCATGGTGAGGTGCTTGCAAACTCTGTTAAGGGTTTTGCCCTTTATCTAGAGGTCCCTGGGGCACCGCAGAGGGAGTGACAGGACCAGAACAGCAGAGCTGCAGAACCATCTCCTGCAGCGCTGGGAGCCGGGCAGGGGAATGGGCTGGATCAGCTGGTGGTGATTGGGATGAAGGCAAGTGGACAGGCCAGGGGGACAAAGCTGGGGGACTACACTGATGCAGGAGTGAGAGAGAAGGCAGAGTCACATTCTTACAATTTAAAATATTAAATCATAATGCCTCATGCATGCTAGGTGAGTGATTATAAACAATAGTGACTATCGATTCAGCAATTACAACGTGCCTGCCATGATCCTGTATCCAACCTGTATAGATTATGCCTCTTACTATCGCCTCAGCTCTAAGGCCAGGGAGGGATTGCCGTCTCCATTTAGGAGGAGGGATTGAATGCCTGACATTCCCCAGACCCCACAGTTAGGGAGTGGCCAGGCTGGGGTCCAGCTCTGGGGTGTTTCCAAGTCTCAGCTGTGTTTTCCCACCAGCGTCCTTAAGAGCCCTTGAACATGGTTTAGCTTTCTATAGGCAAGTTGCGGGTGCCACTGTGTCATCCCAGACTTTGTCCGTTATAGGAAAATCCACAGCAAACTGAGGAAACCATGTAGCCCCACCCCCAGATAAACCAACACCACAGCAACGCGTATAGTTGCCCACCTTTCCTCCACAGGGTCCCACGGCCTCACCCAATTAAGCAAATCACGGAAACTGTCTGACGGCCAGGCGATGGCCTGTCACTCCGAAATAGACCAGCTCTCTGGAAACACACCCTCCGACAAGAGCTGCCGGCAATGTAGGTTACAGCCAGCTTTTCCTTAGCCTCCTGAGCTCATTAAAAATAAAACAAACACATCTTCTCTCCCCATTTTCCCTTTCACTGTTCTGTTTCTCTATCCTACTGGAGCATTGTCTTTGACCCCCCACACACATAATTTGTGCTGCATAATAAATTGTAAATAATAGTGCGTCCATTCATGGACGAGGAATGCTCAGGAGACCCTGTTTGGACTGTTCCTGGCTGCCGTCCGTGAGAATATTTTTCTGGGTGCTGAGCAGAGTGCCGTGATTTCAGTTTGAATGCTGGGCATACAGAGCCGCCTGTTTAGCTGGGGAGGGTCTCTAACAGTCAGCAAGCCACCCCCAGGCCATTGCAGACTCATTCACTCAATTTCTGCAAGGGACAAAGTCAGAAACAGAAACTTCTCTCAGTATTGCGAGGAAGGGAGGAAAAGGGGCGTGCAGCGGCCGGCAGCAGACCTTTGGTTCGTAGTCGCTCTCTTCTCTCTTTGGTTTATTGTTGCCAGCCTTGGTACCCACCTAGGTACCAAGCAGCCTCCCTAGTATCCCCAGCACATAAGAGGAAAATGTACTGACCAAAACATCACACCCTTGACTAAGCTAGAGGACAGCCTGCACCTGAGGGGTCACTAAGAGTGCCAAGACAGCTCCAAATGCCACCCTCCCACACGAAACACTTCTGTCCCTCCCGAGCCCACTGAGCTCAGGGACTCCGGCGCGCGCGCTCCCTGGGTGCTTGGCTGACGCTCCAAGGCACCTTCTCCGACTCACAGCTCAGACAGTCCAGGCCAGGCTGGGCCCCAGAGCAAGGAGAGGATGGAAAGCAAAGCCCAGGGTCCCGGGTATCTCTCAAGGGCTCTTTGTTTATGACCTGGACAGAAGTTATTGTTTTAAATTTTTAAACTCTTTTAAGGCTACAGCTCCCAGAATTGCCAGGTGGTCTTTTATTCAAGTACTAACTGGGGCCCACCCTGCTTAGCTTCTGAGATCAGACGAGATGGGTACTTTCAGGGTGGGACAGCCATAGATGGATTGAAATTTTTAAATTAAAAAAAATTGTCAAGTTTTCAGGAAGAAATTATTTTTAAACAAAACAATGTTCCCTGAAAAAAAATGAGCCCAGCCATTAGCGTCTCCACATGAGAACAACACACTTGAGCTCTGGGGCTGTATCAAACCATAACATAACATTAAAAAAAAATCTTGGTACAAAAAAACTATACCTTAAAACATTCTTATTCAGTATTTTCCCACAGGTACAAGCCACCTTTGCAGCTCTAAAAGGACTTCAAGAGTTACCCAGCATCTAAAAGATCTGAAACTTCCTGTACCTGCAACGAACATCAATAATCCCCTTAATTTTCCATTGTCAACCTAATTTAGGAGTCCCAAGTAGATGAACAAGTGCAAAAGGAAGAATTCCCAGTGTTACCCAGACACTCAGCCGGGTGAAAGCAGGGGTCCTGAGGGGGGATTGGCCTTTCCGTTTTGTTTGTTGCCTCTTCTGAGTAAGGAAGCCAAGCAGGGAAGGCGGAGCCGCGCAGAGGTGGGGGCCGGCCTGCGGGTCCCCGCGCTGGCTCTCCCCTCCGCCACCACCCGCCTGGCGTGTCTCGGCCCCATTCTATCGCTTTACACGAAATCATTATATAATGAGCTGGCGAAGCTCGGTATGCTCTACAGTAACCTGTTCGGAATCATAGGATGCAGTTGTCAGAGCAGAGCATGCGCAGAAGCCCGGCTACTTTTTTTTTCTTGCGCTCACGGCAAGAGGTAACTGTCGGTCAAATCCTGCCGAGCCCTGCTGACTTCAAACACAGGATGCTAAAAATGAAATAAAGGGGAGGGGCGGGGGTGAAACCCCGGTGCGAGCTCCGCACTGTGGGCTCACAGCCTCCAGGAAGTAACTAGCAGGGTAGTAACTACACGGATAGATGACAGCAAGGATGATTTGGGGTGGAATACGGGAGACTTTCTATTTGTACTCTAGACACCTAACTGCAGTGTTGGTGTGCTAGGCGTAGAAATGGCAGGCCCTGGGAGGGAGCGAGGTGGGCGGGTGGGCTGATGGTTGGTTTGTTTTTTCCTAATGTGACACAACCAGCAAGGGGAGATTCCTGAGCACCCCTGGGAATAGCACTTGCGGTAACTGTGTCCAGCAATGAATTTGCCAGCACTAGGTCATGGTCATCCCCCTCCGGAGCTGAGAGCCTCGGGAGAAGTGAGATGCGCTGCTGTCCCCACCCGGGTCTCTCCAGCGCGCAGAAGGGCGGCGCAGGTATCTAGGCTCGCCCCTCCGGTCTCCTGGGCACTCCGCCGCGCCCTCCCCGGGTAGGTCCTGGACAGGCTGTCCCGGGCAGTGCAACCGCAGGCTCCGGCTCTCTGCGGGCAGCTCCCTCTTTTGTTCCCACGGACAGTGCCTGGCGCTCCAGGGGATGGTGCGACAATCCCCGCTCCCCAAACCCCGGGCCTCGAGCGCTGGCAGAAGGATCGGACCCTCTCTTCCCTCAGGCCCAGGCTGCGGCCCCTCCCCAAGGCTTCGGGGTCCCCAGGGCCCCGCGCCCCTCACCCGGAGGCGGACGAGGTCAAGGCCATCTGTCCACTTGTGGGGCTGCTCGCTGCCTCCCGCCCCACTCCTGGCCCCTCTGCCTTCCCCGCGTCCTCGGCCGGTGCAAGGAGCATCCCGAGGCTCCAAGTGGCCAGGGCGGAGCGCGACCGGAGCCGGGCACCTCTCCGGGGTGCCCTGGGTCAGCGCCCAGAGGACGCGCTCCCGGGGAGCGGGTCAGTGTCAGGGGAATCCTGCGGGTCTTTGTGTTTCCTGCTCTCCTTGAAAATAAAAGCCAGCCCGGCGGGCGAAGGATGAGCTCACTCACCATGGCGGTGCCGACCGAGAAAGCGGCCATCAGACAGGCCATGCCCCGGGGGCGGCGGCGGCGGCGGCGGGGACCTGGCTGCGGGCTGCGGGCTGCGGGCCGGGGCTGCGCTCGCCGGGGCTGGGCTCGGCCTCGGGCTCCGGCTCCGCTGCGGCCCCGCCCCGCGCGCGCGATTGGCCGGCAGCGAGGGGGCGGGGCGGCCGGCAGGTGCGCGTGCTCTTGTTTTGCTCCCGCCAGGGGTGACTGTCCTGGCTCCCCGGCGTGTGGGTGCGGGGAGGGGGCACCAGGGCCCAGGCGGAGCACCAGTCGCCCCAGCCACCTGGGCCTGGCAGGCGCCCGGCGTGTTCGGAGCCCGCAGGTCCCGAACTCGCGGGGGCTGCGCCAGCGAGGCCCCAGGGCTAGCCCGCGGGGGCGCCCCACGGACGCCGGGGTTCCCTGGCTCCGCTCAGAAATCTGCTGTCTCCAAGCCTGCGAGCAGCGACAGAGGAGGCGTCCAGGGAGGGCAGGTGAGGGGTAGGGGGCTTCTTCCTTCTTTTTTCTTCATTGTTGGGCACCTGTCTGCCAGGTAGAAGCTTGAGAACTAAAGAAGGGATGACCGCTCCAACGCCCCCCCAGCCCCTCACACTGAGGCAGCACCTGTGCTCACATGTGCAACATCAGTGCTGAGTGTGGGTGACAAAGGGCTGCTAGGTGAAGATGCCCAGGCCGCTGTCCTCCCCCCATCCCCAAACAAAAAGGAAAAGGCTCATTTTTGCAGACAGGGGTGTTCCCAGTGCTTGGTCCAGAACTCTACCCCTGGCTGTGTTCATGTAACTGTATGAGGAATGGCACTGAGGGCACGCTCTCATTTGGCCCCAGACTGGAGTATCAGATGGTCTGGCATCTGCTAAAGTCCTTATTATGTATAAGTGGGACCATTTCCTGGTAGCCATGGTGACAAGGCATTCTTTAGTACCAATCGCAGGCCCTAATGCTTTCCTTGGTTGTTTGCATGTTGGGACCAAAACCAGGAATGCGTTTCTTCTCCCCTCCAGCGCACCTGGGTCAGCCCTCCCCGCCACACCTCAGAGGATCGAAGCCTGTGTCTTTCTCCTCACAGCTTTTTATGCCAGGCAGGTGGACTTCACACTCACAGGTCAGATGACCAAATTCTTTGCCTCAAATCAAAGGAAGGAAAGGAGGTGTGGTTAGGAGCTTAAAGGGGAGAGGGCCCTGCTTTCGTCTGAATAGTTTTGCTTCAGGAGTCAATACATTATCTCTGTTTTATGCACTCAGGTGAAGGAAATCTGACTGCTGTATTTCCCGGTGCCACTATCCAGGTGCCACAGGTGCCAGGTCCAGGAGACCGTGTGGTGCCTTAAACATACTGAACCAGGAGGCCGACAAAGCATGAATATTCTGGAAAGAGGATTCAAATCCACAGACCTCCTGGGGAGAGTTTAGGCCAAAAGGCAGAGAAAAAGGTGCCCAGCCCTGGGGCCTTGCTCCAGGGGCAGACAGGACCTACAGCAGGAGAGGAGGCACAGGGCACAGCCGAGAGGGATTCTCCTTGTGGCCAGGGCAAGTGGTGGAACATCTGGGTGCCTACAGAGATGGGCATCTATTTTCTGTCTGATGTCCATCCTCCTCGCTTCCAGGAATATATCCAGACCTACCTTCTAGACGTTCCTCTCTTCTTCCTTCCCCCCAGTGCTCTGCCCTGTGGTTTGTGTGGGGTTGGCCAACCTTCAGCTCAAGGGGTAGGGCCACTGGCTTCAGCCAGTCGGTGCCCCCCACCCAGCCTGGCCACCAGGGTTGGGCAGAAACCTGAGGTCGAAGTGTGAGGGATGTGTGCTGGGCTACAGGGAGTGACCAGGACATGGTGTGTGGAGCTTGCGGAGGAAGCCAGACATGGAAGACACTATGCTGGGTCCTTGTTGGTATGGCTCCAGCTGCTGGATTTTCTGTTAGAGGGCACTGAAAGAGTCCTCACTTACCCATCTGTACATTGGGATAATAACCTCCAACACATAGGAAATAACGCACGGCACAGAGCAAGTGTCCATGTTGAGTCCTTACCATGTTATCCCTCCAGTGCCAAATCAGGGAAGAAGCAAATGGCAGAGTGGCATGGATCTGTGCCATTTGGTTAGGACTCTTGGTGGTAAGTGACAGAAACCCAACTCCAACTGGCATAAGCTAAGGGGAATGCACTGTGTTGGGTAATAGAGAGGTTCAGGGTGCTCTGATTTCAGGTCTACTGGGGCCAAGGACCCTGGTGGCTGCAGTGAGCTGGGCCCAACAGGGGGAGGCTAGCCTGGTGTCTTGGATTGCCCCTGCCCTGGAGGGCCCTAGCAACAGCTCTCTGGATCCCTCCAGAGAAAACTCTGGGGATACCCCATGGCTTCCCAGCCTCCCCCTCCCAGCCAGCTAAGAAGAATTCTGATGAAGGAGTTCCTTACAGACACAGTCTTCCTCCAACTGTGGTGGTCTCACCCTCAACAATTTGCCCTGGAGTCTTCTTACATTATTGGATGACCTGCCCTGAATTAATCTGAGCAAGCCGCATTCGGCCGACTTTCTTCCACCTGACTACAGAGCGACGCCAACCTGGACTGTGTCTCCCGAGACCTGAGATTCAGCCTCACACTGAGCAGACACTCAGAGACGGCCCGTCTGTGCCAGGAGCTGCTCTCGGGGCTGGGGTGGACAGAACAGGGGAAGCCCTGCCCTCAGGTGTGGCCACACAGTGCTGGGAGGGTTTGAAAGCTAAAGCTCTTATCTCGATGGGGCATGTTTGAACTTGTTCCACGAGCCTGACTGCTAGAGAGCATTCTTGGCTCAGGCTAGGGCAGCTCTTGCTGTGTAGCTGGGGGGGCAACCAGAGGCAACCTGGAGACATGTGCCTCCAGCCCTCAGCACTCCTGCCCTCTCGGGGCCAACCCTTCAGGTGCCCCCTGGGACTTGTTCTCTGCAGCAGTGACCTCTAAGCCACCTCACCTCCCACCTGTCCAGCTGTGCCTCTTGCACTCTGTGCAGGGTGCAGCGTCCTACTGGTCAGGTGAGTGCCTGTCACCGAGCTCTGACGGGTAAGCTCCAGTGGGTGTTTATCCACCGGTGGACCCCCATCCCTGGGGACAGTGCCCGGGGAGGGGTTTCATCCAGATTGCTCAGCTGTTGAGTCCAGAAGCCAAGCCTCCACCCCAGATCCCCTGGTTCCCTGCCTCCATTTCCAGAAACTGGTGAGTGAGGGAAACTGACAAAGAACATGTATATTCAGATGGATTGAGTGTTAGTGAAAAGTAAGATGCCTTAATATTTAATACAGAAATATTACAAATCTGAGGGGAAATCTGAGATTGGAAGGGGTTCCTTTGTGCATCTGTCCACCCATTTTTTTTTTTTAAGAACTTCCTATACAACAGTTTAGCACAGGAAGCAAGGAAGAGTGAAGTCAGAGGTGAGCAGCAAAGACAAGGTGCGGGCAGGTGAGAGGAGGGACAAGACCTCAGGATGTGGATGACACTGTCACATGTGCCTCCCTCCCCTCTCCCTTCTTCCGGGCTCACAGGCACCTTCATCACCCCCGTCTTATTCAACATTGTTCCCATTTTACTGATGAAGGCTAAGGCTTTGAGAGGTTGGGAACTGGCCCAGCACGGCAGACGGCTAGTGACCGGGGCGGGTCTCCCCACCTTCCACCACCTTCTGCCTGGGGATGCTGCTGTGTTTGGGCACACTCGTTTCGAGTAAGGGGGCAAAGCATCCTGACTTTACTTTTTCTATTTTGGTCTTGGGGACACCATCTCTCCTCCATCCTTACATGCTCTCTGCCGCAGGTTTGGACCAAGGCCACCACATCCAGAGTGGCCTCACTTGGGACTGTCCTGTCTCTTTTTAAAAATTAAACGTTTTATTTTGAAATAATTGTAGATTCACATGCAGTTTTAAGAAAGAGCACCAAGAGATCCCAGGAAGCCTTTACCCAGTTCCCCCCAGTGGTAACATCTTGCACAATCGTAGCACAATGTCACAGCCGGGATATTGACATTGACAAATGCAGATCCAGAATATTCCATATCCACAAGGAAGCCTCATCTTGCCCTTATACAGCCACACCTCTTCCCTTCTATCTCCACCCCCCGTAACCCCTGACGATCACCAACCTGCTCCCCACTTGTGTAATTTTGTCATTTCAAGAATGTGGCATTAATGGAATCATCCAGCATATATTCTCCTGGGATGGGCTTTTTCCAGGAGAATTTTGTGGGGATCCATCACGTTGTTTGGTACTTTTTACTGCAGAGTAGTATTCCGTGGCATGGATGGACCACACTTTATTCACTGTTGAACAACATCTGGGCTATTCCCAGTTTTTGGCTATTACAGACAAACCTGCTTTAAACATTCATGTACAAGTTTTTGTATGGATATAAGTTTTCATTTCTCTGGAATAAATGCCCAGGAGTGCAAAAGCTGGGTTGAATGGTATTGCGTCTTCAGTTTTTTAAGAAACTGCCGCACTGTTTTCCAGAGTGGCTGTACCTTTTACATTGCCACCAGCAAAGTGTGAGAGACCCAGTTTTTCTCTTTGCTCACACTTGCTGTTGTTGCATTTGGTGTGTTGCATTCTGTTAGGTGTGTAGTGTTATCTCATGTGGTTTTAATTGGCGTCTCTCTCATGGCTAATTTCCTGTGCTTACCTGCCCTCCTTGTATCTTCAGCGTAGTGCCTGTTCATGTCTTTTGCCTACTTTCTAGCTGGATTGTTTGACTTTTTATCACTGTTGAATTTTGAGAGTTCTTCATACATTATAGTTCCTAGTCCTTTGTTGAATATGAGGTTTGCAAATGTTTCCTCCCAGTGGCCTATAACTTGTCTTTTCATCTTCTTCACAGGCTCTTCCCCAGTGGTCAATGTTTTTCATTTTGACACAGTCCAATTTACCAATTTTTCATTTTGTGCATCATGCTTTTGGTATCAAGTTTAAGAACTCTTTGGCCCTAGATCCTAAAGATTTTCTCCTAATTTTTTTTCACTAAAAGATTTATTGTTTTACTTTTAAGTCTGTGATCCATTTTGAGTTAGTTTTTGCACAAGGCACGAGACTTAAGTCTACGTTAAGATATCCGATTGCTTTGGCACCATTTGTTGGAAAAGCTATCCTTCCTCCACTGATTTGCTTTTGTACTTTGGTGTTGGTAGGATTCTGACTCTTCTATTCCATTCTGTTAGTCTCTGTGACTGTCCTTGTGCCGATACCAGACAGTCTTAGTTATTGTGGCTGTGAAACAAGTCTTGAAATCAGATACAATGATTTTTCCTCCTGTATTCTTCTTTTTCAAAATTGTTTTAACTATTCTAAGTCCTGTGCCTTTCCTTGAATTTTAGACAGTTTTGTTTATGTCTACAAAAAAAATCTTGCTGGGATTTTAATAAGAATTGCATTAAACCTGAACATCAATTTGAGGATAATTGATATGTTTACTATGTAAGTCTTCCAATCCATAACCATGGTATGTCTCTCCTTTTTTTATTTTAGATTTTCTTTGATTTTGATCTTTTATCAGGATTTTGTAGTTTTTAGCATACAAGCCCTGTAAGTCCTGTACTTATTTTGTTGGGTTTACACATTAAGTATTTAATTGTGTTCCAGCCATTGTAAAGGGCATCGTGTTCAGTGTCCATGTGCTCTTTGCTAGAACATAGAAATAGAATTTATTTTTGTATGTTTATCTTGTGTCCTGCAACCTGGCTGAACTCACTTTTTGTTTCAGGAGTGTTTTGTAGATTCCTTGGGATTTCCTAGGTAGATAATCATGTCGTTTAAAAATAGGGACATTTTTATTTTTTTTCCTTTTCAACCTGTATGCCATTTATTTCCTTGCTTTACCACACTGGCTAGAAATTGCCACACTACGTTGATTAAGAGTGGTGAAAGCAAACATCCTTGCATTTTTCTTGATGTTAAGGAGAGAGCATTCAGTTGTTCACCACTAATTATAATGTCAGCTGTAGATTTCTTATAGATGCTCTTTGTCAACTCAAAGAATTTCTCCTCCATTCCTACATTTCTGAGCGTTTTTATCATGAATGGGTGTAGAATTTTGTCAAGTGCTATTCCTGTATCAAATGGCACGATCACATGATTTTTCCTCTTTAATCTGTTAATATGATGTACTACCTTGATTGACTTTCAAATATTGAACCAGCCTTGCATCCCTGGAATAAACCCCACTTGGATGTGGTGTATAATTTTTAAAATATATTGCTGAATTCTATTTGCTAAAATTATGTGAAGGTTTTCTGTATTTCTATTTATGAGGGATATTAGTCTCTTGTGTAGAAGTCTTACTGTGTTGCCCAGGCTAGAGTACAATGGCTATTCACAGGCGTAATCATGGAGCACTACAGTCTCAAGCTCCTGGGCTCAAGTGGTCTTCTCGCCTCCTCAGCCTCCTGTGTGGCTGGAACTATAGGCACCACCATGCCTGGCTGTAGTATTCTTTTTTTTGTTAGACAGTCTTGCTCTGTTGCCTGGGCTAGAGTGCCATGACATCAGCCTAGCTCACAGCAACCTCAGACTCATGGGCTCAAGCGATCTTCCTGCCTCAACCTCCCAAGTGGCTGGGACTACAGGCATGTACCACCACACCCAGCTAAATTTTTCTACTTTTAGTAGAGACAGGGTCTCACTCTTGCTCAGGCTGGTCTCCAACTCCTGAGCTCAAGTGACCCTCCCACCTCAGCCTCCCAGAGCGCTTGGATTTACAGGCGTGAGCCAACATGCCCAGCCTGTAGTATTGTAGCTTTGTTGTTTGGTTTGTAAACATTTAGGATTGCTATGTCATCTTGGTGGATTAAGCCTTTCACCATTATAATATTCCTCTCTGTTTCTGATAATTTTCTTTGCTATAAAGTCTATTTTATCCAGTGTTCATGTAGCCACCCCTGCCTTCTTTTTATTAATGTTTGCATGATATACCATTTCCATCCATTTACCTTCTGGCTGCCTGTATCACTATATTTGAAATTTCTTTGTATGGTTTTTTTAAATGATTGCTCTAGGTACCAAATTATATATAACTAATCACAGTCTACTGCTGTCATCGTTTTACCTGTTTGATAGACGTGTACAAACCTTACCTTCCTTTATCTCCCCTTACCCTCCTTTGTTTATAATAAAATTGTATTAAGTATTTACTGTACATGCATTTAGAACCATATCAGATAGTGTTGTAATTTTTGCTTTAACCATCAAACACAATTTAGAAAACTCAAAAGCAGAAGGAAAATCTATTTTATTTAAACATATTTTTGCTTATTGTGTTCTGTCTTCCTTCTTGATGTTCAACGTTTCATTCTTTTACCATTTTCTTTATGTTTAGAGAATTTCCCCTAGCTATTCTTTTAGGTTATGTCTACTGGTGACAAATTTCCTGTTTTCCTTCATCTGAGAATGTCTTGATTTCCCCTTAATTCTTGGATACTCCTGCTGGATATAGAATTCTGTGTTGACAAGCTTTTTTTTTTTTTTTTCCTTTTGGGAAATAAAAAATGTTGTGCCTATTCCTTCTGGCTTCTGTTGTTCTTTGATGAGAAATCTGCTGTCATTGGAATTGTTTTTCCCCTCTGCGTAAGGTGTTTTTTCTCTCTCACTGCCCTCATGATCTCTTCCTTGTTTTCAGTTGTCAGAAGTTTGACTACAATGTGTCTTGGTATAGATTTATTTGGGCTTATCCTGTTTGGAGTTTACCAAGCTTCCTGAATTCATAGGTTTATGTCTTTTGCCAAATATAAGAAGTTTTCAGCCACTGTTTCTTTGAATACTTTTTAAGTCCTCAGCCTCCCTTCTGGGACTGTTAGATCTATTTTTA
Organism: Daubentonia madagascariensis; assembly: GCA_023783475.1. Classification (NCBI taxonomy): domain Eukaryota; kingdom Metazoa; phylum Chordata; class Mammalia; order Primates; family Daubentoniidae; genus Daubentonia; species Daubentonia madagascariensis. Next base: position 9,599,163 of record JAKFHU010001482.1, on the reverse strand, counting down.
TAGTCCCACAGGAAACTCCAGCTCTGCTCATTTTTTGTTCAGCCTGTTTTCTCTCTGTGGTTCAGATTAGGTGATTTCTAATGTTCTATTTTCCTGTTCATTGAGTCCTTCCTCTCTTCCCCCCATTCTGCTGTTGAGCCCACCTGCTGAGTTATTTATTTTGATTATTTTCAGTTCTAAACTTCCCATTTTGTCCTTTTTTATATCTTCTATTTCTTTGCTGAGACCTTCTATTTTTTCATTTTTTCCAGTGTGTTCATAATTGTATGTGAAGCACAATTCATAAAAGTGTGAAGCATTTTTATGATGGCTGCTTTTAAACCTTTGTCAGACAATTCTAACATCCCTGTCATCTTGGTGTTGGCGTGCATTGATTGGCATCCATTTTTTTTCATCTGGATTGAGATTTTCTTAGTTCTTGGTGTGATGTGTGATTTTCAATTGAAGCCTAACATTTTGGGTATTCTGTTATGAGACTCTAGATCTTATGTAAGCCTTCTGTTTTGCTGGCTTCCTCTAACATCACTCTGGCAGGGGAAGTGGGGAGGGGCACTGCTCTTTACTGCCAGGTGAGGGTAGAAGTCCAGGTTCCCTGCTCAGCCTTTGCTGACACCCAGGGGAGGGGCTCCTCATCACTGCTGGGTGGGGGCTGGGCTTGTAGCTCCCCACTTGGCCTCCACTGATACCTCTCCAGCTAAGAGAGGGAGAAGAACTCATTACTGTTCCCCACATGGTCTCCATGACACCGTGGGGTGGGGAGTGTCCTCGTTACCACTGGGTGGTAGTGAAGGTCCTGACTCTACTGGTCTCCTCTGTGACAACCCCAGCAAGGTGGGGGAGGGGCTCCTCATTCCTGCTCATAGGGATGGAAATGCAGACCCCCTATTTGGCCTTCTCTGACACTACTGTGGCTAGGGGAGTGGGGGCAAGTTTGGGTGCCTCATTACAGCCTGAGGAGGGTTGAAATCCAAGCTCCCCACTCATTCTCTGCTGGTGTGGGTGGGGGAGGGGCCACAGTTTACTCTGTGGCATTGGGCTGGAGCAGAGAAGTTATTGTCTAAAAATTTTCTATCCTGCTAGGTTGTGCCTTTCCCGTTCTTTTGGCTAGAGAGAGCAGGCTTTTGTTGGGAATTTTTTTTTATTTTTGTCTGTGCTTATTTCCATTTCCAGGTTCTTGGCTTCAACTCAAAGTCCAGGAAATATGATGCAAAAATTCCAGAGGCCTCACCACAGTGTGTTTCCTTGGGTTCCAAGATCCTTGGCACATTTGCCTTCTTTCCTCATCTTTCAGTCTTCTTGTATTTGTTTTACATAAATATCTAAGGTTTTTAGTTACACTTAGAGGGAGGAATAGAGAAAAGCGTGTCTACTCCGTCTTCCAAGCCTGGCTTATGACTTTTAGCAGATTGGACTTGGGCGTCTGGTAGATCTCGTCCCTGTGTGACATACAGGTTGGGCCTATTCATTCAACAGATACGTGACAGCTGTGGAAACGCAGAAAAGGTGCTTGGCAGGAGTCAGGAGCCCCAGGTTCTTGCCTGGGCATTGTGGCAGGTTACAAACCTCCTGCACTTTCCATTTCCTTATTTCCATGTGGCAGGATAATTTACTGTGATAATTTATGATATTTATTTTCCCTGCTGTAGCTATTTTCCCCTCCCTGTAAAAAGTAGCCAAGTCTTTTTATTGTTTTTATTTAATTAAGTTGTTTTTTCTCTTGCCTTGGGGACTTCTGAGTTCCAGGGCCCTAGGCAGAAGTTTCCAGGCATGCAGAGGATAATCTCCCTAATTAAACTTTTATTTTCAAAATCTCAGGCTCCACAAGGTGACTGCCCCAGGTCTTCCTGGAGGGGGTGGGTGGAGATCTGGGGTTCTGGAGGAGGGAAGCAGGAGGTTGAGGAATAATTTCTCAGAGCCTGGGGAGGGAGATGTGGGGTTTGCACATGCCAGGAGAGCTCAGGTGTCTTGGGGAGGCAGGAAGACTTCTGCTCAGGTAAGCAGGGTGCTGAATACACTGAAGACAGAGCTATGGAGCCTTGATCTGTCTCCAGGCTGGGTGTGGCAGGGAGGAGCTGCCTTCCAGGGACCAGAGCAGATTATCTGACTGATAGAAATAATAAAATGTGGCCTGCCTTGCACCTGGTGTTGGCGAGTAAAATTCACAAGTCTTCCAGCAATGGCACCTGCCCTCCTACCTTGCAGGGGTGTTCTGAGGATAAAATGCAATAATGCACATTACAGCATTTTCCAAAGCATTAGAGATTGTTCAAACATAACTCATGATTTTTATTAAGCACCTACTCTGGCCAGGTGCTGTGCAGAGAATGATGCTACAGAGATGCTGGGATCTGTCATCTCTGTGGGTAGGTGGTGCTTGTGTTGAGTGCCACAGAGACTAAGCCAGGGGTTACAGGGCTGATCTGTAAACTATTCATAAGTGTTTCCTCATAAACTGGCTTTGGGCCTCTGAGCTGCTTTGTCAAACTGTCTGACTATCCTAATCAAGACCTTTTAGGCTGCAAATGGCCAAAACCTAATTCATGCTAGTTCAAGGTCAGAAGGGAGAGTTCAGGATCCCGTAACAGGGAATAATGATAATGAAAATCAACATTTATAAGATGCACACTATGTACCAGGTATGGCTCTCAAATGCTGACTCATTTACTCCTCCTCGTAACAAGCCCTTGAGGTGGACGGGACCGTCAGCCCACTTCACAGCCAAGGCCGCGAGGGCACTGAAAGCCCCAAGCTTGCTTACGGAGCTGCTGTCTGGCTCCAGGGTGCAGCATTTACTGCAACCGTGGCCCAGCCTCTTGGGAAGGGCCAACAACAGATGTGAACTCAGGAGGGTAGGGTCTGGGACTCAGGTGATGATAGGGCTTCGTCAGGTCCTCCCTTTCTGGCTCTGCTGCCCTGGGGTATCCACTTCCTTCTCAGCTAGACAGACACTCCCCTCGCGGCTACTCAACCCCAGTAGGGAAAGAAACCTCCCTCTCAGTGTCCAGGCAAGGTCCCAGGAGAACACCGATGGCCCCTTTGGATTTGTATGTCTTTTCCAGAACACGGGCCGTGGCCGGAGGGAGGAATGTTCTGACTGGCTCGGGGCGGGGGTTGTGTCCTGGCGTTGACCCCACGGACTCAGGGCAAGAGAGGAACACTCGGTGGCCGTGGGCTGCGGCTGTGTCCTGGCGGGGACCTTCCCTGGGAGCAACGGAGGGTTCCCACCGCGTGTGGGAAGGAGGCCTGCAGTAATTTTCCAGCGTCTGTCTCTGAGACTTCTGTCCTGATCTTCAACTGCGACGGTCGTCCTGTTGCCAGATGTTATTTCCGCTTTCTGTTTTTGAGGAAATTGTTTCCTGGATCTTTCTCTGCCATTCTTTCTTCTGAGCTCGTGGGAGGAAACAGAAACAATCTGTTTGCGATGCTTAACTTGCCTCCTCTTACCTTGATTTGTGAAATATTTACCTGCATTTTTCTTTCGCTTGAAACACCCCCGTTCACCTCAGCTCTGAGCACTTGCCGCCACCCCCACCCGCACCTCCCTCTCCTCTTCGCTTTCCCCGCCTCGCGGCCCGCGGGCTCCCGGCAGGCCGTCTGTGTGCGGAGGTTCGAGGCGCCGGTGTGCCAGAGGAAGCGACAGGGCACATCTGGACGTTGGAGGCTGAACGCCATTTGAGACAAGAGCACCTGCAAAATAGGAAACAGACCGTGGAGAATAAACGTATCTGTTGCTTTAAGATGAACCCACTTACAGGGAGCTCCCACCACGCATGGCTGCGAGCCTTACGCTGCCACATCCCTGATAACATGGTCTCTGTTTGCTCCCACTCCCGTCCCTCTCCTTCGAGGGCTAAGGTGTGGTTTTCCTCCACACCTCTGCTTACCTCTAAGGTCCTCCCTCCCTCCCTCCTCCCTCCCTCTCTCCTTCCTCCCTTCCTGTCTACCTCTCCTCTTTCCTTTCTCTTTCTGCTATGGTCTGAATGCTGATGTCCCCCCAACACTCATACGTTAGAACCCAATACCCAATGTGATAGTATTAAGAGGTGGGGCCCTTAGGAAGTGATCAAGTCAGGAGGGCTCTGCCCTCATCAGAGGGATTAGCGCCCTTACAAAACAAGTCCAAGGGAGCAGCGCCCCTTCCCCTCCCACCATGCGAGGACACAGAAGGTGACATCTATGAGGAACAAGCCCTCACCAGACACTGAATCTGCTGCTGCCTTGATTCTGGACTTCCCAGCCTCCAGAACTGTGAACGATCAATTTCTGTTGTTTATGAATTACCCAGTCCAAGGCATTTTGCTAGAGCAGCCTGAATAAGGTAAGACAGAAATGGCTACTGAGAAGCTGCTGCTGTTGTGACCAACACCTGAAAACGCGGATGCAACTTTGGACCTGGGCAGTGGCAGAGGCTGGGAGGATTTGGAGGAGCAGGCTAGGGGAAGCCTCGGTGGCCAGCGATGCACCACAAAGGGAAGTTCTGGAGAGGGCGTGGAAGAGGAACGCTGTAGACGGAGCCTCAGTCTTCTCAGATTGCCCAAGGGGTTGTAATGAGAATGTTGGCAGGAGCATGGATGGTAAAGGCCACTCTGATGAGGTCCCAGACAGAAATGAGAAACACGTTGCTGGGAACTGGAGGAAAGGCAATCTTTGTTATAAAGGAGCAAAGCACTTGGCTGAATTGTTTGTGTCCTAGTGTTTTGTGAAAGGCAGAGCTGGCAAGGGATGAAATGGGGTATTTGGTGGAAGAAATCTCTACACAAAGTATTGAGGACGCTGCATGGCTTCTCTCAATTGCTTATAGTAAAATGTGACAAGGCAGGAAATGAATTATAGACAGAATTTATAATCAAAAGGGAAGCAGAACTTAAAGATTTTGGAATAATCTCAGCCTGGCCATGTTGTAAAGAATAAAAAAAGCATGTTGGAGAGAGAACACCAAAAATGTAGCCAAACTACTGTTTGATGAGGAGATTAGTGTGGATAGACAGAAGCCAGGTGCTGTGGTCAAGACAGCTGAAAAACAGCCCTGAAGGCATTTCAGAGATTACTAGTTCTCCCCTCCCACCAGGTCCAGAGTGCCGAGGCCTGGGGCACAGAACTGTGTCAAGAGAGGGGCATCCGGTGCCTGCAGGTCCTGGCACTCACTGCCCGGTGCTGCCTCGAGTCTCGGCTCCCACGTTCTGGTGCAGTGCTTGTCAGTTGTCCCCAGTGTGGCATGGGGCACAGTGGCTACCCCTCACAGGGCACAGGAGGAAGACCTTGGTGGCTTCCATGTGGTGCCACCTCCACCACTAGGCAGAGTGCTTGAGCTGTGGAGGCATGGCTGCCTCCACTTGATTTCAAAGGGCACCTTGGAGTCCCGGCATAGAACTGCCACCAGGGTGGGGGACACTGTAGACAGCCCCCACCAGGGTGATGCCCAGTGGAGCTATGGGTGTGGGGCCCCCTAAAGGCCTCAGACCAACACCTGAAATGAGCCACTGGCATGCACCTCCAGCCTAGGAGAGTCATGGGCACAGGACTCTAGCCCATGAGAGCTGCAGTGTGGACTGTGTCCAGCAACCCATGGGGACAGTGCTACCCCAGCTCTGGAGGCCCAACCTCCTCCCCAGAGTGTCCAGAAGCGGGGGATTGGAGCCAAAGAAGATTTAATGCTTTTTGCCTGTTGGGTTTTGGACTCACTTGGGACCTAGTACCCCTTTCTTCTGTCCTACATCTCCCTTTGGGAATGGGAACGTCTGCCCTATGCCTGTCCCACCATTGTAACTTGTTAGTTTCACGGGCTCACAGAGGGAGAGCAAATTGCTTCAGGATGCAGAAAACCTTGAGTCTCTCTCACATCAAATTTAGTGATATTTAGATGAGACTCTGGACTTTAGACTTTTGAGTTGGTGCTGGGACAAATTGAGACTTTGGGAGCTACTGAGACGGAATAAATACATTTTGCATGTGAGAAGAACATGAATTTTGGAGGGCCAGGGGTGGAATGTAATGGTCTGAATGTTGGTGGTCCCCCCAGATTTATATGTTGGAACCTAATACCCAAGGTGATTAATATTGTAATAGTATTAAGAGGTGTGACCTTTGAGAGGTGATTAGGTCATGAGGACTCTGCCCTCTTGCATAGGATTAGTGCCTTTACAAACCAGGGTGAAGAGGATACCCCTTCCCCTTCCACCACGTGAGGACACAGAAGCCCCCACTTATGAGTAACAGGCCCTCGCCAGACACTAAATCTGTTGGTGCCTTGAACTTGGATTTCTCAGACTCCAGAACCGTGAGGAATCAATTTCTATTGCTTATACATTACCCAGTCTAAGGTATTTTGTTACAGCAGACAGAAGGGACTAAAATACACATACACTCTCTCTCCCTGCCTAGATCAGAGAAGCCAAAAATGGCAGGGTGTCAAGACAGTAAGATGCCCCTGGGCCACATAGTGGCGTGCAGAAATCCTGAGGACACAGCAGGAAGGGCAGGCTCGTGTTCACACTAGCACCTGTGTGCATGCCAGCAACAGCCCAGGTGGGGGAACCAGGGGGATCTGGGTTGGAGCCTTGGCTCCCGGACTCAATAGCTGAGGAGTCCAGACAAATCCCTTCCCCAGGCACTGTCCCCAGGGCTGGGAGTTCACTGGTGGATAAACACTACTACCCACTGGAGCTTACTTGCCAGGGGGCAGTGACGGGCACTGACCCGAACAGCAGGATGCTGCACCACGCACAGACTGCAACAGGCACAGCTGGGGGGATGGCAGGTGAGGAGGCTTAGGGGGCACCACTGCAGAGACCAAGTCCCAGGGGGCACCTGAAGGGCTGGCCCCCGAGAGGGCAGGAGTGCTGAGGGCTGGAGGCACATGTCTTCAGGTTGCCTCTGGTTGCCCCCCCAACTACACAGCAAGAGCTGCCCTAGCCTGAGCCAAGAATGCTCTCTAGCAGTCAGGCTCGTGGAACAAGTTCAAACATGCCCCATCGAGATAAGAGCTTTAGCTTTCAAACCCTCCCAGCACTGTGTGGCCACACCTGAGGGCAGGGCTTCCCCTGTTCTGTCCACCCCAGCCCCGAGAGCAGCTCCTGGCACAGACGGGCCATCTCTGAGTGTCTGCTCAGTGTGAGGCTGAATCTCAGGTCTCGGGAGACACAGTCCAGGTTGGCGTCGCTCTGTAGTCAGGTGGAAGAAAGTCGGCCGAATGCGGCTTGCTCAGATTAATTCAGGGCAGGTCATCCAATAATGTAAGAAGACTCCAGGGCAAATTGTTGAGGGTGAGACCACCACAGTTGGAGGAAGACTGTGTCTGTAAGGAACTCCTTCATCAGAATTCTTCTTAGCTGGCTGGGAGGGGGAGGCTGGGAAGCCATGGGGTGTCCCCAGAGTTTTCTCTGGAGGGATCCAGAGAGCTGTTGCTGGGACCCTCCAGGGCAGGGGCAATCCAAGACACCAGGCCATCTTCCCCCTGTTGGGCCCAGCTCACTGCAGCCCCCAGGGTCAGTGGGCAGCCCCACCACAGCCCCACCAGGACATTTGGCTTACTATGCCCGCCCTCACCAGGCACCAAGTGCAGGACCCTCGCAGCAAAGACCAAGTCCTCAGGGGACCCCTTTCTCCCCCTTATTTCTGGGATCTGACTGGTTCTCACTGGATCCCCAAAATCTAGCAGCTGCTTTCTCCCAGTCAGGGCGCCAGTATTTGTTGACTGACTGATTTAAGTCACAGATACTTGACATCACAGTTTAAATCACAAATGATTTCTTGCTGCCTGAACTAGGAGACAGGACTTAATTTTTAATTGATCTACATCTTGTTGGTTACACTTACTCCATACATTTATATTTAAATATTAAATACTTTTATATTTAAAAATGTTTCTTTTATTTTGTCGATGACTCACACACAAACTTAGGTGTAAATACTTTCAAAGGAGCCCTTCTGCTGCCCTCTGCAGTGAAGCTTATTTATTTTGCAGTTAATAAAGGGAAGAAGCCCCTTCCTTAGATAGGACAGAATTTCAATTTTTACCACTGCAGACATGTAAAAAACCCCCAAACCACAAATGACGATTCAGTTTCTGTGTTATGCTACAAGGAGAATTGTTTTAGAATAAGCATGATGCAATCCTACGTGTAATAATATTGCCTAATGTAATTGTGAGTGCAGAAAACAGGAAGTGAGTGAGGTTACTAAAGGGCAGTTCTGTTCCCTCTCAGGTCACTGGACATAACAGCGCCTACTACCTATCTGTCCAAACAGTGACCCGAGTTTGAAAATCCACCTCTTTCCCACTTCTGGTCAGATTACGGGTTTTGCATTTGTGAACAAGATGGAATTTATTTTATATAACACTCATTGAAAACAATTACAACAAAAACAAACTCATCAGGGTCTATAAAGTAATAGTTAAGGGTAAATCAAATTTTGCGTAGCGGAAGGTCTAGTAACATAAATGACATTGTGTCATGACAGCTCTAGCCAATGATTATTGCTGCAAAGTGGGGGAAAGTTAGCTGGTGAAGCCTCTGAGACCTCAGCCCTGGAAGGGAGCTTAGCAAACACCTGGTAACAGGGACAAATGGCACGGAGAAATCAGGTGCTTTGCCCTGTGCTGAGAACTTTATATCCTTTAACTCTCTTAATCCTCATCACAGCTCCAAGAGCCAGATACTGTTGTTATCCACAATGGGGAAGTAAGGCACAGAGAGGTTATTTAACTTGCCCAAGGTCATACAGCAAGAAAGTACCCAAACTCAGAGTAAAAACAGGCCTGGCTCCAGAGGCTGCCAATTTTTTTCTTCTTATAAAAAAGGTTTTTTTTTTACTTTCTTTTTTTAAGTAACTAATCTTAATGTAATGCACAAATCTTAATGTAAAGCTTGATCAATGTTACATATTTATGCCAGATCCTGATATAGACCATTTGCAGCATGTGGAAATGTTCCTTACTCCTTTTCCTAATGAATTTCTATCTCTAGAGGTAACACTATCCTGGCTTTGATCACCATAGATATGTTTTGCTTATTCTTAATCTTGATATAATCAGAATACAGTATTACTACCTTGTGTCTGGCTTCTTTCACATGCATGCCTTTGTGATTCATTCGTGCTGTTTCGTGTATCCACAGTTCACTCCATTATGCCACAGATTACTTTCTCGTTCTCGTACTGGGGTACATTTGCGTTGTTTCCAGTGTTTGGCTATTGTGAGTAAAGTTACTCTCAGCATTCTTGTACGTGTCTCTTGGTGGACATAAACATTCATTTCTCTTGTATATATATCTAGCCGTGAAATTTCCAGGTTATGGGACAAGAATATGTTTAACTTTAGCAGACACCACCAACCAGTTTTCCTAATATATGCCAATTTACACTCCCACCAGCAAAGGAAGAGTGCCAGTTGCTCCACACCCTTCCCATCACTTTGCATTGTCAGTTTCTTAAAAACGTAGCCATTCTGTTAGGTGTGGGATGAGTATGTCCTCAGGTTTATATTTGCCTTTCCTGTACTGACCTATGATGTGCGTCTTCAATCTTTTCCCCATGTTTAAACTGGATTGTTTTTAGTATTGATTTGTAGGATTACTTGATACATTCTGGATATGTGTCCTCTGTCACATAGATATACTGCGAATATGTTTTCCCAGTCTGTAGATTGCCATGCAGTTTCTTAATGGAGTGGTTTGGGATTTTTGTTTGTTTGTTTTTTGGTCTTTGTTATTGTTTCTGATGACAGAAGTTTTAATGAAATCTAATTAATCAATATTTTATTTTATAGTTAGTGAGGTTTTTTTGTGTGTGTATATTTTCTTTACGAAATCTATGCCTACCACAAGAATGTGAAAATATTTTCATGTTTTCTTCTAGAAATGCCATTGTATTCATTTTCACATGTAAGTTTATGATCCATCTTGATTAATTTCTATGTATGCTAAAAGGTGTATTTTTTCCCATATGCTGACTTGGTTGCTCCAGCACAACTGATTGAAAACGTTATTTCTTCATGGAATTGCACTGAATCTTTGATATAACCACGTGACCATATATGGGAGGAAGGTGTATTTCTGAACTATGTCCTTATACCAACACCCATACCATCTTAATTACAGTAGTTTTAAAATAAGTCTTGAAATATGATACTGTAAGTTCTCCAATTTTGTTTTTCTTCAAGGTTGTATTGGCTGTTCTGGATTTTGTATTTCTATATAAATTTTAGAATCACCCTGTCAGTTGTCATCAAAAAAGACAGAGGGAGACAGAAAAGAAAACAAACCTATTGAGGTTCTGACTGGGGTTGCATTGAATCTATAGATTAATTTGAGGAGAATTGATATCTTAACAACATGAAATATCCTAATCCATAAATATAGAATAGCTCTCCATTTATTTGTCCTTTTAAATTTCTCTCTGCAGTTTCACAAAGTTTTCAGGGTAGAGTTTTTGTTCATCTTTAGTTGTATTTCTTAAATACTTCATATTATTATTTTACTATAAATGATATATTTTTGTCTCACTGTCTAATTGTGTGTTGCTATTAGATACAAACAGAATTAATTTTTGTGTATTGACTTTATAGCCTGCAGCCTTGCTAAAATCACTTATTTCTGCTCTAATCTTTATTATTTTCTTCTTCCTGCTTGCTTTGGATTTAGCTTGCTCCTCTTTCTCTAGGTTCTTAAGGTGGAAGTTTGGGTTATTGATTTGAGATCTTTTTTAATATAGGTCTTTACAGCTATAAATTTTCCTCTAAGCACTGCTTTCGCTGCCTACCGTAAGTTTTGGTATGTTGCGTTTCTATTTTCATTCATCTTAAAGTATTTTCAAATTTCCCTTGTGATTTCTTATTTGAACTATTGGTTAAGAGAGTGTTGTTTAATTTCCACATACTTGTGAATTTCCTAAAGTCACTTATTAACGATAATCATTAGTTTATAGATTTGTTTACAGATAGTTTGACTGTGTTGTGCCTAAGTATGATCTTTTGAAAAATTATTCATCCTGCTTGGATCTGGTTTATTGAATCTGTGGGTTGCTGTGTTTCATAAGATTTAGAAGATATCTGGCTGTTGTTCCTTCAGAGATTGCTTCTCTTCTGCTCCCTGCCTCTCTCCCCACTTTGTCTAGGCCTCCAGTCACACCTGGGTTGATGATGATCAACGTCTGTGTATCTTACACTTTGTTCTGTTTTCACCACTTTTTTCCATGATTCACTTTGGATATTTTCTATTGATCTATCTTGAAGCTTATTCATCTTGTGTTCTGCTATATGCATCCTGCTGTTAAAGCCATCTGAAATACCCTCATGTCCAATATTTATTTGCACTTCTGGGGTGTCCATTGGATGATTTTTGCACATTCCAGCTCCATTGAAATGCTTTGTCTTTGTACCCATTTTGTCAATATTTTACTCTATTTTTAACATATTTGTCAAAGTTGTTTTTAAGTCTTTTGTTGCTAACTCCATTCTCTGGACCGTTGCCTGAAGTTTGGCCTCTAAATACACGAGCCGTTACCACAGAGGGGAGGGAATGAGAGCCGTGTGTGCCGTCGTGTTGCCTCTCACCTACAACCCGGTGCTGTCGGGCTGCCTTTGTCTTCCACGTGAGCGTCATTTCTTGGAGCTCTATTCTTGCATTTCCAGGAACAAGGTCAGGAGACGAATGTTGCAACCCATCTTTACTAATAATGCCAATGCAGTAACCCACACTGTGGTGAGATCACAGGCCCGTGACAAAGTCAGGGGGTGCCTTTCCTTCCAACAAACAATTTGGGACCCTGTCTCAGGCAACATCAGGTCTATACATTAAAAACGTTTCCACCATTTCCCTGAATTGGCCCATTCAACAGGACATGCTCTCTGTACACCTTGCTCCAGATGTGCTGGGTTCCTCGCCCCCCCCCTTAAGAAGCTGTGCCCCCAGCTCTCCTGAGGGGCCCGAGCCACCCAGACACCGTTTCCCTAGGCTGGGGTCAGTGCAGCTCCCTTAGCAGCTTGCTTCACCTGCAGGCGTCTCTGCCAGGCTCATCAGCCGACCCTCAGCCCGACTTCCTGGGCTCATGGCCCCGGCCAGCTCCTGGCTTCTCCCTTGAGCGGGGTGTGCCTGGAACAGGAGAGGCCTGAGAGCAGAACCTCCAGCCGTATTCACTCACTTTGGGTACTGTTGTTTTGCTGCTAAGACATGGAATGCCGGGAAACAGAGGGCCCCCTCCTCTCAGCTGCTGTCCCCTCCTGTGCAGCAGCTGGGCGTGGCACAGGGGCATCTCAGGCACTTGCGAGCCCAGTCCAGGGACACAGGAACATGGAGCACAGGGATTCCCCTTCCTCCCTCTTTGCTTTGCTGTCTCAGGAATGTGGGTGAGGGGCCTTTCCAGCCCCAGGCGTGCCATGCCCTCCGCAGTGACCCAGCCCAGGTGATCTCCAATTCCCGGGTCCCTCCTCCTAGTCCTTTCCTTGTGATGTAAGTCCATGCCAGTCCTTCTGCCTTACAGCAAGGGCTGTAGTCTGGGGTCCTCCAGAGATGCTGGCAGGGTGAGGGCCGGGTGTCTCCCCGGGTGACCCAAATACACATCCCAAGTGGAAAAGGAATGTCCACCTGAGCTCCAATGTGCACAGAAATCGCCTGGAGCTTGCCGGGTGCTCTGCCCCCTATTCTGACTCGGTGGGTCCAGGACCGTGCATTTTTAACCAGCTTCTCAGGTGTAAGTGTCCACAGCACGACTGTATGCCTTTCTGGAAATGATGTCATAAAGCCTCCCCTGGGAGTGATCTCACTAACTCCTTCCCTGCCTGTCCCTGACACCTAATCCTCCAGCCGCGCCCAGCATGGCCAGGCCTCCCTGGCCCCAGCATTGGGTACCAAGCACAATGCCATCAGGAGTTCCAAAGCCAGTGTGCCCTCAGAATCACCTGGGGGAGAGGCTGGTAAATGGTGATGCTACACGTCACCCCAGGTCTGTAAATCAGGAGCCCTGGGTGTGGGATCCAGGAACAGGGAACTCCTGGCGCGGCTGAGGGCTACTCCCCACCCCTCTCTCTCACGACCCTTTGCCAATCCCCCCAACACACACACCCCTAGTAACATGGCAGTCCGCGAAAGTGTCGTCCTCCTCTCCTAGCTTGGTCTGTCGGTCTATGCCTGTCAGGCTGCCCTCGGTGCCTGTGCCGTGTGGCGGTGCAGGATCTGCGGTCACTACGGGGCAGGGTTTGGCGTGTGTGCTCAGGCCCACGAGGACATGGGTTTTGCTTTGTTTATTCCTGATGAACCACAGGATAAGAAATGAGAATAAAGCAGAAGCCACATCAAATGCCTTTCACTCTTCCAAAAATATGTCTCAGAATATTTTCTTGCTTTGCCAAAGGCTCAACAGGCATACAAGAACCACAAGGAGCCACAGTCAGCCTGGCAGGCCACAGCAGGGCAGGTGGGCTGGGGTGAGGACACGCAGCAGAACCACCTGCCTGCGGAGCCTCCACACTCGCGGGTGCCCTGGGCCGCGTGGGGAGGGGTAGGAACTGTGCCTTTGAGGGCCTCCCTTCCAACACTTTTGCGGGGACCCCTTCTTGTCACCCACTCTCTCATTGCCTTATCTGGTGTCCTTGAGCTTGGTGTTTCTCTCCCTACCTTCCAGAACCTGCTCTTGGTGGCTGAGATAAGCTGTTTGACCCTCACCCCTCTCAGGGACATTTGTATTCAAGCTGCGCTTGTGTCACGGAAGTGTGGTCTGCCATTTAGAGGCATCCTGGCACCAGGAGCAACAGGGGAAGCTGTCCAACTGGGGAGGGGGGCATCAGTCACTTTGCAGACCTACCAGGTACAAGTCTTGAAGCAAACGTGGTCCTCCCAATGTAAAGAGCTCCATGAATAAAGAATAATTAATGTTTTTAGCACAAATAGGTGGCATTCTCCAAAGCAGTCTATTTCAAACCACTGAGTTGTTCTTTCTAGTTGCCCTAGAGTCTATATCCTGGAACATTCTGGGCAGGAGACAGGGAAGAGGCCCAGGAGCGAGCAGGATAACTGCAGAACCCTTTGTGGGGGTAGGGCTGGGCTGAAGCTTGGGACATGGGGGTTTTACTTTTTTTCTTAATAAAAAAATAAGGAGAGACATGAAGAAGGACCTGCTGGGAGTGTAGGAAATCTACCCCTGCCTTGGCCACGTGGAAGAGCGAGCTCCCTGACCTCTGTCTCTCCCACCTCGAGACAGAGAGATGGGGAAGGTGTTTTTAAAAAGAGGGCAGGGTGAGAAACGGGAAGGCAGAGGAGGAAGCGGGGGAAGTGGACTGCACAGGGAGGAGCCAAGAGGTGGTGTGGGATCAGAGAGGCAGGTCAGGAATTGATGCAGCTGATGTTTTCCGGACAACAGGTGTTTGGAGGGGGCAAGTCAGCGGGAAGGAGGGGACAACTGCCACCTAAGACAGGGAAGATGAGGCCAGCTGCCTCTCCTATTTGCCCTCAGGTGGCTGATCTGGCCTCCCACGTTCCAGCCTTTGGAGAACCTGCCCCAGCTGGTCTAATTTAGTGAGTGATCTTGGCAACGTGACGTGTGTAGCCAGGCCTGGGGTGTGTGTGCCTCAGTTCCACCGGACGCTTTGGGTACATTTGGCTGCATTAACAATGACCCACTCGGATATAGTTTCTAGCAGGTATAGTCTCCCTGCCCCCCAGGAGATTAGAATCAGAAAGAATTGAGCCTCCCACATGGGTTCATTTGTAAGCTTTTGAGGGCTCAAGAGGAGTGCAGACCAGCTAAGCCTGCTTTCAAGAAGATTTTAACTTTCTGTCACTGCTGTTTTCCTTGTCCTGGGAGGTTCACAAATTTGTCAGGTTCTAGTGGCCAATGAGTTCTAGGACCTGCACTGCTGTTGGCAGCAGGATGTTCATTGTGTCAATCTTTGCACAGTCACTGCCAGACATGGATGGGTGCTCCTTACCATCGGGTCTCTGGGTGAGGACAGGGGACCCAGGGGATGGGAAGTGGAGCCAAATGGAGCTGGCTATAGGAGGTGGCGTGGCTCATGGGACAGCTGGTGGATGGGGCTGCAGAAAGCTCACCTGACCCCTGGACAGCTCAGGGCAGAGAGCAGGGCTCTTCCAGCAGGGCAGCCTGAGGAGCTGACAGTAACCATCTGCCTCCCAGGCTCCTGGCCACTCTCTTTAATAGTCAGACTTGGGACTCTGTTATCAAGACATCAAATCCCAAAGTTTTTGTCTTTTGGAATCATAAAAATCCTATCTGACAAACTTTAACTATTAAGACCCCTTACAAAGTCCTGGGGGTGTGCTGGGGAAGGGACCTTCAGAGTCCTGTAGACCAGAGCTCAGCCCCGCACCAGCCCCAGCTCCGAAGTGGAGGCCTCAGTGCTGGTGGCCTGCGGGCAACACACCCATGGCATCCCGAGTGTTGGCAGTCCTTGTGGTGGGTGAGCCAGTGCTTTCGCAGGCTTATTGTTTAGAATCTAGAATGCATTTTCCCATCAACGCAGGGGTTAGGTTCCCAGGCCAGTCCATAAAAGCCTGTTTTTGTTTCATTTGTGGATAGATTGCCTCACTGTAATTCTTCATGGGACCAAATTGTGGAACTCAGTATCAAGAGCTCCATAATGCTGTGGTTATCGGAAAATATCCCCAAGTCAAACTCTGGCTCCTGGGAGGCCGGGGTAGCTTGGTCTTCTCCCTTGCACAAGACCTCTGGCAGCCCAAGCACAATCTTCCGTGACGCAGACCCCGGGGAGTCCACCTGGGGCCAGGTGGGGTTTAGTGCAGGGGCCATTATGGGCCAGCTGCACCTAGAAGGGGGTCCGCAGCTATGGTGGCAACCCCAGGGGCCAAGGAGGTGAGAACTAAAATAAAATCTTAAGCTTCCCCCAGCTGACTGAATGGACCCCCTCATGGCCAAGGGGACCCCAGAACTACCCTGAAGGTGAGTTACTGGCCATGAGAAGGGAGGTCAGACATGCCTCCTCATGCCCCCTTCCCTTCTTGGAGATGTCCTTTGTAACTCATTAACAGGCCTGAGGCTTTGCAAAACACAGCTTAAACCACACCTGTAGGTCATCAATTTACTTAACAGCTCACTTGAGTCTGGGTATATGTCCGGTGGCTTGTCTCTGATACTTCCTTATCTTAACTTAAAGCATTCCAAGTCTTTAGACAAAGCTTCATTTCTTTAACCAACTACAAATCAAACACTCTTTAAGCCCACCTATAACCTGTAATGCACTGCTTTGAGATGTCCTGCCTTTTTGGGCCAAACCAATGTACATCTTCCATGTATTGATTTATGACTTTACGTGTAATTCCTGTCCCCCTGAAATGTATAAAACCAAACTGTAACCACAGTGTGATCACTTGCTAAAGGCTTCTTGGGCGTGGCTCTCTGGACCATGGTCACACATATTTGGCTCAGAATAAACCTCTTTAAATTACTTTACAGAGTTTGGGTTCTTTTCCGTTGTGATTCCTGTCTCCCTGAAATGTATGAAACCAAACTGCAACCCAACCATGGTGAGACCACTTGCTCAAAACTTCTTGGGCGTGGCTCTCTGGGCTATGATCACACATATTCGGCTCAGAATAAACCTTTTTAAATTATTTCACAGAGTCTGGGTTCTCTTCCATTGACACTGGCAAGGAAAGATGGGAAGAGCTGAGTCCCAGGCCAGGCAGCCTTTCGTAGGTAAAGGATGTGGGTCAGTGTGGTCATTTCTGAAGGCAGAGACTTCAGAGCTCTGTTGGTTTCAAACTCCTAGTCAGCAAGGGGTGAGGAAGGAAACACCAACAGAGCTTCCCAGCAGCACAGAGGATCTAGCCTGGAGGGGGTTCATCTCACACGCCTGGTCCCATCAATCTGTAGGGCTTTCATTGCCTCAATTCCTGTGGTGCCAAGTCCAGACTCAGCAGGACCCGATGCCCTGATTGATTAGTGATGTCTGCCACGGGGAGGGGCAGGGACAATGTGCTGCAGGTTTGCCAACCCCGGCCTCATTTTCACTGGGAAAATCAGTACCTGCCATATTTTTAGAATTCCCCACAGAAAGATGTACTCTTGAATGCAAGCAGACACTTGAATCATTTTCAGAAGTCTGTAACAGAAGCATTACTTGTCAAGGATTCTACAGTTGGGCACATAAATCTAAAAATATTCTTTACCAAATGATGTCTATGCAGTATCAGGGGGAAAAATAGGTGGTCATATTCTGGGGAAAAGGTTTTGCTTTTATGTGCATAAAATTAAGTGCAGTCTGGATAACTGAAATCACTACTTTTGAAAAGTTGTATGTTTCTTACTTCAGTATCCAGAAAAACTTAGCTACATAGTACATTTGTAGCCACTTTGTGTGTTGCACTTGAATTTTTACTGTAATTTTATCTTACTGTACTTTATGTCCCTTCAAAATTGTATAGCTATTAATGTATTTTGGGAAGTTAAATAATATGTTATTTATTGATTTACAAAGTAATTTAAAAGATGTGTTATCTCTAAAATGTTACAGTTCTATTACTGTAATTTTAAAGTGTTTTTCATCTATAACAGCCCCCTGAGACTGTAGGTGTCACTGTGTCACTGTGTCTGTGAACTTCTCCATGTGTAGTTATTGAGGTACAAACAGGTGATGAAAGTTCTCACAGGGAGCTTATTGGGAATCCTGCGATAGTGAAGGTCTTTGGGTGATGTCAATAGTCACGACACCCCATTGCAAGAGTTTGCTCAGCGCTGAGCTGAGATAGGGGGCTGTTGACCTAGAAGCATTCATGGGGACTGGGACCCACTCTCTGGCAGAGCTGCAGTGCTAGGACTGGGGTTCGTGTGGGAAGGGCTGGCTCCTGACCTGCAAACGTCAGCTCTCCAGTGAAATCCACCACAAATTTTTCATGCTTTTTAAATAAAAGGATATCTTTTTGATAACATAAGTGAGATCAACCCACACAAAGCAGCCACATTTAGGACATCTTTTTGAATGAATGATGGATGGATGGATGGATGGATGGATGGGTAGATAGATTCTTAAACGAGTAAATGTCTAGCCCGGGGCCTTTCCTGCCGGGCTTTCTCTGACCTCCCCTCTTGGGTTCAGTTTTAGCCAGCAGCCAAAACTCTTCCTGGCTGCAGCTTTGCCCGGCATTGGAGAGCCAACTCCTTAAGGACTGGCTGCCGGTTCATGGCCTAGGCTATGTGATTTGATCACAGAAAATACCCTGGTTTCTCTCTTCGGCCTTGTGTTGCTAAAACTCCCTGCAGCTCTTCTGTACCCATGGAGGAGAAAGCCCCTTGACAAGGCCCCTGCACTCTCTAGGAGCCCAGCAGTGTCAGACTGGCAGGTGGGGCGGTTTGCCCACCTGGGGTGTTGTCATGGCTGCATCTGGCCTCAGTTGCTTCCTGGAAGGGTGGCTGCCATGAGAACTAACCTGGAAGGTGCTTGGCTGGGGCAGGAGTGTTCCTCTTGGCTGCCACTGGCCTTGCAGAGTTAAATAAAACATCGATATGGACTTCTGATCAGACACTTAGACCGGTTTGTTTATAATCACTGATCTGTTGTGTAAACTAGATTTTAATATTTCACACTTTCTTCCCAGCAGATATCTGCAAACTGCTTCCATTATGAGGAAAACACATGAAAACGACAACTACCTTTTGCCAAGTGCCTCCCCACGCCGGGCACTTTACTCCTCAGGACAACCTAGAGCTGTGGGAATCATTTAGGGTGGCCGTCCCGGTTTTGCCAGGACTGGGGAGGGGGGAAAGGAGCTCCTGGCATGTGGGACTTTCAGTGCTAAAACTGGGACAAGTTGGTCCCCCCAGCATCATCCCCATCTTACAGAAGAGCCAAATGAGGCACGGAGAGTTGTAGCTTGTCCAGGGCACACGGTGGTGGGGCAGCCTGGTCCTGACCCCATCCATGCCGGGTCGGGGGACTGCACTCCTGACCACTCTGCCTCAGGCTTCCTGCTGCACGTTCTCACGTACACAGGACTGTCAGACACCTTTCTCAATGGTCTAGACAAGAGCATTCTGAGCATCGAGTTCATCCTGAAGATATAAGGAGCAGACATGAGCTACACCGTGCAGCCCTCCTACAGGGCACCCCTTCTCCTGGCTGGGGCACCCACGCCCTGTGTCAGCTGCCCCCAGTGACGAACACCTCCTGGCCTCCCTCTGGCTCTGCCCCCCACGCCACACCTCCCCTTTGTGAGGATGACCCTTCCCTGCTCATGCCTTGCACCTCCCTCTGAACCGGGGCACTGCCTGTACCCACACCCAGCCCACCTAACGACTTTAGGACTGAATTGTTGGCAAGAAGAGGAAGATCTCTTTTAAAAAACAAAAAAAAAAATCATACATGTACATTATAACAAAATAAAAATACATGAAAAAATGCTTATAGCCCTTTTTGCTCCCAAAAAACATATTAGATACTAATGTTAAAAATTTGGCATCTGTCTGTTACAGACTGTTTTATCCCCCCAAATCCATGTGTTGAAGCCCTACAGTCCCCAGTGTGTTGGTATTTGGAGGTGTGGCCTTGGGAGGAGATTAGGTCACGGAGGCAGAGCCCCCAGGTGGGGATTGGTGCCCTTACACGAGGGGGAAGAGACGTAAGAGAATGTGCCGTCTCGCCCCCCCATGGAGGATATAGCAGGAAGTCGGCCGTGGCAGGCCGGGAAGAGGGCCACCCCCAGAACCTGACCAAGCTGCCACTCTGACCTCAGACGTCCCAGCCTCCAGAACCGTGAGAAATACGTGTCTGGTGCTTATAAACCACCCAGTGTACGGCGCCTTGTCATAGCACCTGAGCTGACGAAGGCAGAGAGTGGCGCTGGGAAGTGCTGGCGCCGCTCCCACACGTACTTAGAAATACGGAGCAGCTTTGGCGCTGAGACAAGCAAAGGATGGAGAGTTTTGAGGTTCATGCTGGGAAAAGCCGTCATGGCCAGGAAGGGCCGGCTGAGGGCTGGGGAAGGGAAGAGGAGACCTTGGGAACACGCTTCCGCCTCTTTGGTGAACACACCATGATCATGAGCACAGTGTTGGTGGAAATACAGATGGTAAAGGCCGTTTTGGTGAAGTCTCAGGGAGAGATGGGAAACATGCTATTGGACGGTGGAGAAAAGGCGATTGTTGTTCCAAAGTAGAAAGAACTTGGCTGACTCGTGCTCATGCCGCAGTGTCTTGTGGAAGGTGAACCTTGTGAGTGACGGAATTAGATACTTAGCCGAGGAGATTCCTAAGCCAAGTGGTGAAGGAGCAGCTTGGTTCCTCCCGACGCTTATAATGAAATGTGAGAGGAGAGTCAGGGATTGAAGAAGGAATCGTTCAGCAGAGAGGAACCAGAGCTTAAAGATTTGGAAAATTATCAGCCTATTCATATGCAAAAAACGAAAAAGCATGTTCAGAGGAGTACACCAAGGGTGTGGCCTCCAGAAGTTTGAGAAATACATTGCTGCTGTTTGAGCTACTCGGTCTATGGTATTTTATGACAGCAGCCCAAGCAGACCAAACAATATCCATTAGTTTCCCTTTAGTCATAAAACATAAGTAAGTGTGTGTGTAACTTAGGAAAGGTAGTTTGTTTTCTTCTAAATCAGTACAGAATCAGTACTGGCCACATTACCTTTTCTATAACATGAAAGCAGCCCATGGCAATATATAGAGATCTTACTCATTATTTTATTATCCACATAATCTTCCATTGACTTGTGCCATAATTTATATAACTATTCCCTGATATATGAACATAAAATTTACTACCGATTATTTTTCCTGCTAATACAGGCAACCCTAGCTTTTTCTTTTTTCTTCGTGTTCTAGAAATGGTCAATAATATATCCTTTCTCAAGTATTCATGGTTTTTCCTTAATTTGTAGTTTGTGTTTAAGAAATTAACAGGGCTTTTTACATCAGTTTTTTCTCTTATATTTGAACCAGTTTGGGTTTGTTTTTGAATGACCACTTTGTTCACCTGTGGTGTGTTACCTACGATGCCGAGACACCCACACTCTAATAAGAGAGTAGTTTCACAGGTTGCTAAGGAGCTGTGCTGACTGAGAAGACGTGAACATAAGGGATGGATAAGGCCTCCTCAACCTAGAAAGCCCAAAAGCCATAGCTTTAAGCTACAGTATGCTGATCAATCTTTAACAACTTCCTGTTGGGGCAAAAAAAATTCCTACCAAAGCTTGCCAATTCCTATGGTGTAAATACTCCCACCATTGACCAATTTCAAGCTACCAACACAACTTCGCTGAACACAATATTAGGAAGAGATGAGCATCATACTGTCATAGGGTATTTCCACCACACAGGTACCGTCAGCATTAACAACCTCAGGACATAAATGATAGGAAAGCGATAAAATCATTAGAAGTGATGAGGTTTGAGTATGTATAACCTTTGGCTTAAAATACTTTAATTTTGAATAATGAGTGGGTTTAACAATCGGTTCTTGCTAGTTGGTAGAAGCACTACTGGGTCCAAGTCCCCAGCAGCCTCACTGTGCGCCCTCATTGCCTCCTCCTCCTCCCAACACTGCCAAATACACGCCAGCTAGACCCGGGAGGGTTACCAGGACAGTGCGACAGTCTGCCAGGGGGCTCCTCACTTCTGGGCACGGAAACTGCTCATGGTTTTAAAACGCCATTTCCCCAACTTCCAACCATTAAGCTTTAAAAACAATATGAGGCCAAATTTTCCAGTGTGCCCCTGAGATGTTAACTCTGCAAGCTCCTCTTCACTGCTCTAGACACACACACACACACAGACACAACACACACATGTACCACACACACACAAACCACACACACACAACACATGCACCACACACACACACACACACACCCCCAATCAACACCACACCACACACACATCACACACCACACACATCACACACCACACAGTGCACACACACATCATACACCACAGACCACAAAACACACACACCACACACACATACACCCCACACAAACACACACACCACACACCACATACCACCACACACATCACACACCACACAGTGCACACACACATCATACACATACACACATCATGCACCACAGACCACACACACACCACACACACCACACACACACATGCACCCCACACACACCACACACACATCACAGACCACACACACATCACACACTACACACACACACACCACACACACACATCACACCACATACACACATCGCACACCACACACACATTTTTACCTTTTCTGATAAACCACTGGCTTTAAATAGCTTACTTGCTAAGCAGTTTTGTAATAGTTTATGTAGGTGTTTACAGTTGTCTGCCTAATTTGGGACTGTTCCAGTCCTGTCTTAACGCCATGGAGCCACACGACAGAGTGAGGGGCGCTCTGAGTCAGGGTCTGGGGCTGGCAGACCTGGAGTCCAGCCCTCGACCTCAGTAGCCACCACGTGATCCTGGGCAAGTGCCTTGTTTCTCTGGGCTTCTTCAGTTAACAGGGAGATTGGGATTTCCAAGCAAGATGGTGCAGGAACATCATGCTGCCCCAAACATAAAATCTAGAAAGAGAACTCTGGAACCAAAGCCAGGCTTGGAAACTCTTGCAGCCTGAGAATGGCACAGAAGTGCAGAGGCACAGGCTGGGAGCAGGGCCGGGGGTCAGGAGTGGCAAGGGGACGGAGCCAGTGTCTACGCTGGAAGCAGGGGAGGGGTAAGGCTGGACCTGCTGGTAAAAGCAGATGAGACAAAGCTGCTGGCAACTGCTCTGGGGCACTAGGGCTCCGAGGCCAAGGACACTGCAGGCTGAGGAGGTTATGGGCATCCCAGTGGCAGCCCTGTCAGCTCTGCTGGACAAGCCCCAACCATGGAGGAAGGAGGCCGGTCTAGGGTAAGCATCAGGGTGGGAGTGAGCTGGTAAGGGGCAGGGTGTGCACAGAACTACTAATCAGTGCGGCGGGGGATGGAGGGACAGAGAAAGAAAAGAAACACAAGTTCTCACCCAAAATGAGCCTGCAAACCACAATTCTAAAACACATGAAGAAATTTAATGCCCAAATGACCCACCAAAAAAACCAACATTTGAAATGTGCATTTACTTCAAATAAAATTAATTTTGTAGGACATTCTGGCAGAAATAAATGAAGAAATCATTTTTTAAAAAGGATAAAGAAATTATTAAATAAACAAACAAAAAATATATTTTAAAAAAAGCACCACTTAGAAATTTGGAAAATGAAGAATGGAATTATTGAAATTTTTTTAAAAAGCCAAACCTTATACCTGGCAAAAAACTAAAAAGAAGGAATTAATATACATAACAGTAGAAATTATAGAGTTAGAAATCATTAGTAGAATAAATGAATGAATAAGTGAATGGTCTGGTTCTTTGAAAAACATCTCCAGAATAGAAAAACCAAGAGCCAACCTCATTATTTAAAAACAGCAAAAGATAAAAATGGGTTTTCTGACAATTCTTAAAGCTGCATTGAGCGTACATAGTGGATTGTTATACCATTCTCTCTACTTTTATGTTTAGAAATTTCTCTACTAAAAAGTAAAAAGAGAGAGAGAGAAATAACAGGAAAATATCAAATAAAGAATACATATGAATATTAGAAAAACAAATTTAAGGCAAAATCATTAACAGTAAATGAAGAATATCAGTGCCCAATGACAAAGTTTCAATTCCCCACGACAATAAATCACGTAAGGTCTGTGGGCGGGAAGGTACCTTCCCCCACCTCCAATCCTCATTGTCTGGTGGCTTTTCCTGGGAGTGTCAATACCCAAGTCCTTCTGGCCTGCCCTGCCTTCTGTAGTTGCAGGAAAGCCATCAGACACAGAGACGCAGGTACTGGTAGTTGGAAGTCAGACAGAACATCCCAGAATGACAGGGCTCTGCGGGACATAGGGGTGCCCTGGCAGCATCCGTAACATGAGAGAACACAGGTATTTCTCACAGGCGCAAGCAGAACATTTACAAAAATTTACCCAAATCTGGGACACAGAGCAAATCTCAAAAAACTTCAAAAGCTTGGTTTCATTAATATCACATTCTTTATCCATAATTAAGTTAATAATTAACTACAAAAGATAACTCAGGAAAGGGAGTAGATGTTTGGGAATTAATAGATACGCTCTAAATAACTCGTGGGTCCAAAAAGAAACTACATGGAAATTAGAAAATATGTTAATATTTTAGCCATATTAAAACTATCAAAATCTTAAAGGATGTAGATAAAATGTTTCTTGAAAGATACTTAAAACACTAAAAACTTACATTAGAAAAGAGGAGAAGCTAAAAAAATAATGAATTAAACTTCCAACATAGGGGGTTAGAAAAAGAACAAGCAAATAAGCACATAGCAAACAGGAGGAAGAAAATAATAAACACAGAACAGACGGTGATAAATTAGAACCCAAACTGCACCAGGCGCCGTGTGGACGGCCCAGATCCAGTCCGCTCTGTCTCATGCGAGCTGCGGCTGAGGCCAGCAGCTGGGGGGGGGGGGGTCCCTTCCCTTCGGGCTGACGGCTTCTCCTTCGTTCCTGGACCTACAAGTCTGAGGGAATTCTGTGCCTTCCTCAACACTCAATATGTCTCTTGGAATCAAGCACCAATTGCCCAGAACAACAGCCAACATTTTAGTATCCAAGACATAGAAAATGTTCATTCTTTCAAGTGCACATGGAACCGGGTTAAACAACTGTAAATGAAATTTTTAAAAAAGTTCCAGCAAATTTTTAAGTTGCCACCATCCAGAGCATTTCCTCAGACCTCAATTAAGTTAGAAATTAAGTTAGAAATCAACAATACAAACACTTCCAAAGTGTGTTTGGAGAACTAAAATGCTCTCCTAAATGACTCTTCGGCTCGGAAATGACAATAGAAATGGTAAGAGAGGCCACCTGCACCCGAGTGGGTGGCAAGAACACGTCATTTGGTCACAGCTGAATATCATCCCGCGAAGCAACAGAAAAAAAAGATCAACAAACTCAAAAGTGGGTTCTCTGCAAAAGCTAACGAGACGTAGGCAGTCCTCCAGCCTGAATGACACAGGAGGGAAGGGGGAGAGAGGGAGAGGAGGAAGGGGAGAGACAACAAATTATGACTAGCAAGAATGAAAAGGGAATTTAAGTGCAGTGGAAATTAAAACACATCTAAGAGATACTATGAATAACTTTGTCCAATGAATCTGAAAACAGCAACGGAATGGGTCATCTTTACAAAAGTAAAAATCACCAAAATTGAAACAAGAAGAAATCAAAAGCCTGAAGAAACCCATAACCATTACATAAACTGAATTGGTGATCAAATCCTTCCCATCTCCCTAGAGATCCCAGACAGATTTTCAGATAAGTTCTATCAGTTCTTTAAGAAGTAGATAATTGTCAACATATATAAATTGTTTTAAAGAATAGCAACGTTTTTAAGATGCTAGTGCAAGTTTAACTAGGGGAGTATATATGTAGAACTCAACCTAAAAGGTTTGATATCTAGCTTGCCTATATAAAGAAATCTGACAAATCAATAATAAAAAGCAATCTGGTATTTTAAATGTGCAGAGTATATGAATAGGAAATTCACAGCAGAAACTCAAACATCCAATAAACCCATGAAAAGATGTTCAAATCCGTCAGTAAACAGGGAGCTAGAACTTGCAACAGTGACAGACCCTTTCACACTCGCTCACATGCTCAGGCACTGCGAGCCCGTCAATGACAAGTGTGCCCAAGCCAGCAGAAGGACAGGACATCAGGCACACTCCAGTGGGCCAACGGTGCAACCACTTTGGAGGGCATGTTGGCAGCATTTGGTGAATTTGGAGATGCAAATCCTCTGTGGCCTGGTCCTTTTAAATGTAAAGGAAGGGCGGCAGGTGGTGGAGGTTGCAAGGTCATCCATGGCAGTGCCCAGCTCCATGCAGGGCTCTACCTCCCAAAATAAGAGGATTAATCATGTGAGGTGATCAATCTCTAATGGCATTTGGACATTGTAACAAGTCCAGATTTGTTTTTCACTCTAATGATTTTCTTATAACCTAAAAAAAAAAAAAGCAATTTCCAGTGTTTAATCCAAGTAGAAAATCAACTGTCAAATGTTAGTTAGCTCCTTGAGTGTGTCAATATAAGGGATGTCAGAATTGCAAGCAGAGAAAAAAAAATAGTGGGTGTATTTTTAGCTTTAATGTTAACACAGAGTGTTCGGTGCAATCATGCGAGAATGCTCCCAAAAACTTTTTAACCACTTAAAAATGGCCTGCTTTCTAGAAAGAAACCAAGTGGATTTTGCTGGAGGAAATCCATGTTTCTAAGAAGTCATATTGGACTTTTCCATTATATAAGGACCGAATCATATAAGGGACTGCTTTCAGGATCACCCCTCGCCCATCCTGCCCACGTGCAGTGTGCCCTCCCTGAGGCCAGGATTCACAGCTAGACGGAGGGTGGGACTTACTGTGCCCCACCTCTTTACTCTCCAGATGAAGAAAATCATCTCACGTTTCTGCTATTTCACTGTGAGTTCTTAGTCAGATTTTGATGACAGAGTCTCCTCGGCTACCCTGAGATCTTTCTCAACTTTGGAGCAGAATGCCGTCATCCCAAGGAGGGGACACTCCGGTAAGTCCAAGCTCCTGCCGGAGATGCACTGATGCCTCAGTGTTGGGCTTGTATGTTCAGATCTTGAATCTTTAAGTGTGCACCACTTTGAAGTTCCAGAAAGTAACATGGAAGCAGCTCCAACGTCTGCCACTGGGACCGTGTGGCACTGGGCAAACCCCACAGGGCTCGGGGCTGAGGGGCAACAGCACGATGATGTTGGGGGGAACCATGAGCTTAGGACCTGCGAGGGTGATGTGCAGAGCTGGGAGCAAAGACGGAAGGCAAACACATTTGTAAATGTTGAAATAGGTCTTGAGCTCATTTAAAAGTGTTATGCTGAGCACCTGCTATGATGTAAGTCCTCATTCAAAGCAGGCACTGTGTGGAGTCCAAACTTATGGAAAACTTGGTCCCCAGTTTCAAGCTTTACGGGCCAGTTAACAGAGCTAAACTCTGTGCACTTGCACACACACACCCTAACACACACATGCCTGCTTGTGCATCCCAAACATTACAAACATTTAAGCAGCATTTGATCAAGAGTTGACATTTGTAGAAGTCCACAGGAGGAAGAACTTGCTGTGAGATGGAGCAGCAGGACACCTTCTAGAAGGAAGAAGGAAGTGTGTCCCATCTGTATTGGAGTTAAATTCACAAGCACTACACACTCACCATGTGCAGGGAAGAAGCCACTGGGTGGTATGGCCAAATGACCGAGGATAGGGTCCCTAACTTTAAAGATTTAGAGCAGTTTGTCACTGCTTCATAAAGTCAACTTCAAAACAGTGGTTTGAGGTCATTTCTTATAAAAATCATCAGCTTAGCATGTCCACATGGCAGCCAAGAGAGGGCATGAGGGGCCGAGAAGCTGGAAATTTGTGAGCGGGATCAGGAGGTTTCCACAGCAAGCAGGTGGCTTGGCTGAAGGTCTGCAAACAAGTGCCTGAGGGCTACTGGGAAAACAGATAGACATATTTTTAAGATTATTGCCAGGAAGCACAGGAACAGCCATGGAGTTTCCCCTGCAGGAGGCATTTCTGGCAGTTGAAGGCCAGTCTGTTAAGGAATTCAAATAGCCAAGGACAGTAGGTAGAAAAGTAGAAATTGCAAAGACATTCCAGTGTTAAAGGCTCACTACTTAGAGGCGTTGAGGGATGACTTTGCTAAATCTCTCAGAATTCTTGAAGTCAAGTTTGAAGGGTATTGCTAGAACAAATGGACTATATGTGAAGAAATGAAGCCAGACTGGAAGTTAAATACCATTAAAGCACTAGCAACAGAGACAGCAGGCAACGAGGTTTTAAAATAAAGCACAATACATAGTTACACATTTATACATTGAGACCCAGCCTTGTTCCAGAAAGGATTAGGGTGGTGTCATAGGTGCTATTCATGGGCCTAGCAACACTAAGGTAATTTAAGACATGCAGCAAGGGCCAGAAAAACAGGATCTGGTGGGTTTTGTGTGTCCAGCACCATTTTCTGTCTTTCTGAAGCTTAACCAGCCCCTTTTCCTGAGAGGAATCCTTTCCACCTGGTCCAGGTAGGGCTCACTTCTGGCCAACCATGTGGTTCAGCCCTGATCAATCAGAGCACCCCACCTCCTGGCTACAGTATTGGTTTAGGCTGCTCATGTGACTGGGGCTGGGCCAATCAGAGTCCCCCCGGGCATCAGGCACTGGAGCCCGTGGGAAAAGCTCTCTCCCCCCATCTACCTGGTGGACCCAGCAGGGCGGGAACCGGGGCGCCAGCCTCCTCTCCAGCCTGGTTGACAGCACCTCCAAGAGACAGGACGAGACAGGGCGGGGGAGACAACTAATGGCATTATCAGGGCCCTGCCGGGGCCCACCTGTGTGCACCCTGGACCTTCCATTTGTGAGAGTCAGGAACTGTCTGTGTAGCTCGGGCTCGTTTGAGGGGTCACAGCTCAGAGTCCCGACTAATGGAGCCTTTTATTATAATGGAGTGCTAAAGGGTGTTTTAAAGACATTACAGCTAATAATTCCCCAAAATAGAAATAGAAGTAGCTGTTAATTCAGGCCACTGAGAAAGGATGAGCTACATTGCAGAGGCTCAGATAAACCTTTGCATTTATACATCTTTACTTCCCCAGTCTCACGCCTGCCATGCACGCACGTACACACACACACACACACTCTCTCTCTGTCTCTCTCTCTCTCACCACACTTTAGAGAGTGTTATGAGATGAAATCAATTTTTCCAGGTGCTAGGATATCATTAAATACTCCAGAGTAGTAATTTACTAAATGTTACCTGATAATTTTGGAAGCGTTAATGGAACTTCTAAAACAATATCTGACTCACTTTCTTAGAGTAGTTTTTGAATTGATTGAATCAGGCTGAATACTTACAGAAAACTCTAAGCTGTAGGGGTGACAGCCTTTTTAAAAGCAAAGGAGATATCGACACCATCTTCTGTGGTGCAGTCCTTGGGGATTCTTAGATGGTGATCCGGAATGTTCTTCTGGAACAGATGTGCAGCTTCTCCTCCCTGATGAGCCACATGGGGTGTTTCCTGAGGAAAAAGTCCTGCCCAGATTCCCTACAGAGGGTCTCCTAGACTCTCTGCCATCCCGGTACAACCTCTAAATTAGAGGTCTCCTCACCTCTGCTGCCGCACCAGGCAGCTTTGGACACTGGCCAGGGCCCAAAAGGACCCAGAACGGGCTTTCTCATGGGATCCTGACCTTAGCCGGCA
Organism: Daubentonia madagascariensis; assembly: GCA_023783475.1. NCBI lineage: Eukaryota > Metazoa > Chordata > Mammalia > Primates > Daubentoniidae > Daubentonia > Daubentonia madagascariensis. The sequence continues at coordinate 9,569,885 of JAKFHU010001482.1, read as the reverse complement.
GGCTCAGAGAGGTTCCCAGATCCGAGGCCCCCTGGACACTGGGAGTCCCAGCCACCAACTCGGCCAGCGTCCCCACCACCCGGAAGGGCTGTCAATGCCCAGGCAGCCCCTCTCCTTCCACCCACACTCACTGCCACAGTTCTGTGGAATCGAGGCCCAACGAGTCACAGAGGGCCAACACTCTGAGAATACGAGTGTGACGGGGACAACACTGGCCCAGGAGTCAGAGGACCCCTTACAGGGACCAACTCTGCCTCAGGGGGCCCTGGGACCCTGGCAAGTCACCAAATGTCTCTAGTCCACAATTTCTTCACATTCAAATGAAGCCATTAGCCGAGGTCGGTGGTTTTTCACTGCCCACTGCCCAAGGCTCAGGAGGCCACTGGGCTGGTGGTGAGAGGCAGAGCTGCAAGCCTCTACCCCACTGCAGCCAGAGGCTCCTCCCACTTAAATCACTGCACAGCGGGTCCCTAGGCTGCAAAAGAATGCTCGAAACTACAGCAGTGCCTACCCTCCAGGGCCTGTCCAGCTCTGTGATGCAGCAGAAGTGGAAACGCCCAGATGGGGCTGATCCACTCATGCACAGGAAGGACAAAGGGAAACCTAGAGCAACTGGTGATCACTTGGTGGGAACTGTCCCATCTTTCTTTGTGCATGTAACTCTATCAGCCTTCTACCATGGTAATGGGTGATGACACCTACCTCACCCCATCATAAGTGCTTAATAAATATGTGTTAAATAAATGAAATACGAAACAGGAAGATTATTGAACTTAATTTTAATTTTACATTTGAAAGAAAATTCTTTAGCTCTTTAAACAATTTTCTGTATGCCTTAAAGATCCCTCTTTGAAATGAGTTCTGTTCTATAATAGAAGGTTAAAACTAGCTGGAGAGGGGGGTAATATTATTTTTGGATTTTTATTTATTTATGTTGAAACTTTTATTAAAGCACATTGTGAACATTTTTCTAATCATCCCAACATTTCAAGGATTAGAAAATTAAGGAAAGGTCAGCAAAGCAGAATGAAAGACATAATTCTGTAATTGTTCTGAATTCAAAATGCTAGAAGAGAAATACTTCCACATCCTCATTTTCAGAAGAACTGAGAACACTGTTGCACACTGTGAGCCAGCTTTAACTATCGGGTTGCCACACAACCAATTTAGAAAACATTCAGTGTGTAACTTTAAAGCTTTAGGCATGAAATTTCCACATCCCAAATAACTAATACCACCCACTTTATTTAGCATTCAATGCTCTAGGTCAGTTGCAGAGAATTCTTTGAATTTGATGAAGCTGCTGAGCTGCCTGTTTCCGCAGGGAGTTCAGGAACAAGCATGGGGCTCTGGGCCACTTTCCAGGCCAGGCAGAACACAGATCCAGAGTGACCCATTCTCTTTTTCCAGACCCCACCGACAGTCACATTTGTTCACAACACAAGCACACCCAAGGCCTCCAGACACAGTGACGCACCGAATGGGGCCACGCCCGGCAGCTCCTGGAAGGTGGCCAAAGTCAGAGTGCACCCCCGCCATGATTTGTGACCTTTTAAAGTCAGGTCTCTTTAAAGCACACTCTGATAGTACGTGGTTTCCTCTTTCCTCTTGCCAAATTGTGAGTGGCAGGCTGAGGCTGAGAGGTGAGGACAGAGGGGAGAAGGTGCCCATAAAAGTCAAGAGGTGGGATGCTCATCTGGCTCTGTCTGCCAGAGCATGTCCCAATCTGCATTGACTATTTGTGTCCCATGTTCTTGTCATTCCCTCATTCAGGATGGCAGTCAGTCGGGCAGTCAGGAAATCAGTGATGGTACAGCACTTGTTGAGCGCCAAGCATTGTGCTAAGGTTACAAAATGAATAGATATTGTTTCTGCTCTCAAGGACCTTATTGTCTAATGCAAGAGAAAGATAAATAAATAATAACAACATAAAAAAATGCTGCAACCCAAGTACAAACAGTACACTCTGGAAGCAAGAGGAAGATGTAATGCATTTGCTATATTGTTTTGACCCTTTATGTTAATAATGTTTGTATTTAAAAATTATTTTTCCATTAAATTGTGATTTTAAAAGAACTGTTTTAAAAAATGATGACCGTGCATTGTGGGATTCCTAACATGTATAGAAGCGAGATGTATGAAAACAGTAGTACAAAGGAAGGGGTGGAGAAAATGAAAGAACGCAGTTACAGTTGTAAGGTTCTTGTACCGCATACGTGAAGAGATGTCCTGTTGTTTGAAGGTGGACTGTGATGAGTTAAAAATGCCCTAGAGCATGATCATGAGAAGCAATAGAGCAACCACTAAGTAACCAAACAAAGAAGTACAACCAATAAGCCTAATCATGGAGATAAAATGGAATACTGAGAACTAGTCAATTTAAATTTTATATCATGTATATTTTATCACAATAAAAAAATACTCCATACCCAATTGGTCAAAATGAGGGAGGAAAAAAGGAAAAGGGAACATAGGACAAATGAAACAAATTGCAAGATGGTAGATTTAAATCCAACCATACCCCAAATTATCCCAAATATAAATGGGCTAAGCACTCCAATTAAAAGGCAACAATTGTCAGACTGGACAAGAAAGCAAGACCCAAAGTTATGCTGTCTACAAGAAACCTACCTTAAATGCATATAATGACACAACTGGATCAACAGTGAAAGAACGGGAAAAGATACACCATGCACACAGCAGGCATGACATCAGCTGGAGCAGCTCTATGGATGTCAGGCGAGTAGACTTCAGAACAGGAATATTACCCGGGATAGAGAGGAACATTTCAGAATGATAAAGGAAGAAATTTATCTTGAGGATATAACAATCCTAAATGCGTTTGTGCCTAATTATAGAGCTTCAAAAATACATAAAGGAAAAGCTGACAGATCTAAAAAGAGAAACAGACAAATTAACAATTAGAGATGGCAATTGAAATGTTCCTTTCTCAGGAACTGATAGAACAAGTAGACAGAAAATTAGTAAGAATATATCCCTTACTCAGGAACAAAGTATCAACCACTATCAACCAACTCGCCTAATTTACAATTATAAACACTCCACCCAACTACTGCCAAATACACGTTCTTTTCAAGTGCAAATGGAATGTTCACCAAGATAGACCATATCTTGGGCCAAAAAACAAATCGTAATAAATGTAAAGTAGTTAGAGTTGTTTAATGTCTGTTCTTTGACCATAATACAGTTAAACTAGACATCAATAGCAGAAAGATACATAAAAAATCTTCTAAATACTTGGAAATTAAATAACACACTTTGAAATAACTTACAGGCCAAAGAAGAAATTACAAAGGAAATTAGAAAATATTTTGAATTGAATGAAAATGAAATCACAACATATCAAAATTTGTGGGGTGCAGTTAAAGTTGTGCTTAAAGGGAAATTTATGGGTTTAAATGCTTATGTAAGAAAGAATAAAGGCCTCAAATCAGTGATCTAAGTTTGCAACTCAAAATACTGGAAAGAGAAGAGCAAATTAAACCCAAATTAAGAAGCAAGAAAGGGGCCGGGTGTTGTGGCTCATGCCTGTAATCCTAGTGCTTTCAGAGGCTGAGGCGGGAGGATCACTTGGGCCCAGGAGTTGGAGTCTGCAGTGAGCTGTGATGACGCCACTGCACTCCAGCCTGGGTGACAAAGTGAGACCCTGTCTCAAAAAATAAATAAATAAAATAAGGAAGTAAATAATAAAAATAAAGGTAGAAATCAATGAAACACAAGACAGAAAAAGAATAGAAAATCAATGAAAACAAAACCAAGTTCTTTGAAGAGCTCAGTAATGCAATTAATAAATCTCCAACCAGAAAAATCAGAAATTTTTTAAGAGGAGAATAGACATAAATCACCAATATCAAGAATTATACAGAGGATGTCACTATAGATACTATAAACTTTAAAAGAATAATACAAGAATTATGAACTTTATGCCAACAAAGTTGACAAGTTATTTGAAAAAAATTTCTTGAAAAACGCAAATTACCATAGCTCACTCAAGAAAAAAAATACCCAAGTATTTCTATATTTATTTTTAAAATTGAATTTGTGGTTAAAAACCTTCCTGAAAAAAAACCTCTAGTCCCAGATGGCTTCATTGGTGAATTCTACTACACATTTTCGGAAGAAATAATATCAATTCTGTAAAACTATTCCAAAAAATTCTAGCATTCTTTTTTCATAGAAATTGATAAGCTGATTCTAAAATTTAATATGAAAATGCAAAGGACCTGGAATAGCCAAAAATTTTTTTGAAAATGAAAAATATTAGAGGACTTACACTACTTAATTTTAAGACTTATTATAAGGCTACAGGAATCAAAACATTGTAGTATGGATATAAACACAGACATAAAGATTCATGGAACACAATAGAGAGTCCAGAAATACACCTTCACATATATGGTCAATTAATTTTTGACAAAGATGCCAAGAAAATTCAATGGAGAAGGAACAGTCGTTCCAACAAATGGTACTGGAACAACATGGGGTCCGTGGGAGAAAGAAAATGGACATTAAACCTTACCTCACATTATATTCATTGAGCAGTACTCTTACAATTGTTGGCTATGTAAATTATACCTCAATAAAGTTTAATTTTTTTAAGGAGCTATTTATTTTTAACAAATTACACCGATTATCCACAGTCTAAATTTTTAGTCTTATAGTATGCACCTGTGAGCAAATACACAAATGTGGATACACAAATGTACCCCTGGCAAAAATCCATCTAACTTTTTACTTCACAAAGGAAGACATATGATGTCCAAAAAGCGCATGAAAAAGTCCTCAACATCAGGAGAATACAAATACCATTGTTGCAAGAAACCAGCTATAGTCAGTCAACACATAAATGATGATGTTCCAATACAGCTTTACTTATAGATGTTGAAATTTGAATTTCATATAATTTTCACATGTCACAGGATATTTTTCTTTTGATTGTTTTTCAACCATGTAAAAACATAAAAACCATTCTTGGCTTGTAGGCCATAGAAAAACGGGTCGTAGGTGAGATTAAGCCCACAGGCTATACTTTGCTGACCCTTGACATAGGGGTTGGGTATGTGGGTGTTTGTTGTACAATTCATTCAACTTTTCTGTGTATTTAAAACATTTTCATAGTAAAATGGGGAAAATACAAAAAGAAATTAACAAATATACCACAACAGTTATTTCTTAAAAGTCTCCTGTTTGTATTGTGATCCTGTATATACCTCGTATCTCCTATAATTTTTATCCTGTACATGTTGAAACACTTATTTGGAACGTAAGTATTCATAGCGGGGACATATTTTTGGTGAATTGCATTCTTTATTATTCTAAAGAATCCTTCCTAGTCTTGCTTAGTGTTTTTCTATCTGAACTCAGCCTCACCCGACACTGACAAGGGGAAGCCAGCTTTCTTTCTGTTTGGGGCTGCCCGTACCTTCGCCCATCCTTTTATTAATATTTTTCAAACTATCTCAGTCACAAAGATTGAGGAGTATCTCCTGGACAGGCACAGGATTGAGTTTTTAATTGTTCCGGTTATCTGTTTGCATTTAATGGCCTGACATGTGTTTGATCTTGGCTTTCTCATACTTGCATATGTTATGCTTTCTCTTTTTATAATAAAAAGATAAACATCAACACGGAGCTTCCTAGTAGTACGATTTGCTGGATAATTCCTGACTCAGCCCCTCGTCCTCCACTTCTCAGAACCAAACAGGCTTGAGGACACTCCCTGTGCCTGCACGTGGACTTCATGTCCCCTACATGCAAGAGATCTCCCCTTAGCCATGAGATCCTTCGTGGCCCTTCCTGAAACTTACAGCTTCGGGATCCTTGCTCCATGTCGTCCTACACCCTTGCTCAGTAAGCTCTGCGTTGATAACTCTTCCACCTGTCTTATGGCTTGAGGTCTCGGGTACAGCCTGATCTGAGTAGAGTTTATATTTCTGTTCTTTTCCCTTTTGTTGTTTGTGGGTGTTTCTAGACAATGCTGACTTTAGGCCACCATTTTTAAACAAGAGGTCTTGCAGTGCATGTGAAATCAGCTTTAATCATCATTTATATTTTTAGTGCATTTTTTCCTACCTAAGAAGAAAAACAGATGTTTTCCTCATTCAAAGAAAGTTAAAACCATTCTTTGATATTGCTGCTAGAGTTATTAAAACAAGATAGTCCATAGGTTCAATATCATAAGGTTGGCAATCCAATATTCTGTAATGAACACAACATGAGTAAATATAATTTCTCAGCACAAATAAGTAAAACAAACATCATGGTCTCCAGGTTAAGAGTTATATAAAATAAACCATCTTAGTTTGAGTAGATTCTCACAGGGAAATTTCTTGCTTTTAAGTGAGTCAGTTTTATGATAGCAAGATACAAACTAAAAGTAGGTTTAACTTTAAGTATGATCCCCAGGTAACCAAAGTTCTTTTTGTTCTCTTCAATGACCTGTGCATGTTTTCAGCTCTCTGCTTATCAACAGACATCAGATATGTCCACACCATGACTGGCATTCTCAAAAGGGCTTGTCCACCACCTCTGTACCTGATTGTTTTCATCTGACTGTTGTTGCAACCTCTGAGCTCTGGTTCCAGCTATAATTTTACCCAACACTGACTCCAGTCCTGGGGGTCAAATTGGTCTGTTTCCTTCCCCTTCCTCTGGTCACAGCTGCCCAACTTTGGCGGGCTACCCTTGAATTGTGCGCTGGTCTAGAGGCTGTCAATCAAGGAGCTCCACCCCCAGCCAGGGGCGGGGCCTAGACACAGTCCGGCCAATGAGACTCTCTGGCCTGGGCCCTGACCAGGTGATGTAAGGATGGGGGTGATGCTGTCAAACCAATTCCTCCAGGGGCAGCGACCTGCAGAGACTCCCCACCTGGATCCCCGGGGCCTCCTGGAACTGCCCTTTCCAGACTTGACTTTTCAGCTGCTCCTCAAGCCTGAGTTCCCTCATGTCCTGCCCCCTGGGTCCTCAGTCTGATCTGTATGCTGTCATTTGCAGCCACTGACCCCTGGCTGGCTCAAAAGGTCGCTTGCTCCTGAACCCAGAGGCCCACACCGGGGGCTGGGTCAGGATTAAGGATTCTCCAGGTAGTCTGCAGGTTTTCCCATTAGGTAAAGATGGCTTAGAAGTCAAGGACAGGAAGGTGGGAGGCTTGGCCACCTAGAGGGGAGGCGGGGCAGGAAAAGGGCTGGGAGAGCCCCCGTGCCCGCAACACTGACAGAGAGGACTGGCAGTGGGTGCCCCCACTGGGGAAACGGGGGGAGAAAATACAGGTCTCTGTGTTATTTCTTATAACTACGAGTGACTCTACAATGGTCTCAAAATAAAAAGCTGTTCATGGCAGAAGTCAACGGGCTCCCCATCCTTCAGGACACACGACGCCAGGCCCCTCAGTGCACCGAGGACTGAGCCACCCGTCACAGCCCGTACCGGCCTCCACGTGTCTCCCATCGCCACGCGTGTTTCTGCCTTCAGCACTGCCTCTCCCTCCAAGGTGGCGGTGCCCTCTGCTCCCAGTGACCCCATTCTACCCCGACTCCAGCATCACTCCGCGGGTGAGTGCTCCTCCTCCTCCCCCGTGCAGCCCGCGCCCCCTCCTGCCTCTCCTGTACCACTCACCTGCTCACTGCTAAAGCAAACCTTCCTCGGGCCAGGAGCATCCTCGGGGGCTTCCCTCTCCTCTCACTGCCCAGTTCCCTGAGGAGCAACGGCTCTGAGCCTGGTTTCTCACCCCCACCCGCCCAGCCGGCCCCAGTCTGCCCCTCTCTCCGCACCGTCCTGACAGCTCCAGCACAGTCTGTGGCTGCACCGTCCTCCCCTCGCTGCCTGTGGCTGCCTTCCACCCCAATTCTGCGGCCACTGGACAGCCCGGTGCTGGGCTGGGCCGAGCTGCCCTGGGCCTCACCAGGACAGGCCTGTCTTTCTGCTCCATCTCTGCCCTGTCTGCCCTCAGGCCAGTGAGGTTTCCTGCAGAACATTCAGTGGCTAGAACTAACCAACTCGGAGCTCTGAGAGTCATTTAATGGGCAGGGGCAGGAGAGACGCCCCCCTCACAGCCACCAGGGCTGCAGGGGAGAGAGTGGGGAGACAGAGGGTGTCACAGGCACATGTCAGGGGAGGAAACTGCAAGTGGCACCCCATAGTTTAAGATCATGGTACAAAGTATTTTTTGGTGGTTTCAGGGCCTGGATCTAAGGGTTGTCCTGGTGCTGACAGTAACCAGGTATGCAAACCTCAGTCTTCCATCTGTAAAATGGGCATAGTCCTGAGAGTGCTCACACAGGATTGTATGTAAGGAAAGGGCTTACCCAGCTGGCTTTGGAAGTTGCCAGCCAGTGCTGCCATCATCACGATGAGCTGACTTGGCATCTCTGGGACCCCATCTGGTCTCTCATCCACCCCCTACCCCCACCCAGGCATCCCGTGATGGGACCAACAGCATGAAGTGAGTGAGGCCTGCGTTGCCTCCTGCCAGCTGCCGAGCCCTGGTTGGGTAGAAAAAGGCAACCGGCACAGGCCTCTACACCTGGTCTGACTGCCCCGGGTGTCCCCGGGGGGTTGTCTCCCAATTAACTGCCTCACCTGTTTGTCCCCTGAGCACACCTGGTGGCAGGATCTCGGCTCCCAGGATGGCCTTGGGGAGGTCAGGGGGACACCAATCTGCACTCTCTAAATCCCAGGCCCCAAGTCCCCTGTGAGCTGCAGAAAGAAACTCCTTTGTTAGGGTGTCATGCGGCTGCTGCATTGAAGCAGAAGACATCTAAGGCCCCTCTAGACACAGGGCCTGAGCTAGGGCTCTCTGATGCCCCCACCCCTGCACACGGAAGTCCTATGTGCCAGGACCGGCTCTCTTCAGAACCTCGTGCCCATCAGCACGTTCTCTTCCCTCTTCTGTTCCCTCTGTATCCTGGGAGAGATCTAAAGGCTTTACCCAGCCAAGAACAATTCCAGCTCCTCATGTGAATGTTTATTAAGCACCTACTACGTAGGGACTGTGCTAGATTCTGGGGCACAAAAGGAGAGGTGTACGGTCTTGCCAACGAGGCAGCCACAGCCCAGTGGTAAAGACAGAGAAGTAAGGATGGTTCCCTTGGGGTGTGATGGAGAAACACCCAGGGACACAAGAACACAGAAGGTCACCGCCCCAACCTGGAGTCCAGGACAAGCTCCTGGGGAAGACGGCTCCTGGGCTGTGCCTGAGTGACAAGTAGGATCAGCCAGGCAGTGGGAGGGGGTGGATGGGATGGGCTTATCCCATGCCAGGTGTGCTCAGAGGACAAACAGGTGAGGCAGTTAATTGGGAGACAGCCCCCTGGGGAGACCCAGGGCAGTCAGGCCAGGTGTGGAAGCCTGTGTGGGCTGCCTTTTTCTACCACAAAAGAGCATGAGTATAAGCAAGGAGGATTCTGGAAAATGTAGTGGTATGCTGGTAAGTGTTTAACAACCAGCTCTCTGCGAAAAAGGTGTGTGTAAACATATGTACCTCCATTTATTCTAAATGTTATTGATATAAAGGAAGTATGCAATTTACAAATAATAATAAAATTACAGTACTTTTTATTGTAAATTCCATATGGCCAATTGATTCACACAGAATGCTTTTGTTGATTTTTGCCAAACTCTTGTAGCCAACCTAAAGTTGCAATTCAACCATGATTTGACAACTTTTTGTACTATTCACAACGTAACAGTTACAAACATAGCACACTTTTAGGTTAATCTGCATGAACCTAATATTTTCACCATCCCTTTCTTAAGTCTAGACAATTAATAAAACAATAGATTAAGCCCTGATTTGTAGCATGTGCCAATTTCCATAGTGTAACTAATCCTGTGATGGCCAATTCCAAGCATCAACATGACATAGAGGAACACAGAGTTGGGAAGAGATGTACAGTAGCAGACTAACTGTCAGATAGGATTTTTGGGATACAAATAGTGGTAAATAACCACAAGGGTATAGGTCATAGTAAAATAATTAGAAAATGATGAGTTTTGAGCATTTGCTATCCTTGCCTTAATATATTTATTAATTGTACATTCCTATAATTTTTAACAACAGCTGTTTAACACTGGGCTCTCATAAGGCACTGCAAGCTGACAACAACACACCGGCCGGCGGCAGTGATTGGACCTCAGAAGGCCACCAGTCCAAGACTCAGAGCGGAAGGTGGTGGAGAGCACAGATCGGAACATGCCACCCCCAGTGGAAACCCCTTCCACATCCTAATCCTGGAAACTGTGCATATGTCATCTCACAAGGCAAAGCGAATTAAGGCAGCAGGAGGAATAAAAATTGCTAATCCGCTGACCTTAAAATAGGAGATTATTCTAGATTATCCTGGTGGGCCCAATGTAATCACCAGGATCCTTAAATGTGAAAGAGGGAGGCAGAAGAGAAGCTCAGAGATGAGACGTAAGAAGGACTCACCTGCCGCTGCTGCCCTTGGAGAAGGAGGAGGGGCCGAGCCCAGGAGTGAGGCAGCTCTAGGTTGTCCCCTGAGCCTCTGGGGGACCCGCCCTGTCAGCACGGTGACTTTAGCCCAGTGAGACCTTTGTTGGACTTCAATCTCCAGACGCCGAAGAGAATAAATTTGTATTGTCTTAAACCACCAAGTTTGTGGTCATCGGTGACAGCAGCCAGAGGAAACTTGACATGACCCTCCATATTTCCATGTCCTGTTCTTTCACCACTGCGCCCCGGGGCTCTGTGGGGCAAGGAGGGGGGACTGGCTGACCCTGACCCACACTGACCTATCCTGGGGCCCTGGGCAGTCCTTAGCTTCACTAAAGGGGGATAAGGACGGCAGTACTGACCTCATCAGATTGTTATGAGGATTAAATAAGGTCATGCACGAGAAGAGATCAGTACGGGAGGGGAGCCCTATCACCGCCACAAAAGGGACAACAAGTACAGAGGTGGAGTCCTGAGTCCTTATTAAGTCAGCTTCTCTTGGAAGACTAGGTTCTCTTTTTCCAGAAACAGCAGTGTTTGAAAACTGGCCTGCACCCTTGGGACAAGGACTACTGTGCATTGTTTCCCAACAGATGCTGCTGCATAATCTGCTTAATTCCCCTGGGCGCGTGGCCCGGGGCCAGCAAGGCTGAGGGTGTTTTTGTGTTTGCCTTTGTCCTTCAATGATTTGGGAGAAAGCCATCTTTGGGCATTATTCCCTTCAAATAGATCAGCAAAGCAGAAAATTCCCTTTTTCTCAGCCACAGCTGGACCACTGTGGTTGTCAGAAGATCCACATCTCGAGTTTCCAGTGGCTCTAGGAGCTTCCAGGTGTCTGCCTCCAGCCTGAACTGCCTTCTCACCTGGGGAAGGTGGGGGAGGCTGGGCAGGTAGAGCTGCCATCAGGGCTGGAGGCAGAGTTGGGGACACAGATGAGCAGATCTCATCTTCGCAAAAGCACCTGCTGAGAGAATAAGGGATGAAGACTAGAAACGGAGACTTCTGTTCAGGGCACCCTATTCTTTACCTTCCCTTCCCTGCCTAGTCGGTGATCCCTGGTCCTTTCAGGCCAAAGGGATGGGCCTCAGAGCCTGAAAAAATCCAGACCGGACTTGCTGCTAGGGGCCAGGCTGAGGGCAGTCAGGACCTGGGGTGCGCCTTGGAGTCCCAGCCTCCTCCCCCACCCTGGTCTGGCCTCTCCGGTCGCCTCCCCCCACTCCAGGTGTAATCAGCATCCAGGCAGACCCTGTGTGGGAGGCGTCTTCGAGGGAGGACACGCATGGTGACCCTGAGTGTGAGAATCCTCCCTTGCCAGCCTCCCCCACGCCAGCAGGTCAGGGAATGGCCTTCTCCCCCAGGGGCAGGTTTGTGTCTTAGGGAGAAGAGGAAAGCTTTATTTGGAGTGACCATCTGGATAGCTCCTAAGTGTAAGTCATACACTGGTGACCCATGGCTGGGCGGTGAATGCCTGCAATGCTGGATCATCTGAGGTTTTACGGCAGGATTTGAGTGTGTCTGTGGATCCCATGCATGGTGTCCAGGCAGCCAGAATTGCAGGGAGACCTGCAGCCTTGCTGAGCACACAGAAGCTCGCAGCAGGTGGGAGGAGATGTGACTCCTCCTTCCACTGCCCATGGAGAAGGTGGCCACGGCATGTTGTGAGAGTCTCATGACAAGGCAGCTGGGGAGAGAAGCTTCAAATTGCCTCAACATGCCCCGGATGCCTGTGGGATATCTCCAGAGAACAAGTTCAGGGACTGGAAGGCTCTCAGGTCAGAATTCAGCAGGGAAGTTCTGGCTGAGCAGGGGGCCCGTTAGCAGGGGTAGGCCAGGTGCCCAGGACACACGTGCCCCTGCCTGCTGACACCTGACGGGCTGCCCCACAGGAGTGCCTGACCTCCCGTGGCCCTGCGGCCCTGATGCTCCTTAGCAGTGATCTAGTCCCACCTGAGTTCTGGCCTCATGCCTCTCCCATTTCCCCTCTGTAAGCTCTTGGGGGACAGGGCCACATGTCCTGTTCCTCTTTATCTCCCCAGAACGTCTGTCTTTGCTCCGGGCAGAGTAGGTGCTCAATAAGTATTTATTTCCCACGGCAGCCGTGTCCAACACCCCGCAGAGGCAACTCCTGGGGAATAGGGCTGCTGCATCTGTGGCCCCAGATTCCCAGCCTCTGCAGCTCTCACGATCCACGCCCACCTTACATCAGCCGGGGCAATGAGGATCCATCCTGGATTCTGAAATCTGCAAAGAAGACCCCAGTCTCGCTTGGAGAACTGTGCGGGGAGAGCCACCTGCCTTATAATTCCCCCAAAACACTTGTAAGAAACATGGATAAACCAACAGCAGAGGCGTGGATAAAGAAAATGTGGTGTATGTACACCAGGGAATACTACTGAGCCATAGAAAAGAATAAAATCCTGTCACTTGCAGCAACATAGACAGAAATAGAGGACATTGTGTTAAGTGAAAAGCCAGGCAGAGAAAGTTAAACACTGCATGTTCTCACTTACATGTGGAAGTTAAAAAATGTTGACCTTACAGAAGTAAAAACTAGAACAGAGGAGACTAGAGGCTGGGGAGGGGAGCAGGGAGGGAGGGATTGGGGGAGATTTGTTGAAGGATATAAACTTATAGCTGGCCTGGAGGAATAAGTCCTGGTGCTCTTCACCTCTGTGGGGTGACTATAGCAACAATAACCTATCACAGAGTTTCAAATAGCTAGAAGGAGGACCTTGAATGTTCCCAACATGAGAAATGGTAAATATTTGAGAGAATGGATTATGCTGATCTGATACATTATACGTATTGAAACCTCACTACGTACCTCAAATATGTAACATTATTATTAATATGTGGCAATTAAAAATAAAATTAAAAAAATGAGGGCTCCCTCCACTTTATTGAATCAGAAACACTGCGTGTGGGGCCCAGAATCTGCATGACAAACACCCAGTGGTTCTAATTCTCATTCAAGTGTGTGATGTGGTGCAGAGTCCTGCTAAGAATGTCCCTGTGTCATCACGTATATTAATTATCCTTAGTCTACAAGTGAGCGAGCCTGGGCTGCTCCCTGGCCCGAGGGGGAGCGGCCCAAGCCCAGCACAGCCTGCACCGTGCCCCCCACCCCACCCCGCAGAGCCAGGATGGGCTCCCTCCCACTGCCACCTGCCTCCGGAGCTCCCTGCTGTGCTGCGCTGAGGTTACGCTCATGGTTTCCATGGCGACCATGACCTGCGCGGACAGTGGGTGGGGGCACCAGCCCCTGGGCCTTCTCCCCAGGTTGCTTCCTTCAGGCCCCCTCAAGGCTCAGCCTTGTCCCCAGCCCCCGACGACCACCAAGGGTCTCCAATAGTGATGCCTGGGCAGGCCTCCCAGCACCCAGCCTCTTGCCTCGTCCTCCGTCTGGTCACTGGGGGCCACTGAACTTTCCGGACTCCGTTTGAGGCAGATTGCAAACGGCAGGAAGGGAACCGTAAGAGCTCGCTGTCTGCCTTTTCTGAGAATTCTGAAATGATTCCCAAGAATACTGCCAGCCACAGCTCCAGCTAAGAGCTGAGGCTGTGTGAACATGCAGACTCCTGCTCGAATCCTTGGGCCAGCTGCTGGTCATGCCCTGGATGCCTCTCTGCTTCGAGGCTTGGGCTCACTGGTCACCTGCCTGGCAGCAAGTCCCCTTCCCTGTCTCCTCTGTGGAGTGCCCCATCCCGTGGTTCTCAGCCCCACCTGCTTAATGCACTGCCCCAACCATCTGTGACAGGCCTTAAACAATGAGATTCAGAAAACATGACTAAGTACAGAGTTTACGCAGGTGCAGAGCTCGAGGATGGCCAAGAAGGTACCAACGCCACACAAATGTGGTCACCGTTCCAAAGTGGAGAAGTTAAGGTTTTACTTATATAGGCAGAGACAGAGAAATTTAGCAGGATTACAAATTTTCCATAGGAGGCCAGTGCATACCTTACCGGGATTTGATGGGCTACAGATTGCTACATTCCAAGGAAGATGGCTCTGTCACTCAGTGAGGAGCGGCAGGGACCTGAGGCACTCTTATCTCTTTCGACATTTGGTCTTAATTATTTACAGGAGAAAGAAAGGCAGAAGTTGCAGCCGCGTGCCAGTGACTCAGGCTGCACAGCCACGTTCCTCTCAGGGCTCACAATGATCTAAAGTTCCAACAGCTTTAAGTTTGAATTGTTGCAAGTTTGAATTATTTAGTTTCACACAGGGCTGAGAAGGTTCAAAACTCAACATCTGCGCCTTAACAGAGACAGGGCACCCAAACCCGGATCACTCCCCAGGGCTCTTCCCTCACACCCTGCTCCTGGCTACACGCACACAGCTGTGACACGGGTGGGACCATCAACTTACACTGACAGCTGTAAACGCAGCTCCCAAACTCATGCGGATGTACGGTGTCGGCGATTTGGGGGAAATTTTTCACTGAAAATGCTGCGTGTTAATTATCCTTTCTCTCACCTTTTCGATCCTTAGGGTTTTGTTACTGTTGTTCTCTCTCTCTGTCTCTCTCTCTCGTCACAAAATCCACAGACCAAAGACTGAAGTTAGCTGGAGAATTTTGCAATATTTGGGCTTTTCAGCACCAATTTTAGGAAACAAAAATCCAAATAGATCATTGATCCAGGCCTGGAGGAAGGAAGCCCTGGCTGTGTCATACCTGGGACTCCTGCCCTGGGTCCCGGTTAGTCAAAGCCTCTGCCCAGGGAGTCAGACATAGCCTAGGGAGACCAGCCTGGGCACCATTGTCATTACTGGTGCTTCAAGGGCTATGCAATGAGGGCAGACACCCTGGAGGAAGCCAGGAATTCCGGCTGCCAGAGGCTGTGAAGGTTTTCAACCTGATCTATTCCACCTTTAATCAAACCTCTACACCTACCTGAGGTCATTTCTGCTCACCCTGGAAGGCTGCAGTCACCAAGGTTACCAACATGTTTATTTTTGCTGGGCTGGTGGCGATTTCTGCTACAAAATAATATTTATAAACACCTTCAGACATGTGTAAAATCTCTGAAGATTTTTGGTGCAGCGAAAAATACAAGGGAAGTCTTCCCCCAGCTGCACACTCCTGAAACTGCCTCTAGCAGGCACTCATGTTTCCACACAGCTGAAGTCAGGAGCTCTGCACCAAAGCCTCCAGCCCTTAGTCCAGCTCTGCCTGGGCACCTGGGGTGGCGTGAGTCCCTGCCCTGCAAAGAAACCAGAGCTGGAGGCCGGAGGGGCTGGCCTCCTGGCAGCTGGACATGTCTTTGCTAGACTTCAGTACCCACAGGGCCACTCTATGGACACGGGCACCCACAGACATGCGCTGTCTTCCTTTCGGACCACATGTCCTCTGTGCAGTGAAGGGTTAACTCAGTGGGATTGGGGTGTTCAAACCAGCACGTGTCAAAGAAGTGGCTCTTGCTAGGTCCTGGGGGTGACCTCTAAGCCCTTGGGATGTCTGGCCTGACAAGAGCGTCTTTACACACCTGGGGCCTGGGGCCCTGCCCAATAGTGTACCCAACAAAGGATTTATGGTGAAGGCTTGGGGCTCCTGGGGCCCTGGGCCATGCTGTGTCAGTGTGACCTCTGGAGGGTGGAGGCTGAGAAGCCAAGGACAGTGCAGTGCCCACGTGGCTGACCCCGGAAAGAACCCTAGACACCAAGGCTCGGGTGGGCTTTCTGGTGGCTGCACTCCGAAGGTGTTGTCGCGCGTTATTCGTTAGGGACTTAAGTGCTGTCCAGAGGCTCCACTGGGAGAGGGGCTGAAAGCTCCCACCTGCTCTCTCCTGCGCCCCGCCCTGTGTGTCTTTTTCATTTGCTGGTTTTAACCTGCATCCTTTTGCTGTAATAAACTGTAACCTCTGAGATCTGTGAGTCTTTCCAGAGAATCATCCCTCCTAAGCATGGTCCCGGGGACCCTCACACAAACTTCTCCCTCCAAAAACTGCCCTGACTAGGGCCTTAGAACGGGGTTAAGATGACTCCTGTTGCTTGGTGAGCAAAAGGGATCCACCGTCCGATGCTCGCCACATTGTCTCATGACAGAGAGGTGGGCAGGGGGCTGTGAGTTGGGGGGAGTGAGGAAGAGCACAGGCTGGGCCCAGTCTCCACGGCATTCTTTCCCCTGCCCAGAGACTCAAGGGCCCTGCACAAGCAGCCTGGCTCCCGTCCCAGGGGCCAGTCCCCAGAGAAGGGGGGCATTGGTCCTTGTGTCTGGGGCTCAGTCCTGAACAGCTGGTGCCCTGTCCTGGTAATGGGCCAGATCATGCTCCCCAGCCCAGCTTCTACACTGAAACTCCCACGGCCACCTGCCCCACTGGCATGGCAGGCTGGGTCAGAGCCCACCCAGCACTGCTAAGTGATGACCTTGGGCAAGTGCCTTTCTCTCTGTGCCCAGTGCCTCTGGCTGAAGGATGATGAGGATAATGGTTCTGCCTCAAAGGGCAGATTGAAGGGCAGCCTCTATGTGAAGCATGTGGTACACTGCCCAGCACATAGTAAAAGCTCAATAAATGTCAGCATTAGAAATCTTGCCTCTGCCCATGTCAGGCGCTAAAGTGTGACTCCTGTGTCCCAATCAGCCAGCCTGGCACCTGACAAATGTTGGCCCTGGACAGGTGTCCCCAGCTGCCTGCTTGCCCAGTGAGCTCTGCCACTGGCTCCCCACCAGCTGGGGCAGCCTGGGTGCTGCACGTCGGACACCCCTCTCTGTTGCAGGGCCACCCTGCACCCTCTGACTTAAGCTAGGGTGGCCTTCTGTATGGTGGCCACTCCTGGTATGGACTTGTCCTGCCCACAGCTGGGACCAGCCCCAGGGTCCATCATGATATGCGCTCCTCCATTCTGCCACCTCCAGATACAGTTAAGCAGGGCACCTATGACTGTGTCTGAAGCCACTGCAGGCAGTGCTGCCTGGGGGGACGTTAGGGGAGGGGGCCTGGCCTGGAGTCACAACTTCGTCAAGTTGCTCAACCTCTGCGGGCTTCCAAGTGCCCATCTGTGGGATGGGGACAGTAGCAGTTCCCAAACCACACTGCTATTGGGAGCATAACTGAGATCATGCATGTAAACCAAGGGTCCAGCACTAAGAGTGTAATTGATAAACATCAACTCTTCCTATCCAAGTTCTATGGGCACTAGTTATGCAGCCTGGGTCAGGCCCCTTAACATGTCTTGGCACCAATTTCCTCACCTATGAAACTGGAAGAATGTCTCTGTGAGGACCAATGATAAAATGTGCATGAAGTTCTCAAAAGCCCACAGTCCTATACAGCCAAGTCATTGTGCTATGGTTTATAAACTTATGTGGACTGCTCAGGTGGCTGCATTTTAGTTTAGAGTGGGCCAAATGCTTTTTCCAGAAGCACAGGTAGGCCCAGGTGGAGAAGCTGGGGACAGGTGTTGCCAGGAGCAGATCAATGGACACACTGAAGGGACAGGCAGTGTCATTATCCTGATGTCCACGCAGGAGCCACACAGTTGGGAAGAGCATGAAACACATGGAGACTCTACCTGTAAGAGTTGTGGCCCCTCCAGATGGGAAGAGCTTGAAAATAAACGAGAATAGAATCAGAAAAGAAGTAGAGAAGTTGAATCTAATCAGTGGCAACGCAGCCAGGCAGTAGGCATGGTCTAATCAGACAGAAGGATCGGGGAATGGCTCACGTGAACCAGGGGCACAGCCTGGAGACCAGCTCCTCTGGAGGATGTAGAACTCTGTGTCAGGGTGAATTACAAAGTCTCATTGGTGACATATGAGAATCACCTGGAAGGTCTGCCATCCCAGGTCTCAAATCCAGACCTAAATCTCTCATATTTTCAGGAAGTAACCCTATTTTTTAGAAAGTTGTTTCTGTAGTGGAGAAGATTCTTAACTGCAGGAAGGTTTATCATCATTTGCAGATGCTAAAATAAATCAAACCCATCATACTAATACTTTCCTGTTAGGTTCTGGAATAGTCTGTGTATGTGTTTTAAAGTGTTTGCAATGTTGAAGAAAATGAGGCATTGTAGAGGCTCCCACAGCACAGACATTTCGAGTTTACTCCAACAGCATAGCTAATTCTAGTTTAAGGTGTGCCATTCTTTACCGACTAGTGATTCTAGGTTGAAAGGTGTGAACGAAACAAAACTGGGTATATAAACAGAATCGGAATGTTTACTGGACTCTGGGAGCTGTGATGCTCACAAAGGTGTCATCAGCTTCCCTAGAGTGTTCTGGAGTATTAAATCCTTGGGTCAGGCAGCTGAAGTGTCTTAAAAAGAAAATCAAATAAATTAAATTTATAAATTCAGTTTGAAATGTCTGAGGGAATTTAACAGGATTGAGTGTTTACTACGAGGGTTTTTATCCCTTGAGTTGGTCAAACATTAGTGAAAGTTCCCTTTGAAAGTGATTGCCGAAAGCTCCCAGGTGAATACAAAACAAATAAGACTCGTGAATTGAATTTACTTAAGGAAAACTAATTGTTTTTTTTAATTAACCTCAATGAATTATATATTAAATTTTCAAGCCGCCATGTAGGTGTTTGCTATGTACATTAGCCTCCTGGGACAACAAAGCCCCGGACAGGGCACAAGTCAGCACCAGGCGGGTGCCAGAGCCGAGAGGCCACGGGACCAAAGGCTGAGGAGAAGCCCAGCAGTCGGCGGATGGTAGGTGGGCCTGGGTGGCGACCGTGACCCTGGGGCTCCTCTGCCTCCAGCACCAGGGGAGGCACCTGGCAGAGAGGACCCAGCAGGCTTGAAGGGCGGGCGTCACTATCATTTCCACGCCTTGTCGACTGCCCAGCACCTGATGACAATTGGGGGAAGTCAACGAGAGCTCTGTGACCCTCAAAGATGGTGATCGGGCGCCTGGGGCTGCCCAGAGGAGGAACCAGAAGAATCGGCTCAGCAGCCAGCAGCTCCTGCAGAGGAACAAGGGCTGGCGAGGGTGCGCGGGGTCCCTTCTGCCCGCACGGAGCACGTGGCCAGCCACTGTGAAACCAGGGAGTTAAATGTGCTTCCAGGGAGAGAGGTCGGCCCAGAGGTCTGCGGTGGGGCCGGCGTCAGAAATCGGACTGGTCTGGGGAAACACTATGCCTCAGGCATGGGGCTGGGGAAGATGGATGGGAGGAAGTCAGATCACAGTGACCCTAACAAAGTCAAAGGGGAGAAGCAGCAGGAGAGAGGCCTGCCGTCGGGGAGAGCTGACCAACAGCACGCACGGGCCAGGGGCGCCTCGGGGCCGATTCTTCCCGAGGCAGCATGGGGCCCAGCGTGGGCACAGCGGGAGCCAGAGGCCACGCCAGCCACTTGGGTGACACTGGCTTCTGGGATTGTGTGAGCAGAGGCTGCTGCCTCCCTCACTGGGGCTCCCGCAGCGGCCAGAGGACCCAGGGTCCTGGGAAGACAAGGTCCCAGCAGGGTTGGGTGCTGGTGGCCACTTGAGGGAGGCCCCGGGATTGTTTCTGGGAGGCTCCATCCCTGTGCCCAGCCCCTGGGGGTCATGCCAGGCAGTGGCCCCCGACCCCGCCCTGGCTCTCTGCTGGGGGAGGAGGGTCTCGCCCGCACCAAGGGCAAGCGCTGAGCAGAGCTAACTTCACCAAGCCCACCAGGGGGGCTCTCCACATTGTGGCCCTGATATTCAGCCCCTGCCCTGAGCCGTCGAAGCTGCTCCCACAGGGATGGGGAGTGAGGTCAAGGTGCAGTATGGCCAGGCCTGGGACGGGGATCCCGTCTATCACAAAAAGCAAAAGGGCTGGAAATCCCGCCATCAAAGCAGTGCGGCCTTATTAGCCCAGACGTTCCTACCTGACGACGTCCTGGTGGCTCGTATTTTGGGGGCCATACTTTGGGAGACGGTAGGAGGTCCACGGCCGTGGGCAGCCTGGGCTCACCCCCGCTGCTTGGTTTGAGGCAGGTTACCAATGCTTCGGGGCCTCTGTGTTCCTCCACGATCTGCAGACACCAGCGTTCGCCTCCCAAGACGGTCTCACGGAGAAATGGGCAGTGTGTGTGCAGCTCCCAGCCCGCTCAGGCCGCGCACACGCAGCATCACCCCTTTGAGGATGCACGTGGGAGCCCCAACCCCGAAGGGTAAGTGAATCCCTCGGGATCTCTCAGCTGCCAAAGGCTGAATTCAAAAGCAAACTCAAGTAGACAATCCCCAGGTGACCCCACAGCCCCTGGACACACTCCCTCAGCCACAGGCAGGGCTCCCCCTCCATCTGGGGAGGCCTCTAGGTGGAATCAGAGCCCCTGCAGCAGGAACGGCCCAACAAGAGGGCATCGCTCGCCCACCAAGAGCTTTCTCAGGAATCATCTGACACGGCCGCACTATTCTTTCCCTGTTCCCGGAACAGGTCCTGGGAGATGCAGCCTGCAGAACCGGGAGTGAGGACAGAGAAGGAAACATAGTTACAAACTCGTTCAGAACCAGCTCAAGTCCTCTCCTCCTGGCTCGGGTGCAGACTTGGGCAGTGTGAACCCGAAACACGGAGCCTGGTCTCTTGCCTTTGTGTGTCAGTTTCCTGTGGCTTCCCACTGGCTGACACTGACCAGCATAATGCCACCCCTATCACATGCAGATGGCTCACACAGGCCAGGGGCCTGGGACTCAGCAGTCAGCAGCACACAGCACCCTCCTGGCCAGAGTGATAGGCTCAGGGTTGGGGACGTCACCTAGGATGTTTCAATCAAGAGACAATCCCAGCCTTTGGATCAATAGATGGATGAGGGAAGGCAGGTTTTATCTTCAGCTAGACGTGCATGAATTTAGTCCTGATGACTGCTGGCAGTTATTTGGGAACTAGACGGGAACTTCCGGTTAAGCTAAGATCATGGAGGGCAGAGCAAAAGGACAGACACAACCTGGGCTGTCGAGAGCTGCAGGAGCAAGCCATGCCTGAGGTCCACCCTGCCCTGGACTTCTCACTTACGAGAGGCCATAAGTTGCCTTCATCCTTAAAACCTGTTGGAGTTGGTATTTGCGTTACCTGTGACCCAAAGCTCCCTAACCAGTGCTGGCAAGGCCTCCGTTTCACACGTGAGGAAATGGGCTCAGAGAGATTGGGTGACATGCCCCACGTGGCGGAGCTGAGGTTCAACCCCCAAACTCTCAGGACGGCACAGCCCCCCGGGTCCTCAATGTGGACACCTCCCTGACTCCCATGATCACATGCTACAATGTAGGGTACAAACTCCAGCCAGTCCCTGGGTTAGGAACCTCCAGGTGAAGCCATGTCAGTCGCTTTCTCTCCGTCAGAATCACTCCGGTGTCCTGGGTGTCACAAAGCGAGGATCTGCAGTCCTGATCAGGGGAATGACTCATGCCCACCCAAGGCTCAACAACCCAGCCATGGGCCACCGTCCGGGCCCATGGCTTCCCCTCAGCATCCACCCAGCGGTCTGTGCCCCATACCCCGCCCACCTCCCATGCCTGACTGTGACTCCCGGGCATGTAGACCTGTGAGAATTCAGAAGGGCATCCAGGCCAGGGACACATCCACATCGTTGCCGCCCTTCCCCACGGTCCCCAATCAGGTGAAGCCGCCCTGCCCTCTCCTTCCGAGGAAGTTCTGTTTCACTGTCTCCTGCCGCAGAACACGCCTCAGAGAGTCCGCCTGCCTGGGTGACCCTCCACGCCCTGCAGCCACACGGCTCCAGGGGCTCTCCTGCCTCCTTCTCCCAACAGCTGGGCATCGGCCAGCACCAATGCACACACCATCCAGCATCTGTCAGCCAGGGCCTCTGCTCAGCCTGGGCGAGGCAGGGCGAGCCCCGGGGCCCCCACAAGCCGGCAACAGCAGGAGATGGATACACAATCAAGCCTCATTTGCTGAACGATGACTCTCCCATTGCAACATGTCACCAGCTCCAGCTTTGCTTCTGTGCCACACTTTGAAATCTGCCAGGAGGTAAATTGAAAGCCTCTCCCTCTCCTGCCCCTGTGCTGGAGCCTGTGGGCTCCTCGGGGACTATGCATGTCCGGAGGTGTGTGGTGTGCTGCTTCTGGAAGCCTGCCAGGCCGGGGCTGCCACCAGCTCACTGCTTGACGCGGCTGAGTTTGGCAGTGCTGGACACAAAGCCCACAACCTGGTAGATAATCTCAGCACCGGACACTGCGCAGCCACGGGGAGGCCTGCAGCCTGGCCCCAGGGTGCCACTGCTCCCTCAACTGCTTTGGCAGCATTTGCATCACCTGAAAAGCGCGTGTACTGGACAAGCACCGACCTTGATCCTCACAAGGGCCCGCGACACAGCCCTGCTGCACAGGATGCAGAGCCTGGGCCAGGGCAGGAACACCGCGGGTGGGAAGGAGCCCATTCCTGTGAGGGACAGGGATGTGGGCATGGGGAAGGGCCTCGGAGTCAACAGCAGAAGTTTAGTATTCCCTCTCAGGGACAACACAGGACTCAGGCTAAAGCGGGGTTATAACCACCCAGCCACAGCAGGAGACAAAGTTAGGAAGCCTCTGCCCGGTCCCTCTTATAGTTCACAGCACGCATTACCCTTCTGAACACTCACTTCTGGTTTTGTTGCTTATGTGGCTACCTTAGCGGACTCTGTCACCCTCCAAAATAGCCAGAGGTGTCACCCGGCATTGGGGCCGTCCCTCCCACACGCACAGGCCGTGTCCCAAGCTGTGAGCATCTCACCTGAGCACCCCCAGCACCGCCTCCCAGAGCTGCCAGGTCCCTGCTGCCCCTCTGAGTCACCTTGTCCGTCTGCCCTTTTTCTCCCAAAAATGGGAAGGTGGGGGAAAGAAGCTGTCTCCATCTCTCGGGAAATCCACGTGGGAGAGCAGACGTCCACACTGCGTGGCCACACAGGTGCACTTGTCCCACCCGGCTAAGCAACTCTCTGCGAAGAGGACGGCTTGGTCCCACCCTGAAAGAACAGCGTCACTTTCTGAGCTGTTCAAGGGCCTCAGGGGCGCCACCTGAGCACATACGTGCGTCAGACTCTGAAGGCCTGCGGGACAATTTCAGATGTGCGTTTACATATAGGCAAGAGGCGCCAACCCGGGAAAGAGCAAACAGGAGAAGCCAGGGCTGCGCTTGCAGCAGAGACGAAAGGCCCCACGCGGCTCCCAGCACAGACTCTGGATTATGCCGCCATCTAGTGGCCGTAGTGGAGAGCTGCAGCCTGGGCCGCCGGGGAGGGGGGAAGCCCTGGCGATTCTCCTCCCCCATCAGACCCCCACCCCCCCGACCCTCCATCAGACCCTCCCCCATCAGACCCCCCACCCTCCATCAGACCCTCCCCCATCAGACCCTCCATCAGACCCTCCTCCCTCAAGCCCTCCACCTCCATCAGACCCTCCCCCATCAGACCCTCCACCTCCATCAGACCATCCATCAGACCTACCACCTCCATCAGACCCTCCTCCGTCAGATTCTCCTCCATCAGACCCTCCACTGCAAAGCAAGTCACAGGGATCCTGGGCCAGGAAGGTCAGGGTCCCAAGTGGTGTCTGAACGTGAGAGGCCTCCTTCCCATTCCCCACAGGAGGCAGAGGGTGGCACGGACCTTACAGCCAGATGGGCTTGGTTTAAATTCCAGCTCCTCCACTGACTAGCCATTTGACTACAGCAAAGTTGCATACTGTCCCCATTTCCTCAACTGTGAAGTGAGAACCACCATATGTGAAAGGCTTCGAATAAGGATTGTGTAGGAAATGTCTGCAAAGTACACACATAGCTCTCACAAAATCTGCCCCCTCCACAGCCAGGAGGACACAGGTTACCCACTTAGTCTGTGAAGGGATCTTCTGGGGAGTATCCAAGGCCCTGTAGTCTGGCCTCACAGGCTGTGCACTGCACAACCCTGGCGGGTGACATCTGTATTGGGGAGGAACAACTACAGATGTCCAAGGGCCACCCAGGGTCCCTCCCTTCTTCCCTCCGTTTCAATACACTTTGAATTTAATTCCTGGAGCCATTCCAGCAGAAAGAGTCTAGGATTGGAGGATTTAAACTCCAAGCAATATGTAGACTGAGAATATTCCTACACAGCAGCTGTGACACACCAGCATCCCAAAGCCCTCCCATTGAAGCAATGTGAACATGTGTACACAATGTGCACACGTGCATTTTTCTGTTTCTTTCTCTCCCTCCCTCCTGAAGCCTTCCTGGATTTCCTGCTTGTAGTATCCACAGGGGTTTTTCTTCAGATAGATTGTGAATGCTTAGGGGCAAGAACTCTACCTCATTCTTCTTATCTTCCTAATGTCAGCATATGAACTAGGACTCAATAAACATGCCTTGGTTGGATAGATGGATGGATGGGTGGGTGGGTGTGTGGGTGGATAGATGGATGGGTGGATGGTTGAGTGGGTGGTTGGATGGATGGATTGATGGATGAATGTATGGATGGGTGGGTATGTGGGTGGGTGGCTGAATGGATGGAGGGATGGATGGATGGATGGATAGATAAATGTATGGGTGGGTGGGTGTGTGGGTGGATGGGTGAGTGGATGGTTGAGTGAGTGGTTGGATGGATGATGGATGAATGTATGGGTGGGTGGGTGTGTGGGTGGTTGGGTGAACGGATGGATGGTAAGATGGGTAGATGGAAAGACCAAGTCAGGGGCACCTCACAGCATACATGCACTCGTCACTCTCAGCACTTACTGTGGTTCCCATTGTCTATCGATCTGAGTATCCCCTTCCCCTACAAGACCATGTACTCTGTGAGGGCAAGCCTTGGTCTGCCTCTCTCACCACTTCGTCCAGAGCACTGAGCTCAGGGCCTGGTGCACTGTGAGTGCTCAGTAAGTATTTGTGGAAGAAGAGACTGGGGTGGGAAAGGTCAGAAGAGGGGAGACCAAGCTTTCATGATTACAGAAAACACAAATGAATGGACATCGCATGTTTATTAAAATTATGTGATAACTGTAGATGAAGTCTGAAAGATGGGGCTTTAAAATGTATGTCAAGTACTTCATCTGAAATCCAAGAATCCACACAGTCATGGGGCGCACCACCCGGATGATTGAATATTTTACTCTCTTTTTCAAGAAAGGTAAGTGCAAGGTCCTCAGCTGATATTGGAGCAGCTGGACGTGACTCAGGAAGAACCAGAGACACATTTCTGGTCTTCCTGGAATGCCCAGCATGGCACCAGCTCTCGGTGGATGCTCAGTGAGCATATGATGGGAACCAAGCCAAATGGAGCATCCAACACAGCCAGCCACGTTTCCGTATCATGTGTGATTTATTCTACTTGATTAGAATTTGTTATTCTCGCATATTACACATTGCAATTCTTTACTGACTCTGAGAATATCCAGTAAATCAAAACACTCCTTTTCCCCCAAATGTTCTGTATCAATGACAGTTAACTACAGTCAACAAAATTAATATCATGAATTAAAAGCTAAGAGCATATTATAATTCTAAGTTCATTAAGGAAAAACACTATACTTTCAAGTATGAGTTATATAATTCTAATCTATTGCAAATAAAGTAAAAAGCATTACCTCTTAGCATAGTATAATGGAGGAAATTCTAGACTAAAATACTTAGATTTAGACCCATTTTCTCATTAATTCATTTTGTGACCTTAAGTAAGTAACTCACCCATTCCTCTGGTTTCATTGTGTAATGGGTGAATTGTACCTCCCCTGTGGTAAGATCATATGAACAAATGGCTGTGAAAATGCTTGGAAAAATTTAAAAGAGTGATACATATATGTATTATGTTATTTCTACTTATTTAAAGTATTTCCATATTAACAGAGTGCCTTTTTAGTCACTGTTGTATAAATAGAAACAATATCTTGGAATGCAGGAGAAAAATTAAGAAGCATATGTATCTACTAAAAATAACATTAGCAATGTATTTATAAGACTGACCTATTTTTAAAAGAGCTTCAAGAGCACTGACCAATGTCTCTGAAAATGTGAAATATGATGTGTTTAGCAGCAGGTGTATTGGGCGATGGAAGCCAATGGAGCGTAAGCCTGGGGTGGGGGGGTCACAGGGCCAGTTTGGGTGGCCAAAGGCCTAGGAGGTCTGGGGGTGGTGCTTGGGTGGTGGCAGAACCATGTTTGTGCTGAGTCTGAGGATCCGTGTCTGGAGTCCGGGCACCCCCAGCACTCTGCCAACGCCTCCAACGGACCCTTCATCCACCTGGTGGGACCTCCAGGATGGCGGGCCTCCTGGGGCAGGTGGAGGCTGCCATTGTCCTCCCTAGGGCTCACCCAAGCATGGGCACAGCATGCCGATGGAGCAGACCCCTGTTACCGCTTGCTTGATGGATTAAGAACCGAGCTTGACTCACGGCGACCTGCATGGGGAAGGAGGTTACCGGTCAGCCTGCAGGAAAGGTCAAGTTCGCAGAGGAAACCCCAGGAGCATGGGTAGTGGAGGGAACCACCCACCAAAGGACTGACATCTGTGCTTACTGGACAGGGACTGACTACACCCAAAACAAAAGGGCAGTGACCCCCAGAGGGCACAGGGCAATGGGAGCCAGGGGGCTGTGCCTGGTCTCGGTGAGCAAAGCTCCTGCACAACAGCCCCATGGTTGCTGCAGACACCTGAGCCCACGAGCACACCCGGGCCTCTGGGCCTCTGTCTGTAGAGAGCCCATGTGGGGCTGCTGCAGGTGCCCACCTGGTGGGGGGGGCAGGCAGGCTGGCAGCTGATGTTCCTCAAAGAACAGATTTTTGCAGGAACTTTAGAACTAGTTATAGACAGTTTTCACTTTGGGAGACAGAAACCCAGGCGAATAAGAAAAGACGAAAGGGCAGTTTTCCCTGGGATGTTTTAATTTCCAGGAGAGGGGACGTCCAACCTGACCTTGGTGCCAACCCACCTGATTTTCCCAGAAATTTAGCAGGACAAATGTTGGCCTTGTTCTTGGGATTCACATTTTAAACATTAAGTAAAATTCACTGAAATTCCCTTGTAACTCTCTCCAGGGAGATGTGTGGCTGCAGTGCCGGCCCTGTCTATGCTGGGAGGGTTCTGGGGCCCTGGAATGATGTGCACGTTAGTTATCAGGAGTCCTCAGAGGAGACAGGGCTCAGATGAAGCTGACGCAAGCAAGCATCCCTCTCACATCTGCAGAATCGGGTCCACGGTAGGTGGCACTTGCTCTGAGGAAGTCGCCCAGCAAGGGCAGCGTGGAGGGCGACTTTCAGAGAAGGGTGCTGCAGTCAGGGTATTTGATAGATCAGACTAGAGTCTGCCACCCTTGGCTAAGTTTCAAAGATCTGATATCTCAAGAGCACACAGAGCTGAGCATAGGGAAGGCAGCCTTGGCCAGGGCAGCCACTTGCCCCACTAGCCTGGCGAGGAGGAAGGGCGCATCACAGGCCACCGCGGAGGCAGGCTTGTATTGACAGTGTCTCCTGATGGGGATGGGACAGGATGGGGCCGGTGAGGGGAAGGGTCTTCATGACCCAAACCCACTGGCCCCAGACCAGAGGCTAAATGGTACCAAGGTGAGGAGGCTTACTTATTTTTCATTATTAGAGTGTACAGTTGAACTTAACTCTACAGCTGCCCTCCCACTTTATTTGGGACCCTCAGAGGTGGCCAAGGACCCAGACCAGGATGGAGCAGTGGCTGCCTCCCTGGGACGCTTCAGGTGTCCTGGAAAGACTCTCTCCTCCTGACCACAGCAGCCAAGCCCTCTGCCACCAGATGCCTGGTGCTCCACTGCAAGAACTGTGGATCCCTTACAGCAGTGGTCCCCAACCCTTTTTGGCACCAGGGACCAGTTTCATGGAAGATAATTTTTCCACGGACCAGGGATGGGGAATGGTTTCGGGATGATCCAAGCACATTACATTTATTGTGCAGTCAAACCTCTCTGCTAATGATAATCTGTATTTGCAGCCACTCCTCAGCGCTAGCATCACCGCCTCAGCTCCACCTCAGATCATCAGGCATTAGATTCTCATAAGGAGCCGCAACCCAGATCCCTCACATGTGCAGTTTACAGTAGGGTTCGTGCTCCTATGAGAATCTAATGCCACTGCTGATGTGACAGGAGGTGGAGCTCAGCTCAAGCAGTGATGCAAGCAATGGGGAGTAGCTGCAAATACAGATGAAGCTTCCCTTGCTCACCTGCCACTCACCTCCTAAGGCTGTGTGGCCCAGGTCCAGTACTGGTCTGTGGCCCGGGGGTTGGGGACCACAACCTTACAGAACGGTTAAAAATAGAAATTCCCCAGGTCTCTGATGAGCAGGAAAGCCAAGGGATAGCATTCTAAATGCCTATCAGTCATGTGCACACTAGTATAAAAAGGGACCAAGCACAATAGCTAAGATAGCTGACCCCAGAGCCAGGCTCTTCAGATCCAATCCCAGCTCTGCCACTTCCAGGTTACATGTCCCAGGACACCCACCCCTCTGCTCCAGATCCCATCTGTCACGTCCAGATGATAACAACAACGCAACCTCATGGGATTATTGGGAAAGTTAAATGCATTAATACATGTACGGTGCTAAGAGCAATGCCCGACATGTACCCCCACAGTCAGCACTCTTTGGGCATTTGCTAAGGTTAGTAGAAGCACAGTTCCTCTCCCAAGCGCCTGTTCTGAGGGGAGAGAGAGGAACCTCAATGAAGCAACAGGGTAAGGCGCTGGGGAGAGAGCAGGTTGGGTCTGGGAAATGCAGGTGGGAAGTCCAGCGGAAGCACACCCAGCTTCCCCACGGCACCGCTTGGATGCGCCACCCCTTCCCAGACCCATTAGAAGGCATCTAGAACATTCTTTTGAGATCTTGGCTTGGAGCGGGGGCAATGGTGAAAGGTCTGTGGGGGTGTGTTCCCTGGGGTGGGCTACAGGCCAGGAGAGATCCTCACACAACGAGGTTGGTTGAATCCAACAGAATTTGGCAGGAAAGCCATCTGCTCCCACAGGGGAGCACGTTCCCAGCGCTAAAGGAAAAATCTCTCCCGTAATCTGCAACCTCACCACTAACAGGGTATGAAGAGACTGATACTGTTATGCTGACACTGGGGAGGGAGCAGGAAGTTGCTCTGTGGCCTCAGCAGAGGCAGGCCAGTGTCGGCAAACCCAGCACCAGGGGCCATGCCCCAGCACTGTCCTCAGTGTGGCCGGGGAAGCCAGGCCTGAGGAGCAACTGGCTGTTGTCCGCATTTGGAGTTCCAATGATGCAGGCTCCTCTCACATAAAGGCTTTTGCAAGACAAGTGGGGAGTGAACAAAAGAAAAATAAACCTATGTCATCTGCCGAAGAACCACTAAATGGGGACACTGACAGCATTGTTCCTTCTGCCTCCCGAGTCACTAACTCCTGCCAGGTGAGACGTGCACAGGTAAGGGGGTAGTATCTGACATCTCGGGCCAGCCCTGGTGCCCGAGTCCACCCCAGGCACCGCCACCTCCTTAGCTGCCAGCACCTCTGAGAGCGTCTGGAGGGACAACCACACAACACTGCCAAGTGTGGCTCATGGTCTGTCTTCTTTTTTCTAAACCTCAAAGTCTTTACAAAAATAGCAGTCTTGGTGTTTCCCACTAAAGGTTTGTACTAACAATACTACACTCCAAACTGTATGTCATTCTTTCCGGGTGAACTATATGCCAGCCCAGAAAATTTAAAAGTCTATGGGGCACGTTGGAAAAGCATCTTCACACTCTAAGTTCTGAATACGTGAGTTGCGACTGCCGGCCAGAGCAGCGTGGCGGTGTGGTGCACCCCTGCAGCATCCCCAGCATGCACAATGCTCCCCTGCGAGCACAAGCTTTCGGGGACACAGGACCAAGGCCACCCACAGGATTGGCCGGCGCTGGCAGCGTGCCAGACGTCATGGGATGGCCTCTTGCGCACCTCCTCATTTGGTTCGCACACCCCTCTGTGTGGTTAAGACTGTTATCACACACTTTCTTTTCCAAGTGAGGAAACTGAGGCACTAAGAGGTTCAGGACCTTGCCCGGGCCGCCCAGCAAGTGGGTGTCAGAGCTGGGATTCGAGGCAGGCACCGCAGTCCTGCTCTCACCCCCGTGGCGCTGCCTCTGGCTCCGTGGGGCCAGTGGTTGTGCAGGTCGGTAGAACCTGTCGCCGATTGGCCACCTGTCCGATCCCCTCCCTCACTGCTCTTTGTTGCTTTTTCAGGAGTGAGGACACACCTCCATTAAGGGCCACACAACACCAACACACACAGATCTACCCTTTGCCAAAACCCGCTCTGCCGTCACCAGGGTGGCCAAGGCAGGGCGTGTACCAGACACTCTATCCTCCGAACCCACCTTCGGGCCAGCCTGGGACTCTCATTCAGAGAACACTTGGTAGCTGAAGTTGTCGGACTCGATTTTGAAGTTGTATCTTCCGTTCATTCTCTGGTAGCGCACGATCAGAAGGGCAGCTGCCCCCACCACCAGGACAAAGACAGCCACCACGATGAGGCCAAGATAGCCAGCTCCCAGGCCTGGCTCTGCACCTGGAGACTCACCTGCAGGGACGGGACAGGACAAGGTGAGGACCTGCCCAAATCAGGGGAACGGGAACAGAGCAGGCTCTCCACGTGCTATCTGGATTGACTGGTCTGAAGCACAGGGGAAGTGAGGCCCCCGTGTGTGCCCACGTACCTGTGGCTTACCAAAGATGATGAGGCAGGTGTCCAAAGCCCAGGAGAGCACTGCAGTGAGGACAGCTCAGCCTGCCCAGCGCCCTGGAAGAAGCCTTGGCCAGGAGGGTGGGGCCGTGTGGGAGCAACAGGTCCTCCTGGCAGGAGGCGGAGAGCCCAGCCAGACCCCCACATGGGGGCACATGGGCTGGGCCCACACACATTTCCCAGACCCAGAGGAGCAGCAGAAACACAGGAGAGGGTGGACTCAAAAGAGTTGAGAACAGATACTCAAATAGCTACTTGCAGACCCACGTTCATAGTAATTATCCACAACAGCCAAAAGGTGGAAACAGCCCAAATGCCCATCAGCAGATGAATGAACAAAGTGTGGTGCAGCCACACAGCAGAATGTTTTCCAGCCGTAAAAGGAAGGAAGCCCCGGCCCTGCTACACACGGATGAACCGGAGCAAAAGAAGCCAGTCACGAGAGGCCACACCAATGATCCTGTTTATATGAACTATCTGGAATAGGTAAAACCAGAGACAGAAAGCAGATTGGTGATTTCCACGGACAGGGGGAAGGAAGGGGAGGTGTTGACTTGTAATGGGTATGGAGTTGCTTTTGAGGTGATGAAAATGTTTTGAAACCACATAGAGCTGGTGGCTACACAACATTGTCAATGTACTAAATGCCACTGAATGGTTTACTTTAACATGGTTAGCTTAATGTTATGTGAATTTCATCTCAATTTAATTTTTAAAAAACTGCACTGCCTGAGAAAGATTCAAGCCACCCACCAGCTCTCTGTCTTGCCCCATCAACCCAGGGGAGGCTCAACCACCTGTCAAGACAGTGGCCTGGCCCCGTGGAATATGCCGTGAGTGTGACTCATTGTCCAGGGCATCTATAGCAGGGGTCACAGCCTCATCCTGCACCATGTTCACAGCCCCCCCAGTCCCCTGCCATCTCAAGGTGTCCACCTCTGGCATTTTGGGGAGGCCTGCTTAGGAAAGAGCCTTCCTAAGCAACCAGAGGCACTTGAGACCCATTTCGCATGCCTGTACTGATTTCCAGGCAGTCTGCCCACAGTGGGTGCTGCTCTGGGTCTCCCAGGGCATAGTGCAGGGGTGTCACAGTCCGCAACGTTGTACAACAGTGGGGCTGGGGGCTCCCTCTGGGGTGCCCGAGTGGTGAGCCAGCTGGAACTGGACAACCCCATCCTCCAGAGAGAGGGACACACCAGGACAGGGCACCTCACCCCCACCTGGAAAGGCCGCAACCTCCCAAGGAACCCAAGGCCCCCAGACCATGGCTGGCCAGCTTCCTCAGACAACTCCTACACTGCTGGCCCCTAAATCCAGCCTCCAGGGGCACAATATTGGCCCTCCCCTTGTGCCTCTAGGGAGGGGCCATCTTGCCAGCACAGGGGGGCTGTCCACACTGTGCATGCAGGAGCAGAAAGACACAAGGAGACTGGCCCCCTCTGGCCCTGTGGAGCCCAGAACCAGCCCCAGATGGCTGGCCTGGGAAAAAGAGATCCCTGTTTGGTTGCCGCCTCTCCAGATGGGTTTCTATTACCTGTAGCCAAATGCTCCTAACTGGTGCACTAACTCAGGGCTGCTCACAGTGGGGTCCACAGCCCAGTGCTGCCCACTTACTGGTCACCATGGTCCAGGAATGGTTAACACCAATGGCGAGATTCATCAGAAACAGAGATCATGCACCAAGAATCGCTTATTTCAATGTGGCATGGCCATAGGCAGTGCATGACATTGAACAGTGTGTCTGCTGTTCGAGTGAGGCTCCACTTGTGCAGCATGAACTGCGTGTGGGGTGTGCACAGTTGGACCACGTAGTCACAGAACCCACAAAGGGGTCCAGCCTAGGTCCAGTCGCTTGCCACACAAAGAGCCAATTACTGAGACAACGAGGTTTGCCAAGGAAGAAAAGGAAATTTAACGCGAAAGACGTCTGCAGGGAGAGCGGGAGGAATGGTCTCAAATCCGCCTCACTGGCCGACTGTGGGCAGGGCTTTGCAGTGGGCTGTGCAATGCAGGGGGTTTGCCATAACTTCAGTGGAACTTCAGAGAGTCTCTTGGCTAGCGTCTGAGATGAAAGCTGTCTTATTTATTGAGATAAAAACAGGGGTTGCGTGGGGTTTGGAGTCATAGGGTCGTCAGGTGGTCTGATTCAAGAATCAGCTGTTGGTGGTGGGTGGGGAATCTCCACGTTGTCCTCATCTCTTCCCTAAAGTGGACACGATGGTGACGGTGGGGACAGAGTGTGGGTGCACAGGGGCAGGGGCAGAGGCGAGGTCCTGAAGGAGCCCGTCTGCCAGCCTCTTCTCACCCCTGCAGTTTCCAACAGTGTTTCTGTTAATACACTGTACAAAATGTGGCAAAGTCCCCACCAACTGGGAGATTCTGTGTGTCTACATGATTTTTCTGTATGTTTGTATGACAGTTATGGATCAAGCAAAAGCTAATGATACACAAAATGAATAATTACAGTCCTTGTTCTTGAGCCTGACCAATTATAGCCTTAGTACATTTGGCATTCTCGGCACTGATCATGCCAGTGTTGTGCTGAGGTGGTTACAGATGACAACTAACACTTGCCCAGTAACGTCCAACTATGAAGTAGGAATTATTACCCCCCTTTCACATATGAAGCAAACAGGGCACAATTAATACATAGCATTCCCAAAGTCACAAAATTAAGTGTTAGAGCCAGGTTTTGAACCCAGGGAGCCTAGTTTCAGCCTCACAAATCTTAGCCTCACAAGGATTCTTATTTATTGCAACCACATTGGACACTCCCAACAACCTTATGAGGTAGTCAGGGCATATTGCAAGGAAAAAGGAGAGTTCCTGACACATAGTAGATGGATGGATGATATAATGAATAAGTGGATGGATGGGTGGATGGATGGGCAGATTTAGGGATGGAGGGATAGAGGATGGATGGATGGATGTGTGCATGGATGCATGGAGATGGGTGACAGACGAATGGATGAGTAGATGTATGGATGGATGTGTGGATGGATGGATAGACTTACAGATGGAGGATGGAGGATGGATGGAGGGATGGGTGGATGGCGATGGATGATAGTAAATGGACAGATGATAGAAGGATGATAGGAGATGGATGCATGAGTGGATGGATGGGTGATGGATGGGCCACACAGCTCATAAGTGTCAGAATCTATAATCAAACTCAGTTCTTCTAACTCTAAATTCAGTGCTTTTCACACCCTGGTTACAACACTCCCCATAATACCTATGAATGAACGAGGTGGTTTAATTTTTATTAATGAGAGCATGTTTCACACACACGCTCTTTCTCATTGGGGCCCCAGGCTGACCAACTCTCCCCAGCAATGTAAGAAGGCGAAGAGTACAGGAATAGCACCTTGCCCCAGGACCTAGACTAGCAGTCACCCAAGGACCAGCACATGGGCCTGGGACCCAACTCCAGAGGGTCTGAGTTGGAGGCCTGGGGCACGGCCTGGGACCTGTGCCTGTTCTTTCAGTTTCCCGAATGCTGTGGATGAGAGGAGGCAGTTGAGAACCACGGGCCGAGACCCCTCGCCTCCTGCTGCCGCGGCTTCCTTGCCACAGCCCGACCAGCACCGGGATCCCAGCGCACACCCTGCATCCGACACCCACAGGTTCTCGTACAGGAAAGTATAGAGAGGCAAGGAGGGTCACCAAGGTTAGGAAAAACAACAAGAAAGGGAAACTGACTGGGATTAGGTTCAGCAGCAAGAAAGGAAAAAACAAAACAGCAGTGGCTTTAGGGACATGGAAGTTTCTTTCTTTGTGGTATAAAAATTGGAGGTCAGAGTCCAGGCCTCGCCAGGCAGGTTGCTCCCCAGCGTCCTGGGGACCCCGGCTCTTTCCAGGCACTGTGCCTTCCCCTGGGTCTTCCCGGGCCAGGATGGCAGCTGGCCACCTCATCCACGTGTCCGGCAGAGGGTGGAGGAACACATGGAAGATGGGGCAGGGACAGGCACCAGGTGGTTTCTAAGGAAAGTGCCCCTTAAGAGCTGCCATGTGACTTTTCCATTTACATATTATTGGCCTGAACATATTCCCACGGCCACTGTCAGCTGCTGGGGAGGTTGGGAACTGTAGTTTTTATTCCCTGCAGACATGTGCCTGCTAAAAACTGGGGATTCTATTGCTATGGAGGAGAGGAGAACAGATATCAGGGGACAACTGGCAGTGTCTGTCTTAATACCCCAAGCACACAATTTCCTATTTTCCAAACACTAGGATAGATCATACAGAAAATAAAATGTTTTCCTAGAAAATCGATTTCGAGTTTTGAAAACACATGAAATATAATTGGCTGATGGAAGTTTTATATTGAGAAGGAACAGAAATGCCATTTTTTTTTGCATCTTCTGAATAAAACAGCTTTCTCACGCACTTGCACACTTGCACATGCACACATACACAGAATTTGACACCGGTTATAGCTTCAGGTTCTTCCTCTTAACAACCCACTCGATGTGTTTATGCGGTGTCAGAAAATCTCACTGGCTTCATATTACACTGCTCAAAACAATGCATTATTTAAACTTGTGCTTGACTTCTCAAATCCTCAGTCTTTTCATCTGTGACATGGGATAATAATGGGTCTCACTCCATAGTGCTGATGGGAGGGGCACATTACAGTCTGCAGGTAAAGAACTTAGCACACCCTGGCACATAGGGGCTCTCAACGAATATTAGCTATTGTCATTTTGACTATTACAAGTTGTTTAGGAAAATCTTGCATTTCATGTTTCAAAGTACATAGTTGCTTTTTGGTTCACATGCTGGTGAAATGGAATTGGCGACATCTTTTCTTTAGTTGTCTAGACCAAGTCATCAACTCACCTTCAGAACGAAGGAGGGGTCCCCAGGATGTCTGGTGTGCCGCAGAGTTTTCACTACTTTTCAGAAGCCGAAAATCATTGCAATTCTGTTTTTTTTAAAAGAAGAAAAACTTCAAATTAGTTGAACAATGTTTATGGAAAAGTAACTCACTACAGGGATGATAATCTCAGTCATATACTTGTTCCTGCTGGAGTATCAAGTTACTGGTCAGATATGTTTAGACAGGGGAGTGCAGACCTGGTGAGGCCGGGCAGCAGGGGCTCTGCCCAGGTGGGATGGTGCTCAGCGTGACGGAAGGGAGGCCTGGGCATTGGGGGGCTGGAGGAAGTGGGGTACTCAAGAGTAGCAAACTGGAGAAAGCCCCTTGGATCCTCAGGGACCATGTCTTGGTCACAGCTCTCAGAGTCCCTTTGCATTCTCCAGAGGCTACTGCAGCCATGTGTTCCTCTTAATGCCTTTGTAGTACAGAAAAGGCTTCCTGGCTCAGTGACATCATGGAATCTGCTCACTATACACCTGTGATGGGTTGCAATGTGTCCTCCAAAAGATGTTGAAGTCCTAACCCCCAGTACCTGTGAATGTGACCTTATTTAAAAACCGGGTCTTTACAGATGTCAAGTTAAGATGAGGTCCTTAGGGTGGGCTCTAATCCACTGTGGCTGGTGTCTTTATAAAAAGAGGAAATTTGGACACAGCACAGACACACACTAAGAGAAGACAATGTGAAGAGACAGGAAAAACTCCATCTACAAGCCAAGAGACAGGGAAAATGCCACCTACGCCTGCAGCCACCAGAAGCTGGAAGAGAAACCTGGGACAAGTCCTTCCCTCACAGCCCTCAGAGGGAACGAACCCCACCGACATCTTGGCCTTGGACTTCTATCCTCCAGAACAGTGAGACAATAAAGTGACTGCTGTTTCAGCCACTTAGTGTGTGGCACCTCGTTACAGCAGCCCCAGAAAACTCATACAACCTCCCCGCTAAAGGAACTTGGAGAGAAGTACTGTGTGTCAAGATGCTGTGGCAAACAACTGGAGAACTAGCAGCTCCCCGCAGAGGCAAAGCATCGCCATGGCTGCGGACTCTCTTAGGATTTCTGAATATCTGATGGAACCAGGTGCAGACTCCAGCACACCCGCAGCCCGCTGGCATTGCGACCCTCTGTTCCTTTCATCCCCTTGCTCAGGAAGATCTACTGTTTGAGCAAAAGGGACATCAACAGAATCGGCTGTCATCGTGTTTCTTCTCTCCTCCAGGTGCTGTTGACGCTCTGAGGAGGATCACCCAGGAAACTCTGGAGTTCAATGTCACCCTCTCAGATGAGCTCAGGAACAAGCACGTTCTCCAAAGGGGGAACATCCAGTCACTGAACAAAAGGCCAGTAGAGGACTCTATGCTGACCTCTGCCTCAGACAACATGTGACAGAACATGTGGTCACTTCACATACTTGTCTGTGGCATAAAGAATTAACTCCCAAACCTCAGGATCACAAAGCGGATTTCAATTCAAAGGTCTAAGGTAATGAGGATGTAAAATTATTCATAATCCCTGCATGAATGTTGAACATAAGGAAAGAAAAAACCTTATTAAATATTATACCAGCTGATATTTGGTATGTTCCACCAATGTTGGTAAAAATAATATTAAATTAAAATAACATTTTCACACCTAAACATTTGATAAATCACCTTGAGGAAAGGCACTACGGCATCATGTTAGGTAGTGCCGATTCAACAGTCAGTTGAATGTTACGGCCTCAAGCAGGACTTCGTCTAGCCATCGATAAATCCGAAATGCCCCACCAACTCACACTGGTTCTCCACCCCAGGGCTGCCTGCTGTGCAACATCTCAGATGACAAGTCTGCAGGGCACAGCCACTCCTCCCAGAAGTCACCCACAGAGTGACTTTCCTCGTAGCAATAAGAAACTTGAACACAGCCAAAAGTCTAGAAACCAAAGCACTTACGATTTTGCACGTGGTTCCAGGGGACTCCATGCAGATGCGGAGTTTGCAGTGCAGGTAGACAATGGAGTTGTTGATAAAGGAAAAGATTTTCAGCTTAAACTGGGCCTTGCTGGAGTTGCCGTTCTCGATCACGCTGGTGTATGTGTTGGGAACAGGGCAGCTGAGTAGAGGGGATATGGGACCCTTAGCTACAAGCCGCCTGCCACCCTTGTTCTCGGGGGAGTTTGCTCACAACTACATCTGAGGACGCTCAAGCAGCCCACGAGCTCCGTGGGTGTCAGAGGACCAGCCACCTCGCCAATTCCCAAACACCCAGGTCCCTACAGTGTTTGCCTGGAAATCCCAAGGAGCCCAAAGCAGGCAACACAGCCAGGTGAGGGGCGCTGCCCAGCGCCCACCTGAGCCCCCACCTGAGCCCCCACCTGAGCCCCCACCTGTTGTTAATGAATTCGAAGGTGACCGGGTCCCTGGCATTGCTCGAGGGGGTCGCCCAGCACTCTGTCAGGACCACCTTGAGGCCACTCTTCTGCCTGTACAGCCCCACTTCGATCTTGATGTCGTCATTGGCAGACACGCTGTAATTTTGAGGTATAGGAGAATCGCCAATAAATAACTGCATTTCAGTGACAAAATTTCCAGCGCCGTGGAGGTCCTCAATGATGGTGTAGACCCTGCAAGAGGGAGCGGCTTTCAGCAGGCTTCTTTCTCTGAGCCTTCTCGCTCCTGTTGCCCCCAGAAAAGCAGGTCCACAGGAGTGTGGACATACACGAAGACGTACACGGGAGCACACGGAGGCTGTTCACTCCAGGCTTGCTGCACAAGGGGCTGGGCCTCCCCCACTGGCGCGGGAGGCAGGCGAGGGGGAGCTGCAGTGCAGAAAGGGCGGCTCAGGGGTGCCCTGAAGGAGGCGTGGCCTGGGGGCTGGGGGCGCCTCCCTGAAGCGTGGCAGCCTACAGGATTGGGATTAGCGAGGGGAGCATATTTGGCTTTCTCTGGTTGGTCCTGAGGTGGAAGCGGGGACAAAAGTTAGGGGAGTGGCAGTCATTAACCAAGTGCCAGTCACTGTCCATCTGTATATTCAGCCTTAAAGAAGGGTCCGCATATGGTTGAAATCCTAAAGAACCCCCAAAATAGAGGTGCCCAAGAGGAGCCAGGGCTGCGGAGAGGCAGGGGCACCTCTCCACTTACCCCCACTGCGGGGTGTAGCCCGAGGACGCCAGCAGGTTATTCTGGAAGGCACAGAGGATGGGGCTGAGGATCTTCAGGGAGTGCATGACCACCTCCGGGGACAGGTCGTTCCTCAGCGTGGTCCTCACCACCGTGTTCGTCTTGTTCTGAGCACAGACGGGGGCCTGAGTGGGCTCCTAGGCCCCAGCAGGCCCCACATCCAGCTGTGGACCCCTGCTTTAGGTGCTGGGAGAGGGGCAGTGGAGACTCCTTTTTAAAGCCTGTTCCCAAAAGTGTCAAAACCCTGACGATTTTGCCCTAACATAAACTGCCAAAGAGAGTGTACAGTTTGGGCTTCTGCTTCTAGCCCATTTCCTATTTCCCAAAAGGAGGCATAACCTGTAACTGTACGTATTCCATGGTATCTGCACAAATAAGTCTTTCAGGGAATCTTAATTTTTGACAAGCATCGAAAGCCATCAAGAGCGCCTATGGATTCCAGGGCTTGGATGACTCAAAAGAGAAAATTTTCCCTTTTCTTTCAACATGCCTCAAACCCTGCTGAATTTAATTGTCAAGCCAGGTGTTTGTCTAGCTCAGGAAAACAAGGGGAGGGAGGGAGGGGCTGCAGGCTCCATCTGGGGCCCTGGCCCTGTGGGAGGAGCTGACTCGCCCCTGGGACGGGGCTCTCAGCACACCGGGTAGAAGCTGTCCTGTTCCACGCCTCTTGGCTCAGCCCCACGGGCTGCAGGGAGACAGTGGGGGTGCTGCCCACAGGCAGCTCTGGCTCACACAGACCCCTGCTTAGGAGCTGCAGCCGCCCACTGACGGCTGCCCACACCCCTCTCAGAACAGCCCTTGGCTAACCTTGTCTCACCCCCAGTGAATCTTAAGAATCTTTAGGGAAGTGAAGCAAAACCCAGATGGTTCTTTTTAAGGTGTGCAAGTTTAAGGGGTTGGCATGGCGGTGACATGGGGGTTGCTCCTTCAACCCAGGGACCTGTCTGAGGGTCCAAGAGCTCCCAAGGAAAGTGGAATCCACTCCTACTGTGCACGCACCCGCCCAGTCATGGCCTCCAATGCTTCCACGTTGACCCTCTCCCCAGGATGGGCCTCTCCTGAGCCCCCACCCGGAGCCAACACAGCAGCTTCCCAGCATGCCCAGCCTGATGCTCCTGGGCCCCCTGGCCCCATCCCCGCAGGTGCAGCAGTCCAGACTGCTGTGGGGCTCAGCACAGAACAGGTCCCCGGGTACTGCCAGGTCAGCATCTCATCTCCAAGTCCTATCCCAGGGTGGCACATTTCTCCAGGTAACAGCCACACTGACAGCCAGCTAGGGCTGCTTCTGCCCCCGGGGCCCGGCCCTGGGCTGGACTAATGGAAGGTGCTGGTTTCCTCCTCCG
Organism: Daubentonia madagascariensis; assembly: GCA_023783475.1. Lineage (NCBI taxonomy): Eukaryota > Metazoa > Chordata > Mammalia > Primates > Daubentoniidae > Daubentonia > Daubentonia madagascariensis. The sequence goes on along the minus strand of JAKFHU010001482.1, from coordinate 9,529,453 downwards.
CCTGCTGCCTGCCCAGCAGGGCCCTGGAAGCACAGCCTTTGTGCTTGGGGTGGCCAAGTTGGGGGGGTACCAAGGTGCACGCAGGAGCATTCATTGTGATGCACAGATAGCCTTGGAAGAAACAGGACCTGGAGCCCGGCTGGCTGCCACATGGGTGCCGCACAGCAAAGAGGTCCAAAGTGGGCCCAGGACCCCCTGGCCCAGAGTCACCTGACAGGGGAAGTGCCAGAGTCCCTACACACACTGGGATGTGGAAGCCTCTGTTCCAGGACAACCCCACCTTCCCTAAGTGGGCTCCCTTCTGCCCCCGGGGCCTGGCAGCCCACCAAAGGCCCTGCAGTAAAGAGAAGTTTTGAGAAGACCACAGTCCCTCTGACGGGGTAGTTCTGACTAATATCACCCCACTACCTCACCAACACACACGCACATGCATGCACACACATGCATGCACACACTCATACACACTAACCAACACACTCACACTCATGCACACCCACATTCACATACACAGACATATTCAGACACATGCACATGCATTTACACATATGCACACATGCACCCATGTACACAAATATTCACACTCAGCTCCTTGGCTTTCCTGCCTACTGCTTTCCACCTGGTCTGTGCAGGGAGAATTTTTTAAATCCTGACTCTAAGGCCTGCCCCAGGCCCTCTGTACCAGATTCCTGCAGGGTGGGGCTAACAGCCCTGTCCAGATTTCAGGATGCAGCCTGGTCCCTGGCTAAGAACGCAGCCTATCCTGACCCCTCTGCTGGGTTCCCTTGCTTAGAATCAGAGACTCGGGTGCAGGGTCTTGCCTGGTCCCAGGGCCAGATGTGGACCCTCCCTGTACGGAGGCCCCTGTGCCTGAGGGCACAACCCCAGCCTGGCTGGCCCAGGCCTTACACTTTGTACGACGGTTCCACACTCAGTCCAGCCGGCCACCAGGAGCACATGTGTGCTGTTGCTGTCGCTGACGTTGCATGAGGGGTGTCCCAGGTACAGGGAGGACTCGGGGATGGATTCCTGCTGCAGGAAGTGCTTCCGGATGGCGACAGCCACCTTCTCAATCTCGCAGAGCACCCTGACGGCCCCAGTCAGGTTCAGCCGCTGGGGCAGGCCCTGGGGGGTGGGGCTGGTGCCTCGCACAAGGGCAGCCCTGGTCCCTGAGGGGGTCGGGGTCTGCTCTGGGCTGGGGGCCTGGGTTGCACTGCCAGGAGAGTCACCTGCAAGGCACAAGGAGACAAAGGCAAAGGGTGGGTCTGTGTTTGGGGCTGGCACGGAGGGGCAGGGGGGATAGCAGATGGGAGCTACTCTGCACCCTGCAGCAGCCACACCTGGGAATCGCATGTTTGAGACACAACCACACACACGCACACGTTACACGTTTCCCCCAGCCCAGGCAGCTGGGCTCGCCGTGGGCTCTGAGGGCTGGGAAATCGAGGGGCCCATACCGGGCATGTGCCAAGCCTGTGGTCATGGGCAAGTTGTCTGCCCTCACAGGCCCTGAGTCTAACCTCTAAGATGGGGTAACAACGTCTCCTGTTAGGATCCTGTGCCCCAGCTCCCTGCTCCGGCTTCCTTCTTGCCCCCAAAGCACACTCAGCTCCAATGTCTAGAACTGTGATCCCCAACCCCCGGGCTGTGGACCGATACCGGTCTGTGGCCTGTAGGGACCGGGCTGCAGAGCTCCGTCATACCCCCCCCCATTCCATGGAAAAATTGTCTTCCATGAAATTTAGGAACAGGGTGTCGGGGGGAAGGAGGGTGCCGCACAGCAGGAGGTGAGCGAAGCTTCATCTGTATTTACAGCTGACGCCCACGGCTCATTTCACCACCTACCCCCCCCACCCCCACCCCCGGTAGAAAAACTGTCTTCCGTGAAACCAGTCCCTGGTGCCAAAAAGGTTGGGGACCGCTGGTCTAGAAGAACAAGGAGGCTCTTTAAAGGCTTCCTGTGCATCCACCGGTTCTCCAAGGGCCCCTCCCGGGTCTACACGGAAGGAGACCCCAGACACGGCTCGCGGGCACCCTGCCCTCTCCTTCGGCAGCAGGTCTCCCCATGCAGGCCTGGTACACAGCTTCTTTCATCTCAGGGCAGGGCTTGCCCAGCACTCTGCAGCCCCACCCAGCTCACCCCTGTCACTGAGACATGATCTGAACCCCTGCTTGTGCCTTCACAGCCTTTGCCACTGGCCGCACCTGCCTCCCTGGTGCCTGCTTCCCACTCTCTGCCACCCATCACCTGAAAGCTCCCACATTGGAGACCATGCCCGCCTTTACCAGCTCTGTTCTCACCATGGCACACACCCAGCATGCCCTGCCCTCCCTGCCTGCTGCTGCCTTAGCTATCCCTTATGGCCAGCTCCAAGACACCACTTCCAGGAAGCCCTCCTGACCACACTCAGGACTGAAGAAACTTAGTCTCCTCTGTGCTTCCTGTGCCCACCTCAAGCAAAGCATGTTCTACAGTCCCCATGACACCAGGCTTACTGGTATAAATGTCGGTCTCCCTTCACTTGACTGCAGATCCCAGATGGCAGGGGTCATCTTGGGGTCAATGCTAAATCCACTAAGGCACCCCTTAATAGGAAACGTGCTGAGTGGAGAGAGTGGCCAAGTAGAAACACTTCCCACGTGTTCCTTGTCACATGGGCTGTCTGTTTTGCACGAGAGTCCTTTAGCATCTGCTCGTTCACACCTGGTTTATGTGCATATTTTCTCATCACAGACATCAGAGCTAGCACTTGGAAATATAAGGCACCACCCAGAAGCCTGGACATGTATGAAAGAATGGGCAGGGACACGCACACACACACGTGCACACACACACGCACACACCTACACACATACACTGCAACAGCATGCACACAGCATGCACACGCATGTACACAATCCACCACATGTACATGTACCACACATATGCACATGCATGTGCACATGCACACACACCACATGCACACACAGAGGAAACTTGCCCAGGACACAAAAATACACTGACCTCATTTGGACAAGAAGTGCTTTGCAAATGAACGCCCTTAAAAGAACAGATCATGGGACAGTATTCCAGAAAAAGGACTGTGAGAATATTACCTTCACAGGGTCTTCCAGAATATTCAACATGGAAGTCAGGGGCTCCGCGCTCACAGCGGCACGTGAAAGAGCCGAGGGTGTTTTGACAGGAGGTCCCGGGCACACAGTCATCCTCCTTCCTCTCACACTCATTGTAATCTGCACGACATTCAGAAAACAGAACGGAAAAGCACCCCTGGGGCTTGCAGGGTGCAGGTGGGAGAGGCCAGCCACCCGACTGCTCACACACAGCCTGGTGTGGGGAAGTGCATCTCAGGAGGCAAAGCTGGAAACTCTCCAACGAGAGCAGACTGCAGCGAAGTTCACCGGCTCTGGGCAGTTCAGGAGACTTTCTGCAGCTGGGGCTTGGAGCCGGCTAGCAACGTCTGCAGGGGCTGTTCTGGAAGGAGGAGTCTGGCCCTGGAGCCAGGCAGGGGCAGAGCAGGGTCATCCGTTCAGTCCCTGGAGTGACCAGGAGAGGAGCAGGCCCTCACACCCACCCCAATCCAGGCCTCGGGACCCAGGCCAAGGCACTGACCCCGGGCAGAAGGCGCTCAGGCTACTTGCCTTTTCACCTTTAGCTTATTGACAGAAACTTCAGCTTATTGCAGGTTTACTGCAGAAAATGGCTGGCAACCAGAAAGCATGGCAAAGAACACAAATCCCCCCACGTGGGCATTTGATATACTTCCTTCTGGTCTTTCAAGACACAGGCACCCTCCAACCAGGAGCACGTCCTGCCTCAGCCACCAGCACGCTCTATCCAGATGGTGGTCTCAGCCCTGCACGGCAGCCACGGCAGGGACAGGCCATAACTTAGCACCTCTCCTGTCATGGGACTGTGGGTCATTTCCAATTCTTTGCTTTTAAAATAACACTGAAGATGAACATCTTTGTACGTAAACCACGGTCCAAACTGATGTGTTTCATTAGGATAAGGCCCTAGAAAAGGCATTGCAGAGTCTAAATGAATGAATAGTTTTCAAGCTCCTGGTGTATATTGCCAAACTGGTTTCCAGGAAGTGTGAGCAAATTCTATTTCTACCAGCAATCTATGTGAGCACCTGCCTCACTACACTTTCATTGGTATTAGTAATAGCAGTAAAATTTTTTTTTTTTTTTGCAATTTGATGGGCAAAAAAGAGAAACTCATTTTAATGGGAATGACTTTGATTACCACATCTTAGTCATTTGTGTTTCTTATTTTATGTACTGTCTATTTAGGTCTTTTGTGCATTTACCTATCAGGCTCTTGGTATTTATCATCTATTTGTATGATCCCTCTATATATTTAGGATATGAATTCTTTGCCGAAATTTTGAAAGTTTTTTTTTGATTTGTTGCTTGCTTTATAGTGGTACCTTTATTTTTATTGATGCAAGAGATTATATTTTTATGTAGTCAGTATTTCATCCTGTTACTCTGAAAATCTGGTTTTCCTTGGGAAGTCCTTCTCATTTCAAAAATCAGAAAATATTAATCTTGAATTTTAAAAAAGTATTCAATTTTTTATACATTTAACTATAAAGCATTTATCATTTATGCTGAAGTACAATGTGAGAAAAGACTCTAAATTGCCTTTTTCTCCCTGCTTTCCTGTTCAATTATTTTTACTGGGATCTCCTTGGCAACTGCTTGGGAGAAAGTCTGGCTGCAGAGACCTGAAGACGTTTTCGACCCTTAAACCTTAAAAAAATCATAGTTGCAATGAGAGAGACGAGGAGGGTCCTATCTATTAACATTTCACATTTCATCCAATTCCAGGGAGAGCCCATGAGAGGGGCACATGGGCACATCTTTTGAAGACAAAGGGCAGTAGCTACACTCCAGCTGCCTCTGGTTCTGGAACACGGGTGAGGTTTCCGCCTGGCCCAGCCTCCACATACCCCATAGGAAGGTGTCACCTCTGACCACCTCCAGCAGAGACACATTCTGTAAGGCGGCAAGGAACATGGCAGACACCTCCTGGACATCCACGTCCACAATAATCAGCAAGTGAAACTCCACCACGACGCTGCCGTTGGTGATGCTGGTGACCTCCATCCTGATCCCACCGGCGTCCATGTGCTGAAGTAGGGTGGCTGGCAAGGAGTCCCGCACCTCCAGAAAGACAGACCATGTAAGAGGAGCTTTGCACCGAGAGAACACGGGGTGTCTGTCCTAAGGTGGCCCCTCCTGGGATGCTGCCCAGCAGCAGGGCTGGCCCTTGGCAAAAAGGTAAAAGACACAGGTCGGTTCTGGGCCCCTTTCCTGTCTGCCACATCTGCTAGCCCAGCACGAACGCCTGGGAGTGTCTGTGATGCTGAGAAGAATAACCAGCAAACAGTCACAGAAAGATGTCTGCGGGCCAGGTGTGGGGCTGGCGGGGTTGTAACCTGTTGGGGCTCACGAGGACATTTAGAACCTGCCCCTCTTAGCTCAGAGCAATGGAGGGCAGGGGACCACCTCCCCTCCTTTATTTTTTCTAGAACAATCCTTCTGCTCCTGAACATTTTCCCTGCTATTATTCCCCCCCACCTAAGCTGAAACTGCTCCCTGTAAGCATTTCCAACATCCCTATTAGGACCGGCAGTTTCTGCCCCTAAAAGGCATGTTTTTATACTCTGTCGCTTTGGACAGAACCACAGGTCACACTCTGCATTATTCCACTCCAGCCCATCATGGTCCAAAGGCCCAGAAAGACACACAATCTCAGAATGAGTTTTAATAGTCCGTGTAATGCAAATCTGCTATGGCAAAGTGCACCTCCAGGGTTTGTCCTCACAGAGAAAAACCCTGAGGTGCAATGGCTCAAGGCATGGGCTTGTGGATTCACTTCCCAGCCTCCAGGACTCCCAAGGTAAACAAATTTATTATCACCTGTCCGAGGATGCTGACCCCCCCCCCCAAGAGAGACACCCAGCTGCTTTTGGTTGACTTAGTCAGATGGCTACTGTCATTACTCTCAACAACCAGCGTGTGTGTGTGTTTTTCTGTCTGTCTTTCTGTCTGTCTCTCCCTCTCTCTCTCTCTCAGAGGGATCTGTCACAGTCTTAGATTACTGTCATCTTTAGTTACATTTCAAGCCAGTCTCAAAGCAAATTTCCAGGCCCCTTGCTAGTAAGTGATGAAGAGCCAAGTGCTACATTAACACACCACCTCCCAAAATTTGTCTTAACATCCTACTTATGTAATTAAGTTTCATGATTATTTGCTATCCTGAAATTCTAAACAAATTTTAAAAAACAACTATCCTCGAAAATGGATGAAGAAGGAAATGTTTCAAAGAGGAAAGATTGCTCAAGAAACTTGGGAGGGAAATGGAGCTGCCTCATTTGACCACTAGAGCTAGGCAGAATGATTTCAGTGTTTGTCGCTTAATAGTATGTATAACTATTAGTTAACCTAAAGAAGACAGTAATGCACATTATCAATCAAATCATCAACTCTTGAATCCACACAGTGGGCTAGGACCTGGGAATTCCAGAATAAATAAGGTCAGATCCCAGATCCCAAGGAGCCCCTCTGGGACAATTCCTAGAGACAGCGCTGTCCGCTTGATCAGTGAGAAAAGCCGGCGGGGTTTGCGGAACCGCCATCGTGTTATCACAGCTGGCCACTAGGTGGCGATGTCAACCCTCCTCTATGCTTTATCTTATAAACTGCCACTCTAAGGAAAAGCTAAAATGTGAGATTTCCTCTATGCAAACAAGATCACTAGGTTATAAGTGCATTCTCTATACCTGCGGTCCCCAACCCCCGGGCCACGGGCCAGTACCAGTCTGTACTGGGCCACACAGCAGGAGGCTAGCAAGGGAAGCTTCGTCTGTATTTACAGCCACTCCCCATTGCTTGCATCACTGCATAAGCTGAGCCTCCTGTCACATCAGCGGCGGCATTAGATTCTCACAGGAGCAGGAACCCTACTGTAAACTGTGCATTCGAGGGATCTGGGTTGCGGCTCCTTATGAGAATCCAATGCCTGATGATCTGACGTGGAGCTGAGGCAGTGATGCTAGCGCCGGGGAGCGACTGCAAATACAGATGATCATTAGCAGAGAGGTTTGACAGCACAGAGACCATAATAAATCACTGTCTCCCACCACCCCCAGATGGGACCGTCTAGTTGCAGGAAAACAAGCTCGGGGCTCCCACTGATTCTGCATTATGGTGAGTTGTATAATTATTTCATTATATATTACAATGTAATAATAATAGAAATAAAGTGCACAATAAATGTAATGCACTTGAATCACCCCAAAACCACCCCTCGCCCCAGTCCATGGAAATATTGTCTTCCATGAAATTGGTCCCCGGTGCCAAAACGGTTGGGGACCACTGCTCTATACCTCAAAGGGTAATCTAACCTGTATCAAAAAGAACCCTTGTTACTAAATTGTAACAATATAGGATCCCAAAGAATGTTGAGAGGAAGCCCAAGACAAAGTAGGAAAAATAACTTTTTTTAAGGCAGGGGCCATAGCAGCATTATTCACACAGACGACAAGGGGCAGCTTCCCAGTGCCGATCCATGAATGAACGGATGATGGAATTTGGTGCACTCATGCGACAAACGTCACCCAGCTGTGAGAAAGAGTAAAGCACCGACACATGCTACATGGTAAACTGGAAAACGTTTTACGTGAAAGAAGCCAGACGTGAAAGGCCACATAGTATATTATTCTATTTCTATGAAATATCCAGAATAGGCAAATCCACAGAGACAGAAAGCAGATGGGTGGCTGCCAGGGGCTGGGGTGGGGGTGATTTCTAAGGGGTGCAAGGTTTCTTTCTGGGGTGATGAAAATGTTTTGGAATCAGATAGTGTGACAGTTGCAAAATTTTTCAAAATAGTCTAGACCACTGAATTTTACAGTTTACAAGTGTGGATTTTATGGTATGTGAGATAGATCTCAATTTTTTTTTAATTTTTAAGCAGGAAAGAGGCTTTCTGTCCATAGGCTCCCACAATTGACAAAGAAGTTTCACTGGACATAAAACAGTGTGAAGCAAGAAAGCATCAGAGGAAACGTTGTGTCTCCTGTCTGCTGACGTGCCTTTGCTGTGGCAGATCCAGGGGCACTCGGGGAGCCAGGCCGGAGCTTAAAGTCCCAGCTTCCCTCAGAAATGAGGAGTTCATGGGACCTACAAGTCGAGTTCCTGGTTGGGTGAGACTAGAATTCTATCCACCCCCCCATCCTTTACCTCCCAGAAAGAAACAAGCACTGACGTCACCAACTTACCATCCTGAAGAATAGTTCTAGGAAATCCTGATACTCCTGGCTGCTTGTGTTGCAGAAGGATTCCAAGTACCTGACGTTTGCTATTCTGACCTGGCCACTGAGTTTCTGGGCCGCTGTGGGATGGCGAACAAACATGTTTGGAATGGCAGCGTGTTAGGTGACAGACTTTCATGTCCATTTTCTTACTCGTATTTCTATGTCGGCCAGGAAGAACATCACACCAAGGTTGACCCGCACTCTGGGAAGAAAGCGCTCTGCCCGGCATAACAGACGCAGCCCACCAGCGCAGAAGACGTGGGATAAAGCCCGACCTCAGAGGGAGAACCCTCTGGAGGCCGCGGAACCAGCTCGGCCCCTACAACTCTCCCCGCAAGCCCGACGCGGCCTCCCTCCCTTGCTGTCCTTACTCATGCTTGGGTGTCCAGACAACGGACCAGCAGGCCGGGGTGACATTGAGTGTGAGTGGAGGCAAAATTAAATAATTTTGCCAGGGCCACAGGGTCCAACTGGGCTGTCCCAAGTAAACCAGGATGCAGGGTGCCTGGCTAGGCTTCTGCTCAGAGCCCAAACCACAATAGGGTCCCAGGGGTCCCATTTAGAGTCAGGCCTCCTTCCTCCCCTGCCACCCCACCTCTTGCAGCCTAAGGGCAGCCCCTCCTTTGGCACCATCTATTCCATCTGAATCCTTCCCCCCTCAAAGGGGTTCTAGGAGTACGTGGACATGAACGTGGTCTGGGAATATCGCACTGTATCCCGGCCCCTGGCAAGGCAGCTGCCTCAGTTCTCAGTCCCTCACCAGATGTTTATGAAGTGCCTGCCACGTGCCATGGGCATTCTGGGCAGTGAAGGTCTCCTCTCGGAGACCTTCTCCTCTCCTTCACTCTCTGGAGGGAGGTCTGTCCCCCCCAGAGCTTCTCACTCAGGCTTAAAACAAACCACAAAGCCATCCCACTGAGCATTCCTGCATGAACCCCAAACCCCACATCCTCGGGGTCATTGCTGTGGCTGCACCTGAGAGCCATCGGTCTAGAATTGCAACAGCTGGCGCAGGCAACCTGATCTGACAGCTGGCAGAAGCAGGGCCGGTGCAGGGGTAGGAGCACTCTCGGGGTCACACACGCAGCTCATCCCTTCCAGGGTGGGTGGGACCTTCAGAGGCCCAGCACTGGCTCTCAGACTCCGGGGCTGCCCTGCCTGAGCATCTGGCCAACACCAGCCTCCCTCCTCTCCAGCCGGCCATGAACGTGTGCAGTTAGCATCATTGCACTGTCTTGTTCTTGAATTCCCCAGTCCATGGCTGATTAGTACTTTAAGGTACATAAATAAAAGTTCTAAACTTTTCTTACTGCACCCCAATAGGTCATCTTTGGCACCCCCCAAGGAGTGTGCGCCCCACCATGGAGACCACCGCTATCAACGCTTGGGAAGGTGCTGGAGATATGAAGACTGACCCAAAACTTCAGATAAGCCCTTGGGTATGCAGGTAAGGCAAACATTTAAAATAACACCCAGGTGACATGCTGATGACAGGAAACAAGGAATTTTATCTAAATATATATAAGTATCATCAATGATCAGCTCCAACTTATTGGAGCCTATGTTTGATTTGTTGTCTCCCGAGTCTGTCCCCACCCCTTTACTCTGTGGCCCCAGACTCCGGTGGCTGCTCACACAGCGTCTGTCTCACTGTCCCATTTCTATTGTCCTCCCTGAAAGCCAGGTGCTCTGAGAGTGAAGAGGTCAGAGGGAATGGATTTGGCTCAACAGACCAGCGCCACACACATATGCCGCGCTGCGCACCCGAGGACACGGACAAGCCGGCACCTGCAGCCCCTGTGGGCAGAGTCTGGGGCACGCTGCGATGCCCCTCCATGCCGTGTGCTGCCTCCCGAGTGGGAAGTGAGCCAGACGTTCCTGCACTCAGAAGGAAACGAAAGCCCAGCAGCCCACAAGTAAATCTGGCTCTTTCAAACCTTAACCCACAGAAAATCTTTTTCGTACTTTTTATTCCACCCTCTAAAAACGAACTGAATCCATTACCTGTCCGCACTTTCAGGCGAGCTCTGGCACCTTCCTTCCCACACACTGTGGCCACAATCTCCACCAGGTGCAAGACACCGGGCTCCAGCCCCAACAGCGCCACGCTCGTGTTCCGGGTCTCCAGGGCCACCGCGGGGCCCCGCGTAGAAATCAGGATGATCTGGAAAGTGGGGTGCGGGGTGGGACCTGCTGCCCACGCCAGGTGGAAGCCAGTGCTGGTCACGTTGGACACCGTTATCCTTCCAATGGAGACGGGACCTGGGGGGTAGAATATAATTTCCAAAATTAAAACCAAGCTGTTCTGAGGAGGGAGGAAAAGAGGCCTCGCCCAATGCCGAAAATCAAATACCTCACAGCGGGGACATGAAAGGTTCGCAGGTGACATCAAGGCGAGTCCTGTGATGACCCCTCCTGTACGAACCTCCTGAGCCAGGGCTTCCTAGGGCTGCACCCCTGCCCCTCGGGACGGTGGTAAGTGGTGTCTGCTTTGATTTTGTTTCAGAGGATGGTTCAAACACACCTCTGAGATTCCTGGACTTCCAGGAAGGAAAGCTCCTCGAGCAGGCTCTGGGGGCTCCTCAGAGGGTTGTCTGCCCCCTCCCCTGTTGGGCTTACTGAGGAGTCAATATGGGGGGCACTGCTGGCTGCAGAGCTGACAGGGAGACCTGGTCCCTCCACAATACTAGCCTATGAGGGCGTGAGAGTTCAGTCTCAGGACATGTGCTGTTTAGCAGGGGAAGTACTTTGATGGGGCTCACATTTAACAGTTCAGTTGGGGGACATCCAGGGTGGGGCTAGTGCTGCGAGCTCATGGCAGAGGTGGCAGAGTGGCCTCTGTGGGGCTGTCCTGACCCAGGCCCGTTCCCTGCACAGAGCTGCCCTGAATCTCCTCAGGTATCACCTGGGTGCAAGGTGATGGCTAAACCCTCTACATGTAGCATGTAAACGTGGGGGGTTATGGCATGGCTAGGGGTACAGGACACCTGTGGGGGGTGGTGAAGAACAGATATAAGGGTGCAGCACAGCTGGGGATGCAGTTTCGTGGGGTGGCATGGCACTGCTGGGGGCTGTGGCAGGCTGGGGCACAGCACTGCTGAGGTCAGGACTGCAGGAGTGGCCCGCACCGCGGGGATCACCCCAGCACCTGCCCAAAGGCTGCTCCTGAAGCCTGAAGCCTGACCTTTGCCCCAGCTGCCGCAGGCACAGAGCCTGTGAGGTGGGAGGAGAGGGCTGGGACAAGCCAGGGGACAAACTCTCCTCCTAACTAGACCAGAAACCAGCTGCCGAGGGACATCTGCTCTGCACCTGGTTTCCTCATGCATGGGATGGGGCAGACCGCCTGAATGTTGCTAACAGGCTGTGACTCACCCGCACAGGCTGCACTTCCCATCAGGCCCCAGCCCCCGGGAGGCACCATTCCACATACTCACCACAGGTGGGGGGCTTTAGAGACGTGGGGGCTGATGGTAGGTCTGGGGGGCGAGAGCGTCCAGGATCCTCACTCTGCAGCCACGTGGCGTTCAGAAGTGTTTCCCGCGTGGGGAGGCTGGCGTGCCACACAATGTGGCCAGTGGCGCCACTGGGAGGGATGGGCCAGGAGGGGGGCTCCGTGCTGGATTCACCCAGTAACTGTCCAGGGGGGTCCAGTGGGCCCTCTGTGGCCTCCTGAGGGGAGCTGTGGGTTGGACCAGGAGCTCTGGGGAAGGAGGTGGCACCAGACACCCTGTCAGTGGTCCTCTGGGCTGTCCCCAAGCCTGGGGCCATGCTGGGTGACTCCTCCTCCACTCCTTGCACCGTGCTGTTGCTGTAGTGCCCAATGGTGCCACTGCCCCCTCTCCTGGATGGGGGCCCTGGGGTCTGGGCCTGGCCTGCTGCTGAGGTGCCCCACAGGTGCCTGGGGCTGGGTGACAAGGTGGAGGTCTCTGGGCCAAGGGCTGTTGCTCCTGTGCCGAGAGCTGGGATTCTTACCCTTGTTGCCAAAGACAGCACACTGTCCACAGGGCTCACCACATCACCTGCCAAAACATCTGCTGTCAGGTAGGGCATCTGATCCAGGAATGTCTGAGCAGAGCCTGCTGGGTCTCACCCATGAGCAAGAACCCTCCCAAAGGGGGACACAGCTGTCCAGCACCACTGCTCCTGCAGCCCCTGGGGGCCCCCAGCAGGACACAGGCTACCTTGGTCGGTGTTTATGAGTGTTTAATGTGGCCTGTGTTTGCAGGTTGCTGGGGCCCTCGGAAGGCGAGGTGCACCTCGTTTGATAACTGAGGAAGCTGAGACCTGAGGGTGGGGGACCTGCCCCGGTGGCTCCAGAACTGAGACTTGAATGCCAGGCTTGGTTCTCACAGGCCTCAGATTAATCCATTGGGGGTTTGGGAAAATGACACAATTTCCCCCAAATGTGTGCTCTGTGTGGGACTTGGTGCTGGATGCTCTCGTCAGCTCGCTGGACATCAGGTGAGTAAGGAAAACACTGGAGAAGACAAGCTGTGGGACATCAGGAGGCAGGACAATGCACGCAATGCTTGAGGAATATTCTCCCCAGGGAATAATTCTCAACTGCTCCTTCCAGCCAGAAAGGCCTCAGCTGGGCAGGGCAGCAGCGGCTGGGTGCCTCTGCCACGCCTGCGTCCAGGCAGACACTGCAGGCCTGTGCGTGGGCCCCTCCTCCTCTCAGCTCAGCACCCCAGCTAGCTCCGACACACCGATAAGAACTGGCCCCCAAAAGAGACCTGGGGCCAAGACATGGCAGGCCTGGGGCCCAGGAGACACCCCATCGGGCCTTCTCCAGCACACCTGGGCTTCCACACCCTCCCAGGCGTGAGGCCACCTGGAGAGAGAGAGGGACCCACCCTACCGGGGCCACACCGCGACTTTTGCGGGCCCGAGGAACTTAGCCTTCATGGGCCCAGCATCCCTCCATGAAAGGTCTAATGAAAATTACATTTTACAACAGCATTAGGATAAAGATGAATAGAATCCATGCTGGATTCATTGTTTATATATATTTACTATCATTATGTTAATTTCTTTCTTCTGATTTTAAAAGGAAAGTAAAACATTTCCACGGGCCCCTAACATTATCGAGGGTCCTCGCACTGTGCCTGATGGAGAAGTCAGCCCCACCCCGTCCCCAGGTCCCCAGGGCGAGGGCCCATCCCACAGCTGGGCAGGGGACACGCACCCTCACAGGCCCGGCCGGCCCGGGAGGGGTTGGCGTCCCTGGCTGTGCGGCACTGGCAGGTGTAGGAGCCCTCGAGGTTGACGCAGCGGGCGGCCGGCGAGCAGTCGTGCTCCGAGCTGTCCGCACACTCGTCCCAGTCTGCCAGGGGAGACAAGACGCAGCTGGTGAGCAAGTGGCCAGAGACTGGTCAGGAAACAGAGTGGCACCAGAACAGGGTTCTTTCTGACCGTCTTTGCAGAGACCAGCCAGGAACAGACGACCCTGGGGGGTGGGGTGCTGCGCCAACCTTCACTATCAGTTGGCTTATTTGGGGGCAAAGATTAGGAAATGTTGGTGCCTTTGGGTGGGGTTAGTACCCACAGCTGTGAATATATTCCTCTCTTGCTTATTCTGTGTTCTCACACCAAAAAAATTGAGCTGCTTTCTCTTCTCTTTGGTGTGACACATCCCCCAATACTTAGTGTTTCAGCCAAGAAACAGAAAAATAACTGAGCCAGGAGAGGCCAGCTAAGTATAGCATGAACTTCCCGTGCCAGTCTAGAGCATCCGGGTGTTCCGACAGGTGTGGGAATGGCCCTCAGCGCCTCCTCCTGTGCCCCAAAGACCCCACGGGATGTCACATCTCTGGGAGGCCCCGGGCCCTCTGACTTGGGAAGGAGGAGTGTTGGGTCAGCCCCATCCCTGTAACCCCACCCCCCAATCCTCACTAAACCTGCCCCCCACACCCCCACCGTGCACACGGGTGCCCCACACTCCCAGCGTTCAGCCGGGCCCACGGCACAGAAACCCGCCCACAACACCATTCCCTCGTCCTCCCCCTTCCTTTCTTCCCCTCGTGTCTCCCTGGCGACCGCCACCCATCCCCAAACCTGCTCCAAGAAAGAATGTGATGGCCTCGTGTATTTTGACACATGTCTGAACAGTACGCATGAATGAAGACTTAAGGAGCAAATATCGCAAGCTGCACTCCGGGCCTGGGGAGCCGGGCGGAAGGCAGCTTTCCTACAGCACTACAAGTCCCTCCCTCAGCCTACCTGGATCTGCAGCCCCTGCCTGCCCCACCCCACAGGGAGGCCGCTGGGCCACAGGGCTGAGATGTCGCCCAGGGGTGGAGCTTGCTGGCTGGGGAGGGCTGGAGGGGAGCTGACTCTGCTGGAGGGGCCAGCTGCCGGGGGGAGGGTGTGGGAGGGTCAGGCCATCCCAGGCCCTTCTGTGAGTGCTTCTGTAGCCTTCAGGTGGAGGTGCCCGGGCACACCCACCCACGCCCAACATGCCAGAGCAGCTCTGACTTGGTTGGGATTTAAGCCAAGACAAGGGACTAGTTCATTTTCGTGCAAAGAAAACTCTGCAGGCAGGTGCTGAGAGGCTTGTCTTGTGGTTTTTCCAGCTTTGTTTTGTGAGGTCTCCCCAGAAGCAGCTTCCCCCGAGACCAGCAAGCTCGTCAGCTGTTGCAACGGTCAAGCCACCAGCTGGGCGTGGCCCGGGGCTGTTCTGCCATCGGAGCATGATCCATACATCCTCCCGGGGCACTGCCTGACCTCCAGCTGCAGGTGGCTGTCCTGTGGTGCTCCAGGCACAGGTCAGAGCCCTGGCTATGGGCAGCAGAGGCTCCAGTCCAGACATTGACTCAAACCACGGAGCACCTGGCATCTATTTTCAGCATGTGGTGATTCACCTAGCCTCCGCGCCCGTAGCAGACAGCCCACAGCAAGCACAGAGTAAGGCTCCGAGGGTTTTATTTAGCCTTGCGTTAGGCCCTGAGGCCAGCTGGTTCTCCAGTTAAGAGGAAGAGGCAGGTGTGGGAGCAGGAAGAGCTGCCAGTGGCCTCTGCACCCTCCCGGGCTGGCCAAACAAGGATGAAGATGGAGCAGGAGCCTGATGTAGGAGGCTGCACTCTGCTCCCGCTGGGACAAGGGTACAAGCCATCCCCAGAGGAGTGGGGACAGCTGCCCCAGAGCTGCAACTGCCCGGCACAGGTGCCCCATCTGAGCTGGCCCCACTGGTAACAAGCTGCAGGTGCCCACAGCAGGTGCAGACCCCAGACCTCCTGGGTCCCCCGTTCCAGCAAGGTGCAGGCTCCTCAGCAGGCCTCGAGCTGCCTGGGCCAGAGCCCTCCACTCTCCTGAGGGTTTGTGTCAGATCCACACTTGGGAGAAAGGCAGGCACAGAGCACCTGGCTCTGACACCACCAGGCACGGATGCCAGGCAAAGGCAGCACCCTCAAGTCTGAGGAAACAAAGCTGCCTGCAGCACTAGCCTGACCAGCAGGTGAGGGGGCCAGGAGAAGGTGGCTGCCCAGAAGACCCCAGAGGCCCTCTCAGGCAGAATGACGCTGTTGGTAGGGTCTCGTTACTTTGGCTGACATCAGTACAAAACACAAAGGTCTACAATGATGCCTGCTAGAAGCCCAGGCACCCATCCTCACTTTAGAACGACCGAGAATTGTGTGAGAGCCTCTCCAGAAAGCGGGGCTTAAGGGTGGGGAGCTGTACTGTTGGGAGCAGGAGATTGAAGGGGAGCGATGGGAGGGACCAGGAGAGGGGTCCCCATGAGAAGGAAGGGCCAGTGGGGACCCAGGGTGCCAGCGTGCCTTCCTGCATGGACACTCCTGGATACGAGAGCTGACCCCAGAAGAGGTGACCCTGCATGCTGGAGGCGACAGCAGATGTGGCCCTCTGTGTGCCAGGAGTTGTACTGACCCCACAGGTGCACTGTCCCTGAGTTTACTCAACTGACCTCAGAGGTTGGATGCTGCCCTCATCTTCCCATTTCACAGATGGGCAAACTGAGGCCCAGGGAGGTGAAGTCACTTGTGCCATGTCCCACAGCGAGCGAGTGTCAGAGCTGGATTCCAACATGCTCCGCCTCACTCTAACTACCACGTACCACCTCCTGCTAGGGGGCAGAGATGAGGTCATGATGACCTGACCCCCACTCGGGCTGCCATCAGCCTCATCTGTCGGGGTTGGGACATGTTGGCCCGCAGGCAGTGAGTGTTCCAGAATGATCCAGGAATGCTCCGATCGTGCCAACAGTGTCATTTCTGTGGGAGCCCCAGAGCAAAGAACTGTTCTTCTGAGGAGCTTTTGGTGGTGCAGCTGGTTGTTTTTCTGCTGAACAGCATTGTATGTGTTCTCCAGCAGGTCCGTGCCCTGAAGGTGGGTGCTCTCAGGGAGGGGGACGTCTCCCACAAGCTGGGGTCAGGCCTCGTGTGTCCCCAGGTAGGGGCAGTGCCCTGTGGCTGTTCTGCTGGCTCTGGTGCTGCGGGAACTGGGCCAGAAGACTGTAGAGGCAGGGCCACCTCCCTTGCTAGTACCCAGGGAGGCCTGGTCACAGCTGGGCCACAGAGCCAGCCCCGCACAGGGGACACGCCCACAGCAGCAGGCCAGCTCTGAAAGGCATCATAAACAGCCCACTGCTGGTGGGAAGTCGGCGGGGCAAGAGCCTGCTCCAGGTGCTTGCTGACACACGAGGGGGCTTCCGGGACTTCATGGGGAACAGGTGGGGGAGCAGGGCAATACTTGAAACTGATTTACTGAATATTAGAAACGCGATTTGGCGTGTCTTCTTCTGTATGTGTTTCCTGTGGCTGCCATAACAAATTACCACAAACGGGGGGGCCTGGAACAACAAAACTTTATTCCCACAGTTCTGGCGGCCAGAAGTCCCAAACCAAGGCTCCAGCAGGGCCGCGCTCCCGGGGCTCCATTAAAGAATCTCCTCCTCGCTTCTTCCAGCATCACTCAGCTCTGGGCATTCCTTGCCACAGTCTCGGCCTCCGTGGACACGTGGCATCTTCCCTGTGTGTCTGTGTCTCCTCTGTCTTTTATAAGGATACTTGTCATTGGATTTAGGGCCCACCCTGCAAGCCCTCGTCTGCAGAGGAGGGGAGGAGGGGAGCCAGGAAGTGTTGAGGAAGGGCTGGGCTCAGGGGTGCTGGGGGCACATACCAGGGACCTCCCCCAGCAGGGCTCCAGCCCCTGCCCAGCCCCCACCCTGGCAACCCAGCCAGGCGGGTCCTACCAGGCACAGGGGCCACTGCAGCATCTCCATCCTTAGGGGCCACCACAGCATTGTGGGCAGAGCCACCCCAGGCTGAGCACACAGGGGGTGTCCAGGCATAGCCTCCAAGTGCAGGCGCTCCTGAGTAGGGGGAGGTTGGGACCTCAAACCAGAGACAATGACAGAGCTCACGCTCAGACCCTGCACTGCTGGGGGCCAGAGGGAGGCCCCTTCCACAGACGAGCCCAAAACTGAGGCCTGTTGACTTTGAGACTGTGTGTGCCCCCACCTCTAGGAGAGAACTGCATGCCTGCATTGGAATGGCAAAACCATCTCTCTGTCTCTGTCTCTCTCTGTCTCTCTGTCTCTCTCTATCTCTGTCTCTGACTTTATCTCTGTCTCCATCTCTCTGTCTCTGACTCTATCTCTGTCTCTGTTTTTCTGTCTCTGTATGTCTCTGTCTCTCTGTCTCTCCTATGTCTATAATCTCCTGCTTCAAGGCAAAACCAAGTAAATGAAATGACACAGGTCAATGAAACAGACACACAAGTGAGCAGTGGTGCAGCCACCCGGCAATGCCAGAGCCCTGACCATAGGTCCTGTGAGCTCCCGCCCCCTCACCCACGTGGACCCTCCAGCCCTGTCTCCCTCATTGTTCTGGAACTGAGGGGACATGCAGGTGGGCTTGGTGTTCCAGGGATACTGCCCTGGGCCCCTGGTTCCGGTGGAGGAACAAAGAATAAGGATCTGTATTTCCTTCACTTTACTTTCGGAATGAGGGAAAGACCAACTCTAGACTACTTTTGAGCTGGAGGGCATCACATAGCACCATTGGGTGGGGCGGGGTGTACCTTGCACATGTGTCCCCCGCTGGTCAATCTGGAACACTGTGCTTGCCAACAGGGGACGGAGCATGGGGGACAGTGTGGAGATGCCCACTGGAAACTCGGGGTCCTGCACTGTGAGTCTGAGCCTCACCACCACACTTCCCGCCCGGAGAGACACGATCTGCATCCTCAGCTTCCCCCTTTGGTACAAGTCAGAAACCGCCGGTGGGAAGGAGTTCTCAACCTGGCAGAGAAGAGGCCACAACCACTCAGGCAGAGCAGATATCCATCAACGTCTTCAAACCATCAAGCAGGGCCCCAGTGTGACCTACGGACGGTGCACAGAGCCATTTCTCCTGTTTGCCAGCAACCGACCTCTCAGGGAAAGCAGAGACACCCTCCCGGTTTGCAGCACCCCAGTCGGGCTTTCCCTGGGAGAGGTGGGCCTGGCCTGGTCTGTGTTGCAGAACTCTCGGTGACCACGACAATCGAGCTCCCGGTCACAGAGCATCAGATGAACAATCCACTCTGCGTGTGCTGAAAACTGGTGCAAAGGTCATTTGTATGAGTGTGTGAGAGAGACTGTTGGGTTGATTGACAGACTGATTGACTGATGGAGAAGGACCACAAAGGAACAATCCCCGTGGCTATTTGGAGCTGTCCCCCTCTTTGGTGGGCTGTATCCCTCAGAAAACACACAGAGCCAGGTGCTCAGGGTCACCTATGCCCAAGTAAGGGAGACACTAGCCTGGCCCCCTGCCTTCCTGCCAGTCTGTTCCTGCACACACAAGTGCGTTAACATTGGAAAAAAGAGGGAATTCTCTGAACACATTCAAAAACTGACTCCCCCTGCAGGCCAATGTCAGGAAGGAGCCCTTGGGTCTCTTGCACTTCTACCATTTTGCAAGTAGGAGCACTAACTGCCCGTTTGTTCTAGAATATCTTTCCAAGGATGTTTGTATAGTGAACAGCCTTGGGAGGTAGGGACAGTGCGGCTCCCTCCAGAGCAAAGTGCCGGTTTGTTTACTGTCCAATATAACAAAGATAATGTCTCTTCTGGAGCAAGGTTTAGGTGGATTTGCTTGCAGCCCAATATAAAAGATTTGGGTTCCCTAAGTGTGGGGTTCCTCACCTGTGATGCAGACCCGCTTTGTGTGTGCCATCCACCCGGGCCCTTCCACATCCCCTCTGCAGGGGAGGGCAGGAAGGGGAAGTGCACCAACATGGCGCTCATGTCACCTGCTGTGCTGTGAGTAATTAAGTCCTGTGTCTCTGACCCAGGAGTCTCGTGTCTTCTGCCAGCATCCATGAAATCGTGGCAGACTAACTTGTCAGTTTGCAGGAAGGGTATGGTCTGAGACCTTTTGTGATACTTGGCAGTCTGAGAAGTCACTTTTTTCTCCGACTCACTATTCGTGGGTAGATGGTATTTCACACCGGCTTGGTCTCTCTTTGGCCACAAGGAAGGGTGGATGTTGCAATTGTTGGTAAATGCTAATAAAGCTACCCCAACCCAGGAAGACAGAAGGTTCAACAGAAAATCCAGCTGTACAGACCATTGAATAGAGGCACATATTCTACAGATGGATCTGCCCAATATCTAGGTTAAGTACCCCATAAAAGGAGGGGGAAGCTTTTGAGTAATTATGGTGTGATGTGGGTGTGGCCTCCCTGAGGCTGTAGCAACGTGCAATCTTGCCACGGTTACAGAGGAGGAGCCAGGCTGGAACTGCTGGCTTATGTTTGGTGCCCTTGCTCAGAACGCCCAAGGGAGGGTCGCCGAGCCTGCATTTTGGCTTTACCTCGTGAAGCAGTTGTCTAGAAAAGTCCTGGTACTCCACGCTGCTGCGGTTGAGTAACTTCTCCGTCAAGTTGTGGTTTACGATCCTTATTGTGACTTCAAACACTTGGGCATCTGAGACAGACGGTAATGCAAATTAGCCGAATTCCTGTGGTCAAAAGTCACAGGCTTTTCTGTTAATGTTTTCCATGGCGCCTACTTTTTGGCAGGGAAATTTTTTTAAAAAATAGGTCGAGACATGAATCTAGATTGAGGCAGCCAAATTGGGGGAAATCAACATAGGAATATTTACCTCTATGCTGGAGTGAAAGAAACTAGCGACATAAATGCACACTGTTATGTCCAGGGCAGGGACAGCCAAGGAGGAAGTCACAGATGACACACACAGCCCACACCTGCAGGAATGTGGATTCAACCAGCACATGTAGGGGACAAAGGCCCCTCTGACGATACTTTCCTGTGGGGTGGCGGCTGCTCTCCTTTGCCCTACTCACTACCACAGGCCTAGCCAGGCTCTCGTGCTGGTCCCTCACCCAGGCCCTCAAAGTGAGAGTGACCCATTTGCCCAGGATGTCCCAGGTTTTAGCACTGAAAGTCCTGCCTCTTAAGAATGTGCTCTGTCCCAGACAAACTGGTAGGTTGCTCACCTACAAGGGAAGCTGCCTTGCCTTTGGACATAAGCAAAACTAGAAAAAAGACTCAAGGTGGGACAAGGAAACATACGTCTCTTTCCCTACCAAGCATAAAACCCACATGCACAGCCCAAGAGTCGGTGGGCATCAGAAGCAGATCCTGAGGCAACTCTGCATGTTTCTCTAATTATCTGGTAGCCACTCACAGCTGTGCCCCCACCCTGCCTCTCCCCTGGCTGGCAAGCTTCGGGCCAGTGGGCCGAGGGGTCACCACAGTGCATCACCTGTGACACTACGTGAAAGGCCACAGAAATGTCACCAATGTTGTATAGCATGTATTTCCAAGTCGGGCCGGGCCCCTCTGAATCTCCCAGCTTAGCAAGAGGGACCCCCTGTGGCCCGTGATTCGCAGAGCCTCGGGGGTGGGCAGAACCACCAGTGCTCTGGGCATCGACTGTGGCCACCACCCCTGCTGCCTCCCAGCATCATAGGCTCCTGACAAGGTTGAATCAGACAGGCTTTTAAAGTGAATCGAGCTCTATACACAAGCATATTTACAATACAGAGAAGGGAAGAAAATCAAGGCTGAGGGTTAGAATAAGTGGGTAATTCAGGAGTCTTCTAGAATCTATACCTGGCATGGGAATATAGGTATTGTTTTCTGAGGGCACGGGTTCGGTGGGGTGGAATGGAGCTGCAAGTTTGCACTGCCTGTGCCAATAGAGGTCAATGTTGCCCTCTGGACAATGGCCCTATACACATAACACCTCTCAGGCCTCAGTTTCCTCAAAGGAAAAACTGTTGCCTCCACTTACTCCCTGGAGTGCTTTGAAAGTAAAACGAGAAGATGGTGGGGGGGTCTGCTAGGAAACTGGAGGCCTTGTGCAAAATCAAGGGCTTGCGTTTTGCATGGCTGGAGTCCTGAGGGGTACCCTGGGCACCTGTGCTGGTGCTGACCACTTGGCATGAGACAAGTCCCAAATCGGTTCCTAAAGGGTGTGGGGCCAAGTCACAGAAGGCCTGCTCACTCTGACGTTCATTCTCTGCCACCAGTCACTGGCACTCGTGTTCATCTCTGTGCGTGAGACAGAGCCCGACAGGGCGTCACGAGGCGGTTTCTGTGCTGTGCGTGCTCTGCAGGGACACTGAGCCTGAAGGCCCCAGCCTGGGGCGCCCTTGCTCTCCATCAGGGATGTGCGCATTGACAGCCCAGGGCTAGAATGAGGCCCACTGCCCCCACACACATTCCCATGCGCGGCATGGGGGCCAGACTGGGGGAACTTCTGCCACCCATGCCTAACCCGACCGAGGCAGCACACCACCCGGTACCCCCGGCACCAGGCAAGAGCCCAAGTGGGCTGCCTGGGAGAGAGCCAGACGGACGCCCCCTGCCTTCCTGACATGAGTCCCAAGTGCACGTGTGTGTCTTGTTTGTTTTGGGAAAAAGTCTTCTCCCAGAACACATTCGGCGGGCAGGGCGCTAGCTATCACGTGTGCCCCGTGGGAAGCAAGGCGTTCTTCTGCTTCCTGATGGCTGTGATGCTCAGGTCTGGTTGTGCCAAGTCAGAAGGCCTCAGTTGTGTGGGGTTCAGGGCGGCAAAGGCCTTCACATACATGCCAATGGCTGCCATCTGCTGCGTCACTCTGATGCTTACTCCTGAGCTCGTATGTCATCCCCCCAGACATGAGAGTGAGCCCCAAGCAGGATGAGGAGCCCGTGCAGGTACCCACGGGCCGACACAACACCCTGCCAAGCCATGGGATCAATGACTTCTTGCCCTGCTTGTAGGAAGAACAATGTGCAGCGCTGGGGCCAAGGGAACTGGGAAGAAAGACACACGCTCAGCTACTGTAATCTCTGACTGGTGGCCTTACCGGTTTTGACGGTCAGCGTGAGGGAGACGTGGGCCCCACAGCCCTGGTAGCTGGTCTTCACCCCATACAGCACTCCAGCCTCCAGCCCGGCCACGGCCAAGGCCAGGCCCTCGGTCCTGGCACTCCTGAGCAGCTCCCCGCCCCTGAACACCTGGACGTGGAAAGTGCGGTTCCGGGTGGAATTTATACTCCAGGACACGTGGAAACTGCTGCTGGTGACGTTGAGGACCATGTAATCACTGATTGGGGGACAATCTATGGAAGAATGGGGAAGAAGCACAGGGTGTCAGAGAGGGTTTTACCCTCCAAAGTAGGTAACAGAGCCTCGTCTTCATTTAGTGCTCACTTGTTTATCAATCAAGTCGACCAACACAGGACAGCACTTGCTTCTTTAGCAGTTATGAATTAAACCCGTGAGTTCAAAAAAGAGGAACCAGCCTTCTTTTTCTCGTAACTTTTGAGTAATTTTGGAAGGTAGTTTAGGTTTACAGTAAAGTGATGGAGGAGTTTGAGATCTAACAGAGACGGTAGAGATATCTGGGGTTGAAATCTCAGCCCCTCCACCACAGGGTCGAGTTAGAGGGTCGGCTAATTCCAAGTGTGCCTCAGTTTACACAGTGAATAACACTGCATTGTGTGGCTTTTTTGTGATCCAAAATCAGTGGTTACCAGAAAGTCAAAGTATTCTCTCTGGGGACTGAGACATTGTGCAGAAAACATTTGTGGCAATGGCCATTACAGTGCAATGTGTCTGTGCTGTGTCTACAAATACTGCCTGGTCACACACTCACAGGGCCCTAGGCCGCTCTAATGCATGACAAGCACCTGATCACTTGCACAAGAACTTCTGCACTTGCTGATTCATCTGCTGAAACAATGACCCATCAGGAGGCAGGCTTGACTGGGAATTCAGGCTGAGCTTCCTTTATAGCCCTTTTTATGCTTTCCTGTTGAAATCCATGCTTTAGGGAGCAAAGCTCAAATGTGCCAACCTATATATATCGAGTACTCAGATAGAATTAAAGTTCTTTTTTGGGTGAAAAAATTCTGGCTCTACAGCCTATGTCTGGGTAGTATAAATTATGTAAAAAGTAGGTGGCCCTCAGTCTAGGCACCAACATTTCTACATCAGAATTTCAGTTCTATAAAAACTAGCAATGAAGAATTTTAAAAAATAATATTTTGCAAAACCATAGTAAAGAAAAAATGATTTAAAAGTATGTGGTTTATCAAAGCCTTTTATATAAGGATTCACAGGACATAGACTGTCTAGTATCATGAAAAAATTCTGTTTCCAGACACATGTGTATGCATCCTCTCAATAACAAATAATAAAAAAAGAAATACAACCCAATTCATTTCTCTTTTTGCTTTAGCTGCCAAGAACCTCAGAATCAAATTTTGTACCCAGTCATAATCATGTGACATAGCCCTGCTGCCTCCTACTCCCAAGCCAAGTTGCAGCTGCCTCGTATAACTCTTGGTTCCCTGTGGATGCGTGCTTCCTCTCTGTAAGCCCTGCTGGATCCCCTCAAAGTAGATGAGTATAAATTATTAGAAGCTCGGCCCTCCCTCCCTGCCTTACTTGGACAGGATCGGTAACATTTATCCAAATTCTGGCTGTGTCCTGATAACACTTCTAGGATAGAGAAGTAGAGTATATTTTTAAAAAGACACATCTATACTTTTTACTGAATTGTCCAGTATTTTTCTGCATATTGGTCATAGAAATAGACATGGACACATTTGTTCATTCTTTATGGTGTTTTCCTCTGGGGCAAGAAAAGTAGAAACATTTCCATGGAGGGTGGCCCAAAGCTTGGGGCCTGAGACTGTAGGTTACACCTCCATCTCCAGCGTCACTTAAATCAAAAAGCACCTCCACTGCTTGGCCTAACAACCACACAGCTTTTTAGTCTGTTCCTTGGGAATGTATGTCTCATTGAAAAAGGAAGAAAGGCCTACAGTATCTTTTCTAAAAATCTGCTAAAAGCACTGATTGTTCTATTTTTGTACAGTCAAGACACAGCACCAAGCATTTTTTAGCCACATCAGTGGAGGGCGATGTGACAGCACAACACGCTGCAAATAAGAAAGGTCTATGACCCTGTCTCCCTGTTGCCATTCAGAAACCAAATGATATGGAGAGAGCGCATCGGTGGGCAGCAGATGGCCTACCCGTATTATTGGCCATTTAAAGGCACAGTCTATAAAGGGTGCTTCTGAGCTGAGTGGAAAGAAAATTAAAAGTGTACTCCCAAGTATTTGAAAAGAATGCAGAGGATTAGTGTTTAGGAAGAGATTTAAGAAGGTGCCAGGCCAGCGATGCATGCGTTACCTCTTTTAATAACGTATATTCACTCTTTAAATTAAGATGCAAATGGGTCCTTAGATCATTGGATTGAGGAACTGCAAACCTGATGTCTCAAAGGCTATGAAACCCTCCAAGGCATCCACAGAAGCTGCTGTCAGCAGTTTCTGCAGCTAAGAGAGATTGTGAAAATTTGGAGAAAGAGAATCCTTCTAATCCAAAGAAATACATTCTCCCTGAGGATAAGACACTGCTGAATGTTTGTGTGGCTCTTTCTCCAATTTATTACCTGGAGGCATTTGATATCATCCATACTTGACTATTTTTGACCAACTGCAGCAGCAATTTCATATGGCTCGACTTTATTGATCATCTACTATACACTCAGCATTGCCATAGACACTGAGGAAACAAAGGTGAGTCCATGCCCACAGTGCCCAAGCCAGTGCACCTGCATCTTAGCAGCAGGGGCTAGGAATGAACTCCCTGCCATGCACCCCACAAAGTACCCCTCCCACAACATCCATGGCACGCGCTACCCAAGCTATCGGCAACACGGTTACAGCTAATCATTTCCAAGTGCTGTGTGCACCAGGCACGTAATCCCATTGAGTCCTTACAACAATCCCAGGTAATAGATTCTTCTAACATCCGCATTTTACAGAGGATGAAACTGAGACCGAGGAAGGTCAAGCAGGTAGTCAACGGCAAAGCTGAATGACAGTGCATGACCAAGTTCACTTGCTGTACTCCTAAGTCGTCCTACCACAGGCAGTAGGCTGAATAATGACCTCCAAAGATATCAGGTCCTAGTTCCTGGCACCTGTGAATGTGACCTTATTTGGAAAAGGGCTCTTTGCAGATGTGATTAAGTATCTTGAGATGTAAAGATTATTCTGGATTTACCAGGTTGGCCCTAAATGCATCACAAGTGTCCTTATGAGAGAGAGTCAGTGTCAGGATAGTGTGTGGTTTAAAAGAAGAAAAAGAGAGACTGGGGGAGAGTCACACACGCACACAGGCGTAGGCCACGTGGAGGTGGAACAGAGACAAGCGAGGAGGTGGGCCTGGGAGACCGGAGCCACGAGGCCACAAGCCAAGGACTGCCGCGGCCACCAGCAGTGGGGCAGGCAAGGAAGGGTCCTCCCGGAGCCTCCAGAGCGAGCGTGGTCCCGCCGGCACCTTGGTTTGGGGCCGTGATACCTATGTTGGATTTCTGGTCTTCAAGACTGTGAGAAGCTACATTTCCATTGTTTCAAGCCACCCAGTTTGTGGTAATTTGTTAGGGAAGCCCCAGGAAACTCACACATCTCCCAACCCTTCTTTAACTAGCTTGCAAGGCAGCCACTCCCATGGCTGCACAGACGGCACAACTTGTTGGAGAGTTTTTCTTTGTGTTGTAAAATCAACCCACTCCTAACATACTAAGGCTAATCCCTCTTCTGTAGGACAGACCTTGAGATACTCGAAAACCAGAAGTATTCCTTCTACCCTGATGCTTCTCCTGTCCCGGGTGCCCCTGTGACTTGGTTTTTGGTCCTTCATCAGCCAGGACACCCTCCTCTGGTCACCCTTTGGCTTTTCAGTGTCCCCCTTAAGCTGTGACCCTAGAAAATGACACTCAACTCTTGACTGTGTGTGACCCGAGGACAGTGGCAGCACGGATAATCTGAAATTCAGGCCCTGGAGCCCGTGTTCACAGCCCTCCCCCACCACGGCTGGGAAGGTAAATCCAGAACTTCACATTCACTGGGTGAAGGGCACTGGTCTATGAGGCCAGGCCTGTGCGTCTTCCAGGCAGCTCTGACCCCCCTCCAACCAGCAGGAAGGTGCCAGGGATGCCACTTTTCACACGATCTCCCCCATGCCAGGCTGGATTCCTCTCTTCCCTCGCGCCTGCCAGCTTGACACCTCAGCCTTAGGAAGGTAGAGACGCTGGAGATTTCAGCCAAAATTCTGAGTATTCAGTTGTGAAAAATCTTGTTGGAGCCGAGAATATTGGCTCACGTGAACTCCGGGTGCTACTTCTTGCCAGTCCTGGCTGCCTCTGAAGCTGGTACCTCCCCCCCAAGCCACAGGTTCAGGAGATGTTTCGTTATGGAGCTGAGTAGCTGTGAGGTTCCAGCTGAGAAGGAAGAGCACAGTCAAAGGGAGTTAGGGTGACCCTGAAGACAGTTCCATCCCTTTCTAAAAGCAGAATAAGTTCCCAGAGCATAAAGCACAGACCGTGCGATATTTCTTATGGTTTCTGGTTTGTGCAAGAATCCAGCTGCCGTGTGTCATTAATTGGGTGACTAATTTCATAAGAAAAGTATCTGAAATTTGCACAGTATTTTCCAAGGACTTTGCCTCTAAGCCATTCCAGCAGATTGCTCATTTATATTAGCTTCTAAATTTAAAACACATGCTGTTCCCCTTAGCAATAGGCAATTGGAATTCACTCAATTTCTGATCTGGAGACACTGGATTTGTCTGTTCTGCCCTATACAAGTGAAGCCAGAGCTGTGCAGCTTTCCTTATTTGTGATTAGCTGTCGATTGAGCCGCCTTTTATCCTGACCCAATCTTGCGACTCATCATGCTGGGAACGTGGCTGCGTTTGGCTGGGAAATGCCCAGCTGTAAAGAGAGTCTAATGTTTTTTCAGATTACTGACCGGGGTAAAAGTGACTGTATTCTAAACTTCCAATCTTACTAAAGGAACAAGATTCCCACCCTGGAGGCCACAGACCAGGAAATCTACAGATGGCTGTATGCAAAGCTTAGGGGGTACATTTGTGTGGGAGGTGCACAGTTCTAACCAGATCCTCAAGGCCACGAGCTGCCAGGGTAGAGGAGTGCAGGCTGCCAGAGCTGGGATGGTAGTTGCCTTGTTTTTGTTTTTAACACCTGGAGACCCAAGGAATGGCCACCACTCAAACTTCCCTTTTGACGCATTGATCCAACAAATGTTTGTTGAGTGTCGCCAAGTACTAGGGACTCATTTGCCAGTGAACCGGAGACAAGGCCCCTTTCCTCATGAAGCTTCATTCTGATGGGAGGGAGAACAATCCAGTGGGAGCGATCTGGCTCTGGACCCCTCCACATCCGCCACTGACTCTGGGAACCAGCCCATTCCTCCTACCCCTGGCCCACAGGACAGCGAGAAGAGTCAGCAAATAAGAACCTTACGCCCATTTTCCAGGTTGGGTTCTGGAACACCAAAGAAAATCATTCCCCTCCTCTCAAACTCTACTTGACTCCCGATCTAGGTACTGGCAGAGGGAAGAAAGGTGTGGCCTTCCCCGAGAGCACCGTGATACAAATGGCAGCCCCTGGAGAACTGGAACCTGAGGGCTCCGGAACTGTGATAGACCACCCACAACCTCAGGGATGGCCCCGCCAGGGTGCACCTAGGGACGATGGCCCCAGGACGGTGGTAGGCAGGGAGTAATTAACAGCCTGGATTGTGTACCTCTGTACAGAATCAGCTTTGGGACCTAGTGCCAGAAAGTTACCTTCCTTTGCCTCAATTTCCTCTTCTGAAAAATGAGATTAAGGAGAGTAGTTGCCAGATGAAGTTGTTCTAAGAATTAAAGCAGGTCATACCCACAAAGTGCTCAGAACAGAGCTCAATGCGTGTAAAGCACCAAGCAACTCCTAGCTATGATATTATGAACAAAGGAGGGGTCCTCACTGTGTTAAGTCCCTTTAAAGGGAAAAACACACAAATTAATTATTAACTAATTCAGACTGGATATAATGGTTCTCTATAACTATGTCACAATGTTAAAGTTTTAGACTGTTGGAAGCAACCTAAATGCCCCCATGAGGGAAATAGCTAAGAGCATTATACCATTGCAGTAGAATGTCATTATTATTCAACCACCTAAAATTATAACGATGAAGACCAGGCTGCTTCTTGGAAACTGCATATCATACAATGGTAAGCAAAAAAGGAGGACACAGAATGACAAACGTAGCAGGATTTAAACGAGGTAAAAACCTGGGAGGGAAGAAGGAACAGTTAAAACAATTTGCTGGACTCTGAGCCTGGAGGTGACTTATCCTTCCATTATTGTTAGAATGTCACTAAAGTAATAAATCAAATTCCACAATGACAAAAGAGAGGCTCAGTGGCCAAATATGAGAAGCTGTGTCTGCCATCCAGGCTGAAGTATTTGATAGGAGGTTCTGCATCAGTCAAAGCCCTGTCCCTATGCAACGGTAACTGTGAAGTTGGAGGAACAGCTGTCTCATTTCCTGCCGGTTGTCTGGAACACCATCAGCTCCCCGAGTCAGGTCTGGACCCTGCTGCCAATCCTCTGCTGCTGTTTGCACCCAATGCCCATGCCTCGGTGGCTGCCTGTGCCCCTGCTGCCTGGGGAGGCCCTCCATCTGCCTAGCAGGTGCGTCTGCTCCCCGGCCCACATTGCCATCCATTCCCAGGGACCACTGCTCTGTGTCTCCCTCTGTCCCGCCTTGCCCCATGTCAGTTAGAACCAGGATCAGCTGCTACATATAATAGAAAACCCCAAATAACAGGGGCTGAAGTCCTCAGGTGCATCCCTCATGCACAGAACATTCTGACCTCAGGCCCAGGCTCCTGCACGTCTCTGTTCCTCTGAGCCCAGAGTCTGGATTTACTCATCCTCAGGGCCACTACATGGTCCAGACGGTCCAGACGGCCTCAGCCATCATATTCCTGTGCCTGGCACATTCTCAGCAGGGCTCGGAACCCTTAAGCAGTCTTCCTCGACCCCACAGAACACTCCACTATGTCTCATGGCTAGAGCCGAGGGCAGCAGGGAAACCTAGTCTTTCCACTGGGCACATTTCCACCTGAAATGCAAAGGATGTTTTGTCACTGAGGAAGGAGATGGTGGATTTAGTGTCTCTACCGTGACCCCTGTGGACTCCTCTGGTCTATCGTCCACCCACCAGCCAGAGCGCACCTGAGACAAGGATCTGCCGCAGGTAGTTTATTTGGGAAACCCAGGAAGTAGGAGGAGACACAGGGAGGGAATTCAGCCAGCAGCAAGGGTGTGCTCTTGAGGCAGTGGCCACAGTGGGCCACTGGAGTGTGATCCTTCAGGGAAACTGGGGATGATGCCACACGCATCTCCCCTCTAAAGGGTGATGGAGCCAGGGGTGTTCAGAAACCAACTCCAGGAGTCCTTGGTGAGACTTCCAGGGGCACAGAGCTACCCTGGAGGCAGCAAGGGGCAGGCAAGGACACCCGCTGGAAAGGGTGGCGGGGCGCAGGGCTGCCTGTTGCTATGTCACCGTTTGGGTGGCAAGGCTTTGATGACTGTGTCCCAGTGGAAGTGGTTTGCTCTGTCCTATATATTGTATGCATTTGGACTCCTCCCATGAAGGGCGCCTTTGGCTTCACAGACTCCAGGGGGTCCACACACAGTGACAGGGGAGGGGCCTGCTCTGGAGCCGACCGCTCGTCACAGAAAATGCAAAGACGGGACGTGGTAAAGGACACCCCAGGGATGCCATCAGCCAACCCCGGCCGCAGGAACTCGGCTGGGCTACAGGAGCCAGATTCCCCAACAATTCCAAGAGGCAAAAAGAGAGATGGAGAAGAAACCTCCAGATTAAAAAGTAAAATAGCTAAAAAGATGGCATAACTAATTGGTGGACCTCATTTAAATTCCAATTCAAACTGCTGAAAAAATATGACTAGGGAGAGATAATTAGACATTTCAACAGACTAGATATTTGATAATATTATGGAATGATTGGGTTTTTTAAGGAGTGATACTGGTGTTACGGTTTTGGTTTTGGTTTTTAATGTCTCTTAGGGAAACATTCTGAAATACTCAGCTACAGTGAGGGATGTGACGAAGACGATTCCAAAATAAGGGGGGCGGGGACAGAGACGGCCCCTGGGGGGAGAATTGCCCTGCTTCATTATACTCTCCTCTATCTGTTTACACGTGTCCACAGTCCCCTACAGTGGAAGTTGCACGGCCCGTGGCCTTCCCGTGGCCACACACTGCGGCCCAGCCCGGGCCCCGCCCTGTCTCCACCCCTCTCCTGCAGTTCCACACACGCCGAGCTCCACCTCTGAGGCCCTGAACTGAATCCTTGCATTACATGCCTGTGGCTGCTGCAACTTCTGTGGCTTTAAACAACACAGATTTATTCTCTTAGGGTTCTGGAGTCAAGGTGTGGGCAGGGCTGTGTTCCCCCTAAGACTGCACGGGAGCATCTGTGTCCGCCTCCTCCTGCTTCCAGGACCCGCCTGCACCTCTAAGCTCGCAGCCCTCCCCCACCTTCCGCACCCTCCCGGCCTCCACTTCCCCCCTTCTGCTCCTCTGCCTCTGACCCTCCTGCCGCCTCTTACAAGGAACTCTGCGGTCAGCACATTGGGCCCCCCTGGATTATCCAGGATGATCTCCCCCTCTCGAGACCCTCAGCTCAGTCCCATCTGCAAAATCCCTTTTGCCACGTCAGGGAACACATTCATGGGTCCTGGAATTAGGACACGGATGTCTTTTAGGGCCATTATTCAGCCCAGTGCACTCTTGCTTCTCCTGCAAGTGCTGGTGCCCCAGACAGCCTCCCGGCTCACCCACAAGGGTCTCTACCTGGTTCACCCTGCCCGAGGGGCCTGCCCTGGCCACGATACCTGGCAGCACGCAGGCCCCACCCCACCCCCACACTTTCCTACGACATTTGTCTTTGTATCCTAATCACCCTCTCCAGATTTCCTATTTGTCCACGTCTTTGTCATCTGTCCTCAATGAAACCTGAGTTCCTGGGAGGAGGGGCGCTTGGACACTGAAGAACCCAGTTAGAACAGAACCTGGCATGTCATAGGCACTCATTAAAAAGCGTTGCATCAGTGAGTGGATGAACGGGTGCTAACGTGGCCCTTGCCAGCACGCGCAAGGTCAACATCCCATCCCTGAAGCGGAAGGTTCCACCCGCCCGTCTCCCACGCACATCCCAGCGGCCAGGCCATGTGTGGCCCCTGCCAGCCGAGCAGCCTGCACCTGCAGCCTTGCCCACCTGCACACAGCCCTGCAGGCTGGGGGCGCCGTGCTGCCACACCAGGCGGGGCTGCAGGAGCCAGGAACCAGCCGGGATCTCTCCGTCAGCGTCAGCACACAAATACACTTCAGGTCACCAGTCTTTAGAAAGACCCTCCTGGGAGTCCATGCCCTCCTCTGGGTCCAGCTCTTGTTCTCTGAGCCTCTTCACCATAAAACTTCCATAAATGTCCCCCATGGTTGTCTCCTCTTTCTCTCCTCCGACTGTCCCTTAAGCCATGCCCACGGGTTCCTTCCCTACCTCTCCTCCAAAAGGCCGCCACTGCCCCCAGAGTTCCAACAGCCACTTCCCTGCACTCCTGTTGCCTGTGCATGTCCCTCCCCAGCTCTACATGCAGTTCACACTCTGGACCTACTGAACGCCTCCTCTCTTGCCCTTGCTGCTGTGTTCCTGCCTCCTGTGCTGACCTCTAACTGCTGGGGTCCCTGGCCACAGGCCCAAGGCCCTCTTCCCTTTCTCAGCCATGCCCCTATTTTACGTCCCCCGCCAAAGCAGATGACCCTGGGTCCACATGCAGCCCAGCCCGCCTCCAAGCCCCAGCACCAACGTGCAGCTCAGTCAGAGTCCTGGCGTCCCCTCTCCCCTCGACTCCAGCTCAGCTTCCACTACGACTGACTTCCTAACCCCTTCAGGGGAAACACCGTCTATTCAATTGCTCAGTCGAGACATCTGGGTTCTTGAGTATTGACAATGAAATGTTAAAAAAAAAAAAAAAAAAAAGACATCTGGGTTCTTCCTGATTTTCCTTTCCTCTTCTTCGCTGAATTAATCAGTAAGTCCCAAAGGTTCTATTTCTGAGATGTTGCCTGAACCCACCTCTCTCCATCGCCTTCTGCACGCTACGCTGCGTGCTCTGTTTATCCTCTTCACAGCACTTCCTACCTTGCAAATTACAGTTTTTTCTTAATCGAAGCCTCTTGATGTCAGAAGCCAATCCCGGGTGCCAGTGCACGGTGCACTCCTGGCCCCTCCCCTGCCTCTCCCGACTTGGCCAGAGCCGGACAGCCCCTTCGCGGGGTTTCCCCCGACACCCAACATGCTCTGATGCTGTCCAGGTTAACCATACAATGCCAGGGACAGTACCAGCTCATCCCTGTGGTCCCAGCATAAGCATTAATCATGGCCCTTTCACTCACCAGGATGTTTCCATTTAAATAAGCAACTACACAGGCAAAGATTGTGCTCTACTCATGCATGTTGCTATTACCAGCATCTAGCACAGTGAACGCCACATAAACAAACATCTGCAAAATCAAAGAATGAACGCAAGAACGGACCACTATGAGATCAAGAATGGTTGAAGGAATTAAGTGACAATTCTGCGAGCTCACTGTTCCCTGTAGGCAAGAAAAGAAGAGTCTCTGTGGTTTGTGCACCATCTAGCCTTAAAAAGATTCCTTAGGCCGCCCCCATGCCATCCATCCAGGAGAGCCCCGTCATTACCATCACTCATGTGGTCCAGATCCAGGGGAGCCGAGGCCGGGGACTCCTGGGGACAGACGCACTGGTAGGAGCCCTCCAGGTTTGCACACAGTTCCCCTCCAGAGCAGGTGTTGAGCTCATCGAAGAAACATTCATTTACATCTGTTGAAAAGGAGAATAGGCAGGAGCACTTAGCAGAGTCGCAGGTGTGCTTTCCCACCATGTGAGCAGATGGGGTGCATGGGGCAGTGTTGGGGAGGGGCCTGCTGAGGCCCCATCTCCTAGAGCCCTGTCTCCATCCCAGCAGCGGCCCACGCCGGGGCGGGGCGCCTCCACCTGCCTCACATGCTCCTGGACAGCTGCTGTCTCCTGAGCAAATCACTCTGGGCTGGACTGAGTCTGAGCGGTCGTGAAACGAGGGGGCCCAAACGTCCTACCCCAGGGGTAAATCAAGTGCGCAGGCATGTGTCTGCACTGAGAAGGAAAACCAGAGCCCCCCAGGCGTCCCGAGGCTGGCCTGGCACTCCCAGACAGAGATCCGCCTCACACAAGGCCACTTTGTGATTTTATCTAAGACATGAATGAACTCATGTGTCACTCACAAAATACCAGCCCTCTTCTCCTGGCCAAAATGAGTGATTATTTGTTCTTTACCAATTATAGCTTATCTTCATGCATTTCCCCTCCCTATAGCTAAGATTTATTAAGATACCCAATCATAGAATTGCCCCTGCTTTCCGATAGCATCCAATCTAACAAAATTCCACTTCCTTAGGCCCCCCCAAACCACTCAGTCAAAACCCACATCCTAGAGTAGTCTTTCTCATAGTCTCTTACTGAGACACCCCACGGTTCCCCATGACATGGGTTCTCCCTCATTGTCTCCAGTAATAAACCCACGTTGTTCACCTACAGATGCACTCCTGTCACCTGGGGCCTGAGGACACTGACAGAACAGACAACAGGGTGAGCACTTTGCTTATTGACACTAGGACAACACAGCTGGGTTTTTAAGAACATTTGTGGATCTGAGGGAGGACACATGCAACCTCTAGAGCTTTCACAGGCCTCCAAATCCTGGCATTGTCCTACGCCACCTTCCATGTCATATAAGAAGCTTCGCCAAGAGCAGCCACCATCCACCCCCCCCCCCCACCAAGTAGACCTGGGAGCAGCAAACCACAGCCTGCCTGCCTCCTGTTTGGGAAAAGCGTTCTGTTGGGACCCAGCCATTTGCTCGCACACTGCCTATGGCTGCTTTCCTGGTACAATGGCACAACCGAGTAGTTGAGACAGAGACCATGTGGCCCACAAAGCCAAAAATATTTACTATCTGGCCCTTTTCAGAAAACATTTGCCAACCCCTGACATAGACTGATAAAAAGAAAAAAGAAAAAAAAAAAAGAACAGGTATGTCCTCCAGAAACAAGGCTGCATCTATGTGCTTTACCAAGCACAAGTTCAACTTTGTACAAAATCTGCTGAAAGGGCCTTCTAGGCACAGGATGTCCTGGCAAGGGTGGGAAGGAGGCAAGAGGGAACTTTAGGAACCCAAAGAACTGAAGAAAGAAGTTATTTGTGTGTTGCTCTGGGATTTGGACCCCAGTGCCAAGCTGGGTGGAAGGTTAAGCCCCCCTGGGGAGGGCAGCAAGAGCGTGGCAGGAGAGACAAGGGACGGAGCCAGGAGAGGGAATGTGGGCAAAAAAAGTTCTCGAATCTGAGCCTGGGGACTCAGAGTTTACAGGATGACCTCGCCATGGGTCCAACCACCCCACGCGTGTGGGATTAACACATAGAACCTGTCATTCCTCCGTTCCCGGACTTAAACCTCCTTTAAAGTGTGAAGGGTTGGTCTGGCTGCAGAGTCCACCTTATGCTGGGCTTTCTGGCCCTGCCCTGCAGCCTCCCCCAACGGGAGGACAGAGGGGAGCACAACCTTGCACCTGGATGCTGATCACTTCATAGACCCGCCTCACAATGTCATCCAGCATGGCAGAGACGTTGGCCACAGGCAACAGCTGCGGCAGGCCCAGCAGCAGCTCTGACACAGTGGTGGAGGCGTCCCCGCTGGCTGAGCGCAGGTGGTGAACTGTGGAGTCCAGCGGCTGCGAGGCACTGGTGACCTGTGAAACCAGAATCAGAGGGTCACACGATGGAGGGCACCCCCCACCGTCAGGCAGATCGGAGACTGAGGTCTGAAGGAGCTGAAATGGACTGTACACACACACCATTTGGCTTCATAGAATGGAACATCTATAATATTTTTGTATCTGTCATCATCCCAATAAAAGTCCTACAAACCAAAATTATAAATTCCTTTGCAACACCAGTAGTTATGGGCTGAATTGTGGCCCCCCACACACACATACACAAAACTCGTATTTGAAGTCCTGACCTCTGGTATCTCAGGATGTGACCTTATTTGGAAATGGGGTCGCTACAAATGTAGATGTAATTAGTTAGGGTGGGCCCTAAGGCCATTGGGGTGCCCTAATCCAATATGTCTGATGTCCTTACAAAAAGGGGAAATTGGGACCCAGAGACTGACTTGCACAGAGGGAAGACGATGCGTTGACACAAGGGAAAGATGCCGTGTGCAAGTCAAGGGGAGAAGCTTGGACCTCTCCCAGCACACAGGAGGAACCAACCCTGCCAACACCTTAATTTTGGACTTTCCAGCCCCCAGCACCAGAGAGAATAAATATCTGTTGTTTTAAGACCCCCAGTCGAAGGTCCTTTGCCACGGTGGGTTCAGCCCTAACCAAGACCACAGGGCTCTTGCAGCAACTGACAGAGAGCACTAAAACTAGAATTAGAGACTTAGGGATCAAAATCCATGATCTGGAAAAAAATCTATTTTCTCATTTCATATAAATTCTTTTTATTTCAGCCTAATGTCTTGAAAGCTCAACTTTTGGGAAGGCAGGCAAATCGGTGACCACACAGCCAGAGCCGTGTCACCAAAACAGACTTTGCCAGCAAACCCCTAAGTCTCCTTTGGGAGCCGCACGGGAGGCGTGGGGAGAGCTGGAGTCCTTCTCCCAGGCGCACTTGAAGCCCTTCCCGGGGGAGACGCAGCTGTAACTGGGAACAAGAAGCGAGACCAGCCCCCGCCCCTAGAGCCCCTCCTGCAGCATCAGGATCAAGCCAGGCAGGACCAGCTACACAAGGCACAGAAGGAAAACGTGGACCCCTTGTTCAAAAAGTATCAAGCATTTCCAGATGCAACAACAGAGCAGTAAACCAAGCTTGGGGCCCTTCTGAGCACAGGTCGCTGTCAAGCCAGCCCTGAGGTCACACTACCACCCAGGGAGGCCACCTAAGGGGGTACAACGCCCTGTGTATGCTGGGATTCCCAAGACTGGTGGCGACCCCAGCGCGGGATGATGTCCTGGTTGGAAATCGCTCCTGATGGGTCAAAAAGAGCAAGCTGCGTCATCAGCGGTTCTCAGCCGTGGTGATTTCATCCCCAGGGGGCAGTGGGCCATGTCTGGAGACATTTCTGGTTGTCACAACTGGGAGGATGTTCCTGACTCCTGTGTGTAGAGGCCAGGGATGCTGCTAACCATCCTCCAAGGCGCAGGAGCCCCACCACAGAAAGCTCTGCAGCTCCCCTGGTGCCGCAGCAAAGAACCCGGGTCTACAGGTTCCCACCTCGGCACTTGCCAGGACAGTGCCGCATTCCATCAAGCAGGAGCTAGAACCCCAGGGCTTTGGGAGCGAGGTTCGTGGGGGCAGAGCTCAGGGCTTGGCTGTCTTTACCAGGACACCCTTTTGTCTAAGCAACAGACCACCACAAGATTAGGGATCTGTGCTCTGTGCCGTGAAGGGGCAGTCCTCGTGGGGGTGTCTGTGACAAAACTCATCTCACTACACGCTTCAATTGTGTGCATTTTATTGCATGTAAATTACATCTCTTTGAAGCTGATCTTTTTAAGAACTCAAAATTGGTTCAGAGTCAGTCATTTTGAGGTCACTTGTGGAACATCCCCCTCCCCGAGTCCAGGCTCCCTTCCTCCTCCCACACCTGGGTCCACCTGCCCTGGAGAGGACGGCAGGAAGCCCTCCCTTCTACCTACCAGGAGTTACGAAGGCGCATGTGTTCAGGAGCCTGGGATCGACTTGCTCCAGTTCCTGGAAGTCCATTTTCACCAGCACGGTGACATTGTACCAGAAGCTCCCCGAGTTCCTCTCTGGAGCTGCACCAGGGCAAATGCTGATGAGCTAGGACCCGGGACAGGGCAGGGCCGTCAGAGGCCGCTGGGGTGGGAGAGGGGCATGGGAGGCCTGGAAGGCAGGAGGCCCCATTCTGCATTCACCTCCCTACACAAAGACACCTGAAGCAGTGACAGGTGGGACATCCCCACTTCCAGCCCAGAGGTGGGCTGGGCAGGGTCAAAAGCCCTGGGGCCCACAGTGGTGGGCCTTCCCTTGAAGAGGTACACTTAGGATGTAAATATATCCTATAATGCTCATTATAGCATAACATTATATTGATATATAAAATTATTTTATACTGTACCATTACTTTATCTATACTATAAATATCAAATAGTATAATAATATATTATACATAATACTATATATACTACATGCTATATTACTGTATATAATATATACTATAATATAAAGTTTAATAGTATAGTTAACATGTAGTATTATAATAATACTTGATTTTTTATATTATTACTTTATTGCTATATACTATACTAAAGCTATGACACATATTATAGATGATATATATATACACATATACATATATATATATATATATATATAGGCCAGCCCATTCTCCTGGTGCAGCCCCCGGCCTAGAGAAAACTTTTCAGACCAGCAGGCATGCAGGCCAGGGCCATATGTGCTGTGGGCACTGTGAGGGGCTGGTCAGTGCCCCATGGAGCACCAGGAACAGCCAGCCTTGCCCTCCCACTGCCAGACATGTCAGCCCCGGCTAACCCACTGGGAGCTCCTGGGGCTTCCCCAGGCAAATGGGAAATTCAGGTCTCTGCTCTACCAGGAATGTCAGCCGTCAGCTCTTCCCCCCTGAGATGTCAGTGGCCAGAGTTTGACAAAGAAATTGCCAAGAGCAGACTGTGCCATGTACCCAGCAGAGGCCCCTCGAAGTCCTTCCTCCTCACCTCCCCCAGATCAGGGCTAACTGGGACCCTCCTCTGCAGCCCTACCTGGAGGGGTGGGGACCACACAGCGGTGCCCCCCTGACCAGGGGCAGCATTTCTGAAGTCCAGAACAGTCGGTGTCCAAGCTGCATGGGGACTTGGGTGGCGCTGGCCCTGCTGTTGGGCAGGCTCCGGGTCTCGATGCGAACTCCCCAGACCGATTCAGAGCTGAGGAGGAAATGATACAATTAATGATGCCGGCAATTAAAGAAAAAAACTAATGAGCTGTGCAGGCACTGCATCCGGGCACTTCCTGCCATTGGATTCAGCCTGCGGTTCCTGCAGATGCCAATATAGCCTGCTAGGGGCCATCTCCAGGCCTGGGTAGCCACCTATCCCGCCGCAGGGCCGTTTTCTTTGGCTTTAATATCATCTGACCATCTTTCCCGCCAGGGCAGTTTCAGCTGAGGTCCCAGGTGTCTCCTTTCCCACTGGGCCTCAGGAATCCAGGTGCAAGGGCTCTACCTCGCCCTCAGAGGTGCCCTTGGTGCTTCAAGTCCCGACAGCTCACTCGCTCACTCGTTCACTAGATAATTGTTGGACCCAGCAGTGAGCCAAAGACAAAGTCCCTGCCCGCAGGAAGCTCATATTCCGGCAGGGATGAGCGTGCAGGTAAACCTACAGCAAGCCAGGCAGTGAGAGCCTCAGGGGGCACAGTGGTGTGGAGTAGGTGGAGGGTTAGAGAAGGCCCCCGGAGAGGTGCACATGCCTGGGCGGAGGGAACTCAAGCAGCCCTGCAGACATCTGCCCTGAGGCCCAGGAGGTGAGAGTATGGGGCCCTCAAAAGGGGAGTGAGGAGCCTACAGGCCTGGCATGGGGCATAGTGGGGGCAGGTGGGTCTTGGCCACAGAGAGACCCTTCCTTTGTGTGAGGTGGGCCCTGGAGGTTTGCAGCAGCCCAGCAGTGACAGGGACGCTGTTGGTGCACCCACGACCCTCTTATTGCTGTGACTAGCTCTGTGTCCCATCTCCCAGGCCCCTGAGGTTGCCCCTGGGGCTGGAGCTGCCTGGCCCCATGTGCAGAGCCAGGGAAGGGGCCTAGAGCTTCACAAACCACCCTCCGGGCCCACAGCCACGGAATGCCCCCTTGCCATGCTCCTTCCCTCTGCCATCCTGTGCCAGGAGCACAGGTAGGTGCCAGTCTGACTTGCACGTTCATGGCGTATTCTGAAGGCTGGGAACAGCCCTTGGGGGAGCCCTGCTGGGGACCTCTGGTGACGATCCAGGGATGATCCAGGCGAGAGGTGGTGAGGCTAGACAGGCTGATGGTGCAGGTGGTGAGAAGTGCCAGACCCTGGGGGAGGGGGGGGGGTGCCCACAGGATGTGCTGACAGACAGGAGGGGGCAGAGAAGAAAGAGAAGCTTCAAAAGGCCCCCAGGCTTCAGGCCAGGCTCCTGCTGGGGTCCATGCCGAGTTTGTGGAAGCTGCAGGGAGAACTGGCTCGGTGGACACAGGCACGTGGCCAAGCAAATGTGAAGTCTGACACGTCTGCCAGACACCCCCATGGAGGTGCACAGTAGTGTGGCCCTGGGGGCAGCTGAGGTCAGTGCATCGCTGCTGGACACACAACTCCAGGGCCCTCACAGCACGTTCTGCGTGACGCAGTGAGCTCCTGTGGGAGGAAGAGACAGGAGGGGCAGGAGGCCCGGGTGGCTGAGTCACCATGGGAGATGCCAGGGCTGCTGGGGGAGGCCATGGGGGCTTTTGAGGAAAAAGACTCTTAGAGCTGTAGGAAAGGGCCAGAGCATGCAAGGATCCAGGGTGCTGCTGTTAGGGCACAGAGAGAAGAAACCAGACCCCAGGGCACAGGAGACAGCTGGAAATGTGCCCGATGCTGGTTGGTGTGGGCAGATCCCAGGGGAGCTCGCTGTGTGCCCATGGCAAGACGGCGGAGGTGGTTCAGGGCAGGAAAGGACCCGTCTCCAGGACAGAAGGAAGCTGAGAAGACAAGAGCTCCAGGCTGAGGGCAGCAGAGAGGGGATGCAAAGGGAGGTGGGACCCTGACATCAGCGTGCAGGGAAGGCTCACCCAGCACTTCAGCCCCCACACCCGGCCACCCTGATGGCGGGCACCG
Source organism: Daubentonia madagascariensis (assembly GCA_023783475.1). Lineage (NCBI taxonomy): Eukaryota > Metazoa > Chordata > Mammalia > Primates > Daubentoniidae > Daubentonia > Daubentonia madagascariensis. The sequence continues at coordinate 9,488,769 of JAKFHU010001482.1, read as the reverse complement.
CCGCCCTGGGGCGCAACTTAAACGTGGCCATGCCCACATGCACCTTAGCTTTGTGCTTCTGTGAACGGCCCACAGGATGTTTAGAAGCACAGCCCTAGGCCCCTCAGGCCCAAGAAACCGGCCAAGGCGGGTGGATAACCTGGCTCCGGACTCGTCCCCACGAAGGCGGGGAAGACACCTGAGCCCTTTGGGAAGACTCGTGGTTGGGCCACGTGGAAGGGAAGCCGCGAGGGGCTACAGTCCCGGGGCGACGGTCCTCTTGGGTCCCTGGGTCTCCGCAGAATGCTCCACAACCAAGAAAGAAGGTGGTGGCCCCTGCTTCTGTGGGGAACACATCACCAAGGGCAGCTGTGTCAGCCAAGGCAGAGAAGGGCGGCCAGACTGCTGAACTCGCGGAGAGCCTGCCTCGGTGCTCTTCTCACCGAGCCCCGGGGCTGTCCTGTCGTGCTGTTTGACTCGAATTGTCGAAGCTCACTCGCAGGAACATTCCCTTTTCCACATTGTCCTTGTCTTCATTTTCTTGTCATGCAGGTGGCTATACCAATGTCTCCAGGCCCCGGAGAAATGGCCATGCAGGGAGTGGCCCTGGGGGCCTGAAAAGTGGACATCTGGTACGGCCAGGGGAGGGACACACCAGGTCCCAATGGGGCCTTGCCAAGAGTCTGAGGGTCTTTGCTTCATTTCCCAGGGCACCAAGCAAAGGCCTCGAGGCTAAGCAAACAAGCCCTAAACTTAAGTTGAGCTCCTGGGCCAGAAACACATTAAGGGAGGGGCAGTGAAATCCCAACAAAGTGTGGAGTTTAATTAACGGTAATGCCCAGTGTTGTCTCCTTAGTCGGGACAAATGCACCCATAGACATGTAAGATGCTAACACTGGGGGAAACTGGGGTGGGGGAGGGTGTACAGGAGCGATCTGCATTGTCTTTGCAACTTTCCTGTAAATCTAAAACTATTCTAAACTAAAAGGTTTATTTAAATAAGAAGAAAATACAGGCTACATTCCACCCCCCCAAAAGAAATTGGCTTCCAAAAATGGTTGCTTCATCACAACAGACGTGTTTTCGAGTCAAAGTTCTTCGTCTTAATTTGGAGGCTGCTGGGAACCCCCTCCTGGCCTTGGAGCTGGAGGGCTGGCTGACTGAGCACCCTAAGAGAACAGTCGACAGTTCCAACTTGGTACAAAGTCAAAAGCCTCCTTCTCCTTTCCCAGCTCCATGCAAACAATGAAGCAGAGCTGCCCGGTGCTTGGCAACCCAGTTGGTCGTCGTTCAGTGACATGGCAGCGGAGATTTCTGTTGGCCGAGGCATCGCTGGGCTGGGAGCTGTCGTTCCCGCCCCCTCCTCCATGTTGGGCGTCCCTCAGCCTGGCCAGGACAGGGAGTTCACACTGAAGGGCTCTGGTCGTCAGCATGGGGGGACAGGAAGTCCGGGGGATTCTCCTGGCCCAGTGGGGTCCTGGGCGTGCCCATCGAGGCAGAACTGCCAAGATGTTGACCCCGTGGGGAAGGCTGTGCAGAACCAGGGGTGTCGCTGCAGTCAGGAGCATTGGCTCAGAGTCTCTGTCCCACTTCTCGGAATTTATCCTGAGTCCATAATCCAACTTGTGCATAGCAGTGTTCGTACCGTATGCTGTTCATCACAGTATTACTTACAATAATGAAAAATTAGAAACAACTGCATGTTAAGTGGCAAGAGATTGCTTAATGAACACTGATACATCCATATGAGGTGATGCCATGTGGCCACTAAGGCATGCAGTGGAATAATATTTATTGATATGAAAGATGTTCTGGATAAATTGCTAAGTGGTAAAATCATGCTACAGAAGGTCATGAACAGGGTGACCATCCTCTGTAAAGTGCCTGCCCTAGAAGAAAATGTCAACGGTGGTTTTCCTTGGGTGCCAGGCTTTGGGGTAATTTCCCCATGTTCTTTTCTGTGTTTCCAAATTTTCTGTATGGCTTGTGTATTCATTTTTGTCACTATATTTTTTTAAAAAATGTAATGTGTGACTTTTCACTGCATTCCAAATGCTGCACTTAAAAAGTTGAAAAGGTCCTTAGACTGAAGGTGACACCACATATGCATCACACTTCTCTCCCGCTTTTGGAAGGCTGCTGAGTGGGAGGGGACAAGAAGGGGCCTGCTGTCTTGCTGCTGCCTGGCCACGAGACTCTGAGGCTCGGCCCCCCGGCGGCACAGGTGCCGTCACCCCCACAAGGCGTCCTGGGCCCTGCCACAAAGGAAACAGCACCTCTGCCTTCTCTCCTGCCGCATTTCCAGGCTGTCCCTGACGCCCACTAGGCCCAGCTTTGGTCCCTGCTTCACTTGTTCTCAGCCGATCTCCTACTGAGACTGTCTCACTTCTAGCTGCACAGAGCCAGCCTGTCACAGGCATCTCCCAGTAGGTTTCCAGGAAACATCCAGGCTCTGATTGGAAGGGCGAGGCAAGCATGGAGAAGGTGGTGCCGCCAATGCCCGGTGCAAATACTCCCACCACGGGCACTTTCTGACCACCAACGAGATGCCTCTGACCGCACAGTTGGGAAGAGACAGACGCTCACAGTCAGCCCTCACACTGGTAGGAGCCGCAGCAGCCCCCGTGGGTTATGCTGCTCACCAGGCCCCTGGCAGCAGCCACGGAGCAAGCCCGGCCCCAGCACCAGCAGGGACCTTCCTGAGGCCCTCAGTGTCCCGAAATGTGCCACCGCCCACTGTCGCCACAGCCACCGTCCACAAACTCCCCTACATCCAAGTGCAGCTTGGCAAACCAAAAGCAATCTGCCTGGCGGTCAGAGAACCTGCCTCCCAGCCTGCCCTTCACGAGCTGTGTGGCCGAGCGTGGTGGAGGCGCTGGCACGTCCCGGCCTGTGCCTGTCTGCGGAGCCGGGACCCTTTGGTGCCTGAGGGAGAGTCCCCACTTGGCTCTTCTCTTCCCTCCTCTTTCCTTGGGGCTCCTGTCTGCCTTCACCCCACTGCTGTTAGAGTGACACTTTTAAGTCCCGAGGGGCCCCCACTCCCAGAACCCCCCACCTGGCCCCAGCTCTTACCACTCCCTGCAGCTCCAGGGGCAGGACCCGCTCCTACCCTCAGGACTCCACACCCTGGGACTCCCTAATTAAAGGTGCCAACACTCTAAATGTGGGGCTGATTCCTACCAGAGGCATTTCCAGGAGGCTGGTTCATTGAGAGACAGGTGGTGGGGAGGTGGCTTAGCCTCCATCCTCCCCCCACCCCCATGGAAATTAACATGTTTATCACCACAGGGCAGCATCTCTTAGGGAAGGTGGCTGTCCTGTGGGCGGCTGGTGGGGCTGGCAGAGCTGGGAGCGGAAGGGGCCCCATCAGCCTTCCCCAGGGCCTCCCCCTGCCCCTTGGCCATGTGACCTTGCTGGTCCTGGCAAAACCAACAGGTGGGAAGGAGCATGGCCCTCACAGGTAGGACCGGACAGGGCAGGGAGGCTCCAGCCTTCTTCTGATGGACCTGACTACAAAGCCCATGTGTGCAACACCAAGGTGGGCCCAGCACCTTGTGTCCTAAGGGTGCCCCCCCGACCCAGGAAGGGAGCCTGCTCCCAGGACAGAGGCAGCAGCAGCTGCAGCTGCAGCTGAGCTGACCCCTTTGTTCACGTGGCTCTAGGAGACAGGGAAAGGGAAAAGTGGTGCAGGTTTCAGGACAGAAAGGGTCTCCTTAGTGAGACCCAGCACCTCGGCAGGATGGCCAGGGCGTAGCCTCTCCCTGCCAGTGGCTCCGTAAAGAATCCGCGGGAATACAGAACAGCCACTAGACCTGTGGGCAGTGGTCCTGTCTGGTTTCTGTTGGTGGCATTGGTGATGGTGGTATCCTTTTAACACTCCTAAGAGAGGTCACGCCTGATAACCTGCTCAACCCAGAACCGTCAAGCACTCTGTGCCTGGCCCTCTGAACTGGACGTCAGCTGTCCCTGTCCTCTGTGAGGTCACACTGGGGGCCTGGGGGAGGGCACATTCAAGACGACCAGTGTGCCCAGCCAATGCAGCCTCTGCAGGTCTGTGCTGACCCAAGATGCCACAGCCTGTGGCCCTGGTCTAGGGGGTTCAAGCCCGGCCTTCTGGTGTCTTGGCCTCAGGATCCCCTCGGGGCGCCCGGGAGCTGGTGCTTCCTGCACTCTGAGGTTGCAGCCCTGTGCCTAGCAGTGACCCCAGCGTACACCTAACTGGAGCCACACCCACCCCACTTCCCTTCTACAGTGGGGTGGGAGGTGGAGCTTGTGCCTGTGCAGAAACTCACCTTAGATCTAGTATTGACTCAAAATTAACACTCGTCACCCCCACACACCCACACGCACACCCTGGAAGAGGCCATCTGCAAAGTCTCCTTCACGTCAGGAAACTGAACCCTGAGCCCTGCCCAGCACCCCCCCGCCGCCCCCAGCTCCAACACTGGCCTGGCGTAACCACACCAGTCACCCTGGGACCCAGCCTCAAGCGTCCCATGTGACAGCAGCTTCCAAACTGCACTGAGAAAGCGAGAGGAAATGCAGGCCTCTTGGCGGGCAGGGCGGGAGGCCCAGCACCCTACCAGCTCTTTCACATATTGGAGTTCAAGTTAGGATTGTGGTTGAAAAAGCGTTTCGCTGCAGCTTTTAAAAAGAAAAGGTTGACCACTGCTGCAGAAGAGATTGCAATGCTGGTTCTCAAACTCAGTTGCATATTAGAATAGCTCAGGGGCCATAAAAAAGTCCAATGCCCAAGCTGTGCCCAAGACCAATTCTGCCACAACCTCTGAGGGTGGCACCTAGGCATCTGTACTTTTAAAGCTGACAGGAACCTTCAATGTGGTTCTCAGAGTGGGGCCCCCAGGCTGGCAGCATCGGCGTCACTGGGAGCTTGTTAGAAAGCCTAATTCCTGGACTTCACCCTGAATCACTGAGTCAGAAATCTGGGGGTGGGGCTGGGGACAAGCCATCCAGATGCTCTGATGCAGGCTCAGGGCTGGGAACCAATGTTCTCAAAGATCTAGCAAGTTTAGGGCCAATGGGCGTGCACATTGACCACCCCACCAGGAGTCCCAGGGGAGGGGGTGCCTGCCCAGCCCAGCCCCAGCCAAGCATCCCGGACTTACACAGGACACAGTAGAGGCCAAGCTGCTCGTAGCCCGCACAGCAGTTGGTCACATTCCTGGGCTCAGGAACCTCCACCACCACATACTGGGTCCTGTAAACGGTCTTGGGGCACCGCCTCCACGGGATCCAGCCACCACAGGCAACATAGGTCACGTGGGACGTCTGCACAGCCTCCACTCTCTGCACACTGCGGGTCACGCGGTAGTTGCACAGCTGGTAGCTCAACAAGGAGAGGCCTTTTTCTAAGAGGGAAGCAAGAAATGAGGGGAACTGAGGAACCAGAGGGAGAAAAACACCAGGATCAAACCAATATGAGCGGTGACCTGAAAGACGTCCCTCTGCAAGAGCAAGTGAAACGGAATCTCCTGCACTTAGGCCTCTCAGAACCTGCCCCCAGCCCTACCCACGGCCTCTGCCTCCCGGGGCACTGAGAAAGTGTAGCCCAAAGGAGTAGAGCATAAACGTAGCCCTGCACACTAAGAAATCCTCTTTTACAGAGCGAGGAGATGCCACCCTGGGCCCCACACATGCTTCCTGAAGCCCAGGGCTCTCACAATGTACTAAAGGAGGAACACAGGGGCCTGGATTCTGTTCCCAGAGGTAGGAAAACACCACGTTGTGAAGCTAGTGAGGGTCCTGGGGTCAGACCAACCCACAGTTACGCTGGCCTCACAAACACCTGCTGTGTGATTCTGTGCATGTGCCATGCCCTCCCGGTGCCCCAGCCTTGTCATTTGTAAAATGATAGCTACGCCCCACAGCAGTAGGAGGAGCAGGTGGAACCATGCCCAAAAAGGCAATGCCTGATATGTAGTGAAAATTCAATACAGACTTCATGGCTCCCGTGGCTAGGAGCAGACAGATGTGGGGGTCACTGTGGTTCTGTCCTGTTTCCTCATAGGTACAATGAGGGGGTTCCCAATACCCCCTAAAAGCCCCTCCAGTTTCCCAATATTCCCGTTCATTCTGCAGCTAAGCTGTGTGGTTTACACATTACCCATTCGGGTGGAAAAATAAAGCTTGAAAGTCACAATTAAAGCAAAATCCTGCTTCTGGGTGAAAAAAAAAATTTTTAACTAATACAAAAATGAAGTTGATTTTAGAAACAGAATGGATGTCTTTAAATTCCCAACTGAATAAGTCAGATTTTAAGAGGAAAATGATTTAAAAGATTTGCAATTCCCTGGATTCTGGGGCTTCAGAGATCCCATGTGTTTTTTAACCTTGCTCACCACAGCCGTCGGGAAGCTCCAACAGCCCCTGGCTCAGCCCCTCATTCCCCAGGGACTTCTGCCCTCAGCGAGCTATGTGGCCCAGGGCCAGTCCCTAACTGCGCTGGGCCTCCCCCTCCTTATCTGCAAGCAAGGACTTTAATATGCCAAGGTCCAGGAGACCTTTACTCTGAGTCGGTAGGAGCTCACTCTTCTCAGCAGGGTCCGAGGACCCGCAGGGTCTGCATCCCCCACAGAAATGCAGAGTTTCAGGCCCACCCCAGGTCTGCTGAGTAGGAATCTGCATTTTCCCTCCATGGACCCCAGGTGATTCGCACTGGGGGAGTCTGGAGCCTTCTTTCTAGAAGCTTGCACAGTGCTCCCACCCTGCCTCCATGGCCTACTCCGGTGTGAGCTCACAAGAAAGCTAGGACAGCAAAGAGTAGATGCCACCTGTCAAAGCAGCTGTGTCCTTGCCTGTGCAGGTCTCAGCAGGGCACTGTCCTCATGAGAACCACTCCCAGGGAACCCTCCTCCTCAAGAATCGCCCATGCCAAGCCCAGACCCCTCACCTGTGAAGCCGCTGGCCTGGCTTGGGCCCACGGCACTGACCAGTGCCAGAAGGGCCAGCCCCAAGGTCCTGCACATCATGTAGCACTGGTGGTGTGAGGCTCTGGGCCTCCACCACAGTGGTCTGGGTCTCTTCTAAGCAGGAGCACAAAGGGGCCTAAGCCACCTGGACCCAGAAAAAGAGCCCTTCTGTTCCCTGTGTCTCTGGCGGTGACGATGGCTTCAGAGGGAGCGCCTGGGAGCAGTCCCTTATGCCTGCTTCATTAACGCCCTCCACTGCCACGGCCATTTCCCTGGGGGCACCTGTGTAGCACAGCCTATTCTTGCTCCGAGCAGATGGCATCTTTTAGGAAAGGTGAGTACCCAACAGCCCAGGCCGCATCGCTGACACCCATCTCATGGTTACGCAGAAAACACATTTCAGACCCAAATCTGACTGCCTCCATCAAATACAAAGTATTCTCTTACCCTATCCTCCTGAACTGGCAGGAGAAGACAGCGTCAAATCAAAGTGGTACATCAGCTTCAGAAAAGCATCCTTCACACGGTGCAACAATGCAGTTCAAAAGCCATAAAAATGTCCATACCCCCTGACCCAGCACTCTCCTTCTGAGGCTTGGTCTGAGGGTGCAAAGCTGCGTTCACAGAGATGTACATTACTTATCCTAATTTAAAATGGAAAATTATATAATCGAACAACCACAGGAGAATGGGAAAGTAAATTATTACAGAGCATCTGGATGTAATATTACACAGACACTGAAATGCTCACCATGAAGATGTTTCATCAGCATTAAAAAAATACATTACCATGTGAAGTCAAAACAGCAATTCATACAATTCCATCTCTATAAAGATGACAACTCTGTAAGGTTATATAAAAGCAGACAAAATCCAGAAAGGGGCCAGGGAAGAAAAGGAAACATTTTGAGGAGTGATAGGATTATAGGTGATTTTTTTTTATTTTAGTAGCCATCATGGTATATGTGAAATGAATTTTTAAATTTGGTATTAAATACTTTCTAGGTCATGATGCCTTTGTATTCTCCTGTTGGTTGCCTTTCATCGCTTGGTGTTGAAAGCTGAAGCCTAATTTTTAACATTAGATTAAGAAGATCTTGTTAGTTTTCCTGAGAAAACTTTCAGATAGGTTAACAAAGATCCATCTTGTCTGTAAGGTTCAGAAGTATAATTCCCCTGTGCTCTGAATACAAAACAGTTCTTCCAGAAGGGACCTTCTAGCCTAACTCCCGCACTGACGTTGCTACATCTTTTATTCTCAGTAGATTAATCTCTGAGATGATTAACTGCTGCATTTGCATGGTTAATGACTAAATGTCAGATGCCATGACAAGAATACAAAAAAGGAGCTGGAAATAATCACACAGTTAAGGGGCACAGCACAACTCATTTCCTTGGAAGACAACACCATTTATAGAAAGCCAAAGCTTCGTGTAGTACTGACCCATTCAAAAAAACAAAAAAGTTTTAATAGGAAAATAAAGAATAAAGTTTAAAGCTATAATATAATATTCAAGAAAATAAAATTTGACGAGCTCCAAAAGAATAAATAGAAAAAGTATTATTGTTTAAGTAAATATCGACATTTAAAAAAGCAAGATTTTGTATTGTATTATATTAGTCTGTATTATAATGTTTTATATATCATCTCTCAGAACTTTTGCTACTATAATGTATGAACATTTCTATAAAATAAGAAGGTGAAATCAGGGAGAATATTACAGTTTAAAACTCAAAATTGGTCCTGTGTATCATCTTCTGTCATCTTCGAAACCACCATATGAAGTAAGTCCTTTATTCCCATTATACAGATAAGGAAACTGAGGTCCAGAAATGCCACGCAGCCAGTCAGTGGAAGATTCTACCCAGGCTTATCCAAGCCTGAAGCCCTAGTTCTTCACACTGCACCCACCGCCTGTCTGGTCACGATTCCACTGACAGCACCCAGCCACAGACCCCAAAACGGAGAAGCAAAGTCAAGACCCTTAACCAGCTCAGAACATCATGGTAATTTGGAATTGCCCCTAAATTGTCATTCGAACATGCTTTCTTTTTATATTATACTCAAATGATTAAAGAAAAACCTCAAAATTAACAGTCTCCTTCCAGCCTGCTCTCCCCTTCAAGCTCCCTTTCATGCAGGCACAACAAAATATGTGTGTGTGGATTTAATCTGCAGTAAGGCATTTGTCTCCACTTATCACTTATGCATACTTTTCTGCATGACGGCCAGAGGGATTTTCCACGTTTGCATTTTCCATGTAAATACTCTGAGGAGAAAATAACCCCACACCGTAACCCATCAGGGAGAGAATTCTCTAGTACTTTGTGTCCGACACTGCCAGGGACATGTCCGGCCACAGGTCCATCCACCAAAGAGCCTGAATTCACTGTCCCTGGGCAGGGCCTCCATGCAAAAACCCGGCATCTGCCCAACACAGTGTCCAAGGACTGGAGAAGAGTGGAAGCCACTGGTGTGCAAGGCCAGACTTAAGGATATGCTTACACATGTGTCACACTCACACGCTCACATACATGCACTCATGTGCACTCACAATTGGGTATGCACACATACACTTAGACACTCACAGATGCACCCACACATATAGACACGCACAAGTCCACACATATACTGACACATGTTCACACATGTACTCTCACAAATGCACATCACTCACATGCATACTCACACATGCTCACACTAACACATATGTACACACATTCACACAATCACATATGCATATGTGAATGCACACACACACAAATGGACACATATTCACATGCACACATGCACATTCTCACATTCATGTGCACACTGAGCCTCATCTACACACTCACACATGTGCTCACACTCAATCACACATTCTCACACTCACATGCACCTGCACACTCACATTGGTGCACTCACACACATGCACAAATACACAAGTTGAGGAAGTCTTGTCCCTGGACGCAGCCTCTCACCAGACATGAGCTGTGCATCCTGTCTGAAGCAGTGGTGCCTGAGCATGTGGCTGCTGTGTTTTCTCCACGTGCAGAGGGAGGGGTTTAAACCCGGTGACCTATACAGGGCCTTTCTCATCTCAGGCCGGACTTCTGGGAGCCCACGTGTATAAGATCACAGAGATCCAACAGTCTCCACTAAAAAATTACACCCGTTTTTACCCTATGGGCCAAAATGCATCCACCTGAGCGCTGTCCTGGGATGTGGTGATTGTGTCCAAGGGGCAGATGAGCCCAGCCACAGTGGGGGTCACGACCCATGTTGGGGCAGGGATGGAAAGCTAGCCATTGCGATGTGCTCACGGCCTCCCCCAAGAATCCTCTCCATGTGAGGCCACGGCAAGAACCGCAAGGCAGATGCAGCAGGCAGGGAGGGGCAGGGTGGAGGAAGCCCTCAACTCTAAGGGGCTGGCCGGGTCGGGTTTATCAGGGAAAGGCAGCTGTGTTGGGTGCTGATGATGAATAGCTACAGAGGAGAGTCAGACAGCTGCAAACGTCTGGATTTGGAAGAGCCTTTGAGTGATCTGGTGCAGCTCCCCACCCAACCCAGGCAGCTCCCCGACAGTTGCAGCGACTTAACTCGGTGTTTCTCAGGGTGTGGGGGAGACCACCTGCATGGGGAGGGGCAGATTGAAAACGCAGCCCCCCAGCCCCACCCCACACTCACTCAGGCCATTAGGAGACGGGCCCCACGCATCAGGTGACTGACTCGGGCGCACACAAAAACGTGAGGACTGTGACTCCGTCCTTCTGAACACCAGAGGACATAGTCCTGGGTGAGCAGCCCACCTGCTGGCAGGTGGTTCTGCTGGAAGATTCCTCCTGGTGTGGAATCAAAGTTGGCCTTCCTGCTGGAATGATCACACCCAGGGTCACGGTCCTCCCTCAACTAGATGACTAAACACCACTCTTCCATGTGACAGCCTTCATCCTTCCCTCCCTCCCTCCTCTCTCTCTGTCTCACACACACTTTATATCTTTGTCTTTTTTGATTTTTATATTCACCTTTGCAGATGCTCAGCATTTTAAAATCACAGATTTTTCCCCCTTTCTCACACTCCCGTTTGGATGCTGCTGCCCTCCAGGCCGGGATGGATGGAAAAGGAGGTCACAGCCCTGTGTCCAGGTGCTGTCTCCAAGCCCCAAGGAGCACGGTGGACACGCTGCTTCCTCAAGTTGGAGCCAGAGTAGATGGAAAGCAAGGAGAAGCAAGAAATTTCCTGAAGAGGTGTGGGGCCATCGGAGGTGCACCTGTAATCACAGGAGAGGTGCTGCCAGGCACGAAGGCTGCAAGGCCCAGGCCTCCACTGGGCCGAAGGTGTATCTAAGATTGGAAGGGCAGATCAACACACATGCGCTGGTTTGTTTTTATACCCTGCATCACTTGCAGTGGAGACTAGTGGAGCCAGACGTCCTGGGTTCAGCCCTAGTTTTGCCAACAGCTGGATGGGTTGCACTTAACCTCTCTGTGCCTCAGTTTCCTGAGTAGGAAACTACCAAAATGAAATAATTATGTCTACTAATTTAGTAGTGTTTTAATGCCTCCTGATTTTGTGAAAACTAAATAAAAATAATGTATGGAAAAGCCTTCTGGAATTCTAGAGCATTTTAAGGTGTCCATCTTTTACTGTCATTAAATGTAGATAAGGCATTGTTGAGGAAAAATAGTTAAAAACAAAACTTGCTCCCAACCCAGAAAACCTCTCCACAAGGGTAGAAGAGAAAGAAAACAGTGTTATTATTGAATAAGCATTAACCTGGAAGGTGATGCACGTGGCAGGCAATCCCGCAGAGAGTGCACAGAAAGAAATTTCACCCTTTTATTATAGCCAAGCAGATATTACCCACTCCACACGTGTTTTCAAGACGATCAATAGCTAGTCATCAAGGAAGAGAACTTGGTGGCACCATTGGTCACACGTCGTTGACCCTAGATTCCCCTGGTAATTGGGGTGAAAATCTGTTAGTTAATTGCCTTTATCCAGAGGAAAAATAAACTTCTCATGTCTTTATGACAAGAGATAGTTTTGCAACTTGGAGCAAGCTGCCTACCAAAATTAGGCACTTCCCTTCCCACAGAAACTGGGAGAGCTTGGGAGACAGGGGGGCTATCTCCCTTAATGTTTACATTTCAAAGAGATGGCTTGAGGAGAAAGACATTTGTGGGTCATAAAGCCAACAAAATGCAATCTAGTCTGCAAAAGAATTTAGATACTTTTCAAAGAAAGGAGAAAGTCCTTATAACTACAAGCTTTCCAAAGTACCTGCTTAAAGAAAAAGGAGAGGAGAGAAATCTCTTTCCTCCTTTTCAAGAAGGAAAATGAAGCCTCTTATTTTTAATTTGTATTTGTCCTACAGTATGAGCGGCATGAAGTAGTCTGAAAAGAGCTCAGGGAAACATACCAGGGGGACGAGACCGGGAGCCTTCCTTGGTCTCTCCAACTCTCAGATTCTGAGCCTCAGGGACAAGCTTTAGAATCTATTAATAAGAGCATAAGTATTATGCTCAGGAATGATATTGATCCTACTAAATAATGTTTTGATAAAGAATTAGCAGTTCTTGTAAAGAAGCTAATGCAAGTGCAGAAAAAAAACAAATCCAAATCTGGGTCCTAGGACTCGGCAGGGGAGGGCAGAGTGGTCTAGTGAACAGGGTCTCGGCTAAGCCTGGTGTTCTGACTTCTAGGTGGGACTCTGGCCTGTCTGTGTGATCTGGGGCCACCTGGACTTCAGGGCCTTGGTTCTATATAGTGGGAAGGTGACTGGCTTGGTCCCTACCAGCACCAGCATTTCATGACTGGATCATCTCTCTCAAGATAGGCTGAAATATGGTGTTTCTAGAACCATTAGGACTGGTACGCATCCAATAATTTATATGATCATGTGAGTTTGAAATGATGAAGCAAGGTCAATATAATCTGAACTAAAACACAATTACAAGAATGAGTTTGTAGTGTGGCATGTTAGAAACCTTTCTGCCAAAGGATTCCAAATAAGTTACACCTAAAACAGAGTGGATGATTCCAGGTGATCCCATCACATCATCGGCAGCTGCATCCACGTAATCACCTCTGGAAAATACCATCGCCCCAAGGCTGGGGGTCTCTCCACCCGGTTGAGGTTGGAGTTAAAAGCCGATTGCAAAAGTTATTTCACACTAACTTGAGTCAGCCTTTTATTTTAAGAGGAAAAGAGAGAATGTTTGCACACCCCCACCATCAGGGATTTTAGGAATTAAGAAGAGAAAACAATTGATTCAATAAATGCAATAAATGACTTTTTAGTTCTCAGATATGCACTGTATGCATCAGGATTTTCCAGAGAAACAGAAAACTTATAATAAAAGAAATTTATTATTATGAGAAATTGGCTCACACAATTATGGAGGCTGATGAGTCCCGAGATCTGTGGGAGGTGGGTAAGCCCAGGAGGGCAGATGGCACAGTGCCAGGCCCCAGGCCGGCAGGTTCAAGACCCGGGAAGAGCCCACGTTTCCGTTCAAGTCCAAAGGCAGGAAAGGCTGATGTCCCTGTTCAAAGGCCATTAGGCAGCAGGGATTCTCTCTTACTTGGGGGAAGATCAGGCTTTTCCCTCTTTTTAGGACTTCCGCTGCCTCCTTAGGCCCACCCACATCGAGAAGGGCAGTCTGCTTCCCTCAGTCTATTGATTAAATATTAATCAAATTAGGTCGAAGGGAGGAGCCTTCACAGGCATGACTGGAAGAGAAACAACTGGGCTGGAATGCCCACCAGAAACGCCAAGGGCTCTAACTCGTCAGCAACCTTCGGACACCTTCTGCCCGGGTTCTGCAAACTGTCAGAAACCCCCAAGCCTGAAGGCACGGAGACGTGGCTGTGTTATTTCAAACCGACACGTGTCCTCATGCACGTGTCATCCACAGACCCCACATGTTCTGAGTGTCTCTCATTGTTCACCCCAGGTAAAATCTGCTGGAACCAGGGGGCTCGAGGTGGCAGAGAGGAGGGGAGAGGGACAGAGGGCAAGAGGGGGCGGTGGGCAGAGCCAGCTGAGGGCGACCAACAGGGAGGGGGTGTCCTGCGGCTGCTATCACAAAGACCCACAAACTGGGGCATGCTATTCTCTCACAGTCCTGGAGTCTGGAGGTCTGAAATCAAGGTGTCGGCAGGGCAGGTTCCCTGCGGAGGCCGTGAGGGAGAAACCGCTCCCTGCCTCCTCCAGCCTGTGTTGCCCACGACCCCTGGCCCTCCTTGGTGTGCAGACCCATCGCTCTACTGTCCACCCAACTACTCCTGGCCTCCCCTCTGTGTGTCTCAGGCTCCCCTCCTTCCTCTTATCCAGACATCGGTCATTGTCTGGGTTCACCCTAATCCAGGATGTCTGCAAAAACCCTCTTTCCAAGTAAGTTCACGTTCACAGTCACCTGGGGTTAGGATTTAGATGTATCTTTTTGGAGAAGGCTGCCATTCAACCCACTACACAGGTAGCCTCAGCCAAGGGCCCTTCCTTCTATGTCCTCACTGGCAAATACCCTGGGTAGGACTGGGTCTGTGCTGCCAGCCTGGCTGCCCCTTGGAGACCCCCAGGTTCCCCCCTGCCCCAGGTCTAACCCACTTTTCCTGAGGCTGGGGCTGGGCATGGGCATTTCTTAAGGAGCTTCCAGAAGTGAGCAGCCCATGCTGGTTATCATGAGGTGTTCCTGGTGTTGCTGGTGAAGGTCCTGCCTCCTGAGAAACCCCCCATTCCCAGCAGTCCGGAATGGTTGCTCACATGATGCTTAGGACAGGGATGGAAGCCCCTGGACTCCACCCCCTGGAGCAACCCCTGCCTTCAAGGCTCCAGGTTGACACACATCAGGAGCCCCTGAGAGCATCATCTCTATCAGGCCACTTGCTCGCCCCCACTCAGCCCTGGATTAGAGGGTGTGCATGCCACCTGCAGCCGGTGCTGTGGTTCAAGCAGGAAGTTCTCTCAGAAGCAGCCCGTGCACACCCACCTCCTGTGGGCAAGCAGAACGAACCATCCCCTCTTGCCCTCTGTCCTCTCCTCTCGTCTCTGCCCCCTCAACCCCCCAGGTTCCAGCAGAGTTTATCTGGGGTGAGCAAAGAGACACGCCTAGAACATGTGGGATCTACAGATGACACGTACATGAGGATGCGTGTCAATCTGGAAAGGCATGGCCATGTCTCAATGCCTTTGGGCTTGTGGGGGTTTCTGACAGTTTGCAGAGCCCAGGCAGAAGGACTACAAAGGTTGCTGGTAAGTCAGATCCCTTGGTGTTTCTGGTGGACAGTCTAGCCCAGTTGCTTCTCTGCCAGCCATGCCTGTGAAGGCCCCTCCCTTTGAACTAATGGGTCTGTAATGCTCTTATCCCACTAAGAAAAATCTTCCCCCTCGTCTGGCATGCGAGAATAACGTTTGGGGTTTCGATGTATTGTCTCAGCCGCATCTGGTTTGGTTTCCCTGCAGGGGCGGCTCAGTGGTTGCTGGCACCCGGCATTGGCCGTGCACAGCCCTGACTCACTTCTTTTCAAACCTTCCCCTACTTTTATTTGGAAATTCTCTCACATTCTGTTTCTTGTAATATCAACAGTGAGCGGTGTTCAGAGAGTGTTATTTTTGTCCTGAGGCCTTTATCCCCGTTGGATAGTCCCAGGGTTCAGCACAGCAGCTGAGCAGGGGAGAAGGGGAAAAATGCCTGAAGCCCAGTCCAGGGAAGTCTAGGGACCCAACCCAGACTCTGCCTGTCAGGACCTCACATGGGAAAAGCCGATTTGTCCTGAGAAAACGACAGTCCAAGGTGCTGACAATGATGCTGACAACAGTGACTATCTGCCCCAGCCACCCAGCACTGCCAAGCTTGCTGAGTTTCTGAGTCAGTTAGAGATGAGCTCAGTGCCTCTTGGAGGCACTCAGAGGAGGGGACAACACCCAAGATCAAGGTCAGAGCAGGCCTTGCTAGGTGCTACCGTGTGGGACTTTGCCCTGGGGCCGGGGAGGAAAAGGAGAGCCCGCGTGGCCCCCACGAGAGTTCCCTGCACACAGTTCGCAGGCCTGGCTGGGGGCGTGTGTGGGGTCGAGCACAGAGGAAGGCCTTGAGCCTGGTCCCCGTGGCTGCTTCTTACTTGGAGAAGAAAACACGCCTCCTCCCGTGGGCATGCCCTGACAGCTTCAACTTCTGAAACAGCTCGGGCAGCAGACAAGAGACAGGAAGTGGGAACTGGGGGAGGGGTGGGCAAGGAAGGGACGTTGATGCAGAAAATACACAGTGAGGAGAACCAAAAGTACAAGAAAGGAGAGGGAGGGAGAGAGAGAAGGGAGGGGAGGAACAGAGGGAGAGAGGGGGAGAGGGAAGGAGGGAGAGGGAGGGAGGGAGAGGAAGGGGGAGGGGAGGGGAGAGGGAGGGGGAGGGGAGGGGAGAGGGAGGGAGAGGGAGGGGGAGGGGAGGGGAGAAGGAGGGGGAGGGGAGAGGGGAGGGGAGAGGGAGGGGGAGGGGAGGGGAGAGGGAGGGAGAGGGAGGGGGAGGGACTGCCAGCACACATCAGACTTGCTTGACTGATCCGTTCTGCTCACTTGCCGACCTGTCTGCAGAGTGCACACCTGCCCACTCCTTCCTCCCTCTACACGCATTCACGGTGGCTTCTGAGGGCCACCACTGGTCCCAGAAAGCCTTAAAGTCTGTTGTGGGTTAAATCGTGTCCCCAAAAAAAGATACATTGGAGTCCTAACCCTCCGTACATGTGGATGGGACCTTCTTTGGAAGTAGGGTTTATTGGAGCAGGGTGAACTCTAAATGCAACATGACTAGTGTCCTCCTAGGAAGAGGGAAATTTGGACACAGAGTCACAGAGAAGAGAAGGCCATTCACCAACGGGGGCAGAGATTGGAGTGATAAAGCTGTGAGCCAAGGAATGCCGGGAACTGCCGCAGCCACAGGAGCTCGAAGAGGCAAGGACGGGTTCAACCCAGGGTCTCAGCTGGAACACGGCCCTGCCGACACCTCGGTTTTGGACTTCTGATCTCCAGAACCGGGAAAACATAAATGCCTGCTAGGTAAGCCCCCCGGTTTGTGGTACTTTGTTAGGGCAGCTTTAGCAAACCAATACGGAGTCTGATGGGAAGACTGACAGTAAACGTAAGTCCACAGCTAATTACGCCAGGACCACGGGGCACACGGGATGGAAGCTGAGATCAGCAAGGAGAGGAGGAAGCTGGGCCTTCCCGAGGGCTCAGGGCCGGGAACTTGGTTCACCCAGGACTGAAGGAGGCAGGGATGCCAGAGCACAGAGCTCCCCGCATCCCCACCTACCATGCCACTCCACCCTCCCGGCCACGTGCCAAGCACTCCCCCTGCACAGCCCCCAGGACATGTGGCATCCGGGAGCTGCACCTCTCTTGAGGCCGCATCAGGGCAGAGCACCAGCCAAAGTGGGCCCTGTCCCCTCCAGTACAGTGTTCAAGGTGCTGAGCTCACAGGCGTGTGGTGACCCAGGCCTCCACATCACTCAGGGCCAGATCAGAAGAGGCCGACACAGATTTCAGCAGGAGGAATTTGGGGCAGATCCCGAGGGCTGTTAAGCCCTGGAATGCCTTGTCTGGAGCACTGTGACGGGAAAGCTGGCGTCGGATGAGTCTGCCAGGCAGGGGGAGCTCCCCTGTCCAGCCCAGGGGTCCCATCAGGGTCCCTCCAGCCTCTGTGCCTGAGGAGACAGCCTCAGAGCAAGGAAGGTTCCCCTCCCGAGTGGGTGGCTTCAGCTGAGGCTGAGTAACTCGGCTCTGTGAGCAGGGATGCAGCCATCAGGGTACAGAGACGTCAGGGCCCACTGGCCTGCTGGGACAAGGAGGAAGAAGGCTGCCATGGGCCTTTGGGACCTCACAGACCCAGGTCTTTCTGTGTTCTGAGTGGCCTTGGAAGGCACTCAGCCTGGGTCCTCACCTGCAAGCAGGGCACAATAAAGTACATTCACAGGAGGCAATGTGAGCACACTTGAGACCGTAGGACCTAATCATTGCTTCATGAGGTTGGTTTCCTTGCTCGCCCCTTATGAGGACTGAGTGCAAGAGTGACCGTGCTGGAGGGGCTGTACCTCCACCATGGTCACTGCTGTCCAACATGGGACCCACTGGCCAAGTGGACCCCTTGCCCTTCGCCATCTCCTGAGACAGACGGGCAGACAATGAGGGCCTGGCCCGGGACCCCCACTGGACCCAGATGAGAGCTGGGCGGCGCTGGAGGAGCTGTCCGCACAAGCGGTGCAGGCAGGGGACACTCAGCCTGGGCCAGGTCAGGGCTTCCAAGGGGGTCCTGCAGGAGCTGGTCAGGGTTGAGGCAAGCGGGTGGCATCGTGGTGGGCGGGACAGTGTGGATCGCAAGCACAGGGATGCCACAGACAGGGAATCAGGACAGGAGATGGTCACCTCTCTGGCGTTGTTGGTCCTTTTATCCTGCATAGCAATGTGAGTGAAGATCTCCCCTCCCTGACAGATGATGAACAATGCAAAGGGTGATCAGGACCTCAGACTACCTCCTCCTGATACCCGGCATACAGCAGGTGCTCAGCAAGTGCTTGTTGAACCAGTGGCCTGGGGTCAGCCCGCATGCACATTAGGGGATCACCAGAGACAAGCAGGCAGAGGAGGGTTCCCCACAGTCACCCTCCCCTACTCTCTGCCCCGTTGGATCTTATCCTGGGGACCCTTCTATGGTCCAGCAGAACCATAGCTGTGCCTCCCAGAATAACCACAACCAGCAGTAAAATGCCTCCTTCTGGAGGTCAAGGCTCAGACCAGTTGCATGTCCTTTCCCGAAGAAATCACAAATGGGGAAAGTTACTATTTTGGCAGCTTTCTTCACCTACTTCCTGCCAAAGGAATCCAAGAGTGAAAGGAAGTCATTCCCAGATGAGAAATCGATGCCCCATGGTGCCCTCAGTCTTGGAAATATATTTAAACACTATGTTATTATATATTTAAAATTCTTGTGAGGGTGGCGGTTCCTTCTAAAGCTGACCGTTTTACAAATCACTGGCCAAGAAAAGACTCTCACTGTTGCACCATGAAGACGAAGGGTGACTCAGAACTGGCTTTTCCCCCTTCATCCTCCTGACTGCTCCAATTTTCCCGTGTGCAGAACGATCAGGCACTGAGAGAACCATGACACTGGCACTACAAGGGGGCTCCTTTCTGCAGGTAACAAGTCCCATTACACCAACATAATACAATGCAGAAAGCTCTGCTGGAAACCCAACCCTGGGGCCAGACGATGCCTTCTTAGCAGCCTGGCAAGCAAGGCGGCCACAATCGCCCTGAAGGGTTTGGTTATAGGTTCTGAAAACTTGGAATTTCCTTCCAGATGAATAACTTCTTTCCCATTTTCCGAAGGTTAGGAGGTTTTTGTTAAGAAATACATTTGAAGCGATGTTAGGAAAAACATACCCTTTCCACAAACCTCAAAGTATGTGAAGAAAGTCCGTCAGCATCAGCACGAGTGGATCTCCCGGGGAAGGGCGGGCTCGGGCCCCTGTGCTATCAATTGCATAGTAAATGAGGGAGTGTTTACCCAGCAGAGGTCTGCGGTTTGGGGCTTGTATAAATACAAGATAGATGAGAAAGCCCAAATGGAAAGACCGGCTTGGAATGTCTCCCTGACTGGTGGAGCCATGGAGAACGTTTTCCATCCCAGAAGGGAAAAGATAATGCAGTGTTCCCAGCGTGACTTCCAGGGAGTCTGCCAGATTTGCTGGGGAGAAATGATGTATGCAATGTCCGGGAAAATGCCTCGTGCATGTATCTCGACAGTGTTTGGAGAGAAAAGAGCAAGGAAGAGGTCACAAACAAGGCTAGTAGCTGCAGTGGTCTTAATAGTGTCCCCTCAAAATTCATGTCCACCCAGAAGCTCAGGATGTGACCTTATTTGGAAAGAGGGTCTTTGTGGTCATAATGAAGGTAAGCAGGGAGACGAGACTGTCCTGGACTAGGGTGGGCTCCGAATCCAGTGGGCGTGGCCTTATAAGAGACAGCAGAGGACACACAGAGGAGGCAGAGGTTGCAGAGGCGCAGCAGCAAGCCAAGGACACCAAGGTTTGCTGGCAACACCAGCAGCTGGGAGATGCCAGGAGGAGCCCCCCTGGAGCCTTCAGAGGCAAAGCACAAAGAAGAGAGTCTTACTGGTGTCGAGAATGAGACCTGCTCGCTCACCAAAGATGACGCCTCTGGGTGCTAGAACTGGCACAAAATTTTTAAGTGATTTGCTCTCAAGATTGCCTGGACTATTTTGAGAAAATTAGATGAGGACACTGTTGGGCAGGCTGGTGGTGAGAACAGAGGTCAGAGCTCAGGTATCCTGAAACCCTGACTGGACTTAAGTGGAGATATAGCCTTCTTCTTTGGCCTGTCTTTCCCTTGGTCTATTAGTCAAAAGGGAAGGATAGCTCCTAATCAGTGAATTCAGGAGAGAGGCATCATGACAAGGGAAATGGGACCAGAGATGCCTGCAAGGTCCGCCTGGGCCACAGTCTCACGGGGTATAAACCTGCAGTGTAACCACACGGGACCTTCGTGTACACACTGTCAAGGCAGGGATCCCGCTGCACCTCCAGGGCCTTCCAGAACTGAAACCTAGTGATGCAAGAGGCAAAATAATTTCAAATGCTCCTTCTGTCAACTTTTATAAAGTAGAAAGAAATTGGCCTTTTTGTCATCCAATTTATCCTCTTGGAAATATCCTTTCTTGAAAGAAAAGGAAGACGGAAGGAAGGAAGGGAAGGAGGGAGGGGCCATCTTCTCAAATGTCCATTCTATTCCCCACTGTGCCCTACCCCCACTGCCTTTAGACCTGAGTCCAGCTCTGGGCCTTGGACCTGCAGACAACTCAGCCCCGTGTGTCTGGGGTTCTAGCAGAGAACATCTGTGACTTTGTCCTCCTGTTGTATCTCTGTCTATTGCTGAAGAGCCACCAGAATGACAGCCTCTCAGAACCTGCCACCCAAAACCCCAGTGACTTGGAGCGGGGCAGGGCAGGCCCCACCCGCCACTGCACCTGGCCTGCTCAGCCTGCATTTACCACGCACGAAATATTCCGAGGACGAGGGCTCTGACTCAGCTTCCTACTCCAGCGACCCCATCTGGGTTTGCACTTGCAGTATGATGGACACCCTCTGCCTGAGAACAGATGGGCAGAGACCCCAGATGGGCAGAGACCCCAAATGGGCTGTGAAGTAGGTGCTAAAGTTTTACCCATTGTTTCCTCCTCCTCTCCCTATTCCAAGGTCTCTGGCCCCAGGTCACCATGCCACCAACCCACCATTCATTCCACCCAGGGAGCAGGACCCCTCCACGTGTGCGTGGGTGTGGGGTGAGAGGTGCAGCAAGGCTTGGTCTGCCGCCTATGGCCTGCCAAGCTGTCTGCTCCACCCCTGATGCCCACTCCTAACCTCCCTCCACTCTGGTTAACACCAGCTAAGACACAGGTCCTCCAGGCCCCTCAGGTTCTAGGAGGTTCTAGGAGGTTCTAGGAGCTGGAGCAACGGGCCAAGCTTGGGGCATTGTGAAGGCTGGTCTGTGCTGCCTCAGTGAGCTGAGGCCTTGCTAGGGACACAGGGTAGATTCCCATACGTGGCAGAAGTCCCTGCAGGGCGAAGGGAATTTGTCCAAGGAGTAGGAAGGAAACTTTGGGGACAGAGGACAGCAACAGAATACTATGAACTTGAATCACATAAGAACATTCAAAGACCAAAACCGTCCTCACGAGACCCTCCTGCTTTGGGGAAGGAGGTGCTAGAGGGGGCCCAGAACAGCCTTGGCAAGAGCTTGGGTCTGCGTGACTGCTGGAGAAGGCAGCCAGGGTGGACCAGGATGTCCCCAGGCTCTGTGCCCACAGCTCCTTCCATCTGGACGCCTTTCAGGTCAGAACCATGAAGAATGTGGGATGGGCCAGGGAGCCTTCCCGGGAGGGATTGGAAACACAGTGAATTCTCCATCTGAGCCCCCAGGGGTCTCTGCCCAGATGTTCTCTGCACCATGGGCAAGAGAGGCCACCTCTTGGAGGTTTTCTAAGGGCTGAGAGAGAGGCAGGGACAGAAAGTTTTCTATAAAACCTCTGCCGCCTGAGAAATAGCTGTAGGTGGAGCCCCAAGGTCACGAGGGAGAAGCCCAGGCTCTGCATCCCCTCGAGCTCATCAACTCCATGACCACCTGGGATAACAAAGCTTCCTGGTGGGGGGGTCTCAGATTATCTGCAGTGGAGAATTATGACCTAGGTAAAGTGGGACAGTAAGGAGGCACTGAGCACCTTAGCTCTTGTTCTTACGTCCTCAGGGCAGGACTTCCTCCTGAGAGAACTGAGCCAATGACAAACTCATCCATGCCAAGATATGAACGGGTGACCCCTGGCCATTCCCGGAAAACAGTGGGAGAGATGACAAGCCAAGCTCCTGGTGACTAAGAGCAGAGTAGAAGTGCCAGCATGGGGGCCCCGGCAGTAGTAAAGATAAATTTTAGCTTCTACACAAGTTTTGGAGAACTGGCTCTGGGTTTATTTATTTGGGTAAATTTTAACAGGCCTCCAAAGATGGATGGAAAAACAACAGAAGGTGATGTTGAACTTTTTGAAAGGTTATTGATGTTCCACAATGGCTGACATTTAAAAAGACAACACAAAACGCTGATGTGGAGCAACTGGAACTTACAGACATTGTTGGTAGAGGTATGACATGGTGCAACCATCCAGAAACAGGTCTGGAAATCGCTCAAAAAACTAAACATACACCCTGGACCCAACAATTTCAATCCTAGATATTTACCCAAGACAAATGAAAATATATGACTGCAAAAAAATTTGTTCATAGCATCTTTATGAATAGCCAAAACCTGTAAATAGCCCAAGTGCCAATTAACAGGAGAACGTAGAAACAAATGTGGTGTATTCTTAAAATGGAATACTACTCAGTAACAAAAAGAAATGAACTATTGATGCATCACAAACATGAGGAACAAATCACAAAAACATTATGCTGAATGTAAGATGCCAGATACAACCAAGTCCACACAATATGATTACATTTATATAAAGTTCTAGAATCTATGGTGAAAAAAATCAGAGCAGTGGTTGCTCCTGAGGAGTAAGGGGAGGTATTGCTTCCAAAAGGGCAGTGTGGCACTTTCTGGGTTTCTGGTGATGTTCTAAACCTTGAAGGAAGCTTATATGTCTGTCAAACTCGGTGAATACACACTTAGCATTTGTGCATCTCACTGTATCTAAATTTTACCACAAAAAACAAAAGGATTGTAAACAAATATTGAGCTCTAATGAATGACATGTGGTAAAATGTTTAGGGAAATGTATGGAGGTCTGCAATTTACTTCGAAATTCATTAACACTAGATACCGTGGGTTGATGGAGGAGAGACAAATAGGTGTGCAGATATGTGATAAAGCAAGTATAGCAAATGTTAATTGTGAACCTAGGATGTCTACTTTACTTTTATTCAACTTTTCTGTGTTTGAAAATTTTCCTAATACAACGTTTAGGATAAAAAATTTGGCTGCTAGGAAGTGCCTGTGCCTTCTGGTCAATGGCAAGGATCCCTGAGCACGGGGAGCTCTCACAGCTTACAAAAGACTCTCACTTCCTGCCCATGTGTTACTCTGTCGTTTTCACTGGGTACCTGTTAAGATCCCAGCAACTTGCTTGATGCTTTTATATGTGTGGCTTCATGAAATCCTTAAAACAAATCCCTGATGGCCAGGCACGGTGGCTCACACCTGTAATCCTAGCACCCTGGGAGGCCGAGGTGGGAGGATCGCTTGGGCCCAGGAGTTGGAGGTTGCAGTGAGCTACGATGACGCCACTGCACTCTACCCAGTGTGACAGAGCAAGGCTCTGTCTCAAAAACAAAAACAAAAACAAAAACCTCCCTGAGCTGAGAGGAAAAGGTGCTAATGCACTTGTTTCCTGATAGACGATGAGGATGCAAACCCATGTCATCTTATACCAGCTCCCCACCCTGCCTCAACAAGGACTCAGGTGCTTTTTACAGAAAACTGGACTCAGGGAGTGCCAGGTAACAAATTTCCTATTCACTGGAGAACTCCAGTGGCCACCAGAACCGGGAGGCACTGTGGTGACCTCTGAGCTGGTGACCTCTGGGGTGTGACCTCTGGGGTAGCCTCTGGAGCAGCCCAGCTCTGCCCCTTATTGGCTGGGTCACTTGAACAAGCTTCCTACACACTCTGCTCCTCATCTTCCTCTCCTGCAAGTGAAGACAAGTGTTCCAGAAATGTTCATTTTATCATCACTACCAAAGCACACTTAGGAAGGTGACACCACCTCCAAAGCCCCACATGAAAAAATCAAATGTGTGACCCGAGTCAGTTTTAGTTTAAGTATCTCCTATTAACCCATAAAGCATCCTGGACATTTTGCTGTTAAGTAGTAAGTGTAATAAACATTAAAAAGTTGGGGTTTTTAAACATAAAAGCCAGGCTAGAAATGTGCCTCATTGGTGGTCCTCAGCCTGCAGAGAAGCTCACCTGCGGGGGTGCACCTGGAACTCGGGTCAGGATGCTGCGGTCTGAACCTGCCGCTGGCAAGGGGCCTAGAATACAGCCAAGAGCAATCACACCATCGCCTGTCACTCTCCTTATCTGCTCTGCGCAGGCCCTCAGAGAGATAAAGTCACCCCACAAAAGGGCTTTGAGATCTGGGGTGACCAACATTGCACCAGGACAAAGAATTATTATTCAGTTATGGAAAGACAAGCTGATCACGTTGAAACCTGGTGACTGGGAGATTTAATTTAGCCGGTAAGTTCTCATTCCTTCAGAGTTAGGACAAAATTTATAATTCATTTTATGATCAAAGAGCATGGCCAGTAATCTGCCTTTAACAAAGAGCAGCATCTGAAACCAGGTTCAAGACCAGAGAACCAGGACTGCCTTCTAACTAACACAGACTTGAGACAGGCAGGGGCTGGATCATGTTGCCTCGTAGACTGCAGACCTGAAAACAGGTCACTGCGTCCACCTGTTCCCCGGAGGTCAGCCATGGAAGGATACCCGCCCAGGTGTATTTTGGGGGGGGATTTTGTTTGCTGATTGATGGAAGGGATTTGTGGATTCCAATTCTTTAAATAAAAGCAACTTTTATGCCCTTGGTTCTAGTTTTATACTTTACTAAAGATAGCGAAAATAATCCCTCCTTTCAATATCATTATGATCATGACAACTAAATGCAACATATGATCTTGGAGAGGACCCCGGGCTGGAACAAAATAGTTGTCAAGGGCATTATATTTGAATAAGGATGATGGATTAGAGACTAGGATGTAGCAATGTTAGTGTGCAAGAGAATGTCTCTGTTCTTAGCAACACACACCAAAGTGTTTAGGGGGAAGCGGCCTGATGTCTGCAACCTCTGTCCAAACAGTCCTCTCCCCAAAGTTTATATGTGTATGTGTGTACAAATACATACACACTACACACATACATACATATACATATACTATATGTACATACACACATATATTTACATACACACACATATACATGCACACAAATATACACACACACATATATGAAAAGATTCACACATGGACAGAATATACACACAGTATACACACAGATACTATACATGTAAGAAAAGATAAATACACAGAAAGGACGTTAAGCAAATGGGACAAAATGCTAACAATTAATGAATTGGTTGAAGGGTACAAGAATTTCTTTGTACTATTCTTACAAGTTTTTGCTAGGGCTAAAATTGTATACCACAATAAAAAACCTATGAATCATTATGATGACAATGCACTGCCTTAATCTTAGTAGAGTTGGCCTGGGGATGCCTGGCCTAAGGCTGCAAGAAGAGTAAAAGCACAAGCAGGGTGCCCTGGGACACGTCCGTGTAGTCTGTGAGAGTCCCCGGGCGTGTGTAACTTTAAACAGTGCTCACAAAGCCAAAGGCCTAACCCAGGCTTCATTGCCTGCTCCTCGCTAGGCTCTGTAGGAAACACTTCCTTCCTCGGAGACATCGGTGACCCACAAGCTGCACAGGGACGCGGCAGGCTACACACCTAGGGAACAGAGGGCCCAGAACTGGGGATGACACACCAAGAGTTCTTTCTCCAGGGCCTCTCCCAGAGCTCTTGGAGCCCACCTTGCTCTCCAGCCCAGACAGCCTCCTCCAAGTGGGGAACACCCAGTTCCAGGTCAACAAAATGCTCAGAGAGAAGCAGTGCCCTGGACCATGCAAACAGCAGCTTGCACCGAGTATCTGAGGGGAACATCCAGGCCAGGCCGGTCACATGGTTCTGAGCCCAGTACAGTCTGACCCCCCCTAAGCTACAGTCAGGTCTCCTGGATTGCACAGCTGAGAGCTGCCAGGGCCTGCACCAGGCCCCTATGACTTCTCCTCCAGAGACCCAAACTCTGAACCCAGCATCTTCTGAGCTCCTTCTCAGGCCCACAGAGTGAGGGGGAGTAGGCTCAAGCTGCACCCCTAAACGCAGGTGCAGCTGCCTCTTCCCAGTGTCAGAGTAGGCTGGGGACAGTTCACTGAGGGCCCCTTGGTCTGCAGGAAGCAGGGTCATCTCTGCCCGGTTCTCCAGGGCTCAGCCTCAACTTCGGCCTGAATCCATCACCAAGCTGCCCTTGATGTGCCAACAGGTGGGCAGCCCGCTCAGGGTGCCCCACTAGGTCTCCCTGTGAATGCACGGGCCCCACCCGCTCCCCACCCCATCCCATCCCCAGCTCTTCCCTTCAAGTTGGACCCTCGTGTCCACTTCCACGCACAGAGCCGCTGGTTCTGCCTGGGGACCCCAGGCGCTCTCCACGCTCTCTCTTCTTTTCGACTCTGATGGACCCTGTCCACACCTTCACAGATGATGAGTGAGCCTGGCTTTCCTCAGCTTCCTGCACGTACAAACCCACATTCCTACAAATACACACGTCCACGCTCATGCCAGAAAGGTTTCGGTACCTGCTGGATTGTCATAGTCATGAAGAAATGTCCCCAGCACCCAGGGTGGGCCCAGCACCATGCTAAGGAGAAAACGATGTCAGCAAGCTGGTTCTAGATGTCTCCTGGAGTCGAGGGAGGCTTTGGGCCTGGCTGTTCCAAGTGTGGTCCCTGGACCAGTGTCACCAGCATCACCTGGGAGCTTGAGGGTCAGGCTGACCCCTGGGCCCCGCCCCAGACTTACGGAATCTGCATGTGCATTTCTACAAGATCTCCGGGTGATTCTAGTGACCATTCATGGTTGAGAAAAGTTGGTTTAAGGTATGCTTGCTATGGAAAAGGAGAAAAAGAGGACATAAGCTTTAATCAAGGGTGTTAAGCCCAGGGAGCAATTAGAAGGTCAGACACAGGCTCCCAGTGCAAACTCCTACCTCCATCTGTCCCTGGCCTGGGACAAGCAGTTAATATGCCTGTCATAGAAGGGGTCAGTTAGATGCCCTTGGCAAGTGGGTCAGAGGAACCTGCTCACCGTTACTTTAGAAGAAAGAGAACAATTGATTGTTTTCCTGGACCCCCACAGGAAACAGCCCATTCCCTGTCCACCTGTGCGTTTGTATGGCTCCTGTTCCCCGTCCCTCCGCCTCCCACAGCCCGGCACCTTGTAGGCTAAAAACGTATCAGCACAGGAGCAATACACGTGCAGTCGTTCAGCCAAGGGGTACACTGTGGGGTCATAAATCTGCCCTTGGCGGCAGCCAGCCAGTGACCTCACACCTGGCCTTTGTGTCAGCTTTGCGGCAATGACCTAAATAAAGCCGGAGGGAGGCATTTCCTCCCGAGTGTCTCCAAGACAGGGCACATTACTCAGAAAATAAAATGTAGTGGTGATGACTTCAGAATCTTAAAATAAATTCCATTTGGCCAAAATAAACTTCCCAAGGTCTAACATGATAGCTTGATATTGTTTTGCTTACCCTCTAAATTCTCAGGTGTGCAGTGGGCATCTGTCCTACAGGTAAGAGAGGGTGAGAATTTCTCTCTCAAAGTAGAAACCTCCCAGCGGCACGGTCGCCCTGGATTTAGCTCAGTGAAGTCATCAAATTCCCTGCAGACATGGAAACCAGCGGTCCGCGCTGTTTGGACTAGAGATGCTCAAACCCAATTTCGGTTTCCCAGAATTCCTCCTCCCCCAGCACAGTCTCTGGGAAACCAAATATTTTTTCTCACTGAGACAGGTTTTGAATAAATACTGCCATTAAAGATTCCACTGTACTTCAGATAAACATGGGACAGTGAATTAGCAATGCCTAAATCCTGCCTTATTGTTTTGAAAACAAATTTTAAAGACTATGATCCCCCCCACACCCACCTTGGCACAAACCTAGTGAAATGGCCCATCTTTTTCCTTTGCATTTAGAGACACAGAGAAAGGACAAGAGTCATAGGTGGTGGTCCTTGCCCTGCAATGATGCTGCCACTAGGGAAGCAGGTGTTCCTTCTTGAGCCATCGCTTGTCTCTGGCAGGGAAGAGAGTGTGGGTGCTGAGCAGAAGTGCTGAATAACTACCTTGGCTGGCTGTGCTCAGCTTTAGGGGAAGGATCAGCAGAAAACTCATATGGTGCTGCTCTCAGACTTGCTGGACAGGAGGCCTCTGTACGGTTTAAGCAGAGGCAGATGTGGAGCCAGCAGTTCTGTGTAAGTAAGAGGGCTCCCATAGTGACCTGACGTCCCTGGCCAGGTCTGATGATGGTGATAATGGAGCCACCTCCAAATCCTTTGGGAAACAAGGGCAGTGCTGTCCCCTCCAAACCTCATGTTGAAATCTGATTCCCAATGCTGGAGTGGGTCACCTAATGGGAGGCAGACCCCTCATGCATAGATTAACACCCCCCTCGAGAGCGAGTGAGTTCTTGCTCTGTTAGTTCCCGAGAGAGCTGGTTGTTAAAAAGAGCCTGGTCCCTCCCCCGGCTTGCTCCCTCTCCTGCCACATGATCTCTGCCCACGCCAGCTCCCCTTCACCTTCCACCATGCGTGGACGTAGCCTGAGGCCCTCACCACTGCAGATGCCACATCTTGGACTTTCCAGCCATCAGAATCGTAAGCCAAATAAGCCTTTTTTCTTGATAACTTACCCAGTCTGAGACTTCCTTTGTAGCAACACAAAACAGACTCAGACAGGCAGGGATGGGGAATATTACCTAAATGTGATTACGTTCTACATAGAAAGCAAACACCTCTAACTCTCCCTGATGTTTCTTAGCTCACATATCAATTAGGTCCCCTACGCCCTCGTGGAAAGGACCATGTCTGATCCCTCAGGATGCCGGTGGTTGTGGTGTCTGTTTGGTCGTAAAGCTGTTAAAGGTGCCGCTCGCCTCCCCCGCCTCCCTGCCCACGCACACCTCCCTTGTGGGGGTGCTCCAGGGGGACAGTAGGTCATTGAGCCTAGGCCAGGTGTAGTTAGACGTGGGGAGCTACTGAGGAGGGGGGATTATATTCAAACCCGTCACCATTCCTCCTGCACCGTACTCTCTACCACTGACCCCAAGACTCACGAAGAGCTGGCTGCGTCTGAATCCCATCTCCAAGTCAAAACAAAGCTGCCTTTGAATCCTCTCAGACCTTCCACGTGTTCAGTCGCTCATGGTGCCTCAGGCTGTGTTTTGTGCCCCGATGGACACAGGGCATGTGGCCAACTACAAGAGGCCATTGGAACTTAGTTGTTCTAAATAAGAAGGAAGGGAAGGGACCTTCCCAAGATGGGCTCCGGTGGGGTGGGGGGTGGGGGGCAAGGCAGTAAAAACATGGTACCCAGGGCTCCCAACAATATTGAGGTGGGAAAATTCACAGTAATGTCCCTCCCACACACACCCCCCCCCAGGAGTCGTCTCCCCCAGGACAGCAGAGGCAAAGGGAGAAAAGGCAGCTGGCTCAGCACTGAGGGCCTGAGGACAGGGCAGGCAGGACTGAGGTCGGCTTCTGGGGGTGTTTCCTTCACTCCTCCCCAGCCACCTCCTGCTGCCCCACCCCAGCCAGTCCCCAAGGGGCAAGGCCAGGGCCCCAGAGGCTCAGGGAAGGTGGGGGAGGGGTCCTCATGGCCCAGCTCCCACCCCTCTGGTAGCACCAGCTAGTGCAGGCAGGGACAGGAGCTGAACGGAGCCAGAGGGGCCAATCTGGTGGGGCTGAGGCGGGGAAGATGCTCATGAGGACAAACAAAAGCCGGCGGCTGGGCCAGAGGAAGGTTCCAGGACTTGTTACCAAGAAGATCTCCCTCAAAGTTAGAAAAAGGGAAATAAGAGCACTACTATTTTATGCAATAGATTATCGACTTGTGAAGTCAGTTTCTTTGTTCCCCTCCCATCTTCACAGGCTGAGATATAAACAGGTACACAGAACTCCTGTGGTGCTGGGATTGGGGGATCCAGCTTCCGCAGAAACACCTCCAACGCTAGGAGGCGTTGCCAGCTGCCAAAAAACTATCCTGGGGGTCAAAGCCACAGTCACAGGGGTGCACAGGCGTTCCGAGGCTGGGAAGAGGAGCCCAGAAGACACCTGAGCCGAGGCAGGTGGGGTGGCAAGGAGCATGGAATGGGACACATAGGTGGGGTGGAAGCCCCTGCCAAGGGAATGAGTGACGCAGGACATTTTTGAGCCTTTAAAGAAATGCCAGTGGAGTCCAAGGTTACACGTGGCCCATGGTCAGTTGTCTGACAAGTGACACTATTGGCTCCCAGGGGCTGGACAAGAACTCACGGATGGAGCTGCGGCCAGGCCCGTGTGGCTACCTTCCCGTGCACCCACAGCTGTGCATGCACATGCAGAGGAGTCATTGTCACCAAACCCAGCCTGAGCCCGGGCGTGAGGCTCGCAAGGTCCAGGGGGTCCCAGCTCCATCACTTACCAGCTGGGTGACTGCCCTCAACTCCTCTCAGCCTCAGCACCCTCCTGCGTGAAATGAGGACAAGGAATAACACCCAGCTCGCAAGTTATTGTCAGCATCACACAGAACCATGGACATGAAAATACTTTGTAAAATGTAAAGTGCTTTTAGTTGCTGTTATTGTCATTGCTAATGTTGTTGGAAATACTCATTGATGGTATCAAAGTAGACACGGTGGCGACAGCCCATTGCCAGGAAGCCGGAGTTCGTCAGTGTTGGAGGGTGTCTGCAGCTCACACGTCTCCTCCCCACCCGCTGGGCAGAGACCAGCCCTTGTGCAGCTCACAGTCATCACACGCGGTTGCTACGACCCTGGTCTTCTGACTGTGAAACCACAGCACGTCAGAGCACCTGAGGGGAGGGATCTGTCTTGGAGGGGCCGGGGGTGGGAAGATGGTTCCAGAAGGGTAAACTGATGCTCTGGAATCTCATGCCGCTCTCTAGAATCTGCAGTCCTCAGGTCCTGCTGGGAGCTCCAGTGGGCTGAGCTCCTGCTCCTCAACGGGCAGCACAGAGCAGCCACTGGGGGCCCGTGGGACTGACCTGCAGCACATCAGAGCTGGCCAGGCAGGTCTGGACCATTGATAACTGTAACAGACAAAATATATTTAATTATGTCATGTTGGGCAACTTAGGTTGGATTCTGCTTTTGGCTGCAATTACATCACAAACCTGGAGCCTTGGAAGGAAGGCTGGCTTCAAACAGAGTCTCTGGCTGTGCTTGGCACTGGCCTGGGCCACGGCAAAGCATCTTCTTTCTGGACTCCCCCCTGCTATCCATTTAAAATATCTGAGCCCCATCACGTGCAAATTCCAGCCCCAGTCTGGAGAGCACGGATGCTTGTAGACACCCGCTTTCTGCCATCAGTATTTCTGTGCATCTCAGGTGTCGCCCTGCAGGGGAGACTAGCTGAACATCACGGAGGGAAGAGGCTGTCCAGGCAGGCAGGCGAGGGCACCATGCTGACCTCAGAGGCAGGCACAGCGAAGGCACCTCCACGGTGTGATTTGAAAGGCGTTAGGAAGATCACACCGCCCAAAATCCACCTCTGCTGGATTTATCCCCTCCTTCTCCTCAAACTTAATCAGCAGGATGGCAGTATGCAGCTACGTGTTGATTTTATAGGGCAAATTAATTTAGATACGAGTTTTTTAAATGTCACAGAAACCTAGCTCTGTTTTGTTTTTATCCAAAGATCACAGTAAATAAATTGAACTCTTCAAGACTCTATAAAATTTATCACACAGTGTTACTCCTAAGATAATATTTGCTCATTTTAAAAAATAATGTGCCTTATCAACTTTTCAACCAAATGGACATAACTGATCACAGCATAGAAGGAGAACTTTCCCAAATGCCTTTGTTTCATTTCCTCCCTCAGAAACCCAAAGACAAGAATCCGGCTGCAAACGGTTGACTTGGGGGTGATCCCAGGAAGCACAGTAAAGCAGGGAGGATGGGTACCCTAATGAGAGGGTCGTGCTGTGGGGAACGTCCCGTCGAGGGAGGAGGGGCCAAGGCATTTACCCTCCAACTCCAGGCCTTGTGGGTTAGGGTCACTCCCGGGACCTCACCTTACGGTCCTCCAGCCTGCCCTGTGAGCAGGACAAGAGCGGGAACATCCTCAGGAGAGAACGGGCAGAACCCCATGGAGTGCACCACGTACCCACCCGAGCAGCAAGGGACTCCTGGGGTGGGGGCTCAGGGGGACATGGCTGGGCACCACAGCCCCTAGCAGGATGAGTGATGGTTGGTTTCACCCTCTGCATACCAGAGGGCTTCCATCTGAGTGTGGGTTTAAAGACTTTGGGTGCTGCAAGCAGACATACCCGGATTCTCCGTAAAAGCCCGCCCTGGTCTCCCCCACCCCGTGAGAAGTGGGAAGGGAGCCCTTGAAATAGG
The DNA here is from genome assembly GCA_023783475.1 of Daubentonia madagascariensis. Classification (NCBI taxonomy): domain Eukaryota; kingdom Metazoa; phylum Chordata; class Mammalia; order Primates; family Daubentoniidae; genus Daubentonia; species Daubentonia madagascariensis. The sequence continues at coordinate 9,456,085 of JAKFHU010001482.1, read as the reverse complement.
GACACGTGGACTCTCACCCACCACAGCTCACTTCTCTGCCCTGGTTGTCCATTTTAGAGACTGGGGTCCCCTGGGACTCCGTCCCATGCCCCTCCATCACTGCCCGCCAGCTGCCCGTCCTGGGGAACTCTGAACCTCCCGTGTCCTTCTCCATGCAGCCTGGGCTCCCCCAGCCATCACTCGCCCATGCCGCTGCCTTCCCTGGCTCCAGACACACGCAGACACTTGCTGATGCCACTGCCTGCTTCGGTCCATGCTCGTCACACAAACTGATCTGTCCCTGGCCCAGCCCAGGGCCTGGCACAGAGGTGCCCCGTGAGCAGTTCGCAGGTGGATAAGTGAACAGACGAACGCTGTCCTTTCAAAGGTGTCTGGAATCCAGCGTCCTGCCCACGGCGAGCACACTTTCCCCTTCCTGCTGCATGCCTGTCCTCTCTCAGCCTAGATGTCACGCACTCACAGGTGCTTCCCCCAGCCTGCAACCACATGGCATGGGGAGCACCGAGTCCCCTCTCCTCCCAGCAGGCCACGGCCCCGATGCTCTGGAGTGGCTGCAGAAAGGAAGTGCAGGCACCTGGGGTCTCAGGAGGCAGTGGGGAGGGTCATGCTAGAGACAGGTAACAAGGGTGGGAGGATCCACCAGGACAAGTGGCCAGGAGAATGTGGGCTACAGCCAGCCCCGGTCACCTGGCCAGTGTTGGGCAAGACTAACCCTTCCACACAAATTGGGAAACTCCCTGGATAAGTGGCAAAAACAGAGTCAAAGAAGAAGCTTTGGAAAAAAAGACTGGGGCCTGTTGACACTGGGGGAAGGCCAGCGTCCACTAGAACTAGTAATTTTAGGATTTCTCACAGCTCCCTTCTTTATTAAACCTTGCCTGTTTTCCCGCCTTGGCCAAGAGTAAAACCCACGTATGTTTCCTATCACTGCTGTAACAAATTACACAAACTCAGTGGCTTGAAACAGCACATATTTATTACCTGCCATAGACTTGGTTTGTGTCCCCCCAAAAATTCACATGTTGAAATCCTAACCCCGAGGTGATGGTGTTAGGAGGTGGGGCCTTTGGGAGGGGACTAGGTGGTGAGGATGGAACCACCAAGAATGGGATTAGTGCCCTTATAGAAGGGACCCTAGAGAGACCCCTCGCCCCTTCTCCCAGGGGAGGACTCAGCTAGCAGGTCATCTATAAACCAGGAAGCCGCCCTCGCCAGACACCAACTCTGCAGGTGCCTTGACCTTGGACTTCCAGCCTCCAACTGTGAGGAATGAATGTCTGTTGTTTGTAAGTCACCCAGCCTGGGGTATTCCACTACAGCAGCCCAAATGGACTAACACATCACCTTGCAGTTCTGGATGTCAGAAGTCTACAATCAAGGTGTCAGCAGAGCTGTGTTCCTTCTGGAGGCTCCAGGGGAGAATTCATTGCCTTGCCTTTTCCAGCTTCCAGATTCCTGCGTTCCTTGTCCCTTCCTCCATCTCCAAGGCCCGCAGCCAGCATATTCCAGCCTCTCTCTGACCCTCCTGCCTCCCTCTTTCCCTGTAAGGACCCTTGTGATGACATTGGGCCCAGTGGATAATGCAGGAAAATCTCCCTGTCTCAAGAGCCTTCACTTAACCCCATCTGCAAAGTGCCTTTTGCCATATAAGGTTATTTGCATATGGACATCTGGGAGGGAGAGCGTTGCTCTGTCTACCATAGCCCTTGAGAATGAATGTCCGTGTCCTTGTTCCCAAGACAGCTGAGTATACAGAACAGTGGGAGCGTGAATCCAGCTCCAAGACTGGGAGCTTGAGGGGAGGTGGTGGGGACTCCAAGGGGAAGCGAGTCCTGACAGCCAGAGCCACAGGCCAGGGGGGCCAGGCAGGGATAGAGAGACGGCTCCATGCTCCATTGTTCAGCCGGCAGGTAGCCTGGGCCTACCTTGGAGACAGGCGGGATTTGGACAGCACGTTCTGGAAGGCCTTCTCCACCTGCAGGCCTTCGTCTTCCTGCTGTCACAGTGAAAGAAGTGACTTCCCAATTGATGAGAACTTAGAATCCCAACAGCTTCTAGACCTTTCAGACCTGTTTCCACTCTCTAAGATCCAGGGTACATGGCTCCAAACGGAGAGAGCAAGATTCGATCCGTGCAGAGAATTGCAGCAACTGACAAAGCTCACTGTTGGTTCCAGAAGATGAAACTGTCGGCACGTTGAGCCATGTTCCTAACCAACCTTGAAGCTGAAACATTGCACCTGTTTGTACTTCCGTCACGTGTTCATTCAGTTGAGCAGTAGTGACTCTGCAGGCACAGCTCAGACCTTTGATCGGCTCCCAGGGATTCGGGCCTCTTTCTTCTGCGCTGCTGCAAGGAAGAGCCGGTGCCATAGGCTGCTGTGGCTGCCTCTCCCGAGACTAAGGGACAGCACAAGAATTAACAGGGCAGGGCTCTGGCCACAAGTCCAGGAAAGCAGGAGGACCCCCAGGTGGACCTACAGGACCGTCACCCTCCCCGGTTGCCTCCACTTTTGCTTGTTTCTTGATTCTTTTTGTTTTAATGGCTTTGTTGGGATATAACTCACATGCCATACACGCAATTAAGTGTAAAATTCACTTTTTAGCATGGAGTTGTGCAACCAGCCCCACAATCAACTTTAGAACATTTTCATCACCCCAAAAAGAAGCCCCATACCCTTGGCTGTCACTTCCTTCATCCTCCCAGTACCCTCACCACCCTCAGCCCTAGGTGACCACTGATCCTCTGTCGCTGTGAATTTGCCTGTTCTGGACATGTCCTATCAGTGGCATCTCACAGTACCGGGTCCTTTGCTTCTGGCGTCTTTTACTTAGCATGGTGTTTCCTGGGTTCGCCCGTGTTAGAGCCTGTATCAGTACTTTATTGCTTTTCAGGTCTGAATGGTACTCTACCGTGTGGACATGCCACGCTTTGCTTTGCCATTCATCTGCTGACAGACACTTGGGTTTTTCCGTCCTCCTGCCTGTGTGTGCAGCCCCCGCTACCTGAGTTCTGCTTTCTCAACAAAAGAATTGGGTTTGGTTGCAGTGGAGAAAGCTCCTCTGCCCAACCAAAAACCAGCCTAAAGGTGCCACCATTGGTGCCTTCCATCTCCCTAGGGAGGAGCTGCAGGAGGCAACCTAGTTCCCCAGGGAGCACCCCAATGCTCTCATCTCTTGGAAACTGTGATCAGTGCCTGTTTTGCCTGCTGTCTGAGGACACGCATAGCCGCGGGAGTGGGGAGGCTGGTCCCGCCCCTGCGCTGACTGAACTGTGCCTCACACAAGTCCTGTGTGAGGACAGACCCCAGCTGGCTGGCCCCAAGGCCCCTGGGGTGAGTCCTCCAGCCCATGGCTTCCCCTAAGTGGGAAGACAGTGGCCGCCATGGCCCTCCACGGTGCCATGGCTGTTTAACTTAAACCAAGATGGGAAGGCTGTCATGTAATCATGCCAAGGAATTTGGCAATTTGTGAATGCTAGCACCTATAAATTCAAGAATCAGTTCTCATAACCCCTCATCAAAACATCATGTTTTACATTGCTGGGCACAATGTCCACACCCAGACACTATCATTACAAAATTCGTGGACCAAAACCTTTCTCTGCAGGATAATGTAAAATTCTTACCTGCGCTTTCTTTACTTAGACTGAATGCCACTGAGACCAATTTATTACTTCTTCTGCTCCCTCACTGGGAAACGAGTGGAATCCTACCTAACAACCCTGCAACCTCGGGTCCAGGGGTTGAAAGAAACATCGACAGGCAGAAGGAGAAACAACTAACTGTGTGCAAATTACAGGCCGTGACACACGTACACGCACATGCACACACGGCACTGACTTGTCTGTCTGGGCCACCAGAGGAGCCCGGGGTTATGAGCAGAGGAGGGGACAGTGGGCAGTGGGCCCTGGGAATGCCGGAGCAGGCGGTGAACTGGCCCAAGCAGATCATGGCCACGTGGAGGGTATTTCAGTGCCCACAGACAAAACCGCACAGGGAGAAACCAGGGCCAAATTAGCCAGAGGTTTGGAACTGAGGGAGGAAAGGTTCTGGTGATTGGAAAACACACCAGAAGGAAACAGCGACAAAACAGAGGGTAATTTAAATGAACCAGCAACTTCACCTGGATAAGAACACAGAAGGAGGGAAGGCCCTAAAGAAGGCAGAAAAGCCAAGTTCAGGAAATGTGGAATGTTACCAGAAGGGGAAAGAAAGCAGAGAAAGGGAAAAAGCCACAGGCAACTGCTAGAGTCTCTTCCGGGGGACAAACAGGTGATGGGCCTCAGCAGGTAGGGGAGTGCTCCCAAAGGGCACTGGAGAGAGGCAACACTGAGAATCTCTCAAAGAGATTCTGGGACTGCCTACCAAAGGATTGGCAGACAGAGGAAGAGGCGAGCTCAGGCAGCTTCAGATCTGACTCTGACTGTCCCCCCAGAAGAAACGGCAGGGCAGCCTCTGCATAGCACTCTGCAAGGCCACTGATGCTCTCATCTTCTGCCCACAGAGAGCCTGTGAGGGGCTGCTGTCACCCTGGGGTACTCATGAAGACCCTGCAGCCCAGAGCAAGGGTGTGCCAAAGGCTGCTGTCATTGAAAACTCTGTCATCCCCCAAGTCTCTAACTGCAGTCCCCGGCCCACAGCAACTTGAATTCTGGAGGCCAAAGCACTTGTGCCTTCAGCAAGTCTGGGCCCCTGGAAAGGGCAGGCTTCCTGGGCTGACAGTGGGGCCCTGACCCAGCATCCACCTGCCTGGCTGTGCCCTGTGTTGCCACCTGGCAGTGGCTCTCAGCCCGGGTGCACACTGGGATGGCTGGAGGCTCAACACTGCCCCAGAGGCAGGACCAGGTAGTCTAGGGTGCAGCCTGGCACCTGGGTTTTGGAAGGCTCCCCAGGCGACTCTGATCCACAGCCAAGATGAGACTGAGAACTGTGGCCAGTGGGTACCTTCTGTACGGCAGAGGGGTTCTGGGTTCTGGGTGTTGGTTGCTTGTTCAAGAGAATAGAGCAAGCAGACCAATGATAAGCTAGGCATAAAATTTTTAAAAATCTTTAAGTTCTTCAAACCTGTGACATCTAACCATTTGTGGAACTCTATGTTCTATGTTTTTAAAATGAGCTTTGAGCCAAAAGCCACATCTACAGTAGTGCAGGTAGGAACACAGGAGCGGAGCAGAGGTTGGGGTGAGCTGGGGTTCCCACCTCCCCCTCCATTTGGAGGCTACAGGCAGGCTCCCTCTGAGCCACCCGAGGAGGGCGTAGCCCCTGCCTACCGGCTATGGGAGCCGAGAGCTCTCCACTGAGCTTCCCACATGGGTCAGCAGCTGGACGAGCTGTGGGCCTGGTTCATTATGGACTGGACATGGGGGGGAATCCTGGGACAGCCAGAGATGGAGTCGGCCCCTCCCCAGAGATAAGCCTCAACCAGTGCAGGGACCACCCCCCACCCCGGCCCCGCACCACCAAAGAAAGACTAAGACCAAGGACTACCTCCGAGGACGTATCTCTTAAATTCCTGCCCCTGGGGCACGGGCCAGACCTGAGCAGCCTCTGGAAGCCACTGGATGGACCCAGCCCCTAGGTCCCTGCCACATCTGTAAGGATGTTAACCCCTATGTGAGCAGGAAGGTGAGCCCAGCCACACCTTGTCAGGTTGCTATTTAGAAACAGATCACCCCATTCAAGCACAAACACCTTCAATCAGCCAACAGCACTATTTCTGAGTGCCCCTGGCCTCCTCGCTCTGCCCCTGCTATCTGAGGGCACGAGGCCATTTGTGGCTGGACCAGGTTCCTCATTTTTGCCTGCATTGAGTCTCTGCTCTGTGGCCACAGGGAACAACACTGCTGCCCCTCGGGGTGTCTTTGGGGTCTCCTCAACCCACCCAGCCCCAACCCCAGCCTCGCATCTGCCTGGGGACGGGCGGTCCATGCTGAGGCCTGGACCCTGGGCTGCCAGGTCTACTGCCCCCCAGTTCTCACCTTTCCTTCACCCCACTTATTTTTCCAGTCTGCCAAGCTCCAAAGTCACTCATTTTACAGAGAAAACACATGAAAACACTAACATGGATTAAGACTGAGCTAAAGCCAAGGAAAAAAAACACACATGAAAGGAAAGGAGAAAGCTCACTGCATTCGCCAACAGCAGCTCTCCTTACGGCCTCAAACGGTACGTGGCTGCTGGATTTCACAAGCGCTTTCTCGGCGTGGCAAGTGCGGGGCTTCAGAGCTGCTGATAGAGGAGTGTATTCAGGGCTTTGCCTTCTATCATGGACTGAGAGGCGTAAATCTGGGAACAAGAAGGACATTTCATTTATCTGAGTGCACCAGACCCATGAAACTCAGTGGTTCTCACACCCTACAGGGCCAGAAAGGAGGGAGGTATTTCTAGACACCAAATGTACACTCACGTACTGTTTAAAAAATCTCTTTGGACTAAGATGCCTTCATCCATCTTGAACCATGGAAAATGTTAGGATTAGGTTCAGCTGAACATAGCAAAGTTTTGACTATAGTGGCTTAAACACAGAAAGGTTTCATTCTCACACATAAAACAAATCTGGCCTTTCAGGGCAGATATGGCAGCTTCGCGAAGCCGTAAGACCCCCAGACTGCTTCTGTTTTTCTGTTCTGCCACATGTGGCTTCCCTTCCTGTAGTCAATGCATGGAACAAGGTGGCTGCTGGAGCTCCAGCCACAACATTCATATTCCAGACAACAGAAAGAGAGGAGCAGAGGGATGGAAGAGAAGTGCCCCCTCCCTAAGATATGAGACTTCTTAGGATTCTCATATCACATTTCCATGGACATCTCTTTGGCAGAACATATGAGGGCCAAGGAAAACAAGAGGCTGGGAAAGGCTGTCTCTCATCTGGGCACATTGACTTCTCCAGATAAAACTGGAGCTCTATTGCCAAGAAGGAAAGGGAAGTGGAGGATGGATGTTGAGGGGGGCACCAGCAGTCTCTGCCACAGTATTTATTATCCTGTTCAAAAGGAAGTTTTTATAGGAAATCATTGAAATTCTTTTCCCTCATTTCCATGGTTCATACGCGAAGACAGTCGGAGTTGTAGTTGGTGATAGTGGCATTGTTTCCCAGATAGTCAAGGGTGTTGGTAAAAACAAGAGCAGTTTCTGCTTCCAGGGCCCCATCTGCTAACCCATCAGCAGTGACTGGGTATTTAGTAGCACTTACCAAGTGCATGCAACCTCCCACCTTGACCCTGGGCTTGGAGTTTGCAGCATTTGTAAGACTTTTAATTGAAATCAAACACCACGTCTGACTGTTTTACCCTTGTATTAATTGCTAGAGCTTCCATAACAAGACACCACAGACTGGGTGGCTTAAAATGGCAGACATTTATTTTCTCACAGTTCTGGGGGCTGGAAGTCTAAGACCAAGGCATCAGCAGGGTTGGTTTTCTCTGAGGCCTCTCCCCTGGGCTTACAGACAGCTGTCTTCTCCCTGTGTCCTCACAGGGTCTTTCCTCTGAGTATGTCTGTGCCCTAATCTCTGCTTTTGATAAAGACACCATTCCGATTGATTTAGGGCCCACCCTAATGACACCATTTAATTTAATTACCTCTTTAAAGACCCTGTCTCCAAATGTAGTGACATTTGGAGGTACTTGGGGTTAGGGATTTAACATATGAATTTTGGGGGCACATTTCAGCCTGTAATACCCTCAAAGCCTGCCTACTGCCACCATGCTCTATTTAAGACAATGTTACTAATTGAATGGAATTATGTTTCAATATTTCTGCAAAGCGTTTCTTCTATTCATCTCTATTTCACCAGAGCAGAGGAACATTAACATCTATTTCAAATGGTTGGTTCCCGGAAGTTGTAATGAACAGTTTCAATGCCTCAAAGGTGAATGTGTTACACTACCAGCTTTTATTGTTTCTGGAAAAACAAATGGACCAATTTTGGGGAATCTGTCATTTTCTTAGATGGATTCAGGAGCTCCCGTTTTGGACCACCTATCCTGCAATAAGCTCTCAAGGAAAGGGACAGCGGGTCTGGGGCAGTTTGACTAGCTCTTTTTGCATTTCTTATGCAAACCCAGCCCAGGGTGTAGCCCCCCAAACTGACAGGAATAGGGGCACAGCTAACCCCATGTGGGTCCTGGAGGCCTGAAATCAAAGGGCGACACAGAATCATGCAGCCGCTGTCTGCATCGTGAGTGTTGGGAAGGAAACAGACAGAAGCCATGTTGCAAGGTTAGGGAGCATGCTCTATGCTCCCACGACCTCGGTGACGGGTGGCACCAGGACCAGTGTCTGCAAAGAGATCCAGAGCTGGAGAAGGGCTGCAGAGGAAGAGCCAGCAACAGGACAGGGTCCTGCCCACTCCCGGACACTCAGCAGTCCGCCTCCTGACATCCAGTTCACCTTCCTGGGGAGCCCTGCCTGTGCCTCCTCCTGAGCGTTTCACCGCAGGGCAGGAGAGGACTTTCCCCATAGGACTGGAGGCAGGCAAAGGCGCTTTCCAGCTTTCCCACCCTGGGAGCCAGCAGCCCTGGTGTCTGAGTTCCGATTTTGGAGCTGCCCCGGCACCTGGGAGCTGAGCTCCTCATCTGGAAGGTGAGCGGATTGAACCGGAAGACGTTCCTTCCCATCTCTGAAGTCCTGTGACTTTTCACTGGGAACCACGAGGAATGTAGAGCTTGTGTTAGAGGAACTGACTTGCTAAGCAACTTTGCAGGGTGGTACCACAGTGCCCTCCTTCACACCCAACACCGCCCATCAAATACCCTGTCACTGCCCAGCCACAGCCACGGCCAAGACACACGGCTCCAGGCTCAATGTTATCCAGAGACATTGCAGTGCTTTGGCACTCCTCAGCCATCTGCAAATTGTTATTTAGTAAAATATGAGCTGTAAAAGGAGCGTTGGAGGAGTGTGCCTTTCCTTCTTTCTTCTTAAAATGAATACAAATTTACACATACTTTTTAAAAAAAACTTCCTTTATCTGTCTCAGTTTGGAAGAGACTAAGAAATTATGTGTGCCCCATGCTTTCTGGTTGATTAAAGAACAGCTTGACCTGAAAAATGGAAATTTTAAGGCACTTACAGGGCCTGGAAGGAAATGAGGAAGCAAATTCGAGCACAGAATAAAAATACCATCTGGGCTTCGGTGACAATGAGTAACACTGTTGGCTGTTCTGAGCTCAGACAATTATTATATGAAAAAGAACTTTTTTTAAAGCCTGTATGGCTAAAATGGTAAAAGATATTTAAGCATGAATAAAGAAACAAAAGTAATCCCAGCCCTCCTGCCTTGCACACCCTCGTGTACAGGGAGCCCATCACATCTGGAAACAGGTTGGTGTAGATGATGTCAGGGCATCTCTGGTCTGTACAAGCACAGGATGACATCAGCTGTGTCTCAGAGTCTACGGTCACCACACACCCAGCTACCTAAAGGGTGGAGAAGGGGAGAGGACAGGGAGAGGAAGGCTGTGATCCACATTCTACGTTCATTTCCTCAAAATATTTGAACTCTTAGCTCAAAACATTATGTGACAAAGGGGAATGCCCTTGTCTTAGTCCATTTACATGCTTTAACAGAATACTAAGGACTGAGTGGCTTATAAACAACATTGAGGGTTAAGGTTTCAACATATATATGATGCACATACCTCACACACACACATACACACACTGTTTTGTAAATATCAATTCTTTCCAATTTGGTCTGAGGTCTCTCTCTTGAGAGTGGCTATAAATTCTAGCCCTGCCCAGGAAAGAAGTTAGGTTGAGGTGTGTGGTCAGGTGAGACTCAGAGGAGGCAGCTCCGCAAGGCACAGGAAACAGCAGAAGGAGTTTACTCCTCACAGACCCAGGGAGAAGAGGGCAGCACCCCGCACAGGGCCCACAGGAAGGGGGAGCCATCAGGGACACAAGCACTCAACCAGCAGGGGATGGGGGTGGGGGGAGAGACACACAGAGAGAGAGACAGAGAGAAAGAGAGGGACCTGGTGGCCAGCATCTTTACTGGGGTCCGGGGCATTACCCAAACAGGTTTCCCCCAGGTGGGTTCAGAGCCAGCAGGCACGAGCTCCATGGGTCACTCTGGGACTAAGAGGGGGTCACTGTGCAGATCTGTGCAGTCCCTGTGGGGTGTGGGGAACCAGGGAGACGAGATAAGTAGGTGGCGTCCAGCTGTCCCATAGGAGTTGGGGAGGGGGGTCCCCAGGAGGGGGTAATGGGGGTCTGGACCAACCACCTGGAGGAACCAGGAGGAGGAGGACTGGAAACCGAGTCAGGGGTGGCTCAGCCCAGCTTCTGGTGACAGAGTCCAACTTCCATTCAAAGTGGATCCAAGGCAACATGAAATTGTAAGAATTTACTACACACCCAGAGACACACACTCAGACAGACACATTCTTGATGTCCTGATTCCTTCCTTACATCCTTAAACCTACATTAATGAGGCTGTCACCTCCGCCGCTCCATGAAAGCAAACCTCAAAGTCACCAAGGGCAGCGTGTTGCTAAATGCAGTGCTCAAGTCTCTGTCTGCCTCTTTCTTGACTCCTGGGCAATGGACACCATGGATCACGCCCACCTTCTAAAACACCTTTGTTTACTGGCCACTCCTGGCCTCTATGCCACCTTCCAGTGGATTTGGTAAAGTCTCTGCTGTGGGGAAATGCAGCTCCATGAGCATCTAGTGCATGAGCAAAGAGTTGCTCCCTTCACCTGGGGCCTTTATGCAGTGCACAGACTGCACAACAGTACAGGGTGATCTGCAGAGTTACAGGCCCAGGAGGGGGCCATTTGAGAGGGAGAGACTAGAGACACAGAACAGGGAACTAGAGCTGACCTCAGAAGAGGTAGACAGAAACAGGACACGGCTTGTGGAGGAAAGAATCAGAACGAGAAAGAGAGGGGCACCTCTTCCAGCCACCCAGGAGCTCTCTACTGATGTCTCCCCAAGAATCTGAGCCACTGCATATGTAAAAGCATGCTGGTATTTTGAGGAAATGTACACTGAAGTATGTAGGGGTCAGGGTCATGGTGAATGCTGCTGACCCTCAAATGATCCCAAATTGTGTACATGGGGTGTAGACAGAGACAGGAGGAGCAAAGTTGGACAGCATGTGGATTGGGGTGAAATGCAGATGGGCACCCTGTACTCTACCTGTGCCTGCAACATTGCTGTATGTTTGAAACGATTTCCATAAAAAAACCTCTCTTTAAAAAAAAAACCCTGAGCCCAGATGACACCGAGATAAAAGCCTGAAGAGCTACCACTGTGGCACTCTGGATGGACTGTGGTCGGGGCGTCCGGTTCTCCCGACACCCGGGGCTGTGCCAGCTCCAGCAGCGGGTCAGCTTCCCCTCATCCCTAGCGGACTGGGCACTCTCTGAGGAGCCTGGGTCCCCTGGAGTAGGGCCATGTGGCAGGGAGCACCGTGATGGACAGGACCCAGGAACGCCCACTTAGGAGGGAGTTGTGTGCAAGGAACAAAAGCCACACTGGGCAGGGCCAGCTGGAGCACTGCTGAATCAACACCTGGGAGAGTGGCTCTTGATGCCATGTCCCCAGATGCTGGGTACTCTGGCAAATGCCGGTCTGGAGGCCACAGCTGAGGCCTGGAGCTGACCTGAGCCCCCTTCCTCCCAGATCCCAGCTCGGACTCAGCTTGCTCAAGCCCAGCTGCAGGAAGAGGGAGGTGACCAGGCCAGGACTGCATCTCCTGACCTGACCAAGGAGGACAGCCTGGCTCTGCTCCCAAGGAAAGATCCAGAAGGTGGCAGGAGAGGGGTCTGGGCCCAGGGAGCAAGCCCAAGCAGCATGGGCTCCCCCCAGGAGCAGGCTCTAGGCTCCCACGCTGACCGCCAGGGCCTGGTATCCTGCCCTCTGGCAAACTGTGCCCAGGACCCACCAGAGCGGCAGTTCTTCCCCCGGGGGCTGGGCTTGAGGCAGGGACAGGAAGGGTGTGGGCACAGAGCTAATGTCCGAGGGACGGCACAGGAGGCAGAGGGCTGCCCTGCTGGCCCTGGCCCCTCACAATCACAATCGCCTCAGCTTGTCCCTATTCTGACAGCTCGGTGTTAAACATGGTTCCTAATAGACATAGTTTTCAAACCAGCGTTTTGTTTCAGGGTATACAAACATCATAGCATCCTCTGAGCTTTTCAGGGGAGCACAGCATGATTGCAGAAGCCTCCAGGGCCATGTGAGCACAAGAACTTTTGTTCTGCATTCTTTTTGATTTTGCCTCTTTGAGACGGATTTATTGAGATAAGATGCACATATGGTATAATTCATTCTTTTAGGTCTGTAGTGTTGACAAATGCAGCCAGTCATATTACCACCACCACAACCAAGACACAGAACATTCCCATCACTTCCAAAAGTTCCCTCTTGTCCCCTGGCTGTTGATCACCTCCCTCCACCCTCAGCACCCCTGATTTATGTCCCTACAGTTTTGTCTTTTCCAGAATGTCATATAAATCAGTTGTACAGTATGTAGCTTTTGGTGTCTGGCATCTTTTCACCTAGCATAATGCTTTTGAGAGCATCCATGTTCTTGTACCAGCAATTTTTTAATGCTGAGTAGTGTTCCGGTGTGGATACAGCACTATTTCCTCATCCAAGCACCAGTTGATGAACTTTTGGGTGGCTTCCTTTGGGTGATAAAACTGCTCTATGTTTTCTTTTCTCTTGCGTGAATATCTAGGAGTGAAACAGTTGGGTCATGGTATGTTTAATTGCATAAGAAGTTGCCAAACTATTGTCTAAAGTGGTGGTAGCCTTTTACATTGCCACCAGCGATGTATGAGAATTCCAGTTGCTCTACCTCCTTGTTGACATTCGATATTGTATTTTTAATTTAGTCATTCTAATAAGCGTGTAATGGTATCTCATTGTCATTTTAATTTGCATTTCCCTAATGACTAATGGTGTTGAGCATCTTTGCATGTGCTCATTTGCCACTGTTCAGCCCATTTTTACACCTGCTGCTAATGAGTGGTGCGGGTGGGGCATACGTGGGAGGCATCTCAACCTGCTGATACACTCATTTTCCTTCACACCACCTCTAACGATGTCCTGGAGGACCCTGGGGCTCTGCAGGACACAGTTTGATCACGGCCATTCAGTGAAGCCTTCTGAGGGTGAAAGATCCCAGCAGCCTGAGCGCACTGATCGGCTGTGCGGTCCAGCGACACTGTAGGGGTGTGAGGGTGAAATCAGTGAGACTGCACAGCTGGCACATTTAGAACCACCCACAACCTGCAGCCTGCCTGATGCTGGGCCCACAGGCCTGGCAAGATTTGGCTGGTCGTAACCAAGCTCTTACGGCAGTGAAGGCAACTGGAGCCTCGCTGGCAAGTGCTCCTGCAGGCGTGGGATGGGAAGAGCAGGGCTGGACACAAAGTGGATGGCAGCAGACCTCTGGAACCTCGTGCTGGGTGCCACCGCTAAGGCAGCATGCCACGCTGCTCCTTGGCTCCCGCCCACACGTGCCCTCTGCCACCCTCTGCTGAGCTCACAGTCTTCTCTGCACAGTTTGCACAGCCTCCCAACCTGAGCTTGCCATGACCCTCCCCCCAGGCTCCTCCCGAACCCTGCAGCCCATGGTCAGGTGCACCAGGCCAGCACTTCTCAACTTGAGGCAACTTTGCTTCCCACCCTGGGGACATCGGGTAGTGTCTGGAGTCATTTTGGGCTGTTGCGACGAGAAGCCAATGTCACTAGCATCTGGTGGGTCAGGGCCAGGAAGACTGCTCGACATCCTCCCGTGCACAAGACAGGCCACCCCACACAGCCAGGACTGATCCAGCCCGGATGTCAACAGGGTGTGAATCCTGCCGAGGTTGAGACTCAGATTCTCTCTAGGGGGGTGTTCAACCCAGGCCATCTTCTCACAGGGCACACGTCACTGGGCCAGCCAAGGGGGAGAGGGGGGGTGGGGGCTGGGTGCACAGGAAGTTGCAGAGACAAGTGTCCCCCCCAGCAAGGACGTGGGGAAGAGCAGGGAGAGTCGGGCATCTGGCTCCATGACGGGCATATCTAGGGTACCACTTCGTCATTAATCCTGTGGCCGTTCAGGATTAATGTGATTTTATCATTACTGTGATAAACTGTGACTTTATCATTACTTCCATGTTATTTTTATCTTCATCAGGGAAAAAAAATAACAAGGAAAAAGGCAAAGATCAAAGAAGAAGGCATGAATAACACAGGCCACGCTAATCTGCACACCAGCGAGAGCCAATACACGAAAGCGCTGATGAGGGCACAGTTGGATAACTGCCGCACGAAATGCAGCAAGTGCCTCCTGCCCTGTGTCACCACATCGCACTGAGAATGTGACCTCATTTGGGAATAGGGTCCTTGCAGATGTAATTAAGTTGAGGTGGTACTGGAGTAGGGTGGGCCCTAAATCCAGTGACTGCTGACCCTACAACAGGAGAGGATGCAGAGAAACACAGGAAGAAAGCCCCGTGAAGAGACCGGAGTGGTGCCGGCACGAGCCAAAGAACACCAAGCGTTGCCGCGACCACCAGAAGCTGGGAGAGGCAAGGAAGGGCCCTCCCCTAGCACATTCAGAGGCAGCGTGCCCCGTAAAATCCTGCACCTGGATTTTTGGTTTCCAAATTGTAAGAGCATAAATTCTGATATTTAAGCCACCCAGTTGTGACACTTTGTCACATCAGCCACAGGAAACTAATACAGACCCCATAGAAAAGGGCTGGAAACAAGGCCACCACTCCCATAGGGAACTGGGACGTTCTCGTCCCTTCCTGTGGAAGGTAAGAAGCATTATGGAAGTGCATGCAGGGAAAAGCACGGAACAAGTCAGTGCCCTAAAGAACAAGAACTAGTACTGACCCCATGGGGAAACTTGCATTCTCAAATGCAACACCTTTCGTGGTAACTAGTACTCTCGGGGTGTGTCCACCAGGCTGGGCCTCTGTCCATTGTCCACACACTTTACACTCATTAACTCAACCCTTCAACCACTCATGGAGAGATCAAGGCACAGAGAGGTTAAGTGACTCACTGGAGGTCACACAGATGGTCCCTGGCAGGATGCAACTTGATTTGAGCCCACAGCCTCTCTCTTAAGCACTAAGTGATATTGCCTATATTAGCTTCCTGGGGCTGCCATAACAAATCATCACAAACCAGGTGGCTTAGAACCACAGAAATGTATTCTTTCGAAGTTCTGGAGGCTAGACGTCCAAAATCGAGGTGTTGGCAGGACACTCCTCCCTCTGAAGCCTCTAGAGAACAGTTCCACTGTGTGTTTCCCAGCTTCTAGTGGGTGCCGCCATCCTTGGCACTCCTTGGCTTGCGGCAGCATCACTCCAATCTGTGCCCCTGTCTTCACGTGGCCTCTCCCTGTGCATCTGGGTGTCTCTAAGTCTCTCTCTTCTTATAAAGGCACCAGTCATTGGACTTAGGACCCACCCTAATCCAGTCTGGCTTCATTTTAACTTGATTACATCTTCAAAGACCTGCTTTCCAAATAAGGTCACGTTCAGGAGTACCAGGGTTAGGACTTTAACATATCTTTTGGGGACACAGTTCAACCCACCACAGAGCTCAGACCTGCCCCTGGGAATGCTGTGTCCTCAGGGGCGCTCCAGGCCACTCAAGGAGGCAGAAGCAGAACAGCGCTGGGGCTCCCTGAGGGCCAAGCTCCAGCCCACTCTTGAGGACCCAAGAAAGCCACCTGCGAGTAGTTTGGCACCGAGATCTCTGGCCCTGGGAAACAGCACACACACCTCTAAGCTGCTCCGGGGCCTTCTCTGGGTCTGGAGTTGTACCCGCCTCCATGAACGAAAATGCCTTTTGTACTTCTCTGTTTTCAAATTTCCAGGCCAGTAAGATCTGTGACCAGAACTTTGTAACTTTGTTTCACTGATCCCTTCCCTTTCCAGTTGTTTTTCAGAAATGGTAGACCCTCCTTGCAGCCATGAGATAACTACAAGGCCTTACACCTCCCAATTGTTCAGAGAAGTCAAGATAAGGAGCACCCACCACAGATCCTGCCCAAGGACCCGCCATGAAACCTACTCCCTATCACCTGCATGGGCACAAGGTCAAAAGGGTAACCAATATTACCCCCAAGTTCATTATAGTACTAAAATCTCTGTCCTGGGAGGGGCTTAGCTGCCATTTTTTGATCATGTGATTTATGCGCCCGTGTGATTTCTCACTGCGCTTGCGTGCCCTGCACTCCACCCCAAACATATGATGATGCTCACGCACTCATGCATTATTCATTCTACCTCCCGTTAAGTCAGGGAGACAGATCTGAGGCAGTCCTCCCACCTCCCGTTGCCTCCCTTTCTTCCTCGGCAATATTTATCTCAGTAATCAGCTTTCTGTGTGGCGAGCAACTGAGCCTAGGGAAAAAACCCTTTGCGGTTCACGAACAGAAGCGTCATTTCCGCAGCACACACGAGGACTTGAAAATGAGTCAGATGTGCTCAGGGGGGACGTGAATTCATTCATTCAACAATTCTTCGCTGGACACTGACACTTTGCCAGTCACCATGCAGAACCATAAAAATTCCAGTTCAGACGTGATTGTGACATGGTCATGTGTCTCCCACCTGTGCCCTCCTCCCAGCACGCCTCTCCTGCCTGGGCTCAGGCCCTGCCTGCTCTCGGCTGCCCCAGACATGTGGCCAGAGCATCTAACAACACACCCACCCCTGCCCAGCCCTGCCCACCTGGCCAGTAGCTTATGCCCGTCTCCCATGCTGAGTTCAAAGCTGTCCCACCCCAATCTGCACGCTGCATGCACCCCCATCTAGCCCCATCTTCCTCTCTGCCCTCCTCTCCCTCTGCCCCCCTTCCTTCTTCATCCCATGCCCACTCTCCATCAAGCACAAAGGGCCCCCACGTGCCAGGCACAGTGCTACACCCTGGGGCAGCAAACAGGAAAATTTCATGTTGCCTCAGATCCACTTTGAATGGAAGTTGGACTCTCACACCAGAAGCCGGGTTCAGCCACTCCCGACTCAGTTTCTAGTTCCCAGTTCCTCAAGGTGGTTGGCCCAGACACCTGCCTCGCACTACTGCCTCCTGGGGACCCCCTCCCCACCTCCTTACAGGATGGCTGGAGACAACCTGCTTGACTCATTCCACAGACCCCGCACCCCGCAGGGACCGCCCAGATCTGCCACAGTGACCCCTCTCAGTCACAGGTGACCCACGGAGCCCGTGCCTGCTGGCTCCAAACCCACCAATCAGAGCTTCCTGTGGGAAACCTACTTTGGGTAACACCCCAGGCCCCAGTGAAGGCTTTGGCCCCTGGGGCCCTCCCTCTCTGCCCTCATCGGCTGGTTGAGTGCACGTGTTCGTGACGGCTGGCCTGCAAGGCGTGCTGCCCTCTCCTCACGGCATCCGTAAGGAATAAAACTGCTTCTGCTGTTTCCTGTGCTTCGTGGAGCTGCCTCCTCTGAGTCTCCTCTGAGTCTCACTTCACCACACACCCAAACCTAACTTTCCTCTCTCCTAGACAGTGGCCGTCTTGGTAGGAATTAACTAGACACAATCAGACAGGAGCCACAGGGCGTCTGCCAATAAAAACATGCTCCCTGTGGGAGGGACACCTGGTCACTGTCAGATGCTTGGGCATTAGGCCGCCCACCAGAGTAAAGAAGTATCCGTGACAACTCACTATAAGCATCCACGACCACCTCCCCTCAGGACAGGGCTAGCCTCTATAGCTGCTCTCCAGAGGGAGACCCCAGGACCAAGTCAGAGGAAAATCACAACAGGAGGAAGCAGAGGGATGGTTGCCTGGCAACACCACCTCCTGCCCAGCCAGACCTACTGTGACCTAGCCTTCCCCTGACCTCCTACAGGGCTGCTGCACGTTGCCACTGTCATCAGCCCAACATAACATGCCAGCGTGGGGGTTTCACACAGCTCTGTCCATGGTCCCCTTTCTCCCAGTGGCCAAAGACCCTTAGAGGATCTATACCACCCCTTGACAAGCCAGCTCTGAATCCCAGGGTTCCAGAACCTGGCTCCTGCCTGCTTGTCCACTGCCCTGCCAAGCCACTGGGCTCTAAATTCCATCACCACCTGATTGCCTGGCCCCTGCTCTGTTACAGGTCTTGGCTTGGTGCTCTTATTCTCAGACTATGTCTTGCCTCAAACAGAGGCTGTCCCCAGACACAGGTGCACTCCCCAGGAGTGGCAGGTGAACAGCTACAGCCCCCACACATCCCTGATTTCCCAGGATACTTGTGACTTCACATATTCACCCTCCATTTTAAAAAGTCACCTTTCCCATGAAGTACTGGGTTTGGCATTCAAAGTGCATCTTCTGGACTGCTGTGTGCTCTGGGCAGCTGCCCAGCCAGACCACGGCAAGACTTGTGTTTGGAAAGCATAGTCACCAGAGTAACAATCCCTTCTTAGCATATGTGCAATATAATGAAATCCTGTCAGGCCTGTTTGGGAACGTTAATTCCAGAATTTTTTATCTTATTTTATTGTGGTAGGAACACATGAGATCTACCCTCTTAAAATTTTAAGTGTACAATACAGTGTCTTGTTGACCATGGGCACAATGTCCTAGGGCAGATCTCTAGAGCTTATTTATTCTGCTTAACTAAAACTTTATACCAGTTGATTGGCAGCTCTCCATTTCCCCTCCCCCCAGTCCCTGGCAACCACCATTCCACTCTTTGATTCTATGAATTGGACTATTTTAGTCACCTTGTGTAAGTGGAGTCATGCAGCATTTGTCCTTCTGTGACTGGCTTATTTCCCTGAGAATAATGTCCTCCAGATCTATCCATGTTGTTACGTATTGCAGAATTTCCTTCTTTTTTAAGGCTGAACAATATTCCATTGTGTATGTATATCACATTTTCTTTATCTGTTCATACATGCTGATGGACATTTAAGTTGATTCCTTATCTCGGCTATTGAGGATGATGCTGTGGTGAGCATGGGAGGGCAGACATCTCTTTGCGATCCTGATTTCAATTCTTTTGGATAAACACCCAGGATAGATTCATGCAGCAGAGTGGGTTCCACAGGCAGGAGTGGTAGAGCCAGGGGCGGGTTTCTAAGCAGAGCTAATCATCCCAACAGGGGCTTGAGGAAGGAATGTGGAAATTGAGGAAGCAGCTCTCTGAGGGTTGGGCTCTGGGTTACGCCTGGTTCCCCAGCCTGAAACCGGGAGTTGCCGCAGGCTCCTCCCTTCTCTCCCAATCCCAAATCCAGTGAGTCACAGGTCTGCCTGGGATGCTGGTGTCCAAGCATTACCACCGTCTTGCTCCAGGCGCTTTTAATTTCTCATTGCAAACACTGCAGGAGACCCTGGCTTCTTACCTCTTCCCTCTCCTTCCACCTTCCACAGAACACCCAGGCTCAAAATCTGAACCTGTCTCTCCTGATCGTAAAACCCCACACTGTGTCCTCATCACCCAACGGAAGTCCAGGCTTGGACACATGTACACAGAGGCCCCCCCACCTCCAGCCTCATCCCTCACCACTGCAGGGCTCCAGCTGGGCCCCAAACCTCCAGGTCCAGAGTGTACTCCAAGCCCCGCACCTTTGCCCACACCAGCCCTTGCATCTAGAACTCCCTTTCAGATCCCTGTTTGCTCCGTAAGTGTTCAGGGAGCACCTGTTATGTCCAGGCACTATTCCATGTGCCAGGGATACACCACGGAATTGAAATCTTGGTAGGGTGAATGTCAGTGAACAAATAGACAAAAATGCATCAGGAATTAGTAGGAGCTACGATGAGAGTAATTCAGGGGCAGGATGAGCCCTGAGTGCAGGAGTCAGACCTGAGACCAGGAAGGAGGATGCTCCAGCTGGAGCAAACAGCCCACACAAAGGCCCCCAAACAGGAAGGAATGCAGAGAACAGTGTGGCTGGAGAGGGAGAGCATGCACGGTGCGGGGTGGCCTGCCAGGCCTCCTGGGTCAGGGTCGCAGGCTGGACACCCTGGGAGCAGACACTTCCTGCAGGAGGCTAATGAGGACTTGCTGTGGGGCCCAACCCCTGTGCAAGGGAAGGAAGCAGGGTGAGGTGGAGGGGGAAGGTTAAGCTGGGATACAACCTCAATGGAAGTGGAGGCCAGCCCTGTGAGGGGTTCTGAAGATGACAAGACCCTTCAGAGCCACCCTGGGTTGGGGGCGGGGAAGGGCCTTCACACCCCCCAGCGGTCAGTCATCAGATGCTGACTTCTCCAGGATGAATCATGACCTTGGGCGAGCGCGCCCTCTTCATCCACCTCTGAGGGGCTGAGGCCACCTGCCAGCAACATCCCCAGCAGCTGGGGAACAAGTTCTTCATTCCTGAAGCCAAATCTGGGTGGCACATCCCTGCATCCACCCCACAACAGGGAAAGGTGTTTGCATTTTACTCCACGCATGACGAACAGCTGCTGGAAGCTTTTGAGAAGGGAAAGGACATGCTCTCACATTTGGACGAGGGCACGCGAAGAAGCTGGGAACAATCTATCCCAAGAGATGCTGGAGCCACAGACTCGGGTGGTTGGTGTGGAAAGGGGAAGATATGCAGAAATGTCCTGGAGGGAGCACAGACGGGCTTGCTGGTGAACTGCACAAGACAGATGGAGGAAGAGTCCAGAAGACTTCAGCTTTGGTTCTGGGGCAACGGAGAGGCGGCGGTGGCGCCACTGGCAGGAGACAGCAATGCAGTCTGGCCGAAAGTGGACAGGGTGACGGGTTCTAGAGGAAGGTGGAGGGCAGGAATTCCTTCTGGATGGTCAAGTTTAAGATGCTGTCTAGACTTCCAAGAAAAGATGCCGAGTGGTTGGATGAACTAATCTGGGATTCAGGAATGATGTCTAGCTGGGCGCAGTGGTACACACCTGTAGTCCCAGCTGCTCGGAAGACTGAGGCAGAAGGATTGCTTGAGCCCAGGAGTTCCAGACCATCTGGGGCAACACAGCAAGACCCTGTCTGAAAAAAACAGGGAATGAGGTCAAGACTAGACCTAAATTAGAATCAAAGGCAGATGTCTAGTATTTAAAACCAAGGGACAAAAGGAATGCAGCATGAAAAAACATAAGAGGGTCCAAAGGCCAGCAAAGGAAGTGGGTGGGGCATCCACAAGGCTGGAGGAACACCGAGTGGGGGTGCAGGAAAGGTGCCAGGTGAGGGCTTCTGTGTGAGAATGGCCAGCTGGGTCCAAGGCCCAGAGCCGATGAGTCTCTTCCAAATAAAGCACTTGGAGTGGCCCTTTTAGAACTCGATGCACATCTGCTCAGAAACCCCGTGACTCCTGTCTTGCTCAGAGTGAAGGCCGGTCAGTGGCCCCAGCCCCTGCCTGACCTGACTCCCTGTTGCCTCCTCTCCCCATCGCTCTCCTGTTACTCTCTCCTTCTGCGAGTCTTGGCGAGAATCTCTCTCTCCCTGAGGCCACCCTGACCACCTCACTTAAAAAGGTAGTCCTCCTGCTGCACTTTTTCTTATGGCACCTAGAACCTTCCGTGGTATTACTCATTCGTTTGCGTTTCTATTTATTGTCTTTCTCCCTCCACTAGAATGGAGACTCCACGAGGGCAGGGATCTCTGTTCTGCTTGCTAAAGTATCCTGGGGGCTAGAACTGCGCATGTCATGTGTGTGGGAGGTGCAGAAAAATGAATGATTAAGTGAATGGGCGAAGACAGACACGTGGCCACTGGCTGTCATCACACGGGGGTCACAGTGACCTTGACATGGTGCGACTGAGACAGGGCTGCACACAGCTTTACGGGGCACGTGGCACACCATGTTTAAAGTGTTGACCTCCTCCGCATGCCTGTGACCTACTGTGCTCCTTTGGGTTGGGCCTGAGCCTCCCATACCTCTGCACCCCCACGGCCAGCAGAGTGTGCCACCACCACCGGGCACATGCTCAATGCATGTTCGTCAAACGCATGAACAAAGCTGTTGGACGATCAGGAGTGACACATGTCACCTTTGCTCATAACCCACAAGCCACAACTGGTCACATGGTCTACCTAACGGCAAGGGGGAGGACAGGTGATTATCATGGCTGTCCTGGAGTGGGGGAGAAGACCAGAGAGAAGCACAGAGATTCTCAGCGACTTTCTATAAAGGAGAACCCCATTCAATGTGCAAATATCCCGGGAGCCCAGACCTGGGGCCAGGTGCACCCCTGCCTAGGACCTTTAAGTCAAGCTGAGAAATAGAGATGAAATAGGAACGGGCTGGTAAACCAACATTCCAACACAGTGCTTTAAGAGAGGCGTGTCCCAGGCACCGAGATGCTGGTGGGTGTTGCTGCAGTTGGGCGGATCAGAGAGGGAACTATTAAATAGTATACAAAGCAGCAGCACCCACCTGTGGCCTTTAAAAGACAGGCTCGGTTTTTCCAGCTCACCTGCCCTGGAGATAGGACAATGCTACACTCACACGTCAATGTGCCCCAAACAAAGGACAACAGTAAGGTGGGTCATATGCACTGTAAAATCCTTCTATGGAGTTAGTTTTTCTGTGTAAAATCATCCGAGTCATTAGTGTATTACAAAACTCTGA
Source organism: Daubentonia madagascariensis (assembly GCA_023783475.1). Taxonomy (NCBI): domain Eukaryota; kingdom Metazoa; phylum Chordata; class Mammalia; order Primates; family Daubentoniidae; genus Daubentonia; species Daubentonia madagascariensis. Next base: position 9,433,572 of record JAKFHU010001482.1, on the reverse strand, counting down.
AAGGTAATTTAGAATTTCTTGATTATTAGTGAATCTACATCCCCCCCACTGTCATAACTCTAGCCAACTTTTGGATCCTTCCTGTAATTCAGTAATGATTTCCACTACCAAAAATAGTCATGAGACTGTTACGTGAGCGAGCCTCGCGGTCAACTTGGTAAAGCCTTAGAGCAGCAGAGTTTCACTCAGCACTGCCGAGGGCATTCGTTCTGGTGCTGTGGGGCCTCTTTACTCTTCACTCGAGATGCCACAGTGACAAAGCAGCGCAGCTCTTCTGGACAGCTGGGACTGCCAGTAACCTCCTGCCAGGTCCTGCAGTGCATGTCATCCAGTGAAGTTCATTTATTTATGGTACGATTAATATCAACTCTCAGGCCTCAAGGAATTTTAGTTTCAATCAACAATCTTCACAATAGTTCAACTTTGCTTTGTGTTATTTTGTTTTTTATAATACATTCGATGACAAACCAGTGGTATAACTTTTGCTCATTTATGGTCTCTTTACATTTTTGTATGTATTTCATCCTAAAAACACTATCTGATCAATGCTACTCTGAAGGTTAGTTTACACCTGATAAAACAATCGATTATTTTTTGCTGTAGCATAATTGTCTTGGTGGCCACTAAGATTTTTTTTTTTTTTTGGTACCTGACTCAAGGATAGGCCACTGTACCAGCCACTAAAAGATGGTGAAAGCAAAAATGGTCCCTCCTTGCAGCACGGGGGGTGGGGTGGGGGGTGGAATTTTAGTTTTAACCCAGAATTCTGATGAGTCAACTTCTAGCCCAGGAAAAAGAGCACAGGACTTAAGTTAGGAATGGCTATTACACTGTAACAACAACATTGTCTAGTTGTTGTAGTAACAACATTGTCTTGATAACCATGCCATCATAATGAAATCAAATAATCACTCCAGTCCATCGATTGCAAGGGGACAACTAAATCTGAAAAGGAGATCAAATTTCATCACGGACACCCAAACATTGTTCACCCTTTCCACCCTATCACATGCTCAAATCATCTGATTTTTAAAATTTAGTTGATTTTTATAAGGCAAAATTCTTGGGAATATTTCCAAGGACTATTTGAAAATTCTAGACTCACCACAGTCAACAATATGTAAAATGAATTAAATATGCAGACTCTGCAAAACCTCAGATGACATCATTGTGGTTCTTGATCGTTGGTCTTCACCACCTCACAATTTTTGAAGTGTTGCAACACTGACAGTAATTGGTCTACCTCAGAAATAAATAAAGCATAAAAGGAGCCAAGCATCTATTTTTAGAAGTAACTTCACAGATATCAGAGAACCAGACAGTGCAGCAAATCAACTGAGTCACATTTAGAAGGGAGGAGGGGAGAGGAGAAAGGCTTCTCTCTAATGAGAAAACAGACTAAATCATTCGACCCAGTTTTTGTGAGAGTGCCTTGTCAACAAATTTCACGTATGGGTTCTATAATGTTTACTGAAGTCTAGTTCTAAAATTGATGTATTAATTCAAATTTGAGGGTAAATATTTATTAAGATGTTTAAATGTGTCAAGTTTATAGCATAAACATGCCAAATATAAAAATAAATTTTGGAAATAATTTAGTACAGTATGAACTTTTAAAATCAAATTTAAATGCACATTCATATTCTTTTCTCAATAAAGCGACTCATATTCTGGACCAGAGTCGACAAGGCTGACTTTTACCAAAAGTGAAGGAATAGAGCTCTAAAGTCTCCAAGATTTAAAAACAAAAACAAAAAGCAAACAAAAAACTAGTCATATGACTGTTTTTTAAAAAAATAGCTTTACGGTCAGATCATTTAGTCAGCATTTTTATCCATCTATTCATCATGTGCGCAGCAGCCCATGAAGTTTAATGTCCTCAGCTGCTCGAACACTGCAGTACAGAAACAACGCCACTGGCCTCCTAGGTGCACAGCCCGAGCTGCTGTTTGGAAAAGCCCACCCAGATGAACGCCCTCTGGTGAGTTCATCATTTCCTCCCACAACCTGATGTCTCAGCCTGTGAATCCAGAACAGCGATTGTCAGCTCCCCTGTGCCTACCCAGGAATCAGCATGGCCTTTGTCGAGGGCGAAGCTGGGTCCCCTTCATATGTGGCCACTGCATGGGGAGGGGGTTACTGATGGGTTCCAGAGCTCGTCTTCTTCAGGCCCCTGCCCAGGGAGCTCTATGCACTGCAAGGACAAGGGCCTGCCACCCCTGTCCCCAGGCTCAGGCCAGCGGTGTCTGGGTGCCTGGGGGAGACAGAACTGCCTCCCCTCCTGTGTGCTCCATAACCCTGAGCACACACGCGCCTCACAGCATTTACCGCTTGTGTCCATAGCTCCTGTCTACCCGAATGGGAACGATGAAGGCAGGAGAACACGAAAGGGACGGCAAAGAGATGGACCTGTTCCCGCTCCCACGTACCTCACTCTTCACAGAATAAATAGAATAATTCACTCATCAAACAGGTCTTGGAGTGTGAACGCCCTGCTTCCCACTCCCTGCCAGCTTGCTGCCAGCTGCACACACCTCGCTCCCTTCCCAAACGACGAACCAAAGCACGGGGCTTTGGATTCACCCCTTCCCATTCAGGAAAGCATAAGATAAAGGGCTGAGCAGTTAATACTCTCAGAGCAGCTGGATTTACTTGAAAGGTCATGGACGTTGCTGTCGGACGGCTCTAGCTCCCACGCCTCCACGTCCTGGCCTTTCCAGGCCTCACTTTCCTGGCGTGTAAAACGGTGACCATTACTCCTAAAGAGCAGGGTGGCAGTGCAGAGATTACAGGTGAGGACACATGGCAGACCCTCGTTATAGGGAGCTGTTATCCTCCATCCCAGCCCACAGCCCTGGGGATGTGGAATCCGTCTTTCTTTACCAAGGAGACCCCATGGTGCAGATTTCAAAGCAATTGTATCCTCATCTCCTTTCATGATAGCAACTTATGGAATAACACATAAGAAATTCCACCTAAACCCATCTTCTTATTGTAACACAAAGTTTATAATCAACTAGCCTGAATTACTACCATTGTTTTACACACACACACACACACACACACAGCCCTCTCCCAATCATGCTTAAGGCAAAAGAATTGCTAGAAACTGGTGTGGAGGCATATCCTTTGCTGAACTGGAGGGACCTTCAGGCTTCTGGTCTTTAAGGTGTTAAGAACAAAGATGGGAGAGGCACTTAGGCCCTTCAGAGAAAAGCACAATTAATACTTCTGGTTGGGGAGGTCCCTAAGCTTAGTACCCCTTTTCTTTTATGATAATGTTCAAAGACAGGGCTTCTCAATTATGAGAACCCAGAGGGATCGACACTTTACCTGACCCAACTTCCGTCATACTGAAAAGAGTGCCACGACCCTGGCGCCCTGGCTCTGACCCTGACTGAGCACTGAAGTGGCATTAACCATTCACACAGCAATCTAACATTTTATTACCTGCCTCAGTTTCCCCACTTCCCATTCCCTACTCTTTCCTGTTTTTTCTGGGTCACATACCTTTCAAAGACCTTCCCACATGCTACATGCATATAGGAATGCTGTCCTTATCTGTAGTAGACCAAATAATGACCCTTAAAGATGTCATGTCCTAATTCCCAAAACCTGTGATGTTACCTTACATGGAAAAAGGGTCTTTGCAAATGTGATTTAGTCAAAGATCATGAGATGGAGAGATTATCTTGGATTATTCAGGTGGGCCCTATATGCTTTCCCAAGTGTCCTGATAAGAAGGAGGCAGAGGGAGATTTGACAGAAGAGAGGCCGTGTGACCACAGAGCAGAGATGTGAGTGACGCAGACACAGCCCAGGAATGCCAGTAGCCACCAGAAGCTACAAGGGGCAAGGAATGGATTTTCTCCACATCCTCCAGAGGAAGCATGGCCCTGCTGACACCTTGATTTCAGCCCAGTGATACCGATTTTAGACTTCTGGCCTCCAGAACTGTGAAAGAATAAATTTCTGTTGTTTTAAGCCACCAAGTTTGTGGTAATTTGTTACAGCAGCCATAGGAAATGAATACTAATTTTTTAAAAGAGACAACCATCCAACCCACAGGTTGGGCGAATTTGGATATCCATATACATGTTCAAAATGGAAGGATGGTTAAGAGGATCACAGCTGATCAAAACTTCCCACTTCTGAATATGCAGCGGCGTGTGTTTTAAACTCCATAGAGGCTTCTCTCCCTCAATGTATGAAAGGGCAGTGTTTGGTACAAGAAATGCAAACAGAGTTATAGTACTACTAATACCACAGAATCGAGTACCATTGTAACAGTTTCTGAGGGAACTCTAGCCATCGGGAGCAGACGGCCCAGGACACAGCCCCAACAGCAGGCCCCAAACTCTGGGAATACGCAGGTTATTAGACATGGTCTCCGCACCAAAGGAGCACACAAACTCATGGAGACACTGGCTTTCAAGCAGCCGGGAACACATGGAATAGATGTTACAGTGGAGTAACTGAAGTGCACCGGGGGCAGCCTCGCTCCGACTGGAAAGGGAAATCAGATTTGCCATGAAGACTGGAAAAGGGCATCCCCGGCGTGGATGGCCAGAGCAGCTGGTGAAGGTGGGGGAGCAGAGTCCCCAGGACAGCACTCGGTAGCCTTGCCCGGCGCTGAGGCTGCGGATGACTGGGAGTCCACGGGAGGGAGGGGATTCAGCGGCAAAGCAAGTGGATCTGATTTGCATTTAGAAAGATGAATTTGACTAAAAACAGATTAGACTGGGAAGAGAAGGAAGAAAAACTGAAGCAGGAATTTGGCTGAGTGGCCACAGATTGGACAGAGATGCTGGAGGCCAGGAACACCAGAAGGAGGGCTGGTGAGGACAGATTTAAGGGGCCTTTAAGAGGAAGACTGACAGGACTTAGTAAAGGCTGAATGCAGAAATTCAGAAATAGCCATCAAGTTCCTGGCCTGGCTAACAAGGCAGATGGCCCTCTAGTCAAGTAGGACAGGGACAAGGAAGGAAGAACAGGTTTATGGAAAGACAGAAAGCCGATAGGAAGTTCAGCTCTGATCTTGCTGAGTGCATAGCTGTGGGTTATCCAGATGATGATGTCTAAGAAGGTGGCTCTTTAAATGATGTATAAATACAAGTGTATACGGTGCTAGAGATCCTGTTTGGGATGCTTCAGTGTATAGATAACACTCGATAAAAATATGCTAAGCTCCTACCATAGCCCAGGCGCTGCAGTAGGCATTGGGCAGGCCGAATGAACAAGCCTACTGGGGGCATGAGAGGGTACTGGCAGGCAAATCCAACAGCACCTACACAAGTGGTGTTAACAAAACATATGAGGTGCTATGGGAACACAGAGGTGAAGCTGAGGAGGTGCCACTCAGGGGCTGGGGTGAGGAGGTGATAAAATCCTGGGGGAAGTAACACCAGTTAACAAGGTGAAAGTACCAAGTTAAAACAGGTAGAGGGGGAGTAATAGAGGCAAAGGGCAACACACTTGAAGCCCAGAGGCAAGAGACAGAGCCAGACTTGTTTAGAGAAGGTGCGTGTGTCTGTGTGGGGTGGGGGAAGACAGGGGAGAGGTGGGCCAAGTCATCAGACTCTTCCAGGTTGGAGTATGAACTTTATTCTAAGAGCAATGGAGAGTCATTAAGCTTAAGCAAGGGAGTGGCATGATACCTTTTGCTTTTTAAAAACATCCCTTTGGCTGCAACATGAGGGTGGATTAAAACAGAAAAACCTAGAGACTGGGGGAGTAGTTAGGAAGCTGTTCAAGATGGGAAGAAGTGGTTACGTTATCAGAGAAACCCTCAGGAGGTAGGACAGACAGGACTTGGGGACAGGCCAAATGCCGAGGAGCAGAGGATAGCGCCCAGGTTCCTGGCTCAGGCAACAGAGCAAAAGTCCCAGGGATGGCTGAGACAGCACAGGGTGCGAGTGACAAGAGAGCCAAGGTCAGAACCCTCAGGAAACCCAGTGTGAGCACCAGCAGGGGCAGAAGAGCCAACACAGGAAGCCAAGAGGTGGAAAATCAGGGAACAGGGAACGAGGCGAAACGAACCAGTCAGTGTCGAAGAAGAAATTGGTAGTGTCACAAATCAAAGAGGTCAACTCAAACACTGAAGGGTTTGTGCTGGATCTGGCAATTGGGTCAGTTTCAGTGAAATGGTGGGGGCAGAACCTGATCACATGGTCCAAAGCGGAGACACCAACGTGTATCCTCCTGACGAAGCTTGGAAAAAAACCCAGCTAAGCAGGTAGCTAGAAAGGGATATTTGGTGAAGGAAGCCTGCTTTCCGCATATGGTGTAGGAAAGTGAGAGCCAGAAAACCCGGCTTGTAGCAATGGCTCTGGCTATGCAGCTCCTGCGGGTTTTCTCGTCTGCAAAACAGGGTGAGCAGCACACGCTCACCCAGGCTAATCACAGGGGATCCTCAAACTCAGGGCCCTCTGAAAGATTTATGATCACTGTTGCCTCCCGCCGAAAGTACAGAGCCACTCTGTGCTTTCCCACCATACAGTTCAAAACACAAAGGCATTCTTTAAAGTTTTTAAATAGTTGTAGGAGAAAGTTTTTAGGTGCAAGATTCTTTAAGACCGAGTCCTCTTAAAACAAGTCAAACGACTGACGGTAGAGCCGCTAATCTGGGAACAAGTTTTTAATCATCAACCTAACGCAAGATTATTTCTTCCACATATTCTCCAGACATTTCATAAACTATTTTACCTAGGGTCATGTGCATGAATTCAATCTTCAAAAATTCAATTTACTTGAAAATTAACAGACACTTGAAAATTATTAAAGCTGATTTGAAATTCAGGAATTTTCAAATGTCTGTTCTAGGATGACCACTTCAGAAGGCCATCTCCGTCCGATCGGTCGTCCCAGGCTTTGGGGAACGCGTCACGATGTTCTACTTCGCTGGTCGGAACCAGAGCAGCTTTGTTTCAAGTTGGCATTTACAGTGTGGCATTTCTGATCTAATTTCCCGGTTGTGATGGAAAGGGGAGCGAGTTTTCTCCTCGTTTCCATCACGATGGGGGTTGCCACATTCATGCGAGGAAACCACCCAGCGCCTCGGAGACACCCGGCGAGAACCGGGGTTCCGGGAAACGAGCCGGCCGCCCCGGCACCCTCCGGCGGCGGGACCTCGGCCCGTCCTCGCCGCGCGTCCTCGCCAGCAGGCCGGGTCGGGGGGAAAAAACCCCGCGACGGCCCGCGCTCCGCGGCCCCGGCCCCGCCTCGCCACCGCGGGAAGCTGCGCCGCGCTCGGGCCGCCGACGCCACGGTCCTCGGCGCGGGGGCCTCGCCTGCCCGGCCCTGGGGCGCCGCAACGCGTCCGGGCTCCGCGGGGTCGTCCGCCGCGATGCACCCGCGCCGCCGCGGAGGCCGGAACTCGAGCGGGACCGCGGGGACCGCCGCGACGACCTCCGGAGCGCCGGGGCCCGGTCCGGCGGCAGAGCCCACTGGGGACCGCTGCGCCTCCCCGCCCCGGCGCCCGGCCCGGCCCGGCAGCCTCCCCTCAGGGCGGCCACGGGCTCCGCTCCGGGACCCAGGGCGCCCGCCGCTCCGCGCGGCTCCCGGCAGGCCCGCCCTCCCCGGCCCCCAGCGCCGCGCGCCTCCCTCGCCCCGCCCCCCGACGCCCGGCGGCCAATCAGAGCGCCGCGCACGTGACGAGCGCTGCCTGCGATGACCTCATCCCTGGTGTGGGATGACGTCAAATTCAAGATGGATGGAATCACAGCGGCAGCGGCGGCTGCGGCGTGCGCGAGCCGAGTGTGAGCGGAAAGGGGCCCAGCGTCTGCCTCGGGGCTGAAGACCGGTGAGTAACTGTCACGCCCCTCGCCCTGGGAGAAGTGCGGGGCCCTGTGGGAAACCACAGCCTCCCCGCAAATCGCGGCCTTTCCTGACGTAACTCTGAGGTGATTTCTCTCCTCTTTTTTCTCTCCACCAGCCGGTTGCGGGCTCCGGGCGCTTCTGCGCTTGCGCCGGGCCGTGGCTCTCACCGAGCATGCCCCGGGCTCCCACGTAGCCGCTTGTGCCTTCGCACTGCGCATGCCCCGTGCCCGCACTTGGTCTCGCCCTCGCCACTGCGCATGCTCAGTTCCCTCACTGGCTTCGCTCCGCGCTGCGGCCGGGCTGCCCCGGCGTAGCGGACGCGCCTGCCCGGGCGCGCAGCGGTTGAAGCGCCCGGCGGTGGAGGGCGCGCGCTCCCGCTCCGGGCAGGTGTGGGCTCGGGCGCTGGCTCGGGCCGCGAGGGCGCGCGGGAGCCGGTGGGCGGCCGTGGGGACCCCGCACCTGCGGCGGCGGTCGCCCCCACCGCCGCCCTGCTGCCCCGAGGCCGGAGCGTGGCCGCCCGGCGCCCCGCCCGCGGCGTCTGGACCTCGCGGCGCGTCCGTCTCCCCGCGGAGCCCCTGAAGACCCCGGCTCTGACGGCGCCGCCGGCCCGCAGCGCCCTCCGGGGGCCGCAGCGCTCCGCTCGGCCCTTGACTGTGTCCCCGCCCGAGACTGACGCCGCCTGCGTCCGAGATGTGCGGCTGAGGCGTCGGGAAGGGAGCGGTCCAGACGCAGCCCGTGGCGCCGGCCGTAGAGACGCCGGCTGCAGCCCCGCGTGATCTTTTCACGGCCCTTGTGGGACACGTTCAGTAGTCCGTGCACAAAAGACCGCGCCTTGCACGCGTGCGGCTGCCCCGCGGCCCGGGAGCATGCCGCCTGGGCAGCGCGTTTGGAGGCGGGGTGTCCGTAGACAGGTACTCCCGTGGGTCGCCTGAGGGGCCGTGAGGGACGGTCAGCCCGGCCCGCACCGCTGGGAGCCTCTGTGCGGAGCCTCGGCGCTGCTGCCCCTGGCGCCCAGGGCGTCTGCTGCCGCAGCGTGGCGCCGCGGTGGCTCGCGAGGGTGGCCCGAGTCGTCAGTTGAGGGGCTTACGTTATGTCCTCCATGCCTTGTTTAAGAAGACAAAGTGGGTTTATCCACTGTAGAAAGAGCTCTCCTTGCAAATTATTTTTTAAAACTTTCCCTCCGGTGCTTGAAGAAATAAATCTCTCATCCATCTCTAATGACTAATAGTCATTAAGTTTAAATTTAAGCACCCCTAAATATTGACATTAAAAATAAAGTAGAAATTTGAGGCGTTGGTCTGCTTAAAAGTAACTTTTTGTTTATCTCGTTCTTACTTTCTAACGCTATTGGAAGTATAGTGTGCTTCATTCTGTGGAAGCGGAAGTTGAAGGAGATACAACCCCTGCCCCTGAGGAACTGACAGTGTTCCATCGCAGGGAATATTAGATGTGCACATTGGTAAGAAAAAATTAAAATAACAAAAGAGGGGTTAAGTTATTAAGGAAGACTCTGGATGGGAAGGAGATAACTGAAGGGACAATTTTAGTTGTCCCCAAAGCCAGTGGGTATGGGGAGAAGAGATTCTAGAGGTAGGTTTGATAGGTCACTGATTGGCTGTTAAGGAAAGATAAGAGGTTTCTGGTTTGGGAGGCCAAGTAGCTGGCAGCACACCAAACTAGGGAATATGTGAGGACAAGCAGATGTGGGGGTGGGGACAAGAGGGTGTGGATCATAAGTGCCATGCTGGCCAGGTGGGATATCCTGCGATGGAACTGTTCAGCAGGCACCTGAGAGCCTGTAGTCTCAATAAATCTAAGCAGAGATAAAGATTGGGGAATCATTGTCCAGTAGTGATTAAAGCTACAAGATATCATAGAAAATGCAAAGAAAACTGCCACATGCTGGTCTTTGTAACAGATGCTGGAGAAATAAAAGTGAGCAAGTCCAGATCTTAAACCTGAAGTTGGATGATTTCTCCCTTTGCCCAGTAGATACCTGCCAGGCCTTGTGCTCGGCGTTAGGGTTACACAGATGAAAACAAGGGCTCTTCTTTCTAGGGAGTCTCATGAGGGAGACAGGTATAAAAGCAGATCAGTTGACATAGTTGTGGTGTTATTACAGAGAGATGAAATAGTGTAGTAGCTTAGATGACTGAGCTGCTGGCAGGGATAAATTGCAAAAGCTTTATAGAGGCAGTGACATTTCAACTGGATCTTTCTATAGAAGTTAGCCAAGTAAAGGAGAAGTAAGACAGATATTTTAGGTGGCAGAAACTGGATGTGCAGGTTTGTAGGGTGGATGGTAAGGAGTGTCTGGTAAGGGTATAGAGATGAATTGTAAACGGAGGGTGAAGTTTTGTATGCCAGCCTACAGTTTGAATTTTCTTTAGGAAGTAATGGAAAAATCAATAAGAGTATTCTAAAACAGGACAGTGGTGTGATCAGCTTTACTTTAGAAAAACAAAACGTGTGATTTTCACTCTTGCATTTAATTGGGGTGCAGACTACAGAGAAATCAACAAATACTTATTGTTGTGCAAGGTGCCATGCTGGGCACTGTGAAGAGTGCCAGGAGATACTGCGTAGACATCAGCCCTTAAATAGCTTGTGGTCCTGTTGGGGAGACGCAAATGACTGACAATATAAGTCAAAGAATAAACACTACATAAACGGTGTTGGTTCTGCATAATACACAAGTTGAAAGGTGGTGTTTGCTCATTAACTAAAGTAGTCAAGGAAGGTGTATTAGTTTGCTTGGGTTGCTATAACTAAGCACGGCAGACTGGGTGGCTTAAACAACAGAAATTTCTTTTCTCACAGTTCTAGAGACTAGAAATCCAAGATCAAGGTGTCGGCAGGGTTGATTTATTCTGAGGCCTCTCCTTGGCTTGCCGATGGCTGTCTTCTTCACATGGTCCTTCCTCTGTGCTCGTCTTTGTCCTAACCTTCCTCTTACAAGGACACCAGTTATATTGGATTAGGGCCCACCCTAAAGACCTACCTTATTTTAACTTAATTACCTCTTCAGAGACCTTATCTCCAAATACAATTACATTCTGATGTGCTGAGGGTTAGGACTTCGACATATAAATGTGGGAGGGGTGAGGGGAGAAACAGTTCAGCCCATAACAGGTTTCTTGGAGGAGTTGGAATTCGAGCTGGGTGTTGAAAGGTGATTAATGTTCATATGAGTGGTGTGCTGGGCAGGGGGTTAGATGAGTTCTAGGACATTCCAGATTGGGTAATGGAAGAAGTATGATGTACAGGTTGTGTCTCAGAAGCAGTATCTGAGGCAGGGAGTTGTCACAAGGGGATAACTAAGGGAAAGAAAATTTAAAACATTGTTAGAAATCAGATTTTATAGAGCCTTGGAGTTCATGTTTTCGAAATTCTATGTTTTAGCCTTACGGAGAACCACTGTATTTATTTTGTTTTTAAACAGGATCAAGGCTGGCTCTTTTCATTCGGGTCTCAGGCTTCAACTAAAATGTTACATCAAGGCATTTTCCGACCATCCTCTCTAAGTACTGCACCCATCTGTAGGCCCCTGTTTATTTCCATCATAGCACTTAGCACAATCTGAAGTTATCTTTTTTATTTGTTTCCTTTGTATATCATCTGATTTACCTCAGCACCGCTATATTTCAGATAAATCTAACCATGCCTTGTACGTAACAGACATTTAATAAATGAGTTAATAATAGTAATAGTTAATGTGTATGTTGGATGAATGATCAAAGCTTTGTTTTAGGAAGCTCAGTCTAGCGGTGGTATTTTACAGGATGGGTTTGCGAGGCATGACAGGAAGAGTGACTACTACATGGAAGTATATTAGGGTTCTTTAATAAGAACAGAAACTGACTGGCTTGAATAGAAAAAGAAATTTATTGTAAAGATACAGGGTTGCTCTTGGATTTTAAGGGAAAGCAAAAAAAAAATTGTACCAGGAAGGACAAAAACCAGGAATCTATGTAGCAGGCACTAGCAGGTTGCATTTTCAGGCCTCTGCTGAGATAAATCAGCTCCATTCATTTACTGCCTTTGTTATTCTTCTGAGGACCCATATTCCAGGGACAAAGTTTCTGATTGACTTGGCTTTGGTTGTGTGCCTGTGCCTACCCCAGAGCTAGGGAAGAGCAGCACATCAGGCTGTACTTGGTGGGACAAGGCAGAATCTTCCAAAGCAAAATCCTGGAGCAATTACCAGGGGGAGGTATGGCTACTGGGTTGCCAGGACAAAACAGCAGAGGCTGTGACCAGAGATGACTCTGCTAAGGTGCAAATTAAGAGCCTGAACTATGTTAGAGTAGAATCATTCAGCTCCATACGGCAGAGAACTCATGGTTAAACCAAAATTAAACTATCTCTTCCTCTCCCCCTCTCCCCCTCTCCCCCTCTCCCCCCTCTCCCCCTCTCCCCCCTCTCCCCCTCTCCTCCCCCCCCCCCACTGAAAATGTAATGAGATGGAATACCAGGTAGTAACGTGACTCCTCTTGAAAGATAGGATAAGCTAGTTTGGCTTTGAAATCTGAGGAGGTTTAGATAATTTGTGGATGTCTGTATTGTCACAAAGTGGGCAGTGATAGGACTGAAACTCAGAGCCAACTTCCTATCACCATCTAATAGTAAAATCAATGGAGAGCAGTAGGGCTAAATCCTGAGATGAGGGTGTGGGGATGAGCTCTGCGTGTGTTTATATTCCAAAGCCAAATGCAGATGCTTTGGATTTTTAGCTAGGTGTTTGCCTTGTGTTACAGACATTCTCTCTTTTTTCCAGTATCGTGGTCAGGACTATATAAGCAATCTCCAACATTCCAAAGGACCAGTGTTCCCAGAGTTCAATTTTAGGTTAATGTTTTGGACATAAGGAGACATTTTCCTGAGGAGCTGGTATAACAGTTTTGTGGACTATTCTGGAGCCAACTTAATTTATAATATACCTTAGCTGTGATACCAGTCTGAGCTTTAGTCTCTAAAACTTGAAAGTAGGTGAGATTATTTTGATCCCTTTCCTGGCTCCTCATTCACCTCCTGGTGCCCTTCTGAGTGCCGAGTTGTGCTTTGCTTTCTTCTGCTTCTGTCACCAGAATGCTCTATATTCCAAAATTGCCTGCCATCCCTGTATCCCTCAAAAATCTTAATTTCCTGCAACTGATCTAACATTGGGATAAAGAGAAAAGTATTTGCATTAATTAATTTGATATTAATTTATTAATTTATTAATTTAAGATATGAGTTCCTCCCAACTCCCTTTGCATTTATTATCTGAGGAATTTGAGGTGATGGTATGAAATAATTTTCTGGAATCCAGTTATGAAGGGCTTTGTAGCCATTCCAGGGAATTGGAACTTGAGGCCACGGCAAGCCATTGGTAGTTTTTAAGCCACGGCAAGATCAGATGAGCATTTCTGAAAAGTGTCTGTAGTAGAAATGTGAAGAATGGAACCTTTAGTATTACAGGTTGAATATCCTTTAACTGAAATGCTTGGGACCAGAAGCGTTTCAGTTTGAGATTGTTTTGGATTTTGGAGTATTTGCTTTATACTTACCAGTTCAACATCCCTAAACCAAAAATCAGAAATGTTCCAATGAGCATTCCCTTTGAGCGTCATGTCAGCACTCAAAATATTTTGGATTTTGGAGTATTTCAGATTTCAGACTCTTCGGATTAGGGATACTCAACCTGTATTGTAAGCATCAAGTGAGTGACAAGTCCCATGCCTTCCCTGGCGTCCCCACTATTAACTCATCCACCCTCCCACCCCCTGGCCAAGTTGATTGCTTCCTGGTGTTAGTATTCCAATAGCACCGTCTACATCCTTTGTCTGACTCTTGTCTGTCCTCCCACGGGAATATGAGCTGCTGGGAAACAGGAAGCTTCCAACTTACTCCTCTTCCCATCTCCAGCACCTCTTGTGATCTGTGGTGTCTGGCAGGCCCCACAAGCATTTATGAGAGGAAGAGAAGGAAGGAAGATGTGTGCTTGCCCTCTGAGAAGTGCTGTACATACTGGGGCTTTCAAACATGGTGAATCTTTTGCCCCTCATAAAAATCCCATGTGGTAGGTAACATTAGCCCCATTTACCAGGTAAGAAAAGTAGTATTCAGAGAAGTTCAGTGATCTTTATCAAGTTTACATACCTAATAGGTGGCAAAGCCAGGATTTGAGACAGATGTGAAAGGCTCTTCCATGGAGCTATAATGTCTTCCATGAATTGTTAACAGTAAAGATTCTTTCATTTTGAAATTTCAGAAAACAACATGAAGTAGAAGCAATTCAGGCAGAGTTTGGGAGGATACTTGTGTGCAAGAATCCAAGTGGTAAGCAAGCCAGCCCTGTTTTAGAATCTGGTTTTCCTGGTGGTTTCCTCAGCTTTTTCTGCTGCTCATAAATGGGCCTTTTCTTCCATATTTCACCCATTTTCCTTTTAAGAGTGCCAGAGTTTCTCCACTGTGACTGAAGTGACAGGTCTTCTACACTGGTGAGTCAGGTGGAGATGAGCAGTGGGAAAGGAGGGGACGTGGACGGCCCCGGCGGTGTGTATTCATGTGTAGGATGCGCTGCATTCTGTAAGTCAGAGATCCTCATCACTCATCATGAAGACAGGCATGAAAAATTGGATTTTAATGTGCCAGCAAGTTTATTGAATCTGGATCAGAAAAATACATGAGGAGAAAGTACACCCTACAGCAAAGCTAGCCATTTGTGAGGACTGATGAGCAGAGGAATCAAAAGGTTTGAGGATTCAGTCTGCACATCCACCAGTCACAAACAGTTCTGCTGGATTAGCTCAAGACATTCAGCAGTTGTGATTTTCCCCCTTTTGCCCACATTCTTAATGGGGTGTTTTATATTGTTAATTGTTAAACTCAATAAATATACCTCCTGTCATTAAAACATAAAAATACAAAATGTTAATTGTCTGTTTGTAGCTAGACCAGGAAAGGGGCCATTATTTTTAAAGTTTAATAATTAAAATGTGGAAGCAGGGGCCTTAACATGAAGGTGAAGAGTCCAACTGTCCAGCTCTCTCTCTCCTGTCTCTCTAGGCATCTAGAGTCTCTAGATCCTGGGGTACTAGAAAGCATGGAAGATGTCACTCTCCTGCGTATAATCCTCGAATGGCCTGTTTTAGCCCCCACAGCCCTCATGCCTCCATCTCCTCCTCCACTCTCATGGCCTCCTCCTCCCCTGCGTGTACCCATTGCTCCAACCAGATGAAGGTCCCTTAGATATCTCATACTCTTGTCTCTGTGATGTTGCCCATATTCCTCTTGTCCCTTGAAATGCCCTTTACCCTTCCTGCCTGTCTCCTGCTTGCGTTCCCTGATTCCTCTGTAGAATGCCTTTGCTGGCCTCCATCTCACCTGGAGCTGATGCCATCATCTGTACAGCATCTCTGTCTCTGCAGACATCCTGTGTGCTACTTAGAATATGGACCATGCTGACAGGTTGACTTGTCCTGTTCCTACACAAGACTTTTAAGCTCTGTAAGGCAGGGCCGTGTTAGTTAGATTGATATCCTCATGTCTAGTAGAGTCTAGCACATCCTAGATGGATTAGCTGTGAGAAGCATGTGATCTGATGACTAAGAGCCCCAGCTCTGGGACCAGACTCCCAGCTCTCTGGGTGACCTGAGGCAAATTCCTTGACCTCTTAATGCCTCAGTTTCCTAATTTGTAAAACAGGGATGATGGCGGCATCTAGCTCAGAAGATTATGTGAGAATTAAAAGAGGAAACTAGAGGCAGTGTGGTGTAGGCGTTAAGAGCTTAACCAGCTGATGGGAATCCTGCTCTGCTACTTGTTACCCGTGTGACCTCGAGCAAGGTGCTTAACCCTCTGTGCCTCAGTTTCCTCATCTGTAAAGTGGGGATGAAAATATTACCTACCTCCTAGGGTTGCTGTAAATGTTGAGTTGATACATGAAAAAGTGTTGACTTTTGAGAGTAAGCACTCAAATATTTTAAGTACCCAATTAGTGTTTGAATAGAATAGAAAATAAATACTGTAAAGTTATTCTGCACTGCTGTATCAGAAATTTGGACATCCTTCACCACTTTTCAGGCAGACAGTCTTGTTGATGACCTGAATGGAGGTTACAGTCAAATGAATAGTTTCAAACCCCAAATAATTTTTAAGGACAGTGAGTATTTCTCTTACAACTTAACTCTGAGTGACTTTATTATTGTTCCCTAATATTCCAGATATTTTTATTCAAAGGTAATAGAAGCCTGTAGTCCAAGAGATTGGAAGCAGTTATTTAGAGCAGAAACAGGGATCGTGATAATTTGAAGACAGCATAAAGAAACTTTTCTAAACAATGAAAAGTGAGAAAAATGTTTCTTTTTGGCAATAGGGTGCATATGGTATGTGGAGTACTTTACTATTTGCTTCATGTCCACGGATGTAGAATATCTCACTTGGTTTAGTCTTCACATGGTTCCTTAGCCTTTACCTGTGGTTTCAAGTTCTTGCGGTCTCTTAGTTTGGCTTCCCCCAAAAGCAGACCCTGAGAAAAGGATTCAGACGTAGATGTTTATTTGCGAAATGATTACAGGAAGCTCAAGAAAGGAAGCAGGGAAGTAAAGCAGGGAAGGATGCTCATAGAGTAATTAACGAACAGGCTGCTGCTCACATGTAGGGTATCAAAACTGAATTCCTTAAAAAGGAAATCTCAACTCCTGATTTCTCTATCAAACTCTATCTCCAGTTGTTCTGGCAGAATCCTTAACTCTTCACCTTCTCTGTCCCCTACAGGAAGTCCATTAGAAACACTTATGGCTCTGCCTGACCTCCACTTCTCCCACCTGGGTCCCAGCCATAGTCCCCTCTCACTTGGACCATTGCAGTGGACTCTGAGCCAGCTCCCAGCTTCCAGCCTTGCCCTGCCTGTGGTCTGGTCTCAACATAGTGCAGTCCTTTGACAACATAATTCAGGTCTTTGTCATTCCTTGCTCAGAATCTTCCAGTAGCTGTCCATTTCACACGAGTAAAAAGTAAAGTTGTTCCAGCAGTTCCCCCAGCCCTAGACAGACTGTCTCCTCATCGCCTCTCGGATGTCATCATCCACAGCCCCCCAGCACACCCTGCTCCTGCCCTACTGTTCCCTCAGCTTCTCCCTCTGCAGTAACGCTCTTCCCTTCAGTGTCCCCGGGCTCATCCCTCACCTCCTTCGGGTTTTCTCAAATGCCATTTTGTTGAATGAATGAATGGCATGAGAAGCCCCTGGTGTACTCTGCAGTGTGTTGTAGGTGCTGAATAGATGGTAGCCGTTAGATGTTATTATCTCATCTAATCTTCTCAATAGCATCGTGTGGTGGCTGCTATTATTACCTCTGTTTTATAGTGGGGAAAACTGAGGTCCAGAGAGGTTAGTTAGCCTAGAACACTGGCTCTCAGACCGTCTTGACTCTGACATACAGGAAGGAATACATTTTACACGTATGTAAATGACTATATAACTGAAACAAAAGTTTCTCAAGCTCTTAGTGGGCCTTACTACATTTGATGCATTCTGACATTTTCTATTCTGGCATAGTTGTTTTATTTATTTTTTAATTGCTAGCTTAAAACCTCTAAATTGAGTTTAAGAACCCCTTTTGACAAAGATTTATCCAAGCCTTTGATTCCGCATCTCTTGCTTTTCCCTGTGGCAACACCTGAACTAGCTTCATCAAAAATTTAGTGCTAAAACTGCTCAGTACATAGCTGAGTCAATACGTGTGGTGTTATAAGGTTATTTCTTTCCCTGCTGACCTCTCTGAAAGATGGTAAGGGTTTCTTTACACAAATAGATGCATGATTATAGAGAAAGTATAATAGGATTAAGGGAGAAATTAAAATGGCTAACAGGGAAGACAAAGGAAGGTAAAGTACATCAGTCAAGCAATCACAAATAGAGGAAGGGATATTTGCCATTCAGTATGAAAGGATGGTAGACAGGGATGAACAGAAACTTGGTGCAGTCTGACCCAGGCAGTTGTTTGTGGACAGGCTAAAGGCATCATCCCTAGAAGCAAATTCATGCCTCTGAATCGGTTAAATTGAGTCAGCATGTTAACATGGAGTTGGAATAATATTAAAGAAGTTGTATACCATTTTGGTCACTCCCAGGTTAGCAGCCTAGGAGACTCTAATTTCTGGGCTCTTCTGAAGAGCCTGGAGGCTGGGGTGACCAGCAAAGGCCAGAAGAGAACCTACAAATGTCTGGGGCCAAGTTTCGTTCATCTACAGCTTGCCCTCTAGAGAAAGATAAAACTGTCACAAATATTCTTAGTTATTTTGGATCCATTTTAATATTAAAAATAAATGTTCTCACAATATTTTAAAGAAAACATGGCATTATAAAATCAAATGAAAGGGATGAGGGGTTCAGGTTAACAAAAGCCTAAGTGAAGGGTCACAGGTCACATACAGAGAGTCAAGCGTCATCTCTGAATTGACTTCGTCTTCATCAAGAGTGTGATGGGCTTAATCTGGACCCTTTTTCTTTGATACTGAATTAAATGCCTATTAATCCTGAAATTTCTGAAAGTTAATTGCATAACATGTTGAGTTTTCTTTAGATGAAATTTTTGCAACAACCCTGCAAGAGGGCACAGTTGCTATTCCCATCCCACACAAGGAACCTGCCACACAGAGGCTAACAGAAATGCCCAAGGACAATTGGCTAGCAAGGGGAGAGCCAACATCTCAACCAGAGTGTCTGATGCCAGAGCTTGTACTCGGCCACTAGGCCTCCTCGTCTCCTCTTTATATTTGAAGAGAATGTCAGTGAAATCTCAGTTTAAACCCCTTAATTAAGTTTAGAGCCAGGCTAACGTTTCTTTTGTGCTTAAGTTGAAAATGTGATTTGTTAATAAAGCAGTATTCAAGAGATTGCAAGGTAATTAGCCTAAGAAGGAAAACAAACTTTTTTGTTCTTTAATGCTTCTAACCTTTGTTAAACACTTTGATTCAGTAGTAATTAGCAAATGATTTTTCTCTTTCCAAATTCTTACCTATTTTTAAAGCTCTGACAAGACCTCTACTCTGCAACCCATTGTTAACAATTCACATTACATTTAAGTATATACAGTAATAAAACTGATTTTCTTTCAGAATTATAGACTTTAGGGGTTTGATAATTCATACTTATTCTCTGAATAAATAAGTAATAGAACCAAGCATCAAATGGATAAGGACCCTAAACAGTAAGCCTTTATTTTCAAATACTGCTTGCCTGTCTACCTGCCAAGTTCTGGCATCCTTTTTGATGGTATACAAATGCCTATGTTATAGTCTTTGGTTCCTAAAATTCTTCAATTTTAATATGATGACCTGCTTAAACCATGAAGCTTATTTTACATTTTCACTGTTATTTAAATAAGTTTGTCACCCAAAAAACTTCTGTCAGCCTGCGGTCTACAAAATATTGGCACCTAACAAAAGACAGCTGAAGTTCCCTGCCCTTGAGGAGCCCTTCCTGTCAAGGAGGACTTTGCCCCAGTTTATCCATAATAATTTTACATTTTGTCTTTTAGATAAACCCAAGCCATGGAGGGATTGCTGCATTACATCAACCCGGCACATGCCATTTCCCTCCTGAGTGCCCTCAATGAGGAGCGCCTCAAAGGACAGCTGTGTGATGTGCTGCTGATTGTTGGAGACCAAAAGTTTCGAGCTCATAAAAATGTCTTGGCTGCTAGCAGCGAATACTTTCAGAGTTTATTCACAAATAAGGAAAATGAGTCACAAACTGTATTTCAGCTTGACTTTTGTGAACCAGATGCTTTTGATAATGTTTTAAACTACATTTATTCTTCCTCTTTATTTGTTGAGAAGAGTAGCCTTGCTGCTGTGCAAGAACTTGGCTATAGCCTTGGGATTTCCTTTCTCACTAACATTGTTTCTAAAACACCTCAAGCCCCCTTTCCAACCTGTCCTAATAGAAAAAAAGTGTTTGTAGAAGATGATGAAAACAGTTCTCAAAAAAGAAGTGTCATTGTTTGTCAAGGTAGAAATGAAGCACAAGGAAAAACTGTTAGTCAAAATCAACCTGATCCAAGCCATACTTCCCGGCCCTCACCTAGCATTGCAGTCAAGGCTAATACCAATAAGCCACATGTTCCAAAACCAATTGAGCCACTTCACAATTTGTCATTAACTGAAAAGAGTTGGCCAAAAGATAGTTCTGTGGGATATGCAAAGTCTCTTGAGCATTCTGGATCTTTGGATGATCCTAATAGAAGCAGTTTGGTGAAAAGAAACGCAGTATTGCCTTCAAAGCCTCTACAAGACAGAGAAGCTATGGATGATAAGCCAGGTGTAAGTGGTCAGCTTCCAAAAGGAAAAGCTATAGAGCTGGCTTTGAAAAGACCACGGCCACCTGTTTTGTCTCTCCGTAGCTCATCAGAGACTCCCTATCTATTAAAAGAAACTAGCAAAGGAAGTGGCCAAGGTGAAGATAGAAACTTGTTGTACTATTCAAAGTTAGGCTTAGTGATCCCATCCAGTGGGTCTGGGTCTGGAAACCAAAGCATCGACAGGAGCGGCCCACTTGTTAAGAGTCTCCTCAGACGGTCGTTGTCCATGGATAGCCAGGTTCCTGTCTATTCACCCTCCATAGATCTGAAATCTTCCCAGGGATCATCTTCAATGTCGAGTGATACACCAGGGAATGTGTTGTGTGCTTTACCTCAAAAGTCACCTTTAAAAGACTGTGGTGAAAAAACAGCCGTAGATGACAGGCCTCAAGTGCCACAGCCACGTCGCCTCAGGTCCTTTAGTGCTTCCCAGTCGACAGACAGGGAGGGAGCCTCACCTGTGACCGAGGTACGCATAAAGACTGAGCCCAGCAGCCCGCTGTCAGATCCCTCGGACATCATCCGTGTCACTGTGGGAGATGCAGCAACAGCAGCAGCCTCGTCACCATCAGTCACGAAAGACCCGGCTCTGAAAACAGAAGACCAGAAAGACATGAGCAGACTCCCAGCAAAAAGGAGGTTCCAAGCGGACAGAAGATTGCCCTTTAAGAAGTTAAAGGTGAATGAGCATGTGTCTCCTGTATCAGAAGACAACTTTGAGGAAGGCTCCAGCCCTACTCTCCTCGAAGCAGATTTCCCAGATTCTGATTTGAATAAAAATGAATTTGGTGAGTTAGAGGGGACAAGACCAAACAAAAAATTTAAATGCAAACATTGCCTTAAGATCTTTAGATCAACAGCAGGTCTTCACCGCCATGTTAACATGTACCATAACCCAGAAAAGCCCTACGCTTGTGACATCTGTCACAAGAGGTTTCACACCAACTTCAAAGTGTGGACACATTGTCAGACCCAACACGGCATAGTGAAGAACCCATCACCAGCCTCTAGTTCCCATGCTGTTTTGGATGAAAAATTCCAAAGAAAGCTGATTGACATAGTGAGAGAGAGAGAGATTAAGAAGGCCCTGATCATTAAGTTAAGGCGCGGCAAGCCTGGTTTTCAGGGACAGAGTAGTTCCCAAGCGCAGCAAGTCATCAAGAGGAACTTGCGATCTCGAGCCAAAGGAGCGTACATTTGTACTTACTGTGGAAAGGCGTACCGCTTTCTCTCTCAGTTTAAGCAGCACATAAAAATGCACCCAGGAGAAAAACCCCTTGGAGTAAATAAAGTTGCTAAGCCAAAAGAGCATGCTCCTCTTGCAAGTCCAGTAGAAAACAAGGAGGTTTACCAGTGTCGCCTCTGTAATGCTAAGCTCTCTTCTCTCCTAGAGCAAGGAAGCCACGAGCGACTATGCCGGAACGCCACCGTCTGCCCTTACTGCAGCCTCAGGTTTTTCTCGCCCGAGCTGAAGCACGAGCACGAGAACAAGTGTGAGTATAAGAAGCTGACCTGCCTGGAGTGCATGCGCACGTTCAAGTCCTCGTTCAGCATCTGGCGGCACCAGGTTGAAGTCCATAATCAGAACAACATGGCACCGACTGAAAATCTCTCTTTGCCGGTTCTAGACCACAATGGTGATGTGACTGGTTCTTCAAGGCCCCAAGCCCAGCCTGAGCCTACTAAAGTAAACCACGTTGTCACCACCAAAGACGACAATGTGTTCAGTGATTCTTCAGAGCAAGTTAACTTCGATTCGGAGGATTCCTCTTGTCTTCCTGAAGACCTTAGTCTTTCTAAGCAACTGAAAATCCAGGTCAAAGAGGAGCCTGTGGAGGAGGCTGAGGAAGAGGCACCCGAGGCCAGCACAGCCCCCAGAGAAGCAGGTCCTAGTACGGATGCCAGCCTGTGGCCCTGTGAGAAGTGCGGGAAGATGTTCACAGTGCACAAACAGCTGGAGCGGCATCAGGAGCTTCTGTGCTCCGTGAAACCATTTATTTGTCACGTGTGCAACAAAGCTTTTCGCACTAATTTTCGGCTCTGGAGTCACTTCCAGTCACACATGTCTCAGGCAACAGAGGAATCAGCGCAGAAAGAATCTGAAGTGTGCCCCATTCCCACAAACTCTCCCTCACCACCACCTCTGCCACCACCACCGCCACTGCCCAAGATCCAGCCCCTGGAGCCCGACAGCCCTACAGGCTTGTCTGAAAACCCACCTCCGGCCACAGAGAGACTGTTTGTGCCCCGAGAATCAGACACTCTTTTTTATCACGCCCCACCCCTTTCAGCAATCACATTTAAAAGGCAGTTTATGTGCAAACTCTGCCACAGGACGTTCAAGACTGCATTTAGTCTTTGGAGTCATGAACAAACACACAACTGAAGACCAACACTTTTAACCTATTATGAAATGGGGGCAGTCTCCAGATTTCAACCTGAATTGTGAAATGTGTCATAAGAAACAAAATATTTTTTAAAAAAGAATAATAAATGTTGGAAATTGTTATGCTTGAATTTAAGTTTGAGATAAACTGATATTAGTCAGTAATGTCCTTACTCAACTTTAGAATAAACTTATTAAAATATTGTGGTCCTGGACCTTCTAGGAACAAGGTGGTTTGATCTCATTAATGTTGAGATTGGATTTATCTTCACTGTTTGCATGGTTCCTCCTCATTCCACGGTGTCAGTATAATCATTTAATTGAGGTTTTTGGTTTTTTTACTGATTTGTAATTAGTGGAATACTATCAAAGTATTTCTTCTTTTGATTATTTCAGACACCTGAGTTCTAGTAAAATCTTAACCATGTTCTTAAGTCCAAAAATATATCAGGAAGAAGTGGAATAGTTTGCAGTATTAATTTAGATCTTAGAATACTTTAGCAATAAAAAAATGATAAACCTCAACTTTAATAAGTTATCCTGACACTTGATAAAAATAAATATTTGGTATTTTGTGGTCACGTAGAACTTTTTTTGTATGAAAATTGTGAGAAATTTAAATCAGCAATAGTAATACTTAGATTTTTATAAACTAACAAAAACTTGCTCTCTTTCTCAGTCACTTAATATAACGAATGATGGTTAAACTCTAAGGAAGGCTTGGAAGATGAAAACATGATTTATGGAAGTCCCCTGAAGTCCATTTACTAGAGCTTCAGTATTGGTGTGTGTAATAAAGTGCTCTGTGTGGAGTGTATCATGGTTCATGTTCAGACCAGCATTTGAAGGATCATAAATGTTTGATGTCCTCTGACTTATGCTGTCACAAATTGAAAATCTGAGTGTAGTTGGGACAAAACACCTAACATACGGCACTAATTTTGAATTTAACATTAGTATAACAAATAAGGTAGGACATATATTAATATTTAGATAAATAAGCACAGCCGATCTAAAATTCTAAATTACCATTTACTTTCAGAGCAGAGGAGGAAACACCACACTGCAGTTTCAACATGCTTTTCAAGAACAATATATACAACAACACATTTTCCTGCCTCTCTGTCTTTTGTGACAATTTCTGTTAGAATTTGTTGGAGTTTATAGTGGTTAAAATGTCATTAGTGTGAAACCATTCTGCTCTAAGTCACTGCTTAATATTTCATAAATGTGTATGAAAGCACTATCAACGGTCCAAAATTAGTTTTAGCTACTTATTTTGGTCCATAGGTTTTGGGCTTTTTTCCTATTATGTACAAGTTGTAATTAAAAGCCTTTCAGTAGGAGTTATCCAAAGTTCAATGCAGTGTTTCCAAAGGGAAGATTTTTCCTTGGTTAAATATATAAAAGATGTTATTGAAACTACAAAATCTTTTCTAAGGTAGTAATACAGATTATGACTCCGAGTTTATAATTTATTTTTTACAAGCTGTTCTTTCAAATTAAAAGAAAAAGTCAACTGCTCTGTTTAAGAAATAAAACCATGCTCTAGCAGAAAAGAACTCTGTACCCATCAGTCTTTTTACCAGCATTCCGTACCAGTGGGAGGAAAGATTCTTACTTTTTATTGAAATACAGGCATTTTTATAAAATACTAATTGACTTTGTACATTATAGAAATTACATATGAAATTTTGCCTTTTATTCTTTCACTTGAAAAAACAAAAATCCCAAAATATTTTAGTAGTCACTTCTTTTGTTCTTTCTTAAATTTGATGGACAAAGGAAAATAAGATTAAGTTGCAGTTACTGATTCTTGCCATCTTTAGGTATTCTTGAAGAAATCTATGCATTATAAAGATAAAACTGAAGCATATGACCTTATGTGAAACATCAAGATAGACTGTTGTGCATTGAACCCATTCCCCGTATAGTGTGGTATCACTCTGAGCATCTTGGAAACTGCCACTTCTTCAAAAGAGGACAGTTTCCTTGATTAATCACAACCTACATGGTTGTTAGAGTACCTGTGATGATTCCATGATACAAAGTATCTCAGCATTGTAAATTCAATATCCCATGACTTGAAACTTTATGCTACATTTTTCAAGATTTTTAAAAATATTGTTAATTAAAAAATATTTTTGATCTAAATATAGGCTCTGCATATCTGTTAGATTTTAAAAAATACAGTGTTTTGTCTTATTAGCTCACATTTTTGTCTAGGCAAGGAAAATAAGATTTCAAATAAAATTTTGAACCAAAAACATTTATAATGCAGTTCTGGTTTTTCTATTACTTTTTATACTGTACCTTAAAAGCATTAGGCTGAAAGAGTTTATTTTGATGGTCAAAAAAATAAAATACGCTTCCACTCATGTAACTATTTTAAATGTTAAGTAAAATAATGAAAGACATTGTTTTATTCATTAAACAGTTTTTAAAGAATGTTTATCTCAGACAGTAGGCAAATATTTGGTGTAAAATAAGTTGGTCTTTCATTGTCACAACTCTAGCTAGTGAAGATATTCTTGTAAATATCTTCTGATTGTAATTAATTTTTGAAACTCTAGAAAGCTCATTATTCCTTGTAAGTATTCATGATGCCTGCTTTTTTATGCAGTTGTGGAAAGAATGTAAAATGTTTTAATATATTCTTTGTTAATCTGAGAACTTGGTATTGAATCATTTTCTTTATGTGGGAGAAGGAGGAAGTAACATAAAAATGTGTTTTTATCACTCAAAGTAAGCAATGGAGGTAACAAATATTGTGCATTTTTAATAGTAATATTTCAAGATTAACAGAACATTCATCTTTAAAACTAGTTAGTGTGCATTTTTAATTTTACCAAAATATACAGCTAACAATTCAACAGTGATGTTATTTGCATTTGTGGGGAGATGTATGATGTTCTTGGGTTTCTGGGTTTGGAATGGATTATTTCTAGCCTTCTCTTTGTAAAAATATGCCCCAGCACTTAATTGGTGAGCATGTAAATCTACATGTAGCCCCACTGGCACTAATGAGAGTAGCCGATGTGAGACAAGAATAAAACATGCCCTTTCATGGAGGTGGGGGTGGCTGTATCTGTGGCCAACTGGCCGGTCAGGGTGAGGGAGAGATGTGAGAATTAACAGATCTAAACTTGGCTTTTGCTCCCTTAAATTGGGTTCTCGTAGGCATGCTGTGCAACTTACAAGCAAGCTGGAATTTTAGGAAGTAAATTTTCTTAATAAAAAATAATTAGGTGTCATTGCTAACAGATTTCTGTATAAATTTCATCTAATTAACTACTGGAATATTACAAGTGAGTTTGTCAATTTCTGATGTCTCATTGATGTTTTTGCAATATTTGTGAACTGCATTATTGATTTGAATAATGTTGATGTTCTTTAATAAGTATTTAACATTGACTACTAAACTTTAAGTTTTAAAAATAGGTTTTCCTCTTTTGTGTTTCTTTGTGGCTTTAGCACTTTAAGAAGTTTGAAGTTTTCATAATTTGTAACGTGCTTTTTCGGTGAGTCTCAGCGTGTGCACCAGCTTACAGAATTTCCACATGACTAGGGAGAGAACAAAATCAGTGTTTAGATTCTGGAGGGGGGAAAATGAGTAATGTCAGGTGTTTTAAAAATGCCTTCTTGAAGACAGTCTTTTGGGAACCAAAGTATTTTGCTGTAAATCTTTAAAATAATTGAATTCAACGCTCTTTAGTCATTTGTTAGTGCTGTCCAGATTATCCATAAAGTTATACTTGGTTAATACTAATTTTCAAAGGTGATCATTTCTTTTGACATTAATCTAAGATTATTTCAAGTGTTTCATTGAATATATGCTTATTGTTAAAAGAAAAATGAGTGGTTTTATAATTGTGTACATTTTGTCATCATACGCCTTAGCAGAGTAAGTAAGTCATTGTTCAATTTTATTTAGGGATGAGCTTTTTTGGACTGAAAATTTATAGTAAAATAGGATTTCTGTCTAATGTTAATCCATTGCTTATTTGTATCCAATTCTATTGTCTATTTACTTTGCTTAAATCTCAACTAAGAATGATTGGAGTCAATAAATTTGTACTGTATTTTGCTTTGAGTCACGCTCTCAATGGTATGTTTTGCACTTTGATAGTAATGATCAGTAGCATTTAAATTTATGAAAGTAAAGACAAAACCCATCTATGTGGGTAATATGAATAGCCACTTATGAGTTGTGAGAGATATTTAATTTTCCCCAGTGCCAGGTTGCTTGTAGAATTAAGGTTGTATTAAAGCTTCAGTTATTTGGGCATCACAAATATATGATAATTAAGACCAGATAGGCAACAATCTTTGCTTATCCACCTTTTTCATCACTATTCACACTAGTAGTATTTTTATTCACCTTTTTCTTTACTATTCAAATTAGTTTTTAAGGTGATGGGGTGTAAATGCATAAAAAGAAAGTTTTCAGGCACCCTGCATTGATATTTCAGCATAGCAACTGATAAGCTAGTTTTATTTTATGCTTTAAAGGCCTCAACATTGTAGCATTATTTTTTTCATTCTAATGAGGCTCTTCTATAACACTCAGATATACTCCTCTTTGTTATTATTAAATATATTAGCTTTCCCTGTAAAGTGAAGGGCTGAGCTATAGATATTTCAAATTAACACCCCCAAGCTGACTGGAAAATAAGGAATTGGAAGGCAAGGAGAGAGACTCATTCTGGATTGATCAGTGTCATTTCTCCATACCTTGGGCCCGCACTTGGCTCTTCTGATGGTTTTGTTTTCCTTTGCCAATATCTTAGACTAGCCTTTCTTGGGACCCTCTGCCTAAAGTTTCTTGAACACACTGCATCAGGAACAAACAATATAATTTTTTAAATCTTTCTTCTGCTTTAACCCTGCCATTTAATTTGCCACCAAATACTGTTTTTTTAAAAACAGACTTGCCGTTTCTTCTTAGCAGTAACAGGCTTTGCAAGGTTTGGGATTGTTGCACTCCTGTTTGCATCCTCCTCAGTGTTCGGCACATGCTCAAGACAGTAAATGTAGTAGCAAAACCATGTCCCCAATGGCTCAGTTCTTATGAACGTGAGCTCTGTGAACTATGGAAGTTGAGTGGTGGGTATTTCTCATACATGGTGTATGTGTGGAGGAGATTTCCCATGTTGTCACAGAAGTACTTTACAAATACAGCATGGTGAAACCCTGCTGTAACATGAATTTGGGTATCGTGAGATTGACCATCAGCCCTCTTTCTCCAAAGCAGAAGCCCTTGGCCATTTTGTCCCCCTCATGATAATGCAAGCCTTCATTTTGCCCAGTTGAGTATCTTAGATTCCACTTGAGGGTGGCATCATTTCCTCCAGGAAATACTTCCTGGCCCCTTTCCATCTGTTCTTCACCCCAGCCCAAAGCAGTTGCCCCTCCTGGGTGTTCCCATAAAACCCTCACATAGCCCTGTCATTTGACTTGCTGCCTTCTATTTTATGCATTTATGGTTTATCCCACTAGACTAGGAGGGACCCAAGGGCAGCAGCTGTTGTTACTCATCTTTGTGTTTCCAGGACCTAGCAAAGGGAAGGTGCCTGTTAAGTATTTGATAAATAAACAAATATAGCAAAGAAATCTTATCAGAGGCAATGGACAACCAATTTATTTTCAGCTAATATTAGTAGGAAACTTAGTGAATATCTCTGCATATATTCCCCAGATTTTGATTCAGCTACTCAGTAAGAGACGCACGGCATATTTTAATTTTCATATGGTTCTCAGGTCAAGGAAAACTTGAAATGGTCGGATGGCTGTTGTTAGATCGACAAGTCCCTAGAACTTTATAAATGCCAGGCACTCACGTGCTGCGTGACAGTTTTGGATGTGTGACACATGGTATGTGCATCATTGGCACTGCCCAAGTGCCCCTTAGGTCACCCTGGTGTGGGCAGTTGCCTGGTGAACTCATCAGTAAACCTCAGAGTCGTAGCAATAGCTAACACTGAGTGCCTGTTACCTGTGAAGCCTGCGTGCCTGTGTACGGCAGTAGTTGTATACTGTTAACAGGCTTGTCTTCCTCTCACAGTATTTTTTACTTTTACTACCCTTCCTCGTTCTCAAGTAGCCCAGTGCTTTCTTGTCTCCTTTAATCTGGAATATTCTTCAGTCTCTTTTTGACTTTTATGGCCTTGATAATTTGGAAGATTGTGAACCATTTTGTAGAGTGTCCCTTAATTGGAGTTTGTCTGGTGTTTCCTCATGACTAGACCCAAGCTGTGCGTTTTGGGGCCAGAATGCCACAGAAGCTGTGTTCATTTCATTTCAGTGTGTGGATGGCATCCTACGCCTGTTTGCCCTGTTGCTGGTGGTGGCAATTTTAATCGTTTGACTAGTACGACTTCTACCAGGTTTCTCCAAGGTGCTTTTCCCCCTTTGTAGTTAATGAGTATTTTGTAGGGAGATATTTTGAGACTATGTAAAATTCTATTCCTTATCTCCATTTTACCCACTAACTTTAGCATGTGTTGATCTTTCTTGCCTAAATTAATTTATTTTTATAGTTGTTGCCAAATGGAGATTTCTCATGCTACCATTCCCTCTTCATTTATTTGTGGGCTTTCTATGGCAAGAAAAAAAATGTTCTGTAATTCCCATTAATTTGTCATTTACTTGTGTATGTATTGTGGATTCATGGATTCCTATTTTATTCAATGGCTTATAATCAGTTGCCATCATTTTTTTTTTTTCGGATGTTCAAACTATCCTAGATTTAGCAATGGAAGTTTCAAACTGGTTTCTCTGAACTTTGACCTGTCCCCTTTATTCTTTGAGTGTGTTTTTCCTACTTTCTGGCACAACAAGATGTTCCAGGCTCACCTCACTCTTTCCCCACCAGAGCCCTGAAACCAGCCACTTCTCTAAGGAATCTGATTCCTTTCAGTGGAAGACGGTGTTTGAAACCAAGATCTGGGCATACATTTGCTCATTGACACTAGATTGCGGATGCTCCTTGGCCCCTCAGTGGACAGACTCAAGAGGAAAAAGTGCACACACGTGCATTTACGTATGGACGTATTTCTGAATCTTCTATGTATGTGGAAATCCATGAGTTCACACTGATAGCGTCAATTCCAGTTCAACACCACAGGGTTCATTCTATGGCTCTCTCCTTCTCCGTGTTTATATCTCCCCTCTCTGACAGGGAGAAACCAGGCTCCCATGACCTCAGTTTCCCTGTAATAACCAATTTCCCAGTCCCCTTGGGCCTGCCTTCTGCACTCAGGCTGACTGCCCACCTCCTAGGGATCTACCTAATAGATTTTAGACAAAGGAAGAAAGGGAGGGGGTGGGGGAAGGAGGACTATAATTATTTATTTGTGTCTTTTTCCTTTTAGTTCTATCAATCTTTGCTTCATGTATTTTAGCACTGTGATACTAGGTGCATAAATATTGAAGACTGGTTAATTTACCTCTTTATCATTTTTAACATGACCTTCTTTATCTATTGTGAAACGTACTTCATTTGTATTAATATAACCACGCTAGCTTTCTTTTGATTAGTTTTAGCATGGTATGTTTTTTTCCATCCTTTTACTTTTAACCTATTTGTGTTATTATATTTAGTGTGTTTCTTGTAGGCAGCATCTATTTGGGTATTGGTTTTGTATCCAAGCTGATATTCTCTGCCTTTTAATCAAAATATTTGACACTAGATTGTGGATGCTCCTTGGCCCCTCAGTGGTCAGACTTAAAGGGAAAAAGTACACACACGTGCATTTACGTATGGACGTATTTCTGAATCTTCTATATATGTGGAAATTCATGAGTTCACACTGATTGCGTCAATTCTAAATGATATTTAGATCATTTACATTTAATGTGATTATTTATATGATTGGATTTAAATGAATCTTATTATTCGTTTTCCATCTGTGCCATCTGTTCTTTGTTCCAAGTTTTATCTTTTTCTTCCTTCTTTTGGATTAACTAATTTTTTTAATGATTTCTTTACCTCTTTCATTTCTGGGTTGTTTTCAGTTGATTTCCTTTTCTCCTCACTCTGGGTAGCGTTGTGTTGCCGCTGGGCATGTCTGGTCATTTTTATTGGATTGCAGCTGTCGTGGACTTTACCTTGTTGGGTGCTGGGTGTTGGGTGTTCACAAAATCAGAAAGCAAAGATAGATTATTGAATAATGTATAAAGTTTGATGCTATTTTTGTCTGATTTCTTGGTAAGGTAAAAGAACATTAAGTACCAATTAACTAGCCCTTTCATTTAAAATAAGATAACTTGCATCAGGTGCTGTTGGGCCTCTAAGAGTGGCTGGGCTTCACTTCTAACCCTACACATCCATACCATTTTAGAAATGTCCAGTGGGAACTTTTTCTGATTTGTTAGAGTGAATGGTTTGGAAATAACTGTCCTACCACTAAAGAAAGGCTTTCAATAATTTAGGAGCTGAAGCTCTTTCCCTGGAAACTTATTTTGATTGGTTCAAAGAGTTACAGTTGAAGAGTTATCAGAGCTCAGGAAAAACATTAAAATTTATACAATTTGAAAATTTTGTTCTTCACATTCCCAATGCTAATGCTAGGACACAGGACTAGGAGCATATTATGTCCCCAGTGGTTTTAATGGGTTTTTTTAATACGCTGAAGGCAGAGCCACATTCTAATTTTTGTGGGCTCTTGACATCTTGGGGGACCTTGGCTCCATAAAAATGTATATATTAAAAATTATATTTTATGACTACATTAATATAAAGACAAATATCCAGGATGGATTAAAAATGAAAAAAATTCTTCCACCCTAAAAACTCATTTTTCCCTTCTGATTTTAAAATAAGTTAAAACATTTTTGGTTCCCTAAAAGTACCATGGGCCCCAAGTGCTGTGCCTACTGTACCTAATGAATAAGCTGGCCCTGATCAAAGGAAGAAATGAGGCGAGCAGTCATGTGAGCCCGGGAGGAGAGAGGTTCCCTGGTAGAGAAATGTTAAAGTTTCTGTTAGAAAAGCTGTTCTGTGGGTGACAACCTCCCAACATTCAGGTTTATTTTTTATTCTGGACAACTTACATTAGGAATTCTTATTGAGAGTTTTAAAAATTTTTTAAAAAACAAACATAAAGGACTTTCATTTATGACACATGATAAATAGGTGCTCTGAGGAGACTTCCTACTATTCTGTGCTAAGGAGCACTTAGATTCTTGATAAGACACTTTCTGATGAATTGCCAGACTCAAAACTTGGAGTTTTCCAAGCTCTCTCCTCAACTCACCCCAAAGAAGCCAACAAAACTTGTGAGCTGGGTGAAGCTTGGTGGCATGAAGGTAGACACTCCTGGTGTCACTGTCTAGGCACACTGAGCCTTGTGTCAGTGACAAAGTGGGGGGCTGAGCCTGTGACCCTCACACTGAGTGGGGACCCTGCTGGAGGCAGGGGCCCACACATGTACAGAGAAGCATTGCCATAGCAAGCCTGAGACTGCTCTTCTTAGAAAGGATGCAAGGCCACCCCTTGGCTGGCCTCTAGGAACTTGGATTTCAGGTGTTTCTCACCATCACTGATAAAAGTGGCTCACTGGGCCCAAACTATTTGTACCAACCATACAGTTTATGCTAAACACCTGCTTTTATTCTGAAAGTCTAGAATGCTGGTACCTGCTAGGCAGAAAGTGGCTATGTGACCAGCTCCCAGTAACGACCCTGGCACTGAGTCTCTAATGAGCTTCCCTGCTTGACTTCTTACTCATGTTGCCACAAGTAGTTACTGAAGAAATTAAATGCATCTTGTGTGACTTCACTATGAGAAGACTCTTGGAAGCTTGCTCCTGGTTCCTTCCAGATTCGACACTCCTTTTTCCTTTGCTGATTTTGCTTTGCGTCCTTTCACTATAATAAATCACACCCATTAGTACAACTATTTACCAAGTCCTGTGAGTCCTCCTAGCAAATCACTGGACCTGGGGGTGGTTTTGGAAACCCCCAACTCATGGTTTCAAGTCCATGACACCCTTGGCTTGCAATAGAATCCAATAACAATCCTGTCCTTGAGAAAGCACTGCTTTAGACTTTCACAATTCCAGCAGATCAGGCCAAGAGCTCCCACTCAACACGTGAGGAGGCAAGCCCTGCAAGTGAGAGCCAGCAGAAACAGCCAGCAACAGGGTGGACCACCCAGCACCGCTGCCATGGCAGCCATCGGGTGTCAGGGGCATCACAGACACTTAGGAAACGTTTAAGGCAACGAACAGTGGACTAGTGAAGATGACAAGTCATGAGACATTATCAGTACTGAACGAGCAGGTCTGAGAAAGAAAGGAAGGGGACTCTAAAAAGGAAAATAAAAGATTTTAACTTTACAAACTCACAAACGAGTTAAAGAACAGATTGCCTGTGACTCAAGGGCATTAGTGAACAAGCAGACGCGTCACAGAGAAACTGCAGCGTGAGCGCAGAGAGACAAGATTGAAAGAATGGAGGAAAAATTCAAAGTATGAAGGATTTCTGATTTAATTAAGTCCCGTTAATTATTTTTGTTGTTGCTGTATTTGCCTTTGGGGTCTTAGTCATAAGTGCTTTGCCTAGGCCAATGTCTAAAAGAGTTTTCCCTATGTTTTCTTCTAGCATTTTTATGGTTTCATGCCTTACATTTAAGTCTTATCCATCTTGAATTAAGTTTTGTATACAGTGGGAGACAAGGGCCCTGTTCCATTCTTCTGCGTGTGGCTGTCCAGTTTTCCCAGCACCATTTATTGAATAGGCTTCCTGTCCCCAGTGTATGTTGCTGTTGGATTTGTCAAATATCAGTTGGTTGTAGGTAGGTGGTTTTATTTCTGGGTTCTCTATTCTGTTCCATTGGTCTAAAGCTTCTGCACAGCAAAGGAAATAATCAACAGAGTTAATAGACAACCTACAGAATGGGAGAAAATGTTTGCAAACTATACATCCAATAAAGGGCTAATATCCAGAATCCACAAGGAACTTAAACAAATCAGCAAGAAAAAAACAACCCCATTAAAAAGTGGGCAAAAGACATGAACAGAAGTTTTTCAAAAGAAGATAGACAAATGGCCAAGAAATGTATGAAAAAATGTTCAACATCACTAATCATCAGGGAAATGCAAATTAAAACCATAATGAGATACCACCTTAATCCTGTCAGAATGGCCACTATAGAAAAGTAAAAAAAAACAATAGATGCTGGTGTGGATATAGAGAGATAAGAACACTTATACACTGTTGGTGGGACTGCAAATTAGTATAACCTCTATACTGTTTTTTCTATGGAAAACAGTATGGAGATTACTCAAAGAACTAAAAGTAGACCTACCATTTGATCCAGCAATCCCGCTGCTGCGTATCTACCCAAAGGAAAAGAAGTCATTTTATCAAAAAGACACCTGCACTCAAATGTTTATCGCAGCACAATTCACAATCACAAGCATGTGGAATCAACCCAAGTGCCCATCAATTCATGAGTGAATAAAGAAAATGTGGTAAATATATACCACAGAGCACTACTCAGCCATAAAAAGGAATGAAATAATGTCTTTTGCAGCACCGTGGATGGAACTGGAGACCATTATCCTAAGTGAAGTATCTCAGGAATGGAAAACAAGCACCACATGGTCTCTCTAATAATTGAGAGCTGATCGATGGCCACACACAGGCACAAAGGGATATACAGGTCATTGGACAACTTTAAATAATTTTAATGATATTAAAATATTTGGTGCTTAATGTTATTAACATTGAAAATAATATTTAATGTTAACTTAAAATTGTTTTAGGTCACTTGGTTAGGAGAAGTTGTCAAACACAGCAGCTATCTGAGTTAACAATGAGATAAGCAAAGAAGTGGACACTGAAAATACCATTGAGGAGTTTGCTCCATTAAAGCCAGTAAAGTAACATTATGATAAATTTGGTGTTAGTAAAATATTTAAATTTGCAATAATGTTATTAGTTACCCACTTTTCCATTTTTCAATATTTTTCAGCTACTTTAATGTTTTAGAAAAAAACATATAAAAAACACATAAAAATCTAAAAAGAACATGTGTATGGGGGACACATTTTTCCTTTTGCTTGTGGTCCAACATGGCTCAGCTGAGCACTAGCCTTGAATGAAAATGTCATTTTGTTCATCATGGATTTTTTGCATTAATTTTGATTTTTGAAATATTGCATTAAAGTACTTATCTTGATTACTGACTTTTTGGCATCCCCTTACATTTTGCACCCCAGACAAGTGCCTCACCCCCACCCTGGCTCTGAGGCCCAGCCTCTGTGTGGAACCATCTACCTGCCAGGAGCAGGGAGCTCAGGCCGGAATCATATCATGGCCTTTTTCTCTGGCTGGATTCTTGAAGACTCTTGGGCTGGGGCATAAGGTAACACTGCTCTTCACAGCTCTGGAGTGTGACTTAAAGAAAGTGAAGCAGAACTTTAAATTCCCCAGAGCTCCTCCTATCCTGGAAGAATACAGAGGCGTCTGGATGTGGCCATTTGTAAATCTTGGGCAGCAGAACAGAAAGATGAAAAGAAAGGCCAAGCTGCCAGCCATGACGT
This sequence comes from Daubentonia madagascariensis, assembly GCA_023783475.1. Taxonomy (NCBI): domain Eukaryota; kingdom Metazoa; phylum Chordata; class Mammalia; order Primates; family Daubentoniidae; genus Daubentonia; species Daubentonia madagascariensis. The sequence goes on along the minus strand of JAKFHU010001482.1, from coordinate 9,398,470 downwards.
AATGGGCTCTGAAGACGGAGCAGACAGGAAAGGGCGCTGGGTCATTGCAGAGGTGCATGCTGCATCCAACAGGCATGGCACTGCTCATGTCAAGATGCAGGTCAGGGATCTCAAACATAGCTCTATATTAACGTCACCACAGGAGGTAAGACACACAGGTGCCATATTCATAATTGTCACAAAGGGGAAGCAACCCTGTGCCCATCAACTGCACAATGGATAAACAGAGTGGTGTGCTCACACAGTGGACGTCTGCTCAGCCCGGAGACAAATAAACTACAGCCAAATGCAACACCATGCACAAGTCCCACACCCGCGGAACAAGAGACAGACACAGAAGAGCACTTATTGCATGATTCTGTCTTATAAGGAACAAAGACAGGCAGAAGTATTATGCATATGCCGTTAGAAGTCAGTATCTGGTTATCTTTATTGGGGGCCGATGGGTCATGACTGGAGGGGTTTATGGAGGGTCCCAGGTGCTGATCACGTTATGATGCCTTATCTGGTTACTCAGGTGTAGCCCACTGGTGAAAACTTCCCAAGCTGAACACATGATACATGCATTTTTTTTTTTTTAAATGAGACAGAGTCTCGCTCTGTTGCTGGGGCTGGAGTGCAGTGGCGTCATCATAGCTCACGGCAACCTCAAACTCCTGGGCTCAAGCGATCCTCCTGCCTCAGCCTCCGAAGAAGCTGGGACTATGGGCGAACACCACCACCCCTGGCTAATTTCTCTGTTTTTTGTAGAGACAGGGTCTTGCTCTTGCTCAGGCTGGTCTTGAACTCCTGGCCTCAAGTGATCCTCCTGCCCCCCAAAGTGCTAGGATTACAGACGTGAGACACCGAGCTGGGCCGGTACTTTTCTTTATGTGTATTATACCTCAATAAAACATTTTAAAAGTAAATATAAATAACAGCCTATCAGATCAGGAAAAAAGAAAGTAAATATAAAGTATCTGTGTGTGTGGGCCAGCACTTCTCAAACTTTCACGTGGCTGTAGATCACCCTGGGAGCTTGTTAAAATATAGTTCTGCTTTCCCAGGTCTGGGGGGCCCAGGATCCTGCATTTCTAACAAGCTCCCAGGCTGGGCCACACCTTGAGCAGCTGCGTGTTAAACCATTCATTGTCTTTCCCTAGGAGAGCCTGGGAACCTGCATTTTTAACAGGCACCCACGTGATTCTTAGGCAAGTTTGAAAAACACCGATCAAGTTCCTAATAGCAAGGAGTTTCATGAGATTCACTGTTTTTCTTCAAATGAGAAAGTTGGCTTAGGGATTTCAGAAACTGCTTTAAAAAAATAATTTTTAAAACATCAGCAGGAGGAGGACCTGGCCAATGGCAGGGAGCATGTTCCCAGCCACCAGTGGCAGAGAGCAGCAGGGGTTTGACAGGCACTGCACACACCTGCCTGAAGGAAGCAGAGGGAAGCAGAGGGAAAGACAAGGGGTGGAGGGCAGGGGCCCTGGAGGGCACGGCTGGAAGAGTCCCACCAACCAGCTCGGTGCCCCAGAGATGATGGAGACTCCTCCCAGATCTTAGGACCAGCTGGAGATGAACAAGAACCTTCCAGCGCCCAGTGTACATCTCTCGGTGGTCAGGAGCTGGGGGCCTCTAGTCTCTATCCCGACTTTGCTTCTGGTTTCCTGCCCAAAGACTGTGCTGTGCATACTAAAATCAGCCCACAGGGACTGGATGGGGTGTGTGACTAGAGACCCAGAACACCTTCAGGTATTACAAGAGTCAGACCTTCAGGCCAGGGAGGTCCACAGGCAGATGCTGTGATGGCTTGCAGGCATAGCGGCAGAGTCACCATCCTTGAGAGGTCAGGGTGGGGTGTTTGCTGGGTAAGCATCCCCCAACCCCGTGTCTCCTTCTTGTGCTGGAGGCTCCATCAACACAACCCCTGGCCTCCTGCAGCCCTTGACTCACCTGCCCCTGGGGAGGGGCTGTGGCTCCCTGATTGGCAGGCTTGAGAAGCACATTTGGGGGGCACGGTCAGGGCTGCACTGCCTGCAGAAAGCGGTCAGCCCGTCAGCCCTGCCGTTGTTTGGGCGCCTAGGTCTGTGAGATTCACAGGCCAACTCAGCCAGGGGTGCTCAAGCCGTGTCCTCAACTTACCTTTCCTGGGACAAAAGGTGACAGTTTGCACCCCCGTTAACTCATGACTGCATTCCCAATGTACTCAGCACCCAGGTGAGGAGGAGGGGTGCTGTTTATTGGAGCCCCACTCAGAGACCCTAATACAAAGTGCAAATGAAGGTGCGAAATGTAAATGTCCCCATTTTCTGCAAGATAGCTCCCAGAAACTTAAGTCTGGAGAAGGTGATCCCGACAGCACTTTGGGCCTTATCATTAGGCAGGTGGTTTGTAAAGATTTAGGAGACAGCGACGCCTCCAGGGCAGCAAGGACCCACTGGAATCGGCTCCAGCCAGCGTCTCTGGTTTCTGAGCTCTGAACCTGTCACTGTGGACACCTCAGCAAACCCCAGAAGGCCCCTCACCCACCACTTCCTCCCTCCAGCCTGCCCTCAACCCTGCATTTCCGGAAGCATCTTACCCCTCCCATGGGAAACCTAGCAGCCGCTCCGGGCCCCTCCCTCCACCTCCACCTCCCCCTCCCAAACCCCCTACCAGGTGCGCTAGTCCTTCTTCCTCTTGTGACACCACAGACTCCTCCAGGACTCGGGTTCTCCACCCCCAGCCCAGTCAAAAGCCTCCGCAGCAAAGTATCCTAGGACAGGACTGCTCAAATTTCAATGTGCATTCGAATTACTTGGGCTCTTGTTAAAATGCAGGTTTTGATTCCACAGGTCTAGGTGGGGCCCGAGACTCTGCATTTCTAACAAGCTCCCAGGCTGTTGCTCCCGGACCCCACTCTGAACAGTGGGCTCCAGGTGACTACAAACCCAATGACAACTGTTCCTTGCTTGCTGCTTGGGCAGTTCCCCATCCCCTTTGGGTAAAGCTGATGCTCCACAAGGCCATCTTGGACCAGGCCCTGCCTTCAGTCCCCAACTCTTCTCAACCAGGTTCAACCAGACGTGCTAAATATCCGGACAGATCTACCAGAGCCACTGGTATAGCCCACTGTCTCCGGGTTTCTGTGCTCGCTGCTCCCCACCACCCACCTCCTCTTCAGCCTCCTCTGTTCCTGCTCACGCTGAAGGCCCAGCCCAGCCTTTCCCTGGCTGTGGCTGTCCCCAATGGGGCCAGGTGCTCTTCCATCTGTATCCCCACTTCACTGTGGGAAATGCCCCTGTGGCCCTGGTTGTGTGGTTCTGTGACATTTGTGGGCACCCTGCTCTATCTCACTGGACAGTCAGCTCCCCGTGGCTGCCTCAGCAGCTGTCCCCAGATAACAAGCACTTGCTCCCTAGTGGTGTGTGTTGGGACATGATTCCAGGGGACAGGTGGGGTTGGGGGGAGGAAAACAGGGAAGAAGGGAAACCCAGGCAGGGTACATTATCAAGCTAGTTATGCTGGGCAACAGGGACCCTCTGAATTGCGAGACACACCTACTGCCACCCTGGTCAAGGTCCACCCAGGGGCATTCATGTCCCATCACGTCAGGATCAAAATCTGTGTGTGCTCCAGAATGACAATGCCCGTCCCACGCACAGTCGGCGGGGAAACAAAGCAGGAAGCAAAACATGCCTGGGGCAAAGTGCTGCCAGCCTCCACCCATGTGCAGCCAGGTGCCAGCGCAGGGCCGAGGCAAAGAGGTAGGCTGGGAGGACGTGAGGTGGGGCCTAAAGCTCGACAAGGGCAGACATTGCAGCTCCTCTCAGGTGTGGCCCAGAACAGAGACTGCTGCACCTGCACGCCGCCAGCTGCAGCTGGGATGCAAGGAATGCAGAATGAACAAATGAATGAAAACAAATAGCATCCTTTTCTTTGTGGATACAGTTACCAGATTGATATGCCAGGAAATATTCATTGCTGAGCACTCACGGGCAGGAGGAAGCAGCACATAGGAAATGACAGCTCCACACTTCGTAGGCCCTGGAGGGCCAGCGTCAAGGACAGAGGAGGCTGAGGACCCAGGTCAGTCTCGGCCACTCTCTACCGTCTTTCCCACGCCTCATCCAAAGCCGATGGCCATTTCTTGACAAAGACTTAGAAATCTTACAGATGCATATCAAATTTGCAGATAAAATAAAAGCTGGAAGAATATCAAATATCTCATGGGCAAGGTTTAAATTAAAAAGAAAAAAAGACTTAGTGGAGAACAAGAAAAAGAAAGGACTCTGCAAAACTACTTCACTCCTTGGCGAGGAAGCTGGGGTGGACCAGCTGAGCCCGAGAGTCCTTTGGACCCAGTGCATGTCCAGGCATGTGAACACCTTGGCAGGTGTGTGGGAAGCAGCATATTGGCAGAGGCATGAGAGGCAGGCTGGCTCGAGTAAGAGAGGTGGAATGCAGCAGGCCCGGGAGTGTCAGACGTGGACAGAAACACAGAAAGAAGCAGCAGCATTGACTTTAAAAAAATGCAAATATGAAATGTAAAATAAAAAACAAATCTTTAAAAATTGCTTCCTCTCATGTTCGATTTTGAAGAGCATTGTCATGGCATCACCCGCTAAACCTTGGCAGCATCCCACCATCCCCTTCCTGATCCAGGGTGACAAGAGAAGATTTAGCACCCAGAGTCCAGCCTCAGCTCCCGGCGTGGGATCCTCGAGGCCCTAGGACAATTCGTGTAAAAGCCAGAGGGTCCCTCGCACCCCCTTTATCAGCAAATGTCTGGCTCTTACCTGAATTTTGTTTTTCACATTAATCCAAACACTTTGGTTTATAGGTTTACTCCTTTTTCTATTCCTCTTGATGTAGTTCCCTTCTTTTAAGGGACCTTATTTATCAAAGTAAATCAGAACAATTAAAACTCCAAGAATGGATCAAAACCAATCAGAAGCAGGCCCTAACAGTGGAGTCATCTTTGGAGTCAGGAGGCATCTGGGGACCCTGACCCAAGGTTGCCTAAATACAGTAATGTCTCAGGTTGCACTGGGGAGACACACCTGGGCTGTACTAAAGGAGGAGTTTATTACACACTTAACTAAAGGGGCCTTGGTAAAATCACAAAGTCTTCTATGTTTTTTATTTTCTAAATTTTAATTAAAAAAATTTTTTTTTAGAGACAGGGTCTCGCTCTGTTGCCCAGCTGGAGTGCACCGCAGCCTCCAGCTCCTGAGCTCAAACAGTCCTCCTGCCTCAGCCTCCCAAGTAGCTAGTATGTTTTTTAAAAGACCAGAAATATTCTTCAAACAAATCATCTTAACGTTGGACCTTATTAAAAGCTGAAGGTATATCAGTAATATTAACTGCAAAAAATTCTTCCCATGCAGAGCTAAAGTAAGGCACGGGGTTTTTTTCCTCATAGTCTAACATAATATAAGAGCACAGCATTACAATCCAGAGCAAAGGCTGCTTGAAGCATCCATGAATGCCCGCGTCTCTCTGTGTGTCTGTCTCTCTGACAATGGCTGTCTTAGGTAGGCCTCCACCCCAGGGTCCCAACACATTCCTTGTGGAATTCATTGGTGGGGCCTACTGGACCCACCTTCTGGGTTGCATTTGCTCCCAGAGAAATGCCAGCAAGTCCCTCCCCTACCTGGGTACCAGGCGGACATTCCCTCCCACCAGGAGAGAGGGAGCTCTAGGGCTCCTGCTCTTCCTCACAGCGCTTCTGGCCCAAGGAGGGAGGTTTTAGGGGAACAGAGGGTCCTCTGGCTTCGGTGCAGTGTCTCTGCACAGTGTTCCCAGCGCAAGGCAGGCCTGTCTCCTCTGGCTTGTTTGTCTTCACAGCTCCCGCCTATTGAACCTACCCGGGCTATCTCTGCTCCTCTTACCCAACAGGAATAGAGCACAGCTTTCCAAGCTCTTCTCTCCTTAAAATAAGAAAACAGCACTCCCAAGGTCTGCCAACAGACTGTGTAGCCCCAGTGTCTCACGCATCACTGAGGGCCTCACCCTTCACAGGCCAGTGCAGCCGCCTCCTAAAGCCCCTGAGCATGGCGCCATGGTGCACCGGGGAGGACAAGGGAGCTAGGGCTGCCACCGGCCAGACAGGCCCCCTGCCTAGGATGCACGAAAGCCCCTCTCATCACTTGGCCAGGTGTCCTTGTTCAGTGAGCAGCCTGGCTGACTGAACACAAAGGTAGTAGTAGTCATGAGAACCTGCTAAGGGATTACAGGCTCCAAGACCATTACCACTGCCTTCTCTGTGCGGTGTGGACAGGCATGAAGCCGGTGTGGGGAGAGGGAGACCTGCAGCCCTGAGCTGCAGGAGAGGAAATGGGAGCAAGAAAGAAGGAAATGCCCACTGCAGTGCGTTTGACTCAGGGATGAGGGAATGCTGAGAGACTGCAGGGGCGCCTTTATCCTCATAATTCTTCAATCCTTACAGATTTAAAATAAATGCAATATGTGGAACTTTGGTTTTTACCTGTGTTATCCGTGCCATATCAAGATGAATAGCCTGAAACTTTCTCTGATGAAGAGGTGTCCTGCCTCCTGGCGTGTGAGTGACATGACCCACAATTTTGAAGCAACACTGTACTGGTTTTAAATAGAAGATTTTTGAATCGGGGAACACATTCTAACATCCCAACTTGGGGGGTCAAGGAATTGTGGACCGCAAACATCTCACCAAGACCGATCTGCCTTTGAGTCCCTGCTCTGAGGAAGCCACGAGGAAGGTCGTGAGGACACTGATGCTGAGGCCCCCGCTGTGCTGACGACCAGAAGCCACCAGAGAAAGCGTACCGTGTGTGTGTGTTTCGTCGCCCAGCCTGGGGCAAGCGAGTGCTGGGTGGCTGTGGGCATTTATGCGTATTAAACTCATGATCTTGGCTTTGGTACTGCTCGAACATCCCTAACAGCTGCACACTGCCATTTCTGCCCTTCACAAAAGGGCCGCGACCCAGCATGCCAGCTCAGAGATGGAAAGAGGCTTCTGCCCCCCAACCCAGCCGTTCCCTGCCAACGGGTCCCCTCCCTGAGAAAGGCGCAGGAGGAAGTCCATATTCTGCGCCAACAGGGTGACTTTAAATTCTGGGCCTCCAACCAAAGTCTCGCCTGCAAGCTTGCTTGTCGGTTTGTATTGCTCACATTCATTCACTTGCTCATCCGTTTGCTCACCCATTCATTCGATGCATCTGACCAGTTCCGTACTCCATGCTGGGGTGCGAAGCTGAACAAGACAAGGATTCCTGGTCTAGTGAGGGAAGGGGACAGACCCAGGAACATGATGACCAGTTATCCCACGCCAGGGGCAGGTGCCGGAGGGCTGGGGAGAGCCAATGGCCACAGCTGGCACCCTCGGAAGTGACCATGTGCCGGGCCCTACTGATTAGACTGTAAGAGGTTGGCCCTCTCATTAATACCATTTTACAGATGAGGAAACTGAGGCACAGAAAAGCCCTCCTCTATTGTCCTGAATTCCCATGGGAACCTTTACGGATATGTAACTTTTCCATGTGTCTGTGGCCCCAGCTAGACTCTGAGTTCCTTCAGGACTGGGACCAGGCCTTACAGTCCTTTGAGTTCCCACCTCAAAAATCTGTAGGTTTTCAGGAAACATCAGGCTCAAGCCCCAAAGTTAAGTCGGGTCTAGGGCTGACGTTTGCAAGACGTGCTTATTAATTCGGGTGTGCACAGGTCCTGCCCCCACCAGGCCCTCCAGGCTGGGCTGGGTCTGCCCCCCTCCCGTCCGCGCGCCTGGCTTCCTCGAGGCCAAGGGTGTCTTTCTGTGGTGCGTCACTCCACCCCTTGGCTTTGAGGCTGCAGGTTACCGCAGGGTAGAGCTCAGCCCCTCAGCCTGGAAACAACACCAGCCTTCCCATTCCTGACTACCTTCTGGTCCCTGCCCCGTGGATAATAGAGGAGGTGTCTGTGGACAGCACAAAGGAGGGCTCAGGAAGCACAGCTGTGGGTGTGCGGGTGCTGCAGGCAGCTGTGTGGGGAGTGTTCTGGGCTGGATATAGCCAGTTTTGAGAAAATGTGGCAGAGAGCACAGGCCCAGGACTGCAACACCCGAGGGAAGGGTCAGGGAAACGAGTAGTGGAGGTCAACTGAGTGTACACGTGGAGAGAACATCAGGGAGCCCCCAGTGAGCCACAGATCATACCTGAGTGAGGCGGGTCCCAGGAACCTTACCTTCCCCTTCCCTCTGCTCGGAGCTGTGCAGGAGCTCTGCGCATGCCGCTGTGGTCTTCTGTCCTTCCACTGCCTGGGAGCTAGGCATCCTCATGCCCATTTCCCCGAAGGGGATGGGGAACTTAAGGAAGGCTAGGGAACTTGTCCAAGGTCACACCACTTGGAAGTGCCCAGGGAGCCCTGGCCAGGTCTGTTCCCAACACCTGCCCTGCAGTTCCAGCAGCTGGGCAGGTGGGTGCGGGATGGAGCTGGGCACATGGAGCCCAGGGTGGAAAAGACGGGAGGAGCTGGAGTTCGAAGGCAGAGGCAGGGCTGACAATTTGGTCTCTGATCAGCTGGGTGGGATGGGACCTGGCTGGGGAAAAGCAGGCTGGTGTAGGGATGACTCCTGGTGGGCGAGTGAGAGGACCTGCAGCGAGACCGGGAAGGAACAGTCAGATGTGGGGATGTCGTGTAAACATTTTAAATGATATTTATATGTTGCCACTAACAAAGCCCACGCTCCATCAGCCTGCACTGCACCAGTGAACAAGTGAACGCGTGACTCTTTCTTTACACTTTCTTCAGTTGTGTTTAGAAAGAGAAGCATCACCAGCCATGGGCGCATTCTCTTTTTGACTCATTTTCAGTTTTTGTTTGTTTGTCTTTGCTGCTTATTCATCTAAGGTTAAATACATCTGGTGTGAAGGGTGCACTGAGTGCCACACTGATTCTTCCCTCGTCTCTCTGGCTGAGTGACAGCCATCAGTCCTGCTGTGCACTGAGCACCCACAGTGTGCCAGGCGCCCAACCTATGTGCACGCCAGCCCTAAAACGGCTTCTCAGTAGGGCTAGTCCCCGCTCCACAGGGGAGGCGACAGGGCCTGACCTTGCTCTGCTTGTGGGACTCCAAAGCCTTTGCTCTAAGAGCTGGGAGCCCTGGAGGCGGGGTCGGGGGGGCTCACCCTCGGGGACCCTCGGGGTCCTCAGGGACCCTGAATTCACACCTGGGCATCAGTTTCTAGGGTTTGTGTGTGGTTTTGAGCCTGGCCATTCCATTTTCCTCTGTGTCACATGGGAACTGATGGCCATCTGGGTGCCCAGCTCTCTATCCACTGAGGCAGCCTTTCCCTTCCCCTGGCAGAGTCCTGCCTCCAGAATGTCTCGGCCCCCTTCAGGGTCTTCTCCTTCCTTTGCTTCCTTCTTCTGCATCTCGGACCACTGCGAGCCTCTCACAGGCAGGCACAGCTCATCCCTGAGAGGGCTCCCCTCGGGTCCTGCCCCCCACACCCACCAGGGAGACCCCACATGGTGCCCTGGACAACCCTCCTACCTGCCACCCCCTCTAGGAGCGTGTGGGGGGTCCAGCTCACCATTCCACACCAGCGTTGGGGTCCACCCTCCTCTGCCCCCAGGTCTTCTCCTGGGTCCTCCCCTTCCTTCTGCTGTAGGAACAGAACCCAAGGGTCATCACAGTCCTGCCCGAGCCACCCACCCTCCAGTGGCATCCCGGGCCTTACCCTCTGCCAGTTTACACAGCTGCTGCTGGGACTGTTCCATTGTCTGTCTCCTCTGCTGAGTTTAAGCTCCATGAGAATCAATTTTACTTGTCATTATACTCCTGGCACCCAGACCAGGACCTTGTGCACAGCAGGTGTTTAATAAATATTTGTTGAATCAGTGAACAAATGAATGAACAAACAGGTGAACAAACCACCATGCCCAGCCTGCAGTGACAGCCACATACAACGTTTGTTAAAACAATCAGTCAAGCTCTATTTTAAACTAGGGTAAAATACATACAACATAAAATTTACCATTATAACCACTTTAAAGTCTATAATTTGGTGGCATTGGCATTTAGCACACTGAAAATGTTGTACGAATCACATCTAGTTCCAGAACGTTTTCCTCCCCCTCCATCAGAAACCCTGTACACATTATCAGTCACTCCCCAACCCCCAGCACCCATTTGTCTGCTTTCTGCCTCTATTGTTTGCCTGTTCTGGACATTTCATATAAATGGGATCAGGCAATATGTGGCCTTTTGTGCTGGTTTCTCTCAGCAGGATGTTTCAAGAGTCCTCTGTGTTGTAGCCTGGGTCATCCATGCTTCATCCCTTTTTATGGCTGAATAATGTCCCATCATATGGACAGAACACATCCTGTCTGCCCTCTCTCCCGCTGATGGACTTTTGAGTCTCCCCTCTCATGTCAGGGCTGGTGTGAGTCTTGGCCTCCCGGTGGCAGGTCCTGGAGCTACAGGATGAAGGCATGGACACCTTCTGGGCAGGTCTGGCACCTGCTCTCTTCCCTGCCTCCCGCCCCTTGCTGGTCGCAGGACGGCTCATTAAACACCACAGACAGCAGCTCAGACCAGGACAACTCCTCGTGGCCTCCTGGGACGTCCCCCACAAGGACTCTCATTTGGGACATCAGCAGTGGCCAGTCCTGCTCTCCCCAACATGAAAAGACACTCCCTTTGTCTCTGCTGCTCACTAGACACTGCTCACTATAAAGCTGCCGTAGGAAGCACCTCCACACTCCTCTCCCTGGTGTTCTACTAGGGAGAAGCTTTGGTGAGGAGACAGTCTTCCGGGTCCCCTTCTTCGGTCCTCCACAAGGAGCCCTCACGGGAATATTTAGAGAGAGAGGAAGCATTTATGTGTCCTCAGTGGCCAGGAGACCCCAGCCTACCACCACGGCTCACAGATGGCAGGTGGGCTCAAGGCGGGAAGGCGTGGGCCACACTGTTGGCCTGTTCCCTAAAGGACACATTCTCTCTCTGAACACACCTCTGGCAATAAGAGAACTTCACTTCAACTATTCCTTCAATTTTGCATAATTTGTTAGATCAATTTTTTTAAAAAGGCAAAATAACTTTTAAAAGAAGGGTCATTTTTTCCCCAAGCATGGTAGATTATTGCACTTGAACAAATGGGTATAAACCAACAATTCAGTCATCTGGAGCCTCCCCGTGGAGGCCTGGCAGCACAGCTTTGATGAAAATGAGTATATGTAGTTTTATCATTGGAGCAAATAATGCCAACTGGCCCTTTATCACAGCTTGGGCTGAATATTAAATGATTCCCAAAGACATATCTGATGGAACTGATGTCTTAGAAAAATGTCCTCGGGACTGAGGCTTAGTTACTTTTTTAGAAAGGTGTGTTCTCAGTTAGTAAAGGGATTGTTTGTGAGTAGTCAGGGCTCTGGACACACTGGTTCAACCCCAGCTGAGTTAGTAATAACCGTAGAGTCCTTGGTAAGGCCCAGGACTCTCCGGACTTCAGATTCCTCCCTGTAAAGCAGGGATAATAACATCCATTTTATCCACCTTATAGCATTGTTATGAGGGCAGTATCTTATTCCTTTCTCATGTTTTCGATTCCCTTTCAAGTGTCTTTGGTCACTTTTACTTGTTGCATAGTCCAAGGTCAGTTGTATCTGCTGAGGTCCTGGGTGCTTTAACCGTGCTCTTCACTGTTTCTGCTGATGCTCCCTGGAATCTGTGTTCCTTGAAGTAGTTTAGCTGAGGAGTCTGCAGGGTACTGAGGCAGGATGTGCCCTCCAGAGGGGCTTCTGCAGGTGCCCTGAGTGTTCCCACCCTGATGCCCCCTGCAGTGGATTGAATGTTCGTGTCTCTTCAAAATTCATATGTTGAAATCCTTACTTCCCTGATGTGATGGTATTAGGAGAAGGGGCCTTTGGGAGGTGATTAAGTCACGAGGGTGGAGCCCTCAGGTACGGGATTAGTGCCCTTGTAAAAGAGACCCCAGAGAGCAGTCTTTCCACCATGCAAGGACACAATGAGAAGGCGCAGTCTGCAACCCCTTGCCAGAACCTGACCCTGCTGGCACCCTGACCTTCAACCCCAACCAGGGCCTTTCCCTGTCCCACTGGGACCATCAGTGTCCTTCCTACCACCGGGGGCTTCCACTACCAAGAGGAAGAGCCACTTCCTCCCTGAGTTTCTGGCTTTGTCTTTGCTGCCCCCTTAACTGAAGGAGAGTCCAGCCAATCAGACGGGAGGGTGAGCTAGAGAAGGAGAAGCTAGACTCGCCTCATTGACCCCATGGTGGTGACCTCCTTCTCTGTGGGGCTCACCCCTTCCCTGGGCCCTGAGAGAGGGAGCTGGCAGAGCTTCCAGAAGGTGACTGTGGGGAAGTGATGCACCAGGAGAATGCATGTGATGACCTCAGGTACCCGCAGGTGCAGTCACACCTCCCCACGCTGAGAGGCTGGAGGAGACGATGACCCATCGGAGTCGGGGAGAATGAGACATTGCAATAAATCTGTGTCGATGCCTGTGAAGAATTGCTCTTCTCCAACTCCCCAGGGTGTTGTGCAGACTTCTGGTGTGCTGTAGCATGGAAGATCATGCAGGAAGCACCTGGACTCCGGGTGTAGCTCTGCCCGTTGACCAAGCAGCATTGCCCCTGTGAGCTGCTCAGTGTCTCTATGCCTCCCTCCTCATTTGCTCGGCAGGGACGATGACTCCGGCCTCTTGCGTGTGATGGGAATTATTGCAGGGTGCTAGGCGAACAGAGGCGTTAGTATTTTCTGGACCAGCGAAATTGTTCCCTTTGTGTTATTGGATTATTTGGGGATCCCCTAGAATAATTATTTGTAATTATACTTAATTCTTTGTAGAAATAATAAATGGGTGCTCCTGAGTTGTTTTAAAAAGCTGTTGTTAAAAAAAAAGAAAAACAAAAAGGTAATGCTTAAGTCAGGGCTTTTATAAAAAAAAAGAAAAAGAAAACCAAATGAAAAGCCCTTTAACAGTCATTTCCTTCAACGCTCACAGAGGCTAAATATCCCTCTGGATATTTAATTGATTCTGTCCAGGTGCCCAATAAGGCTTTAAAAACAATAGCAGAAAGGAAAACTTTAGGCCAGAACACAGGCTAAGCCTTAATTATAACACAGGACTGCACCTTGCCTGGCCCTGCCGGGGGCGAGGAGCTTTCCTCTGTCCCGTGTGGGACAGCAGCGGCCCCTTCGGCCTGCAGGGCCTGGCTCTTGTCTAGCAGAGCCGCTGCAGAAATCAAGCCATGCTATTCCAAAGCCAGCGCTGGGAATGGCCAAGTCCATGGAGCTGTAGCAGCAGATCCAGCAGGTTCTGAGAAGCTGGGGGCAGCTCCCCTTCCTGGGGCCCAGGGGCCGTTCCCCAGCAAACAGGGACCTCCCCAAGCCTCCTCAGCCCCCCCCCGCCAGCTGGGGCCTCTGAATGCCAGCCATCACCATGTCTCCACAAGGAGAGGGCTGTCTGACTCCATTCATGTCTTCATCTCTCTCTTCCTCAGCGTACCCTTCCTCCAGGACTCACTGTCACCTGATAAATCCCTACAAACTTGACTTCTAAATGATGAACACGTCTTGAGGTCAGTTCCTCTGCGTTGACTCTGGAACAGGGAGATTGCAGATGTCAGTGCACAGGTGTGAGCTCAGCATTCTTTGGAGTTGGGAAAAACATACGGTTTAGGCAACTCCCTCCTTGGAAATATATTTAACGAGTGCGTTTAAATATTTTCATTCATAAAGTTGGTCCCAGCCTTGAGTACAAGCAAGAATGCCAAATCACCTTGCTCCCAGGCAATCCCGAGCCACCCAGCTAAGACATGGCTGCCATCTGGGTCACATTCCTCCCTACACCCAGGGTGGGCACAGACTCACAGCATGTGTTCTCAGGGTTGCCACGGCAGGATCTTGGCAGACCTGGCTGGCCCTGCCTCTGACACTACCCAGCTGCCTCCCTGCATCATGGTGTGACTCACGTTCCCCATCACCAGGGTGGGATTTGAGGGCACATCCTGTTGACTGTGCACTCTTAGGGTGGGTAGTGGACATCCTGGATGGCCCTCCTCAGTGGGCACTTGTGCAGGCACTGACCATGGCAGGATGGCCATCTGACTGCCCAGCGTCTTCACAGCAAGTGCTAGGGCTGGATTCATCTCACACCTCCCCCAGAAAGGGTTTGGGACCTCACAGAAGCTCCACACACGTCCCTTGAGTGAATCCCTGTATGAACCTCCTTCCCCTCAGGGTTTGAGAGTCCATGTCTCCCATCTTCAGAACACAAAAGATAATTCTCCTTTAGGCAGATCTTTGCACACGGATGTTAGAAATGGGACGCCTTCATTTCTAGCTTTAACATTTTTCTTTATTTTGTAGAATTTGTTTGCCTCGACCTCTATAAAAGGAGATGGAAAGAACATGGGTTTGGGGGTAGATGCCCCTAGAGTCAAACCCTGGCTCAGACACTTTCTTGCTGTGTGGCCTTGGACAAGTTACTTGGCCTCTCTGAACTCAGTTTATTTATTTTTAGAAAGGGATGATATCATCCTTTGAGTGTTGCCATGAACATAAAGTGAATCCATTAAGTCAAGTACCTCATGTACCAGATGAGTGTCTGATGGTAGCAGATGTCAGTATATACAGCTATGACTTTCATGAACACCTGCCAGGTGCCTAACCATGCCTGATGCATCTGTGGGGACACTGCAGGGGCATGAAATGATGTCTCTGGCAGAAGGGGCTCACTCGATGGTACTACCATTTCTATTACAGTCACTCCTGAGAGGGACAGCTGGCATGTGGTATGGTCTTCACACTTGGAGACTGTTCTCACAGCGTTCTGATGCTGCACTTTTGGAGTTATTGTAGCTAGTTACTTGGAATTGTTGCTTTTCTCCCAGGGAAGGCATCATTCAACAATGTCTCGATAAATCATGCAAAATGATCAGTAGAATAATTCGAAGCCTCTAATGGTGGTGAAGGCCCCATCTGGCGTGGGGCCAGTCTCTGGCCACGGGTGATCTTTGACTGGGTTCGCTGACTCCCTGCATCGACCCTGTAAGCAGCACAGGAAACTGACTCAAAGCACACCCCAGCCTCTGGCTTGTGGAAATGACTAAGCCATTGCGAATGGAGCCAAGGAGATTGGGTCAAATGTCTCTGCAGACTTGCTTGTCTCCAGAAATCTCACCTCCCCCCTCCACTGCTGAGGGTGCTGAGCCAAGTCTTAAAAGCGTTTTGCTAAGAGGGAATTCTTGGAATGTCTTCCCTCAAGTGCCACTGGAGGGAAGCTGCACATTTGCACTCGCTGGTGGTCCTGGTGAGGCCTGTGAAGTGACCACCACAGAGCCCCAGGCCCAGGGCTCCAGTCTATCAGAGTATTGGGGCACAACTTGGTAATTCAAGCAACAACAACAATAATAATGTGAACTGCTTGGTTAAGTTAAAGTAAACTGTATAATCCCTGCATCTCCTCCTTTCCCTTCCTCTTCTAGAAATTCAACATAATTACATTGGAAACTTAACAGAAGTCCCCAGTTTTTGTAAGTATTTTTTTAAAAACCATGAGTATAACAAAATATAACTTTGTTTATAGACATGAAATACATAACATTAGGCATGTCTATTAATTTCTGAAAATGTAACCTTATCACAGAACCTCCTGGGCTTGGCAGGGGAAGACGTTAGGATACTTCCAGCCTTGATGACAGATGTGGTAACTGCACCAAGACCAGGTGACTCAGCAGAGCTCATCCAACAGGCAACTCTTATCCACATGAACAGCACTTTAGAAATGCTTTAAAATGAAAACTAGAACAATGAACATTTACTCCAGCCTCAAAACCAGTTACTTGTAAAGCATTCCGAAGGGGAATTTAGAAACAGTTTCTGCTGTTTCCTCTCTTCTGCCAGGAGCCCCACATGCTGATGAATGAAGTCCTGGTCCCAGGTGTGGAGCCCTGCTCCCTGGAGCACTGCAGGCAGGTGGCTGCTCCTGGTGGGTCCTGCAGGGTGATAAGAAGAGGGCTGAGCTTGAGCTAAACAGCTGGGAGCTGGGCGCTCAATGTGAGCGCATTAGTGGATCCATGGCCACAGTGCTTTCCTTTTATGAGCCGTTAAAAATAGGAAACAACCTCTGCAGAGTGTGACCCCATTTGAAGGTTTTGGCGGGTGAGGACAGAAGCCCTCCCTGGGCAGAGCTGCAGTCTCGCCCCTGTGGTTGAAGGGAGATGCGGTAGAGGAGAGAAAGGAGCCAGCAGCAGGCTGTCACCGTGGGGGACGGGGGATGCTGCACCTGCCCCGGTGTCCTCCATGCAGCAGAAGGATGGGCCTGGGTGCCGGTGGATCACAGAAGCACAGGGAGCCTGGGCTTTTTCATAGATTTACAAGACATTTCAGTTCCCATTGCATGTTTTGGCCAACTGCATTGTTCTGTAAGCCTACGTCATTCCTTATTGTCCCTCAATTTGCTTCTACATAGAAGTAATTCAGTATCCATATGTTGACATTCTCTTTGTAAAAAACATAAGGAAGCGTGACAAATTCCAAACTAGGGGCAGTGGTTAGTTTACAATCATTACAAGCCGCTAAATAAGCAAGAGGGGTGAGCACGCATGCCTCTGAGACTGGCCGGTGGGGGAATAAGACAGGTTCCACCAGTCGCACAGGACAGGCCGCCTTGTCACTGCCCACAGAGCTGCAGCCAGGACGCGTGAGCATGTGAACTCACGCTGGAACTGGGCGATGTGGGCCCTAGACTTCTAGTCACCCCGGGTGTTCTGGCAAGGGGACCAGCAGGACTTGAATTACTCAACTGCATAGACCTGGCTATAGATCAGAAAATAGTTAGACTTTTCTGCCAAGTAAGAGGGGACTTCCTTTGTTTCTGCTTAAAATAACACAGATATGATAAGAGAAAAGAAGAGCAATTTCCCCAACCCTTAAGAGGCTGCTTGCGGAGCAAGTGTGGGATAGATGGTCCGTGGTAGGAAGCTGGTAGGGTTCTCCTCATTCCTACTCTCTGACGGCAGCCCTGACTGGTGAGGGGCTCCCAGCTCGCCGGGGTGATGGAATGTCACCTCTGTGCCAGCTTCCTCTTCTGCTTCCCACAAAGGCCCTCTGTCCAGCCACCTTCCAATTCCTTCCTCCTTCTCAAAGAAAGTCAGGGCCCACCGATTCTGGTCTGGAATCCCCACTGATGTCACCAACCACTGGCCCATCAGCAGACCCCTGGCTAGGAAGAGAAGGCTAAACGCTCAGGCCTACTAATAGTCTCAGGGACAAGTCCACAGCTGCAGAGAACACAAGCCAACCAGTATCTTCAGCTTTAGGCCTTGTATGGGGAATGTTTCTGTGGCATTTCCCGATGGTGTGTGTTCACTCTGCACCTGGAGGGTGCAGAGGGTGCAGGGGCATGTCACACACACGCACCACACTCAACGCACACCACACATGTACCACGACATATCATACACTCCCCATCACACACTTAATAGATAACCCATCCACAGGAAGAGGGGAGGGGCTGGGGGCGTTTTGCTGAGACCCTCCTTGGACCTGAGCAGCAGGATTGTAAGTCAAGGCCCCCAGCGCTCCTGACTTTACGGTGCCAGTCCTGTATTTCTAGGTACTTTCCAAGGACTTGTAACCAGACAGCTTCTTGCTGGTGGGCAAATGGCAATCCTCAAAGTCAACCTTCAACTGTGCATGGTTCTGACACACGCGCACACGCCCACACAATACGTGCGCGCGCACACACACACATGCACACGCGCCCACACACGCCAAGCCAGGCAGCCCCACGGTAGCGCTGGGGTCGGGTTGATTAATTGGAAAGTCCCGCGCATCGCGCGGTCGCGTCGCCACGCCGAGCCCGTCAGCACGGAAGGAAGCCAAGCCTGGCGCGCAGAGCCGGGTCACCTCGCGGTCCCCGCCGCCCGCGGGCAGTCGCCGGAGGCGGGCGGGCGGCCCGCGCACGCACGTGGCGGGACCGGGGCCTCTGGGGTCGCACTGGGCGGGGCGACAGGCGCGGGACCTTTAAGGGGCGGGAAGGCGGGCGGGGTGGGAGGCCGCGGGGGACGGCCCGGGCGCTGGGGTGGCCCCCGCCCGGGACCCGGCCGCGCCCCTCCTTCGTCCCTCCCCCCGGCCCCGCCCCGCGGCCGGAGCCTCCTAGGGCCACTGCTGGGCCGCGGGCGGGACGCCCCGGGGCGCCGCGCGGAGGAGGAAGCGCGCCCGGGCCGTGGCTCCAGGAACTTCCCAGACGCCCGAGTCGGGGGCGCCGGGCTCGGGTCCGCTCGCGCGCCCACCTCCCAGGGGAGCGCGGCTTGGGGCGCAATCCGGGCCGTGGCCGCCGCGCGCCGGCCCGGCATTTCCTCCCCGCGCACCCGCCGCGCCCCTCCACGGCCCCGGCGCCTCGGCCCGGGCGGATGTCCTGAGCTCGCCACCCGCGGCTCTGCGCCCCGGCCCGGGGGCTGCTCGGGGAAGTTGGGGCGAGGCGGGCCGGGTATGCGCCATCACCATGGCCCAGCTGGGCTCGTGGCTCGGGGAGGTCCAGTGGCTCGTCTTGGTGTCGCTCTTCGTGGCGGCGCTGGTCACGGTGGGCCTGTACCTGGCGCAGTGGGCTCTGGCCAGGGCGCACCCCTGGCCCCGGCGGCGGTCTGCGGAGCCTGGCGGGGGGCGGCGCCCCGAGTCGGACGCGCTGCTCTCCTGGATCCTGACGCTGAACAGCTGGAGGAGCCAGTGGCAGGCGGCCTGGGTGGCCGCCCTTAACCAAGAGGCTGAAAGGAAAGGGGTGAGTTTCCGAGAAGAGCGGGTCGCAGTGGGGGGCCGGGGCGGCTGACGCGGGGCGGGCTGCCGGGGTAGAACTCTCCCTCCTGGAGGCGGCGCTGCAGCCCCTGACGGATCCCTCGCCCGCAGAGGCACTACATCCTTGAAAGTTAGGGAAAGACCCAGGAGAGCCCAGGACCCTTGATGGGGAGTCAAGACAAAGTGACTCGACTTTATTCACTAAACATCAGGTGTGCCAGGCCTTGGGCTCCGCGGGGGACATACTAGCTGTCCGAGGGACTTGTCAGAAGGGCTCATTCCTTCCAGCTGGTGTCTGCCATGCCTGGAGTCCCGGGGTGGATTTCTGTATCCAACTGGACACTTACAGATTTTGCACCTGATGTGTGAATAACTGTGACCCAAATATGCTTCCATCTTGGCTGAATTGCGCCAAGAATTTCTTTCCAAAGGCTTGCATTTCTTTGTGTATTAAAATGGTGACCATTGTTGAGGGCCAGCCACTTGCCAGATGCTGTATCAGGGGCTTTGGGTGCATGCATCATCTCTTTGTCGCTGTGTTACAGATGAGGAAACTGAGGCCTGGAGAGGCCAAGGGGTCTGCCCAGGGTCACACGGCCTGTGGGTGGCAGAGCTGGGATGTGAACTCAGCTGCTTCTGGCCTGAAGCTAAGGGCTTGTTACTTAACTCCACTGCCTCACACTCCTGCGGTTGTTTCTTTCATTGCTAATTACTTGGTGACTAATTTTTACTTTTAAGACTTCTTAGTTTAATGACAAGCTCCTGGCGTCCACTATTTTTAGGCATTTCCTAGGAGGAATTAGGACCTGGTGGGTTTGGGGAGGTACCTCCCAGCCTCTGCTGCTGCTCCCGCGCCTGCTTGCACAACTCAGCGGCCGTTGTCTTTGGAAACAGTGAGATCAGGGATGGAGACTATCTGGACCCATCAACCTCCAAAATATTCCACAGTGGGCCCCGTGCCGGGCCTTTGTGCCACGGCCTTGGAAAACACAGCCGTGGAAATAAAGAGCAAAAAAGCTTTGAGTGTAAATTAACATCAATCCAACAATTCAAGAGGCCTTGCTCTGAACTCCTGAAAAAAAATAATAACTGTACCTTTTAGATGAAAAAAGGCCTCAAAGTCTTGGTGCCTAGAATCTGTGCCTTGGCTGTCCAGAGCTGGACGTCTCAGGGAACCAGCCATCTCTTGTGGGAGCCCCCAAGCCCTATGTCCTCACACTCGGGGGCAAACACAGATGCTCAAACACAGGAGACACATGGCGCTCCTGTCCCTGGCCTCTGGCGCTGCATCCACTGGACGCACAAGTCTGGTCTCTGTTCTCCTCTGTAGGGTGCAGGCAAGTGTTGGGTGAATGGTCTGCAGGATCTTCCATTTCCAACGCTGGGACTCCTGGCTGGGTTTCAGGCTCAGGGGCAGCGACCCTACCTCCTGTAAAGTTGGGATGGTTCATTTCCTGACACTTCTTGATTGGCTTCAGAAAATATGATCACTTTAGCTATAATTCTTCCAGATTCCCATATGCCTGGACTGTTGAGAGGGAGGAGGAAGTCCCTGCCCTGGAGTTTGTCTTGGGCTGCTCAAATAACTCTGAGAACACTGAAGAAATTATTTGAAAGTTTTGGACAAAAACCTTTTTACCTGAGTGTCTATGTGG
Organism: Daubentonia madagascariensis; assembly: GCA_023783475.1. Classification (NCBI taxonomy): domain Eukaryota; kingdom Metazoa; phylum Chordata; class Mammalia; order Primates; family Daubentoniidae; genus Daubentonia; species Daubentonia madagascariensis. Next base: position 9,378,068 of record JAKFHU010001482.1, on the reverse strand, counting down.
GTGCAGGGAGGGCTTTGTGTTCAGGGAATGGGAGGAGAGATTTGGCTTGTTTGCGTTTTCTCTGTTCTCTGTCTGCCGTTGGCCACACTGCAGTCTCAGACATCAGTTTTTCCAACGTTCCTGGCTGGGGGTGGCAATAATGTACCAGGGTCAAGCCCAAAGCAGCCCAGAGTCATATCTAGGTTTTTACGTAGATGTGGTAGATGGGTTTTGTGATGGCAGTTGTGTGGTGTTGCTCTACGTTCCTGGGGAGCATGACCCTGGTGCCTGGGAGGGTTGCTTGGTTTGAATTCAAATGGAGGGTTTTGCAGGCAGATAGGATCTGGGTAACTCGGCTCCCTACTGCTGACTTGCCACACACCCTCCCAGTGTCCTAGGCCTCCCTGGGCCCTTGCTGTTGTGACCACAATGACAGCATGGGTGAGCAGGTGCTGGCATTGGCCCTCGTGGGCACCCTGACCCTGGCAGGAGTTTCCCTCTGTCCTCCCCCACCTCAAATCCCACTAATCCCTGATTAGGGCTGACACTCCACACCGCTCTTGGCCCAGACAGCCCAGCTTAGTGAGGCCCCCCTGCTCCTGCCTTGTCCTGATGTCACTCCACCCCACCTGGGAGGGGACCAGTTCTTGGCCTGTCACAGGGGGAGTGAGGAGACGTGGTCGTAACTTAATCATATCCATCATCTTCTATGAAAAGTGGAATTTTCTATCTGACAGAGATAGTACCCCTCCCATTCTAAGTTTTACCCCAGCTTTGTATTTTAAGAAGGAGAGAAACCCTAAACTCTTCTGCCTGAGCCCCTTCCTTCTCCAGAAGGGGTGACTGAAGCCCATGAGCTGGAGGGATTTGCTAAGTTCAGCCCAGGCCCTGGGCTAGGCTGCAGCATGTTCCCCTGTGGGAAGCAAACTTGGTTTTGAGGCCCAAGTGTTTCCTTTAAATGAGGTCCTGCTAGAAGGGCTCAGAGAGTGTGGTTGTTTAATGGATCATCCCTAACAATGGGCTCATGTCTCCTAGGGCTTGAGGATGGATCCGTAACCTGTGGAGTCCCCTCGTCTCTGACGGCCAGTGACTGTAGCAGCACAGGTTCCCTGTGTCAGAGGGGACCCCAGATTCCAACCCTCACTCTGGAAATGTTTTTAGTACATGGGATGGTTGGTGATTTGGGCCAAAACAGAGGAAACTATTGCCGACCTCCTAGCTCTTCAGGTGGACATGGATGTGCGGGGAGCACAGGAGACTCACCCAGAGATCTTAGAATACCTCCCCCTGCCAATTCGGACTTAGCAGGCGTGTGCTGGCAGGAGTGTGGGGCACACACTGTAAGCACTTACTGTGGGCTGAGAGTCATGGTGAGAAGCTGCTCGTTCCACACATGTCCCTACGCCAGCCACCAGTCAGAGTTCCTGCTCCCCCCACAACACCTCAGAGTGGTTGTTTTTGTCTGTCGCATCTCCACTGGGTCTGGTGTTGCAAACACCTAATTCCCATTGAGTCAGGGCCCTGCCACCACCTCCCACCGCCACCACAGCCCACCGCCACCGCCGCCCACCATTGGGCTGCGCAGCTCCCCTCCCAAGCCCATGCCCCCGGACCCTGTGTCAGCAGCAGGGGTCCCAGAGAGAGGAGCGTGTTCTGCTCTCTGGCTTGTCTCATAGAGGCCCACCTGAGTGGGTGGAGGCCTGGATTAGGAAGGTCCCCAAAGCTGTTTGTTTCCTTAGTCCTTTGGCCCAGGATTTCTTCAGAGGGATGTTCCAAATGCAAATGACCAAGACTGTTGAGCAATGCAAGGTCTTTGCAAAAAAAAATAAATAAATACTGTGTGAACTTAGAGCGTGTTATTGATAGCTCTGACTTGCATGTGAATTTCTGCAATTTAAAAAGTAAACAATGTGGCCACAAGACTTCAGAGTCTTTGTATTATATAATGACCTTCCAGGTGTGCTCACAAAAATCCAAACTCAAATTCCTTGACCTATGCCGGAGGCCACGTACAGGAAGTCAGTTGGTAAAACTGTGAAGGCCACTGCAGGAGGGTGGTGGGGCTGCCCTCCCTCCACCAGTACAGGGAACACTGGCCTTTCAGGAGCTACTAACCCTGTGCCCTCCCGTGACCATCCCCATGGACCTCCTTTCTGTTGCTCAGACACTCCGGGATCGTTCCTGTACAGGACCTTTCCACAGGTCAGCCCTTTTGTTTGGAATACTTATCTCCTTTCTGCTTATTTAACTTCTCTAAATCTTTCAGGCCTCAGCTCAAAGGTCCCTGATCCTCCCATTCTGTCATGACACTGCCCCACCCCTTACCGCCCCACCCCCAGCCCCGGCTCCCAGCATTGTGAGCTGGGGCAGAGCTGGGGTCTGTCCAGGCAGAGCTGGACCCAGTGCCCAGCACAGAGCTGGCTTGGAGCAGGCCCTGGTCGTTGTGGGGTGAGTGACAGCCTCCATGCAGGGGAAGAAACAGTGGTGCTGCACATCACCCTGTCTGGACACAGGCCTTCTGGCTTGGGAGCTGGCCAAGCCTGGGCAAAACAAGCTGTTTAATGTGTTTGTTTTTTCACTTCTAAAGCATCAATATTAAAGGAGCCTCACTGATGACTCTGCAAGTCGTCAATGTGAAGCCCAGAATAGGCACCAGTTCTGGTTGTTCTTTGCACTCACCCATTTTCCCAACAAGAGAGGAATTCAGGAAACAGTGGGTGTAGTGTTAACGTCAACTAAAATTCAGCCAAACCTGCTTCCACTGCCCACTGGCAGGTTGCTGAGGAGGGAAGGGACTTCTTCAGCTGTTTGGAAGAGCTATGTGAGGAAGCTCTGGAGCTACATGCCAGGTTTGAGTCCCAGCTCTGCACTTACTGTGTGATCCTGGGCAAGTGCAAACCTCTCTGTGCATCATCTGTAGAAGGGGATAACTTTGGGTTCAATCCAGAAAACAAAATCTACTTCCCTAGAGATCAGAGCAGATCTGTGCAAGGCATTTAGCAAAATGCCTGTCATGTAATGAGTTAATAAAGGTGGGCTGCTCTCTTGTAAAGTCTCCTTTTTAAAACTTTTTATCTTGAACGGCTTTTAGATTTACAGAAAAGTTGAAAAAAATAATTCAGAGAGTTTCCATATAATCTTCATTCAGCCTTCCATAACCACAGCTCAATGATCAGGGCCAAGAAATTTAATTGATGCAATATCTCTATAATTCATTAGATAACAAAGTTAATGTTGTAATAATACCAAAAATTTAATTGACACAATGTCTCTATAATTCATTAGATATCAAAGTTAACGTTGTAATGCTATAAATGTAATTGATACAATGTTACTATACTTCATTATACAACAAAGTTAACATTGTGATAGTATGAGAAATTTACAATGTTACTATAACTCATTATACAATAAAGTTTACATTGTGATAGTGCAAGAAATTAACATTGTCACACGCCTTTAATAACTAAACTAAAGACCTTATTTGAGTTTCCCCAGTTTTCCACTGGTCTCCTTTTATTGTTCCAGGGTCCCATTCAGGAACCCACATGGCATCGAGTCATTACTTCTTTGGCTGCTATAGTCTGCAATGGTTTCTCAGTCTGTCTTTGTTTTTCGTGACCTAGATAATGCTGAAGAATATTGATCATCATTTTGCTGAATGTTTCTCAATTTGTCTTGTGTTTTCATATGATTGGATGGAAGTTATATAAACCACAGAAATGGTGTGCCTCTCTAGTGCTCAATGTCACAGGGCTCATGATGTCAGTGTGATGTGTTGCTGGGGGTGCTGGTCTTGGTGCCGTGGTTAAGGTGGTTTCTGCCAGGTTTCTCCTCTTGTATTTTGTGTTTCTTCTTATATCTTTCCCCCTGCAGTTAACAAATTTCTTGGGGAGATGCTTTGAGACTCTACAAATCCTTTGCTTCTCAAACTTTTCCTCACTGATTTTTGTATCCGTCAGTGTATGTTTTCTATGGCAATTACTTATTTGCAGTTTGCTTAATGAAGACTTCCTATTTCCCTCTTAACTTCTGCATTTATTAATTGGAACTCTGCTGCAAGAAAGAACTGTGGCTTCTCCATCTGTGTATTAACAGTTACCTGATTATTAACATCAGTATGGATTTATGGATATTTATTTTATTCTATGGGTCATAATGCTATACTGTCACCATTCATTTTGTTGCTTAAATTGTTCTCAGCTGGGCCATTAGGCGCTCCTTTGAGATAGCCTCTTGTGTTCCTCCATCAAGCTCACATGTTTTCGTGTTTTGTCTTTTGTTTTGTTTTGTTTTGCACTTCCTTCCTCTACAGTTCCACAGAGATGTTTGTTTCAGGATCATCTTTTGTTTTCCCCTCCTCTGGCCCTGGATTCAGCCACTTCTCCAAGCAGTCCTGATTCCTTTTATTGGAGAAGTGTTTAGAAACCAGGATCTGGGATTGGGTGTGCTCATTACTGCTCAGGCCTCATCGCTTCCAAACCCTCTCAATGCACAAGCAGGAAATGTGTGTACTAATGAACAAACATACGTATGTCTGTATTTCTGTATCTTTCTCTCTGTACGTATCTTAAAAACTGTGATGAATGTATACTGATAGCTTGGGTTCCAGTACAACAGCACAGACTTCATGTTAGTTTTCCCCTGTAGGATATCTGGTACTTACTGTCTATAATGTATTTACTTATTTGTTCAGTTCTAGTATACACATAAAGTAGTTTCTGAATTGTTAACCCATACCCCTGTGAGAAACACATTTACTAGATTACAGCATTTATGTGCAGTCCGGATATTGCTTTTCAAAGTTTCTTAGGTTGTATTTTTTCTCCACCCTCCTCAGGGTGATTATGTTATTCATTTGTAATACATTTGTGTATTCATGCACCAGAACCACAGTTTTAATTAAGGAGATTCTATAGTGGCTGGTGGAGCTAATTGCCCTTGTAGTTTCCCTTTTTCAATGTTTTCCTGGCAATTGTTGCATGTTTCTTTTCCCATGTGACATAAAGTCTTACTTTGGTCTAAGTGGAGTGGAGTCTCAGCATGGACATAGTGACAGAGATGCAGAGATGCCTGTTTGTGCTTGTGAGCCACGGCCATGCTCTGCTCCTGAAACTCAAGGACAAGGCTGATTGGAAAGGGAAAGGTGAGCTCTCCTTATTTTAACTTAATTTATTTTCTTTGTGAGACTGCCCCTTGACATTAAATTTCCTAGCAAAATCTTTTGCAAGATTTTAATCCAGAAGGTACCACAGGGAAGAGGGTAGATACTGCATGTACTGTGCACAGGAGAGTCTGTGGGCTTGTTCCAGGCAACGTTGTATCTTTAGACTGCTACAGAAGGTACATTGTTTCACGATCCTCGGTCCCCGCATTTGGAACATGCCCTGTGGATGGTTTCCTGCCTGGTACTGGCCTCTGTGCTGGGTTCTGTTCTCTTACCAAGTGAGAGTGTCATCACCAAGCTCACCATGTGCCCCTTGGCCAGCAGGTCCCATCAAAACGAGCTCCAGCACAGGATGCCAGCAGAGCAGCCCTGAAACTGTGATTTCATCCCTCTTGAGCAGTGGATTTAATTCTCTGTTGATTTTTTGGGGGTGAGGTAGATGTTGCTAGAACAGGGTGGGGTTAGAAGCACATAAATTAAAATGTTCTGCGCCTTTTAGGTTTCCTTGTGGTCATTGGGAATTCTCAGGAAACAGCCACAGGATAGATTCATTGCTTGCTCATTTGCTCTTTGCTTTTCAGCATAGCTTTGGCACCATTTGGCGCTGCTTCCATTCTCCCAGCAGTGGCCGTGCCTCTTATCCGGGACTAGCCTGCCCCAGTGGAGCATCTCTGCACTAGATGAGATATGGTGGGAACTTGTGGGGCTGCACGTTTTTTAACCACCAAGTCAGAACTTAAACACGATGTGCGTTTTACAGCATGTCGGGAAATGAGTTCAAGAAGAGTTTCAATGCAGGGTCATATTGTCGGCATACATGCTTGGAGTCTCAAGAGAACTTAATTTTAAAAGGGCAAGACTTAGTTGGCTATCCAAGCTCTGATTTCTTCTTTTATAAAGCATTGTTCTTGCTGCCTTGTGGTCATATTAATTTAATTACACATCTCTCATGTGGAGGTTTTTAATTGCAAGAACCAAAGGAGACATGAGCTGACTGGTTTCCTGGAAGGATGCTGGAGATAGCACAGAGCTGAGGGCAGAGTTGACCCATGAGCCTGGGGGGCTCTGGAGGCCGCACAGCAGGCTCATTTCCAGCCAAGGAGTTTTGTCTGCTCTCTCAGACCCCAGGGAGAGGCCAACCCCGGGGGTTCCTACCCACCCACTGCTTGGGTGGTGGGAGAGGACAATGGGGAAGCACCTTAAGTAGCAGTGCCACAACAGCCACATGGAACAGGAGAGGCAATACTCTCAAACATAGCCCTGAGCCTGCTGCGCGGGCCCTGCTGGGCCCCCAGACCCACTGATGCATAGGCAGCAGCCCTGCTCAAGGGACTATGGTCTTTCCTTACACCATCCACAGGAGGATTCAAGACACCCTTTGCTGTCATATTGCAACATTTCTGGGTTTGTTCCCATGTTTCTCTCTTCCTCCCATAACCGAATCCTGCCTGCTGAGTGCAGCCTGTCACCAGCTGCTTCTTGGATGTGTAAACCTACTGATAGTTAACCATTGCTGCTATTTAGAAGCACAGATTTAACTGAAAGATGTCTTACTACCTTTTCGTAAATTTGCAGAGTTTTATACAAATATATAAATTTTTTTTAAAGCAATCCCCTCCTGTGTATGTACCTACTCATGCTGTTTCTCTGTTCCAGGGCCCACTGTCCCTCACCTTTGAGAAGGACCTGCAGCAGCAGCCCTTGGAGCTGGCAGTGCGGGAGGTCTCCAGCGTGGTCAGGTCAGCCGAGGAGAAGGTAAGCTGGGTGCCTTTCCCTGCAGGAGGAAGTGAACTTAGTGCTGGGGGTGAGGGAGTTTGTTTTGTTTCAGAATTATTTGTTGAAAATGCAGAATCCTTTTACTAGGGGCTGAAAAAAAAAGGCCTAGCCCAGGAGCGGATGAATGGATGGACAAAGTGTGTGTGGTCTGTCCACACAATGGAGTATCAGCCTAAAAAGGAAGGGAATTCTCACAAGTGTGGGTGGACTATCCCTTATCCAAATTGTTTGGGACTGGGAGTGTTTTGGATTTTGGATTTTTTTTGGTTTTGGAATATTTTTGTTATTTTTTGCCAGCTGAGCATTCCTAATCCCAAATCCTCCAATGAGCATTTCCTGGCACGTCATGTCAGCAACTCAAAAAGTTTCAGATTTTGGAGCATTTTGAATTTGGATGTTTGGATTAGGGATGCTCAACCTATAGAAACAAGGCTGCAGGGAGCATGTGTGTTTACTGTCTCCTGACCTTGGGCACAAGCACAGGACTGTCCCAAGGGTAGGCAGGAATTTGCGGGGTTGTAGTCGTGCATGTGTTAGCTTGACCAAGTATTCCCGAATCCGTCGAATCCATTGCCAAAGTGCCGTCCCACCTCCCTCTGCCCTAGCAGCATAGGAGAGCACTCTATCCGCATGCCCTTAGTGATACCGGAGCCACCCAGCTATATAACCACTGTAAATGAGTGTGGGGAAGTTACTGGGAGGTGCTGGGTTTCAGGAGGAAGTGCGTGGCAACAACACAGGGTGCTGGGACTTGCGCAGTCCATATTGTGGGAGGGACCTGGTGGCACATAGTCCAGTGCCCATTTTACAGACTGGGGAGCTGAGGTGCAGAGAGCTGTGGGCCTGACCTACCTGGGGCCACTGCTTGGGAAGTGCCTCCCTGGGCAGTGAACACCCTCTCTACTAGTGACAAATCGGGACTGAATCCTTTTGTGGCTGGGTGGTTTTTCTATGGTGTTTTCTGACAATTTCCCAAGTAAGAGATGGATGAAACACTCAGGGCTGGCCTGGGCAGGTAGAGCGGGAAGCAGAGATGTGGAAATAACAATAGTCCACTTTTAAAGGTCTTTAATGTTGCCAGAAAAGCAGCCTTAGAAAGTGGACGATTAAACTGTATTCCTTTCCTTTTAATATAATTACAGAAATAGAAATGACAGAAGTGGTACATGTAAATTAAAAGTTAAAAACAACATAGTATTTGAATACCCATGTGTATAGCAGCATCATTCACAATAGCTGAAAGGTAGAAGCAACCAGATGCCCATTGATGGGTGAATGGACAAACCAAATGTAGTGTACACATACAGTGGAATATTATGTAGCCTTAAAAAGGAAGGAAATTCTAACACATGCTACAACATAGATGAACCTCGAGGACATTTTGCTAAAGGAAATAAGCCAGTCACAGGCAGTGACAGAAATCAGCCATAAAAAGACAAATATTATGTGAACCCACTTGCATGAGGTCCCTACATTGTCAAACTCGTAGAGATAGAAAGCAGAATGGTGGATGCCAGCGGGTGGGGGTGCCGGATAGGGAATTGTTATTTAATTGGTACAGAGTTTCAGTTTGGGGAGATGAAAAAGTTTTATGGATGGATGTGGTGGTGATGTTTGCACACCAAGGTGAATGTACTTAATGCCACTGAACTGTGCCCTTAAAAATGGCTAAAATGGTAAATTTGATGTTATGTATCTTTTACCACAAATATAAATAATATGGAAGTATATAGAAATTTTTAAAAGATTTTATTTTTTCCTATAACAAGAGCTTTATTAAAAAGTCATTTACCCTTCCTTTACCCGAGATATGATTTATTAATCCTTGTCAAGCATCAACAATTTTATTTTTAAAATTTATTTTTAAATTGACAAATAAAAACTGTATATATTTATAGTATACAACATGCTGTTTTGATATATGTTTATATTGTGGAATGGATGAGTCAAGCTAACATGCATCACCTTGTATGCTTATTGTTTTTGTGTGGTTAGAACATTTAAAATCTACTCTCTTAGCAATTTTCAAGTATACAGTATATTATTAACTTTAATCACCATGTTGTACTATAGATCTCTTGAACTTATTCCTTCTGTCTAACTGAGACCAACATCTCCCCGTCACCCCACCCCAAGCCCTTGGTAACCACCATTCTATTCTTTGATTTTTTCAGATTCCACATGTAAATGCGATCATGTGGAATTTGTCTTTCTGTGCCTGGCTTATTTCACTTAACATAATGTTCTCCAGGTTTACCCATGTTGTCGCAAATGACAGGATGTCCTTCTTTTTGTAAGGCTGAGTAGTATTTCATTGTGTATATGTCGCACTTCCTTTATCCATTCATCCCTTGATGGACGCTTAGGTTGATTCCATAGTTTGGCTGTTGTGAATAGTGCTGCAGTGAACATGGGAGTAAGATATCTCTTCCACATAATGATTTCATTTCCTTTGGATATGTAGTTGACCCTTGAACAAAGTGGGTGTTAGGGTCACTGACCCCCGCACAGCCAAAATCTGAATATAACTTTTGACTCCCCCAAAACTTAACTGCTAATAGCCTGCTGTTGACTGAAAGTCTTACCGATAACATAAACAGTTGATTAACACGTATTTTGTGTATGTATTATATACTGTATTCTTACAATAAAGTAAGCTAGAAAAAAGAAATTGTTATTAAGAAGATTATAAGGAAGAGAAAATATATTTATTATTCATTAAGTAGAAGTGGATCGTCATAAAGGTCTTTATCCTTGTCGTCTTCCCATTGAGTAGGCTGAGGAGGAGGAAGAGGCAGGGTTTCTCTTCCTGTTTCAGGGGTGGCAGAGGCGGAAGAAAATCGGCATATAAGTGGACCCACACAGCTCAAATCCATGATGTTCAAGGGTCAACTGTATACCTAGTAGCAGGATTGCTGGATCATATGGTAGTTCTATTTTTAATTTTTAAGGATCCTCCACACTGTTTTCCATAATGACTGTACTAATTTACATTCCCACCAATAGTGCACAAGGGTTCTCCTTTTGCCCTAACCTTGCCAATACTTGTTATCTTTCGTCTTTCTGATAATAGCCATTCTCATAGGTGTGAAGTGATATCGCCTTGTGGTTTTAATTTGCATTTCCCTGATGATTATTGATGTTGAGCATTTTTCATAGACCTGTTGGCCATCTGTATATCTTCTTTTGAGAAATGTCTGTTCAGATCCTTTGCCCATTTTTAAATCAGGTTATTTGTTTTCTTGCCATTGAGAAGTTTGAGTTCATTATATATTTTGGATATTAACCCCTTATCAGATGAGTAGTTTGCAAGTATTTTCTCCCATTCTATAGGTTGTCTCTTCACTCTGTTGATTGATTCCTTGGCTGTACAGAAGCTTTTTAGTTTGATAGAATCCCACTTGTCTGTTTTTGTTTTTGTGGCCTGTGCTTTTGGGGTCATATCCAAAGAAATCTTTGCCCAGATCAATGTTCTGGAGCTTTCCCACTATGTTTTCTTCTAGTAGTTTTATACCTTCAGGTCTTCCATTTAAGTCTTTAATCCATTTTCAGTTGATTTTGTATGTGGTATGAGCCACATATGGACATCCAGTTTTCCCAGCAAAGGTGTTAGCAATGTTGTAGCTATGGAGGGCAGGCTTCACCAAGCACAGACAGACATGCTGCACTTTGCAGATACTCATAGGCTTTGGCAGGTTTAGACTTTAGGCTGCAGTGGGTCCATTCTGTCTCAAACAGAAATTCTGCTACTATCATAAAATCGACACAAGTGCATTGTTGAAAATTAAAAAACACAGAAGAGTATTTAAAAAAAAACAACAGTGGTCACTTGACCTGGCGATTAGCTGTGTTCATATGTTCATGTGCATTTCCAGTCTTTTTCTTGTGCGTTTATTTATTTTTCCTACAATTTAGACTATACTGCATTTATTCTCTTTTCCCCATGTTATTAAAATTCTTCAAAAAGTCATACTAGTGAATGCATACTATGTGATGGTAACAGTCAAGCTGTCAAGCAGGTGCGTGTCATCCCGGCTAGGGGCAGAGCTCTTTGCTCCGTTCTCCGGCGTGGCCTCGGTGTGGCTTGGCTTCCCATCTGTAGACAGAGGGGGATGTCCACCCCTTAGACTGGTCCCAAGAATGGACCGTGTTAATTCAGGTAAAGCACATGAAACAATGCCAAGCACATGAGTGCTCAATAAATACTGTTTTCACCCTACCTCTGTTATTGTTTTTGCTTGTGTATTTATTTCCTCACCATTCCTAGTAGAGTAGACATACTTGAAAAAGAGCCTGAGCATGGTTAGGGGTCTTGATACATACTGTCAGAAAAGCAGCCTTAGAAAGTGGATGATTAAATTGTGTTTGTTTTGATATAGTTACAGAAATAGTGCATGCTCATCAAAAAGTTAAAAACAACATAGAAGTGTATAAACTTTTTTTTTAAGTCTACTACTCTCATTTCCCTGCACCTCCTCCTCCCCCGACCCCTGTCAGGGTGGGACCTCTGTCAACAGATTCTTGGAAGCATTTTATCTGCCAGAGACAGATGGAAAAGTGCACACACAGTTTTGTTCTGCTATATAACTGTTTTCTGCATAGTGCTCGACTTTTATGTTTTCTTTGTCAACTGAGAAAGTGAGTACTTGTCATTGCCTTGTTGTGGCTGAGGCTGGTGCTGTCCTCCACGGTGGACTGGGCCTGCCAGTCAGGTGGACAGCCCCCGCCACCCCCACCCCCACCCCAAGCGATCACCCTCCTGTTCATTCAGCTGTGAGTGTGGGAGGAGCAGGGCCTGGTGGTCTTCAGAGCATCCCAGTGCACACCCACAAGGTGGGGACACCCTGTCAAAATCTGCCTGGGCTCCTGGGAAGGGTAAATTGGGAGTAGGACACCCTCGCATGCTTGGATTGTGTGCATGGCCTTTTCCATTCTTGGACGAGCATCTTGGCCAACCATGGCACATTTTTAGGGCACTGTTTTGCAAGGGAATCTAGCTAGCTTAATCAGAGCTTCTCTTGTAATGTGTCCAGGATGGGATGTTACTTAACATTCATGCGTTAAATGAAGATGGTAAGACACCAAGTCCTTTTTTAAATATTGTTCCAGGAGTTACTGCTCTAGAACTACCATGTAGGGCAAGAAGTTTACAATGGTGTCCCTCTTTTTTGGTGTCTAAAGTACACCCCCCCAGGGGCTCCAAATGTGTAATGAATTCTATGTCAGCATAGTCATGTGTTTTCCCAGCTCTGCATAATTCTTGAGGGAAAAAAAAAACTGTAACAGAATTTGAGGACCACAAATAAAAGGTATGAAAGAAATGCAAGCTGAGGATTCAAGGACATTACCCCTCCCTTTTCTAAGCTCCCTCCGGAGTGTCAGGTTGGATCTTTTCATCTTTCTAACTCTGCCCTGACAAGGGACATGTGGTTGGCATTGGAGCCAAGATAGGGACAAGCCTACCTGAACCCAGGCTGTTCTATTACATAATGGTATCTTTGATCAGTAGATAAGAGTGAGGACTGGCTGGCCTGAATTTCCCATCTCCTGTCTGTGAGCATGATGTGGCTGCTGTTCAGTCTTATGTCTCCTGGGGGGCCCCTCACAGAGCAGAACTGGCTGTCACTGGATGCCCTGTTCTTGGACCCCTGCAACCCATAAAGGCCCCTGTGCATCAGAGTAATCACCTTTGCAAATATCTGGTCCATCAACAAAACCCCCTCTGCATAGGCTGCACAGATAGCTGGGGGCTTGCAGAGCTTGGAGCAGTTTGTGTCACCTTGCAGGACCAATGCTAGGTCCACACCCTGCCCAGTCTGGGCTGAGCTAGGAGATACAACACTTTTGACACCAAATGTCTGGGTCTTTTTTTCTCACACCAGCAACAATTCTCTGACTCTCTGATACCAACTGGGTGTCCTCCAATTCACTTCAATTCTGGCACTATCTACCTGGAGTTAGCACAGGTACCATAGGTTGAGGGCTCGGTCCCACAAAACTGCCACACTTCAGACACCAGTCACAAGGTCTAGGTTGCCACCAGTACTTCTGCCCCACAGGCTGTAAGTTGGGGATTCCCACGACCCCACCCACCACCTCCCCTAGGTTCAATAACATGCTAGAATGGCTCCCAGCACAGAACTCAGGAAAACAGTTTACTTACTATTACTAGTTTATTATGAAGGACACACCTAGGGAACAGCCAGATGGGTGCATAGATATGGGGGACAGGGGAGGGCAGGGAACTTCATGCCTGGCCTGGGTGAGTACCCTGGCAACACTTGATGAGTTCACCACCCTGGAAGCTCCCCAGACCTGTCATTTATGGGTTTTATGGAGGCTTCCTGCCGTGGGCATGATCGATTACATCATTGGCCATTGGTGATCAACTCAACCTCCAGCCTCTCTCCCCTCCCTGGAGGGGGAGTTGGGGATGAAAGTCCCAGCCCTCTAGTCCTGCCTTGGCCTTTCTGGTGACCAGTCCCCATCCTGAAGCTGTCCAGGGCCCCCAGCCACCAACCATCTCATTAGCATACAAAGGACACTCTTATCACTTGGGATAGTCCAAGGGTTTTAGGAGCTGTGTGCCAGGAACCTGGGACAGAGACTAAACACACATTTATCACAGGTGGCAAGCCCTGCAGGGCTGTGGCATTTTCCTAAGGGAATTCTCCTGGGTGTTGCCTCGCAGGACACCTGTTCAGACCTGGGGTGGATGCATGCTCCTCCCCGCAGCTCATGGTGTGCAGACCAGGCCGGGTGGCAGGCTCCAGTAAGGGCCGGATTGTATGGAGAGGCGTCCCAGTGGGTCACTCCGCACCAAGGCTCGGCCTTTCAACTTTTCTCCGGGGGCCCTCTCTGCCTTCTCATCTAGTCTCAACACGCACTAAATACATTTATTTCTCCCGTAGACTTTAATTACACTCTTACGCAAGAGCAACAAGTTTCTACCTACGTTCTCTTTCCTCACGTCCTGGGAGAGGCTTGTTCCAGAATGTTTGACCCAGAAAAAGAAAACCTTTATTTCCATAGCTCAAGCTGCCTGAGAGCCAGCCCTTCCCCAGCACGTAGCAGTTCAGACGCTTCACGCCCACCTCGCTGGCAGTGCGAGGCTGACATACGCCGCGTGGAAACTCACTGGTGAAAAGACCAAGCATGAGTCAGGGTTTAGGGACTGTGCTATGATCTGGGCTTGTTTCGGGTGCTTCCTTCTCCCTGAGCTGTGGGTTCTGGGTCTGACTGTGTAAGCGCCTCCCGGGCAGGTCTGTGGGGAGAATGGGAGCCCATGCCTGTGCAGTCCCTGCCCGGCACCTGCCACATGATGCTCCTGATGGCACCAGGTATGGCCAGACCCTGGGTAAGGGACTTGTATGCACTCTCATGATTGCCCATAATACTCTTCTGCCAAAAGAAGTATCATCCCATTGCACAGAGGAGGAAACTGAGGCAGAGAGGCGGTCACTAGGCCAAGGTTCGGAGCTACCCAGTGGCGGAGGCTGGATGTCAGCTGGCCTCCAGAAACAAGCTCCAGCCGGTGTGCACAATAAACCGTGGTTAGTGTTGTGTTTTACATTTTTATTATTATTATTTCACTTGCGCTCCTATTCCTACCCACTTCCCTGCCGTAAAAGAGACAATGACAATAGGGAAGGGAGAACTGCGAGGCACGAACCAGCCTGTGCTCATGTAAGGCCGTAGCAACACACGAACTCAGGCGGGCCTGCGGCACGTCCCCCCAGGACCTAACCCCACGTTGCGAGCAGCGGAAACCCACAGCTGCGACGGGCGTGAGTGGTGTGGGGCGCACGTTTGCTACCTAAGGCTGTCTGTTCACCCTTACATGCTTAAGTGTACTCTGCAAGCGTCTGGGGTGTCCTCTGCTCTCTCACCTCAGCGGGCTGCGTGCTTTGTGAGGGCAGCATCATTTAAAATTGTCCGTGTTTGTCTCTCTGGTTGCTCAGTTGACCTTTGTTTTTCTGCGTTGCTTTGCATGACTTGAAATCCCAGGTACCCCATTAACCTGGTATTTATGCTAAAATGCTAATAGGTTGTGAAACTGTTTTGAACTGGGGCATTTCCAAGGGCAGGTGGTAGAGATTCCTCATGGAGGCCGCTCTCTCAGCTCCAGTGTGGATGCTGCCCCTGAATGGGAGAAGTGCCTCTCATAAGGCCACCTGTTTGCACCTGTTTGTCTGGGCGATGGAAGCTTGACTCTGGCCTAGAGCAGACAGGGCAAAAAGACTGTGGGCGCATGGAGGTTTGGTTGGTTGGTTGGCATACAGAGCCCGGGGTCTTAAGGGTCAGTGGCGGAGTGGCCTGGCCCCAGATGGGCAGCATTAACTGCCAGCCTGGAGAAGATCGACGCCCTCTTCATTTTAAAGGAAATGTCTTGTATATGTCTTTTAATATAGAGTCAAAGAAAGAGCAGCACATGCACAAACAGATTTCTAAGCTATAGAGCACCCACATTAAACCATGTTACGTATTAACAATACTTCCTTGTAGTTCAATATTATTGAAAAGCCTCCTTTTCATTTGAAAGTGTCTACTAAGAAAAAGGACAGAGTGTGTTGCTGGGGGTGGGTTGGAATCAAAAGCAGGGAGCCCGGGGGGCCCGAGGTGCACCTCTGGACAGAGTGAGATAGGAGCATCTGCCAACGTCCCTTGGGATCTTGTTTCCAACATTTGTCATCTGGGTCTCCCGCAGGAGTTCCTTATAAAAATGCACCTTCAGCCACACAATTAGTTGGCAAATAGGATTACCCATTGTAAATGTTCAGATAATATTTAGCTCTAATAGAGTTTACTTTTTAAATTGAGTCTCTGTTCCAGAGTAGAAATAATATTTTATATCCAATTCATACTGTCTTAAAGAATATTTACAGAGGTGAGAATAGATTGCAGAGTTGGGAAACAACAGATTAGGAACTCCAAATGATTAGTGGAAGTCTTTACTTTCACTTTTTTTTGGAGTTCTTTCCTTAGGGTGTCAGATAGTGTGATTAAAATGAAAAATTTTCAACAGCATAAAACTTTTAGATGCATTTTCTCAGCTGCATTGCTGGTTTCTTTGGAGACAAAAGTAATTAAATTATTTCCAGTTCTCTGAAGTGTTTTAAGACAAGAAGGAGCTGAGGCAGCTGTACAGAAGCTTAATTGAAAAGAAAGTGAAAGAGCACATGGAGATCTGAAGACTCAGGGACTTTCCTGCTTGTATGCAACAGCAAAACCGCAAAACCCCAGGAATTTTTTGGCCCCATGTCTAAACAAAGGAATCCAGTCTCCAGATAAGAGCTGTTTACATAGGTATGAGGCCATTTGAAGTTAAGGTCTGGAAGCTGGAGAGAGCACAAAAAAGGTGAATGGAGGCCTTGGTGCTCTGCTCTGCCAGCGCAGGTGATGATGAAACCAGGCCCATCACCTCCTGTTCACCTTCATCTTCAGATGATGCTTCCCTCTGCTGCTCAGGGTTGCCCGGAGCCTCACCTGCCAACCGCAAGTCTGTCTAGTGACCCATGGACTCTCTCTACCTTTGAGACCCCTGCCACATGCAGCCCGCCCTCCAGAAAATACTCTCTCACTTATGTAGAGAGGAAAGGTGTTTATTTGAAATACAAAGTTCAGCCTTCTGTTGCTCGATTTTGAAATGGTTTATGTAATTGAGAAATTCTTTGCTTGCTTTGGAAAGAAAAGATCTGAAGAATAAAGCAGGTGGGTGGATAGCTGGTTGTTCAAGGGAGCTTGTTCCTGTGGATGCAGATCTTGGCCTTGTGGGGTCCTGCTCTGGGGCCGGTGGAGGGGGGTTCACTCCCCTCCTCGGAGAATCCCCTTACACCCCACAGATGTTGCTAGATATTGGTTCTATTTAACTTTTAAAGATCCAGTACTGATAGCCGACTGTTTCAGAGGGAGACACCTAAAGCCTAAGCAATAAGAACTTACAAGCTGTATTTAAACAGTTCCATATAATTGGGTTTCCCTGAGGAGCTGACTTGGAAACTTAAGAAGGGATTCTCATGAGAGCTGTTGTGTTTGGGATAGGGACACTCTAGGGTCAAACTCAAGGTCTCTGCCCACTCTCAGGTGTTTACGTAGATGTTAACCCTTGATGTTCTGGCCACTTAGGAAGGCTAACTAGTTGGAAGGATCTGCTTAACTTGCGTCAGGTGACCCTGCCTTCTGCTGGTCCAAGAAGGGGACCCTTCCCAGACAGTCAAGGCCTTGCCACTGTGCATGGGTTGAGAGAATTTAATCCCCATTGTGGATAACACCTTAATACGCTAAAAGAAGATTACTTATTTTTAAAACCTCCCTTCCATTTTGTTCTCATCCATTTGACAAATGGGGCATTATTATTCCCAGGGCAGAAGAGGCAGAAGCTGGCCCTGGAAAAGGGTTTGGCCCTAATGGTGGTCTGAGTTGACCCCATAGGCCCAGTGGTAGTGTTGTGTTTGGCTGTATCTAAAAGTTGAAGCAGGTTCACATTGTTTTGTTAATGAACTTCTCCAGCTGAACACTGAGGGGAAGGCAAGAAAGGGCTTTTCTCTGATTGGTTTTATTTAGAGGGTGGGAAGGCCTAGGGGAGACCTCTGGGGGCCACTGGGAAAAGATGTTTTGACCTGGAACTGTCTTATTTAGTATTTGCTTTAGTGATGTGGCTTAGATGGTTAATTGTGAACTTTGGAGCCTTGCATTCTAGAAGTTTTAAAGTCCTTATATTTTTATTTGATCTTATTTATTTATTTACTTGCTTTTAATCAAGTGCCTGGGTTCTCTATGTATCAGTGGGGTGGTGGAAAACTTTCTGTAGACCTGGATACAAAGAGAAACCAAGTTCTTTCCTGCTCGAGTCAGGGCACTAATTAAGCTGTCTGTTTTCTTGGTAAAATTCTGATTGGCCTAGAATAGAAGGTTCCAGAGAAATAATAGAAGTACACCAAGTCATTGTCTATTTTTTTTTTTAAGAAGTAGAAGGCAGAGGCTGTTGAGACAAAGGACAGAATTTTCTTGGTGTCGTGTCATCGGTGTGTATAACTCATGTGGCATCAAAACATGTTGCTCGAGAAAAGATTATTTATAGATCACTTATTTTTAACATGAATAGATGACATTCCTTATACAAACATTTTTTTTTCCAACCCTTTGTGAACTCTGGGATGATGGAAATATGTAATTAATCCATGTGAATTAATCTTTTGAAAGCGACATCACAAGAATGATGAGGTAAGAGTTGTGCACCTTTCTGCCAGGACTGAGAGAAGGTGAGATTTTATTTTTCTAGATCTGTGGTGTCGAGGTCTCTGGTCGTGGATGTTGGAAGTTGACCCCTGCCCGGGGCTCGGTATACAGTTTCTGTCTTTGTGGGGTGGGGGGCGCGTACACAGAGCCCACAGAGCTGGGTGCAGGGGGGTTTGGGGGGGCAGCCAGTGGATGAGAAAGGAAATGACGGGTATCCTAGCCTGGAACTTCGGGCAATAGCTTGCCCTGACAAAGTAATTATTTTGATAATCTTGGTATTTTAGATTCTGATGAATCCACCAGAGAATTAAAGAATTTTCTCTTCCTCCCCAAGTGACTCCCTGCAGTGGGGGTCAGTGATTCTTTTGGGAGTGCAGAGGTCAGTCTTGCCTTACCCTCAGCCTCTTTATGACTCGGCTTTGGCCAAACACACTGGTCATCTACCGGACTCCCTCTGCCCGCCCGGTTGTCTAGCGCCTGGCAGCCCAGCCTGTCCGCCCACCTCCTCCCAGCCTGCGTACACCTGGCATCTGGCTTCGTAACTGCCTGGCACTGTGCTTGCTTGGCATTCTGCCTGGGGGTAGTTGACCTCTCTTTCCAGATCTGCTCCTGTGAAGGGATGCTGTGGCCGAACCTAGATATTTCTCTGTGCTGTGAGAGCTATAAAAATTACCTCTCTAAAATATTTTATGACTTATGTCAGGAATATACTTTGGTTTATTCCTGATATAATTTCTTGTCTTATAAACTCTTAAATGAGCTCACTTTATAATTCTGTTTTTGGTATGGCTGTATAACTTTGTAATTTTTTGATATTTTATATATTCTTTGAATTACTCCCACATTTTTGAAAACCATGATATATTAAAAATTACTTAGGTAGAAAAAATTTATCATGTTCTGGGTAAATTTTTAAACTTTTTTTACTTGTAACATCTATAACTTATGTTCTTTTTAAGACTCATTTTTAGCAAGAGAAGATGGCAAATATCTTTTACGCTGTACATACGTGGAAATGTCTGGGGAATTTAAAAATCAGCTGTTGTGGAGAAATAGAACAAAGCAGTATTTAGAGGGAAAAAACCTCATTATATGTGGACGGAGTATAACTAGATTTGGGCAAGACAAAGTTTAGCTCCTGAAAATCCATCAAAAGGCAAAGATTTGAAATATTGTCTCTAGTTTTAAAGCTACTACATAGTAGAAAAGATGTGAATCTGAATATTTGTCCAAGTTTGAAATTCTAACTTCTTGTCCTTGCTGACGTGTAAAGTCCAGATTATTTTATTCAATGAAATAAAGATGCTTATGGTACGAGCCCTCCTTTCTCTTATATGAAGTTTCATCCATTGCCTGTCTGTCCTCTAGGTGGTGGTCTGTCACGCGGTGGGCCAGACTGCCCAGTTCTCAGTCAGCGTGGGGCCCACCCCGGCTGTGGGTGTGGGATGCCAGCTGTACGATGTGTGGCTCTGCCCATTCCATTTACAGGTAAAGTTGGGAAGATTTTGCAAGTCATGGGAAAAGAGTTCCCGTAAACTTGTAGGGTAAGCATGGTGTGAGTTAAAATAAAAAATAAATATTAAAAAATATATTTTTTATTAATTATCATTATTAATTAATTTATCATAATAATTATCATAATAATTAACTTATTAATTATCATTCATGGCATAGTTTTCAAACTGTAAGATTCCATATTGTATTGTATGTGTAAGAAATAAAAGTGTGACACCACACACATGTATTATGTCTCTGTGTGTGTGTATGTGTATGTATATATAAAATATATAATAAATTCATGGTTTGCCTTTTTCAGGCATTTAAACAAGTCAGGGGTGTTGCTGACGGATAGAATAGGGTAAGTGGCGTCTGAGATGAGGAGAGTGGTCTGGTTGCAATTCAGGCACTAGACTTACAAGTCCGCAGCTTGGAAAGACAGCTGGGGCGTTCCTCCTTTTAGTTTTGGGAAAAGTCAGCCTTAAAAGAACCCTTATTATTTTTATAAGTTAAAAAAATTGTTCCATTATTTTTTGATAACAAATCTATGTAATATATAATTATTTTATATAATTTTATAGAGAAAGAGACTTAAAGACCAATGATAATTATGATAGACTTAGTGACACTTTTGGACGCCTGATCATCAGATAGCCGTGCATCTCTCACATGAAGCAAAACATTCATTGTAGCTTGCATTTAGCCAGTGTTTAAAAACTGCAAATTTCTGGGCCTGTTTTAAGGGTCACTGCCAATTCAACCCTATGTTTCATCTCCTCTGTCCTTGAACTTGGCTCCTAATTGTGGGGATGAGCCCAAGTCATACAGAACTCTCAGTTACAAAGGAAGGTGATATTCCATATGCTTTTCTTACAAGGGTACAGTTTTTAATAACCAGGTCCAACGAGATATTCCAGCTACATAAGTGACATTTTTCTGAAATCCACCCTGGCCCCACCCCCAACCAGTAACACTCCCTTTGAGAGAATTGAAGAGGTTCGGAGCTGGTGTCATGGGCTTGTGGGGTGGTGATGCTCTCCTGCACCCCCCAAATTCTTTGGACAATGTGATTAGAAAATAACCTTTGGAGTCTGGGTCCTATTTATCCAACGTTGGACACGTGTTTCGGAACCAACGAGTCCAGTGAGGATGTAGTGTCTGAGGTTGTGTTTATTGTATCAAAGCGTGGATGCCATTCTAGCAGCTCGAGGGAAGGAGCACAAGTGTCTTTATCTCCCAGCACAGTTCAGAACCAGCGTGGGGTCACCTGTCAGAGCGGAGGTGACACTGGAGGTGGGTCGGTAGTTGGTTCTCAGGCAGGAGGCGCTGCTGCTGCTCTGATGTTCTTCAGACCGGAGGCTCGCAGCAGTGCAATTAAAGTGCACTTTTCCCAGAATTACCTGAAATTATAGGGCAACAGAAGGCATGGTGGAAATGGTTATGAAGTAGAAGTCATCATTTTTCTCTTACCCAGCTTCTAGCACGAGGTGAGAGTCCCAAGTACTGAGATAGCCTAAAGCCATTCTTTCCTTCCCAAACTAAATTTGAGGGGCGGGGCTGGAGGTCGATGGGATGAAAAGATTTTTGCTTTAGAAGGAGTGTCTGGCTGAAAAATAAACGATGTTGTCTTAGTTTGCTATGACTGCTGAAACAAATTACCGCAAACTTAGCTCGAAACAGTGCAAATTGAAGATATTATTGTTACGGAGGTGAGACATGTGGCACAGGCTCCAGTGGAGGTGTTGTTAGGGCTGCCCTCCTTGGTGAAGTCACAGAGTGTTTCCTTGCTCATGCAGGGTTGTTGGTGGAATTCAGTTCGGTAGGTTGTAGGACTGAGCTCCTGTTTTCTTGCTGGCTGTTGGTGAGGGCCATTTTCAGCTCCTAGAGGCACCTCATCCCCCCACCTTCAAACCTAGCAGCTGCACGCCGAGTCCTCAAGTCACGTTGCCCTGGCCGCTCTTCTGCCTGACTCTCCTACTCATAGGATTCTGTGAGGCTCACCCAAAGGGCCCAGGATCGTCTCCCCAACTCGAGGTCCTCACCCTGATCGCACCTGCCCAGGCCCCTTTGCCATGTTAGGTCACATAGTCAGTCACAGGTTCCAGGGATTTGGGGGTGGACATCTTTGGGGCCATCATTCTGCCTCCCACAGATGGGTAGGATGGGGTGGGGTGTTCTTAGAGACCGGAGCCCAGTTATAGGTTGCTGTGGTGCCGGGCTAGAGATGATAAGGATGCCGTCACGCTCTGTGCACGGTCTTCAGGGGCTGTGTGAGCATGGGGGCTGGGGAGTCCACGTCCAGGATTAGGGGTAGAGCATCCTTCTCTCGCTCCTCTCTCCTTTGTGCCTTGGTGATACTCCAAGAAAGAGAAATGCAAAGCACAGCAAACTGTTTTAAAAAGACTGCAGAGTTTTAATGACATCTGACCTTTGGCCACCAATGCTGAAGTTCCTCTCTGAGCAGTAGGTTGAGGCTGAGGAAGGTGCTGGAAGAGGGAGGGTGGAGAGAGCTTGGGGTCCTCCTTTCCATTTTGAAAGCGCATAGTATGCCAAGGGGAAACCTAAGGAGTTGTCGATGAAAATAAATGAATAAATGACCATGTACACATGCACACAGACATATGGACACACATGAACACGTGCATATGCTCACACATGTGCACATGACACACATGCACAGACAGGTGCACACACACCCAGGCGCACATGTACACAGAGGCGCACATGCACACAAGTGCACATTAAGGCTCTAGTGGATAGAGCTGCCCTCCAATAACCTTTTTTTTTTTTTTTTTTAAATAGCTGGAGCTCTACCTGCAAGAAAAGGGAGAGGACATCCAGGTTAGGTGGTCCTTCATCAGTGTGCCAGAAATGGCCATTAAGGTCCAGCCCAAAGCACGGGGGGAGGTCAGTGCGTACGTTTTTGCGATTTTCCCATCGTTGTGCGTGAGAGTGTGTGCACAGGATGGCCTGTTGGGGAGCTGAAGCTCTGTGCACCTCTGGTGTGGGCAGCTTCCTCCCCCTCCCCAGCCACCCTCCCCAGGCTGACTTGGGCCTCCTGGAACGTCACATCGGCCTCTTGGCTCAAGAGGGCGCTATGGAGTGGGGGCTTTGATGGGTTTAATCAGGGCTCTCAACCTGGGCTGCCCCTGGACTCACCTGGCCACTTTTAAAACTCCTGAAGCCTTCCCCCACCCCAGATGCTATTTAATCGGCTGGGAATTTTTTAGCACTCATGTGCAGCCAAGGGAATGAAACCATGGGTTCCCCTAGGCACCCACCACATCTGACCATCACATCCTCTCGCCGCGGGGAGGGCGCTTCCCTCGTAACTCAGGCTGAGGCTGAGTCCAAAGGCTGACTGCCAAGGGCAGGGCCTCCTTTTTTTCCACAGTTTTTGCAAGGATGCATTTAAAATTTGAAGATAATTTCCTTCCTGTTTTGCATGGTTTTAGGAGTTTGAGGAGGTGAACTTGGGAGCAGGGAGTGGGCATGTGAAGCTGATTTGATGACTTTCTCCTCTCCCCAGGACCAGATAGTTGAGACAAATGCAATATCCGACACTCTCAAGGATATTTTAAAGCATTTGGTTGGTTCCGCCTCCCCATCGGTGGTTCTGAGCGCCAGGCCTATGAATGTAAAGGAAGTTCAGGTGAGCCCACTGAGGGGTGTGGGTGCTTCTGGACCCTGTTAGGGATCACGGCCACCTCTCTCCGAGGAGCCATGTGCGCTTCCAGTATTCCTCTGCCTCGTGTGGTACAGCCGAGATTGCATGAATGCTTGCTGACAGATAATGACCATGCTCTTGGGATAAAGCCTCAGGTTTGGAGCACGGGGTTCCAAAGCTCCATGAGGTGGAAGGAAGAGGTTGCTGGGCCACTCAGCATAGTCCCACCCTGATCAGGCCCTGGTTCTCTGCTTTTCATGAGCCAAAACTTGACTTTTCACGGTCTATTCAGAGCCTTGGACCTCATCCTTCCAGGACGGAAGTACCTAGGAAATCAAATTAGCAATGAGAACACTGCCCCAGAAGCAAGCAGAGGAAGGTGCATTGGATGGACAGAGATGACTCAGTCCCGGCTGGGGCCAGCCTGCTGCCCCGGCCCCGCCTGCAATAGCATCTGAAGCTTGGTGTCCTTTGGGTGATTCGGAACATAGGCGGCTGCTCTTGCCTGTGCGGCCACCTTTTCCATACTGCCTGCCTCCCTCCTCTTCCTGGGCCTGTCTGCACCACCTCATTAGGGTGCTACTTCTCTGGTTAAATTCCTGTCCAGAGCTTTTGTCTCAGTCAGCAACACACCCACAACCCTTTGCTTAGGGTAGATTCTCTTATAAGCTGATCCTTTTATTGTGACTATGTGAAACAGGCACTTATAGTCCCTGAAGTTTAAAAAAAAAACTATTGGCAGTAGTTTTTATGTAGCATGATTTATTATGTAGTTCTTGGTGAAGTCAGTTTGAAAACATAACTTTTACTGTGATTTGTGTGGTGCAGACCCTCAGTCTCTGGCTCCTATCAGGGTGGGTGTCACTACCTGTCAGTATATGCAGTCCGGAGACATTGACTCTTTGGACAAATGTCAGTTCATCACTGTGTTTTGTGCTAAGCTCTGGCACTGGGGGTCACAGGAATATAAGAAACCACCTCCACCCTCCTGACGCTTACAGTACAGTAGAATGGGCAGCTGGGGCCGCAGGTGAGGGCGGGGATGTCCATGCAGCTTCCCAGGGGCTCGAGGCCAGGATGGGGCTCAGCCTCCCCAGAGAGAGAGGGCAGCTGTGCTTCCCAGGTGGTGAGAGCAGAGTCTCAGCCCTGTCCCTTTTAGTAATTCTGTCACAGTGGTTTATTTCAGATTGGATGTGACTGTTCTGAATATGACAATAAATTTTTAATGTCAAAATTTGAGAAATGTCATAAAATAGTAGTATGTGTTTAGAATCCATGGATTTAAAAAATAAAAGGACCAAAACTACCATAAATCCAATAATGCTTTTAAATAAGTTTGTAGAGTTTATTTATCAAAACAGCATATTAATATTATATTGGTCAGGGTTTTCCAGAGAAACAGAACCAATGTGTGTGTGTGTTTGTGTGTGTGTTTAAATAAATTTATCATAAGGAATTGACTCACATGATTATGAAGGCTGACAAGTCTCAAGCTGGAGACCCAGGAAGGCCTATGGTATAATTCTAGTTTAAATTTGAAGGCCTGAGACCCAGAAGAGCCAATAGTGTAAGTTCCAGTTCAAAGACCGGCAGGCTCAAGACCCAGGAAGAATCAGTGTTTCAGTTCAAGGCAGAAGGCGGGAAAAGACCCATGTCCCAGCTCAAGGCAGTCAGGCAGGAGGAGTTCCCCCTTATTCCTAGGAGGGTCAGCATTTTTGTTCTATTCAGGCCTTCAACTAACTGGATGAGGCCCACCCACATTAGGGAGGCAAATCTGCTTTACTCAGTCTGCTGAATCATGTTAATCTCATCCAAAAACACCCTTCCAAATACAGCCAGAATAATGGTGGACCAAATATCTAGGCACCCATGGCCCAGTAAAGTTGACACATTAAATTAACCATGACACATATAGAATTGAAAAAATATTTCATCTCCATCCCTGACATGTGGATTGCTGTGTCCGCAGTGCTCATATGCCTGGATTTGAAGGACTTCTGCAATTTCTTCTTGGCCTCCCAGCACTCTCAGACTCTGCCTGGAGGTGGGAAACAGGTGCCGGTTGGTGGTCCTGGCTGTTTCTGTCTAGCCATCCTGCTTGGTGCTAGTGGTTAGTGCGAGCCTGTAGCTTGGCGAGGACATCCTCAGCCTCTTAGCACCTGCCCTGGGTCAGATAGCGTGTACCCATGGCAAACCGAGCTCCCGTTCTCCACCCACGGGGAACGTGGCCTGTCTGTGCAGAAGGGGCTGTCCCTGCACCTGGGTGGAGTAGAGGGCTGCCTTGTGGGCTCCAAGTGGCCTTGGACTTCTCCTGTGGCACCCTCCTGGGGGTCTGCAGCAAAGCCCTGCCTTTGTTTGGGAAGAACACTGGAAAAGCCTAACGGTAATACAAGATGGTTCAAAGTCCCGTCCTCCTTTTGCACGTGTGACGGCCAAGGGAAGAAAGGCTTATGATGGGTTTGTCCTTTTCCTTTGGTCTGGAACGTTCCTGTCTTTCTTTTCCTTTTTTTTTTTTTAAACAATTAAACCCATAAATACATGTTAAGCTCCCAGACCAGTATGCAGCTTCTGCTTTCCTGGAAACTGGGGGGCCAGGTAGATGGCTGGTGGGGTGTCAGAGGCCTTCTGGCTCCCTGGGGACACGGAGCTGGGAGATGGTGGCTACGGTCAGAGCCAAGACTAGAGCAGCGCAGAGCGGATGACCCTTTCTGTGACTCTGCATTGTTGCTGAGGCCCTAGATGCAGGATCGCCAGAGACGGGACACAGCTTTACACCACGACTCAATTTTGCTAAGAGTAGGAAGGAATTCTTTCCTGTTGTCTGAGAATGTTAGAGGCAACTTATCTTTATTTGCAAGAGGTTTGTTCCAGTTCCAAAACCACAAACAGGCCACACCTAACAACTGAGACTTTTTGCCTTGCTAGTTATAGATGATTTTTTTGGTAAAATTGCTCACATGTTGCCCCTTGAGCCTGTACTGCCCAGAGGCTGAGAGCAGCTCCCTGGACTCCTTTGGCCAGGGTTGGGGTCCCAGCACCAGCATGCACCTGCTGTGAGACCGGTCCTGTTCCTGCCTCTGCAAGGATGTCCCCCCTGCTGGATCCAAGTCTCCCCTTGCAGGGTGATCATGAAAGTTAAGGAAAAGAATGTGTGTAGGGCACTTAACACTGCCTGCGGCATGGTGAAGGGGGAACACATGCTATTGATTACGAATTACGCAGTATATTAGGACTTTGTACCACAGGGCAGAGCATTGCCTCAAAGCAGAAATAGCTGTTCTCTAGTGATATGTCCCATTATCTGGATCAAATACCCCCAAAAGGCCTTTGATTGAGCTGCATCAGGTGTAATAACACCTGCCTGTTGTAAGTAGGGAAGTGGGTTCTCTGTGAGGTAGCTCGAAATTTAGGAGTTATCCCAAATTTAAGTTTAGGCTTTGGCAAGCCGTTAACCTTGTCTAAAAGTGGGGACCATGTCTCTGCATGTAGTAGTGCCACCTCCAGGGGAGAGTCCCCCACCGGGGCGGCTGTGCCTTCGGCCAGGACTGGTGGAGGAAGTAGGGCACTTGGGGTCAGTCCAGGACTGTTGACATCAAGTGCAGGGAACAATTCTTTAACTCCAGCGAAGCCCCCTGTTTTAAGAATTTGTAAGTGGCAAATGAAAGAAAGAAAGGACTCTCAGAATTGGGTAAGCCAAGACGTCAGGCGTTTAATTCAGCCTTTCTTTTGTATGCAGTGTCTTAATACAATTAAAAAAAAAAAAAGCCAACGTGTTATCCCTTTCTTTGATTGTAGGCAACACTGACACAGTGTGCATAGCTCAGCTGAACGATCCCATTCAGAGGTTCTCCAGCACCCTAGTGAAAAACACTACCAACCTCGCTTGGGAAGAAGAATTCACCTTGTGAGTACAGCTTGGGTTACCATAGGCTTGGTTTTCCACGGCTATGTCTATTCAAGACTGCCAAATCCTGAAATCATTTCATAGCACTGTTTATGCCAATAAATAAATTAATAAATACATGCATATATACAAACAAACCAAAATGTATCTTAAGCATCTTAAAGGTGGCTTTAAGCCAAACATGGATTTCTTTTTAAAGCCAGCTCTCTAGTATCAGTTTTCTTCTCGTGCCCTGCTGTGCCAAGAGAGAACTGTCATGGGGTTTCCCACTTGCCTTCGAAACACATACCACCCAGAGCAGAATAGAAGGAAACGTCTGATACTAAAAGCTGACAAAGAGAATAAAAAAAGGAAAAGTTTAGAGTACTTAATAAATAATGATGTAAGAATCACAAATAAAATATTATCAAATAAAATCTAGCAGCACATTAAAAATAAAACCAGTTGATTCGAGACCAGCCTGAGCAAGAATGAGACTCCATCTCTATAAAAAATAGAAAAATTAGCTGGGCATGGTGGTGTGTGCCTGTAGTCCCAGCTACTTGGGAGGCTGAGGCAGGAGGATCCCTTCAGCCCAGGAGTGAGGTTGCAGTGGGCTGTGATGATGCCACAGCACTCTAGCCCAGGCAACAGAGCGAGACCCTGTCTCAAAAATAAAATAAAATAAAACCAGTTGAGATCATGCCGGGAATGTAAGGATGGTTTAATGTAAGGGAATCGATTAATGAAATTCATTGTATCACTAGAGCAAAGGAAAGAATGAACCTATTATCTCTATATATGCCCAAAAGATATTCAGTGGCATTTAGTACCCATTCTTAATTTTTAAAAACTTAATTAGAACAAAATTTATGGAGACTTCTTTAATAAGATTTTTTTAAAAAATCACTGAAGATGGTAAATACCAGAAGCAGTCCCACTAAAGTCAAGGGAAGGATGCTCATTATTTTGTTCTAGAAGTTCTGGTTAAGGTAATTAGATAAGAACAAAAATGATATGAAATACTAAAAAGGAAGAGGCAAAATTAATCATTTAGAGATAATATTGCATATCTGGACTGTTCAGGAAAGTCAACTAAAACTAGAAATAATAATGGATATAGGATAGAAATAAATAATATTAGAAAACAATAGAAATAATAATTCAGTAAAGTAGCTGCTACCAAAATGTTGAATTCAATTGCTATCTGATGATTAAAAAATAAATAATTAGGAAAAGTCATGGAAGAAAATGTCCTGTGTATGTATATATGTAAAGATCTTTCATAAATCATTAATAAAAGTATGAACACTCCTTTAGAAAACTGGGCAATATTCCCAAACTGGAAATATAGAAGCCAGAACTATAGATGGCCATGAACTTCTGAGAAGATGTTCCATCTCAGAAATAAGTAAAGTGATGCAAACTTAAACAAAAGAGAGAGAGATCGTTTTTCACCTTACAGGCTGGTACAGAGTAAGAGCATGAGCGTGGCAGTGGGGTGTAAATTGGAATAAACATATGGGTGTCATCAATAGGTATATGTTTTAAAAACCCTCAAATGCATGTGCCTTTTGACTGGCAATTACAATCTTCCTAAGGAAATAATCACACAGTGTGCAAAGATATGTGTTTATCTGAGTTTGTTTATAGTTATGAAATATTGGAAGCCACCAACCCCTTATGAAGGGTTGCTTATTAAGGAGTTGCCTAAATAAAATCTCTTCAGGCCAAATAGCAGAATACCAGAGACCCATTAAAATTGATGTTACTGTGTAGTGACATGGAAAGATGTCCGCAGAATCATCAGTGAAAAAAACAGATTACAGGGGAGGAGGGAGATGCATCATGCTCCATGTTTTATCTTTAGATCATTATACAGCTATGTTTTCAATATGGTAACTGCTAGCCACATGTGGCTCTTCACATTTAATGAAAACTAAACAAAGTTACATTCAGTTCCTCAGTTTGCACTGGCCACGTCTCGTGTGCTCCGTGGCTACTGCATTGGACAGCACCTGTCATCACGGAAGGTTCTGCTGACAGCTCTGGAAGGCTGGTCACCAGATATTAGCAGTGACTGTTTCTGAATGGAGAGGTTGCAGATAATCTTTCCCTTTTTTGCTGATATGTTTCTATAGTTTCTTAAATATTGACAACTTTATTTCTCTCTACAATCAGAAAAAAATAATATTATATTTTGAAAAAATAATAAAGCATTGTATTTTTAAGGATTCACAACTCTCTTCCCTTCCCACAGTGAGTTGAATGCCAAGTCGAAGGAGTTACACCTGCAGATTTCGGAGGCTGGGCGGTCCTCAGAAGGTGGGTGTTGAGCAGATGGACAGAGGCCCTGCCGTGGTGGGGAAGGTAACCCAGGGCCCGGGGGAGGGAGGTGGAGACCCAGCGGAGGGACCTGACCCCCTCCCCTAAACAGCTCTGGGTTTTCTCAAGGGAATGTTTGGTGGGAAAGCACTTTCAGTTATTTATAAGGTCATATGTTTTGGGGAAATGTTCAACTTGGTTTTTTTTTTAACAAAAAAATTACAAAATCTTTTATTCAACACTTCTTAGCTTAGAGAAGCAGTTCTGAACCCCTAGCCTCAACACCCCTTCTTTTTAAAAAATTTCTAGTTGTGGCAAAATACACATAATATAAAATTTACCATCTTAGCCATTTTTAAGTGCACAGTTGAGGGGCAGTCAGTATATTCACACTGCTGTGCAGCCACCATCACCATCCCTGTGCAGAACTTCTCTGTCACCATTCTGCTTCCTGTCTGTGAATTCCAAGTGGCTTTTCCTTATAAGGTAAGCCACAGCGGCTTAAACTGGACACACAATTTAGATACAAGGAAGCAACCATTAGAGGTAAAGTCACTAAAGTGAACATGGACCTATGTGTGTGCATGTATACAAATCAGTAGTTTCAATATGTATTAGATTTTGAAAAATCCCTGTCAACATACCAAAACTGGGAAGGGAGGACCCTGCCTGGCTTATCCAGCCATGAAATCAAGAGGTAGTTATTTCTCCTAACTAGTTTTGTGCTAGTTATTAGCAAGAATTCTGAGGCAATTCCCTTGATCCTGTAGTCGTGAGAACACGGGCTGTTCATGAGATAAGAACTGGAGAGAGCGGGCAGGCGGGGCCAGGGTGGGGCCGATGTTTGCCTGGAGGGAGCTGACTTCTAATCCCATCCCTGGGTCACCACTCCGCTGGCCCCGTCCAATTTCACTCCAGCCCAGCCCGATGGGATCATTGGAATTTCAAACTTACAAAAATGATACAAAGAGCAACTATATAACCTTTACTCAGACTCACATGTTTTTAACATTTGCCTGAATTTCCTTTATTATTTGTGCTCACACTTGGTCAGGCTCACACTCTCTCTCCACCTCCCCCTCCTCCCCCCCTCCGTCTCCCCCTCCCCTACCCCCTCCTCCCCTTTGTCCCTCACTCTCTCTTTACACACACACAATTTGAGGGTAATTACCTGTATCTTGGCCCTATACCCCTAAATTCTTTAGCATTTATATCTGAAGAATAGTGATATTCTCCTCCATGTCCACGGTACAGTTATCAGCTTCCTGAATTTACATTGATGCAATTCTTTAATCTACCACCCCGTGTTTGTCACTGGGCCCAGTGATGTCCTTCCCAGCAGCTACCTGTTACTCCGGCTCAGGGTCAGGTACTGCCTCTGATGGTCACATCGCTGTAGCCTCCTTTGTCTGGCAACGTTTACACAGCTTCTTTTGTCTTTCATGACATTGACATTTTTTATGGTATTCTGAAACTTAAGCATTTTCAAGGTAACAGGACGCATGTCAGGTTGCAGAACCGGGTTCTGGTTGCAGCGATTCACAGTGACCTTTATGCTGTCATGGAATGCTGTGGAAACATCAGCAGCACTTCTTGCTTGTCTCCTATCTTTCTAGGTCTGTTGGCGGTGACGACAGTTCCTTTAGATTTATTTAAGAAACAGCCTTCTGGACCACAAAGCTTTATACTGACCAGCGGGTCCGCCTCTGGCAGCTCAGTGTTGGGTTCGGTCACGGCAGAGGTACAGCGATGTTCTCGCCCATGGCCAAGTTCTGGTTTGTCCACCTGATCTAAGAGCATCTTAACTTATGTCTGCCCCAGTCTTGCTGTTGCTTCCCTGTGAACTAGCTCATCTCAGGAGAGATGCTGTTTCACACTATGCATTTCTCAACTCGAATGGGACACACCCTGTCCGTTGTCGTGTGGAGTTGTCAGCTGTAGGAAATAATCATCCATGATGCCACTTCATGGGCCCAACCCAGAAAGGCCTTTTTAAATTTTGTTTGGTCCTCCAGCTTTTATTCCAACATCATGTGTTGAGTTGGCTGTGTCTGAGCTTGGATCTCATGGTTCTGTGTTAATTCTGGGAAAATCTAGATTAATTGGAAATACCGAGTGACGTTAAGTGAAGAGATCATTGGTTATTTCAAAAGAAGGCAGAGTTCATTGCTAATCAGCCTTTATACATGCTACAAAACAAGTAACAAGTCTTCTCTGCAGTTCTCTTACATAGAACCCAGTGAATTGAAATCCTGGCAAGTCCCCCCCTCTGTTCCTGCTGCAAAGATAGAGAAGGACCGCACAGTGATGCCGTGTGGGACCATAGTCACTACTGTCACTGCCGTGAAGACCAAGGCTCGCTTCGATGTGGGGAGGGCATCCCCGCCAAGCTCTGGTGAGACCATAGAGCACAGTCTCCGGCAGGAGCTCTGTGCTGTCACGCTTGCCCCGTAAGCATCTTGCCCCGACAAACTGCAGAGTGCCGTAGGCTACAGCACTAAGTCTCATTGAGAAAATCTCATGGCACAGGAAGAGTGGTAATTGGCAAGACTTGCACTTAGTTTTTTATTATTGTTGGACAATTATCTTTTATTCTGTCCAGTAAACATGTGATAAGTTGAAGCAGGGTTCAACCCCATTGTTGAACCTAAAATCTAGATACTATAAATAGTTACACTTTGGTGTAACTGCAACCAAGTTATATCAAGCACTCCATTACCTTTACGTGGGAACAGCATGCTATCTTAAAAAATTCTACATGAGTGGTCAATGTAGACTTTATGTTAAAAATCATTTATTAGAAGGCTTGACATGATGTCACTTAAATCCAGCTGAATTCCATACCTGTCCCCACAGCCACAGCCTCATAGACAACTTCTAAGTCTATGATTTATTATTTTTTTCAGTTTTTACTGTGTCTCTGCTTGTGCAAAAGTATCATCTTCCTAAAATAGGTAACTTGGCACAGTTCAGCAATGCAAAATAGCAAGGGAAATTCCGGCTTAATTAAAATATTTCTGAAATTTTATTAAAACCTGGGCACCCAATACCACTTTTGCCTCTGCTCACCTCAGCCCCAAAGAGAATAAGAGAAATCATTGGATCTTAAGGTCTTGGTGAACCTGGCCTTCTCCACCCGCCCCAGCCAGAGTTGCAGCAACAGGTGCCATTTCACTTTTTGGGAACTGTCTGTCCAAACAGTGACGGAGCCCTTTGTAATCAGGGTCTTTCCCTGGCAGAGTCTCCTGTGAAGACACCTGTCAAGGTGAAGGTGATCGAAAAGGACGTCTCCGTCCAAGCTGTCGCCTGCCACGGCGCTCCCGTCAGCAAGACGCTGTCTTCTTCAGACACAGGTAACGTCGGCGCACCCACTGTTCTCCCCGTAGCTCCCGTCTAGCCTTTTGAGCTGTTCTCCCAGCCACTTTCATCCGATGAGGAGCAAACACTTCCTTTTCAGAGTTGGGGAAGAGTTGTTTTGTTTTGTTTTGTTTTTTGTTTTTGCGTAGTGAGTGAAGAAGGAGGAGGGAGAAGAGGGAAATCCAAATTGGTGGAAGCCCAGGAGTGGCATTCCCATCCCTGCTGAGTTTCAGGGAACGCGTTAACAAGACGAACGTAAATCCCAGCTGAGGCTTCGCTTTATGAAATTTCTGAACGTTGTATTTGCTCTCATTCGACACACTTGTTACACGAACATCATCAAATAAGTGGGATGCAGGGGACCCAGTCATCACGTCCGCTTTGTTCTTTTTTCTCCACTGTCTGCTTAAACCTGCTTAGTGAAAGCACTCCCCCAGCCCTCTGGTTGCAAATTCCCATTTCTGATGGTCACTTTCAGGTAACAGACGTCTTGAAAGAGAGCCTTATTCTCCCTTTAAATCACAGCACAATCTAAATTGGGGATTAACTTCCCGCCGTCAGAGAAAGGGCAGGTGGTCTCCCCGTTCAGAGTGCACTAAAGTCACAGGTGGAGCAAGAGGGCGTGGTCAGCAGAGTAGACAGTTCTCGATTGCCGGCAGTCTGAAGATGTTTTGTATTCTCTCAGCCTGGTGGAGTTTACACCTGCCTCGTCCCCTCATGGGAGTTTTTGTGGCTTTTTGGACACTGCCCAGCTAGTTCCCCCACTGGCAGCTTCCTGGACACAGACAGACCCTGCCCCTCCTCTGGCCACCAGTCCCAGTGGCCCTCCTCTTGCCTTTCCCTCTGGCAGGGCCCCGTCGCCTCATCCTGCAGGGGGACTTCACCTGGGCAGGACCCCTTTTTAAAAGACCCTGGGCTAGGACTGGTGTTCCCCGTGAGGGCTCCTCATCTGGTGTGCGGCCATGGGAGCCAGGCCCTGGGGTCCCTCTCTGCTGTGCAGCTAGGAGCCCAGCTGTGCCTATTCACTCACCTGTGCTCTCTGGCTGCACTGAGGAGCCATTTCAGAGACTGGGCAGCCTGCAAAGCCCAAACTATTTATGCTGTGGCCCTTTATAGAAAATATTTGCTAGCCACTGCTTGTAGACCGTTTCCATCATCCCTGGAAGCGCCCATGGAAGTCTTTAATTCTTGCCAATGGACTCAGCACTGCCTTCTCTCTGGCAGAACTGTTGCTGTTGAACGGTTCGGATCCAGTGGCTGAAGTGGCCATTCGACAGCTCAGTGAATCTTCAAAGCTGAAACTCAAGTCGCCACGGAAGAAAAGTACTATTATCATATCAGGGATCTCCAAGGTACAGTCCTGGGGGCTCACAAGGTGTTGGGTCTGTCAGTGACCGGCTAGAAGTCAGCCCAAGCACTTGGTCAACAGCCAGAAAGTTCCATTTACAAATGTCAAATTATGTCCCTCACCCAACAAGGAAGTTATTCGTGGCATTTTGTTTATGCAGTTTTTCCGTTTATGAAGGAAACTTGAAAGTTTCTGATGGTGATGCTTCCGGGGTTGAGAGGTTGGTGAATCATTGCAAGAGAAACTATTGAAAGTGAAGGGTGTTATGCAAGACTCCCCCCTGGTGCGGATCCCCCACCCTCAGCACCGCCCTCATGGGGATCTTCCACTCTCCACATTGCACATTTCCGAAGCATTTTAATTTTTTGCACTGAATGTCTATTCCTTTTGTAATCAGAGAGCTCTGAGGATTGCTGTGTCCTCCGTGGAC
The DNA here is from genome assembly GCA_023783475.1 of Daubentonia madagascariensis. Classification (NCBI taxonomy): domain Eukaryota; kingdom Metazoa; phylum Chordata; class Mammalia; order Primates; family Daubentoniidae; genus Daubentonia; species Daubentonia madagascariensis. Next base: position 9,343,401 of record JAKFHU010001482.1, on the reverse strand, counting down.
ACCCGCTCCCCGTTCTTTCCCTTCTCCGGCTCTGGGACGTCTGCTCAGAGCAGGGCGTGCGCGTAAGGCCAACACGACAGGCTCAGAGCGCGGGTCTGTGCGGAGAGACAGCCACGGGGCCGCGTGTGGACCTGCGCTCCCCTTTGACATTTCCAAATGAACAAGTGGAAGGAGGGTGGGAGGTTTGGTTTGGGGTGGGAGGGCGATGAGGAGGAAGTAGTTTTGAGCGCACAGGGTAGACTGGAACCGCGAGGGCCCCGAGAGGGCGGGCAGGACGGCAAGAAGACCGACCCCTCGGCAGCCGGGAGAGGGGCCAGAACCCGGCCTGGGAGGTGCCAAAGAGGAGTCACCCGTGTTGCCGTTGTACCCACAGGGTGTGTGGCCTCGCCCCAGGTCCCCGCGGTGCCAACCCACAGACAGCCGTGAGCACACCCCCGGCGGCAGACAGCAAGGCCCACGGCCGCGCTGCAAGCCCCGGGGTGCAGTGGGCTCTCCTTAGTCCTGGGGGAGCGAATGAGCACAGCAGGGGCCGGACCCACAGTCACCTCCCCTGCACTCTCTCTGAAGTTTAATTTTAGAATCATCAGGAGCTCTGGGACAGTTATTATTTCTATTGGTGCCAAATCGTGCCGTCTGGAGTCCCTGGGCGCTTCCGCCAGCCAGCACTTGAGTCAGAAGAGCACAGTTGTCAGTCACCACTAAGCAACCCCTGCGTAACTGCCACACAGGCCAAGAACAGCGTGACCAACCCCCAAGGAGCCCCAGACCCCTCCGGTCCTTTCCTGGCCCCCAGGAGCCACCCTCCTGGTTCTTGACCCCATAGATTAATTTAGCACCTAAATATTGGACACACAAATATGATTCTTAAAAAGATACAAAGTGTATACTGATTAATTTCTACTTGCAGGTAACATAAAAATGCTGTGGGAACATAGGTTAAGAGACAAACTAAATGTGAAACACCCACGTCCACTTCCTTTGCCACTGTCTGTGCTGTTGGCTACGTAGGAGGAAGTGCTTACGCTGGCATCTCACGTCCTTCCCACCATGCTGGGGGTGGGATGTTCACTGCTTCCTTTACCCCTTCCACCAGGGGCCTCAGGGCCACTCCCCTCGCTGCCAGGCGGCCCTGAGTGGCTGTAAATGGGGAGCTGCTCCAGCCTCCTTGTTGTATAAGCAGCTGCCACATTGTATAAGTGCCTTTTCGGATTCTCCAAACCCTCCCCCTCCTTCCATGCATCCCTTTTCATCTTACCCTGCACTGACATTTTCCTTCACCCTCTGATGTGCATTTTACCCGGACAGACCTCACTATCTCAGGACCACGACACTGCCCTGATGCAGGACTATGCGGCCTCCATGGACAGCACCCGCCAGGAGGACACCTCGTCCCACCTGGAGGCAGCTGCAGCCTCTGCCCCACCTGAGGAGGATGAGCCAGCCCAGGCCCACCCAGACCCCAAGCCCCAGGAGAATGAACTAGACTCCTGGGACCTGGAGAAGGAGTCCCAGGCGGCAGCATGGAGCAGCCCAGCCCCGCTGGACCCTGATGGGGACGAGCTGTCGGAGAGCTCCCTGAGCATCTCAGAGCTGGGTGCTGCCAAAAAACATAAAGGTACCTGCTTCTGAGCCTATCCGGATTTCCCACTTGGTGGCTTTGCTCTCCTGCTGGATTCCAAGCTCAATTTTAGCTTTCGTCATCTGCTTTCCTTCCCTTTGTCCTCTGCAAACTGCCTCCCAACCTCACCCTCCCCCCTCTAAAAACACCCTCTGCTGAATGTTTAAGCCCATTTAGAGCCCGTGGAGGGGCACATTCAGAATCCTTCTGTGTGCAGGCGTCTGCATTTCGGGGCCAGCTTGTATTCGTGCCTGGAGGCACCCCTTCCTCTGTCTGGGCTCACTCCTCCTGGCTTTCTGGGATCACCAAGAGCCACACACGGTGATAGAGCCAAAGAGACCCAGGGCAAAGCCAGGCAGGGACTGGGTCTCCTTCAGCTGCGGATATTGGCACCTCTGCCCATTTGTACCTCTCAGGCTCTCCCCCCTCCCCACTAAAACAAAACCAAACCTCACCACCTGAACCTCATAGAAGCTAGGATAACTCCCTAGAATAACTAATCGATTAACTTAATGTGTACATAGTAATGAGATAATCATTTTATTAGAATAATTATTTTCTATTAGCACTAAATCATTGCTTTTAAATTATAAACTTCTTTAAGTATGTGCAGTTTTACCCAGACAGCACCTTGGCATAATAGTAACCTAGATATATTTACTGAGGGAATACAGTCTCGGGACTGGGAGTCGGTTCTAGATGTACGTCTCCAAGACTCACTGAGCCTCAGCTTCCTCCTCCATGAAATGAGGGTCATGTGCACCCCCTGTGCCCACTGAATGCCCCCATTCAGGCAGCAGCAAGGATAGCCCCATGCAGAAGACAGGGCTGGGGTGGAGGGAGGCAGCTGAGCCATGCCCCGGCTCTGCCTCCTGTGTGGGGCTCCGAGGCTCTCACAGGACCCTCACGGTTCCCTGTGACTCCACAGTGGGAAGTCTTAGTCACTGAGAGCACGGGCGCTTTGCTAAGCTGCCCTGCTGCTGCCTTTCGTGCCCTGTGTTCTTGTTGCTGCAGACCAGTGGTTCTCAAACCTGGTGATTCTGTCCCCAGGGAGTGGTGACAATGTCTAGAGACAGTTTTAGTTGTCACACTGGGAGTCGGGTGCTACTGGCGGCTAGTGGGTAGAGGCCAGGGCTGTCGCTCGACACCCTGCAGTGCACAGGCTGCCCCCCACAAGGCAGCCTCCCCACAGCAGTGTCTGGTCCTGGTGTTTGTGGTGCCACAGGTGACAGCCGTGGGATCCTCACCGTGTCACTCTCCCTACTTCCTGCTTTGTGTCTCTTGGCCATTGTGTGGTGGCTGCTCTCCCCTGGCCCACTTCTCTTGCCCTTGCCCATGCAGAGGAGGAGTTGAAGTTAGAGCAGGAAAGCGAGAAAGGAGCAGAAAACTCCCAGGTCAGGTGTCCCGACCGCTTAGGGCCGTATGTATGGACCCAAGTCCATGAGCCCTCGGGGCTGTAACATGCCACCAACCACTGTGGCAGGCTCCCTCACTCCTGTTACAAAGCCTCTGCACGGGTTATGTCAGAGGTGACCTGGTCACCTGACACTCACACCTTGTCTTGGGACCAGAGAAGCCAGAGGAGGGTGGAACTGAGGCCATGGGTGAGCGCTGGGCAAGGCAGGAAACGTGGGTGCAGGGTGGGGTGTCCCTTTCTCAACTCGATGGTCCATTTCCTCTTGTCCTCGAAGAACGCAAACCCCCAGTCTGCCCTCCTTGTTCATTCTGAAATGCCAAGCCTTGCTCGCCCTGTGCATTCAAAAACCAGTGTGCCTTCACCCAGCTCTTCTTCCCCGCTCTGGTTTTTCTTCCAGAGAGTTCTTTCCCTTCTACCCATGCTGTGTTGGCCACCCTGTTCTCTCCCTTCTCTGGCCTGGGGGCCGGTGGCTGCCTCTGGTAGGTGCTTCATGCGCCCCCAGAGGCTTGGCACGTGGGAACTCGGCGAAGGTGGTCAGCCGTGCAGCGCATTTTACTCTGTGGCACTACTGCATCGACCCGAGGTTTTTTTTTTTGTTTTTTTTTTTTAAATAGAGACAGGGTCTCACTCTTGCTTAGGCTGGTCTCGAACTCCTGAGCTCAAGCGATCCTCCTGCCTCAGCCTCCCAGAGTGCTAGGATTACAGGCGTGAGCCACCGCACCTGGCCTGACCCGAGGTTTTTTAAAAGGACATATTTGGCAGCGGTTTTAAAATTGCTTTTTCACTCCAGTGTTTTTTAAGTGATTTGTACTTAGCATCTCTATGAGATGTTGTCAGAATCTTAGACAATCCTCTGTTAAGGGTTTTCATTTTTCACCAAAAATTTTTCACAACTGGTGATATAGGGAGCGACTATGGAGTTTCCTCTCCTTTTTAAACTGAAGCTCATTTGTTTTTTTGGTTTAAGGACCGCCTGTCTCCTCTGTCGTAGCAAGGAGCCTGTACTAGGCTTCTGAGAGTGCCTATATTTGAATGCTTCTGGAATTTTGCTGGTTGGAAATGTACATATTGTGATGCTGCAGCCAACACAGGAAATTTATTCCCAAAATTTACATTTATTTTTAGTTTAGAAAAGTATTGAAGAGGGAGGTTTTGAAAAAAAACAATTAAACGTAAAAACCTTGCCAAATGTCCTGCACCGTGACGTCGCGTGTGCGTGGGATGCAAATGGCTCAAACTCCACTGACTTTCGTTCTGACGTCGCCCTTGCATAACTCTCTTTACCTTCTTACTTCTCTTCATCTCGTGCCCATTCCCTTTGACTTAGGAGGATCGCTATGCCAACAAGAATTAATTGCCTACACAGTAAGTGACTTTTGTCTTCTATTTTTAAATTACGTGTAGCTGTCCTGTGAGAAAAGCCTGTAGCACAGCAGCGAGCCGACCTGCCTGCCTTTCCTTCCTGCGCCTTCCCACGTTGACCCTCCCAGGCTGCGTGTTCCCCCGTGTTCCTTCTCCAAAGCGCTCCGGCTCGCGCTCGTGTAGTGCCTGTCAAGTGAGAGCGCTCGCGCTGTTACCTGACGTGACCAAGGGGCCGCGCTGGGACGCCCGCCATTCCCTTCCTGGTCCTCCAGATCTAAAAAATCGTCACTTCGATAAAAGGACCATCTATGGCTCCAGCTAAAATCTAAGGCTGTTCTTGGGGTAGCAAACTACAATTTCTGAGGCTGCTTTTGGTGTTGTTTTCCTACCTACTGGATTTTATAAGATGGCTTCTTCAATTAGCTATTTATGTCTGTTAGAGACAAATGGGAATAAATCTGGAAGTAATTATGACATTAGAGCTATAATTTAGAATGATTTTTTTTATTCTTTCATATATATGTTTATACCTGAGCCTTCCTGTGAATTCTTTTAACCTTGCTAGAACCAGTGAAAGACTTTTTTTTCTTCTCCCTGTTCCCCCATTTAGAATCTTGGTTATTTGCTTCAAATTTCACATAGCCTGTCTCCAAACTGTATCTTCTGTAGTCTTTAAGGTTGTAGGTGAGGTCTAAATCTTGCTTCTTGCCTATTGGTATAGCGAAGGTAGCCTGGGATAAAGTAGTCAGGCTTTATACAATCAAAACAGCCAAGCTGCTCTCACCCAGTGTGTGAACTTCCCTATCAGCAAAGGGCAACAGATCCTTTGGGCTCAGAGTCAAGTGCGATGTACAAAACCTTCAGTCGTATCAGGGTCCTCCAGAGAAGTAGAACCAGTAGGTTATGTATTTTAAGGAATTGGCTCACATGATTACAGGGGCTGACAAGTCTGGAATCTGCAGGGCAGGCGGCAGGCAGAGAGACCTTGGGGGAAACTGATGCTTCAGTCTTGAGGCAGAATTTCTTCTTCTCTGAACAACCTCAGTTTTTGCTCTTAGGGCCTTCAGCTAATTGGGTGAGGCCCACCCACACTGTACAGGGTAATCTCCTTTACTTAAAGTCAACTGGCTGTACATGTTAATTACATCTACAAAATACCTTTGTGGCAACACCTTGATTAGTATTTGATCATTGGGTGCTGTGCCCAAGCTGACACAGAAAACTAGAAGTCATTGTCACTGTTAGTCGAGGTGGGCAGACAGGTACATTCCGTATAGCCCTGGCTCTCACACCCACCATGGGGCAGCTGTGTTGGTGTGCCGTATTCTTCCAACATTGTTTACCCCAAAGGTACTTGTGTGTAGTAGCCAAGTTTAGACAGACTTTAACATTGTTATTTAGAAATGAAAATTGAAAAGCCTCTGTTTATATTAGTTATAATATATATCAGTTATAATATATATAATAAATATTAGTTATAATGTATATAATATATATTAGTTATAATATATATAATATATATATTAGTTATAATATATAATATATTCTTCACGGTGGATGAGCCAAACTGCTGACCTGGAGACAAGTTTGCCTTACTGGAATGTCCTCTGCTGCCCACACCCCCACATGCCTCTCTGGAGATGTAACTCATTCTGGGAACCCTGCCCGAGTCCTCGCTGGAGTAGGGTGCTCTGCTCCAAGAGCCCTTGAGGTCTTTGATCCTTCCATGCTCTCTGCAGGCCCCTCTCCAGGGGCCTGAGACATGCCCTTTTGTCCAAACAGCTGGCCGGCCACTTCTCAGGGGTGGGACGCATCATCTTCCAGCTCGGACACCTGCCTCAGCAGCACGGAGGAGTAGAGTGTGAGAGCACAGGCTTCAGAGCCAGAGAGTCCGGCATTACGCCCTTGCCCACGTTAGTAAGTGTGTGACCTCAGACAGTCACCCCTCTGAACTTAGCCACCTCATTTGTCTTCCTATTTGTCTAATAAAGTCTAACGAACATAAGTAGCTAATTGGAGAGTCTGTCTTAAAATCCATTAGGGAGGAAAACAATGACCAAAAACAACCTTAGAAATTGTAGAGTAAGACCTCTCCTTCGTCAGAAGGTCGTTGGGGGACGTACCTGGAGTTCCAGCCTATAGAATCGCAAATCTCGTCCCTCCCCTCACAGGACTGTCCTCTGTACAAGAAGCTGATACCGTCCCCGTAGAAGCCGTGACAGGTCACGTCAGGTTAAGGGAAAGTGTATAAGTCACACAAATGATTTCAGGAAGATTTGCACGAGCGTACCTATGACATCATCTGGTTCCTGGTATTGATGTTTCACTACAAAATTTAGCAAAACATCAGACCTGCTCCAGAGGTCATGAGTGAGCGAGGAAAAACACAAAATGACCCTGTTGCAGTTCCTCAGCACTGTGTGTGGCACATGGAAGCAGGCACAGGGCTCCCTGGGGCAGGAAGTGCCATGAAAACAAGTCAGGCCTTAGGTTGTGGGACAGACTGCAGCCAGCGATAGAGTGTAAAACAAATGTATCATGCCCAACTTTCTAGTCTACCAGTCTTACATGCAGGTTGGAATCCCTGCTATTTCATAATATGGCAAGAATTTGAATTTTAGGCAGTTATAGTATAATTTCACTTAAGTGAGTTACAACAACTGCTCAAAAATGTTCAGATTCTCTTTTGCAAGTCTTTTGAACACAGCCACGGCCTTGCCTGTCCCCATGTTCTGCTGCCCTCTTAGCTTCTCCCTAACGAGGCACGTGCGCTCCAGGTAGGCTGCGTCTGTCCACACAGCCCTGTGGTCTGCACGCCCCTGAGAGAGTGCAGTTCGAGGAAGCATGAGAAAATGCATACAGGGAAGTGGACGTGTTGCCTGCCTTCCTTGGCCTGGTCTGTCCCCTGTAGGACTCTGAGTACCCGTGGCAGTTTGGCTGGACCTGGGCTAGGAGTTGCCAACCCCAGTGGCATGTTAGAAAGACCTGGGATCTTTTGGAAAATGCTCATGCTTGGGTGTCTCCCCAGCCCCCATCATGTCGGATTCTCCAAGGTGGGCCTGGGCATCTGTAGCTTTTGAAATATGCTGCTGACTGAAGCATGTCCCGGGGCTGAGGACACGGCTCTGCTGTGCCGTCTGCTCCCGATTCTCCCACGTGGCTTCCAGGGTTCCAAGGACTCCAGAGGAAGGCGTGGCAGGGCATTTCCGGACCCTCATCTTAAGTCCAGTACTCCCCTCACCTTTCCTGGCTGTATTACTTTCCTAGGGCCACAGCAAAGTACCCCAGACAGGGCGGCTTAAACCACAGGAACATGTTCTGTCTCGGTGCTGGAGGCTGGAAGTCTGGGATCGAGGTGTCAGCAGGGCTGGGCCCCCTCTGGCGTCTCTAGAGGAGACTCTGTCGCAGGCCTTGCTCCAGCTTCCGGTGGGTTGCCGACAGTCTTTGGTGTTCCCTGGCTTATGGAAGCATCACCCTGACCTTGGCCTTTACCTTTACACGGCGTCTCCCTGTGTCTCTTCACATTATTTTCCATCTGTGTCTGTCTCTGTTTCCAAATTCCCCCTTTTTATAAAGACATCAGGCACAGTGGATTAGGGGCTCATCCTAATGACCTCATTTTAACTTGATTCCATCTGCAAAGGCCCTATCTCCAAATGATCTCGCATTCTGAGGTTCTGGTGGTGAGGACTTTAACATACGGATTTGGGGGGGACACAGTTCAGTTCATAACAGTGTCCCTGCCTACCTCGGACCCTGGCTCCAGACTCCAGGCCAATTTTAGTGCAGGGAGACCTATGAACTGGACTCTGGGGGAGACCCTTCCAGGAGAGAACCTCTTACTGCCAGGGGTCCTAAGTCTGTAGGTCTGCAGCTGACCCGGGGGTGGGTCGGTGTGCTCATTTCCCCTGGTGGGGGCAGGGTAAGTGGCATTTGAGCAATCCAGGAGAATCCCATGGATCCCCTGGGGCCTTCCCTCCTCTCCTCTGTCCCACATTCACATGCCCTTCAGGGGCTCTGAGGTCAGCCTAAAGCAGAGCCCCGAGGCAGGTGCCTATAGAGCAGAAATACCACTTAGGCCCCCTCCCCTCACTCCTCAGCCTGAGGTCACCTGGTGGGCTCAGGACCACCTCTGCAGCTGGGGGTTCCTCTGCCTGGGAGCCCCTTTCACTGTGCCTGGGGCATTTTCCCAGCAGAGGCCTTAACCCCACAGGCACCACTGCATCTGCCTCTCTGGCCAAGCTCCAAAGTCACATGCAGTTGGTCATTACTGGGCTGTCTGGCACACCCCGATGGGTGATTTTTCACAGCACACTGCACTTTTCAGGGAAGTCCACAGGTTGAGCCCGTCTGCACTGCTGACTAGAGTGAGGTCATGCACACACTGACACTGCTTGGCCCCTTGTCCATTCCCTGAAGTCCTTGCACGCAGTCCCACCTTCAGATCGTTATAAAAATGTCCTAATGATTCTTCCTAATAGGCGACCTAGTTGTATCTTAAAGAGAAAAGTTTTTTAAAAATTATTTTGTGGCAGCTTTGACCAGGTTAAATTCAGTCCACTCCCTGGAGCTCTCCTCTTTTTCGTTTCTGCTCCTTAACTTGGGCAGAGCAGACGGGACCAGGAAGTTCCTCCTTAAAGTGCAGCTCACAGCGTGCTGGTGCTGCTTTCCCCAGACTGGTGTGGATTATGCGGAGATTCCGGGCAGGTCTAGGTCAGGTTTCTCTGCTGCCCTCAGGTGCTGGGATTCATTTGCAAGAGCCAATTGACACTCTTTCTCCTCTCCTGTGGATCAACAGGGAGGGTTATGGGTGTATGTCATGACTGCTGAAATGTCTGTTGGATGTGCCTGTCACGAAAAGAATTAATTCCCAAGTTAAATGTAAAGCTCCTCCTCAAACATGAGCACGGGGTCTTTTCTCTAAGTCATCACCGCCTGCGGGCAAGTGGTAATGCAGGTCCCAGGCTGGCCTGAAACACTACTCCCCCAACCTTGCCAGGCCTTGGCTAATAGGATGTTAAACTAACTTGTGAAAAACCAGACCGGGGGCTCTTGCCCCCACTGCTTTAGCTCGTATTTGATCTGTGAGTAATCGTTGCTGTTGAAATTATTGTTGCTGCTGCTGCTGATTTTTTTCTATTTCATATTCCTCTAGCTGACATCATATACAGATAGGCCAAACCATATGAATTGGATGTATTGTAGGTCAAAAATGATCAAGTAACAATTTTCAGATGGCTTAGCCTAATATATATATACCATAGGATCTGGAATTATAAAACAATCTGACTCCTGAAAGAACAATATTATTCAACTCTCCTAAGACAGTGAATACCATTGTTCTCTGGGTCCTTTGGCTTTCTGGGTATGGCCATCCTTTCTGGGGTACGACAGTGCTTTGCTATTTACACCCTCCTAATGAGGGAAGTGGTGAGCAGAGGGGACCCGGTGGTGAGGGACAACAGCCCTGCTGCCGTTGGGAGTGACTAGAACATCAGTGATGTAAACCCCTTCCCTGGGAATGGCTACCAAGTGACAGGCCAGGCTTACTGTTTCTCCTGTTTTCTTTTTTGCATTTTTTGCATTAAAAACTCTGGTTTTATACAAGCCATATTCCAGTTGTCCTTCTCATGTGAATAGCAATAGTACATTGAAGTTGTAAATTGGTCCTTTTTAGAGGCGTTCAAGCTTCCTTTTTCCTTTCTCCCTGTGGACTAGTCATTTGGCATTTCATCCCCGGCCCACCTGACCAGCCCCCTGTGCTTCCCCTTCCAGGAGGAATTCTAAGGAAAGGCGCAAAGCTGTTCTTCCGCCGGCGGCATCAAGAGAAAGACCCAGGCATGAGCCAGTCACACAATGACCTCGTGTTCCTGCAGCAGCCGGAGGGGACCCGGAGGAAGGGTGTCACCCTCACCAAGATTCTGAACAAGAAGCTGCTCTCCAGGCACAGAAGCAAGAACACCATGAACGGCGCACCCGTGGAACCCTGCACGTAGGGCCCGAGGTTGGCACCTCCTGGAAGCCAGAAGATGTGGAGCCGTGTTACCCACCCTCACCAGGACAGAGCGAGAGTGTCAGCCGGCTGTCAGACGCCCTGCTTCTTTAACTGGGTTTTTTCCAACAATCTAGTCTTTTAAAGGGAAAAAAAATCTGAGTCTCCAGCCAGGAGATTTCCCCCAGAGAGGACTGAAAAGGCCCAATTTGCCACCAGATGCCAAATGAGACCCGACAGGCTCATAGCTTGGGCTGTGCTCAGATCTAAGAGTTAAGGTCGAATATTAGAGGGAGATTTACATTGTGGTAAAATAATGTACTCTAGTGGACTGTGGAGGGCAGGTTTGGGGGACCCACTCTGTACTCTGACCAGTGTTGCTTTGGGTCCATGCCTGGACCATGTCATGAAGAGGAGGTGCCTTGCTGTGCTGTCACTGTGAATGGAATGATGGGTCACCTCTCCTAATTTGCTGCTTAGAGTGAACAAGTGCAGCTGGCCCTGAGTACAGGGAGGTGGGGCATGCGCAGGGTTTTTGATAAACAGAGAAATTGTGGTAGGAACGGAAATGCTATGACAAACGTAGGGAGACACTTGCCTTTGATATTAGCCATGGAACTCGAACACTTATGCAAATACTAAATGTATCCTATGCATATATATTATGCTGAACACTTTTCTAAGTTTACTCTGAGCCTACTTGCAAGTGGAAGGTATATAAATTCTTACATGATTTTTACATTCTTCTCTATCATATCAAAAACTCTCATAATACCACTGGAGCAGTTGACACCTAGATTTTTCCCTGTCTGTCATACTTGCTAAACCAGAGCACAGCAAGTCTGTCGAATGAAGGTAGGAACAGTAGGAGACAGCTCACAGAACACGGTCACCACATGCACATGGTTTTTGCCAAATACCACCAAAAGCCAAAACAAAGTGCTTTTAGGGCAATAGAGAAAATTATTTTGTGTCTCAGGTGTCAGTCTTAGGAATGGAAGTTTAATAACAAATGGGCCAAACTTCCAGTAGATGTACTTGTTAAAGAGCAGTTGTCATTGGCACAATGTTTTGACAGATTAATAAGATTCATTTTCCTCCAATAAGATTTAAAAGGCTATTATGAAAACATCTGTCACAGATATGAAATTGGGTGAACCCCTTTCTATAGGCTCTTTTGTTAATCCTTAAACATTAAATGTTTCAGGGCCACTGATGAACAAAAACCTATATAAAAACCAAATTTATAGAATGTTTTTCTTTTTTTTGAGGGAGAGATTTGAAAACTACATTAGGAATTTCACTTTAAATGCACATTAAAAACTTCTTAGGTGTTCCCGTAATTATCAAGTGACTTTAAAGTGACTTTTTCACCATACCTTGTTTTTAAATATTATGTTCCAATTTTAATCATTGTAAAATAGTACCTGGAGTTTCAAAGTATATTAATACTACCAAGTTAGTCCCCAGAGTTAGTAATCACTAGCAATCCTTTGGGATGGATGGTCACTTTAACATTTTGTTCTACTTGAAGTGTTATTACTGTTGGTCATGTGATAAACAGAACCTGTGACATATAAGAATTAATTCTAAGAGGATATTGTGTGTCAGGATTTCAGACATTGATGAGAAGTTTATAATAGTGTTTTTTGTTTGTTTGATTTTGAAATTCAGGTGGACTTAATGGATCCAATTTATTAAGTGTGAAGGTATCAGAATTTTAGATTAAGATTTCTCACTCTCAAAAAAAAAAGGTTTTTAATCATCCCATTCCCAGATTAACCCCATGAACATTCTGTTCACTGTTTAATACCTGTGTCTAGGGCTCTGCTTCCTGTAGACACACTCACCTCCATCGTACGGCCTTTTCTGAAGTTACAGAAAACACTGATGTAGCAGGGAGTTTACGAGGAGCTGAAATAAGCGTCAGGGTAGCACTAGGAGGAAATGGGCTGTATTGATACTGTGAATGTTTCTTTTCCAAGCTGTTTTATCCAGGTTTGTTTTTTTCATGGTGTAGGGTATTTATGTTAGAGTAGATGTCGTTAAGGTTAAAGCTTGATCAAGATTATACACCAAATGCTAAAAACACTAATGTGTAAATCACCTTGGTTCCCTCATCTCTTCTACAAGCTTCAGTGGCTTGAGGGATTTTGTTTTTGGTTTTTGTCTTGATGAAATTTTTGCAGAGAGGTATTTTAAAAGTGATTCCTCATGAACAGTAATATTAACGTGTGTCCGTTTCTCTGGAACCAGGTGCTCAAGTTGGTTTCAATGAGCTTAAAACCCTTCCGTTTGCATTGTTTGAGGACGTGCCTGTGTTCTTTGCAGAGGAATGAAATGCAGCTTTAAGTGTGTGTGCATATGTGTTAATGTAGCAATAACAAAATCTCCTTGTTTCAGCTGAAAACCTGCTGTGAGAAAGAGAGTTTTGATAGAGCACTTTATTTTCATCAAGTTCCAAGTTTAAGTCCAAAACCAGCCCTCGATCCCTCCTGATTGCTGCTTGGCCAGTCGCCAGCCAATTACAAATTAGGTGCCCATCTAGACATTTGCTTGCGTTTTACTGGCCACATCTATAGAAGAGAGTTGTGAATTTTCTTTTTGAGCAGAAAGGGAAAGATTAATTTACATTGCTGCCCACAAAAGTGGGTGTTTTCTGGGTAATAATCTTGAGGTTCTTGGTCTGGAAATCTCAGAGTACCAGCTGGTAGATGCGGGAGTCAGAATATTTATCCTATCGGATAGAAAACAGGTCTCGGTACTGGCATAGGCCAGCATCTCCACTGCCCCAAATTGGTATGGCCGTGATTACCAAAGCAACCAGCACGGGGCAAGGCCACTCTTGCATCCTGCAAAGCAAACTCAGGTTACCTTTGGTTCATGACCTTCAGCATTCCTGCTTTGTGTCTGACAAGGCATTTGAAATGCATTAATCTGCCCAGTTTCCTCAGCTAATAACTGGTCAGTAATGTACCATTCATAATTTAGGCTTGTAGTTTGTTGTTTTTTCCCCCGATGTTATGTCAAACCTACATTTTAAAAAGAGAAGAAAATAAGAGGTTTTCCAGGTGTGTGGGAAGGTTTGGCCTGATGCTGGAGTGTGGGGGTAAATTTACGTGACAGTGATTGTATTCCTTGGTAGCACTTTAAAAACAGAAGTCAGTCCTGCCCCAGGCCTGTGCGCTTGGCTCTGGGCAGGTTCCTTTGGAGAAGATGTGGCTGGAACATGAACAATCTTTGAAAGAAATAAACGTGCACATGGAACACTACACAACAAGATTTCTTTGCTGAGTCCTGTGCTGTCCCTAACATGCTGCTTATATGATTTTTAAGCCATTTAGCGTCCTTTCCTAGGCCTGAGGCTAAAAGCATTTACTAGAGAAAGCTGGTGTTCCCAGGGAAACTTTGGGTCATGGCACATCGTGGATGCTTCAGGACAGGGCTGGCGGCCTGGCTTGCCCAGCAGCAGAGCCAGGCATGGGGTGGCCTGTGGGTGGCATGCTTGGGAAGTGATGGCAGGGTGCAGAGGGGCACAGCCGCAGGAGTGACATGGGAGGGTGTGTGTGAGGTGGTCTACGCACAAGGGCTGCGGTGTGACCCAATATGTTCCACAGGGACCTTCTGAGGGGTGCTGTCCACTGGGGGGGGTGAGGGGGAAACATCAGTCTGTCCATGGACTCTGGTTGCCAATTCCCCACCCCAGCTGGTTTCGAGGCAGGTGCTGAGGGGCACAGGTGCCCAGCTCAGCCGTGGGTGTGGTGGTGCCTGCACTTGCATGGAGCTCGCAGCAGTTCTGGGCTGGGGGTAGTGGAGTCAGGCGGTGACATGAGCTGCGAGAGCCCTGCAGGCACCTGATCTCCTTCACAGTCCTCAGTTCCCGTCTTCTCCTTCAGTCTCATCCGCTGCGGTGCCCAAACGCCAGAGCATGTGGAGAACTACTGCACTGGGGAGGTTACTGGATGGCCCCCACAGCCCCGCCTGCCTGCTAGACACAGTGTGTGTGCAGAGTGGCCGCTGTCCCTTGCCTTTCAGGCATGGACTGGTCACTCGGGAACCGAGACTTACGCATATTTTGCATTTCTGAGGAGTGGTCTACCTACGGAAGGAAAGCCTCAGCCCTTGGCTAGCTGAGGGCTTGGATTCCAGATCCTCAGCCGATTTCCTGGGCACTGCAAGGCAGCGGTGGTGGCAATGCATCGTTTGGAATTAGAACTGCTTTAGGACCAGGCGATTGAACTGTTGCTCCCCCTGTGTGCCGACACTCCAGGGGGAGGCTGCACTGAGTTGCCGGAAGGCCAAACTTGGCCTAATTTACCAACTTTCCTAATTTGATCTGCTGGTCACCTCCAGGTGAACCCCGTGTTCTTGCCAATGTGTCTACACTGCCCAGATTATCCACCCCAACCCCCTCGGTCATTCTGGAACGTGCACCCTTATTCCCAGCTATCACCCCTTGCCATCCTAATGGTCTAACCAAACTCAAGCCTGACGTCCTCCGTGAATGGGCTTTGGCTACCAAGGATGCGAACCAGGGCACTTGCATCGGCATGGTTCGGGTTCCCGTCTTGCGTGCTGATGCCCCCTGCATAAGCACAGATAGCAGCTGTGTTCATGCCCACCTGACTGCCTCCCCCAGGACGAAGTGTCAGCACAGAGCAGGACACTGGAGGGAAGGCACATGACCACATGCTGTTTTGACCTCCACACCCCTTCAAATACTGGGTGCTGTATGTATATGCCAATAAATAGTTCATACAAAAGCAAATGCAGATCGCTCCTAACAGGGGGCTAGAAACCAGGGTGGCTGACAGCACAGGGACCTCCCTGGAGAGAAAGCTGCTGAGGCCAGTCCCTCCTTCCCCGTGGTGACCTGGAAGCATCAGCTTCATACACTGCCCACAGCTCACCCTGGCTCTGTCCTTCGACTGTCCACAGGGGAAACTGCCAAGTTGCACCCTCACATAACAGGCATTCCAAACTAGTTGCCTGTATTTATATGTCTATATTGATGTCATCAATATTTATAAAGTTGGATGTTTAGATGCCTGGGCACCCTTATAGAAGGGTTATGAACTGTTCTTCCAGATGGAGCACTGTACTAGGCCCAGGAGATCCAGGAATTTATATGCTAACTGGGTGGCAAGCATAGCTTTTATACAAGAGTTAGAGGAAGACCTGAGTTCACAATACTAGCTGATACTAACTGAGCACTTACTTTGTGCCAAGAATTTTTCGAAGTATTTTATATGTAGTGACTCATATACTCTTTGAAACTACACCATGAGTTATGATCTAGCTCAGCTTTACAGATTAGGAAACTGAGGCACGGAGCAGTTAAGTGACCTGCCCAAGACAAGTGGCAGAACTGGAACCTGAGCCCAGCTGTGCGCCTGGAGAGCCCACACCCACAGCCGCAAGTCGTTAGTTCCGCCCGCGTCAAATGGGGAGATTGAGAACTGAGCCTTATATGGTCTTTTCTGAACTTTAGTGCTGCCTGTTTTGGGTGAGAATAACAAAGTGAGATTCATTGTCTTATATGTAGTGGAAATTAACTTATTTGCTGATTAGACTTTCCTCTTTCTCTGCATGAGAAAAATTAGCCAGATTTTTAAAGAAACTAAAAGCTGGAGGTGGAGAGGCGACTGCGTATGTCTGTCATGCTTTACCCTGAGGAGGTTTGTATTTAACAGGAAGCCAGAGCCACCAGACGAGACGTGCTAATTGGAAAAGTGCAGGTCATGGGGCCGGGGCATTGGCCTTAATGATTAATTACATCCTAATGCCCCATCTAGTCTCTGTTCAGGAAGCATCAAGTGTTCATAGGAAGATTCACTGATAATAACGAAAACTCTTTTGTGTTTTTTAAATTTTCAACTTATTTTTTAACCTTTCAAACCGACAGAATAACCCATAGACCCTTCACCTAAATTCACCAATTTGCCACATCTGCTGTTTCTATCTGCCTGTCTACCTACCTGTAGTTGTTTGGAGATATACTTCACCCTAAATCCTTCAGAATGCATTTTCTGAGAACAGTGGCACCTGGCTAGCATACACTCAGGATAATGATTACTCCTGGGAAATTTAATATTGATGTATACTATTATCCAGTATCACAGTTCATATTCAAATTTCCCCATTTACTCCAAACCATCCTTTATAGTTTTTTCTTTTTTTCCTGTCCATAATTCTTTCATAGACTGTACATTGCATTTGTTGTTAAAAATGAAAATTTGACACCTTAGGCAACAAAACTTTTTTTTTTTAACTTTAGAATTTTGGAGATGAGTCTGCCTTAAAAAGTATTATTTCCAGACTTTATTGAAGGAATATACTGAACACATTGAGAATTCTTTTGAAGATGCAATGACCATTGTAAAAGTGAATCCCAGCCCTGTATGTATTGATAGGAGAAATGACTTCACGTGGATTGAGGTCTTTTGTCTACTTTCAGTTATTTGCACTTGCTGTGACCTGTCATCTTTTTCTGCAAACAATCTGCTTTTTGTTCATGTACACCAAGCCCTATTTCTTATGCCCAGAGAACCAACTATCTGGGCATTTTGGGATCGTGAGTGGAGTCTCTGGAGGGGAGTGTGTGTGAGAGAGTTGGGCAAAACGTGGGAGGCATTTGAGGCTGGAGGGAACAAGTGCAAACAATGAGAACAGGCTTGAGGGAAAGAGGAAGGCTGGAGGGAGGCAGGATGTCCCAGCTGGGTGGGGATGAGCAGGGAAGAGGTGAGGGTGGACAGGAGAATGATCCAGAAAGGTCTGGGAGGCCACAGGTTGACCTACTATAGTGCAACCGCGAAGCCCTGAGAAGCTGTGGTAGAATGTTGGGGAGGGCAGAGAAAGGGGCCCGAACAGTACGATCCACTCACACACGCCCTCTAGCGCACAGCGTTGCGCCCTAAGACGTGCGCAGGTGCACTCAGCACGTCCCTCTCGCTGGCATTTAATTACGAGTGGCCTTATACGTATGCCATTTCACACAGGGGAGTCTGTCTGTGGGACAGTTCCTGCACATGGAATTGCTGGGTCAGAGGCTACGTACATTTGGAATTTCTACGGATATCCACATATTGCCTGGATGGCAGCTATACAATTTACTGTCCTACCAGCAAAGCATGAGAGAGCTTCTCTACCGTTTCTTCAAAATTATACTCTTAAACTTTTTCAAATCTTTGCTAATCTAATAAAATTATCTCACTGCAACTTTGGTTTTTCTATTACAGTATCATTGAATAGCTTCTCATATGCTTAAGAGCTATTGTATTTTCTGTGAACTGTCCACATACTTTGCTAGTTTTTCTATCAGGTTATTTATTTTCTTTTTGATTCATAAGAGCTTTACATACACGAGGAGCACGAGCCCTTCGTGGTGTGAATTTGAAATCATCCCCCCAGCTCATCGCTTCCTTATGAACGGAGGTTTTCGTCCGGCACAAGCGAACAAGACAGTTCACCTCTCTGCATCCCAGAGGCCAGTACCAGATTTAAAGGTCTCTCGAGTCCCTCTACTTCTAATATTTTGCGCTCGCGCGTACCTTTGGGGGAGGGGCAAGAGCCCGCACCGCCGCGGGGTCGGGAGGAGGGGCGGAAGCGCGCAGCGCCAGCCCCGCTCGCGAACCGCGCTCCGCAGCGTCCCGCAGTGGCCGCCGCGTGGATTTCAGGCGCTCACCCTGCCCGGATCCAAATCCCAGCTCTCTCCTGCAGCAACATGTTGGGGGACGGAGTTGGAACAGACACCCCCCGCACCCCGCCCCCGGCTACATGCAGAACTCATCACGATTGGGCTGCACGCCCCAGTCCTCTTTTAGAGAAAATTCGACCCCTTCTACCACGACCACTCCCCTCCCCCAAAAGAAATTAAGGCTTCACGCAGCGTGGGAAGGGGGCGCGCGTGGTCCCCGGGAAGGGCGGCCGGAACCCGCTCCTCCCGGCGGGCCGGGTCCACGCCCCGCCGCTTTCCAGGCCATGCCGCCCGCGCCCCGTCCCCCACCCTCTGTCCCCGTCGCCCGCGACCTCACCCCTGTCCCCTCCACCTGCACCCCCATCCCCGCCCCGCCGCTCTCCCGTCCACGCCGCTCGCCCCCCGGCCCCCCGCCCACGCCGCTCGCCCTCTGGTCGCCCGCGCTCCTGGCCCCGCCGCCTGCGCCCCGCGCCCCCCGTCCCCGCTCCGCCGCTGTCCCGCGCCCGCAGCCCCGCGCCCCGCCGCCCCGCACCGCGCTGCCCCGCAGCCCCGCGCTCCCGGGCGCGGACTACAAGTCCCGCCATGCCCCGCCGCCGCCCCCCGGCTTCCGGTGCTGCGCAGTTTCCGGAGCGGATCGCAACCCGGAGTCCGGATCCGATCCCGCTCTGCACATTCCAGAGGCAGGTAAAGCCCCGGGCCCCGCGCCCGCCGCCCGCCCCAGCGCACGCCCCCCCGTTCCCGGCCCGCGCCCGCCGCCCCCGCGAGCCCCGGCGCGCCCCGGCCCCGCCGCGCCGCCGCCCCCCGCGCCCGGCCGCCGCGCGCCGCCCCGGTCCAGCCGCCATGCCGACTGTTCTTTGTTACATTCGCCGGCTGCGGGCACCGTTGGCGATCGGAGTCAAAACCCGGCTGGATTTCCCGGAGCCGCTCCGGGATCGCCCTGCGCGCCGCCCGCCCGCCGGTCCCGCCGCCGCAGGCGCTCCGGCCGCCCCCCGCGCCCGCCCCCCGCCCGGCTCGGCCGGGCCCCCGGCCCCCCGCCCCCGGCCGGGCCCGGCGCGGGGCCGAGGAGCTGCAGGGCCGCGCTCGCCCGTGGGCGCGGCGCGGGGTCTCCGCCGCCCCCGGCCCGCGGTCCCCGCCCCGGCGCCCTCGTCCGGACGGCCCCTTGGAGGTCTCTGTCCCGGACCTCGGGCGCAGCCCGCGGGGGGCGCACGGGAGGGCCCCTGGACCCCCGGCCCCGCCTTTAGGAAAGCAGGTTCCGGGCGGTGGGGTTCCCCAGGCCCCCCTGCGTTTTATTTTCGTAAGCCTTTTGGTGGCAAAGGGAAGGTAGAGAAAGAGATGGGCAGGTGACACGTGCCCGTCCTCGGGGTGCGGGGCCCTGCGGGGAGGGGGCGCCTGGCGGCACCAGGTGAGGCCCAGCCCGCCCCGCGCGGACAGGTGGGGACGAGGGCCACGTGTGGCCTCTGGCGAGAGGGAGGTGTTCGTGGTGGGGGTCAGTTTTGAAAAGACAGAGGTGAAAGCTCACGGGACTACTACCTACCCGTAGTTATAGTTACGGTTATTACGCATGTACCTTTATTAAGCTCTTAATGTAGTGGATTGGGTTTTTTCCATAAGTACTCAAAAATTGTCCCCCATGTCCCCAATGGTAATTTAAAACGGTGGAAACAAGTGTGTGATCAGAGACACGTGGACCTGTGTGTGTATTTAAAGCTGCCAAGGCTCGTTTTAAGCCACATTTGCTTAAGCCAGACCTACCAGATGAATTTGGAGAGCCCAGTTTGGTTCCTGAAGGTATTTTTAAGAATGAAAAGTAAAGGAGCAACTGGTTTTGTGACAAACCTTAAAAAGCAGCAATGACGGTGCGGTGATGTAAACACTGTTTTGCAAGGGAGGCGATCCCACCCCCTGCACACCACTGCCGTGTCTAGTTTCAAACCTGGACTTTTTCACGTTCCTCACATTTTCACGGTTCCGCTCTGCTTCCCCAGATGTCCTCACATCGCTGCCTTATGGAGAATGATTGAGAAATAGTAGAACTATAATTTGGATGTTCAAAGGGAAAAAACACTAAATTTTCTCCTTTATAGAGTTTGTTTTCTTATATCTGTGATTCATACTTTTGCAGAAAAGTTGCCAGCAAAGAATATAACTAACATGTTCAATTTTGGAAGCAGACGGGACAGTTATTTCTCCAGAAGACAAATAAACTAAAAAATCAACCACAATTGTAAGGCTACTAGCTTTTCTTAGAAAAATTACATTTGAGAAGGAACTCAGTTCACTTAGGATGTGGCTCTCATACCATTTTTTCGATATTATTATCTGTGCAGAGGCCAGGAGAAAACACTCTTGCCATTTTGCAGATTTAAGGCAATTGTTTCTTATACCCCTGACTTCGGAGGTTGTGATTGTGAGTAATGACTTAGACACTTTCTCAGAATGAGTTTCTCGTTTGCAAAGTGGGTTGATCCCTGCCCAGGTCACCTCACAGCGTTCTCGTGTGCACATATTCATTTATTCGGCCATTGATTCATTTGACAAATATTGATTGGACGCCTGTCACATGCCTAATGCTGTGAGACCAAGAGAGAAGGCCTCGCCTGGTGGGCCAGTGTTCTGGGGGGGCAGGAGGTGGTGCAGGCAATAAATAAAGACATTGTCAGGGGAGACAGTGGTAAGAGCTTGAAAGGAGGGAGGGACAGCAGTGGAGGCTACAAGGGTGGGGGGAACTCTCAGGGAACTGGGACTAGATAGGTCTGTGTGAGGAGGGGGCATTTGAGCCAGTGCCAAATGGCAAGTGCAAAGGCCCTGGGATGGGGGCAGACCTGTGTGTCCTGGGGAGGGGCAGGCAGCAGGGCTGTGCACCTTACAGAGTTTCTGTTCTTAGCACTGTGTGTATGCCATTGGGGGTCTCTGAGCAAGGGGAGACAGTGTCTGTGCCTTATTAGAGATGACCCTGTGGTGCCACATGGGGAATCGAGAGGGCGGCATCACAGGAATCCAAGCCCAACATGACTCCACTCGAAATAGGGCAGAGGCAGAAGGGGAAGTGAGTCAGGACAAAGTGTCTTCCTAGAGCTAGGCAGGCCTTGCTGCTGGTTTGGTTGGGAAATGCGCAGCAGATGACTCCACAGCTATGGCCAAGGGGAATCTGGGGCCCTGTAGACCAGGCAGATGCCCCTTGGGGTGGGAAAAGCCCTTGCCCCAGGGCCTCAGCCTCACCCTCCTCCTCTCCTCAAAAGGCCCCTTCTAAGGAAGGGTCCCTCCTTGCTGTTCAGGGGACGGAGACCCCAACCCGTCCCCGGTCTTGGTGTGGGTCGTGGCTCTGGGGTATGGGAAGCTCAGGGTCCCAGCAGATAGGAGGGTATCAGGGAGTGACTCCCCTGCGGGTGGCGGGAGCCCTCCACACCAGCGGGGATCGTTGAGGAAAGGTCAGAGGGTGAGGCACTCTTACCTCTGGAACAGGCTTCTCTGCTCACGTTTCCAAAAAGACAAATAGGAACAGAGGTGAGCATTTGGCCAAGGTATGTGAACTGATTGGGGAAGAAAGCCCTGTCTACTTCATTAAACACAGCTTTTGTGTTAGATGTTGATTTATCAAACCATAGACTGTATTTCTGTTTTGATCAATGGTGTTCCAGCTACAGTCACATGCTGCATGACATTTTGGTCAGCGTTGGATTACATATGTGATAGTGGTTCCATAAGATTATAATACCCTATTTTTACCATACCTTTTCTATGTTTAGATATGTTTGGATACACAAATACTTACCATTGTGTTACAGTTGCCTACAGTATTCAGTACAGTCACATGCTGTACAGGTTTGTAGCCCAAAAGCAAGAGGCTACACCATACAGCCTAGGTGTGTAGTAGGTTTGTGTGAGTACACTTTATGATGTTCACACGATGACAGAATCACCTGACGACACATTTCTCAGAACACGTCCCCGTTGTTAAGCGATGCCTGACTGTCCTGCAATAAGAGCTCAATCCAGGAGAAGTTAGCACAACCTTATGGTCATAGAAAATCAAGACTAATTCAACTTATATAAATATTTGTGTTGCCAAAAGTTACAATGGGGGATCAGTAGTGTAATTTCAAGCACAAGTGTATGACATTGGGTTTACATTCTGTAGTAACGGAAATAGGAGTTCCTAGAGAAAGAAGTGGTAAACTTTCTGGCCATTAAAGGCTGTTCATGTACGTTGTAAATAAATGACTGTGGCCGTCCCATCGTAGTGTTTGGATTCCAATAGATATGTTTACAAGAGTGACATAACAGTTTTATTTTAAGTCAATATTTACAGTATGCTGGAAATAATGTCCCTTGCAGCTGTTTAAAACAGGGACGAATGGTTTACGATGCTAGCTGGAACGCAGGGAATAGCGTTTTATGAAAGAAACACCCTTGTGGGGATGCTGGCAAAGTGCAAAGAGGCTGCCATGCCCGGTCCAGGCGTCAGGTGGAGCTGCAGAGACTGGGCCTGGGGCCTGGGCAGGGCTGGCCTGGGGGGTGACAGGGATGAGGGGAGTAAGCCTCTGCATCCTGAGAGAGAGCCAAGGGGCCAGCCTGGGTCATACCATGGAGGCGCTGGAGGGGAGGTGCACCCAGGGACCCCCAGGACAGAACGGTTTCCAGAAGGAGGCAGTGAGGACGATTTGGGTGGACAGGAGTCCCCAGCTGGGCTGGTGGCCCTCATCCCATCAAATCCTAATCAGATCAGTAGAAGCCCTGCTCTGCGTCCTCCCCAGGACTCTGATGAACACGGATGGGCTGGTCGTCTGTGTTGCCACCAGCTAACATAAAATGGGAGCTTGGATCTCTCAGAGATGGTGCTTTTCTTCACCTGAGATGCACCGTTACTGGCTCCATTTGTCTTGTTTTTGTTGTTCAGCATGGTCTAAGTCTCCAGTTTACAGCTTCTCATGTTGATACATTGCAAGAATCATTAGGGAACCTTGAATAAAAGATGCAGCTCAAGGCAAACTCCTAAATCAAGTGTCCTTGAGTGGGGTTTGCAGGGGACTTTACCACTTGCTCTTCGGGGGAAAAGGGACCACGCTCCCCCCTCACCCTGGACCAAGAGTGCCTTTGAGAGCGGTGTTCCAAGTGGTAATTTTCTAGGCCTTTGGCCTTTTGTTAGTTTAAAAAATATTTATGCTAATTAGTTATAGTAAGTTTGCCTTTCATTGTGACCGAAAATGTAGATACTGTTTTAGCACCATATTAGGCATGTCAGTGGAAAAGAAGCCAAACTCTGTAAAATAATCTAAAGAGGTTTATTCTGAGCCAAAGTTGAGGACCATGACCCGAGCCACGTCCAAGAAGCCTTGAGCAAGTGGACTCGCTGTGGGTGGGTTACAGTTTGGTTTTATACGTTTTAGGGAGACAGGGATTACGGGTAAAGTCATAAATCAATACATGGGATGCATACATTGGCTTGGCCCGAAAAGGTAGGACATCTGAAGGGGGCCCCCCCCCTTACAAGTTATAGGTGGGTTTAAAGACTCTTTGACTTGTAATTGGTTAAAAAATGAAGCTTTTGTCTAAAGGCTTGGAATGTTTTAAGTTAAGATAAGGAAGTCTGTTAATCAGAGACTAGCTACCAGGACATATATTTGTTGTGTAAATTGAGGACCTGCAGGTGTGTCTTTCATAGCCTTAGGCCTGTTGCTGAGTTACAAAGGACATCTCCAAGAAGGGGGGGGGGGGCATGATGAGGCACAGCTGACCTCGTTTTCTTGGCCAGGGAGGGGTCCATTCAGTCAGCTGGTGGTGGAGAGCCCTAAGATTTTATTTTAGTTCACAGGGGAGAGGTTTACAAAATCCTTGCTCTGACCGGGCTGCTTCGTTTCTGTTAGCTGGTCCTGTCTTCTGGCTCCCTCGTGCCTCTCTGGGTCCCTTCCTCCAGCACATCCAATTTCTCATTCTCCCCACAGTGCTTTCTGACCTTGTTCTGAGAATGCATGAGGACCTGTTTTTTAAAATGCCCCAGCCAGTACTCCCAGCTTTTCACCACCAAGGCCTGCTAGGGTGCCAGGTTTTAAAATATCTCGTGGGTCACACAAGCCCTGTCCTTAAGTAGGGATTAGTCCTCACTCCCCATTTTTTTTTGTTGTTGTTAAGCAAAAACATGACAGCCAGTTAGCATTCTAATCAGCTGAGAAAGTCCACACTACCTCAGTTTCCATTTTTAAGATGGTAGAGTGCACACCTTTCTCTCCCTCTTTGCACAGAAATCCCCTTTAAAGAACCAGTAGTGAAAATCAGAAATACAGATGTCATCCTTGATGAAACTAAGAGGTTCAGAAAGTGAGAACAGAGAAGAATCATAAAAGAAGTAGCACAAGAAGAACTCAGGGCGAAGAACATGGTTCCAGGTTGAAGGTGCAGCCAGTTTGCAGCTTCAGAGCAGGTCACGGAATTTCAGATCGCTGGAGCTTAAACAAAAATTCTGAAAGATTCTGTAGGTAGGGAGCTGCACAGAAAAGGTTTGCTGGCAGGAAAGATATCAGGCTCATCAGCTGTGACACTGGGTGCTGAAGGACCTTGGAATCCTGCTTCTGCCGTTGGACATTCTGAGTGAAAGTGACCGTCCCAGGCAGCCCAGCTGATGTGTGAGGGTAGAATAAGGACAGTTACGGACATGGCAAATCCTCTCAAGCATTTACCTCCTGTGCACCCTTCTTCAGAAACTGCAGGAAAATGTGCTCCCCCAGATCCAGGGGATAGACCAAGAACAGGGAAACAGGGGGTCTCAGGAAACAGCTGCACATGCAAAAGAGGCAAAGCGCAGTCCCCAGGGCGGTGGGGAGGGGAGGCGCAGGACTCGGCTTATGTCAAATCTCGGTGGCAGCCAGAACAGGAAAGGAAGGGCACCAGGAAACACAGTGTGGAACCCATGGTCCATCTCGCTGGTCTGACCCTGTAAAAAACTAAGGACAAGCAATAGAAGGATGCAGAAAGATGGAGCCACGGGTGCCCTCCCCTCCCCATTCTCCCAGCAGCAGCAGCAGAATCTGTACACATGTATACATGTGCACACGGATAGCACAGACAGCACACAACAAAATCTACATAAAATAAAACAACCTAACAAAATGTACACACAGCCGCAGCAAACGTGTGCACAAAACAAAGCAAATATAAAAAATAACTCAATTAACTTCAAAAAGTTGGTGCTAGAAAAGAAATGTGTTAGTAATAAGCTTGCTTAAGCAGCCAATAGTATCTTCAGAGTCGTAATATTGTATACATTGACTTAAGCAAAATTATACTGGGGAAAGAGGGGTGGGGGAGAGAGAGTAAGAAAGTTAACCCTTCATCTACCATGATACCAAGGAACAATGCAAGATCTAAAGCTGAGAGGTTGGGAGAGCTCAGCAGAAGCTGTTACTTCGAGACGTGGGAGTAGGTGTCGCAGAAGACAGGCTTGAGAAGGGAGGGCCGGCCTGGGCAATGGGGTGGGAAATGGGGGGGAGGGGGGCACTCCTTGGTTTTTAAAGCTGTTTTTATGCTTTATTACTGTTCGCTTTAATAGAATAAAAATTATTTTAGATAAGAAAAAAAGAAAGAGGAAGTACAGGGGCTGGGTCCCTGTTGTCTCCCGGCCCTGCAGGGGCTGGGCTGGACCAGGGGCCTTGGCCACCTAGGTGTGTGCTGGGGTGTGGCAGGGAGCCGGGCAGCGGGGGAGACTGGGCTGCGGCGGGTGCAGGCAGGGTGCCCCTCGCGCCCCGTGTCCCGGGCCTGGGTGTTGAAGAGGCGGTGACAGGAAATGGCTGTAACCAGGATGGAGGAGTGGCTGCCGTCCCGAGGGCAGGGGCTGCTGTTTGGCTGTCGGTGGGAACAGCAGAGGCCTCCCCCATGAGTTTCCATCGTGTTTTGAGAGGGGGACAGGGGCGCCAGGCTGGCCATGTCTACCTTCACGACCCACTGTTGGCCTCTAGGCCCTGGATTGGGACCAGAGGGTCCACGAGCAGCTCTTGGAACCGTCCCTAGGTGATGAGGTGTCCAAACACTGAGCCCTGGGGGCTGGTAGGCACAGCCTGCCCACTGCAGTGCTGCTCTCTGCCATGGGGCACTCACTCTAGGAGGAGAGGAGGGACACGACCCATGAAGTGATGCCCTGTGGCTTCAAAAATGGCGGCTGCTGCCCCAGAGGGACAGTGACAGAGGAGAGGTGACCCCAGGCCGGGGCAGAGGCAATGGTGCTGGAGGTGGGGTCGGGTCAGGGGACATGGAGGGCCAGGAAAGCCCAGAAGCAAACACTCTTGAGTATGTGAAACCTCTTAATTTGGCCAGAAGAAAGCATTGTATATAATGGGTAATAAGATTAGAAAGAAAAGGAACTTGCAGCTACTTTATGGAATCCTCGAAGCCGAGCTCATGAGTTTGGACTTGGTTGGTTAATGGGTGATGAGGAGCCGTTGTTGTGTTATGCCTTTTCTCCGTAGCACTGAAAGCTTGCTTTAAAATCTCTGTGTATCTACATCTGTATGTATCAACGTCGCCATGGACGAGAGGATGAGGGTCGGGGGCTGGAAATGTTTGAGAACCACTGTCTGTGGGGTGGTAACAATGCGCTGTAATTCACAAGCTGTGCAGGCTGGAAGGGGACTCCGTGAGGATCTAGGCCAACACTCTCATTGTGTAGATGAGGAAACCAAGGCCTGCGGAAGGGCGATAACTCATTTGGGGTTTCTCACATCTAGTAAACGACAGAGCAGACTCACACCCTGTGCCTGGCATCCAGCCCTCTTACAGCAAGACCAGGCCCTGCCCTCGTGCTGGCCTGCTAAGCCTGTGTAGTTCTTCAGCATCTTCATCAATGTGTGCAAGAAGTACCCTCTGCCCAAATAAGTTCGGGAACTGCTGAGCTAAACACATTTCAGCAGAGATTTTTATTGCAGGACATTTCATGTATCTGTGTGTATCACGACTCTGGAATGGGAACCTGCCAGGTTTCACAAACTGATTTGGCCACAGAATCCCTCTCTACCCACCTACGAACCACCCCCAACATCTTTCAGTACTGTTGTGCACCATATATATTTGAAAATAGCTCTCTTTCGTTTTTCAGCTTTTTCCCTTTAGTGGTTTTCCCTTAATGCATTTAGTACTGTCGTGAGGGCATACACCCAGTGTGAAAGGTGACCTGCTTGCTTAAACAAAAACTCCCTGAGCCTCTGCACACTTGAGACGTGGCTGGTCTGAATTAAGATAGGCTGTAAATATAAAATACACTGGATTGCTAAATCTTACTATGAAACAATTCCTTAATAATTTTTATATTAATTATATGTTGAAATGATAATAGTTTGGATATATTCAGTTAATAAAATGTTACTAAAATTACATATGTGAATCTTAGCAAGATTTTTTATGGCTGTAAACGAGATTGTTCAAAAATTTATATGGAAAGGCGGAGAAACTAGAATAGAACAGCTAAAACAATTTTGAAAAAGAAGAATAAAGTGGGAGGACCCATTCTACCTGACTTTAAGACTGACTAAAGCTGCAGTAATAAAGACCGTATTGATTGGGCTCCACCAAGCGCATTGGTAGAGCGATCAGGGGAATGGAGTAGAGAACCCGGAATAGACCCGGTAAATACGGCTGTCTGGCTTTTGACAGGTGCTGAAGCATCCATAGGCAAAAAGATGAACTTTGACCTCACCTCCCATCTTACACAGAAATTAACTGAAATTGGCTAACAGGTTTAAATGTAAAACCTAAAGCCATAAGGCTTTTCTAAGAAACACAGGAGGAAATCTTTGGAACCTAGGGCTCAGTGAAGAGAGACCTTAGACGTGATACCAAAAGCCTAGTTTGTAAGCGGGAGAGTCGCTCAGTTGGATTTCATCAGAGTTAAAAACCTTTGCTCTGCAAAAGACCCTTAGCAGAGGATGAAAAGACAAGCTACAGACGGGGAGAAAATACTTGCAGACTACGTGTGACAAACGATCTAGACATGCGTATAAGGAACTTTCAAAACAAAACAGTGAAAAAACCCCCAGTCAATCCAACTAAAAAATGGGCAAGACGTGAAGAGACATTTTACTGAAGAGGATTTGCAAATGGCACATAAGCACATGGAGACATGTTCAACATCGTCAGCCGTCAGGGAAATGGAGATTAAAACCACAAGCAGTTCTCACTTCACACCTACCAGAATGTCTAAAATAAAAACAATGACACCCCCAGATGCTGGTGAGGATGCGGGGAAGCTGGGTCTCTCACGCGTCGCTGGTGGGGGGTAAAATCATACGGCCGCTCTGGGGGACGTGTGGCGATTTCTTAAAGAAAATGTCCTTTTAACATGCGCCCCAGTCATCGTGCTCTTGGGCATTTATCCCACAGAAATGAAAACTTATGTCCACAAAAAAAACGTACACTATTGTTCTTAGCAGCTTTATTTGCAACAGTCCAAAACCGGAAAAACCCGTGTCCGTCAGCGAGTGAGTGGATGGTTAGACTGTAGCGCGCTCACACCGTGGAACGACACCGCGCAATACGAAGGACTAAACTCTTGACAGCGGCAGCGCCCCGGGTGGATCTCAGAGGCGTTGTGTTGAGTTTTAAAAAGCCAGTCTCAAAGGTCAAATGCTGTCTCACACGTTTGTGTGACATTCTTAAAATGACAAAATTGTGGAGATGGAGAACAGATTTGTGGTTGCCAGTGGTAAAGGATGGTGGGGGGTGGTGGCTGAAAAGGGGGAGCGTGCGTCATCTTGGTGGTGAGCACACAAATCTGCACACATGATAAAATGACACAGAACTGTGCGCACACACACCGTACCAATGTCAGTTTCCTGGGTTTGATACCGGGTATAGTTACTTGAGTGTTTGATATTATACTATAATTACGTAAAATATAATAGAATCCTTGGGGGAAGCTGGGTAAAGGGTACACAGGACCTCTCTGTACTATTTTTGAAACTTCCTGTGAGTATGTAATTATTTCAAAACCCAACAAGAGGCAGAAAAATACTGTGTATGTGCCTCACCTCATATTCTGTTGGATGGTGCTGCTTTGGGCCCCGAGGAGTAAGACACTAGTGAGTCCTCCGGACCCGTGATCAACTCCTGGGTTGTGATAGTCTCACCACTTTGCTTCTCTGTCCATCCCTTTCCTTCATGTAACGGGGGGCAGGTAGGAAACGCCCAACCAGGTTAACAAATAAAATAAAGTCTTCATTCTACACTTACATCAACAGCCTTCCTGAAAATACCTTTTTCTTTATCTCTAGACACCTGTCTTAAAATGATGAAGTTTTCATTTTCCAGTGTTTCAAAACTAGTTGTTTTTTCTAAACCTCCTCAGCCTCTATAGATCACAACAATGAATAATCTTTTAAAAATGTTTTTCAAGCTGGGCGAGGTGGTGCACTTGTAGTCTCAGCCCTTGGGAGGCTGAGGTCGGAAGATCACTTGAGCCCAGGAGGTCAAGGCTGCAGGGTTCTGTGATCACACCTGTGAATGACCGACGACTGCACTCCAGCCTGGGCAGCATAGCAAGACCCCATGTCTTAAGAGTTTTTCACCTGTTCTGCTCAGATCTATAGAGCCTCCGCTTGCTGTTCTTTTACTGCCTTCAGGACCTCTTGCACAGACCTGTTTTCCTGGAGGAGACCCCTCCCTTAGGAAGATTTTGAATGGAGTTGGTTGGTGCTAGAAGGAAAAAGGGTTGCACTTTACTCTCTGATCAGTGTTTGACTAACGGCGTTCTGTAGGACCACTCTGTGTTTACAGAAAATTTGTGCAAAACTCGAAATAATTGGCGAGGTTTCTGGGCTTCTTGAGCTGAGGATGGCAGGCACCTCCCCACATGCTGGCGCTCTGCAGTGGAATGTTCTCTGTGTAGAAAGCAGCCCTGTTCCCTTAGCCCCGCCTGAGGAGGTCAGGTTGGGAGCCCTCCTGCAGTGCTGCTCTAGCCTCACAGGTGAGCGAGTTTGTGATTGAGCCTGGATGAGGCACACCTGCCTGGTAACAGCAGGGAAAGCTTGGACTCACCGTACTAGACCTTTCCTCTTTTGTACGAGAAATGAATGAGCAGGGTCCCCCCAGGGAGTGGGAGCAGAGCGGGGTCCCCCCAGGGAGTGGGAGCATTCTGCCAGCTTCTCCCAGAAATGCAAGATGACGATGGGTTTGTTTAGCCAGATCCGAATGGCCCCTCCGTCGTGTGGTGTACTGTGGAAGGGGAGAAGCTTTATGTTCGTTCTGCCCCTGTGACACAGCCCTAAAGCATTACCCTGCCATGGTGGGTGTCCTGTGAATATCTGGACAAGAAAAGGACTTTGTTTTTTTGAGCTGATGGCATGTTCTTATGGGCGCCAGTTTCCTGAAAATCTGTACTTCTTAATAACAGCGTTGTTGGTTTGCAAGCTTTCTCCACTAGCACGGATTTTGTTTGAACTTTCTTTCAAGTACATGTGGCTGGAAGCCCATAAGTAGGTGTCAGGGGAGGGGAGGTGGGCCCTGGCAGAAGAAGGGGAGACCTCGGCCTCAGGCCTGGCCTGCCTCCAGCGCCGGGCTGGGGTCCTGGAGACTGAGCGCTGCTCATTGTGGTGTCATTGGAACCTTATACCTAGCAGGTGCTCTGTAAACATTGAAAAGGTGATATAAACATTGAAAATCACTTTTTATGTGGAATATACAAAATTTACCTTGCTGGTCTCACTGCTAATCTAACCAGACTTTTGAATTTTCTGGCATAACTTGTACAAACGACGCATTTGGAACTTTTTAATCAACTCTTAATTATCTGGAGGTAAAGAGGTGTCAGGTCAGGGTACTATGTATAAATTACATAGAATTGGAAAAAGGGAGTAAGTAGAAAAATCAGTGTCAAACTTCTGTCTTTCATGGTTTAAAATCCAGTAGAAAAAACAGACCATGTGCATGAGGTTATGTGATGGCTTGAGACAGCTTGAATAGGGGAAGTCAGTTTATTTTGGAACTGTGGGGGAGGTGAGGGTGATTGAGGGGGGAAGGTGTCTGGGAGGGTGAGGTTGGGGCTCTGTCTTGCAAGATGGTAGAACCCCCCATGGGTGGCTCTGAGGGGAAGGGGCTGTGCCCAGGGGTGGACCTCACATCCATAGCACAGGGTGTGTTGGGGGGCACACTGAGAAGTGGCAGATTCTGTTACCAAAGGTCAGCCTGTCCTGTGTGCCAGTGCCCTGTGGGGTGCTGAGTATATATCGGTGTGCGAGGCTCCCATGGGTCTCGCCCTCTTGGCCCTTGAAGTGGAGCAGGGGACGCTGAGATCAGTAGCACATGCAGGTGTGGTTGCAAATGGCAAAGTGCTATGAAGGAACTCGCAGAGCGCTTTTAGAAAGTGTCCCCAGTGGCCATAATTAGGACAGGTGGATCCGGGAAACCCTCCCCAAAGAAGTGACACTGAGCTAAGACTGAAGGGTGAGTCAGCAGAGACAGAACCGGGGAGAGGTTCCAGGTGTGTGGGTAGCACGTGCAGGGGCCTGGAGGCAGGACCCAGCTTGGCGGTTCTGGGAAGTATGGCTGGGGAGAGTGGGGGCGGGGAGGTGGGCTGGGAAGGCCACTGAGAAAGGCAGTGCCCCGTCAAGCACAGGAGTTTGTGTTTTGTCCCTGGAGCGGTGGGAAGCCACTGAAGCTTCAGGCTGGCAAGTGACACGATCGGATTTACGTTCTAGAAGATCCCTCTGCAGTGTGGAGAATAGGTTGGTGGCCAGGGGAGAGCAGGGAGAGCCGTCTGGAGACCCTTGCTTCCGGGCAGGAGAACGTGGGGTGTGGCCGGGGGTGGGCGCAGCGGAGGGTGCGGGTGGGGTCGGTGTGGTGGGTCAGGTGTGAGGGAGGGCACAGAGCTCGTGGTGGTTCACGTGCTAAGATGTGGGAGGCGGAGGAGAGGCTGTGGCAGGGAAGCTCCGCCCTTGTCCCCGAGGCTGCATCAGAAGAATGAGAACAAGCGGTTTGGGGGGAAGGAAAGAGAAGGTTGTCACTTTGCCGGCAAAGGAGGAGAAATTTGGATTTGAGACCTTCCCATCTCAAATCCAAATTTCCTGAACATGAGCAGAAACACAGAGCCCGTAAAGGGAGTGCGCTCAGTTCTGGGCTACTGTGTTAATGCTTCTGATCGTCCATCTCCATCAAAGACGAGGCCCCACGTGGCCCCGGGGTTGGCGCAGGCCTGGGATGGCTGAGCTCCCTCCTGCAGCAGACGACTCACCCTGCTGCTCCCGAGCACTGGCCTGAGCCAGGGATGCAGGTTTGAGTTCTCACAAAGCAGCGGAGGATGTTTCAAAGAGACAGAAAATATTTTTGCCGTTTTTTCAGGCCATTCCCTCTGTTGCAGCTGGACGTGTCCAGATGTTCATTTTTGATGCAGTGATCTCTGAGTTGCGTGTGGCCTTCCAAGTGAAGATGCAAAGGATCTTCTTTTTATAGATTGTGCTTTTGGGGATGAGTTGAAAAACTATGGCTAGTCCTAGCTCCCGGAGATTTTCTCCTGTGTTTTTCTAGTAAGTTTTGTTGTCTTACATTTTAAGTCTGTGATCTGTTTTGAGTTAATCTTTTTTATAAGATGTGAGGTCACAGTTCATTTTTTTGCCTACGGCTGTCCAGTTGTTTGTCAGCGTTTGCTGAGTGGCTGTCCCTCCTCCTCTGAACGACCTCTGCCTTTGTCAGGGGCCGGTGGGCGTGTCTGTGTGGGTCTGGTTCCGGTGGTCTCTTCTGTCCACTGATCTGTGTCGTCCCTTCACCAACACCAAAGTCGTCATCGCTGCGGCTGTGTAATTAAGCGTGGAATCAGGCGGGCTGGTTCCTCTCCCTCCAGGCTTCTTTCTCTAAATTGTTTCTGACACCTGTCGTCTCTGGAGCCTTCCGTGTAAACTCCAGTCGTCACAGAGAACGTTTGCCCGGGTCACCCCTTACTTCCCGCTTACTGCCAAGTCGGACGCAGGCAGTCCTGGTCGAGCTTCATTGACATTCATGATAAATTTGGTTTCCTAGTACTAATCCCGTGGTCTTCCTGTGATGACGGTTGTGTTTAGTTAGTTTTTTGTAGTAGTCATCATCTAAATTTTGAAAAGATTTAAAGTAGAACAGTGGTTCTCCGACTTGAGCTGCAGCAGGGTCCCCTGAAGGGCTGCGAAACAGAGTGCTGGGCCCACCCCAGGGTCGGACTCAGCAGGTCTGGGTGGGGCCCGAGAAGTTGCGTTTCCGAGGAATTCCCAGGCGTTGCTGGTACTGCTGGTTCCTGGTCCAGGGACCACATTTTGAGAACCACTGGTGTGAGGTAAGTTCTTCCAGGACTGGTGGTTAAAAGGGCAGAATCTCACACTTCTAGTTCTTTTTTTCCCTCCTTTCCCCTAAAACAGTACTTCCTATGATCCCTCGTTGTGGGATTTCTTGCATGCCTTGGGAGTCTGGAGACTGCACTTTCCCTGCTACAAACGCACATTCTGAGCATTAAAGGGATTTTGCCAAGCACACAGAGACTTTGAAGATGCTCGGGCCTGCTCTGCTGCCCAGGAGCAGAGAGGCCACGTTTCAGGGACCAGATACTGCTAATCAGGAGCGTCATTCCCTGGACCCCACGTTGCAGTGCAGCGAGAGGCTAAAGCCCCAGGTTGCTCCCGCCCTCCCTCACGATCTGGGCTTCCTCTCCCAGCAGCTCTGCTCAGAAGGGACGTTTCTTTGGGGCACTTGGAGGGGTGGGCAGTCTGTGAGAGGCGCAGGCCAGAAGCAGGCGCTGCTCAGGGGAGAGGCAGCCACGCCAGGTCTCCGTGGATTTATCCAGGCTTCTGAGCAAGCTAGACCAGGGCGAATTCCCTCCATCCTCTCACTGATTCTGACCAGTTTCGTTGGGACTCTGTTCTGTGTGGTCTGACTGCAGTGTGGCTGCCTCTTGGGGTGGCCAAGCTCATGGCAGACGCTCCTGACTGTGAGTGGCATGGGTTCCTGTGGCGGGCGCACAGGTCCTCGGGCTCCGGTGGCAGCAACTCACTAAAGCATGCTTCCCACCTTGTCCCAGTGTTTCTTCTGCCTCTTTGTTCGTCTTGGCCTCCTGCTTGGTGCCAGCTGCTGCCCCATCCTGGACTGGTCCCTACCCACGAGTCTGGGAAGGCCGGGTAGAATGTTGGCTTGAGCCTGAGTTACACTTGCTAGGGCCACGTGAGACCTCTTTGCATTTAAAAAGGTGTTCCCAGGAAAAGAAAATACTTTGCTGTGTTGGGGGGAAAATTCCCCCTGGTTATTTTAAGGGCAAATTAGAAATCCATCTCTCCTCTGCCTTGCTTCCTCCTAGCTAACTCACTCTCTCATCCTGAAGTTTTCAGCTCTCTGCTCTGCTCTCAAACATCCGTGTTCAGCAAACCTGAGTTTCCATTTGGTTTTCATTCTTCAGGCTGCTGGGATAGGACAGGGAGGAGGGGCGTGGAATTCGCATCAGGAGGTGCCAGCATGCGCACGTCCCTGAGCAGGTCCCAGCGGTGGACGTGCAGGAGGCCGGGCAGGGGCACGGTGGGCCCGGGCACGGCGCCGGGAGTGACTGCTTGGTGGCGGGCGCTGTGCGTCTCACCTGTGCGCCCCCCAGACCAGGTGAGCTGGGCACTTCCGTTTCCATTTTACAGCTCAGGGATCTGAGGCCCCCGAGGGAATAACGTCCAGATCACCCCGTGAAGGGGGCAGTCTGTGCTCAGCTGCCCACTACCCAGGTGGTTCTTGAGGTCAAAGGACAGACGGGAAGAAGTGACTGGGTCTGATAACGGCTTGTGTGGGAGCAGGAGAGCCATCCGCGATGTCATGCGTCACTTAGTCCCCAGAGAAACACTCCCGGGTGTCTGTGGGGCGCCAGGCGCAGGTCAGCGGCTGAAGGAAGAGAGAGGCGGCGTTCGACGCAGCTGCCCTTGGTGACTTCGTGGCCGGTGGGGGAGGAGCAACCAAGGATGGGAGCGTGGAACTGGCTTTTCAAAAGTGGTGATGTGATTATTGCACAAGTGGGAGTCTGGGTTCATGAAGACTTCTGGACACGAGGCCGTTTGGGTCTATTGCTTTTATTAAAAAGCAACATTATTTTAGGTGAGGAGACATTTCAAGGCTCCGGCTCCATTGCGCAGTCAGAGGAGACCCCACTGTGTGTTCCCTTTAAAGTGCGGGTAAGACCCTGCACAGGCGGGGGGAGGCCGTTGGTGGGACTTGTCTTCAGATACTGCTTTGTCACTAACGCGGCTCTCCTGTGTCCCGACAGGTGCCAGAGATGGCTGAAGACGCGAGCGAAGAGATAATGTTCATCTGTAAGTGGCCCCTGGACCTGTCATGGAACGCAGGCGAGCACGGCGCTTGCTGTCTGGGCAAGGCCTGGCCACATTTTGTTTTTATAATAGAGAAAAGCTGTTTCTTTTGGAATTGCTTTAAGAAACATGATTACATGAGCAATGCGCTTCAGGGGTGTGGTTTTAATAGGATTGTCTTTCTCAGAACTCCTGGCAAAGGGCACATTGCAGAGGGTAGCGCTTAATTCAGAAAAGTAATCCAAGGGTTTAGAACGAGGCAAATGTGTCAGATTTATAATAAATGGGTTAACATTTGTGGATTTTCATTTATTCTCATTGTTTGGGAAGGACCTGTTCTTCGTCACCGCAGCGGTGACTGTATGATTTGAGGTGTCCACAGAGCTGCATCTTTTCCTTGGGGATGGGTCCTGTTTTGCACTCCTTATATTTTTGGGAGCACGCATAGGGTCTTTGTGACAGGCTTCACTCCACCGGATGTGCCCTCACTTGCCTTTGTGGTGTCGGTGCACATGTGTCTCAAACTGTGGGTCACCCCCATTGGGCAGGGGTCCTCATGTCCCAGGTTTGTGTTCTTTGGGTGTCTCCACCACGGATGCTCTCCCCTCTGATGCCTGGATGTCTGCTCGCAGGGTGTGAAGACTGCAGCCAGTACCACGACTCCGAATGTCCTGAGCTGGGCCCAGTGGTCATGGTCAAAGACTCCTTTGTGTTAAGCAGAGCAAGGTGAGTGACCGCTGTAAGCTGCTTTCACTTTCCCAGCCCTGTGTGTCATAGGATCATCTCTATGTCAACTGCGGTGAGAGCTCAGTGGCCTTTGTGTCTGCACGTGGGGAAGAAGGAACAGAGAGACTTTGAGTGGGCATTAGTGATTTCCATCCCACGGTGAACTGAGCAGCTGTGCTGCCAGAACGAACCACGATGTGTCTGAAAGCTCCAAAATGAGTTCTTTGATCTAGCCCAGTGTTCTGAGGAGCCCAGCTGTCCCAAACACAGCGTGGCATCCACGGGAGAGCTGCCTGGCCGAGTGGCCTGTGCACCGAGCAAAGGCAGCCACGCTGTAGGTCTGCTCGTGGGGTGTCTCTGCATCCGATCCAGGCCTGCAGCTGACACACACTGTGGGGCCGGCCCGGCGGGGCTGGGGGCGCTGGGGGCGCTGGGTGATGGGTACAGGGGACAGGGCGGAGCTGTTGCCGCTCTGGCAGCAACATCTGCAGGTCGAGGGAGGAGGCCCCGTGGCCCACGGCTGCCCTTCCACGTTTACTTGTGAGAGGCTGCGTCACCTGGCGGCCCAGAGCAACTGACCTGGGACTAGGTGTTCTCCTCTCTGAAGCTCGGTTGCCTCTGTGACGTGGAGAAAACGAGTTACCCCTGGTTGTGATGTTGTGTGGGTAGTACGGGTGTATGTGGTGCTGACAAGACGGTTTCCGTCCTTGCAGCACCATTGCTGGGAGCCTCCCCAGTGCCCCTACCCTGTTCATCCTTTTTTTCTCAGCGTGACTTATTCTGTGCAAAACAAAGAGATTAGTATTTTCGCCTCAAGTGGAGAGCGATCAGATCTTGTCTTCCCAGAAACCTTCAGGGGTCCTGCAGTCGGCCCGTCTACGATGGGTCCGTGGTCTCAGCTGGCCTCCCGCTGCCCGCTAGGGGCCTGTGCTCCGGGTGCCCCGGCGTCCACCTCTGCTCTGGACGTGTCCTGGGCTCGTCCCAGCCCGGCCCTTGCTGGGGTCCCGGCTGGTGTGCCTTCCTCCGTGGCACCCTGTCATTCACGTTCTTATGCTTTATTCAAACAGGCCACATCCTCGATGAAACTGGCCCTGTTCCGCCAGGCTGGGAACCCGTTTCTGGTCTTTGGGATGCCGGTGGCACTTGTGTCTTTCTCGTGCCCCTCTCCACGTGGCTCCTCGTCTCGAGTTCCACGGTCCTGCCTCCCTCGCCGAATGTGCGCCTTTGCGGGCGAGAGCCGGGCTGGCCTGCTCTTTGTCCCCCGGCGCCCTACACTGTCACGGGGGTTTAAATGCATCCTCTAGCAAATGGCCCCTCCAGTGTGTGCTCTGGGTGAATCTTGCTGGGGCCTTGTGGTGGGTCGGTGTCGTGTGGCTGTGGTCACAAGATCACAGCTAATCACCAGGGCCTGAGGGGGTCGTCACAGCCTCCGCCTCAGCCCTCGAGTGGCACTGGTGAGGCTTCTGTCTTACCACCCCTGAGAATTGACTTCGAAAGCCTCGCGTGGTTGGTGAGAGTGAGCTCTGAGGCTGCCCTGGCCGGTCAGTGCCCTGGCGTGCGTGGCCGGCTCTCGTGAGTCTCCCGTCTTGCTCCGTTCCCAGGTCGTCCCTTCCTCCCAACTTGGAGATCAGACGGCTGGAAGACGGAGCCGAGGGCGTGTTTGCTGTCACTCAGCTCGTCAAGCGGACGCAGTTTGGCCCGTTTGAGTCCAGGAGGGTTGCCAAATGGGAGAAGGAATCCACGTTCCCACTGAAGGTAAAGGCTGTTGCCAACAGGAGGCCCTACCCTCTGGGCTTGGGGGCGCCAACTCTTGAGTTTCAGTGATTTGTAAATGCCTTGGAAACAGCTCCGAATATTGTAGTTCTTCTTAACTTCCAAGAAAATATTTCTTTCTTTTTTTTAGTTTGTATAGCACAAGAGCATCAAAGTTAAGTTAGTATTTTGTCATTTCCAATTTGCAAAACATTAAAGAGTGTATTTAAAATGTATGCAGGAGTAAATCCAAAATGCTGACCTCAGTTCTCTTACAGTCTGGGTTGATATTACAGGTTTTATGAGGTAGTTTTTTGCAAGAGTGCCTCGATCTAGTTATGTTCACACCTATGCAGCGCATCCTGTCTTTTGCAAAGCTCTTCCAAAAGGAAGGTGTTTTGTTCGGGCAGCGGTGTGATGCCAGGTGATAGTACAGAGTTTGGCAGCTCCAAAAAGCACATCAGTCTGAGAAAAGACAGCTGTGTCCACTTTTACGTGAAATTGAGAAAAACA
This sequence comes from Daubentonia madagascariensis, assembly GCA_023783475.1. NCBI lineage: Eukaryota > Metazoa > Chordata > Mammalia > Primates > Daubentoniidae > Daubentonia > Daubentonia madagascariensis. The sequence continues at coordinate 9,305,055 of JAKFHU010001482.1, read as the reverse complement.
AAATGGATGTAAACTGCAAGGGGGGGCTTAGAGTACTTAAAGTGAGACCTCTGGAAGCCCCGCGGGGCCAGGTGAGGTGGGTTGTTCACCATCCCTCCCGCCCTCGGCGTGGTGCCCGGCGCAGAGCCAGCCTTCAGGGGTTTGTGAGGGGTGGGGTGCTGGCCCACAGGTGTCTGCTGACAGAGCTGAGCTTTTCCCAGAGACCCCTCAGAGGGATCCACTTGTTTCAGGACAGGCAGATGGAACCAACAAGCTCGTTTTTTTGGCAGGCCTTTGAAAAGTTGAGCTTATAAGGCAGATTTCAGCAAAAAGGGGAAAAAGGAAAGGTGCTTGATTTGTTTACAAAAAAATAAATAAATAAAAGAATGAGAAAGGCTGTTTTATGTCAAGGAATGACGTCAAAGGCCTAGAACTGCGCCTCAGAAAGGGAGCCGGCTGTGCTGTCCTTCGAGGGACCCAGGTGGGCCAATGCACGTGGTTGGTGTGGGCACATGATGGGGCTGAGTCCCTTTTGGAGAAGTCTTTTGTGCCCATTTTGATTGTCTTCCAGCTACTCGATTCTGAAGGTTATCGTCTGATATTGTGTTGTTTTTGGTGCACGCCCCAGCCTTGAGCGCCTATACGCCCAGGGGCACCTGTCGGCCACCAGAGGGAGGGTGCCGCCCGCAAGGAGCACACCCTCCACAGCGATGGAAGGTCATTAGGCACCTGGCGGCCCCCTCTGCCCCCTCCCCTTGCTCCTGAGGACTCTGTCCTTAGAGGAGCTGCTCCAGGAAAAGCTTGGGAGAGGGGAGAGATCTCTTCCTACAGTGAGAAAGCAATGATTACGTCAGAAAGTAGGGGACAAAGCCCTCCTATACGCGTGTGGTTGATTTGAACTTAAAAATATTTAAGTTTCTCTCTCTGCTCCCTGCCTGCTTTTAATCCACAAAGCAATAGTTCTGTCCTATAGTTGAGGGAGCAGCTTGTAGAGACCGAGGAACTTGGCTACTCTCACCCTGCATGCTTGCAGCAGAGCCCAGAGTAGAACTCAGGTGTCCAGGTGCTCACATGGACCATGGGTAGAACTCTGTGTCCCAATTCCCAGTGGACCATGTGTACAGCTCAGGTGTCCCCGTGACACCCGGAGCAGGAGTAGAACTTAGGTGTTCTCATGCCCACAAAAACTAATGAGAACTTGAGTTCTACACCTGGGCGGTGAGTAGAACTCAGGTGTCCCGATGACACCTGGACCAGGTGTAGAGCTCAGGTGTCTGATGACACATGGGCCTTTTGCTATGTCTCCTGCTTCTTTTTGCCTGTGACCAGCCTGGCCTATCTAAGCCATGTGGTCTACCGTGACCTTCCCAACCATTGTAAACACCTAAGCAGGTCGGGTGTAGGAGCCCGATATGGCCTCTGACACGGTACTGTATGGATGGGTTCCCCAGTACCCCCTACACACACACTGGTAGATAATCAGCCCCTTCCCTGGCCCCTTGCCGGGCCTGGCTTTCCCCAGGTGTTCCAGAAGGATGGGCACCCCGTGTGCTTCGACACATCCAACGAAGACGACTGCAACTGGATGATGCTGGTGCGGCCGGCGGCAGAGCCTGAGCACCAGAACCTGACGGCCTACCAGCATGGCAGCGACGTGTACTTCACCACCTCCAGGGACATCCCCCCGGGCACCGAACTGCGCGTGTGGTATGCTGCCTTTTATGCCAAGAAGATGGACAAGCCCATGCTAAAGCAAGCCTGTGCCAGTGTCCATGGTACGTGGCAACCCCGTGTCCTGTGGCCGCCTCCCTTCACGCCTCGCCGGAGGGGCTGCTGGCCCCTTGGCTGCATGCACCCCCCACACTAACAAGATAAATCATGCCGGGCCGGCTGGCCTGGCCGGGGTGCAGGCAGGGGAGGGGCTGCTCTTCACCCCACAGAGTTAGGTCTGTCTGTCTGCCTGTTGACATCCGGGTTGAAAGACAGGAGAGTTCAGCCCTAAGCCAGGCCTGTGCTAGGGAGAAGTTTCCCTTTCAGCGCCGCTGCCGTGAATTTGGGTACTTGGACACAGCACAAGCTAGTACAGTCAGGCGTCACCTAACGACGGGATACATTCTGAGAAACGCATTGTTAGGCGATTTTGTTGGCAGACATCTTAGAGTGTGCTTACACAAACCTAGATAATGTCGCCTACCGCACACCTAGGTTGTTACAGCCTATGGCTCCTGGGCTACAAACCTGCACAGCACGGGACTGCGTTGAATACTGTAGGCAGCTGTAACACAGTGGTAAGTATTTGTGTATCTAAACATATCTAATCATAGAAAAGATACACTAAACACAGTGTTATAATCTTCTATAATCATCATATATGCAGTCTGTTGTTGGCCAATATGTTATATTGCTGTGCACAACTGTGCTTAGTTTTGCTCTCAGAACTTTCCACACAGTGACTTACCCTCCCAACCCGCTGAGGTTGGCGTATTACCCCTACTTTTGGATGGAGGAAACAGAGCATAGAGAGGTTAAGGAACTTGCCCACGGTCACAGCACAGTCGGTGGAGGAATCAGGATTGGAATCTGGAATCTGGCTCCTGGGTTGCCATTCACCTTGCGGCAGCCTCCTCCCAGATATCAGGTGTGCGTGTGCGCGTGCATGTGTACATTTAAAGAAAGACTGAGTGAAGGTTATGTAAGTGATTTGCCCAAGTCCAGTGTTCCTATTGGAAAAGCAAATCACAGTGTTTGTCCTACTAACCCAGGGTCCGGGACATTACTTTGTCCATGAAGGAAGGGTTGTTGAATTTAAATCTTATCCACATCGTGAGTCTTTCTGGCATAGATCCTCTTTATGTAACCTGAAGAAACTATATGAAATTGCAATTTGACATTTTTTGACCTGCAAAACAGCTATTTCGTAAGATTCTCCCTAATACTACCCAGGGGTGCAAACATTATTTATCATTGCCATAGAGATTATTGGCTCAAGGGGGAGAAATAGGCATCGACTCTCCTTCTGACCCCACAGATGACATAATTCTCACATGGAAATGGTTTCCTTTTTATTGTAAATAATTGTAATCCAAAGTAGCTCTGTAGCGTAAGATTCTTAACATATTTGGAAGGTTCTGGTCTGTCCTGTGTGTGTTCATTATAATTGAGGTTGTAAAACGCTCCTGGGAGTCCCTAATCCCAGGTGGCAGATAAGGCAGAGCATGAGTGGAGGAGTCTGTGTTGGGCTGTGGTGGGTGTCCTGGAGCTGCCCTAGCAAAGGTGATTTCATTAGATTTCGATGGCTGTATGATAAACCGGGCAGCTTAAACATACAAGTGTATTCTCTCACAGTTCTGGAGGCCAGAAGTCCAAGCTCAAGGTGTTGGCAGGGCTGGTTCCTTCTGGGGGCTTGGCCCCCCAGCCTCTGGTGGTGGCCCGCACAGTGGTCTTGGCGTCCCTTGGCTTGTAGCTGCATTTGTCCAGGTTCTGCCTCTGTCTTCTCCCAGTGTCTCTCTTCATAAGGACACTAGTAACTGGACTTAGGCCTCCCCAATCAGTATGACCTCATCTTAATTTGATAACATCTGCAAAGACCCTGTCCCAAAGGCTCCAGGTAGACGTGGATTAGGGGGGTCACTGGTGAACCCGCTTCAGGCCAGGTGAGGGATGGTGGCACATGGAGCCTCTGGGGGTGCTGCCAGGGGATGTCAGTGAGGACCCAGGTGGGGTGGCTCCCTCCAGGGTCTGCACGGGTGGCAGTCCCCCTTTCTGCCAGCGAGTGTCAGAGGGCAAGGGGGAGTTTGGACTTTGTGGGGGCTTCTTTGAGAGTGAAGGGGACAAAAAGAGCTTGGAGAGACCAGCTGCCCCCTGCCCCACCCTCCTGGCTTTGCCAAAACCAGGTATCTGCCCGGCCGCCTGCTCAGGGAAGCCCCTGCGGCAGCACCCTGCTGGGTTAGGAGCCACTTCCAAGTAGGCTGAGGCCAGCCTCACTGAGTAATGTCCAAGTAACCGTTCCGGACCGGGTGTGTCATGTCTGGGACTGCTTCAGGCCTGGGCAGTTGACAGTGTGTGTGCCCATGACCAGCCCAGACTGCGAGTCATGTAGGGGCTTGGGTCATGAGGTGCTGACCTTGGGGATTCATCCCTCGTCAGCATGTTCTGGACAACACCGCACCCTTCACAACTCTCAAGGTCAAAGTCAAAGTGTAGTTTGCCTGCCCCTACCAGAGTTCCAGTTGTTCTGTTTGCTGTTGCCTGCTGGAGAGCCCTTTGATACGGAGCTGAGTTTGAAATGATGGATTTAAATGAAGTTGGCCTGGGACTGTGGGATCAGATAAATAGTCTCCTGGGTTAGCCTCTATTATTAATAAAAGGATTTATTCTGTAAAATTTGGATTCAGTCAAAAGTCCACACTCAAGGATCCAGAAGCCACATGTGGCCCCAAGGCTGCAGGTTCCCCATCCCTGACTGTGATTCCCCCCTAAGCCTCTGAGAATAAAAGTGTACTTTTAATAGTTACACTGGGACAGTCTGCATAAATGGACTGCACAGGCACTCTCCTAAACAGGTTTTTAATTGGGGAAATAAATAAGCAACTTAGGTACTCTAAGATTTCAGAAGTACATTTTATGATTTTCACTTTCTGTTTTGGAACAAGTGGCGAGCGACTATTTCTTGGAAAAGTAGTGAACGTCACAGATTCCTGTTACCTAGCTGGTTGCTGGATCCCTTTCTTTCCTTCCTGTAAGAGCTACCTGTGGAATGCTCGCTGGGCCCTCCCTGTGCCACTGCCCTTGCTGGCAGACCCTCACCTGGGGTCCCCCTGCGGGTTGTTGAAATAGCAGCATAGCAGCTGCCTCCCCTCCCCGCCACCTTGCCTCTCACCCCACCACCTGCCCAACCCCTTCCCCAGAGCCCCTCCTCCCAAGGCCCCCGGGGTCCCTCTGTAGGCACAGCCGGGCTTCCAGTGCCTGGCCCGGCCAGAGTCGGCGTGTGTGGAACGCCTCTCCCAACTGAGGCCACGCTTGGGGAGCCCACCACGGCTCACTTCTTAGAAACTAGTTTCTTGGTAGGTAACAAGACCTGTGAAGAGAGACTAGAAACATCCAGAAAGCCAGTTGTTCAGCTTGGGCACAGGGAGGCCTGGCTGCTACTCCTGCTTGGTGACCAGGCTTCCTCAGCAAGGCTCCCAGTGGGACTGCCGCCGCGTGGTCGGGGCTGGGGGCCCTTTGCAGCCATCGCTGCCCCTCTGTCCGGATGGGAGTGGGCAGAGCCAGGGGAGTGGCCTGGGGGCCGTCAGCCTGCCCTAAGAGTTGTAGTGGCACGGGGACCCAGGAACGGTCTTCCCATAAATGATTCAGTGCTGAGGCTGACTCCTTCTGGGGAGTGTCAGGACTCCCATGACTCATTGACTTATTTAATATTTCTGTCTCCTTTTCAAATTTTCTTCAAACATGCATCTTTGTTATAAAAATCAGTCAGTTTTGCAGATCAGCAGAGCCGGCTTCTAAATGCAGAGAAAAGTTTGATTTTGCCCTGAAGGAGCAGTGATGCCTCCTTTTAAAAATCAATTTTTATTGTGTTTTTCTGGTGGTGGGCTTAATTTTCTAATTACATATCTTCTGGAGCTCACATCAAGGTTTTCTTTTCTTTACTTGACCTGAACCTGCCGACGGGTGAAGGAGGAGGTCCAGGACACACCGGGGGTCTTCACGGGAGGGAACTCGGGCCTCAGAATCGGCCATCGTCACCAGATTTTCAAAATCACTTATAAATGAAAAGGATAAAATATAAACATATTTCATAACATTGGGGAAACCGTCAAATCACATAGAGCGTCAGCATTCTAACTCAACAGCTGGTGTCATTTTGACTAGCACTTTCTAGTGTTTTTAAAAAACCAGCACTGGTGACATGTAGTTTACATGCAGCCACACTCACCCATTCCAAGTGCACGGTGCAGAGACTTTTGACAAGTGTGTGCAGCTGTGTAAGCTCCACCTCAGTCGAGTTACAGCACATTGCCTTCACCCAGAAAGCTCTCACAGTCGGGCAGCCTCCTCACTGGCGCTCTGAGCTGCTCCCTGTCCTCTGGGATTGCTGTTTCTTTTAAAACTCTGCACTTTTACGTAGTTGAAGCCTTGCTGTACTGCCGTCTTACTGCTGACTGTTACTTCCCGCGCATTCTGACTTGCCGGCAGATCTTCAGCATTTCTCCCCCTGCTCCAGTCCCTGGCATCTCCCTGTGGACGTGTGGTGGTACATTTTGCTGAGACACTTCTCTTTTGTTGGCTATTTAAGTGATTGGCAGTCAAGAATTGCCTTCTGATTGTTGGCTATTTTTTTTTCTTAAACATTCTTATCTTTTAAAATTAATTTTTGGAAAATCCTGAGTACTTCCCTTGATGAAAGGACAGTCGTCATGATGAGTTCTTCTAGTTGGTCCCCGTTGCTTAGGGGGAGCGCTGAGTTGAAGAGAACTGCTTCTCTTTCGGGGTTAGCTTGAGTCTGCATTCACGGGGTGGGGGAGCCTTGTTGCTGGAGACAGCAGCCCATGCAGGTTGGAAGAAATTCCCTTTGTTCACAAGTGTCAGCTTCCAGCTAACCTGGTTCCTGGTCCTCCTTTTCTGAAACTTTCACATGCAAGTGTGTGTTTCCCTCTTTGGAACCTGTATGCATTTGGGAAGGAGAGTGAGAAAGAGGAATTTGGCTCTGGTTTCCATGTGTCCACGATCTCCTTCTGGGATTCTTCAACCAGCGGATTCCCAGAGAGTGGGTACAAAAGAAAGCATAAGCTGGTGAGGATGGGGTGTCCCGTGACAGTACCTTGCTGGTGCCGGTCTCTTTCTGTTCTTTCTTTGCTTTTAGAATGACAAAAAATTTCATATGGCCTTTGTACTTCTTCGTGTTATCTTGTGAAGACTCAGAACATGCGTGCAAACAGTTGTAGGAACAATCTGCATCTTTTTTTTTCATTCTTTGTGTCTTTAGTGCTAGTTTTGGATACAAAAAGAGGTACTTTTTCCTGGTGGTGAATGCACATGCAGTTGTGCAATTGCAGTTCTGCGTCTTTTTTTTAAAGACCCAGGAGTTTTGGTCTGTGAGTGGTCCCTGGGGTTTGCGATGGCCATAGGGTGATGGCAGTGGGGGTGCTGGTTGGTGTGGTGGCCCCAGGCCAGCCCCACAGAGGCTGCCAGACAAGGGGTAGAGGAACTGGGCTGGGCCCGGACACAGCACACGCTCACTTTGAACATCCCCAAATCTTAGGTCTCACAGGAGCATCAGTGATTTTTTTTTTAAAAGGAGCCTGCAGTTCCCCTCCTCGTAGCCAGGTTCGCCGCGTGCTATGAGCCCTCATCATTGTCCTCCCTCCCCAGGCCCCTGTGGGGTGTGGGCCGAAGGGCTAGAGGTGCTGCCCAGGACAGCCACCATCTGCCTCAGGTGCCTATTTAAATTGAAATTGAAATCGAACGAAGTCAAAAATTCATCCCCCGCCAGGGCACCAGCCATGTGTTATGGAGCACGTCTCTCGTCACGGAAGGTTCTGCTGGGCAGCGCCGGCCGGAGCGGCGGGCATACCAGGCGCAGGGGCACCCTCTGGCTGGCTATTTTGGGTTCTACTGTCTCTTATTCTATGAGTCAATGAGAGATTGGGGAATTAAATTTGGTTATTTAGGATACATTTTTTTCTTGAAGTCAAGTAAAGGGATGGGTCTGGTCCCATTGGATGGGCTTCTCGAAGGAAATCACGTTTCTGCGACTGGCAAAAGAGGATGGACCCCAGTGCAGGCTGCCCAGTCTCCTCATCTGTGACACGGGAGTAGTCACAAGGGCCGAGTGAGTCGATGTGCGAAAAACTCTTGAGAACAGCCTGGAACATTGAGGGTGCCACTTCCTCCTCCTCTTCCTCCTTATCACTGGGCCCCCCTCTGGGGGGTGGGGCTTCATGGAGAGACAGGTGGGGAGGGTCACCTGTTCTCTTCTCTTGTCTCTTGAAGCTGCAGGAAACCCGGAAAACAGCACCCCCGTGGAATCGGAGCCCAGCCAGTGGGCGTGTAAAGTGTGTTCTGCCACCTTCCTCGAGCTGCAGCTCCTGAATGGTAAGTCGGTTTTTGAAACTCCTGTGCTGAGCTCCTTCTGATTTACGCTGTCACCTCCCCACGGCTGTGCGATGTTCCAGGCTTTGTCTGCCTCTTTGCCCCCACAGTTTAGCCTTCTCAGGGTTTAAAGCTTCTGGGCAGACCCCCTCGGCAATGTCAGGCCTTGCCCTCCTGGGTGTGTGACTACGCCCCGCTGGCCTGGCTGACTCGGGAGGACGGACAGCCTGCGCACCGTCTGTCACGCAGTCTCGCCTTTGTTGTCCAAACGTGACTGTCCCTTCCTCTATTTCTTTGTCTACTCGGGTTGACATACCACCTTAAGGTGGCCAGGAGAGAACTGAATATGTTTCCAAGAGATGCGATGCCCTGAGAACTTTCTGTTTATGTCTCTTAGGGAGGGGACTTTCCCGCATGCCTCTTGCGTGGCTGATGTGTAGTAGAGAAAGATGTCAGTCAGATAAACCACGGGAGAAACGATATGCAAGTAACAGTTGGTGACTTTCTGTCGTGTGTGACATGCACTCAGGGGCCCTGAGCCTGAGTGGGGTTTCAGGCAGTGCAGCCACAAGTGTGTAATCGAGGCAGCCGTTGGGCTGGGGGTGCAGGGTAGGGGTGATGACTGGCTTTCATCACCAGGTCAGTGGTTGGAATGTCCTGGCACCTGCGAGAAGGTTCCTCCCAGGTGGGTTTTAGACACGGGAAGGCTAATGTGAGCATTCCATGGAGAAGTCTCGGTTACTCAGCAGAGATTATTCATCTGCTTTGGGACAGGGACAGGCTGACTTTAGCTCCCTGGTCACAGTTTCCTGGGACATCCTGCTGATCTTGGCTGTAACGAATTTACTGACGTGTCATTTTGCCCTCTGCTTGGTGAGAAGGGTTTTGTGTTTGTCACCAAGATGTAAATAGCAAAGCGGCTGCTGGGTTTTTGGGAGTGCTGTGTCTGAAGAACACGCCCACCCCAGATGTCGGTGGGGCCCAGATGCAAGGACTTAACAGCACGGAAGGCAGCACGTAAGACGTGGTTATTTAATCCACAAAGCAAGAAGGACTATTTTGTTTGTTTTGTGTTTTGCCCTGATGACTAGTTTTGTGTGAAGAAAAGAGTCCCTCCCTTTGGCAGTGGAATTCTGCTTGTCGCCATCGTCTACAGCTGTGAACTCAGCACCCCTCATCCAGTCCAGCTGATGTTTCCTGAGACCGACTCAGTGCTGGGTCCTCTCCTAATCACTTACCTGTGTGAGCTCAGTGAACTCTCCACACAACCGTCGGGTACAACTGTGACTCCCGAGTGAGGGCCAAGCAGACTGCAGTGGGGGTGACTGAATCACCTGCCCCAAGTTGTGCGGCCAAAGTGTGGTTGAGCTGGGTTCACATTCAGGCCCAGAGGGGTCGTGGGCTCTTCTCTCTGCTGCAGCCTCTCTCTGGGGGTCTCATCAGTGCAGGAGCAGGACCCTTGAGGCCCGCCTGTGAGGGTGGAGGGGCCATGTGCCCTGCAGACTGGCGCTGAGCACGGCCTCAGGGCCAGATGACGACTGTCTCGAGCAGGCCTTCCAAGAGGGGACCTCATGGGGCTGTATGAGCACTGCTGTGTTCTCACGGGGACACAGCAGTTCTGTTCTGTCTGGTTCCATCCAGGATCACACAGGGTCTGAAGCTGCCTTTTGTAAGCCAGGTATGAAGTGTTTGCCTGAGGTAGGGAGACTCGGTTTTGTAGTTTCAGGATCAGACTTGCCAGGTTTGCTCTCTTTGAGGTAGGCTAATATCCAAACCAAGCCAACGCTTGAATTTGAACTTCTTTTATTTATTTATTCTTAATTGAACTTAGAAGATGCACAACTTCAGGCACGTGAAGGTTGGCTTATGCTTTTTAGAGTCAGACACGCCATGCGTAACACCAGAAGACTTGGCGGGGTTGTTAGAACCGGCAGTAGGTGAGACAGAAGACTGTGGTCCTCGTCCTGTCCTCTGAGGGATGTCATTTCCCTCTTGTCCCCTCGGGGAGCCCTGCTCATATCCCAGGAGTCCCCTAAGGGACTTGTGGGTGGTTAAACGTAGGGCATCAAACAGGTGCATTAACCTTGACGCCCTCCTGGAATTCCATTGAAAGGGCAAAAACAAAAAGAACGGGGAAGCGTGGAGCAGCGGGTGCGTTTGGAAGCTGGAAAGTGTTTGGGAAAATGGTAACTGCTGTGCAGACAAGAGGCACTGAAGCCAGCAGTGGGGGAGACCAGGTAGCAAGTGAGCTCCTGCCACAGAGCTCCGGAAAGGTCTGGGAACTATAGGTGCCAGATGCCTTAGGAGCAGCGGACAGGGTGGGTGGCTGGAAGTGTGCATGGGAGGGGTTAGACTCCTAGGTTCTCTGCCCCGTCCCTCTTGGCAGAATACTGGGGTTGACCCTCTGGGGAGCCAGCGCACAGGGACCCGCGAGTGGGGCCTCCAGGAGTGCACTGGACTGAAGATGAGGACGCAGGAAGTCACGATACTGTGACGTGAGACCCTTTCAGTGTCGTCCTTGGCGTCTTCCTCCCGGGAGAGTGGCAGCCAGGGTCACGATCCAGGAAGGAAATGATGGGTTTCTCTGGAGAAACTGGCCAGTCCAAGAGAAAGGACTGAGGTTCCCTAAGAACGTGACCGCTCACCCTCTGGCCTTCCTGCAGGAGGCCAGCATGCCCCTGGGTGCCTGGTGAAACCCCAGACGAGAACAGTGTTCTTAAGCCAATTCTTAAGCCAAAACTGAAAACAAAACCAGACCAAAAAAGCCTCTGTTGCAGGCTTGAAATAAGAATAGGTTGCACTATTTAAAAAAAAAAAAAAAGTAGAGAATAGAAAATCACTGAAAATTAAAGCTGTGGTAGCAGTTAAGTTGGATGGATGCATACATGACATTGAGGAAATCTTCCAGAAGGATGAACATAAAGAGAACATTGATAGGGAAAAGACAAGAAAACTAAAGGATTAGTCCCGGAGGACCCGACATGCGAGCGAGAGAGGTCCCATAGAGAGAGGGTGAACGGAGAGGAGGGGGTAATCATCATCAAGTCGGAAAGTGCTCCAGACCTGAAGGACACGTTTCCAAATTGAAAGGGCCCAGTGAGTAACCAGCACAGTGGTGAAGTAACCCACTTCGAGCCACATCACCATGGAAGGTGAAATCACGTTAGGATTAAAAGAAGAAAAACTTTCAGAGAGAAAAATCCAAGTTACATGACACAGTGAGAATCAGAGTGGCATCATGCTTCTCCACCCCAACCAAAAATTCTTAAGCCAAGTCGTCGTTCCAGTGTGAGAGTAGGCTGCGGGTGTGTTCAGATAGCCACGGGCTCAAACGTTTGACCTCTTGAGTAATTTTTCTCATGAAGTTACTTGAGGATAGGCTTCTGGAAAAATGAGGCTCTATCAAAAAAGAAGGCACAGGTCTACCTGTTGGGTTCCTCATTGCAAACAACAGAACTCACTCTGGGAGGTTTACCAGGAAGGGACATATTGAAGGCATTAAATAGCTCAAAATTTATAAGAAGGGGGCTGAGCGCAGTGGCTCACGCCTATAATCCCAGCATTTTGGGAGGCCGAGACAGGAGGATCGCTAAAGCCCAGGAGTTCGAGACCGGAATGGCAACATAGTGAGAACCTGTCTCTACAAAAAGTTAAAAAAATTAGCCGGGCATAAAAGATTAGCCGGGTGTGGTGGTGTACACCTGTAGTCCCAGCTCCTCAGGAGGCTGAGGCAGGAGGATCTCTTGAGCCCAGGAGTTTGAGTCTGCAGTGAGCTATGATGGTGCCACTGCACTCCAGCCTGGGTGACAGAGCGAGATTTTGTCTCTAAAAAAACAAAAGAAAAAGAAAAAATAATTTCCAAGAAGAGCCAAAGAATCAAGTAAGGAGAACCCTCGAATTCCACAGCAGGGCTGTCCCCAACAGGCTTACTTGGCATGGACCTTGCCACCCATCCTGACGCTGGGCTTGAGGCCAAACTCGTGCAGCCTCTGAAAGCCAAACACCTCCACTAACTTGCCAGAAAATGTATTCTCAGGCCTCTGCTTCCTCACGCTGCTCACAGAGCCTGGGTGCAGACCTGCACTCAGGGCAGGAGAGTTTGGGAAAGGAGTTTCCTGCAAAAGGTGGGTCTCAGATGGTGAGAAGTTAGCAAAACATTGTAAGGATGTTTTAAGGATCCTTGTACATTGTAAGGATGTTGTAAGGATGTTCCATTGTAAGGACAGCCAGAACACATGACAAATGTCCACTGGGTACAGGATACGGGAAAGAGAGGGTCCTTTGCAGGGAAGGGGCAAACAGAGCTCCCAGGTTGCTGGTGAAGGAGATCACAGGACAAGAGCTCTGCCTGGTTCTCAAGGATAACTGGTCCAAATTGGAGCAGAACCAAGGACTCTAGGAAGACTGGCTCAAAAAGGGAAAGAAAAGAAAAAGAGAAGTTAACTGATGTTCTTGTAGAAAAAAGAGTTATACTTCTGGTAGAGAGTTTAGGGATCAATTAGTGACATATACATAGAAAAAAATGAGCAAATGTTAAAAGGTAAGGCAATAATTAACTCAGGGAAGACAAAAGTTGTATATATGAAAAAGCTAATCATAACCCATATATGGCACAGCTGTGAATAAATTTTTATGGTCATAATTATGTAAACACTGATTATTGATTTACCCAGAAATTGTGATAAGGGTATATTGGTGAGACTGGGGAGAAGTGTGAATATTCAGGAGGGAGAGTACAGTGTATAAGAAAGCTAAATCCTGGTCTCCCATATTAAATAACAGATAATATCTAACACGGAACATGAGAAGACAGTAGCAGGTGGGGAGGGATGGGGGGAGGCGACTGCTATTTTCTGTTACGCACCTAGCACTGGTTTTTGTGCCTGCTCTGTTTTTCCTTGACAGACTATTACCAATATTATTAGTCTTTTCAAAGCACCAACTTTTGGCTTTGTTGATCCTTTCTATTGTATTTTCATTTTTTATTAATTTCTGCTCTTATTTATTATTTCCTTTTTATGCTTTTTGTTTATTCTGTTTCTTTTCTAACCATTAAGTTGATTGCTTAGCTCATTAATTTTCAGCTATTTTATTTTCTAATACAAGCATCTAAGATGAATTTTTTCCTAAGAACCATGTTAGCCACACTCCGTGTTTTAATTGTACAGAGTATCTAAATTTATGTGCACTGTGTGAGGTGCTGCGTTAGTAAATGGAGTACATGCACTTGTCTTTGATATATATGTGGTCTCCCTTCCTCTGTATTTCACTTCTAAGTATTTTCTGATTTGCACTGTTTTTTGTTTGAATTCGTAGTTATCTAGAATGATGTTTCCTAATTTCCATATGTATGGCTTTTTCCCCCCAAGTTACCTTTTGTTTTATATTTCTAGTCTTTAATCTAAAGTCACTTCCTTATTGCCTTCCGGAATGTCTTCTGGGGCAGGCCTGCAGGTGGCGATCCTGTCACTTTTTGGCTCAAGATGTCTTTGTGTCAAAATGTCTTTATTCCTATTGGAAACTATTTTCACTGGATATTGAATTTTCGGTGTATTCTTGTTCTCTTCCTGCAGTTTGAGGACATAATTTTAGTACTTGGTGACTTCCGTCATTGCTGTGGAGAAGTCTGCTGTCATCACGGTTGTTCTTTTGTGGGGAATCCCTGCCTTTTTTAAAATTGCTTTTGAATCTCCTCCGTGTTTGAAGTTCCGCGGCTGGTGACAGAGTCGTTGCTTGTTTGTTCTCCGTACTAGGGACCTTGCACGTGCAGGTTCGTGTCTTTCATCCGTGCGGGGTAACCACCCCAGCTTCTTCGCCGTTTCGCGCGTTCGGACCTTCTCGTTGCATTGTACCACGTGTCTCTACTGCCCTCTCGGATCTTTCTGGCTTCTCGTGTCCGTGTTACATTCTGGGTACCCTTCGCGGCTCTCTTTCGGTTTCTCGGGTCTCTCTCCGGTTGTATCTAATTTTCTGTTCCATCTATACATTGCACTTTCGTTGAGCGTCTCTGTTTTTTATTTCATAGAAGTTTTATTTGGTTGTTTTTCATAACTGCTTATTTTTCAGTATGGCTTCACCTTTCTTTATGCTTTTTTACCGTTCTGTACTCACTTAAACATACTTTTCCCCTCTTGGCTTGTGCCATTGTGTTGGAATTCCGCTTTTCCTGGGGTTTGATTTGTGTGTGTGTCTGCTGACACCCTCGTGGCTTGTTGGTTGGTTGTTCAGCTTTTGTCGTTACTTTTTTGGTGAGCTGTTCAGCAAGAATCCTCCTTCCTCCCCCGCCCCCACGGAGGTCCTCCCCCGGACCCCGGACTGTGGAAGTGGTGGCACACACAGCTTTTATTGTGCTTCCGCCAGGCATCCCAGGGGTTTCGTAGGTCTAGGTCACAATTCTTACTAGAATTTTTTTTTTAGTTTGCATAGTATACATTCGAGTTCTGTACCCCAAGTGGCTCTGGCTTGGGGCTTCAGTTCCCTTCGGGGCTCATTTAATACCTCCCTCCTCCCACTCTAAGCCCTGAGCAGAGACCAGCTTTCTCATAGCCTTCCTGGGCCATGGGACCCTCGCGTAGTCCCGGCAGAGACCTGGCTTTACGCGAGCAGCTCGGTTCCCAGGCCTCCGTGTAGACCTGGGTTCGTGTCTCCCAGGCCCTCATCCCCGGGTGCCCCTGAATCAGCTTGTGCTCTTACGCCTTGGCTCTGAGTTCCTGCTGCGTGTCTGGCACCACGGGATCCTGCTTGCTTTCTTTTAAACTCAGCAGTGCAGTTACATTCGGGGGAGCGGGAGCGTTGTGTTTTATCTAGCCTTTCCTTGTATTTTCAGCCAAATGGGCTCACTGTTAGCTGGTTCTGCTGGTGGCCACGTCACGTTTTGTTGTGTTTGCTTTTTAATTTTCTCTCCTTCACTAGCCCTGGCGCCTTGAGAGCACTGCCCTAGCACAGGGTCTCTAAGTAGTGAACAAAAGGAGGAGTAATAGCCACTTAATCCTTAATGCCTGTGTTGAAATAGTTGAGATTTACAAGGTGAAGGATCAGTCCCAGGCCCAGCTTTGCACAAAGGTGCCTCTGTGTGTCAGTGCCTAGTCGCCTTCTGTCTCGTGGGCCGCGTCTTCCTCCTCCTCGCTGGTGCCCTGCGTCCGGCCTGCCTGGGCCCTGCCCGCCTTCCATCAGGGCAGCTGGTCCATCCTTGGACTTGGCACCCACCCCTGCCTGCCCATTGCCTCTGCTTTTTCCAATTTTCTTTTCTTGGGAGGTCTCTGAGGCTTTCTTTGATTAAAAATAAAGCAAAGCCTTTTTGCTTTCGTGTGGTGTTTTTAAAGGAAATTTTGTTTATCATGAGTGGAGTACTTTTTAATATTCCTCTTTAGAAGGTACATTTTAAAGTAAATGTAGTACATAGTCATTGCAGAAAAATTAGAAAATATAAATAAGCTTAAAGAAGAAAATAAAAACTGCCTATAATTTCACCATCTGGAGAGAAACACTTCAGTATTTTGATATATCCTCCCCAGGTTTTTTGTTGCAAATATACACGTGTCTGTTTTTACCATTCACAAAACTGTCCCTGTGGTGAACCTACCCTGCTTTTATCACCTAATTTGCTTTTTAAAATAGTTGTGTGTTTGTGCAGTGGAAATGCTTTTAGTTTCAAAAACAGTAGATATAACGTTCATTTACCTATACAAAGGGCACACTGTTAACAAACACAATTAAAACAAAACAAGCAGAAATGGAGGGTAGAGGTAGGGATGAGGCGTGGGCATGACTCAGGCTCCTAACTGTCATGTGTTCGCGTGTCTCTTCCTGCAGAGCATCTCTTGGGTCACTTGGAACAAGCCAAGAGCCTTGGCCCAGGCAGCCAGCGCCAGGCGACTCCCGAGAGGGAGCCAGAGGTGCCCCGGGGGGAGCCCCCCGCAGTGCCCAGGAATGGAAGTGTTGGGGCCACCAAAGAACAGAGGAAAAAGCCTCGAAGGGGCAGAAAACCCAAAGCGTCCAAAACGGAGCACCCTCTAGTCATCGTGGAAGACAAGGAGCCTGCAGGTGAGGGATGGCCCTGGGGGTGAGTCTCCTGTGGGGCCAGGAGGATGGGGGAAGGGGCCTGAGACCAGGTCACCTTGGTGCCAGGTGGGAAAACTCGGCTTGGAGAGGTCACAGGGAAGAGGGAGGCTGCGCCTTCTCCTGCTGTCTCAGTCAGCTCTGTTGAAGTGCAAACTACATGTACCACGTCACGCACCACACGTGGACCAGTGGCTACACCTGCGTGTCGGGGTAGTGAACATTTCCATCTCCCCAGCCACTTTTCTGAGTGTCTTCTGTCCTGGAATTTGTCATGAACGGAAGTCTGTGTGTGGGCTGCTTGTGTGCAGCACACAGTGGCATGAGACTGGTCCATGGTGTGTTACCAGTGGCTCCTGCTTGATCACCAAGCAGTGACCGGTGCACGTGCGGGCACCCCAGGGTTCATTCACCTGTTACCCATGGATGGGCATTTATTTGTTCCGGGCCCTGGCTGGAGTTCGTTCCTTGA
The DNA here is from genome assembly GCA_023783475.1 of Daubentonia madagascariensis. Classification (NCBI taxonomy): domain Eukaryota; kingdom Metazoa; phylum Chordata; class Mammalia; order Primates; family Daubentoniidae; genus Daubentonia; species Daubentonia madagascariensis. The sequence goes on along the minus strand of JAKFHU010001482.1, from coordinate 9,288,455 downwards.
TTGTACAGTATCCTCAGTTGAGTTTGAAGGGACATTTGACCCACTTCCTAGGGTGTGCAGTCCCTGCGGTCCTCATGCAGCCCCGTCCAAGCCCCCTGATGCCTCGTCCTCGCATGTGAAGACAAGATGCAAGGCTCAGCTCCTTCCCCACCTTCTTCACTAACAGTAGACGGTTCTTCTTTTTACTGTCCGGGATGTCCCAGGTTTTCTCTGTTGAGAGTGAGGAGAAATCCTTATTCTCGCTCAGAATGAAAAGAGAATTCAGAAGAGCGGCTTCATGCAATAGTCTCAGCTTCCTATTTTTGACTCCGGGTCTTCAGCCAGGTCCCAGTCCATGTGCTGTTGTTAAGCTTTCCCAGGCAGCTCCCCGGTCTCTCTGGACAGGCAGAGACGCTGGGGAGGGCAGAAAGCTTGTTGAGTGGTTCCTTCACTATTTATCACCGGCTTTCGGAAGACATTTGGTAGATGGAGTGGGAGAAGCCAGGGGTTGGGTTTTCCTGTGTGATCTCCCTGTATTTCATTTGTCTGGGGTTTCTGGCCTGGGTCTCTATTGTGATTATTTGATATTTGACTCTTGTACAAAATGGTTCTCTAAAATTGCTATACTCAAGATAGCTTACCTGATTATAAAAATTAATATTTCTAAATCTCGGTCAGAACTAATTTTTAATAAGTTAGAAGATTCTGCTGTATATCCAGAATATTTCTGGTTGGTACAAAGAAGGATTGGGGTAATGTTATGATGTGGTTTTAAAAAAGAATCACAAATTATAACTTCAGTTTGGGATGAGAAAAACATTTTTCTTTTCTGTATGTACTAGTAAATGTATGGATCCCAAAATATTGCCAGGTTTTTCTTCCCTGTGTAAACCTTAACAGTTTTGCCCATGGCCTGGCTGCAGTCCCATGGGCAGTGTTTCTCTGTGGTTTGGCTGTGTCTGTCACCTTCTCTGGTGGTGACTTGGCTTGTCTTGTCCCCTTCACACAGAGCAAGTGGCAGAGATCATTACCGAGGTCCCCCCGGACGAGCCTGTGAGTGCAACGCCGGATGAGCGGATAATGGAGCTGGTTCTGGGGAAGCTGGCCACCAGTGCCAGCGACGCCAGCCCCGTGCCAAAGTGAGTCCTGCCCAACCTGCCCTGTCCTGGGGGCAGCTGGTGCATTCTGGAGGGGAGGCCCCTCCCCAGGAGGAAGCCTGGCGAGAGGGACAGAAACATGCAGGAAGGAGCAGGAATGTTCTGGGGCTCAGGAGTGTCCTAGCATGTCCACTGTGAACAGTCTTTAGAAAATTTTTTTTTATTGTGATAAAATATATGTAACATAAAATTTACCATTTTAACTATGTTTAAATATACAGTTCAGTGGCATTAAGTGCATCCACACTGTTGTGCAGCCATCAACACACTGTCCATCTCCAGAACTTTCTCATCTTCCCAAACTGAAGCTCTGTCCCCATAAAACACTGACTCCCCGTCCCCTCCCCAAGCCCTGGTGCCCACCACTCCGCTGTCTGTCTCTGTGGATTTGACACTCTAGGGACCTCATAGGAGTGGGATCATACAGTATTTGTCCTTTCGTGACCGGCTTGTTTCACTGAGCATAATGTCCTTAAGGTTCAGTCCTTAAGTGCCCGTTGATGGACACTTGGGTTGCTTCCACCCTTTGACTATTGTGAATAATGCTGTTGTGATAAAACAGTTTTTTATTTGAATTTCAGTAAATTTAACACCTTGCTCTGTGTTTCCCTTTTCCTTTTCTTTCTGTGGTCAAGGAAGATATTTGTGTTTCAGTTATTATTCTTAGGTAAATTTTTGCCCTGAAGTTGAATAAGCTGGTGGTCATTTTTTCCTTTTTTTGCCCTTTTTGGAATGCCTCTTAGAGTTGTCAGAATGTGCCTGGTGAACCTGGAAACACTGGAAGCTAAGACCAAAGTAATATTAGAAATGACATTACCTGTCATTTATACTCTAATTGCCCAGAGGATTTCGGGGGGTTTACCATCAAAAACACATCTAAAAAAACACATGTAATGGGAGAAGAAATTTTTTAAAAAATATCAGATTCAGATAAAATATAAAACAGGAGATTCAAGACCAAGTGAGAAATATGGAACACAGAAGTAGTTGTTCTAGTGGAGACACAAATTCACCTCCGAGCTTTCTGGTGGCCAGAGTTAAAACACGGTAGGATGTGTGGCTGTTAAGAGCAACACTAACTGATGCCATTAAATCTTTAAGGTGTCTGTTCCTTCCAGATGCCCTGGAAGCTGGGGGTGAGGCCTCCGTACTTTCCCTCCTTTCTTGCATGGAGCCTTGGGTTTAGCTGGGAAGTTTTGGAAGGAGGCTGTTTCCAAGATGATTGTAACCTGGAACGTTTTTCTCCAATGACCCAGTTTCCCACCTGTCTTTTACCAGTTTACTTATCTCTCGGGGTAGGTTCACCCATCATCAGAATAACACCATCACCCTCAAGAGGAGTTTAATCCTCTCCAGCAGACATGGCATCCGGCGGAAACTCATCAAGCAGCTTGGGGAGCACAAACGGGTTTACCAGTGCAGCATCTGCAGCAAGATCTTCCAGAACAGCAGCAACCTGAGCCGGCACGTGCGCTCACACGGTGAGTCGCCCAGGACGACCGGGTGGAGGACAGAGGCGGGAGGGTGGTTGAGTGTCTCCGCGCCACCGCCACCGGGTCCTCTTTGGTGAGCTGTGCAGACGAGGGGTTGCAGCGGCGGCGGCAGCCTTTGTCTCTCCAGCCAGCTGTCCCACCCTACACAGAGGGAGCGAGAGGGCTCCACAGACCTCTTCAGAAAACCTCGTGTTTCGGAGGCGGGGCATACTTTTTTTAGTAAATGCTTGAAGTAGTGAATCAGCTTTTTATCGGTTGGTTCCTTAGGGGACAAGCTGTTTAAATGTGAGGAATGTGCAAAATTGTTCAGCCGCAAGGAGAGTCTAAAGCAGCATGTTTCCTACAAGCACAGCAGGAACGAGGTGGGTGGAAATGACCCCAGGGCTCTTCCCAGTCGAGTAGGAGAAACGGGCCACTGACCGGATAAGCGGCGGGTGGAGGTGGAGAAGGTGGGCAGGTCCGGAGTGTGGTCACCTGAGAATGGGGTTCCTTTTCTGGGGCAACGGGCCAGCAAGAGTGCGCATTCTTTGTGTTCCCAAATAGAGCAGGAGAGAGTAGAGGAAGGAGTTGCAACAGACACCCTCGTAGAGTCGCTCGAGCGGCACCCTGAGGGGCTCAGTCTCTGCGGACTCTGCGTCCTCGGGGGCTTTTACTAGTGGCACGTCCCTTTGACCAGGTTGACGGCGAGTACAGACACCGCTGTGGCACGTGTGAGAAGACCTTCCGCATCGAGAGCGCGCTGGAGTTTCACAACTGCAGGACGGGTAGGTGACGTGGGCCTGGTCTCTGTTGTCATCCTGAGTGACTGGGCCGTGGAACTGTGGGCAGCGTTAAAGGTCTTTCGGATGAGTGAACAGCCTCGCTTTTAACTCTTCCTCCTGTTCCTCTTGCTTCAAAGCAGTTGTTCCTGATTCTAAAGACACGCAGGTGGCAGCTTTCCGTGTCAGAAGGGAAATACTTACTTCCTGTGTTAGGCAGCTGCAGCTGTCTGTGGCCCTGTGTTTGCGACATCGTGGAGCAGGGCTCGTCCTTGCTGGGAGCAGGGGCAGCAGTGTACGGTCTGCTCCAGGCCGTGTGAGACGTGAATGACAGGCGGGCCAGTGGCCGGGCGGCAAGGTTCCGCCTCCCTTGTTTGCAAAGACTGTCCCGCCTCACACGGATGTTTTGTTCTGAGCCTGCTTCTGTGCACCAGTCTCCAGAAGTGAGATGTTTGTGCCGCTGGAAGTTGGCTGTGCCCGCACCGGCCTTGGCGGAGGGGGGCCGCTGGGCCTGGGGGCATCTCAGGCCGCACCTCTCAGGCCAGGTTAGAAATATGTTCGCATAGCAAGGAGGCCGGGCCTGGGGCAGCGTCCTGTGCTGCCTGGCTGCGGTTCTCCATGTGGCCCGAGGACACCCTGTGCCCTGCAGTGACAACACGCTACACTCTGGGGGAGCCACGCCCCCCTTCCAGCGCCCAGCGGGGCCCACGAGGTGGGTGGTCCCTGAGGGGGCGGAGGGAAGAGTCACAGTTGCCTTGGTGTCCTCCCTGTCTCTAGGACTCAGAGTGGGGGTGGCCAGTGGCTGTCGGCCTAGGGACCTCCAGGCCAGCCTTCGACGTCCACCTGTTCTTGCCGAGCTGCTCTGCGTCTGGCACTTGCCTCTCTGTGCCAGTTTGTTAAGGCGCTGCCCACCCCGTGCCTCTGGAGAACCGTGGACCCGCCAGCTGACTCTCGCTGTCCCTGGGGCTGTGTGAGAGGCCTGCTCCCCCAGCACCTGTTGGGCCCCTCTGCTGGGCTGGTTCTGCTTTGAGGGCTCCTGTTCGGAACCGTCCACGGTGCCTTCGTCCCCCCAGCAGGGCTATTCAGGCGGCAGGCGCAAGTCACATTCCACCTGAGCTTTAGCTGCTCCAAAGGCTCCGTGTCCAAGGCAGGGAGTAGCCTCCAGAAGCTTCCGGATGAACTTCCAGTGCGCTTCACCACCTGCACTCTAACTAAGCCCTCCCATCCCAAGTGTTCGCAAGAAATTTGGGGGACAGCCACCCGACTATTTCCATTTGGTGCAGTATCAGCCAGACAGAGGAACCTCAATTTAATTTGTTAACCTCCCCGGTGGTCCCCAAGGTTTTGCAGGAGGGCAGCGACCTGAGGGTGTCGCCGGTGTCTGGGGCGCTCGGGAGGCAGACTTATGGCTGAGGGATGGGGGTTGGCTCTGTTATATTTAACTTTTTCTCTGGACACAGATGAAACAGAAAGCGGTAGGAGTGGCCAGAGCAGCAGCTGCCACATGTCAGCTAGAAGTTCTGTTAAACCAAACGTTTATCTTTGTTTATTTTTTTTTAGAGACAGGGTCTGGCTGTGTCATCCAGGCTGGAGTGCAGTGGCATCATCGTAGCTCACTGCAGCCTCAAATTCCTGGGCTCCAGTGATCCTCCTGCCTCAGCCTCCCGAGTACTGGGACTACAGGCACGCGCCACCACGCCCAGCTAATTTTTATATTTTTTGTAGAGACAGGATCTTGCTATGTTGCTGAGGCTGGTCTAGAACCCCCGCCTTGGCCTCCCAAAGTGCTAGGATTACAGGCAGGTACTGCCACTCCTGGCCTGTCTTTTTTAATTCTGTAGAAGCAACAAAGTGGCAGTGAATTGTGGTATACTTTCTCTTTTAAGATGCTCTGATTTCAAAGGTTAGAAGTTTTAGGCTGAAAATAAAGGATAAACCTTGAAACAGAGGTCATTTGCAGAATGTTATTTGCATGCTGCGATCCCCTTTTATACCATTGAAGTTAAGAGAATGTGTATCTTCCTTAGACCATTAAACCAAGAAATTGTACAATGTGAAGAAAAGCTTTAAAATTCATAGTCTGGTGGGTTTTTCTCAGATTGTCTTGTTTTTGTCCTCTGTGGTGTAGTGAGGTGCTGATGTAACACATCTGAGTGTCCTGCACTGCCTTTGACCATGAACCCTGCACTGGGGAACAGCCAAGGCTCACACCCAGGCCCTCAGTCAGGACACGGACCATCACCATCACCCTCCTCTGCAGCGTGGCTCCCCCAGAAACCCACTCTCCTGCCTCCAGGTGACATGTGCCCCAAGCCCTTCATCACATCCCAATAGGCATTTGTTCTCACTTGTTCCATTGATTAAAACATAAGCACAGATCTCAGTGGTAGCAGGATCATTGGTGGGAGAGTTGTTGCTGGGACCCGGTGCCTGTCTGGATTCCTGAGCTGGCGATGTGTGGATGGCTGTGGCAGGAGGAGCCATCCTCAGCTGATGGAGTCCAGGACAGCTCTGCTCCCACCAGGCAGAGGCCACCTCCAAGCTGCAGGGAGCGGTTTGAAGTGGGTTCTCCTTCCATGAGCCAAGAGGGGCTTGTGAGGGAGAAAACTGAAGCCCAAGAGCAGCAGTGCTGGCTTCTATGGCTGCTGCCAAGCCCTGGGGCTAGTGGAGCTACCTGCCCAGGAGGGAGGCTCACCTGTGCCATTTAGCAGGCCCAGGTTGAGGGGATGTCTTTGGTGGTGGTGGAACACCACTGTAAAGGCATGGCCCTTTCACAAAGCCCTTTGCTCTGGAGGTCCCATTCCTAAGAATTCATGCTGAGGAAATTTAGCAGAAGGAAAAAAGCTACACCCCTAAAGATTGCACTGCTAAATGATCTGCAGTATCAAAAATAATGAAGTAAGTTGTGATGGTTGAACTGGGTGGAATATTGTGCTGCCATTGAAATAACCGTGGGAGTGTTCCACATCGTAAGTGTGCATACCACACACAAAGTGCACAGGTGATGTATGCAGTGGGATTGTGCAGAGGGCCAAAGCCCATTAAACACTAAGCCAGAAGAAACCTTGAGGGTGATGGACTGTGTGAATATTGTTTCCGACCAGGGGACAGGTTAGCATCTTTCACAAGAACCTTGGCGTGGCCAGGTGAGAAAGGCTCTGAGTCGAGGTCGCACCCTGGGGTGAGGAGCAGACCCGGGTCTCCTGGGCCTTGGCCAGTTTCCTGCCCGGCCTCCATTCCAGTCCTGCCCTGCCGTGGTCAGAGCTGTGCGCAGGCACCATCCCGCCCTGTCCTGGCCTATCCTGGGTGTGGCTCCCAGTGAACAGAGGTGATCTCCCCACCGCCATTTCTGTCTTGTTCCCAGGCCCTGGGGGTGGCCGAATGGCCAGGCAGATGACCCTGTCTGTGTCTCTGCTGCCCACGTGGGAAGAGATTAGGTGTCTGACTTTCTTCATGTAGAGGTTGTCTAATTCCCTGGCTTCCCGGGGCTGCACATCGGAATCTCCTGAGTGAAGACAAAGACCTACTGAGGCCTGAGTCCTTTCCCCAGAATTGAATTCATTAGTCCTGGCCAATAGATCTCAACCTGGAAGGGGGAGGATTTTGCCCCCAGGGGACATTGGCAGTGTCTGGGGACATCTGGTTGTGGCAGCTGGCTCAGGGCAAGGGATGCTCCTGGTGTCTAGCAGGTGGAGGCCGGGGATGCTGCTGGACACCCCAGTGCACAGGGTGGCCCCTCTGGAGAGAAGCATCCGGCATAACATGTTGACAGTGCTGAGGCTGGAAAGACCTGGCAGAACACTTAGATTCCGAGGTGACTCCTTATGCAGCAAAGAGGGGGACACACTAGTCAGAGTCATTGTGGAAATGGCACCTTTCAATGCAGTCTCAGTGACTTGTATATTCGGCAAACATTTACTGAGTCTTGGAGCTGGTCAGTGCGCTAGAGCCCCAGGGCCCAGAATTGACCATGGTACGGTCAGTTCTGGTGGCCTCCCACTGGAGGGGGAGACGGCACCTGTGCCACTGCACCGACATGTCCACCTGTGTCTGTGGCACAGGAGGAGAGAGCAGCTATGCTGGGCAGGTGGGGCTGGCCGTGAAGGAGGCGAGGGGTCCCAGGGAATGAGGGGGCCAAGCTGAGGCAACCTGGGATTGATGCCGTAGTGGGGGGTCCTGGGGGGGGCAGGGATGGCACAGGGGTGCTGTTGGGGTCCGGGGTGGAGCAGAAACTGAGCTTTGACTGGCTGTCTCTGAGGAGGGACTAGAGTTGAGGCCGGGGGCACAGGATGCGGGTGTTTCTGGAGGCTTTGTAGAGTGTGTGCCTGTTTGTGTGTGTATTAGTATGTGTGTGTGTGTTTGTGTGGTGTGTGCGTTTGTGAGTGTGATTTGTGTGTGTGTCTAGTATGAGCGTGTGTGTTTGGGGTGTGTGTGTTAAGTGTATATCCACTAAAGGGGGACCTAGGAGCAAGGTGGTTAGTTGACAGGTGTGGGAAATTTGGGCATGTGGATGCATCTTGGGGAGGGGCCTGGGGAAGGGCAGGTGTGGGGGAGGAGGGACGGGACTTCAGCCTGGGGGTGTTGGATGGACAGTGAGGGACCAAGGGGATGGAGAGGCCCTGGAGAGGTGGCCAGTGCTTGGTGATGAAAGGTGAGCGCAGTGCTTGCTTTTCAAGTTGAGAAGAATCCACGGAAGTGCTTGGATTCCTGCTGTGTCGTGTGCTCCCGGGTAGGTGGCATGTGACGTGCAGGTGACGTTGATTCCTGGCCGTGTCGCTCTCCTGGACCTCCTGCCCTTCCCCCGTGATTTATTGCCACTGCTGAGGTCGGCCACATGCTTGCACCTGCGTTAGATGTCATTCACCTCAAAATCGCTGTTTGTTTGCTCTCTGGACAGATGACAAGACGTTCCAGTGTGAGATGTGTTTCAGATTCTTCTCCACCAACAGTAACCTCTCCAAGCACAAGAAGAAGCATGGGGACAAGAAATTTGCTTGTGAAGTCTGCAACAAAATGTTCTACCGGAAAGACGTCATGCTGGACCACCAGCGGAGGCACCTGGAAGGTGAGCGCTCCTACCCCAGGCATGCACCCTGGGGAAGGGGAGAGGCAGCTCCTGTGCGGTAGACGGGGCATGTTGGCACAACTTTTTGGAAGTATTTTGGCCATACCTGCTCTGGTACCTGAAACAGCTCCCATCAATCACGTAATACTCTCCTGGGAGCCTGGCCCAGGCATAGAGAGGCCCAGACACAGGGGTGTCAGTAGCACTGTGTGCAAATGGAGGTGGCTGGAGATGCCCCAGGCGTTCCTCAATGGGAGAGAGTTGAGAAAGCCAGCCTGTTCCTAGATCGAACGCTATGCAGTCATTAAAAGTATTTTTCAAAGACACTAGATACTGTGAAAAATGATTTCAATATGACAGAAAGTAGGAAAACCACTAAAACAGCAACTCAGAGCAACTGCTCTTTTGTTGACCAGCCCTTAGTAAATCACTGACCAAAACACCTTTTTATAAAATTTGGAAAAAATCATATTAACAGAGAATTACAAATGAAGCTGTATGCTTATTGAAAGGAAAACATGAGAGCACAAAGTCCCATATAAAGTATAAACTATAGCCATGCAAATACGATACACACATATCATTGTGCCTTTTTTAAAAAAAAAGACTGGGCCAGGTGCAGTGGCTCACACCTGTAACCTGAGGTGGGAGGATCACTTGAGACCAGGAGTTCGAGACCAGCCTGGGCAACATAGTGAGACCCCTTCTCTACAAAAATTAAGAAAAAGTTAGCTGGGCATGGTGGTGTGTGCCTCTGTAGTCCCAGCTACTCGGGAGGCTGAGGCGGGAGGGTCACTGGAGCCCAGGAGTTAGGTTACAGTGAACTGTGATTGCGCCACTGCACTCCAACCAGGGCGACAGAGCAAGACCTTGTCTCTAAATAAATAAATACATAAATAACAAGATTGGAGTCGCCTCCTATGTCATTTTTTGCACTTTACTTTTTTTCCTGACTCCTCTTCGTGTTGGTTCATAAAGATCTGCAACTTCTTCCTTTGTGATTCCTTGGGTGGCATACTCAGTCTCCACTTAGTGACTAGATAGCCTTCAGCAAGCCACTGTGCCTCAGTTTCCTCACTTGTACAGGGGAGACAATAATCATACCCAACCCCGTGGGGTTGGGGTGATGGTTGAGCCAGACCCTGCTCAGGAAGCTCCTCGCACGGCGCTGACACAGAGCTTGTGCTCCTAAATGCTGGCTGCTGTGGTTGCTGCAGGGATCAGCTGTTCCCTGTGATGCTGCATAGCTGGGTTGCATTTTACAACGTACACATAGCCCAGGTCCTCTCCTGTGGGAATAAACTCATGCTGTGACTGTTTCAAGGTTTTTTCCCTTCATTTTGGAGCTTAGTCTAGACCCTCCTCAGCCTCCCTGTGTCTGTCGTGCCCATGCCACTGGAGCCTTTGGGGAGTGGCCCAAGTGGCCCGCGTCCAACTTGCCAGGTGTTTCTAAGTCTGGCTCTACATTGATGCCCAGTGAGGCAGGAGTGTCCACAGAGCAGGTCCACCGTGTAGGAGACCCTGAGAGGTGATTTCTGTCTTTTTTTCAAAGATGACCTGTTTCCGTGAACTTTTAAAAGTCTGTTTTGATCCTGGTTTTGAACAATATGCCTTAAAACCATAAAGATTTTGTCAGCTGACTTTTCACCCTGATCCTGATTTGACTGGTTTGATTTCTAAGAGATGGGTATTAGTATCTTTTTAATGGAAAACATCTGCCTACTTACAGCCATCTGAAAGAGTCATAACTTGGCCTGGAGCCTTTAGATTAAGTGAAAATACCTTCTTCATAGGAGCTCATTACAGCCCTTCCACTTTGTAAGATTTAAAACACTTGATGCCCTTCTGTTTCCAAGTGTTCAGATGCAGTAACTGTGTCACAGAATCTTGCGTCTGCCTCCCAGTCCCCCCCGCCCCCCCTGAGCCCCTTTGGGAGCAGCAGTTCGTGCTGCTGCCCACACAGTGTGCAGGTGACATCACTCACACGGTCACCGTGTGTCCCTCCACGTGGGCAGCCCTGTCCTCCCGTCCAGATGGAAAGGACCCCGGCTGAATGGGCATCTGACCTTCCCTGCTCTGTGTGTTCATGCTCTTGCCGGCGGGCTTGGGGATTTCAGGAGTGCGGCGGGTGAAGAGAGAGGACTTGGAGGCCGGCGGGGAGAACCTGGTCCGCTACAAGAAGGAACCTTCCGGATGTCCAGTGTGTGGCAAGGTAACGCTCTCTGATTGTCGGTGTTGGAGGCCAAGATAGAAAGCACATCGTTTTGTTAAGACTCAGAGCTGTACCCACAGAGTATTGGGGAAGATTTTTAGAGTAACAATGGGTGCTCAGGTTGTCGTAAACTGAATTGTCCACCCATTTTCACATTCATCATTTTGGTCTCGTTGGCACTTAAAATGTTTCCAGTGAATGAGCTGAGAAGTATTTTTTCCTTGACAGCCTTTTTTCCCTTTTGCCATAATTTTCCACCTAAGCCGCTGTGTGGCACATGCTCTCCTATGTACCATCTCTGAGATGTCCTTGTGGGAAGGCTTGGGCACAGTGTGTGAGGGAGCGGGAGGTCCCAGTGGCTTTATTTTGCCTGTCAGCACTGGTCTCCCCTGCTCCGCAACCAGGGGGCATTTCCTAAGTTAGAGCATGACCAGTCCCATGGTCACAGGAGCTCCCAAGGCACGTGCAGCAGATGCCAAGTGAGTGAAGCCTGATGTTGCCTGTGTGAGCACATCCGTCCTGGGCCTCCGGGGCCGTCCTGGCATTGGCTGGGGATTCAGACACCCGTTTGCTTAGCAGAGATGCTGGTTCCTAAATAGCCAGTGGACACGTTGCCCATCCCAGGAGACCTGTGTCCATGGTGCAGACACTAATGGCACACAGACCACCCTTTCCCTCACGTCACTGTCACAGCCACATCAGGCTGCCACGTAAAGATGGTCTCATTTTCTGCAAATGAGCACCGTGAATTTCACTGGAAATCCTGTCACTCAGCTCTTCTGGCTGGAATGTTTATAAGATGTCAGCTGTGTCCTAGGAGGACTAGAGCTCATGTCCCTCCTGGAATCTGGAGCACGTACAGCAGAGTGAAAGTTCTGAGAGAGGCTACCAAGGGGACCTGAGCCCTGGCAGGTCTGGCACATTGATTTGGTGGGTCTGGGAGCCACCAAGAGGAGAGACACTGCTGAATCTGTCACAGTTAAGCACAGTTCACAGGAGCCGCCTGGTGCTGGTGTCCTGGCACGATGTCACACACCCACGTGCCTCAGCAGCTGGGGAGAGCAGGCCCCATGAGGACGGCCAGCTGGGACTGGCCCAGCTGCCTTGCCTGCTGGCACGTGGCAGCATTGCCAAATCTTTTGACCTTTTCAAGAGAAAACGGAAATATGTGTTTTTATATGAAATTTCCTGATTTTTTTCAAACCACAGAGCAAGCCAAAGCAAATGGGTCAGCAGGGCAGTATGGCCTGAGAGCCCATGTGGGCCCCTGACCCCAGGCTGTGTGTCTGGGGGCAGGTGAGGCTGGGGTGGGGCAGAGGGTGGAATGGGGCACGTGCGGGAGCCGAGACGGCCGGGCCTGGTTGTGCACGGGGCAGAGGCAGGCAAAGCCTATGCCCCATGTTGAGTGTCGCTGGTCCTTGGGGAGAGTCAACCCTGCACACCTTCCTTCCACCGTGTCAGGAGATCATGTGCGCGAAACCACTAGCTCTGTTCCTGGCGTTCAGAGGTTTTATTCTGGGCAGTGCCGATGAATGTCATCAAGGGTCGAGGCGGGCAGTGAGATAGCACGTGTGTTTTGGGAGCTGCGTTCTTCGCTGTTTCAACCGTTGCTCACCTTCGCTTCAGGCTTCCCTGACAAAGGAGGTGGCTGATACCTGCAGGCTCTGTTCCTTCCCGGAACCTGCCTGCCTCCCCACTCTTTGAGTCCCCTCCCACCTAGCGTCCCTGGGATGTGGGCACAGCGCTGTTCGCCCCGATGTCCCGTGGGAACGTGAGCCTCCTGTCCCTCCTGGATCACTCATTCCCCTTTATTCACCTCCTGCGTTCTTTCCACGAGAACGTGGGCATCAGGCGAGCTCTGGGACACCCACAGCCCAGGCTACGTGGCCCCTGGGAGCAGCCATCCTGACGGAGACCTGCGAGATCTGTGGGGAGTGGGGGCCCGGGGCCCTGGCGGTGGTCTGCTCTGTGCTGGTGGGCGCAGGGGCCACATCTGTCTTGTGGGCCACGGTGTGCCCCAGTCCCAGTGCTGGCCACAGAGGTGACCCCCAGATGGGTGTCAGGGGCGTTGATGTGAATGTGCAGGAGACACAGTACACAAGCTGAAGGTGTTGTTTTTTTTCTTTGGTAGCTACTCTCAAAGTTGCAGTTCCTGTGATTTACTGGCTCCTTCATAGGCTCTGTCCTAGTGAAATATTTAAGTGAGCTAAAGAAAATTGAGCTGAGCCACCACTTACAGTAAAGACTGGGAAGTGGTTAATTCTGTAATGTAATGTAAGCACCTATTTAAATGTTTCAGCAAATAATCCTTATTCTAGTGGCACTGATTATTTGTATTTCTCACTGAGGAGTATTGGAACTTAGAGTCTGGAAAGAAAACGTTACTGCATTTATGTGCCTGGTTGTGGTTTATCCAGGGCAACCTGACGGTGACAGGTTTCTTCATATCCCAAAATGCCATAAACCCCTCACCGTGCCCGGCTCTTCTACCCACAGGTGTTCTCCTGCAGGAGCAACATGAACAAGCACCTGCTGACCCACGGCGACAAGAAGTATACCTGCGAGATCTGTGGGCGCAAGTTCTTCCGCGTGGACGTGCTCAGGGACCACATCCATGTCCACTTCAAGGTGTCGATCACTCTCCAGCTTTACCCCAGGCACAGGGGCGTGGCAGGCCCCCGGGCCAGTGTCTGTCTTAGTCAGCTCGGGCTGCTGTAGCAGTACCATGGATGGGGGATTATAAGCAGCAGGCATTTGTTCTCGTAGTTCTGGAGGCTGGAAGTCCAGGATCAAGGCGCCGGTAGATTGGTGTCTGGTGGAGGCTGCTTCCTGGTTCATGGGCGGCGCCTTCTTGCTGGGTCCTCACGTGGGGAAGGGGCGAGGGGTCTCCCTGGGGTCCCTTTTATGAAGGCACTGGTCCCATTCACGAGGCTGCACCCTCAAGGCCTAATCACCTCCCAGAGGCCTCGCCTCTTAACACCATCACCTGGGGGGTTAGGTTGGGGGGACACAGACATTCAGACCACAGCAGCATCCTGAAATAGTTGACAGTTGGGCCCCATTCAGCCTCTTCAGAGGGAGCTCTGATGACGACGACTTCCTCTCGTGGAGCCCAGCTGCAGGGCTGGAAGTAAATCCCTCCCCTCCAGGTACTCCCAGGGGAAGGAACAAGAACAGGGTGGTGGCATTTGCTTCCCTCCTGCACTGGGGGAAAGCAAGGAGTTGAGTGAGTCCGAGGGAGCAGTGAGGACTCGGGGTGTGTCGAAGGGTGGGAGAAGGGCTGATCCGGGAGAAGCTGGGGAAATGGTCGTGGTGCCGCAGGCCCGATGGAAGTGGAGCTTCCAGACCCGAGAGATGCCGCCCAGCCAGCTGGAGTGACTTCCCGACGTGCCAGGGCACTGGCCCAGGCTGGGGTCTTGCTGGCCGTGAGAGAACGCAGAGGGCGAGGTGCAGAAAGAGGGACGGCTGCGGAGTTGGGGTGGCAGCCCAGGACCAGCGGGGGTGGGCCGGCCCACGCCTGTCCCACGACGGTCATGCTTGTTGGGGCTTCCTGTGCGTCCGAGAGGCGTCGTCTTCTCCGTTTAGGTGAATTGTTAATTACCCCTGTGGTATAATAACGAGGCTTCTGCCACGCTGTTGGCAATCGGGAACTGTGACTGCTTTCCAGGACATCGCGCTGATGGACGACCACCAAAGGGAAGAATTCATTGGCAAGATTGGCATCTCCTCAGAGGAGAACGGCGACAACTCTGACGAGAGCGCGGACTCCGAGCCTCACAAGTACAGCTGCAAAAGGTGTCAGGTATGTGACCCTCCCACCCTTAAACGCCGGGGTCATGTGGGAAGGATGCTCGTACTTGCAGGGCTGTAGGGACCCACGTCGCACCTCCGTGCAAACTGGAAGAGGCCAGCCCCACAAGGCCTGGTGAGCCTCATGCAGGCCGGGTGCTCGGACGTGTCTGGGAAGGCCATCCCGTGTCACCTCGGGGGGCCAAGGGGTGGTCCGTGTGGGTCTCACAGGCCCCTCCGAGAACCCACCCTGGGGCCTGGTACACGTGCACACGTGCGCTGCGCGGGCTGTGGCGGGTCAGTCGCCAGGAAGGTGGCCGTGCTGGCTGCAGGCCACCTTCCCCTGCCTGTCCTAGCTGCTCCCAGGGCTGAGGCCCCTCGAGAGGCACGCCCTGTGCGGGGAAGGGGCTCGCTGGAAGGGAGGGCGCCTTGTTTCCAAGGAGACCCATCTCCTGCGCGGGGCTGTGCCACTCGGAAGAAGTCGCGGCTCCTGTCGAGATCCCAGGAGGCCCTTGCTCTCTGGCGAGAGTGGTGGGCCTTGCTGTGCGGGCGCCCTGGTTAGCCGAGAGACGGGGCCAACTGCGCGTGTCGTGCCACAGCTCACCTTCGGCCGGGGGAAGGATTACCTGAAGCACATCATGGACGTGCACAAAGAGAAGGGCCACGGCTGCAGCATCTGCCACCGGCGCTTCGCACTGAAGGCCACCTACCATGCCCACATGGTCATCCACCGCGAGAACCTGCCCGACCCCAACGTGCAGAAGTGAGGCCCCCGGGAGTCGTGCGGAGGGAGCGCGAGCGTTTCCTTGCGAGGAGACAGAGCCGTCTGTGGCCCCGAGCAGGTTCCACGCCCCGGGGCCAGGCCAGGCCGGAGGGCTTGGGCGCTGTTGTTCTGAGCTCTCTGGCGTCCCTGCTCCCCACGGCCGGCTCTCACAGCACACACAGGCCACGTGACAAGAGACCAGAGGGTTCTCGGCCTGCCCACAGACAATCAGAAACCCTTTTCCCCCATAGTAGTTAGGTCTCATTAATGCTGGGCCGCATCTGGCATACAGCCCAGAATGACCGCTGCGTGGCGAGTGAGTGAGTGAATGGTCCTGTCCGCAGGCTGGATTAGACTCCCAGAACTGCCCTGGCATAGTTCGGACAGGGTGGCTTAAACAACATTCATCTTCGCACAGTTCTGGAGGCCAGAAGTCCAAGATCCAAGTGCCAGTGGGTTCTTCTGAGGCCTCTCCTCTTGGCTTGCAGATGGCAACTTCTCCCTGTGTCCTCACAGGGTCGTCCCTGTGTGTGTGTCTGTGTCCCAGTCTCCTCTTCTTATAAGGACACTGTTAGGGTGGATTAGGGCCCACCTATAAGACGTCGTTTCAATTTAATTACCTCTGCAAAGACCCCATCTCCAAACACAGCCCTGTTCTGAAGTGCTGTGGGTAGGACTTCATCAGATCACTGGGGTGGGGGTCACAGTTCAGCCCATAACAGAGGCTAAAATGTTTGTTTCTTGTATCATCCACATAGCACCTTTTTGCCTCACCTTTGCCAGTAAAGGTGCTTGGGAAAGCACCCTTGGTGCTGATGCCCCCCGAGGCTGTGCAGGACCCTGAGGCTTGTCTCTGGTTTCAGGTACATCCACCCCTGCGAAATCTGTGGGCGGATCTTCAACAGCATCGGGAACCTAGAGCGCCACAAACTCATCCACACAGGTAGCTGTGCCGCGGGAGGGGCTGGGGAGGGGCTGGTGGGGGTGGGGGTGGGGTCTCCACGCACAGCTCCCCCCCATGCCTTCTGCTGTTTCTCCAGCTGCTTCTGTCCTGCCTGCCCTGCTGCTTGGAGCACCCCTTCCCCGTCAGCTCTTCCAGGGCCTCAGGGACCTTCTCATGCCCAGGCCCCCCAGAGGGTCCTGAGGAGGCTGCTGAGGATGTGACCCACCTTGTTACTGTGCTTCCAGCTGCGGCCGAGCCCTCTCCCAGGCGCTGCCTTTGTGCGGACCCCACAGTAGGGATTTCTGGGCTCTGAGATGCTGATGTGTGTGTTTTAGGTGTGAAGAGTCACGCCTGTGAGCAGTGTGGGAAGTCTTTTGCCAGGAAGGACATGCTGAAGGAGCACATGCGTGTGCACGACAACATCCGCGAGTACCTGTGTGCCGAGTGTGGGAAAGGTAGGTGCAGCACCGGCTCTCACGGGCCAGTCTCCGCCAGGCCACAGGGTGCATGAGGCCTAGAAATGACACCTTCGCTCACTGAAAGGAGATGTCAGGGACAACTGGCAAGTGCAAAAGGCACCACCAGGGCATCCCAGGAGCCCACAGACTTCAGTCAATCACTTAAAAGCAAGGAAGGACGTGCGGTCAGTATTTAAATCAGGAACCTAGAAGAGAAGTGAAGTGGTGCAGAAGGCAGACAGACATGATGAATTTAAAGGTGCAAACAAATAATTTTAAAAGTAGGAAAATAATGCTCTATATAATTGTTTAAAGTACAAAGTGATTCCAAGAATCACTGTAGGGCTCAACAACTATTAATCCTCAACAATGAACTACTAACTAATTAAAATTAACTGCGTGTTAAGAGACCAATTCAGCATGGCCAAGGAATCTTCTTTGTTATAACAGAAAATTAATTAATAATCTGTGAATAAAATATCTCAGATCAGTAAGCAAAATTTTAAAAAAACATAATTCCAGTGTATGTTAAAATTTTGATCCATTCCCGTTTTTAGAAAAGCAACAACTTCCTAGAAGACTTGGGGCAGTGGGTCTGTCTCGGGCTGTTTTAGGTGACCCCTTCGCTCTGTCACGGTGGCCACGGAACCTTCCCGCTCAGACAAGAGACAAGGCAGGTTTATCTGCTTTGCCATTAGGATCTTTTTAAAATCTTATATTCCAAAAATGAAATTGTTTTCTCCTTTATTGGCTTTTTATTTTTTATTTATTTATTTATTTTTATTTTTTATTTTTTTGTCCTGGAAGGCACAAGCAACTTTATTGGCTGTTTAAAACTTAAACAGAAGGCTATGAAGAAAACACAAATGCCCTGTGACCCCCCTCACAGATAGTAACGTTGCCTGTCAGAGCTTAAAAGTCACCTGCAGGGACGAGGCATGGCCACTCACTCCCAGCCCTCAGGTCCTCTGCCCAGGGGCCAGCGCAGGCACAGGCTCTCTGCCATCCAGAAGAACCTTGTGCGAGGACAGCACAAGATTGTTCTGTTGAAAAAGCAACAAAGGCACCTAAACAAAAAGCAATTTTTAGGATAATACAAATGGATCTGCAAGATAAAGTTCCGTTATTCCCCCCCCCCCCACCCCCGGGAGCCCAGGTACCCTCCTCACGTTTCTGTGAACGTCTCTGCAGTGCCTGTCCCAGCTGGGGACCAGCTGGCTCGCCCTGTGTCCGCGGCACCCCTTTGCCGTGAGCTCCCAGTCATTCTCAGCACTGGCCCCCACCAGCTCCGCTTTCCTCTCCAATCCCCACCAGAGGTAAATTTTTTTAAAAAGTGAGGTGGGAGCAGGGCACGGTGGCTCACGCCTATAATCCCAGCACTTTGGGAGGCCACGGCAGGAGGATCACTGAAAGCCAGGAGTTCAAAACCAGCCTGGGCAACATAGTGAGACCCCATCTCTACAAAAAATTTTAAAAAACTAGCCAGGCTTGGTGGCTTGTGTCTGTAGTCTCAGCGATTCAGAAGGCTGAGGCAGAAGGATTGCTTGAGTTTAAGAGTTTGAGGCTGCAGTGAGCTATGATTGTGCCACTGCATTCCAGCCTGGGTGACAGAGCGAGACCCTGTCTCCAAAGAATAAATAAATAAAATAAAAAAGGTCACAAACACTGTCTGTGATAGGCAGTCAGGATGTGGAGATGAACTTTGTTGTCTTTCTGTCTGTGTGTCCTGGTTTCCTGTGGCCATATGTTAGTTTTGTAATTTAGAGGCATGCACCTTAGGTGTACATGGAGCAGGGTGCTGGGTTGGGCATGTCAGTAGGAGCTGCTTCCTTTAGGTCAGGTTCACCCACTTCACTCTGACCTTGAGGAAACCCTCCTGCCCAGGGTCAGAGCCAAGATGCCAGCTGTGCCAGTCACAGCCTGCGGTGGCTCCTCGTGCTGGAGAGGGGAGGGGGCGGATACACACACAGAGTGCAAGCTGTACCGTGGGTGGGCAGCTGCGCAGTGTCTACCAAAGTTAGATGAAGCTAGAAGTTTATCCTATTTATTTGCAGTATAAAGGTCTGTTTGCAGTGTGAAGATAGGCAGCGTGTGTCCCCTGCAGCCTGTTTGTGATAGAACAACTTAAAACACCGAGGGATTAGTTAAACGTGCTATGGTACCTTGGCCTCAGGGCCTCGGCACCTGCTGTTCCTGTGCCACGAGTGCTCTTCCCCCAAGCACCTCTTGGCTCCTCTCGTACTTGTTCCAGGTCCCTCTGCAGATGCTTCATCAGCAGGGATCCCCTGACACCCCATCTGATGAACGGGTGCCTCCGCCACACCCTCCCCTTCCCTGCTGCCCCTCCCTCCACCCTCCCAGCCTCTGCTTCGTCCTGCTTCTCTGTCCCTTCCCAGGTGACATCGTACTGCATTGGCTTGTTTTTTGTTTTGTTTTGTTTTGTTTTGAGACAGGGTCCCTCACTCTTCACCTGGGCTAGAGTGCAGTGATGTCATCACAGCTCACTGCAGCCTCCAACTCCTGGGCTCAAGTGATCCTCCTGCCTCAGCCTCCAGAGTAGCTGGGACTACAGGTGCGAGCCACCACGCCCAGCTAATTTTTAAAATTTTTTGTAGAGAGAGGGTCTTGCTGTGTTGCCCATGCTGGTGTTGAGCTCCTGGCCTCAAGCAATCCTCCGGCCTCAGCCTCCCCTAATGCTGGGATTTCAGCTGTGAGCCACTGTACCCGGCCTGCGTTTGCTTGTTTGTCCCTCTCCCCCACTTAGAGTGGGAGCCTCTTGAAGCCAGGGACTCAGTTTGGCTCACTGCCCAGTCCCTGGTGGGCGCACAGTAGGAGCTCAGTGTTTGTTGAAGGAACAATGAATATCATGACTAGGATTTAGCTGTTGAAACCAATGTGGTTGAGAGGTTTGCAAGGCCAGGACTGGTGTCCTTTGTGGAAGAGACAGAATGACAAGCACTTGAGGACGATGTCACTCAGTGGCACCGACAGGCTGGAGAGAGGAGGTTCTGGGCAGTGTGACACTGCCTGGGAGGTATGGCCAGAAAGGAACCAGAATCAACCCAGTGTGTGCCAGGCACCATCGGGTGACCTGAAGGTCAGGTTGCTGGACCGCCAACCTTTGACCCAGCCTCTCATCACCTGTAGTTTTTGTCACTGTGAGTGTGTATGACTTTTTTTAATTAAAAAAATTAAAAGTAATTTTTTGAGGTACAATAGCTCTTTATAGTTGACACGAGGCCAGCCCTTGCCCTGTGCCCCTGGCGGCGTCTGTATCAGCACCGGGGCTCCCCTCGGGGGCGTCTGCTCCCTGCTGGCGCAGCCAGGGCAGTTTTCTGTGAGGCAGGCAAGGCCGTGCAGCCCCAGGTTTCAGAGTTCAGGGAGGAGCTCGGTGAAGTGCTATTGACTGACACAGGGGTTTTCTGGGCGACCTGGTGAGTGAGTGGCATTGGAAGGGAACTGTCACCAGCTTAAGAGAGAATTGTTTTCAGGTGCGGTAGTTTTCCCCCTCCAAATGCTGAGGGTGTCAGCAGTGGTCTGGGAGTGTAGACTCTGCCTGCTGCCCTGGGCAGGCACAGCTGCACGCTCGTCCCTGCGTGGGGTGAGTTCGTGGCCTGCCCACTGCCGCTGCGCTGGGTCCAGTTGCAGTCAGCAGGACTGGCCGGTGCGCATGTGCCCTGCATGGCATCGTTCACCCGGCTGGTGTTCCCCACCGTCTAACTCAAACCCTGTGCCAGGGTCATCCCTGCCTCCCTTGGCCTGACTTAGTGAGGTTTTGCTTATTTCCACTCCTTAAGATTGGCTTCTTTAAATTAAGCTAAAAGTAGATTGGAAGTCACTCTTTAAACCATGTAGTGTCCTCATCTTAATTCACATTATGTCACCAAGGTCAAAGAAACCTTAATCATATTAGTGCGTCTCTCCCCACATTGTCCAGTGGTGGTAGCACCTGGGAGTTTACTGACAGCTCCTCGCGTTGCGTGTGGGCTGTCGGGTACAGGGGCAGGTGCCGGCGGAAGTGAGCGCTTGAGGTGTCACAGTCAGTCTTTCCAGGGGCAGTAACTTCCCAGGCCTGGCTGCTGTGGGGACGGGAGCCTGGGGGACCCGGCACCCCACGGCAGCCCCCCGCCAGTTCTGCACTGACCGGGGGATGGGGTCTGCACGGTGCGCGTGGCCATACTCTGATCCGCCCCTGTCCCCGGAAGGCATGAAGACCAAGCACGCGCTGCGCCACCACATGAAGCTGCACAAGGGCATCAAGGAACATGAGTGCAAGGAGTGCCACCGCAAGTTCGCTCAGAAGGTCAACATGCTCAAGCACTACAAGCGGCACACGGGTGAGGCCCCGCCACCTGGGTGGGCAGGCGCCGGCCAGGGAAGCCAAACAGGCCTCCTGGTGGACAAGTCACCGAAAAGAGCCACCTGGAGACGCTCAGGCGTCATACATGATGTATACAAGGAGGATAAAATGATAATTCCTTGCCTGTTTCCACTTTGGGGGAAACCTTTGTCTAAAAGGCATCCTTGGGGGGGGCCGCCTCCCATCGCTTTGGGGAGTGGGACAGACGCAGACTTGGTCCCTTCGCCCCGCCCCCGCCTGAGGGTGGCTTGAGCCAGCGCTCAGTGCTGGATGGGGCTGTACCCACAGGCCATGCTCAGCCTCCCCCCGCTGGCCCCCGGCCTCTGCTGGACCTCGGGCATCACCAGGTGCCCTCGGGCAGGCCCCCGCTCCAGGGAGCGCAGCCCTATACCACCCAGTGGGTGCTGGGTGTGTCGCACGTGCTGTGTGAGGGCCGTGGGGGCTGCCACAGGCGTCACCGCCTCTCTGTGGCATGGGGGGGAGCGCCCTGTGTCACAGGCGCCGTAAACTTGGGGAGGGTGCTCCTCTCTGGCGTGTTCCCTGAAGTGAAGCACGGCCTCTCTATCCGTGCTCCCCAGCTCTCCCTCTGGACATGTCCCCTTGGTGGCCGTGCCCTGGGTCAGCGGTCGACACCTTGCCCCGTCCCCTTGGGCGTCTGAGTGTCTTTCCAGGGTCTGTGACCTTCTCCCTAAAGGAGGTCCTCTAAACTTTCTCATGTGACAGTCTGTTGGGGGGACCCGCTCTTGGATTTGTGTATCTGAATCCCCCAAGAGGCTTTGTGAAAAGACCAGTTTTGGGTTTCCTCCCCAGACTTTCTCAGTCAGAGTTGCCTGGGGTCCGCCAGGCCTTTACATCTGAACTCTCCCAGTTCCACAGACCAGCCTGGGGCTCGGCCTCGTCACCTGTAAAGAAACAGGTGTTAACAGGATTATCTTTGCACCCTCTCCACTAGCTCGAGAATCTGTTAGACTCTGATTAAACCTATTTTGACTCAACGCTGCCCCCTCGGGTCTCCTGGTAAAGGGCATGTCAGGGTGATGGACGCACTGGCTCTTTCTCCCTTGTAATCTGGGAACTGGTTATTTTGTCCGTTTGCTTTATGCACATTTGTCGAGCCATACACTTATGATTTGTGTTTTTCGGTATATCAGTTTGTTGTCAATCAAAAGTTTCCTTAAAACAAACAAGCAACAAAATGGTGGTGACACTTCCCGGTCTTGCCCCAGACCTGGGAGGGACCCAGCCTGCCCTAGGGTGTCAGTCCCCTCCCTGGGGAGGGACATTTTGGGACCCTGTGCGTGGCAGCCGTTGGGAGGGCCAGGCACCTCTGGTGTCTGTCTGTGGAAGTGTCTGTTTCCCGGCTTCCTGCCAGGTCACGGGCCAGGACTGACTGCACACTTACCATCGAGTCAATAAAAAGTCAGATCAGCTCTGATTTGAATTAGTATAGTAAAGGTTTTTTAAAACCATATTAATTTTGTGCAACTGTAGCAATTCTGCTGTTTCTTAAGCTTGGAATATCTATACTCTCCTTGTATTTAGTCCTGATTTCAATTATTATTTTGTGTCTCCTTGTATATGTCATGTATGATGCCTAAGATCTTTTTGGGGTAAGGGAGGTGTAGATAAATTAATACAGTAAAGAAATGTTTGCTTTCCTCTGTGGGTTCCACTCTACATGTGTTCTCAGATAACTCTTCCCACATCTCATTTTTTTTGATACGAAATGTCGCCACTGAGGGGTAAGCTGTTCAAGCCACACTTTCTGGCTGAGTGTGGGGCTGGATGTTCACTGTCTGCCATCTCCTGGCAACTTACCTTCTCCCAGCGGCTCTGCAGTTGCTTACATGTGTCAGGGGTAAGACATCCTTTGATGTGGACTTAAAGTACTCATCAAACACGTGGAATTAAGCATGCTTTTTTCTGCAGGAATTAAAGATTTCATGTGTGAACTGTGTGGCAAGACCTTTAGTGAGAGGAACACAATGGAGACGCACAAGCTTATCCACACCGGTAAGTGGGCACAGTCTGGGGGAACTTCTGGCCACACACTGCCGTCTGGTGGGGCCATCTGAGCGCACGCAGGGGTGGAAACAATTCTGTTATGTGGAATTTTCCAGAATGGTCAGTGCTGTCATGGCTTAACAGTGGCCTGTTGGCCCTCTAAAAGTCAGCCCACCACAGCTTCAAGTATCCATAACCGAATCGTCAAATATTGGCGGATGCAGGTGGGGCTCCGTGGGGGCTGAGGGCCGCTCGCCTGTGCGTGTCGCTGCCTGACCTGGCAGATGACCCCTGCGGCACGCAGCGGGGCGTCGCTGGGATGGCCCCGCTGGTGACCTGCACTTGTCTTCCCCCCCTACCTGCGTGTGCGTGAGAAGTGGGCAAGCAGTGGACGTGCTCCGTGTGCGACAAGAAGTATGTCACCGAGTACATGCTGCAGAAGCACGTGCAGCTCACGCACGACAAGGTGGAGGCACAGAGCTGCCAGCTGTGTGGGACCAAGGTGTCCACCAGGGCCTCCATGAGCAGGCACATGCGGCGCAAGCACCCAGAGGTAAGTCTTGTGGCCCACCGCCTTCCCCCTGCCCTCCACAGCACAGGTCTGGCCACCTCACCCCGTGGTCTGTGCATGCTTCTGTGGCTCAGACACCCCACCATGCTGGCTCACAGACCTGTCTCCCTCTGCAGACCCTGAGTTCCTCGAGGCAGGGCCTGGGTCTCAGGTGCCTCTGTGTGCACGGCCTGCCACATGGAAGGTGCTGAGTGAATAAAGAGGATAGGGCAGAAGAACCTCAAATGTGTTTCTTGCTAAGGTTATAAATTATATTCTCCCTGGGATTATAGCGAGATGGAAGCACAACCTGCCCCTTCCCCTGCTCTTCCCTCCAAAGTAGCTAATGTGCAAAACAGGGTCCTCCATGTGGTGCTGGGGCTGTAAAGAAATACTGAGAGCCAGGAGCATAAATTGTTCAGAAGCAAGAGGAGGCCAGCACGCTTGAAAGCTTGTTCTATAGGAAGGTCCAGGGACGTTCAGTAATCAGATCAGTAATCAGATCGTGCTTTCAGAAGAAGCAAACTAACAAACAACGTGAGGAGAATGCAGGGAGATAGTTAGCTCACTGTAAGGGAAGACTTCCTGAGCGGAAAAGCAGCAAAAGAAGTTGTGAACAAAATATCAATAGATTTGGCAACATGCGCACTTTTCTGTAGGTCAAAAAAATAAACAAAGGGCAAACTGAACAATGTGTGTATCTTTAACAGATGTAAACTGTTCACATTAAAGATGATAACCACTCAGTGAGAGACACGTGAAGAACCCAGTGTGTAGCCAGGAACAGTGGTGTGCGCCTGTAGTCCCAGCTGCTCAGGAGACTGAGGCAGGAGGATCGCTGGAGCCCAGGAGTTCAGGGCTGGCCTGGGCAATAGAGCGAGACCTCGTCTCAGGAGAAAAAAAAAACCAAGTGTGTGCATGGACAGTGAGTTCATGAAAGAAGAAATACATGTGGTTTAAAAACATGCAAAAAGGCATTCGGCCTTTCTGTGAGCCCCAGAAATGCAGATGTTAACAGCAGAGGACATTGTCCTTTGCCTATTGAATTAGCAGGAAATTTTTAGATTCAAAACGACCATTGTGGCTGGCATGAGCCGTGCACTCCTTCTGGGATGTTTTTCTCAAAGGCAGCATGACGGTATTTTTCGAGTGTTTTGTAAATGATTATTCCAACCCCTCAATGTCCTATCATACGAATGTGATTAATGATAGTTTAGCAGTGTGTTTGTGGTACACACATGCTTATAGAGAATTCTAAATAAAATTGTAAAATGCTCGTTATATAGCTAAAAAACAGTACATGTGTATATATCATGTAAGTATATACAATATATGTCATATACATCCTGTGTGCATATAATACTTATAAACGAGGTAAGTAAAGAATGGAAAAAACATCATACAGTGGTTTTCTCCTGGTATGGAAATTATGGGTAATTTCTTCCCTTCACATTTTTCTCCATTTTCTAAGATTTCCTGTAATGAACACGAATTGCTTTTGCAATTATAAGAGCACATTCTCCTTTAGGTATCAGTCCAGTTGCTCCTTAATTTGGGGGTGGTGAGTTGCCGTCACTCTCCTCTGCAGACCGTTTGGGCCCGTGGGGCAGTGCAGGGACTTAACCGACTCTCCAGTCTGGGCTGGCCAAGGGACCATGCAGCATACTCTGACGTGTTCCCCGCTTGGCAGGAAGCTTGAATTCCCCTAACCGAGCTCTACTTATCCGCTTCCATTTCCACTTAGTGGTCAGCTAGTGCTTGCACCTGGAAAAATAAAGTCCGGGGAGCAGAAGCCTGAAGTGCTGGGGTCCACTAGGCTCCCCGGGGCAGGCGACAGGCCCATGAGCAAGGCTGGAGTTTGAGCAATCTCTGCGTGACTGTGGAGGTTTATGGAGTTAAATGTATTAACAAGGAGTGGTCAGGTGCGTTTTGCATGCTGGGTGTGTGATATGCATTGCTGGGTGGAGAGAGGCCTTGTAACAAAGTGGTCGTCCACAGACATTTTTGTCTGGTGGGTCCCTTTACCAGGGTTGGTAACTACTTCCTCATGGAGCACCGCTGCAAGTTCCCCTTCCAGTGCTCTGCCCCTTAGGCTGAGCAGTGCGCTACCCATTCCCCGCTTCTCTCAAGCCCGTGCCAGACAGAATCAGGTGCGCTGCAAGAGGGAAGCCTAACAGACACAGGGGAAAGTGCTATGGTGGCTGTTTTGTCTGTCCACTTTGTTCTCGAATCATTTTGTTTCTCCAGCCTTCCAGCCTGTTCTCTTTGGGTCACTCCTTTGGATCATTTCACTCTTGTTTCCTTCTACATTGACTCAGTCAAATGCCTACCACTGATGAGCCAGCCAGCCGGGTTCCTCCCACCCTGCTGGACTTAACAGTCTGGGTGGGAAACAGAAGGAAAAATAGGAAGTAGACAAAAAGGCAAAGTCATTACAAACTGGAATAGAAGTAAAAGAGACAGCTCCAGGCAGTGGAGTGAGGGGACAGAGGGACCCCGGTGGGCTTTGCTCTGGGTGTGCAGGTGCTATAGCTGAGGCCAGCTGTCCGAGAGTGTAGGAGGTCTGTAATCCTTGCCAGCATATTGCCACTGATGCTGTCACAGACTTGGGGAGGAAGGTATTCATTGGAGTCAGGCTAACATATTAAGCATAAACTATTTTCAGGGATTTAGGATTGATACTGTTTTGTGACTTCAAGCTATGGTTTTTCTCCCTACCTTGAATGAATGTTACATTAAAAAAACTCAAACAAAAAACCCTTTTCACTTTTGGTCTTATCTCCTAAGAGTAAAGCCAATGAATGCTTCTATGTTGGTTCTTTTGTGGAATCAGCTTTCAGACTGTGTGACTAGGACACTGATGATGATGTTGATGGTAGTGGTGGTGATTATGGTGGTGATGGTGATGGTGGTGGTGGTGATGATCGTGTTGATGGTGGTGATGGTGGTGGTGGTGGTGGTGGTGGTGGTGGTGGTGGTTATGATAGTGTTGTTGGTGGTGGTGGTGGTGGTGATGATCGTGTTGGTGGTGATGGTAGTGGTGGTGATGGTAGTGGTGGTGATGGTGGTGGTGGTGGTGGCAGCAGTGTGGCTGTTTTTGCTCAGGGTCCTTGTGAGCATCACAATATAGATCTGTGCTCATTGTCAATGGAGAGAGTTACACTTAGGTCTTCAAAGCCACCTTCAGTATTTATGTCAACTTAAAACATACACAGGCCATCCTTTGTTTGCTATCTTTCAAAGAAGGGCCCAGATATAATCTTTGAATATAAGTCCAAAGATGCATTTCCCTGTTGTCTTTCTTAAATAAGCCAAACCCACAATGTGTAGTCTGTACTATAATTTCCCATTTTTATTTTCTTTAGTTGAGCGATAATTTAAAGATGCTTGCAAAGCTGTTTGGGTGGAGAACCCTTACACACAGACTTGTAGTTTTCCCCAATCTTGTATAGTTTCTCCACAGCGAATTCCCTTTGTAGCAACTCCCCCTTAATATGCCTTCCAAGCATGTTCAGCTCTCTCCCTGTGCTTGTGCTCCATTGTCTTAGGTATGGTTTAATTAAGTGATCACAGTAACAAGTATGACTAGTGTGAGCAGGGTTGTGGGTGGTGGATACCACTCACTCTTGGGCAGGACACACTGAGCTGGTGGGACCCTGTGTGCTTGGGGGCGTGAGTGTCGTGTACCGAGGACACTGGTCAGTGCGCCTTCGGGAGGGAAGGCGGGGACAGGGTGTCACTCTGTGCCAAAATTGACAAGTGAAGGTCCTTGTGTATGTACCCAACTAAAAGTTAAGGTGTTTAAGGCACAAGTGTCTCATTTTTGGTGATTCCTTGGAGACAGGTTTACTACCTCGTGTCCTCTCTCCCTCTTCTCTTCCTTGGAAATAGCAGAAGTCACTGCAGTCTCGCTGGCTGAAAGCACATTGCTATGGGCAGAAACGGGAGGAAACAGAGTCTCCACCCTCAGGGGTGGGTGTGAGACGGTACAAGGACAGTGTAAGAGGGCACCACCCTCGTGGGAATACCACAGGACCTTGAACTAAGGGGGTGAGGGGTCAGGAGGCGTGAGCCTGGACAGGACTCTGGAGACAGTGTTTCACAGTCCATCCTGAGCAGAGGAGAGTCAGTAGCTTGGGGATACCCGAGGGGGAGCAGGAGTCGGTAATGCGCCTGTGTGGCGTCTGGGTTCCTGCTTCTGTCCGTGAACGGCCGTTGGCAGGCACAGCACCCCAGCTCACCGCCCCATGCTCCTTGTAGGTGCTCGCAGTGAGGATCGATGACCTGGACCACCTCCCAGAGACCACCACCATCGACGCCTCCTCCATCGGCATTGTCCAGGTGAGCGGCACAGCACAGGTGTGGGAAGCTTCTAGACAAGCAGGTGCCTGCAGAGTGGGACCCAATGGGCGCAGCCAGGCTGTGTAGGAGCAGCCCTTGGACAGGCCCTGAGGTCTGTGCCTCATGTTTCTTGGTCGAGTTTCATTCTCTGGTTTTTGGTTGATCTTTTTCCCCAGAACTTTTTAGAATAGCTCCTAGTTTGCATAAAGTTTCTATAACTTCAGTTTCTTGAATACTGGTATATCTCACTTTGGAGAATAGATGGTTTCTAGAAAAAATTAGCATAATTGTTTCATGCCAAATAAGTTTAAACATATCTATTAGATGAACTTACTTTTTGAAGGAATTTTTAGTCAATACCTTTATAAAAAATTTTTTTATTACAAAGAGAATGTGTCATGCTCTCAGTTATTTAAGATTTCATTTAAACTGCTGTGTTTGGAAACAGTGCTTTTGAGCACAATGTGGATTTAGGTGGTTGGGTCATGTTGAGTGAGCATGTGGAGGTCCAGGTCCAGCCCCAGAAACCCGTGAGCCATTTCTGCCCCTGGCGGGTCACGGGTCTCAGGCAGAGGTCGGAAGGGAAGTCCCACCTGACCACGCCCCGGCCAGCTCCCGCTGGATCTGTCTGATGCTAGGTTGGGCCCAAGTCACATGAGATGGCCCAGGAAACATAAGAGGAGTGGAGGTGACCAAGGTGGAGCAGACTGCCAGCCACCACTGACGGAGGCCTCTGTGAGCCCGGCCAAGGAGCCAGCCTGAGTCAGAAGGCCTGGCCATGGCCTGGTGGCGCCCTCGACGCTTGCACAGAAATGTGTGGGGAGGAGGGCCTGTTTGGGATAGCCATTATGGCTGGGCCCTACTTTGCTGTCCCAAAAGGAGATGTCCATACAGTTTTTGTGGTCAAACCCATTTTAATCCAAAAGTGTTTTCTACAATAAATTTGCTTCAGACTTGTGGAAGGGAGCCCTGATTTGACAGCATTTTCAGCCTCAGTCTGAGCTCACCCGGGCTAAAACATTTCCCTTTACCCAGTGGCTTAAAAAATTAGTTTTTTAAAGATGTTTACATTTTAGCACAAAATATGGCTTTTAAAAATATGAGTTGTATGTAATATTCTTAAAAAACTGAAACCAAAGGAACTTGCCTTGATCCTTAGAAATGCAAGTATGCAGACAGCTGTGGTCACTCTGTTTCCTGTGGTGGCTCAGTGGCCCAGGAGCCTCACCACCGACCCGCTAGCGAGCGCAGGGGCAATGCTGGGGCTGCCCTGGCCACTGCAGGATGCAGCCCATCGACCTGGTCAGTTGCTGAAACTGATTTTCCTGCAGCCCGAGCTGACTCTGGAGCAGGAAGACTTGGCCGAAGGGAAGCACGTGAAAGCTGCCAAGAGAAGTCACAAGAGGAAGCAGAAGCCAGAAGAGGAGGCAGGGGCTCCGGTGCCTGAGGACGCCACCTTCAGCGAATACTCGGAAAAAGAGACAGAATTCACGGGCAGCGTGGGCGACGAGACCAACTCGGCAGTGCAGAGCATTCAGCAGGTTGATTTACTCGTTGTGTTCGAGTTAGGGCCAGTCCCCTTATACCACGCAGCGTTCCCTAAGTGCGACAGTCCACTCACGTGACTCCAGTCCCTTTCTTAATATGTGCCATGCGCACGGTGGACTTGGCGTGGCTGAAGTCAGCAGAGACAGCCCATGTTTCACTTAAGCCTTGTTTCACATAAGCATGCTGAGCTCTGACCTGCAAATCACACTTGTCACAGTCAGCAGCAACATGACGTTCTAGCATGTTGAAGAGAGACATCTCCCACTGGTTGGGAATTAGGTGGGTGGTCTCCAGTTTTTGGAGATTACAGATGGCCTGCCTCGGTGCCTTTTTCGCAGAAGCGCAGCTCTGTGCATTTGCTGACCAGCTGGGGGAGCAGGACCCTGGGAGCCAGAGGGTTCCTCCAGGGAGGCTTGGAGGGTGACGGCAAGGAAGGGCGTGGCCGGCCGATCCCACCTCCTTTAATGGAGTCTTGCATTTTGCTCAACTTTCATCACTTTTGCCGTTGGAGCCCCCGAGTCTTTGGTCCCGTCTGTCTAATCCTGCACACCTCTTGCTGGTTTGCAGAGGGTGATCCCGATTGCAAACATCCTTGCGTTTCTTGGCCTTTCATTACTCTCCATCAGAGAGAATCCTGCTTTCTTTTTATTGGCTATTAGCGCTGCAAATATTTTTCTCACCCTTTCTAACTTTGAAGTTGGGATTTTCATTTACCAACAGCAAGGCAGTTAGAGAAGAGAATAGAAAAGGAAGAATCTACTTTTTGCCTTTTTCATGCTTACTTTTCTCTATTTTTTTTCTAGCCAGCGAAAGTCATTGTTTCTCAGTTCTATCTCACTACCTCTGTGATTCTGTCTGTATCTTGTTTCTCTTTTTCACTGGAATTATGTTTCCAGAACAAATTAACTTGGTTTCCTCTTCCACCACAGAATGTTGCGCTTCTCTTCCTCCGGGCTAGTGAGTGATTATTCCGGCACGATAACACAAAGTGCCCTGTGGGGAGGTTATTTTATTCTCCATTTTGCAGAAACAATGAACTGTCTTTTGTCACGTGTGACTCTTCCAGGTGGTGGTGACCCTGGGTGACCCTAACGTGACTGCCCCGTCGAGCTCGGTCGGCCTGACCAACATCACAGTGACTCCCATCACCACCGCAGCCGGGACTCAGTTTACCAATCTCCAGCCAGTGGCTGTGGGGCACCTTACCACCCCCGAACGCCAGTTACAGCTGGACAACTCGATCCTGACCGTGACCTTTGACACCGTCAGTGGGTCCGCCATGTTGCACAACCGGCAGAACGACGTCCAGATCCACCCCCAGCCGGAAGCCTCAAACCCGCAGTCTGTGGCCCACTTCATCAATCTGACCACCCTGGTCAACTCCATCACGCCCCTGGGGAACCAGCTCAGTGACCAGCACCCGCTCACATGGCGGGCAGTGCCCCAGACCGACGTCCTGTCGCCCCCGCAGCCGCAGGCGCCCCCGCAGCAGGCGGCCCCGCCCCAGGTGCAGGCGGAGCAGCAGCAGCAGATGTACAGCTATTGAGCCTTGTGGCAGGAAACGGGGCAAGGACCACAGAGAGGGGGTTTTGGATTTTTTTAGATTTGTTTGCTGGATACCAAACAAACAAACAAAATCATACATTGCAATGTAAGTAAGGTTGACTTAGCTTTTACACAATTGTCTCCAAATCCCTCCAGTAACCATTATGGTCTGTCAGCTTAACTGGAGACGTGACCCGCCAGGCAAGAGTTTTAAACTGGGCCGGGTTCCACGCGGCGCCTTAGCAAGGCAGTGCATCTGGGGCCGGGCCACACCCGCCTTCCCTTTCATGCTGTCTGTGTTGGCAGCTTTGGGGACATGAAACTTAGAAGCAGGATCCCAAGAGGCAAGTGACAAGTTACTAGGAACATAAATGGTTCATTTCTTCTTTTCTTTTAAAGCTCAGTTACTGCATTAAAACACAGTATTCACAGGTGGCAGCATGCTGCAGGGAAACGCAGTTTTCTCCTCACTTTGGGATTTTTTTAGCAAGTGAGCAAGTAGAAGTTCAGGTAACGTTTATTCTCTTCTTTGAAATATGAGTTGAGTCGATTTGTTATACAACATTGGATTGAAACCAGATGTGAGGTGTGCCGCGGCAGCACGTGCGCCTCCAGCCTTCGGGTTCATCCTAGGGTCAGGTGAGGTCACTGACTCCAGCGTCAAAGGCATCTTAGTAATATCCATGAGTCGATTTTTAGTGTAGTTTTTTCATTTTTTACTTTATCTCAAACATACATTAGGTATTCAAGACTGTGTTGTGGCCAATATTATTTTTTTAATTTTATTTTAACATGAGTCGTTTGCACTGTAGGACTCTGGGTCTGTGTCCAGTTCTGCACAGCTGCCTCAGGGCAGAGGTGCACACAGGTGTGTGCGGGGAGTGAGCCCTTGCACCTTCGCTCCTGTAGCTCCTTCGGAGTTGTCTCAGGACTCCGCCATCCACGTGTGTTTATTCTGGTGAGCTCAGCCTGAACCCCCAGGATGGGAGCATGGGGAAAACACTCATGTTTTCTTTTGTTTAAACTTTAATTCCAAAGGTTGATGTGTTTCAAGACCAATTTCCTGTAAAAATGTTGAAAGAGTTTGGCTCTTTACAATGGAAAGGTATAGGTATTTCTGCAGAGGAGGTTAGTCCAATTGCAGGAGCATTAATTGCCCCTAATAAACGAATGTGCTGATTAACAGCCAGCTCTGCTTGTGCGGGAACACGTGCTGTCATACGTGTGTACAGTTTCAGGGGTGTGGGCCAGGCTCAAGGACAAAAAGGCCCTGCCACCACCAGTCCCCTGCTGCCCAGCCACGGGAGCACCAAGAGGCCTGGGGAGAAGTTTGATTTTTACTTTCCTGATGTTTTTTTAACACTGTCCAAAATGAAATGACAAACTTGCCTTATTTTGCCCTCGGTCACTGCTGGTCCCAGATCTTACGTTCTCTGGGAGACTGTCTTAAAGAAACATTATCGACAGATCCATGATTGATAGACGAGGCCAGAATGACCTGACGTTGCCAACAAGGCAAAGGATAGTTTGTGTTACACAAAATGCACCTTTCTCAGCATTTAACTCCACTCCAGACAGCACACTTTTGAGAATAGGGCAAGAATTTGTTTTGTGCAATACGTGTTTTTGTGAACTAAGGGAAGTTCCGCCCCGGCAGCGTGTGAGAGAGGCTGCAGAGACCCACCCGTCACACACTCGCCCGCTTGCCTGCGCCCCCAGCTCTCGCTCTCAGCTGAGTAATAGTGGGAGATAGTTTCACTTTTTAATTTATGATAATTATTTTTATGTTATTTATGTATATAATTAACTGCTTTATACATAATAGTTTCATCAAATGAACTTGGGCTAGGAGTGATATATTTTCTAAAATATTGTGTCCATTCTCCAAATATAAGTGATCCAGGCATCCATGGGATCAACAAGAGATCCAGGGTTCCTAAGATATTTTTTTAAAAATCAAGTGACACTTTCTTCTTGCCTTTGCAGAATCTAAAGGGCAAATGACCTAGCAAAGAATCCAAACAGGCCTTGGCCTCGTGACTAAACATCCACTAGCGTTTACCTTTTATTCCTCTTCCCTGTGAAAAAAGGCCTTTGAAATCACAATTTTATTTTTTTAAAGAAGTTGTTTTAGTACCTAGAGTAAGACTGCATCAAATGTTTTTAGAGAACCTAATTTAGACTGTGTGGCCCTGGTGTATTGCCACCATTTATTTAAATACCAGACACATCATACTTCTTGTTATAATAAGGGAGAACTCTAAATAAAAGTCAAACTTACTCCCAAGTTTTCTGGAAATGCGTGGTCTTACTAGGGCTACTGCCTGAGGGAAAGTGTGTTGTCTTAAAGCAGTCGCTATGAATTTGCATATTCATAACTGGATAGCAAAAAAGAAAAAAAAGTACTACTCAGCCAAGTCATCAACTGTACATTGTTCTACATATTTATCATTGTTTATTGACAGAAAGTATTTAATTTTTTTAACTGATCCGCGGTGCACAGATGTATCCATAAAGGAAGAAATTAGATCAAGCCATTGTGGCCTCTGAGCTCTGTGAATCCATCTCAGTTGTTATAAATTAATAAATTATGAGAATTTATTTTCGACCTGTGAATCTGTGACACTGTAGTGAAGTGCCACGTGCTGGTGTGAATCTTGCAAGGAGACCCCAGGTGCGGCCGCTCCCCTCGTCTCGCATGCTCTGTGTGGGGAAGGGGCCTGGGCCTCCAGAAGGGCTGTAGCATGTGGCGGGTTCTCTCAGGAAAACGTTCTGTGCCAAGCGCCCCTTGCTGTGCCCAGCATGACGCTGCTCTGGAGAGTTCTGGCTGTGGCGGGCGGATTTCCTTTCCGTACGTGGTTTTCCTGTTCACAGTGTCCAAAGGCAGAAGGCTCTCAGCTTCCCAGCTAGATGCGGTGTCTCTTGACATTCTCATTGGAATTTGAAAGGCATTAAAACTGTTCTGAGACGCTGAGTGTATTTCATGACACATCAGTTTGTATAATGATAAATAAAAGGTGCTGTGACCTGTGTTTTTCAATTGCTGGCCCTCTGCTCAAACTGCCCATTGTGAAAAGTTGACACACTTGGTGTATTTTGAGAGCGGTTGCAATTCATGCTGTGAGCTACACCTGGATTTCACTCCAGTTCAGACCTGTAAAATGTTTGGATTATTTGAAATGTTCCCTGAGAGATTGAGGTATCAGAAGCTTTCTCAGGGAATACCGCAAAAAAAAAAAAAGTGCATGTAACATTTTTTGTAGAGCTTAGATCAAGAGAGAATGGACACCAAAAAAGACCCATTGCCGGAGAGAGGGGAACACTTAGCAGGCATTTCTTCAGGATTTGAACTGTGAGAACCACATCTCAGATATTTTA
Organism: Daubentonia madagascariensis; assembly: GCA_023783475.1. Classification (NCBI taxonomy): domain Eukaryota; kingdom Metazoa; phylum Chordata; class Mammalia; order Primates; family Daubentoniidae; genus Daubentonia; species Daubentonia madagascariensis. The sequence continues at coordinate 9,254,112 of JAKFHU010001482.1, read as the reverse complement.
GTCATGATTTAGATGGCATCTGGTAGCAGCTAATTCTCCTGCCAGTAAGTAGGATTCATTCATTTAGCATTTGTGCCAGACCTATATGGTTCTTGCACACAAAGGCAACCTTTCAGAAACACTCCAAAGGAAGAAACGGTGGTGATTGTTGTTAATAGACACACCTGGTTTATCAGTACCCCTGTGTTTCTTTGTAGAGTACAAATTACCACGTAGTGATTTGCTCTGCTAACAGCCATGTGATGTGATGAAAAACGAACAAGGTCACAATTGTGAATACAGCATTTTCACATGCATTGAAAACAAGTTCCCATAGAAAGAGGGAAAGAGCTAGCCACTGGTTCCTTCCTCATCGTTTTTTATATCTGGCTTGAGTGTGTCAACATCAAAGGGTTTGGCATGACGGGGACGAGTAAGCTTGCGTGTGTGGCAGTGCGATCAGAATTATCTGGAAGGGGCCCGGGTTGCCTGGATGAGCTGGCTGGAGCCTCCCTCCCACCCAAGCCTTGCTTCCCACGGAGCTGAGGGCTTCCCCTCCCTTGGCCGGGGACTGGGACTGCCCTGGGCCCGCCATCCCCCGGTGCAGGCAGCTGGCATTCCCAGCGTCCTCAAAACATGGCACCCCACATCCTTGGAACCAAGCGCTGCTCTTTCCCCACTGGCAGATTTGCCTTCTCACATGTGTTCCATAAAGAGGGAGGCCTTCGGGGAACGTGGAGCCAGCCTGTCTTCAGAGACACACCTCTGGGAGACAGAGGATGGAGACCCGAGGCTTCACTCTCACTGAGTGCAGCCTGTCCCATGCATGGGACACTCGGTTCCTCCTGACCGCTACTGTGCCACCCACTTGCATTTCCACCTGGAGCTTGGCCTGAACCCCAGAGCCACTTTCTTCTCTCCTGAGTGTTAGCCACAAAGTCTGTCCGCAAGGAGACCGAGGAAAGAGGGGACTGCCTCCATGTGTGGGGAGTAGCCTCTAGAAACCCAAAGGCGGCACTGTCTGCTAACCTGAGACAATCTGGAAGGGGGGGTGCTGGCTACAGTTAGGGGAGTCCTGTGTGTCCTTTGCAATTTGCCATTTTTTCTTGAATTAAGGTATACTGATTCCTCCCTGCCTGGCGGGCTAAAAGATCAGCAGGCTTTACGCGTCTGACTCAGGGTCTCACACTCAGCCAACAGCCCTATCACCACCTGACCACACGAGCTCAGAACCCAGTGTTATCCTGGGCTTGTCCCTGCTTCCCATGTTGACATCTGAGTACTTTGAACATGTCCAGGTTTCACCACCTCTTCTGCTGCTGCTCTACTCCAGCTTTGCAGCTGACACCCCCTAAGGAGCCATCCAGCTTCCCCTGTGTCCCAGGGAGTCTGTTCTGCCTTCTATGGCCCCAGTGACCCTTGCAAAGGTACACGTTCTAGTGTATCGCCCATGCACTAAGCCCGCTGTCCTCCATTGGGTTCTGAGAGCTCTCGGAATACCCCCAGACCCTTTCTGCAGCCTCAAGGTCTGCGAGGTCTGGCCCTGCTTCCCGTCAGTGAGTCTTCTCTCTCAACCCGGGGTCTCTGTACATGCCGTTCACACTGTGTGGAAGGTCTCACACATGCAATTCAATTCTCTGATCTGAACACTCTGCTTCTAACCAAAGTGGAGTAGGGACTAGCCTTACTCTTGTGCTTGAGACAGCTAAAAAGCCCAGATGGAATATGTGAAACAATGGTACTGAAGACACTGGCCAGCAGGAGTGAAGAACAGCAATACCCCAGAGGTGAGGAACAAGGCAAACCCTGTGAGTGCCCAGCGCGCAGCCTGGAGAGGGTGTCCAGGCCGCAGGCCGGAGAGAGGGAGCCAGGGTAGAGCACAGCAGTGTCTGAACTGATGGGCAGAGGTGAGAGTTCAGGAAGGCAAAGCCACTAGAGTTCCAAGGAGAGGACTGGGGAGGAGGGAGCTTTGCAAAGACAGTGCCAGAGGTCAGCAGAGCCCCCTGGACACCTCCACTGAGCCCAGACAGCGTGCCTGTGAGGAAACTACCTACGCCCAGCACGCATGGCGAAAAATCTCATAACTTAGGGAAATTTGGACAGAGTTGTCAGAAGCACTTTGCCTAAACATAAGCAAATTAACCCTAAACTCTGCTCTGGTCCCACCTAACAAAGCTTAAAAGCAAAACATGAAGGGATCAAACTGTTTCCAAGTTGCTTAACTAAATCCCAGAACAAAGCTCAAAAATATTTTTTAGGAATACAAAAACATCCAGCGCCCAACAGTGTAAAATTCAGAATGGCATCCAGCCAAAGGCACATAATAATCAAATTGCTTAAAACCAGTGATAAGAACAAAAGCCTAAAGGAACCCAGAGGAAAGACATATTACACACAGAAGAACAAAGAAAATCATGACAGTCAACTTCCCATCGAGAGCGATGCAAGCCAGAAGACAGTGGCACAACAGAAAGAAACTGGCGGTGAAAATATTATACCCAGCAAAAACGTCTTTCAAAAAAGGCAGCCACGGCCAGGCGCGGTGGCTCACACCTGTAATCCTAGCACTCTGGGAGGCCGAGGCGGGAGGATCACTTGAGCCCAGGAGTTGGAGGTTGCAGTGAGCTATGATGACACCACTGCACTCTAGCCCAGGCAACAGAGTGAGACCCTGTCTTAAAAAAAAAAAAAAAAAAAAAAGGCAGCCAAACAAAGGGGTTTGGATCATAATCCTGAAAGACACTATCCTGAAAGTCATAATCCCGAATGTTGACAACCTCAAAGATCAAAAGCCCTAAAGTCTAAATCCCTAAATTCTAAAATCTGTACCATCTAAAAATCTCCAAAATTACAATCACAGGAGAGTTGCATCATGTTAGGCAGAACTATCACCTTGCTATTGTCTTTATTTGAAAATTAAGTGTGGTTTAAGGAGTTGTGTGTGGGTGCCAAGTTGACGAGGGGTAGACTTGTGGACTTAATTTTAGGTGTCAACTTGACTGATTAAGGTATACCTAGAAACCCGGGAAAGCATGATATTAGGTTTCTGAGGGTGTTTCCAGAGGAGATTAGTGTGTGAGTGGACTAGGTGGGGAAGATCTGCCCTCAACATTGGTGGACACCAACCAGCCCACTGGGGGCCCAGAGAGAACAAATAGAGAAGGTGAATTCGTATTTCTCTGAGAGCTTGGACAGACTTTTCTTCTGCCTTGGACATCAGAAAATGTTGAAACTTTCTCAATATACAAAGAGATGTTCTTTTTTGTGCATCTGCATTTGTGAAAGACAAAATTTCTCCAGATCTCAGCTCTTTGGGCAACTGCATATGCAGTGGTGACCCATTGCAGTTTTGAGTTGAGCTTGTCAAAAGACTAAGGTTATTCGGCATGGTATTTCAGATGACCATGGTAATAAAGCTGGGTGCACACAAGTAACCATAGTGGTAAGTGTTTATACATTTTCCTTTTGACCTATTTCTTTATGAATACAGTTCATGTGCTCATGAACTGTAATAATTCATAACTGTTATACCCGTGCAACTGTTGTTAGTAAACCTGAGTGTTTAGGCTTTCAAAAATGTGTTATTATTGCCTATTTTATTGCATAAAGTGGCCTACAAAGTATTCTGTTGTGTTTTTATATGTTTCTGAAATAAAATATCTTTTAAAGAATTTTTTAAATTATTTTTTCCTTAATTACATTTTTGGGATTTTGATCTTTCAGCCTCGTGATTTTCAAGTTTTAGAATTTAGAAGCTTGTTTCTAAATTCACAGTTTATAAACTTGTTTCTAAAACATGGTATACTTAGAAATTTAGAATTTTATCTTTCGGGATTTCAGTATCGTGGCGTTTGGGATCGTGTCTTTTGGTATTATGATTGGCTCCCCAATTAAAGACTTTTCCAGATATGCAAAGGCCGAAGGAGCTAAGTGCCAGCACCATGCAGTGCCCGCTGTCTTGAAGGGAGCCCCCCAGGCAGAGTGGGGATGACTCCAGGGGCAGATCCGGATCTGCACAAAGATGTGAAGAGCGATGGAAACGGTGACTATGTGGGTGAATAAGGAAGACTTTATTTTCTTAATAGTTAAATATGTTTAATTGCTTACTGCAAAAATAGAAATAATGTGGGGCTCGTAATACATAGATATGAAATGTTTGGTAACAATAGCAATCAGGCCGGGAGGGGAGGAAACGGAGTCTTCTGTGGTAAGGTTCTTATCTACGTGCAAAGTGGTAGAACAGCACTTGGAGGTAGTTCATGATAAGTTAAAGTTGGGTGCTAAAAACCCTAAAGCAGCAACTAAAATCGGTGATGAGAGAGTTATAGCAAATAAGCCAATGGATATGGTACCTAAGAAAGCTTATTTAATGCAAACAAAGCAGCAAAAGGGAACAGATGGGACAAACAGAAAAGGAGTAGCAAGACGGGGATTCAGCTCCTCCACGCCAGTGACAGCATTAGAACAAGGAGGTCCCATGGACCCTTTACCCAGCGCTTGCTCTGGCGGGAGCAACTTACATGCCTTTAGTACAATAGCAAAACCAGGAAATTGATGTTGGTTCGATACCATGAACTGGACTGCAGACCTTGTCCAGATTTCCCCAGTTTTTACATACACTCTGTGTGTGTGTGTGTGTGTGTGTGTGTGATTTTATACAGTTTTATCCCATTTATAGATTAGTGTGTAACCCCCACAATCAAGACACAGAACTGATCCATCATGTCAAAGAAATTCCCTCGAGTTACCCCTGTATAGTTGTACCCGAGGCAGTGACCATCTGTTCTTCTCTACAATTTTGTCATTTCAGGAATGTTACATAAAATGGAATCATGCATTATGCGACCTTAAAAAACATGGTATAATTATCTAACAGGGTATTATTCTTTACATGTTAGCCGTGATTTTTTAATTGAAACTTTTATTGAACTGATTGTAGATTCGCATGCACTTGTAAAAAGTAATTCAGAGAGATCTTGTATGCTTTGTCCAGTTTCCCCCAATGGTAACGGTTTGAAAAACTATTTTCCCAGACCACAGTCAGGATGGACTTCGATACAACCCCTTGCTCTTGTTCCGATTTCCTCAGTTTTACTGTTATTCATTGTGTGTGTGTATTAAGTTCTGTACAATTTAATCAGCTGTGTTGGTGTGTGTAACCACCACCATGTCAAGACACGAAGTATGTCACTTTTTGAGTTTGGCTTTTTTTCCATCCAGTATAATACCCCTGGGGTCCACTCAAGTTGCTGGGTTCCTTTTCAATGCTGAGTCTGCTATGTGGATGTACCACGGTTTGTCTAACCACTCACCCACCAAAAGACATTGGGGTTGTTTCCAATTTGGGGCTATTATGAATATAAGCTGCTATGAACATTTGTGTATGACTATCTTTGTGTACGTTGTGGAACCAATCGATAACCAACGTTAAGTCATTTCAAGAATGATTTGTGTTTTCCACGTAACTAGTATTGTAAGTACAGAAGTTATAAAAATTACTCACACTGTATTCTAAGAGAAAAACTTGAAAATCTAAGATCATGGTTTGGGAGACAAGAAAAAGAGTTTGAGGGCCAGGCTCCGTGGCTCACGCCTATAATCCCAGCACCTTGGGAGACCAGTATGGGAGGATCACTTGAGGCCAGGAGTTCAAGACCAGCCTGGGCGACATAGTGAGATCCAGTCTCTACAAAAAAATGTTTAAAAATTAGCCAGGTGTAGTGGTGCACGCCCATAGTCCTAGCTGCTCCGGAGGCTGAGATGGGAGGATCATTTGAGTCCAGCCTGGGCAACAGAGTGAGACCCCATCTCTAAAAAATAAACAAACAAATTTTAAAAGAGCAAAAGAATTTGCCCAGCTCAGGTGAATCATGAGAGGAAGAACTGTCAACATCTTTTACTTTTAACCATGTTTTTGCCAAGTGTCGTTGGAAAACTTACTTTCTTGTCCACCGAAGCTTTGAAGCCCCAAAGAATTGAATTTGTTGTATCCAGTTGGAATTATCATTTGAAATTCCAAGTCTTCATGAGACTCTTGAAAATCCTAATCTTCAATGATTCAATCGTATTAAGATCACTAATTAATTCTTCAACTTTCCTAAGTTATAATTTTTGTCCTTTGTCAGCTGATAGTAAAACATGATTATTCAAGCCTTTTGATTCTTCGTACTATATTAATGACTAATGGCATGTGACTGTTCAGTAGAAAATGGTTCTTTCTCTGTGACAAGTGATCTTTATTATGTTAAATGATCACAGAATGGAAATGTTGGATAACAAAGACATTTATTTGACACAATCATATGTCTTGTGACTGAGATTGTAGTACATTTTGAATACCCCGAGGTACATGTTGGTGTTCAAACATAGAAGCTGGTGAAGCATTCCTGTACCCTATATGGTTTTCAAAAATCATATTCCCTGGACTGTCCTCACACACCCCAATCATTCCTATATAATTTTCTAGTATCCTACCATGAGAGACCCTAGATCAGTGGTCCCCAACCTTTTTGGCACCAGGGACTGGCTTCATGGAAGACAATTTTTCCACGGACTGGGGATGGGGGTGTGTGGTGCAGAGCTCGGGTAGTGATGCATGCCCGTTTCCTAACAGGGCACCACTGGTAATAGACCAAGGCCCGGGGGGTTGGGAACTGCAGCCCTAGATGGATAAAATTTTTTAAAAAGTAGAAATTTCCTATAAATACCACAGTGAAAAAAGTACCCATGCCTCATGTTCTTAATATCTTAGTATCCCAAGCAAAGAACTTTTTACTGCAGTTGGCTGTCTTTTTGGTAGGTTGGACATCGATTTTTTTAGTTCTTTAGAAACTGAGAGCCAAAATGTGTTACTAGATTTTCAGTATCATATACGTCTTGTAAAAATCAGTAAAACATATAATTGCAATGAATTGTATTTTAATATCCACCCCTGCAGCCTTGGGGCCACACGTGGCCTTCTGGATCCTTGAATACGGCCTTTTAATAAAGGGATTTGTTCTGTGAAGTTTGGGTTCGGTTGAGGGGCTGCACTTGGGGACCTGGAGGGCCACGTGAGGCCTTGAGGCCGCAGGTTCCCCGCCCCTCCCGGATCTCGAGGGCAGACTCTCTACCAACACCAGCTCAGCTGACCCTCAGTGACTCCCGTCTGATTATGAGATGATTCGAGGTTTCTCAGTCAGAGGGTGGAATTCACTGCCAGTAAAATATTATCATTACAAAATTACAAAATGCTGTCTTAATGAATTTGTAATTTCATGTTTGTGGAATGGAGTTTCTTCTATTTGTATTTGGATCAGTGACAGTACTTTTGAAGAAATTGTGAGTTTTGGGAGGCTGCTAGCCCTCGACTCAGGTCAAATAATTTCTTTAAGGAAAATGACGACGTCAGTGCCTGGCCACACTTAGCTGAGATTCGGGGGCTCCTGATGAAGACCATCCCACCAAGGTTCATCAGAATATTCTCGGAACAACCAGCAGGTGAATGTGGAGCTAAATAGTACAGAGACTTTTTTTTTTTTAAAGCAGGGATCTATTTTTTTCCTTTTTAATTTAAAAGGTAGCAACAAAAAGTTAAATTACTTTCCTGGCTCCTAAATGAGGGCTGTGTGTTGTCTCCCGCGGCCCGTGATGGAGATTCCCACCCTGGGGGTAATTACCGGCCCCCACCCCACACCTGCCTTCAGGTGGGGTCAAAGCTGACATATTCTAACTGATTACTCACCAGCCAGAGTCAGACTTCTGACTCTACAAGGCTTAGCATCACCTTTGGTTTGCGGCACAAATTGCTGTGAGAATGTGTGTTTGGAGGACAACTCATTCCTGGGGGGGGTGACTCACCGCTGAGCCCAGCGTCCTTTTTTCCCCCACTCTGGACCAAAGCAAGTTTTATAGCCCTCGGCAGCAATTTGACGGCCATTATTTCAAGCTAAGAACAGAAACATGGCTAAACTACCCCAGACATGATTTATTTTGTTATTAATGAAGCAAGTGGAAGAAATTTTACAACTTCACACAATCATCTAACAGTGTTCCTGCCCAAAAACATCCCTGTGTCAGATAATAGGAGGCTCTTTCCTCATGTTCTGTTCTTGGTAAAGATCAAGAAGAGCTGATTATAGCTTTATGTCCAATAACCTTTCACTTCTTAAACCCACAAATTAACCTCTTAGCCAGCTCTAGTCCACTAGGGCTTTCTCCAGGCAGTTCCTCCTCTCTCTGACTTTCCTCTGAACCTTCAAGGTTTTAAGTATGGGTTGTAAGCCTTAAAGTACAATTTTGCATATTCTCCTGGAAGGGTCTTTCTGGTGAGGGCTACATGTGTGATTGGAGTCTAGTGACTTATCTGAGTTGTTTTTTATCTGAGTTGTTTTACTTCAATTACACATGACTTAAGTACGTAGAGATTTTCTAGAATGTATTGACTGTTGTTCTGTCTTTGGAGATAAAGTTTGCAGAATACCATTGGGATAATGACATTTTTAAATCCTCACTTTCCTGGGAGTGATAAAACAAAGAAGTGTCTGAACCACTTTTCTGTGACTTGATGAAGGAAATTGTAACACATTTTAAAATTGCTGTGACATGGATCTATATACAGGTAACACAGGCTAGCTCATGGGAGGGACGCACGCTGGCCTCTTGACGGATCCTGTACAAAGAACCTTGCTCAGAAATAGAACCCTTACATGCTTCTGAATAAAAGGTACAGTGATAAGGCCAAGGGGAGAGCTACCTGCTGACCACTAGACATTCTATTTTTCTAATGTCTATAACCAATATGCTCATTTTTATGCAGTCTGAACTACATCTTTTGTTCTTATACAAATCAGCTCTTCATTGTTGTGTATTTCTGTGGTTTTATTTTCTATTAGGTATATGACTCCATAGAGATTTCAAACTTAATTTCTTTGACAATCAGTTTTTCCAAAATCCCAGGGGAATTTACAGTTTTACTCTATCCATCATGTGGTTACATCAAATCTGAATGCCTTTTACAAACTTTAAATCTCCCCACACTGGGCTTGCCCACATTGAGAGCTTGGACGCTCCTAGCCTGCATATTTTTCTCAGTCTTTTCTTGTTCTTGAAAAGAATGTGTTTGGCTCATTAAAATCCCACTACAACTAGATGTGAAACGAAGTTTTCAGGATTTCTATAGCTTGAATCGTGCTGTATTGAATGCATGTTCGTATAAGTTGAGTCCTCCACTAGACAAAGGCTATAAATATTGCTTAAGTTAACAATCTTTGTTTAACTTTTAAAATGCCTTGCAAAAAGCAATGTTAGCTTTATCACATCCAGGAAAACATCCCCCCGTTGAAGGCTCTCTTTTTATAATCTATAAGACCACTTGTCAGAGTGGGAGCCAAGCAGAATGTCAGGCACCGCCTGAGAGGTGCTCAGATACACCCTCAGGAAAATGTTGTGGCTTGTCCTTCTTGTACAGGAATGTTTTCCAAAAATATTGTTTTTGATCTTGTGAAATAATAGATTCCAGAAGACAATAGGTCAATTGCTTTTTTTTCCCCCTAACACATGAAATATTCTTACAAAATAGTTTTCTGTGGTGAGATTCAAGTAGGACATTGAAATATGAAGTTTTGGAGGCTTTAGAATCATAGCTATGTGCTTTCAGTTGGCACTTCCTCTTGAATCTGAAGTTAGGGAATGACTATGTGAATATAAGGATGTTCCGGACAGATTGGCAGATAATTCTGCAACTAACCATTGTAGTTCAGAAGGTTTGTAATAACGTCTTTTAGAGTTGAACAAAATTGACAAGACCGAGACACCAGTGTCATCATGTTATTACTGTACAATGAAGTCTCATACTATGGACATTAATGCTGGTATCAGTGGTTTCAGAATCCAGGCAAGTCTCCTGCAGCCTGAATTCAAAGCCTTGCTTTCTTCCCAGCTGCCACCTGGAAGCACGGTATGTGGATTTGGTAGGACTTCTTCTTTCTTTTTAATTGTATTTCATTTTGAAGTTCTTTAAAGAAAAGTTTAGAAACTGTGTTATTTATTGTTAAGACAAAAGAGAAATATGGAGGTTCAGAAATTGGAAGTTTTAGAAAGTTTTAGAATTTTTTAAAGAGAATGGCTACTTTTCTATACTTACCGTTTTTAATTCACGGAACTTTTTTCTTGTTTAGCAGTCTAAAGCATTTACGATTGGATAGCCATCCAGTGAATAGCTTCATCCTAGCTTAAAAATTTCTTGACTTCTTTATGTTATTGGAGATCGTTTTCTGGATGTAAAGATAAGTAAAGACATTTTCCTGAAGACCTAAGATGACTTTAAAGGCATTTGTCTTCGTATTTTAGCATAACTTTGGGTGGCCTAGGGGCGACACAAATTTTTTTGTGTTGACAAATTTGGGGCCGTTCCCAAATATGTAAGGAATCAGGCCTACTGTATTGGGTGACCTTGGGCTCTCTAGGTAAAATAGTAAGGAAAGAATTCAGCACTATTCTTCTGTGGCATTGAAGCATTAATTTTTTTTTTTTTTGTAGAGACAGGGTCTTGCTTTGTAGCCCAGGCTGGAGTGCAGTGGCCCAATCATAGCTCACTGTAACCTTGAATTCCTGGGTTCAAGGAATCCTCCTGCCTCAGCCTCCTGAGTAGCTGGTGACTACAGGCACACACGCCACTATGCCCAGCTAATTATTTTTTTAAAGTTTTTGTGGAGATGGGGTCTGGCTATGTTGCCCAGGCTGGTCTCAAACTCCTAGCCTCAAGTGATCCTCCCACCTCAGCCTCCAAAGTGCTGGGCCACCTCGCCCAGCCTGAAGCAATTAAGTCTTAGAAATCGTCTTAATTTTATATCGACGTGGGGAGTTCAAGACCCTTGCCCTACAAACTTACAGACCCCTTGGTCCCAGATCTCTGTTGAATTAGAATGGGCCGGATGGCCTTGATTTCTCCGTTTCTGGACTGGAAGTGTGAAGTGCATGTGTAGCACATTTCAAGACCAGGCAGTCCAGGCTGGGCCTTATGACCCATGATAAAATCTGCTGTTTTATATATAATAATCCAGTTGTGCTTTCAAAATTTAAAGTTCTGTTAATAGAAAGCTTTTCCCATAGGAAATGTTGGTAGAAACAAGAAAACATTTTCCTCTATGCAATTGCGTGCACACACACACACACACACTCTTATATGCACAGCTCAAGTTCAAGGTTTTCAGATAGTGTTTTTGGAAAGGATTTTTATCTTTGATATTAATTTAGTATGTCCTTGCAAATGAGTGTTTAACATTAGTGAACTAGGGTATAGGTTGAAATATCTTCTGAAATATTTGCTTGTGGGTTTATTATTGTTGTTTAAATCAAATTATTTCTGTGCTCAACTCTTTGCTTTATGTGTGGGCCTCATTGTTACTAACTTTTATCTCATGTAGATTTTCAGGGACAAATATGAATTATATTCTTTAAAAATTTTTTATTAAACTATACTTTACTGATGAGTGTATGTTTAATTTTGGAGCATGTATTTGTCACTATTGCAGCAAATACCTTGCTAATGAGAGAATTATATGGAACCAGGTTAGAATGCATGGGGAATTAGGGTTCTTTGTACTTTTCCTATAAGCAGAGATGACTTTATAGAAATTTTTATACTTAAATATAAAAAGACATGTCACTTTATACCTTCATATAGTAGTCTATTCTGAAAACAGTAAGAATAAGCCAATTTTATCATTTGATTAATTAGTGTCTACCAAAGCCAAGAAAAGAAAAGCTAAGATGTATCACTAGAGAAAGTAAAAAATTCACCTTTAAGAAAAAATACATTTGATTTTTTATATTCTGAATTTCCTTGTAATGAGATTTTTTTGAATAGTGGTTTCCAGCTGTGGCACGTGGCCCATGATTTGGTGCTGAATAAGCTTTGCATAGAAAAATGTATGATTTCCGTAACGTTTGTTATTTCTGTCTCTCAATTCCTATCTCGGACTATGGCCATTTGCAATTTCTTGTGCCTGTCTGCAATGTGTGGGCACTCTGTCTCCCCGTACCTTTGAGCTGCCAGGGTGAGCCTCTGCTAGCTAGTACCACCCGTCCTGCCTTGGTTCCTCCCTTGTCAGTGGAAGGAAGGGACTAGGAGCCTAGCACATGGGGCATGACACTCACTCCTGAACATTGTTGAAGAGACAAATCTGGAAATACGGGATCCACCATCTCCCAACCAAAAACAAAAAGTAATTCTTGGGCTATAAGTTAAAGTATGTAAAAGCACTGCTTTAAAATATGCCATAGGTACTCTACAAATAGTTGGGGTTTGTTGTAGACAAGATATATAATTATTCAAGACAGTTGGCATTACTTTAAAAATCTTTAAAACTAAATTATGCTTTAATAAATAATAAAAATACCATGGCAGTTGCTTGTAGAGGCTTTTGTTTCGTTGTATTTTGCAAATTAAAGTGTTAAAATCTTGAAATGAAAAAATCATATTGTTTTAGGCTCCCCATTGATTTCTTTTTAGTTAGCCAAACCAGCTAACTAACCAGCATTGTAGGTTTGGGCCGATGTCTCACCTCTGAGACGAGTGGCCCTTCAGCTGGGACTCCTGGGATACCAGGTAGGAGTCAAGGACAGATCAGAAAGCAAAAGTAATTGAGAGTGGCTGTAAATCAGGAAACATTTATTTATTTAGAGACAGAGTCTCGCTCGGTCGCCCCGGTCTAGAGTGCAGTGACGTCATCATAGGTCACTGCAACCTGAAACTGCTGGACTCAAGTGATCCTCCTGCCTCAGCCTCCTGAGTAGCTGGGGCTACAGGTGGGCACCACAACGCCTGGCTTATTTTTCAAGACTGGTCTCGAACTCCTGACCTCAAGCGATCCCCCCTGCTTCTGTCTCCCAGAGTGCTAGGATTACAGGCATGAGCCGCTGGGCCCGGCCTAGGAAACATCTATCTTTAAAGCTTGGTAGTAAGCCTTAAAAATATACATGTGGTAGGTGTTGTACATTTAACTTAAAAACGAGTGTTTTTACTGTCTTGAAGAAAAATAAATGGGTAGTGTTTTATGTAATAGATTCAAAAGAATCTCCAAATATAGCTGATAGAATCTTGAGTTCTACTGATTCACCTGTGGCCCTTTCAGACAGTTTGGTTTAACCACGTGCATGCAATGGCTATCATAGAAATGCACAAGTGTGACTTCACAGTGGAGATACAGTTTTATTTTAAATTTATTTTTAAATTGAAGTGTAATATACATAAAATAACATGTACAGATCTTAAAAGGCAGGGCATCTCTTCTTGAACTGGAAAGCCAGGGTACAGCATGTCCCTTGGAGAATCATGTCTATATGGTTGCTACCTTCTCCAGGCGCCAGCCCTGTCAATATTTACTGAGTCAAGGTACACTGGTGTTTCTCTCACACATGCATGTCCTCTCTGCTCTGCATTCTGTCAAACTGTATGTGGATACCAGCTAGTTGCAGACAAAAATTATTTCCACAGAAAGTGTAATTAAAAAAAAGTATCTAAAAATGTGGGCAAATAGGAGGTTTTTTTGTTCTAGTCATTCACATATTTAAAATATTTGGTTAAGTGTTAATGTTAGATTAGTTAATGTAAATGTTAATTTTAAACTATTAATAATAATGCATCCATTCTGGTTCATTAATGGTAATGAATGTGCCACACTAACAGAAGATGCTAATAACTGGGGGTCCCGTGGGGTGCAGGGGCAGACAGGGTGTGTGAGAACTCTGTGCGTTCTGCCCGATTTTTCTATAAATCTAAAACTGCTCTTAAAAATGAAGTCTATTAACTTTTAAAAGACTATATATATGTGTGTGTGTGTCAAGCATTGGTGAGACATCGAAATGGTTCGAACCCCTTGGAGAACAGTGTGGCAGTATCTTTTTAAGTTAAACATACATTTCCCCTACAGTTTAGCAACCCAAGAGAAATGAAAACATATGTCCACAAAGACTTATACAAAAACGGTCGGAGCAGCTTTATTTTAATAGTGAGAAACTGGAAACAACTAGAATTTCCACCAGCAGGAGAATGAATAGAACAAACAGTGGTGTGCACAGATGACGGATTATCTCTCAGACATAGAGAAGAACACTTGACTCTCACAAGCACGTGGGAAGAAGCCCGACACAAGAGAGCACTGTGGGACCCCCTTTACATGACACGTTAGAATCCGCAAAACAACCCGAGGTGATGGGAGTCAGAAGGTGGGTGCCCCTGGGTGAGGATTGGTTATGGGGCCTGGGAACTTTCTGGAGCGATGGTGGTCACACAGGTATATACAATTGTCAAAACTAATCACACAAAACACTTAAGATCTGTACATCTTATTTTATGTAAATTATACTTCAATTTACAATTAAATTTAAAAGAAAACTGTATCTCCACCGTGAAGTTACACGCATGCATTTCTATGAGAGCCGTCACACGCACATAGTTAAACCAAACTGTCCAGAAGGGCTGCAGGTGGAGCAGCAGGACCCTCGGGGTCCCTCCCCTCGTGACGTCCAAAGCGGCTATTCTGTTTTCTGTTTGGTTTCTGGCGGCGATCTCCGCATCTCTCAGTCGCCTCTGTGTGCCTCTCTCTCTTGTTTGTCAGTTGCTGACATTGCCCGTGGGTTTCCTGGAATAGGGAGAGAAGTTGCCTTCCCTTCCATGCCCAAATTTTGATCATTTGGCTCATTATTTGTATTTATGTCTGTAATGAAAATATTTCATGGAGAAACTATTCTAGGCGTTGCTGGGAAGTGAGGCAGACCACTGCTTTGAGAGCAGGGTGTGGAGGGTGGCTGAGGCAGGGCGGCTGGAGGGGAGGGGGCCAGGAGGGTCATCAGGAGGTGGTGCTGGGGGGCAGGTGGCAGGAAGGTGAGGCTGGGTGCAGGGAACGGGGAGGGATGCTGGGCAAGGCTTCCCTCCTGAACAGCCAGGACGGTGGGTTCAGAGACAGTGGACGTGGCTGGGGACCCTGCCCTGCTGTTGCCTGCTGGGCCATACCCCCAGTGTGTGCCCCAGGGTGGGAGGTGAGGGCCTGCAGCCGTGAGGGGCTCTACTGCCCTTTCTTCCCTCTGCTTTCTCTTACTAATTTCCATTTTTATCAAAGTGCTGCATCTGCAGTAGGGACTGCAAGCCTCCTGTCCTGGGAGATTTTCCTCCTGAACAACCCCCACCTGCCACTCTCTTTGTTCTCCCTCTGGGGCTCCTGCTGGAGTGGGATGCTGGACCGCCTCTGGGGATCACTTTCCTTTTTGCTTGAATTTCATCTCTCTCTGGCTTCTTTGGTGATTTCTGGACGAACTCCTTGGCTCTTTCTGATTTTTATTTCTGTCCATTGTGGGTTAATTTCTAAGAGTTCTTTCTGGCTCTCTGGTTCCTAGTCCTTCTGTCCCAGTTTCATAGGTGAAACATCTTCTTCCTCTGAGGACTGCATAAAGGCCTTTTTGTTTTAAGCCCCCACCAATCTGAACTGTTTCTTCTATGTCCTCTTTTTCGTTTGTTTCCTGCCTCTCATGTTAGAGGCTTCCTTCAAACCTCTGGCGGTTCTGAAATTTCTTTGGGTGTAGGTGGGACTAGTGGACCTCTAAGCCTCCCCAATCACTGCCCCAGGGGGTCCCCAAATGCCAGTGTGTAGAATGTGTGGGTCTTGATGTAGGAGGATACAGGTGCCTCATAGTGTTCTGGGAGCCATGCTGGAATGTTCTGCAGGCCTTGGGCTACCCCTGGTACAGAGTGTGGACCTTCTCAGGTTCACTCTTGTGTGCCTACACATGCGTGCACACACCCGTGAGCATACATGTGCACACTCACAATATAAACCAAATACACTAGGCATAAGAGGGAAGGCAATCTAAGGATAAAGTTTTATAAAGATAAATAGATTTTTTCATGTATTCTGCAGTTAAACCTTTGATCTTTTCCTGCTTCACACTAGATAGATCTTATACTGGAGCCATATTCTTAATAATAGATATTGACTGTTCTTTCAACATATTAAAAGTGAGCATTTGAATAATGCCACACTTTGCTTAAGCTTTAAAGTACAAATGAGATGCATAGTCATAAAGCAGCGGTATGTTTGAATATAATTTAAAGATTACATTAATTAAGGTCCCTTTCATCTGAGTTCCTTGCAGCTTTCATATTGTGTACATAAGTACACGGGGATGTCCAGTGACCCATCTGCTAGGACAGGTGGGTGTGACTTTACCACACACAACTCCCAGACCTTCAGATCGTGAGTCAACGTGCAGAGGTTGCTGAAAGCGTGAAACCGCTGATTTTTAAATAACTTATTTTACCCAGTGGCATATAAAACTTGGGCCTACTATTGTTTCGTAACTTTTATGTATTTTTCCCAAATATAGTATGTTTAATTATTTGCATGATCATTTCTATTTTTTTGTATCAGCAAAGTATTTTATTTTATTATTTTTAAATAAAAATGGCATATATTTAAATTGTATAACATGATGTTTTGATATACATATTCATAGTGAAATGCCTACTGCAGTCAAGCAAATTAACATGTCCACCTCCCCACAGTTACTTTGTGTGTGTGTGTGTGGTGACAGCACCTGAAATCTACTCTCTTGGCAAATTTCCAGTGTAGAGTACAGTGTTACCTGTAGTCCTCATGCTATACATTAGACCTCTAGACTCACTTATTCTATGCAACTACAACTTTGCACCCTTTTAAAATGACATATTGTGGCCAAGTGCAGTGGCTCACGCCTGTAATCCTAGCACTCTGAGAGGCCAAGGCAGGAGGATCGCCTCAAGCCAGAAGTTCAAGACCAGCCTGAGCAAGAGCAAGACCTTATCTCTACAAAAAAATAGAAAAATTAGCCAGGTGTGGTAGTGTGCACTTGTAGTCCTAGCCACTGGGGAGGCTGAGGCAGGAGGATCACTTGAGGCCAGGAGTTTGAGGCTGCAGTGAGCTGCGATGATGCCACTGCACTCCAGCCTGGGCAACAGAGAGAGACTGTGTCTCAAAAAACACCCAAAAATCAAAAAACCCCAAAAAACAGATAACAATAGCCTAACTTATAGCATGCATAGGTTATCAATTTCTATTGATTTTACTGATTATTCTGTGCTGCTATTTTTCTTTTAAATTAGAGTTCCTTAACTTCCATTCTCTCATGCCAAAAATCCCCATTCTCCATGACACAGGCAATGATAGAATTTGAATATCACATTTGCTTTATCCTTCAGCGCACACATGGCCGTCTCAGAATAACACCAACACACCACCACTAGCGTTATTATAGACAAGGGTTTAAAGTTTCTTCCTTCCTTCCTTCCTCTCCTTTTTGTAGTTCCTTTTGTTTTTAGTGTATTTTCCACTAGGAGTGATTTTCAAATTCCTACATTTTAAAGTCAACTGGGAGAGCTCCTCTCTGGTTGGTCAGGCCACCAAATGAATGCACATTTGCTTTATTTGTCTTATTTTATTTTTGGTATTTAGAGGTTGCTTTCTTAAAGTTAATTTTTTTTATAAGTATATAAAATAGTTGCATGGTCCAAAGTTGAATCTCTGAAACAAGACACATGCAAAGAGTTGCGTCTCATCCCACCCTCCCTCCCCTGCAGGTATCCCTTAAAATATACTAGGGATTGTTCTCTACTGTTTATTTTTACAATGTGAACAGATATAGAGGTATAGATGGATAAGTAGATGATAGATAATAGATGGTGGTAGACGGTGGGTAGATTGGACAGACAGATGAGAGACAATAGAGGATTGATTGATTGACGGCAGGTAGATGACAGTAGACAGACGGCATGTGGATGACGGATTATAGACGGGTGGATGGGTGAAAGCAAGCGGAAGAGAAAGGAAGGAAGGAAGGAAGGAAGGAAGCAGGAAGAGAGAGAAGAAAGTAGGAAGGAAAGGCAGTAGATAGACGATGGACTCCTATTCCCTGCCAGTTCTGGATAAACGGCCACACAGTGTGCGCTTGCTTCCGCCTTGCTCTGCTCACAGCGGTCTCAGCATCACTGCAGAGCGGTGTGTGGACGGTGCCCCTCCCATTTTTCACGCGCGTAGTGCTCCTCCACGCGCACGGCCGATAGTAATTCCACCAGCGCCCATCGATGGGCATCTGGGTTGCTTCATATCTTTTGCTTTTACAAATTATATAATATTTTAACAGAAACGGGTTTTATTATGTCAATGCCTGTACCTTGCTCTTTTGATTGAGTATAATTTGATTTTATTATATTTGTCCATATGTTCTCATTCTTTGTAATGATCAGATACTCAATTGAAATGACATTTGGTTGGTTCTTCCTGTGTTTTTCTTTCCCTGCATTTAAAAAAGGCAGCCGTTTGTAGGCGTCCTTGTCTTGGAGACCTTTGCAGGAGCATCAGGAGCACAGCAGAAGGTGTGGAGATTCTCCAAACCTAAGCTTGCTGAAGCAAAGCTGTTGGGAGCAGATCATACCCCTAGAGAAGTACACGTGTGCAGGGTTGTTCTACGGCAGGGGAAACCACCACCATGTGTATGGGTGGGGGTGGGTAAATCAAATGGTGTGTGCTTTATATGAGGATGTTACATCGCAGTTAAAGGGAAATATCTCAGAGCTACACGATATCTTCATGGATAATTTTCAAAAGCAAAATTTAGTTAAAAGTGAAAACCAAAACACTAGAGACAAATGAAACACAATATTAATGGTTGTTAGTTGTGGATGACAGGAACGTGTTTTTTCATATTATAAAACAATCACAGAACAATCAGAAGATTAAGGACAGCTGGCTTTAAAAATTTTTTTTCAAATTTCCATGGAAAAAACAAAGATGTAAAGTTGATTAGAAAGAAGAGCATGAATATGGACTAAGGATAAGCTGACACATGCACGGATTGTGTTTCTGAAGCAAATCACAGAGTAAATGGGACATGAATTTTTCAGGAATGTTTTGCAACTCATCATTCCTGAGTTGCTGAAAGCTGGCCGTGGCTGCTGCACACACTGCCTGTTTCCTAAGGCTGGGTCCCTGGGACCGACCACGGTCATCCGTGCCCACAGCAGTGCCTGCCTGGCGCAAAGTAGGCGCCTCGTGAGTGTTTGTTGAGGGAATGAATGACTGCTTGCTTGGGCACTGGGACGTCCTGACTCCTGCACAGCTGTGGCTGCAGTTCCCAGCACGGCCCACAGATGGCAGGTGGCACTTCATGGCAAGGCTCCCTGGAGAATTTGGCACAGCTGTCGGGGCGGGGGAGGTGTGAGAAGGGGAACCCCAGGAGAGTTATTTTCCGGATAGAGAAGAGTCTGGCTGGGACGTCTTGTCTGATGTGGTGAGAGGAGAGACCCCGCTGGCAGCCAGGGGCAAGCGGGGCTTAGCTGGGCTGGGCGTGACTCGTGACTCGTGACTCGCATGGTGGGGGGCGGCCGGCCAGGCCTGGGGGGCCAGCGTGGCCCTGGGGGCAGCGCCCTGGGGAGGGGGCAGGGAAGCTGAACCTGGGACCCTGGGCACAGGGGAGGCCAGCTCCAAGCTCAGACGCCTGTTCTGAGGTCATTGTAGAGCAGCCCCCCAGGAAGAGAGCATCTGATTTCTCCGTGCTCTGCTTCCTTGCGCTGGAGGACCTGTCCTGACAGGCAGGGTCTCATCTCTTGACTCTTCATTGTACTGACCTTGAACGGCAGCATCAGGCTTCATTGCTGTGGCTTGAAAATGGTTTTTTTTAAAAATGAAATAAAATTACAAAACACAACAGAGTCTGAAAAAATGTGAGTCTACCAGTTTGCCAATAAAAAGATTGGCCTGGTTCTAGAAAACAGGGTTAAAATGAAACAGAAACCTTTAAGACCACGTATGCTCAGGGTTCTCCAGAGAAACAGGACCAGTAGGATGTGTGTGTGCATGTGCGTTTGCATGTGTGTGTCTATGTATAAAAACTGGCTCACATCATTAGGGAGGCCGACAGTCCCCGCAATCTGCAGGCTGACTCGGCAAGCTCAAGCCCCAGGAGACCTGATGTGTGGTTCCGTCTGAGTCCCAAAGCCTGAGATCCAGGAGAGCCGATGGTGTAGTTGCAGTTGGGTGTAGTCCCAGTTCAAAGGCAGGAGGGATTCTCTCTTGCTTGGCAGGGGTGGGGGTGGGGGGTGTCAGCCCTTTTGTTCTTTTCAGGCCTTCACCTGATTGGGTGAGGCCCACCCACACTGGGGCGGGCCATCTGCTTTACCCGGTCAATTGATTTAAATGTTAACCCCATCCAAAAACATCCCCACAGAAACACCCAGAATAATGTTTGATCAAATGGCCTGTGGCCCAGTCAAGCTGACACAAAATTAACCACCACAGACGCCAGTGTGAGCTTAGAGACCAGCCAAAGTCAATAGGCCAGTAGGCCTGGCGTGAACACAGAAATCCAATGTCTCTTGCTTTTGGACAAGATAAAGATCCCCGTAGCTGTGACAAGGATACTGATCTAGGTGGGTGTATTAATTTCTCGTGGCTTCCATAACAAAGGACCACAAACTAGGGGCTTAAATCATCAGAAGTTTATTCTCTCACAGTTCTGGAGGCCAGAAGTCCAAAGCCAAGGTGTCAACAGGGCCATATGCTCCCTGACAGCTCCAGGGGAGGGTTCTTCCTGCCTCTTCCAGCCTCTGGTGTCTCCTGTCAGTCCTTGGTATCCCTCGGCTTGTAGACGCCTCACTCTGGTGGCGTGGCATCTTCTCCCTGCCTCTTCACATCCTCTTCCCTCAATGTGTGTCTGTGTCTGTGTCCAGATTTCCCTTTGCATAAGGACACCAGTCATCTTGGATTAGGGCCCGCTGTAATGACTCATCTTAACTTGTTCATCTTCAAAGACCCTATTTCCAAATAAGGTCACATTCTGAAGTACTGGGGGTTAGGATTTTAATATTTTTTTTTAGGGAACACAAGTCAACCCACGACAGTGGGTCGCACCAAGTCCTGTGGGCAATGCAGCCGCTGAGTTCCTCCCAGCCACTCCTGGGGACCCAGAGCGTAGGGCTTTTTGGCTATCCACTTGATACTGCCATTTTCCTTTCCCCGACCTCTGACCCCTGCAGAACTGTCTGCTAGTTGTGCTGTCAAGACCCTCAAAACAGCTGTGAAGACCCCACAGGCAACTCACGACTCAAGAGGACCCCTGCCCAAATGTGGTGCCTGGAGGAGTTAGTGAAATGTTCTGTCTTTGCACCCCACTAGAGCTGCTCTCTCTCCCTGCGGCCCAGGAAGGAGCCCGTGGGTTGGGCTGCACCCAGCACTGCCCACTGGCTGGGTTCTGCCCCCTGGCCCCTCGGGCCCCAACCAGGGTAGGTTTGGGCCCCAAAGCGCAGGCCCTGCTCATGGGCTCTTTCCTGAAGCCTGCCTCGTTCATCAGCTGGGGCTCCAGGGGCCTGCCAGAAGCCCCTCCTGGCCAAGCTCTCCGAGAGAGAGGGTGGACCAGCTATTCCCAGTGGGCACTGTCCCTGTTCAGGCCTTCCCCACACGCCTAATACAGATAAACTAGGGCTGTGGGGCACTCTCTGGCTCCCTGGACCACTCCGTGGTTGGGCTCTGCTGACCTCTCTTGGAAGTCAGCTCTGCTTTTGGCCAACCTCCCGGAAGGGCGGCAGGCTGTGTTTCTGAAGCCTGCTCTGGGCCTTGCCCCCAGATTCAGATAAGGTGGGTCCAGCCTCTGCCTTGCCACTAAGACACCATTAATGACACAAGATCAGATCCCGATCTTGATTATCCAGAGCAGACAACTTTATCTGGCTTCAGCCACAAGTGCAAACAAAGCCCATGCACACCTTGGAAGTAAAATGGGCTTTAAGAAGCACACACGGGTGTGAGGGTTAAAGATCCCCTTCTTGCCCCACCTGCCAGGACTATTTTCAAGCACTCAGGCGTTCATTCGCTGCCCTTCTCCTAAACTAGAATTCCTTCTACATAAACCCGTGTGCAATATGCTTTGTCACCATAAAATACACTGGAATGAAGTCTATAAAGTATTAGAGAGAGATTTCCAGTGTTCCACTCTTCCCATCGAAGCCCACGACGTTTTCAAAGGCAGCACCTGGAGTTGGTCTTATGCCTGTTTCTTCTGTCTTCAGAGCAACAGCACCAGGTGCCGCCTGCTGTGTCGTGGCTGAGAAATTCTAGACTCCTTTCATTCCTGGCTCTGAGTGTCTTGTGATGCAAACCACCAGCATGTGCCAAACTTCTGTCTGCCTCTGAGATTGGGTGTTAGTAAGTGCAAAGTAATTCTCCAGGGTGTGTAATATTCCTTCCAGAAGTGGGTGTCTGCGGAAGAAATTGGCCTGATATTTTTTATTTGGAAGGAAAGGGTGATTACAAACAAAAAGAGGCAGGAAGAAGAAATAATGGGTGGACGTTCTAGGGATGTATTTAAGTATTAACTTTACAATTAATTCAACTGCGAATAAACTTATGATCACAGTTCCCGGACTCAGTGCTGTGGTGCCCTGGGGCAGCACGGAGAATTCACACCACAGCAGGATATTTTAAATTTTGGAGTAAACCAGCAAAGCCCATCAGAAGTCATGTGAACTGCTAGCTCTAGGTAACTTACACTTCCAACATTAGATTGCACCACTTTCCTTTTGATAATGCTGTATCTTTGCAAAGTTGGGTTTTGGAGGTTGCTGTGATAAAAAGCAGTAAGTGAAAATTGGTGTAGGAAAGGAAATAAGAGTGACAAGGTCCAATCTGATTCCCAGGTTTGAGAAGTTGTACAGTGCCCAACAGGTGCAACCATCCATTAGTATGTAACTGTGGTTATGAATGAAATAAAAATTATATTGTCTTTTAATTTACACATATCTTTTTTTAAAGCTACTAAGTTGTTGGGACGTAAATGTTTTTTTTAAAAAAATTAAGGTGAAATTGACATAACATAAACCATTTTACAACGTACAATCCATTTTAGTGCACTCACAATGATATGCAGCCATCACCACTATCTCTGCAGGTCTCTAACCATCCCTACTAATTCCAAAACTTTGTCATCAGCCCAAAAGGAAACTCACACCCATAAAACAGTCACTCTCCTTTCCCCGTTTCCCAGGCAACCACCAATCTACTTTCCCTCTCTGTGGATTTGCCTGTTCTGCGTATCTCACACACATGGCTCATACGATCTGTGGCCTTACGTGTCTCACTTTCTCCACTTAGCAAATGTTTTTAAGGTTCATCTGTGTTATAGCATGTGTCAGAACTGCACTTCCTCAGTGATCAAATAATCTTCCATTGCTCACATTTCGTTTATCCGCTCATCCGTTGGTGGACATTTGGGTTGTTTACACCTTTTGCTATTGTGAATAGAGCTATGAACATTATTGTACACGTTTTTGTGTGAATATCTGTTTTCAGTTCTTTCGGGTGTATACCTAAGAGTGGAATTGCTGGATCCTACAGTAATTCTATTTTAACGTTTTGAGGAACTGCCAGACTGTTTTCCCATAAATATATATTTTTAGAAATTGTTGGGTCCTAACTACTTAATAAATAAAACCATTGGGCATTTCTTCTGGCCTAGGGATGGCATAAAAAGATTACTGAGATACTAAATATGTCACGTGCACATTTAGAGAAAGTTTGGGAACCCCTGATTTTTGGAGCACTTGCTGTACCTCCCAGGCACCATGGGGGCGCTCTGGAGACAATCTGAGCACGGCTCACCTTGACCAAAATATGTACCAGTGGTTTAGGGTGGGTGTCAGCAGAGTTAACAAACCGCCTCAGGAGTGGCTCCCAGGAGGGTGGCATCTAGCGGGAAAGGATCAGTGCTCACAGGGTCACCAGAGACAGTGTCTGGGAGCAGGTGACATGGAACAGGAAGGGGTGAGGGCAGAGGGCAGAGCATCCCAGGAAGAGGGGGATGCAGGTGCAGGGGGGCTGAGGAAGGAAGGCGCTTCGGTTGAGGAACACAAAGGTCGGGTGGCTTCAGCAGAGAGAGTCAGGGTAGCAGGGTCAGCCTGGGGAGGTGGGTGGGGCGGGTCGAAGCCCTCTGTTGGGGGGGTGCCGCATGGACACTACAGTGGAGGAGCCCGGTGTTTATCAAGCAACCCCCCAGTAAACATAGTGACGCCCAGCCTTATGCTCTGCACCTCTAACAGAGGAAACTGAGTCTGGGGCCCAGGGAGGACACCCGAGATGGGCTGAGTGGAGCAGAGCAGGCATCAGTGAGTGATGTGGGGAAGAGAGAACTTTCCAGACAACAGGATAGCTTGTGCAAAGCTCTTGTGGAGCCCGGTCAGAGGACCTAGGAGGCCCCCTGCGGGTCAGGGAGGTGGGGCCTGAGCAGCAGGGACTGAAGGCAGAAGCCAGAAGCCAGGGAGCCCAGGCCCAGCTCCCTCCTAAATACAGCAAGTCACCAGTTGGTCACAGCAGTTGGTGAGATGTGTGCTTTCCCAGTACTCTGCTGCGGGAAAGGGAAGAAGTGTTGGAGAGGCACCACGTGCCACCCTCATGACCAGGCAGGAGTGGTGGGACCCAGGCCCAGGGGCTGATTCCAGAGAAACTCAGGAGGGAAGAGCTGTGCGCTCTTGGTGACAGACCTGTGCTGGCATTTACGGGCCCTGGGAAGGGTACAAAGTGGGTCCTAGATGTCACATGTCTAAATTGTTGCAAGTTCTCAATCAAGCTCACAAGGGGTTAAATATGTCCTGTACTCTGACAAATACACTCTCCCAACTAGATTAAAACTGAGAATTCTCAACTCCTGGCCCTCCACTGGCCCAGGTCCCCGCAAACAGCTTTCTCTCGGGCACACTTGGGGGCTAAGGGTGCTCACACCAGCAGTGCAGGCACCCTCAGGAGCCGTGGACCCGTGCCAGGGCTGGAGGTGAGCTGGGGGACATTCTGGGATCCCCAGAGCTGGATCTAGGAGGGTCAGTGTCACCTGGCCCCACTGACTTCTGCTGCTGGGCAGATGGGCGGGTGCAATAAGGGCCAGATGGGAGCCCTTTACAATTTTGGGTCAGGGCAGGTTCACCTCTTGTCAGGGTCAGGGTCAGGGTGGTGCTGTGTGCTGGGCTGGATTGAACATGCAGTGGAGGCTTCAGAATGGAAGGCGGCTCATTCACAGAGACAGGGGACTCTGGAAAGAACCAGTTTGGGTGAAAATCATAGGCTTGGCGCAGAAGTGTCCAGTTGCCTTAGGGACATCCTAATGCGGACACCATGTTGAGTTTTGCGGTTTGATGCTCAGAGGAGAGGTCTGGCCTGGAAATAGGGGTCTCTGTAGAACAGATGGCAGCTGAGGCTGTGAACCTGGACTAGACACTGGGGAAAAAGGACCCAGGGAGGGTCCGGACTGGGGCTTTAAGGAGCCCCAACGTTTATAGAGTGGAGGCTGAGGATGCAAAGGAGAAGGACAATGCAGCATTATTACAACTACAATTACAATACAAGGCCACCTTCTTGTCCTGCTCCGCTCCAGACCCAAGCCCTTAGGGGGCAGAAGGTCCCCTCCCTGGGGCATGGGATGAATGAGCAGCCCTACTGGAAGACCCTGGACCCTCTGGGTCAAAGGAGGAGGTGTCTCAGATAAGGGGAGTTTGTGTAAATAGAAAATATTTGCTTGAGAAAGAGCTAGGAGTTGGGAGTCAGTGTGGGGGGCTTCCCTTCACCCCTCCGCCAAGGTGGTCTGGAATTCCTTAAGGGGGGGCCGTGCTCTCCTGGCCCTCCCAAGTCACTTTTTCAGAATGTATGAAGGTAGAATCCCTTCAGTGAACAAGTTATATTCTTTTAGAAAGTAACAAAACACGCAGGGAATTCTCTAAACCAGCCTTGCAAGTTGTGGCAGGAGTCTCTGTTGTAGGGGAGGGAGGAGTCTTCGGGACGGGAGGGAGGCTGGACGCAGCGGAGCCTCAGGAGGACCCTGGAGGTGCAGGCTTCATTCTGGGGCCCAGGAAGCGAGGTCAGCCCCATGTCAGCTCCACAATCCAAGATCCAACTGAGCCATTTGCTCACAAGGGCTGTGAATTGCTCTCAGGACCCTGGAAAAGGACAAAGATGAAAATGACTCAGAGTTTAAAACCTCTATTTATCCCTCACCTGGCAAACGCCAAACACATATTATCATCTCTTTGAATTCCCACAGACATCCTGAAGCAGGTACCACTGCACCCCCCCATTTCAGGGATGGGCAAACTCACCCACGGTCACATCCTGGGACCCCACCCCAGGTGGGATGGCTGCAAGCCCAGAGTCTTCCACACAGGTCTTCCCTTGGCCTGAAAGGTTTGTCTGTTCCCTACAGAAGGATGTCAGAGTCAGCTTCCCAGCCCTTCCCTGCCTGCTAGGTGGGGGTGTGTGCTAAATGGCCCCCCATGGAGAAGGGCACAGCCGGAGGACCTAGAGCTGGAGGGGTCACTGTGTAGATTTGCTGTCAGGGGGTCCAGTGCAGGAGGAAACTGGACCCTGGAGTTCTCAGGAAAAGGGGCCTCCCCTGCTCCCCTGCACTCTCTGGCCTGTCAGCGTCTCTTCTCTGAGCTTCACGCCCTCGCCCTGCCCTGGGGCCTCAACCCCTAAACTGCATGTTGTGCCCCCTACTGTGTGTCTGTGGCTGCCTTGCACTTTATGCCCTTGATCTGTGCTGAGTGATTTCTTCCGGGCCACACTGAGCTCCTCACCCACGTAGGCACTTTACGGGGTGAATTAATGTCGTCCTATTAATCCTCACAACATCCACCTCCCAAGTCTGAGATGCAAAACTTGCCCTCTTATTCACTTCATATTTTTCTTTAAATTGGTCCACTTTTCTTTTGACCTAAAATGTATTTAAAGTGAAACTTTAAATTCCTTTTAAACTTGGAAATGCCAACCATACCTGCCAGTGACCAATGACCATGAACATAAACGGCTAGTGCTCTCCTGTAATCCCAGAGGGTCTGGACCCTGCCTTCACAATTCCTGCCAGGGCGTTTGTTTCCCTTTCACGGATTAGGGCACTGCTTCTCCCAGAGGGTTAAGAGCAGCGGAGGAGCCCGGGACTCCAGCCAGGTTCCTGCAGCTTTGATCTTTGCACCAGTCCCCTGACAGCTGGCGGGGGGCTGGCTACTTTGGCCTCCCTGGGCTCTGGTTCCGGGGAGCAGGAGCCCCGTGTTGAGCCTGCAGCAGACACTCCATAAATATTTGCTGAGTGAAGCACACAGATGATTAAATAAATGAAATTGGAGCGTTTTATTACTGCAGTGGTGTGGGCTGTTAGTCACCCACAGCGGCCGGGCTGCGTGCAGGTGAGGCTGGAGATACCTGAGGGAGGACGGTGCCTGGCTCGGGCTGAACCCCGGAAATGGCACATGATTCATTTTCTAGTCAATTCATTTTTTCCCCCACCAAAATAATGACTATGTATACTTTCACGTTACTTTTAGGTATTCAAAACCCCAATTATTTTTAAAATGTGAGTTTAAATGTTAGTTACATTTGCCACAAACAAGCTTAAAACAACCATTTGCCACTCCAGCCTCAAAGAGACCAATTTTAACTTCAAGGGCATGTGGGGAGGGGGAAGGATGTGGCTGCCTGGTCTGCACAGGAGTACCCCGCGGCAGCAAGCACCGGCATGTAGGGACCTAGGAGCCTGCCCCAGAGAGGAGCCGGGCTAGGGGTGGGGAGGGGGTGTGTGTGCCTCCTTTACGGGCTGCAAAGATTATCACGCGCCCCTGGAAGGGAGGCCTGCATAATCGAGGGCTGAGGCTTCCAATACAGCCGACTAGGAGCAACCTCTCTTTTCTGGTGACTAACACAAAAACACTGTTACTGTTGTTAAAATGCTCTCTCCTCTGTCTCCCCGTCCCACCCCCATTATTCATCTCATTTGACCCACAATAAGCCTTCACTCACTATCCAGTTGTCAGGAATGAGTGTTTTTGAGGTGTGGGAATGTGTGATACCCTTTGACCTCTGCCCCAGATGTCTTCCCAAGGCTGGGAATTCCCCCCCCCCAGGTGGAAAAACTCATCTTTCCTTTTCAAACCATCTGTTCTACCTGCAAAAAGACGATGTTCTCTAGGAAAGGACAGGGGAACACCTGCTGTATTTGAAATGGACTTTAGATTTGCTGTTGGAGTAATTAAAATTTTAAAAAATTACTTCGTAAGAGAACACTGGTGTAAAAAAGCAAGGCATGAATCTGCAGGGATTTAATGCTCAGTGAAAAAAATCAATTTCAAAAGATGAGGTACGGTATGGTTCCTACAGCTAAACATCTTTGAAACAAAACAATTTTAGACATAGAGGAAAGATTAGTGATGCCAGGGCTTGGGGGTGCAGTTACAAAAGGGCACTGGAGGGGTTTGGTGGTGGAAGACGCAGGAAAGTGCACAGGTGATAACATCGTGTAGAACCTAATACTCACGTGCAAACGGGAACAAAATCGGGGAAATCTGAATGAGACCGGTGATTGTATCAAAGTCAATATCCATGTTGTGCTGTTATACGTTTTTTTTGGTAAAATTTTGCAAAGTGATAGCACTGGAGAAAACTGGGCAAAGTGAATTATTTCCTACAACTGCATGTGACTCTACAGTTATTTTTTTAAAAACAAAGAAAAGGAGGCCAGCTGATGCGCGCGTCCAGGCCCTTCTCACGCCGCGCGCACCCAGGGGGGAGCGCGGTGCCCCGCCGCGTCCGTGGGTCTGTCTGTCGCCGGGCTCTGACCAGGCGCCGGGGGGCGGGGCCGGCGGGGCGGAAGTGACGGCGCGCGGGGCGGGGCGGCGCGCACCTGGGCACCTGGGCTGCCGCGGCGGCGCCGGGCGGCGGCTGGAGGTGCGCGATGGAGGGCGACGGCGGGAGCCCGTGGGCCCTGGGGCTGCTGCGCACCTTCGACGCGGGCGAGTTCGCGGGCTGGGAGAAGGTCGGCTCGGGCGGCTTCGGGCAGGTGTACAAGGTGCGCCACGTCCACTGGAAGACGTGGCTCGCCATCAAGTGCTCTCCGAGCCTGCACGTCGACGACAGGTCAGCGGCCCGGGCGGGGGCGCAGGGGCGGGCGCCGGGGCCCGGCCAGGGCAGGAGTCGGATTCCGGGGTTCTCCTCTCCACCGGAGCCCCCTCCGGAGCCGCTTCGGGGGGAATCTAAACGCCGGGCGAGGCCGCGAGCCCCCGGCAGAGTCCGCCGTGCTTGGCGGGCCAGAGGGACGCGGGGCGCTTTGGGGAGCTCCGGGTCTAGCGCGCGCGTCGGGGCCGGGCGTGCGGCTCCGTGGGGGCTTCGGGACGTTGTCGGCTGCCCCGTCGGGCTACCTGACACCCCCGCGTGGCCCGGATTTCCAGGGTCGCGAGCTCGCCCTGCTCCTTGGACCAGCGCCGCTCGGAGGCGCGCCCGGCCCGGCCCGCCCCGGACCCCCCTGGGCGCTGCGGTCTGCACCCGGCTTAGAAAAATTGCGGTGCGGGCATCTGGGCTTTGTGAATGGAGTTCCACTCCGTCCTCCTCACTCAGTAATTTACGCTGGAGCACAAATTGGTGTAAGACGGTAATTATTTCGGTCGGAAGCACGGGCTTGGCTCGGGCGAGGCTTTCTCAGCGCCCCGGCGCTTGCGCGTTGGTGCTGCAGGGCCGGGGCCAGGCCCAGGGGTAGGCTGGGGGCCCGCGGTCCGGTTTGCCTCGCGCTTCCTTGCCGCGGTCTGGTTTAGCTGACTTCAGTTCGAAACCGAACCTCTGGGGAAGGGTCTTACGCCGACCCGCTCTGTGGCTCTGCCACAGGATCCCCCTGCACCCGTTTCCCCGTGCAAAAGCCGGGTCGGAACCTGCCAGTCCCTCCCCAGCAGGAGTGCTCGAGCTAGGGAAGACGATCGGGAAGGACGCAGAGCCGCCCCGGTTAAGTTCGGTGGGTCGATTGTGGTCTGTGCATGATTTTGGGGGTAGGGAGAAGATTCTTGAAAAGTAGCTTTTTTTTTTTCGGATTTCATCATTTATGGTTGAATTTTAATAGTTTGTACCTCCAATTTAGCACATTTTAGTTACTTATCCTTTAATGAAGCTTGCATACTACATGGAAGTTCCATTGTACTTTACCTGGCAGTTCCCTTATGCGGTCAGCCCTGAACACGCTCTCACACTCTCCCTCTCTCTCCCTCAGAAGGCAGTTCCTTTAATACCTTTTAGCGCTTGCTGCCTGAGGGATCTGGTTGCAGATGCTGGCCTGACTGAGCAATTGGGCCTCTGAGCCCCAGCTTCTGCAAGGAATGGTTGTGCTGTTTGTGACCAGGTGGCGTTGCGTGCTGCCGCGCCATGCCCAGTAACTGTTGTGCCTCTGACGCTAAGAGGCCCCAGCCCACTCCTTTACGTTTTCACCCTTGGCTAGGAGACTACATATACTGTTGGTGGCTTTTTGCTGTAACTCTCAAACCCAGGGTTTCTTGGAAACTTCAGTAGAGTCGTGACTGGTATCAACACTACCACTAGTTCAAAGGTGAGATGTTTGCTGAGGCTGTGCCCCAGATCCTGGGAATGTCTCGGGCCGGGAGGGGCGCTGTGGTTTTTTTGATGAAATCCAAACCACTTTGAATACCAGCCAGTGATTAGATTCTGAAAGTTAAGACCCTCTCAATGGGAACATTTTTATGGTCTTGGGGACGTTTGTCTGATGCACTCTTCTAGTCCAAGTGAGTTTTATTCATCAGTGAAGATTTTAACACCAATTTCTTGTACTGGAAGAGCAAAGTAAACAAGCACTTCCCCAGGCTGACTCATCAGCTGCATCCTTAGAATCTGTTATTTCCAGCGGCGACCGACTGGTCCCTTGTTCCTTGGGTGGCCTAGTTGGAGGTAGGGTTTCTCCACTTGAGGCGGGTCACTTAGGATATTGCATAGCCTGGTTGCACAGTGTTTTGTCCTTTAACTGGAAGCCTTTCCTGCCCTGCCCGAAGCGGGCAGGTGGTGGCATGTTGGGCTAGGTGGAGGTCAGCATGCTAGCAGGAAGCATTCACCTCCTGCACTTTGCTGGGCCTGGTAGAGCAGGCTGGAGTTGTGCGTTTGCAGCAGTGGTTGATTTCTCTGATTGAAAAGATGGTCAAACCCCTGCTCTTTGTATAGAAGTTGACTCCTTTAGCTTAATTATTGACTGTATTCAGCTTGAGGTTCTTATTAGGAATTTGTGTGGATCCTGCCATGGTCCAGGAGGAGCTGGTTGCATTGCAGTCTTGCAGGATTGCACCTAAGCCTTGAAATAGTTGTGCTACTCATGCTGCCAAGTTTTTCAGTGTTCTTTTGATGAGTTGCCTCCCACCCCAGCCTCCCCACCCCCCGTATTTGCAAGGTGTTCCCTGGATTAGGGAATAGGATTTTCCTGGGGTCTCTGTGTGCAGCCCCCGGCCCTGTATCCCTTCTGGCTAAGTCTTGTCTCACCTATTTGAAGGATGGCACCTCTCACCCCTGCCACATGGGTCTGGGTCTTTTTCCAGGGTGATTGGAGTCATTTATGGCCCTCTCCACTTGTCGCATAGGGCCCCACCACAGGTACAGGTGTGGGCCAAGCTGATTTTCATTGGCCAGGGCAGCTTGCCCCTCAAGGTGGGCTGGGGTCTCCCAGCTCCCTGTGGCTGCCCTGGCCCCAGCTTTTATCACCCCCTGGCTGCAGCTGGCCCTGATCCCTAGCACCTGCAGGGGCTCCCCTGAGTAACTGGCTGCCCCAGCCAAGTGAGCAATGCATATCTGTGCCTGAAAGGATACCCATCCTGGCCCCCTGGGGGCAGGAAGTGCCTGCCAAGGGGGCCCACTCGGGTAGTTCACGAGTGACCCCCATTGATCTGAGTTCCCCCTCTGTAGGGGGCTTAGGGCCTAGGGTGGAGTGTAGGAGTAGGTGCTGCTACCAGTTTGGAGAGAATAAAGTAACCCCAAAGGCCTGTTCCTCCCCTGTTAGTCCCCAGCTAAGAGGAGGCTCAGGGTAGCAAAGCGCCTGGCCTGGGAGCAGCTCATGCTTTCAGCACCGGCTAGTCGGGGCGAGCCTGAGCAAACCCCGGGTTTGTAACTACAGAGCTGACAATCGGACAAGCCCGTTTCTTGTCAGTTTTAAAAATAGCAGTGTGGGAACCCCTCCGAGGCTCCCTGGGAACGTAATTGGATTGATGTGCAGCAGGCCTAGCAGAGGCATCAGCTAACAAATGATGAAACCATTTTTCCGGCTGCATCTTCCCAAAGGCTTCCAGGTTTCTCCTGCGGAGCTGTGCTCCCGGAGCAGGTCTCACCCCGCTCCGTCCTTTTTCCCCTCCCGTGGTTTTTGCTTGTCTGCCTCACAAGACCGTGTCCGGCGTTCCTCCCCCTCTCCAAGGCGCAGTCTTGCAGAGAGGGAAACCGCAGCCTGCCGTGGAATTTCTCAGTCGGGAGGAGAACCCTGTGACTTCTCTAGAAAGTTTCTTTTAGAAATGATCGGTGTGATGGTGTTTTCGATACTTCTCCCTGCCCCAGTGCCCTCCCTGGGAGGGGGAAATACACTTTGGTTAGTCCTAAACGAGAAGGAAGTCAAATCGATGTAAACCACGACTGAGGTCATGTATCTTTAAAAGATTGAGCCCAGATGGTCCCATTAATGCCCAGAGATCTTCCGTCTGGAACGCAAAGGGGGTTGCGAGGCTGGGGTGGGAAACGGACTTGGCATAGGACGGCCCCACCGAGCTGTGCCTGAGCAGAGCTGCGCCTGCGGCTCGCCACGGGTTTTACGTGGTGTTTTAATTAAGACCGATGTCAGGGGGTTCTGGTGGCCCAGAAATGTCCTCTTTGCTATTAACAGTAAGAAATGCGACTTGGTGTCTGCGAACATGACCAGCAGTGTTCCTGTGCTCCCGGGCTGGTGTCAGAGTCTTTCCGGGCATTACCATGATAAATCTACAGTTCCGTTTGTGTGGTCATCGCCATAAACCAGAAACACTGCTTAAAGGAAAAAATGTATTTAAAAAAATAATTGCTGCTGACAAGAAGCAGTTGGTGAGTTCCTTGTGTGCTCCCAGCACTGTCAGTCTCCCTTGTGGGAAGGGCCTCCCTGCGGCTCCCGGGAAGCCCCTTTCAGGCCTATTGAATTGCACATGCTGCCTGGGGACACCCCAGGGTGTGCGTCCCATCCTGGGAGCCACTGAAGAAAGCCTGAAAGGACAGGGCCGTTTGAGATCTGGCTCAGTGGGTACTGGGTCATAAAGGGTGGGAAAGGTTTCTGTGTGGGTGCTGGCCTTTCTGACGAAATCCAGGCCTGCGTGTGAGGGAGCCCCCGCCTCCCCCATTCCTGCGCTGTGACCTCCCGCCGGACAGTCCTGGGGACCCCCTCCCTTGACCGGAGTCGTGTTTGCCCCAAGGCATTTCTGTTTGTGCAGTTCTGGAGGAGATTTGTCCCCGGAAACAATGGCTTATTTTCCAGGACAGCTGATTTTCCTTGGGGACTTGTCCCGAAAGGTGTAGCCTTGTACTGGGCTTTGCTCAGGCAGTTGTGCCTAGCGGGGCAGACTGCCTTAGGAGATTCGAGCTGGGATCAGCTTTTAGGAGCAAACCTGCATCAGGGGCTCTTTTTTTGTTTGTTTCTTTTTAAATGAGTTAAATGGGGTCTCTGTTCTGTGGAAAGGGCCCGGGGCAGGGAAAGAGTGGAGAACTTGCTGAACTTGGTGCACTGGGGAGGCAGGTGTGATCTGCTGCCAGCCGTGGCTGTTAAAAGTCACTAATGAGCGAGCTCTGCAATCAGAAGTCACCTGGGTTTTATGTATTAAGCCCTTTGGGCAAATGGAAGAAAACACTTTGTTTGCAGAGTGGCTCAGAGTTTCCACTTAATAAGATATTCAGCTTTTCTTTAATTGACTTTGTTCTCAAAATACATGTTTGTTAGTCAGGTTTGGCTTACAGGGGTCACTCTCAGAATGTCTGCTTAACATGGAAAAGTGACCCTTGTTTATGGCTGGCCTGTAAACACCTCCATTGTCAGCTCCTCAAAACTTTCCAACGAGGAGACCGCGGTTTTAAGTTTGAAGTGGGTCTCTCTAAGTCCTGCAGGAGGACTTCCTGCCAGTGCCACCTGGGCACAGTGCCCCGAGAAGGGACACCCACACTGGCAGGGGAGGGGTGGCAAGCTGGCCACATTTTTTAAAGAAAAGCAATAGGAAACAGACAAACCATAACTCTGATTCTTAGGAAGATATAAAACAGAAGCAGCTGCTGGTACTAAGTCCCAATTGCAATAGCTTGGGAGTTGGTGGCTTGCCAGAGGTGCTGGCTGCACTAGCACTGGCTTAAATGACAAACAAGGGAAGGGATGGGGGCTGCCATTTTTCTTTCTCCTCCTTTGGTGACCAGTTTCATTTTAGGTGGTGTGTGAGGTTGGCATCCGGCCCTCTACTTCCTTTTTTCAGATGCCTGTTGGGACTGGGATCAGGGTTGAGAGTCCCGCTGCCTGGTCTGGACTGTCACCCAGCCGGGGCTGTCCTGGGCCAGGGCCCGGGAACCTGTCGCTGTGGAGTCCCCACTGGAAGGGGCAGCTCTTCAGCCCAGCCCAGGGACCCCCCCAGTCTGGCACTGCACACTTGACATCTTGTTTTCCATTAATTGGTCGCTTAACAGAGTGCTAAGAAAACAAGCCATGCTAAGCTCCTTTTTCTCTTGTAGTAATGTAATGATTCATTCCTGATACTTGTTTCACTTGTTCCTAAGGGATTCTTTGCTCCTTGAGCATATTCATGCAAACTCTTGACTTTCCCGCCCACCCCTGCTGGGGTGTCCCTTGGTAGAGATTTGGAGTGGTCCCTGCTGGTCTCCTCCCACATCCGTCTGTCATTCCGTCTGGCCAAGTCTCCCTCCAGGTTGTGTCGTGTTCTGTGGGCTCCCCCCTCCACGTCCCCAGCCATCCCCGGTCCCCTCGCCCCGTGCAGGTCTCTGCCTCCGAGAACCTTCCCTGCTGCCTGTTTCCCGCTCTGACTTCCGGTCCCCCCGACTCTCCCTTGGCCCCTGCACTTTCCCTTCAAAGGGCTTAGATTTTCAGCTACACTTCTTTTTTTGGTGCAATTCTCCATCTTCTCCCCAGAAGGTGAACATACACACCATGGAGTTGGGGCAGGGATCTCTTCTGTCATCACTTCTAACGTATAGTGGGTGTGCAGCAAACACTTGTCGGTAAGGGAAATATTGGGAGTGCTTGTGTGGTGGTTCTAGACTGTCGTGGTTTGTTTTAAATTTGGCTGTGAATGTATCAGCTTGGTTTACACCAGAGGTTCTCACACTTGGGGCCATCCGCTGTGGGATGTTTACTAGCACCCCTTGGTTGTGACAACCAGAATGTCAACATCTCCAGACATGGCGCAGTGTCCCCTGGGGGCAGAGTCACCCTGGTTGAGACCAGTGGGCTGCACCCAGGGATCTGAGCCCCGGGAGACGTGGAGCTCACAGTGTGCTTACGGGGGCTCAGCTCCCGGCTGGGGGCTCACGC
This sequence comes from Daubentonia madagascariensis, assembly GCA_023783475.1. Taxonomy (NCBI): domain Eukaryota; kingdom Metazoa; phylum Chordata; class Mammalia; order Primates; family Daubentoniidae; genus Daubentonia; species Daubentonia madagascariensis. The sequence continues at coordinate 9,218,754 of JAKFHU010001482.1, read as the reverse complement.
TGAGGCGGGCAGAGGGGCTGAGAGCTCGACACAGGGAAGAGCTTTTGGTAAACGGTAGAACCCAGGGGCTTCTCCTGGCCAGCTGTCCTTCCTGCGTGGGAAATGTTTTCCTAACTGTAAGGGAGGCCTATAGCCTCAAAGGGGAGGTCAGATCAGTAAGAAATGAACACATTTTTGGATCCTCTGGTGGGCTAGGGAGCAGGGGCTGAGTGGCTTCCCCGAGGCTGCTCTGAGGTGGGAGCCGCGATTGGGTCATGGGCAGGGGCTTGTGCCGGAGTCCACATTCTGGGGTAGTACCCCAGGGCCGCCCCAGCCTCCCAGCCTGCTGCCTGTGGCCTGTGTGTGGACACGAAGCTGATCAGTTCCCAGCTCCAGTGGTCACGCCTTGCCAGGTGTGGTTTAGGGAGCTTATTGTTATTAGAATGCCCATTTCCCACCCCAACCTGGAACCCATTCCCAGGGAGCGGGGCCTGGGAACCTGCATTACAGCCAGCTTCCTGGGCGTTTTCTACCAAGTCTGTGTTTGAGAACTGCTGACCCAGATCCTCTGTGGCCAAAACGTGTCCTTGTGGGAATGAGCCTTTTACCCCGAATGCACTCTGAGACACTTGACCACTAATACAGACCATTTCACTGGGATTCTAGTCTGTGCGAACACAGCCTGCAGCAGGGAAGCGACCTGAGACCAGGGGCTGGCAAACTTTCTCCACGAAGGGCTAGAGAGTGAGTGTTTTAGGCTTTGCAGGCCACACGGCCTCTGTTGCAACTACTTCTCTCTGCCTTGAAGTGGAAAAGCCACCAGGGCCAATATGTAAATGATTGGGTGAGACTGTCTTCCAGTAAAAGTTTATTTACATAAACAGGTGGCAGGCTGCGGGCAGCAGTTAAACAGAATACCATTTGACCCAGCAATTCTACTCCTAGATCCAAAAGAATTGAAAGCAGCGATGCTGGCAGGTATTTGTACACCAGCGTGAACAGATGTACAGCATCATTCACAAGAGCCAAAAGGTGGAAACAACCCAAGTGTCCGTGAGCAGATAAGTGGATAAGCAAGATGTAGCACATTCATACAGTGGACTATTATTCGGCCATAAAAAGGAAGGAAGTTTCGATATATGCTGCATTGTAAATAGACCTGGAAAACACGCTTTTAGTGAAATAAGGTAGACACAGGAGGACAAATGTTATATGATTCCACTTGTATCAGGGACCTAGAATAGGCAGATTCATAGAGATGGAAAGTAGAAAAGAGGACGCCGGGACAGGGGAGAAGGGAAGGGGGTAATGTTTAATGGGCGCAGAGCTTTTTTGGGGGGATGATGGAGAAGTTTTGGGTGTGGGTGGTGGTGATGGCTACACACTGTGAAAGTACATAGTGCCGTGGAATCCGTGCCCTTCTGAAGGATTAAAACGATAAATACTATGTTATTGTTATGTATATTTTATATTTTTTATTTTAAAAAATGGTGGCTGGCTGGATTGGCCCTGGGCACACCCATGCTTTAGCCTTGTTCTGTTCCGTTAGTGTGTGAGGTTGGGTCAGGAATAACTGGGCCAGCCAAGGTGTTGGGCTTAAACTGGGAAGGTGAGTTGGGTCCCTCAGGTAGGTAAGTAGTTATAACTTTTAGTCGAACCTACACTTCTCTTCCCTCACCCCAGTCGAGGGGGTTGTCAGTGTGCACCTGCAGACTCCGAGACCCTAAGCGCTGGCAGGTAACTGTTAGAATTTGTCTTCTCACTTCTGAGAACCCCAGGATGCATAGGTGTGTCTGAGCAGCCTGCGGACCGAGAGGCCGGAAGGCTCAGCATTTAATGAGGCGGCATGAAAGTGCGCCCCTTGGGTGTGCATTTGAGTGTTTTCCTGGCCATGTGGAGCTGGTCGTCTTCTGGTCAGGGTGCTCTGTGTTTGTGGCTGAGTGACCCCTGCGTGTCCCTCACACCTTTGGACTTTTTCAGGGAGCGCATGGAGCTTTTGGAAGAAGCCAAGAAGATGGAGATGGCCAAGTTCCGCTACATTCTGCCCGTGTATGGCATCTGCCGCGAGCCAGTCGGCCTGGTCATGGAGTACATGGAGACGGGCTCCCTGGAAAAGCTGCTGGCCTCGGAGCCACTGCCGTGGGACCTGCGCTTCCGCATCGTCCACGAGACCGCCGTGGGCATGAACTTCCTGCACTGCATGTCGCCCCCGCTCCTGCACCTGGACCTCAAGCCTGCGAACATCCTGCTGGATGCCCACTACCACGTCAAGGTGGGGGCCCGGGCAGGGCGGGTCTGTCTCCAGGGAGTGGGTATCAAGGGATGGTGCCCTGAGGTCCGGACAGGGGCGGGAAAGGAGGCGGTTCTTCTGGGGGAAAGAACTTGAAGCTGAGGCCTTTGCCAGCGTAAGAACAACAGAGTCTGAGCTTGTGGTGGTTGGTGTAAGCACCACGTATTGCGTAGCTGGAGGACGGGCCCTGTGAACACTGGGGCTGCTCCCCCAAATCCTGGCACGTGACTAATTCTGGAAAAAGAGATATGGGCTATGGATTCCAGTCTTACTGAATGTCTTACGAAATCAGGTTAGAAATCAGACCACGGACTGGCTGTGTCCTTGTGAGACCTCAGGGTCCGCAGTGAGGGGATATATTTCCCCTTGGTGGTTTCAGGGGCTGGGAGCGGGGGGCCCGTGGGGTGCTGTGGAAGGGGGCTCTGGAGAGGAGCCCTGCGTAGGAGGGTGTATCGTGGCAGGATGTTGTGTGATCGCAAGGCCTGGGAGCTTTGCATTTTTTTTCTTGGATGAGTTTATAAAACAGGAAAGTATGAGGATAATACAACTAAAAAACCGGCCTTAGCCGCCTGGCATTGGCAGATATTAACAGTGGTATTTCTGCGCAAGGCTGTATTTTTTTGATTGTTTCTCCCCTGGTGGCCTTTGTGTCTGGGGTTCTGTCGTTGATGCTGTGGTGACACGTGTTGCGGTTTTTCCCCACATGGTGACGTTCGCACACTCTCGGGACGCCTGGGGTTACCTGCTGGTCCGCATGGCGCAGTTCTGTCAACCTGGGAGTGAGAAGAAGCCCAGAGCCAGCGCCTGAATCACGTCCAGTTCGCGCCGGGCGAGCGGAGGGGTTGCCCACATGCTTTGGCTTTTCTCCTTTTGCCATTTGTGGCTGCACGGCGCTTCCAGGCCTCTCTGTTGGCCTGACCATTAATTAGGAGAGACCTGGATCCAGGCCCAACCCTGCCCCAGAGCTCTCGGGGACTGGGGAGCTGTGGCCCGTGTGGCAGGCACCGCGCCCAGACTCTGGCTGTGCAGAGCACTTTGCTCAGCCAGGCGGAGCATGGTGGGGAGGTGGGTTTTTCACTTGGGACAGTAATTATAAGTTGTCTCTGAGGTAGGCAGTGCTCAGTGATAAGATTTTAGCTGGCAGGTGGGAGCGCTGTCCTGCAGGGGATTGGCTAATGGAGATAGAAGTACAGTGACTTGGCTCGGACCAGCGCTGGGGTGGTTTCTGGGGTCTGCTTATGTTCTGGGATCCCTGGGATTCCTATTTCCTGGTGCTTGGCAGGGCTGGGCATCACGTGTGGGTGGGGCTGACACTTGCGGGGTTTCTTCCCTGGTGGCGCTGGTTCTGGGGACCCAGTGAACAGTGAAGTCTTTGCCCTCCTGCGTGTACTGCGCACCAGGAAGGGACGTAACAGTAGGTCCTGAGTGCCAGAAGCTTTGCCCGCAGGAGCTGCCCTCATCTTCACAGCAGAGGCGCGGGGTGGACAGCCGCCTCTGGTTCTTGCTAAGCTGGGGCTCGGGCTAAGTTAGCTTCCAGGATCATCCCACCAACGTCAAGGGGCAGAGAGGTTAGAGCCCGATCCCTTGGCCTGTGGGGCCATTGATTTCCTGCCTGAGCCACCACTGAGCTCGACATGCTCAGGAAACCAAATGATCCACAAGTGCAGAGCGAGTGGCCAGCGGGCAGGGTGTGGGGACAGCCCCTTGGGGGGGTCTTCTGGGGCAGGGCCTTCAGACACAGTCAGGAGTGGGGGATGCAAGCAGGAGCAGAGGCCTTTAGGGTGGAGGAAACAGCCAAGAAAAGTCTGGAAAACTCTGGGTTTTTATGCAGGGGAAGGAGAAGGCATAGCAGGATTAGAACAGAGGGTGCGTGGACACCTTACCCTGTGTTTGAGGGCTGTTGAAATGGGAGAAGGCTCTTGGGACATGCTTTGCTCAGGGAGAGGCGCTGCCAGGCACACCGGTGTGGTTGGCCAGCTGTGTCTGCAGCCAGCTCATGTCACCCAGCCTGGGGGTGAGTGGCTGGGGCCGGGGCCACTAGGTTGTCCTCAGGGTCATTACCATAAAGCGCTTAGTGCAGTGCCCGGCCCCTGAAAGTGCATACTTAGCAGGGGTTGGTGCTGTTGGTACTAGCAGATAATCTTTTCCAAATCAGGGATGTTGATATTGCTTTGGGCGTCTTCCCTAGCCCTGGGCACACAGTAGGCACTTAACTACCTGCTCATTCGGAAGTGAGTGCTGTTCTTAGGCTATCTTGACAGACGTGGGCTTGCTTTCCTGTGGTTCATTTCTCCACCGATTAGAGGCTCCTCCTCCTTAGGAGCGTCTGGCTTTGAAGGCCTGGCGTGTGGCTGTCCTAGCGGGTGAAGATTCCGTGGAGTCGGTATGTCAGTAAGGAGCCCAGGACGGCTAAGGAGCAAGCAGGTGAAGCCCTGGTGGGAACCACTCTAGTTCGACGGGAAGTGACGCGCATCTGCGTGGCACCCTGGGACACGATAGTGCCCATGTATGCCAGCAGGCCCTGGGAAAGGTTGCTCTTGTGTGACGCCCTTCTTAATCAGGCGTGTTAGTCACCATCCAGAAGCCCAAAAACAAACAGAAAAGTGTATTTACATGTTTCTTTTATTCTTCGAGATAGCGCCTGGGGTGTATGGAGGGCAGCTGGGAGCATGTGTTTGAGGTTCCAAGAGGCAGCACTTTTGTTCCTGAAGACAAAACTTGGAAGCTTTGCTGAGTAGACAGTTACCTGAAGCAAGACAACTTTAATCCAGAATCTTGAGGTTAGAGCCTAAGCTGCTGTTCCAGCCCCTGCCTCGCGCCCCTGATACAGGCTACCTTTTTGTACCTAGCATGATTAGAACCGAAAATTTCACAGCAACCACCTGCTTTGCAAAGTATATTAAATATACTTAATATTAAGTTAATACTTGATATTATTCAATATTAAACACACTAAATACCAATATTAAAATAATGTGTTCAATTTCAGGTTAAAAATGAAATAACTTGATTTGGAGTCCTAAGCTGCATTTATATAGCCAGTTTGCCGAGACCAGGCTGTATTCAGAGGGTTACATGGGCATCGTGTTCTACGGTGTCTGCCGGGGGCGTTCTTAGTCCTGTCCAGCCAGACCCTGAAGTTGCAGGGCTGTGTGCTGGGAGGGTCGGTGACCCTCCCACAGTTCTGAATTCCGAGTTTGTGTTTTGATGCCACAGGTTTTACGGATAATTTCTGCTTATTTTCTTCCCACCAAATATATTTTGGAGTGCCGCCTCTGCCTGGTGGTGACAGGGAAAAGGCGAGATCTCTGCATCCAGCCCTTCTCATTGCTGAATCTAAGTCGTTTCAAGCTGCTGATAGTTGCACTGAAACTTCCTCTGTTCGTAAACTCGTTTTGAGAGTTATGAGGACACATTGTTCTGTCTCCCCGCTTTGAGCTGCTTTGGGGATGTGTGGGATCGGGTGATGGTTTTTCTCTGGGAATTGGCAGTTTCCTCACCAGAGTGGGGGTGTCTCCTGAGGGCTGCCCAGGTGCGAGGGCCACAGGACAGATGGGCCAAGGCCACCCAGGGTCGGCGCCTCACCCTGGGGCACCTCGGCTGCGTGCCCCAGCTCGGCCTGACTGCAGAGACAAGGGCCCGTCCTCGCATGCTTTCTTCCGCCACCACCCCGCAGTTGTGCTCAGGACCCTTGAAGCCAATTCACCTCCCTGTCATTCAGCGGTGATGATGCCAGTCCCGTTGGCTCACCTCGTGGGCACGGCCAGCCCAGAACTAAAGGCCTGACTCAGCCCTGTTTCCTATTGCTCCCTAGGTGTGTTTGAGGAGGGGCCCAGGAGTTAATTAAAAGGCTTAAAAAAAAAATCCATAAGCCTTGAAGGAGAATAGAGGCCGTTTCCACGTGGACCGGGAGTTCCACTGATGCTAATGAGATGTGGCTTCATCCCACACAGTCTCTTTACCCCGGACATGGGGACACTGGTGGGGAAGGGGGCACCCCCCCCAGAGGACTGCCAGGTCAGCCGGGGGTCTGTGGAGGCCCCAGCTGTGGGCTTAAGGGAGCTTTAAGGACACCGTAGAGGAGACCTGCCTCCTGCAGAGGCAGAGGGGCTGGCGTCCAGGCGCTCCTGGAGCTGGGGGCCCTGCTGACAGAGGGGTTTATCAGACCTTTACTCAAACTCCACGTGTTTGGTGAAGGAACCAGCAAGCGTCTACCGATCACAAACATTCCGGTGGAAGAGGTGTGTGTTTTCTTTGCTTTGAAGGGCCTCTGAAGGGGTGTTTCCCTTTAAAGGACTTGCTGCCACCTGTCTGCCTCCCCAGCTGGCGGGTTGCATAACCGGATCCCTTGGCCGGCAGACCTGGTTGTCACATGTCTCTCTGACATTCTGAGGTTGCTTTTCCCTTTGCGCCGACTCAGGCTGTCAACCCCAGTGGCAGATGTGGTGCCTTACAGAAGTTCTTGGGTTCTCCCGGCAGGTTCCTTCCTTAAAGCATCTTTTTTCCTCCATCCGTCAATCAACTACGTTGCTCTTAATGCCTCCAGGCTTGGTTCTGCCCCAGCCGTCGGGCCTGCCTGCCTGGGGACAGGGCCAGCTGGAGAGGCACCCTCAGGTGCTCCTGGAAAGCTCCAGGAACACAGCCCGACCCACTGCGCCACCTGAGATTGCAGAGGGGAGCTTTCGATAAAGTGTCATAAAATGTCAGCCCATGAGGCCTGGCGAGGCAACATTGATCATTCTGACTGCTGTGTTACAGATTTCCGATTTTGGGCTGGCCAAGTGCAATGGGCTGTCCCACTCACACGACCTCAGCATGGACGGCCTGTTCGGCACAATTGCCTACCTCCCTCCAGAGCGCATCCGGGAGAAGAGCCGGCTCTTTGACACTAAGCACGACGTTTACAGGTGTGTGATAGGCCCCCCACCCTCCGTCCTCCTGCATGCCAGGCTGGGAGGTCTGAACCCTGATGCTTCATGCCCTGAGCGGCAACTTTCAGAAAGGCCCACTGTGGCAGGCAGACATGGGGTTCAGTCCAAGTGAATGGGGTGTGTGCTTGTTGGGTTTGGGGTTTTAGCCAGTGGGTACAGGCTGCCGCAGGGATACAAGAGACATTTCTTTCTCATGAGTGTTGCTGGCCGAGGACAGAGAGCGTTCATGGTTGGTGCCAGTTACAGCCAGTTACAACCAGACTGACAGCCTTGCATTGTCAAGGCTTTGGCATTTTTATGAAACGTGGGTTTATTGCTCATCTATGGGAAGAACCTACTGCTTTCAGTGGTCCATGTGTCTCTATGCACTTGGCTTTGCGCTCTCCAGAATTTACTCTGATTTTGTGGCGTGAGCAGCTTACACCTCCTGGTATCACTTACCTTTGATGAGGAACATTGGCAGGAAAGGCTGCTCGCAAAGTAGCATCAGTGGGATTTCTGTACCTAGATAACATTCCTCAGGTCACTTTGTCCCTTCCTTTTTCAAATTGTGAAGGTCTTGATCACACAGACTTCTTGGAGAAGAAAATGTTGCGGGAGAGCGTGGGCATGCGCTTCAGCCTCTCGCTGTGCCCCGTGGCTCCGACCTGAGCCCTGAGCATTTGCTCTCTGCCTTTTTGTCACCGCCTGCAGTCCTGGCTGGCTGGTTTGGCAATAGCCATTGTGCGTATGCTCAGCGTGCCTTTGAGCAGTGAGTCCGCTGGGGAATGGCATTGTGGGGACTAGTCACAGCTTGTAGAGTTCAGGGAGAATAAGATACTCTCCATTTATTTTAGAGTTGGGAGTTTCAACTTTTGAACTTGCAGATTTCAATTAATTCTCGATGGCAAATTCTTGCGTATCTATAAACAGCCACTATCGTCAACTCAGTGCTCCGTGGTGCCTCAGTTTTTAGACTCCTGGGTTTTTTTTGTTTTTGTTTTTAAAAAATTTATCAGATTGGGCTCTTTTTCGGTGTATCCAGAGTAGTGATTTAAATATATATGTAAAAATATAAATGTATCCCTTATATAGGTGTATATATTCCTAAAAAGCCAAAAAAGGCTTTGGGACATTCCACTGGATTGCCTCCTGATGTTTCCTGTGCACTTTCTTTAACAACCTCTGATGAAGTCTCAGTGAGCCCCCATCAGGAATGTTTTGATCAGAACCTGAATCTGTGTTTTCCAGAATGAAATCACTGGAGGGGAGGAGGGTGGGAGTTGTCATCATTCATGCATTTATTCAGCAAAGCACGCGAGCACCTGCTCTCTGCCCGGTGCTTGTGAGGTGGCGGTGAGTTAAGCACGGGGCCATTCTCCCCTGAGCTCACAGTCCAGTAGTGGAGCGGGACCCCTGGGGGAAGTCCCTGTGCTGCTTGGAGACCAGCAGCTCGGCTGGCCGAGTTACACTTGTTGTCTGACACCTGAGCTGTCAATGTGATGGGCTTCACTATAGTTTTCTCTTTTAAAACTCATGAGAAATATCTTGGTGTCCTCTGTCTCTCTTTTGAAGGCTTCAGAGTGGTTTTCTTCAAGCTTGTTGCTGTGCGTTAGAGCTTTCAACTTGGAGTCCCCAGCTCCCAGACACTAACATGACTGGTTTCTCTTCCAGCTTTGCCATCGTTATCTGGGGTGTGCTTACACAGAAAAAGCCGTTTGCAGGTGAGTGGACCTGTCTTTGGGATGCAGTGTATTTGTCTTTCCTGGCATATGTTGTATTTTCTCTGTCCTTCAGTCGTTCCTGTGATCCGGGCTCTGTGGGTGCTGTGCTGCTCTAGGCCTTGAGGCCGGCAGGGCTGTCCTGAGGGTGGGGACGGACGCTGCTCTGTCCTGCCCAGCAAGTCTGTGACCTGACAAAGCACTCTTGTGGTGTAACTTGCATATGGAAAAGGCACAGGTCTGAAGGGGTGCAGTCAGTGGGATTTTTTAAGTGCCAGCTAGTTTTCTTGGTGGTAAAATACACGTATCATAAAATTTATCATTTTAGCCATCTAAAAGTGTATAATTCACTGACATGACGTATATTCACAGTGTTACATAGGCATCACCACTATCTAGTTCCAGAACATTCTCATAACCCCAAAAAGAAACCCCAGGCCCATTAAGCAGCCGCTCTCCATTCCCATCCCCTGGCAACCCTATAAGCTGCTTTCTGTTTCTATGGATTTGCCTGTTCTGGATATTTCCAGCTAATTATTATTTTTTATTTAAAAAAAAATTGTGAAGTACGCATAACCTAAAATTTACCATATTAACCATTTTTAAGCGTACAGTTCAGTAGTGCCGAGTACATCCACATGGGCGTGCAGCCAATCCCCAGAACCATCCGGTGGGTTTGGACACAGGCACCAGGTCCCCGCTGCCCACCTCGAGCGCTACAGCGTTTTGTTCCCATGCCAGGCAGCTGCTTTTCTGATCTCTGTCCTCAAAGCTTTCGTACCTTAACTTGTTTATTGTAAAAATGGAGTACGTTTTAGCTTCATTGGAGAAAGATTCCTTTTTCTTCTATAGATATTTCTGGGCTACTCACGATATTTTGTGATGTGACCAAAAATGTCTAAAAGTAAAGATGAGAGTCAAAGTGTGGCCACAGGTCTGGGAGCCCCTTGCTGGTTGAGGCAGGAGTGGGAGCCGTTGTATGGGAAAAGTGCCTGGGCAATGAGAGCTCTTCCCGAGCGTCACAAGATCTAGAGTGTTGTGTCAGCTTTTTAAAATCCCAGTAGAAAGAACGGAGTGTGTTCTAACCTCCCTCTTGCAATGAGGGTGTGTGTGCTGTCTGACCTCCCACCACCCCTTTTCCCTGACTGTGCTTTCTCCCCCACGGAGGTCTGTGGTCTCAGTGCTTTTTAATGTGGCAATGTGCCAGGTGGTGGGAAATCGTCTGATAGAGGTGACACCCGAAGCCAGGTATGGGGATGAATGTCGAGGTTTGAGGCCATCGTGTTTTATTGCTTGTCAGAGAGTAGGGTTCAAGGTGCAGGAGTACAAGCCATCCGTATCTGAAAATATTCCAGGTGTTTACTTTACTTTCATTTTATTTAGAGGGCCTATTGGTTTTGGAAGCCTGAATTATCATGGAAATAATGTGTAGATACTTGAGATATTTATTGCACAAGATTTAACGGGAAAGTGTAGAATCCTGGCAGCTGTGGGTGACTCCGGGCTGATTTTCCATGCCTGCTGATGTGTGCCTGCCTCTCTGAAAAGTTGCCATCCCATGGGCGTGTTTGGAACTGTGTGGAGGGGCGGGGCTGTTGGGAACAGGAAGCTCAAGACCAGCTCAGTGGGCTCGATGGGCCGTGTGGTTTTAGGCTGAGCAGAACAAAGCGCTTGGCCCACTGAGGGTCGCCTTGGGCCATGCCAAATCAGGGAAGAAGTCATGGCCAAAGTAGTAGTAGTAATAATAGTGATCATAATAGAGCCCGGCATGCCTTACAAGGAAGTTGGAAAGAGAGGCAGGTGAGGCCCCCATTTCACACCCTGGCCCTGGCCATGGCCATCTGCAGGGAGAGACCAGCCGGGCCCTGGGCTTCGGGGCAGGGATTGGAGTTGAGGAAGATTTCTTCACCGCTGTGGGGAGAGCTGGGCCCACCCACGTGGGTCTGCACAGCGTGGCCTGCAGTCTGTGAGTGTGGCTGCCTGTGGTGGGCTTTGTCCGTGGATAGGACATGTCCCATCAGACATTCTTCTTTGCCAGAGCCTCCTTTGAATGGGACGCCCGGAGGATCTGCTCCGTGACCTAACACACTGACTCCATTTTCTAGATCATAACCCTGGGGAAGAGGTAGTGTTTAAAACCGGGAAAAGAGAGAACAGCGTGCCCTGTAAGGAGAAGGGTTTCGGGAAGCTCCAAGCTTTGAAAGTGAGGTGAAGCCGTGTCCCGGGGACATGTCCCATCGTGTCCCTCGGCACGTTCCCACACTTGGCACTTCCTCCCAAAGATAAGAATTCCGCCTCCCAGCCCCGCAGAGCCCCCTGATGTGTGTGCCTTCCCTTGCAGATGAGAAGAACATCCTGCACATCATGGTGAAGGTGGTAAAGGGCCACCGCCCAGAGCTGCCACCCGTCTGCAGAGCCAGGCCACGCGCCTGCAGCAACCTGATGCGCCTCATGCAGAGGTGCTGGCAGGAAGAGCCGCGGGAACGGCCCACCTTCCAAGGTGAGCACCCCGAGAGGGTCCCAGCCTCCAGTCTCCCTGGAGCGTTCTTATGGTATCACAAGAGACAGTTGATGACCAGGAGGGTAGTGGACCAGGTTCAGGTGGGAAACAACGTGCACAGAGACAGGTGGACCCAGACGGGCCCAGGGCAGCCAGCTTGGCCATGGCACTTGCCCATGTCCTCCAGCACTCAAGGCCGGGATGGGGCGGCTGGAACCGAGAGGGCAACTCCAGCCACCCACCCCCTGCTCCCAGCCAGGGCTGGAGTTGCTGCCGGGAGGAGCTGCCTCAAGTTCCGACATAGCCATGTGTCTTCCAGGAGGCTTGGCCAGCGGCCTGAGGCCGCTTCTCTTGAGGTCTTGACCTGCTGGGACAGATATCTTTTGGATGGGAAAGTAACCCTGACGAAATCGAAATTAATCGTATTTAAAACATACAGCAGTAAACAGCAGGTGCTGGCAGCTCTGTGCCGGTGCATCTAGGGGGTGGGGCTCCCCCAGGGAAGGCCTCTGTTTTGAGTCTGGTGAGGCTGCAAGTGATTGCCAATGGGGGCCTGGGTTTGGCCGGTGAGTTGCCCACATGGGGTCCCCAGGGCTTGTGTGCTGAGCTTGCCTGAGGCAAGCCTGGGACACACCGCATGAAAAATCTCAGTGCCGACAGTGCGTGGCTCGTCCTGCACTGCATAGAGGCTTTGGGCACTGCCTCGTGTGCAGAAGAATGAGAATATGTGCAGAAGTCGTTATCCGAGTGACATGCCCCTTTTTGTTTTCTCCCCAAAAGAAATTACTTCTGAAACTGAGGACCTGTGTGAAAAACCTGATGATGAAGTGAAAGAAACAACTCAAGATGTGGATGTGAAGAGTCCGCCGGAGCCCAAGGGCGAGGTAATGGGCATCTTCCCACAGGTGTCCTTGTCTCCTTGGCTTCATGGTGGCGTTTTCCAAACCGCTCCTCCTCCCATCAGATTCCCCTGCCAGCCTGGAGCTGCACCCAGCTCTATTAGAGGTGCAGATCCCACGGGTGGCTCCAGATTCATCTGCCTGATGCTGCTGCATCCCCACCTCCTGTCTGTGATGACTCAAGAACAGCATGGGCACAGGCTTGGCATTAAATAGCCGCTCATTGGATGCGCTCTGAACCCTGGGATTGGAAGGCCCACCCCTTTCTGGGCCCAGGGCAGGGACAGGTGGTGTCAGGGTGTCTTTGCACCCCTGGCATGAGGGTCTGGTCACTTTTTAACTGCTTGTGAATGGTCTGTGCTGTGAGTGCCACGTAGGTTACTTAAGATGTGATAAGAAGCTCCAAGTCCAGGGCTGGCAAAATACCCTTTGAGGTAATGAGGCTATAGCTGATCTGTGAAGCGATGCCTGATAAACTAGTTTCATAACGTTTTATCTGGTGCTGGGCAGTCGATCCCAGGTTGTTGGTGCAAGGTTGAGGGGCACCCACTGTCTGAACACAGAGGGGCAGGTGTGCACTTGAGAGTTGGGGGCAGAGGTTCCCAGGGGAGGTGGTGATAAAGAGGAAACCTGGCCCCCCAATAAGGGGAGGAAGGCAGGCAACGAGTGGAGGTGGCTTTATGTGCCAAGCTCTGATGCCAGAGGGCATCGAGCTGTTCCCATGGAGTACAGGGATTTGGGGCAAACGGTCATGAATCAGGGAAGAAGCGTGAGCTACCGTCAGATTCCAGTCGCTCCCCAGAAATCTGCTGCTCCCGCAGTCCGTTCAGAGAGACCCTTTAAAAGGGCCCGATAGTGTGTATTGGGTTGGGTTGCCATACTGTCCCTGCAGCTGGCACCTGCCCCACCTTGTCCACACAGCCTGCAGGCCAGACCCACACGGCTCTAGGGAGAGGTCACACTTGTTTGCAACATAGGGGAGGGGCCCTGGCTCGGGTCCACCTCCTTCCTTTTGTTTCTCACTAACGTGGCCTGTTGTGGGTGGATGGTGTCCAGCCAGTCCCGGGTCACACTCCCGCAGCTTGTCCACCGTCCGCCCTGTGTCTGGTTAGCGCTGCGTGAGTGCGGCAGGGCTGCTGGGTGTTCCATTTTTATGAAGGCTGCCTTTTCTTAAGATGCCTTCATGCTGGTGGACCCAGCGAGATGGCTCTGCACCCTGAGGCCCTGGGCTCCACATGCTGTGTGTAGGTGGTGACCGGTGGTTATGTGTCTGTGTCGCCCACTGAAGCCTGTCCTTCCTCTTGTCCCCTCCCTCCCGTTATGCACCTTGTCCTTCCGTGTTCGTGTCACAGATGGGCCAAGCAGGGTGTGGTGGGGTCTTTACCCACTGCCCCCTTCTCCCTCTTTGCAGGCGGTGCCCGTGTCCACGCGTCTCAAGCGGGCCTCTGCCCCCACCTTCGATAACGACTACAGCCTTTCCGAGCTGTTGTCGCAGCTGGACTCCGGGATTTCTCAGACCATTGAGGGCCCAGAGGAGCTCGGCCGCAGCTCCTCCGAATCCACGCTGCCCTCATCCAGCAGCGGCAAAAGGCTCTCGGGGGTGTCCTCGGTCGACTCTGCCTTCTCTTCCAGAGGATCACTGTCGCTGTCCTTTGAGCGAGAGCCTTTGACGGGCGGTGAGTACAGAACACGCCTTGTGTCCTGGGAGTTGAGGGGCTCCACGGGGGTGCTCCTGGCAGTGTGTGCTGGAGCCAGTGATGCCGTTCCCTGACCCGACAAAAATTGTCTCCTCTCTCCCTTAACTAATTTTGAGTGTCGGTGGCATAATTAGCTCACTGAGTACAAATCCAGAGATGCTCATGCTGGTGGAGTGGCTCAGTCGGGGGTCACTAGGTATGGAAGGGGAGGAGGCCACGCCACCTGTCTGTGCGGCAGGATCTTGCCCGCACCAACACTAGGACAGACGCTGACCTCAGGCCTGCAGGTTGGAAAACCCAAGGCCTGTCCTGTGAGCCCCCACCCTGGAGAGTTTTCTCTCCTGCAAATGCCAGCCCCATGCCCCTCTTCTCAGAAGATGCCAGGCAGACACCCCAACTTCCTCACTGGGCTGCCCTTGGAGGTTACAACACCAGGGCCACCTTTGTAAACTACCTGCTAGGGTGGGGCCCTTGTCAGCTAGCTAATCTTATCTTTTTATGTTAATTTGCAGGGGCTTTGTTTTTAGAAAGTGCCTGTTTTCCTGCCCCTGTCCCAGGGTGCTGCAGCTCTCTCTGCCAGCTTCGGGGATATGATGTGGTCCTGTCCTGTCCCAGAAGGGGCTGCAGCTTCCGTGGGGAAACGGGGGTGTTGACACTCGGCCGCAGCACGAGGCGGCTGAGCGCTAGGGCTGAGCTCCAGAGCGAGGGGAGTTTGTTTTCCTAGTAGATTAGGGACATCCTTTTGGAGGGAGGACTTCTGGATCTTACAGGCCTCCTGGCATTTTTAGAGTAGACTAGTGGGGGTGAGAGGACATTTCAGGTTAGGGAAACACCACACAGAGACAGAGGCAGGGAAGACCTGGTTTGACTGAAGGTATACAGGAAAGTTAGGGCCAAATCAGAGGCTAATCCGAAAGAAATGTCACCGTCTCCCATGGAGAAGTGCGTTCTAGAACATTCTCCTTGGGTCTGATACTCTCAAATGACATCTTGTCTTCATGCTCGAGAGGACTGCTTACTGGCTCAACTCAGAATGCCGGTGTTGACACACCGAGTCCAACAGCATCCCCCACCTTGCCTGAGCCCCTGAGGCTGCTGCAAATTGGCTAAAGAGCACCTGAGAGGCATTAACCGACCTGCCCCAGGCTCCCCAGCAGATCTGACATTCAGTGAGGTAGTGTATGGGCAGCGCTTCCAGCTGTCAGGTGAACCGTGACCTGGAGGTCACAGCTGCCCTCTGACCCTTGCCTGTCTTCCCCCTGCAGATCTGGGCACCACAGATATCCAGAAAAAGAAACTTGTGGATGCCATCGTGTCCGGGGACACCAGCAGGCTGATGAAGATCCTGCAGCCACAGGACGTGGACCTGGTGCTGGATGGCAGCGCCAGCCTGCTGCACCTGGCCGTGGAGGCCGGGCAGGAGGACTGTGTCAAGTGGCTGCTCCTGAACAACGCCAACCCCAACCTCACCAACAGGAAGGGCTCCACCCCACTTCACGTGGCCGTGGAGAGGAGGGTGCGGGGCGTCGTGGAGCTCCTCCTGGCCCGGAAGATCAGTGTCAACGCCAAGGACGAGGACCAGTGGACGGCCCTCCACTTTGCAGCCCAGAACGGGGATGAGTGCAGCACGCGGCTGCTGCTGGAGAAGAATGCCTCCATCGACGAGGTGGACTTTGAGGGCCGGACGCCCATGCACGTGGCCTGCCAGCATGGGCAGGAGAACATCGTGCGCATCCTGCTGCGCCGCGGCGTGGATGTGAGCCTGCAGGGGAAGGATGCCTGGGTGCCGCTGCACTATGCTGCCTGGCAGGGCCACCTGCCCATTGTCAAGCTTCTGGCCAAGCAGCCAGGAGTAAGTGTGAATGCCCAGACGCTGGATGGGAGGACGCCCCTGCACCTGGCCGCCCAGCGTGGGCACTATCGCGTGGCCCGCATCCTCATCGACCTGTGCTCCGACGTCAATGTCTGCAGCCTGTTGGCACAGACGCCCCTACACGTTGCAGCAGAGACGGGGCACACGAGCACTGCCAGGTTGCTGCTGCATCGGGGAGCTAGCAAGGAGGCCGTGACTGCAGACGGCTGTACTGCCCTGCACCTGGCTGCCCGAAATGGACACCTGGCCACTGTCAAGCTGCTCATCGAGGAGAAGGCAAATGTGCTGGCCCGGGGACCCCTGAACCAGACAGCCCTGCACCTGGCCGCCGCCCACGGGCACTCAGAGGTGGTGGAGGAACTGGTCAGTGCCGACGTTATTGACCTGCCTGATGCGCAGGGGCTCAGCGCACTGCACCTGGCCGCCCAGGGCAGGCACGCGCAGACGGTGGAGACTCTGCTCAAGCACGGGGCCCACATCAACCTGCAGAGCCTCAAGTTCCAGGGTGGCCACAGCTCCGCTGCCACACTCCTGCGACGGAGCAAGACCTAGTCTGCTGCCCTCGGGGACCAGGGGTCCATGTGGGGCTCCTGTCCTGTTGTGTGTTCCTTGTGGGGACAGAACGATGCTGCGCAGGGCAGCTCCACTTGCCCTGTCATGGCTTGCCAAGACATTGACCGAGCAGAGGTGACAGGTGCCATCAGGAAGTGGGGGCCCTGCTGACAGGTGTGTTGCCACCGAGTGAAGTTGGCTGAAGTATGCTTGGCTGTTCACCCATCCACCGATAGAGGTGCCTGGAGTAGGCAGCGACAATGTGTCGGAATCATTTCGTTGTGCTCCTAACAGGCTGCTGACACTGCTCCCTTAGTGGCAAAGCCCCAGGCAAGGATGAGTCTGCTGTGTCTTGAGGCGAGCCACCTCTACCTGCTTGGAGAACACCAGTCTTGAGGGAAGAGGTGCAGGAAGAACTGTTTCTTTTCTTCATACACAGTTGTGAGCAGAGAAGCCTGTCTCGGAAAGTTTCAGTGGAATTCTTATTTTATAAAATATCTTTAATAGGTGAATACCATATCAGCTGTTGCTTGAAGCCTGTTAAAAATGTTCATAACATTGAATAGTCTAGTCTCTTAGGAGTGACTGAAGTCACAGGGTCGGCTTTAAAAACAATAATGTTTTATGCAACAAGAAATGAACAATAGCAGCTAGCATTGTTGGGATATGTGTGTGGCCAGCTCTTTTGTATCCCGATTTGTTTGTCCTTGGGTTAGTCCCTCTGGGCAACCACACACATATCCCAACAATACTAGTTGCTATTGTTCATTTCTTGTTGCATAAAATGTTTTTGGAATTCTAGAGCCACTTGTAAAAGTCATTAATAAATTCTCACTTTATAAGTTCAGTTTTGGACTGAAGTTATAAAACAGTATTATCTCTAGTTAGTTGAATCACTCACCTGATCTCTTTCCAGCTCTCATTTTTGGTAAGGTGGTTGTTCGTGCTGAGGGATGGTGTTTTGGGGTCTCAGAGGGTTTTCTGACCTGCTTTGCAAGGCTCCCCTGTGCGTCTGTGGTTGGGGTATCACCCCGAGGCGGCTCTTGGACGTAAAAGGTTTGACCATCTAGCCTTGTAACTTCATTGTCACCTGTGTCCCATGTGGTGCCTTCTGAACACTATTATTAGAATAAGTTTGTTGCAGAATGTGACCCTGTGTGCAAACATGTACCATGGCCTTGTGTGTGACACAGAGATTGATATTAATGTACCATGTATGTTAATGTGAATCTGTGGGCAGGATACTTCTTTTCCATGACAGGAAATATCCAAACTGTTAGAACTGGCTATGTTTTAATATGCCTCATTGTGCTTTTACTATGTATGCTACTCTTATATGAAATGTCTAGAAGATCAAAAAATAAAATTCTGTTTGATGTCAATAAAGCAAAGTACTTGTCTACTTTTTTGAAGTCAGTGAGACTACTTTTTCTTATAAATGAGCTCAAATGCTCTGATTTCTGAAAACTAGAGGTTTGAAGCAGTGATGTGTAGCTTGGAGAGTGCCTTTCTGGAAGGGCACCCAGGCACCAAGTTAACCCATGATGGGCACAGAGCAAGGAAAGGGTGGGCTTGGGCGTCCCTCCTCCTCAGCCCAGACCCCTCCATGTGTCTGATCCAGTGGGGAGAGGAGCTCATCGTGATGGAAGAAGCTCCCAGCACCAAAGTTTTTATTTCTTTTTAAGTGTTTACGATTCTTATGTTCTGTTAGCTTTGTGTTTTGAAGTAATTCCAAATTATAGAAAAGTTACAAGAACAGTGTGTGGAACTCTGGTGCACCCTCCACCCGGATTCCCCGCTCACATACATTTCATCCCACTTGCTTGCCACCCTTTCCTTTCTCAGACGTCCACCGGCCTGTCTGAGAGTAGGTTGCAGACAATGTGCCCTATGCGTCAGTGTACGTTTCCTAAAAGCAAGGACTTTCTCCCGCGTAGCACACAGTCCAACAAAATCAGGAAAGGAAGTTTGATACAATACTGTCTAAGCCACAGATGCTTTTCAAATTTTGCTGTCTCAAAAATGTCCTTTGTAGAAGGGAAAAAAAAAAAAAAAAACCACAAAAACAATAGCAAGAAGCAACTCTCTCCCCGTTTTGGTCCAGAATCCGGCTGTATTTACTTGTCATATGTCCTTCAGTTTCCAGTCCTCAGTCCTATAGTCTTCTCTTTTCTTTCATGACCTTGACATTTCCAGGAAGTACAGCCAGTTATTCTGTAGAATGTCCTCAGTTTAGGTTTCTCTAATTTTCCTCATGATTTGGTTTAGATTATGCATTTTTGTCAGAAATACCAGACAAGATATTGTGTACAGGGTACAGATTTTCCCTCTACCCTTTTAATTTTTTGCTTACATCGATACACAGTCACAGATTCCTATTTAATCAACGGGCTGTGCTCCATTGTCTACATCCTGTTCTGATGCTCGGGTTATCCCTGATTAGGCCATCTGTGTGTGTGCCTCCACACTGCCTCTGGTGTTCCTTTGACACCCCCCATCTTTCCCTGAGCGCTGCTTTGCCCTCTGACACAGGCTCATCTTGCACTACCCCCACCCAGCCTCAGAAGCAGTCATTTCTCCAAGGACACTGGTTTCTTTTAGTGGAGAATGGTATTTAGAGACCAAGATCTGGGTGCTGGGTGTGCTTGTTATTGGGGTGTCACTGCTTTGGCCCCTCTGAGCAGACATCTAGGATACATGTGTGTGACTTCCATGTATGTACACATACATGTTTCTATACCTTCCAGAAATGATGCTTTCACACCAATGCCTTCAGTTACAACCTGACACCCCAGAGGCTATGCTTATCCATATTTGGGTATCCCCCGACAGTAAGAAACATTCCCATCATCCTCAACGCACATGCACATCTTGCCCGGTCCCGGTGGGGAGTGGGTCTCCTTGGGACTTCTCTTTTCAGCCTCACCATGCCTAGCTTCTGAGTCCCCTGGCCCTGCAGAATGACAATTCTTTTTAAGTCTTTTCTGCCAGAAATCAAGGCCTACGAATTTTTTCTAAGACTGTGCCATTTGGCTTAACCTTTTTTCCCACTTAGGCACCTACATTATTTCCCTTTCTGTCTTGAAATAGTGATAATTTAACAATGTTCACATTTTTCCTTAATTTTTTTTATTAAAATTTTTATAGATACCATTGTATGTATTTTGGGGGTATATTGATATTTTGGTGTATACAATGTGTACTGATCAGATCTGGGTAATTGGGACATCCATCACCTCAAACATTTACCTTTGTGTTGGGGACATCACAATTCTTCCCTTCTGGCTATTTTGAAATATGCAATAAACTATTAACTATTCCTTCTTCGTCTATCAGAAAACGCAGGCGTTTCTGTCCTTTCCTTCTGATCACTATTCCATGCTTTTTCATTCAGGGGCATCTTCTGGTTTGAGGATTGAATGAACTTTTCTCTTAGACCTTCCACTTTAGGAAGAAAACTGCCCCTTTGTTCCTGAGGGGAGACACTGTGAGCCTTAAGAGAGGCAGTACCGGCCTGCCCTCAGCCGCTCTGAGCTGGGGAGGTGGTAGGCAACAGAAGAAAAGTGGTTCTCCCTGACTGGGGCAAGCTGAGGTGCAAGCCACATGCTCTGCACTGACATCCAGGCAATTGGCCCCCAGACAATCAGCTCACTGCAGCCCTTATTACTGACCAGGGGACCCAGGTTGGGCACAACCCAGCCAAAGAGCAGTGGCAGAGGACTCAGCCCCGCCTTCTGCTCAGTCCTGCTGTCATTCACACCTCCACGATGCTGGACTCGGGAAACCCAGTTCCTTTCTTCCTGTAACTGTCCCTCAGCCACGGCAGCAGGTCAGAGACTCTGCCTGCCGGGGTCAGGTGTGTCACAATTTCATTGTCAGCACACCACCTACATCCACTCTTGAAGCCACACTCTTGGAGAGCAGAGAGGTGGGACCCTTGACCCACAGTCAGTGTGTCCCTTCTGGTTCACGGTTTCAGGACTCAGTCCTACAAATCTTAGGAAATTTCGGGGTCTGATGCAGGGTCCTGAAGTCCCTGTTGGGCAGAGGGCAGCAGTCAGTCAGTCTGCTGGTGCTGTCACCAGGACAGCTGGCAGCGTGTACCTGTGCACCCAAGGGCTTCCTTAGTAAGCAGCTGGTTTGGCCCAGACCCTCCACTCCGCAGACCGCTGCACCGAGGGTTGCCATCTTTCTCCAGGTCATCAAACCCGATCCCAGTTCTCAGGGGCCTTTGTTTGCTGGGAGCACTCCCAGTGCAAGTTTAGCTACTTACAAAAGAGCGGGTGTGGTGAGTGGGGTTGGCATTGCAGAGAAAGGGAGCAGACACTGGCAGGAGGTGACATTGGGAGGAGAAAAAATCCTGCCCCAAGCTTACACTTTGGGCACCAGGTTCTCGACACCTTAGACAACTTTTCCTCCCCCTTCCCTTCCTCCCCTCCTCCCGTCCTCCCCACCCCTTCCTTTATAATTAATTGTCCCGTGAGGTGAGGAGTTGAGAACTCTGCTCCCCCAGGAGCACCTGTTCTCAGGTGGCGCTCCAGGCCCTCTGTCGCACCTGCTCGCTGACGTGGGTGCAGGAGGGCAGCAGCACCCATGTCCACCGTGGGCTGGGGAGAGGCGCTGAGGGCACTCCGTCCCAGGAGGTGGTGCTGGTCACTGCTTTAGGCCCCGCTGGCGAAGAACGATGTGCTGCTTCATGAAACCCACTGTCAGAAATGGCTGGCTCCAGGCGTCCGGGCGGCGTCCCCTTCCCTCTGCTGGCTTGGCCAATAGGCAGGCCCCTCGCAAAAAATGGCCCTGTCATCTCTGAGCTTAAGTGACCTCTGCTCAAGGATCCCAGTAGAGAGTTTCTTTCTCCCAGTAGTTTCCCTTCCCCAACCCCAAATCATGTGTAAGTCATAGGTTCTTAGAGGCGTTCCTTTTTCCCTCTCACATTTTAACAGCTGTGAGAGAGTTGGCCTCTTAACAGCTGAAATTGGCAGCATTATCTTCTTTTGTAGAGGCGACTGGGATAATGGTACGTTCTATAATCCATGGCATCTCAGAGTTGATGCAGTGTGGTGGCCCCGCTGCCTGGCTGCGCCCGTTCCTAACAGCAGCCGTGGCAGCCAGGGGAGAGAACATCACCATTGCCCAGGTTGGGTCAGGCTGCTGGATGCCACCTCAAAGGAAAATCAGGGATGCTCTCACTGGAGAAGGTGGCCCAGAGACTGGCTGTCACAGCCACAGGTGTCCCCACCTGGGGATCCCACACAGGGACCCTCCATGGAGAGCTCACAGAACAGCTGTAGAGCGACTTGGAGCTGTGTGTAGGACGTGTGTCTGTGCATTTTCTCAGGAAAATGGATCAGAGGGCCACCTGATCCAGAGAGTCTTCTCTTGGAATCCTGGGAGATTCTGGAAGGTTCTGGAAGGGCTGCCCGTCTGCCCAGCACTGGAGACTGTTCACAGCGGCATCAAAGCCGTAGCGAGTGGGTCAGAGTGGGAATCTGGGGGCTGGATCCGTCAGAGGTGGGGAAGAGCCCGTGGTCCCAATCTGCACTGAAGTTCCAAACCGTGGGCATCTAGAGTGAGGAAGAAAGTCACCCCCGGCGCCGAGCTCCAGCTGGAAGGGGAGGCGCAGAGGCCAAGGTCAAGATCGCCCAGGACAGTCAGGGAGACCCAGTGCGGGACCCAAGAGAGCGCTTGCTTAATTGAGAGGGACAAAGGCCTGAATGAGGGTAGACATTGGGACGAAAAACCACCTTGCTCAGGGTGACCACCTCAGCTGGCTTCGGGAGGGAGAGAACATTCCGGAGCCTCCCAGGTAACTGCCATGGCCACGACAAAGGCGTTAGACAAAGAGTAAGCTGTTTCCCTGGCTCATGAAACATGCTATACTCTATATTAAAAGTGTTTGCACTAAAAGAAGGAAGCTTAAATTTTGAAAAGTGTATTTGGATGATGGATTAAGGAGAAAATGCAAGAGAAGGTGAGAAAGTTGGCCGCAGGGGGACAGGGTGGGTTCTCTGATCGTCATTTCTACACGTGGAATTATATGTCCTTAAAAGAATCAATCTGTTGCCGTGTGTAGCTCCTCAGAAGGGCATGAGCAGTGCTGGCCGCACGGACTGGGACTCGAGGGTGTGGGGTTGGACCCCACGTTTGCGTTGTCGTGTCTGGGCCGACCTTGCCACTTGGAAGGAGGCTGGAGGATGCAGCAAGGTTCGGTCGCTCTGAGGCAACCAGGCAGAACGAGGTCTCCTGCGAGTGTCTTCTTTCCTCCTTGCATCACTGCCAGCACCCAGCTGTGCTACTGGAAAAACGAGACCCAGCTGAGGTGGCACCTGGCGGGGACTGCGGGTGGGGCCGCTGGGGAGGCGGCCCTCACTGGGGGAGAAAGCGCAGAGGCTGCCTCCTCCACGGGCTGCGGCCATGGCAACTCCCGGCCCAGCCCATCCTCTCTTTCCATCTTTCCTGGAGGCCAAGGGAAGGACTTGCCATGTGAGGGCCACCATGCTTGGTTCTGGGAAGGACACCAAGCAGTGTGAGACCCCATCGTTGCCTTTAGGGAAATGACAGTTTAAGTGGGAAAGGGAACAGGGGATGATGTGCGATGATGCTGGAGCCGTCAAGGACAGCGCATGGCCACGTGGCCAGACCCGTGGTCTCTGTGGGCTCAGAGAAGCCCGGCCAGGCCCCCGAGCTGAGCTGGTCCTTCCAGGGTGATGGGAAAGGTGGGTGGAGGGGCAAGGTCTGGGGGGGGGTCTGGAAGAGGCAGAGAAGAAGGCCATGGAGAGATGTGTCCCGGTGGAGAGCTGGACAGCACCCTCTCACAGTGGTGGCAGAAGGTTTGCTGGCGTTTCCCTTCATCCGGCGACCAGGTGGAGGTGTGTGATCTGACAGGCCCACCTGGTCCCCTGGATAAGGCTGTGTCTGGAGGTTGTCACCTAGGGGTCAGCCACAGGCCCACCACGTGGGGAGACGGTGTGAATCCGTCTGTGGGCGTGGCTCTGAGAACCGTTTGATTTCCAGATCACAAGGATGTAAGTGCAAAAACCGAATGAGCATTTAGAAAATGTATAGTCATTAGACAGTAATTTTATGTCTATTGAATCTAGCGATAATAATGTCAGTCCTCAGGGGTGGAGGTGCTAGAGGAGAAGAGTGGGACAGGAGAGGGCCCCCGTCCCCCGAGAGTCTTTACCAGGAGCAGTTGGACCCCCAGATGGACTCCCACCCCCTCCCCCTCTGTCAGCAGACAGGGCAGGTTTGAACCAGATGTGCCTGGGCCCCGCGACTCCGGGCATATCTGGAATATCTGGAGTGGGGGCTGGGGAAGAAACTTAACAGGAGGAAATTAGGTAGATGCCACATACTGAAGGTCAACCTGCACCCCCACCCCCGCCCCTCCAGCCTCTGTCCGTTCTCTCAGCACCTCCAAGCAGGGAAGAAGCTACAGACCTGACATTTAGGGGTTACCCCCATCATCCTGCACCCAGTGACAAGCCCCAGCTTCGCACATAAGGTTTCCAAGTATCTACTACGAGCTCACATCCGGGAAATGAGCGGAGGGCCCACTAGACACAAAGAAGGACACAAACACACAACCACCGCCAACCAACCCAAAAGATTAAAAAATCAGGGAGGATAGAGACAAAACATGGATCAGGAGAAAATTTTTAAAAATCTACAATTTTTCTACAATATGTCTTTACAATTATAAAGAACACAGAATATTTTAAAGAAATGAAAACCAGCACCGGAGTGTGTGAGTGTGTGTGCAGGTGTGTGTGTGTAAACATTTAGAGAACAGAAATTAAAAATTTTTTTAATGTGATGAGAGAAAACTCTCAAAAGGAGGAAATGAGGCCTGAAAACCAAAGGTGAGAAATCCGCACAGAAAGAAGCACAGACGGACAAGGGAGTGGAACATGTAAGAGGAAAGATAAAGAAAATTAGAGCATCAATCCAGGACGCCCAATATCCCAACAATAGGAGTTCCAGAAAAAAGAAAAAGAAGCAAATGTCCCCAAACTAAAGGGCAGGAGTCTCAGGAGTGTGCGGGGCCACCGTGTGTGCAGGGCGACGCCTGGGGGACGGCTGGGATGGGTGGGGAGGTGCTGCTAAAGGCTTCCGGGGGGGCTTGGGGCTGCTGACGCAGGAACCGGGGGCTCAGACTTCTGGACAACAGCAGCGAAGCTGGAGGAGGAGAGGACAACGCCCTCAACTTTCTAAGGAAAGTGATCTTCAATCTAGAACGCCTTTTAAAGCTCTCCTTCAAATCTCAACTTCCTGTTCAAATTCCAATCTTTTTATCTCCCTGAGCTACATTCTGCATGATTTACCTTTAAATAGGAACTGCTCCTTCTACTTGCGAGTTGAGCTGGCTTTGTGATCATGAGGCTGTGTCTATTGTGTAATTAACCTGTCCATTGAGGCTTTCATTTCGCTCACTATATTTTTCATTTCCAAATGTTTGACTCCATTCTTCCTGAATCTGCCCTTTTTCAGTAGTGTCTTGTGCTTATTTCCTTGTTTTACATCTGTAACCATTTTAAACATAGCTGTTTAAAGCCATCACCTGATAATCCTATTACCTGAGGTTCTTAGGGACATAATTCCTCTGGTGGAGCTGCTGGTGGATTGCTGTGTGTGTTTTATAATTTAGGATTGTGAGTTCATTTTCAGTAGGGCTCTATCTGTGGGAATCTTTTATGCCTGGGCTGAAGATACGTCTTCACTGAGAGATTTTGTGTTTGTAAGACTCTCAGTTGTCTTGCCAGCCTGTGATCATGTTTATGCTAATTTCCTGGCTCTGTGGGTCCTGTACTATGCAGGTAGTATGAAATCAAATCTCAAACCTGAACAGGACAGGCCCATCATTGCAAGTTCTCAATGGGGACCCTGCTGCCCCCCATGGCACAGGTTTTCGGGTCATCTCCCTCTGCTGGTGTTTGGATATTTCCCCTCAGGGTGTCCCTTCAAGGGTTTTTACTTATAGTACCTTGCCTCACACAGGCCCCTGGCCTTACCTTCCATCTCGGGGCTGTTAACCCAAGGTCTCTGGGTACCGAGACTCATGCGATCCCCATCCAAATGCCAGCTGTGTTCCCTATGCTGGTCTTCAGTTCACCCTTCTCTTTTGGCCACTGAAGACTTTGTCCCCTTTCCTCCTTGTATATGTAGCTAGTCTTTAAAAGGTTTCTCACATTTTATCTAACATTTCTGGCTGTGCAGGAGGAATGTTTTCATGTTTAGTCCACACAGTTGCCAACAACGAATTCCTCTTCCAAGCTAGAACTCGACACTCAGCCAAATTATCAGGCAAAGGGTGGGTCGAGTAATGTTGACCTAGTCATAATGATGTATAAACAGTGGATTCTGATTGCGTTGTAAACGATGACTTAACTCTCCAGGGTGGCTGTGGGTGTGGGTGGGGTCATCGTGGAAGAGCTAAACCTTCATCTTTTTCCACAGCTGGAAATTAATGCATAAAATATTTTTGGGGGGGGACTATAGAAAAGGAAAAATTTGCAAAAAAAGCAAACAGGCAGCAGAGTAAGCGTGTGACGGGGAGAACGCTGGGTTGCAAAGCTGCCGGAGCTGAACGTGACTGCCTGCTGGGCGAGGGTTGGGTTGGGGGTGTGCAGGCGGGAGGGCGGGGCAGTGCCGCCTTCTGCTTTCTTGTCATGGGTTTTTCCCCTCTTTATGCTGTGTACTTTTATTGATTTGGGAAAAAACAAAGAATCAAATTAACACGAAAGAGTTGGTTTGCTGGCGTGAGGGTCCAGTGGGGCTCAGGATACTCGAGAGAGGGAGGGAGGCGTCCTCTCCTGCGACCCCTGAGTCACAGGAATCCGGGGGATCTGCAGTCCCTTTTTGCAGCAGCTGCCTTGAATTCCAACATCGGTTCTGACAACAAGCATTTCTTCAGCATCTCCCGAGTGCCAGCGACTGGGCCAGGTGCTGAGAATTCCATGGCTTTCCTGAGGGAGGGCAGGTGATGTCCCACTGGTGTGAGTGACGTCCTAGTTCACGCAGAACCGTCAGGACACCAAACAATTGCTCTATTGATTTAGAACTGATACATTGATTTACAATTAATGCACATTTCTCTTTTCACACAAACAAACCCTCAAAGGCTCATGGTGGTTTCTTGGGGAGGCAGCATCACAGGGGAACTTTCCTTCCCGTTCCTTTAGCCCCAAGTGGGAATAATCGATGTTTACCTGGTGCTGAGTAACCGGGTGGAGCTTCTCTAATGAGCTTGTCCCTCCTGCTCGCCTCCTTCCACCCAGCCTGGAGTAGCCTCCAAGGAAGCACGAGGCCTTCACCCCCTGCCTCTGACTGTGGGAGGCTCCAACATTGATCTCTCTCTGAGGCCTTAGCCAGATCCCCTGGGGCTGCCCCCAGGTGTGGGCAGACCTGGCTCTCTCATGTGGCCTTGGTGGAGGGGTGGAAGGCAATCGGCCCTGCCTTTGACAACACTGCCTGCGGCCTGGCCTGGTGGGTGTTGCCCAACCCACTAAGGCGAGTGAGACACACCCTCCACTTCCCCTGTGGGGACCTGAGTGGAGACAGCAGGGTGCGTGGTCAGGAGAACATGGTCCCAGGCCTGGCCCCACGTTCCTGACCCTGCCCTCCTGACTGCCCACCCTTGGTCAAGTCCTCACGCCCACAGACCGAGGAGGTTTTGAAGTAGATAATCCACTTTGTCCAATTTCTGGAGAGCTATGAAGAACTACTGATGGTATAATGAGTCATAGCAGCTCTATTCACAGCAGCTGAAAGGGGGAAATAACCCAAACGTCCATCAACGGATGAACGATGCACAACGTGTGTCCAGACGGTGGGATGTTATTCAGCCATAAGAAGGAACAAGGTTCTGATAAAGCTACGGGGTGGATGCACCTCCCAAGCACTATGCTGGGTGACAGACCGCAGACGGAAAGGCCACCTGTTGTACTATCCATTTCGTATTCGGAATAGGTAAATCTGTAGAGACAGATTGGGGGTTGCCAGGGGCTGGGGGAGGGGTGAGGGGGAGACACTGCTTCGTGCGTCTGGGCTTTACTTGGAGGGATGGAATGTTCTGGAACTAGATAGAGGCGGTGGCTGTGCAACATTGTGAATGTCCTAAATGCCACGGAATTGCTCACTTTAAAATGGTTAATTTTATGTTTTGTGAATTTCACCTCAATAAATTGAACAAAAATATGGCTCCTCAACAGAAGCAAGTCCTACAGCTGCAGGACACGGGAAGCAGCAAGTGGCAGCTTCCTGTTCGTGCTACTTTTCCAGCCCCACTGGCAGGGCGGGTGGTGAGCGGCTTGCCCTAGTGGTGGAGCCAGGCTCTTGCTGCTTTTTACCTTTACTTTTTTTGATTTGCCCAGTTGCTTTTATAGCTGTGTTGAAGTCATGACACCCAGCCCTGCAGCATGAAGGCAGCCCAGAGCACTCAGCCGTTCATCCCTTTCCTCGGACATCTGATAGATGTTTACTGCACAGGACCACGCGCAAGGCCCGGAGAGCCCACGGGTGCCCGAGGCAGGCAGCCCATGCTCCACTGGTCACCTCCTGTCCTCTGCTTCGCAAGGGATGGGACACCACGTCTGCTGCTGTCTTCCCATCCCTGCACTCACCTTCTGCAGGACAGTGGGTCACAGAGGGGGTGGCCTGGAGGAGAAAAGCCAAGGGGAAGAGCCCAGCCCAGAACCAGCCCCCACACGCTGCTGGGTGACTTCCTGCAGGGCCTCGAGAGCAGCGGGAGCCCCGTCCAGAGTCCAGGGGGGGCAAGAAGGGGCTCCCTGGGGAGTGAAAGCACTGGATGCTGCTCGTTGGAAATGGGGGGAAGTGGGGACACAGGCAGAAGTCCGGGATCACCCTCAAAGTAATTTCTGGACCCATTTTGGAGCTAACTGGGCTGTGGCCTAGAACCTTCTCCCTGTGACCCCAGCTTGGGAAGGAGGTGCTAATGAGGAGAGTGTCCTGGCCAGTTTGGCCTTTGTGCTACTTTTCCCAAAAGAAGGACAAACTTTTAGGACAAGGCTTCTTTCTGGCTGGGAGGCGGGCTCGTGTGCCAGGTGGGAACACCAAACCGTGGTTCTCTGCCCCACTCTGCCCTCTTCCCACTCTCCTTCCCCAGCAGATCTCCTTGGTCAGAATTCCCTGCATGGCTGGAGTCTCAGCTCACAGGAAGAGTGTTCCAGAAAACCACACCTTTCTGGGAGTGCTTCTCAAATGGCAGATCTGAAACACTCCCCAGAGGGCAGGGGGAGGTCCTGGGTATAGAGCTGTCTGGGCTGCCAGGGCTCTGGGTTCCTGGAGGGACCTCGGAGGCATGATAATGACCACGTCCCGGCCACAACAGCGTCCACACTGGAGCAGTGGGGCTGGCCCATGCAGGAGGGGCCATGGGGGCTCTGTAGGGTCTGCTGGGCTGACTTTTTGGCCCCAATTTGACCCCTCCAGAAGGCATCCCTCAGCCCCCAACGAGCCTTGGGGTGCTGTGGGTCTGAGCTCTGGTGGTTCCCCAGGCATTGTCCCCCGGCCCTTACCGCCGGCCCCCGGCTCAGGGTTGCTCAGGCCACCCAGGCTCCGAGTGCCCCCACTCCAGCTGGACATGCACCGCTGTCCCCACTTGGCATCTGAGTGAACCCAGGAGGACTGAGGGTGGCCTGGTGGGCCCACATGTGTGCCAGGCCATGTCAGGAGGGAAGGGGTTAACCAGACACCTTTGCAGCCCTCTGAGGCTGCCAACTCACCAGAAACCGCTTCTACTTATTCGGGCACATTTTTCCTTCATTTCTCAAAGCCAGCGGCGGCCTGTTGTGACCTGCCACCTGCCACCGGCAATCGTCACCACAACCAACCTGAGCACAGCCTTCCTGGGGCAGCGGCCTCCCCACTGTCCTCCCAGAGCTCAGGGGCTGGGGGAGCACGATGTCCTGCCACCTGCTTGGAGGGTCAGGAAATGGCAGCCAGGGGCCACCTGCCCCAGCCTTGTTTGTTAAAACTGAGGCCAAGGCCATCATGCCCAGGGTGTGGACCAGTTCGGCCCCCAAGAAGGGCTGAAAGTTCAGCATTGCGTGTGTCCCCGCCAGGGAGCCCAAGCGCGCTGTGGGACCAGGCAGCGCGGGAGCCTGGCCTGGGCAGCCGGGGGTGCTGGGCAAGGGTCCTGGGCCCTGCTTCTACCCACGCAGGCACAGGAGGCCTGTGGCCAGGGCACAAGAGACCCGGGTCTGGGTCCTGCCTGCCACCTGGGTGCTGGAGGTGAGTTACACATCTGCGGTGCCCAGCATGCAGGACCTCTCCATCAGTGTCCACTACAGGGGTTAAAATCACCCTGGCTCCCATTTCCCCAAACCTGCCTGTTCTTTCCCCCTATCCCGGAGGCGCCAGGGTGTCTCCAGCCCCACCACCCCAGCTGGGACCCCTGGAGTCTTCCGTGGCTCCTCCCTGGGCCTTGCCAGCCCGGCCTCACTGCCTCCTAACTTCTTCTAGAACTTGCCCTGCACTCTGTCCTCACAGTGGCCTCATCCTGCAGTTGGCCTCTGCTGCAGAGCATTTCCTGGGACACCACAGTCACCTTCCTGAGGTGTCTCGACCTCCAGCTAAGCTTCAAGGCTCTGCGATGGGCCGGCCAGGGGAGGGGGCTCGCCCTGGGCCTTGCCTCCCACCTCTGCCCTGCCACTGCCTCTCAGCCACACACAAACAAAGGCCATCCACCCTGCAGGCCACCTGCTGTCTCCTACAAGAAATCGTCCCCAGCCCTGCCATCCAGGCAGAAGTTCCCCCTTCTCTTGGTTTGGCAGCATTTTGCTGGGACTTCTCTAGCACGGATTGTTCTGCTTTGTGTTGTGGTTACTTCTGAAAAGAAAGGAAGAGGAAAAAAGTAAGAAAGGAAAGAAGGAGGGAGGGGAGGGCACAGAGGGAATGCAGATTACCTGCGGTCACCGTGCCAAGCATTTACAGAACTGATTTTGTTTGATTGTCACAGCAGCCCACACAGTGGCAGGCCTGCCTGATTCCCGGATCTCGGCTCTAAACCATTTGCCTTTCAGCCACTGGGAAAGGGAGCCGCTTGGTGCTGCCTTACTCAGCTGCAGAGGGGCTTCCCCGGCCGCAGGGAGAGCCTTCTCGGGGAGCCCAGGCCAGCCGGCTGCTCAGCAGCCTGCTTCGCGCCATGGAGACGGGAGGTGCAGGGGAGGCCGTGGGCACCACCAGGCAGCCCTGGCCTGGAGACCACCGTACAATGCCCAGGCTGTGGCTGGTTTGGTGCAGGCTCTTAGGGAACTAAGAAAAGCAACTTTAAGCTCTGGGTCCTTCCTAAAAGAGACCAGCGTTCATCACGAGGGAGGTGCTGGGTTGGACAACAGGTTCAGACTGGCTTCCAGCCAATGCCTGGGTGCTAGACGGTCACAGAAGGGAAGTGCTCAAGGATATGGACCCGCTGATGGCACAGTCCTGAGGGCCTCCCTGGCCTCAGGCTCAGGCCGTCCTGGGCACACAGACTAACCTGCCCCCTCCACCCTCCCCTTGCTGGGCTTCCCTCTGTGCCCCCTCAGAGTGAGACATAGGATGGGAGCGTGGGCACCTGCGCTGGGAGGGACCTCAGAGTGTCTGCTGTGGCTCCCCCAGTGCAGAGGCTGCGCCCGAGGCAAGGGCCACTCCTGGCAGAGTCCGCAGGGGCAGTGCTGGGGCTGCCCGCTGTCACGCTCACACCACTTCCAGCTGCTGGGGTGTCCCGTGCACCCTGGGCAAACGTGCAAGCAGGAGGTGGCAAGACACAGCCAGCCCTTGTAAACAGAGGCTGGAGCCATTGCCAAGCTTTGGCTTATTAAAGCTGCCTGCCACATTCAACAAATAAAAGTACAGGACAAAAAAAATCCAGGATGCACAGTTACATTTGAATTTCAGATAAACAACAAATCATTTTTATTGTAGGTCCCAAATACTGCATGACACATACTCACACTAAAAAGTAATCTATTATATATTTAATTAAATTTTCAACATAAATTAAAACTTTTCAATTTTACTAAAAACTTATTTAGAATTTTTATTAAAAAGTATTCATAATTTTTCCCAAATTTTATCCCTAATATTGCATGGGACACAATTACACTAAAAGTTTATGAATAATTTATGAATACTTATAACTTATACTTTATTATTTATGAATACTTATACTAAAAAATTACTTGTTTTATCTGAAATTCAAATTTAGCTGGGTGCCTTGTATTTCATCTGGCAGCTCTACTTATATACCTTCCTAGCAATGCTTGGTTATTTGAAAATAATAAAATTTTACTTTTGAATGCTCCAGATTTGGATTTTCCCCAAATAAGTTTATTCCACAGGCTTAACTGTATCCCACAGATATCATAACTCTGTTAGCAGAGAGGTTCCTTCCCCGCATTACAAAAACAACGTGCTTTGTCACCTGCAAAGCTGGACACAGTGTGCGGGGAGCAGGAACGCTCCTCAAAACAGCAAGTGTTTCATATCATTGGCCGGCGCTGGCCGAGAATTTTGGGGAGTGCCGTGAGGGTGATGGAATCCAAGGAGACCCGGCCCCATGTGCAGAGGCTGCGGCTCCACCATGAGCACTGGGACAGGGTGGCCAGGGACCCAGGAAAGCAGCCAGACCTGGCAAAGCCGCGACACGGCTGCTGGAGTTGCCAAACCTCTCCCAGCCTTCCTCTCTCCCCCGCAGGACGGGGTCAGGATGGTGCTGACCATGGGAGAGTGTTGGGGGGACTAGATGAGGTTTGGGGTGGACAGTGTGAAGCCAGACAGCTGGCTGGCAGTGCCAGCTCCACTCCTGCCGGCTGTTGGTCAAGGGCGTTTGTTTCCTGTCCCAGAGAACTCAGCATGGCAGCAGGAAGGCCGGCCGCCCCTGGACCCTACACTGTCTGCAGGGCTCTGGGATGGAGACAGGGTCGGAGGATGAAGAGGGTTTGCACCCACGGACACTCATATACTCATAATTACATGGGGCATTTTTAGCACACGCCTCTGCTGAACCTGGTCCTCAGGGTGTGACATGTGTTTCCACCCTCAACCCTCGAGACCAGTCCCGGATGTGGGAAATCTTATCCCCGTGTCCATGAGGAGACTGACGTTCGGGGAGGCTGTTCACCCCTCCTCAGAGCTGGGGGGTTCAGGCAGAGGCCAGATCGTATCTCCCGGACTGTGGGTCTCAATGTGAATTCACCTCATTAGAGGAGTTGGGGTGGGTGGGGCTTGTTTTTGTGACTGCTGTTCCTGCTGTCTCCGTGCCCCTCCGCCCACTGTGCTGAAACCCAGAGCAGCACATCCATCTGTCCCCCAGGCCTGCACCTCGGATGCCTGGGGGCCCCAAAGCAGCAGGTAGAATGTGGGGGACTCGTAGTCTGTCCTGTCCACCCCCACAGGGCTCTGATCCCCCGTCCCTCGGAGTCTCCAGCACCACCTGCGTCTGGGGCAACCTTCCTTTTCTCCCTCCCCGCCCCCATCCAGCCCAGCACGGACCCCTGCTTCCCTGCTCTCTGGGGAGGGGCTCGAAGCGGCTCCAGGTGTCCAGGCCTCCCTCCTTCCCTGCAGCCCCTCCTGCCTCTCCCGAAGCAACCAGTGGGCTCCAAATGAGCTTCTGACTCTCTCAACCGGGCCCTGGAGCCTCCACAGACTTACCCTGGGGAAAGGCCCCTCCCTCTAGCTGGTCTCTGCCCCACTCGGTCAGCCCCACCTCCATCCCAGCACGTGCAGGGCCTGCGCCTGGACTGCCACGTCCGTCCCCCTCCCCTGGGGCGTTTTGCCGGCCCAGCCCTCCCTCTTCCTCTTCCTCCTCCGTTGCCCAGCCACCGCCACTTTCTCCAGGAAGCCACCTGGCCCCAGACCCAGGTGAGACGCATGCTCGCCTCAGACCCATAGGAGGGGGTGTGTCATCTCATGGCTGTGAGTCCCTGAGAGTCTGCTGCACACGGACCAGGGAGGGTCCCCAGACACCGCTCCCCCAAACCACCAGAGAGATTTCCATCAAGAGAAGAGTCATTTTCCTTCTGGCAGGTTCCAGGCAGATCCGGGTAACAAAGGGAGAACTGGGGAGGTCAAGGAGGAAACGGAGGAGAGAAGGGGGGGCCGAGGGCTGCCTGGGGCCGGGAGGTGCTGGGAGCTGGGCCAGGGGCTTTAATCGAGGCTGTTTGGGGTGGCGGGTGGCTGGCGCCTGTAGTCCCACACTCTGGGGTGCCAAGGCGGAGATCGCTGGAAGCCAGGAGCTGTGACCCCACGCCACACGCTCCAGCCTGGGCGTCAGAGCCACACCCCTTCCTTAAAAAAACAAAAAAAGACCTTCCAGACAGGCACTGGAGGCCCCTCCTGTATTCACTGAGAGATGAAAAGGAAAGAGTGTGTGGGGGGGATGGGTTCATGCATGAGTGGGGGTGTGTGATATGTATGTGTGGGTGTTTGGGGGGGTTGTGAGAGGATGGGTTCATGCATGAGTGGGGGGGTGTGATATGTATGTGTGGGTGTGGGGGTGTGTGGGGGGGTGTATGGGTGTTTGGGGGGCTGTGAGGGGATGGGTGCATGTGTGTGTGTGTGTGCGCGTGTGTGGGTGTGTGGCACTTTCTGAAAGTCTAACCCTCCAGAATGCTACCAGCAGACCAGGCTTACTTGGAGTCCACTTTCTACCCTGCTCCTCTCGTCTGGGCAGGAGCAGCTGTTTCTTGCCTGTTACGTCCGGTGCCAGAGCAAGGCCCCACCCGGTGCACGTCCTCGGTAGTGATGTGTTGAGCCACGGGGAGTGGAAGGTGTGGCAGGCAGGATTCCGAGACGGCCCCAAGATTTCTGGCCCCTGGTGCACACACACCTTCTCCCAGCTACTCAAACAAAAAACAACCTAGGTGCTGCCGTGAAGGGTTCTGCAGATGTAATTAAGGTCCCAATTGGTCGATCTCGTGATGAGAACTCCCAGGTGGGCCTGACCCAACACACAAGCCCTTTAAGTTTGCATGTAGAGGTGGGGGAGGAAGGCACAGGATCTGAAGGGCAGGAAGGACTCCACCCGAGGAGGCTCTCCATTGCTGGTGGGGGGCTCCTAGTCTGTCGACACCTGAATTCCACCCTCAGGAGGCCCCGAGCAGAGGACCCAGTCCTGCCCTGCTGCAGAACCGGGAGCTAATCAGCATGGGTTGCAAGCTGCAAAGTTTGGGGTAATCTGTTATGCAGCAACAGAAAATGAGTACATAAGGTTCTGTGATTTGGGGTCTTTCTTTTTCTTAGAGACAGGGTCTTGCCCAGGCTGGAGTGCAGTGGCAGGATCGTAGCTCACTGTAACCTCAATCTCCTGGGTTCAAGCCATCCTCCCGCCTCAGCCTCCTAAGTAGCTGGGACTACAGGTGTGGGCCACTCTGTGCCCGGCATGATTCTGGGGTCTTTCTGAAGCAACCTGAGCAGTTGCTGAAAACTTGGACACAAGCGTCTTCACTGTCAGCACTCTAAGCCTCATTTGCTTAGTAATACATAGTAATAACTATTTATGAAGCACCTATTTAGTGCTAGATACCTGACTTACCTTATAAGTAAGTATAAGTTGATCTCTTGACACTCTGTGGGGTTTAGTGTTGTTTTTCTGGCTTTACTCATGGGGGCGCTCAGGGAGTCACAACTGTCTCAGACCACCCAGCAGCTAAGTGCCTCCTGCCTCCAAAGCACCAACTTTTTCCCCACACTCTGTTGTCTCCAGGTCTACCTGATTATTTTCAAAATCATTGTTGCTTTCTGCAAAGAAGATATGAAAACGGCCAATAAGCTCATGAAGAGATGCTTACCAGCATTTAGTCATTAGGGAAACGCAAATCAGAACCACAGTGAGACCCCACGTCACACCCACTAGGATGGCTACAATCAAAGAGTCAGACAACAGCAAGTGTTAGCAAGGATGCGAAGAAATTGGAACCTCACACACCGCTGTGGGAATGGAAAATGGTGCAGTTACTGTTCCTCAATAAGTTAAGCATAGAATTACCACACGACCCAGCAGTGCCCCTCCTGGGTTTATACTCAAGAGAAATGAAAACATATGGAGGTCCACACAAAAACTTGTACATGAATGTTTATAGCAGCACTGTTCATAATACCCAAAAGGTGGAAACAACTCAGTGTCGGTCAACTGAGCAATGGATAAATTAATGTGGTCTATGCATACAATGGGATGTGTTATTTAGCCATAAAAAGGAACAAAGTGCTGGCACTTGCTGCAACATGGATTAACCTTGAAAACATGCACAGTGAAAGAAGCCAGACACAAAGGCAACTAATCGTATGATTCCGTTTATGTGAAATGTCCAGAATAGCCCCTGGTACCTGTGAGTGTGACCTATTTGGAAATAGGGTGTTTGCAGATGTAATTAACATAAGAATCTTGAGATGGGCTCATCCTGGATTCAGGGTGAGCCCTAAACCCAATGAATGCTGTCCTTGTAAGAGCGCGCGCGCGCGTGAGAGAGAGCAAGAGAGAGAGAGAGAGAGAGAGAGAGAGAGAGGTGTCTGTGTAAGGTTAGAAAGACAGAGGGGGCACAGACAGACCCGCAGGAGCAAAGCCACATGCAGATGCTTCCACAGCATCTCTGCTCACCCAAGGAGGCCACGCTTGGCAGTACCACCAGATCCGCTCTCAGAGCCTGCAGAAGGCACCGACTCTGCTGATGCCCGAATTTCTAACTTCTGGCCTCCAGAACTGTGAGAAAGTAAATTTCTGTTTAAGCCATGAAGTTTTTGGTACTTTGTTACAGCAGCCACAGGAAACCAATCCTGTCATGTGGCGTAAAGACAGAATTAAAGGAAAGGTATTCCTGCAAACTGTAAATGCTGATTTAAGTTACTTTTGTTTATAGCTCTTATATAGTTATAAAAGCAAAACACATTTATAAATACAGTCTCAAGATTTTAAGTACCATTTACGTTAAAAGCATTCTTTATCATGACAAGTTGCACTCGGCTGAGCCGGAATCTCTGCGATAAAAAGTTGCGCTTTTGCAAACCTGGGCCGAGGTCCCCTCCCTTCACTTTTCTCTGAGCAAAGTATAAACCACCCTGGTCTGTGTCGGCCTTGGCCTTGAAGGCTTCTGGCCTCGGTGTGGGGAGTAGCCCCTCAGCATGCAAGTCCATGTTGCAGGGCCGCCTCCACAGCAGCAGACGCAGGTGGCACCGAGAGGCACAAGTGCAGAGTCACTGGGCTCTCCTGATGCGGAAGGTCATGGTGGTCCTCCATCAGAGGCCGGCTCTGGCCAGGCTGTGGCTGTATGTTATAGAACTTGCGGGACAGACTGTACGCCGTGGTTGATGGGCTCAGAACCAGTGACGGGAACAGGCCCAGGTCCTCCATCCAATGAGCGAGGTGGGCCTGGCTATTTTCCCCCGGGCCTCTTCCTGCTCCTGTGCCTTTCAAGGTCCTGAAGATGGGGACAGCCTGGTCCTCCCCAGCCCTGATAGGGGAAGGGACTCCTCAGCAAGGGGCCCCCTTTTCAGACATGCGTTGGAGCTGCTATTTCCTGGACTGGCCCTGCACAGCAGGCCTTAGGAAG
Source organism: Daubentonia madagascariensis (assembly GCA_023783475.1). Taxonomy (NCBI): domain Eukaryota; kingdom Metazoa; phylum Chordata; class Mammalia; order Primates; family Daubentoniidae; genus Daubentonia; species Daubentonia madagascariensis. Next base: position 9,181,784 of record JAKFHU010001482.1, on the reverse strand, counting down.
CGCTGTTCTCAAAGTCACAAGTCTGAAATGCGTCTTGTGGGGCTAAAAAGATGGAAACAGCCTGGTCTTCACTCTCGAGGCCCTGGTGGGGAAGGGCTCCTCAGCAGGTGTCAGCAGGGCCACATTCCTTCTGCAGACTCCAGGGAGAATCTGCCTTCTTGCCTTTTCCAGCTTCTAGAGGCCACCTGCGTTCCTCGGCTGGGGGGTCCCCGCCAGCAAATCACATTGCTCTGACCTCTGCCTCCATCCTTGCGTCTCCTTCTCTGGCTCTCCTCCTCCCTCCTGTAAGGACCCCTGCGATGACACCAGACCCGCCTGGATGACCCAGGATAATCTCCCGTCTCAACATCCTTAAATGATCCCATCTGCCAAGTCCCTGCTGAGGTTCCAGGGACTAGATGTCGGTGTCTTTGGAGGGGCTGTTATTCTGCCCACCTCAGGGACCCCACCTGGAATACAGGCATGGCACATAGCAGATGCTCAGTACATTTGTGTGGAATCAAAGAATAAGTGATTGGATGAAGCCAAAGCTAGGCCTGATCGTCCAGGAGATGCACCAAGAGCTCCATCTGCTTTCAGAGCAGCAGGGTACTATGGGGGCTGCAGGGATCTCGGGTGTTAAGAACAGACAGTGTATTCAGTGGGTGCTTCATAAGTATTTCAGCCTGCCTGCTTGATCCGTTGACTGGAGGTCAGCAGGTCTGAGAGTTCTAGAAACAGAACTTCTGCCCTGATCTGCTCCCCATGGGGGCTGAGGTTGGGTGCAGGTTTCCCCTGGGGCCCTCCTCGGGAGTCCTGGGGTGCTAGGCACGGCCCCGCCTCTGCCCCGGGGCTTCCTGGAGCTGAGGCACACCCGGGAGTCAGAAGGAAAGGGCAGGTAAAGACAGGGAGGGTGGCCCTGGGCAGCCCTGTCTCCTGGCCCTCAGGGAAAGAATTAAGGAAGAGACTATTGTGTGAGAATGAGAATAGTTGGCCACGAAAGAGAAGGGCTCGGGGAATCTGCCCTCCCCACTCCCTCCCCCCAGGACCTAACCTTGGACCCCGCCTAAAGTTCCACCTGCACCGCAGGTGTCCTGGTCTCCATGACAACCGGGAATCATTTCACAAATAGAAGATTATGGCTCGTGGGGGCGAGGGAGTCTCAGGGAGCAAAGTTTTCATCTATGGCACCTTGGTGTTGTGAACTAAAAGTTAAACCCTAAGCCCCCACTAACTGAACCGACCCGTCTTGACCAAGGGGACCCCAGGAAAAACCTTCAAACTGAGCTCCCAGCCATGATGGGATCGGAGGTGTAGCAGGATAACACGTGCATGTTTTCTCTTCAAAAATATCTGTGACTGCTCCTATAGCTTGTTAAATACGTACATTTAGCCACCCTAGCTCAGTATAAAATCCTGTTCCCTCTTGTCTCTCCCTTGAAACACGTGTCCCTGGCTTGTGTCTGGAGCAGTGCTTCCCAGCCTGCCAGAATGGCCATTGTGAGCTGAGAACCCTACATGAAAAATAAAACTCTCCTTTTTCCAAAGTATAAACTTCATTTTTTTTTTTTTTTTTTTTTAGTTAGAGTGTGAAGGTGTCAGGCCAGGTCTTGGAGCCAAATTCTATCCAGAATGACTAAGTGCAGAGAGCAGCTGTCCTCTTGGCCCTTTGCCTGTCAGCAGTATGGCGCTGGTTACAGAGGGCAGTGTTAGGGTGCTTTGGCCCTTAAATCACAGAATTTCTAACCCTCAGAGGCTGAAGCAATGCTTTTAATTGCCTCACAAAGTCTGAAGGGAGGCCATGGAGTTGGCGAGGTTTTCTTGGCTTGCCCCACAGTGGCAAGATGGCTGCAGGGGCTCCGGCCATCACATCCTCCCAGGACAACATCCAATGCAGAAACAAGGGGCAGGCAACAAAGGGACTTCTCTTCTCACAGCTCTGTTATCACAGAATCCTGCTTCACCCAGAAGCCCTGAACAACTTCACTTTATTTTTCATCAGCCAGAATTACTCATATGCCCACTCTGGACCAAGCACTTCACGGAAGATGGAACCATCACCAGAGAAGAAGTGACAGGCAGCTTCTTGTGTCTGGTCCTTGAAGTGGACAGTCTGTGCCATCCCATCCCCCACATCCATGTCTTCTAGCAACAGCCCCTCACTTTGCTTTGTACAATCACTCTGCCTCTCCACATGCCCTGCTCCGTCCTGTGTGCATACACCCACACAGGTGTGCACATGCACACGCACACATATGCACACACTCAGGTGTACAGGCACACATGTACACACATATGCACACATGTGGGTGCACAGGCACATACACACTCACATTTGGTCCATGTGGTTCCCTTGGAGCAAGCCTGACCTTTTCAGGACTGGACTGAGAACCAAGGTCAAAATAAATCAACCAGATTATGCTTTACCTCTCAGGCCCCAGAGGTTGATTCAGGGGTGAAGATGTGATTCCTCCAGAGGCCCTGAGAGTCCTTCCTGGGACTTTTGCTGGCACCATCTGGAAAGATGTGCCCCGTTTGCCCTGGAGTTGCCCAGTGGACAGGCTGTGAACCCAGAGCTTCCTGGGCCATCTGTTCCTCCACGTAAAGGCAGCCAACTGGAGAAGGAGGCTGACCCTGGGTTGTGGGTTACAGGGGCTGCTCCGTGCTCTCCTTTTCCTTAAGACAGTTTGAGTAGGATTTCTGTCCCTTGCCCCCTAGAGAGTACTAATCTCTTTTTTTTTGAAACAGGGTCTCACTCTGTCACCCAGGCTGGAGTGCAGCAATGTCATTATAGCTCACTGCAGCCTCAAACTCCTGGCCTCAAGCAATCCTCCTGCCTCAGCCTCCCAAATATCTGGTACTACAGTCACGCTCTACCAAAAAATTAGCCTGGCTAATTTTTTCTATTTTTGACAGAGACAGGGTCTCACTCTTGCTCAGGCTGTCTCAAACTCCTGAGCTCAAGCAATCCTCCCACCTCGGCCTCCCAAAGTGCTAGGATTACAGGTGTGAGCCACCGCGCCCGGCCTGAGAGTACTAATCTTGTAACAGTCCCCGGGGAGGAGAGACTCAACAGCATGTCCCCATGGATTTGGGAGTGAGCAAAAAGGAGGTTGTGTGAGTGGGGAAATGAGGTTCCTTTTGTCACCTGGTAACTTTTAAGGTCATTCCAGGAAAAATCAATATTTCCTAGTTCTAAAAATACTAGGAAAAATAATTAAAAATTATGAGGGGATGTTTTATCTCCTTAAAACAAATACCATTCCAGACTGCAAGATTCACCCTCTGACATGTAAAGTGTCTGTTCATGAATGAGTGTCCTCCACGGGAGCGAGCTCTGAGCTCTCTGCTGCTGGCCTTTCAGGCGGAGCTCACAGCCTCCCCAGGAAATGCTGGGGCTACGAGGGTCCCTGCTCTGAGTGTGCACGTGGACATGGGGAGTCAGTCTAAAGTTTCCACTCAGTCTAAAGTTTCCAGATGTGTTCAGAAAGGGGGTGTGAATGCAGTGAGGAAGCATTGTCTGGAAAGAGCTGAACTGTCTTTCCCGGAGGGAAGCTTCCTGAAGGCAGGTCATGTCTGCCTGCTGCCACTGCACCCCGGAGGGAGGCAGCAGTGACGTACCAGCAGGCAGCCAGGACGGTGTTTCTATCATGTTTCTGAGCTTTACATTTTGCACAGAAAGAAATCAAAGGTCCTAAAGGGGATAAAAACCCCTCTGAAATCGGGTTGTGACTATTTTTATTGAAGCAAGGCTGGGCTTCTTGAAGTGTGTGCATAAAACTGACTCACTTAGTTGCTCATTAAATCCACCCTTGCTGAGTTATAGTCCAACTCTGAGCAAAATCCTCTGCAGAGCATAAGGACTGTCTTTGGGAGGGTTTCTGGGCAAGTGCTTGGTTTGAGGCAGGGATCAAGAAGATGACTTGATAGGGGCACTTTGTTGATTTGTAATGGTTTAAAAAGGCAGAACAGACAGAAAAGGTGTTGCTGAGAAAGGCCCCAGCCCCCACAGGATGGCACAACCTTGAGTTTCACCTGACTCCCATGTTCCAAGATCTGTTACTCTGCTTTGTAGGCTCAGAAATTTGATTTCAACAGCAGACTTAGAGGTTGGAAGTCTTTGGGATCAGAGTCACACTTACAAAACTCCTAGGAGACTGATGTATAAATCATACAATCTATTTAGAACTTACTGAAGGGATCAGAGCCAGCAAGCTAGCTGGATACTTGTGTTGCAAATCTATTTCTTCTTTCCCAGTTGGCACATCCTAATTGGGCACCCAATTGCTTTCAGGACTTTTGGTGAGCTTGGAGTCAGAGCAAGGGGAAGTCAGAGCAGGTGTTCTCTGGCAGGGCAGCCCAGGATAATCCCCGCTATGTGCACGGGGTTCTCTCTCCCTCAAAATTCTGGACTTGCTGCCAAACACTGGTCTGGGAATTTGCCTTCTGTTAGTAGAGCCTTGCTCCACAGGAGGCACAACCTGCCTGGTTAGATGTGAGATTTTAACGTTGTTTCCGAGAGGTTAAACACAGGTCACCTGAAGTCACTCTCAGATCTGTTCTTAGTCATTTCTACATAGGCGTTCTCTTCCCTTAGATTAAAAAAGTTTTGTTTTCTTTATAAAAGTTGTGTTTGCTCATTGTAGAAAAACTGGAAAATACAGGAAAGCACAAGGGAAAAAACACCTGTATTCCTACAACTTAACATTTTGCAGGCTCTTTTCTATGCAGATAAATTCATACTCTTTAAAAAAATAAATGGGGTCATATTCCACATATTGCCTTGTGAGCTCTGGTTTTCTTTCAGTAACAGGTGCTGAATGCTTTCTTATGTCAGTGAATATTCTTCTGCAGCGTGGTTTTTAGTGGTATTCCATGCCGTAGATGCAACACAACTTAATTTAGCTGTTTTCAACTCCTGTACATTTTGGGTTTTCCTAAGTTCCTTGTCAGCAGCAACCTTCACTTGAGCTCTGTGGGCACCTAACAGGAAGGCAGCCCACAGTCCACCTGCCACCCACACAGTCCCCTCGCACAAAATCTCCCAGCTCAGAAAGTGCCACCCCAAACTTTTCCAATCACTGTTCACATCACAGCCATACTTTGTAAGAAATGGGGTTCCTTGGAAGGGCGCTGTGAGTTAACTGGTGAACTCCGGAGTCAGGGAGGCACCTCCCCATGCCCTGCACTCCCTTCCTCTCTCCCTCCCTCCCCCCATGTCCCGGGCTGTGCTTCAGCACAGGAGACAGATGTGACCTGCCTGCTCCAGGAAGGGGAGTGGTCACTGTGGGGTAGGAAGGCGGGGCAGGGGAGAGGGGAGGAGGGGTAACCCCAGGTGAGAGGGGAACAGGAGGCAGGAGATCCCAGGATGCTGTTTTAATCCTGCTGTTCTGTGATTCTAGGAACTCACTCAGCTTTTCCATGCCTCAGTTTCCTCATCTGTAAACAGAGGGCCTGGGAGGAGAGGCCTCCAAGGAGGCCCTGGGGCTGGCATCCTTTGTTTCATCAGCCTTGGAGCAAGGAGACAGTAACAAACCTTCCTCCCCCTCCTGTTGGGGTGGGGTGCAAAGTGCCAAAGAAATGGATGTCCCTCTTGGCAGGACACCCTCCGCTGGGGAGGGTTCACTCTTCTCACATGGGATCGTGTGACGGGCTGGGAGCCCAGGCCCCAGCTGAGCGGCTCCTGCCGCCCGGGTGTGATCTGGGGTGTCCGTCTGGCCAGTGCTGCAGCAGGGTGGACATGGCACACATGGCCGACTCTCGTCCCCCCAGCTGTGCCACTGCACTCGCCCCAGTGCAGAGATCGCCCACCCCAGGGGAGACAGCCGGACAGGACAGGCGTTGTCATCTGCTCGGGGTGAGGCCGAGGCGCTGCCCAGAGTCTCTGGCGGATGCAGTCACCTGGCTGCAGGGGCTCCAGGTGCCCTCCGGGAAGTGGGGGCTGGAGCCCAGCACAGGTGCTGTACCCCCCACTGTCTGGAGCCGGGAGTGGAGCCTGGGCCCCCCACTCCCCAGGGAAGGCCCTGGAGTGAACGCCCCCAGGCAGCCAGGACACAGTTGCCACCACGGGTGGCCTCTGGCAAGGTAAGCGATCAGGTACCTGGTTTCCACCTGTCCTGGGTGACCCTGACCTCGCCCGTGACAGGGGGTAGCCGGGAGTTGGGAGGGGCCTTGCCCGTGTCCGGCGACGTGGAGGTGTGTGCAGACAGCGGGTGCTGCCCGCTCGCCTGGGCGGAGGCGGCCACTGGCTCCTTCCGCGTGTGCCGACACTTCCCGCCCCGTCGTGTCACCAAGGCGTCCTAGACGGGGTGATCGTTCCCAGGGCCGGGACCCACAGGCGCTGTCCCTGGGCTGCAGGACGAAGGAGCTCTATTTATCCCAGTCATTAGAGCGTTTTCTGTGAAATACATGTTGGCTGAAAAGATATCAGAAAGTATAGAAAAGTGTAAACAAAAAAATGAAAAGCACCTGCAAGCTCATCGACCGGAGACAACCACGACCATTAATAACAATTTACTGTACTTCCTTCCAGGGCTTTTTTGTTTCGTTTTTTCCCTAACTCAGTCAGCATCCACCAGGAAGTTAGAAAGCGCTGGGAACGTTTGCAATATTCTGGTGTCACGTGGGGAACTGGTTGCGTGATAATAGAAGAGCAAACAGTACAACCGGGTGGCAATAGGGTCACCAGATAAAATTTAGGGCGCCCAGTTAAATGTGAATGCTGGATAAATAACAAAAAATTTTTTTGTCTAAGTATATCCCACGCAACATTTGTTTATCTGAGATTGAAATTCAAATTTAACTGGGCATACATTTTTAAAAATTGTTTTTGATTTCTAAATCTAAATTCTGTTCGCTAAATTTCTAGCAACCCTAGATGGAGAGGTAACTCTGACATTAGCATCCCCAGCGGACGCACCCCTGGCTGGAGAGACCAAGGGAGGCCAGGGTGCCGCCAAGACCAAGAACTAAGGTCAAGAACTAAGGTCCTCGGGGCCATTTCTGCCCCGGGAAAGCTAGAACAGGAGGCCTGCTTGCTGGCGGCCGGAGCGCAGAGGGGAAGTAGCTGTCCCCTAAATGCTGTCCGGGTCCCTGCCACCTTCCTCCTGCCTGGCGGGTCCCCTGGCCCAGACCTCTCCCCGCCCAACCCTCCCCCTCTGCCGGTCCCCCTCCCCTCTGTGTGAGCTTTGCACGCTGATGCCGTGTCCCATTGGCCCAGCACGCGCCCCGCACGCCGTGGAGCAGGCTGGCTCCTCCCTGCCTCCTGCCGTGGTCCCCACCCACTTCTCTTTCCCCTTTTCTCCCGGCCGCTCCTCTATTAGGAAATGGGAGTGTTAAGGGCTGAATCGTGTGCCCCCCAAGCAGATACGTTGGCGTCCTGATCCCCAGTCCCTCAGAATGTGACCTTATTTAAAGATAGAGTCTTTAAGAAGTAATCGAGTTACGATGAAGTCATAGGATGGGCCCTAATCCAGTAGGACTGGTGTCCTTATAAAAGGGGGAAATTTGGACCGGGGACAGACATGCACAGAGGGACGGCGATGTGAACAGGCAGGGAGAAGATGCCACGTGGGTGGAGTGATGCATCTACAAGCCGAGGGATGCCAAGGTCTGCCAGGAGACACCAGAGGCTGGAAGAGGCCAGGAAGGACCCTCCCCTGGAGCTGTCAGGGGGACACCTCGACTTCAGAATTCCAGCTTCTGGAACTGTGAGAAAGTACATTTCTGTTGCTTAAGCCACCAGCCTGTGGTATTTCGTTCCTGCTGCTCCAAGAAACTAAAACTGAGTTAATTCACCAAGTGTGGAGGAAATAAGTATCCTTTCAAATACGACCTAGAGTAAGGGGTAATATTATACCCAGTGATCTGCTTTCGTGTATGAAATAGTTGCATGTCAATCAAAACTTTGAAAAACAGAGTGTATTTTCAGGATTCAAAAGATGTGCTTGCTCAGGACTTTTCTTGCAAAACAAAGAATCCCTTTGTAGACCAAATTTATAGACTTGTTTTATGTGTATTGATACTGATTTGGTTTGCTCAGAAATAAGAAACATAAATTTAAACGTCCTGGCATTTAAAAAGCCAGTTGCAACCTTCGTCCCGCCCAGCCTGCCTCTCAGAAGCACTGGGAGCAGGTGTGAGTTCCAGCAGTGCGCTCCGGACCCTCCAGTTTCGCAAGCTTCCCTCTGCCACTGGAGCAGAAGGCCATGTGCAGAGGTCGTGGAGTCACAACATCTCTATTGTCAACTGTGCTGATGCCTCGTGTGGAGCACACGATGCTCTGGATTTTGGCTGGGGTTGGAACTATTTTTAGCAGCTGGATTGGCCAGCAGGAAGCCTGGGGGTAGGCAGGGCCGAGGCGATTTGATTCTGGTGGAGCTGGAGGAGAAGTCACCTCCAGGGTGTCCAGCCACCCTCCTTTCCTGCTGGAGTTCTGGGTGAGCACTCCCCTGGGGCTGAGTCATCTCCCCAGCTGAGCTTGGGAAACACCTGGAAGGGTGTGGAAATAGGAAGTGACTGGAGGGTTTGGTCCCTGCCCTGCTGTGACTCCAGAGGCAGGTGGCCCAGACCTTGGGAAGGACGGACCTGCCCTGCCTGGTACTGGGCTGCTGACCCCTGGGAAGCCTAATGGCTGGTGATGAGGGGCTGGAGGAAGCAGGTTGGAATCCTTCCTGGCTTTGCCACATCTCACAACACATGGACATGATGCCACAGGGTTAAAGAAGAAATGGATACACGGGGCTTAGCCGACGAGGAAGTGACTGATCAGTCAGCCTATGGCAGGGCCGTGGGCTGTCAGGGGGTGGGTGCCCTGGCTGCCATCATCTCCCCAGGTCCAGGCTCAGCCTCCCTCCCCTTGTAGGAGCCGCTGTTTCCCCAGGGTGTGGACCCAAAGGTGGCCTGCTCCCTTCTTCCTCGTTTCCTGGGCTGGAGAAGACCTGGGTCAGTGCATCAAAGTGGGGAGGAGGTGGCTGTCCGCAAAGAAGCCTCAATTACAAAGTCTGATACTCACTTCCCAGAGTGGCCTTTAGGGAGGCCATGGGCCCAAACCTCCTGAAGATCACAGACATCTGTGGGAGGCATTCGAGACCATCCAGCCTGATGTTCACCAACTTGTGCCCCTTCGAAAAAGGTTTGAAGGATGGATACTCTTGGATAAATGTATTGCAGGACTTTTCAGGGCCTTGACTAAGCTCACATGCTCAGAGACTCAATAAACAGGGGTGTGGGGTGCAGTGTTCCCCAGGTGTATTTGAGTGAAAACTTTTTTTTTAAAGTCAGGCTTATTGAGATATAATTGACAAACAGTAAAACTCATTGTTTTTAATTATAGTTCTATGAGTTTTGACTAATGCTCACAGTTGTGTAACCATCACCATAGCCAAGACATAGAACATCACCCCCAAACCACCCCCGTTGCCCTTGGCAGCCAGTCTCCCCCACCCGCCCTCAGCCCCCTGCAACCACTGATCAGTTTTCCATATCTACAGTTTTGTCTTTTCCAGATGGTCATCCCAATGGAATCATACAGTGTGTGGCTGTATGTGTCTGGCTGCTTTTACTTAGCATAACGTGTTTGAGATTCATCCATGTTGCAAGTATCAGTAGATTGTTCCTTTCTACTGATGAACAAAACCCACAGTTGGTGTACCATAGTCCATTTATCCGTACACCAGCTGTTGAATATTTGGGTCATCTCCAGTTTGGGACAATTATGAATAAATCTGCCATAAACATTTGTATACAAGTTGTTGTATGAGCATTAGTTTTTACTTCTTGGGTAAATACCTAGGATTAGGATTGCTGGGTCATTTGGTAAGTATCTGCTTAACTTTATAAGAAACTGCCAACATGTTTTCCAAAGTGGCTGTACCATTTTGCATTCTTATCAGTGACTCATGTCGGCTTCATTTGGTCCCCATCCTCACCAGCACCCGGTCTTGTGTTTACTACTTGTTATTATTTTAGCCTTTCTTGTGGATGTGCGGTAGTAGTTCACTGTGGTTTTAATTTGCATTCCCCTGATTAACAACATCATTAATTAAGCACAGTAACTAGGCCTAGCACCTTTTTGTGTGCTTCTCTGATATTCATCTATCTTTTTTGGCAATAACTTTTGATTTTTTTTTGATGGAGTGTTTCATGGGAAATGCTTTCTTGGCCCAATCTCTTTATTTTAAAGATGAAGACAAAAGTCAGAACCAGAGAGGTGATGTGACTTGCCTGAGGTTGCACAGTTAGCAGCATGGCTGGAACAAGAACTCAGACTGCTCTGTCAGGTGGGTCTTTTTCTTGTATAGAAATGTACAGAGAGGAAAAATAAAACCCAAAGCAACTGAGCAAGATTTATCTTTCTGGCCGAGAGCGGTGGCTCACGCCTGTAATCCTGGCACTCTGGGAGGCCAAGGTGGGAGGATCGCTTAAAAACTCTTTTCGTCCACACACTGCCCTAGAAGCCACAGTCCTGTCACTGTGTCCTCTTCCCTTGTCACCAAACCTCTTAAAGGTCTTTTACACCTCAGTTTCCCCTGACAAATTCCTCACTCGTCACCATCTGCCCAACATGCACCTTCGGGAAGGTCCCAGAGTGCTTTTCCTTGCGTCTGATCCTGTGCACATGCTGTAGCTTTCGAGATAGGTGTCAAGTCTGAAACCTGCCTCTCCCCAGCTTCCTTCGCTCTTGCACCCTGCGTGCATGCCTGGCACACTGCATGAGCTCAGAGTGGCCCAGCCCTCCTGTGGGGTGGAGTGCATTATCCTGAGGACAGCGGCGAGTCCTGTGCACCACTCAGCCCTGCAGCAGAGACAGACAGACCATAGAGAACCATGTGAAAGTCGGCCCCACGTAGACGCACCTACGGAGACTTCATTAGGTGTCGCTGCCATTCCTAAAAGAATGGAGACTCGCCGTGGGAGCTTTGCCTCCACAGTGAGCTTAAGAACCAGACAGAGGGCCACGGGGCTCACTGAGGAAGAATTCCACTTGCCTTATGACTCACAGTAACATTCTCTAGCTGGGTCGCCCCTTCCCTTGGCTCTGAACACCGTTCATCTATCTCCAAAATCCAATTCATTCTCAAAGGGCAGAGGTCAGCCAACATGCGAGGGACAGAGAGGGGGCTGCGGAGTGGACTTCCCAATTTACTGAGTGGTTCTGGGCGAGTCACTTGACCTTTTGAAACCTCAGCTTTCTTACCTGGAAAGGTGGGATGAGGGTGCCTTCCCATTGGGTGGCTGTGAGAATTCAAGGAAATATTACAAGCAAAATACTTAGGTGCAGTGGGTGGCATGTAATAAGAGCGCAGGAAATAGTGACAATCATTATTAATGAAATGTAGTTTTCCAGTAAGCAGGTGGCCCCTGAGGTGCCCCTCGAGCTCTGTAGTGTCTGTTCAAGGTCAGGTGCGTGAGTCGTGGGCACACCTGTTGCTCTCCTTGTTTGCTCAGGCGATTACTCACCTCCTGCAGGGGCTATTCTGGGGCCAAGTGGCTCCTCCCTGGGCCTGGACATGCAGTCCTGAGCCTGTGACAGTGCTGGCTTCCCTGGAATCGTGACAACAGACAGGTTGACACTGTCAGCCAGACTTAGCTGGGTCTTTTGGGGAAGTCCCTGCTGCAGCCAGGTCCTGAGAAGTGTAGGGCGGTTTGCGGGCTGTGGGCCCTGCCCATGACAACTCCCCGGCACACAGTGCTTCCTCAGCCCCAAGCAGAATGGATGAACGCAGGACCCGAGTGGGCAGTCCTGGGCTGGGCAGCAGGGCAGGCGGGCCATGGGGGGATTTGTAACCTGGGGCCAGAGTGAGACTCGGGCTTCTGACCAGCCTCTGCCACATCATGAGCCTGGGGACCTTGACCAAGTTACTACATCCATCTGTGCCTCCGGTTCCTCATCTGTACAATGGGAATAACAAACTCACATGGCTCATTATCTCTGCTCAGCAAGGCAGCCCCGACTACCCGATTTCAGTTGTGCCACATTCAGCTCCTTCTAGCACATTCTGTGAGGCATGTCAGGTTTGAGTGAGTTGTCTTCCCAGCTAGGATGTAATAAGCTCATAGAGGAAGGGGCTTAGAGCAGCACCACGCAGAGAGCAGGCACTCAGTAAGCATTTGCAGAGTGAATTCAGACCCATAGGGTTATGTGAGAACAAGATGAGTTAATACATGAAAATTTTGGGAGCAGTGCCTGAGATGGGCCATGGTGACATAAGACTCCCAGCACATTGAGGGAAGCCGGACCACAGGGCAGTTTCTCCAGGACACCTGCTCTGGGTTCTACCTCTGCCCAACACAGTTTGGCAGATACAGCCGTGGGCAGCACAGGACAGAGGTCAGCAAGGGGCGTGGTGCCAGCAGGGCTGCGAGTGGCCTAAGGATCCAAGGCAAACACAGTCAGGTTCCCCGGGACCTGCCTGACGGGTCCCCCACACCTTCCTGATCATCACCAGGAGCCTGCCAAAGATAGCAGCACGACGAGTCCTGTTGCGCAGTGGGTCGGGGAATCCAAAGCCCCCGTCTCTGCCCACTTGGCAACAGCTGGCAAATGCATCAACTCCACTCATTCTCCTAACCTCCCAATGCTAACCCTATAGGGAACGTATTATCCCCATTTTATAGATGAAGGCACTAAGGCTCTCAGAGGCAAAGTGACTCACCCAGGCTCTTGCTGTCACTAAATACCCTGGCCAGGACTTGATCCCAGGATGGGACACCACTGTCTGCTGCTCAGAGGATGGGTGAACTTAGGTGCGCATGAGGAGAGGGGCCGGGAGGACACCACTTGTCCTGACAGGACCGAGGATGGGGTGGGTGGTCCCTCTTGAGCCAAGGCCTGTGGCTGGGGTGGGGGATGGAGGAAGGGAGGGTTGACTTCATGCTGCAAAGAGAGACTGTGTGATGGTTAATTTTAGGTGTCAACTTGACCGGGCCATGGGGTGCCCTGATTTAATGTTATTTCTGGGGGTGTCTGGAAGTGTGTTTCTGGATGAGATTAGCATTTGAGTTGGTGGACTCAGTAAAGCAGGTGGCCCTCCCCAGTGTAGGTGGGTGTCATCCAATGCACCGAGGGCATGAACAGAACAAAAGGCAGAGGAAGGAGGAATGTGCCCCTTTTGCTCCCTGCCTGCTGGGCTGTGACGGCTCATCTCACCGTCTTGGCCCCACGACTGGGAGTCAGGCCATCGGCTCCCCGGTTTTCAGGCCTTGGACCGGGGCTGAATGACACCACCACTGGCTTTCTTGGCTCTCCGGTTTGCAGATGGTGGGAGTGGGACTTCTCGACCTCCATGGTTGCAGGGGCCAATTCCTTACAGTAAATCAGTCTCTCTCTCTTACGTATGTGTGTACACACGCGTCTCCTGTTGGCTGTTTCTCTGGAGAATGCCAATACCCTCTGCTTTGATTACCTACAGCTGAAAACTTGGCGGAAACGCCCTCTGACTTGCAGGGGGCTCCTGCTCTCCCCTCTAAAGACAGTTCCACTGGGGACAGAGTGCTGCGGACATCAGACCCCAAGGACAGTGGGCTCTCCATGACTCTTGTGCCATTCATCTCAATACTTGGGAGTGGCCCGGACTTCACAGATGCGCCAACCTGACCCTTCACACAGCCCAGCTCGCGGCAGTGCGATGGCACGTGGAGTGGTTCCTCTGGGCCCCGGCCAGGGCTGAGGGGCAGAAGTGGCTGGAAGGAGGTGGGTGGAGAAGCAAGTAAATGACATATAAGTGAACTGGTGTCGTGGAACAGGTGCCTCCCTCAGCAGGAAATGCAAGATGAGCAATGTGCCTGGAGTGTGAGAGTGGCCCACAGTCTGCCAGCACAGGCTAACAGAGCAGCCCCCGGGTCCCGGGTCAGGAAGGCACGGCTGGCTGGTTCCACGCGTGCAGAGCACCACCTTCATCTTTAGAGCACTTCCACATTTGGAGGATACACATGCATTGTGCTCTCCGACTTTTCCCTCTGAGGGGAAAACGACAAGTAAAGTGGGAATTACGACCTTTTTTCTTTTTCAGATGAGGAGTTATAAACACACAAAAATGTGTTTATATACGTTTCCCTTTTTGGAGTACAGTGGCCCCATCATAGTTCACTGCAATCCCGAACTTCTGGGCTCGAGTGATCCTCCAGCCTCAGCCTCCCAAAGTGCTGGGATTACAGGCTGAGCCTCCACACCAGGCCCATTTCCCTTTTTGACCTAAAAATACAGTTTGTCGGCTCAAACTGATGACTGTTGTTAATATATCTGAGTGTTTCTGCTTGCAAAAACATGCATGTTATTATTTCCTATTTTATTGTGTAAAGTGGCCTATGAAGTGTTCTGTCATGTTTTCACATGTTTATAAAAGCCATAGCCAGTGAGAGCTGCAGAGTAGGGAGAGGGCCGGGTGGTCTCTTCCCACCAGGCCACCCTGCCTTACCTGCAAGTGTGTTTCCAGTAACACTCTCTATGTGGGATAGAACAAGCCCTTGCAAACTGGTTGCCTGGACAGAAAGGACAGACCGTGTTTTTAAAGCTAGTGTTCACTGAGCATGTGCTACAGGCCCAGCATTGACTCAATCCTGTGGCTGCGTTATCTCCGTTAATCTTCTACAATTCCTGAGCTGGAAGTTTCGATATCCCCAAGTTAAGAGAAGAGGAAGCAGAGAACAAGAAGAAACTTGTTTATATCAGTTACAGGCAGTTAGAGGTAAAGCAGGGACCCCAGATTCACTCAGGGCCACAGCTGTGGCATACCATGAAGATCTGCCCTCAGCCCCACAGCTGGTGCAACCTCCGCCTGAGTCTCAGAACGATGGGCTCATTGTTCTGATTGGAAGGGCCAGAGTGGGGACTGACGACCAGCATGTTGTACTGTTAATGATTGGCCTGGTCATGGCTGACCCCGCGCACAGCGCTGGTCAACTAGAGGAGCGCTAGGTCCCACCGACCCCACCTTGGCAGAAGCCCAGCCAGTGGCCTCGGTAGCTCAGAGAACATGAGCTAACTTGGAAGTGCCCGGAAGGCCCAGGTACGACTCAGCCATGCCACCCGGCCTGCGGGCAGGACCTTCCCTCCGCAGGAGCCCACAGCTGGAGCGCGGCTTCTTAGAAGGGAGTGCCTGGGGAAAGGAGAGGAAGAGACACACAAGTGGGATTTCAGGGAGAGAAAGAGGGGCCCGGCTTGGCCAGCATCAGTGCCCACCGTGTGGGAGCCGTTTGGAAACAATGAGGACGCTGCTGCTTTGGGACCTGATCATAATCTCAAAAGACACAACCCCAAACACCATAACCCTGAATGTTGAAATCCTAAAAATATAATCTTGAGAAAAAAATAATTTTAAAAGTTTATAGAAGATATTTATTTATATTTTTAAGGGAATTTATTTGAGAAATATATAAAAACACGACAGAACACTTCATAGGCCACTTATATAATAAAATAGGCAATAATAACATACATATCTTTGCAAGCATAAACACTCATGTATATTAATGACAGTCACACATGTGTATCAGTCATGAGCAGACGAATCACATTCATAGGTCAAAAAGAGAAATGTACAAACACGTATCACTATGTTGGTAATTGTGCGCACCCAGCTTTATAATCGTGGTCATCTGAGCCGTTGTGATGAACAACCTAAGTCCTTTGACGAGATTGATCAAAAACCGAGATGGGTCATTGCAACATAGGCAGTCACTCAAAGAGCCGAGGTCTGGAGAAATTTTATCTCTCATGAATACAGATGTACGAAAAGGACATCTCTTCATTTACTGAGGAAGTTGCAGAGTTTTTATATACACGCACAATGCTTACACACAAAGTCAACGTTGTGCTAATGCTTGCTCATGGAGTCCAATTTGCAAAAAAATGCATGAAACAAATTAGACCTTTCTAAAAGTCTCTAACAATTCATACGTCCAGCATGAGAAATGATGGAAAGGTGAAATACATAGCACAGCAAACTGTAAAAACATAATGATGACAATTTAAAACAGTGGAAAAAAAAACCTAAAAAAAGAATTAAAAAACCCAAAACAAAAAAGCTGTCCTGTGAGTGTGATTTTGGGAATTTTAGACATTAGGGGTTTTAGACTTTAGGGATTTTGATCTTTGGGCATTTCAACATTCAGGATTGTGTCTTTTGGGATTATGATCCAAACCTGCTGCTTTTATATGTTGTACAGCCCCAGGGACGCTGGGAACAGTGAAGGAGGGTTGATGAAATAAATTATGGTGCATCCATAGGGGAATATTATGCATCCATTAAAAAGCACATTTTTGAAGAACACAGGAAGTGTGGGCAAAATCGTAGAGGCAGCAGTGCTGTGAGACACAGAAGGGAAGATGTTTAAACTGGGTTTTGAGGAATGTGGGAGAATTTTCCAGGCTAAGGTAGAGGTAAGAATGCTCCAGACAGAATTCAGGGTGAGGGAGGACTGCAGGTTTGAGAAACGCTGGTGCTCGGGGGTGGGCTGCGGAGTCCGGGGGAGGGCAGCTGCTGAGGGGCAGTGGGGGAGGGTTGGTTAGGTCAGGTGCCAAGTGGGCTCAAGTTTTAGACAATAAGGAAATATTGGAGGCTTTTAAAGATTCCCCACCCCAATTTTAAAGGTAATAATTTCTGAAGGCAGACAATTGGGGAAATACAGGACATAAATGGGAAGATCCGGATCTCCCCATCTCACCCACTTGACAAACGTGTTTATGACCATCGGATGAACGTGCTGACAACATTCTCTCCTAGGATGTGGGTGGATGGCCAGGTATTTCACAAGATATTGTAGATTTTAATGTATTATAACATCAACAATTCTTTATGACTCTGTCTCCCCTAGAATAGAGTGTGGACACCTCAAATTAGGGACTGTGTCCTTTTGGATTCATACTGCAAGTATCCAGCATGATTCTGTGCTAAATTACTATTGCATGGATGGGTGGATGGATGGATGGGTGGATGGGTAGGATTTTCTTCTGTGAAGTCATTTTTTTTTTTTTTTTAAATAGAGACGGGGTCTCGCTCTTGCTCAGGCTGGTCTCGAACTCCTGAGCTCAAGCGATCCTCCCACCTCGGCCTCCCAGAGTACTGGGATTATAGGCGTGAGCCACCGCGCCTGGCCCTGTGAAGTCATCTTTACACAGTCTGGTGGCCCTGTATGAGCGGGATGACCTGGTGTATTCTGTGGTGAGCAGGTCTATGCAAACCTAACCCTAAAGGCTGAGGAAGCTGGGAAGCCAAAGAAAGGGGCTGACAAGTCCAGTTTCTCAGAAAGAAACATTTAATAGGGACTTATGAACAGAAGCCATGTCTTGAGTGGCCGTGATTCCAGGTGGTGGATCCCGGCACTGTTACCCCCAGACCTAGAGCTTATCTACCATGGGGAAGACATGTGTAGGGCAATTGAAGTCGACCCCTCAGGGAAAGACAACAATTTGCCTAAGGGCAGGATTTATGGTAAGTATGTATTTAGGATAACAGCAAGGTTGTTTTGGCCAAAGGGCAGGATTTACGATAAGTAACTGGAAGTGGAAATCTTAGAGGCATTCCCAGAACTGAGGCTAATCCAAGATGGAGCCCCCTTATCCTCCACATGGTAGAAAGGCCCTCGGAGCAGGACGGCTCTGCCCCCACTGCTGGGCAGCTTGGGCAAGGCGTTTCACTTCTCTGAAAATGCTGAGAGACAGTATATAAACATGGCCCCACTTGGACTTAGCATAAAGATTACTTTAAGCTGAAGACATTTGAGATTCAACAGATACAGAAAATAGCCTCCTTGGACCTTACAATAGCTGATTAAAAACAGCAACTTCTGGGAAATGGGGCCACCATAAATCCCTTCTCTGGGGGAGTTTGATGGCCTCAAAGAAGTTGGAAAGACCACTCACACCTGTACAGACAAACATTATTACAAAGCTTCTTATGGCCCATCTCTTCTAAAAACCCATTTTCTTTCCTAAAGAAACCTATTTGTTTTCCCATAAAAGCCATTCTCCCCCATTCCTCTTTCTCTACTAAGTAGGTACAGCATTTAACTTTAGCCATTTAACGAGCCAGCTACTTCTGTTGTTGGCTCCTCCATGGTATGAAAGAAATCCTTTTCTCTTGTTTATCTGTCTTTTATCAGCTTAATTTGCAGGCTCCAGCTAATAAACCTAAGAGAATAGAGTAAAAGGTTTTTCCTTCCCTATATAGACAATGGTCAGACCATACATGTTAAGAGAACTCTGACTTACAACTTCTGCAGCAATTGGCCCAGAATGGTCAGGAATTGGTTGATGACTACCAGCTTTTCTAATTTTGTTTCTGCTTCTAATTTAAGGCCAACCAGAGAAAGTGAAATATGCTCCCCTATCCAATCCCACAGGATGCCCCACTTCCAGTGAACCTGCCCCAGCTTCCTTAGGACCACGGCCTCCTTCAGGGCACACCTGGAGCCTTTTGTCTACTACAAAGATTTCTCCCTTCCCTGCCTGCCTTTCAGTCTCTGCCAGATGCAAGTGATGGAGGCTGACCCCCTGCTGTAGCCAGACCTGAACACACAGCCTCTGCTCCTTCTCCTTTGGGGGGACTTCATAATGGGGATAATAGTTCCTATGTATCAGGCACTTGACAGTGGCTGCGGTCCTACTTTGGAGCAAGGGCCTTGGCAAGACACCCCCTCCACCCCCATATCTGATTCTCACACGCCTGACAAACTGGAGAAGTTTTGAGAGATGTGAATATTGTAGATGGTATTTCCATCAGCAGCTGCTCGGCAGAGAAAAAATAAAGAGAAAGCATAAGAAAACGCTGCATTTGGGAGTAGAAGAAGCTAGCAATTTGGTGGTAAGGTACAGAGTAGCTTTCAGAAGCTTGAGTGCTGGATTCAGAGCTGGGTTCAAATCCCAGTGGTACCAATTTCTAACCTTGACCAGACACTTTCCCTGTCCCTAAAATAGGCCTGGTGTTAGTGCCTGTGTCCATGTGGGACTTGGAGGAGGACACAGGTAGACAGGCTTAGTGAACGAGGAGGGCTGAGCAAAGGCAGGGCAGGCAGTTCTCACTCACTGTCCCGCTACACCTGTCCTCTTCCCTAGGTCAGGTCGTGGCTCTGGGCTAGGGCCGAGCCTGGGAAGGACATTTCCAAAGTGGCATCCGGAAGCTAAGTAGGACCTGCTAGTGAGGATCAATAGCGCTTACCCTCCCACATCAGCAGAAAGGGAGGACGTGGGCACCCCTTTCCTGAGGGCAGAGATAAGGGAGGAAGTGGAAAGAGTCCTCAGGAAGCGCAAGACATGGAAGCAGAGCCTGGCCTCTGCCTGGACAAGCTGGGGGACCTGGGGCTGGACATCTCTGGGCATGAGAGAAGCTCCGGTAGGTTTTGCAACCTGGCCCTGGGAGGTGGAGGTTTAGACACCCTTGTGCCCATGGCCTTGCTGGGTCCAGACCTCTGCATTGCACCTTCTGTGGGAGGAGGGGATGGTGGATGTCCCGCCCCCCTCCAAGGAGTGGGTGAGTGTAGAGTGATGGAAAACCTGGTGTGAAAAGTCTTGTTGAAGATCAGGCAGGGTCCTTTGCTTCCTGGAGATGGGGGTGAAGCTGTCTCAGAGAGTAAGGGGGCAAAGGGCTTCCCGCTGCTGGGTTTTGAGGGGCTCACATAGACTCTACCTCCTTCTCCTATTCCCTGTGCTTTGAATAAAGCTCCTTTTTGGAGAGGCATCTGTTTAGCACCAATCAGGCACCTGCCACCTATTACCTGAATTTTAGCCCTGCTATGAAGTCACTGAGGCAGGTGCTGCTAACACCGCATCACAGGTGAGGGCCCCTGAGCATGAGGGGCTGTTACCTTGTCCACAGCCTCGCTGTCAGCAAGGAGAAAGATGGTTTCAAACCTGCATTGAGAGGATGCCATGGTCTCGCCATCTGTCCACACTTGCCCACAGATGAAATTTATCTCTAGGAGGCCCCTGTTAAAACTCAAATGTTCAGAATCTGACCACTGTATTAGACTCCTATGGCTGCTGTAATAAATATTACCACAAACTTAATAGCTTAAAACAACACAAATTTAAATGATGTTGGGAAAACTGGATATCTATGTGCAGAAGAATGAAATTAGACCCTTATCTTTCACCATATACAAAAGTCAACTCAAAATGAATTTAGGACCTAAGACTGTCAAACTACTAGAAGAAAACATAGGGGAAAAGCTCGATGGCATTGGTCTGGGCAATGATTTTTTTTTAGCTGTGACTCCAAAAGCACAGGCAGCAAAAGTGAGAGTAGACGACTGGGATCACATCAGACTAAAATCTTCTGCACAACAAAGGAACAATCAACAGAGTGAAGAGACAACCTGTGGGATGGGAGAAAATATTTGCAAACCATACATTTGATAAGAGTTTAATATCCAAAATGTACAAGGAACTCAAACAACTCAATAGCAAGAAAACAAATAACCTGATTAAAAAATGGGCAAAGGACGTGAATAGACATTTCTCAAAAGAAGACATACAGGTGGCCAAAGGGCATGTAAAAAGATGCTCCACATCACTAATCATCAGAGAAATGCAAATAAAACCACAATGAGATGTCACCTCACACCTGTTAGAATGGCCATTATCAAAAAGATGAAAGACGTTGGAGAAGATGTGGAGAAAAGGGAACCTTCACACGCTGTTGGTGGGAATGTCAATTAGTATAGCCATTGTGGAATACAGTTTGGAAGGTCTTCAAAAATTAAAAGTAGGACTATCACATGATCCAGCAATCCCACGACTGTGTATATATCCAAAGGAAATGAAGTCGGTACGTTGAAGAGCTATCTGCACCCATGTTCATTGCATTCGCAATAGCCAAGAGGTGGAATCAACCTAAGTGTCCATCAACAGATGAACGGATGAAGAAATGTGGTACATGTACACAATTGAATACTAGTCAGCCTTAAAAAAGAAGGAAATCCTGTCATTTGTGACACATGGATGAACCTAGAGGACATATGTTAACTGAAATAAGCCAGGCACAGAAGAAAGACAAATAACACATGATCTCATTTATATGTGAGATCTAAAAAATTGAACTCACAGAAGCAGAGTAGGATGGTGGTTGCCAGGGGCTGAAGGTTGGGGGTGGGGGGTTGGGGGAATATTGCTGAAAGGATACAAAATTTCAGTTAGATAGGAGGAATAAGTTCAAGAGATCTATCATACATCATGGTCACTACAGTTAATAACAATGTATTGTATTCTTGAAAATTGCTAAGAGAGTAGATGTTAAGTGTTCTCACCACATAAAAATGATAAGTATGTGAAATAATGCCTATGTTAATTAGCTCAATTTAGCTATGTATACATTGTAGAACAAAATACCATGTTGTATGCCACAAATATATACAATTTGTATTGCCAATTAAAAAAATAATGAATTTTAAAAAATAAACTGAAAAAAATAATTGGGAAAAAACACTCCACATATTTATTCTGCTATGGCTCTGAAGGTCAGAACTCCAAAATGAGTCTTAAGGGGGCTAAAATCAAGGTGTTAGCAGGGCTGGTTCCTTCTGGGGGATCTATGGGGGAACCTTGTCCCTGCCTCTCCCAGCTTCTAGAGGCTCGTGGCTGCATCACTCCAGTCTCTGCTTCTGCTGTCACATCACCTCCTCTGCCTCTCTAAGGACCCTTGTGATTACATTGGCCCCACCTGGGTAACCCAGGCTAATCTCCCATCTCAAGATCCTCAATTTAATCACATCTGTAAAGTCCCCATTGCCATGTAAGGAAACACACAGGTTCCAGGGATTAGGACTTGGACATCTTTGCAGGGGGAGGGGGTCATTATTCTGTCTACTACAACCACAGAGTAAGGAGAAAAGTAACAAGACTGATTTTGGGGTGTAACTAATGGGATGGAGGCTCACTGATGGAACATGGCACCAACTGTACCTATGGGTCTCAGAATTAGCTCTCAGGAAGTGGAAAGTTAGGCCAAAAAAGTTCCATGCCTGTATCATCTGATAAAAGATAGCATCAAAGTCTGAAACAAGTTTTTTCCTAGAACCAAATCCAAACACAAATGCATCACCTGAGGTGAGAGAAGGGTTCCTTCTCTCTCTACATTTTCCACCTAGAAAGGCAGAGGCCAGGAAGGGATCAGAATGCACACAGGGTGGGTATCTCTGCAGGGTTTGTCCCTCTAGGTTTCTGACTTCTCAACATCTGACCTGGTTCAGGTACAGAATTTGAAGGACGGGTGCTTGGCCTGGCCCCCCTGGATACCTGCTGTCAGGGGTGCCCTGGGATGTTTCAGGACCAGTTCTCACTCCAGGAAGAGGTTTTGTGGGCCACGGGAGCAGTTGTTTCAGGCTTGATAAGAAATATGCAGTTCTTTGTGGACAAAGATGAGTCTGTGGTTCACTCACCACTGGGGGCACATTTCCAATAGTGAGGATGCCTTTGCTGTTACCCAGTCACACCCCTGCTGAGAAGTGAGGGACAACCCTTTCCAATTCGGGTCGGTGCATGTCTCAGGCCAGGAAAAAGAGAGGAGACCTAACCTCCCACTGGGTGCCTTCTGTGAGAACACCAAACCCACGTCAGGTGCAGCACGAGTAGCACCAAAGAATGCAGAGGGAGGAAGAGGAAACAGGTGACTGGGTCTTGTGCAGAATGACCTGCACTCAGGATGATCCGGGTGGCTCTCCTGCATTTAAAACGTCTGGGTGTGGCAGTGGAAGCCAACCTGACAGTTAGGAGGCTGCCCTGTTATTAAAACACCAGAGAGTTCATTTTAAATAGTGAAAAAGAGAGAGAGAGAAAAGCAGACATTTTAAAGCTTGGACAACAGCTAACTCCACGGGACTTCTTGTGTGTCACTGTTATACCAGTTCCTCAAAAGAGGATGTTAAAATTTAGGCATTTAGCGGTGATGACAGTGGGTGGTGGAAGTTTCACTGTAATTTAATTTAATTTAATGGAAGAGCTTTTGCGTTATTTTTAAGGCTCCGCCTACTTATGTTACAGGCAAGCAGTCAAGTGGGCAACTCCAGGCGCCATCACCGCCTTTGGCTTTGCTGCTGTGCTCTGTCATGTCCGCCACAGAAGGGCAGTCGGCCAGTCCCAGGATCACGCCTCAGAGCCTTCCCTTCTCCAGGCTCTTCTGGGATCTGGTGTGGCCACACACATCAGATCCTTAATCAGAACCTCTGAGAAGGGAGCGTGATGGAGGCAGAGCTGGGGAAGGCAGAGCTGGGGAGGGCCAGGTGGCCACCTGGGCACCATGCTTACTTTGCCCAGCTGGAGTTCCTGGTGGGCTGGGTGACCTCACAAGTCATATTTTCATGGCTTGCCAACCCTGCTTTTAAATGTCCCCATTTAACAACGTTTACAAACCAGGAGATTTTACATAAACCTCAATGTCCTGTGGTGCTGGACACTTGCCCATGAGTCTCCGTTGCTGGAGCTGAACACCGCTGTGCCCTCTCCATGTGGCTTTCTGACTCCTGCAGCCCCACAGGGCCCACCTCACTCACTGACCCTATCTTCTGGGCCCCGACAGCAGCTGAGTTTTTAAGACAAGATATAAACCTCTTGTCCTGGATTCTAAAGTCCAAAATAAACAGAAACATTTTTTCTATAGCTCATTTGATGGCAAAATCTGACCTGGTAGGTGACTCATTTGGTGGCAGTTTTTGACCCAAACTGACTATAAAAATATCATTTAATTATCCTGCTCAGGGGCAGGTGCTGTGCTCTGTTGCAGAAACATTAATAGAATGTTCTCCCTAAACATTAATAGACCCCACTGTGGGGGATGGGGATTGTTCAGTACATGCTCCATTCTGAAATCCAAAAATTCTGACCCTCTCTGCCTCCAGGTGTTGACAGGGGGTTGTGAAGGGCAGTAGGTAGGGCTCACAGAGAGGAAAACCAACCAATGCACCCGGCTCGCCTGATCTTCAGACATTAGCCCACTCAAACCTCGTAATAGCCCTTAAGTGAGTAGCTTCTCTTATCCCCATTTTGCAGATGAGGAAACCGAGATACACAGAGTTAAGAAAGTTGCCCAAGGACACATGATCCAGGCAGAATTTGCACCAGGCCTTCTGGTTCCAGGAGCCATGTTCTCAACCAATATGGCACGATGGCTTTCGACATCTGTCTCAAACACAATAGACACTCCCTGAGTTCATGCTGGGACAGCTGCTACCTAAACCCAGGCATTTAACAAGGTTTCCCAGGGGCTCCAGCCAGGCTTGGGAAGCTGCTGGGCGTTTGTGGACCAGCCATCCGATACCTGAAGAAGCCGAGAGGTTCTGGCTAAATCTCAGTGAGATGACCCTGAGGACTCAAGGCTCGTGCAAACACTGGGAGAGGGTCCTCCCTCTCAACTGAGTTGCTGGGGAGAGGACACCTGCGTAGAGGCAGACTGGAATAACGGAGGGTCACGGACACGGTATTCAGCCGCCAGGTATGAAGCCCGAATTAGTCACTCAAGCCTTGTGTCCATGTTCAATTCTAATTTCATTTTTTAAAATGTATCATGTCCTTCGTGGGCATCTCGGCCGTTCAGGCTGCTATAACAGAATACCATGGATGGGGGCTTATAAACAACAGACATTTATTTCTCATAGTTCTGGTGTCGGGAGGGCCAAGATCAAGGCACTGGCGGTTCCAGTGTCTGATGAGAGCCCCCTGGGTCACAGACGGCACCTGCTCACTGTGTCCTCACAGGGTGGAAGGGGAGAACACCACTAACCAGGGCACTAATTCTACTCACAAGGGCTCCACCTGCCACGCCTCATCGCCTCCCAAAGGCCCCGCCTCCAAATATTAGCACATCAGGGGTGAGGTTTCCGCACAAGAATTTGAGGAGGGCATAACCATTCTGACCCCAGCAATGAGTGTTCAGTTCCTTGAAACTTGGAATGCTGTTTTCATCCCTCCCCCCAGCTTTTTCCACTTATCAGGCACTGCGTTGGGCCCAGGAAAGTCTGACCAAGGGATCCACCCTGTTGGAATAGAAAAACCCCAATGTTGTCCCAAGAATGGGTACGTGGTGTGGCCCTTGAGTTGACGTGCCAGCACGAGGACTCACGGATCTGTGATCCATTCATATCGATAGCATCAGATATGTTCTCTCCTTCCCCTTCGGGAAACAGTCCTGGTTGCTGGGTACGCGAGATGCTTGGTGGCAGGGAGGTAGCTGTGCACCAGTGAAACAATGTCAATCCACACTGCAGGCCCACCTACCAGCTGCTGCTCACAGACCAGGAGGTGGAAGCCAGACGTTAACCCCAGTCCCGTGCTCTGCGCTCAGAGGGCACCTGTCACCGGGCGTCCCTGGCGCCTGCTGCTGATCACTGTGAAGATCCCCTATCTTGAGGGGGGAGAGGCTGGACCCCGTGTTAGGCCCCCCCACCACAGCCTTCCTGCCCTGAGAGCTGCCCTCAAGTTTTCTTTTGTCTCCATTGCTGCCTCCGTCCGGCCCTAAAACTAGTGCATCCAGGACATGTACTCTAGACTGTCCAGATTGCAGTGGGTCCTAAGTCTCACTGGAAGCCAGGGGTGTATGTGGGGGTGTCCCAGGTGCAGGGATGTGACCTTATATGGAAAAGGACTTTGCAGATGCGGTTGGGTTAGAGATCTTCAGATGGGTGGTCACCCTCAGTTATCTGGGGGCCCTAAGTGCAGTCACAAGTGTCCTTCTGAGAGGGAGGCAGAGGGACATTTGATCACAGAAGAGGAGGAGGCCATGTGACCATGGAGGCAGAGACTGGAGCGATGTGGCCACAAGCCCAGGAACACCGGCAGCCACCAGAAGCTGGGAGAGGCAGGAAGGACCCTCCCCGAGGGCCTGGGACAGAGCCAGCCCTGCCCACACCTTGGTTTTCACCCCTTAAGACTCATTGAGGACTTCTGGCCTTGAGAGCTGTGACAGAACACATTTCTGTTGTTTTAAGCCACTATGTTTGTGGCGATTTGTTACTGCAGCTGCAGGACACTCATACGGTGTCAGAGGGACTGGGTGGAAGTCAGGCTCCCTCTGCCTGCCCCCGTGCATCTCAGGGACAGAAAATATTTGGGCCAACATTTTGTGGAGGTGGGGCTGGGAGAGGCTTTCTCCTCATTTTATACCTTCCTGTACTGTTTGAATTTTCCACCAATAAATGTTTTTGTTTTTTACAGTGTCATCAGGAGTTATCCATGAGAAGAGTTTTTATGTTTCCTTGTTTGTACTCATCTGTGTTAAAAGAAAACTCTCACGCCCACTGCCTAGTGAAGGTTCATTTGCCTGTCCTCTGCTTACTCACCGCCCAGGAATTTCCTATCTGCAGCTCGGCCCCACCCACCTCTCCCTCCTCCCTCTCCTCTCCCCCACCTGCAAGTCACCTTCCTCCCCTTGCAGGAGGAAAAACAACCTAGGCTCTCCCTGCCTGGAGCACAGCCCCCTTCTCATCTGCTGACATCTGTGTCCTCAGGGGGGCCCCTCCAAAGACGCATTTTCCTAAGCAAAGGTTGTTCTTTTTCTACGCAGAAAAAGAACCTCCCGTTTGGGTGATGTGTTTTCCCCTCGTTGCAAACTAATGACAGCTACCGTTCATTGCACACTTGCTTTACACCATTTGTGAGGTCAGGATGCATCTTCACAACCATCGCATCAAGTGGCTGGTGTTACCCCAGCTTTAAAGATGAGGAAACCGTGGCTGTGGGAAAGTGGACACTGACCCAACTCAACATGGCCAGTAACAGCGACCAGGCTCTCACGGCCTTTCTGACTGAGTCATGGTCAGCACGCCCAGGTGGACGTTGCTCTTGCAGACGACTGCAGCCCCCTGCACGGAGGCTGTGGGACCCGGGCCCAGCCTCGGGGAGGAGGCTTCCTCAGCAGTTTTCTCCCTCCACGCTGGAGGAGCGGGGCCGGAGCCTGCTGCTGGGGAGGGACTCGCGTTGAGCCTCACGGGGCCGACAGCGTGCATGGAGTCCTATGTAGGGGCGTGCGTCCTGGAATGTCAGGTCGATGAGTCACAGGCAACCTGCAGGGGCCACTACGGCAGCTGAGGGTCATTTTCCTCTCTTGCCTCAAAGTCAGAGGTGGAGTCCTTTAACTCTTACGTCTTTATTCTCTGTGGGTTTCTGAGCATAGGTGTTCACACATGCACTTGTGTTTATACACACAGACCTAAAGACCAGTAAGTTACCTTCAATCTTGTTTTTTTTCAACTTAAAAAAGGCTCCATTCTGTGAAAACCTCAAGCAAAAATGATAAAAACTGGGTGTGCATGTTTGGGCCTGTGACGTGCGTGTATAGTTTGTGGAGTGTATGTGTGTGTGCAGGTGGGTGTGCATAGGTGTATGTGTGTGTGTACATGTGTATGTGTGGGTAAGTGGGTGTGCATGTGCATTCATATGTGTGTATATGTGTGTACATGTGTATGTGTGTGCAGGCAGTGTGCATAGGTGTATGCACGTGTGTGTACATGTGTATGCATCAGCAGGTGTGTGTGTGTGTGTGGGGGGGTGTGTGTCTGTGGACTGTTTGGTCTTAGCCCCCAAATCTAGTCCTGGAGACGTAAGGAAATGAGTGAAATCAACGTGGTCACGACCCTGTGGTGCACCAGGGCACTCGCTGTCTGACAGCACAGGAGAGCGGCCAGGTGAGGACGGCTTCTGGTTTAACTGCCTGTCTCCAGGGGACCTGGTTCTTTAAATTTAATATACCAACAAGTACTGGACGCCTTCAACACAGCACAGGAGGCAAGAGGGTGACAATAAGGGGACCTCTCCCCCATCCCTGGCCACTGAGAAGAAAAATGGAGAATAAAATTGCCCTGAGAAGGTCAAACTACAAAACCCACACATGTCCAGGCAGAGGTCAGGCCCCTCAAGCAAGCTGGACGGCTCCGCCCCTGGGGAAGCAGGATGTGCCAGGCCTCGAGTATGAGCACACGCAGAGAAAGTTCCAGCTGGAGAGAGCAGATCTGGGGGCCTCCAGGTGAGAAGGCAGGAGGCAGGAATGTCTCAGAATAGACGCAGAGCGTGCTGGCTGGGCAGTGGGGCAGTATATGTGACAGCTCTTCTGGAAACGGTGGCCCAGCCACCCCTCACCTGTCCCTCCCCGAGTGTGGGCGGGTGCACCACTTCCTTCTGATAATCCGCCTGGCTGGAGGGGAAGACAGTGTGTGGGTCACTCTCCAGGTAAGCAGATTTTCTGGTTTGTGCCTCAGCCTCTGTGGGTGTGCCTGTGCTGGGCAGGTGCGAGGCCTGCAATGGGAGCCTCTCAACCTTCTGAGTCAGAGCTGTACCCATTTTGCAGATAAGGAATCGGAGGCACCAAGGGGTAAAAGGACCTGCCCCAGCTCCTTGGAGAAGCTGGAGCTTGGGCCCAGGTAGTTGGACCCCAGAGCCCACGCCCTGGAGTGCTGTGGGGGTGAGTGGCCCAAATCACATGAGGCTGGAGTTTCTGGGCCTGCCTGAGCACGGAATAGAAGGTTCATTGTGCAGGGACCAACCTGCTCCAAGGAGCTCAGAGTCTGGGGAGGGACCCAGACACGCAGGCAGGTAATTTCTAAACTGTGATAAGGGCATCCTTCTACACAGGACTCCGGACACGGCACACAGTGGCAGCCAGAGAAGAGTGGCAGTTAGAGTTACCAGAAGAGACTTCCCTGGGAGGCTGGAGCTGGGGTGCACCGGGCAGCCCGGGTGCAGAGGGCCCTCCTGGACAGGGCGCAGCAGGTGTGACTGTGCTGACGCCTGCTGGCCCAGCAGTGGGAGGCGGTGGGACAGTGGTGTGGCCTGAGGCGGGAGGGCCCCGGGCCAGCTTACGAGGAGCCGGAGAGCCATCCTATGAGCGTTGAGCAACCCAGGGAGGCTGTGGGACCTGATCCATGTTCTGGAGGGTTCTCCAGCTGCTCTGGTGGGGGTTGTGGAGCCTGTGAAGGGAGGGAGATGTAACGGAGAGTTCTCACTCCCCAGGCTTGTGTCACAGATGGAGAAAAGTGTGAGGAGCACAGGAAAGGCCTCGATTCTTCCGGGGAACCACACGTAAGTGCAGTGGCTGCAGGTGTCCCTTGGCGGGCTTGGTGCCAAGCCTTGCCCTGGACCCTTGGGCTGGGAGCAGAGACTTCCGGAAGACCCTGCCCTGCTCAGGAGCCCTGGGTGGCTGACATCCCAGGCCGTCCCTGGCATAATCTGTGACAGTGGGGAAGGTACAGGTGTGGGTTCTAGACCCTTCTGGAAACAGATGAACTGACCACCATGGAGCCTCCACCCAGCGGCCCTGGGCATGCTGGACATACCTCCACGGGGTGTTTTCTTCCCCCTGCCTTTCAGCACCCGGCACGTGTTGTTCTGCACCCAGAGGAACCGGCTCTTCCGGTTCTGTAAGTCCAGAGATTGGCGCCCTGGACTGGGAGTCTAAACTTGACCTTCAGATCTGCTTACCTTGGGGAGTCAGGGCTGGCTGCCCACAGCGGGGGTCCTAGACTGGGGCCAGGGCTCCCTGTCCCCCTCACTCTAGCTTGGTGGGTGGTGAGGAGGCAGAAGAGCAGGGAAGGAAACTGAAGGTGATGGAAGTTTCACTTCTGTTCTCTCTCCTATGTGCTTCCTTACATTTTAGGTAGCATTTACCATGTGGCATGGATGTTGTAATTCTCTCAGTTTTACTGATGAGGAAACTGAGGCAGAGGGAGGCTGAGCAGCAGCAGAGGTGCCCTGCGGAGCCTGGCACTGGAGACAGGCTTCTATCTGCTAAGCCCATGCTTCTCAAAGTGGGGTTCTCCAGCAGCAGCAGCAGCAGCATCACCTGGACCTTGTGAGGAATCCTGGGGCCCCACACCAGACCTACTGGGTCTGGGCAGAGCTCAGCAATCTGTGCTTAAGGAGCCATCCTGGGGATTCTGACTCTGGCCCGGGGTGTCTTCAATTAATTACCACCTTTGCTGAGCACCTACTTACTGCATAAGCCATTGTTTAAGAAAGTGCTAAAGATACGCGACTATGCGAGAAACCAAAGGCAGACCACCTACCTTCTTGCAGCCTGAGTGGGACAGACACTGGTGTTTCCAGCTGGGATCTCATGGCTAACTGAGCATGCCTGTTAACACTCCTATTTATGTTTTATTCCAGTTCCTTTTTTCAAATTCCAAGACTATTAGGAGATTAGCAATGGTAGCTTTGTGGACCTTTTGTCTTTGCTTCAGTATTTTGGCTACTGGCTGATTTTAGGAAGCAAATAGAACTATCTGGTGGCCCAAAACCCTGATGAACAAGCCCGAGGCTGGAAGGTGGCTACAGAGTCTCCAGGGCTGAGTCTCCTGATGCAGAATGTGAAACCCATTCCACAGTCACGGTTTCCCCTTCCCCTCCTCACACACTGAGACGTGGTTACGGTAGACCCAAAGGAAAGTGCAGACCATCAGCTACAAAAAACCCCCAAAACATCTTTGTGAAAGGCTTCGAGCAAAGATAAATTAAAAAGGAACAAGCAAACAGCCCTAGACACACTCTAGCTGTCCCAGGCCCCATGGCCTCTTTCCGTGGGAGGGAAAAGGGGATCCTTAGGGTGCTTCTTAAGTTTGGGCTATTCTGGCAAACTTGAAGGCGATACACTGGAAGGCGCCACTGGCCCCACTTACTAACCCAAGGTCACCTGTGGGTACAGGGCGCTCCCCTCACTCAGAATTCAGTCCCCCGTGGACCACCCTGCCATGGCAGACAGGAATGTGACATCATTCCTGCACGCGTCCAGAGAGCACACTTCCCTCTCAGAGGACACTCCTACATGGGAAGAGTAGGGTTGGCCTTTAGCCTCAGATGGTCTGTGGGGCAGGCTGAGCCCTCTGGCCTCTGCCACTCACTAGCAGCCCATTACATAACTCCTCTGGGTGTGCGGGTTTGCTTTCCCACCAGCAGAAGCTGGGAGGCTCAGAAGGGCATGACGTCCCTTGCAGGGCATTCTGTTGGCCACAGCAAGTCACAGGCTCACCTGGATTCCAGGGTGTGGAACAGACTCCACCTCTTGGTGAGAGTCCTGTAAAGTCACATTGCAAAGGGGTGTGGACTCGGGGAGGGGAAGAGTTGTGGCTGATTTTGCAAGCAATCTGCATAGGGATTGCTGCATGGAATCCTCACAGCAACCCCACTGGTGACATGGGGAAACTGAGGCACAGAGAGGTTAAGATCCTCATCCCCACCAGGAATGACCAGGGCATAAACTCTGCCAGGCAGAGTCCCTTGTTCCTACACCCGGGGCCTGGGCTATGTGCTGGGGACCCCGAGGCTCACTGGTCCTCAGCCCCAGTTACTGCAGTCTGCCTGAGGCACCTAGAGCACGGTGGGAGGCAGGAGTGGGTTTGTTCTGGTCACCTCTGGCTGCCCCGGAAAGCAGCTGTGCAGTCCTTCCTGCTCCTTCCTCTTCCCCCAACCCCAGGAAGCCTCAGGCCCTTGTCCAAGGCCTTTTCACCCCATGCTAACCTTTGGGGTTACAGACAGGCTGTTCCCTTCGGTGGCCTTTGTCAGAACTCCATCGGTGTGTGCATTAGGCTCATAAATAATTCAGACTGGCACATACCCAGGGAGGAAGCAGCACCCCGTGCTTCCAGCCAGGGCAGGTTACAACATGAATGAGGGTGAGTGGGGCTGCAGATTAGGAGGTGGGAGGCAGGAACGCAGGGAAAATACGCCGGCTCTCCCAGCGCTCCGGGCGGGCTTGGGACCATGCTCATCTTGCAGAAGGCATGTGCCTGGCCCCCCGGTGCTCAGAGTGGCTGTCGGTGGCACATTCTTCGCCCTTGCTGCCACTGCCCCAGAGGACAGGAAGCTAAATGGTCACCATCTCAGGCAGGTGGAGGTGGCTAGTTGCATCTTTGCAGCAGCCACCTTGTGACCTTGAGAAAAGGGCCAAGAACTGCAAAGATGCTGGCTCTGACTGTAGGACCCTTGGAAACTCCCAGCAGGGACATAGCTGCAGTCTTCTTGGGCTGGGAGAAAGACAATCCCGATTTGTTTAAGGCACCGTCTATGGGTTATTCTGTCACGTGCAGCCCAGTGCATCCTGATAGTGATAGTAATTGGCAGGGATCTGACTTGTTTTTTTCTGAATGCGTTTATATCTGCACATTCCAACAGAGCCAAGCATTTGGCCAGGGTCAATTACCTTCTGTTGCCCTAGATGCTGGTTTAGTGGTGTCCCGTCCGGTTTACTGCTTAGGCTGCTAGAATTCACCACCTGGAAGCAGGGCTGGCTACCTCCCACTGGCCACCCACCAGCCTTGAGGAAAGTGGGAGAAGACAGCAACAAACCGCAGAAGTGCCACGTCTTTGATGAGGCCAGCGAGGAACACGTTCATGTCACACATTTGGCGTTCCTCGTAGGGGTTCTTGGCCATTATTTTTTCTAGACTTTAATGTCTTCAAAGCTGTTGGTACAAGGTGTCAGCCATTGTGATAGTTCTTCTTATCCTTAAGCCCAAGTTCAAGGTGGCTTTCCTCCGTTAGCCACTAGGGATCTACCTTGCAGAGGCAGGGGATTCTCCCACGGGGGTGAGCCCGTCCCTGCCGTGGAGCCCAATGTGGAGGAGGGATGGCGGTTGGGTGGGCTGGGGGACAAAGATGCCACTGCACAGATGCAGTGTGACTCTAGGCTCGTTACCTGGCCTTGCTCACCTGTTTCCTCATCTCTGAAATAGGTGAACAGTGGTGCTTACCTGATAGGGCAGTTGGAGGATCACACAAATGTATTCATGTGCCACAAATGTTGGCTGTTAATAAATACTACAAGGGTTACCTTTTTAAATGCCCTTGCCCTGTCTCTGTCTCCTCTTGGGAAACTTACAGTCCTTTACCTTGTATTGTACTTATGTGTGTAAGTTTTTCCTCTCTTCTAACAGTCTGCAGTTGCTTAAGAGCAGGTCCCTGCCCTCCCAACACCGCACTCAGCCCAGTGCCTGGAACAAGGCATTCAGTCAGTCCTGGCTGGGGCATCCACATTTACCCAATTCCTTATATACGCCAGGAGATCTGACCACCCTTAATCCAGAACTCTCCTATCCAGACTTCTGTCCCCAAATTGTATCAGGACGAGATACTTTAATCTTTGCCGAGCCACTGGAGGAGAATCTGCAGAAGCAAAGGTGACCCAGCCCCCAAACGGGTGCAGTGACCTACCTATAGTCCACCTCCTTCCGGTCAAAGGGCCACCTTTGCACACGTGCGAGATTTTGCCCTGCCCCTACCTGCGGCTCCTCCCTCACGGTCTTGAGGACTCCGGAAATCTGTTTATGTCCAGAATCCTCCTTTGAAGAACGTGTGAACTTGGACCTGTGCCATCCAATGACACATGGTGTGTGGAGGTCCCTCTGGCAGACTGACAGACACAGGAAATACCCCGGTGGAACAAAACACAATTGCTCTGAGCTCCTGGCTTTGAGGTTGGCTGTTGTTCCCATCAGCCTTGCCAGCTGCCTCATCCCCAAAGGGGAGCCCAGCAGGACTGCCCCCTTGAGGTCCCCCCACCTGCCTGTACTCGTCCTCACGTGGTTGCTTCGGGCACTCACGGGCTTGATGCCTGGATTCGCCACCCCAGGCAGTGCCCCCAAAGCGGGACTGTGGCCTTGCAACTGCACTTTGGGAGCCAGTGACCTCCTCTGCCTGTGCTCATCCTGGGGCCCAAGGCTGGCTTCTCTTGGCCGCCTTGTTGCCTTTCCAGTGGAGTCTGCCCTTTCACGGGCATGCGTAATGCGTAGAGTTGGCACAGTGAGTTAATTACAGTAAATTATAAAATAGCTTCTGGATGCGTTGCCCACAGTTGGTTAGCAAGTTGGTGAGTGAATGTTCACAGCAGAAGCTTCCTTGATCCAGAAAGAATGACCGTTTCAGTTGGCCTTGATCACTTGGTCAGATCTTCCAGGGAGAATAATTACCATTTACTGAGCTATTAGTATGTACTAGATTTTTAAAATAATTGAATTAATCTTTTAAATTGCTATTTAAGTCGGGAGATGTTTCTGTTTTATAGAAGGTAAAGCAGACCTTGGTTGTTTTGCCACCAGGAAATGAGAATCCTCATTTTCCTCTGGAGAACAACCCCCTCCCTAGCCTCTGGGTTCTGGGGGTGTCTCCTTCTCCACCCCCCCCATCCCCCCAGAGGAGGCCACGTGCTCTTGGCTGATGATGCAAGTACGGGTGGAGAGCTGGAGCCCAGTCCTGAGGCCTTGGGCAAATTGCTCACCCTGTACAGCTGCGTTACTCCCAGAATAAAAGACTTGAAATCATTAATCATTGTATTATTTTTTTTCCATCTGGCTAATAAAGACCAAATCTCCTTATGTAGGCATTCAAGACCGTCCCAAATCAGAGTCACTATAGGTTATTGCCAGACTTCTCTCTCCTATGAAATCTTTCCTAGGGCCAAGATGCCCTGAAGGTGAACTGGGTTTCCTGCCTTTAAGCCCTTCTACCCGCTGAAGCACAACCAGCCCGATTTGCAGCCCCCCCCACCAGGAAGCCTTCTGAGAAGTTCTGCCCAGAAGTCGTCCATTGCTCTGCCTCTGTGGGACTCTGGCCCCCCCACTCCGTTTCCATGGAGAGACAGCTATTTCCTGGGAGGCATATTCATTGCATTTGGTTGTAAGATCTCTCAAGTCTTTAAATCTAGAAAGAGTCTCTTTCCTCCCTTAAAAAAAAATGCCATTGACTTGAAGAAACTGGGTGGATCATCCTGTAGAATGCCCTACATTCTGAAGTTGTCTATTTCCCTCCTTGTTATGTCATTTAACTTACTCCTCTTGCCCTCATGTTTCCTAGAATTTAGCTCTAGACACTTAATTAAATTCAGGTTCAAGTTTTTGGCAA
The DNA here is from genome assembly GCA_023783475.1 of Daubentonia madagascariensis. NCBI lineage: Eukaryota > Metazoa > Chordata > Mammalia > Primates > Daubentoniidae > Daubentonia > Daubentonia madagascariensis. The sequence continues at coordinate 9,146,998 of JAKFHU010001482.1, read as the reverse complement.
TATCTCACTGGTAGTGTCAGTTTCATGCTGTATCATATGAAGGACACAGAATGTCTCACTGTCTCAATTTTCCTAATGCTACGTTTGATCAGTGGGTTGAGGAAGTGACAGCTTGGTCCTCCCACAGTCATCTCACACTAGAGCCAGTGGCCATTAAATTTAATGTCCAAATCAGGACTTTTTTTCAAGAATTAAAGGAGGTGGTATAAAAAGAATTAAAGTTATATATTTTTAAATACTTACACATTGACAGTTTAATTTTAAATTTACAAACGTACAAAATAGTCTTATTCGAATCAATTCAAATTGGCCTATATACTTAATGAAATCAAAATCTCAGCAGGATTTTTTTTGGGTAGAAATTGACAAGCCAAATTTAAATTCATATGAAAACGCAAAGGACCCAGAACAATCAGAACAACTTTGGAAAAGCGGAACAATGTAAGGACACGTGCTCCCCGACTCGAGCTGTATTGTAAAGCTATGGTGGCAAAGACAGGGTGGTGTCTAGGGTCAGAAAGACAGACAAGGTGGACAAGCAGGGACAGAACAGAGAAGGCAGAAAAAGAGCAACATGCACACAGTTCTACTTGAAAGTATACCAAATTAACTCAAAACGGGTCATATGCCTAGATGTAAAACCTAAAACCATAAAAAACCTAGAAGACATATGAGAAATTCTTAGCGATTTGGGGTTTGGCAAAGATTTCTTAGACACAACGTCAAAAGCATGACATCTACAAGAAAGAAGTTAGTAAGCTGGACTTCATCAAAATGAGGAAGTCCTTCTGCTGTTTGAAAGACATTGATAAGCAAATGAAAAGACGAGCCACGGACAGGAGCAATACTTGCAGATCACGCATTCAATCAACAACTTGCATGCAGAATATATAAAGATTTCTCAAAACTCAATAATAAGAAAACAAAGAACCTAATTCTTTGAAAAAAGAGAAAATGATTTGAATAGATACTTCACCAAAGAAGATGTAGGAATGGTGAATAAGCACACAAGAGGCTCAGCAGCATCAGTCGTTAGGGAATTATGAATTACGATGACAGCAGCTATTATTCACCCGGGTTAGAATGACGGCCATGACAGGCTGCCACACCGAGTGTTGGCCAGGACCTGCAGTAACTGGAACTCTGCTACGCTGTGTTAGGAACGTAAACAGTACAACCACTTTGGAAAACCATCTGATAGCTTCTTGAAAACTAAACATAAAACTACCGCATGACTCTGTTATTCCACTCCTAGGTATTTATCCAAGAGAAATGAAAGCATGTGCCCAAGTGAAGACTTTTTTTTTTGTGAGACAGAGTCTCACTCTGTTGCTCAGGCTGGAGTGCAGTGGCGTCACCATAGCTCACTGCAGCCTCCAACTCCTGGGCTCAAGCAATCCTCCCGCCTCAGCCTCCTGAGTAGCTGGGACTATAGGTGCATGCCACCGTGCCTGGCCAAGACTTTTGTATACATGTTCATAGGAGCTTTATTTGTAACAGTCCAAAATGAAAACAATGCAAATGTCCACCAACAGGCGAGATGGACAAACAAATTGTGGTGTATCCATGCAGTAGGATGGATATGTTCACTATCTTGATTGTGTTGATGGTTTCGGGAGGTGTACATATGTCAAATCATGTCAAATTGTATACTTTAAATATGTACAGTTTATTATATGGCAATCATACTTCAATAAAGTTGTTTAAAACTTTTTAAAAAATAAAATGTTTTCAAGATTAGTAGCAATTAGGGGCAAGGCTCAGAGAAGGGGCAAAAGAAAACTTTTTAGGGTGGTGGAAATGTTCTATTTCTTGATTGTGGTGGTGGTTACACCACAGTTACCAATTACCAAATTCACCAAATTGCACACTTAGAGCGGATGGATTTTATTGGATACAAATTATAACTCAATAAAGCTGGGTAAAAATAAATTTGCACTACAAAATATCTTGGCATATAAGGACAAGGGGAAAATACAATGGTGGTATGTAATTTTCATTTCTAATAAAGTGAAAATTGCATTTACAGAGAAAAAAATTAAATGCTTTCTAAAAAGTAAAAATAACATTTGTTTACATTAAGGCAAAACCCAAAAACCTTCTTTGTCTTGATTATGTAGCTACTAAAAAGCAACTACAGCTGAATAATTATTCTTGATACATAGTCACGTTTTTAATCAGTTTTTAGCCTTGTTTGATTCAAGGCCATCTTAACATTATTTTCTGGAAGGTTGCATTGTTTTCAGGATTGTCTTGTTATTTATTTTTTTTTAAATTTCAGAATATTACGGGGATACAACACTTTGTTTATATATATTGCTCATGCACGGCGCATGTCAAAGCTACAATCGTGGACATCCCCCATACTGTGTGCCCTGCATCCATTCAGTGAGAGTTTTCCCATCCCCTCTGCCCCACTCCCGCCTGCCCACCCCCGATGAATATTATTGCCATGTGTGACATAAGTATTGATCAGTTAGTACCAATTTGATGGTGAGTACCAGTGGTGCTTGTTTTTCCATTCTTGTGACACTTTGCTTTGAAGAATGGGCTCTAGCTCCATCCAGGATGATACCAGATGTGTTAATTCACCATTATTTTTTATTGCTGAGTAATACTCCATGGTATACATATACCACATTTTATCAATCCACTCGTGTATTGATGGGCACCTGGGTTGTTTCCACATCTTTGCAATTGTGAATTGTGCCGCTATAATAAACATTCGCGTGCAGATGTCTTTATTACAGAACGTCTTTTTTTCCTTTGGGTAAATACCCAGTACTGGGATTGCTGAATCAAATGGTAGTTCTACTTTTAATTCTTTGAGGTATTACTTTCCATAGAGGTTGTACTAATTTGCAGTCCCACCAGCAGCGTATGAGTGTTCCTATCTATCCACATCCCTGCCAACATTTGTTGTTTTGGGGCTTTTTGATATGAGCCAATCTCACTGCAGTTAAGTGATATCTCATTGTGGTTTTGATTTGCATTTCCCTGATGATTAGAGAAGTTGAGCAATTTTTTATGTGCTTGTTTACCATTATTCTGTCTTCTTTTGAATGGTTTCTGTTCATGTCCTTTGCCCATTTTTTCAAGGGGTTGTTTGATATTTTCTTGTTGATTTTCCTAAATTCTGTATAGATTCTGGTTATCAGCCCTTTATCAGAGGTGTAGCATGCAAATATTTTCTCCCATTCTGTAGGTTGTCTGTTCACTCTAGGGATAGTTTCCTTGGCTGTACAGAAGCTTTTTAATTTGATCAGGTGCCATTTATTTATTTTTGTTGCTGCTGTGATTGCTTTGGGGGTCTTCTTCATAAATTTTTTGCCTAGGCCAATGTCCATAAGAGTTTTTCCAATGTTTTCTTCAAGAATTCTTATGGTTTCATGTCTTAGGTTTAAATCTGTTATCCATCATGAGTTGATTTTTGTGAGAGGTGAGAGGTGTAGGTCTAGTTTCAGTCTTCTACATATGGCCATCCAGTTTTCCCAGCACCATTTATTGAATAGGGAATCTTTTCCCCAGTGTATGTTTTTGTGGAATTTGTCAAAGATCAGATGACGTTATGAGGTTGGTTTTATATTGGGGTTCTCAGTTCTGTTCCATTGGTCTATGTCTCTGTTCTTGTGCCAGTACCATGCTGTTTTGGTTACTATAGCCTTCTAGTATAGTTTGAAGTCTGGTAGGTAGATGCCTCCCAATTAGTTCCTTTTGATTAAGATTGCTTTGGCTAGACGGGGTCTTCTCTGGTTCCACATGAAGCGCAGAATTATTTTTTCTAGATCAGCAAAAAATGATGTTGGTATATTGGTAGGGACTGCATTTATTCTGTAAATCACTTTAGGTAGCAAAGACATTTTTACAATGTTGATTCTACCTATCTAAGAGCATAGTAGGGTTTTCCATCTGTTTACATCCTCTGCAGTTTCTTTTCTCAGTGTTTTGTAATTCTCTCTAAGTAGGTCTTTCACCTCCTTAGTTAGACATGTTCCTAAATATTTAATTTTCTTTGGTGCTATTGTGAAAGGTATTGCGTCTTTAATTTCTTCTCGGCTCGACTGTTATTAGCATATATGAAGGCTATTGATTTGTGTGTATTGATTTTGTATCCTGAAACTTTGCTGAATTCATTTATCAATTCCAGTAATCTCTTGGTTGAATCTTTGGGGTTTTCTAGATATAATATCATATCATCTGTGAATAGTGAAAGTTTGACCTCTTCTGCCCCCATTTGGACACCCCTAATTCCTCTCTCTTGTCTGATTGCTCTGGCAAGGACTTCTAGCACTATGTTGAATAGAAGTGGAGATAGTGGGTAACCTTGTCTGGTTCCAGTTTTAAGGGGGAATGCTTTCAATTTTTCCCTGTTCAGTATGATATTGGCGGTGGGTTTATCGTATATGGCTTTAATAATTCTGAGGTATGAGCCATCTATGCCTATATCGTTAAGAGTTCTTATCATAAAAGGGTGCTGGATTTTGTCAAAAGCCTTTTCTGCATCTATTGAAAGGATCATATAATCTTTGTTCTTGCTTTCATTTATGTGTTGAATTACATTTATAGATTCGTGTATGTTGAACCATCCCTGCATCTCAGGGATGAAGCCCACCTGATCGTGATGAATTATTTTTTTGATGTACATTTCAATTAGGTTTGCTAGGATTTTATTGAGAATTTTTGCATCTATATTCATAAGGGATATTGGTCTGTAGTTTTCTTTTCTTGTTGTGTCCTTTCCTGGCTTTGGTATCAAGGTAATATTGGCTTCATAGAATGAGTTTGGGAGGATTCCGTCCTTCTGGATGTTTTCGAGTAATTTCTGCAGTATAGGCACCAGTTCTTCCTTGTAGGCTTGGTAGAATTCATGTGTGAACCCATCTGGTCCAGGACTTTTTTTTGTTGGAAGATTTTTTATTACTGCTTCAATTTCGGTGCATGATATTGGTCTGTTTTGGAATTCTATTTCTTCCTGGTTGAGCCTAGGGAGGTAGTGTGTTTCTAAGAATTTGTCCATTTCTTCCACGTTTTCCTGTTTTTGGGCGTAGAGATTTTTGTAGTATTCGAAGATGATGTTTTTTATTTCCATGATATCAGTTGTGACCTCTCCTTTTTCATTTCTAATTGAGCTTATTAGAGTCCTTTCCTTTCTGCTTCTGGTCAATCTGGCAAGTGGCCTGTCTATTTTGTTGATCTTTTCAAAGAACCAACTTTTCGTTTTATTAATCTTCTGTATTGTTCTTTTGTTCACAATTTCATTTAATTCTGCTCTGATCTTGGTTATTTCTTTTCTTCTGCTGGCTTTAGGATTGGTTTGCTATTCCTTTTCCATTTCCTTAAGATGATTCATTAGTTTACAGATTTGCGACCTTTCTGTCTTTTGGATGCGAGCATTTAAGGCGATAAGTTTTCCTCTCAGGATTGCTTTTGCTGTATCCCACAGATTTGATAACTTGTGTCCCCATTATCGTTTAGTTCGAAGAATCTTTTGATTTCTATTTGAATCTCCTCCTTGACCCAATAGTCATTCAGCAACAGATTGTTTAATTTCCATGTTTTTGGATGAAGATGTGAGTTTCTGTTGGAATTGATTTCTAATTTTATTCAGCTGTGGTCTGAAAAGATACATGGTATTATTTCTATTTTTCTGAATTTGTTTAGATCTGTTTTGTGGCCTAGGATGTGGTCAATTTTAGAGAAAGTTCCATGAGCTGATGAGAACATATATTCAGTGTTATTTGGGTGGAGTGTTCTATAGATGTCAGGTAGGCCCAAATGTTCTAGAGTCCTGTTTAGGTCCATTGTTTCTTTGCTTATTTTCTGTTTGGAGGACCTGTCCAGTTCTGTCAGGGGGGTGTTGAAGTCCCCTGCTATTATGGCATTGCTATTTATTATGTTGTCTAGATCAAGCAGTATTTGCTTTACGTATCTGGGTGCTCCTGTGTTGGGTGCATAAATGTTTAGGATTGTTAAATCTTCTTGTAAGATTTTTCCCTTCACCACTATATAGTGTCCACCTTTGTCCTTCTTTACTTTTGTTGCTTTAAAGTTTATATCATCTGAAATAAGGATGGCTACTCCAGATTTCTTTTGGTTTCCACTAGCCTGGAAAATTGTATTCCATCCTTTCACCTTGAGTCTGAATGCGTCCTTGTGTGTAAGGTGTGTTTCCTGGAGACAGCAGATACTTGGCTTGTATTTTTTAATCCATTCAGCCAGCCTATGTCTCTTCAATGGGCAATTCAAGCCATTCACATTTATTGAGAGAATTGATATTTGGGGTAGATTTCTGTTTATTCTGTTGGGTAGTTTCTTGTTCTGTTTTACCTCTTGAGTCATTGTGAAATCTGGGTTCTGGAGTTTTAGCTTTGGGTGGTTTTACATTGGTGGGTGTCTATTGTGCTGGTTAGTGTACAATGCAGGTCTAAGCACTTCTTGCAAGGCCGGTCTGGACTTCACAAATTCTATCAGTGATTGCTTGTCTGCTTATATGCTTATATGAGGGGATTTGTTTCTCCCTCATATAAGAAGCTTAGTTTGGCGGGATACACAATTCTGGGTTGGCCTTTATTTTGTTTTAGTGGACTGAGGATGGCTTCCCATTCCCTTCTGGCTTGTGAGGTTTCAGCTGAGAAATCTGCGGTTAACCTGATAGGTTTCCCTTTGTAGGTTACCTGCTCTTTTTGCCTCACTGCTCTGAGGAGTGCCTCATTTGTTTTTACTTTGGTCAGTCTAATAATTATGTGGCGTGGTAAATGCCTTTTTGTATTGAGTCTCCCAGGAGTCCTGTGTGCTTCTTGTACTTGGATATCGAGATTTATGGCTAAGCCATGGAAATTTTCCTCTATTATTCCTTCAAATAGATTTTCCAGCCCATGTGAATTTTCTTCCTCTCCCTCAGGGATGCCTATGATCCTTATGTTTGGCCTCTTTATATAATCCCACATTTCTTGTATGTTTTGTTCGTGCCTCTTGCTTTTGTGTTCTTTCTCTTCGACTGATGTATTTAGCACATAGGAGTTGTCTTCTATCTCTGAAATTCTTTCCTCTGTGTGGTCCAGCCTATTCTTAAGGCTTTCCACTGTGTTTTGTAGATCTTTGAATGCTTCTTTCATTTCTAGAATTTCTATTTGGTTTTTCTGTAATACTTCTATTTCTTTAGAAAATTTTTCATTCATTTCTTGCATTTTTCTTGTGGTTTCTTTGTGCTGGGATTCAATCTTCTCTTGAATTTCATTGAGCTTTCTTATAATCCATCAACAAAATTCCTCTTCTGTCATTCTACCCATTTCATCTGAGTTGGTATCTGTTGCTGAGGAACTGATGATTTCTTTTGGGGGTGACTTTTCACTCTGATTTTTCATGTTTCCTGAGTTCTTTCACTGATTTTTTTCTCATCTGGCCTCTTGGTCGAGAGCCGGGGGTGTTATGGCTGGTTTGTGGCCCTGTCTCCAACCCCCCGAGGGAGAGGAGTAGTGGCCTATATTGCCTTAGGTGTATTTTAGCAAGTTTGGTGGATCTTGGATTACCTCTGACCTGTTGTCTTCTCCTCTTCCCAGTGGAGTGTGGTGAGATTGTCTTCCCACCTTGAGCTCCAAGTTGGTGGGTTGTACTTGAGGTTATGAATCCACAGCTACCTAATAGCTAGGTATTCTGTCTGAGGCAGACTTTGATCCCCCAGGTAGGGTATGCGAAAGCCCGGAGCTTTGGGAGGGGCCTTGTAGCTCCTAGGGGTTACTTTGACCCTGTTCCTCCTGAGGTGCAGGTAGAAACACAATCAATTTTGGCTGCAGTGTGGGAGCTGAATTTGAAAAATTCTACACAGCTCAGAGGTTGCTTATCTAGCTGTGTGTGTCTGTCCCTCTGATGTGCGTCTCTGCGTGACACTGGCTGATAGGGGGATCTCCATTATGCACCCCTTTTCCACCACTAGACCCCAAGGTGAGGTGGGTGGGTGTCTCTATCCCCAGAAGTCTCTTCCAGGGGGATGTTCCCACGGGGAGGGGGGCAATAGTGGCCACTGGAGGCACTCTTGGATGGAGCAAAATTCCCTAATGAAGTGGGCAGGGTTACTGGGAGCTGCTGTAGTTCAGCCTGTGGCTCTTGAGGCATTCCATTGCCACGAGAACTGGTACTTATACAAAATGAGTCGCTGTAACCAGCAACCTTCAAAATGACCGATCTCTGGGGTACAAGAGGACTGGGACCTGAAGAGTGGGCACTAGGACCAGCATGTAGTGGACTCTTGGGAGGCCAGAGCCGGGATAGCAGGACCAGATGGACGGCTGCAAACTGCTTCCAATACACAAAGGTCCTGTCACTACAGTTCCGGGATCTCATCCCACCTGGAAGCCACGGATGCAGCTGTCCCTGGCCACCAAGGGCAAAGCCTGTGGCACCCCAGTGGAAGAGCCCCAGGCCGGGGCGAGGTGGAGCTAGAGACCAGGCTCACAGCTCCGGGCCGGAGGCTGTAAAGGTGGCTGCCGCCGCCAGCCTGGCGCACAGCAGGGCTCAGATCGCGCCGTGAAAGCTGCTTTTCTCAACCAGCCTGTGTCCCACGGAGGCCATTGCCAGCAGCCCCTAAGGGCGTGTCCTGCTCTCCGTTCAACTCCTGGGCCCGGTCCCGCTAACATCCAGTGGCAGGTGCCTGCCTGCGGGTTCCTGCGCACTGTCCCGGGCAGCTGTGTCTCCGCCCCGTCCCTACCTGGCCCTGAGCACTCCCTGTATATTGCAGCTGAGAGTTCCCTGTGGCTCTCGCAATTGCTTCCTCTCCACAGAGCCTGCTGCCTCCAGCAACAGCTTTGCCCCGACGCTGGGCTTGTCCCTGACTGAGTGGATGGGGAGCCTGTGGGGAAGCTGCCTGTCAGCTTTCTATGTCTTTCTGGTCCCCACTCGCGCCACAGCATAGCTGGTGGGTACAGACACCGCGCAGCAAGACTCTTCCCACCAAACCCGCCAAGACTGAAAGGGGCTCCCTGCCCCTCGCCAATTGTGTCTGGGAACATTTTGTTTTATCAGGGAGTTCTTCGTGTTTTTCTTAAAAGAGAAGTTTTAGTTACAGAAAAAAGAGCAACAGCTTATTGCTGTCCTGTTTCAGACTTAACTGCTCATGCGTGTGCTTCCTGCTCACTAGCAGAGGAGACCGTGGCAGAGGCAGAGCTCAGAGCAGAGGCCTCGCAGGTGGAGAGGCCAGGTCAGCAGAAAGCACCAAGGAATGAGGCCTCCCTCTGATCAGCTGTCACCCAGTGATGTCACCCACTGAGGCTCATTGTGTCTCAATTATTTTGCAGAATGGGGTTTTCTACTTTTGTCTTTCCTTTGACATTTGTCAGCTTGAATTCTCCATAAGGAAGGACTTACCCATTGCAACTAGGGCTATACTTCTCCTCCGAAGGAAACTTTATACAGAAATATGGAATACCTGTTTTAGCTATTTATTTATTTATTAAGAGACAGAGTCTCACTCTGTCTCCCTGGCTAGAGTGCAGTGGCATCAGCCTAGCTCACAGCAACCTCAGACTCCTGGGCTCAAGCCATCCTCCCGCCTCAGCCTCCCGAGTAGCCGGGACTCCAGGCTTGCGCCACCACGCCTGGCTAATTTTTTCTATTTTTAGTAGAGACAAGGTCTCACTCTTGCTCAGGCTGGTCTCGAACTCCTGACCTCAAGCGATCCTCCCGCCTCAGCCTCCCAGAGTGCTAGGATTACAGGCGTGAGCCAACATGCCCAGCCTTCATTTTTCCTTTAAATTGCTGATTTTCAGAGTAAGACGTTGGCATTCTGATCACGGCGGTGGGTGCCCAGCGAGTTGGGCTTTGGCAGGTGCGTGGTTCTGAACTCACGGGTATTCCTGTGGTCAGAGTGTCTCAGTCAACAGCACTCATATTCCTTTGATGCCATTTTGTCCCATCTTTTGCCAGTGCAGCTCCTTCCCACTGGCCCCTCTGTCCTTCTGCCCTCTCCTGGGAGAGTCCTCGCTTTCTGCCTGGAGCTGGCCCCAGCCCATTGCCTGCGTCCCCTCCAGGAGCTCTGGCTGCTCAGCGCGGGGCATGGGCATGGTATGCACGGCTCCCAGGCAGGGCCCAGCCCCTCACTTCGAAGGCTGGGAAACTGAGGCCCAGGAGGTGTGGACTGACTTCCCTGAGGTCACACGCTGGTTGGCAGTAAGCTCAGTCTCCCGATCCCATCTAGTGATGGCCCTGTGCCCCCCCCAACATGTCTCTGTGGCTTCCCTGTGGGCCTGCTGCCTGTGGTGGCTCTGGCCCTCGTGCCATCGGGGCAGTGCCTGGGGATGGCAGCGGGAGAAGGGGAAGGTGCCCACGGGCCCCTGCTCAGGTTGGGGCTTGGCTGGGCTTGGAGGACACAACCGTATTAGCCACAACCCTCCCTGGAAAGGAGAAGGAAATACAGCCACACACTGGGGGTGCCCATTTTTGTTCTGTAAAAGTGAGTGTGTGTGCAAGTGAGGGTTTCTGTATATGTGTGAGTGTGTGTGTATGTGTGGGGTATATGGGATGTGTGTGTGCTGTATGTGTGTGGTCTGTGTGTCCTATATGGTATGTGTATGTGATGTGTGGTGTGTGTGGGGTGTGGGGTGTGTGTGTGGTGTGTTGGGGGTGTGTGGTATGTGGTACATGTGTGTATGTGTGTGGTGTGTGTGTGGTGTATGTGTGTGGGGTGTGTGTGGTGTATTTATGTGTATGTGTGTGTGGTGCATTTGTGTGTATGTGTGTATGGGGTGTGTGTGGTATGTGGTGTGTATGTGGTATGTGGTACATGTGTGTATGTGTGTGGTGTGTGTGTGGTGTATGTGTGTGGGGTGTGTGTGGTGTATTTGTGTGTATGTGTGTGTGGTGTATTTGTGTGTATGTGTGTATGGGGTGTGTGTTATGTGGTGTGTGTGTGGTATGTGGTATGTGTGTGGTGTGTGTGGTGTGTGTGTGAGAGAGAGAGAGAGAGAGAACTGTGGGGGGTTGGAGCCACTCTGTCCTGGCCTCAGTTTCCCCGCCTGTCAGGAAGTCCTTATGAGCTTTAGGGTAAATCGTGCCCTCCTGGGAATGCTGGTTCTGTGCCAGGTGTGTGGTGCCCGGGGCTTTGCATGTGTCACTCCCTCCTGTGATCCTGGACACTAACATTCCCGTTTTTTGGATCATCTGATCCAGGTCTGTGTGCCCGAAGCCTGTGTCTCTCCTCCACGGGTGGCCCGTTGCCCAGTGCTCTGCCTGCCTGGTGGGGACACAGGGCCCTGGGCGAGCCGCTTCCTCTCCAGCGTGGCCTCTGCGGTCGCCCACTCATGTCCTCTAGACAGCGGCCGCGGGAGGCCCGGATGTCTGTCTCTGTTGTAGAGAGAGGATTTTCCGCAAGGGGCTCGGTGACACTTTTGTCACCATCATGTTTTGTCTCTGTGGGCTCTGTGGAGCCCAATCCGGGTTGCGCACTTGCTCTCATGCTTGAATTTGTTAAATACCCTGATGTTGTTGGCCGCCTTTCAGAACATATAATTAGGCGCTGCCGGGCCCTGGATCAGAGAGAGAAGACAAGAACAGGCCGGGGACTAGCCATAACGCCGCCTGCGTGACCTCACTCCTTGTGGGGGGCCAGGAGCCCCGTGGGCTGGGCTCGGAAATGGGGCTCCATTCCCCACTGCAGAGACGTTTTCTTAGTTGTTCTGTGGCTGCCACCAGCCTCCTTGTGACAAGCTATTCCTGTCCTTCTTCAGAAGCCTCTGTACATGTTACAGACTGTGTACAGGACGCAGTACTCCAAAATATGAATTCCATTCTGTGGCTTTAACCTCTTCACGCCCTGGGCAAGTCTTTAAACCTGCCCGTGCCTCAGTTTCCTCAATGCTAATAGCCAATTAATCCTTCCCTGCCTCCTTTCCAAACCTTTACAGGATTTGGCATGAGAACTAAGTGTTTCTTGGAGATGGGCACTCTGTAAATCCAAGCTGTCATTAATAAAACACTCACCTCCACAGCAGGGACCTAGTTATGAGGCCCTCAGCATGGTGAAGCTGACCCTCCCAGCAGCAAGGGGGTCTGGACCAGGGGGTACTGCTGGCTGTCCCATGGGCTGGCTTGGTGTGCTCTTGGGGCTGGAACTGGAATTCTGTTTTGGCCTTGCTGTTTCCTTGCTGGGCACACAGGTGTCTCTCTGCTCCACACATCTGGGCCTGCTTCCTCCTCGTGTACCCTAATTTGGGGGGGTTGATGTGATAACTTTCCACCCTCAAAGGAAAGATGGTTTTGAGAAGCAGGTGGAGAGAATGACCCATCGTCTGCTGAGAGTCAGGACAGAGCTTCACCCAAAGCCTCCCTTTCCCGAGTCTCACTAAGACTTGTCACCGACCGTGGCCTGCTGAGTGCACCCCACGGCCACGGCAGCAGGTGGCTCCACGCCTTTGACTTCTCTCCTTGGCTGTCCTATAAAGACATTCAAGTCAGGCATTGCACCCCATGATAAATGCTGGCTTCTTTGCACACACACGCACACACACACGCGCAAAATTACTCCGAAGGAACCGGGCCTTCTGGGAACTACCTGCTCTCATTTGAAGGTCAGTTTTATCCTCGGCTTCATCAAGAAGAAAAGGAGAGATGGACAAAGGAAAAAGGCACCGCGTCTGCCTTCCACTCCCCTGGCAGGATGGTGCTTTAGCCTGGGGGTGTTCTGGGCCCACTGCAGGGCGGCCCTCTCCCTCCCTGTCTGCACAGTCTTTCTCTGTGGCCCTGGCCCGCAGGGATCCCTGAATGCCCTCTGTTCTGGTGAGCAAACTGGCCCACCCACACCCCCACGGGGTGAGACGAAAGCTCTTCCTCAGGCTCCCCTGCCACGTTGACACTTAACGTGCATATTTTTCTTTGCCACGCAGTACTAGGTTCGCACTTTCTCCACCTTGCTTACAAACATTATACTCAGGAAAGAGGTGCGCAGCTTCTTCTGGCTTCCAGCAGTTCCCGGTGGCTGCCTCGGACCTGGTTTGAGAAGCTCAGGAGTCGCCGCTGAGGACCTGGCTCTAGCACACGACACGAGCTGTGTTCGGCTGCCGCTGCCTATCCCTGCACCGAGCCCGTTCCCCAGCCTTAATGACCGAGTGTGTGCGAAGGACCTCAGAGCACGCAACGTGCTCAACGGGTCCTAACTACGTCATCGTCAGCCTCCGTGGAAAGGTTATGTTTAGGGGGGAACACACTTGGTTCTTTATCCAAACCCATTCATTGCTCAACAGGCTACATTGTCAACCTCAAGACTGTTGACATTTAGGGCTGGATAACTCCTTGTGGTGGTGGCATCCTGTCCATCATAGGATGTTGGGCAGCATCCCTGATCTCCACCCCCTAGATGCCAGCAGCACACCCCACCTAGCTGTGACAACTGAGGGTGTCTCCAGACATTGCCAGCGTTCCCTGGGGGGCAAAGTCACCCGTGGTTAAGAACAGCTGCTGGAGAAATCCTTGTCTATCTCTGACCCTCAATGCCCCGTTGTAATAGGGTGGGGAGAGAGAACAGCTCTTCTTCGGACCTCACAGCGTAGATGTGAAGATTCGAGACGCCGTGAACGTGTCTGGAAAAGCACACTGTGTTTACACTGGACCAGCAGCGCGAGTGCCCCACACCCAAGGGGCAGCTGGCTCAGGCAGTGCCCAGCTCAGCCCCACCAGGGCCCAGTTGCTACCACGACCCCAGGACCGGCCGTCTCCCATGTCCCATCCCTGTCCCTCTCCACCTCCCATTGTTGCTGTAACCTGGTAGAAGCGGCTGGACTTGCCTCTTCTCAGTGCTGGGAAATCACCTGCCTCCTGCGCTGACCACCAGCCAACAGGACACACCCCACATGCCAGCTCTGGGAAGTGTCAATATAAGATGCGACTCCCAATTCACAGGCCAATCTGGGAGAGCTTGGAATGGAGGCTGTGGGTCCTTCACCGCTGGGGTCCAGCACCTGGCGCAAGCCTGGCACATAGCAAAGTGCTTGACAAACGTTCCCAGGACGGATGAAGGCGTGTGGGAGCAACAGCAGATGGCCCCGAGGGCAAGCGTGCTGCCTGCTCCTCTCCGGACACGAGGCACCGGCCCGCAGCTTCCCGCCCAGCAGGCTTTGGTAGTCGCTGCTGATGCTGGCGGAGGGGCCTCTCCCCATGGAGGAAGCAGGATGTGTGGAGCGATGCTGGGGACTGCTATGGACTGAATCGAACCCCCCTACTCCCCCAAATCCATACGTTGTAGCCCTGACCCCCAGCACCTGAGACTGTCACTGCATTTGGAGATGGGGCCTTTGCAGAGGTGACTAAGGTAAAATGACGCTGTTAGGGCAGCCCTCACCCAATCAGACTGGTGTCCTTGTAAGAAGAGGGACTGAGGACACAGACACACACAGAAGGACGACCTGTGAGGACACAGGGAGGACGCACCATCTGCAAGCCGAGGAGAGAGGCCCTAGAGGAACCGCCCCGCTGCACCTTGGTCTTGGACTTCCTGCCTCCAGAATGTGGGAAAATAGATTTCCGTTTTTAAGCCCCCAGTCTGTGGACTGTGTAACAGCAGCTCCAGGACACTCCGGCAGGGATGAGCTGTGTTCTGGAGCGAACTTGGGCCCTCATCAGAAGGGCCCGCCGGCTGCCCCACAGGCCATGCTTGGACGGGCAGGGTGAGGGGAGGGAGGCGCCCCCAGGGAGTCTAGGAGGCCTCCTTTCTCTTTCACAGAAGCTGTTTTCCTTTGACTTGAAAAGCACCTGAGGCGCCTGCAAATGCCAGTGCTAGGCCTTGCCGGTCACCAGAGTCTTAGGGGTCCCTGATCCTGCCACTCGCGTGTGGTTTTTATTAAAGGTGGGCCAGAGCCCCCATGGGGGCTCTCTTATCCTCAAAGGGCAGCTCCCCCTGCCTCCTGCCCTCCGATGCAAGGCCCCCAAAGTCAGAGCCAACGCTGAGCAATCTCTCGGGCTGGAAGCTGCAGTGGCCGCAGGGTGGGGAGTGTCCAGGGTGCTGGCTCCTGACCGGCCCACAGTGTCGGGGGGCCACTGTCCCACATGCCAGGCCCAGATCCCAGGGCAGCCGGCCCTCTTCAGGCAGCTCGGCAGATCCACACGGCGCTTGGCAACATTAAGTCATTAATCCCCACACCTTGCTTGTGAGGTAAGCGTTATTATACCCCGTTTCCCAGCAAGATGGGACAGGTAGGAAGGCCCTGTGCTCAGACAAGCCAGGGTGGGGGGTTCGGGGGTAGGATCTGCAGCCTGGAGTCTGGGGACCTGCAGGGCCGGGGGAGGGACAATTGCTGTGGGGGCTCAGGGCCGGCCCCTGCACTGAAGGGTGCCCCCCTGGAGACCCCGGTGGTTCCCCCGTGTGTGGTAGGTGCTTGGGATGCTGTGCTGGGCTTGTGGTGTTACAGGCAGCATCGAGCAGGGTTGGTAAGCGCGAAGACGCAGCGACACAGGGCAGAGACTCCAGGGGTGGGGGTGCCTAGCTGGCCACAGGATGAGGGCAGAAGCCAGCCCCATCTTCCCCGGGGCACTTTCTTTTGAATGGGAGCCCAGATGCTAAGTGCCAGAGCCCCGAAGCAGTTGAGGACACCTCCCGGGAGAACATGGCTTTCTGAAGCCACGTGATAATGTTCCCAAGATGGAATGGCTTTGGTCGTACTCAGCACGTGTGGCCGAGCTGTGCTCCGCAAGCCCTCCCCCTGCTGGGGGCTGTGAATGCTGGGGGTGGGGGTTTGACTGAGAATGTTTATTTGTTGGAAACACCTGCTGGCTTATCCACTCCTGGCTGTCCTGGGATCATCTGCCGGGGGTCCGCCCCCGGTGGGCTCACTCCAGGCAAGTACGGGTCTGGGAGTCTAGGCCTCCAGCTGGTCACTCTGTCACCTGAGTCCTAGGTCCTCACTGGGATGGTAGGGAGGGCGCTGAAGGGTCTCAGGAGCCTCTCACTTCTGCCCCAACGCCAGTGTTCCCGCTTCCTGTGCTTTTGTTAGGGCTGCGCCTGCCCTGTGCCCCTACACTCCAGCTTCTCCTGCCCCGACCTTGGCTAAGTCTCTGTGGATGATCTAAACTTGAGAAAAAGAAAATCAGGAGAAAAAAATTATATCTATTTTTACTAACTTCTAAATGGATTTTTGAATTTCCTCCTATTTTTGAATGTAAACAACAACCCACAATAGTGTTGGCAGTCACAGAAACTGAAGTCACAGAAATTTCATATTATATGTCAGGTGTCCCCGCTGCCTAGAAATGAGGTTCTTGCTCATTGAGCGGTTATTAGATCCCATGCCCTGTCTTGCAATGAAGTGTGCTCATAAAGAAGCTCAGATTCTATTATATTGAGCTTTGCTTTTCAAATTCTGATAAATGTATTTCAGCATCATTGATTTACTTTAGAATCCTACATGTTATTTTAAAACATAATCTGAGCAGCATCCACGACACAGAAAAGGTCAGGAACCCCACTTTATAACCCTGGGGCTGCTTCTTCATGGGGATGGCCCTCCTGCCCCCAGGCCAGCTTCCCGACCCTTCCAGGGCTGTAACCCTCTCCTCTGCCTGGCCCTGCTCTGGCCAAATGTGTTCACTGAGCATCGCTCTTTACAGGAAAACAACAGAAATGCCTTGGAAATGAAGCTCTGTGAGCTGCCCCCGCCCCCCCATCCCTAATCTGATTCAACTGGTGTCTGTCCCCAAACAAAGCGAGTTTCACACAGAAGGTATCCAGTGAATGCTTGTCTGTCAATCAACAGTCAAGACCAGGGCAGGGCGGCTGTGCCTGGGGAGTCTCAGGGGCCTGGGTCCTGCCCACCACTCACAGGGGTCCCCTCTGAACTGCCTTCCCTGTCCAGAACAGGAGGCCGTGCCCCTGTTTCCTTGGCTCACAGGTAGCTGCAGGGGTGAGGTCATCCTTGGAGCTCCCTGGGGAGGGGACCAGGAAGGGGCTATTACAGCCTTATCAGATCCTCTTCCCTGGGAGCACACCTCCCCTTCTGATTCCCAGATACCACCCTGGCAGGCGGGGAGCCTCTCCCAGAGATGCCCTGCCAAGGCCTTTGATGGGGGAGCTTCCTGCCACTGGTCTACTCTGTTGTCTCCATCAGTGCTTTCTGATACTGGGTTGGCTTGGGAGCACAGTTTTCCATGAGTGTCCCACCTGGGGGCCCATGGAGCATCCAGAGAAAAGCAAAGTGTCTGCTCTGCAGAAGGGCTGGTCCCCTGGCCTCACTGAACACCAGTTTCCCCACATGTAAGATGGGTCGTGATGCCTCTCGGGTAGGGTTAGGAATGCAACGCGCACAGGAGCACCAGCCCTTGGCAGTGCTCAGTCTGCAGGCAGCTCCTCCCACCTGGCCACAGAGGATGCCAGCTCCCTCCTCCCCTGCCTTCTGTGAAGGTTGGGCTGTTCCAGCTGGAGCTGGGGCCCCCTGGGACTTGGGGGTGATTGCCCTTCTGCTCAGAGGAATGAGCTGACCTGGCAACTGCTCTCTGAGATGTCAGTGATGTTGTAAACACATGACCGCTGGCCCAAGAGCCCCTTCCTTGACTGTCTGAGAGGCTCTGAGTGAGGACAGCAGGCTCCCCCCACCCCAGAGGGAGTTGGACACCTACTCATGGACAGGGCCAACCTGCTGCTGGGACACTTGGGCCTCCATGGCTGCTTGCCAAATTCCAACAGGAACCTGAAGCAGGTGCCCCCCAGCTGTTAACATACCAGTCTGGAAGGAACCACATGGCCTGGCAGCTCCCCCTGTTCCTGGAACCAAGGAAGGGCAGGGAGGGAACCTCTCTAAGAGGCTGACAAAGATTCTCAAGGCTCCACTCAAAAGACGGGGGACAACTTGGGGCAGAGGCTTCCGCCAGTGGCACAGCTCAGCCCCACCGATGGTAGCCCCTGTCCACGCAGCAGCTGCCACCTAGGCATAGCCTCAGAGGCCATCCAGGGACGGAAAGAACTTCGGGGGCAGCAGCTTCTGCGCCGTTTATTTGCCTGCTTTCAGCAGAACAACTCTCTGTTTCTTTAGAGGATGCTGTGAAGATGCTGAACGGGCTGAAGGGGCCCCACGTGCTCCCCTGGCCTCCCCTGGCCCTACCTGAGCCTTCAGGGACTCCTGGAAGTCAGAGGTGCTGCGGAGGCCGCCCCTCCGGTCCCATCTCGTTTGCACACGGGGAGCTAGGGGCCCACAGGTGGGATGACTTATCCCAGGCAAGTTCCCTATCACATTCAGTGCCTGCCCTAGATGAGTCAGTTTAATCCCATAAACCTGGGGCCTGCTGCTGCCCCTTTCTGAACATTAAGCTTGACTGGAAGCCGCCCCACAGTTCGTTCTTGCATTGTCGGTGACTGAGCTCTCCCACCACACAGCTGGCAAAGCTGACATTGCTGACCATCTACCCCTCCACGGAGCCATTTTACTGACGCCTGCCAAGAACAAACAAGCGAAGGGGCTTAGGGGTGGGGTCCAGTAGGGAGAAGGAGCCGCTTGGGTTGGGAGGGCTCACAGATCCTTGCTGGGTTGATACACATCTTCTGAGCCAAACCAAGGCTGGCTTTGGCAATCTCTCGTCTGGTAGTTTATTACACAGCACAAATTCCTTGGGTCCTTGAGACCTGGACCCAGGACCTTCCCCTGATGAAGCATCTTCACATCTTGACCTCAGTGGAGGGCCAAAAAACCCTTTGCCAGAGGGCAGTTAAAGAGCAAGGAACATTCCAGCCTCTTGTCAGTCCCTCTCATTTAGCATCTGGTGCTGCTTCTGAAGTATTTCATAGACTCATCTGACCACCAGAAGGTTCAAGAAGCCAGCTAGTGGGGGATGTTCAAGCTTCTGCAGAGGTGGCTGCCCATGATTTAAGTATATACTCGCATCCTTGCTGGATAAACAAAAACTCCCTCCATGGATAATGTCTCCAAGAATGCAACAGTGTTTAGAGTCACAACTCTCTGGGGCACCCTCAGTTTCCCCTGTAAGCAATTACACCCACTGTGGCCCCTGCAGATTTCAGAGAAAACATGCCAGTCCCTTTGAATAAAAAAAGTCAATCTCTGTGTCGAGCACAGAGAAGCAAGCAGGAGGACTTGGATGTCAGCTGGGGACCCCCTGTTAGTCACAGGAGCACCCACTCTTGGACATTTGCCCGTGCATTTGCCTGTGTGCTGCAGAAGGGATGTCACCCTTTTCGGACAGGGCCTTTGAGATCTCTTTGTTAGCTTTGTCGTGCCCTTTCGCATGAGCAGCACCCAAGGCACATGGCCTTGCAGCTCCTGCAGGAGACGTTAATGTGGGAAGAACATGTCTTAGCGCACACTATTTCCAAACAACGAGCCAGTGTGCCTGCAGGTGTCCTGGCTGGTGTTACAGTGTGGACACCGCAGCTTGTCTTCAGGTGTCCTGGCTTCAGGCCCACCTGCAGGTCTCCCTCCCTCTGTGTGCAGCCTCCCCTGGGGGACCCCGGACCCCTTCACGCCTGGCCCTCACCTGGGTGAGCAACGGGACCCCCTCAGGGCTCACTCCTTCTCCAGGTAAACTCCCGGCAGGGCACCCCTTTGCCCCATCCCACGGAGAAACCCACACACCCCATCTCCATGCCTGGGAAACTCGAGCGCTTTGGGAGAAACGAGAACTGCCATCAAATCCTTCTGGGGTGGCTTCTACTCCTGGGAGAGAGACCGAGAGTAAACCTACCATAAATCCCCTCTTCAGGGGGGTTCATGGCTATGAAGAAGGCACACACCTGAGGAACACAAAAAGCTCACTCACACCTGCGTAAGCAAACATCATAATCTTTCTTATCTCCCGTTTGTTCTGCTAAAGGCCCGTTTGTCTTTTCTTTTCTAAAGAAACCTGTTTGTTCTTCCGCAGATGTCTTTTCTCCTCCCTTCCTTTCCCCTGCTACAATTAGGTATGTGCTGTGGTCCGAATGTTTCTGTCCCTCCAAAGTTCATGTGTTGAAATCTAACCCCTGATGCGATAATACTGAGGGGGGGACTTTTGGAAAGGCTCTTAGAATACACTGAGCTCATTGCAACTGTTTTTTTGATCCTCCAAATATCAACAGCTCAGTCACCTGTGCAGGAGGAAATACACTGCAAAGGTTGAATCATGGCAAAGTAACATGTTGACGGAGCTAGAGGAACAGGGGCTGAAACACTAGACGATGTGGTCACTATCTCCTCTCTTTCCTGGGCCTGGGAGGCCCCTCCTGATACTCACGCTCACTCTTCAGATCTCAGATCCAATGTCACCTCTTCCAAGAGGCCCTCCTGACCACTGGACCCTCATGAATGGGACTAGTGTCCTTATAAAAGAGGTTTCAGGGAGCTGCCTTGTCCCTTCTACCATGTGAAGACACAGCGAGAAAGTGCCATCTTTGAAGCAGAGAATGAGCCCTCGCAAGACACTGACCCTCTGGCGCCTTGACGTTAGACTCCCTGGCCTCCAGAACTGTGAGCAATAATTGTGTTGTTTATAAATGGTCCCATCTAAGGTGTTTTGTTCTAGCAGCCTGGATGGACCAAGGCCATATATAAGCTCCAAATCCCAACCCCTTTTGAGTTACTTGTCACTGAGCTCTTCATGTGTGGGTGCGCTGGACATGTAAATAAATTCTACCTTTTGCTAATCTATCTTTCATCAGTTCAATTCACAAGCCCCCACTTGCCAAACCTAAGAGGGTAGAGCAAAATGTTTTTCCTCCCCAACGACAGAAAATAAAGCTAGACAAGGGAGAATTTCTTGCTTTGGAGGCTCTCACTGTGACACAGGATCTGACACCTTAGAAGGACCCTGGAGACAGTTCAACGCACCATGAGGATGGCCCTCAGAAGCCTGAGAAAGCCAGTGGTCTACATCGAGTGAAGGGAATGTTGTCAAACCGCCACAGCAGACGGTGGCCCAGAGAAGGGGGCGTGCTGGTTGGGTCTACTGGAGAGTGCTGGAAAATCTGTCTGCTGACTATGATCCTCAGAAGGGCCTAGGGGATATTTCACTGGTGGGGACACCAACACCACCAAGCATCTGAGTGTAACTGTTCTCTCAAGGATGGTAGGAGTTGTTGTGGAACCAGCTCCCAAGTAGCAATGGGGATGATGGAGTCCTGGACCAGCAGCGGCTACTCAACCCTTCACCATCAGAAGGAAGTTGGGCACAATCCTGTACTGCGTGGCAAGGCTAGAAAGGCAGCCAGAGACACCTGGCCTGCAGGAATCTGGAGAGATGGCTAATGGAACCTGTGCTCCCGGGGAAGAGAGACAGCAGGTGTGATGGCCAGTTTGATGTGCCAGTGGGCCCAGACACTAATCTAGATGTTGCTGTGATGGCATTTTGTAGATGTGACGGAAGTCCATAATGCGTTTACCTTAAGGAACATTGTCCTGGATGAACTGGGGGCCTCGTTCCATCCGTCCAGAGGCCTGAAGAGTAGAGATGAGGCTTCCTTGAAGAAGAAACTCTGCCTGTGGATGCCAGCCTTGTCCTGTGTCCTCGAGTCCCAGCCAGCCCTTCCTGGCTTGCCCAGCCAGCCTCCGCCATTGCACGTGCCAATTCCTTGCAATGAATCTCTCAACATTTATCTCCTACATATTCTGTTTCTCTGGTTGAAACATGACTGATACAGCAGTTAATATATTTAAAGCCAAAAGATATCAAGAATGAGTGACTGTCGGCCAACCCAATGGAAAGTCACAGTCCTTTGCCCAGTTTCTAGACCTCAGCAAGAACCTGTGGCCTGAAGGAGGGACAAGTTCCCACAAGAGAACCCTGCAAACCACGGCAATGATAAGCACGCCTTCCCTGGAGGTGTGTCCAGGCAACCCAATGGGAAAAGGAGATTAGCCAGATATTTTTGAAGGCTATTGGACTTCGGGTCTGAGCACATTCTGACATCTGGAGATCCAACATGGCATCACGGCCCCCCTGTTAGGGTGAGGCTGTATGGGGTCCAGTAGTACATGGAACTTTCTGGTCCCAAGCTCATCTTACACAGTGGGTCCATTGGGTCCTCAGATCCATCCAGTGGTCATTACTCAGGTCCTGGAATGTAAAATTAAAACGGATATGCTTAACCATGGGTAAACATTCACACTGATTCCTTGACCTGTGGAGTAAGAGCTATTGTAGCAGGGAAGGCCTTTTGAAACTATCTCCTACTGCTTTTAAGATATCAAAATAACATCACCACGTGGGGGAATAGCAGGGACTAGAGACATCATAGGAGGGGCGAGGTTGATCTCTGGCAAAGACACCACCTCCAGCGCAACAACTGCCGTTGGAGGAGGCTGCTGTCACGTCCACAACTCACCCAGCTTTGGCAAAGGCCAGACTGGTGAATTAGGGAATATGGTGACAGCCACCTCCCCTGCATCCTTTAAAGCTTTGAGGATGGAGCCATTTGGCTTCCATACCCACCAGAAAGGAGGGTCAGAAGCGACTGCATTCACACAGGATGCACGGTACACACGTCTTGCCCCAGGGCCCTGTTAATTCTCCTGCTCTCTGTTACAATATGGCTGGCAGTGACCCAGACCGCCTGGACATTCTCAGAACATCACAGCGGCCCGCTACATCAACACTATGTTGATGAGACCTGAAGAGCAAGAAGTGACAAGTATTGTACTCTGGTTGCCTTGGCCAGACATATGCATTCCAAAGGGGAGGGGAGAAGCCATGTAATGCTTCAGGGGCTGCCACATTGGTGAATTTTTTAGAGTGGTCTGGGACATGCCAGAACATGTCCTCCAAAGTAAAGCACAAGCTGTTGCACCTTATACCTCCTGCCATTAAGAAGAAAGCATAATACTTGGTAGGTCTCTTTGGGTTTTGGAGGCAGCATGTTCTGTGCCTTTGGAATAGCACTCTGGCACATCTGTCAGACAAGGTGGAAGGCTGCTAGTTTTGGGCAAGGCCCAGAGCAAGGAATTGTGTTGCAGCAGGTCAGGGCTGCAGTACAAGCTACCTTGTTGTACCTGTCATATGGTATAGGCCGTATGACATGGTAGATTCCTTGTTACTAGAGGTGTATGTGTTATATGAGGTAGAGAAAGATGTCAAGTGGTGCTTCCAGCAAGACCCAATGGGCAAGTCACAGGGCAGACCCCTAGAGTCCTGGAGCAAGGCCATTCCAGCTGCAGCAGAGAATTGCACACCATTCGAAAGGCTGGTTGGGGGGAAAAGCTTCCTTGGGATTCTGCTGGGCCTCAGGAGAAACAGAGCATCTGCCCATGGGACATATTCACGCAAGGGAACAGCAATACAAGGGAATATCTTTCAGCCGTAAGAAGGAATGAAGTTCTGACACATGCTACAACATGGATGAACCTTGAGGACATTGTGCTGAGTAAAGGAGCCAGACCCGAAAGCCACTTACTGTATGATCATATTTATAGGGACTGTCCAGAAGGGGATAATTCATAGGGATAGAAAACAGAATAGTGGCTTCCTGGGGCCAGGGGAAGGCATGGTGGCATTGGGAGGCGATAGCCAGAAGGTACAGAGCATTTTTTTGGGATGATGAAAGTGTTCTAAAATCGGCTATGGCAGTGGTTGCACAACCCTGTGAATATACTAAAAACCATCGAATTGTACACTCCAAATGGGTGAATTGTATGGCATGTGAATTATAGCTCAATAAAACTGTTTTTAAAAAACGTTTTTAAATAAAGTGCAACTCCCCCCCTCAGCCAAATGTATTAATAGGTGCTGACGCCTCACATCAAATATAGATGTTTTCTGTTCTTGACCTGCTCCCTCCCACCTCTGAGCTCTGCGGGGGGCCCTGACTCCCCGACTGAGAATCACCCCCAGCTGGGAATACCCGCAGTGAGTCTCCAGGGCCCCTAGTTGTATCTTCTGCCATGTCTGGTATCCACAAAGAAAGAGTGCTCTGGGTCTAGGAAGATCATCAGATTTGCTTTTAAGGCTTTCACCATTATAAATTTGCGCTTTGCATTTGGATCTGTCAGGGAATAATGAGAAAATGTTATAAAAATTCCATTTTGCTTTGCTTCTAGAATTACTGTTTTAGAAATTAATAAGATATGTACCCGCTCTTGTTTCTCAAATTGGAACTACTGAGAGTGATTTTCAATGACTGTGATGACGAAATGAGCCATTCCCAGCAGCAGCTGCAGCCAGGAGGACATTCTCCCTGGCAGAGGAGGGGACAGTATCTGTGGGGAGAGCTTGCCCTGACCCCTGCCCAGAACCGCAAGCCGGCGGGGCCTCTCAGACACAGCCTCCCTTCTGTGGACTCACTCCCCCTCTGCCTCCGTTTCTTGGCTGCAAACCAGACAAAACTCAGAGAGGAAAAGGAGGGGATAAATGTGATATTGTTGTAAAGTATTTGGAGACAAACATGGAACAATCTCTCTTCACCCCTGGTTGCATTTCAGAAATGCAGCCAGCTATCCACGAAGGGGGTGCCTCAGAAGACCAGAGAGCAGTTTCTCCTTCGCTCTCCTTTGCTTTTTGCAAGGCAGGATGCAACAACTTGTCCCTTCCTGTAATTTGGAGGGAATTACGCAGGGATGAGGAGGGGACACCCTCTATGTGCCGCAGACATGTTCCTCTACTAGCTCCTTCTGCAACTCCAAAATTATTAATATTTCCTGGAGAGCCGCCTCAATGTCACAGAGTCCATGACAAAATCTAGGACGTGCAGGGAACTGGGTTGAAGGAGGGTGGCAGTCAGGACTGACTACAGAATTTGCAGAGCCCAGTGCAAAATGAAAACGCGGTGTTCCTTATTCAAAAAGTATTAATATTAAGGATTTCAAGACATAGACAGCAGAGCTTTAAATGAAGCACAGGGCCCTTCTAAGCTCAAGATCCTGTGGGTGTGTGCCTTGGTGGCAGCTTGTAGGAGAACAGAATAGAGGAAGAGTGTGTTTATGTTTTGCCCGCACCATGGAGATGTGTGTGTGCAGATAAACAACCAAACCAAAGAAAGGTACTGTCCTTCAAACCACCTGTGTTCCAGGCTCCCCGGGGGCCTTTGGGCC
The DNA here is from genome assembly GCA_023783475.1 of Daubentonia madagascariensis. Taxonomy (NCBI): domain Eukaryota; kingdom Metazoa; phylum Chordata; class Mammalia; order Primates; family Daubentoniidae; genus Daubentonia; species Daubentonia madagascariensis. The sequence goes on along the minus strand of JAKFHU010001482.1, from coordinate 9,122,021 downwards.
CTGTGGAGGAGGCACAGCCGCGCGGAGCACAGCCGTGGGCACCTGCTCATCGGAAGCCAAAATGCAGCCAGGCTGGGCGCGTGATTAAGTCAGTCCCCGTGGCTTATGTGCAGGCATGGCCAGCCGTTCCTGCCTGGCCTCGACGTGGTGGACAGGTCTCAGAAAGCATGGTGAAAGCAGAGGACAGGAGACAGCGGAGGCCCGAAATGTTCTTGGAAGGGAAAACCAGAGCCCGCCAAGCCTGCAGGAGAAAATTTCCCCACACTCACTCCACGCCCTCAAGCTGCTTCACTCGCCTTTCGGTGCTCATTCCCGCAGAGGCCCCGCGAGTCGGGGGCTGCGTCATTTCACTTTATCCAACCAAGGTTGCGAGCAGGTGACTCACTTACTCAAGGTCCAGTGGACAGTGAACGACTGTGTAGGATGGAATCCAGATTTTTGGACTCCACATCAGATATCTTTCATCCTCCAAGCACTGGATGGTGAAAACAGCTTCTTGTAAATTCTATAATCAGGAGCTTTAAAACAACTACGTCAAGTGTGGTGGGCCGAGCTCCTTCCCCAGGTACCTGGGCAAAGCTGGTGTCTGATCCAGGCTTTCACAGGCTCTGCCGGGGCCCTCCCTACCAGGAACCACGGGAAATTAGTTAGGTGAACTTGAATTCAAACTTTTTCTTTTCTAAAAAATTTTATGATTAACCTTTTAATGCTGAATCTGTTTTTGTTCTTGCTTATAATTAAGCTTTAACAAACTATAAATAACTTTGTACAAAATTGGGATCATGCTATAATAATTTTTTTACATACTGTGGACATTTTTTCTTGTTAAATATCTTTGGTGTCATTTTTTAATGGCAGCAAAATGTTCTATTCTATGGGTTTACCATAATTTATTTAATCAGTGTCCAATTGGTGGTGGTTTTCAATTGTTTATAATTTTTTATTTTATTGTGAAATCATCTTTATTGAATAATTCTGGAATGAGGTCCTTTCACTTGGGACTTTTGAAAAACAAAGACATTTTTGAAAAGAAGTCAATATTTTGCCTGAACTGGGTATGAGATTACATAATAGTTGCAAGTCCCTTAAATGACTAATTCTGATGCATATGATACAGGCTTAGTCTTGTTGAGCTATGCTGAGTTCCCACTTGTACCCTGGAAACACTTTTGGTCACAGGAGGGACAGGGAAGCCCTGGTGCTGAGGGTCTCTTTCCTCAGCATGGGGTCTGCTTTCTGCTCCCCTCTGCTTCTCCTGGTGCCCGGCTGGTCACTTACCATCTTGAACGATGCACAATGCTCTTCCTGCCAATGGCTGCTCCACCTTGTCTCTTGGCTTTGCATATCCGTGGAGACATCACCCTACCTTGGGATTAGTCTGCTTTGGGTTTTCAGCCCAGTGATCTTGCAGTCAACATGACCTTGGTGTTGTAAGTGTGGAGCCCGACAAAGCTCTAGGAATGTGCAGGATCTGGGGGAGGCCAGTCTAACTCCCACCCGCACCATGGCCCTCTCTGGTGGGCCAGTGGCTTCTGTCCTGTGGTCCAAGCTGGCGGCCCCCGCTCCAGCTGGAATAAGTCAGGAAAGGAAAGGAGGACAGGTACCCACCCCCAAGGGGACTCTGCAGAAATTGCTCAGTCTATGCCCACTTACATCTGATGTCGACCTTGGTCACAGGAGCAGGGGACGTGCAGGCTCCATCTGGGCAGAATCAGCGCATGAAAGGAGCACAGAGGGTGTGGGGCCCAAGCTTCCCAGTGGCCCGTTGCTGTTGTGACCCTAAAAAGGGCTCAACCTGGCTGCCTGTGTCTCGGGGAGAGACAGACCTGTGTCCGAGTCAAAAGTGCAACGTTAATAAGCAACTTCAGTGCTCTTGGAGGGGACCCCAGTCTGCCCGGGAAGGTGAAATTTTTTCTTGGTCGGCAAGAATCTTTTAAAACTAGGAAGGCTTAGAATTAAATATCAAAACTATGGAGTAAATCTAACCACAAATATTAGTATGGGAGGATTAAATGTAGAATAAAAATCCTGGGTGTGCTTGGTATTTAGAGTGTTTGAAATATTGAGGGAACTTGGCACATTATATTAACTGTCAGATTAGCCTTATGATTTGGGTTTACATTGTGTCAGTGAGTAATTGTTTTCAGGCCTGTGATTTTGTGTGGAAAAGTGTAAGAGCATTTTACTGAGTTTGCGCAAAATACTGGAACATCCAGGACACTTGATATTCACCTACTCAAACTCTATTTGTGAGGTTTAGTAGAGTGATCTCAGTACTTGAGATGCTGTTGCTTCTTGGAGCCATTCGAAGTAATTTTAAAATACAATAATAAGTTTGCAAATGCAGTTTGACGCGCTTAAGGGAATCATTTTATTAGGTCTGTAAATGTGACTGATTCCATTACAGAATTTAGTAGTTAAAATCCATTTGTTCAAACATTAATTGAATTAAGTCCCCCTGAAAGTAATAGTAAGATTTTCTGGCTTTACAAATAAAATGAGTCAATTTGTAGGGTAAACTCAAAACCTAAGAAAAACTAGATATTAAAATATGAAACAGTACATTTGATATTAATCTAAAATGAAGAAACTACCAATGGTCTTTTTTGTCACAAAAGCTGCCCTCAAGGTCACCAAGGATCTCACACTGACAGTTCTCTGTTTTCCTACCTTAGCCCACAGGAAAGGTCACCCACCGAGCCATCCTAACCACACCCCTCACTGCCTCACGGCCAGCCCTGCGGCCCCCATGGCCTCCCCTCTCATCTGATGGATTCCACGGGGATCGCATCACTGCCCTGCGCTTTTGAGTGGAAAATGTGGCGTCCTGGTTGAACTCCTTTAAGGCTGGTCTATGAGAAATAGAGCCTTTTCCTCCGAATCTGGCTAGTTCAGACATGCATATCCCTACCTGAAAGTCCGGCCAGTTGGAGAAATATTTAGTAGCTCGTGTGCTCTGCCCCCGGGATCCAGGCTGTGGGGGTGGTCAGCTTTTGAGGGACCTAAGCCCCGGGAGCTCACAGGAGAGGCCAGGCCTCGCCTGGGCAACTCCCAGCAGAATTAGTTGTTAAAATACCCATTTTAGTGGCAAAGACGATAAGGCTATTAAAACTCAGGAAAGCTTACCGCTAACTAACTAACCAACGTGGGTGTTTTTTACTAAGCTATTTCCCTCATATCGTGAGCGATTTTTAGAACCTGGGAACTGTCTGCATTTGTATCAAAGGTGACAGAGGCAAGATTTCGATGAACAGGAATCCTGCCTTCCTTGTCACCCTGTGATTCATGGAAATGCTGGCCAGCCTTCAGGTGGAGGCAACAACACAGGAATATTGTGTTCCCACCGATACCATCTGAGCATTCCAATGGTCATGGCTTGATTTGGATCAATGAGGTTATTGTTCATCGTGGGGTTTCCAGGAAGGCACAGGCTTTCTCGGAACCCTGTGATTAAACTGGGATAAGCCCCTGCCTCCCCTGGGGAACCTTATAGGGTCCGGTCCTGTTGCCCTTTGCAGATTTTCTCTGGCCCCTCCCCTCCTTCTCCCACAGTGCTTAGAGGATGATTTCTTTCCCTTTTGCATTTTATTACTTCTGCTGAAAAGACAGATTCAATAAAAGCCCATGTCTTGCTCTATTACCCCAAATGTTAGCACCCACCATAGTGAGAGCATTCCCCCAGAGAAGCACACCTAACACAAGCCTGGCCCTGCCCAGGGAATGCAAAGACCCAGCTCCAATGAGGGCTGGGGACATTAGGGGATCTTTCCTCTGTAGTCAGTCTTCAGATAAGCTTTGAAGCAATGAATATCGTGCAAAGGAAAGTGGATAAAATTGCATTTCAGGCAGGGTGTTTGAAGTGCCTCCTCCAGCCCAGGCACATCTCTGCCAGAAGATCCTTCCTTTTGGGGTAGGCATTGCTTTCTCCTTTGAGGGAAATCCCCTTTTGATGGGCAAATCCTGAGAGTGAGTGAAGTCATTGGAAAGGTGCTAGCTGGACCCAGCACCTGGGGTCTTCCGGGTCAGAGAGATCAGAGTTTGTGTCTGACCTGACCATGTGACCTTGGCCAGGGTTAGATTATTCCTCCTGGATTTCTTTCTGTAACTAGTGACAGCCACAACCAATATACAGAGGTCAGTTCTCAGCCTTGTTTGAGGCACTGGCCACCTTCTCCTTGTCTCAGGATGGAGCACTGTCCAGCAAGCCCGCAAGGGCTATCCAACAGTGCGTGGTGGTGTGCTAGAGACCACTAGTTAGCTCATAGGGCATGGCCTTTTGTTTTCTGTTGGTTGGGGCATCTGACATCTCTGCCAGTGTTCATATTAACTTGTAGAAAAACTGATAGAGATGCAAATGATTCTATCTGATGGCAATACAATTGAATTTTGTCCTGTAGAGTTGCTAATAATTTACCAACCAATAGATTATCATCCAAGAGGACAGTTTTATTGCACTATAGAGCCCACGGTAATCTGGCAGTATCTCTCCAGCATGCCTCTGTCAGGGACCATAGTTTTTCATTTCTTCTGTACTTTTGGAACCAGATTTACCACTATGCTGGCTTCCTTACTGAATTCAATGAACCATTTACAGATGCTCCCTTTACACAAGAGTGATACTTGTCTCTTGAGAATTCTCCCTCTCTGCATGTTCTCACCCTTCCCCAAACCTTGCTGCTTCTCGCTCATCCTGCCTTGTCCACACTCACTCCCTAGCAAATCAGCCAGTCTCAGAACTTTCCGTGTCTATGCGCTAACTTCAAAACCTCTCACCCTGCAGAGCTCTGTTGCTCCCCCCGGAACTCTCAAGCTCTACAGCCCCCTTGCCTCATGAGCTCCCAAATTCAACCCACCTAAGCTGAACTCCTGGCTACCGACAGCACCTGGCACTTGCTTCTTCCCTCACTCAGCATGTGGTAATGCTGTCCTTGCAGGTGTTCCCGCTGAGGTCCGAGAGGAGGCAGGGTGTACCACCGCCCCGGAGCATCACGGCTGAAAGCAGCACAATCACTCCACTGCACTGACTCTGGCCTTCTGCTGTTCAGGGTTTCTTGAACGCCACAAGCATGATTCTGCCCTGGGCAGGATACGGTCCCCTTGCAGCCCACATCCAACTGTCGGGAAATCCTGCTTGTTTTAGAACCAACCCAGGCACCTCTTGCTCTGCCCGCCACACTACCCTGGGCCACGTCCCATCGCTCTCTCACCAGTGTCCAGCCCCTAAGGCTTGCCCTGCACGCCTTGGCTTGGTGGGCCTGGGTTCAGGATTGAGAACAAGAAGAGGAAACTCTCCATGGCCACCCAAGCAGTAGCCAGACCCTCCCAGAGGGCAGGAATTGCAGGCGGTAGGCGAGGCCTGCAGCAGCGTTAGGTTCAGGGTGTTCAGGAACACCCCAGGAAGGTGTTAACCACACGATAAACTTCTGGAGCCACAGTTCTCAAACACTGTGCAAAAAGAACATGGGGAATTATTCACATGAAGATTCCTGGGCCTGGCCTTGACCCTAATTCAAATGTTCTGGGCCCAGGAATGCACATATTTTAAACAAGCACCTCTGGGATTGTGGATTCTGACGCAGCTAGGGCCTGGACCACTCTGAGCAACCCTGCTCCCCGGGAACTTGGTGCCTTCCCCAGAACTCTGGTGTGTGTGAAAGACAAAAGGGAGTCCTCAGAATCCACAGTGGGCAGTGGCAGGGGCCGGCAGGGCTCGTGGTTCCTCTGTGCTGGCCTCTCTCTGCTCAGCCTTGCTCCCATGAAACTGCCCCCACCTCAGATCCTTTCTCCTGGGACCAAAATTTGGTTGTCTGCACATGAACTCCCCAGAAGAGACTGTCCAGAAAGCACAAGGTCAGAAAGGCAGGGAGGGGGCGTTGGGGAGTTCCCACGCCCTGACCCCTGCAGAGGAGCAAAATGGGGTATGTGTCAGGGGTGATGAGAACGAAGAAAGGCCCCACAGGGCTATGCAGGGCAAGGGGCCCCTGAGAGAAGCCAGGGCACTGTCCCACATTTGTCCTAACAGGGGAGTCCTGTCTTCTGCATCTTGGCTGGGAACTGGAGGCAAGTTCTTCATCTGGGTATCCCCAGAACCAAACACAGGCCTGGCAGAGTCATCACTGGATGGTGGAAGGATGGGCGAGTGGGTAGACATAATAGATACATGAATGAGTGGATGGGTGGGTGGGTGGGCGGGTGACGGGGTGGGTGGATGGATGGATGAACAACCCTCACCTCTCAGGCTTGAGGTTTGGATTTGATGCACCCCAGGCTCCGCCCGTCCCGGTGTGTGAGGCTCCATCACTGCAGAGGCGGAGCGCCGGGTGGCAGGGTCTCAGCTGGGAGGGAAAGTGTGAGAGTAACTTGAGGTGAGGCAGGGATGAGAACGGGATAGTGGGAGGGTGGCAAAGCAGGGATGATAGTGAGGTGGAGGGGGAAGAGGAAGAGGCGACAGAGAAAGTGGGCAAAGTAAACTGAGTCCAGTTGCTTTGAAGGTTTCCCCAATTGCAGGCCCAATTACTTCTAATAACACCTTGTAGCTGCTGGCGCCTTTCTCCCGGGAGCTCAAAGCCTTTTATTGACCCTGTGAGGCTGCGGGACATTCCACCAAGGGAAGAAGGAGATATGTCATTATCATCACCATTTAATAGATGAGGCGGTGGGACCCAGAGAGGCGGAGGGAATTGCCCAAGGTCACAGGGCATCTGGAGCAGAGACGAGTGGGGGCAAGGAGCCGGGCACGCAGGGGAAGTGTCCCCTCTCCTGGGCATCTGCCCCTCAGGCCTGGTGAGTTGCATGGTCCGCCTACCCAAGCTCTCAGAGAGCCTCACCATGAATTCACAGGAATTATTAATAGTAAGTCACTGGTTCTCGCGACACACTGTGAGGTCACAGCTGTTACCAGCCCATTTTCAAACTGAGGACACCCTGACTGTGGTAATCCAAGTGACTCCTCCTAAGTCGTTGGATGTGTCAGGCTGAACTGGGAGAGGATGAATTTCAGGATGTGGAGGCCAGGGTTTATCCGTGGGCCTGGTGGCTGGTGTCTACCCAAGCCAGCATTGCAGAAGAAAACACATTAGTCCGTGCAGCGCCTCGCAGGAGGCAGGGCCGGGCTGTCTCGCTCCCTCTCTGCCGTCACTACTGGGGCTTGAAGCTACTTCGCTCCTCTGGCTCTCAGGCCTTATCTTGCCCCTCCCTCTGCTGGGTGGGCTTCCCTCTTCCTGGCCTGCTCCTCCACATCCCTCCCTGCCATGGACGCTGAACTGTGATCCCTTTGTCACCAGGGTCACAGGCTGAGGATTCTGCAGGTCAGGATGGGGGCACGAGTTGGCGTTCCTCAGGCCTGAGTCACAGAGGTAAACTGTCAAATAAAGCCAAGCCACCCCCTCCAAGGAAAAAAAACAATCCTCAACGTAGCAGCCAAGAATGTACCTGAAAGGGCATGATTTCTTGGTTTTCTTGGCTCCAGAATTACCCTTTGTACATTTATTGAAATGAGAAAAATGCAGAGCATTCTTGATCTTCTGTGGCCTTGGGGGAAGTCCTGTGCAGACTGGCTGGGGTGAGGCTGCTAATCACCCCTGCCTGGGGCAATGAGTCCTCCACCTGCAGGTTCCCAGGAATCATTCCCAGGCTTCTGGAGCAAGGGGGTGGTGCACAGCACATGGGAGAGGGAGGGGGGTGCTCCCAACCCTGGATGCCCTGAGACAGGCCTGAGGGAACGAAGGCAGAGGGGCAGCTCGCCAGCTGCTCCATGCTCATGGCATCACTTGTGCTACATGACTGTGGATGGTGCTCAGAAAACAGACTGTCTGCTTCCCCAGTAGACCAGGGGCTCCACAGGGAAACCTGCTGTGGCTCCAGGGACAAGCACAGCTACTGGCATGTTAGCAGGTGCATGATTCTTTTCTATGAGATGGACAGGTGACGGGGATGCATGATGGATGGTGGATGGATGGACAAAGAGCTATATGGACTGGTGATGGTTAAATGGATGTACAGATGAATGATAGATAAATGAATGAATGATGAATGGATGGAGGGTGGATGGATGGATGGACAGATGAATAATGGATGATGAATAGGTGGATGGGTGGATGGATGGATGGACAGATGAATAATGGATGATGAATAGGTGAATGAATGGATGGGTGGGTGGATGGGTGGATGGACAGATGATGGATGTGGATGAATGTGGATGGATGGATGGATGGACAAATAAAGCATGGTGGATGGGTGGACAAATCAGCAGATGGACAAATGAACAGGATTCTGGGATATAAGGAAGATATGTTGGATCCTGCCAAAATCCCCATTGTAGCAGGTCATTCAATAAAATGCTTAAAAGAGCCAAGCTTAGACACGGGGTGCTTATAAGGAGGAGGAGCTCCCACCTGTCCTCTACCCAAGCAGCCCACGTGGGACCCAGGCTTGGATGGACAGGCAGCAGAGCAGGAGAGAAGAGTAACTGAGGGGAAAGGGGTGCTCAGGAGGGCGGGGAGGAGAGCACGGGGGTCATACAGCCTCCTGGCTCCCCTGGCCCCCGTGACTGCCCTTCCCCCAGCCAGCCCAGCGGGCCCCAGCCAGGACGGCAGCCCTCGGAGTGTCTAACCTGGGGCATGGCTCTGCCCCATTGACGGGGGTTCAGGGGCCCCAATTACACTTGTCCTTTCACTGGGCTCCTTTCATCTGGCGTGAGGGCTATGATTACACCCCCATCTCACAAGTGATTTAAACCGTGGCATTCAGAGTGACGCCTTTCAAGCTGTCCCTGACTTTATGAGCTGCCAGTGAAGTTCTCAAGGGGGTTACAGGCAGGCGACCTAACTGCACTAATTGCATTTGCTGCTGGAGGGAACCCTCCCGGCCTGGTTGTGAGTTGTGAGGGGCGTCTGGGGGAGCAGGTGAAGCTGGCAGATGGAGGAGGAACATGGTCGCCACCACCCGCCTGGGCCCAGCTCCCAGGCGTGAGTGGTGCCCAGCCTCTGATACCCACACCCTGCCTGAAATAACCCTCCCTTTCACAGGCGGAGGGGGCTGTACCCGGAAGCAAGTAGCTGGAGCTCCCGGGGCCACCTCTACATGGTCCCTGGAGCATTCAGAGCTTCTGGGAGCTGTAGAGTGTTGTAGGTGGGGAGAGGAAGCCAGAATGCAATCTCTGTACCAGTCTGAAGAGATAGCAGAAGAACGGAGGAAGAAACCCAAATTTCCAAGCCTCTAATAATTTCTGGTGATTTGTTCCCATCCTGAGTAGGAACTCATATTTGTATCTATTTTGATTTAATAATTTTGTATTTTTTTTCTTAAAGAGCCTCCCAAATTGTATAAACTTCAGTCCCAAAGAACCTGGATGGGCTCCTGATGGCTGGTACAGTCACACTTCAGTGGCAGAAGGTTGTGAGCTGGAGGTGAGACCCGCCCGGCGTTCTCGGCAGAGACCACGCAGAGTGTGACGTGCTCCTTCATGGGTCGAGACATTTGCTCAAGGACCCCAAGCATCCAGGCTGCTGCCTCCTCAGCAGCGCTCCTCTGGGCAGGTTGCCAGGCTGCGAGCAGCCCCATGTGGGCAGAGGCTCTTCCGGCCTCAGTCACATGCGCACCTGCAGGCCTCCCTGGCCCTCCTACCACTTGAAAAGCCAAAGCCCCCTTGCAGCTCAGAAATGCTATTTGGATGACTCGGAAAGTCAGCCTCCATGCCTTGCCTCTTCCCAGGTCACCAGTTAAGCCAGTACTTGACAAGCACCTCCCCAGGATGGGCACTGTGCGTGCCACTGTCAGATGCACCCTGGTAGCTGGGTCCATTTCTCTTGTTTGCTGCTATTGTAGGTTGAATTGTATGTTCAAATCATAATCTGCAGGACTTGTGAATGTGGACTTATTTGGAAGTCGGGTCTTTTCAGATGTAATCAAGTTAAGACAAGGTCACCTTTGATTAGGATGGTCCCTAAATCCAAGGAGAGTGCCCTTATAAGAGAAAGGAAATGTCATGCAGAGACAGAAAGGAGACGGCTGGATGAAAATGGAGGCAGAGATTGGAGTGATGTGTCTACAAGCCAGGAAACGCCAGGGAATGCTGGCGTCCACCAGAAGCCGGGAGAGAGGCACAGAACAGATTCTCTCCAGAGCCTCCGGAAGAAACCAACCCTGCTGTCATGTCCCTTGATGCAAACTTCGAGCCTCCAGCACTGTGAGGGAAAGAATTTCTCTTACTTGAAGCCACTCAGCTTGGGGTACGTGTCACAGCAGCCCTAGCAAACTCACACTGAGGGCAGGCCTGATAGCAGCAGTGTTCCATGTCCCCTCCTGCTGTCCCCTTCCAGGGAGAGGGACACAAATGGAGCATGGGGAAGGTGGGGAGAAAGGGCCCCTCAGGGGTGTGGAGCCAGCTCGGGGAAGGAGGACCCCCAGATGCATCCGGCAGCCCAAGGGGAGACATACCTTGGCTTGAACCACACTTTGACATGTGTATTTGGGGTTTTTCTTTTGGGAGAGGAAGGGGGTATAAAATAAAGTCAATCTTCAGCTTTAGGGCAAATGATTGAGACCATCAACAATTCACGTGTGGGCATTGATCAGGGTTGATAATTTTCACTCTTAAACTGATTGGAAATGATGACCATGATTTTTGCTCATGATTGTGCAACAATTTAAATCCCTGGGGAGGAGGTGGCTGAGATCACCGCAACACAACCTCAAGCCCTCGGTGCTTTTGGCTTCTTCAGGGGAACTGGATGATGGCCACATTTTTTTTTTTCTTTTTAATCATATCTGCCAGAAAGACTTACCATTGCTTAGACAGCTTCTGAAGTGCAGGCAAACATGTCGCCCCATAAAATTCTCAGTAGTCCTGTGCGGCCCTCCCTGAGTCACCCGGGGGTTCTTCAGGATGAATGGCTGGTGTGCTGGCTTCCCAGGAAGATTAGCGCTAAGTCACAGCCCCGCTGGCCAGGCCGGGCCCCTGCAGAGCTGGCTCACGTGGACGAGGAAACGGCGTCAGGGTAGTCCGCCTGACACGGAACTTTGAAAGCAACTATTCTGCAATCTTCCACGTAGGCATATCCACACGTGCTGGGGCAATTCCCCATCTTGCTTCTTTTTGTTATAGGCATATACAGTAAGCCCTCACTTAACATCATCCATAGGTTCTTGGAAACAGCAACTTTAAGTAAAAGGACAAAAAACAAAACTAATTTCACCATAGGCTAATTGATAGAAATAGGAGTTAAGTTCCTACAGCATATTTCTGGTCACAAAAAAATCACCAAACTTCTACATAAAGACCAAAACACTTCTATTATTAAACATTGAAATAAATGTGAGTTATACATACATTTAAGAAAGATTAATAAAAACAAGTAATACTACCTAAAGTAATCTATAGATGCAATGCAATCTCTATCAAAATACCAATGACATTCTTCACAGAAATAGAAAAAACCTTAAAATTTGTATGGAAAATGGTAAAGATGGTAAAGTGTATATGTATATTTTACCTAAATAAAAAAATTAATTACAAAAATTTGTATCAACCACAAAAGACCTTAAATAGCCAAAGCAATTCTGAGGAAAATGAACAAAGCTCAAGGTATCACACCACCAGACTTCAAATATATTACAGTGCTGTAGTAAACAAAACAGCATGGTACTGGCATAAAAACAGAAACATGACCAATGGAACAGAATAGAGAACGCTGAAATTAATCCACATTTCTACAGTCAACTAATTTTTGACAAAGTTACCAAGAATACTCATTGGGGTAAGGACAGTGTCTTCAATAAATGGTGCTGGGGAAACTGGACATCTACATGCAGAAGAATAAAACTAGACCATCACCTCTCACCCTATACAAAAACCAACTCAAAATGGATCAAAGACCTAAATGTAAGACCTGAAAGTATAAAATTACTAGAAGAAAACATGGGGAAATGCTTCAGGACATTGGTCTGGGAAAAGATTTTATGGATAAGCCCTCAGGAGCACAGGCAACAAAAGCAAAAATAAACAAATGGGATTATATCAAACCAAAGAGCTTCTGCACGGCAAAGGAAACAATCAATAGAATAGAAATGCAACCTACAGAATGGGAGAAAATATTTGCAAACTATTCATCCAACAGGGGATTAATATCCAGAATATACAAGAAACTCAAACATTTCAACAGCAAAAAATGAAACAATCTGATATAAAAACGGGCAAATGATCTGAATAGACATTTCTTAAAAGAAGACATAAAAGTGACTGATAAATACATGTAAAAATGCTCGACATCACCAATCATCAGGGAAATGCAAATCAAAACCACCATGAGGAATCATCTCACCCCAGTTAGGATGGCTATTAGCAACAAACCGAAAAATAACAAATGCTGGTGAGGATGCAGAGAAAAGGGAACCTTTTACACTGTTGGTTAGAATGTAAACTAGTACAGCCACTATGGAGAACAGTATGGGGGTTTCTCAAAATATAAAATATTCTACAAATATAACTACCATATGGTCCAGCAATCCCACTACTGGGCATTTATCCAAAGCAAATGAAATCAGTATATCCAAGAGACATTTGCACCCCATATTTATTGCAACACTACTCACAATAGCCAAGATAAGGAATCAACCTAGATGTCCATCAACGGATGAGTGGGTAAAGAAAATGTGGTACATATACACCAGGGAGTACTATTGTGCCATAAAAAAGAAGGAAGTCCTGTCATTCACAGCACATGGATGAAACTAGAAGACATTATAAGTTAAATAAGTCAGGCACAGAAAATTAAACACTGCATGTTCTCACTCATATGTGGAAGCTAAAAAATCTTGATCTCATAGAAGTAAAAAGTAGGACAGAGGATACTAGAGCCTGGGAAGGCTAGAGGGAAGGGAGAGATTGGGAGAGATTTGTTAAAGGATATAAAATTACAGCTAGACTGGAGGAATAAGTCCTAGTGTTCTATAGCACTGTAGGATGACTACACTTAACAGTAATGTGTCACAGAATTTCAAATAGCTAGAAGGAGGATCGTGAATGTTCCCAACACAATGGAATGAAAAATGTTCAGGATGATGGATATTATGGATGGATCAGCTAATTACCCCGATCTGATGACTATACGTAATATCTACCAAAACATCACTATGAAACCCATAAATACACACAATTATTATGGGTCAATTTTAAAAGTAAAAAAAAAAAACCAACCAACCAACCAAACAAACAAAAAACAAATAAGATAATTATTTATCCACTTATTCCAGTTCAGGGTCTTGAGTGGCCAGAGCCCATCCCAGAAGCTCAGGGAGCAAGGTGGGAACCAGCCCTGGACAGGCCACCCTTCCATGGCAGGGAGCAGTCACACCCACACCCACACCCACACCCGCTCAGATGGGGACGGTTCAGACACGTCAATTCATCTAACTTGCACATCTTTGGGATGTGGGAGGAAACTAGAGGAACCAGAGAAAATCCATGAAGATGTGGGGAGAATGTGCAGACTCCACAGACAGTGGCCACAACCAGGAATCAATTTTTTTTCTCAACAATATTATAACGAAATTATGTTCAATGAGATGATGTTATTTGAGGACGTGGTATACTACATAAATATATCCTATTTATAGGTATACATATACCCACTTTTCTCTCTTGCGCTCTCCTTCTGTCTCTGTCTCCCTCTCTAATATGCATATAGTAGAGCACATGTAGGTATATACTATAAATACTATATGTGTGGTATAATGAGTAGACTAAAGCAACAGTCGTCAGACTTTAAAAGATAAAGAAACTTCTTCATTGTGAAATATGACATACATAGAATAACATGCACAAAACAAAAAAAGCACAGCCCAATAATGACCAGAAAGTGGACCCCTGTGTGGCCGAGACTGACCCAGTCTTCCTCTGCATTGCCGTAAGTAAAAGAAACACCTGCTAAAATGAAAAGTAAGCCTCCGTTTAGGGAAGTGTGCTTAGGTGGTAAAACCATAAAGGAAAGCAAGGAAGTTATTATGGCAAAAGTCAACGTGGTAGAAAGGAGCCGGGGCGGAGGGGGCAGTGATTGAAGGGAGCACAGGGCAGCTGGGACCTCGTCAGCCCCCAGAGACCCCCCGCACCCCCTTCCCCACGTGGCGCTACAGTAGCAATGCTTTGTTCTTTTCCAGAACTGTGGAGTATCCCGCGGTGTGGAATATGCCACAGTATCCACTCGATTGTTAACGTGCTTTGGGGTTGTTAGCAGTTTGGGACTATTATGAACCAAGTGCTGTGACGTTCTCTCTGTGTCTCACTGGGGGTGGTGTGAAGGCCAGTGCATTCTCCCTTTTCTCCCTTCCTTCTCCCTCTCTCCTGCCCTTTCTTCCCACCTCCTAGGCCAGGGCTGTGGGGACCCGTCTGCCCCCGGCCCGGCCAGGCAGCACAGAGCCCTCTGCTGAGAGTGCACCCGCGACAGTAAAGCTGTGCCTGACCTCCCAAGTGCCCTCGACGTGCCCCTTGCCCAATTCTCTTCCCTTGCCCCACGGAGGGTGCAGTGTATACCTAATCTTCAGCCCTGGCTACCAAATATTTTCCTTCCCAGAAGAAATATGCTTGATGCAATTTGTAAGGAATAGCCTGTGACCTCGGGGTCCACAAAAAGCCCTGGCTTTGCTCAGGAGGCTCTTGTCTGGGTGAGCCCACCCCTACTCCTCCCGACCCTGTGCATCCGGCTCACCTTCCCTAAGCCACCTCCTCCAGAAAGACTCCTGGGGTTGCCTTAACTCCTGCGAACCCTCCTCCTGCTCCCAGTGCCCTGGGATCTACACTGCGCCACTCAGCCCCCACTCTGTGTGCGGGGGAATGGCACGTAAGTGCTACAGACTTCCTGTGGTAGTTTGTTCTATTTCTCTCCAAGTTAACAATGCCCATAAATTCTGGGTGAGAAGTCCCAGTTCTAGGACTCTACTGCTATGCAAAGTGCTTTTGGATGAATGGACCAGCACATTGCTTGCCGTGTTGAGTATAAGCACGTAGCAATGAAAAGAACCAACATGTCCATCGCTCAGACATGTAAATAAACATAGGCACATAACTTCAAGAGAGTATTTAGCAGCTGTTAAGAAAACTGAGGACAATGTCTGTGAATATAGTTAAGTGGAAAAGCAAATTTCAAGCCACCATGTCTAGTATAATACTGTATTTAAGACTCCTGTGTGTGCCGGGGTTGTGTGCACAGGACCAACTCGGGAAGGGCATGTGGTCGGCTGTATTAGTATTGACCTCCAGAAAGTACAGAGAGTGGGGAACCTTCCATCACTTTATTTATACGGTTTGTATTGTTTGAACTTGTTATGATGGCCATGTAATTACTTTTGTATTTAAAAAAATAACATTTTAAATGAAAAAATAAAACAATTTGTCCAAACCTACAGAAATGTACAACACAAAGAGAGAACCCTAATGAAAAATATGAACTTAGTTAATAATAATGTATCAATATTGGCTCTTCAATTGTAGCTAATGGACCACACTGATGCAAGATGCTAAGTGTAGGGAACTGTATGTAAGGGGAGGGGATATAGGGGAACACGGTACTATCTACACAATTTACCTAAAACTGTTCTAAAAAATACAGCTTATTTTTAAAAAGAGAGAGAAATAAAACAACTAACTGATACTTGAAGTAGAGCAAAGATTGGCAAATTTTTTCTGTAAAGGGCCAGATGGTACAGTCAATAGTTTTGGCTTTGAGGGTCACAGTGACTCTGTCCCAACTACTCACATGTGCTGTTGTAGTGCAAAAGCAGCCACAGACAATGTGTAAGTGAAGGAGTGGAGTTGTGTTTCAATAAAACTTTATTTACAAAAACAGGCACCAGGGCCAGGGCTATAGTTTGCCAGGCGTTGGTGCAGAAGCATGGAAGGGTTTGGGTGGGTTTCACATCAGATTAAGGAGAAAGCTGAGAAGTCACCCACTCACCTCAGACAGGTTAGGAAGCCCGGAAAACAGTGGGATTCTTTCCTTGCTATTGCACCTGATCTTTACCACAACTCTTGGCAACATAGATTTTAAAAATGGACTTATTATAAGTTTAGTTTCACAGTGTTTGAACCTAACAGAGCAGAGGGTCATTCATGGCAGAAGGTATAGAGAGAGTGAGTGCTGATAATTTAATTAAACAGCTTCTTCAAAAAAGCGTTGCCCGGCTGTCTCTGGGCAATTGCACTGGTTCCTTGGGCGGAAGACAGTCTGCTACCTTTGAGGATTTCTCCTTCTGCAAATGTATCTTCATAATTTCCAAGGCCTAGTACAACCCTGGCTTGGCACACGCTTTCTTTCTCTGGGGAACTTGGGAGTGTTGTTGAAAAGGTCAGCTAGAGAAAGCTGTTGTTTTCATTTCACAAGAAAGATGAAAAAAAGAAATTATACAAAATGCTTTTGGTAAATTGTGGGGTCACAGAGAGCAGGTGTTCTGATTCTCAGCGTTATCATTCTGCACGAGAGCCTGATGGTGAAGAACAGATGAGACCATGGTCCCATTGACTGATGCTGTCTCAGGAGTCAGGCCTGTGCTACGTGATCTCTTTTCAGTATCTCATGTAATCCTCACGGCAGCCCTACGGACTGGGGATGAACATACCCATTTTGCAGGTGAGGAGCACAAGGTCTAGAGAAATTGAGTAACTTTTCCAAGAAAGTATAGCTATGAAACTGCTAAATATCGGAGTGGATCCAAATCCACAACCCTCTGACAACTACTGTGTTATATCGCCTGAGTGTGCCTTGTATCACATTGTGTTAATCTCAGGAATGTCTGTTTGCAAATTTTGTCAAAATCAGGCTAGATAACGCTGACTAATAATATTTACAGGTAATATTCTGGTGTGGGGCTTTGTCAGAGACATCAAAGTGATGTGAGGGAAGTGTAAGCATCTGGGTCCTTCTTGCTGAAGTTGGCTTCAAATGCCTGGCTCTGGGTCTGCCTGTGTCCGTGTGTGTCCCATTAGCAGTGACATATATGTGAGTGTCACAGTGGCGGACCCATGCTGCTGAGTCAGCACCCACGGAGAGACACCCTGGGCTGAGCCGCCCATGCCCTGAGCCACCAGGACGACCAGAGGGAGTTTCCACAGTTCTGAGTCAGATCAGACACCAGGGAAGGGCCGCTCGGAAATGAGCCTCGTGGGTGAGTTCACGCCGGAAAAGGAGTCTCAGCTCATGGTCAGGGGCATTGTTCCAGACCCCACTGCCAGTCTCTCGTGTTACAGCCACTCTCTGAGAGCTTTGGACTCCACTGCCCATCCCGACTAATCAAGAGTGAGCAGCAGCTGCCTGTTTCTCACCTGGTGGGGCACTAAGCACTTGTCTGCAGAACAAAATGACCATGTACAGGACTCATGTGTCTCTTGCCCCCTTCCACGGTACATGTACTGGCTGAATAGTGTCCCCCCCAAATTCATGTCTACCTGGACCCTCCGAATATGACCTTAATTGGAAATAAGGTCTTTGCAGCTGTAATTAGTTAAGTTAAAGGGAGATCATAGTGCATTAGGGTGAGCCCTCAACCCAGTACGACTGGTGTCCTTACCAAAAGAGAAGAGGCAAGAAGGCACACCAGAGGGAAGTCCGCCACGTGGCGACAGAGGCGGAAGTGGAGAGATGCGTCTCTAAGTCCAGGACTCCAGCCGCCCCCGGAAGCTGGAGGAGACAAGAGAGGACCCTACCCTGGAGCCCTCAGAGGCAGCAGGGCCCTGCTGACACCTTGATTTTGGAGTTCCAGCCTCCAGAATTGTGAGAGAATAAATCTCTTTTGTTTTAAGCCACCTGGTTGGTGATAATTTGTTATAACAGCCACAGGCCACTCATGCAGTATATACACAGGCTCCCCCAGAGCGTAAGGTCGCAACTATTGACGAATTGACCACATGGGTCCCATTTTCCTTCCCTCTTATGCTGTTACAGCCGGCCAAGTAACTGAGTCAGGAAAGAGGAAGGAGAAATGACAACCAATAAGAGCAACAGCCGGTGCCCTCCCGCCCTGTTACAAATGGAAGAGCCCGGACACAGGGGCGGTCTTCACTGCCATAGGGGGAAGATTCGCTTGCACAGAAGACCAGCCAGTATTGTTCAGAAAAAACTTCTCTCTCCAAATGTCGCAGTGTGCTTGTGAAAACAGGCTTCAGCTCAAAAGGAAATGGATTCAGAGGGCAGCCTTGGCCCCCCTGGCTTCTCCACCCACCCCAAGGGGGTGGGGCTGGGGCTGCCAGGGAGCTGGAGCTGTGCTTGCCCTGGGGGCTCCCAAAGTGATGTGTCTGGGTTGTGGGTTTCCCAGCGGCTGTTGGGAAAGGGTCAGGTGGGGAGAGGCAGGGCGGGGCTGGATAAGAACTGGGTTTGAACCCCAGCCCCTCCAGTCATTGGCTCTTGTTATTAAATTATAAGAACAGTTGCCTTATTGGTTGTCGTAAGGTGTAGAGTTAATCTAAGTAAAATACCCAGCACATCATAGTCTTAATAAAAGATAGTTTTGAGAAGATTCCTCATGAAGCAACAGAGGTTATCAATTTGGACCGTAATTTTAAAATTCTCCTTTTTGTAAAATCTCATGATCAATTTCCTAAAGGAATTTGAAGCAGGGTGGTAAGACAGGGACAAGTTAAGGACTTTGGTCCTCATACACTGAAACTTCCCTTGCGTTTAGCATTTCTTTATTGACACACGTAAATATCTGAGTAAACAGACCACTGATCCCAGGCTGCTTCCCTGGCCCACCGCATCTCCTCAGCTGGGCCCTGAGGACATCGCTGAGACTGAAGGGAAGTAGCATGACTCCAGGTATCGGCGAGGGGAATGGCTGACAGCTGGAGGACGCAGGGCAGCCACAGCTGGGGGTTTCCCTGGGCAGCTGCCATCCGAGCCTCGGGTCTCCTTCCAACCAATGTCCCGGGCCCCCGCGCCTCCCCTGGCTGGTCACGCATTAGGAACGGTCAGGCACTCTGGGGCAGCGGCTGGAGAAAGCGTTTCCTCTGCCCTGGAGACGGTCATGCTCACAGCCCCCACGTGTAAAGGGCAGCGCTGGATTTGGGAGCCATGTGCGCCCCAGGAGCACAATCTCCTCGGAGCCAGAGGGGCGCACACCATTCTCATCTCATGTGCAAGCAGCGGAGCCTCAAACGGGACCACAGGCGGAGGACCCTGGGCATGCCAAGAGTTTGATGGAAATGAACTTGGGACCCACAATACCGGGTGGGGTGGGCAGGACAGGCACCCTGCCCTTCACTGATGTCCAGAGGAGGAGGGACGAGGCCTGTGGAGGAATAACAAGGTGTGTGTGAGCGTGTGTGGCCCCTCTGCCGGGAATAGCCTCCGTTCTCTGGTTCATTCATTCATTTGTCCATTCACTTGTCATTTGCTGTTCCCTCTGCCTGAAACTTTCTTCTCCTGGACACCCACATTTCTAGCTCCTGCACTTCCTTAGGTTTCTGCTCAAATGTCCTCTCAGAGACGCCTTCCCTGTGGCCACCCCAAGTCTGCTCCCAAGACCACAGCGCACGTCCCAGGAAGGGGTGGACAGACTGCCCCCGGACCAGGAGACCCGCTCCTCAGCCATCCGGCCCGGAGACAATGGATCCTGCCTTGCCACCAGGGAAGAAGCTGCCCTCTCTCCTTGCCTGCGGAGACGAGCAGGAGAGGCTGCAGGAAGACTGATCTAACCCCACGAACCTTCACCCGTCTCCAGCGCCGCACACAGCCGTTCTCCTTCATGGCGCATTTATGTGCTCACCGTCTGTCTCTTGCGGTGGATCCTATGTCGGCAGCGACCTGGCGGCCGTTCACGGCTGTGTCTCCAGCCTGAGAGCAATGCCTGACACCCTTGCCACACTCTAAAGAATTTTAAAATTCTTGTGCGTTCTCACTATATAAAGTAGAAAGTGAAAATCCTCCACAATCACATATCTCCTTCCATTAAAAATGCCATTTTTAACAATCTGCTATAAATTCTTCCACACTTTAAGGCATATGGTAATTTTAAAAAACAATAATGGGATCCTCTTATATTTAGTCTTTTGCAACTTGCTTAGCAGTGTTCTCCAAGACCTTTCTACACAAGTATGTTCAAGTTGAACAACCTTTCCACTGGCAGATGCACCATCATATTAACATATGCAATCAAACCTTTCCTGATAGAAATTTGGGTACTTTTCAAATTTGGCTCTTCCAAGCAATGCTGTCACAAATATGCAGTATGCATGTTTTTATGCCCTTTTGTAGTGACAAACACATTTTAGAAGCTGGCCAATGGGCTGAATGTTTTCAATTTTGTTAGACTTTGCCAAGCTGCCCTCCCAGAGGCTGCATCACTTTACATTCTGCCTTAGTTTGCTCAAGCTGCTGTAACAAAACCCCACACCCTGGGAGGCTTACACAACACATGCTTGTTTTCTCACAGTTCTGGAGGCTGGAAGTCTGAGGTCAGGTGCCAGCAAGGTTGGGTTCTGGTGACGTCCCTCTTTGGGCTTTCAGATGACCTCACTGGGTTTTTACAAGGCCTTTCCTAGGTGTGTTGGGGAGCAGGGGGAGAGAATGTTCTCTCTCTTCTTATAAGAGCACTAATCCCATTATGAGGGCCCCACTCTCATGACCTCATCTAAGTCTAATCACCTCCCAAAGGCTCCACTCCAAATACCATTGCACTGGGGTCAGGGCGTCACCATATGAATTTGAGAGGGATGCAGACACTCAGTCCGTAACACTTGAGTCCTTCCTCAGCTCACATACACACCAGCAAAGGCTATCATATGCTCAAATCCTTGTTTAAAATACTTTGAACACACTGTTTCAGAAACAGGTTGATTTCATAGTGCTGTCTTGAGTGCTTTCTGATGTTTACTTGTGTGTGTGCGTGTGTTACACGTATGTTTGGATCATCTGAATGGCCACTTTGAATCGTCTGCTGATGTGCATCCTTATTGCCTTCCTCACGCTGGATTTACACTGGATAATCATAAGCAGGTTGGCATCTGGTCTAGATGTATGAGAGAAGGCTCTGTAGCCTACCGAGTAGAATGAGCCATGATCACCGTGACATGACGCATGGGGAATGCTGAGCGCGGATCCCACCCTGCACTTCAGCAGGGGACACCACCCTCCCACGGGGGCGAACAACGTGTGTAGATTCTGTCTCTCTTCCTAGGAACTCACAGCAGTTCATTAGCAATAAGGGCAGTGAAGAGGAAAAAAAAATGCGGTGTAGACTTTCTCATTACAAGTTAATTTTTATTATATTTTTGGATGGACTCATGTTTTTGAGATCATCAAAGTAATAGATTGGAGGTTCAACAGAATTCTTTGTTAAAAAAGAGAAATAACAATAACAACTATCACTCAAAAGAGGGATAATTATTTCAAAATCCAAAGAATCAAACTTATAACTAAAATATAAAACAAATATTAATATTTAAAAAATTTCAATCCTGTATTGATGATTTAGTTTTAACAAAATAGCACCATCCATCACATTAAGCTTATGTTGTTAATTTGAAATGTATTGGCTTTGTAGTTTTAATTTCACTGATAAATCTCTTTGGTTTTTAGTTACATGACAGCTATCAACATAACATGTTTAGGCATACTCCAGTGTTGCTATACATATAAGTAACAGTAAGATAAAAATATTTTAACAAAAATTTGGAAGTCTACAGGATGTTTCTTTTAAAGAGGATCCATCTATATAAGCTTGAGAAATGCTGGTTTAAGGGTGACCGAGCTGAATGTTGTACATTTCAGGCCGGGTCTGACTTGGAGAGGTAGGATGTGTGTCTGGACTCGTGGGAGATTCCCATTAGCTTGGACTGCAGCTCTGGACAACTTAGTTCATTCATAGGATGAAGCCCAAGTGTAGTTGGCAGTGAGTGGAGGGATCTAATCCTCAGCTGCAGGGCTAACAAGAGCTAGACAGGGGATTATGGATATCTGGAACTATCCTACTAGAGCACCAAAGTACTAAGAAGAGAAATCAAGGCAGGTGGCAGAGCACAGCATTGGATGGGATATGTCATCGGAGGAAGGAGTCCCTCTAGCCCCCAGAACTCGCTCCGTGCTCAGTGGAGGCCTGGCTGTCCACAGGGAGACTAATGCCGGGTCCTGAGGGCTCAGTCCCGCGGATGCTGCAGGAATCACAGAGCTCTGTCCTGGAGGGCTGGGAAGGTAGCTGGCAACCGGACAGTCAGTTGGGCATTCTGCTGTTCTGGACATGTGCATTGGTTTGCATTTGTCATGACCATGAATAGCATGTTATCTCTTAAAATTTTCCAGGCCTAGAAAAATCTTGGGGAGCAGAAGGTTGGGCTCCTAATTGAATGCTTGTCCTAGCACTTAAGCAGATTCAAAGATCTTCCTAAGGAATCTTTTGGCCTTTCCCACAGGTGAGCTGCCCACAGCACGGGGAGGGGCTGTGTTCGTGTGAGGCCTTCTGCAGCTCCTGCACGTGCGTGTCTGAATGCTGGCAGCTATTTTCTCATCTGCTGACTGGAGCATCTTGTTCTCTCTTCAACCAGCAACATGAAATACGGACTTGGCAATTCCTGGGCTAAATGGACTGATTTCTAGTTCCTTCTAAAATTATGTCTGAAACATCTATTACTGAATAGACCTTGTCGAAAGTCCTGCTAGCCATTTGCATTCCCCAAGTTTCATCTGCTTCAAGTTAGAAATCATTAGAAAGCAGCAAACTATTTTAACTCCCACCCCCAAAATAAATGACTGCACTGAGTAGTAAATCAGCGTAGTGCCCTTGGCTTCCACCTAGAGCCGATGTAAGAAGATTTGCCCCATCCCCGGCCAAATCACACGTAAATATGAGGTCTTAGATAAAAGTCTGTGCAATATGTTCCTTCTGAATTGCTGACAATCCGAAAGGGAGGTGCACACCCCCCCGGGAAGTGGTGGGGAAGCAGGTGTTCTCACACGCCACTGGCGGAGTGGAGGGAAAGTGGCAATTCCCATCAAAACTACAAATGTGTACGTATCTCTTGACCCAATAATCCCACTTCTGGGACTCTACCCTGCAGCTCTATTTGCACATGTGCAAAATGACATTATGCACAAGATTACTCACTGTAGCATTTTTAATAATGGTGCAAGATTCCAAAGAAGCCAACTGTCCTTAGCAGAAGAGTAGCTAACAGTTCACAAAACTTCCCTAGGATGAAATACTATTTACCTGCGAAAAAGAATAAGGGGGCTCTCTAGTTATGAGGGGTAGAATCACAGCCCCAAAATGTGCATGTTCTGATCTCTGGAGTTTGTGGATATGTGACCTTACCTGGCAACACGGGTTCTGCAGAGGTGATTAAGTGAAGGACCTTGAGCTGGGAGGTGACCTGGGCTATGGGGTGGGCCCGGTAATTACAGGGGTCCCTAATGATGAAGAGGAGGCAGAAGAGGGCGAGAGGGCGAGGGGAGATGGAAGCAGAGGTCTGAGTGGTGGGGCTGCTGCTGGCCCTGAGGAGGGAGGAGGGGCAGGGACACTGGGAGGAGGTGACACAGGGGATAGAGCAGCCCAAGCTGGGAAAGGCAGGAAATGGACCCTCCCCGGCACCTCCAGGAGGGGCGCAGCCCAGCCAACACGGTGATTTTAGCCTACTAAAACCCATTTTAGACTTTTGAGCAAAAGATTTATGTATCTTTTGACTTTTGAACTCCAAGAAAATTAATTTGCATTGTTTTAAGCCACTAGGTTTCTGATAATTCATTATAACAGCAATGGGAAAGCAAGACACTAAAGAACTAGGTGATAGAAAAGAACGGAAGGACAGAAAGATGGAACTGAAGGGAGGGAGGGAGGAGGGACAGGCGAGGACAGGGGGAGGCTCCGTCAGAGAGGGCACCGCAGGGGTGAAGCGCCCGGGCTGGGTCATGTACAGTGGCCCTCCCATCCACGGTTTTGTTTTCCAAGGTTTTAGTTACTGGCGGTCAACTGAGGCCCAGAAATATTAAACGAAAAAATTCCAGAAATAAACAATTCATCAGTTTTAAGAACTCACCGTTCTGAGTAGTGTGATGAAATCTCGAGCCATCTGGCTTGGTCCCACCTGAGACGGGGATCCTCTCTTTGTCTGGCGTCCCCAGGCTGTAGACATCGCCCGCCAGATTGTCACTTAGGAGCCACCTGGGTGATCAGATCGACTGTCACAGTGTCTCAGGACTTGTGTTCAAGGACCCTTGTTTTACTTAATAATGGCCCCAAAGCACAAAAGGAGTGATACTGGCGTGTTGTTACAATTGTTCTATTTTATTATTAGTTATTGTTGATCTCTCTCCGTACCTAATTTATAAATTAAACTTTATCATAGTTGTGTACATACAGGAAAAACATGGGATATATGGGGTTTGGTGCTATCCAAGGTTTCAGGCATCCTCCGGGGGCCTTGGAAGGTGTCCCCATGGATAAGGGGGGACTATTACACGGACTGCATGGCTTTGGGCAGGTCATGGCTTTGGGCAGGTCCTCTCTGTGCCCAGGAGCCTCATCTGTAAACCCGAATCAATACTTTATTCCCTATACAGAGCTGCTGTGGAGGTTAGATCAGTTAACACATCAAAGTGCTTAGCATGTAAAAGCACCGTGCAAGTGTCAGCCAGCGTCACAACAGTTGCTAACTTTTGTGTAAAAAGAG
This sequence comes from Daubentonia madagascariensis, assembly GCA_023783475.1. NCBI lineage: Eukaryota > Metazoa > Chordata > Mammalia > Primates > Daubentoniidae > Daubentonia > Daubentonia madagascariensis. Next base: position 9,097,378 of record JAKFHU010001482.1, on the reverse strand, counting down.
AGTGGGGAATAAGAATGTCCATTTTTTCATTTGCTTGTATTTGCTTAAAGTAACTCTTAAAAGATACCTAAGAAGCTAATGAAATGGTTATCTGAGGAGGGAGGAGGTAGAAACGGGCTGAGGAACGAGACGAAGGGTTTGCGCTGTATATACACGGCATGCAGTGAGTAGGTGCCGTAGATGCTTTTCATATGCACGTATATGTGTATTTGCAACTATATTTAAGCCACGTGAGTGTGTTACCTATTCAAAACACACACGCACACACACATACCCCTTTAATGCCTTTTAGGGTTTCTCAGCAGGAAGAAGGAGACGCCTCTAGAAGGACTTGCAGGTGTCCTCCTGCAGGTGAGGGGAGCCCCGCCCCTCCCAACACCTGGCCTGGTTCCCTGGTTCCCGGGAAGCGCCAGCTACAAGCCGTTTTCACCGGCAGGAACGAGCTCACTGCAGGCAACATGCGCTCTCTGCATTGCGTCTGTTCTCACTTTGTAACTTTGATACAGTGGCCCTGATTTACGTACCCTGACTCAAATGCTTTTAGGGCAGGTGACTGGCATTCTGTTTTAAATAAATAAATGTGCAAACACTAACAATAGCTCTCATTTTTTTTAGCTCCTATGAAAAGCCAGACCATGTGAGACACTTTGCACACATCCTCTGTAATCATGGTGATGACCCTGAATTTGAGATTCTTATTCCCAGTCAGCAGAGGAGGAAACTGAGGCATGGCCAGGGGAGGTTGCTGCCTTGAGCTACACAGCTGGTGAGCAGAGAGCTGGGGTTCAGATCCTGCGATTACTCTGGGCCCGCCAGATCATCCAGGATCACGTCCCTACGCCAAGGTCAGTGTTTAGTAATCTCCATTCCACCTATGGCCTGAATTCGCCTTTGCCTTGCAACACAACCATTCACAGTTATAGGGGTTAGGATGTGGGCACCTTTGGGGGGATCTTTACTCTGCCTGCCACACAGGAAATAGGTGGCATCCAGAACACTCCTAGCAGCCTGGAATCAGTCAGGCTCTTTCCCACTCAGGGTCCCTCCCCATGGTCCTCTGCTGGGAAGACCTCTCTGCTGCTCCTTCTCCTATTCAGGTCTCAGCCCGTCCCCTCTGCCCATCTCAGGGTGGCGTGGTGGGGGGAGGTCACCTCTGCTTCTTTCAGGCTCTGCTGGAGCTGCAGTTCCCAACCCTATGGACCTGTTTATTGTCCCCCTCTCCCTGGGCCACACGTTCTCTCCAGGCAGCATCAACTTCAACCTGTCCAGCACTGAACAGGCCATCTGGTCAGGAAAATCGATGGCAACTGTCACACGTCCCATCCTGATGGCACATTCTAACTTTCCCAGACATAATCGACTACCTGGGTTCAAGCCTGTTGGGCCACCTTAGCATGTGTCTGACCACAGAGGCCAGGCGGTTTTCCATCCTACACCCACCACCTATCATGCTGGATGGTCTCTGCCTCAGTGCGGGCTCTGTCTGTCTGTCCCTCTGTAGTTACCTTTTCATGTGCCTTCTGGGTTGGGTTCACCAACACGGAGGCTGAGATTGACCTGGTCTCCATCCCAGTACCGCACTGCACGTGGGATGTGGGGGACTCAGGACATGTCTGCAGAATGGGTGAATGCACAAATGAATAGTAGGCACGGGCTGATTTATAGTAAGTGACAGAGAGGGGCAAAGGGAACTTCCACTCTGTGATCTTACGGAAGTGCATGACATCGCCCAGAGCAACCAGGGCCAGAAGTTGGAACGTTTGCACCTGAACACCTGCACCCTCCTCCCATGAGATCAGCATTTTGTGGGGCCTCTAGCCGTCCTAGCTTCCTGTCCACAGAGCACTGCAGGGTGGGGGAGCGGCAGAGCCAGCCTGAGATGGGTTGCCTGGGCTTGTTCCCAGCCCAAGGAGCGAGCTTCCCACACTGTACTCCAGGATCCGATCCACATCAAAGCCTCGGTCCAGCCCTGCGGCTAAAGTTGCTGGGAGTGCACACACATTCCTGTGTGTCTTGGCAGCAAGGCTTCCTGGCAGGAAAGGAATCCGGGAGGCACTGCCTTTCTGACTAGGACACATTCTGAACCCAACTGCACAGATGCCGTCCACGAGGCTGAGGTCTGGCCCAGGATACATGGCCTGGGGGTACCGGGGCTGGAGGCACTGTCAGGTCAGCAGTGGGCTTGCTGCAGCGGGGCCGTGTGGCCACTGTGTCCCCAGCCATCTGTTCTGAGCGATGCTGTCCTTCCTTTCCACCTGCCAGGGTAGGGGTCAGAGCCTCTGTCCCCCAAATGCCCCTGTCCTTAGAGAGCTCAGACTTTAATCCTTGCTTTGCTCATGCTCAGTGACCTCAGCAACTACAGGAGGATTTGAGCAACTGAATAGCAAGGAATTTAGGAGGGACCAGTTTTGCTAAAAAAATACAAGAAAATGCTCCTTTTATTGTTGCAATGCCCAAAACAAGGGCAGAGAATGGCTCAAGTCACCTTCCCAAATACCCAAGGAGACTGAGCGTGTGTTTGCAGAGGGATAAGTAGTGGCCTTCGGGAGTCCTACCGCCCATCCCCATTTACTCCCTGGGTAGGGGTGCTGCTGTGTGTCCAGCACCTTGTGTTTCTGGGCCTGTGTAGCCTGGAGGTGTCTACAGGGTCTGGGTCACTGCTCTCTGAGATGGGATGTTGAAGGTGTGGATACACCAGTCAAGGCAAAGGATAGAGCTCCCCCCTCTGGAAGCTATGGCTCTGGACCCAGGTGTCTGTCCTGTTCTGAGGCTCAGCCAGTTTCTACCAAACAGGAATCACAGAGACACTCTTCCCTTCTCTTTGAGGAGAGCAGCCATTGTGCCTCTTCCCAGGGGACCAGTCCATGCATAACACATGCTGCTATAACATGTTATAACATGCATCACACATGCAGCATGTGTTATGCGGTCCATGCATAACACATGCTGGAGCTCCAGCTGCCAGGTGTATCCCATGGTCGGTTCCGAGGGGCTGGCACTTGTCCAAGCTGGAAAAGGAGTGGCCATGATGAAGGGCTTCCGTCTCTGGCCTGTGCACACTCGCTGCACCTCACACCTTATGCTGAGATCCCCAAGCCGCTTTTGCACAGGAGCCAGTTGTGCCTCTACTGGCTGATGCGCACAACAGCTTAGTGCAAGAGTTTGGCCATCTTTGTGCAACAGAGCTTGTGTAATCAGGAAAGCATTTTATTGCATTTCCCCTGCTCTTATAAAAATTAGAAGCAATTGAAAAATTAAGGTAATATAAAATAGAATGCAATAAAACACAATGTCTTATAAATTTAACCCACTTAAGGCAAAAGTGGAAGCCCCTAGGCAAGAAGAAGTTTATCTGGCCCACTTGAGAGGTTGCTCCTTGGGCTTCAGCACCAACAATTGGGTGCTGTTCAGAAGGAAAAGCCCAGAATTAAAGAACAGAATTAGGATGCTATATCTGAGAGAATTGTATCTAAGAGGTGAGTGAGAATTAGGAATTTTATCATTTTTTAAAAACTCTCTGGACCTGGTGTGTGTGTTCCAAGGTTTTGTCTTTTTGCTCAGGAATACGTTCTGTAAGGGAGCTGGGGACTGTCCACATCCCCCGTGGCCAGCTGAGCCTTAGGCTACCCACAAGCCCTGCAGAGGAAAATTCCCCAGGAAAGGAGGAAAGACATTGTCCTGTAAGGCATGCTTTTGTAATTCTGACTAAATAAAGATAAATAAGCAAATGTGAATAAAAGTGAAAAGACAGACCTCAGAGAAGTTTCTGGGATGTCTCGGCAGAAACCGTCCTGGCAGAGTTAACGGGAGCAGTTTCTCGCCCCACAGGCCAGCTCCGACAGCATGGAATACACGGAAGACCTTCCTCCTGAAAAGTCTCACAGGTAACAACATATTATTGTGTAATTTTAATTTATGGCACGTACCTTAACGCCCTCCTTTCTGGTTTTTCCTCGTTGCTGCTGCCTTTGCCCACTCCTGCCTCGCTGCCTCTCCTTTTTAACTTTCCTGTGACCCCTCCCCTTGTTCCAGACTGTTAACAACCTTCCAGGAACCGTGCTCAAGGTATTCCTGTTATTTTGACCAGAGCTCTATTTATTTTGAAACAGGGAATCAATCCTCAGTAGAAAATGGACTGGATTTAAATCATCTCAAGTCCTTGTGATTCCCCACCACCACCACCATAAAAAGTAGCAACGAAGCTCCCCAAACACCACCTGAACTTTCTCTATACCCAACTGTGGCTGTGGGTCTGGGGGACCTGGGGGACCTGCCAACCCACCCTCTCCTGAGCGGCAGGCCCGCTGGGCGGGCAGACGTGCGCGCCCTGCCCCCTGCCGGCCAGAAAGTGTCACGTCCCCCCTTTCTGCCCTGCCTTCCAATAGCCAGTGTTGGCCGGAGGGGCTGTGCACCTAAATCTTTAACAGCTAAAGAAAATGTTCTATACTCCATGCAGGAAGGCTGAATTGTAACCACAGAGTGATCTTCAACTAATTACCAGGCCTTCTGGGGAGCAAGTGAGGTTGCACAGGCTGTAAGCAGAACTTGCCCCGGCAAATGAGACCCCCAGTGAGCTGTCTTCTATCAGCAGGCACTCGTGGACCACTCACCGCCTGCTCCACGCTGTGCTCAGCCAGACAGGGTCCTAGAAAGCCTGAATCCAGCCCTCATCCTTCAAATGGCTTGATGGCCTTCCACCCACCATGGGTGGCACACAGACCTGCTTCGCCCAGTTGGGGGAGATTGGAAGATTAATGAGCAGCACACGTACTTGTTCCCCCAAGGTAGTCAACCCAAAGATCTTGTGGAGCACTGATGTCACCCTCAATAAACTCTTGTCATAGTAGGCCCTGTGCAATGTACTTCATCTGACACACACCACATCTGTGTTATGTGCTGTGTCTGAGCAAAGAGAGAAGAAAAAGGGGCATTTTGTTTCTCACCCCCCTACCCTTCCGGGCACGCGTAACCTAAGATGCATTGATTAACCATCTCTCCTGGGGTGGCCCCAGTCTAGACCTTGTACCCACACGCGAGCATCCTGAAAGAAGCTTCTTTGGAACCAGCACCTTAAGTCTTCCAGGCTGGGCAAGGTGGACTCTTTCTTCCCTGGGAGTCTTGGAGGGAGCCAAGGTGCGGCTCGTCCCTCCCACCTTGACGTCAAGCATGTCAAGAAGGCTGAGGCCGGCTACAGCACTGTCCCGTGAAAATATGACAGGAGCCACAAATAGGAGCCACAGATGGAATGTGGCCTTTCTAGCAGCCACATTAAAAGAAATAAAAAGAAACAGGTAAAATTAATTTGAAAATGTGTTTCATCTAACCCAATATATCCAAAATATTATCGTTTCAACTTTAACCATATCAAAAATCATTAATGAGACATTTTGCATTCTTTGTCTTGCACTAAGCCTTTGGAAGCCAGTGTGCATTCATTTCACAGTGATAGCACATCTCGATCAGACCAGCCACGTCTCAAATGCTCAGGGGCCACAGGATGCTGTGGCCCTGGACCTGACAGCACAGCCGCGCCGTGTGCCTGGCCAGGCCGCATTCTGTCTTCCTGACCTAGGAAGATGGCCACTCTGCCAACGTATAACCGGTGTGGAGAAAGAGTGCTGGACAGCAAAGGCCATGAAATTCACGATCACACACTTCTCTCCAAATCCACATCCTGTATCATTTCATAAAGCTCAGCTTTGTGCTGAAGAAAGAAATACGTGACTTTAACTCAGATCTTCCAGACATTCCAGTGTTCCTTTCTTTCCCTGTATGTTAGAGTGTGGACCAGCATCAAGAGGCCAGAGTTCTAGAACCCACCTTGTGGCTTTAGGCAACTCAATTCTGCCTGGCTGGTTTCAACATCTAGAAATTGAGCACATTGGACTAGCTCAGTACTCCCCAAAGTGTGTTCTCTGGCCCTGTCTTCTTCTTCGATATATTAGTAAGTGTTACATTAAAGAAAAGATATTATTGACAGAAATTCTGCCCTGAAAAACTCTGGCTTTAAGTTTTTTACTTTCTTGAGGACATCTCAGATCCCATGATATACTAGTATAAATTTCCCTACGACAGACAGCTGTAGAGTAAAATGAGGTGCCCCAACCTTATTGGACCTGGAACATGTTCTCTTGGAGCACCTCTTCCCATCTTGAGGGACACTAGGTGTCATGGAACATGGGATGAGGAGTACTAGACCAGAAGTTCTCCAAGACATGCTGCTCCTCTGACATGCTGGGGTCACAGGGCTTTTTATATTGGGGGAGGGGGTGACTTAGATCTAGTGTCAAGGAGAATACCCAACTATATTAGGTTCCTAGGACTGCCATAACAAATTACCACAAACTTTGTGCCTTAAAACAATAGCAATGCATACTCTCATCATTCTGGAGGCCAGAATTCTAAAATAAGGATGTTGGCAAGGCTGGTGCCTTCTCAAGGCTCAGAGGGAGAAACATCTCTTGTCACTTTCCTGTTTCTAGAGGTGGTTGGCAATCCTTGGCGTTCCTGGTCTGTGACATGTCATTTCAGCCCCTGCCTCCACCTTCACGTGGCTGTCTGTCTCTCTGTGTCCTCTCTTCTCACAAGAACACCAGTCTTTGGACTTAAAGCCCAGCTGCATAATCCAGGGTTATCCCGTCTCAAGATCCTTAACCAATTACATCTGCACCCTATTTCTAAATAAGGTCATATTCTGAGGTTCTGGATGGGCACACACTTTTTAGAGGGGACACTATTCAATCCACAGTACCAGTGAATCCCTGTAGTTAAGAAAAGGCAAAGAAGGACAGGCAGAAGTGCCTCACATTGGTCCATTTTGCTGTTTGCAAAAAGGGTCTCTTACATTGTCTTATTCTAGCCTGTTTTCTTGTGCCCTGGAAAAATACAGGTACTTGCCAAGGCCTCTTTTCAGGCCTGCCTGGCTGAAGAGCTCTTGGGAGAAGACCTGGGGTGCTCCAGGAGGGCCTGGTGAGCTGACACTCACATGGGGTCTGCCCAAGCTATCTTCTTCTACTAATATCACCAAGTTGCACAGGGTGTTGGTGGCAAGTGCCGTATTGATAAAGTAGAAGGTGAAGGGCTCATTGTGAATAGAGGGGCTAGTGGGCTTTTATTAGCTTCTCTACTTATTCATGGTAGCTTCCAGAGGTTGTATCTGTCGGGGCTCTGTATAGGGCTCAACCTGGTGAATACTTGAAATGAAGATTACTCAGCTCTCATTCCTGGAAAGGCTGGGGATGGGTTGGTTTGATCCACGTAATCAGCAGGTCACTGAGGACCAGGTGACCTTCTCTCTCTCTGCTCTGCCTAAGGAGGGCTTCCCTCACAGTGACAAAAAGTCTTCAGCAATTCCAAGCATCACATCTTCATACCATCACAAAGCACCACAAACTGGGTGGCTTAAACAACAGAGATTTATGGTTCTGGAGGCTGGAAGATCAAGGTGTCATCAGGATTGGTTCTTTCTGGGGGCTCAGATGGGGAATCTGGTCCAGGCCTCTCCTGGCTTCTGGTGGTTGCTGGCAACCAACCCTTGGTGCTCCTTGGCTTGCAGAAGCATCACCCCCATCTTTGCCTTCATCTTCACATGGCAGCCTTCTCCATGTGTGCATGTCTGTCTCTGTCTAAATTTCCCCTTTTGATAAGGATATCAGTCACATTGGATTAGGGGCCCACCCTACTCCAGTGTGACCTCATCTTAACTACTTACATCTGGAATGATCCTATTTCCAAATAAGGTCAAATCACATTCTGAAGTACTAGGGATTAGGACTTCAACAAATTAGCATTCTGGGGGACATAGTTCAGCCCATAACTACATGTATATGTATGTTCCCACACATGAACACACACATATTTTTAGAAAAGATAATAAAGGAAAAGCAAAAAATGCTTTGTCTTAGCCCATAGTTCCTAAAGCATTGATAGGCAAGTGGGGATCGATTGCAGTGAGATTCTCTGGTTAAGGGGTGCCTGGCTGGAGAGGAGGGTGGTGATCCAGGGCCTGGAGAGAGAACCAGCAGCTCCCGTGAGTTTTTAAAAACACGACGACCATTTCCCAGTATCCCCTGGAGGGAAGGCAGAGCACGGATCTCCCAGTAAGTGGGCACTTTGCTCTCTCAGAGGCTCAGAAGCTGCAGGTGGGAGTTTGGATTCAATTCTTCACATGCATTGCAATCCCCGTGCTGCTGGTGGAGTGATTAGGACAGACATGTTATCCAGCTTCTCCCGGATAACACGCTACAGCGGGTAGTTTAGAGCAGTGGGAGAGTGAGATGCTGTAGGGTTGACGGAGCTGAAAACTGCCTGTAGGGCTGGGGGCTCCCAGACTGTCACGGCCCCTCCTCTGATTGCGTGGAAGACCCACACTATGTCCTGACCCCCACTGCTCCTGCCCAGCTCCCTCCTGCTCTCTTGCCTGCACCTGTGCCCATCCCCACCAGCCACCCTGCTCCCCACTGGGCACTTCTCAGTCTGTTGTTTCCAGCCTCCTTCCCTCCAGCCTCTGTGTCAGAATCTGAACACACGTGTTTATGTTCTTGTCATCGAACTCCACACTGCCTGCCGCATAAGGACTGTGAGATCATGGAGCGCACCCACTGGGGAGGGGCGGCCGGGGCAAGAGAGCGTGACAATGCACACAGGTCAAGCCCCTCGCCCTGGCTGGGTCTCTCCTCTGCTGATTCCTCTGTTCATTCATTCAGCTTTCGTCTTGCCCCTCCCGGAACCAGGCCCGTGTTAACCAGGAGCCCGCCAGTGCGTGAGGGCAGTCCTCACCTGCAGGGAACCTGTCCTCTGGCCATGGTGGACACAGAAGCAGGAATGATAATTAACCCATCAGCTGGGAGACACTGGCAGGGGGGCACCTTCGTCAACATCCTCTGGCCGGGTGGGGCTTCCCCTGAGAGAGTAAGAGCAGGCAGCGGGGAGAGGGAGCCGGGGCTGGTGGGCAGGGGAGTCCTGGGCTGGAAGGGCTGCTTTTCTCTGGGGGCCACAGTCAGGGCCAGGCAGGGGTGAGTGGGCAGGTGAGCAAAGGCTTGAGGTCAGGAGGGGAGGCCTGGATTGGTGGGGGCCACGGGTATGGGGCAGCCTCAGAGACCAGGAGGAGAAGCCCCTCCCCTGCTCACCTCCCTCCTCTGCTCCCAGCCCAGGTCCTTCTCTAGGGGCGCCCTGTGCCCTGGGTCCACTGGAGGCATCTTCCACGCCCAACTGGCTTTTCCTCTCCCTCTTTCACCTTTGTTTGCAGCTTACACCTCTGCCCTCTTGCCTCAAGTTCAAGGTTGCTGGCCGGGTCACCAAGATTCCCGTTTTCAGGAACTCACAACACTTACTTGAACGTGAAGACACCAGTGTCACATGCACATGTAGACTGCAGATGGCCACGAGAATCCTCTGCCTGCTCTGGGGGCCAATAGCCCACCCCAGGGGCAGTTGTCAACCATGGCCTAAGGCAGGGGCAGCCCCATCACTGGGCCTCACAAGGATAGGGGAGAAGCACCTGCAAAGAGACCGAGAGATGGGGGCATTGGTGTCCTGGGGCCGCTATACAAGTGAGTGCCGCAGACTTGGGGCTTCAACAACAAGGATGTGTTCTCTCACAGTCTGGAGGCCGAGGTCCCAGATCAAGGTGTGGGCAGGGCCTGCTCCTTCTGAAGGCTCTGGGGGAGAAGCCTCCTTGCCTCCCTCCTAGCTGCTGTGTTGCCAGCATTCCTTGGGGTCTTGTGGCCACAACACTCCAGCCTCTGCCTCATCTTCACGTGGGCCTCTCCCTGTGCCCTGTCTCTTCTCTTCAGCCACTGGATTTACCTTGATTACATCTGTAAATGCCCTATTTTCAAATGAGATCATCTCCACAGGTCCTGGGGGTTAGGGCTTGGACATGTCTTTCTGGGGGACACCATCGGAGCCACACAGTAGGGGGGCAGCCCACACGCGGTGAGACAGGCACAGCGTTAGGCTTCTCCCCTCAACATGTCTAGAGCCATTTGCCAAAACAAGAAAGGTTCCCCAGGGAAAGGCAAGTGATGAGAACCCAGCTGGCCCCTTGAGGGAATAGTTGTGAAACCTCAAGAATGCAGAGCCCCAAACTTCCTTAACTTGAGACAGTGAGAAATCCCAAATCCAAAGCATCCCAAGAACAATGCCTGGAGCTACTGGTGTCTTCTCCCCGTATCTCATGTCAGGCTTTAACACGTTCAGGATCCCAGCCAGCCAGCTTTTAACCCCTGCCAGTACCGCACGCACCCCGAGGCTTCCAGTCCTTTGGGCTCCTCCCCAAAGTCAACAGACTCCAGTTACAGAGCTCTTTGTGCAAGAGCAACCTGCCCAATCACCCATGCCCAGGGATGTGGGCCTTTTCTGCCTGGGGCTGGCCCTCACCCTGGGGACAGGGGCTTTGGACAAGATCCCTGCATACAGCTCTGTCCCCACCCCACTGCCCACTCAGGGCCTGGCACACCCCGGGTGGCAGCCTGACCCTGCCACAGCCTGGAGAGGCTGTTCCGTGGGGGGATGGGACTGACGGAGAGATTGTGGGTTGTAGTCCTGGCTTGTCCCCACCCTTCAGGGGGTCTGTAAGTCACTGCCACTGTGGGAGACCCCACCAGAAGCTCAGAGTCAGCCTCAGGCTATGTCCTAACCCAGCTCTGCCTCTTTCGAGCTTCAGGAACTCACAGCACCTCCGTTTCCTCATCTGTAAAATGGGCCGATGAGTGCACCCCCTCCATTGGGTTGTGGTGGGTTAAAAGCAAAACACGCAAGGCCTGGCACTCAACAGATGATGGCTATAACTTTTATTATTCTTGGCCTCACTTTCCTTACTTGCAGAGTGAGTAAATTAACCTCCAGGATCACTTCCAGATCTCTGTTCCTACTTGCTTCCACCTCCGGGGCGACTGTGCAGGGCCTGCCTGCTCTGAACTAACAGGCACAGCTTATCTTCAGCTCATGCTCACGGGGGACCCCCCCAGGCCCCTTTCCCTGCTGTGCTGTGAGGACCACCCTGTTCCTCTAGAGCAAGCCCCTCGCCCCGGGCCAGCTTCCCGGGCTGGGACCTGGCGGTCACACGGGGCCCCACGCTGGGCTCAGTGCTTGGCTGCCACTGTCTGGAAAGTCTTAATGCTGTTTGAACAAGGGGCCCACATGTTCACATTGCATCAGGCCCCCCAGATTGTGCGGCTGGTCCTGTGCTGGTCTAAAGGGATCTAGAGCTTCCCTGTCTCGGAAGTCGGGACCACGGCGGGGCGGGAGGAGGAGAGACAGGAGAAGGCACCCAAGCTGCCGGCGAGGGGACTTCCGAGTGAGCAGCAGGAAGCAGGAGGCAGGGATGAAAAGGCTCAACTAGACCCTTTGTGGCTCACCAGCGAGACGACTGGTTCTCACACTCGTGTGTGAGATGTGCCTCCCTCAAACCTGGCTAGAGTCGGCACGTTACCCCTCCGACGGGGAAAAGAAGACTAGAAAAGAAAAGGCTCAAACAGTGCAAACTTCCAAGCCTGGGCTGATGTTCCAGTTTTTGCACGTGGGGGTGTGTGAAGTGAGTGCAAACCGTGTCGTGCGGAGGCCTGGCTGCGGCGGGCGGGGGGGGGGGTGCTTGCAGGGGAGCGGGTAGGAGCAGGACCCGAGGGTGCCCTTCACACTGGGGCTGTAGCCAGAGCCTCTTTGCTGGGTCCCTAAAGGACAATGCCCAGCAGACTGCATGAAGGTTGTCACTGCAGGGCGGGCCTCGTGGACCCCCCACAACCTCCTCTGACTTCCCCCCACGCAGGCTGGTAATGCCCCCTGGGGGCCCACCCACCGGCATTTGGTCCTGAGTTCCAGCCCATCCCCTTGTCTCTTAAGCACCACCGCCCATGTATCCTCCATGCTACTCCCAAAGGGACGGTCAGTCCCTCCCTGCGTAAACCCCACTGGACCCCATCTCCTGCGACAAAGTCCACTGCTTCCACCCTTGGGTCCCAGGCTCTGCGGTCCCCACCTGCGCCTCCAGCCTGCGGGCTCCAGAGCCAGCGCCAGAGCCCAGACTCGCCTCCGTTAGCGCCATCCATTGCGGCTGCTGTGGCTGCATAACCCCCGTGGGTTCTAACTTGACTGGCTCTGGTTCCTAATACAAAATGTATATATTCATGCTAAAGTTCCTTGAAACTTCAGAGAAAAAGAGAAAAACTTAAACCCCTCTGTAATCTCACCACCCAGAGAAAATCCCTATGACAGGCTTGTGTCTTTCCAGAACCTCCTGTGGGCAAGCCTGCACTGTTTTAAAACATAAGACAGTGCTCACGGGCTTGGGTCCTGCATCCTTCACTTGCTGGCGCCGTGGGAATGACCCCCACGACTGCCATCCCATAGTCCCCATTGCAGGGTTTGCAGGCTCTGCCCAAGGGGCCTGGGGAGGGGCCGGGGAGGTGCTGGTGCTCCAGGTCCCCCCACCCACCGCAAGCACCACAGCTTTTAGCTATTGGTTCGGGGGCTGTTAGGTATTTTAAATTGTTCAATATAGCTTTTCAATGTGAAAATATTGTTTTAATGTTTGCCTCCACGACATACTTTATACATAAGGGAGCCATACTACAGTATGGACAAATAAATTATTGAGTGGCTGCCTTGTGGGGGCACATTTTGCACTATTTGCCACCCCCCACTCCCGTACATCTCCCTGGAAAGGAAGCTCCCCGAGGAGGTCACCCCCAGCTTCTGTGCTCCATGCTGGACACAGGGTCCGAGGTGTGCCCCGGTGATGGGCTAGGACATGTCCCTGACTTAAAGCCGAGCTGCCCCAGGCAAGGGCCTGTGACTTTGAGGCTTTCTGTGTGGAGCGCCAGTCCCTGGGGCCATTTTCAGATCACAAATAGAACAAAAAAGGAGAGAGAAAGTAAGGAGAGAAGAAAGCTGGAGAAGGGCAAAACAGAAACGGAGGAGAAATGTCTGAGTCTGAAAGCAGAGGTGAAAGTGATGGGGGGAGGCAGGAGCGACACGCATGGCACCCGCAGCTGGCACGCTCGCCTGCCCGGCTTTGCTCGGAGAGCGTGGCAGCTGGTTTAAGCTCCACAGCTCTGAGTGGATGCCATTATCACCTTTATTTTCTGTGGGAGGAAAGGGAGGCACAGAGAGGTCAAGCGGCTTGCCCAATGTTACACAGCCGTGGCAACAGAGCTGGGACTTGTACCCAGGGAGCTGTCCTCTTGGTCCCTAAGTTATAGACAGGGTGGGGGACGGGACGTTTGCTGAGTGCTTCACCCTCCAGGGAGGGGCAGAAGGGCTGAGAGAGCCGGGGGCAGTCTGGGGCTGGCGTGGGGGAGACCCCCCCACAAGTAACTAAACCAGACACCTTCTCAGGTCGATTTTATGGGGCCAAGCCCCCTTTTTATTTCAAAACAAACATGGGTAGTTTATGCAACAGAACATCAATATTCTTCTGCCTTTGGAGATAAAGCAGACGTCTTCCAAGACGTTTAGAACTTGGAGGAGGCAACTAGGGCAGAACGTGCTCAGGATGAGACTTTAGATTTTCTCTGCTTCAGGTAGGGCTTCGTCCAGCGGGGAGGTGTGCAAAGCACTGGAAGTCACCTGTCCTTGTTCTTTAGTGGCAAGCATTCTGCCGGGGAGGTTCAGGGGCTTTCCCAAGAGATACTAGGGTTTTTTTTTCTTCAAACATTCAGCCACTTGGGCAACTCCATGCAGTCTCTCGAGGGCTTGGCTAGCGTCAGACCAGCGGCACAAGACGCCAAGCCCATGACCCTGCGGCCAGCCCACAGTCCCCTGTGTGCTCACTCGGCTGCACGCAGGGAGAGTTTGTAGACCACACCCTACTTCACACTTGGCTCCCCCGGCCCTGCCCGAGGTCCTGCCCTCTGCCCCTGAGCCAGCTTTGACATGTACCATGGAGGGCTGCCTTCTCATATGTGACACGGGATTAACAGGACCACGGGTGGATCAGAAGTCAGACTGGGCCTTTGCACACACCAGATATTCTCAAATTGGGTGTGTTGTGACATTTTTGTGGCTGTGCATCTTACTTAACCAGGGCAGGATTCGGAATAACCACCACTGCATGGCATTGTGCACTGACCACTCAGGTGGATGCTGGCTGTGTGCTGGAGCGGGTCCTAGGGACCGCATGAGCCAGGCCTCCCTCTTCAGTTGCTGTATTGTGGGGAGGTCTCTGTGGGGAGCATTTGGAGGGTCTCGGTGAAGCAGCTGTTTACGAACCAGTCCAGTTGTATTTCAGGACTAAGCGGCACAGCCCTGCTGGCATCCAGAGCATGGTCTTCATCCTTTGCTTTGTCTGTCCCCCAGGTCATCTGCCCCTTGAGAGCAGGCACTGGGCCTCAGAGTCCTTTGTGGCCCAAGTCACCCCTTCTGTGACCTGGCGGAGGGCACTGCTTTTGAAAAGTAGAGCCAACTCCTATTTTATCTGTAGGTCCCCACATGTGCCAGGCACATGGCAGATGTTATATAAGCATGGGGTGAGTTGATGAAATGCATTCAGCATTGGCTGAATACGCAACTTTGCAGGCACAGAGAAGGTGCAGCTCTGTATTCGTTAGCTAGTGCTGCATAACAAATTAACCCAGATTGTGGCAGTTCAAAACATTTATCATAGTGTGGTTTCTGTGGGTCAGGACTGTGGGTGCAGCTGGGCTGAATCTTCTTCAGGGTCTCTCTCAAGGTTGCAGTCAAGGTGCTGGTGGGGCCACAGTGCTCTGAAGGTTCAACCAGGACAGTGTCCACCTGCAAGATCCCTCAGTGTGGTTGGCAGGATTCTGTTCTGCTAGCCTGAGGGTCTCACTTCCTTGCCATGTGGGCCCCTCCAACACAGCCCTTCTCTGTGTCAAAGCGTGCAAGCTGAGAAGGCCACAGAGAGAGAGTCTCACCAGATGGAAGTCAGAGTTTTTTGAAAGCTAATCATAGTGGTGACATTCTATTACATTCTGTTCATCAGAAACAAGTCACCAGGTCTGGCCCCCACTTGGGGGGAAGGAACCACCCAGGGACATTCTCCCTGACAGGCGGGAGCATGGAGGGTGGTCCCAGAGTTGGCCTGGCCAGCCCTGCGCATTTAGGGTGGGGTTAGCTGGAAGCAGCAGTAGGAAGCGACTTTCACTGAGTGCTATCGTGCCCTGAGCTCAGAGCTGTCTGTGAATCACGTCCACTCCAGGCTGCCTGTGCTGTTGTTCTCCCCTCTCAACATCTGCTGGTGCAGAGGAGGTAAGGGGCTTTCCTGCCACGATTAGTGAGGACAAGGCCTGGTGCTAAGCCCCGTCCTCGTGACTCTGTAGGCTCCATCTTAATGCCAGCCACGATCTTGTTCTTCCTCAGAGTGGAGCACTTTGCTCTAAGCGGGCTTCCTGGAGGAGGTGGCATTGGGCAAAATTAGGAAGGAAAGAAAGGACTGTGACCTAACAACCTGGATGAAGGATGTGCCACTGGGGAAATGGCAGATGCTGAGATTAGGTTCCCTCAATGCTGGGCTGTGGGGGCAGAGGTATGGCCTTGGGCTACTAATTCCATCTGCATGTTCTGGAACCTGCTGCTATCTGAAGATACACTTCCGCCCTTGGTATTCTTGACTACAACCCTGTTCCCACCCAGCCAGGATTTACTCTTGGCCTGGGTTTACAGGTGACAAAATGCGCAGCAATGACCAAGCCACTGTCACAATACTCAAGGGATCCTCTCAGCCAGGCCTCTCAGGGACGTCACCGTGAGCACCTGCTCCTCACCAGCCCCTCTCTGCACACAGGCATGACGAACCACAAACACGAGACATAAGGATGAGGGGGAAATGCGCTAGCATCAGCATCAGCTCATATGGCAGAAGGACGCTGACACTCGGCTAGGCCAGTCCTGAGGCCACCCCTTCCAGGCACCAGCACTGACTGTGAATGCCAGCACCCGCCTGTGGGTCTGAAATGAATCGGTCCTCTCCCTGTCTGGGGGCCTGTCTTTCTGTTTGTTACAGGTGTATGGGTCTGCCTGCTGCAGGTGGGTATAGATCCCATTAGAAGTCAGTTTTCTCTTTGTTTGGCTTGCTCTGTTCAAAGGCATGAGCAAATAGGTAGAGTTTGGGGCCAGCAGGCCACGGGGTTGACATGACAGAGGCGGTCTGTCAATGGGACTTTGCCCCGGGCTGCGCACTTTGTGAGCCACGTGTGGAGCTGAATTGTGCTGGCTCAGAGCTGCAGGGAGGGGGCGTATGAACACCGTGTGGCAGCTGTGACAAAGGACCAAAACTGGATGGTTTAATACAGCAGAAATTGATTCTCTCACAGTTCTAAAGGCCAGAAGTCCAAGGTCCGTATCACTGGGCTGAAACTAAGGCGTGGGCAGGGCTGCTCCCTCCCAGGCTCTCGGAGAGGGCCCTTGCTGCCTCTCCCAGCTTCTGGTGGCTGCCAGCGTTCCTGGGCTTGTGGCCACATCGCTCCAGTTCCTCCTCCGTGGTCACACGGCCTCCTCCTCTTCTGTGGTCAAATGTCCCTCTGCCTCCCTCTCAGAAGGGACCCCCCCCCCCGGGTAATCCAGGATCGTCTCCCCATCTCAAGATTTTTTACTTAATCACATCTGCAAAGTCCTTTTTTGTCACATGAGGTCATATTCACAGGTTCGAGGAATGGGATGTGTGTATTTTCTGGGGGCCATTATTCAGCCTCTGAGAAATAGTAGGTGCAGGACAGAGAGATGCCCTTGACTGTGCTGTCAGGCTCTGGTCCCCTCTACCTCTGTCTCCCACTCCAGGTGCCCCCAACACCCCCAGGAGGCAGGTGGAGACCGGCAAAGGAGAGGGAGCACACTGGGGCTGTGTATGACCTTGGCACACTGAGGACACCCTGGTGAGGGTCCTGTCATCCTCTTCTCCCTCCTCCTGTCATGCCCCAGGGCTCCATAGGACACCAGGACAACCCCCCTCCCAGGAGGCACAAACCCCAGCCGCGTCCTGGGCTGCTGTCCTGGGGTAGAGCTTATGGTGCACGTCACTTTCCCAGCAGCCCAGGCATGACAGTGGTAGGTTGTCACCCTGCGCCTGAGTCTGGGTGTGAGTTTGAATCCTATCCCGGGGTGCACCATGGGCATGGATCCTGTCCCTGTGGTTCTCCCACTGGGCCATGATTGCGGGTGGACCAGGGCCTGGGAAGGAGGTGCTGGGTGTGGCGGGCTCTGCAACACTCATACGGTGCCAGCAGGTCAGGCCAACACACACACACATGCACAGCACATGTGCATGCACACACACATACACGCACACACACACATCCATTCACACACATGTACACACATGCACATATACATGCACACACAGCACACATGTGCACACAGACACACATGCATGTGTATGCACACATGCAACACACACGTGTGCATACACATGCACACGCTGCACAGCATGCACACACATGCATAGCACACATGCACACACGCACATGCACATGTGCAGCAAACACGTATGCATGCAGTGCAGGGCAAGCCAGCCCAGCCGCCGTGGCGCAGCTGCCCCTTCCAGGCTGCTGGGTGCTCCAGTGAAGCTGCTCCTTCTTGGAATTGTTCTGTCAGTATTGAGCCGTGGGGATGCTCCCCAGGGTCTGCAGGGGTCAGCACCCACAGAGGCAGCTACCCTGACCCTGGCTTGTTCTATAGACGTGCCCTGGTGACCTGAGAGAAGTTGGTGGAGGTGTATGGGTGGGTGACCTCGCTGCTGACACAGTGTGCAGGAAGGGAGCTGCATGACACCACCCCCCTCCCCCAGAGCTCCCAGAGACTGTGCCCTCAGGAGTTCACCCTTGACCATGAACTTCACTCTCCTCTGTCCACCAAGACCCGGAAGACCCAGAAGGCAGGGGGCCAGGTTCCCGCACCTAGGTGAAGGACACCCAGTCACAGAGTGGCAGCCCCCAAATTCCCTCCTTTGGCACCCCGGTATTATTTTGCTAGAGCTGCTCTGACAAAGTATCACAAACTGGGCAACGTAAAATAACAGAAATCGATTCTCTCACAGTTCTGGAGGCCAGAAGTCTGACATCGAAGTGCCGGCAGGGCCACGCTCCCTCTGAAGCCTGTAGAGGAGCACCCTTTCTTGCCTCTTCCAGCTTCTGGTGGTTTTCTTGCAATCCTTGGTGTGCTCAGCTTGTGGCTGCGTCACTCCAGTCTCTGCCTCCATCTGCATATGGCCTTCTTCATGCAAGTCTCTGTCCAAATTTCCTTCTTCTTATAAGGATACCAGTCATACTGGATTAGAGCTCTCCTTAGAGCAGTCTTACCTCATCTTACCTTGATTACACCTGAAAAGACCCTATTTCCAAATAAGCTCACATTCACAGGTACTGGAGGTAGAACTTCATCATATCTTTGGGGACACAATTCAATCCATAACAGCTCAATGGGTAAGACCTGAGACCAGAACTGGCCATAGCTCCCCAGCTGGTGATATTTGTGAGGGAGTCTGCAGTTCAGTCTTCGTCCGTTTGGGGAACAGGTTATTGTAGCCCCAGCTATTAGTCAAGAGCTGTTTGTCATCAGCTCCAAAGAGGTGGCACGACAGAAATACAAGGGTTTCACCCTGAAGGGAACCAAGATCCCACTGGAGAAAACAAGGACGCCAGACAAGTCACTTCCGGGATCCCAGTCTATACCTGGTGTTCGGGTCATTAGACCAAGAAGGTCAAAGTGCACACCTTCCAAACATCTTAGAATTATCACAGAAAGGATCAGAAACACCAGCCTAAAGTTTTGGGGGAGCAGATGTGAGCTGTGGTGTAACCTCAAGGTCAAAACCTTTCTCAACTGGGGCTTTGCCACGTTGGAGAGATATTACATCACCGTCGTCTGAATCTAAATTCTGATTTAGTGTTATATTAGAGTTCCTCCCCACTCCAATACAGCAAATTATTTTAAGTAGTAAAGCATCATGCAAATGATCTCAAGGACCCATAATAGGAGAACGATTGTGTTGGGGCTCAGAACACAACACCCCAAAATACGACGGGCACTTTGGCATCCTGAGCATCTTGGGCTGAAGGAGGAGAAAATTACAGAAGCAGGAAGGTCACTCTCTGACCTTCTCCCTCCCTTCTCTCCTGAAGACCCTCATGTGACAGGTGTCCTGCCCTGTACCCAGAGGAAAGGAATGAAGACACAGAGACCTAGAGAAGAATCTGAACAAACAGGGCTTGCTAAGTTCTCCACAGTTATCATTAAATCATGCCTCTTTTGGTCCAATCACACTTCTATATGACAGTCCATTCTTCATCAAACTTAAGCATAAAAATACACAGTTTTCCCTGGGTTTTGGGGTCTTTATTTCTGAATTCTCCCATGTCATGTAAAACCTTGGTTAAATAAATTTGTTATGCTTTTCTCTTGTTACTCTGCCTTTTGTCCTAGGTTGTCAGTCGTGACCCTTGTGCTGGGTGAGGAAAAGATACTACTCTCTCTCCCCTGCCACCATTGCGGTCCATTTTGCTAATAGGTCTACATCACAAACAAGGCTCGTGTGTAGGAAAAAAGCAGGATGTGAAGTTATACCGTCATAATATGGCCACAACTTTATCAAAAGAACAAGCAAGCTGCCCCCACCCCTGCTGCCCTACAACCCGCACACACCACAGAAAAAGGATTTAAGGAAAATGCACCAAATACCAACAGTGGTTCTCCAGAGAGTGGTGACATATGTAACTTCTTTCCCTTCACTTTTTGTACAGCTTGTGACTTGCAGGATGCATGAAATTCTTGCTGCTTCTCCTGCAGCACCGAGCGAAGGCAGCTCGCGCTCTGTCTTAAGTCTAAACCCGAACTGTTTGAAAGCGCCCTGTCTCTTTTGTGTGAGCAAGTGTTTCTTTTTTGTTTTTTCTTTGTTTTTTTTTTTTTTGCCAGTTTACTACATAGGAGGGCGGCCAAACTGACTTTCCAAAGGGCATACCTTAAAGTTTCCAAGATACTTGAATCTCAGGGTGAGCAAAAGCTTATCTAGGATTATTTACCTGGTAATAGAAATGGCTCTTTGAAAAGTCTTTCTGCCACTGTGTCAACAGTAACCCTTAGTTAAGATGTAAATTATTAACACATTCTATAGAAAAGGACACAGAAAGCCCATTAGTGCTATATCATAGTTACCTACATGATATTATTTGTGGTTGCTTAATATGCTTACAAAGTATAAAGGCCATAAATGTCCAGGGATGCATGCCAGAAATGTCACATTTGCATTGCGATTTTACCGATTAGAAAGTAAATGGCATGGCTCGTATTTCAAAGAGTTTTCTTAACGTCTATTGTCCACTTGACCAGGGATACTTGTGGGCTTAGGAAGAAAGGTTCTTTCTGAGGACTGAAAACCCTGGTACCAGCCAGACCCCTTCCCAAAGCCACACTAAAAGTCCCCTTTCTGTCCCATGGTGACTTTATAGAACTCCTTTTTCTTTAAGGAGGTCTCTGTCTCCTTGGTCCTTGTGCTAATAATCAACCAGCGTTAAGTATCACATTGGCGGGAACAGAATATTCCAAGGACGTCATTGCCCTTCTCCAGTTGCTAGGCAACACCTCCTTCACCTGAGATGGACAAAACAGGTCAGGGGAGATACCAAGAAGCCTTCTCATTTCAGGTCAGCCTCACTGCCCCTTGGAAGGGGACAGGACAGGGGAGCCTCTCTTGGGGCCACCCACTCAAGTGGCATCGTTGTCTCCTCTTGTGCTGAGTCCTCATTTCAGTGGCGTCGACAGTGGAGCTCCTGGCTGTGGCCGGGTGTGTTACCAAGCACAGTCCCAGAGGAACTCGGCCGTGTTCGCTGTCTCTCGTTCGACCTTCTCTTCGCTACTGCAGGGGACCGTTCAGACCCCGAGTGAGGGTGGCTTCTGGGCTCCAGCAACTGACTGGATACCAACTTAAGCAATGTTGCTCAACTGTAGGAAAGGCTCATAATCCCCACCTGTAGTGATTACAGTTTTCAAATACTTGCAGCCAGCTGAGTGGGATGCTGCCGCCGCCCCCTCTGGAGGCCTTTGAGGTCATACATTGCACCGTCTGAAAGAGTCCCCAGGGCAGGAGGCTTTCCAGCTGCACAGACCAGGCTTTGAATGCCAGCTCCGATATTTACTAACTGTGCGAGCTTGGGCAAGTTGACCTTTAGGAGCCCTGTTTCTTATTCTTTTAAAAAGTAAGTACATATTAAATATTTTGTCCTAGGAATCAGCCCAACAGAAATGCTTGCACCAAGATATATGAACAAAGGTGTGTATGATGCCATTGTTTGTAATAGAAGCAGTAACAACGAAAGGAAACAAAATGAATAACATTAACAGAGGAAGACAGTATTTTGTCCTATCTGTATAATGAAATACTATGCAGGCAGTAAAAAGAACAAGGTAGAGCTATGTGTGTGGACATGGGAGGAAGGCCAAGGTATTTTATAAAATGAGCAAATTGATTTATATACATAAACACATACACCTATACAAAATATATACTCTTATATAACACACTATCTATATAATTTCACATGCACGTGTGTGTATAATTGGAAATCTTTCGAGGTTACTAGGCCACCAAAAATTATTCTGAAAATTGATAAAAGGGGCAGAATAAATTATGTATTTGGCCTTTCCTGTAAAAATAGTATTTTGGGGTAAGCAAATAGGTGTTGAAGAAAAGTTCTTCTTTATAGAAGATTATAAGCACATTATAAAAATGTACGTGTGGAGGGACACATGCCATTTTGTAATGTATGTACCATCAGCATTTATACAATGTTGAAACAATGTAACAGTGTATAATTGTGAACAGTGTTTACCTAATACCTAGTCTATGTTCAACTGATTCTGCTTATGTAAAAAAAGACAGTTAAATTACTGACTTGTTCAAATAAAGGTCCAAACAAGGTTCACACAAAGTATGTGGTTGATGCTTCTCTTAAGTCCCTTTTAATTTATAGCAATTCACTCCCTTTCCTTTTATGCCATTTATGTATGGAAGAAACCCAGTTATTTGTCCCGCGTTTTGGGTTAGCCTGTTTGTGTTGTCAGGGTATTGCGTTAAATTTTTCTCTATTGTCTATATTTTCTGTAAAGTGGGGCAAGATCTACAGACAGGCTGAAATTCAGGTTCAACTCTTTGGGCCAGGATACTCCACAGAGGCGTTTTGGGAAGTGCAAGGAGGCGAAGGACGTCCGAGTGCCTCCTTCATGGGGACATCCAGGTGATCCCCGGGTTCAGGGCGTCAACCTGTCCCCATCAGCCTTTCAGCCATTGGTTTAGCAGCCAACAAGAACCATTGCTTAGAGCTGTTATGCCAGTGGGCACTGCAAATGGCGGCTTTCTGAGTCCATCATTCTTTCCATATTTATTAGCTCGAAATCTTCTATAAAGAAGAACTTTTCTTCAACACCTATTTGCTTACCCCAAAATACTATTTTTACAGGAAAGGCCAAATACATAATTTATTCTGCCCCTTTTGTCAATTTTCAGAATAATTTTTGGTGGCCTAGTAACCTCCAAAGATTTCCAATTATATACACACGTGCATGTGAAATTATATATATAGTGTGTTATATAAGATAGTACATATTTTGTATAGGTGTATGTGTTTATGTACATAAAACTGTGTGTTCTTATGGATTTTTATGTTTGATGTGTTTGAGTCTACAGCAGTAATTATTCTTTTGGGGGATGAAATTGTTCCTTCCTCAGTGGGCCTCCAACATACCGGCCACATCGTGCTCACGAGGACCGAATGGCACGATGTCATTGATACGGGGGCCCATTGGGAAGCCTAGTTCTGCCAAATGCATCGCTGTCCCTCGCAGGGTCCAGTGTAGTCAACCTGCCCCTGGTGGCTGGTTGGTCTTCTTGTGGGCTGTGCGCCATCACGGGGTCAGTGCTGCTCTCTGTTTCTGGCAGGTTGAATATTGAGCAGCAGCAGCAGCACCATCTTGCATGGTGAGTGGAGGTCCACACTGCAGGCCTCCTGCATCACTTCCTTCCCTAACTCTGCGTCTCCTCTGTTCATGCACCCATTGTGCTGATGGTAGACACTGGCTGACCACAGCTGGCCAAGGAATTTTGTCTGTCTGATTGTTTGGTGCCTCTTCCGTGGTGGATGTTCTCTGTAGGTGATAGAAAGCTCTTCACTCTCTGCTCACTCCCAGAGAGTCTCCATATACCTTTCTCCAAGACTTTCTAGCCCCAAATCTTCCTATTGCTTTCCTCCCAAGACTTGAAAATCTGACCAGCCACTTCCCACTGCCCGTGAGTCTTTGTGTATCCTGACCCCAGGCCAGGTGTGCCTTCCAAAGCTCTGTGCATTGGAGGATTTCACCCATCACTGTCTTTCAAGGTCATCCCTTCAAAGGGCTGCATCACCTACCAAGCCCACTATTCATGAACCAAGGTGGACGTTGTCTTCCTCCATAATCTGGTTGTAATAGATCCTCCCTATGGCCACAGGTCCTTGGAGGTGCTGGTATGATAGTGGAAGCCACTGGGGTTTAGGCACCTGTTCATGCATCTTGCTTGTGTTCCTTGGCCTTGTTTGTTCTTCATTTTATGATGGATTGCTGCTGGATCTGCCCAGCCTTACAATTTGGTGGATTGTAAGGTCACTCAGTGTCCTGAGCCCAGATGCTCCATTTCTACCAGGGCCCAGTAACTTACAAGGAGCTGTTTTTCAAAAGGCATGTTCTTTCCCCCTGTGGGTGTTATGGCCTTGCTCTAGAATCCCAGGTTTCTGAGTTATGATCCTTCCACTGGAGTTTGCCACAAACTCTACATGGCATCCTTTCCCTCCACAGATACTCCCAACACCACAGGGTCCACTGGCCCAACAGAGCCAACTTACTCTGGGCCCTGGGTCTGCCCAGGGTTCTTGCTTACTTTAGGCTTCACTGAGAGCTGGCAGTATGTGCATCACCTGGCATATGCATTGAAGCCATGCTCCCTGATGTGGAATATGTGCTACCTTTAGAATACAAAGATTCCTGTCAGGCATTGTGCTTCCTTCTTCATGGTGGGAGACACAAGGTGCAGTGATTTATCCTTTAGTTTGGAGGGGATGGCTCACCATGCCCCAGAATACTGGACCCCCAGCAGTTTTACTCTGGTGGCAGGCCCCTGAATTTTTTTGTGGGGTTTATCTCTAACACTCTGTAGTGCGTGTGTCTTACCAAGGCCCCTAACATACTGGTCACTTCTTGCTCATTAGGACTGAACCTCATGATGTCTTTGATAAAGTGGACCCACGTGATGTTCTGCAAGATGTCCTGATGGTTCAGCTCTCTTCTGACTATATTATGTCAGAGAATGGGACAAAACTATAAATATATACCTTTGTCTGTTTGATGCGAATGTGAACTCTCTATGATCTTCTTCTTCTTTGGCAAGAATGCACTTGCCAAATCAGTGGTTGCTTACCATGTCCTGAACGCCAGGTTAAGCCGCTCTAACAAATATAGCACATGCGGCACAGCAGCCGCAATTGGGACTACCACTTGGCTGAGTTTGCAGTAGTCCACTGTCATCTGCAGGATCTGCCTCGTTTTGGCAGAGGTCGGACTGGTAAATTAAATGGAAACATTATGGGGACCACTTCTTACATCCTTTAGGTTATTAAGGGGGCATTAATTTCTGCCATTTGCCCCAGGTTGCAATGCTGTTTTTGAATCACTATCTTGACTTGGGGCTGGGACTGGGGGAGCAGTTTCAGAGGCATCTGCTCCACCTTCCCCAATATGATAGGTCCTTCTCCATAGCCTGATAATGAATGTGGGCATCATACAAACTACTAAGGATGTCCATTTCAAATACACATTCAGGGACATAGGAAATGACCACTAGGTTGGTCTGTGGGCCCAGCGGACCCACTCGGAGCTGGATGTAGCCAGGGCTTCACTCATAACCTGGCTTCCCTCTGTCCCATTTTTACAGGGACCCTGTTACAATGTTTCAGGCCTTCAGGTATCAGTCTCAACTTACACCCTATTTTCAACAGTCTTTGAAGTATTGGGGTGTTCCCCTTCCCTGGTGTATTGTTACACAAGTAAATGCTGTAGAGAATCATTACTTGGCATACTTATTTCGGTTTCAGGGTTCTCCCTTCTGGGATGGGAGCATTTACACCAAGGAAATTAGCAAACACTACAAATCACCACCCTTTTCTGGAAAAGCCAGCTTGCTAGCACATTGCATGTGATTAAAATTCTGGACAAAAAAAAAAAAGGAAATCAAGGGGGGGATGATCGGGCAGTCACCCCTGTAAAAAGTCTTGGTCCCTTGCCCAGTTCCTGGATCTGAGCCCGTGCTCACATGGGAATACATTCATTGTATTCAATGTAAAGTTACCAAAAGTTTAACAACCAGCTTGCAAAATTCCTGAATATATAATAATCAACTCTCGCAAGCTGGTACAAGTTGGCTCGGGCTGGTTCAGCGCAGCACCGTCAGCAACCAGCTTGGCTGCCGGTCACTTTCCCCCAGGTATTCTGTGTTCTAAGAACCAGCGCTAATAACTCTGTAAGGTCCATTCACAGAGGTCTGGCTCCCATCCCAGCCTCGCCACGTGTTTCCTTCTTCCCCCATGGGGAGTAGTTGTTACTAAGTTTTGATTTATCCTTCCATTGTTTTTTAACGTAACCCAAAATATGTGTACGCATGTGTGTATTTTTATTATTCCCCTTTCTTGCACAAAAGGTAGCGTATTGCACACACTAACTTGCACCCTGCCGTTTTCACTTGCCCGTGCGTCCTGGAGACTGTGCCACAGCAGTAGTTGGAAACTGTCCTCACTCCTGTTCACACCTGCATAGTTTTATTCAACCTGTTTCCCACTGAAGGACGATTTCCCCCCAGTATTTTGTCCTTACCAATAATGATGCAATGAGTGGGTATCATTTGCAGATATCATGGAATAATTTTGCCAGTGTGTCTTCGGGATGAATTCCTACAGTTTATTTTATTTATTATTTATCCCTGGGTGCTATGGTTTGGATATGGCTTATTTGGCCCTGCCAAGTCTCATGTTGAAATTTGATCCCCGATGTTGGAAGTACGGCCTGGTGGGAGGTGTTTGGAACATGAGGGCAGACCCCTGGTGAACGGCTTGGTGCCATTCTCGCTGGAGTGCGGGCGTGCTCGCTCTCAGTTCCCATGAGAGCTGTTTGTTGAAACGAGCCTGGCACTTCCTCTTCTGTCTCTCCCTGTCTCTCACCTCCTCTCTCGCCATGTGGTCTCTGCTCACGCCGGCCCCCTCCCCTTCCGCCACGACTGCAAGCTCCCTGGAGCCCTCACCAGAAGCAGATGCCGGCGCCATGCCCCTTGTACAGCCTGCAGAACCATGAACCAGATAAACTGCTTTTCTTTATAAATCACCCAGGCTCAAGTATTCCTTTATAGGGACATAAACGGTTAAGACACTGGGTCAATATGTAATTTTGGTAGATTCTATCAAATTCCCCTCCCTGTTGGTTTTACCATTTTGCCTTCCCACAAGCGGCACATGAGAATACTTATTTTGTACAGTTTTTTCAACCAAATGTATCATCAAACTTTTAGCTTTTTGCCAACCTGGTATAGGTGGGAAATAGTGTCTCAATCCTTTTTAAAAATTGGCCATCTTCTTGTAGAGGTGAGTTTGAGCATCTTTTCTGTGCACTGCTGGTCGTGTCTCCTGCCCATTTAAAAATTGATTTCTTGGTCTTTTGCTTCCCTGATCTTTGGCAGCTCCTAAACATTAGGAATGTAGTACATTTTCTGTGGTATAGCTGTAAATATTTTTCCTAACTTGTTTTGTTTGTCTTATACTTTCCTTACAGTGTTATTTTATCATGCTTTAAATATATATTTAAATATATATATAAAAAATATATATATATATATGCAGAACAAAGGGAACAAGAGTTAGGTTGAAAAATTCTATGGCTCATTGACGATTCTGTCTTCCCCATTTTAAATCGAGTTTCTTTACTACTCACTGAATGGGTCAACGCATAAAGTGCTTTCTTTACTCAGGGCCAGAGAGCCTGTTTCTGGTTCCTAATGGTGTTGCCTTAGGGGCACTGATTGCTGTCCGGGTATCTCAGATACTCCATCTGTGAAGGGCGTTATCACACGGTGCGGGTGGACCCTGCCGGGCTGCACGCACACGCACTCGGGTTCCCTTTTCCAGACCCGCACACCTCCCTGGCTTCTGCGTGCGTTTGCTTCTGACAGCCCTCACCCACCACTCGCAGGCTACTGGAGCCACTTGGCCTGGTGTCTCCAGGAGTCCGAAGTGCCTGGGAATTCACACCCACCCATCCCACCCCGGGGGCAGTGCTCAGCCAGGCTGACAGGTGTGAGCCCAGCTTCCTTACTCCCAGGCGTGACTCACATTCTAGTGCTCCTGTGGGATCAGGCCGAGGCTGGATGTGGCCCAAAGTCACCTTTGCCTGGCTTCTTCCCTGTCCTGCTTGTCCGTGCCTTCACCGGTTTCCCCAGAAGCACTTCCTGAATATACCACTAGCCCAGGAATCTTTGTCTCCGCTCCGTCTCTGGGGATCCTACTCATCTCCAGGGCTGTGGTGGGATGGGAGGATGTGTGTGAAGAGCCACGCACCTGCCAGGTGTCCTGTACAGGTGAGCGTCACCCCCAGCGTTGTGGTGCTGTGCTGCAGGGGGCCCGACCGGCCTCTGCATGCCACCTGCCCCTGCCTGGGCCACCCACCCCAGCTCCCTCTCCCCACGCAGGCCCAAGTGTGCCCCATGATGCTGTCTCCTTGCCTCTCCTTTAACCCAGAGTGTCACCCTCAGGGCTCCAGTAATGGCACCTGCTTTATAAAACCTTCCCTGGATCCCCTTAGCACCAGCTGACGTTTCTTCTCCCTGAATTCCTATGCCACGTGTCACCTAGGCCAAACCGTGTAGTTCACATTCGTGGGTTGTGTTGGTTTTTAAATTTATTTCAGGAATATAAATCTGGTCTGTCCAACATGACATCACACATCAATTCAAGGTGAATAACTAACCATATTTCACTGACTCAGGGTCGCATTTTAGCATCTCTGAAATGAAAATACAGCTTCCAAATGATGGCGTGTCATAGTTTAGTTGGCACTGGCATCTTTGCTTAGCGTACATAAAATAATGGAGCATCTTCCCGTGGATGACATCTCAGTCTTGGTGAAGTGTGGCCTGTCTAGGACATTTGTATGTATGTGGGTGGTGTGTAGGTGTGTGGTGTATGTAGCATGTGTGTAGTGTGTGCGTGAGGTGTGTGTGGTGTGTCTACATGCAGTATGTGTGTATGTGTGTGTGGTACATATGTGTGTGGTGTGTGGATGTGTGTGCATGTGGTGTATGTACAAGTGTGTGTGGTATGTGTGTTTGTGTGGTGAGTGTGGATGTGTGTTTGTGTATGGTGTATGTATGGGATGTGTGTGGTATGTGTATATGCAGTATTTGTATGGTTGTAAGTATGTTGGTGTGTGTGTGGTGTGTAAGTATGTGTATAGTGTGTGTGTGGTGTGTGTATGTGTGTGTAGTGTGTTTGTGTGCATGTGTGGTGTGTGTATCTGTATGTGTGGTGTGTGTGGTGTATGTGTGTACGTGTGTGTGGTTTGTGCAGTATGTGTATGTGTGTGGGTGAAGTGGGTTGTATCTGTGTGGTGTGAGTGTGTGGTGTGTGTGTGGTGGAGTATATGTGTGTGTGGCGTGTGGTGTGTGTGGTATGTGTTTGTGGCATTTGTGTGTTGCGTGTGTGTTGTGTGTGTGGTTTGTGTGTCATGTGTGTGTCTTCTTTGGTACTTTGCCCAAAATGTTCCCACTGTGAACACCAGACACCATGCAGACACCATATGATGTGAGTGGTCTAACAGCTTTAAGCTAAACCAAGATGCCTAAAAGAGTTAGCATCACCTGATCTCTGTTTGGATTTCACGAGCAAAAAGGAGCCTTTTCTTCAAAGCCAAAAGTGCGTCCTTACTTCAAATAGTAAAGAACTAGCTCAATGAAACAAACATTGAGTGCCTACTGTACGCAAGCACCGTGCCTGGAGCCAGAGACACAAAGTCACCACCAGGGCGCTGACCTCCCCTGAGTGTGCTGTCGGCAGGGCTGAGCTAGACCAGGGAGTAGGACACAGCTAGTATGGGCCTGCCGGTAGGGAGTTGCCAGCCCCAGGCTCTCCACCCCACAAACAGGGCAGTCAAGGTTGTCCACACAGGCAGCGGTGGTGTGACCTGCTGCTCCGTCACGTCTGGAATGCAGTGGTGGGGCTGGCTGGAGGATGAGTGTTTGCAGAGTGAGGTCCGGGGACAGAATCAACTGCGATTTCTCAGGGGGCTCTGCCTAGCAGGGTCAAGGGCTTTGTGCAGCTGTCCCCAGGAGGCCCAGCCTTCTCCGTCCAGGCCTGGCATCCTTTCCGGTGCATAAGCTGGAACCTGAGCTGACCCGGCAGACCCGAAAGCAGGACTCAGTCACCTGGAATGTCAATATTTGGGTTCAGGGTGACTGAGTCCTCACCAATGCCAGATATACTTGCTGTGCATTCTTGGGAAACAGGAAGAAAAACAAAACACTTCTCTGATCAAAATAGTTCTGTTATGTGGAAACCCTCCCCACAACCCCAAACAATACATGGTCATCTTATCAGAGTCGGAAAAGGGTTTCCAATGAGGCAGCTCTTTCTCCTCTTGCCCTTTCCTCCTCCCTCCACTGCCATCCTTCCCCCTGAGCTGGGAGGAGAGAGGGTTAGACCTGGAAGACAGCCAAATTTGCAGTAAAGACCAGAGGCAATCAAACAAAAACTGAGGCCAGAGAAGCAGGGATTCTGCCTCTGTGTCGCCTAACTCATCAGTGGACTCCACAGAACACCATGAGCATCGCACTACACGCAGCCACGGTGTGGGCTCTGGGACGAGTGACCAACTCACAGCTCCTGTCTGGAGGCCCTTAGCGGTTGTCTCGTGCTTCCTTCTCAGCAACAGCAATACCAGTGACTGGCCAGAAAGTCCTGCTAACTTCAACCCGGTCTACTTTAATTGCATTATAAAATTTGGTACAATCTATGAGCATTCACCTACAAATAACACAGACTCTGACTAACCTGGGCTTAATAATGTTTTTGTCTCATGTAATGCAAAGTCACATGGCCTCACAGGGTTGGGGCAGTAACCCAACAATGCCATCAGGGACACTTGCTCTTTCTGTCTCCCTGCTTTGCCATCCTTAATGTTGGCCTTCATATTACAGATCATTGCTTCGTGATTACAAAATGGCTGCTGCAGCTCCAGGCATTGCTTCTGTGATTCAAAGAGGAAGAAAGAATGGGAGAAAGAAGGTGTCACCTGTTTCAGGGAAACAAAAGTTTCCCCAGAAGACCCAGCAGATCTTTGCATATGTCTTATTTGTCAGAAGTGTCATGTGGCCTCCCCTAGTCTTAAGAGGGTCTGCAAAGGTGAAACATTTTTAGCTGGGCAGGTTACCTGCCTGGACACAATTGTTTCTGTTACTTAGGATGGGGGGGAATGGGTATTGCATTGGCAACTAATAGTGTGTGCCTGGGTGGGTAAGTGAGGACACCAGAATCTCTCCGCAGGGGTGAGGTGTGTTTACAAAGCAGTAGATTCAGTGTGATGAGGGAGCTAGCACATGCCATCGAGCCATGATTTCTTTGTGTCTTGCAAAAATTATAGGGTCTTACTGCTAAACTCTCTGACTTTTCAGGGAATGTTAATAGGATTTTAACCTCAACAGGTTGAGAATGTCACAGGAGGGCATCTCTGGGTGTGGGAAGAGGGTCTGAGTGTCTGTCAGCCCTCCTGTCATGGAGGCCCCCACCCCACCTGCCCCAGACCACCCCCCGCTTAGCCCTGCAGAGTGTGGCCTCTCCAGCTCAGGCTCTGATTGTCTGTCTAGCCCCAGTCCGTGCGAAAACCCAACGCCCGTCCTAGCAGCACCATTCTGGATCCAACTTCCCCGACCTCCTTTTATCCCTTGAATGTGGACTGAATCTCAGCGCGTGTCTAAGGTTTGAAAACAACGCAGGATAAAAAATGGCAAATATTGACACAGTCCTGGTGACAGCCAAGCGCTGCCCAGGAGCTCCCAGGCCACAAGGGAGGCTGTGGGACAATCGTCACCCCCACTGGAGGAGGATGAGATTCTTCTCCGTCTCAGGCCCCAACTCCCCATTCATGGGGGGCACACCTCGTTTTTCCTCCAACCGGGACCTGCATGTGGCCAGAGGCACCCCCCCCACAGACTCCTGTCGCCTGAACCCCTAGAGAGCAGGCAGCTTCCTGGCTCAGGAGTGGGTGCACCTGACTGTGCCCAGTGTTGCAGCTGCCGGGTCCCAGATGGGAATCTCCCCTTCCTAAAAGAAGATTGTTGCATCCCCAGAGCTGTGATGGCCCTAAATGTGCTGTTCGGAGTGAGGGATATGGGTGGGGGCAAGCGAGGACGAGGACGGTTCTTGGCCTGTAGCTCTGGTCCCCCGTGTACACGTTTGTGCCTCTCCTGCCAGGTCCCCCCTACACCAGTGCTCCTGCGGGTGGGCCCTGCCCTCGCGTCCTGACCCATGTGCACCTGCAGAGAACACCTCTCCTCCTGGCTGGTGGCGCAGGCCAGCAGCTGTCCAGAGTGCTCCCACAGTCACACCTCCCAGGGAGACGGGCACCCTCTCTGCCTGGCACATCCTGTAAAGACCTCACTACTCACAGAGGCCCAGGGAATCAGGGTCCTCTGTCCTGCTGTGGTTGTTGGCAGAGGGCAGCCAGGCCCAGAGCTCAGCCTCCAGGCACAGCAGAGGACCCCGAGGATGTCACTAAGTCCAGCCATGGGAGCTGCGTGAGGGGTGTCAGGGGCACTACTGAGATGCGAGAATGTCACAGTTCTTCACTCTATAGACTTAATTCGCTTGGCTCTGCTCTTGGTTCTCGGTGGGGTGGGTGGATGGGAGCTGGAGAGGGCCCTACCAGTGCCTCTGTGGCATCTCCCAGGGGTGACCAGGATCCCTCCATCTGCAAAGTCTGCATGCAGACCCTGCCTTGCTCAGCCTGGTGCTGCTCACACCCTGGCACCCCCATGGTCCTGCCCACCACGCATTCTCCTGCTAGGCCCTCACCAGCCCCTCCACCTCCCCAGGCCCCAGCTCCTGCCCCTCCTCCTCTGGGACAGCCCAGCCCTGTCCTCTGTGCCACCAAGGCCTGTGCCGCCTCCTTGGGGGTAAAGGACACCAAGATTGGAGGCCCTGGGAGGGGTCAGGGAAAAACACCTCTGACACAGGGGGGATCGAGGCCATCTGGAGATGCTCTGTTTGGCCAAAGAAGCAGAAGCTTTTATCCCGTGGACACTGAGTCCCTGTGCCTCCCTGTTCAGATCCTGTGGGGAGCTCTAAGGCATATATGGAAGCTTCTCCAGGCGGTGTGGACCCTGTGGGTCTGACTACATCCACATCCTCTGTCTGTCCCCTTCCCTGCTCTGCTTTCTCTCTTTGCATGTGGTAGACGTCTGAGAGCCTCTAAACCCCTGGGGAGCGAGGTACATAAGTGATAAACAGAGGCAGAGCCGTGTGGCCTCCCCAGGGGAGCCGGGCATGTCCCCACAGTGCCAGGCCGCTGGGGAGGGCACAGGTACCACGCCACCCTCTCCCCTGCCCAGAAAGTACACATGGGTGGCTCACCCTCAGCTCCCGGCCGGCGCCTCCTTGTTTGGGTGGTTTGGTCACTTGTGCTAATTCCGCAGTGTGACCTAGTTGTGGTCACCACTGTAGATGGAGAGAGAGAGAGAGACAGGGAGAGAGACGAGAGATTGAGAAAGGCAGACAGAGCGAGCCTGCTCCTCTCCGGGGGCCCGGCTCCCCCCGGCCTCACTGCACTGGGCCGTCCGCCTCCCCGTCCAGCTGCTGCTCCCGCATCTCACAGACGCCTGGGCATCGTCCATGCTGACTCCACTCGCCTGCCATGAGATTCCAGCTGCCAGAGGACGGGAACCACCCAGGTCCTTCCCTTGTGACTCAGTGGTCCTGGGACCTCAAGGCGCTCCCGGCCTCTGGTGGCCACTGCCCCTGCTGTGTTTCAGGGCCTGCCCAGTGGGAGCACAGTGATGCAGGGTGTGGGGCATGGGGAGGCTCCATTTGGGAGCAGAAAGCCTGGACGACTCTTCTAAGAGCATGATGTGCTGTTTGGCTTCCTTCTAAAATAAATTTGAAGAACAACAAAATGCCTACTTTTCAGAGGAGCCCTGAGGCGGGCACCTGCTGGCGGGTGTGGAGGAAGCTATCTCGCTTTCCCGATTCCGGGGCCGATGTCACCCAGCCCACAGCTCCCCTTGACTCTTTTGGACCCGTAGACTCCACAGCTTCTGTCCCTCCCAGGTTGCAGCGGTGTGTTGTGTTCTCATTTGCACCCAGGCCAGGAGAATTACTCAGAAAGGAAGGGGGCTAGGTCATTGTCAGCGGCAGTGCAGAGGGGGAGACCTGTTAGAAACCAAGTCCTTCTGGCTCTGGGAAAAAGCCTTTTTGATCTTGAAGTTCAATCTCTCACGCTACAGAGAGAGAAACTGAGGCATGGTTTCGGCCATGCTTGCGTCCCCGCCCTTCCTCTGACCCGGCTAGAGGATCACGCTGTTCTGTGCCGGGCTCTGCCTGGCCCCTAAGGGGCATGTTCCTGGCACGGTGCATCCAGTTCCCTTGTCCTTCTGCACACTCCTTGGAGACCCACTCCCCGGCCTCCATTACCTCCTAGAGAAGAACTCCAGGGGCTCGAAGCCACCAAGCCTGCTGGCCTGCTCGCAGGGAAATGGAAACCCCCGGTGCCTGTGGTGGCAACCCCGCTGGTGCCCAGGGCAACAGTTGAGATGGGTTTCACTGGGTGGGCAAAGCCATGGCAGCTTCCCTCCAACGATGGGACAGGAGGCCTCAAAAGTCATCTACCTGGCCACAGGCAACAGTTTCAGCTCCGAGCTGTAGGGTTTGCTGAAACTAACTGGCACAGCTGCAGAAGGAATGACCCAGCATATTACCCTGAATCATTTCCTCAGGAAAAGGTGGCAACAGGGGAGCAGACTCGATCCCTTCAGACCCCCACACCCTAACTGCCTCCGGCTCCCACCGCCCCTGCCCCTGGAAGCCGCCGGTGGACAGACCTCAGGTAAGGTCAGCCTCTATTCAGACTCCGCAAGTGAAGCGCCAGGCCTTGTTCCTGGCCCTGAGAGGACAGCAGGACGCTGCATGCGCCAGGTCCCCACCCTCGTGGGGCTCCCGCTCCAGAGGGACCTAGGCTCCCTGGCTGGTGGTGTTCTTCCAGAGAATTCTTCCCAAGCTGGTGGAGGAGCTGTGCCTCAGCACTTTTTTTTTTTTTTTTTTAAGAGTAAGTGACTCTTTACATGAAAGAGTGAACTGATTTTTAAGTTTTGAGCACTATAGTAACATAAGCTATTAATACATATACACTAAATATTTTTAATAAGGAAAGGCAATTGCAAATGGTGCTTTGAACAGTTGCACAAGTGGATTCCGCAGGGGGGTGTTGTCAGGGGGTCCATGGTGCCTCCCTCCCCTGCTCCCCTGCTCCCCTGCTGTCATTAGACTGTTCTGCTGGGGTTTTCTCTCCCTCATTTACAAGCAAACTTAGCTAACACTGTGTGGGTTAAATGTGGGGCTGAGGGGCCCCACCGTCCTAGAGAGTCACTGGAGAACCCGAGAGTCCAGCGGAGTTCCTCCTGGTCACCGGGGTTTTCTGTGTCGGCTGCGATGCCCTCATCCCTGCCCCCAGACTGGCGTCTTTCTGAGGACTGCCTGCTCCTCCAGCTCTTTCCTGGGCAGCGCCCGCAGCATTTGCCCAAACCCGTGCCTCTCTCATGTTCCTGCAGTGACTGACGGTGCCATGCGTCCACCTGCACAAGCTGAAAACCTCAGTGCCAGCCTCAACTCCCTCCGTCCCCGTGCCCACAGCCAGTCAACCCCCAGCCCGAATGCTCCTTCCTTCCTGCAGGCCCTCGTGTGCTGCCCTTGCTCCATCCCTCTTGCCCTGCCTGAGTCCAGGCTGACCGCCCCTTTCCAGACCACTGTGATGTCCTTTGATCTTCCTCTCTCCGGCCTGCCTTGGCTTTTCTGACCGTCCTGCTGCTGCAGTCACTGAGGTCTTTGCACAACACCCTCCAGCTTAATCATTCTGTGGGACCCAGAGCTTTTAGGATAATGTCAAAATTTCTAATTGGGACCTTCCAGCTCATCTTCACAAGGTGTGGTATTCAGAAAACACCAGGCAGAGGACTAATAGTAAAGGAGAAAGGAAAAAGCTCTTCGTGTCTTTATAAATGCTCTTAAAACAGAAGGAGTCATTCCTGAGCACACAGGAAAATTACTTAAAATCCTCATTCCCATCCCCCCCTCAGGAGCTGGCCCGAAGCCCCGCCCCCAGCCTTCACCCAGCCCCGTCCCTTCCCCCGCTTCTGGCTGTGCCGGTCTTCCTCTAAGACCCTCTGTGGAGGCACCACGTCGTGGATCCCAGAAGTTAAGCAAAGGGCAGGTCTAGCCAGGGTCCTCGGGAGAGAGACTCGTTAATTCTTGCATCTTCTCAGGGAAGTCTGAGATCCCCACCCACACTCAGCTTGTTTGACTAGAGTTTGCTTTGCTCTGGTGCTAGCTCTAAAGACCTTTGGACTTAATGGGGATCCCGTGTTCCTTTTATATTTCCCCTGTTAGGGCCCCAAACCTTCTAGATTATAAAATGAAATCCTATTGAATACAGGAGTCCCTCATAGCTTTGTCTGACCACACTGTCACAGCTGCTAAAGTTGTTCTCCTGACATCACAGAACAGATGCCTCCTGCAATGTAAACCCACCACTCTAGAGGAGCATTTATTCTGACAGCCAACAGCCCGGCCATTTCACTATGTGCCGCCCCAGACCTCAGCTCCAAATGGTGACCCACTTTACCTGTGCACATCACGAATTCATCCTGCCAATGGCTGGGGAAGAACAGTGGGGTGGACAGCGCCGGCCTGTGCTTTGTGTGGGCAGAGAAAAGACAGAACACAGAGGCTGGACCGAGACAGTCTCTCAGCATCGGGTACATCCTCTTCAAGCCCTCTCCCCCCTCCGCCCGCCCCCCCCATAGGACTAACTGTGCTGTATGAAAAGCCAAGGGCCCACTGTGATCCTGAAACAGCCCCCTTCCAATGGCAGGCGTGTACGTGGGTACGTTTGCTTTAAAAACCCCCTCTTAAAACTCGGAGCCACATTCCATCTGAGCAGCACAACTGTTTATTCAGGTCCAGTCCCTCTGTCTAAGTGTTTTTCTTGTTTGGAATTAACAGCCCCACTTCCTCTTGCCTGGCGACGTGCAGGTTATAGACAATAACCGTGAACTGATGGTGAGGAATACAAAGGAACAACTGTTGCCTTGTGAGTCACGATTAGTGCTTTGGTCTTTGAGTTTGTTAAAGTGAATGATTATGGATTGTAAACTGATATATAAATATTTAAAATATAGAACATTATTTGCCTGAGTCTTGGAGGAATATATTAATATTACTGAAAAGAGAACATATGATAACTAGTCTTTATTCACCAGAGTTTTAAGTGATTTCTACTTCTGGTTATTTGGACTGAATAGATAATTTGGACCAATAACCCCAATGGAAACTGCTATAAAGCTGAATAAAATGTTTTTTTTAAATCTGTTTAAAAGAACTGGAGCCCTAACAAGGTGGTAAAACTGTACAGATGAAGATCTAGAAGAAGTTGGAAATCCAGGAAGTATGACCAGCATCGGTGCTGCCTTTGTGCTGGGGTATCTGCTGATTCAGGATTGGGAGGCCGAGAGGCTGAGCAACACTTTGGCCACCTCATGAGGCACAAAGTCAAGTGCAGAGGTCCAAGGCCTGCTGAAGTTAAGGCCTTCATAACTCCCTGAAACTTTGAGTTGGGAGCCCAGTGGGTCAAACCCTGGGAGTAAGGAAGAACAAAAAGTAAACCAGCCCTCACGTGGACTACAACTCAGCTTCAAGTCACGTAAGTGGCCCTGAAAGTATCTGCCACTAAAATTACGTTAAGGTGATCCTAGGTTGATGTATCTCCAGGCACCTGGCTGAAATAAAAGAAAATCATCTCTGAGGAAGGGTAACATTCTACCAGGCCTTGAATTATTTCTATGCAATCTCTCAAATACAATGTTTGGTATTTTATTAAAGATAACTGGAAGTACAAGGAGATAGAACATTGTAAATTAGAAGTAGTAAAAAGAAAAGACACACAAGGGCTCTAAATAAAAGAATTATAAAACACAGTCTCTAAAGTAATTATGCTTGCAGTATTCAAGGATTAAAAAACAGGATTTAAAGTTTCAGTAGAAAATAGAAACATTTGAAAAAATGGTAGTAGCTTTGGGAAAAACAGAAATTCTAGAACTGAAAAATGCAATAACAAATTAAGAATATAAGGAGTGTGTGTTACCACCAAATAGAAATAGCTGAAGAGAGAATTAATAGACTGGAAGATAGGCCAGAGGAAATATAGAGATTGAAGCAAACAGAGATAAAAGACGAAAAATACAAGAGAGAGGGTACTAGACATAGAGGATACAGTGAAAGGACTAGAGTTTCAGAAGCAGAAGAGAAAGAAAGTGGACAGATGCAATATTTGAAGAGATAGCAGCTGAGTTGCTAATTTATTTCTTCTATTGATTGATTAATTGATTGACTGAGATGGGAATCTCACTATGTTGCCCAAGCTGATCTTGAACTCCTGGGCTTAAGTGATCTTCCCAGGTAGCTGGGATTACAGACAAGTGCCACCATGCCTGGCCTTTCTCTTTATTTTATAGGGAACTGAGTTCATAGTTCTTTCTGAGCTTTCTTCTTAGAAAGATGAAGTGCTTTAAAAATACTCAATAATTGGCCAGGCGCAGTAGCTCATGCCTGTTAACCTAGCACCCTGGAAGGCCAAAGCAAGAGGATCACTTGAGGTCAGGGTTTGAAACCAGCCTGAGCAAGATTGAGACCCTGTCTCTACTAAAAATAGGAAAAATTAGCCAGGTGTGGTGGTGTGTGCCTGTAGTTCCAACTGCTTTGGAGGCTGAGGCAGGAGGATCACTTGAGCCCAGGAGTTTGAGGTTGCTGTGAGCTAGGCTGATGCCATGGCATTCTAGCCTGGACAACAGAGAGAGACTCTGTCCCAGAAAACAAAAAGCAAACAACAACCACAACAACAAAACAAAAAAAACCCTCAATAATCACTATCAGATAACTAGGACGTAAAAGCCTCTATTTTAGAGATAAAGAAACAGAAGAACTTAAAGGAGGTCTAAACAAATTAATTTTGAAATATCAGTCTTTAATTTGACTTATCCATGAATAATTGAAATAGGGTATTTTAGTCAACATTCTATTACTATCTGTTTGGGCACTTTGGGAATATAGTTCAATGATTTCTCAAGCACTTGAAAATAAGAAAGCTAAGACTGTCCTCTGAGAGTTAAATCTCACAATACAGACACAGATGATCAGGGCAAAGTTGTGCAAACCTTCCTTAATGACACAGAATAGCTTCCAGGAAAGCTTGACTGGACAATGACCTGAATGATGTAGTGTCTTAATTTGATTAGGTGTGTGAATGAGGGGGTAGGCTTATCAGCTGTGGAAGCAGAATAAAAGGAGGGTCGCAGAAACAAACATTGGCTGGGCCCATAAAAGCATAGTCCAGGGGCAAGGACTATAAATATTCCTTTCATACTCTAGACAATACGCTCTCGTAAAAGGTCCTGAACACCCCATTCATCCAACTCATTCCCATGTTTTGAGTCTGCAACCACTTGCAATTCTCTGATTATGGTTTGGCTTCGTAGGCTCCACAGAGAAAAAAGTGTTTCTTGGTGATTGTATACTTCACTATTAATTGTAAGTTAGTGTTACAATTTATACATCAGTCTCTGTTACATTGATTAATGTGAGTCTAGTGCTATAGATGCATCCACTCAAAGACTAAGAGTCTGAATCCATAGGGCTGGGGGCCAAAATTTAGACCATGTTATACTTGCCAAGATAATGCTTTACTGTGAGCTCTCTTAGATTTGTCGTTTATTTTCTGGTTATAGTTCTGGCACCACTGTTGGCTAGAAATGGCCTATTTCTTTTAAAAGTTAAAGCAATATAATCACATATGCAAGAACTATACCTACTGTTAAAATATAGTATATCATAAAACAGCTTATCCCTCTCATGCCTACCCAATTCTAATCTCACCTCATTCCTTCTGGAATTTATCCTCATAACTTCCAAGTCCTATATATTCTATTCATTATTTTATTGATTTTAAATATGTTGAAAAAAATTAGAAATTGAGGAACCTCCATTTTCTGGGAGGTTTTCTTGTCTTTATTTATAATTTAATTATTGAAATATCATTTCAACTATTAGGTTAATATTTTCCACATGTGCTGTTTGATCACTTCTCTTTTGTGTCATGCTGTTTTTGTTTTATGAATATAGTCATTTTTATGTCTCTGAAGATACTCACAATTATTTTTGAAGATTTCTTTTATTTCCAGAATAATTTCTGTGTCCTTCACATTTTAAAATTCTATTTATTTGTTTTAGTTTTACTGGTATATTACAGGTTTTCTCAGCTGCATGTTTGTGGTGGGAAGACTCTTTAAGTGGTCACCAGAATCTCCACCCCCATGCTGGAGTTCATGCCCCTGTGCAATCCCCCTGCTGGAGTGTGGGAAGAACCTATGACTTGCTTCCAACCAACTGAATACCACAAAGGTGGCCAGATGGCCATGGTTACAACCACATAATATTCAGCATCAGTCTTTCTGTAGTCTCTCTCCACTGCTGGTCATGGTGGATAACCCCACATGGCAGGAAACTAAGGGCACCTCTAGGGACTGAGGTAGTCTCTGGCCAATAGCCAACAAAAAACTGAAGCCTCAGTCCAACAATCACTAGGAACTAAATCCGCCAACAAGGTCAGTGAGCTTGGAAGTGGATTCTTCTCCGGTCAAAGCTCACATCCCTTGATTACAGCCTAGCTGAGACCTAAGCAGAGAACTCAGCTAGGCCATGCCTGGGCTGTATTTATTATTGAAGCATTAAAAAGCTGATAAGAAACTGTGTTTCTAAAATTAAAAAAAGAATAAACATACCAAGTATTGGCAAGGATGTGGAGCAACTGCAACTCTCATACATTGTTTGGGAAATACAAAATGGTACATCTACTCTGGAAGACAGTTTTACAGTTTCTTAAAAAGTTAAAGATTACAGCAATAATGAGATACCACTACACACCTATTAGAATGGCCAAAATCTCAAACACTGACAACATGAAATGCTGATGAGGATGTAGAGCAACAGGAATGCTCATTCATTGCTGGTGAGAATGCAAAATGGTACAACCAATTTGGAAAAAAATTTGGCAATTTCTTACATAACTAAATGTACTCTTATGATATGATCCAACAATGCTATTTACCTTGTATTTACCCAAATGAGTTGAAAACGTGATCACACAAAACCCTGCACATGCATGTTTATAGGAGGTTTATTCATAATTGCTAAAACTTGAAATCAACCAAGATGTTCTTCAGTACGTGAATGAGTAAACTGTAGTACATTCATACAAAGAAATATTATTCACCACTGAAAAAGAAATGAGCTATCAAGCCATAAAAAAAGACATGGAAGAAACTTAAATGCATATTACTCAGTGAAAGAAAGCAGTCTGAAAAGGCTAGAATACTGTATGATTCCAACTACATGATGTTCTGGAAAAGGCAAAACTATGGATACAGTAAAAAGATCAGTGGTTGCCAGGAGTTAGAGCGCAGAGGGAGGGATGAGTGGGTGGAGCACAGGGGATTGTTAGAGCAGTGAAATGATTCTGTATGATGGTATAATGACGGGCATATGTCATTATACATTTGTCAAAACTCATAAAATGCACAACACCAAGAGTAAACTCTAATGTAAACTATGGACTTTGGGTGATTATGATATGTCCATGTAAGCTTGTAGGTTGCAACAAACGTACCACTCTGGTGTGGAATATTGATAGTGGGGGAGGCTATGCATGTGAGGGGGGGCGGTATATGGGAAATCTCTGTATTTTATGCTCAATTTTGCTGTGACCCTAAAACTGCTCCAAAAATGAAGTCTATTTTACAAAGTTAAACATACACATCCTATGTGATCCAGTAACCCCACTCTTGGAATTTACTTTAGAAAAATGAAAACTTCTTATGTTCAAACAAAAGCCTGAACATTAAAGTTCACAGTAGCTCTATTCATAATTGCTAAAAACTGGAAACAAACCAAATGTCCTTCAACAGGTGAACAGACAAACAAACTGTGGTCCATCCATACCATGGAATACTACTCAGCAATTAAAAACAACAAACTATTGGTGTACACAACAACCTGGATGAATGTCAAAGGCTTAGTGAAAGAAGTCTGTTTTAAAAGCTACATGCTGTATGATTCCCTGTAAGGAAATTCTCAAAAAGACAGAATGATAGTGTTGGAGAACACATCAGTGGCTGCCAGAGTTTGGGGAAGAGGAAAGTTGTGGCTATCAAGGGAGGGAGTTTTTGAAGTGACGGAAGTGTTCTGTATTCTGATTGAGGTGGTAGTTACCTGAATCTATACACGTGTTAATATTCATAGAAGCATACACCACCCCCAAATTTAATATTACTATGTATTTAATGATAATTTAAAAATAAAAACACACTTCATATTTAGATTGCACTGTAGAAAAAAAATCATATACCAAACATATGACCCAATCACTTCACTCCTAGGTATTTTTCCAAGAAAAATGGAAGCACACATCCATGAAAAGTCTTGTAGACAAATATTAATAGCACCTTTATTTGTAATAGACAAAAACTGGAAACAGCCCCAATATCCTTACACAGGTGAATGCAAAAATAAATAAATAGTAAAGTATTATCTCCATGCAATGGAGTGCTACTCAGCAATAAAAAGAAATGAGCTATTGACACATGAAGCAACGTGGATGAGTCTCAAAACAACTATGGTGAATAAAAGGAGCCAGACCAAAAAAAAAAATAATAATATAAAACAGCATATACTGAATGATTCCACTCATATAACATTATAGAGAATGCAAACTAACATATAGTGACAAGAAGTTGATGAAGGATGGGGAGGTGTGGGTAGGGAGGGGAGGATTACAAAGGGGCACAAGAAGCTTCTGGGAGTAGTTGATATGTTTACTATCTGGACCATAGTGAGGGTTTTACACGTGAATACTTTGATATAAATATATATATTTTAAATGCTGTCTTGACCCAGTGTTGAGGCCCTGGCTGGAGGCTGGTCAGTCCCTTCTGGAGCAGCTGATTAGTTCCACACCCCAACCTCTTCCCTATCAGGCTCTCATATGACAGGGGTCCTATATACCTGTCCTAGTCACCCAGAGCTAGTACCAAACAACTAGAGACAGCCCATATGCCCTGGGTCCTGCAAAATTGTTCGTATTAGCCAATCCACAAAGAGCCCTCAAAACCTACTGTTAAATAAGCAGGAGGCCATTAGCCTGAGACCATCTCCCTACTTGGAGGTCCTGCATAACATCCTGCAACCTAACTTAGTATGTAAACAAACTGATACCTAATTTAGGAGTAAAACAAACAGCTGAGTTCCAGCCAATCACAGGCAGCCAACTCCTCAAATCATGCCCAAATAAGGCAGATGCCTAGCTGTAGCCAAACAGGTGATTTCCCTACTTTGCTTCCATATTCAGCCTATAAAGGCTTGCTGCTCACACTGCTGGGTGGAGCTCTCTGAACCCCTTCTGGTTCCGAGTGCTGCCTAATTCATGAATTTTCTTTTCTCACATAAATCTGCCAAATTTAACTTGTCTAAAGTTTTCCTTTTGGCACTAGCTACCCCCACCCTGCTGGTAATACATAAAGTGTTCCTATAGCTCCAGCTTCTGTCCCCAGGAACGCCCCCTGCTTGACAGCCTTCTCTCATTTGTAAGTAACATAGAGTGTTGCTTTTCATCTATCTGAGTGTCATTGTGTTGTGTCCTACCATCAAAAGAGCCCCTACATTCAAAACATACATATGTTAAAATTTACCAAATTGTGTGCCTTTAATATGCAGTATTTATTATAAGCCAATAATACCTTAATAAGTCCATTTAAATAAATCCTGGAGGCAAAATCAACAGAGTGAAAAGGCAACCTATGGAATGGGAGAAAATATTTGCAAATACTATATGACAAGCAGTTAATATCTAGAATATATAAAGAACTGCTACAACTCAACAACAACAAAAAATCCCCCAAATAACCTGATTTTAAAATAGGCAAAAGACTCAAATAGACATTTCTTCAAAGAAGATA
The DNA here is from genome assembly GCA_023783475.1 of Daubentonia madagascariensis. Taxonomy (NCBI): domain Eukaryota; kingdom Metazoa; phylum Chordata; class Mammalia; order Primates; family Daubentoniidae; genus Daubentonia; species Daubentonia madagascariensis. The sequence continues at coordinate 9,054,048 of JAKFHU010001482.1, read as the reverse complement.
TACAAATGGCCAACAAACACATGAAAAGATGTTTAACATCACTGATCAATAGTGAAACGCAAACCAAAACCACAATGAGATATCACCTCACACCCATTAAGATAGCTACTATCAAAAAATCCACAAAATAACAAATATTGGTGATGATGTGGAGAAATTAATACCTTGTGCAGTGTTGGTGGGAAGGTAAAATAGTGTACCTGCTTTAAAAAAAAGTATGGAGTTTCCTCAAAAAGTTAAAAATAAAACTGCTATATGATCCAACAGTTTCACTTCTGAGTATATACCCAAAAGCATTGAAATCAGGATCTCAGAGAGGTATTTGTACACACAGAGCAGCATTATTCACAATAGCTAATATGTAGAAGCAATCCAAGTGTCCATGGATGGATGATAAATGGATAAAAAAACGTGATATACACACACAATGAGATGTTATTCAGCCTTATAAAAGAAAGAAATCCTGTCACATGCTACAATGTGATTGAGCTTTGAGGACGTTATGCTAAGTGAAATACTCCAGTCACAAGAGGACAAATACCATACAATTCCACTTATATGAGGTATACAAAGTGGTCAGACACACAGAAACAAAACGTAGAATGGCTTATTTAAAGGAGAGGAAATGGGGAGTTTGTGTTCAATGTGTAGAGTTTTAGGTTTACAAGGTGAAAAAGTTCTAGAGATCTATTGCACAACAATGTGAATGTAGGTAACAATATTCAACTGTACACTTAAAAATGGTTAAGATGGTAAATTTTATGTTATGTGTTTTTTACCACAATTTTTAAAAAAACAACCTGTGAGGTGAATAAAGTGGTTGTTTTTATCTATATTTTTCAGATATGAAAACTGATGCTTAGGAAGACTAAGGTATTCTTCCAGGGTCACTTAGCTATATCACTGCCCTCAGATCCAAGCCACTGGACCCCACAGAGGCCACTCTGACCTCCTCTGCAATGAGGCCTGTCCCCTCAGGAGGAGGTGACCATGGACTGAGGCATCTGTCCACCTGGAGCCTGAGCTAGCCCACACTCTGGGAACCGGAGGTCTGGAATTCCCAGCCCCAAGAGCCCTGACTCTGCTTCTAGGTCCTGCATGAGCCTCATCCCTGGGTCATGCTCCCTAGGACAGGCTGAGTAGCCAGTACACACATCCTAGGACTGGGCATGGCCATAGGGTTATCATGGCATGGGCTTGACAGAGCTCAGTGTTCATGCACTTGGGCACAGGCCCTTCTTGGGGAGGATGGAGCTAGAGTGGAAGGGGAGGGGGCAGCCTGTGTCCTAGTACCTCCATTTGTACTTTTGCCCCCACCCCACAAATTTTAGGAGCACCCCACTCAACTAATTCATGCTGGAGCCAGGATTGGAATCCAGTTCTGAAATAACAAACCTCCCCAATTCTTAGTGGCTTAAAACAATAACCATTTATTCAGCTTAAGAGTCTGCAGGTCAAAATTTAGGCTGGGCTCATCCATATGGTTCTTCTGTTTCCCATGTTCTCCCCCATGTTCCTGTGACACACTGCAGGTCAGCCAGGTGATTCAGCCTCTGCAGGCTGGCTGGCTGGTGGCTGGAGCACTGGGCCACTCATCACCCACAGACTAGCCCAGCTCATTCTCGTGGCTGCATAAGAGCAGTGGAAGCAGAAGTCTCTTGGGGCCTAGCCCACGTTCTGTTGGCCAGAGCAAGTCACATAACCCAACCAAACTCAAGGGGTGGAAAAATAGACTCCACTGCTTGATGGCAGGAACTGAAAAATCAAATGACAAAGGTCATGGCTAGAAGTGGGCAAAGAATCGAGAGCATTTTTATATGTGTTCTACATCTTTGCCTTTTCTCAAATGATACAAGGTCTCTAAACACTATTTCTTACCACTCTTCCCCAACCTATGTGTTCTACTTTTGTACACGATTGAGTTTTTTCTTGCTTCTTGAAAACTCACAAATTAGACATTATTTATAACTGTTTATGCAGTTAATGTTTTATTGAATTTACCTACATACCTACCTCTATCTTTACTCACCATTACTCCCTGCATTTTCCTTCCATCTGGAAAAATTTTCTTTCTTCTTGAAGAATATATTTTAAATTTCATTTTGTAGAATCTATTGGTGGTAATCTCTCTGTTTTTGTTCATTTGAAAATGTCTTTATTTCACTCTTGTTTTTGAAGATATTTTCACTGGGCATAAAACAATAGGTTGACAGCTATTTTCTTTCAGTACTTTGAAGATATTATTGCATTTTCTTTGTGGTTCCACCATTGCTCTTAAAGAAGCACCTGTCAGTCTAGTTGGTATTCACTATTTACTTTTTTCTTTTAATTTTTTTAAACAAAGGCATAATTTACCTAAAGTGAAATGTGCGTATCTTAAATGTTAGAGTTTGATGCATATAATGAAGAGCTTATACCTTTCCCTATTTTGATGTTTGGTTGCTGACAGACCCTCCCCCTTCCTTTTCTGCCCCACATCTAGGACTGCCTGGGTGCTCTCTCCTTTGGCACCAGCAAGAGATTCAAACCACACAGACCACTGCCCACATGCAAGGACCCTCATCCCTGAAAACATACAGAACATTTTCAATACACCACAAAGGTCCCTCATGCCCCTCCCCAGGAAATCTCTGTGCCCCCTCCAAGAGGTAGCCACTACTATGGTTTGAATGTGCCACCCAAAATGCATGTGTTGGAAATTTAATACCCAAGGTATCAGTGTAGGGAGGTGTGGCCTAATAAAAGGTGGTTAGGCCATGAGGTCTTTGCCCTTATGAATGTTGTGGGAGTGGGCTTGTTATAAAAGTGAGTTTGGCCCCCTCTTGTTCTCTTGCCTTCTCTTGCCCTTCTGCCTTCTGTGATGGGATGACATAGCTGTCCTCACCAGATGCCAATACCATGGTCTTGGATGTCCCAGACTCCAGAACTGTGAGCCACATACATTTCTGTTCACTATAAATTACCCTGTCTGTGTTATTCTGTTTTAGCAGCACAAAACAGACTAAGAAAACCACCATTATCATTTTGCTTATTTTAGAACATCATATAAATGGACTTTTACAGTGCACACTCTTTTGTGTTTGGCTTCTTTCACTCAGCAGAATTTTTTTGATGATTATGCATATTGTTGCATGTATGAGTAGTGTCTTAGTCACTTCAGGCTGCTGTAACAGAATAGTATATACTGGAGGGCTTAAACAAACATTTATTTCTCCCAGTTCTGGAGCTGGGAGTTCAAGATCAAGGCGTCAGCATGGTCAGGTTCTTGGTGGGGCTCTCTTCCTTGTTTACAGATGGCCACCTTCTCATTGTATCTTTTATAAGGGCATTGTATCTTTTACTAATGGCATTCCTGAGGGCTCCACCTTCATGACCTAATTATCTGCCAAAGGCCACACCTCCTAACACCAGTACATTGGGGTTAGAGCTTCAATATAAAAATTTTGGTGCAGGGGAACCACAAACATTCAGTCTATAGCAAGTAGTTTATTCCTTTTTATTTTTGAGTGATATTCCATTGTATGGATATTTCACAATTTGTTTATTCATTCTTCTATTGCTAGCCATTTGAGTTGGTTCCAATGTTTGACTATTATGAGTACGATACTATGAATATTCATATACAAGTTTTTTTGTGGATCAGTTTTTATTTATTTTTGGAAAATACCTAAAAGTGGAATTACTGGGCCTTAGAGTTGGTAGATGTTTAACTCTATAAGAATCTGCCAAACAGTTTTCCAAAGTGTTTGTACAATTTTATATTCCTGTGAGCAAAGTATGAGAGTTGCAATTGTTTTACATCTTTGCCAACATCTACAGTTGTCAATCTTATTACTTTTAGCTATTGTATTGGGTAATAGAATATTCTCACTATTAAATTATATGATAACACTAGCATTGATATCACGACATTTACTTGATGTTGGTATAGTGGTTTCAGTGTGGTGTTAATTTGACTTTCCCTGATGGCTAGTGATGTTGAGTACTTTTTCATGGGGTTTATTGACCATTTGTATATTTTCTTTTTTGTTTGTTTTTTGAAAGCAGTTTTGATTATATTGTGAAAGAATTGACACTCACTAATGTATATCTCAAAATATCTGATTGCAATTTTGCTTATTATATGATGCATTGCTGGCAGGGTGGGGAATAGAATAAGACTTGGCCCATATTGTATGGTATTAACATCTAACTATAGTATATAGCTGCCATAAAATTAACTGAGAAGTAGCCCTCATAAGTGATGTCTAAGATCAAGTGATTTAGTATATTGCATCACTTAGAACCAATGAAGCAGAGTAAATAATTGGCAGAAAAAAATTTAAAACATAGTAAAATGGCAAAGCAAGGCAACTGCCATTAACAGAAAAATGTAATGATCTCATTAAAGACATTAAAGATCATGGTGTGTGCATATATATATGTGTGTGTGTGTGTGTGTGTGCGTGTATACACCACATATTCTGTTTTTTATTTTTGTTGCCTTTCTTTGAGCTATTTGAACATTTTTTAGAATCTCATTTTTATTTATTTGTAGTGTTTTTGACTGCATTTCTTTATGTTACTTTTTTAGTTATTGCTCTAGGTATTGCATTACATATTTATAACTGATCGCACTCTACTTGCGTTGACTTTTTAACAGTTTGATTGAAATATTAATCTAAAAGCCTTACTTTTCCTTATGCCTTTTTACCTTTCTTGGTTTATAATATAATTATCTGGAGTGTTTTCTCTACACCATTCAGAATTACATTAGATAGTACTATAATTTGTAGTTAACCATCAAAAATAATGAACAAACTCAAGAGGAGGAAGAAAATCTATTTTATTTATGCATATTTTTATACCTTCAATTGTTCTTTCTTAATACTGATGTTCTAAAATTTATTATTTTATCATGTTCTTTCTTTCCATAGAATTTCATTTAACCATTTTTGGGGGTAGGTCTGATGGTGTTAAATTATATTAATCTTTATTAATCTGAAAATATCTTTATTTCCCCATCATTCCTGAAAAAATATTTTCATTGGATGTTGAAACTGTCTAGGTTGACAGTTCCTTCCTTTCAACACTTGAAAAATGTTATGCTACTTCCTTCTAGCCTCCAAGGTTTCTGATGAGAAATCTGCAGTAATTCTAAATTTTTTTTCAATAAGTAGTTGTTTCTCTGTGGCTGCCTTCAATTTTTTTCTTTCATCACCAGTTTTCAAAAGTTTGACTATATTGTGTATTAATGTGAATTTTAAAAGTTTATTCCATAAGAGATGAGCTCACCTTCTTGAGTATTTAGGCTATGTCTGTCAAATTTGAGAGATTTCAGCCAATTTCTTTTGGAATATTTTTTTAGCCCTTCCCTCTTTCTCTTCTTTTACTGGGAGTTCAATAACACAAATAGTAGATCTTCTGCTATTGTCCTATAGTTCCTTGAGGCTTTATTTTAAAAATTATTTCTATATTGTCTCCATTGTTCAGATTGGGTAATTTCTATTGTTCTATTTTCAAGTTCTCTAATTCCTTCCTTTGTCCTCTCCATTCTGCTGTTGAATCCATTTAGTATTTTATTTGAGTTATTGTTATTGTTTAGAATTCAGTTCTAAAATGTCCATTTCACTCTTCTCTGTATTTTCTATATTTTTGCTGAGATTTGCTATTTAAACATTTTTTTCCTAGGGTGTTCATATTTGTTCACTGAAGCAGTTCTATGATTGCTGATTTAAAATCTTTGTCAGATAATTCAAATGTCTCCGACGTCTTGGTGTTGCCGTGCATTGAATGTCTTTTCTCACATATGTTGTGATTGCCTTGGTTCTTGCTATGTGAGTAATTATCAATGAAAACCTGAATGTTTTGGGTATTATGTTATGGGAATCTGAATCTTATTTAAATCTTATCTTTAACTGGCTAGTTCTGATATCATTTTAGGAGAGAAGTGGTACACCATCTTATTACTGTCCGGTGGGTGTGGGAGTCTAGGTCTTGGTCTGTAGGTTTTGATTTTGGTGTCTGCTGACATCCGATGACAAAGGGTTCCCTGTTTCTGCTCAGTGGGGTTGGGAAATTTGTCTCATCACTAGGCCTTCACTGATACACCCTTGCTGGAAGGGGCAGAAATGACTTGTTACTTCTCTCCATGTGGTCTGCACTGACATCATGGGAAGCCTCATCACCTCTGGAGAGTGGGAAAGTTGATTCTCCAGTAGGTTTCCTCTGACACCACCTCAGCAGGGAGGGGTTGCGGTGACCTTTGTTACTGATGGGTGGAGATGGAATTTCATGTGTCTCATATGGTCTCCACTGACACTTCTAGAGGGAGTGGGTGTTGTGCAGCACCACCTCGTGGGGAGGAAAGTCCTGGCTCCTTACACAGCCTTCTGTGACACCGAGGGGATGGGGTGGGGGTTGTTAGGTTGCCTTATTACACTCTTGCAAGAGTGGATGTTTAGGCGTACCACTTCACCCTTGCTGATGGGGTTGGGAATTGGGCCACAGTTTGTTTCTGTGTTAGTATAACACATTTTTAAAATCCACTCATCAGTTGATGGGCATTTAGATTGATTCCACATCTTTGCAATTGTGAATCATGCTGCAGTAAATATTCAGGTACAGGTGTCTTTTTGATATGACGACTTCTTTCCTTTGGGTAAAACTCAGTAGTGGGATTGCAGGATCAAATGGTAGATCTACTTTTAGGTCTTTGAGGAATCTCCATACTGTTTTCCATAGAGGTTGTATTAATTTACAGTTCTACCAACAATGTATAAGCGTTCCCTTTTCACCACGTCCCTGCCAACATCTATTTTGTTTTTGGACTTTCTAATAATGGCCATTCTGACAGGGGTAAGGTGGTATCTCATTGTGGTTTTAATTTGCATTTCCCTGATGATTAGTGATGCTGAGCACTTTTTCATGTTTGTTACCCATTTATACATCTTCTTTTGAAAAATGTTCGTCTTTTGCCCACTTTTTAATGGAGTTATTTGGTTTTTTCTTGTTGATTTTTTTGAGTTCCTTGTAGATTCTGGATGTCAGTACTTTGTTGGATATATAGTTTGTGAATATTTTCTCCCATTCTCTAGGTTGTCTGTTTACTCTGTTGATTATTTCTTTTGCTGTACAGAAGCTTTTTGGTTTAATTAAGTCCCATTTATGTATTTATTTATTTTTATTGTATTTGCTTTTGGGGTCTTGGTCATAAACTCTTTGCCTAGGGCAATGTCAAGAATAGTTTTTCCTAGATTTTCTTCTAGAATTTTTATGGTTTCAGGTCAGGTCTTACATTTAAGTCTTTAATCCATCTTGAATTAATTTTTGTGTATGGTGAGAGATAAGAATCATATCTCTCACATCACTCATTCACATCACAGTTTTCCAAAGTGTTTGCACAATTTCACATTCCCATGAGCAAAGCATAAGAGCTGCAATCATTGTACATCTTTGCCAACATCTGTGGTTGTCAATCTTATTACTTTTAGCTATTGTATTGGCTAATAGAATATTCTTACTATTAAACTCATATGATAACATTAATATCAGAATATTACTAATATTGGCATAGTGGTCTCATTGTGGTGTTAACTTAAATTTCCCTGATGGCTAATGATGTTGAGTACTTTTTCAAGGGTTTTTTGGACCATTTGTTTATTTTCTTATGTGAAATATTTTCCAAAGCTTTAGCCCATAGTTTTATAGGATCATTTGTCTTTTTAAATTTTATACTATTTCATTTTATTATCAAGTTGTAGCAGTTTTTTCTTTTTTCTTTTTTTCCACATATTCTGGATACAAGTCCTTTGTCAGATATACACATTGCAAATATTTTCTCCCAGTCTGTGTGTTGCTTGTTAATTTTCTTAATGATTTTTATTTTGGTAAAGTCTAGTGTTTTTGGTGTCCTGCCTAAAAAATCTTTGCCTACCCAAATATAGGAGTTTATAGTTTTTGTTATTATATGTAAATCAATAATCCACTGTAAATTAATTTTTGTATCTGGCATAAGGGAAGGGGAGACTTGTTTTTTTCTGATATGGATATCATTTTGTTCCAGCTCCAAGTATGAGTGGCTTTTCTTTCCCCATCGAAATGCTTTGGCATCTTTGTCAGACATCACTGACCAGCTAAGTATGGGTCTATTTCTAAACTCTCTAGTCTGTTCCATTGGTCTATTTGTCCTTAGGCCAATACCACTCTGACTTGATTATTGTAGATTTAAAGTAAATCCTGAAATTAAGCAATGTGGGTCCCCCAATTTTATTCTTTTTCAATTTTTTTTTCTTTTTTTGCTATTCTGGGTCCATTGCACTTTCCTGTGAATTTTAGAATTAGTTTGAAGGTTTTTTTTTTTTTTTACAATAAGAAGTATTCTGGGATTTTATTTGAGATTGCATCCAATCTATAGATAAATTTGGGGACAGCTCACATAGTATTGTTTTCTAATTGAATCCTCTGATCCACAAACATGCAATATCTCTCCTATTTAGATCTTTTTACATTTCTCTTAGCATTGATTTATAGTTTTCAGTGCAGAGGTTTTATACACATTTAGTTATAAATTTATCTACGTGTATTTTATCTTTTAATGTTGTTTTAAACAATATTTTAAAAGTTCATTTGCCATTTTTACTTTGCTAGTATATAGAAAAAACAGGTTTTTGGTTTTTTTTAAATATTGACCTTGCATTCTGTAACCTTCCTAAATTTATTTATGAGTTCTAGTAGTTTGCTTGTATTTTGTAGGATTTTCTATATGACATACACAATTATGTTGCCTGTGAATAAACATAGTTTCAGTTCTTCCTTTCCAATCAAAGGAATAAAGCCTTTTAAATAATTTTTCTAGTAAGAGGCTAAGTTGAGGTGAAGAGTAGACACCCTTGCTTTGTTCCTGATTTTAAGCATAATTCTATGTTTATGATTTTTCTTTTTGTTTTGGTGCTTTGAAGTTTCTCTATAATGTGTTTAGATATGGATTTCTTATTTACTTATTTTGTTTTAGAGTCATTCAGTGTCCTGGATCTAGGATAATGATGTCTTTCAGTGTTCTGGAAAATTCACAGCCATTATCTTTTTGAATATTATACCTTTTCCATTTTCTTTATGTTCTCCTTCTGGCATTTAGATTAGATGACTATTAGATTTTCTCACTCTGTCTTCCACGCTTCAGTCTCTTCTGTGTATTTTCTATTTCTTTGTCTTTTTGGGCTTCATTCTGGATAGGTTTTTTAAAAATTTATCTTCTAGTTTACTATTAAATGTTTTTATCTTTTAACTTTCATTTTGAAATAATTTCAAACTTACCAGAGTGCTGCAACGTTAGCGCACAGAATTCTCATACACCCTTCACTCAGACTGCCCAAGTGCAACATCTTTTATAACCACAGTGCATCATCAAAATCGGGAAATGAACATTGATAGAATTCTACAGTCTTGCCTGTGGACCTTATTTAAATTCTACCAATGGTCCCGCCAATGTCCTTTTCCTTGTCCAGAATCAGAGGATGCAAGCAAAACAGTTGCCATGTCTGTTCAGTCTCCTTTAATCTGGAACAAGTCTTTGGTCACAGTTTGTCTTTTATGATTTTGACTCTTTTGAGGAGTAGTGGCCAGTTATTTGGTAAAATGCCCTTCAATTTAAGTTTTCTGATGTTTCCTCATGATTAAATTCAGGTTATGCATTTTTGGCAGAAATACCACAGAAGTGATGTTGTGTCCTTCTCAGTGCCTTATATCAGAAGGCACATGTATCAATGTGTCCTTTCGCCGGGGATGTGAACTGTAATCTACTTGGTTAAGGTGATGTCTGCCAGGTTTCTCCGCAATAAAGCTGCTATTCCTCCCACACCTTTATTTAATAGTGTGGATGGGGAGATACTTTGAAAGATACAAACATCCTGTTTCTTGTCATATTTTGCTGATTAATTTCAGCATCTGTTGATAATTCATGCTGGAAACAATTGTTGCTGTGGTGTTTGCCAAATGGAGATTTTCTATTTTCCTCATTCCTTTCACATTTATTAGCTGGAATTGTAAGGAAGAGCTTGCTCTTTTCTGCCACTATTGGGTTTTTAGTTCCAATTATTATCATTTTAATTTCTGGATGATCCGTTTAGTTCTTTTTCAAATGTGCATGATTTTTTTATCGGCTCCTATTTTCAAATCTCTTTCTCTAGATACAAAAGAAATATAGGTATATTAAGGCTTTTGCTCATTCTCAATATCTGAAGTTTTTGTGGGTCTGATCCTGCTGTCTGTTGTTCTTGTTGGCTTTCCTAGGGGTTAGTAGCTTTTTAAACCATGGACTGCTCATTTTTCTAGGAAATTTATCCATACAAATACTTTGAAGTCTTGGTTGAAGAATGATGTCTAGAGAGGGTTTACATCATTTCTTCCAGCCATTCAGGGACACTACAAATCCACTTTAAATTCAACTTTCTTCTTGAGGTTTTGGGACCACATAGTGAACTCGGGCCGTGTTTACGAATCTTCACGAAGGACGTTTTTCCTCTACCCAGCACCAAGCTCAATTTAGGAGCATTTGCTGGCTGTTCCATTCTGCACAGCGGGTTTGTTTATCAGGGACCTGCGCACCCAGGGCACAGCCTTTCGAGACAACAGCCCTGCCATTGGCCTCCACTCCTCTCCCTGCCTTGGGGGAACCTACACTCCTATATCCAAGGAGGGGCCTGTTTCTTGCCTTTTAACTCCACGAAACTCCGCATCTGTACTCACACAGAGAGTTCCTGTCCTCACTGGAGGGAGAGAATCACCGTCTCCCGCTGCCTGCAGGCTCACTGGCCTGGAGGACCCGGGGAGTGTGCCGTGAATGAATGGGTGCTAGGATGACAGTGACCTGGCCGCTGTTGTCTGGGTGACCACTGGGCTTGCTTAGAAGAGGTGACCACGACTTGCCATGTGCCGCCTAAGGAGGTGATGAGTGGCGTGTCTGAGAAGCTCACCTGTGCTCTGGGGTGCACCCAGTGGGCAGGTGACCAACGACAGCAGCCTCCTCCTCACTGGGACAGCCCACCCTCTGGTCCCTTTCTTGCTTGGTTTGCTTTTTATGTTCGTCTTGCTCCAGGCCTTTCTGACTCATCAGCATTTAGAAGTGGCTTGTTGTCCCAGAGCATCCAAAGCTGCAAGTTCACATCCCGAGTCCCTGTAGTCTGGGGGCCTCAGACGCTCCCCGGCGAAGACAGCGTTTTTCTCTCCTGCCTCTCCCAGCTGTCTGCTGGCTCCTCTCTGCTGGCTGGGTCCCCCCATCCTTCCCTGGGCCCCTCTGTTTGTTCCCTGTCACCCTAGGGGAACCCAGGGGTGGGGTCTGGAGAACGGGAGGGGAGAAGCCCCAGGGCCTGCCCTGGGACAACCCATCCTGCGGACTTCGGCCAGCAGTTCTGGAATTTACATCTCGGCTCACGCTCTGTTTGCTCGGTTCAGCCCATAAAATGAAAAGAGTGTTCCTCATCTGCTTTATAGGAACATTATGAAACAGATCTAGTGTTTTAAAGCATTGTAAAATAGTCTGAAACTCTAAGCCACAGTTCAAAGGCTGTTAAGTATAATGTCAACTCGCATGAGATACCCAGAAAATGCGGGCACCGTGAGACCAAACGGCCTCCATTCCTCCTCCCAAATGTCCCCTGTCTCCTGCCAGGTCTCTGCTCCCTTCCTATGGACCCCGTGCTGCCTCCTGTCCTGCCTCCCCTGCAGGGGTGCTGCTCACGGGACCGCCACCCTCCCGTCTCTGTCTTGCATGGCTTGTTTTGTAGCATCTCTTGTTCTGGGCCTTTCCGGCTCTCGTTGTTTACAACTGGCTTCTGGTCCCGGAGTGTTCCCCACTGCACGGTGCACATCCCAAATCCCCACCGATTGTTGTACAAACATTAGGTCAAGGAGCTAACTCTTAGCTAAGAGTGTTTGCTCTTGAAGCTTTGCTCAAGGCAATTTATGGTAAGATTAGGAAGATGCGGGCTGGCAGCAGAGTCCGTGCCAAGTCTCATAGCCCAACGGGCGAATCGAAGGCGTCAAGATGCAACGCCTGCAGCAGGGATGACGGCAATGGTGGGGAAGGGGTGTGGGACTTGGTTACTGGAGGGACCAGACTCACCCACTGGAGCCACAGGAAAGTCATGGGCACAGTATATCTGCTCACAGAGACATCCCGCTGCCCAGGCAGTGCCTGGCACAGGGACAACTGCTGAGTGCATGAGGGACCAACACCTGTGGCATGGCCTGCACCTGGCCCGCCCGGGCAGGAGCAGGTGGACAGAGCAGGCACCAGGCCAGCTCCTGGGGGTGCCAGGCTTACGTCAGCTTGTCCCCTAGAGTGACTGTAAGGGTCTGAGGTGCTGTAAAAGCAGGAGCTCTGGGATGTGAGTCCATCAGGGAGGTCAGGGGAGGCTTCCCCAAGGAAGTGGGGCTTTGAGGCCAGAGCAGAGGGGGATTCAGCAGCACTACCCAGACAAGAGCACCCAGGTAGAAGGCGCAGGTGCGCAGGTGTGCAGGGTTCCCGAGGCGGGAGGCAGCGCAGGGGAGAGCTGGGCAGCCCAGGCGTGTGCCTGAGGTGGTGGCTTCATCCCCACTCCAAACCACTATCGGCTTTCAACACGAAGGGACTTGCTCAGACCTCAGTTTATTCATTTTCCCCATTTCTTCATTCATTACATCTAAAAATCAATCTAAAATCAATTATTTTCTCAGATATTCTTCATTGGATTGTGATCACTTTTATTACTTTGCGACATCAACAAATAACTTCTTCTTCCAAACTCAAATAGAGTAAGTGGCTCCCTTTCCAGAACATACACAGTTTAAACAACACTGAATTTTGTGTCATTTGAAGGAGACCCCAAGGACAAACAGTAAATTCTGACAGCTAATTTTAAACAAAACCTTTGCTGAGCATAATTAAAAAGATGCACTGATGATTGCTTGAAGGACTCCAGTAAGTCTCACATAATGAAAATCAGTCTGACTTTTTTTCAGGCTTATACAGTCTTGTAAAATAGAAAGCTATAGGTCTCACTACCGACGTTTGAATAATATTATTGGGGGGTCTACAGCAGAGTTTGGGGGAGAGGATAGGTTTCTAGTGATGCAGGAAATGGACAGAAGGCAAAGGTCCTACATGGGGACATGCTGTGCATTGATAAGGGCAATTTTGGGCCCCAGGAAATCCAGGTAACTCATCTTCGAGCTGTCAGGGATGATGAGTTGTGTGAGGGGAGGAGGGGACAGCCCCCAGGAAGTGCTGCACCCAATATCCTCCAGAAGTTGTTTGAAGACAAAGCTGTTAAAAAAAAAGAAAGAAAGAAAGAAAAAGATTTAGTAACAAGGAAACAAGGAAACAACCAGGTGTTTGGGGAGCAACACTTTACTCTAGTTTCCAGGAACGAGTGACTCAGGAGCTCCACTGGTCACCACTGGAAACCAAGCATTTTGCTAAATGCAGTGGAAAAATGCAGGGAGGTGTCATGGACGGGGCAGGTGAAATTCTAGGCATTTCCTGTGACACCAGAGCAATTATTCTAAGGTTGCTCAGGAAGAAACAGAATCAGAGAGATGGAGGTGCCAGGGCACCCGTGGGTAACGGGCAGAGCCAGTTCTGGTCCAGCTGACTGCAGCCCCCAGTGCCTGCGCCCCGCCTCGCCCCTTCCTAAACAGCAGACCGGGAGCTGCGCCCAGGCGCCCCTAGGTGCAAATTCTCACATGTTCTACTGAACAGAGGAAACCATCCTCAAGCTCACACCGCATATCAAGTCTGAAATCAAAGAGGATGTTGGTTGATACCTACTTCTTCCTGGAAGCTACATAAGAATGTAGCGGGAAGAACATTCGTAGTGGAAGAAGAAAACTTGGCACTGCCGCCCTTCCCTCCTCTTCCATTTTAAAAGGGGAGAGAGAGGCACGTGTGCTCCAGATAGTCGCACGTGGAAAAGCCTCAGAGTCCTCTGCGAGTGTCACTCATGTTCCCTCCTCCTCCCGCCTTGGCAGAGAGTGTCTGCTACCGACAAGACTGTCCACCCTGGGGTTCTGCTATGGCCTGTGCCCTTCAGTCTCTCCGGTCCCCTCCTCATACTCGGGGTCCCTCCAGTCCTCATGGGCTCCTCTCCCACCTTCCCCGTCAAACTTCTCGAAATAGCGTCTGCAGCTTCTCACCGCACCTCCCTTTATGTGCTGCCATCTGGCACCCGTGGGGAACTCAGCGGACATTGCCAAGGGTGGAAAGCTGGGAAGGAGACACCCTCCTTCAAGAGCCACTTCCTCCTCCACCCATTGGGGTCCCCATGACCCACCCAGGGTGCTTGAAACCTGGGGGCTAAATATCTCCCAGCCGGGCTGCCGGGACCCGTGGGCCACAAGCCCCTGCCGGGGCAGCCAGGAGGCCCAGCTGTGCAGCCCGGGGGGTCATGGTGCTGGGGTCTCCCTCGAGCAGGCCACAGGGGCAAAGGGCAGGGTGGAGAGGGAGAGAAGGTGGGAGATGCCTCCCGTGGCTCCCTCAGGGTTAGAGCTGTGCCAAGAGGACCCTCTGCTGCCATCTCCCCTGAGCCTCTGCCCAGCCCCATCACCTGAAGACCTGGCTGTGCTGCCGTGTGGCCCCCAGTGACTCCCCAAGTGATGGAGCAGGACGAACTTCCTGGTCCCAAGGCTGCTGATAGAGCCTAGGAGAGAGGGGGGTGGAGAGTCGGCCCCTCAGGAACCTCAGCACTGGCAAGACATCAGCAGACGGAGCGTCCAGGGGGAAGAAGTGAGGAGCAGAGAACCAGAAGGTTCTCCGGGGCATACGTTTGGGGCACAGAAGAGAGGGCAGAGGAAGACAAACTTCAGGAGGGCACGTGCCACTGCGGGTCCGAGGAGGATGAGGACAGCATTCGAGAGTGTCCAAGGAGCGGGTGAACCTGGGGGCACAGGGTCTTCCCCAGCAGTGGCCGTGGGGTCCTGGGTGGACGCCTGACTGCACGATGTCACGGAGGCGGCCCTGGGGAGCAGGGGGCAGCAGATGTTATTTCCAGAAGATTGGCCGGTCAGGGCGGGAGAGAGCCATGTGAGACGGTCAGAGTGGACAGGGTGGCGTGGCTCCATGGCGGCGCCTGCCACCTGCCGGCCCCTGTCCCAAGGTTGGTGGCCCACCAAGGCAGCATTTGCCTGGATAAACAAGCCAGACCTGTTAGGTTTGGGGCAGTGGAGGGGCTGGCGCGGGATAACTTCCTAACTCCCTAGTGAGGCCGAGGTGGAGGGGGACGTGCAGCCAGGAGAGGCCCTGGGACATTCAGTTTCCAGGCAGCTGACCCGTGGGGGCCCCCATCCCAGGCAAACTCCAGGTGGGTGGGGCAGCCTGCCTGGGACTCGCCCAGGTCATAGCAGGGCTGTTTGCACAGCCTGGTGACCTCCTTCCTGACGGCTGTCTCCGGAACCTTCCAGCCATGATCTGCCTCCAGCCACCGGCCCTTGGGAGGCTGGAGGAGTTGGGGGGGGGGGCAAGGCCACATTTGAGGAGCCAGAGGCCTCTGGAAGCGCTTCTTCTATTCTGTCCAGTGGGTAGTGGTTTTGTCTTTGTTTTAGTTTTTTAAAGTTTATTTTCTTACTTGTAAGGCAAAACTTAAAACTCTTCCCATGTTAAATTCTGGTTAAAACACAACATGCTGTGTGCCACATGTCCCTGTGGGTGGACAGCACAGGCCACTGCCCACGGCCATTGTCAGTCCTGCCATGGCCTTTGCCTGCTGGTGCTCCTCGGCCACATGCCCCAGAGACCTGGGCAGCGAAGGCTCATTCTGGCCACATGGTGGTGACCCCAATCCGAGTCCCCGGTCCTCTCTTGTCTGTGTTATTTGGGGGATGGTGACAATACAACAGGGTGAGGCTCCTGCTGTCCCGGGTCATGTTCCTTTCCTTCCTTCTGACCCATCTTGGCCTGAGTGGACCCATCCAAGGAAGCTCCTAATGCAGGAGGGGTAAGAGCCAGCCCAGCCCCTGCAGGTAGGGCAGGCGCCTCTGTGGTGGGGGGGGGAGCCTCCCCTCCAGCAAGGGGGAGGTCGGGGCTCACACAACAGTAGGACCACAGACCTAGGCCTTTGGCAGACTCTCCAACTGCGTGGGTTTCTTTGGCCCAGAGAGTCGACATGCCACAGACATTCTGTGCCAGTGGAGAAGCCCTCAAAACGTGGCATCCAAACATGGAAGAATTTGGACCCAGAATCTTGGAAAAATGAAGTGGAATGAGGACATAAAGGGAAACCCGAGGTGAGGCCTGGTCTGTCTTGAGGGCTGGGACCCGGGGAAGCATGTGGCCTTTTTAAGGCCTCAGTTTCCCCATATGTAAAATAAGAGGATCAAACCAGAGGCTCTCTAAAGTCCCCATAATCTAGAGACCCTGTAGGTCACTAATGACCTGGCTGTGCCGGCAGGACACTGTTGCTGGATCCCAGAGCTACTGCCGATGGCCAGGTGCTCCCTGCCTTTCACAGTGACAGCTGATCGATGCTCGTAAAGTGTTCCAGGAAAGAAACAACACACGACAATTCCCTGTTTCTCATAGAGGTTACTCAGCCATGTGGTGAATTTCAGGGAGGTGGAGAAGTGACCTTTGCCCTAAGGAGGTCGGCCAGAGGGGACACAGCAGACACACCTGGCTGTTAGAGGAGGAACTTGCAGGAAGAAGTGCCCACACCCTCAGGGTTTCTCAGAGTGTGCCCCTACCCCTGCAACAGCTTTCCTTGGGGGCTGGTTTAAAATGCAGATTCCTGGGCCCTGCCCCAAACCCACTGATGCAGAGTGACTGGGGGTAGGCCCAGGGAATCTGCATTTTACACCAAGCGCATCAGTGGTTTTTATGCATATTAAAGTATGGAAAACCCTGAGAGTATGGGCGGCCCAGCTTGATTATAGAAGCTAACACTTGAATTCCTCCAAAGTTGGTCAGCTTTTGTTTTATTTTAGCCATAAAGTCTCACCACAGTCGGCCCAGAGATGCCCTTGGTTTAGACAGCAGTGCTAATGAGCGCCTTGCTTTGTGTGCTCATATGAACAACACCCCTCCTGCTAGCTGCCTTCTGGACTCACACGGTATCACCATCTGCTTCCTTAGGCATTTAAATGTGCAACTCCAGTTCCAAGAACAATTATTTGAGACAGATTTCAAGTTTCAGGGCAGAGATGGTGTCTTACTGATCCTGGGCTTGTCTGTGTCAGGGCACAGGGCCCTACGCGGTGGGTGCTTCATATAAATGCTTGTTGCAATGAACTAAAATGAAATACTGGACGAAGGTAATTGGGCTTCCAAGGAAGCACCAGGCAATCACCTTATCTTCCAATAACCACCCAGTGCCTTGCCAAGAGCGTGGTATCAAATCATTGTATAACCGCACGTACTTACGGGATTGGTCGGGTTTCCCCACTATACTGTTAAGGAAGTAACCACACCAAACAATGACCTGATTTGTCCAAAGTCCCCCAGTAAAAACACGGCTGAGATAAGATTTCTGAGCCACCAACACCCACCAATGAGCTGAGAGTTCCAGACATGAAAAGCAGAAATAATAAGAAATATAAATAAGCGATTCTCTAAATTACCAATGAACTCTCTAGATATTGCCAATTTGTTCAGAAAACATTAATTTGATTAATGCATGAATTCTTTATCTAAGATAATCATGAAAATGAGCCATATCTGTACCTTCTAAAGGATTTAGCACCCTATTGTTTCTGACATCTCCACTATAGTTCATCAGATTCAAGGACAATCTCTATGTCCTTGCCCCAGGGAACCCTTAATTCAGTGGTTCTCAAACTCGGCTGCCCTGGGGTGATTTGAAAACTACTGTAGGTGAGGCCGCACCCCTTACAGATTAAAGTAGAACTTCAGGAAGTGAGCCCTAGGCGTTAATAATTTTAAAAAAAATTCCGTAGGAGTTTCCAATGTGCAAGAAATTGCAACCCACTGGTGTGAACAAAATCAGGCCACTGAACTGAACTTTCTCCCCAAACAAACGTAAATTACTTGAAAAATGAATGAGAAAAATTCACTCAAGACAGAATAAACCAAGTGAAATTCAGATTGTTCAAAACTGTCTCACATCAAGCAATGAAATTGTTGCGCAGAGGATTTCCCTCCCCCAAACAATAGGTAATCACGTTAACTGACATAGTTTATGGATTTAGGTGCTCTTGGTACGTCTTCTGAATTCAATTTTCTTTTTCCGGAGTAATTAGGTGAAGCAGTGACGTCAACTCTGGCTGAACATTGGAACCACCTGGGGAGATTAAAAAGCGCTGCTGCCCGCGTCTAGGTGTGGCCAGGGCACTGGAATTTTTTAACGTTCCCTGGTGGTTTCAATGGGCATGCAAGGTGAAGAACTACTGATTTTGTAGTTCTTTTTTCAGAAGTCTGTGTGGTAAACGCTTCAGTCTTTTTCAGTCTGAAATCTTGACTTTGCATCCAATCTTAATAAAAATTTGGTCATTTACAGAATTCTGGGTTGAAAGCCATTTTCCTCTGTTTTTTGAACGTTTCCACTCACCACCTTCCATTCTTAATGTTCAGGTGTCAGCTGCAAATCTAATCCTCCCTGCTTTGTGTAGGTTTTCTATCTTTTTCTGTTCAGTAGCCTTTAGATTTTCTCTTTGACCTTGATGTTCTGCATGTTTGACTCTGAATTTATTTATTTTATTTATCCTGCTTGTTCCTCAGTGTTATCTTTCTATTTGGAATACCATGTCTTCCTTCAATTTCGGAAAATTGCTAAATATTACAATTTGGCTATTTCCTCCGCTTTCCCTGTGTTCTCTAATTCTGAACTCTTATTAGATGTATGTCAGAAGGTCTCATTTTATTCTCCATATTATTTAAGTCTCTTTCAAATTTTTTTACTTCTTTGTTCTGTTAGCATTAATTCCTTGGCACAATTTTTTATTTCTCTATCTGTACCCACTTTAGGGTTTATCCTGTTTCTTAAGTTGTTTAATCTCAATATTTACCATTTTGTATTTCCAGGGTCTCCAGTCAGCCATTCTTCTTATCCACTTCTTGATTTACAGCTTCTTGAATTGGTCCGCAGTACCCTATTGTCTGTTCCTATGGTTGCACAAAGGTTCCTGTGGTTTCCTTGTCTCTTTGAAGACCATGCCATTAAATAAGTGCTTTGATGATTGCTCTATTATTTAGATGTCCTCAGCAACTGTCTCCAATTTGCTGCATTTATTGTAAGTTTTTTCAAGGTATTTACTTTTCTCCTAGGCTTTGACATGTTATTTTGCAAGCCCCTGTTGTTCAGTTTGTTTTTCTCTTCCCTCTCTCACCCCGTTGTGGCCGGCAGGCTTATGGTTAACTTCACCCCTAACTTCATCCTCCTCCAGGGTCAGGCAAACAGTCCTTGTCAACACCATCCAGTCCTTGGTTCCCGGGAGGGAAGTCAGGCTCCTGCTCTTTGTTTCCTAAACAGCTGGCTCCGGGCTCCTGACACGGGGTGGGGGGCGGGGGGCGCTGTAGGTGCCCCTTCCCATGTGAAAGTTGGAGTCCTGGTGGCACCGCCTATTTCTAGACCTGAAGACCCGGAGTCCTGTAGCTTCTGCGCCTCCTATGCATTTCTGCTCCACTTCTAGCCCATAACATTTAAAAAAAAATTTTAGAATAGCTTTGTATATAAAATATTTTGTGTATGTATATTAGAATACTTTCGAGTGCAAGAAACAGACAATGCAATACAAAGCGACTTTAAAATAAGGAAATTTATGGTGTCCTGCGACTGCAAACCCAGCAGCGTTGGCTGATTGTGCCGTGCTGGCGTCCACTTGCCCGTCAAGGTTGTCTCTGCGGCTCTCTCCGTCCCAGCAGGCTGACCTCCGCAGGAGGCCACAGTGGGAAGGGGGTGAGCGGGGTTCCCCCAGCCTCTCCCCGAAGGGCCCCCCTCTCAGAAGGCCTGTCCACACAGCTCTGTCTCCGGGTTCTGGGAGGGCTCCTCCCCACCGTCTTTCTGGACTCGGGTGAGAACGGGGTGGGGACACCTGTTCCCACCGTGACTAACCCCAAGCAAGTACTGCACTTACCCATCCGCACCGTTTAAAGTAGTTTATTACACGCTCCCTGATTTGTCCCGATTTCAATGTGCCATCTATTGGGACCTTGATCGATTTTTTTTAAAAAAGTCACCAAAGAGCAAGATGTCTTTGTGTCTCCGATCTGCGGTCCTCAGTGCAAGCTCCACCTTGTCAGCGGCCGCCAGCAGGAACGCGGGCACACGCCCGCCCGCAGCCAGGGCTCCTTCCGGAAGCCCCGGCCGCCCTCCCTGGCGCCTCATGGGCCTTAATTGATCACATGTTCTTTCTGAGCCAATTCCTGTCCACCAGGAAATTACCTTGTGTTGATTGGCTTGGCCCTGGGGGTTCTGACCAATCACGTTCAAGGAAGCTGGGGTTTCTACGATTGGTCTAGATTCTCCCGCGCCGAGAACCGCCCCGCAATCCCAGGGCTACTGCTGCGTGGCGGGCGGCAAGGACGGCCTGCCGTTTCTGCTCCGTTAGGGGAGGACCGAGGACGACGTGGTGAGCCCGAGGGTGCATTTCCGGGGTTGCCATGTTGCCTGGCAGTCTGCAGAATTTTAAAGTTCGGAAGACACTTGGTATTTGAAAGTCATGGCTCCTAAAAACTCCCAAGTCCTCAAATCCAAGACTGCTAGCAAGACCGCAGATGCCCTCGGTTTCCTCGCCTGAAACAGAGCTGCGGGGTGGAACGTCGCCTTGAGCATTGAATGGGAGCCGTGTCCTGCACGGACATCCACGCCCAGTGGGGACACCTGAGGTTTGGCCGCGGCTCCGTGCCTGGCTGCTCCTGTCCTGCCCCGTCCGCGACTTGAAGTCTGGCCAGGCAACACTCCGGAGGGCCACTGTCGGGGGTCTGGGGGGCTGCTCAGGGTGGGTCAAAAAAACACAAGCCGAGCGTCAAGTGTGAAGTTCCACGCTCTCTCTCCCTTCCTGTGCAACTAGACCCTGAGACAGTTTTTATTTCAAGAGGCATCACAAGTCATTTTCTTCATGAGAAGAGAAATAAGAAGCTACATGAACCGTTTCAGATTATTCTGTATAACTATAAAAGGATGATTATTTAATGGAGCATGTGAAACCTATAATGATTCTTCACCTCCTTTCCTTCTCTCTTCCTTCCCTTCTGCCATCAGTAGAATCTAAAGCTTATTCACTCTGGTGAATCCTGACCTAGGGAATAGAATTGTTGGAAAGAAAACAAAGGATGACAGGAGTTGTGTGAAAGTGTGTGTGTGTGTACACATGTATACTTATGTCTTCACATTTGACATATATGCATGTGACTTGAGCATGTGTGTGCACACTTGCACACATTCCACTGTGCATATATGTCCTGAGCCCCTAGAAAGCTAAGGTAGAATGGAATTTAGAGATCAATTATCTCACAATAGTTTTTGATCACAATGAACTTAATTAGAGCAAGATCCAGAAGTCTACCAATAGCTACCCATTTTCATTCTGCAGCGGAAAAAGAACATGGTGACAACAACAAAAGTGGAGAGAAGTAAATGTTCCACTTGCCCTAGAAATGTATATGAATAATTTATTTATGCTTCCATTAGAAAAGAATATCAATTTATATTCATTAATTGATATTATAAACAATGCTCTATAAAGTTACAAATAATCTGATAAATATACTTACCATGAGAAAATTTTGCAAATAGTTTCATCTATGCACATTCATAGGCAGCAGTGCCCCAACAAGGTCTGTGGGAATTAGGCCTCATGCACGTATGCTTGTCTGGAAGAGAGTTTGGGTAACACATATGAACTCCAATACAAGGAGTTCAAGGCTTCAGCCTTAGTTGTTAGAAAATACTAGACCAAAAAAATCCTATTGATGCATTACTCAAGTTAATCAAACAACCCAAAGCAAATCAAATTGATAATAATAAGAAGACTAATGTTAACAGTAATTTATAAGCAGAAAGTATGACAGCAGCAACTGAAAACCACAGCCAACTCAGAACAACACTAATAATACCATGAAATCAAAATCTTCAGTAATCACAATCCCCGAATGTGTTCCTAAATAAAGCGTCCCCCCTCCAAAAAAATATCTCCCAAAAGATTAGATTGTTTTACACTTAAATTCTTGTAAAGTCTCCCATATTGTAAGGCGTTCTCACACTTGCTTTTTAAATTAATGTTTTCATTGTGAAATATAACACTGGTTGCTTTTCTACACAGAGCAAGTTTCTATTTCCAGGAAGCACAACGGCCTCAATTGACCTCAATCAGTGCTTGGCGGGGATGCTGAGTGGCCGCCTGGTTGAATCACTCATAGCAGATAAAGAAGAAAAGATGTTTAACCAGGATTGAATTATTCCAGAAGGCACAACCTCACACTCAGAGGCACAGGGTGTTAAAAATAAGCCTCTTAAAGACCAATTAAAAGCAACAGTTTGTCCATGTTGTATAAATTCACCTACAGGAATGAAAAGGAAGCAGCGTCCTAGTGTTATGTAAGTAGCACTTACAGCTGGGCATAGTTGCCAGTGACAGTATCCTGGAGGCCCCAGAGCTCAAAGAAATTAGAGGGAACTGAAGACCTTATAATGTACTCTACTAGCTGAGAAATGGTGTCTGCGACTGCAGTGAAACTCAATGACAAACAGGCACGTGGGGAGTTGGAGTGAAGTGGCTTTGTCAAATGGGGAAAAGCACATGTAGTTTGGAATTTATATACGTGATATCTGACTTTTTAAATGTGCATGATGAAATTAATATATTTTACATTGTAGGTAAAAGATCTGACTAATCTGCATCCTTTATTTTTTTTAATGGATTTTCTCACATGAAAGTGCCTCTAATGGTCAGTTCCGCCTATTTCTGAGGAGGTGAGGCAGCGTCATGAACACAGGTGATGGGCGGCCGTGTGGAGTAGCTTCTGGATTTTTAGTAAACTAGCAACACGCTGATTTCAGCTACTGCTTACAGAACATTAGTAATCATTAATAACTTATTTCATAGGCTACAGGTAAATAACCATTGTTTTACACAAAAATAAAAACCAACATAACCACACCTCTTTTTCAAGTAGAGACCAAAAAACAGGCTCTTTCTTTCTGCCCACATCGTCCCCACCCTTGCACGGTGGGGGGATGGGAGGCCGGGGTGGTGGTGGGGTTCGGGGTGCGGGGTGGGGGGAGGAAATTCTTTGAGAATTCTTGGCGCAGATGGGCCAATATCTGGGCAGTAGCATTTCTCCCACCACAGAATGAGCTAAAGGAGAGAAACCACACCTGAGAAAGGAAGGAAAACAGAAAACTTGGAGAACCCAGGGTTGGGGTCTACTTAATTACCAAAAGTCACATCACTTTTTTCTGGGGCCACCCATCTACATGGTGACAAACACAAAGCAAAACAAACACTTTGCTCATCTATGGATCAGCACAGCGTTCTCAACCTGGATGCACCCTGGGATCGCTTGGGAACTTAAAATCCTCCTGGGGCCTTGGTCCCACCCTCAGGGATTCGGACCCAAGCGGCCCAAGGTGTGGCCTGGACACTCCTGGGGTTCGTGAAGCTTCCCTCCCAGGTCAGGGTTAGTGAAGTGCTTCAGTTAACAGGAGAGGAAGGAAGGGTGGATGCTAAGCTGATCAGTCCTCAAGAGCCACCAGCAACCTCCAGGCCAGAGGGCTGACCACCAGACTGAAGTCACCTCCTGTCCTCCAGTCCTGCCTTGACTGGGGCGCTGCCCCCACACTCTTGATGGGAATGCGTCCAACCACCCACACCTAAAAGCAATCTTTGAGATTCACCTTTAAGACATACTCCCTGGGGCAGTGATGTTTAAATTTTTCCTTGTAGAACTTCTAAAATGTTTTGAAAGACAGTGTGCCCCCTTGCACTTTTTAAGCTGATTTCTAAACTTCTATCATACATTTAATTAGTCAAGTAGAGAATCCAACATATTTTGAATATTGCCATTTTAAATAAATAAAATTTTCATCTTTAAAATGTATCCAGTAGAATCTAAATCACACAGAGATTTGACAGCAGCCACTAGTCATTGACAAAGCATGGGCCAGCTCTTTGACAGTCAGGAAGTGGATGTGGATTCTTTTCTCCCCTAACCTGCATTTCCATCCTTTGCCCCTACCAATTTTATCCAAATGTAATATATTAAATATTGACAATGTTGAATTTTACCTGAAAGTTAAGAAATACCCCCATACTTTGTGTTCTGGAAAAAGGCTTACAGCAAGGTGCTGCCTTCCCTAGGGATTTAGACATGACTCCCCCAGGCCTGTGTTTACCTAGGACCAGGCCAGACCCAGGCCCTCCGAACTCCATTCTGTGCCTCGTCAATGATTCTCAGAGCCGCTTGTGCCCAGCGATCCCCTGGAACAAAAGGCTCCTTAACCAAACTTGGGTTAAGCTTCTCTCCTTCCTTGGCCCCTGAACTTTGCCCCCCTCAACCTGAGCCCACAGACAGCCCCTCTGGTCACACCCTTCCACCCAGCTCACTTCCCCAGACCCAGTTCTTTCTAGTTTTGTTTACTCCTCTTTACAAAACAAAATCCCCTGTTGCCTAGCGCTTGAGGTGCTTGCAGACGTGGGTTAGAGCGTTCTGCCTACTACGCAGCTCCCCCATCACCATGGGTGCCCTGCCCGTTGCAACAGTCCCTTCCTTCTGCTGCAATGTCCTGTCCAATACAGTCTATCCAAGTCCAGGTTTATCTGACAATATACATTGATACAGCTGTAACTTCTGTGTTTAATAGCCGTTTACTGGAAATGCATCCATTCATGAGGTGGAAGGATTTGAGAAGATTTGATACAGACCTGCCCTGCCTGACACACAGACAACACAGACACAGACACAGCCAAAGGCAGCTTTACCATTCTGTTGTCTTTTTCAGCATTGCTTTGCCATTCCGGGAGGGCAGACTGCACCCAGACAAATGGCTGGATCTGTCATTACAGTAACCACCTGAAGACACGTCAAGCCTGCAATGGAAAATATCTACAGACAACTCTAATGTTCTTCCAAACATCTGGCTTCAGAATTCCTTCTGGCTGTTTCCACCAATCCTGTGAAGACCCTTCTCCATTCTAAACATGCCCCCTACCTGCTGCACAATCAGGCCCTGCCTCAAGTCAGACGTCAATAAATTCTGACCTTGCCTTCCCTCTTGTGAGACACTCCCCACGCCTGGGAGGCTGGGGTGCTGCCCAGCCTGTGAGCCACCAGTTTCGTCTTACCAACAGGGTGTGGTGGGACAGAGTGGACAGGCTGCTCTAATTTTCCCATTTTGTTTAGGTGTCTGTGGATGGGTGCAGCAGTTCAGCATCAGTTTGACATCTGTTCTTTGATTTATAAATGTAAGTGCTGAGCAGGCCTGCTTGCCATACATCAGTGGAGGGAAATAATGGGGCTTTGTTAAGTCACACCACCCACGCTTTGAAGTCCTTTCAGGGCATACCCCAGAACAGCACGATGGAAGCCGCACTTCCGGGTTCCCAGTCCTGCTCCGCCATTCACTGGGTGTGCGACCTGGGCAGGCTGTCAAACCCTCCTGTGCCTTGGCTTCCCCATCTGTCAGGTGGGCCCAGTAGTGTCTGTCTCATCGGGTGGGGAGGATTCCTGGGTCTATGTCAGCAAGGCTCTCCAGGAGGCTCTGGACACACCAAGGATGCTGTGGGTTAAATAATGATCAATGATCAACGCACTTTTAATGGTCTCTCAGTTGACAACTCACCTAGGGCTTTCATCTGCTCTGTTTAAAGCCAAGAAGCAGAAACTTCCTGATTTGCAGGGCCGCTACCCAGTCACGGGGTGCTCGCTGTCGCTGCACCCCAATCACCTCCTTTCACTTTGGCAAGGGGGGGAGGTGTGAGGTCAGGACATGGAACGGGAGGGAGGCTGTGTCCTCAGACACCTCGGGCAGAGCGCTTTGGGCAGGAAGGCAGATTTGGAAGATGAAGATCTAGTTATTGATTACCTTAAAACCATCCCTGCCTGTGCAGTCCAGGGCTCCAGGGGCAAGCCTAAGACTGCTAGAAGCCTCTGGTTTCAGGAGTCCATATTCTCAACCCCCATCTGTAAACCTTAACTATTTAATGGGAACTCTTAGTAGGAGCTCTCCCCTCTCTTAGCCTTGAGCTGCTTTTCTTCTCTAACTGCAACATTGGGACATCTGCATTTAAATAAAGCACTTTTACCTCCTCTAAATTAGCTCACTTTGTCCCTGTTGGCTAGGATCTGGGAGATGTGCCTAAAAGATCCTCTCTCTGCGGCAACCAACTTCTAACAGAAATGTCAGTGGCCCCTGAATGGGGTACAGTAGGACATATGTTTCCTGACCTGTGTTGTTAGAAGCTCCTGTGTTCAGAGAGACATTGGTTCAAATCCCATCCAAGCTGCTTTAAAAAGCGTGTGGCAACTCAAGTTACTTGGCATCTTACAGCATCTTTTTTCTCCTCTGTAAAACAGAGATCACAGGGACCTGAAAGCTGTAAGGATGCCTTAGGTAAGAGCAGGACCTGGGCTGGAATGGATGCTTAGGTAGGTCTCAGACTGGGGGCTGGACTACAGAAAGAGGAAACAGCTCAGCTACTGTGCACACATGCCTGGATAAGTCAGCTGACACTCGTACGAGGTCTCCTCCTGCCCTGTCCACCAAGGGCCAGGCCTCCTGGTGCCCCAGATAGGGAGACAGGTGTCCCCTGTTCCCACATGCCAGAACTTGTACCCAGCCCTGGGCTCCCTGCAGCCTTCCTGCCTGCAGCCTCGCAGCATAGCCAGTTCTAACCATATCTATTCTTGCAGAACAAATCTGTCACCCTAGAATGGAAGTGTTCCTCAGGCTGGGAGTCTTTCAGGTGGGGGCTAGGCAGAGAGCAGACCAGCTTCCTCTGCCTCAGGTCAGGTTGGTGGTCTCAACTCTCAAAACCCACTGCCTCACAAAGCCAGGTCCCAGTGCCAGTTATTGAATAGTCCCTTCTTCCCCTGCTGTTTTCTTTTTTTTTATTTCAGAATATTATGGGGGTACAACACTTTGGTTATATATATTGCCCATGCACTGCCCGTGTCAGAGCTACAATCGTGGACATCCCCCAAACTGTGCTCCCTGCATCCATTCAGTGAGAGTTTTCCCATCCCCTCCACCCCCCCCACCTGCCCGCCCCCTGATGAATATTATTGCCCTGTGTGATGTAAGTGTTGATCAGTTAGTACCAATTTGATGGTGAGTACCAGTGGTGCTTGTTTTTCCATTCCTGTGACACTTCATTTCGAAGAACGGGCTCTAGCTCCAACCAGGATAATACCAGATGTGTTAATTCACTATTGTCTTTTATTGCTGAGTAATACTCCATGGTATACATATACCACATTTTATTAATCCACTCGTGTATTGATGGGCACCTGGGTTGTTTCCACATCTTTGCAGTTGTGAATTGTGCTGCTATAATAAACATTCGCATGCAGATGTCTTTATCATATATCAAATTAAAAAGCTTCTGCACAGCCAAGGAAACTATCACTAGAGTGAACAGACAACCTACAGAATGGGAGAAAATATTTGCATGCTACACATCTGATAAAGGGCTGATAACCAGAATCTATACAGAACTTAGGAAAATCAACAGAAAAAATCAAACAACCCCATTAAAAAGTGGGCAAAGGACATGAACAGAAACTTTTCAAAAGGAGACAGAATAATGGCCAGCAAACATATAAAAAATTGCTCAACTTCTCTAATCATCAGGGAAATGCAAATCAAAACCACAATGAAATATCACTTAACTCCAGTGAGATTGGCTCATATCAAAAAGTCCCAAAACAACAAATGTTGGCGGGGATGCGGACAGATAGGAACACTCATACACTGCTGGTGGGACTGCAAATTAGTACAACCTCTATGGAAAGTAATATGGAGATAACTCAAAGAACTAAAAGTAGAACTACCATTTGATCCAACTATCCCACTACTGGGTATTTACCCAAAGGAAAAAAAGACATTCTTCCCCTGCTGCTTTCTCAGGCCACCTCGAGTCTGTAACAATCTCTCACCAAAGTGTGGGGCTGCTTCTCCGATCTCTGTTCTACTCCATTGGTCTGTTGGTTGTTCTCTGAACAGTTCCATACTGTTTATTGGAAGTCATTATATCTAGGAAGACAACTTTTCCCTCTTTGTTCTTCCTTTTTGAAATTCTGTTCTTCACATGAATTTTATGGTCAGCTTGACGAGGTACTTGGAAAGCCCTTAGGAATTTTGCTCAGAATGGCATTGCATTTGTAGATTCACCTGGGAAGAACAGAATTGGCATCATTATCATATTGAGTCTTCTCATTTATTAGTATGGTATTTTTAAAATTTAGGCCAGCTTTAAGTCTCTATGTTCTGTAATTCTCTTGCAGACTTTTTGTTAGATTTAGGGATCTAATAATTTTTGCTGCAATTATATGGGATCTTCCTTTTTGTTACATTGTCTGGTGTATAAGCTTGCTGATAATTTTTATATGTTGGTTGTGTATCTAAAACTTTGTTAAACTCTCTTGTTAGTGCTAATAATTGTACATTCTCTTGGATTTTCTAGTAGACAATCACATCCACTGCGTATAATGACAGTTTCCCTCTTCCTTTTTCCTTCCTTCCCTTCTCTCTCTCTCTTTCTTCCTCTTGGGCTAGAACCTCTAGCACAATACTGTCCAGAAGTATTAATAGTAACAGAGGGCATCTGTAAGATTAGTTTACAAAATTAATAGACTTTTGCACTCCTGGGATAAATCCTACTTGGCTTGAGTTTTAAAAATATATACTTCTGGATCTAATTTGCTAATATTTTATTTATTATTTTTGCATCTAAGTTCATAGTTGAGATTGATGTCTAATTTTCTTTCCATATAGCGTCTTCACCTGGTTTTGGTGTTCAAACCCAAAATGCTTCAACTTTCTTTTCTAGTTTATGTAACTGTTTGCATAAAATAAGCATTCTTTGAATTCGTGATAAAAAAAAAACCTGCTGTGAATTTGGGCTTTGAATCTTTTTAGAATATAAGGAGATATTTGACTGCAGATTCAATTTCTGTAGTGATTATTGATTTACTCGGGTTTTTACTTTCTTCTTCAGTCAATTTTGGCAATTTGCATTTTTCTAGAAGTGTATCCATTTCATGCAAGATTTAAAATGTACAAATATAAAGTATTTTACATATTTTGTTATAATTTTTAATCTCTCTTTTTATCTACTTTATTACTTAAATAGTTTATGCCTTTCTTTGTTCCTTAGTAAGTCTTAATAAAAAAATCTATTTCATTGTTTCTTATTTGTTTTAAGGACCAGTTTTATTGATTCTCTTTATTGTGTTGTAGGTTACTTTGCATTTACAACTTCTTTTAGTTACTCTATTAATTGTTTTTTTGCTTCTTGAATTGAACACTTACATTCTTCCTAACAAGGCACATGATCAATTTTAATAGATATATCCTTGAAAGGATTGCAGATTATTTCATGTATTCTTATATGGAGTTCTTCTTTATTCCAACTAATGCCTTTTCCTTCAGAATCTTGTAGGGGAGAAAAAGTAACATAATTTCCTTACCCACTGCTAGGTTTATGGCTGAGACCCTTATAACAAAAGACAGATATAACAAAAGAAAAGTATACAAATTTATGTAATGTAAGTTCTATGTGACACAGGAGCCTTCAGAAATGAAGACACAAAGAAACAGGAAAACTGTATTTTTATGGACAGTCATGCAAAAGTATGACTGGAAGACAAAGGGGGTATGATCTAATGGTAATAAACTGTGGGGCAGTGACTTAGCACCTGATTGTTCAGATTCCTCTCGGCATCTCTGTGTCTTCATTCCTTTCCCCTGGTATAGGGAGGACCCTTCTGGGATGAGGGTCTTATGACCTACTTCAGGGGAAGATGGATGGGGAAGTTCAGAGAGTGACCTCCCTGCTTCTGCAGTTTTCTCAACTTTCTCAGTTTAAAACACTGGGTATGCCAACAGGCATGGTGGCGCATCTGTGGTCCCAGCTGCTCCGTAGGCTGAGGCGGGAGGATCGCTTGAGCCCAGGAGTTGGGGGCCGTAGTGAGCTATGATCACACACTGCACTCCAGCCTGGGCAACAGAGCAAGACCCCATCTCTTTAAAAAAAAATACTCAGTATGCCAAGGTGCCATATCATGGGGTAGCTTGTTCTGAGCCCTGTCATTCCGTTGTCTGATTCTGATATTACTACACCAGCTTTCTTTTGGTTCATGTGTACACACACACACACACACACACACACACACACACGTCTACCATTTCACTTGGGTTTATGTCTTATGAACAGCATACTGCTGGATTTTGTTTTTCTATCCAATCTGGTAATTCCTATCTTTTACATGAGATTTACTGTTTTTGTGCTTACTAATATATTTGGGATTTCTGTAGCTCACCTTTTGATTTTCGATTGAATTTTTCCTTCATTCCCTTTTTTCTCTGCGTTTCTACCTCCTTTTGAAGTGATAACATTTTCTGTATTTCCTTTTGCTCCCTTTTCTGATTTGGAGCTATATATATATTTCTATTCTTTTAGCGATGGTCCTTCAACATGCTCACTTCACTACAAATTTTCTTTAAGATATTAAGAAAATCAACATTTCTATTCTCCTCCTCCAGGAGACATGGACACTCTTAAATCTCACCTCTGATTACCTCCTACTGCTATTGTCACCTACAGTTTTGGTTTAACCATTTTAAACACACAAAAAGGGTGTGTGTATGTGCTTCTTTCTGTATTAGTTTTTTTCTATTGCTGCTCTAACCAATTACCACAAGTGGGGTGGGTTAAGCAATACAAATTTATTCTCTCACAGTACTGGGCGTCATGAATCTGACACGGGTCTCCCTGGGCTAAGACCACGGTGTCAGGAGGGTTATGTTCATTCCTGGAGATTCTCAGGGAGACTCTTTCCTCGCCTATTTCAGCCTGTGGAGCTGCCCATGGCTCATCTTCTGTCCTCAAAGCCAGCAACGTTGTGTCTCTCTGTCCATCCCTCCCTGCTCACGTCTCTCTTCTCTGGACCCTGGAAACGTTCTTTCATGCTAGGTTGGACCCACCTAGATAACCCAGGGCATCTCCCATCTCAAGGTCCTTAACCTTAATCACATTTGCGAAGTCCCTTTTGCCAAGTAAGATAACAATTCACAGGGTCTAGGGATTAGGACGTGGGCATCTTTGGGGAGCAATTATTCTGCCTAACACACTTCCTGTCAATAGAAAACCTAATTTCCTATTCTTTTATCAATTTCTGTGCTCACCATTATTTTTTGAATCACCAGTTTTTCCCCAGTTTTAATTTACCTCTTACTTAAGGGCTTACATTAATAATCAATTTTTTTTTTTAAGAGACAGGGTCTCACTATGTACCCAAGCTGGTCTTGAACTCCTATCCTCAAGTGATCCTCCCACCTCAGCCTCCCAAAGTGCTGGGATTACAGGTGTGAGCCACCACGCCCGGCCTACATGAATATTCCTTCAAAGGGAGATGGTGAGTGGGGGAAACTCCATTAATTTTTTATTGCCTGAAAATATCTTTATTTTCACACTACTCTTGAATTAAATAATTGCTGGGCGTAAGATTCTAGTATGAAAGGGTTTTTGCTCCATGATTTGAAGGTCTTCCTTCTGGTGTCTATTACTAGTGATGAAAAGTTTGCCACTGCTGATTTTTTTCCTTAGTCCACCTGCTGTCTCTGATGGTCTCTGGGATTCCCCATCATCCTTAACGTTCTCAGGGATCTTTGCAACATCCCTCAGCAGACCTCATTTCTTTTCGGGTGCTCAGTACTTGGAGGCCCCTTGGGTGTCAAAGCCAGAGCCAGGGTCCTCACTGATGGGCAAGGCCTGGGTGGGGCATCCCAGCTTGCTTAGAATAGTAAATATTTTTACTTGGTAGATAAGTGGTTTTTAACCCTAGGAAAGTCTTTGAAGAGAATCATAGAGATTATAGTTGAATTTACCATGAAATTAACGACATTTAAGCTTCAGGTCCTTCAATTACATGAGCCCCTGGTAAGACCCAGAGCTCACTTCATATTCATAAATTTGTATTCTTTCTCTTAAAGAGAGCGCCCAAATTGTATAAGCTGCAGGCCCCACAGAATGTGAATCCTACAAAATCCCCAACAGAGATGAAAAAAAAAGCAAGAATACCAATATTTTAAAAACTAAGTTAAAGAATAATCTGTGTACGTTTAGTGTTGAAAATATTTGTAATATTTAAGAGAGTTTGGACTATTTGGGAATGTAACAAATTGGACTCGTGATTCCAATTTAATGTGGTGTTGAGTAATTGATTTAGAACTTTGATTTCAAGTTGAAGAGTAGACTTTTTCTAGGTGTCTTAAGACAGTATTAATATATTTAAGATAGCTTACAAATTTATAAATTTATACTGTTAAAATTGCATAGGTACTTGGGAAAGTTTTATTTGTTAGATATATGAAGTATTTAAAATGAAAATTAAAATATTTTAAAATAATAAATGCAGTTCAAAATGTTTAAGAACATTTAATAAACAAAGTTTTTAAAGCCCCCTCCCTTTTCAGAGTGATTGTCAAAATTCTCCAGATTTGTAAGTAGAATAAGAGAAATTGAACATAAAAGCCTAAGGAAAAAACAGGTTTTAAAATTTGTAACTATTAAAAAATCAAATATTGAATTTTTAAAAAGTAGTTGCAAGTTGTCTTTTCTGTGCATAAGAGATGTTCTCCAGGATACCACAAAATCCAAATAGGGAAATAGAAGTTATTCCTCCAGTTACTCTGGGAGTGACCTTCACACACCTATTTTAAAGTCTGTGCCGATTTTCTGCAAAATCAGTTCCCCTGCAGAGAATGCGTATTCACATCACGGCTCTTCTGGTCTGTCCCCAGCACACGAGTTCACTGTGGAGCTGTGGTGCCGCATCTTCTTGTGTTCCTTCCTTTCTTTCTCGGTGGGTTTCTGTGGCCACCTCCTCCCGGCCCGCTGGTCCCCACTTGGAACCAGGTCTAACCCGACATTCAAAGCCCCGCCCTGGTGGCACTGAATCCCGGACCCAGCAGCTCCGTTTTTCCTGTCCTGCCGGACATTCACTTGTCCCCATCCCCAGGTCTCCTCGGGACCAGCTTCCTATAAACATCTCAGGAAGGAGGACTGCAGCGGCTCTGCTCCAGCCTTCGCATCAAGCTCGAGTCTGATTCTGAGTCCTTTCCGATGCCCTCTGGGCCCCGTGACCCCCAGCCAAGCCCCCAGGCCCCCAGGGCAGGAGCCCTCTGCAGCAGTGCCTGCAACACCTCTCAGGAGCAGTTCATTCCATTTCTGCCCCACAAAAGGTGTTGAGCAGGTGGTGGTGGGGTGTGTGTGTATGTGTGTGTGCACGCGGCTGGCATTGTGTGCCTATGGGGCAGCGCTTATCCAGGCCATGGAAGCAGAGCAAGTAAAGGTGTAACAAAGGGTTAATAAAATGTTCCCAGTAGGCTGGTTGCCAGCACGGTGGCAGATAGAAAACCTTATGGGAAATTTTTTACGGTCATGTCCACAGCAAAGGACAAGCTGCTTTCTAAAAGCCTTGGGAACGGCCAGATCTGTCTTTGAGCCC
Organism: Daubentonia madagascariensis; assembly: GCA_023783475.1. NCBI lineage: Eukaryota > Metazoa > Chordata > Mammalia > Primates > Daubentoniidae > Daubentonia > Daubentonia madagascariensis. Next base: position 9,020,417 of record JAKFHU010001482.1, on the reverse strand, counting down.
CTATCTTCTTGTTTTCTCTTTATATAGTTAGTATCTGTTATTTCTGTGTGTTTTGAGACAAAAAAAATTTTTTGAATCACCAGCCACTGCACCAGATTCTATTTTCATCTATACACATACACATAACATTTCTGTAACATTTAGACTATTTTCAAATGTATCTGCTCTTTTACTATCAGAAAAAATTTACAACATTCATGGGGAAGGCGGGCATTCCCAGCCCTCGGCAGCGCGGCACAGCTGGTCCCTCCTGCGGGAGTCTGCCAGCGCTGCCCTAACAAAACCACAGGCCAGGCGGCTCACACAACACGCATTCATTCTCACCCGGTCCTGGAGGCTGGAAGCCGGAGACCAAGGTGCAGCAGGGCTGGTTCCTCTGAGGCCTCTCTCCTTGCCTTGCAGACGGCGTCTTCTCCCTGTGTCCTCACAGGGTCGTCCCTCTGTGCGTGTCTGTGTCCTCATCTCCTCTTCTTACAAGGACCCTAGTCATGTTGGGTTAGGGACACCCTGATGACCTTATTTGAACTTAATCACCTCCGTAAAGACCCTGTCTCCAAATAAGGTCACATTCTGAGATTCTTGGGGTTAGGACAGCAACATATGAACATTGGGGGACACAGTTCAGCCCAAGCACCCCCTGCCTAGTTTTCCTCCTGTCTTTTCTTGGAGTTCCCTGCTGTCCCCCAGGTGCCATCTGGGGTGCCTTTCTTTAGCTTCATTTCCTGGGTAATTCAAGCCAGCCTCATGGCTTTAAATATTTTTGTCTCTGTGGAGTGTGGTGGCTCACACCTATATCCCAGCATTTTGGGAGACTGAGGTGGGAGGACTGCTTGAGACCAGGAGTTCGAGACCAGCCTGGGCAACATAGTGAGACCCTGTCTCTTAAAAAAAATTTTTTTTTAAATTAGCCAGGTGTGGTGATGCACACCTGTAGTTCCAGCTACTCGGGAGGCTGAGGTGGGAGGATCCCTTGGGGCCAGAAGTTCTAAGCTGCAGTGAGCTATGGCCATGCCACTGCACTCCAGCCTGCAGACACAGGGAGACCGTGCTACAAAACAAACAAACAAACACAAATTTTTGTCTCAACTTCCACATGCGGAGCACTCCTGCATTTCCACCTGCCATCTCCAGCCCAGACCTCTCTCTCTGCACCTCCACACGCAGGGCTTCAGCTGCCTCCTGAGTGTCTCCGTCTGCATATCTACTATGCAGCACAGATTGAACTTGTCCAAACCTGAACTGCCCACTCCCCCACCAACGTGCCTTTCTCAGCTCAGTGATGGCAACTCCATCCTCCCAACTGCTCAGGACAAACACCCTAGACTCATAGACTCCTGAGTGCTGTCTCTTCTCACTAAAATGAGAGAAAGTCAATGAGCTGCCAGTGTCCTTCTTTTAAAGTAATCCAGTGAGGCAGCAGGTGAGTAGAGGCACACAGAGACAGAGGCACGGAGGCTGTGGGGCTGCCAGGAGGGGCTGTGCCTGTGGCCTCCTCCCCCTTCACCTGCAGACACAGAGGCCGACGGGCTCGGAGGGGTCCAGGTCGGAGGAGCCTGGTGGGGAGGTCTGCCAGGTCTGCACTGGCTCAGTTCCTGGCCCCTGGCAAGAAGTCCAGACCACATGAGACCTGCAGAGAAGCCAGGGGGGCTCCAGGTCTTCCCCGCCAAGCTCCTAGCGGGGCTTCCTGGGAAGTTGAAGCCTCGGAGCCCTGGGAGAAAGCTCAGGTGGACGTGACATTTTGCAAACATTGCATTTATAAGCTGTTGTCTCTGCAGTTCTGAGGATGGCTGTCTCTTTTCTGTTCTTGCTGTCTCTCCACTCCGATGTCCTGGCGATGCTACAGCGGCCACATGCACATTGGAATGGTGCTAAGGGAGGCTGAGTTGGGGGTACACTTGGGGTGGGATCAGTGATAACTTTTATGGTGTCTGCAGGCATGTACAGGCAATTTTTGGTCAATTCTGAGATGTGAGACAGGAATGCCCCGAACCCACACAGTGCCCGGGGGTGGGGACAGAGTGGCAGGACCAGGCATCTCCCCACAGTATGAACACAGTGCGTCCTATGGTACCCACACCCTCAGTCTGTGTGGAGTGGAGCAGAGAAGAGGGGTTTAGATGTATAGAGCCGGAAGCTACCATGGGAAGGAAAGGCGGAAACATCCTTCCATCTGCTCAATAGGAAAGCTATTTTTAAAACTGTTGTCATAAGAAGTAAGCAAGGGTACCAGGGGCTGGGGGATGGAGGAGATTTTGGTCAAACAACACAAAATTTCACTTCAATGAGAGGAATCAGAGGATTGAAGAGATCTATTATACAGCAGAGTGACTAAAGTTAATAACAATGTATTGTATTCTTGAAAATTGCTCAAAGTAGATTTTAAGTGTTCTCACCACAAAAAAGTAAGTGTGTGAAGTAATACATATGTTAATTAGCTCGATTTAGCTGTCACACAATGTATATATGTTTCAAAACATCATGTTGTACTCAAAAATATATACAATTTTTATTTGTCAATTTAAAAATTAAATGAATAAATTAAGGAAAAAAGGAAAAAGCTCCAGTTAAATGTGGTGGTCTGCTATTTGGCTGCAGACAGGAACAGGCCTTTGAATTGTGGACAGCAGTAAAATTGCAGTACAATCTTGACTTCCATCTGGCTCTCTCAAGGAACTTCTTCAAAAGTGCTGATGTATGAAAACTCATTTTATTCAATGATAAGACGGAGGAAGGAACCATAACAGCATCAGAAACATATGCTGTAGACTTCTATTTATGGGCAAGATGGAGTAACAGGGGACAGATTTTATTTTCCTGCCTTAATTAACTAGAAAACTGGAAAAAAATATATAAAACAAATATAAATCAGTGGTTTTCAAGATAATGGACATCAAGCAAAAAAGGACAGTGATTCCTGAGAGACAGGAAGCAAATGAGGGAGCCTTGAGGTTGTCCCAGACTACTGTCCTGGCAGGGAGTCCAGGCCATGACACCAGGAGAGGAAAAGACCAGCAAGATCCGTATGTTAAGGAGGCAGAGTGCGGGTTCAGGAATATAAAGGCAGCTGGAATTCATGGGACAGAGTGCTGGAGTGAGGGGAGCCACACAGTGAGAGACTCCAGAGGTCTGCAGAGGGTCCCCTTGAGTGTTCAGCCGAGCACTGATCAGTTTATGTGTGTTGGAAACTACCAAGGCTGCGGAAAGAGTTGTCTAGAAGGATTAGAAGCTCACTGTCCAGGGCTCACACAGGCTGTGGAGAGTGCTTCTCCATACCAGCCAGAAAGGGTGGCCTCCAGATTCACAGGGCAGTGGGGAGTCTTCCCTCCGTAGTGGAGAACAATGAGCCCCAGAATAGACGCTTCTCTGCCATCGAGCAGCAAAGCTTCCAACCTGACAAAGCTTAAAATAAAGAGCTGCAAAGATGAAATTCACCATGTCGAAAATCCATTCAAGAAATTACTAGGCACAGGCCAGGCACAGTGGCTCATGTTTGTAATCCCAGCACTTTGGGAGGCCAAGGTGGAAGGATCGCTTGAGACCAGGAGTTCAAGACCAGCCCGGGCAACATAGCACGATCCTGTCTCTACAAAAAATAAGAAAAGTTAGCTGGGTGTGGCACGTGCCTGTAGTCCCCACTGCTGGGGAGGCTGAGATGCGAATATCACTTGAACCCAGGAATTCAAGGTTACTGTGAGCTGTGATCAGGCCACTGCACTGTAGCCTGGGCAGCAGAATGACACCCTGTCTCTAAAGAAATAAAAAAAAATAAATAATTTAAAAATTACCAGGCATGTAAAGGAGAAGGAAAGCATGATCTGTAATGAAAGGGAAAAAAAAAAACCTATCAAAATTGACACAGAACTGACACATATATTAGAATTAGAAGACAAGGACATTAAGATACTTATTATAACTGTATGCTATATGTTCAAAAAATACAAACATGAGATATAAAAAGACCCACATCCAAAGTAACAGAAATGAAACTACAATGTTTGAGGTAAAAAATACACTGGATGAAACTGCCAATTTTGCAACCATGGATCTGCTTAGTATCTACAGTTTTGCCTTTTCCAGAATCGTATATAAATGGAATCCTACACTATACAACCTTTTGAGTATGGCTTTTTAAATTTAGCATACATCCAACATTCATCAATATTGTTACATGTATCAATAGTTCATTCCCTTTATTGCTGAGTCATAATCCATTGTACAAATGTACCTCAATTTTGTTTATATATTCATCAGCTTAGGGATATTTGGGTTGTTTCCAGCTTGGGCAATTATTAATGAAGCTGAGATAAATATTTATACAGAGGTTTGTGTGCAGGCCTCTATGTAGACCTTCATTTCTATTGGCTAAATATCTAGGAATGAGTACGGTGTGAGTATATGTTTGACTTTACAAGAAACTGCCAAATAATTTTCCAAAATTGTTGTATTATTTTACTTTTACACCAATGGCAGTTTTGGTTGTTCTCATACTAATAAGATATTTTTATTTTAGTTACTCTAATAAGTGTATAATAATGGTTTCTCCTTGTTTTAGTTTGCATTCCCCTAATGCAAAATGATGTTAAATATGTTGAAATAATGTTGAATAATGATGTTAAAAATCTTTTCAAGTGCTTGATTGTCATTTATATCTTTTTTTGTCAAGTGTTCAAATCTGTTAGTCATTTTTAATTGTTTTTTGTCTTATTTTGAATTGTAAGAGTTCTTTATGTTACTAATTTTATCAGTTATGTGTTTTGCAAATATTTTTTTGTTTTTGTAACAGTTGATAGCACAGAGAGAAAATGGAAGTTTTTTATTTAATTAAGATGAATTTATCAATATTTTCCTTTGTAGTTTATAGTTTTTGAGTCCTGCTTTAAGAAACTTTGTCTCACCCAATGTCCCAAGACTTTATCCTACATTTTCTTCTGGAAGTTTTATAGCTTTAGCTCTTACGTACAAGTCTATTGCACATTTTGAGATAATTTTTCTGTATGAGTGAGGTAATTGTCAGGGTTCATTACTTTACATGTGGATGTCTAATTAGTTGGAAAAAAAAAAGTAAAGAGTGTGTAACTCAAAATGTAGTTTAAAAAGAATTAAAGAATTAATAACACTATTATATTATTTTACTAGATTTGTGATATTATGATATTGTTAGCTTTGTAGAATTTGTAATTTATTATGTTTTCTGTCCTCATTTTAAATATTGTCTGCTTTTGATCTGCTCTTGTATATATAATTTAGTATCTGTAGGGCCTCTTGTAAATATGCCTCATCCTCCCCTAAGGAGCACAAAATGCCTAGGGCTTGTGTAAACAGCAGGTTTGTTTTGCTATTGTGGACTTAGAGGAAGAACTTGAAGCGGCCAATACCAAAGAAAACCTGGTTCACCCAGCCCCGCACCTGCCCCAGCCAGCTGGGATTATGGTTTTGTGCTTTGTTCTGTGCACTGATTTAGTGCTTTCTTCTCTTTGCAAAGCACTCTCAGATCTATCATTTCATGTGACACTGGCACAAAGCACTGAGCTGGGCTGGGCAGATCACCCAATCCCCACTTCACAGAGGTGGAGACCAAGGCTGGGGGCTTGGTGGTCAGTCAACAGGAGCCACCTCACTGGAAGCTGGGGGCCTAGAACCTGAATCCAAATTTCCTGGGCTCTGGTCCTTGCCTGGATAAGCACGTATGTCCACATGCACATCCGGTGAGGACGTCATCATCTGACGTTTTCAATGACAGCTAAGATGTGCCTAAGGAAACGTTCCCTCCTCCAGGCCCACAAGTTAATGCCACTCTGCAGACATGTCTGGTCCAACTGGAAAAACCAGTGGGCGACTGCAGGCTGACCAGAGAAGAGGAGAAGTGTTTCCAGATGCAGGTAGTGAAAAGAAAGAAAGAAAGAAAAGAAAAGAAGCTGAATTCTTCAACAAGTAGACGCAAACCACGGCATTCCCAGCTGATGGGATGGCAGAAAAGGGGCCTGGGCATGGTCCCAGCCCCTCACCTGAGCACCAGGCTGTGGATGCACAGCTCGCAGTGTGGGCAGAGCAAGGGTCAGGACCCACTTCTGTCTCTTCCTCCTCCCGGAGTCCCCGATTCCTGCCAACCCTCTCAGCTTCTCAGCTTGCCTCCTAGCTATCAACCCAGCTCCCCAATGGGACAAGCGATGCTCTTCTTCCAACAGCCTTACACCCGACTAGCTCTTCCTCCAGCGCCTAGACAAAAAGGTGGAAATTCGGGAACCGCCCACCTACCAGGCTGGGTCTTCTGGGTGCAGACGGATCACCGCTAGGGTTCATGTCTGGGCATGAACTTGCTGCACCATCACTACATAAGGATGGTGCTGGCCTGGCACCTCCTGCACAGCCTCACGCATCCATGTGGATGCCCAGCCCTACTATGCTGAAGGGGACACAGTAGACACGGACCCATCTCCCTCCCCCTCCCAAATCCTGGCCCAGCCCCTAGCCACCTTGCAACCTTGAACACCACCCTGGAATCCTGTTCCTCATCTGAAAAACAAGGCTATTAACACCTACCTCCGGATGTTATTCGAGAATCTAATGAGACAATATTCTGGAAGCACTTGTCAAAGTACTGAGCCCATGGTACATCCTCTTAAAACTTAAAAAAAAAATCAAACCTATATGATTGTAATTCCACTATGAATAATGACAATTTTAAATTTGAATATTTATTGTAATTGCTTAATACAATTGGTATCACAGGTTGTACTTTTCAAAAAGATTGACTGTAAACTGTCTCTCCTAATGCATTTTTCCTATTGCTCTGGGTGTCTTTTATTGATTTCCTTTGAACAAGAACCAGCATGGCCCTGTGAAATTCATTCATTCTCCCAAACTCCTCCCTGATAAAATGGTGTAGGTGATGCCTTCCTCCAGGAGATTATGTTAGTCTAGCATTTGTAAAAACAGTGTGTGTGACTCTCCCCTCCTTACCTCTTTATTGAATTTCAGGAGGAGGGAAGGCACTTCCCACACAGACATCTGCTCCCACCCTCTCCCCAAGAATCCTTCAGGAGCTGTCCTCTGCCAGCCACCCCTGCCACACCCAGCAGCCCCCTCCAGCCAGCCACAACCCCCCCTACACACCATCCAGTCACCTAGTCCAAGGCTTCTGAATGCTCACACGCAACATTTGAAAGGAAGATTCTGGCCGGGCGCGGTGGCTCACACCTGTGATCTCAGCACTTTGGGAGGCCAAGGCGGGAGGATTGCTTGAGGCCAGGAGCTCAAGACCAGACTGGGCAACTTAGCAAGACCCCGTCTCTACAAAAAATAAGAAAAATTAGTTGGGTGTGGTGGGCACACCTGTAGTCCCAGCTACTCAGGAGGCTGAGGCAGGAGGATCTTGTGAGCCCGGGAGTTGGAGGCTGCAGTGAGCTACGATGACGCCACTGCACTCCAGCCTGGGCAAGAGTGAGACCTTGTGTCAAAAAAAAATAAAAATATGAAAGGGAGAGTCCAGTGGCCTTCACCATAACATGTAAAATGCAAGTCTAATGATTTCTTGTGGTGTGGACCCTTTGACTCCTGGCCCTTGGAGTGCAGCATAATTCACCCCCCTTCTAATCTCCATGCTGAGGGCATTGCAAGGGCAGTGGCTGGGGAGACTGGGGAGCTTTCTCAAAAAATTGCTTTATGACTCAAAATTTAAACTTAAAATCACAGCGTCAGTGTAAAATCCATGAAGCAAAGGACACGGCTTGAATATATCATTTCTTTTCTGGTGATATTTTATTAAAATTAATAAAATAAGTCCACGAAGACAGTAAGCCCTGGGTGCATGTACTATGCAAAAAAGAGAAAACCATAAAGCCAATGTCTAGAAACAGAGGCAGGCTTCAGGTGCTTTTATAACGAGAGAGGTGGAGAAGATACTGGGAACTCGACCAAGCCTCTCTCCCACGGTGGCTGCACACACCTGCCTTCATTTCTCACCTCTGGGTTCACATGGCAGCGCCTGTACTCCAGGAAGCCTGCAGTCCCCCAGAGACAGCAGGAGACGAAGACAGGGTCTCTCCAGGGGACATCACTGCCCAGCGCCACCCAGAAGTTTGTGCACGGATGTGGGTCCCTCAGAGAGGTTCCCTCCAAATCTACGTGGAGCCCAAGGCCCCTTCCTCGGTATTTTAATGCACTCAACAGCCATTGCTGTTGTCCCCGGTCGTACCTCAAAGTCATGTTTCTAGAACGTTTCAGCCTTGGAAATAGGGCATCGTGTCTAGTCTAAGAAGGAAAGTGAGCAAACAGCCAGTGGTTTGAGATTATTTTTATAGGTGGTCTAACTCAGATGAGTTAAAAAAAATGATAACATTAAGTTATAAATTCTTAATTTTTATGAACGTACACGGGCAGTGTTTTTACATATTTATTATTTGTGAACTCAAAGGAACGGGGGGGCCCAGGGGCCATCTCCCTGCAGGGCAGCCCCCTGGCGAGGGCTGAGACCTGGCTTCTTGGCCCACCAGAAGCAGAACACCTCTCAGGGGCAGCCTCACAGTCGCCAGGCCCAGACACCACCGGTAGGGGGTTCAAAGCTTGGTCCACCGACCTCGGCTTCACCCCAAACCCCCAGAACACCTTGCCACTCTGGGGGCAAGGCTCAGAAATTTGCACTTTTTTAAAGTCTAGCTTTCTAGGTGGTTCTTACATAGAATAAAATTTGACAATCACTGGAGATGTTACATAATACCTTCAACACACACACACACACACATATACACACATGCACACACAGGCGTGATTGAGGATCAGACACTCCTTTGCTGACCAGAACATTCTGTCCCTTATTTGAGGTCCTTTGTCTCCAGTCTGCAGCTGCCCCTGGCCAGGGGAGCCCTGTGCTCCGGTCTGGGCCCCCCTCTCCCCCACTGACCGTTGGCCTGGCCAACACTGACCTGGCTGACTGCACATGCTTGTGCTTTTGTTATGTGTTTAGCTGTGTTCATACTTTCAGTCTTGTTAAGGTAAGGAGGATCTTGCTGGCACTGAGCTATTTTAAATGTGAATACCCATGCTCTCATCCTTTGCTTTTTTCTGAGTTGGCCTTTGCAGTTTTATTGTCAGAAAACAATTATTTCATTACTTTCAACTTTTTGGGCCCCATTCTTGTCACTCCATATAGGACAACAAATGCTTATGATTACTATTTTTAATTCTGTTGTTTCACTTAATCTTACTGTTATAAACAAGACAGTTGTCTTATGCTATGATTTTATTAATGGTTTTGCATGCGCTCAGTTATTTTTAGATATTAATTTCTGTGTTTTTCCTTTTTCCCTCCCTCAGGCAGACTGGAGCTGGCTCTGGACTATTTCTCAGGAGAGGGAGGTGGCAGACACAGAGGGTGACCTGCAGGTCTTTCTGGCTTTTCCTCTGCCAGCCCAGTAGAATGGGGGTCAGGGTCAGAATACTGTTGCATTGTGGGACAGCAGGGCCACTTGCTCACCTGAGCTTGTGGACTGAGGTGCCCACCTGCTAAGGGTCAGCACTTTCGTTTGCTTCCCTGGGCATTAAGGTGACAACCACCTTTGCCCTGTTGTGAGAGTGCTGCTTTAAGTGCTTTGAGAAGGGTTCTATCACTCCTTCCCTTTTGAAGTTTCCCTTCCCCCCTTAGAGAATGTTTCTGGGGATAGGATTTTATAACTCCTGCGTATCATCCTGGAACATTCACGAACGTTATCCAACAAGATCAAATCTGTTCTCAGTGCCACTTGCAACAAAATAGGGTTTTTATTTGTCACATTCCTGGAAACATTAGGAACCATTTGTTTTTACTGTCTTGTTAAGTATACAGGATTTTAATATTTTAATATTGTCCTAGTTTCCTTTCTTTGATATCCAGGCTGTGTACTTCTTTAGGGGGGTGTAAATTGTTTCTACATCCTCTTGTATAGATTATTGATCACCTTCCCAGCGGGAATTTAAGTTTAACACATTAACTGCCATGTGAGTTGTAGTTAACTCATGCTAGTTTTGAGCCTGGGGCCTCGTGAAACAAAACCTGGGCAAAACCCTGCAGTTGGTTCATGAAAATTTTACTTGTTGATGTTCTCATTGTTACAATTTATATTGACAAATTCATTCTAAAAATGTGGATTAAATGAATAGAAGTCAACAAATTTTGTTTTTGATTAAATTAGAACGGATCATTTTGTTTTTGAAGTTTTTATTCTATTTTTGTAATAAAGCACCATGACCCCAAGGAAAAATTTTTTTTTCTAGTGTGGCAGTTAGTGTGTTAATCCTATAGATGGCTACACAACCCAGTATTTCTGAGCAGCAGGTGGTGGTGGTTTCGCCCTTCCCGGTGAGGCTGATGGCTTCCCTCTCCTTGAAACCCTCTGTTCATTCAGCCCCCAGACAGCCTCTCCGAGCCCTCCCTGCACAATGCTGCCCCTCTCACTCTCCTGTCCTGGGTTTCCCCTGATCCCGCCTCGCACGGGCACCCCCGGAGCCCTGCCCATGGGTGGCCCCTCCCTCCATGGGTGGCTCATCCAGGGCCTGGCTTAAAATAGCACCTCCCTGCTGGTGCTCCCACATCTACACCTCCATGCCCCTGACCTCCAACCCCCTGCTGCCACCTCCACTCCGAGGTTTAATAGGCATCTCAAATTGAACATGGCCAAGACCAGGGTCTCGATTTCATCCTGGACATTCGTGTCCCCCATCTCAGTAAATGGCAGCTCTGGTCCTCCCATTGTCCAGACCACAGTCCTTGGGCCGTTTCTGACGTCCCACTTCCTCCCAGCCCCCACGTCCAGTTGGCTAAGTGAGTCCCGCCAGCCCCAGGTGCTCTTGGTGCCGTCCAGTGAGCCTTCTGCAGGCACCTCCCCTCCTCTGCGCTGCTCCCCGCCATTCATTGTCAACACAGCAGAGAGTGCAGTGTTCCCCCTGTTGTGCACGCCAGGTCATGTGATCTCTCTGGACCCATCCTACTCGGGCTGTGACCCGAAACCCTTCCTGTGCTCTTCAAGGCCTTCCCACTGCCTTCCTGAAAGCTCTTCCCCCGCAGGGGCACCTGCCACTTCTCCTCCCACTAGGACAAGGAGCCCCTCCTGTCGGCATTCTGGCTCCTTACCTTGGTTTTATTTTTCTTTTTAGCACTTAGCACTATCTGTTTCCGCCTTCTTGGTGCTACAGGAAGACTTGAGTTCTGCTCTCTCTGAACTCCCCAGCGCAAGTGGGCAGTAAATGTGTGTGGCCGCCCCACAGAACAGGGTTGGGAAGCAGGGCCCCTCCTTCGTTTCCTCTTTGTTTCTAAGCTAAGGAAATTAGGAGGCGAAGAGGGTGCTCAGAAGGAAGCTGAGATACTTCATTTGCTTGTGGCAAGCAAAGAAAGCTGGGTCTCTGGAACCTGCTGCCAGGCATCAGGCGTTGACCGGCCCCCAGCACCTGCTGGAACAGCTCAGGACAGGGGAATTTCAGTTCTGTGCAGGGCTGGTGAGCTCCTCCCTGCACATCTAGAGGATGAGCCCAGTGAGCCGGACCTTACAAATTTTAAAGAGAAGCTGAAAAGCTAGATTTTATGTGAAGTTTCCCAATTTTAAAATGTTAGTTCAAATGTTTTAAAACTTCTGTGTTTCTAGTAAGACACATCCTACCTAATTTGACCCACTACAACCAATTGAGAACTTTGTTCTGGATCCATCTAAAGTTGACTGACACATTTTTAAAAGTTGATGCTTTTATTTCTGTCTTCCAGACATATACTTAAGTTAAAGAACAATTAAGCTACAAAACTGAGATTCAACATTACAATCCACACAGAAGAGAGTAGTCATAAAAGTCCACTTCTCCCATTTTACACAATAGGGCCTGGACAGGTAACCCCACCATGAGCTTGTTCAGCACTTTCTTATGAAGTAGAATAAGCCACCCTTTCCACAAGACACTTTAAGGCATCTGCTGGAAAAATGTCCTGTTAAATATACACACCCCTCGTGACTACAAAGTCACCCTCTACAGGTGTGCAGTATACAACCTGCACAACCACATATGGCAACCATAGGTATGGATGTCTCTGTCCAGCCCATCCCAGCCCTAGACTGCTTTGAGAGTTGTCTGAATTCTCTACTCCTTGGAAAATATACCTTGCATTTGCCTAGCTCTTTCTAGTTTGCAAGTCTCTCCCTATTCATTGACTAATTTAATCCTCTACAATGCAGAAATATGTTATTATACCTATTTTATAGATAAAGGAGCTAATCCTCAGAGAAGCTAAGCCATTTGTCTACGAGATTATGGAAGTAGTTAGAGGTACAGTGAAGTGCAGATCCCAGTGCTCTGACCCAAGGTGTCCCTGGAGCTCCACCCTGCGCGGCTTAGGACATCTTCTTCCTCATCCCTTTGGTAGAAGGGTGTCCTCACCCCACCCCATTGCCCATGCTCCACGCTGCCTGGGGGTCACTGGGAACCAGTGTTCCAGGGAGCAGACAATGCCTGGCTGAGCTAGCCTGAAGACAGCTGTGATCAGGTGCTCCTCACCTTCCAACCCGCGTTCTCACACGCGGGACGTGTGTGATGTCCAGGAAGACAGCAATTACTAGACACACACACTTGTTACGTCTTTTCGTCTTGCAACAGCCTCATCCCCTTTTAGTCCAACTCACCTCATGTAGGAGTCTTGCAGTTCCTGACTTTTTTTAAGGATCCCAGATATTAAAACAACAATTTTCAAACTTCCGTTTTTCTAAGTGACTGCAGGTGAGTTTTGAAGGACATAGGAGGTAAAGGAGGAAGTTGCTTTTTCACCTCTTTCTTCTTTATAGCAGAATTATTTACTGTTTTACAGCAGACATTTTGTTCCCACGACTGAAGCCTTTTACAACCAGGAGCATAACCACTGTTGTATTTTATTAGTTTTATTGAGTAATTTATCACCGTATGTTTACATATAACTGGTCTCTCATTGTCAGATGCAGGTTCCCCAGATCCCTAACATAACGAGACTAAGCTGGTTTATTAGTCATGGTGATAAGCCAAGCCATGCGGTGTCGGGGAGGTGAGGTCGGAACCTGCCTTGGAGTGCAGCTCTGGCCTGGGGGACTTCTGTGTTTTTGCAGAGTGCTGAGGATGGGGTGTGGGTCACACCACTCCAAGCCCAGGACTGGTGGGAACAGCTAGGCAAGTTCAAAGAATCTTAGGGCACAAACTGTTGATGCTTCTCATTGAAGCACTGATGGTTCTTTCCGGAGGTTTCCATAAGGAATTTGTTCTGTTCCATTGACCTGGACTGGAGTCCCCCGAACGACTGCACGAGTCATGCAAATGAAGACAGGGGAAGAGCAAAATCTCTCCTAGCGTAGACAGTGAGCTGTTTGGGTGTGGGGCACGAGTAGTTTCAATTCTTGTGTTTTAAAGAACGGATATAGTAAAGCACCCATGGTTTCTAAAAACCAGTGAAAAAAATGATTATTTGCACATTTGAGTTTTTAACTATATATGTATATTGGTAAATATGAGCATATATCTAACTATATTTATATGTATATAAACATACTGTATATACACATGTTTATATACATGTATGTGCATATACACACGCATGCATACACATATATGTGTGTATGTATAGATTTAAGTTGTGTTCAGCATGTCATATATTTGAAAAATGAACTGAACTAGAGGTGTTCAAATCAAGATAAACTACGTTGCTTGTTGATCAGTCACAGTATGTTTCTTGACCGGACATTGGGTGTGACAACTGAGTACCGTCTTTGTCCCTGAAGAAATGAAAGGGGAGCAGCACAGTGACTCGTGGCCGGCCAGCCAGCCCAGTGCCGCTTCTGCCAGCGTGGAAGCCCATCGCAACTGTCCTCACAGGTCTGCTTGTCCACTGCCGTCTCGCTTAGTCCCTCGCTGGCTGCACATTGCGTTTCTCTGAGGCGAAAGACATTCAAGGGTTTCGTAGACCTTCCTTTGGGCCAGCAATTCCCAGGAAAAACCCAGAAAACAGGTGCAGTTCCCTAGATGGAGTTCCTGACCCGGCAGCAGGGTTTGGAGGGCAGCAGGAGGCGGAAGATGAGTCCCACAGCAGAACCAGCACCTGTTCACCGAGGCTTTGGGAGCCTCCAAGGGCATTTAAGCACGAGCACCGAGGGAGCACTGTAGCATCGCCAGGCTGGCTTAGCCTTTTTAAAAAAGTTATTTGCATGTATTTTAGCCAGAAAAAAGAAATCATGTATAAACATGAAAAAAGCATGTTTTATGATGAGAAATACTTGTGGAAAAAACCTTGAATTTTAGATCTTTAAGAACTTATTGTAAGTGGAAAATTTTTCATTTTTCTTTTTTTCAAAGTGTAAAAATGACCCAGATTATTGACACCCCTGAAAAGACTTGTCTTTGTGGAGTGGGGGTGGCAAAAAGGGGAAGGCCCAGGGCTTAGGTGAGGCTTCAGTGGGGCCCATTTTATCAGAGTGAGTTTTCTGGAAATAAAATTGCATTTGGCAATGAATACATTTTATTTTCTCTTGATAGACCCTAGGTAACATGCATTCTGAAACAAATAACCAAAAACTGTACTACTGTACAGTACAAAAACTGTACTACTCATTTAGAATCAAATTTTAGTAAAATGTTAAAAATACAGGAGGGGTAGAAGATTATTTGTTATGCAAATGAAGCTTTAAAACTCCTCTCTGGAGCTTCTCACCGCATTGAGCCCTCCAGTCCCCAAGCCAGACACCTCCTGCCACCTGCTCTGGACCTGGCTGAGGAGGGGAGGGAGGCGGAACCCAGAGGTCCATGTTCATCACACACAATGAGGGGGGCAGTGACTCCCCTCAGGCTCTGCAAGGAGCACCTCGCACTGAGGTCAAACCAAGCTCTTTGAATGGGTCTGCCATGTCTCCAGGGCCCAACCCAGCCCTGTGTCCTCATCCCACAGCGCGGACTTCCAAATGTTTGAAAGGTTCAGGAAAATCTGAGAACAGAGAGTCTGTGGAACACACTCCAGCTGAGGCGGACAATGAAGGGTGTTGGGACCTGCTGGTTGCCTGCCCCTCTGTGGCCCCCGCTCCAGGCATCTCCTCCACATCTCTGCAGCACTGTCCTGCCCACAGCGCTTCACCAAGCACAGGCAAAGCTCGGTTACAGGGCTCCCTGACCTGGGGAGGGCTAAGCAGCCCCTCCAAGCTCTGTCTGTCCCACCCTGGAGTCTCAGCCGCCTTCCCTCCTCTCCTTCCTGGTTTAGGGAACCCCCAGGCCATGGGGAACCCCCCCAGGGACAAGGTGATGACAAAGATTCTCTGCTTGACCAAACTTTAGTCAGGCCCCTGAATTTTCTTTTAGGGCCATCTGTGCACTTCCTTCTACAGTCAGCTTCAGCAAGATTCCTGTTAGGTAGGTTTAGCCAGAATCCCCCAACCCTTGAGGTTTCCTCTTAGTAATTTTCCACCCACTGACCCTACCCTGCTCCTTGGCTACAAATTCCCACTTGCCTGCGCTGCATTCAGAGCGGAGCCCACTCTCTCTGCCCCACTGCGAAGCCCCACTGCGGTGGTCCCTACACCTATCGTGATGGTCCTGAATAAAGCCTGCCTTCGAGGGCCATAATTTTTTCCTTAACAATGGGCTGCAGGTGCTACTGGTGCTGCTCTTATGCAGAGCTTGAGGACTGACAGGGTAAGGGTAGCGGTTTCACCGTGGAGCCCTGGCAGAGCGACCGTGTGGGCCTCACCATCCTCGACGTGTACAGCCTTTCACTCAAAGTGGCGCTTGTTCAAAAGCCCAGGACGTGGGCTTGCAAGGTAACTCTGGAGGCTGACCTTTAACTAAGTTTGTTTAGTGGTCAACTTTTATTGTTAGAGCCAGTGCTGCATCCACTGAAGGCTTTAAAAGTACAGCAGGTGCTCACATATGATTAGCATTTGCACCTTCCCAGGCAGCCTGTGACTGTGCTGCCATTTGCTGTCTGACAGTGTTGGTATTCAACAACATAATGAAAATGTTGGTCTTGGAATGATGAAAGAAAGCCTTTCCCTCAATAAGGCAGAGGATGCACTCCATGGCCAACCCAGAGAGGGTAGATGTCAGGGGACTCTGGTGACAACAGTCTCTGATGCTCCTGGTTAGAATGGGCTTTGACAGAGTTTGAAATTCACCAGGCTGAACGATGACTCACCCATCGGGGGCTCATTTTGGAATGGGTCAATTAGAAATGGATTAATTGACAGATGTAAGGGGTGAATTCCCTGGTGCCATCTTGGCCATGCTTTACCATAACGGTGTGGTCTGGATCAGGGCAGGTGTTCTCCTAGAGCCGTGGCAGGTCACGTTCTAGAAGGAGGTGCCTGTAAGAGCTAGTAGTCATAGTAGTGATGGTAATAACTGGGCACTTAGTAGGTGCCAGGTACTCTTTTAAACCTTGTGTTTGCCTTAACTCATTTAAACCTAACTATGTCCCTGTGAGGCTTTACAGAGAGGAAGCTGAGGCACAGAGAGGTTAAGAAGCTTCTTGTCACGTTTCCTGGGAGGCAGGGAGTTTCCTGAGAAGTGTCACTGGGGTTGACACTTGTGAGGGGTGGAGGGAGAGCTGGGCAGAGGAAAAACTTGGGCTGCAGAGCAGTCGCCACCGAGTTCCCCTGGGGCTCTGGGTTGGGTGGACCTCCAGAGCTGTCTTGAGTGGGAGCTGGGGTGCTTCAGCCAACCAGGCGTGAGATGCAGATGCCCTCAGAAAGGGCTGTGATCCCAGACCATGGGCTCTCTCCCAGGGCAATGTGCGGGGAGGGGAAGGGGAGGATGAAGAATCAGGGATCAGCGTGCCCGGCAGCTGGAGAATGAGTGGCTCAGCGCTGACAGCGGTGTCTGGGTGGCACGCCACTGCATCCACTACACTTGCTCTGGGTCATGCAGCCAGAACTGACTGTGACACGAGCAAAGAGCCTCCACTCTTGGAGGCACTAGGCTTTGCCACTCGCCCCTTGCTCCTTGCCATAGAGGAAATGGTTATGATCGAGTGAGACTGTATGAGCTCAGGAACTCATAATCTCTACAGGAGAAAGAACATCAGGAAAAACAATCACAAAATTATGTGAAAAGCCAGAGTGTGGCACGTCTAACTTGGTCTGGCAGGGCAGAGGACGTCTCCCAGGGAGGCGTTTCTTTATATATATATATGTTTTTTTCTTTTCTTTTCTTTTTTTCTTTAAGCCTACAGCACCTGATAGTTCCAGGTGGTCTCCTACCCAAGTGCTAACCGGGGGCCTGATGCTGCTTAACCTCTGAGATCAGAGGAGAGCGGGAGGGTGTGATCAGGGTGGTATGGCCTTGGGCCCGGGGGTGTTTCTGGCCCTCCCCAGCATGCCTGGAACTCTGCGTCAGGACACCTGCAGGTGAGCCCTGGGGAGCTTGTCTGACCAGAACTCTGGCTGATGGAAACCAAATCCACAGGAAGCCTGCCACAGACCTGAGGAGGCTCCATTGCCAGAGAAGCCCCAGGATAGCAGAGAAAATTCCCTCACCCCAGGAGCTCAGATCCCTACCCAGGGAATAGGAAGTGGTCACTGAAGTAGCGAAGGCAGGGGGTAGAGTCCCCACCTGACCCACCAGCACTGCAGGAAGAAACTGTCCTGAGGGCAGAACAGGGGCCAGCCAGATAATCTACCAGGGCTCTCAGCAGGGCGGTGGGGCTGGGTGACCACCAAGTGCTGCTTCTGTCCACCTTTCACACTTATTGCAATGATCCTGTGTTCCCTCCATCATTGTGAATCAGGTGTGTCGGGGACAGTGAGCATTATGACTTGCGACACAGAGCAGCCTCAAGGGGACCTGCCCACTCCAGTGCAAGGACTACAAAGCAGCCAGCACCCCGCCCTGGACATGGGTGTCTCTCCACAGTGGCGGCAGGAGCAGGAGGTGGGAGCAGGAAGAGGCCAGCAGAGAGGGAAGCAGGAGGGTGAGAGGAGAGGGGAAAAGTAGACCAGGCGTTCCTTCCTTGCTGTCAGCTGCCATTGGCACTCCCCTAACACCTTTTCCCCCTGCAGTTGCCTCCCTCTGGGTTCAGGAGGTGGGGGGGTAGGGGAGGGGTTTGGGGTCCCCAGGAGCAGACAGGGAGCAGACAGTCCCCACCCACCAACAGGGGTCCCTTCCCAAATCCTGGCACCAGGAGGCTGGCCCCTGGTTCCAATTCAGACACCCAGGTCTCAGCCCTACCTCCTATGGACTGTGTGACACAGCCAAGTCATGTACCCTCTCTGAAACCTAGTGTCCTCAGCTGCAAAGCAGGGGAGTCAATGTACCTATCTCACAATGAGGTCATGCCAACTTGAGTGTGGTGGCTGGCATGGTGAATGTTCAATAAAAGGTAATTATTATTTTTATAGTGTACATGCTGAGCCTTATAACTTACTTCAGTCATGAAAAACAACAAATATTAAAAAACCTTTTCCTTGTTTGAACAGCTGGGATCTGAATTCATCTGAAGAACTTACTGAAAGAGTAGTGATTGTATGAAGAAACCCATGAAAGTCTTTGCTGTGGTTTTAATGTGTCCCCCAAAAAGCATGTATTGGAAACTGATCCTCAGTGCAACAGTGTTGGGGGGCTGCCTAATGGGAGGTGTTTAGGTCATGAGGGCCCCAGCCTCATGAATGAATTAATGCCGACTATAAAAGGGCTTGAGGGGCAGAGGGAATGGGAGGAAGGTATAAATCAGTACAACCAGTTTGATCAGTACAGTGAGTTTGATCTCTCCCTTCCTCTTGCCATAGAATGCCTGACAGCATGTTGTGATGCAGCAGGAAGGCCCTCACCAGATGTGGCCCTCAATCTTGGACTTCCCATGAGCTAAATAAACTTCTACTATTTTTAAATTATCCAGACTGTGGTATTCTATTATAGCAGCACAAAAAGGATTACGACAGTCTTTATTTTTACAGATAAGGGACCTCACCCATCCCTTAAGGACACGGCCAAAGGTCCACAGCACAGCAGAGATTTGCTGCATCAGGCTCTTAAAAGTGCTAAGCACTCCATCTGCATCATTGTAATTAGGAATAAATTCTTCATATCCTATATTTTCAAGGAACTGGCTGATTCTTTTTATTTTCTGCCTATGGGTACCTGTGGGAATCTTGGAGCTGGTTCACACCAAAACGGAAGTAGAGAACTATCTTCTCCATCTTACCAACACTGGTTCAAATATTGTATTACTGACAAATCATGAATACCTGTTTTATCAGGGTTAAAACAGGTATTTTTACCTGTTTAATCAAGGGACTACTTTTCAGGTACACACATTGTAAAATCAGTTATTGATTATACAGATGTTATTTTTCAAATTATGAAATATTCCATACATACAAGAGAATATATATATTTTTATGTATATATATATCATGCAGAAAGAGGTTTAAAGAAAAAAATAATGTGAACACCCATGTATTTGGCACCTAGGCTAAGAAATGAATTATTACCAATACCATTTCACGCAGTCTGCCCAGTTGGTAACCCCCCAGCCCCACTCAACCCCCTTCTGTTCCCACTAGGAGAAAGCCTATACTGAATTTTGTGTTTGTCAATTTCTTTCCCTTTTTCATAGTTTTACTACATAAGTATATATCTCTAACAACATACAATTTAGTTTTGAATGTTTATGAACTCTATATAAATAAGATCTGCAACTTGCTTTTTTGCTCAATATTTTGTTTCTGAGATTTATCCATGGTCATGGGTGCAGCTGTCGCTTACCCACTTTCATTGCTGTATAGCACAGTATCACAGGAATACACCACCCTTTTCCTATCAAGGTTGTTTCCAGGTTGTTGCAGTAGAAATAGTGTTTTTTTGAACATTTCTGTGAAAGTTTTTGGGCAAGAGTTTGTTTAGGGCACATACTTAGGAGTAGAATTTCTGGGTGAAAGATCTTCAACATTACTGCATGACGCTGAAAAGTTTAAAAAAGTGGTTGTACTGATTCATACACTCCTCCCAGTCCCCTGCCCCCAGCAGATCCAATTTTGGCCTTACACAGTGTTGAGCAATTTCAATTTTGCCAATCTGATATGTGTAAAAAAGTAACTCATTTTTTTTATTGTGGCAAAATATACGTAACATAAAATGTATCACTTTAATCATTTTTAAGTGTACAGTTCAGAGGCATTGAATGTATTCACATTGTTGTGCAACCACCATCACCATCCCTCTCTAGAACTTTCTCATCTTCCCAAATGGAAACTTTATCCCCATCAAACACTAACTCCCCATCCCCCTCCCCAGCCCCTGGCACTCGCCATTCTGTTTTCTGTCTCTATGCATTGGACCACTCTAGGGACCTTGTATGAGTGGAATCACATGGTATTTGTCTTTCTGTGACCAGCTTATTTCACTCGACATAATGTCCTCAAGGTTCATCCATGTTGGAGCACTCATGTGGCTTTAATTTGTGTTCCCTTGCTACAATGATGTGTGTGTGTGTGTGTGTGTATTTTTAAAGGGCATTGCTTAGAGGATTTGGCCTTCTGGGTCAAACTGTGGGTATTGGCTGACCAGTCCCTCTATGCCTCCTGTCTTTACATCTGATGCTGGAACTTGAAGTCCAAAAGGTGAGCATTTGGGCTGGAGAAAGGTTGTAAAGTGAGAGACAGCAAGGACGAGCTGGAACCTGTACACACGAGCTGGAGTCCACGAGGCAGGACTACTGCCTCTGACCCTGACAAGAGTGTCAAGCTGGGGCTGGGGCTGGGGCCCACCACCATGAAGCTAAACACACACTCCTGGCCCTGGAGTTGGACAAGCTGATGGAAGATCCAGGGGAGCCGGGGCAGTTGCGGCTCTGCCCGTCCTTCTCCTCTGCTTTATTCTGTTTGTGTCATTGAGTTCCTGTTCCCCTCCAAACCAATTCTTTTTTTCTTCTTTGGGTTTAGATGCTAATAACATACACTCTATTTTTGTTCTTTTGTAATGCTTCTGATAAGTATACTCAACAAAGTCTCAGTTTCAAAAGCTGAAGAGGGAATCAGTGACATGGAATATAGACCTGAAGGAATTATCCAAGGAATTACTATTTAATTGTTACTTTGTGTATTAATCAGTGTGTTTATTCTCCTCCAGAAGAATACAATCATTAAAATGCTTTAATTTTGCTCATCCTGCTACTGGCTTTCATAGTATCATTACTCAATATTTTAGTTCTACTTCTGTGTTTTTGTTGTTACTCCTTTACAAGTTAAACATTATTATCGGAGTTGTTTTGTGCTGTAAATATGCAGTTAGATTTACCCACATTTTTACTATCTTTGTGGTTCACTATTTCCTCCTGCATGTTAGACTTTTCTTCTGGGTTTATTTTTCTTCTTCTGAGCTACATCCTTTTCAAGTTTTGTTGTTGTTGTTTGTTGTGGTCAACACTTTTGATTTGTCTATAAATGTCTTTCCCCTCTTTCTTGAAGGATATTTTGGCAGGATATAAAATTCTATGTTGACAGTCACTTTTTCCCCAACAGTCGAAATATGTTATTTCACTATACTTTGGGTTTCATTTAGAGACGGTTACACCTTTTGTTTCAGGATGCTTTTTAGATCTTCTCTTTATTTTAGGGTTTCTACAATTTCACTATGATATGTTCAACTATGGGTTCTTCATTTTCTGCTTGTGATCAATCATCTAAGGATTCATGACGTTTATCAATTTTTTAAAAAAACAACAACCATTATTGTTTCAAGTATTGATTATACTCTATTCTTTCTATTATCATTTTTCAGAAAACTAATTAGACATAGTTTAGATATTTTTACTCTATTCTTCATACTAATTAGCTCTTTTTCATAGTTTTTAAAATAACTTTGTCTTTTGAGGTGAATTTTGGATAATTCCTTCAGGTCTTCAGGTCTATATTCCATGTCACTGATTTCCTCTTCTGCTATTGAAAATTTACATTTTTTTGGTTTGTTTTTAGAAGTTCTCTTTAATTTTTTCCCCTCCAATTCTGCCAGGTAATTTTAAACAATTTTTGCTTCTTATTAATTTTTAGATTCCCTCTTTCATTTGTTTTTAACATAGTAGACATTCTTATTTTCTCATCTGTGTCTAGTAATGTCAATATCTCTGGTCTGATTCTACTGCTATTGTTCTTGACTTTTTTCATGATATATTATTTTAATTGTTTTTAATTGTGAGCTCATTTTAATTGTTACTTTGTGCAAGTATTTCCTGGGTTGAGGGGCATTCCACTAGAGAGGATTTGAGTTTGTATCCGCCATGTGTCTACAGCATTACTAATCTAGGACCACTTTAGATTAAATTCTTGGCTTGAGGTTTTTATGACCACAAAAAGAGTGGGAATTTGGGTTCAAAACCTAAATCTTCATATGAGGGCTTGCTTATAGTTATAAACCCTCAGGGGATCATTATTCCTCTTCCATCAGGAGCTAAGACTAAGGTATAGGCAAATTTATTGATCATCAGTGGGGTAGATATAAAAAGATTTTTGGGTCCTGGCTTGGTGTGGTGGTATCCTAGCCAACTTCCCACCTTACTGAGCCTTAGACTTTGTTAAGTTTTTGGACAGGAGATATGAGGTATCCACTTATACCTCCTGCCCCAAAACTGTACCACCAGAGATGCTCAGGTGACTTCAGGATGCCTGCCAATATGACTCCTTCCTCTGAATATAGGATCCCACTTCACTTTTATGTATGAAGATTTCCTAAGTTTTCTTGCAAATTCAGCTGTAATTTTTAAACAATATTAACAAGATGTATTTTATCCAGCCTTTTTGGCTATTTTGTAATGTGAACATTATTTCAGGATATCTAGTCTGCCGTGTTGCTATAAACAGAATACTGTTGCTTATTTTAAACATATAATAACATTGTTTTGTTTTTATTGTATCACAGCTATTTACCTCGTAAATAATTCTGATTTTCCACTTGTATTTGTAGAAAAGTGGTAAAGAAAGCTTAACTTCAGAGCTGGTTTGAGTCAGTGACTCAATGATGCCATCAGGGATCCAGTTTCTTGTCATCTCTCTGCTGTGGTTTCTAAAGGAGGAGCTGGAGCTATCTTTGTCCTGGTACTCATTCCCTGGTAATGGAAAGGTGGCTATCAACAATCCCTGGGACTACTTGCTTCTTCCTCCAAGCACAAGGAAGAGGGTCTCTGGAAGCTCCATTAGAAGAGTCAGAAAACATCCACCCCAAGCCCCAGGAGAGCTCTCCTCCATGTCTCACTGGCCAGAAGTGACTAGTGTGCTCATCTCTGAAGCAGGAATTCTGGCAGAGACTGGTAGAGCCAGAGATTAGCCACATGCCCACCTCTAGCACTGGGGTGGAGTCGGCTTCCCAAGCTGGTGGGCTGCTCCTGGGAGATGTGTATACCACCCACCCCCCGACATTTTAGAAAGTTGCCAAGAGAAAATACAATGGTTAATTTTTTATATCAATTTGGGCACAGGATGCCCAGATATCTGGTGAAACATTATTTCTGAGTGTGCCTGTGAGGGTATTTCTGGAAGACATTAGCATTTGAATTGATGAACTGAGTAAAACAGATGGCACTCCCCAATGTGGGTGGGCCTCATCCAATCCACTGAGGGTCTGGACAGAACAAAAAGGTGGAGGAAGGTTGAATTCATGCTCTGCCTGACTACATGAGCTGGGCAAGAGCTGCTGCTCTTGGTGCTCCTGGTTTGCAGGCCTTCAGATGCAGACTGGAGCCTACAGCTTTGGCTCTCTGGCTTGCAGGCCTCTGAGCTACACCACTGGCTTTCCTGAGTCTCCAACTTGCTGACAAAAGATCATGAGACTTTCCAGCCTCCATCATCTCATGAGCCAATACCGTATGATAAAGCTCTTCACACACACACACACACACACACACATGCACACACACACAAGAAGATATATTTATGCCCTATTGGTTCTGTTTTTCTGGAGAGCTCTGACTAATACAGATTTTGGTACTGGGAATGATTCTGAAGTAACAGAATTTAAGGATAAGTTTTCTGAATTGTTTCTGGGATTTCTGGCATTAGCTCTCTAATTTGATTGATTTTAAAACAGTAATGCTTGTATTTCAAGTAATAAAGAGAGCACTAATAGTCCATGATGTGATCTGGCAATACAGACACACAAAATATCTTCATTGGATACTTTTAAGAAGCAAAGCACTGGGCAACAATGTATTCGGTATTTTCAAACATTTTTGGAAAATGAATATAAGTTTGGCTGGTTGCTCTTATTGTTGCTGGACAAAGTGTTGAAAGAAAAGGATGAGCTCAGGTATTTGAATTCCCAGCTCAGTTGCCACATAAGTGACCTAAAGGCTTCTGTGTGTGTCCTGAAGGACAGCCTCATCTCCAATAACTGCAGGGCTGAACATGCTGAAAAGCAAAAGCAGAACCTCATCCTGCACTGGTTGTGTTATAGTGAAAGCTGGACTCCCAGCTGCACAGGGTGTCCACTGTTAAACTGACTGCCTTGACTGGGAAGAGCAGGAACCTATAAATTGGGCTGGGAATGTGTGGGAAGATCCTGATGAAGCTGGGGACATTGAGCCCCTAGATTCTGATGAGCCTTCTGTGCCAATGAAAGAGGTTTCTTCACCCCCAGCGGTAGCAGCATCCCCACCCCCAGTGGCACCAGTCTCTCCACATTAGTCTGAGGAGGTGAACCCTGCATTGCCTCAGGAAACTGTAGTGGCCCTCACCAGGCAGTTGCCATGCAAGACAATGCTGATTGTCCTCAGGACCACCCCTCCACCCCTCTTTGCTTCTAGAACAATAACTAGACTCAAGTCACAGCAGGGCCCTAAGGGTGAGGTACAAAGTGTAAGCCACAAAAATGTTGCTACCTTCCAAAAGAACTATTTGAGTTTTCCAATTTCAACAAATGAAAATCTGGGGAACATGTGTGGCAATGGGTGTTAAGGATGTCGGATAATAATGGAAGGAACATAAAGTTGGATCAGGCCGAGTTTGTTGATATGGGCTCATGTAATGCTGCAGCTCAGGGAGTTAGCAAGGGCTCTGACAGTTTCATCAGCTGGAACATGAATCAAAGGTGGCCCACAGTGAGTGAATTAGAAATGCTGGACTTGTCTTGGTTTAATATAGAGGAAGAGATTCAAAGGCTTAGGGACTTTGGGATGTTAGAGAGGATTTGTTATTTCAGACCTACTCACCCACACTGGAGGGTCCAGAAGATATACCTTTCACTGATACTTGGAGGAATAAATTTATGAGGGGAGCCACCGCATCCTTGAGGAGCTCTGTTGTTGCCCTTCTGTGTAAGCCAGACCTCATAATGAGAAATGCAAGCACTGAGTTGGGAAACCTAAATGCAGTGGAATAGTTGGATCCCAGGATGGCAGGGGCCAAGTGGTGGCACTCAACCACCAAGGGCAAGGTGGGCATAGTTACCGTAATGGACAGCAGAGACAATGCAATAGACCCCTATTGAAATTTCTGGGGGTCCAGTGGTGTGGGGCCTGTTAAGGTATCCCTTATTGGGTGAAGGATAAGTTGTTGCACTTGGCCCCGCCTACAACCGCAAAAGAGGCACAGTCCCTCTACTAAGTGACCTGAAAAGCTGCTAGTTTTCAGTGGGACCCAGAACAGTAGAAGGTTCTGCAACAGGTCCAGGCTGCTGTGCAAGCTGCTCTGCTGTTTGGGCCATAGGATCCAGCAGATCCAATAGTACTTAAAGTGTCCCAGTGGGGATGCTGTTTGGAGCCTTTGGCAAGCCCCACTAGGAGAATTGTAGCATAGGCCTGTAGGATTTGAAGCAAAGCCCTGCCATCCTCCATAGGTAACCACTACCCTTTTGAGATACAGCTCTTGGCCTGCTAGTGGGCATTAGCAGAAACTGAACACTTGACCATGAGCCACCAAGTTACTATGCAGCCTGAGCTGCCCATCATGAACTGGGTGTTATCTGACCCACCAAGCCATAAAGTGGGGTGTGCACAGCAGCACCTCATCATCAAATGTACATGGTGTACATGTGCTTGGGCCTGAGCCGGTCCTGAAGGTACAAGTAAGTTACACGATGAAGTGGACCAAATGCCCAGGTCCCTACTCCTGCTACACTGCCCTCTCTCCCCCAGCCTGCACCTGTGGCCTCAGGGGGAGTTTCCCATGATCAATGGACAGAGGGAGAGGATTTGGGTGCCACATGCAGGCACCACCCAAAGGTGGATAGCTGTAGCACTGCAGCCCCTTTCTGGGCCATCCCTGAAGGACAGTGGTGAGGGGAAGTCTTCACAGTCTGCAGAACTTAGGGCAGTGCACCTGGTTGTGCACTTTGCTTGGAAGGAGAGATGTCCAGATGCGTGATTATATACCAGTTCATGGGCTGTGGCCAATGGTTTTGCTGGATGGTCAAGACTTGGAAAGAACATGATTGGAAAATCGGTGAAAAATTTGGGGAAGAGGTATGTGGACGGACGTCTTTGAGTTGACAAAGAACATGGAGATATTTGTGCCCCATGTGAATGCTCACCAAAGGGTGACCTCAACAGAGGAGGATTTTAATAATCTGGTGGATAAGATGACCCATTCTTTAGACAACTGTCAGCCTCTTTCCCCAGCCACCCTGTCATTGCCCAATGGGCTCATGAACAAAGTGGCCGTGGTGGCAGGGATGGAGGTTATGCATGGGCTCAGCAACATGGACTTCTACTTGCTGAGGCCGCCCTGGCTATGGCCACAGATAAATGCCTGATCTGCCAGCAGCAGACACCAGAGATGAGTCTCTGATATGGCACCATTCCCTGGAGTGATTGGCCAACTACTTGGTGGCAGGTTGATTACATTGGATGGGTTTCATCATGGAAGGGGCAGCATTTTGTTTTTACTGGAATAGACACTATGAATACAGGTTTGCCTTCCCTGCACACTGTGCTTCTGCTGGAACTACTATCCGTGGACGCACAGAATGCCTCATCCACCATCACAGTGTTCCACACAGCGTTGCTTCTGACCAAGGAGCTCACTTCCCAGCCAAAGAAGGGCAGCAGGGGGCCCACGCTCAGGGAATTCACTGGTCTGACCATGTTCCCCGCCATCCTGCAGCTGCTGGCCTGATAGAACAGTGGAATGTTCTTCTGAAGATGCTGTTACAGTGCCAACTAGGTGGCCATTCCTTTCAGGGTGGGGCAAGTTCTCCAAAAAGCTGTATATATACAGTATCCAATATATAGTGCTGTTTCTTCCACGGCTGGGATTTAGGGGTCCAGGAATCAAGGGGCGGAGATGGGAGTGGCACCACTCACCGTCACCCCTAGTGACCCACCAGCAAAATGTTTGCTTCCTGTTCCTGCAGATTTATGCTCTGCTGGCCTAGAGGCCTTAGTTCCAGAGGGAGAAATGCTTCCACCAGAGGACACAACGATTCCATCAAACAATAACTTAAGATTGAAACCCCACCCCTTTGGGCTCTGCATGCCTCTGAATTAACAGGCAAGGAAGAGAGCTACGGGGTTGGCTGGGGCGACTGACTCAGACCATCGAGGGGAAGCTAGACGACCGCTGTCCCGCAGAGGGAAGGAAGGATACAGCTGTGACACAGGGCATCTCTTAGTTTTGCCATGCCTGTGGTTAAGATCAGCAGAACACTACAACACCACCATCCAAGCACGACTACAATGGCCCAGACCCTTGAAGGAGGAAGGTTTGGGTACTCCACCAGGTAAATAACTATGATCAGCTAAGATGCTTATTGATGGCAAAGGGAATGCAGAGTGGCTAGTGGAAGAGGGTAGTTATAAATACCTGCTATGTCCATGCGAACAGCTACAGAAATAAAGACACAACTGTCGTGAGTATTTTCTCCTTATTTTGTTCTGAATACATTTGTGTGTGTATGTCTGTGTGTGTGTGTACAGTACGTATCTTTGTTTTATTTCCTCTCTTATTCCCTCACTATATAAATAGGGTGTATTGACTTTACATCGTTGTACTCATTGTATTACGTTTTGTTATTTTTATATCATTGTATTTAAGTTACAGGATGTCAAGGAGAAGGGTAAACATCACTCAAGGACTTTACCTCCTCTCCTGGGGAAGGCATTACTGAATTTTTGGTTGTATGCGGGATACATACAACCAAAGGCAGAATGATAACCTTGCTATTGTCTTTACTTGGAGATTAAATATGCTTTAAGGAGATGTGTGTGTGTGCCAAGTTGACATAGGGTAGACTTGTGATGGTTAATTTTATGTGTCAAGTTGACTGGGCCATGGGCTTCCCGGATAGCTGGTTAACCATTATTTCTGGGTGTGTCTGTAAGGGTGTTTATGGAAGAGACTAGCATCTGAGTAGGCGAACTGAGTAAAGCAGATGGCCCTGCCCAATGTGAGCAATCTATTGAGGGCCTGAAAAGAATTAAAAGGTGGAAGAAGGTTGAATTCACTCTCTGTGTGAGCTGGATTTCAATCCTCTCCTGCCCTCTGCACTCCTGGTTCTCAGGCCTTCATGTCTAGACTGGAATCCATACCATCAGCTCTCTGGCTCTCTGCCTTTTGCACCTTTGAACTGCACCACCAGTCTTCCTGAGTCTCTGCCTTGGAGACATCAGATTGTGGGGCTTCGGCCTCCACAATTGTGTGAGCCAATTCCTTACAATAAATCCCTTTAGACATATATGCACATATTCCCTATTGGTTCTGTTTCTCTGGAGAACCCTGACTACCAACATAAAGGGGAAAATGAATGTTAGGGGAGTCGCCACCACAAGAGGGATGATGGATAGAAGAACATAGTACCTGCTGTGTAGCTGGACATTAGGGGTCACTTCTGCAGGCACCAAACACACTGTCAGAACAGAAATAAGTGAGTTGCCACCAGGACACAACTAGATCTGACCTATGTGCTAGAGATTGTCCTCGAGGGTCTTCCACTGGGGACAGCCTGGAACACAGGGCAGGATGAGAGACAGGCATGGCTCCATGTTTTCAGAACAATCCCTGTTGTGAATGCTACCAGAAAAGGAGCCACAGGAGGGGGCAGGAGGGAAGGGCTTACTAGGAAAGTCCAGCCCCACAGGAGAGACCCCCAGGAGAGCTTCCTAGGCAGGGAATGTGGAGCCAGGCAGCGTGATTTGGCCTGAATTTGGCTTTCCTCTGCTCCCACCTTATTTTAAAGCAAATCATGTTACTTTGTGTACAGGAGGAAAAACACGCTTCCCTCCACCTTTCTAGATTCTTTGCCTGGTCTATCAACTAACTTGAGATAAAACAGATTAACAGGAGTGAAACCACTTTAACTTACATACTCATGGATGAGGATCCCACAAATACATGAGACTTAAAGAAGCAGCCACATGATTGAGCCACAGAACAGAATAGGGGTTTGGGGGTTCTGGGGAGGGGACATAGAGACAAATTATGGGAGGGTGAGGGGAGGAAATGCCTGGTGAGTAAAGTTTGCCTAGTTAGGCAGATGACAGTTTCTGGGGTGATAAAAGTTGCCTGGGAACAGCTTTCTTCCTGGTACAGAGGGCTTTTCCAATGA
The DNA here is from genome assembly GCA_023783475.1 of Daubentonia madagascariensis. Classification (NCBI taxonomy): domain Eukaryota; kingdom Metazoa; phylum Chordata; class Mammalia; order Primates; family Daubentoniidae; genus Daubentonia; species Daubentonia madagascariensis. The sequence continues at coordinate 8,990,939 of JAKFHU010001482.1, read as the reverse complement.
ACATTTCCTTTATAGATGTAAATTTCCTTTACAAAAGGGCAGCTTTTCAGAGCTAGGCCTGTGTCTGCAGTTTCTCAAAATGACCAGTTCCAGATAATAAATATGCCAAAGAGGACTATTTTGGGGTTGCCTACTCTGGTTGCCTACAGCCAAATTTTGGGGTGGTGTATTCTGAGTCCCCACGTTGCAAATATTGGAGAGAGCCTCTGAAGTCCCAGGAAAAGCCCTGTCTGCTGGGCTGAGGTGTGTCCCACGGCTTCCTCACCCCTGCCCTGCCCTGGCCTGTGGTGCAAGGAGGCCTCGGACCACTCTTGTCACCCTGGGCACCCTTTTCACAGGGGCGTTGGGAAGGCACAGAAAGGCTGGCCCAGCCCGACTGGGGAAGGTCCTTGGTGCGCCTGCTTGTGCTTGGGCCAGCGGTCCCCTGAGGGCAACTCGTGGATCTTTGCACAGAGGCCACATTGGCCCGTCGAGGCTGGGGAGATGCCCGCCGCCTATGGGAGCTCGTGAAGCAGCAGCTCCGGGGGCTCACGTGGGACTGGATTAGCACCCCGGATTCCCCCTCCTTCATTCAAACTCGGACAGTGAGTGCTGCGTTGGAGACGCCAGAGGTCCAGGCGACGAGGGGAGGGAGACGTGTTCCTCCGAAACCCTAAACTGCCGGCTGGGGCCAGACCCGGGAAGTGCCCAGGAGTCCCCTCTGGGTCCCGCCGCGTCCCTGGCTTCCCCTCGGGAAACTCCTCCCTCTGCTGCCGCCGCCTGCTCCGGACCCGCCCGCCCGGGGCAGCCGCTCCGGCCCGTCCCTCCTCGCGCCCGAGGTGACCCGGGACTCGCGCGTGGGGGTGTCTCCCTGGGCGCTCGGACGCCGCCTCCTGAGATAAAAGAGAGAGCCGGGAAGGCCGGGGACTCTGTCGCCAGCCAAGGAGACGTGAGCGCGGCGGGAGGCCCGGGAGGCGGAGAAAGGCGGGGGCAGGAGCGGCAGGTGAGCGGCGCGCGCGACCTGCTCCCCGGGCCCGGGACGCGGGCGCGCGTTCGGGGCTTGGGAGGGAGACCTGGGTGCCTGGGAACCACCCAAGCCCCCGGCCCCGCGCCGGGCTCCGGTGGCTGGAGGCTAAGCCGGTGCGAGGAGCGCGAGCGCGGCAGTGCGTCCGCCCCGGCTGAGCGCCGCGGGCCGAGCGGCAAAGCGCCCTCCCAGGGGCCGGGAGCGGGCTGCACGGTGGGGACCTTTGGGCGCGCGGCTCGGACTCCTGGCCGCCCCTGTTGGCGTCGCGAGGCTGGGGGAGGTGGCCCTGCGAGTTCCTTGCCAATGGGTCGGAGAAGAGGGTGCCTCTGAGTCCCTCGGGGTGGGGTCCTTCGGCCGGAGCGGTTCCGGGGCCGCCTGCCCTTTACGGCCCCCACCTTGTCGCCCGCGGTGCGCTTTTTCTCCTTGGGGACGAGGGAGGAGGAGGGCTGTCGGCCTGTTTCTTTGTTTCGGGAAAATCTCTGCAGTCCCGGAGTGTTACCTGAACTCCTTCTGCTTCTTGGTTCCCTACCGAGGTGGGGAGAAACTGGAAACTCGCTGAGATGTCGGGAACGATACGGCCGGCGCGGCGGGGACCGCGGGGCCAGGCTCCCGGAGGGCCCCGGGCGAGGCACCAACGGCTTGTCAGCTCGGGGGAGGGACTGTTGGCGACCCGGGCCCCACTGAGGCGACGGGACCGGGGCCGCCTGGGCACCGGGCACCCCCAGGAGCCCGCCGGGGAGGAGCCGGCCTGGCCGCTGGGCGCGCTCGCTGCTGGGGCAAAGGCCCAGCACCTGGGTGCTTCGGTCCACCGCGTCCCGTCCAGACCGACTCGGGTCGGTAGCGCCCTGGGTGACCGAGTGCACCAGCCTGGCAGTGGGCGTTCTGCTCGCGCACAGGCCCAGCTGAAGAACTGCCCTACCGCCCAAAAGTTTGTGCGTCCACATCGCAGAGGCCCACGGTGCGGTGGCCGCCGGCACTGGCTAGCGCCCAGGCACGGGCGTGTTGGGAGCCCAGAGCCCAGCGCGTGCGGCAGGAGAAAGTCCTCCGCGCCCCGCTCCAGGGCACAGCGCGGTGGCCCGCAGGAGTCCCATTCAGAATGCACAGGGGGCAGTCCGGGTCGTGAGGAATCCTGGTGGCTTGTTTGGAAAGGAAAGGGTAGCTGGGCGGCCCAAGTGGGCCTGGTGGGTAGGGGTCACCTAGGGCTTGGCCTCGAGGCTGCGCAGCCTTCCTTGCAAACAGGTGCGGTGGTCCCATGGCTAAGATCCCATAGTGATGCCTGCGCTCACGGAGCTCCCAGCTGGGGACGACCGCCTGAATAATGGAAAATTACAAAGGCTGCAAAGCCGAGCTGCAAGGTGTTTGGAAAACCTGAAGTGAGGCGAGGGTTGTTGACCTAGCCTGAAGGTCTGGGAAGGTTGTCCAGGAAGTGAGGATGGCGCCAACCTCCCCTGAAGAAGGGGTGGGGGCTGGGTGTGTGGCGGCAGAGTTTACCAGCGGAAGGGACCTGGGGACACAAGGAGCCCCAGTGAGTTGAAGGGAGGGCTTGGTGGGACAGTGAGGGGAGCTCCCCCAGGAAGTCTGGAGGTCGCTCAGGACTCCCCCACCTTTACTGAGCCGCCTCTGAAGAGCTGTGACCTGCCTCCTTCCCCCCAGCAGACCTCACTGGACACAGGGGACTGACACTGGAGAGACCACTGAGTAGGAAAACACTCTGGACAAGGGTTGGGGGGTGGGGCATCCTTATGGGCTGGGACCTTTGCCTGGAGGTGGCTTCACCTCCTCTCTCCTCCCTGCTTTTTAATGATCAGCTGGTTAGCAGGCTGGGCCTTTGTTCTCAGCTTGGACATTTGTTTGGTACCTAGCAACTTCTCTCTTACTCACGCCCCCAAGGTCAACCTTCCAGCAACAAGGTTGAGCTGTTGCGGGAGCCACATGCAGAGCCCTCCTGGTGGCTTGGTGCTGGGCTGCCTGGCCCCGCTGGAGGCTCCATGGTGAGCCAAGTCACTTTCATTGTAGGAGTAAATTTGGCCTCACTTGTATTATAATAATAACCACAGGCATTGATGTGACACTTTCTTTCTTCCAGCCAGGCCTCGAGGCAAGCTCTTTATAACATATTTAACTCAGTTGTAAGGACACGGTGGCAGAGAGGCTGGGTCACTTGCCCTGTGAGGGGCAGAACTGGGGATGACCATGGGCTCCACAGGTCAATGCTCAGTATTAGGTTCTGAGGGGAGACACAGGAGGCTTAGAAGGGGCTGTGGTGACCATCAGCACGGAGTGTCAGGTCCCTTCCCTCCCTCCCTCAGCCCTTCCTGGAGGTTAGAATGTTCTGGGGCCAGTGAAAAAAAGGAGAGGAGGAGGCTGTGAACAAGGCCCAGGGAATCCTGGTTTGAAAGGGCTTGCTCCTGGGCCGGGCCCTGGTTCTCCTCCACCTGACAGAGCCCAGCACCTGCCCACAGCCCCTGGGCTCTGTGCTGCACCCCGCCCCCCAACCGTTCGACCTGGGCGAGAGACGGGGTGTGTAGAGGGCTGGCCTCACTGGGGGACTGGGCACCAAGTGCCAACATGCTGGTGCAGATGTCCTGGAGATGATGAAGCCAGACACACGCTGCACCCCTGTGACCACTATCATCATCGTGTTAGTGTGCCACCCCCTACTCTTGGCCCAACCTGGAAGTATAAACCAGGAGTACAGCCAGGCAACTCTTAATCTTTTCCACCTAAATCTGTGGCAGGATTCCTGGTGGACTTTTGTAAGAATATGGGTTCCTTGCCCTGGTCCCAATTGTTGCATCAGACTTTGGGAGATTGGGGCCCAGGAATCTTAATTTTTTTTCTAAGCCCTCCTGAAAATTCTAGGTTTGGGAACCATTGGTCAGGTCTAAGCCTTGGGCATTGAGGCAGAAAGGAACAGCGACTGGTCAACTGAGTGGCTGGTCAGTGCTGGTTACTGAAGAATTGGAAACTGGCCCTGCTGGTGGGGAGGGTGCCAGGGGCTCTGGAGGCCAGGGAGCACTCCCTGCAGGGAGGAGGTGGCACGGGACATTGCAGGCCCTCTCTCCCACTGTGCACTCCCTGGGTGTTCCCTCATCCTACCTTTGTTGAGCCTTCGCCTGCTCTTCCTGGCCCCTCCTTACTTTCCAGGGTGCCTGTCAGGGACCCCCCAACACTGGGCCTATCCCAGGATGTGTTGGGTGCTCTCAGGATTGGGGTGCAGGAGCATGAGCTGAGGTCTGCATTGGGGCAGCCTTTGTGGGTCCCTTCCTGGATCTAAAGGCTGACTTGGGGAGCCCTGGCTTGCAATACCCAGGAGTAGTGGGCCTGGGTCTGAGGGAGGCAGGCTGAGGACACCCTGTACCACTGACCATCCTGGTCCCAATGGGCATACAGGCTCCTGGGGAGGAGCAAAGGGTTGTGTGTGGCAGGTTAGAGATTCAGCTGATCACACGGGCAGTTCTGCAGGATGACCTAAGGAGGCAGAGACCTACTTGGGACTTGTTTTTTCCTGGTCACCGGGCAATGGTCAGGAGAGAGGAACTGAACGCCTGGGAGATGCCTGGGTCAGTGGTAGAGGCTGATTTTCTGGTGGTTCTGGGCAGTTACTTGCATTGTAAGAGACTGGAGCTTGAGAGGCAGGTGACTCAAAGACGTGCTTTTTGCTCTTCCTGGAGGTGAGTCAGGGAGAGGGGGTGAGAGCTTGGGCACTTGGTGTGTGTGGGGAGTTAAGCCTCCAGGCATCAGTGGCAGGTGGGCAGGAGGGGTTAAGGGTGCAGAGTGTGGGAAGAAAGCGGGCATGTTTGAACGGCACCGTGGTTTGTGGTGGCGGTGGCTGAAGTCTGGAAGTTCAAGCAGCGGCAGAGTAGATGGATGAACCGGGGCGCTCACGTAGGACTGAGAAGACAGGCTGTGATGGTAGAGCTGACATTCGTTAGAAAAATATTTTCAAGTGAGCGGTAAGTTGTCAGATGAACCTTATTCTAAGCCCAGCCTTTATTATTGCTTGTCTGAATGTGGTATGAGACCCAGTGTCAAATTCCTGGTCAGGCCATTGCTTCCAAGGGGCCATCCTGGCAGGGGACTGAGCCTGACCTCAGTGAAGCACAGCCTTGGGGTCACGGGAGACTGAGTTTTCTAGGGATGATGGGTTTGGAGCTTATTCTGTGAAATTCTGAAGACAGAGAGTTTGGTGACATTTTCAAGTTCACTGGTGATGACATATTTATAAGGAATTGGGATTGACCTTCAAAGATCATCAAGTCTGGCCTCTGAGCTAAAGCCCAATTCTACCCTAGAACGTGCTGGAGAAATGATCTTCCAGTCTCGAAACAAATGTTTTTAGGTTTGAGGAATTCACTTCTTTCCAAGGTAGCCCCTGTCCACATTTAAACTTCCTAAGTTTTAGAAACGTGGTTTCCCCGTGTGCAGTCTAAGCCTGCTGTTCTGATAATTCTGATCATTGGTCCTGGTGTTGTCCTGTGGATTTACATAGAATAAATTGAACTCCTTTTCCACATAGTAGTCCCTTAGATATTGGAAGATAAACCTTATCTGCTCTCATTACATGGAGTGCTCAACATTGTTGGGCACTGTGCTAGAAAACCTACTTTCTCACTTAATCCTTACAACAGCCCTATTTTTTTATTATCCCCATTTTACAGATCGACTTGAGCAAGTTCTTTAAACTTCAGCCAGTGGCCTGTGCATAGTACCAAGGAGTGTTGGCCTGGGGACCTCTGCTGCCTGTCATTTTAGGGGTGCACTCACCTTTGTGCACCTGGATCCCTGTGAGGTCACCCACTGTCCTGATTTGGCTGGGTACAGGTTTCCCATCTTTCTCTGTTAAATTTCATCTTACTCATTTGGCCTTTGGAACTCAAAAAATAGTGGAACACTTTCTTTGTATGGTACAAAGCTAGACTTAAAAAAAAAGAGGACCAGACCTGATTCCTGCCCTGAAAAGTTTGTAATCTCTTTGGGACAATGAGTCATTCATAGAAAAAGAAACTTGGATGGTGCAGGCAATACCTCTCCTGAGGTCATCTCTCCGTTTCTCTCTTTCTCCCTGGGTAGAATTCCTGTGTCAGTCGTTGCGTATGCCATTTGTCTGAGTGTCTTACACTTGTTTATGTTGCACTGTTGCTTAAATCCACCACTGTCATTTAACTTTCATCCAACAGTGCATTATATCCCCAAGAAGACAGAACATTTTCTTGTATAATGTGATTTTAGTGCAGTGGTTTGAGCACAAGGGGTTCTTTTCGATCATTTGGTCATTGGAAGCAAAGTGTGTGGTTGGTGGTGGCATTGCTTTGGAGTTTGAAGAAGGGATACAGAACCTGAGGAAGGTGGGGCCCTGCCTGCCTGTTCACTCTTACACCTTCTGAAACTTGAACAGTACCCAGCACACAGTGGGGACTTCGTGAAGGAGCGAGTGCGTGTGTGGTGGCACATGGTGATGTCGGTGGAGCCTTAATTGTAGGGAATACTACTGATTCTTGGATTGAAATCAGCGTCTATGAGCCTGACTTCGTTCGTATTGGTTTGGTTGTTTTCAAAATAAGCCTCCAGCAAATGTGTTCTGAGATCTCCAGAGGAAAGAAACTAGAAGAAGAAACCATTTTTGTTTTGGAACTAACTTCATCATGTCATGCAATGCAGATAGGAGTCTACAGCCTCGCCCTGTGCATGGTGCCTGGGCAGGTGACTTGGGCTGGCGTGCTTCCCTGAAAGAACAGCCTGGAATGCTCGAGGGCAGCTGTGAGCTGTGGTGAGACCGCAGTGGGTGATACTGGCAAAGCTGGAGGAGGAGGCTCGGAGCTAAGTCCGCTTTTGCTCTTTTGCCACTTAAAGAAATATGTCCCGAAGTGCTTCATTATGGCTGGCTTTCCAGAACAGGGAACAGTCATCTCTGTCCTTAAAACGACAGGAAAGAACAGTCGCTAAACAGTGTTGCCACTTGTCATCTAGGTTATGTTTTGCTCCTTTCAGAAACCTGTTAATGAGATTTATGATCTTGCGTGGGCGTGGGAATGCCTGTTTTGAAAAGCAGCGGGGCTGAATGTGATTTCCCGGCCCTTTGGGGACAGGGATGCTCCCCCTTCAGATCCAATGCCAGAGCGGGACATTTCCTCCTTCTTTTCTTTCCGGCTGGAGAAAATTATAGGCAGCAGGACTCTTGTCTTCTATTCCAAAGTCCGCGGTAGCTGATCTGGGCACACTTAATATTTTTGGCTCTAATGTTTTGTGGGTCGTGGGATTGCTAGATGAGATAGGATTGTCCCATGGTTGCCTCTGGGTCCTGTGGCTTTCGCTGGACAATTCACGGTCGTGGCTCCCAGTGTTCCTCCCTTTCCCGGCTTCCTTGTCTCTCATTGTTAGGGATCTTGAATGAATAGCAAGCGTGGATTTTGAGCATTGATTCATCATTCCTTTCAGAGGGCTCCTGAACTGGGAAAGCTGCCAGTGGGATCAAATTTTCATTTCCTGAAACTTCAACCAAACCTATAACTAGTAAGATAGCAGAGCTGAGAAACCAGAGCAGTGAGAAAGTGGTTGGGTAGGCAGAACTCTTTTGAAAGTAATCCTAGGAAGGTGCTGCATTCTTTCCTGCTTATGAGACAAGAGAGCAGGATTTACTGTGCTTAGAATCCTCTCTGCTCACAGAGTAGACACCAGAAAGGGACATTAATATGTGACAATCACACCCATTTAAAAGGCTTACGTGTTATAAATATATTTTAAATGGTGATCTTTCCCACCTGTACATTAGTCAGTTTTCTTTCCTCATACCCAGAGGGGTGTGGACTTTATTTTTAATCTTAAAAAACTCTCAAAGCTATCAACATGACCTGGTTCTTATATTTTATCTGTACATGAAAAGTAAATAAATGACCTGGTGATTTTTTATTGTGATCTGTTTATGAGGTTTCCTAAGGTTAAAAAGCCATGCTCATTTTGATTCACAGCAGGTTGTTGGGGTATTTTTAGTTTAATGATTCAGATACTAATTTTGCTTAGGAGATGGACAAGCAGCAGTGTGCTGGAGCTGGCGCCACCACATTTGGCTCCAATGAACTTGGAGAGCTGGTGAACTTCGTGCGGTAGCCTGGGAGTACCTACCAAATGCAAATCTCTTCTCCTTCAGCAGCTTGTTAAATATTTATCAGCTTTATAATTACTTTTATTTAATGAAAATTTATATAGCACTTATTGTGTGCTGGGCACTAAGCACTTGATTAGTATTAACTCATTTAATGCCTGACAACTCTATCGTAAGTGCTACTATTATCTACATTTGCAGATGAGGAAACTGAGGCACAGAACATTAACTTGCTTCAGGCCACAGCTAGCGAGTGACTGAGCCTGGGTTTGGACCCAGAGTCTAGTCCCAGAGGACTGTGCTGTGCTGCCTGCTGCTGTTTGAGTGCCTACTGTGTGCCGGCTCTTATAGATGAAGACTATTCAGACCCTGATCCGGCCGGCTGCAAAGCCCCGAGCCTTCTCCAGGCTCGTGTTCCCTCATTGGGAACACGGTCTTGTGGATGGGTGGTCTCGAAAACTGTTTCTTAAAATATTCTTTGGTCATTTCAAGCCAAGGGGAGAGAGGTGGAGAAGAGTCCTTCATTTACTCATGAGAAGGTATTAAAGAAAAAATCCTCCAATGGTGCTTGTTAAAGATGGTAAGGCAGACTTCTTAGCAGGACCATCATGGTAGGCGTAGGCACTGATGCAATGGGATTTTGAAGTGGGGGAGAGAGATTGGGCTCCATTCTGAATACAGCATGAGCAAGTGGGAATTAATTTATAACCAAGGAGCAGGGTGGTGGTGGTCGGTGGAATAGTCACTAAGAGAAAACATGAAGGGTAAGGGGCATTCTGGCTGAACCAACCTAACAGGATTCTTGCTGAAGACGGGCAAGGTGGTCAGACATCACCTGGGTGGACGGTGGAGGGTAAGGAACCTGCTCAGGTATGGGGAGTGATCGGATATTGAGGGTGGGGGTTCTTGCTAAACTGACCTAGCAGGGTTTTTGCTACAACTGCATTTTACCAGGAAGTGCACAGAGGGCCTAGGAGGCCCCACAGCCTGATAGAGTTTGACCGAGTGAAGAATCTTGTCAGTGGAGAGTAACGTCAGAATGAGGGCTTTGCTGTAAAGCATTTCATGGTGGTGGTATCTCTAGGAATTATTGTCAACTCTTCACAAATGGCTATAAGCAAAATAGCCCATGTTTTTCTTTTCATTTCTGCTCATCTTAGAAACAGAACGGTTAGCTCCGAATTTTGTTTTTTGGATTTGGAGCAGTAAACAGAGTGGGTGTGGATGTGTTTTACAGAATTTTGTTAACATATGTATTTATTAAAAATTGGGAGATCCCATATGTCTTCCCTAGGAGAGTCAAATGTGAGCTGTCTCTGGTGCTGAGCTCTAGGCGGTGGGGTGGCAACGTGCACGTGCCTGTGGACGGTCCTTGGGAGGGAGAATCTGCTCGCTTGCACTGGCTGTTCCTCGGTGCCTGGTACCGGGAGGTACCGCTTCACTTAACGAAACAGTGGTGATTGCTCTGTCCGTTTTTCAGATGAGGAACCTGAGAGTTCAGTGAGGTTCAGTTACTCGCCCAATGCCATCTCCAGGAGGTGGTTCTGCCAGGAGTGGGTCCCAGGTCTTTGCCTCCTGGGCCCATCCTTAACCTCTTCTGAATTTGATGGGTTTAGAAGTTGCCCGGCAGTTGGCAGATACACCGTAAGGGGGAAATCACAGCCTCCTGGTGAGAGCCGTGAGCACTGCTGTGGGACCCCCGGGCTCAGTGGTAGTGGAGCCTCTGGGCAGCTGTGAGCTCCAGGCACTCTCCTGGAAGCCACCCCAATGGGTATCTGAGTCTTTGAACCTGTCCCTTCTGGGTCAGGTATCCCCGGCCACAGTATTTACAGTTGCGCCCTGTCCCCCACCCACTCTGGATCCCAGACGAGAGCACTTCACTGTAACCTCTCAGGTGCCAGCAAGCCCCAGGATCCTTAAGTGTGGAGGCGTGTGGGGAAGAGGAGCAGAAGGTACGGGCCGAGGTCAGTGGGCAGCAATGCTGTTTGTTCTGGTGAGAGGTGACCTCCACCTAGAAGGTTTCTGGTTCTTTCCAGATTTATCTTCTAAAAACTAACTGGTATGGAAATATTATAGTCTTGTAACTCTTTTTTCTAGGTCATCTTGAACATTCCAAATACTTACCATTACTCGATGCTGTTGATAAAATCAGGATGGCTTTAAACTCAGTAAGTGGTTAATTATTACCTCCCTGGTCTTTTCTTCGTTCCCTTATTCCGTCTGTTACTCCCGACAGTGTGTGGTGGTCAGCATTTGTTGGAGCCGTGTGTAGGGATGTGTGAGCTGCAGGGGTTTAGACACACAGCAGCTGCACAGGTGAGTCTCAACAGCCATTGCTGTTGGGATGAAGTCCTCCCGTCCTGCTTTGCAGGTGGGATCGGGGTGGGCAGGGACGAGGTGTGAGGACAGACGAAGCAGGATGGTGGTGAGAGGGTGTGAGTCCCAGGGAAGAGAGCTGTGTGGGATGCCATTGGTGTCCAGCTTCCTGATAACCAGGAAAAGTCACAACTGAATGAGGCATTGGGCGCGCTGTCCCTCTTTGGAGACAAATGCGGTTATCTGTGCTCCCCTAACATCTGACCAATTCTTCTTATACCTGAAATAAGAGCATTTAGTGAGGAGTTTGCAAAATTTCCTAGATTCTATATCTTCAAATAGACCTTTGTTTTTCCCTTTATTTGTTATTGACATTTATTTTTTCCTGGATCTGTTTTTAATTTTAAATCCACTGCACAGGAACTCTCAGGGACATCCTGCCTTGTTTGCTGCAGCCGTTCCTGGAAGGGACAGCATTTTCTTAGATGGTTTAGACTGAGGCCCAACACATGCTGACTTTGGTGCCTCGGGTACCCTCATTTAGATTAGAGATTACGTTACATTTTCCCTCTGTCTGCTGATCTGGTTTGGAGTCACAAACTTCAGACTTTTGAAGTCTAGCGTTAGTGAGTTATTAAGCAGAGGTTAACTCTGAGAGCCTGCATTTGGTTGTTCCTTTATAATCACACTTTCCCAGAAGCCCCATTTAAAATTCTAAGGGGTAAGAGGCCTCTGCTCAGAATACCTGTCCTCTGAGAACAGCCTCTCTGTCGTCTCTGGGGTCAGCAAGAGACAAGGCGCAGAAATTAATGAGTGGGAACAAGTTTTGCATGGGGACCCTTAGACACAGATAAGAGGATCAATGTGGCCTCCCAGAGAGCCCCAGACAACGAGCACTTGAGGAGAGTTTGAAAGGAGGGGAAGATGGGGCCAGTGGGGCCCAGAGTGGCCTGGTGGGGGTGGGTCTTGAGAGGGTAGGCCTTGGGAAGGCAATTTTTAAGTAGGCTGAGGGAGGGGAGAAGGACATTCTAAGAAGACAGGCACCAGCCTAAAGTGGAGCTGAAAATAAAATCCACATCTGGGCAGTTCCTTTCACGTTTATATGTGTCTACACTCTGACCCAGAAATTCCACTTAAAAGGATACAGCTGCAGATATCCATGCCCTTTGCACAAAGATGCACGTGCTGTATAAGGGCATTTATTGTAGCAGAGCTGCTAGCAGCCCACATTGTAAACCACTGAACTGTCCATCAATAAGAGATGGTGAGTAAATGGTGATACATTCTCTCTATAAGAGAAAAGGACATAGAAAAGGAAACCGCAGAATCACGTACAGAGAATACTCCTTCAGGCACATTTCTTAGCTCAGTTTCTTTTCTGCAAAGTGGGTGCCTTAATGGTACCTGTACCAGTCGTGGGGGGTTATGGTCAGGTTTCAAAGGGATGGTGAGTGCAGAGCCCCACAGCAAGTGTGCTCTCAAACGTTAGCTGTTATGATTCTCCTTAAAATTCTCACATCGCTGGTTCATAATTTTGCACCTCGATTCCCAAGAAGAGGCCGGGAGGATTTAAAGGTGCAGGATGTTGGCTTGATGGGTTCTAATCCCAGACTTCTACACAATTTTTTCTTTATTATTATTATTTATTTTTTACTAAATCCCAGTGTCTGCCACTTTTTTTTTAATGTCAAAGAATAAATAGTCAAAAACAAAACAAAAAACACTGACAATTGAAAATTCTGGTTAGTTTTTGTTCTAGATAAATTCAATATTTGACATAATTATAGGTACCTTAGAAGAATCTGTAGTACTGTTTCAATGTCTTGTGGGAATGTTATGAGAGATTATATATTTAACCCTTTAGGGTACATATGAATTTTATGTGATTCATCTTCTTTTTGATTGTTTAGGGGTCACCACCAGGTGTTGCGCCTTACTATGAAAACCATGGATACCAACCAGAAAACCTCTACGCCCCACAGCCTGCCATGGCTCCCAGTGCCTACCCAGCGTATCCGGTTCAGTACTACCCATCCCCAGTTCCCCAGTATGCCCCAAGGGTTCTAACGAACAACTCGACTCCTGCCGTCCACATGAGGCCCAAATCCCCATCAGGAACTGTGTGCACCTCAAGTAGGACCTTCTTTGTGTTTGTTTCCTACCACATCCCTGAGTTCCTGGATCTGTCTTCCCTTGTGGGCTCTCTGCTATCACCGCCTCTGTCACCAGCTATCCTGGTCTGATCCTGCCCCTCTGTCTGCTGGAGCCCGTCTGTCTCCACGTGGCTTTTCCCTCTCCTCCTGCCGGGTCGAAGCTGTCGCTGCCAGATCTTCCTCCTGCCCAGGGCTTCTCGAGGGCCTGCAGTCTGCAAAGATCTTCGTTTTCTGTTAACTCTCCTGTGCAGCTTTGCCTGCACCCCTCAGTGCAGACTTTCCAGACTGGCCTCTCTGTGTTGTTTCTTGCCTATGTGGCTTATTGATGTCTCCTCCTGAATAAACGGTAAGCTCCCAAGGGCAGAAATGAACTGTCTTACCTTTCTCTGTCGCACAGTCCCCTGAATACAGCAGGTCACGTTTAAGATCCTCCATGTTGTTTTGTGTTCAATGAACGACGTGGCTGGTGTGGCTGTAGCTCAGGCGTTCCTACGACATCGCCAGGTTTGACAGGCAGCTGGAGGGGGTGGTGCTGAAGGGCCAGTGGCCTTTGCTGTCACTTCAGCCTGTCTCTTGCTCACGATCATTCACTGCCTCTCTTTGCCGCTTCATTTTGTCTCCTGTGTCCCCGGCCCCTCCCTCTTGCACCCCCTCTCAGATTTTGTTTCAGGCTAGTTTCAGTGTAAGACTTGCCCAGGTGGAGCCAGCACAGCAATGGCTGTACCAACGGTCTACTTGTTAATGTTTTTATTCTATTTTGTGAAATATGCATCCATGTCTACACAACTTACACAGTTGAAGGTTAATAAGGAAGTGAACTTCCACGTGCGCACAATCAATCCCAGTACTCTGTGAAGCCCCGGCTCTCCTCCCAGACCTCCCTCTGCTCTTAACAAGGGCTGGGGCTCTGTTTCCCCCTCACCCTTCACAGAGGGCTCCTCCGCCCCCCTCCTCTTTTGTAACCTTCTCTCTCTATCCCTGTTGTTTCCTGCCCCGCTCTGACCCCTCTGTCCCGATCATCCCTCCTCCTCCTTCTTTGCTTCTCTCTGGCCCTCCCTCCAGTGCCCCTGTGCCAAGGAGATGCCTGTCTTTGCACTGAGGTCTTTCTGGAGGTGGTTGGGTGGGCTGAGACCAGTGGTTCTCAATCAGGGGCGACTTTGATGCACAGGGACATTTGGGGGCATCTGGAGACAGTTTGGGTTGTCGTGAGTGGGAAAGGGGTGCTACTGGCTTCTCTCAGGTAGGTGCTGGAGCTGTTGCTAAACACCCAGCAATGCACAGGACAGTTCCCCACAACAAAGAATCATCCGGCCAAAATGTCAGCAGTGCTGAGGCTGAGAATACCCCATCTTTGTCCATTGTGGTGGCTGGAAGGAAGCCACGGTGAGGAGAGTTAAGGTGCCCTGATGTGTGAGCTGCCTCCCAAAGAAAGGACAGTGAGGGATCCTCTCTTGAGGTCAGCACCTCCAAAAGGTGGTGTTCCTACCAATGAGGGCAGAAGAACCCCTGGCCCACCTGGCACACTTCCACTTTTCCAGGGGACAGACTCGGTGATGGCAGCTGCACAGGAATATATCAGTCCTGTAGCAATTGCTTTCATAAGCGAAGGATATGAGCCTACATCTGTGATTTTGCGTTACAAAACTGTGCCCCATAGCTCAAAAATAATTTAGTAATTTTATTGAACTTACCTTGGTATTATCTTTAAGAACATGCTATTGGTGCATAATAAATAGAAAAGTACACATTTTGTAAGTGTAATGTTTGGCTTTGAAACTGTTTTCTAAGTTATTTAGACAGCACAAATTCAGAAGTACCCCACAGGAATATAAGGAACTTTTCTCTGGACTTAATGTATCTATTTGCTTCAGTAACAGCCATAGAAGTTTTATATTTGAATATGAATGAATACACATGTTAAAGTTTAGGCTTTGGAGAATTGAAGATTAACTGTGTATCTGATGCATCTGATTCTAGTTGACACTAGAAATAACTGTAGGGCTGAGTCAACAACAGACTAAATTGATAGTTATTAAGGTAAATGAATAGTAAGTTGCAATTAAACTCTACAATGGGGCAGCCATGGCAAACCAGGACCAAGTGAATTCTGCACCAAACACACACTGATTACAAAATGCCTGTCCCCCAAGGGTAAAACTGGGGGCTTCCTGCTGGGCATATGCCCCTAGCAAGAGCTGGGCAGATTGCCACACACTCAACGTGAAGTTAAGGATGCCTGATTTAACAATCCTTAACTCGACAGGTAAGTTATTTTATCTTAGATAAAATGGCACGCAAGGAAGTCACCTAATGAAGAAAATGTCCTTGGGAATGGGTCAAAGAGGCCATTTGGAATTTCCCCTGTGAACTGCATTGGCTCTACCTGGCCTCCTTAAGGCACAGTCACTGCAGCTGAGTTATGATAAAATTGTGTGCTTGGGCAATTCTCAGACCAGCGGCCTCACCTGAGAGCCTGTTAGAAATGCCCGACCCCCAACTGAATCAGAATGTCTGGTGATGGGAACCAGGTTCCCTAGGTAATTTTTAAGCCCGTTGCAGTTTGAGAACAATTGTAGAATTATCAGAATGTGGTAACAAAATGAGTGGCATGGCTTTGAGCCCTCAGCAGAGGGGCCAGCTCTGGTCTCTCCAACTCTAGAAGCTGAGATTCTCACCCTGGTTGACTTCCAGATGCACAGGTGTGCACAGGTGGGCAGTACCAGGTGGTCATGCCACCTCTGCAGCCTTGGGGGTTCTGTTCAAATGCCTTCGCCACTCTCTCTCCTCCACCTCTCTCCCAAGGAGAGCTCCCAGGCGCAGGGCTGCTAGGAATCTGGGGGCGACGGTCATGGAAGCTGTCCTTCCTCAGCCCGGGAGGGGGCTGAGCCATGTCACTGGGCCGGATGTCTGACTCTGAAGTGCCTTCTGTGGCATCTGGTGCTGTCTTCCAAACCTTGATGCAACTTTTGGAGTACACACTTTGGCCAACAATTCTATGTCTTCTTGTTTTGACTAGAGAAAATTGGTAACCTTTCCAAATTCCTGTATTTTTAGCTGAAATGTGCCTTTACTCTCGGTCCAGTGTTTCTGCCCTCAGATCGAAGGGCCTCTGTCAGTGCTGTCCAGTAGAACTTACGGCAGCAATGGGAAGTTTTTATAGCTGTCTAATATGGCAGCCACTGGCCATATGTGACTATTGAGCACTTGAATTTGCATCATTTTATTTAATTCCATCTAACTTTAATTAAAGTGCAAATAGCCACATGTGGCTAGTGGCTGTCCAGATGGGACAGTGTGGATTTGTTTGTAGCATCCATTTGCTAAACAGCCTTGGATAAGACAATTTATTCTTCTGCCTTGAGTACCACTGGCAGGGTGTTGATAGTTTGGGGGACATTATTATTACTTTGCTTATACTTGTAATTACCTAAATGAGGTACTTTTCCTTTTTTAGCCATTTTTTACATTAATTATCTGCGTATTTTAAGACTTTTTTTGGCATGCCATACTTTTTTTAAGAGCTTACTTAACTTTGGGGTACATTGCTTCAGATCACGGCTTTCGGGTTTTGTTCTCCAAAATGTATAAAGTTTAGTGTTATGGAAGACATAAGACCTCTCAGGATATGTTCTTAAAATTAAAAGTCACATTTTAACGTGCATGTGAAATAATTATTTCTTACTATGGTATACGATAAAAATAGTGGATGAAATTGGAGAGCGTGACTTCTAAATGACTCCGACCTGAATGTTGTGTCCCCCTCCTTCCTCCAGAGACTAAGAAAGCACTGTGCATCACCGCGGCCCTGGGGGCCATCCTTGTGGGAGGCGTGCTGGCCGCTGGCCTGCTCTGGAAGTTCAGTAAGTGCAAGGAGCCAGCCCCACTCGGGGCTTTGTGCTCCTGCAGTCCTGGTGTGCTGGGCACGGGCCAGCTGTCTGGGCTGGGGAGACCTTCAAGGCCCTCCCTAAAGCTTCTCTCTTACAAAACAAGGCTGTCTTCTCTTCCTTCTCTTTGTTTAGTTATGGAGTTGCATGAATAATACTCTCAAAAGCAGCCAATCTCATTGTCCGGGTTGTTCTGTCTCACTCTTGTGTGCCATCCTAATCTGTGGGTTGCTGAAGTCCCGTACTATTTCTGTAGTATTGACACACCACAGGAGAAGGATTTAGAATTTACCCAGCATTTCAGGGTGCCAGGTGCCACCCAGCACTGTGAACACAGGTTTCCCTACCTTGGGACCACACCTGGTCACCTGTGTCTCATGGCACAGCAGTGGCTGCTGGGGCCAGGCATGCCCCTCCCCTGCCACCTCCTGTAACCACAGCCCATGCCCTTCCCATCCACCTTGGACGGTGCAGACTCACCAGCCATTTGTGGATCCCTGAAGTCACCTGTGTAGCAGAGAGGACGTGTGAGTGCTGTCCAAACCCAAACACTGAGAGGGTCCTTCCCATTGGCCCATGGAAGTAGCTGACCCCAGCCCTAATTCCATGTACGGTTGCTGGTGGCAAGGACACATCTCCTCCTTATTAAAAATAAGCGGGGAAATTATTGCTTCTTGTTCGTGGGGCTTGGAGAGCGGATGGGAAAACTCCTGGTGGGCTCCGTGCGGCTCCCTCGTTGCCCGGCCTGATGGACGTCTCTCCCTGTTCCTCTGCAAGTGGAGAGCAAGTGCGTGGGCTTCCAGGTGGAGTGCGGCTCCTCCGGCACCTGTGTCAGCCCCTCCCACTGGTGCGATGGCGTACCCCACTGCCCCAGCGGCGAGGACGAGAACCGGTGTGGTGAGTGGCCGGGCCTCGGGAGGTGACCACTGTCCCCATGGCCACCTCACCTGCAGTGGCCGGGCATGGAGGGCTGGGCGCTGGCCGCAGGTTGGAGAGGCACTATGCTACTTCCCAAACAAGCTGCCTTTAACGTGACACCTGTTATCACGGAGTGGACACCTCTGTTTGCTTTTATGGTTTTATATGGTTTATTTATTTTAATTGACAAGTAAACATGGTATATATTTATGGTGCACAACATGGTGTTTGGTGTATGTCTCCCTCGTGGAATGGCTAAATCAAGCTATTCAACATGTGCAGTACCTCATATACATACATGTCTTATTTTGTGGTGAAAGCATTTAAAATCTACTCCCGTAGCAATTTTCAAATGTGCAATATATTGTTACTAACTCTAGTCACCGTGATGTATAACGGATCTCGGGAACTTACTCCTCTTGTCTCACTGAAGTTTTGTGTCCTTTGACCAATGTCTCCTCAATTCCCCCACCCCCACCTCAGGTAATCTCCATCCTACTGTCTGGTTTCCATGCGTTTGGCTTTTTTACACTGCACACATAAGTGAGTATTTGTCTTTCTGTGCCTGGATTACTTCCCATAGCGCAATGTCTTCCAGGTTCATCCATGTTGTCACAAATGACAGGATTGCCTTCTTTTTTAAGGCTGACTAGTATTCCACTGTGTGTATGTGCACAGTTTCTTTATCTGTTCATCCACGACGTACACTGAGGTTGATGCCATATCTTAGCTGTTGTGAATAGTGCTGCAGTGAACGTGGCTGTGCAGATCTCTCTTCAACATACCTTCCTCTGCATGTATCCAGAGGTGGGACTGCTGGATAACATGGTGGTTCTATCTTTAGTTTTCTGAGGAACCTCCTCACTGTTTTCCATGGTGGCTGTACCAATTTACATTCCCCCAACAGTGTGCAAGGGTTCCTCTTTCTCCACGTTGCCAACCTTGTCATCTTTTGTCTCTTTGATAATAGCCATTCTAACAGGTGTGAGGTGACATCTCATTGTGGGTGTGATTTGTATTTCTATTTCTACTTTCAAGTAATTTTTGAAGGTGATTCCAAGGGTGGCGAAGTGGCTGTAGCAGGGCAATTATGCCTGAGCATGAAAGCTGTGCTAAGAACCACCGTCCCCAGAGCTAGAGGCCCACGGCTGTTTACCCGGGCTCTGCAGCTGGCACGGGGCTGCCTCGTTTCTCCTTAAGCGCTGCCGCTCGCTGTCTTTCCTACCCCCAGAACTTATTTCCCAACCACGACAATGTGTTCCAGGGCCGGGGACGCAGCGTTGGGAGTGGTGTGTGTGCTCACGTTTTGGTTCCCACTAAGCACACTCTGACGTGTTTACACTAGAACTGTTTTTTTAAAAAATAGAGATTTCAGAATTGTAGAGTCAGAGGCATCACCAGAAATCTCTCAGGCAGCTCTCCCCTCCTCCCATCAAATGTACTCCAAACTTCTGGGGGTTTCTTTTTCTTTTTTTTTTTTTTTTGAGACAGAGTCTTGCTCTGTCATCCAGGCTGGAGTGTGGCAGTGTCATCATAGCTCACTGCAGCCTCAAACTCGTGGGCTCAAGCGATCCTCCTGCCTCAGCCTCCCCAGTAGCTGAGTAGCTGGGACTATGGGCAAGCACCACTGCACCTGGCTAATTTTTCTATTTTTTGTGGAGACGGGGATCTTGCTCTTGCTCAGACTGGTCTCGAACTCCTGACCTCAAGCAATCCTCCCACCTCGGCCTCCCAGAGTGCTAGGATTACAGGTGTGAGCCACCGCACCCAGCCTTGGGGTTTTCTTTAAAAACCACAAACCTCACAGCTGGCTGAGAATACAAGAGAAAGACAGTTTTCCACTTTATAGCAATCTTTGCTCTCCTAAGGATCATCCTTGCTGGGGATTACTTTCAGGTCCCAGCCACCTGTGTAAGAAGTGTTGTTGGTCCTGGCTTGTGGAATTGCCCAGTGAGGAAGACCCCCCTGCCAGTGCTTGGTCCTGTGCCCACCTTGAGCAGATGCATGTGTGTACTTGATGCTGTGTTCTGCCCTCGAGCTACCCCAGTGCAGCCTGGCTTCCCAGAAGAGAGTTTGGAAGTGACTCATCACTGTTTAAACATAGTTCTTTTGCTTTATTTTGGTGAGAATGTATTTGTCACCATTTTCTTAAATAAAGTAGGGAGTTCTTTAGGTTGAGTTGGGTGGCTGAGATAGCTGTGGAATGGCTTTGCGTGTTTTCCTGTGCACGCACGTGTGGCTGAATAAACTCCAGCAAGGGGTTTCAGCTCCTGTATTACCTGGACATTCTCTTTCTTCCTAATATTTAAGTTGTATTTACTTAACTACTTTAACAGTTATATACCCGAATAAATTAAAATCCAGGAAGGACAAAAAGCTATGCAATGAAAGATCTCATCTCCCTCACTCTGGTTATACACACACACATGCACAGCCCACACCACACACACACACAAACAGCCCACACCACACACACACACGCACAGCCCACACCACACACACACACACGCACAGTCCACACCACACACACAGCACACACATGCACAGTCCACACCACACACACAGCACACACACGCACAGCCCACACCACACACACACACACACACGCACAGCCCCCTTCCCCCCACCCCCATCCCATGTGCACACACCACACACATTCACGCCCAGCCATTCACCAACCAATCAGGTTTTTTCTTTCTCAGGGGCAACTGATATGAGTTGCTTCTCCTTCCAGAGAGTTTTTGCACAAAAAAAGGAAATATGTGTTTGCATTCTTAATGTCCCCATTTCACAGTGTTTTACTATCCAGCACTGGATAACATCCTGAAAATCATTTCATGTGGAAAGATGAGCGCCTCTTCCTTTACCCACGGCGGCACAGTCAATGTCTTTTGCGTGGATGCACCATTATTGCACGGTTTTTTCTTGGGGACATTTAGATTCTTTTTCTCCCTTTGGCTACCAGATGCAATGCAACCATGTGAGCATGTCGGTGGGAAATGCTCCCGGTGGTAAAATTGCTGGGTCAGAGGGTTTATGAATCTGTAACTAATAGACCTTACTCAATTTGGTTTTATCCAGTTTGCACATTGATTATTCATATCGAACTAAACAGATGAACGATGACATTGTGTGTGTATTCTATCATATATTAAACCAGAACAGGCATGTGGTGCACTTTTAATCTGTCCACCTTGTAGAATGGAAATTATAAAGAATGTTACCCGTCCCATAGAAAACATTCAAGAATGCGTGTGGAGCTTTCTTTCCAAGGGGTGTATGTATGTATGTGTGTACACGTGTCTGTGTGTGTGCACATGTGTGTGTGTATTTTAACATTAATTCACTTTCTACTTCTATGGCTATCTTTTCTTTCTCAAAATCTCAAAGGAGAAATTAAAGAACTGACTATAGTTAACAATACTGTACTGTACACTTGAACTCTGCTAAGAGGGTAGTTCTTAAGTATTCTCACCACAAAAAAGAGAAAGACCTACCAAAAAGAAAATGGTAACTACGTGAGGTGATGGCTATGTTAATTAGCTTCATAGTGGTAGTCATTTCACAATGGATACATATATTAAATCACCGTAAATATGTACAATTTTTATTTGTCAACTCTACCTTGATAAAGCCTGAAAAAAATTCCTAATATCTTAAAAAAAAAAAAAAACTGCTTGGGACCATTTCCAGCTCTAGGGCTGGTCAACTACCATCTCTTCCTAGTTGACATTTGAATACAGATAGTTGGAAGGAAAAAAATCTCTAAAATTATCTACAAACCAAAAATAAAATGTCTACCTTACTTCCTACCATATCACAGTGGCAGTATTATTTTTAGTTTTGGAAGTATATTTAATTTCAGTTACTTTAAAAAATTAATAGACTTTATTTTTTAGAGTAGTTTTAGATTTACAGAAAATTGAACAGACAGTGCAGAGAGTTCCATATACCCCTCCCCTGCACACAGCAATATCTCCAATTAGAGTGTGTGGCACATTCATTATAATTTGTGAACCAGTTGAATACATTATTATTAACTAAAGTGCTCAGTTTGCATTAGAATTCACTTTTTCTGTTGTACAGTTCTGTGGGTCTTGACAACTGCATAATGTCGTATCTCCACCATTGTAGTGTCATCTAGAATAGTTCCACTGCCCTCAAATCTCTTGGGCACTGCCTGTTTCTCCCACTGACCCTGGGCTATCAATGATCTTTTTACTGCCTCCCTAGTTTTGCCCTTGTCAGAATGTCCTACAGTTGGAACCAGAGTCTGTAGCTTCCTTCACTTAGTAATGTGCATTTAAGGTTCCTTCATGGCTTGGGAACACATTTCTCTTTAGCACTGAATAATATTCCATTGTCTGCATGTAGCACAGTTTGTTTATCCATTCGTGTAACCTGTGGCCAACTCACACGTGGTACTGGGATCACCCATCGCTGAAGCACTAGGAAATAATCAGACTCGTCCAGTCATTTCACGGAGGAATGAGCCCACAGGTGTCAGGCTGTCCAGGGAGTCAGGCCGCGGGCAGGGGCTGAGAAGCGGGGTGGAAACATAACCAGGTCCTCATGTTATACTTTGAGCCCTCGTATCCCCGCAACCACACAGCACTGTTTACATGCTTCACATGAGTGAGTCACACTGAACCCATCATTTAGCAACTTGCTCTCTTTTACGCAGCGCTGTTTTCAAGAATTGTTCCTGTTAATACACGATGCCCTGGTTAATCCTCTGGCTATACAGGATTCTGTTCTGTGAATATGCCACACTTGATTTATTCTCCTACCCAACAAAAAGTTCTCAAAATTCTGGGTTGTGCTTAGATCTGGGGAGAGAGAGAAGGGGATGCAATAGGGAGGCGCTTCAACTGTGTTTATAATGTTTTGTTTCTTTGAACAAAAGAGCTGAGGTCATTTGGGCAAAACACAGATTGATTTAGAGGCATTTAGAGTCCCCTCAATACCAGGGGACTCAGCACATCTCTGGGTGCTCTGCCAAGGGTCAGGATTTGGACAAGAGGAGGTCAACTTGCCACTGAAAGTGATTGCTTAAAGAACACTTTTTTAGAAACCT
The DNA here is from genome assembly GCA_023783475.1 of Daubentonia madagascariensis. Classification (NCBI taxonomy): domain Eukaryota; kingdom Metazoa; phylum Chordata; class Mammalia; order Primates; family Daubentoniidae; genus Daubentonia; species Daubentonia madagascariensis. The sequence continues at coordinate 8,968,486 of JAKFHU010001482.1, read as the reverse complement.
TTTATCTTATTTGTTTTAAAAACAGCTTTACTGAGATACAATTCACATACCATAAAATTTATACTTTAAAAGTAAATTCAATGGTTTTTATATATTCTCTGCAGTCAATTTTAGAATATTTTCATTATCTCTTAAAGAAACCCCACACCCTTGCGCCCTTACCCCATCTCTCTCCCCTCCCCCCAGTGCTAAGCCACTACTGATGTTTCTGTCTACAGATTTCCCACTCCAGACACTGCGTGTGAGCAGGATCATGCAATACGTGGGCCTTTGTGGCCAGCTTCTTGCACTTAGCACAATGCCTTCGAGGTTCATCATGTTGTAGCATGGTCAGAACTTCACTCCCTTTAAGGCTGGATGATATTCCATTGTAGATCTGTTCATTCGTCCATTGGTGGACACTTGGGTGTTTCCACCTTTTGGCTCTCATGAACAACGAACATTTGTACAAGTTTTTGTCTGAATACCTGCTTTTACTTTTTTGTGTAAAGAGTACTTTTTAGCAGGGAAAGAACAGATTGGTGGCCTCCCCTTGTGTGTGGTCAGTGCCTTGCGAAGGGTGAACTTCACGTTGCCCCTTATGTACAGAGCCTTGGTGTCCTGGGGGAGCATGGGGTCAGCTGGCAGTTAGGACAGTACAGGAAGGGACACTTGTGTGAAACTCACGGAGAATCTTCCCTCTTGTGCAGTTCGCCTCTACGGACCAAACTTCATCCTTCAGGTTTACTCATCGCAGAGGAAGTCCTGGCACCCCGTGTGCCGAGACGACTGGAGTGAGAACTATGGGCGGGCAGCATGCAAGGACATGGGCTATAAGTGAGTACAGGCCTGCAGCCTGGAGTGGGGCCGCACGTCACGATGATGGTAACAGCAGAAACACAAGAAAGATGCTCTTGTTGCCTCCTGGTAGAAGCACCAGCACACAAATGCTGGGGACTTTGTCCCCTTCCAAAACTGATCCATAGAACCAGCAGGAAGAACTTGTCCTGCCAGAGCTGTGCCTGGCACATCGGCCCACGTCTGATGACCGCGGCTCACTGCCACCCTGCCCCAAGTCCTCCTTGGCCTCTCGAGACTCCTGGTTGCTGGGGAACACCCAGTGCCATGGTCACCGGGTCAGGTGCAGGCTGGGGGTATTGGGAGGCTCTTTTTCTTTTCTTTTCTTTTTTTGAGACAGTCTCTGTCAGCCGGGCTAGAGTGCAGTGGCATCATCAGAGCTCAGTGCAGCCTCAAACTCCTGGGCTCAAGCGATCCTCCTGCCTCAGCCTCCTGAGTAGCTGGGACTACAGGCTCTCGCCACCATATCCGATAATTTTTGTATTTTTTGTAGAGATGGGGTCTTGCTCTTGCTCAGGTTGGTCTTGAACTCCTGGCCTCAAGGAGTCCTCCCTCCTCAGCCTCCCAGAGTGCTGGGATCACAGGCTTGAGCCTGGTGGGCCAGTGGCTCTTTTTCTGAGGCGCCTCTGGCCAGGGCTGACGGTTTCGCTGCGCTGGGGGAGGGGAGCAGGGCTGCAGAGGAGAGGAGGGCTGCTTTGGGACATCAGTGGGGAAAGTCCTGTGCTGCTTTCACTGCATTTGGGAGCCACTGAAGGCTTTTGAACTGGGGAGAGAATTGATCAATCAGGATTATACTTTAAAAAATTCATTGCTGCTTGCGGCAGCGGGGAAAGGTGGGAAGAGTTAAGGAGGGTTCCTGGCGGGGGCCCCTCAGCATTGCTTAGGAAGACTTGGCAGCCCTCGGTCATTGGGAGAAAGGGTCATATGTTATTTTAATGCTACTTTTTCTTCCATGAAGGTCTCCCCATGTGATATCGATACAATTTTCCAGATTCTATATACATTTTCAAAATGAATTACCACTTGATAAGGAAGGTGGCATCTCAGCTAGCGCAACACTTTCACAATGCCATCCCTAAACTGCGGGGTGGAATTACGAGCGAAGCTTCCATTGCAGTTCAGGATCCTGGTGGAATCTTATAAGTGGGGACATTTTACTATCTGTACACTTTATTAGGTTATACGTACGTGTGGTTACATACTCATACATCCCTATTCTCATTGTGTCTTTATTCTCACCCCACTAGATTAGAAACATGACTGACGGAGGAGTTTTCCCTGACACTTCATGGTTATTGGATCAAAAATAGTTATAATACAATGTCACTTGGTTAGAACGTGTGATTTTGTTTTCCAAAATGCTAAGGTTTTTCTCTTATTCTGAACGTCGTACAGGAGAGGTATTATGGTATAGCTTAGGAATTGTGCTTGCTTACAACGTAACCATTATTGAAGTAAGGTTTTCTGTCTTTTTTAGGAATAGTTTTTATTCTAGTCAAGGAATAGCAGATGACAGCGGGGCCACAAGCTTTATGAAACTGAACACAAGTGCCGGCAATGTCGACCTCTATAAAAAACTGTACCACAGGTATGTTGTGATTTCTTTTTCTCTTTGAAAAATTTTGAAAGGAGACTCACTAGGAGGTACTACAGGAATCTTATCCTGAGTCTGACTTTTCCAAGCTGCGAGTCTGGGTCTGGGTGAGTTTAGCACTGGGAGGAGATCGGAATCTGACCGGGACTGGTTACTCCATGCGGATCTGGATTTCCTAGCAGGAAGTGACTAAGGTTGATTTGGCATTTTGTTTTCAGTTGCTATCTGCCCTCATTGGGGGAAAACACTGCAAACTTGAGAACCATCTTTATTTATTTTTCTTCACTCTCCAGACATTAGGGATGTGCCTGCTGTGTCAGGGTGTGGCACTAGGAACCTAAGACAATATCTCGGGGTCCTGACTGAGGTGACCAGCTCATTCTGGGTTGCCAGGGACTTTGCTGATTTCAACACTGAAAGACCTGCTTCCCAGGAATCCACTCTATTCCAGGCAACTGGGATAGTTGGTCCCCTGAGCCCCGACCCAGGAGCAGCAGTGTCAGGGGCCATGCTGGGGGTAGGCAGCGTTCTGGGGGCCTGGGAGCAAGTGGCTAGTGCAATTGGGCAAACTTTTCCTGTACTTGAAGATGACTTTTGGCCCCGGGCAGGTCACAGTACATCCAGTAGGTGGGAATAAATCCAAGCCATAGGTCACATGATTGGTGGCTGACCTGGCCAGGAGGGTGGAAGAGGGGCTGTACTTAAGCTACTCATTTTGTTTTGCACATGTTTAAAATGTTTGCAGTCTTCCTAGGAGCATCACCATTACCTGAATGGTTTTCGATGTAAAAGATACACAGCGTCCTTCTTTGCGCGGGAGCCTTCCTCACCTCCCAGGTCTGCGTGCTCATCCCCAGGTGCTAGGCACACCTTCCTGCTGGCAGGGCCAGGTGCGAGTCTGAGCTGAGGATGAGCTCATTGCACTGCCCCACGTTTCCTCTGAGCGGGAGGCTGGGAGCAGGTTTGCATTCCTGGTGGCCGCTGGCTGAGGTGTCTCGGGCACTGACTTCCGCAGCAGCCTGGCTGTCCCTGGGAATGTGACAGGATGAGCCAGGTGTACCTATCAAAACAGCGGGGCTGTGGTTTCCCTACTGAGAAGCTAAACACAGCTGCCTGGGCGCTTTGTGAATGCTGAGTGGTTCTTTGTCTTCCTCAGTTACACACACACACACACACACACACACATACACACACACACACACACACACACACGCACACGAGATCAGGGAGCCAACAAAAGTCCAGCCCAGCAGGGGTGGGGGAGGGGAAGAGGAGGCTGCCACCCTTGGCAAGAGCCTTGGGAACTCGCAAGGTGGCTGGAGGGTTTGGAAGAAGGAAGAGAAGGTCATTGTCTGGTATTCAGTCTGCGTGGCAGGGGTGGGGGGGCTTCTCTTCCTTTTTTCCTTCCGGGGCTGCCCTTTGATACTTGTCTCTAGGCTGCTGTGAATAACTGTGCTGTGCCTGATGCTGGTGGCTGCACAGTGTTGACCTTAGGATTCTTAGAAAACATCTTTTAAAGGGAGCGTGTCTTTTCTTGGCATTGTCTCAGCACTGAAAGGCCTGCTTCCCAGGAATCCACTCCATTCCAGGCAACTGGGATGTTTGGCCCCCGGAGCCCTGACCCAGGAGCAGCAGTGTCAGGGGCCATGCTAGGGGTGGGCAGCGTTCTGGGGGCCTGGGAGTGAGTGCCCCAGAGCCGAAGTCCACCAGGAACACATAGGTAGTCACCAGGGACCGGGACGTTTCAGTAAGAGGGTGTCAGGAAGGACCTGTTAGAGGATTTGGGCTTGTGTTAGGTGGTTTGGGAGAGGTTCAAGGAAGTGGGGCTTTGCTCGGAGTTGGATGCTATCTGGAAACAGGGGTAATTCTGTGGTGGCTGCCTTTTTTTTTTTCCTAGAAGGTGGTTGGAATGAAGCCAGGCTGAGGCTGTGGTTGGTAAAGAAGCATCCGTCACTCAAGTTGGCCAGGATGGGACAGGATGGCAGATGTCAGATCATTATTCTGTGTCTGGGGCAAGGTTCCTTTCTGTCTGCTCAGGCATGATTTCAGAGTGGGCTTGTTTGTGTCTCGCTCACCTTGGGTACAGCATGGCCTAGGCTGATGATGATGCTCGGTGACATGGTTTGTGTTCCGCAGAACACACGGCCAGCTGTCAGCACCAGGCCAGCTCTGCATGACCGGGCTGCCTCTTTCCTTCTTGGTATACCAAGGGGAAATCCACTGCAGTTCTGAATGCATCAGTTGCTCCTCTTTCATCCATAACCTGGGATGTTTGACTTCCAAATGGGTAACTCTCGTTTTTCCTCTGCTCCCAGGCAAATTATCGGTTATATTGCTTTCCATGCTGTAAATGGAAAGCAGTCATATGAACCCAAGAGTTTCCAAATGGCTTACAAAATTAGAGGATGATTTTAAATTCAAAGAATAAAAATAAAAACTAACACCATTGCATGCTTACCCTCACAAGCACCCTATGAGTTGGTACAATTATTATCCCATTTTACTGATGGGGGAAAATAGGCACAGAGAGGTTAAGTAACTTTCCCGAGGTCACACAGCTGGGATCTGAGCTGGGAACTTTAACTCAGTGTTTGCTCTTTGCCACTGCCCTATATAGATCTGCTTACCTTACTGGAGTCTTCAGTAGTGGATCCTTCTACGTTTGGGGAGTCAGGAGAGAGAATGTTGGAAGCAACTATTCATTTCTAAGTATTTGAGAGTCAGGCGTTTCCTTGTTTATTATAATGACCAGAATCTCCCCCTTCCTCTTTAGTGATGCCTGTTCTTCAAAGACAGTGGTGTCTTTACGCTGTATAGGTAAGTCCCTCTCGATGCTCTTTTTCAAATATTTCTAACTAGGAAATATTCCATACCTTCAGAAAAGTGCCCCCTGTGTCTTTGGGGTAGGCAAGGAGGGAAGAATGTGCCCAGAGGCCTCTTGCTCTGTCCAGGGAGCTCCTTTTTTGAATTTCAGTGTATTTTCACCACCTTCACTTGGGTCCAAGAGGTAGGGAGTGAAGGGTGAGGGAGTGACCCCTCACTCCCCCCCTTATTCCTTCACCCTCTCACCCCTCACCCCTCACTCCCAGCCTGAGCCCACTCCATCTTCCTTTGCTTTGGTTAAGAATCTTGGGGGCACCATCATTCCCTCCAAGACCCCCCAATCTGGGTAGCGGGAGACCCCATAGAGTCTCAGAAGTATCTGAGGGGCTTACGGGGGCCTGGGCAGGCTGGAGGAGTGTCCTTGCCCCAAACAAAAAGAGACCAGCTGAGTCTTCTGAGTCAGGCTCCAACAGACGGAATATGAGGAGGCAGCAGTGGCCGCCACCTGCCCAGCAGCCCAGGAGACCCTGGGGAGGGTGGCACCAGGGTGGAGCTGGGCAGGGCTGGGGGTGCCACTGTGTCTCCTGTTGCTGGTCTCAGGGGCCTGCTGGCCTTTGCTTCTCACCCTTAGCCTGCGGGGCCACCTCGAACGTGAGCCGCCAGAGCAGGATCGTGGGTGGCTCAGGCGCCTTCCTGGGGGACTGGCCCTGGCAGGTCAGCCTGCACGTCCAGAACGTCCACGTGTGCGGAGGCTCCATCGTCACCCCCGAGTGGATCGTGACAGCCGCCCACTGCGTGGAAGAGTAGGTCCTTGTGTGGGGGCCGGGTGGGGGGCAGCAGGGACTCAGGGCAGACTCCTGCTGCAGCGTTCCCTTATAAAGCCGCAGGGTCTTTGTGCACAGATGGGAAGAGTAAGGGCACCTGCTCCTAGCACTGCTGGGAGGCTGAGTGGGCTGATGCCCAGCAAACGTGAGGCCGCGTCCATCTCTCAGCATGTGTGCACTGGGTGTCCCCTGCACGCAGGGCTCTGGGCGCTGGCTGCGGCCTGGCGGGAGGTGCCCCGCAGTGCCGCTGTGACCAGGGTTCCTTCCAGCCTGGCACCCTCCCAGCTCTGTCCTGCCCCTGTGAGACGCCCTCATCCCCTGAGGGCTCCTCTCTCCTGGATGCTGGTCCTGGGAGAGGACACACTCAGACATGCTTAGGGAACTCATGCTGTCCTGCTGAAGGTCCTTTGGGGCTAAGCACCCTTGGCCATGGCATTGCCCACACAGACGGTTAGGGGGGACTGAGGGTGGCCATGACTTATAGTGTTAGCTTTTGTGGGAGATACAGTCCCCTCCCCCACCTTTTTCTTAAACACATAGTTGTTTTGGTCACAGGCCTGTTTCGAGGAAGCCTCACTCAGTAGATGTATTTTTCTGCCATAGAGAAGGTCGGCCTGGCGTGACTCCTGGCCCAGCCATTCCATGGCAGCTGCAAAAGTGGAGGGTACAAGGGTTATCACCTGGGAGTGTCCCTCCTTCCTCCTTTTCATGCCCCAGGGCCTGAGCACCCTCTAGCAGTTGGGATTCTCTTAAAAGGGAAACACCTAGATAAAGGGAATACTTTGATATTAGATTTCAAGTCTGTTCATCGGTACACATTTATTAAGCACCAACTGTGTGCAGGAAATGCTCTGGCATATAAAAGTAGGTAAGACCCAGTCCTGCTAGAAATGGTGTTTGTAACCCCAGGGAGTGGTTCAGGCCCAATTCATAGGTTGGTGCAGGGGAACCCAGAGGAGCAGGTTCCTCTTGAGGTGCAGCAAGAGCTGGAAAGAGGGCAGGGGTGGGGCAGGAGGGGTTGGGGGGAGTGCAGGCTGAGCCACCTGCACCAGAGTCCAGCCAGATGGCCTTGGCGAGTCTACTCACCTCTGGGAATCTTGGCTCCAGCTTATGACCTTTGAAGTTCATCAAATGAGTGTTTCATGTTTGTGGCTCCGAGATGCTGAGTATTGTTCATCTTACCTCCCAGACCTCTTAACAATCCACGGTATTGGACGGCGTTTGCAGGAATTCTGCGACAATCTTTCATGTTCTATGGAAATGGAAACCGAGTGGGAAAAGTGATTTCTCATCCAAATTATGATTCCAAGACCAAGAACAATGACATCGCACTCATGAAGTTGCAGACACCTCTGACTTTTAACGGTACATGTGGCTCAGTGATGCGCTACTTGGCCAAATCTTAAGGAGATGTTTATTGGAAATAAAACTTGTGCTGAGCTAAATGCAAGGGAGATGTGTGTGGCGTGAGGGTGGCGAACGGCAGGGTGGCCAGCAGGAGAGGCTCAGTGGAGGCCAGATAGCCTGCGGTGTGTGCACGGTGGCGGCAGCTCCACATCTGTTCTCCACGGTGTGGTGATGATGATTCAAGCCAAGTGTAAAAGTATAGCATGGGGCTCCCCACCACGGCACGCTTGACATTGGGGCCAGCCGTTCCTTGAGGAGGGCTGTCCTGGGCATGGTAAGGTGTTTAGCAGCATCCCTGGCCTCTTCCACTGGATGTCAACGGCTCCCCTAGCTGTGACAAACAAAGTTGTCTCCAGACATTGCCAGATGTCCCGAGTGGCAAAGGCGCCTCTAATTGAGCACGACTGGTCTATAATTTGTAAAGATACTTTATTTTTTAAAAATATACATTCTGAAAGCAAGATGCTTAATTTAAAACAAACATGCTTTCCCTTAGCTTATTTGGCCACAGCTCTAGTCTGTCACAGGGTCTGGAACGTTCTAGCCCCACATGGGTACAGAAGAAGCCAAACCTCGTCCCTCCCCACGAGGTGTTTGCATTCAAATTGGGAAACGGTTCAGGCAGAGAAGAACCAATGCACAAGTGACGGTGTGGCATCCAGGTTGGGCCTCTGAGGGACGAGCTGGGTGCCACTGGCTTTTCAGCCATTGACTCCCAAGTGTCTTTCCCACCCTCTGCCACTTGGAGGAGATGCTGTGAATTTTTAGAAGCAGAGCTAGCAAATCATTCCACTTATAAGTAGCATAACTTCTTGCCTGCTTGCAGGAGGGCCCTGGAAGGGCGGAAGCAAGAGTGCCAGGACACACTGGGGTCCTGGTTCTTCCGGGGAGGGTGGCGGTGGGCCAGGCCCAGTGGCCTGCCCATGCGGCAGGGCCAGGCAGAGACCTGGCCCGAGGCCTCCAATGAGACTGGCCCTGGCTCACAGTGTTTTTCCTTCTTGAAACAGACAGAGTGAAACCAGTATGCCTGCCCAACCCAGGCTTGATGCTGGAACCAGAACAGTCCTGCTGGATTTCTGGGTGGGGGGCCACTGAGGAGAAAGGTGAGGCTCACAGCATGAAGGTCTGCAGGGCCCACGGATGGAGTTGGGTTTGGAAGTGGGGGGTCTGGGTTTTATCCTGATTCTACTACTCAGTGACTGGATGACTTTGGGCAATTCCCCAGTCTTTGTGCCTCAGTTTCTCTAGCTAAATGGGAAAAATGGTACCCACCCTCCCTAAACACAGTGTTCTTATTAAGATCAAATGGAACAGTGTGTGGAAATTGCTTTTTGAAGTGTAAGGGCCACATAAATGTGAGAGGTATAGCATCCCCTTGTGTTTGCACCCATTGTTACTAGGGGTCACCTGGAAGTCCCACCATGCCCTTTCGTGGCTGAGTGACAGTGGGCTTGGTGAGGTGGGCCCTTGTGACCTGTGCTGGCCACCTGTACTCCATCAAAGCCTTTGTCCTTCTGCTGTGGCAGACAGGAGCAGGAACTAGACTTTCCTGCGTGGGCTTGCCCCGCTCCCTTTGGATGTGATTTGCATCCCTCCCAATGATGGTTTTCAAATGAAGGGATCCTGGTTGTTTCATATTTATGGAGAGTTGGAAGTGCTTAGCAGTACAAAGGTTCATTTTATATATTGTTTCTATCCTTCCAAGAAGCGTTTAGCCCACATATACGACAAATCCTTTAAAGTAAGGGAAAAAGTACAAGGGCTGGGTGATTTAGGGGGAGTACTGGGGAGAGAGTTGGGGCCATCCTGTCATCTTGTCTGCAGGAACGTACTGCAGTTGAGCTGTATGGTGGGCAAGGCCTCATGGCAATCCACGATGGAAGGGAACATCAAGAAATCTTAGTGGCACACCTGGTATGGGTTGGGTGCCACTTAGGTGCTGGGAATGTGGCACTGAACAGAACAAGACAAACATTCTCCCCTCGGGAACTTCACATCACTTGTGGTGTCTGGGGCAGGTGTGGTCAGACAACCAGGGAGACAGCTGAACTAGGTGCTTCCAGACAGCGGAGGGTGGTGATAGCATGGGCCCAGCTACTTTGAAGGGGCGGTCAGGGAAAGCTTCTTGGAAGAGGTGGCATTTGAGCCTGTTGACCTGAACGGCAAGCACGGGGAGGAACAAAAGGGCCAGTATTCAGGAGCTCGAGGCGGTGGACTTGGGCCAGACTGCGTAGGTTCATGGGCTATGGTGAGGACACCAGCTTCCCTTCTCAGTGAGAAGGGGAGGTCTTACGCGGGGGAGTACATGATCTGACAGCTGTGTGGGGCATCACGGGAAGGGAGGGGCGGGAGAAGATGAGGATGACGGGGACAAGGCCATTGCTGTGGTCCTCTTAGACATGACAGTGGCTTGGAGCAAGGTGGGGGCATGGACGTGGAGGGGCAAGGGTGCCTTTGGGTTAGAGCCAACAGACTTGCTGCTGGACTGAATGTCAGCAGGGGAGAGTGAGAAGTTGGTGGCAAGGGGTGGCCTCCTGCTGTGCGATCAGAGCCCCAGGGCTGGTGGTGGCATTTCCCAAGCCAGGGAGTACTAGGTGGTGAGGATTTGGGGTGGAGGAGGGCGTGATGAGGGGTTCTGTCTTTGCACGTGAAGCCTGTGGTGCCCAGCAGACATCCAAATGGTGGTGGAAGGCAGGAGGAGAAGGCACAGAGACAGCCGGTGCAGAAAATGTCCAAGAAGTTCTAATGTGCAGGGAGCCGAGAAGCAGGCAGTCTAGGGAGGGTTGTGTGGGCTCAAGAGCCCCCGTGTGTCTGAAGATGGTCCAGTGAAGAACAAGTGATGTATGGGAAAATTGGTCCTATGGAAGATTCCTGGACACTGAGGGAGTCCTGTAGCTCCAGAGGTAGGAAGTCCTTTTCCCTGAAGCTGAACTCCAGCTCTGCATTCAGCCTGGGCCCTGCTAGCCAAGGACAATCCAGGTTCCCCAGGAGAGGGCCTGGTGCTAGGAAGGGTGGAGGGAGGGGGGAGAGGGACATAGGCACATGACCATTTACAGTGTGTGTGGTGGATCCCGGGGAGGGGAATCCACTCTTCCTGTGGGAGCTGCTGACAGCATCAGGAGCTCAAAGAGTCCCCCATCCTTAGGGAAGACCTCGGACACGCTGAACGCTGCCATGGTGCACCTCATTGAGCCCTGGAAATGCAACAGCAGATATGTCTACAATAACCTGGTCACACCAGCCATGATCTGTGCAGGGTACCTGCAGGGGACCGTCGATTCCTGCCAGGTAATTGCAGGTTTTTATTCAACCTTTGTGCCTTCCCAGCTCCTGTGGAGCCCTGTGTGAGAGACAGGGTTTTCCTGGATCACTGGGGGAGCCTCCCTGGGGACACGGAGCCAGCTCAGGGGTAGCTGCGGGAAGTGATGCCACTAACAGTGTGAAAGCCTCGGGTGGCAGAAGCAAGTGCTACCAACAAATCCCACATACCATGCTCCCTCTGAAAAACTTGTATTTGGTAAAAGTATCAGTGGAACAGAAATAAGTATTTTGACTATTTTAAACTATGAGCAGCAATTTATTAATGACTATTAGCTGATATAGACTGAAATTCAAGGCTGGTGTAGTCTCTTTTGGGGATTACGTCTCTGTTACCATCACCTCTCCAGGCATAGCCAGTGCTGTGACTTGATTTTCTGCCCTCAATAACTTGCTCTGTCCCCCAGGGTGACAGTGGAGGGCCTCTGGTCACTTTGAAGAACGGCGTCTGGTGGTTGGTTGGGGACACAAGCTGGGGCTCCGGCTGCGCCAAGCCTAACAGACCAGGAGTGTACGGGAACGTGACAGTGTTTACAGACTGGATTTATCGACAAATGAGGGTAACTGTCCCATCCTTCTTCTGACTGAGTCCGCTGAGTCCTTGAGCCAAGCCAGATAGATGTCTACTAGACATGCTTCTGCTGCCGGAAGCTAACTGCTGACTACCAGTTGGCATGAAGCAAACCCTGCCTCCCATGGCCAAGGGTTTGCTGTTAAGGTCTCCTTCCCCACCCCTCTGGTGCCTACCTATTGCTGCTTCCTTTGCATGTTGCCCACTGGTGTGCAGATGAAAAAGTCTGGTGCTCAGCTTGCAGGAATGTCCCTCGTGCTCTGCTCACCACACTTAGTTCTGGCACAGCTGACTCAGGTATCCCACCCAGACCCCAGCAAATCAAGCTTCTGGCGATGGACAGAGAGCACAGGGAAGAGTTATGACTGTGCCACATCCTTCTCTGGGGCTACTGAGTGGGCCCCCTGGGCAGTCCCCAAGGCTAGGGGGTGGCGAGGCAGCTGGAGTTCTATGGTACCCCCAGACTCTGGTATAAAGGAAGGTTGTGAAGGGAAGGAAGACCCCAGGGTTCCCTGCAATGCTGCCCTCAGGGGTGCCTGACTTGGACTGCTTATCGGAGCCCTGGCCTCAGGCACTGCTGGCACCTGGGGTGAGAACCAGATCTTCCCATCGCAGGGGCCTTGGGAACTGTGGTCTTCTCATATTTCTGCATTTCTAGGGCCAGGCTGCTGGTGAAAGCAAATGTTCTATTTTGTCTCCTTTCAAGTCTCCTAAGGTGTCCACTCTGTTGAAGAAGGGGCAGCACTGGGGGGATGGACCCATAAGGCCCGACCTGTGTCTCCCTCAAATGATACCCGGGGCCCAGGGCCTTCATAGGAGCGTGGGTCCAGCCGGTCCTTGCCTGGCAAAGGGCCCATTGCTGGAAATAGAAAACCCCAGCTGTCTCGTGGGGTGGTGTGGCAGGAGGGAAGTTGGTGGGGTAGGAGGGGCCCAGAGAGGACGGTTGGCCAGGCCAAGGGTGAACTCTCTCTGGGATGGAGATAGCAAAGGAGCAGGGTGTGTGTAGGGTGGCAGGTGGGTCAGCATGGCTGGCCTGGGGACGGAAGGGGCTGAGTGGCAGGAGAGCATCTGGGAGGAAGCAAGGACTCTGCTAATCAAACACTTGAGGGGCGTCAGTTCCCCAGATGGAAGCTGTATTCCAGCTGCACTAAGCCCTGGGCTCCATTCACACCAGCCTGTGCCCTGCTGCTCTGTCCACCCGGAGCCCCTGCCCCACCGTGCCCAGCTTGACTGGCTGACGCTGGGGAAAAAATGATCCCTTTGTGCTATTAAGCTTGTTTATTTGCTTTATAAGTGCTTCATGTCAATCTAGAGAAAAAGTAATAATTTTCTACTTTTGTTTTTCTTAAGAAAATAACATCTGGTTTTTGTTTTTCTTTCCTATTTGAACAGGCAGACAGCTAATTGGCATGGCCTTTGTCCTTGACATCATTCCACAAGAAAACAGAAGGGCTTGATTCCCTGTGCATGATTTATTTTTAGAGGTGATTCAAAGGTCCTTTCATTTTTATTAAATAGTGAACTTATCTGACTTTGGCACTCTCTGCCGTTCTGTGCAGGCCACAGTGGCTCCCCTGACCCTGGGCCCATTCCCTCTGACCCCTTGTCCAAAAGGGGTGACGGCCCGGCTGGGTGTGGGCACATGTGGCCAGATGTGGAGGATCGGGGTGGAGGCTGCCCTGTTGGGACCTTCCCTCCGTGCCCATTCCGGGGGCTGCTTTTGGATGAGCATGAAGCTGTCACCTCTCAGCTGCTGGGCAGCTTGAGATGCAAAGGGGGACAGCCACCTGCAAAGCCCCATGGCCTGGCTCTGCACAAGGGGTTTTTGCCAATCATTTTTTAGTGCCTTCTTAGTAGCCCCTGATGGTGGCTAGAAATAAAGGGAACAGTCCTTCATAGGTGGTGACGTGCTAGTCACTTGTAAGGGCAACAGAAACCTTTTCTTCCCTTCTTGTGGGGTGGGAGTGTAGACAGCCCTCGGTGCAAGGGAAGCAGTTGCAAAGGCTCCTGGCGCGGGTCTCCACCTACATGTTGGCTGGGCTCCTTGGAGGAACCCCCTCACTGTCCCTCTCTGGCCCCCTTGGAGAGTGTGCACGACCCTTGGTCCTGGCAATGGGGCCAAGTTGAGCACCATGCTGACCCTCTTCAGGCCTGTTAATCATTGGAAATTGAGGTCCCCTGGGGCAATCAGGGATGTGTGGTTTAAGATACACTGTTTCCTTGTCGTGTTTCTACATGTTGCTACCTCAGTGCTGGAATCTTGGCTTTTGATTCCTCCAAGCAATTGAGACTCTTTGAGACTGTTATTGTCCTTGCCAAGGATGTGCAGTGGCGCATTTGAGCTACTTTCACAAAATGACTGGTTCCTGACAACGTTCTGTAAGTGAATGTGCTGACAGGAAGTGCCCAGGCTGGTGACAAAGAAGAGAAAGATGTTTGGTTTTGGACCTCCCGTGGTCCCTCCCAACACCAAGGGTTTCCAGGGGGGAGGGGTCCCTCTCGCACTGCCAAGTGCTCTACCCATGAGCGCTACTCTACCGTGGTCCCACCTCCTTTTCAAGCACACTGGTTTTTAAGAAGGAAATGAGTGATTCTACTGCAAGGACCTGACTTGAAATAGAAGGCCGCGCAGTCCCGTGCACAGGATGCCTCTGTGCTGTGCGCCTCTGTGGGAGCAGCACCCCCAGGGGCCTTGTGAACATGCAGCACTGCGAGGTGTCGCTCCCCGAGCCAGACATTAAACAGCCTCATAAGGTGAAAACATCTTTCTTCTTTACTGTTCCTTTTTATTTATGTGACCAACAGTTTGTCTTCTGTTTTGTATCTTTTTTAAATTGTAAAATTCAATTGTGAAATTGAATATCAAGCAAATAAATTATAAAGTTTTTTTCCACATATTCATTGTATCTTTGGAGCTGTCTGGCGCGCTGGGCCGGCCTGTGTGTCCTTGTAAGGGGTGAGGTGGAGGCTGCTCTGCATGACTGAGGCAAGGGGTGTGCCGGCCAGAGCACCGAGGCAGGGCTGGGAACTCCTCTGGTTGGTCCCCTTGGCTCCCGCAGCCTGTCCTGTTGGAGATGTCCCTTGAGTGACTCCTGAGTGGACATCATCTAGGGCTCCCAGCCTCACAGACTCAGACCCCGAGAACCACTGTCTTCCGACCTGTCTGCTCAGTGTCCTCACGTCCTCAGGGAGAGCATGTCCAAAACTGAGTCCAGCATCTTGTGCCCTGAAGGTTTCTTCCTTCGGGAAGCCCCTGTGAGTTCATGGTGGCAGAGATACTCCCTCAAATGGTTTTATCCCAGTGCTCTGTAGCTGTGACTTGATTGGGTGAGCTTTTCCCTGCTTGGGAACAGAACCCCATTCTCTTTCCTAGCATCCCTCAAAACACAACAGGGATCACAGGAAATGACTGGTGATTGGCTTCATTATGTCAAAATGTGTCAAAGGTATGGGGAAAAAATAAAAGCAAAGCACATCTTTTTGTACTAGATAATATTCTTACAGATTCTTGTTATTTGCAGTAGTGATGTTCTTATAAAGTTGCCATCAACCCTGAATTAGGAATATTGAACCACTGCTCCTTGGGAAAGAGTCAGGTTCTCGTAAGCCTCTGGTCACAGTATTTTTATAAACTGATGGATACATAACTTCATTTTATACACTCTTCTGTTTAAAGACACTTGACTGTAACTCAAGCCTGAATGAAACCTTTCAAACACAAGCATTTTCTCCATAGGGGCACACCATAGTCTTCTTGTGCTCAGGACATCAGCCCTGCATATTAGGGCATTGGAACAGTGAAATCACCAACTAAAAGTTCAAAAATTAGAAACACATGGCACTAAATAGACCATGAGAAGGACACACACTGACTGCGTGGGAGCTGAGACTAGGAGGCTGGGTGTCGCGCCGATGGCCCTCAGCTGGGAACATGAACATTGGGTGACTCAAATTTTTCACTGCTCTGTGCAGGTCCACTAAAGAGCTGCTAGTTGATTGGAAGCTGCAAATCAATTTTAGCAAATAGGTGAATTCACAGATAAGCGACTGGAATAATAAATACCAACTGTATGCCTCGAATGTCCACATGAGCAAAGCAGTTGATTTTTATGCAGTTATATTTTTCATATTGGAAAATGATTTTACTTTTGAATGGTTTTACTTTTGGATGAGGCTGATTCCACTTACAAGATCTGGCCAGAAAGCCAAGAGACTAGGCAAATATTGATACTTTTGTATTCAAACATTTATGAAAGACATAACTGAATGTGCTTAATATAAATGAACCCAAAATGCTCATTAGAGTACAGCTCATCATTTGTGCTGGTCATTTTGTTGCTTCTTTCCTAGCATCCCTCAAAACACGACAGTAGCTGAGTTTCAGCGTGGAAAGGAGCATTTCCCTTGCTTCACCTCATGCTGCGTTGTCAGGGGACAGTCTTGCCTTAAACTCAGGTCCGACGCATGTCTAAGCTCTTTCTTCCGGTTCCCCTAGGGCTCACTGGATCCAGCTCCAACCCCTTTATCCCTCAGGCTCGGGCTACTGCCCCACAGCCTGACTCTGTAGAGAGCACCCACCCCGGGGAGTTCAGTCCCACGGCCACAGCCCTTCGCTGCTCTGGACACAGAGGGAGGGTGACGTGTTAAGATGCCCCGGCATGACCCACAGCTCATGTTCCTGATGCACCTGGTGTTTTAAGACAAACGCTGCAATTTATGCTCCTTCTAAAGTAACACTGAAAAAAGTCGCAAATGTAACAGCTGACTCCTTTTAAATGAATTAACCCCATAAATATTGGTGTCTGCACTGTCCACAAGCCAGACAGCTTGCTAAAGCCGTCCTCTCTGCTGGGATTAAAGAAGCTAGTCTTATAACCGCCTGAAAACCCACTGAACTGCACGGACGGTTGGACCTTTTTCCTTGGAGGAAAGTAGACGTGGGATCTGAAGACCAAGGTCTGTGTCCCTCTTGTTTTTATTGCTACGTGGTGGAGGATGTGCCACTCGGATTGGATTTCCTTCCTCTGACATAAAAACCGCTGTTTGGGGGACTTCTCAGGTGGCTGGTGGCTTTTCTTTGCTTTCTGCTTGAGAGGGGTAGGAATAAAGGCAGAAGCTCCGTAGCATCTTAGAAGATAGTCACGAATCCAGAAAGTCATTCAAACAAGGCTTATGCCCAGTATCCCCTGGTCTCCACTCCCTCCCCACAGCATTTATTAAGCACCTGCAGCATGCCAGATCCTGTGCTCTGGAAAACCAGGCTTTCTATTTCTGTCTGTCCAGCTCTCTCCTGGCCTGCTCCTTGCTCTGCTCCAAACTCGACCCCACCTTATGGGGTCGACGGAGCCTCAGACCTGCCTGGTTTGCAGGTCTATGCGTAGACATCGTCGATATTCTATCTGCATGGGCCTTCAAGCTGGAGATGCAGGTTCTGACCTGTGCTGCCCTCCTGTGTGGGGACTGCGAGGGGTGGGCAGGGGGCAGTTCATTGCTTGCCCGAGCCAGGGGGGCCCCTGGGAGTGAAGGGGTCACACAAAGTGGACTCCAAGGCTCACTCTGAGTTGTGACCACTTGGGAGGAGGGGCAATGCACTTCTCCCCTCTCAGTGAGTACTTGGGACAGGCCTGGGAAGCCCCACATTTGTGTTTTGGCCAAAAGGAAAGCTTGCAAGCACGGCGGTGGGTCCCCAGCGGGTTCACTCCCCCAGTAAACTACCCTTCTCTGAGACACGTACTGTCAACTTCCTTCCTCCTTCCTCTCTAGGTATCTCTAGGGAAACTGTAGCAACAGCCTCAGAGGTGTCAAAGTGTTGCGCAGGATTCTCCTCTGAGGCTGTTCCTGGTCCGGCAGAATCTAAGGTCGGTGGAGTACTGAGGTGGGAGGAAGTGACGCCTGGCAATGAAGTTCCTCGGGCCAGCCACAGAGCGCACCCACCTTGCGGGAGGGGCTGGCCTCCCGGCTGGCCACCAGCAGTGAAGTGAGAAGACCTGGACTCTGTCTACTAAGGGGACAAATGCCTGGTGCTGAATTAGGAATACTTGCAGCACACGCATAGCCTTATTCTTACGGAAGTCTGTGCATATTGGTACAGCCTTTCCCTCAAGCGCGAGTCAAACCCATCAGCCTGTGCTACTCTCAGTGGTCCCGAGTCAACCCACAGGTGTCCTACAGCACCTGGGAGAGCCACAAGGCAGTGCCAGCGGCGGCTGTTGACTGAGGCAAGGCCTGCTGTGCGCCCAGCATCTTCTCTCCCACACACATCCTCAAATTGTCCCAAAGGATTAAGGATCACAGAGCCCCCAGGTTCAGAAGAGATTTGTGGGTGGGGGGTCCAGAGGGGAGGGACGGTGCTGCTGGTCTGGCCCCCACCCGAGGCGGCCCTTCCACCTCTGGACGTCTCTGCAAAGAGCACCCCCCGTTCCCCACAGTCTGGAATGTGTCTCCCTGAGAACACCTGCTCCTTGGTGCTCACACCTCACCTCTCTAACCGTCCCTGGCCTTCTCTTTCCCAGGCTCGGCCATTTGTGACCCTTCCACTCTCCCTTTAAAGGACATTGCGTCGGGTCTTCGCATGGCCCGGGCACCCATGGTCCATCGTTCAAGCTCCTGCCCTCGAGCCTGCCTTGGCCGGGTAGGGAGGGAGGCCAGGCAGCAGCCCTGATCTGGAGCCACGGTTCTCAGAGGGTGGGGGCAAGGGTGTGGCCAGGAGTCGCCCCCACTGGCAGGACCAGAGAACAGCTGGGACTGCACAGCCCCTCCAGGGCAATTCACGGCCAGCGTCGCCTTCGCTGCTCCCCAGCCAGGGCACCTGCCTGTGGCAGAGTCCTACCATAGGGCGGCCTCTTCTTGACGTGGCCCTGTACCTTTTCAAGCCCACACCAGGTACCTGGTGGCTAAACAGACTGGACACTCGATCAGTGTACACTGTAAACAGTGCCGTTGGCTTCATATTCTGTTCCATTTTCTTAAGTCTGTTCCCCCCATTTTCCTTCAGTCTCCAGGAAATCATCAGACCCTGTTCTTTTGCTTGTTCTTACCTAGTCCTGCCACGGAGGGCAGCTTTATGCTCAATTATGTGTGCCACCGGGTTCCTACTTGCTGCCGTTTTCAGGCTTCTCCCCAAAATGCAAACACATCTGAGAATGGTGCGCTAGGCATGAGTTTATTACAAACAGGTGAGACTCCTAGAAGCATTCACGCAAGTTGTGCTGATGCTCCAAAAACACTGGGTTCTTGAAAGGACATTACAAAAACCAGGAAATAACCCTTCCAGGACGTTCAGCATGCATCGGCTTCTAATAATGAAAGGGGAGAGTTCGGAGAGGAGGAGCGATTCTGAGGGCTGAAAATCGTTTCTCCCAGTTGGGAAGGGAGCATGCGTCCGCAGGGAGGCTTCCGTCTTAGTGCTGGAGACCAAATTGCTGCCACAGCTTCTCACTAAGTCCTCCTCAGCTAACGGAGGGGCGGGGACCATGCCCATCGGGTCTGGCTACAGAACGCTCCAATGTAGTGTCTGTTCAACGGCTAAATGTTAAAGATAAGGGTGCAGCTATCAGGGAAAGGCGTGTCTACGGGGCTGGACACAGTGCCCGATTAACCAGGGAATTTGTTCAGCTGGCGCCGGGCCTGTGTCAGCCGTGTTAGCCGCTCCTTCAGCAACTTCCTCTTGTCACTGGTGTCACTCCGTTCCTTTAGGAGCCAGCTGTAGGTGTCCTTGTCCTGCAGGAGCTGCATCATGCCCTTCTGCAGCTCCTGGCCGTACGTCTGGAGGACGAAGAACTGGATGATCAGAGGGATGTGGCTGGAGATGCGCTTGCTGGCCTCCTGGAAGGAAGGAACAATTCATAGGCAGTTGAGGCAAACTGTGCTGCTCCACGTGGGCATCGGGGCACCCAGATTCCCAATGAGGGAGACCCTCACAGGGACAAGGTTCCCCCCCACCCCTGGTTTCAGACCCATCAACGTCCTCTGTGCAGGAGGCAGAGGGAAGCCACGCACGGGGCAAAGGACGTCCCAGCTTCGAGCCACGCAGCACTCTGGACTCCACGTCCCCACCAGTTCCTGACCACTAAGTGGGGACTTCTGATGGAAGAGGGTAACATATACTCTAGAAAGTACAGACAACACAAAAACTACATTCCCAAATTATTTACAGCTCTGCCAGAAAGATTTTATGGCTTTTCTTTTATCACCACTCAAATTATTTAGCAGAAATTAGACGCTGGGCTATCAAAAGCCACAGAAGGGAGTCCTCTGAGTTATATGCAGGTGGATGGATTTACCATTTCCTTCCTTCCCAAACCCCAACAATTAGTGAGAGTTTTCCCTTTCTCGGGACAGGCTGACCTCTCAGGAAGCTGATGTGTACTGGTACCTTGGCAAGTTCTGCTACCTCTCTGTGCTTTGGTTCCCTTCTCTACAAAACAGGGACACCAATAGCACTGGCCTCACGGATGGTCACAAAGATTACATGAGTTAAAAGACACAAGTTTAGAAAGATGCCAGGCACATAATAAGCACCGAGTGGAAGTTAATGGAGCAAGTCAGTGAGACAGAGACGGGACACACGGTACGTGTTCCAGGACCAGAGCGAGTGAAGGGCAGGGCCCAACACCCAATGGGAATGGAGGAAAGGAGACAGGAACAGGCAGAAGGAAGGTGCTCAGGAGTGATCCTGGGGCCAGGGCCAGGGCAGGCATGAAGCCATCGCTACTTGCAGATGGTGCGAGTGCTCACTGGGGAAACTCACGTGAATCAGCTGTGAAACTGCTACACACAGTGAGAGACTCAGTAGGGGTGTGGGGTATTAAGCTCATGTATGGAAATCACATCTACCACCAACGACAGAAGATATCATGGGAGAAAAGGCCCCTTTACAGTAGACACAACAATGAGAAAATATGTAGGCACTGTCTACACAAAGAAAACTTCAACAAACTCCTGAGACCTCCCAAAAGGAGGCCTTGGAAACGCAGAGACTGTGATGCCCTTGGACAGGAGCCTTGGTGTCAGAAAGACATCAACCTTCCCTATGGAGACCTACACAGTGAATGCAATCCCAATAAATATACCGACGGTTCTTTCTGTTCATAAGAAACTGGATAAACTAATTCTAAAATTCATATTGAAACTGGAACAAACAAAAATATGCAGAAAATTTCTACATAAAAAGAAGTAGGGGCCCAGATACTTGTACATGCATGTTCATAGCAGCACTATTAACAACAGCCAAAAGGTGAAACAACCCAGAACCCAAGTGTCCGTGGATGAAAACAACGTGGTATAGACATCAATGGAATATTACTGTCTTAAAAGGGATTAAAACTCTGACGCACGCTACAACGTGGATGAAGCTGGAAGACATTATGCTGAGCGAAATAAGACAGTCACAAAGTGACAAATACTGTGTGATTCCACTTGTATGAGGTCCCTAGAGTGGTAAAATCGCTGGAAGTAGAAAGGCGGGTGCCAGGGGCTGGGGAGGGGAGGGGGAGTTAGCGTTTCATGGGGACAGAGTTTCTGTTTGGGAAAACAAAAGTTCTGGAGATGGATGGTGGTGATGGTTGCACAACAGTGTGAATGTACTCAACGCCATTGAACCAAACACCTAAAAATATTAATAGTTAAGATGGTAAAATATATGTTACAAATATCTTAGCACAATTAAAAAAAGAAAGAAAATACGGTGGTGCTGGCTATACTGGACAGCGAAACACCGTATGGAGATGCTCGAATGTGACCACGTTGACGCTGATCGAGGAAAAGAATACCAACAGACCAGAAGACAGGTTCTAGACAAAGACCAGAGTGCAGAAGGGAAGAGAGCGTGTGATGGGGCATGTTGCTGTCATGGGGACAAGATGGCTTTTGACTGATGGTGCTAGGACAACTGCTAACCATCTGGACCCTGCTTCATTCTTGACATCCAATAATTCCAAATGGATCACGAGTATAATATAAAAGTTTAAATAATAAATTACTTGAAGAAAATATTATACAGTTGTTGACAATCTCAGAGAGACAAAGTCCTTTGAAGGTATGACCAAAAAACACAGAAGCCCTAAAAGAAACAACTATTAAATCCAACCCACAAGTCTAGAAAACTTCAGCATGGTCTAAACCCATCAGAGACAAAGTCACATGGCAAATGACAAAATGTAGAGTATTCACATCGTAAGTTACAAAAGTCTAACACCTTACTGTGCCAAGAGCTCCTCCTGGATGAACAGTTTGCTAAGCGAGAAAAAGAAATAACTCTCAACACACGCAAAGACATACCACCTTGTTGCCGTAAGAGAAATGCCAACTAGAATTACAAAATGCCATTTTTCACCTCTATGATTTCCATACATGACTGTCAAAAAACCCCAACAACTTTAATGTGGACTATATTGGCAAGAGTGGAAGGAAACAGGCCTTCTGTGGGTAATGTTATCAGTCTAAAACAAGCTATGCTTTCCCCAGGTGTGATGGTCAGTTTCATGTGTCCACTTGGCTAGGCTAGGGTCCCCAGTGATTCAATCAAACACGAATCTAGGTGTTGCTGGGGAGGTATTCTGAATACACGGTTATCATCTACAATCTGTTGACTGTAAGTAAAGGAGATGACCCTCCATAACCTGGGTAGCCTCATCCAATCAGCTGGAAGGCCTTGAGAGCAAAAATGAGATTTTCCCGAGGAAGCAGTAATTCGGCTATGGACTCAGCTGGCCACCCTAGGACTTTGGGCTTCCCAGCCCTCACAATCCCAGAAGCCAATTTCTTGAAATATATTTCTTTATATACATATATCCTATTGGTTCTGCTTCCCCAGCACTAATACACCAGGAGTCTCCTTTCTAGCAATTTACGCTTCCAGATACATGATGTATGGATGAGGCTATTCCGGTCAGCAGCCCTGCTTTAGCACAAGACTGGAAACAAACTATGTCCATTAATAGGGGACTGGCTCAATACGCTACGTCTGTAAAATGGTACACTCGGCAGCGGTTAAAAAGAACGAGACGCTCCCTATGAACTGAAGCAGAGCAATCTCCCAGGCACAGCAGAAGCAGCAGGGTGTAGAACAGCATGTGTACTCTGCTGACCCTGGTGTAAAAACAATTCCAAGATGCACATGCAGGGGCGCTTTCCAATGCACGGATTTGTCCTGGGAGGACAGAAAACCCGGAGAAGGGTTGCTTCTGGGGAGGGGAGCTGCTTGGCTCTGGTGGGGTGGGTTGGAGATTCATTTTCCCTTGTCACTCACTCTACCTTTTGGATTCTGTGCACATGCATGCCTCACCTGCTCATTCTAACAGGCGGTGTGAGCAGCAGATAGGTGCCGAGCTCAGCTGCAGGAGAAGCATCTGTGCATTCCTGTCTTACCCTTAACTGGCTTCATTCAGTGGCAGTGGGTCTCTATCCAGTAGAATGGGCCTCTTCTGAGAGCCCACAAAAAGTGCAGAATCTGGGCCCCACCCCAGACCCCCAAGCAACATCTGCATTTCAACACAATGCCCAGGAGGCCTGTGTGCATGGTGGAGTTTGAGCAGCACTGCCTCAAAGCATCTGAACAGTGAACTGATGGAGATATCTGGTAAACCAAGAGATTACAATTTGCTTTACCTAACCAGATTTTTACACATCCCAGTGGCTTTACCAGAGTTGTATCTGGATTCACTGCCTCCTTCCCCAGGATGGATCACATTGCACGTTCACATTACTTGAAATGTGCACTATCAATCAGAGCACATGTCTGTGAGACAGCTTCCACTTGGTGAGCTGCCACTGCAGTGCAATGCTGCCCTAAGGAACTTAACCATGCTCGTCTCGTGGAATAGTCACTAGAACCCTATGAGGAGATACCATTCTACACAGAAGAAAACCAAGGCTCAGAGAGGTTAAGTAACTTGTCCAGGGCCACACAGCCACTCAAAAGCAGGTGTCAGTGCCTCTAAGCCAAAACCTCTTCTATCAAGGTTGAGCTGCTTCTGCGGAGGCTAAGAAAGAGCTGAACAATGGAGCTGACCGATGGTCACCTGCAGAGAGAACAGACTAAAGAGAGAGGCATTTGGAAGAAAAGGAAGCGCCACTCTGAGACATTCACAGACTCACCCGGTGGTAGGCCATCAGGTGCTGGAAGATTTCAGCCATGGAAGAGTCTTGTGAGTTCTGTGAAAGTTGTTGAAGGAATTGATTGCTTGATTTTTTAGTTTTTTCCTCTTCCACTTCCTCCTCGCGGACCTTCTGCAACGCACCCCTGTAAACCTGGTCCTGGCAGTAGATAATCTGCTCCATCTGGAACTGAAGTCGGATCAACTTCTCAGCTTCTTTTTCTTTTTCTATTCTAATGTCTTCGATTTTGGACTATGGTAAAAGAGAAACACAACTCAATTTCCCTCAAGATGCAAATCCCTGAGACACAGGAAGCTAGGGCATCGGGAAAGCCCACACATATCAGGTTACCTGACTCGCATGAAAGAGCACAGGCCCTGCCTCGGCTGTTCTAAACGGGGGCCCAGCCCTGGCTGACAGTTGGAATCTCCAGGGAAGCCACATGTACGACCAGACCCCCTCCCACGGCCTGGGAACCTACATGGACTCTGTCCTCAGGCCCCATGACTCAGCTTCTTTCTGTTCTCTTTTAGGGGTTTTATATCTGATGGTAAGGAGTATCATATCCGTCAGAGAGTTCACAGGGATAAGAAGGGAGGCAAAATTTAAGCCAGTCAAATTCTATGCTTCACATTCCAGGGATTTAGAGAAACTGGCTGCCAAAAAGCCAAGGGGGAGAGACTTCAACAGAGAGCATCTGCACCCTCCAGACCCCGGTGAGAGCCACCACGTACCGTGCACAATGCTGGGTGTATCCTAAACATTTTCTGGGTCCATCACAACCTTCTGAGGAAGGACTTTCTTAGTCCCATTTTCGGGATAAGGAGCCAGAGGCACAGGCTGGTGCAGTGGCATATCCCAAGACCTCCAGCTCGTGAATGACAGGGCCAGTTTCCCCATCTGTGCTGGGGACCCCTGTTTCTGAGAGTGGGTGAGTCTGGTCTCTTGGCCCAGACTGTCCCCCAGGTTGGGGAGAGAGGGGGCGTCCCATTTCGTCTTGGCTCTTTCTTTACTCTCGGAGGATACCATTTTTAGACTTAGCTTCCTCAGTGAGTTTCTGAATTTGGGGCCATTTTCTTCAGATGTGATAATCTTCTACACTAACTGTGGATCTCTTGTTCCTATGAGTTTAAACATTCTCTCTCTGTCTCTTTATTGCTTTTAACTAGGTATCACTGGTAACATCATTAGTAAGATTCATGGGTGAGCTATATTATTTGCTTCTCTAAATATATACAATAAAGTTGAAATGGTCTTAATCTAAGAAATCTGTTTTCTAGTGTCAGGCTTAATGTTTTTTTACTTTTAGTAACACACGGTTTTACCTTGGCAGTTCTGTGGAGGTTAAAAAATTCTTCAAAATTTTTTATCGAAACATCTGTGAAAGCCATCCGGACCATATCTGATCAAAGAGAGAAAAACAGTGCAATGTTGGTAGGATCGTTTGTACTTGTCCTAGATTGCAAAAAATATGGACAAAATGGTAAGAAGCAAAGTTCCCTCTCTCCTGCCCTCGCTCCCTCCTTCTCTTTACCATACAAAAAGGAAGGCATGCTCTTTTGCTGGAAGAACTCACTGGAAGAAATTTAAAACCTAAATGTTCCCTGGCATATATTTATTTGACATTTAAACTTTTTATCCTAAATATAAATAGTTGCAAAGAATGTAATTTCTAGTAAATTGTAACTGTATTAAATTTATAATAAAACTGTCAAATCACTCTTAAACTTATCAGTGGAATCTGAATGAACACATTATCCATTTGAAAAGAAATATAAGAACAAGCTCTTATTTAGATAAACAAAAGGACATTATTTACCTTTTATTTTTGAAACTCATATTTCTATTCTACTTCCTCACAGAATTTGCACTGTAATGTAATATACAGTATCTTTATGCTTGAACATCTTTTACTGATCTTCATATCATATATTTCTAGAACAGAAGTAGGTGTGTATACACACACACATACATATATATATATACATATATATATATATCTCTTGTTTTTTTTTTTTAAACTGTTTTGTATGATTGTAAGGCTCTAAGTATTACAAACTTTTTTCTGGAGTGAATTAAGAGTGTATAATTGACCAAAACAGCACAATTACAGATTTTGGTATATAATTATTAAGTATAAAAGGTAAAATTTTATTGGAAACACATCTCTTAATGAGCTATTATGAGGCTGTCTCCAGCCCCTTAGATCGTAATCTATGAATGATTTTTAATTATTGCTAAAATGAGCCAGTTAAAGTCTGAGTAAGGATGTTGTCAGTTGAGGATGAAGAAAAAGATTCAATAACATCTGGAAAACCAAGGAAGCAAAGCATTTCAGGACAGATGTGAACCGTAGTATGATACAGTTTCCTACCTGCCCACGACAAGTTATAACCTCCTAGTTCCTGCAGCACTTTAGGATGCTCAAAACATGTCTACATGTATAGTTATTTAATCAATTGATTTTATGTCTCAGAAATTCAAATAAATAGGATTTTGAGAGTGTGAAGTAACCACAGCAGTGGAGCAGGGTGGAGGTGTGACATAACAGGAAACATGTATTTGGTCTTTGTCCCTCGTTCCTGACAGAGCTCCCAAATTCCTTGGGATTTCCCAGCAGATAGGAGCGTCTCTTGTTCTAAGGAGACGACTCTTGGTAGGCCCCTCGGTAGCTTTAGGATGAAGGCTGGTCACTAGAAAGACCAAGCCATGACTAGATGCTTAGAACTTTCAGCTCCAGGGAGGGGAGTGGGCTGGGAGACTGGGTTAACAATCCATCACGCCTACATGAGGAAGCCTCCATGAAATCCCGTGAACGATGAAATTCCCAGAGTTTCCGGTTGGTGAGCACATGCCCGTGCCATGAGGGTGGCACACTCTGACTCCACAGGGACAGCAGCTCCTGCACTTGGGACCCTTCCAGACCTTGCCCTAGGTTACTCTTCACCTGGCTGTTCATTTGTGTGTCTATAATATCCTTTATCACAAACCAGTAAAGGTCAGTAAAGTGTGTTTCTGAGTTCTGTGAACTGTTCTAGCAAATAATGAAGCCTGAGGAGCGGGTTGCAGGAACTCTGACTCACAGATGGTCAGTCAGGAGTATGAGAGGTCTGAGACTTCAGATTGGCATCTGCAGTTGGGTAGTAGTTGGGTAGTAGACACTCCTGTGGGACCAAGTCCTGAAGGTATGTGTGGGGTGTGCGCTGACTCCACGTAGTCAGTGTTAGAACTGAATTGAGTTACTGAACACCAAGTTGGCACCTGGAGAATCAGAGTTGCTTTTTGGTGCTGGAAAACACTCCAGGAGGAAAGCTCTGAAGTTTGCTGCTGGCTTGGGTTCAAACCTCTCCCTGCCCTAGAAATAAAATGCTTAAAAGTGAAACCAAGAGCTCACCAGTCACCGTGTGCAGCATTTCGACAGCTGGCATTTCCAGGGTTTTGATTTGCTGTTTTACGATAGTCTCAAATGTCTTGTAATTCACAAATCCTGGCAGCTCTCTGCCACGATACTGATTTTCAAATTTCCAGATCTTTCTACGTATAATGTCATGACCTACAGTAGGAAGGAATAGCTCCGAGTTATTTTACAAAAATAATCTTGCACAATACCATTCTGGACTTACTGAAAATATGAGCGGTGAGAAAAATATCATCAAATCAAATCTGACCCGCGAATTGCAAAGTAATCAGAGATTGCAACGAAGAAACAGATCTCCAGATAATTTTCCTCAGTTATCTCAAGGTGGGGAGTGTAGAGCCAGGGCGAGATGCCAGAAGTCGGCAAATGCAGCAACTCAGAGGAAGACACACTCTTGAAAAGTTACTAGAGTATGAACTTTTGTAAATCCAATTTTATTTTTACCAAAGAAACTGTATCATAACAGAATATTATGTTAAAGAATATTAAAACAGAATATCACACAGAACTGTGTGCCCTTTAAAAAGCAGAAATGACCGTGAACACTATGTGGAAGCAGCTACACATCACATATTCATGCACTGTAGCACGAGTAGAAAGTATTTATACATCAAACGGGATAACACAGTAACCAGGCACATCAAATTGTATCACTGCGACATGGTATCACTCTTGATTACACAAAATGTTTCATTTTTCTTCATACTTTTGGAATTATTTCTACTTCCAACCACCTAGACTATGGGGTTTCCATCAGGGGTGGGAATTCAGAAGGGCTCTGGTCTCTCTTTTTTAAGAACTAAGCGGGAAGGGCTGTCTCATACCCTTTTTTGGTCAGTAGATATTGTCCCATGGGAATTTTTTTACTGAGATATCATTCACATACTATAAGATTTGCCTATTAAAAGCACACAATTCAGTGATTTTTAGTGTGTTCACAAGTTGTGCAACCATCCCTACTATCAAACTCCCAAACACTTCCATCGCCTCAAGGAACCCCCACCCATCGGCAGTCACCCCCTTTTCCCCCTCCCCAGCCCTGGCAGCCACTGTTCTGCTTTCTGCCCCTGTGGATTTGCCTATTCTAGATGTTTCCTGTCAGTGGACTCACACAGTATGTGTCCTTTGTGACCGGTTTCTTTAACTCAGCGTGATGTCAAGACTCATCCATGCGGGAGCATGTATCAGTGCTCTGTGCCTTTCTATGGCTGAAAACACACCACTGTCTGGTGTTACAGACTGAATTGTGTCCCCCCCCAAAATTCACATTTTGAAGTCCTAACCCCCAGTACCTCAAGATGTGACTGTTTGGATACGGGCTGCTTAAAGAGGTGATTAAATTGAAATAAGGTCATTAGTGTGGGCCCTCATCCCATCTGACTGGTGTCCTTGTAAGAAGGGGGGATGAGGACATAGACACACACAGGGACGACACAGAGGATGCAGGGAGAAGACACCATCCACAAGATAAGGAGAGAGGCCCCAGAAGACACCAAACCTGCTGACACCTTAATCTTGGACTTCCAACCCCAGGATGGTGAGATAATAAATTTCTGCTGTTTAAGCCACCCAGTCTGTGGGGCTTTGTTATGGCAGCCCTAGCAAACTAATACATGTGGGCATACCACAGTTTGTTTATCCACTCACCAGCTGATGGACATTTGGGTTCAGTGATATGGAAAAGAGCAAATGTGGCTTTGTGTCACTGACTCCTTATTGTGGCCATTCTCATCAATGCATCCCCTCCTCTCTCTTGACCCAACACACTGGGTTTACGATGGTACCCTGACCCACTGCCATGGTCTGAATGTTTGTGTCCCCCAAAATTCACATGCTGAAACTTAAGCCCCAACGTGAAACTTAACCCTAAGAGGTGGGGTCTCTGGAAAGTGAGGGCTCTGCCCTCACGAATGGGATTAAAAGCATACCTCATTTCATTGCACTCTGCTTTGTTGAACTTTGCAGATACTGAGGCTTTTGCAAATTGAAGGTTTGTGGCAACCCTGAGTTGAACAAGTCTATTATTGCCATTTTTCCAACAGTACATGCTCACTTTGTGCCTCTGTGTCAGTATTTTTTAGCAATAAAATATTTTAAAATTAAAGTACACACATTTTTTGGACGTAATGCTATTATTGCACACTTAGACTATAATTTAGTGTAAATATAACTTTTATATGCATCGAGAAGCCAAAATATGTGTGTGACTTGTGTTATTGCAATATTCACTTTATTTTGATTGTCTGGAACTGAACCCACAGTATCTTTGAGGTATGCTTGCAGCACCCTCATAAAAAAGAAGTCTGAGGGAGCTTGTTTGTCCCTTATGCCATATGGGGACACAGCTAGAAAGTACCATCTTTGAAACAGAGACCTGGCCCTCACCAGACACTGAATCTGCCAGTGCCTTGATCTTAGACATTTCAGACTCCAGGACTGTGAAAAATAAATGCTTATTGTTTATAAATTACCTGGTCTAAGGTATTTTGTTATAGCAGCCCAAAGGGACTAAGATACTCACTTTCTTGGAAATTATTTTCAATTAAAACACTCCATTTGCAGAACTCATTTCGGAGTTTGGTAAACAGCCGGGTGTCATCTTCCCCAACAGTTTCTTCCCCTTGTACTAAAGCAAGGATGTCCTGGTTAAATACATTAATTTTCTGCCGAGGAAAAAAAACATCAGTATAAGCAGAGATATTGCAGATGCAAGTGTCAAGGTGGTTTGGAGGTCGTGTCCACGTTGAGGGTTGGTCTCCTTACAGGCACTATGGAATCTGGGAAGAAGAGGCTTTGGCACCAGGAGACCCCCGCCCCTCTCCTTACTGCCTTCAGGACCTGGAATCCAGGTGAATGCTCAGACAGAGTCAGGGACGGAGAGGCGATGTGACTCCGCCCTCACACACCCACCATGCCCTGCCCCTCAGCCCTGCCCCCGCTGAGTGCTGTGGACGGTGTCTGCGGATGGATGTGGATGACGCTTGAGGACCGTGATCCCCCCACCAGACGCAGCTGGCGACTCACCTCTATCAGGAAGAGCACTTTCTCATTCTCGTCTTCTGGAACTTCGGCACCACACTTTTGTAACTCCTCTGTTATTTTCTGGTAACTTCCCTTAATTTGATATTCTAACAGAGGCAGAGATTTCTGAGGAAAATGGAGAGAAAATAGTGGAAATTTATAAATACAGACAAGGAATGAAAAAGACATCCCGGGCCTCCTGCAGAGTAGCTGCATGGTCCATCTGACTTCCCAATTGCCTCTAAAAGGGAAGATTTTCCAGGTGAAGAGAGGGCACATGAGGGGCCTCGTTTTCTACCCAGGTCTTCCCACTTTCCCACTGCTATGGAAACAGCCTCAAGAGCCACGCTAAGATACCCACTTTGCATGGTTCCCAGGGCCCATAAAAGCAACACAAGGAGAAACTTCTGCTGTGATCATGTTACGTGAGCTTTCTGCAGGGAGGTTAGAAAGATCCACCTGCGTAGTAGGTTCTGAAAAAGTGGCAGTTGGAACAATTTGGGATTCAACAACTCTCAATGTTTTTTAACAGATAAAAAGTTATCAGTTAAAAACACAAAGTTATTGTGCTTCTGACAATATGTTGACTGCATATGCTGGCAGACTCTTCCATGGCAAACATCTAAAAATGGCTCAAATCTTAAAACTGTCCCTTTAAATGTATCAGGGAGCTGGCAAGTTAATGAGGGATCTTCAGAGGCCAAAGCTAGGTGACAGTGGCCTCCCAGGGATGCAAGAAGAAAGCAGTAATGATGCCAGATTCCACCTCAAGGGCATCTGTCTAGGTAAGAAAACTCGAACTTGAGTCTATGAGCCTGACTTTGTACAGAGGCAAAACAATCCCCATGGCTTGCTCAAGGTGGGGAATTAAATAAGGGAGCACCCTCTTTCTGCCTAAAGGTGGGACCCCAACAGGCTCTGCTCTCATCATCATGATCAGCTAAAAACTCTGTTCTCCACCTGCACTCCTGGGCATGGCATGGAAGACCTCGAACTCGTGCTGAGTTAAAAATTTGAAAAAGCAAAAGACTATGTTCAGGCAGATTTGAAAGAAAACCACAGAGAACTTTTAGAAAGCTTTTAGAAATGAAAAATATGTTCATTACAATTGCTAAGGCATTATAACGGTGGTTGGCAGTGAGAGTCAGTTAGTAGAGTGTGCATAAGATTTTAATTTTTATTTAGGCCAGGTGGATAGAGTATATCACCACACCCAAGTGTGGCCCTCCCACAAAGTGTGGCTCCTGGTAAGCAGCATCCACACCGCTGGGGGGCTTGCCAGAAGTGCAGCATCTCAGGCCCCACTCCACACAATCCGAATCTGAATCTGCATCTTAACAAGATCCCCAGGAGATCGGCATGCACAGTAGCATTTAAGAAGCCAGCAAGGTTCAGCTCTGCCCCTGTAGGATTCTGTTTAGAGAGCAGACAGCTCTGCATGTGCTTACAGAGATGTGTGTGATGAGCTCCGTGGTAAGTCTTTCTGCCAGGCAGGGAACTGTGGCCCTTCCTTCCTCCAGAAGATGCCTAAGAGAGAACACAAGGTAGACTTCCATCTCAGTGGAGCCAGAACATGCAAATCTGCATCCCGCTGTTGGGGAAAGTCAAGGCAGTTACCTATACCTGAATGGAACGTCTTGCCATTGGTACCCAACAAATATCCAGAATAGTACTGCAGAGAATTATGACTGAATTTTAGCAATCTCAGATATTTCACCAATGGTATGGAATGATCCTTTCCAGCTGATATAATAAATGTGTCCCATGACATCTGACCATAGAATTGATCTTCATAAGAATACGCATACACACCTGTAGATACCTTTTCATAACACATACCCCTTTATATGTGTAAGATATATATATGTAAGTAGACATAATGCATGCAGGTATAGGTCTTCATAAAAATATATTGATGCCTATTTACATAAGTGTGTGGAGGAATACTGACCTGGGGGAGACACACCCTTGTCCAGGAGAAGAATTTAAGCCACGGGCTGCTTGGAGGAAGGAAGCCAAGCATCTCACTCTACCCAAGTTTGTGTCCACAAAGGAGTTATTACGGGGTTTCTTACATTTTAAAGGATGTTTAGTATAAAGGGCAGCAGGAAGGCATGAGCCCATATGCCCATTTGCAAGAGTAAGCTTCAGTTTACATACCTGCCGATTTTTTTAAAAATTGCGGTAAACTACATATAGTATAAAATTAACCATTTTAACTATTTTTAAGTGTACAGTTCAGGGGCATTAAGCACATTCACACTGTTGTGCAACCATCACCACTATCCATCTCCAGAACTTTCTCATCTTCCCAACTGAAATTCTGCCCCCATTAAACACTAACTCCCCATCTCTCTCCTGTCAGCCCCTGGCACCCACATTCTACTGTCTGCCTCTCTGAATTTGAGGGGTCCAGGGCCTCATACAAGTGGAATTGTGCAGTACTTTTCCTCTCATGACTGGGTTACTTCACTGAGCCTATCCTCAAGGTTCACCCATGTGTGGTGTGTGTCAGAGCTCCCTTCCTTTCCAAGGCTGAACAGTATTCCATTTTATGTATAGACCACATTTTTTATCCGTTCATCCACCGACGGATACTTGAGCTGCTTCACCTCTGGGCTATTGCGAACAGTGCTGCTGTGCAGAGTGCTGTGCAAGTCTCCGTTTGACGCCCCTGTAATTCTGAGTAGGGCCTTTCTAAAGGCTTCTGGGAGAACTGAATGCATGAATGTTTACAACTCTACATATTCTCACTGCTTTAAAATCTAATCAATTTATCAGTCTTTTCCTTTTAAAAAAACTTTACCTTTGGCAGGAGGGTCTTCCCCGAGGGATATAAATTATCCCTCTACACTTTCTTCTGGGATGCTCATGGCTTCTTTTTTATACTTAATTTTAAACTTCAACTGATACTTATTTTGGTATAATGTGTTAAGGGCACTATTTAAATTCTTTCCAAAATATTAAGGAATCATCCCAATGCCACTGATTGATAATCAAACTGACACAACCTGTTGATTTGAAATGTGGAGTTTATCATATATCAAATGTATGTATTTGGGCCTATATTCTGGCCCCAGCACCATACTATTTAAGTTATTGTATGCAGTCCTCTCTGTATTTTGATTGATTTTTAATTTTTTTGCAGTGCTTTGTGAATTCCCCTTTCATTCCTCCATGCGAGTTCTAGAGTCATTGCCAAGATACACACACACACACACACACACACACACAACGCACACACACTGCAAACATCTGCTTTGGACTGATGTCCTTGCTTTGGATTTACCAGACAAGCGCACCTGAAATGGGGGTGGTCCTCAAAGAAGGCCTTCTCTTTCTGCAGGGCCTCGGCCAAGCTCATCTGGTCCTGGATGTCCTGCTGACCCCGGCACTTGACGATCATGTAGCCCTTCTTCAGCTGGCACACGAGGTTTCGTACCACATCAACGACCTTGTCTTCGGTACCTCTGTCCACCAGATCAGGCTTTGTCAAGATTCCTGCAAGCCACAGACTTTCAGTCAGAGAACGCTCCCAGTCTCGAGGCAGAAGTGAAGGACAGCTCACGCGCCTAGCCGCTGGCCTTCCAGTGGCCTTCAAGCCACTGCTTGAGGGCAGACGGTGGCTCCTACAAACCAAGGGGCCAACGGAGCCCCCGTCGAGGGAGACAACTGCGGGGCAGGCTGTGTGAAGAGGGGGTGCCCCCTGCTAGCAGCCACGGGGCTCTCTCTGAGACCCTTCACTCAAGTCTGCTGCATGAACAGACCACATTTTGTTTGTCCCCTCATCCGCCATGGACATTGGCACTGCTTCCACCTCATGTGTACTCTTAACGGATACAATTTGCTTCCTGATTTTGCCCCACCCTCTGAGCTCACCATGCCTTTTCTAAGCAGGTAGATAAGGGTTACCAGTCAACCTGTGGCCAACAAGAGTCAGATGCGGCTCATTCCATCTGGCCTCGGTGGGCACCAAACCTGCCACCTTAGCAGGTCTTACTTGCTGGATGCGGGTCCCCCGGCCCCTGTGTATGCCGAGCAACACCCGCTGGTATTCAAAGGACACCCTCCCCCTGGCACACCACCTACCATGTTCACGTCCCCCACCTCCTACCTATGGTCCTGTCCCCCTCGGGGTCCACCTCCTGAGCCATGCTCAGCGCCTCCGTGGTGGCGATGTCCACGTTGCTGGGGACCACCACCAAGTTGATCGTCTCCTGCTTGCTGATGTATTTCTTGATAAGTGCCTTGATCTGCGAGAAAATGAGAAGAGGTGAGCGCTGCAAAGGGGAATGGGCAGAGACAGACCCCAGCCTCACACTTGCTTCAGGTCCTCAGAGTCCCGGGGGGATTTCCCCAAAAGAAGTAGCAATGGGGACCGAGCCCACAAACACAAGCTCAGCGGTACCACCCGAGACGGAGTTGTGAAAAACCAGTTCTCTGTGGCAGAAGCAGAGCCACAGAGGCAGGGACACCATGAGGTGTCCTTAGCTGGTTAACCACCCCCTAAGACCTCAGGTCTGACGGTCACAGTGGAAAACAAGGTGCCAGAAACTGCCCAACTCCTTCCCTAAATCTCTAATTTGTAATGTGAGATTCACTGATATGCAGATACCATTGTATCTATTTCTAATGCTCTCTCTTCCCACATAAAACCCCTTCCTAAAACACCCCAGCTTACATATGCCACAATGTATAACCAGAACCAAAAATCAGTCATTACATAAAACATAAAACATATTCATACAGAATTTGTTTCTAGTTTTGCCTGTTTGCCTCACTTTCCCCAAAGAAGCGTCCATCAAACTTGTTGAAGGAGGTTTCGACCAACGGGCTCTCCAAATTCCCCACTCACACCTCCAAATATCCACTCATTAAAACTCAGCCCTGGACTCTGCTGCTCCAACACAGCGTCCCCTTTCCTCCCCAACCCCATCCCCACCCCCAACCCCACCAAGGCCAAGGCCAAGGTCAGATGGAGTCTGAGGCTGCACCTGGTACCCGATGTCAGCAGGCTGATTGCCCACAGCCACCCTGGTTATGCCAGGAAGGTCTATGAGAGTCAGATCTGGGACGTGCGGGGAGCTGATCTCCAGGCTGATTAGCTCGTGACTGATCCCCATCCCTTCCCCAGCGATGACATTCTGGGCTAGAGAAGAGGGAAAAAAGAAAACTCAAATAAAGCTTAGGATGGCAGTAGCTCATTACAGCGAGAACTCTGAAAGCCTGTTCCACTCTCTGTGAGTCATGGATAAAAGCATATTTGCAGCAGATTCACTTTTCTGTGATTGCAACTAAAAAGGGCCTCAAAGGATAACTCAGTATTTCCCCTGCCAGCGGCCTGAATTGTCCGTGGAGCGATCTCATGAGGACATCCCCACGGGTGACACCAGCCTATACCAGTCCAAAGTGGAGCAGAGTCGAGAAGTTCTTCTGGGTAGCATACCTAAAATCCTACCGCTGATGTCGGGAGGAAATTAACAAGGAAGTCAATTGGAAACAAATAAAAATACATGGGCATTTCTAAAACCTAAGCTGGAAAATTGTATCAGACAACATGTTTATTTTAGCCAAGATGAGCACCGGCTGCTGGTATTCCATTAGACATCCTAGTCTGATCCTTCCTCCTTAATAATGAAAAAGGTATGACGTGGATTTGTTTCATTGAATTGTTAGCTAATTCTCTTTTCTACATTCAGAATGTCTTTTTGGTGTGTTTGATACCAATTTAGAACTTAGATTGGAAATAACAACTACAGCCTGTGCAGCATATAGTCTGCTAATTACCCCTCATATCCATTCACCCAAGACACGACCACAAGGTTAGATCCTGGCCAGTAGGGTACATGTGTGCTTAAAAGGCAAGGATATGCCCTTTGCCATGGTCCACTGGCTTGAATGTGGACTTGATGATTAAATCATCAGGGGGCCTTGGGAACAGAGGCCACAAAAAACAGAAAAACATGGTAAGAGTCTCGGTTCCTGATGCTGGGACCCCCAAACTAGCTCGGGTCTGCCCACCTCCAGATGTTTATGTGATAGAGAGAGGGGGAGAGAGAGAGAGAGAACTTCCACATTCTTCAAACCACCGTGTCAGCAACTTGCTTGCACAAATGGTATCAACACTCCCTTCCATCCCTGTGTGCATGCTACTTTACAGTGTGGCTTTGCTACTTCTTCCATTGAGAGTCTGTCCCTTGAAATTGGGCTTGATCCTGTGACCTTCTCTGGCTAATGGGATATTACAAAATGTGATGCCAGTAGAGACTGAAAGGTGCTACACTTTGGGGCTTGCCCTCTCGTGCTGCTGGGAACCTCTCCACTACCACAGAAAAAAGCCCAGCTTAGCCTCCTGGAAGATGAGAGACCATGTGGAGAGAAGGCCTGGGCACGTTAGCTGAGGGCCATCCTAGACCATCAGCCCCAGCCAATCCAGTCCAGAAAAGAACTGCCCCCAGTCCATCAAATCATGAGAAATAAAAAATTCTAAGCCTCATGTATTTTTGATGGGTTTTGTTTTTGTGTATGTGTGTGCGTGTTCTTTTTTTTTTTTTTTTGAGACAGGGTCTTGCTCTGTTGCCCCGCTAGAGTGCAGTGGCATCATTCTAGCTCACTGCAACCTCAAACTCCTGGGCTCAAGTGATCCTCCTGCTTCAGCCTCTTGAGTAGCTGGGACTACAGGCTCATGCCACCATGCCTGGCTAATTTTTTTCTATTTTTTGTAGAGATGGGGTCTCGCTCTTACTCAAGCTGGTCTTGAACTCCGGAGCTCAAATGATCCTCCCACCTTGGCCTCCCAGAGTGCTGGGATTACAGGCGTGGCCCGGCAAGCCATCAGGTTCTGAGATGGGTTTGTTACACAGCAAGGGCTGACTAATACACACAGTTATTTTGAGTTTGCTGCCCCAACTAATACAAAATAACAGTTTGTCTATAGCATCATTTAACTGTCTGTAAAAGAGTCAACAGATGTTAATTAGTGTTCCTATCTGTATGAAAGCTAAACCTGTCTTTTCCTACTGCTGGGTATCAGTTCACACCACTTCAGTACTTTCCCAAGTGGCTGAAACTCAACCTTTTCATGTGCTGGGAAAATGCAGGTCAACAAAGGAGTCACTAGTTATTCACGTCACAGTTACCACTCTTTGCCAGCTACTCTGCCCGTATCTACACCAGCAGTGCGGTCCCCTTCAGATGCTTCAGACTGAGAGACCTGCCATGAATTAGCCTAAGCTAGGGTTATGCAAACACACGCACTCCCCCCCGCAGGAAAAGGCCAAACGGGTTCCCTGATGGCGCAGTCAGCCGCCTGCAACGCCTTTTCACAAGGCAAGGAGCAAGGGCAAGGAGCGAGGAGCAACCTCACCCCCACACCCCACTCCTCCTCCACCAGACCCGTACAGTGTGGAAGCCCTTGAAAAAGGGATGGACCTCCACGTTTAGAGGCAAGTTTTAAATTTTAACATTTACATTATTCTCAGACATTATTTACATACTAAGCAATAAATTGTTGATATCAGATTCTGTCCAAATGTGGTGGTCCTAGTAAGGATAAAAAGAGAAAGCACAAGGGAGCTGTGGCCTGATGTGGAGGAGACAGGGGTCCTGCGGGGGCAGCCAGGCCACGGGGGGTGGGGTGGGAACAGTGGCAGGCAGACCCCACCTACTTCACGAGGCTCGACCAGGCATGCAAACGGATGACAGCCAAATGTGGGGTCCTTACCTTTGCTGACTTCCCTCTCCACCTCCGAAGCATCTGAAATCTCCATGTCCAAGTTCTGGTAACTGACCCTGCCTCTCCACTCATCTTCATTCATGAGTTTTTTCAGTTTCAGCACCAGAGGACATCTTGTCACAATTCCTAGGAGGCCACACTCACATCAGTTCCATGCTCTGCTCTTAAAAGTCCTATATGGTGCCTTAGACCAATGGTTCTCAAACTTTTATACAATTATCTGGGGAGACGTTTAAAACAGAAAACTTTCTGGTCTCACCCTCTGATACTCTGATGCATTATGTCTGGAGTGACCTCAAGAACATGCATTTTGAATAGGTATCCTAGGTGAATTTTTGCTCACTAGTGCTTGAAAGTCATCACTTTAGGCTTCCTGTCTCATCCCAGTGTTCTGTCATCAGCTCAGGTGGCAAACTGCAGTGGGAAACACCCAAAAATCATGCAAACACCCTCCACTATCCCCCCAACATACACAATGTATACCCAGGAAGGCATACTGCTGCCACCAGGCCATCTGACCACTATCCTCCTACTGCAAACTCCTTCCAAATCCTCCCTATCTACCACGTGTGACCTGTACTCCAAGACCCACCCCAGGTCTGACCTCACTGATATCCTTGGCCTTGCAACTCAAACAGCATCACCAACCAGAGCAACAATTTTTATCTCCCAAAATGGTGGGTCACCTCTTGGGAAGGGGTTCAGGACACACACCCACAGGCACACAGTTCTGGACTGGGGACTCAAATGCATTTATTCAGATCTTCCAAGAATTCCAGATTACATACAACTTACACAAAAAATGTACAATGAGACAGTGTTATGGATTGAATAGTGTTCCTTCCAAATTCTTATGCTGATGCCCTAATCCCCAATGTGACTGTATTTGAAGATAAGGCCCTGAAAGAGGTAATTCAGGTTAAATGAGGTCATAAGGGTGGGGCCATAATCCAATATGACTGGTGCCCTTGCAAGAGAAAGAGACACCAGCAATGCTTGTGCACAGAAGGTGGCCATCTGCAAGCCAAAAAGAAAGGCCTCAGGAAAAACTAAACATTGATCTTGAAGTCCCAGCCTCCAGAACTGTGAGAAAATACATTTCTTTTGTTTAAACCACTCCCTCTGTAGTATTTTGTTATGGCAGCCAGATCAGACTAACGCAGAGCATAAGTTCTTACCACTGCCTCTGGGAAGGGCAACTCCTGACAGCGCCTCCAGCACGGAGCTCTTGCCCGAGCTCTGGTCCCCGATGACGGCGATGGCCGGCAGGGCGAGGTCCTGCTCCACGCCCAGGGCCCGCAGGGAGTCAATGAGGTCAATGCAGGGGCGCACCTTCTCCTCGTACTTGCTGCACAGGCTGTGCTCGGCTCCCTGGAGAAAGCAAAAATGAGGAACTCTGTCATGGCCTACAGATAATGCTCCATCAGAGATGGCCAACTTCAAAAGGCCTAATTGGTTACTGTAACCCCCAAGGGACAGCAGAAGAGTTACAGAGAAACATATGTGAAGAAATAATACACACAATATCCTCAAACTTAATGAAAACCATAAACCCAAAGATCCAAGAAACTCAACAAACCCCAAGTTCAGGAGACACAACGTAAACTACATCAAGGCACAATAGAGGCAAACTGCCCAAACCAGTGATAACAAGAAAATGTTAAAAGCAGCCAGAGACAAAGGAACAAAGACAAGATTGACAGCACATTTCTCATCAGAAACACTGCAAGTGAGAAGACAGCGCAGCAATATTTTTAAAGTACTGAAAAACATCTGGGTATAGAATTCTATACCCAGCAAAAATATCTTTTAAAAATGAAGGCAAAATAAAGACCTTTTCAGACATATAAAAGCTGAACTAATTCATCACCAGCAGACCTGCGTTACAGGGAACGTTAAAGAAGTCCTCAGGCAGAAGGAAAATGATACTGTATGAGAATCTTGATCTACACCAAGGAATCCACAAGGGAAGTGTTAACCACTATACTTTTTCTTGTTACTTAAATATCTTTAAAAGATAATAGAATGTTTGAACAAAAAAAACCAATGTTATTGTGGGTTTATCATAGATACAAGTAAAATGCATGACAAAAACAGTATGAAGGCTGAAAGCAGAGAGATGGGAGGTTCTATACAAGAACTATTGTAAGGTTCGTACGTACACATGAAGTGATATACTGTCACTAAAAAGTAGACTTATTAAGTTAAAGATATATGCTATAAACACTAAGTTATACTTAATAAGCCAACAAAGGGGACAAAATAGAACCACAAGGAAATACTTGATTAATCCAAAAGAAGGTAGAAAAAGAGGAAAGGGGGAATGAAGTTTAGATGGGACAAATAGAAAACAAACACCAAAATGACATCCTCGAACCTAACTATTACCAATCACAATAAATATAAATGGCCTAAATACTTCTAGAATAGTCAAAATGACCTTGAAAAAGAAGAACAAAGTCAGAGGGCTAGCATTACCTAATTTCTATAATTATTATAAAGCTGGAGTGACCCAAACAGTGTGGTATTTGTTAAAAATAGAGAAAGAAATCAATGGAACAGAATACATATTCCAGAAATAAACCAACACATAAGTGATTTTTGACAAAGGTACAAAGGCAATTCAGTGGAAAAATGATAGGCTTTTCAACCAGTGGTACTAGGACAGTTGGATATCTATGTGCAAAAATAAATAAACTTGCATCAATGCTTCACACCATACACAAAAATTAATTCACAATGGATCATAGACCTAAATGTACAATTTTAAACTACAGAACTTGTAGAACAAAACACAGGAGAAAATCCTCGTGACCATGAGTTAGGCAATGATTTCTTAGATATGGCCCCAAAGGCACAACCCATAAAGAACCAAGTGATAATAACTATAAGAGAATAATTCAAATGTTTCTAGCATAAAGAAAAGAAAATATTTAAGATGATGGATATCCCAATTATACTGCTTTGATCTTTACAAATTATACAAATGTATGAAATTATCACGTGTACCCCGAAAAAACAAATCAAATCAAATCAAACAGAAACAAATAACCATTGATAAACTGAATTTCACAAAATTCAAAACATGTGATCTTCAAAAGAGATTATTAAGAGAATGAAAAGACAAGCCATAATCTGGAAGTAAATGTTTCCAAAGCATATATCTGACAAAGGACTTGTACCCAGATACATAAAGAACTCTCAAAACTCAACAATAAGAAAACAAACAACCCGATTAAAAAACGGGCTAAAGATTTTGACAGATACTTCACCAAAGAAGTTAAATGGATGGCAAATCAGCACATAATAAAGATGTTAAATATCATTAACCACTGGAGAAATGCAAATTAAATTTGCAATGCTTGAAATTAGTGGGATTTTGTTATATGTAAATTATATCTCAATAAAACTGATTTTTTAAAAGGTGAACGTAAATAAAAAAACCACAGAGAAGGTGTACATGAAAATTTCAAGTGGCTTATTAGAATAATGGCTAAAGCAATTATTGTTCTTTGTAACACACTTTAAAAAATTAAACAAGAGAAATATAAACAAACAACAAAAATATGAGAAACTTCCACTACAAATGTTTTCAGGCAAAGAAAGGTTTAAAGACACAATTAGCTACTCAAGGCTTTCTAAGCAGAGCAGACACTTCTCCCTCCGCCTCTCCGTGCAGCCACCACCCTGCGACGCCAGCCCTGGTTCTTTAAGGAGAAGAAGGTTCACGCTTATCCTGCCCACCCACCATCAGCTTGATGCAATTTTCCCAAAGTGGGCTGATTAGGGTCTAGGAAGAAAATATAAGAAAATCATTTTATCTTTTACCTCTTTCCTTTTAATGCCTATTTTTGTGTATGCTTCATAATATACATAAATTTTTACTAGAATAATTTCTTTACATCAAGGTGAGAAGCTGTTCATATTTTGGGCCAGATGATTCTCTGTGGTGGAGGGCTGCCCTATGCACTGTAGGAGGTTTAGCCAAATCCCTGGCCTCTGTTCACTATTTACTATTCACCCTGAGTTGTGACAACCAAAATGTCACTGGGCGGGGCCGCCTGTTCCAGGAGGCAAAGTGACCCCTGCTGGAGAAAGAACCACTGCCTTATAAAATGCATGGATGCCTTCAGGAGCCTCAGTCTTAGTCTTCCTTATGAGTTTGGTTTTGTTTTGTCTTCATGTCTTTGTATCATCCTTTATAAGAGTTTATGAAACATAAATAATAATAAAGCAAATAGGCATGTACCAACCGCCAGATCAAGAACACAAACATTCCCAGTACTTAAGACATTCCATACACCTCCTTCGTCACCTCCCTATTACCCCTCACCTCCAGAGGGCCCCTCTATCCTGAGGCTCGTGATAGTCACATCCTTGGTTTCCTTAGTTTCACCACCTATACAACTTTTCCCTAAACAGTATATTGCTTATCATTGTCTGTTTGGGAATTTTATATAAATGGGATCATACTATCTTCTGTGGTTTGATTCTTTCGTTCATCATTGTTTATTAGACGCAGCCATTCTAATGCCTGGAACTCTAGTTTATTCATTTTCACTACTGTATAGAATTCTGCTGCACAAGCACACCACAATCCGGGTGTCTGCTCCACCACTGATGGGCAAAAAACTGATTACAGGTTTTGCTATTATAAACAATACTGCTATGCACATGGCTCCCAGGGGCACGTGAAAGAGTTTGCACAGTGGTTTTCAAACTACAGCCTGCAGCAGAATCACCTGGAGGCCCCGCTCCTGGAGCTTCTAATTCACTGGATCTGACAGTGGGGAGAGGGGCTGATAATTTGCATTTCAAACAACTTCCTAGGCAAGGCTGATGCTGCTGGTCTGGGGACCACACTTTGAGAACCACAATCTATACCCAGAAGTGGAAGTGCTGGATCACAAGACGGGCCCTGTTCACCTTGACTGGAAAAGGCCAAGCTGCTTCCAAAGCAGGTGGGTGTGAGTTCCTCCTGCCCCAAACCCTGACGCTTATAGCCAGGCCAGAGACATATATGGGAGAAAAATGCAGAGAAAGGGAAACAGTGACATTAGGGTGGTGGAAAGATGGGTGCTCCTTCTTATTTTTCTATGTCCTTCAATCTTGTTTCTAATATTGTTTGAAAAATTGTTTCACATTGCTTAGGAAGCTAGAGGCAACCTGAAACAGGCTGATGATACAGGTTCTAAAACATGTAGTAGCAATAAACAGTGCTCGGACATGACCTGCACTGACTTCTCTCAACAGCTACAAGAAGCAAAGACTATTGTTATTCCCATTTTAGAAATAGAAAACCAGGCTTTATAACAGGAGGGATAACTACCCATGGTCAGACAGCTGAAAGTGTCAGTGTCGTGACCAAATTCAGGCTGGACTGATTCCAGAGGCCGTGATTTGTTCCCACTAAAAATATGTCTTCATTCTGGGCAAAAAAGATACCACATGGCTTCCCTAAGGAGACAATGTCCTAATGGTACCTAAGAGGGTTTGTAGCTTGAGACTGAACCAGGATGTCAGCAGGGGATAATGGCAGTGCTCCTTGGACCCAGGGCCAGGTCGATCCTACCTGAGCCCATCAACGTCTAATCTGGTTTCCAGACCACCACGGCACCACAGCCAGAATCAGCTAAGGCAAAATGTCTACACTTGGCCACAAGTTGACCCAGCAGAGCGAGCAGAGGATCCAGATCTGCATCCTGCCCCAGGGAAGGCGAGGAAGCAGTCATCTCCGGGCAGTGGCACCATTGCTGTATAAAAGGGCAGCCTCAAATGGGCATAGCCCATGTTTTGTCTTTAGCCAAGGCACCATGGCTAAAGTGACTTTCAGACAGCAACTTACCGAGGCCTGATTTTGCACAGCCATATTCGTATCTCCATTTAGTAACAGATGGGCACCTGCAGAAGCTGAATCAGGTTTTGCGATTTCCACTTGGGAAAGAACCATCTTCTTCCTTTATAAGTTAAGTTAAAATGAAGTTAATCAGTATTCATCAGATCAGAAGCTGGGTACATTCAATCACAGAACCAAACCCACCACTAGAAGGTAAGATCCACAAGTACAGG
Source organism: Daubentonia madagascariensis (assembly GCA_023783475.1). Lineage (NCBI taxonomy): Eukaryota > Metazoa > Chordata > Mammalia > Primates > Daubentoniidae > Daubentonia > Daubentonia madagascariensis. The sequence continues at coordinate 8,924,773 of JAKFHU010001482.1, read as the reverse complement.
GACTCTGACAAATTATTCACTGCGATGTCCCCAGAGCTTAGAAGAGTGTCTGGGACACAGTGCATACTCATTAACTGTTTATTCACTGAAAGAGAAATGACAGGGGAACCCAAAGAAACAATGTCAGATGAGGACAAACACTGCATCCCAGCTCAAGGCTCTTCAAGAATGTGCCTCTGTATCTTAAAAGATTTTTTAAAACTAGGTATTTCCTGCCAAAATGTTAGGCTGAACATCAAAATTTTTTTCACTATAAATTTAAATAGTTGCAAAGGATACAATTTCGATGCATTTCAAAAATTTCCATTTAAAAATAAAATTGTTATAGAACTCTTTCCAATGTAGATGAGGAATCTAAATATTATGGTAATTTGATACCCAGGCCTTTAGCTTAAAGCAGTGTATGAACTCTAAGTATTCTATGCTGTTCCTTTTGATCTCTGATTTCATATTTTCATTCCATTTCCCCCAAATAAGTGTATCTTAATGTCATTCATTTTATTCTTGAAAACACTTAATTGACCACCTTATCATACTTGCCTGTATCACAAATACATATAAGTATATTTAAAATTCATTCTTAAAATGTTCCAGGCCCATCATCTCTGAATATTAAATTTTACAGCATCTAATAATCTTGGATATAAGTAAATGAAAATGTTTCTCCTATGACTCAACATAAACATTATAAAAATATAAAGCACCAACTTACCTCCAATATATGCTCCCTTTTTCGAAGTTGTAACGTCAAGTTGGGTAGAAACGGGGGGCTGTTCTGCACCTCCTTGAAATCAAGCAAAGTGTACCAATGAGACCCAAACCTGGTGAACCAGTGCAACCTCTCACCGCGGCCCTCCCCACTGCTGAGAATGGTGCAGATGCAGCAGGGGCGTGCTTCAAAGCAGATTCCTATTTTCCAGAATCTTTTTCATACATCTTGACTATTTTAATCTTAAGATAGGTGAATAAGGCACTGAGCCTTGCTGCAAATTTGCTGCCTGGATCAACAATTTGTACTGATGCTCTCTTGGCTTCTCCTCATGGGACCCTCCCCAGAGAGCCACGCAATCTTTGTCAATACTGGTGGGGTTGAAGGGACAGATTGTTCACACAAAACCCCTCATCACCCCTGCCTGTCACCCTGGTCTGTAACATATCTAGATTCAGGACATCCTAACCTGAGCCAATGCCCCGATTCTCCTATCACACTGTGCTTAACAGAAACATGTGTAAGTCAGGAATGTCTGGAAGCCCTGCCACTGGTCCATGGTGCCTTGGCTAAAGAACACATCCCAGACACCAACATTTAAAATTGCCCTTTTCTGTTTCCAGGTTTATATGCTTCCAGGGCAGGCATGGTTGTATCCTTGTTCAATTTGGAAAGGGAGAGAGGGATGTATTCCTCTGTAAGGTGGGAATGTGGTGATTACAAAAAGTGACTGATTTTAAAGGATACTTATGGAGTTTGGCAATCTGGAAATTTATTCCCTAAAACTCTCCATGCCTTTGGAAAGACCTCAGGTGCCCAGGGCGTCCTGGGTTCCATGCTGAAAACTACCACTTCATCTGCTTCTCCGGAGTGCCAGTGTTCTGGGCCATGGCTGCCTCAGTTGGCTCTTCTGTACCCACTCAAGTAGCATCACTGGTCCCCAGGACTTGCACCCCATGACCGTGGGTTTGACTTGATCAGTTGAAACAGGACTTTGTGAGTCTATTCCCTCCCCCATTAGTTTCATAAAATGAGACTCCCTGAAAGCTAAACCTTGTGGTTTTGTCTGTAAACCATAAATGTTTCTTCTTGGATTATCTTGGAAAACCAGTTTGGGTTTCAGCAGCAGGGCAATCTCAATAGTTCAAACCAGTTTCTTATCAATGACACTCAGCATCTGAGTGCATTCACCAATTCTGGCCTTGGTAGAATCTAGAGGTGGTGACCCCTACCTCTCAGCCCCAAATTATTCCTAAAACGTCTCACCTGTGCCCTGTGTTTGCAGAGGGAATGTTTTTGCAGGGGATTATGTTTGCAGGGAATCCGGAACGCCTCCCACCTCTCTCCTTTCTAGCCCCCCATCCCCTCTCTACTGCACACCCCCGCTGGTCAGAGCCTGAGATGTTAGTTGGGCATGGGTGGGGTCATGTCCCAGGCTCTCTCTCTTCCTAAGGATAGGGTTAGGGAGGGGAGCAGCCACCCAGGTTCAGGGGTCTCTTTCCATTCCAGCCTAGGGCAAGCCTGTGCCTTCTCAAGTCCCTGCTGTCCCTGCACTCCAGATTTCAGGGATCAGGAGTTTTCCTGTGGCTTCCAGACCCAGCAGCCATCTACCAGCAGTGTTGGCCACAGAATTGCTGCAGTGGGGTGGGGATGGCATCAAGGGCTGTCCAGGGGATTTCTGTCCTTGTGGGGAAGATTCCTCTGTCAGACCCCACAAAGGAGAGGGGATGGGAGGTAGTATTCAGCCCTCTTCCAGCTCCAGAACCCCTAATAAGGACCACCTACCAAGCACGTCCTTAGAAATGCCTAAGATTCAAGAGTCTGCAACTTTCCCAACACAATTCAGTCCAGTTTTTAAAATAACTCTTGCAGGACTCAATATTCACTTTTACTTTTTCTTCTCAAGGTGTTTTTCCCTCCAAAGCCTGCTGCATTTACATTTTTTGTGAGTAAAAGGGGGAAGAGCTAGCACTTTAGACCAAATGCACTGCTACCTACCAAAGCACGCTGAGCTGGGTGTCCCGAGGTGGCAGCAGAGGGCAAGGAAGGGAACCACTGAAGGCGTGTGCACCCCCACGGCTGGGTCCAAAGTTGAAAGATGATACCGTTAGACATTTTAGGTGCCCTCAGGGACTGACATTTGGGGGTGAGCATCCCTTGACCTTGCTGCCGATAAAAATCTTCATTTTGGACCAAATAATTCTGACCATCCCACATGCACAGCGCAGCGGTCACCCGCTGGGAGGCGGGGGTGGGGACAGGTCTGCGCGGGGCTGGGTTCTGCCAGCCCTGGGACTGCCTTGCCTCCCCCCGTGCCCCGGCCCGCGCCACGTGGCCCCTGCCCTGCAGCCCCTCCCCCCCGCCGCGCGCGCGGCTTTCCGCTCGGCCGGGTCTCTGCCCACCCCGCCTTGTTCCGGGCCCTCGGAGCGCCCCCACTCAGCAGGATCGATGGCGGCCCGGAACCCGCCCTGCCGGGCGACTGTCCGCACGTGGACTCGCGCGGTTCGCACTCCGCAGCGGAAAACTTAGATCCACAGAAAGCGGCGGGCTCGCGGCCCACGCAGCAGTGGATCCGCAACTTTCTCAGCCCCCCTGGCGCGGAGTCCCTCGGAGACCTCCTCGCGACCCCGTCCCCTCCACCTTGCCGGCTGCTCTAGCAGGACGGCCGCCGGCGAGGGGCTGTTTCTGACGGGTCGTCCCTGAGCCTCGGCAGCTTGTCGTCGGGGCTGGGACCGAGCGGCCTGAGCTCGCCCCCCATCGCCCGTGTTGTTGTCGTTGTTATTACCAGCAGCCGAGAAAGTGCCCCTGCAGTGCCCCCGCCCCGGAGCGCTCGTCTCCGCAACGAATGCCCCTCTCCCAGCCCCCCTCGCCCGGCTGCGGGTGCGCGGAGCCCGCGGCGACACTCACCTGTCCCCGCGCAGCGTCTATGGCGCCGTCGCTCGCGCTCCGCCGCTTTATGGGGCGCGGAGCCCCGCCCCCGGCCGCGGGGAAATGAAAGTCCTCGGGCCCCGCAGGGGCCGGCGCTCCGGGCGCAGAAACGAAACTGAGCCCGCTTGGCGTCCGCGTGCGCCCCGCACCCGCAGCTCCTGCCTCCAGGGGGCGCTCGCGAGAAATGCAGATTCTCGGGCCCCGAAGTCAGACCTGATCAGAAGCTCGGGGGCGGGCGGGGCCCCGCAGCCTGCGTTTGCTCTTCCGAGGATTCCAGTGCGCGAGCCGCTGCGCTACAGCCCCAAGTCTTCCAAGCCTGGGCGGACTGTAGCCTGGGTCTCCGGAACAGATGCATTGGCAATTGGCGTCTTCCGTTCCTGCGACGGTCCGCTGGGTCGCTCCAGCCCCAGTGGGGAGTCCCCGAGCCACTGGCTGCTAATGTCTGCAGCTCCCTCTCGTCCCTCACCCCCACCCCCACCGCGTTCACACCCGCAGCATCTTCCTGCTGCCCCATTTCTCCTTGCCCACTCCAGGGCCTCCCTGGAGTTTGGTTCATCTGATTTCTCCAGGATGGAAATGGGGGAGGGGGCCTGAGGCCAAGCAGACGCAGGGGTGGCCCTCCCTGTGGGGACTCCCATTCCCGGCGCGTGGGGAATGGTATTTCCCTTTGGGGGCGGCTGGCACCCCACCTCCACCCTCCTTAGCTCAGCTCAGAGTCCCTAAGGCCCCCAAGGACTCCTGTGATTAGGAAGGGTCACCCCCAACTAGCCCCAAGGCCCAGAGCCTTAGGTCCTGGAATCAGGGAAAGCCTGGATGGAACCAAGTTTAGCTCAGGTTAAGATGCTGTTGCCTCGCTGGCTAATGTCCTGGATAGTGGGGGATATGGCCACCTCCTTGATGGGGCTGTCACCACCATGAGGGTAGGGTGAAGAAGTCTTACCAAGCTTGAATTTTCCCAGTGCCTACCATGGGGCCTGGCACACCGTAGTTGTGCAGTTACATGTGAGCTGAATTTAATTGGATTGAAGAGCCCAGCGTCAACTGAAGAATGACAAGGTTCAAAAATTTGGAAAGGAAAGTTTTATTTCTCATAAAGGGTTGCAGCCTGCAGGGTGGCCATTCTGACAGGCTGGGAAGCATGGCCTGGGGCAGAAGCCATCACAAAGCACTTGAGGGAGGGGACAACAGGGACAGGAATTTATGCTGAGCAGGGTGGCCAGATATACATATTTAACAAGCTATAGGAGGAGTCATGAATATTTATGAAAGGAGAAACATGTGCATGTGCAATTGAGCTTCATGCTATTTTATGGGATCCATGTTCAGAAAGTGGTGGCATTAGCATGTTCCAAGGGGGGGGTGTTTGGCCCAATGACATCAAAAGGTGACACAGAGGACACCAAGGCCCTCTGTGCACAGCCTCCATAGACTGGCCAGAACCACTCCATGGTCAGTGGTCTCAACAGGAAGGAATGCTGGTGAGTTGTGTCGAAGTTGCAGAAAGGGAGGAGCAGTTACTAGGCTGGTTGAAATCAGCAGTGGAGCAAGTCTTTCCAAAGGGCTGGTTCCGTTTAACCCTTTAGGGCAGAAAGCCTGATGGAGGTTAACAAGGGAGGGGGTATAACGAGGCATGTCTGACCTCCCATTCTGTCATGGCCCAAATTTGAGTTTTAAGGTTCTCTGGGGTCCCCTTGGCCAAGAGGGGTCTGTTCAGTCAGTGGGGGCTCAGGGTCTTATTTTCATTTCTCACCAGTCATCTCTGTCTCTGGGGCCCCACTATGGAACAACCTCGGTCCTGCCCTCTTAGTGTTTTTCTCCCTCCACTAAAGTGTACTGGGCTGGTGAAACTGAAATAATCAGAGGGGTCAGAATTTAGTTTAGAGAGTGTTTATACAAGTCTGGAAACACAGACTCCAGAAAATGGGGTCAGAGTAGGGTGGTTTATATAGGCAAACAGGGCGCAGAACAGCATCACAGCATCCCCCACACATGGCTAACAGGTAGTTTACAGAGGTTTGATTGGTTACAGTTAGCTATTCTAAGGGGTTGCTTAACATTCCACTGGAAGAGATGACAGTCACAGGACTCTCTACCTCAGGTGTCAAGAGTCTGTGTTCAAGAGAGGAATAGGTAGCCTAGTTAATGTATAACATTTTAACTAAAATAAAATCTTAAGCCCCCCAGCTGACTGAAGGGACCTCCTCTTGGCCAAGGGGACACCACAAATACCTGAAAGCTGAATCGCTGGTCATGAGAAGGGAGGTCAGACATGCCTGTTCATGTGCCCTTCCCTTCTTGGAGATGTCCTTTGTAACTCATTAACAGGCCTGAGGCTATGCAAGGCAAAGTTTAAACCATACCTGCAGGTCACCAATTTACTTAACAGCTCACTTGAGTCTGGGTATATGTCCAGTATATATCTAGTGGCTTGTCTCTCATTCTTCCTCATATTAACTTAAAACATTCCAAGCCTTTGACAAAGCTTCATTTCTTTAACCAATTACAAATCAAAGAATCTTTAAACCCACCTAGAACCTGTAATGCACTGCTTTGAGATGTCCTGCCTTTTTGGGGCAAACCAACGTACATCTTCCATGTATTGATTTATGACTTTACGTGTAATTCCTGTCCCCCTGAAATGTATAAAACCAAACTGTAACCACAGTGTGATCACTTGCTCAAGGATTCTTGGGCGTGGCTCTCTGGGCCATGGTCGCACATATTTGGCTCAGAATAAACCTCTTTAAATTACTTTACAGAGTTTGAGTTCTTTTCCACTGAGTCTTAATACAAAAAGTCAGGTCATGCATCATGAAGGAAAAACAGCTGTGTTGCTGAGTGAGTCTCCAAGGCCTAACTTCCCCTTGGCACAATTAATTGAGGATTCTTGAATTTTTGGTTTCTTTCACAGGGCAAAACCATAGCATCCATAGGGGAAGCATTGTGGTGGCCAACATTCCCACTGACCCTCAATCCCCACTGCCTGTGCAGTCATGGGTGCCCCAGGGGTCTCCAAGTCTCTCTGGACCTTGTCCAGCCCTCTTGCCACCTGCACGACCTGGCCAGGGAGAGCTGAGCTGGTGTCAATGTAAAGCCAGTCCCTGCCAGCTGTATGGCATAGGCTCCCCACCTCAGAGCGGGTGCATTTCCTCAAATACCTATGGGAAGCTGACAGCCCTGTTTACAAGGCTGCAGGGTGCCCCACTGAGGGACAGAGCACAATTGCAAACTGCACGGCATGGGTCAGGCCGCGGCCAGGCCAGTGAAATACTCTAGACATGAATCCTCAACTCAGTACTCTTTGCTCTCCTGGGCCACACCTCCTTCCAGTAGCACCCTTCGGACATCTGCTCCTCCCTCACCACACGGGCCTGTTGACACTGCCTGGCCCGCCAGGCCGGCACGGTCAGCGACTCACAGTCCCCTCTGTGCATGGACATCGGACTACGTGGTTCAGACGTTCAGAATAATGATGGTTGGGGGCTGGTCTGCCTGCAGGGCGTCCGGTGACTCTGAGCCACTCCCCCACCCCCATCGCGAATTTCCCAGCTGACTCAGGTTCGGTTTCAATTTCATTTCTACTCCGTGATCCCGAATGAAAGTAAGGCCTGCAGCGAGCTAGGTGTCTAGAACCCCAGGGCTGGGGGCATGGGCTCCTCGGCAACGCAGGGCGCGCCGGAAGGGGAGGGGGGGCGGTGCTGGAGAGGAGGGGGCGGTGCCGGAGAGGAAGGAGGTCCGGTGCCGGGGTATTCAGTGTCGCGGTTGCCGAGAGGAGGAGGGCGCGGCTGTCAGGAAGCAGGAGGTGGCGGCACCGGGTAGGAAAGGAGGCGGCGCCGGAAGGAGGAGGAGGGGGGCGGTGCCGGGAGGAGGAGGGGGCGGTACCGGGAGGAGGAAGCAGCACCTGGAGGAGGGGGCGGCACGGGGAGGAGGGGTGCCGGGAGGAGGGGGCGGTGCCGGAGGAGGGGGACGGTGCCGGGAGGAGGAGGGAGCGGTACCGGGAGGAGGAAGGAGGCGGTGCCGGGAGGAGGGGGCGGTGCCAGAAACCCCCGGGGCGCTCTGGGCAGCGGGTCGTTTTCTCGTTGGCCGCTTTGCTGCTTGAGTCAGAACTGGGTTTTGTGGGTGCGAGGGGTGGGGAGGTGTGGGCCTGCGGAGCAGCCCCATAACCACCTCCCGGGGTAATAAGCCCCCAATCCCCAGCGACCCTGTGTCCGGCCTGGGGCCCCAGTCCAGGGACTGGCTTCATTTGCCCCGTTTTTTGTTTTCCGTGCAGGTGACATAGACCCATGCTTCTCAAAGGGTGGTCCCTGGACCAGTAGCATTGGCTTTACCTGGGAGCTTGTTAGAAAGGCAGGGTCTGGGGGCCACCTCAAGACCACTGTTTCAGAACCTGCATTTTAAGGGATTCCCATGATGGTTCATTTGCAAGTGAGCCTGAGAAGGCTGGCATCTGGCCTGGTTGCTAGGGGTCCTCAAGGTCAGGGCCGCCACTTGGCCTTCTTGTCTGCCCGGGGCCCATTATAAAGCCCTGCCAGGAGGGGACAGATGCTGAAATCCTGCTATGCTGGTGGAGCTTTGGGGAGCAGTGGGGCCCTGGCTTGGGTACACATGACCCAACCCACCAACACTGGTGTTTACAATACTGGGGAAGGTCCCTGGACTTTCCAAACTCATTTTTCCCAGACAGGGCCAGCTGTCCACTGGCATTCACATAAAGAAAAGAAATATTACATTGTGGTAATCCTATTATATAAGAGGGATAAACTGAGTAAAAGCATTTTCCTTCTCTCCCTCTCTTTCTCTCTTCCCCTCCCCTCCCCATCATCCTTCCTCCACAGACATTTATGGAGCACATGCTAGATCCTATGCTGGGTGCTTGGGATATACAAATGAATACAACAAAGCCACTGCCCCTAAGGAGACAGGTAGGGGGCAGAGGTGAGAAATAAAGGAGCAAATAGCACAGTGCTGCTCTAGACGCCCAATTGAGGGAGGGGTGTGAGAGAGCCTTTGGATGGGGGGGAGTGGGCCACGAGGAAAGTGTTCAGGAAAGGATTCATGGACAAGGTGAATGGCCCACTTCAAAAGCTCATTTTCAATTTCCTGATACAGAGGAGAAGCAAGGAAAAGTATTGTACGTTAATACTTTCCTTGATCCTTGTTTGCGTCACAGATGTGAGGACAGCCGAGTCCTGCAAAGCTCAGCTTTGTGCTATAGACTTCTGTACCCCACAGTGTGGGGTGCATGCTAGGCACCCAGCACATGCTTGGGGGTGCTCACGGCTGTGAGAGAATCGTTCAGAGAAGGGCCGGCTCTTGCTCCCAGGGCAGCCTTTGCAGAACTGTTTCAGACTGTGGCCCACCTCTGTTCTCACTCCTTCCTCCTGAAACACAAGCGCCTACCAGTGCCACCTACCTCTCATGACATAGCCCACACAAGAAGCATTTGGGGCTGGGCCTCCACTGTTGCTCCCCAGGCCCTCTGAGCAGGGAGGGAGATCTATGGGTAAGAATGCTATTTCAGATAGTTCCCTAGTACTAAACATGGGTGAGTGTCCATGAAGTTTATCCTAAAGAAACTGGGTCTACCTAGCCAGCTTCCAAGCAGCCACAGTAAGAGGCATTGCAGATTCAAGTAGCCCAAGTAGCCTTTCTCCATTGTTCTTAATTTTGAAAATCGGTGCTAATGGAACCCAAGTGTTCCTTATAAAACTGTAGTTTGGGGAGTGAGGTCTTGGACTTTCCAGCCTTGTCTAGCATCCATGTGACTGTGACCCATGGGTGAGCCCAGGTGAGACCAGCAGAGGAACCACCCATACTTCTCACAGAATCCAGAGAAAGAACACACTGATTTCATTTTAAGCTGCCAAATTTTGGGGTGCTTATTACATAGCAATAGATAACTGAACCCCCCCCAATTCTATGTGCTTGGTGGATAGGAAACAGTAAACCAATGGCAGCTTTCCATGATCGTTTTGTTTGTTTCAGACCAGACCTACTGGCTTTCCAATTAGAAATAAATCCTCCAAACTTTTGGTCATTTGGTCAAGTTTTGTGTTCAGAGTGCATGTGCTTATTTTCTTACTAGCTGCTATGGACTGAATTATGTCCCCTTCTCCCCCCACCTCCATTCATATGTTGAAGCCCTAACCCCCAATGTGACTTCACTTGCAGATAGGGTCTTTAAAGACTAATCAAGGTTAAATGAGGTCATAAGGGTGGGCCCCTAATCCAACAGGACTGGTGTCCTGTAAGAAGAAAAGAGAAAGGCCAAGTGAAGACACATGAGAAGGTGGCTATTCGCAATCCGAGGAGAGAGGCCTTAGGAGAAACCAAACCAGCAACACCTTGATCTCGTACTTCTGGCCTCCAGAAATGTGAGAAAATAAATCTCTGTAGTTTAAACCACTCAGGCTGCGGTATTTGTTGTGGCAGCTCTCAGAGACTAATACACTAGTGTTTTAATACAGATCTGCAAGAGGCTTCTTGAGGGATGCTAGTCAAGCTGTGCTTTTTGACTTGAACTTTCTTCTCCAACTTCTTTTACAGCAAGTGAAGAAAAAATGTCATGTGTATGCTCCTTTTCAGTACCCTGATCAAAGCTGAATGTTTTTGAGGCACTCCTTCCATCTCAAACTTGGGTTTAAAAACAAACAAATAATGACATTTATCCTATTGTCTTTTTATCAAGGAATCCATGCTCACTGTTTGGAACATACAGGAAAGCATGAAGAAGAAAATAAAATTACCCACAGTCCTCCAGTCTAGAGATGACCACTGCTGTGAAGCTCTATATTTTCTTAAAAAAAAATTTCTCCTTATTACATCCCTCTTCAACACTTAACAAAGCAATGGAAGCTCACTGCCATCTGCAAACACCTCAAGGAGAAAACAGTATCACTCAGGCTCATTGCTGCAGGGGCGGGTGCTGGGAACCATGGTTACAGTGAGCGATGGGAAGCAGGTGGCATGACCAGATGCGTCTGAAACCGACCAGCTAAGGGACACTGGACGACCAGGGCCTGGACTTAAGTGATAGCGTCAGGTGTCTCCGTCACGGCACAGCACTCATTTGTTCAGTGAGGTACCACTTATGAAGTGCTTACTGCGTTCTAGGTGCTGTGCAAAGTTCTGGAAATACAAAAGAAGAATTGTGATACAGAACTTCCTCCTCTGGGGTCTCATAATCTAATAATATTTGTACACACACAAACTAGCAAAGAATGGTAACAGTATCAAAGAACGCTGTAACTGTGTACCATGGGGCCCAAGACCAGAAAGCCACCTCTCCATGGAGGTCTCAGGAGACCTTGGTGGAGGTGACAGCTGAGCCCATGTGGACCTCAGATATAAGCTCTGGTGCTAAAGCCAGCACAATGAAGATGGACACAGCCAGCAACATATGTGTCTGGCCCCAAAGAAGAAGCAACGTCCTCCACCACTTCCCCTTACAATGAACAAATACATATAAGGAAACAATGAAAAGCGCTGTCACCCTTCACTGGAGCTCTGCAATGGAGAATTTACAGAGTGCCTGCCGCGCCTGAATGAGCCGGTAGAGTCTCTCCTTAAGGCATCTTCTCTTGGCGGTGGTCTCACTCTGTTCTTGAAGCAACCAGGAATAGTGATATTTTTCCTGTAGTATCTGCATCATGGCTTTCTGCAACCAGTCACCATTCTCTCGGAGCATAAAATACTGAATTATGAATGGGATCTGGTTTGCAAGACGTTTGCTGGTTTCCTGGCAGAAGGAATAAGAAAGGTTCACCGGAGGGGTCTTGGCCCAAGGCCTGTGGTTACAGAGAATCCTTGGGATTTTTGGATGCACATGTAGTTGCCTTGCTAAGCCCTGATGGTCCCACCCCCATCCATGCCAGTGGGATAAAACCCTGTGAAGGTTCTTATCTGGCCACCCCCTCTTTACTTCTAGGCATCCCCTTGAGCACTAAGAACCATCCCCATTGCAGGTTAACAAGATCCCCACACCACCTCTGGGCATCCCAGGAGTTGCCCCCCCCATGGAGACACCTGCTGGCTCGGGGTTCCCCTGACTCCCTTCTGGGAGTAGATGGGGACCACTTCACATCCTTGCTCATTCCCTGTCTTCCTATGGTGGCCAGTTTGCCTGGCAGCCAGCCCCCACGGCTGGGTAACTCCACTCTCTATTTTGCTTGAGAAAGGACTTCAGGAGTTGGGCTTCTCTGCAATTTAAAAGGTGTTCCCGTTTTTATGTACCCTGATACCTGCATATTGGATGGAAGGTGAGAAACCACAAAGTTTATTGGGTCACAAAATCTAAGGAAAGGAAATTTCATTTGTGTTTTGTGGAGCTGGCAAGTTTGAGGCATGCTAAGAGCTAAGTGCCTCCGACCATCCCGGGAAGCTACATCATAGCCAGCATCATTAGTGTTCCTTGTATTTTGCTGTATTCTGATGATAATGATTTTGTAATTCATGTATTGCATATAAAATATAAAGGACTTTGGGGTCTGAATTAATTTTGAGTACATGCTCTGCCACATTAAAAAACCGATTTGGGGCAAATTAATTAAAAGTGCCCTCATAGGGTTCCTGGAAAATGGTAAATGAGATAAAATATATGAGTAGTTTATCATGGCACAAAAGGGCTTAATACATAGCAGTGGTCCCTCCCTTCTTCCCCCAGGGAAGCCACCTAGGTCAGAGCAGCACGACCTCCACTGGGCTAATACCAGGGAGCGTGGCCCTGTGCACCGGACTCACCGAGAAATACGCGTTCAGGTGGACACCTATTTCAGTCATGCAGGAAATCAAAGACTGGCCATTCGAAACCAGAGGATTCAACTGAATATTCTGCGGCAGCTTCCCCACTGGGTCAAAAATCTCTTCTCGGACTTTCTTCAGAACCACGCTGTAAATCTGATCTTGGCAATAAACCAGCTGCTCCATTCTGAACTGAAGCTGGATCATGCTTTCAGCCTTTTCTGCCTGTTTCATTTTTATGTCTTCAATATTGTACTGGTTAGATAAGAAAGACAGTTTACTTCCTTTTCTCTTTCCCGTTGCTTAAATAACTTAAAGCACTGCTATGTTGGCCCCAGAATGAAAAATAATCCAAGGTCAAGGCAGGCCTGACACTTGAACAGTGATTTCCAGAAGGTCCCACCTCACACCCCTCCGCACGTTGCCAACCTGCCTTCTCTCCTTCCTTTTCTTTCTCTCCCACCCTGACCTCTCCCACACCACCAGCTGTTTGCTCCCTTGATCAGGTTTGGTCCACATTTTTACAATGGTGTCAGTCACTCTTGTGACTCTACTCTGCTTGAGTCCAAGCCCTCGGGAATGACTCCAGTGCTAATGACACAGTGGGATGGTAGCTTGGTGTATTTACCTCCCAGAAATCCCGAGACTCCTATATTACCCATGCAAAGGCGTTCTGGGAAAGAAGGGGACGACATAGCAGAGAAGTCACTGCCATGGACTGGATGTTAGTGTCCCCCCAAAATTCGTATGTTGAAATCCTCACCCGCAAGGTGATGGTGTTAGGAGGTGGGGCCTCTGGGAGGTGATTAGGTCACAAGGGTAGAGTTTCATGAATGGGATTAGTGCCCTTATAAAGGAGCCCCCAGAGAGCTCTCTTGCTCTATTTCAGCCATGTAAGGACATGTGAGCAGGTGGCGACCGTCTGCAACCTGGAGGAGAGCCCTCACGAGAACCTGACCATGCCAGCACCCTGCCTCCGGAACAATGAGAAATAAATTTTTGTTGTTGATAAGCCACCCAGTCTATGGTACTTTGTGACAGCAGCCTGAACTAAGACAGTCATGTTTTGGCTTTGAGTTTCAGACAGACTTTTTTAAAACTGAAGGCAGAGGCAGTGGTGAGAGAGAGAGAGTGAGTTTCACAGGTGAAGTTTCTCTTCTTTTCTTTGGCGTGTATGTGGCCACAATGGACAATAGACCCTCTCACAGGTTTGACGTCTGAGAGCAGAAGTGTAGCCTGTGCCTCACTTCTCAAGATTTGTGACAGGGTAAGTGACAAGACCCACGGGCTCTGACATGCTCAGGAGGAGCAGAGTAGAAACGGGGGTGAGTGGGTGGGCCGTGGCCCCAGGTAGTTCAAGGAGCCATTGCAAGGCTATGTCTGTCCCAAGGGCAGCACAGAAGAGGGGAAGGCCCTTGGTGGGTGCCAGAGTTTCCGTGGCCCCAGAGCGGCCAGGGCCTATGGCAGAGCACTTCCTGTGCCCTGCAGGACTGGACAAGAGCTCTGGGTAACCAGCCCTATGGTCAGGAACACGGAGGACCCGGGGAACCATTGCCACGGCCAGGAAGGATGGTGGACATCTTGGTGATGGAGGAGCAGGCATATCACCCACCCCACGATGAGGCACCCAGGATGCAGGCCCCTGAGGAAGTTGTTGAGAGTCAGAACTGAGATTTGATATTTACCAACTGGCAAAAGGGCTGAAAGAAGAAACTAAGTCACATTATGGAAAAATAACAGGAATTGTCTTCTTGCTTGCCTGAGCTGTGGAATGAGATTTTACTCCTCTAGCCCAGGCCTGGGCAGAAGAGGATTTCTTATCTAGAGCCAGGGTGGGGGCCAGAACATCCCCTCTCTTGCCTTTGCTGAGAGGTGGCTCAGGGCAGAGTTGCTAAATGGAGACACACAGAACTGTGACAATACTTTAAAATCAAACTTATACAAATTCTGGAGTAGGACTAGTAGACAATGCTGTCCTGCCACACTGTGCAGGGTCATGCAGAGCAGACGGTGGGGTCAGAAGACGGCTCCTGAGCAGAAGCCAAGCTCCTGGAGTCACCAGCTCAGATATCCTGCCATTTACAACCCTGGCCTTGTAGTCCCAAGCCACCGTAAATATCCAACTTCTTTCAAAGGTTAGACCCAGATAAAACAGCCGGTAGCCCAGGTGACTAGCAAGTGAACTGGACACTTACCTGGGCTGTTTGATAAAGGTTGGCAAATTCGCTAAAATTGTTTTTGGCCGCGTCAATGAAAGCTTCATGGACAATTTCTGACCAAAAAAAGAAGAAAACATCGGTAACATACAAGCAGGAAAAAAAAATCAGTTAAAGACACAGCCAGGATAGTTCATGATACACTGACCCCATTCTAGGGCTGAGCTCCCCAGACCTGCAGACCAAGACAGTGGTACATAATCCCTGGGAGAAAGGCAGTCCAGCCAGCGGCCACCCCGGGCAGGTCCTGTTGATTTCCCATCCTTTCCTGGGGTGTGTGTTCTCCCCACGGTTAGCATCCGACCATTCCTCACATGGCTGTGTCGAGGGCTACGTATGATACAGGTGAAGCTCGTGTACTCTCCGTCCCCACCCCAAAGACGGAAGAACCCATCCTTCTGCCCTTCTCCTTCACGTGTCTGAGGCACAGGCACAGAAAGCCTCTGCAGTGCTCAAGTGCAGCCTTTTCAAACTTCAATGTGCTCTCAAACCACCTGGAGACCTTGGCACATGTTCTCATCCTGAAGGTCAGAATCTGTGGTTCTGACCACTCCCAGAGCAGCAGCCCAGCACACCAGGGAGAGCACTGTGTTTAAGACCATTCCAACCTCTTCCCCCAGGCATTCGGGTCTATGAAGGTGCTCCAGGGACCGTTTGAGAGGTGCGCATGAGGGGCCTTACCAACGGCTTTCTGGAGCATGTCAAGTGCGGGGTCTACCAGCTGTTGGATGTACTGATGCACGATGGTCTCAAACGTCTTATAGTTGATAAATCCGAGAAGCTCTTTGCCACGATACTGCTTTTCATATTTTGTGACTTCTTCATGAGTAATATTTTTAACTGCAACATGTAACAGATCACCATGGTGAATTCTAATAATTCCATAGACATTTCAAAAGTAGGAAAAAAATTTTAAAGTCTTGGTCTCAAATGTATCAGAAAGCAGTGGTTCAAAATGGAGTTTTATTCATAATGAAGAAAACAATATTCATGGTCTGATAATGGCAGTTCAAGAAATACTGGCTTTTGAGAAACAAAAATCTTATTTTATGAAAATGTGTCTCAGTTGAGAATCATCACCCCAAGAGAGAAGTTTGTTTATTATTGGTAGAAAAAAATCTGATTAGTTAAATGAAAATAGAAACTCAATCTTGTCCTACTTACAGACCTCCCAAGCACACATCCACAGACCATGGTAGGAGGGATCCTCCCATGGAAGTAAATAGTGCTGTTTTTATCAACTGCTACAACACAAATACACCACCACCACCAGCACACGAGTGCACGCGCACACACACACACCCTACTTGCATCTGAACTGGAGCCCCTGGGAGTTAGAACTATGCCAGCTGAAGCCAGGAGGCTCTTGTCAAACCAGAAATCTCTCTGCTTTTGAATTAGGGGCAAAGGGGGGGGGAATTGGGGTAGTGGGATTTTTCAGTTGACTCAAGGCATGTTTCAATGGTTAACCAATTGCCACTTCATGTAGTCTTTTCTTTGCTTTTGCTAAAACCAGATCATGGCACCCTAGACCTTCCAGAGGGGGTGGTGGTGAGTGATTTCATGTGGATTCCCCACCCCTGTCCCCTGGTGGCCACGCTGTGCTTTCTTTCAATACCAGCAAAATGAAAAATATCCCAGGTCACTTTTTCTGCCAGGCCAAACTCAAATGCTGACGTTTAGCCAGTTAATGAAGGCTCTGTGCCTGGTGTGTCCTCAGTGAGCACCACGGCCAGCTGGCAGGTGTGCACTTAACACAACAGCAGCTGGACAGTTGTCCTGGGGGCTGGCTCCTGGGTCATCTGGATCCCTGCCACGATTGCAGCCTCCCCTAGGGGCACCCAGTATCGCCAGCCTAGGGTGCTCTGGACGTTTTCAGATGGGCATCGAATGCCATTTATCCTCAAAACCAAGGAGCAAGTGGGAAGTCAGAGGCAGTGGAATTGCCTTTTGTTGAGTTCGTGAGGGCAAGCCCACCTGGAAGTGTCTCGGCAGTTGGGAAGCTGCTGCCCATTCCTAAGGGCCCCCGGGTCTCCTGTGTGGGCATGTTCAGCTCTCTGCACACTTTGTATGTGCCAGAAGTAGCCTCTGGTCTTGGTAAATACGACAATGCTTTGGGGGGGAGCCCTGTCCCGGGACTTACCTTTTTGGGTATTAGCTGCGAGTATGTTTACCCAGTATTTAAACTCTTCTCTCATTTTGTTATATAAGCGGGTCTCATTCTCCTTTACAGATTCTTCTCCTTCTACCAACTTTTCAATGTCCTGATTAAACACCTTAATTTTCTGAAAACGGTATCAAGTCATTAGTCGGTGCTGTAATCATACGAAAGGGCTGGGCCCTGGGCCACCCTGTGTGGTATTGGGGCCGGGGCTGCAGGGAGACCCCCACCTGCCTGGTCTCACAGGTGGGGCAGAGGAAGGGCCGCTGGGGGTGGGACAGGGCTCCTGGCACCGCCCCAGGCCACCTCCGGGACCTGCAGGTCACTGGGAAAAGTCGCAGTGTCCCATGGAGTCCTGTGGAAATCCTTACCTCTATCAGAAAGAACATCTTCTCAGTCTCCTGTCTGGGGACGTCGACCCCGCACTGGCGCAGCTCTTCGAACACCCTCTGGTAGTGCTCCCTGATTTGACTTTCTAACAACGGGAGTGATTTCTGAACAAAATATTAAATAGTTGCAAATGGTGAAACTGCAGCTGAATGAGATTGGCCAACAAATTTCTTAGGTATATGGGTAGGATCCCATTTTAAAGCATTCAAGAGGATGTGGAATTTTATTATCGCATGAATCTTGTTAAGATGGAAACCTGTCCAAAGAAGGCTTTGCGTGCAATGGGCATGTACCACAGCTGGAGTGACCTGGTTTGGAATTTTGCATTCTTTTATGCAATTGGAGTGATAAGAAATTGGGTGGTGGCCACTTTGTGCTTTTGTTTTGTTGCTGTTGTTTGATTTGTCTTGGTGCCTTGTATTTAGAGAACAAGTACACTTGAAAATAATGTAGGACTTCTTTAGTAAAATACTATTTGGGTGACAATTTGAATGTTGTAACTGGCAAATGGTGTGTCTTGGGTGTTGGTGACACTCTCTGAATCTCACTTAATCCCCACACTGCAGTACTCTGCCCCTTTTTTGCCAGAGAGGAAACTAAGGCTCAGAGAATCCAATTATTTGCTATCAATGCTGATCTCATTGGTGGCAGTGTCGAATTGCACCCTGCAGGTAGATGCTCCACCTGGACAGGAGGAGCTCACTGGGGGTTAGAGGTGGTCTGGGGGTCGGTCGGCACACCAAGGCTAGGTAAGATGGGCCACACCAAGAAACGAATAAGGTCTCAGAGGCTCTTTTTTGGGGGACAATTTGTACCTATAGGCAGAAGTGTATTAACTTCTGATATTTCAAATTATCACTATCATAATTGAGTCTTGATTTCAATTTTAAAAATTAATTTAAAATATTACAAATTTTAGATTAAAATATTTAAGTGCTGAGAAAAAATTTACCAAGAAAGTCATCAAAATGCAACTTTTTTTTTGCTAAAAAGATGTTTTCCTCAATTAGACAAGATGTAGCTTTCAGAATTCTCTTCTGCAAACTTAGGGAATTCCACTAGAACCAGTGTTCCTCAAAGTATGTTCCCAGGATGACTTGAGAACTTAGAAACGCAAATCCATGAGCCCCACCATAGACCTACTAAGTCAGAAACTCTGGGGCCGGGGCTTAGGAATCTGCATTTTAACAAAATGTCTTGGTAATTCTTGCGTGTACTAGAGTTTGAGAACACTGGCCCCTTCCAACCAAGTATTCTTTCACTGTGTGCTTCCTGGCTCAAAGAATTCATTGCTTTTGTCTGACACACAATTTAACATGGACTAAGTCCCAGTATCTGGAATTGCCTCTGCTGCAAGGGTAAACTTAAATGTTCCCATGCTGCTTAAACTCATTCATGAAGGTTCAGGCAAGCACTAAAAATATCCAATTTCTCAATAAGCACTAAGCTGAAGTTTTACTATAATTGATGGTGTCATGAGAACTTTGTCTATAGTTGTCTATTTTTGTGAATCAATAAAAACTGATTTATTTCTTACAAACTGATTATTTCTTACAAGTTTGAGGCTGGGAAAGTTCTTTTATACTGTGAAGTATTAACAATCTATTGAAAAAAGAAAACAATGCTAACTCAGTGGTCATTCTTTCTTCCATTGCTAAACTGGTAATAGTTTTACTCCTTCCCTTTCTGCTTCCCCAAATGGACTGATCCAGCTCTGTGTTTCACCATTATGGAGTTGTTGCTTCCTTGTTTCAGAAGCTCTCCTGTGAGTCTGTGACCGTGAGTGAGATAATTTCCAGAATGTGCTTGTATGGACAGTTAACAGGGGCATCTTGGCCAACTCAAGACCAAGACAGTGACTTGGGCAGGCTGCCATTTTTGTAACTTGTACCCTGCCCGCTGTCTCACTTTGATGTGCATGACGAGCTCTGCGGTGAGTCTTTTGGCCAGATGGGGCACCGTGGCCTTCCCTTCCTCCAGGAGTGCTCTGAAACGAGACGGGGCAATCGTGCATTCAATAAGGATCTGAGTGAGCACTTTTCTAGTACTGGGCTTTGTGAGTGGGTAGGTGAGCTCAGCTCCCTTGGGCAATGTGTGCCAGGGCAGGAGCAGAGAGGAAGAAAGAAGGAACCAGGATGGTATTTATTGAGTGGGGGCCATTGTTGTATGTCATATTTTTTAATCCCAACCTTTGTGTATGTCGTATTACTTAATCCTAACCACAATCCTGTGAAGCAGTGACTCAATTCCCACAAATCACATAGTTAGCAAGTAGCAAAGCTGCTCTGCCCAAATTCACCATTTTCCTACTATATTTGTCCTTAAAGCAGGAGTGACCTCTGTCTTACTACTCTGAGCCTAAAGCATTCAGGAATAGCAAGTTCCTGAATAAAATGAAGGGGGGAAATATCTAATTCAATGGGACAAATCCCAATGTCCTACAAACTGCAGAGTCTCTATAGGATAATTTAATAAAACCAGTTTGCAGGCTCTAAGAAGGTGGCATAAGAGTTCATAAAGCAGGTTTTGATGTGTACCCTTTGCCATGGTATGCACAGGTTTCTGGAAGTTAGGAGATCTGTTTTTAAGTTCCATTCACTATTTGTTTGACCTAATCATCTTTATCTATAAAAATGGGAAGAGCTTCACCTGCCTTATATATTTCTTAGGATTTTGTGGGACTTAAACGAAAAAGCAAGTGAGAACATTGTGGGAAACCGAAGCGCTCCATGCTCTATGTAAGGTCATATTCCAGTTTTTAATCGTCACCACCACTAGAATCCAATAAACAATAATTTGTTTTAATTTATTTATATAACCCATAAATTTAACACAAAACAAGGCAAGGATAGGTTATACTACACTATGTAACTTTATGTACCACTCGGTTAGCATCTGGGCCAACTCTGGTGGGTGGAGATGGCTTCCATGGAGGACAATTCCAGGGCTTTTTACAGAGTCTTACCTGAAATAGGGATGCGATTCAAAGAACGTCATTTCTTTCTTGGTTGCCTCTGCCAAGCTCAGCTTTTCTGTGATCTCCTGCTGGCCCCGGCACTTCACGACCATGTATCCCTTCTTGAGCGGGTATGTGAGGTTCCGTACCACATTCAGGATACCTTTCTCGGTGCCCTTGTCCACTAGGTCAGGTTTGGTCAGGACCCCTGGGAGATGAGTACAGAAGGGCCAGGGGAAGGTCAGTTCCCCTCAAATGTATCTGATCCCTGCTGGGCTACAGGCTCCTTTTTTGCCAGGACCAGCAAGGCCTTCTACAGCCTCGATCCCCTGGTGTCTGACAGCCACTCACTACTCCATCACCATCCTCTCATCACCCCCTCACCTGAATTTCTGCTGGCTCACCTACTCACCCTCTCTCTCAGTTCATTCAGTGTCGTGTACAATTTCCTGAATAAATGTTCTTGGGTGCCTACTGGGTGCTCGGCACCAGGGAGCAAGCATCATCAGGGCGGACTGGCTCCATCCACAGTGTTTCCAAGAGCACGTTGTCCCCCACTCTAGACAAGGTCGGTGTCCCCTCTCTCATGTCTCCTGCACAGACTCACTCTTCCCTGCTCCTGTGGGCACCTCCTTTGACCTTCTCTTCCCTGCTTCCCTATCCCACTCTCCTGCCCTCACAGCTTCCTGCTCACATTGTGAAAGCTTTGAATTCTGAGTGCTTATTTTTGTTTGTGGTGTTTGAGTGTCAAATTGCTGCTGCTTTTTTTCTTTTAATGTTGGAAACCTGAATGTCATCTTCTGCTATTTTGTCCTTAGTTTTAATTTGTGGTTAAGTTCGGCTATCTGATCTATACTATTCCTAAAACTCTCTCTCCAGATAAATTAATCTGGTAATATACAAGAAATAAAGAAGAATAACTGATATTGATAAGTGCTGTGTACTTTAAAATAAAGTGATGTGCTGGCACATGACCGTGGGTAGAGGTGCACGGGGCGCTTTTAGGTTGGGTGGACAGGGAGGGCCTCTCTGGGAAGGCAACATGTGGGCTGAGATCTGAAGGAAGGAGGGCGCCAGCCCAGTGAGGATGAGACAGGAGCATGCCAGCGCGTGGGTGAGGAGCGGCTGGGATGGCCGAGCCACACTGCACAGAAGTGGGCAA
Organism: Daubentonia madagascariensis; assembly: GCA_023783475.1. Classification (NCBI taxonomy): domain Eukaryota; kingdom Metazoa; phylum Chordata; class Mammalia; order Primates; family Daubentoniidae; genus Daubentonia; species Daubentonia madagascariensis. The sequence goes on along the minus strand of JAKFHU010001482.1, from coordinate 8,903,512 downwards.
GGCAGAGAGCAACGTGATCAGAGGGGCAGCAGGGCCCTGAGGGGATCACATGCATGTGAGGTGGAGGCAGTGGAGAATACAAACAGGGAGGGCTGTGGCCCAGATGACTGACGCATCTGAAAGCCAGTGGCGAGTGCACTGTCGTGGGCAAGGTGAATGCCCGGAGGCCCCAGGGAGGGTGTTGGAGCAGTCCCGGCAGGAGGTGATGGTGGCTTGGTCTAGGCAGTGATCGTGAGGCTACAGAGGAGTGGGTGGACTTGGTACTGGCGTTGGAGGCAGAGTCACGGTGAATTGGACGTGGAGGTCAGGGAGGGGGAATCAAGCACGGCTCTCAGATTTGGCTCTAGAACTGGGCGGGTGGATGGGGTGCCAGGCATGAGGTGGGAAAGCCTCCGGGAGGAGGAGGATCGGGAGGGGGTGAGGAATTCAGAGTTTAGCTTTGGTCACGTTTAGTCAGAGACATTAACCAGACATCCAAGTGGAGGGGTCGGGCCTAGGCAAGGTCAGGGTTACAGACATAGATTTGGGAGTCATTGGCCAATAGGTGGGATTCCAAACCACGGACGGATAAGCTCGATTAAGGAGAATGTGTTGACAGAGCAGAGAACCCAGAACCAAGTTTCCAGTATTTAGAGGTCTGAGCACTGAAGAAGCAACCAGACAAGCAGCCTAAGCGTGTGGCCCTGGCTGGCCAGTGGTGGGGAAGAAGCCTTCGAGGGAAGTCAAGGGAAGCCAGAGTTCTGGGGGGGAAGGCAGGGTTCTGGGGGGGAAGCCAGGGTTCCGGAGGAGAGGGTGGGCAGCTGAGTTGACTGCTGCTGAGAAAGCACAGGCGAAAGCAGAGAAGTGACCATAGTTTCCTCGGTGTGCAGGGTGTCGGTGACCTTGACAAGAGCAGTCTCTGTCTCCTATGGGGACAGGAGTGCAGCTGGAGCTGACTGAGTAGCCAACGTGCATTTAGCAGTGGGCAGGTGAGAAGCAGCATAGTGCACAGCCTGCAAATAGTGACTCACTGTTCTTTTTGAAACTTCATATTCTATAATCCACTGTTCTTATTCATCAAATCTGCTCTACTTTCATCCTGTGGAAGCGCTATATAGATTTTTTCTTTTTTTTGAGACGGGGTTTTGCTCTGTGTCCCCGGGCTGGAGTGCAGTGGTGTCATCATAGCTCACGCAGCCTCCAACTCCTGGGCTCAAGCGATCCTCCTGCCTTAGTCTCCCAAAGTGCTGGAATTACAGGTGTGAGTTACCGTGCCTGGCCTGGAAGCACTATGTAGATATTTATTCAGTTTCCTTTTTAAAAGAAATGTAATGAAATACACATAATTCAAGTCTACAATAGAATAACTAACTCAACTAATGAAAATATGATTTTCTCCCTCACTGTGTCTTTATTACCTTGTTTCTTTAAAAATTACTTATTATTAGAAATAATAGTGAAATACACATAATATAAAATTTACTATTTTAACCATTTTTCAGTTTACAGTTTAGTGGCATTAAGTATATTTACATGGTTGTACAACCATCTCCACCATCTATCTCCAGAACTTCCTCACCTTCCCAAACTGAAACTCTGTCCCCATTAAACACTAACTCCCCTCTCCCCCAGCCCCTGGCAAAAACCATTCTAATTTCTGTCTCTGTGAATTGGACTACTCTAGGAACCTCATATAAATGGAATCACACAGTATTTGTCCTTTTGTTACTAGTATTCTACTCAGCACAATGTCTTTGAAGTTCATTCATGCTGTAGCGTGTTTCAGGATTTTCCTCCTTAAGGCTAAATAATATTCTATTTTCTGTATATGTTACATTTTAGTCATCCATTGATGGACACTTGGGTTGCTCCCACCTTTTGGCTGTTGTGAATAATGCTGCTGTGAATGTCGGTGTACACTCCATTTCTCTTTTAGACTTAGCACACTTTTATCTATTTCTGTACTTGACCTTGAATGCATAGAAAATTTGCATTTATGTTATATTGTTTTGTGCTATACTAAGATCTGATTGTGTATACCCTATAAGTACAGTGATTGGTTGAATTTATAATAATAACTGCTAATATTTATTGAGAACTTTTGGTTGTCTGAGTTGTGGCAAATGAGAGGACCAGTAAACTGACTATCAATAAGAAACAGTACTAACTTTCTATAGAGATGTTAGTATTCAAATAGCTCTACCTACTGGGCAGGCGATGTTACCTACTTCAGCCATCAATAAGACATCCCCAGTGAGCAAGTGCAACAACACTTGTGTTCAACATGGGACACAGGGCATCTCCAGTTGCACTATACGAGGAGTGTCTCCCTCCCTTCCTGGCCCCTGGAAGCTTGGTTCTTTCTTCTTACCTATGGTCCTGTCCCCCTGGGGGTCCACCTCCTGAGCCATGCTCAGTGCCTCGGTGGTGGCGATGTCCACGTTACTGGGGACCACCACCAAGTTGATTGTCTGCTGGCTCTGGATGTACTTCTTGATGAGTGCCTTGATCTGACGCCAGAGAATCACACAAAGAAAGAGCACACGTCTTACCTCTGGTCATCCAACAATGCAGACAGACAGGCAGGCGTGATGGCACAAAAGCAGTGTTGCCCCAGAGCGTGACCCCTGCACTTTTGCCTGGCCTATCCCCTTCCTGTGGCATGTCTGCCCCCAGCTGCCCTGCCCTGCTCTCTCTTGCTTTCCCACTTATCCTTCAGAGCCCATCACTGGCGTTTTTTCTTTCCTGCACACTCTCTGATTTCCCTCCTTCCTCTCCAGATCTCGCCTGAGATGCCCGAGATTCCGCTTTTCATTAGAGTGACTTGTGTACATGTTGTGTCTGACCCAGAAGCCCAGCGATGCCTTTCTGGCCATCAGTGACATCTTGCTTGTCCCAGTGTCCTCACGCAGAGTCTGGCACGGTGCCCCAAAAGCAGGTGCTCAGGAGAGCGATGCCTGCTCACCACATGGTTTTTCTAGCAGCAGGGTTCTCAAGTATCTGATATCGATAATATCTCTACATATGTTTACTCCTAATATTAATGACTTTTTACCTGCAATTTGTTCTTAAAGGAGCCTAGCTCATTCAAATTAGAGAAATTCAGTCACATGTCTTAGAATTTGTAGGCAAAAAGGAGATGTGGACAACATAAGCCTTAAAACATTAGTTTTTGATATTATTTTTCCCCACAGACAATACAAACAAACAGACATAGAAAAGGCTGGCACCTTGGGACATATTTTCTTCTATTTTGGCACAACTTACACGTAGTTGTGCTCAGACAGTGTCCCATACAGTTATTTTAAGTTGCAAACAGAAGATAATTCTGCACAGCCAAGAATATAAATTCTGCGCCACATTAGCACAAACTAGCAACGCATAAGAAATTAAGTGCTAGAGTCAAATAAAATCAACAAATATAAACAGGTCCAATTAAGTCTTGGCCATGAGAAAATGTATCTAAAGTTATCAGCAACCTTTATAAGCAAGCTTTAATGTCAACAGTCCTTAAGTTAAAGGTTATCTTTTCAGTTGTGGTTATTCCCTCTGCTCCATCCCTGTGGCTGTCCCACTGATGTCTTCAAGTGAACAGGCTACGTAATCCAGGCACTATTGACAACTCAGAAGGACTACTCTTTGTTGTGGGTGCTGTGCTGGGCACTGTATGACTGTATGATGTCAAGCAACCTCCCTGACTTCTACTCACTGGATGCCAGTAGCATCCAAACCGTAGCAAACCCCACCTGCTACCCGAGTTGTAACAACCAAAAATATCTCTTCACATTGGCAACATCCCCTGGGGGTAAAATAGCTGTGGGCTGGGAATCACTGTATTAAACATGCACTCATTTATATGCATTTGTGTAGGATCTTGGGAGGTGATAACTGCTCCCCAGGACAGACTGCCCAGAGAGGGAAGCATCATAAAGAGCATGTTCTATTCATGTAGCAAACAGTTACCAGGTGCCCACCAGGTGCTGGGCCCATTCTGGGATCTGAGATTTAGCATTGAACACATAGGCAACATCTTTCAGGGCTTTACATCCCAGTAGGGCATGTCTCAATGTGGAGACACATTAAGGAGCCTAAATGGAATTGGGAGGGCCAGGCACAGGGTACAGTGTGCCAGGGAGGGCAGACCTGATAAGGTGGCATTTGAACAGAAACCTGAAGGAAATACGGGAATTTGCCATGTGGAAATCCAGGCAGGCAGAGCATTGGAGGCAGAGGGAAGAGTATGTGCAGAGGTCTGCCCCAACAGGCCACCCCTGGCAGGCACGCCCCCAGGCTGGCCAAGCAACTGGCCATCTGTGTCCCTGGCCAGTGTAACAGCCCTGTGTCCCCAACCCCAAACCTATGGGACACAGCAACAGTAGCATTTTGTTTATAGCAATAAATGCTGGAAAGCATCAAAAACTAGAAAGATTTTAAATAACTTGATGATGCATCTCAAGGAACTAGAAAAGCAAGAACAAAGCAAACCCAAAATTAGTAGAAGAAAAGAAATAATAAAGACCAGAGCATAAATAAATGAAATTGAGACTAAAAAACAATACAAAAGGTCAACAAAACAGAAGTTGGTTTTTTGAAAAGATAAACAAAATCAACAAATCTTTAGCTTGACAACTAAGAAAAGAAGAGACTCAAATAAATAAAATCAGTGATGAGGAAGGAGACATCACAACGGATACTGCAGAAATATCAATACGGAGGATCATTGAAGACTACTGTGAACAACTATATGCCAACAAATTCAAAAGCCTAGAGGAAATGGATAAATTTCTGGACACATACAACCTACAAAGATTGTATGTCCAGGGATTTAGAAATAGGAAATCTGAACAGACCAATAACAAGCATCAAGAGTGAATCAGTAATAAAGAGTCTCCCAATAAAGAAAAGTCCAGGACCAGACGGCTTCACCACTGAATACCACCAAACATCTAAAGAAGAATTATTACCAATTCTTCTCAAACTATTCCAAAAAATTGAAGTGGATAGAACTCTTCCTAGCTCATTCTACGAGGCCAGCATAACCCTGATACCAAAAACCAGACATGGATATAACAAAAAATAGAGCACTACAGGCCAATATCCCTGATGAACATAGATGCAAAAACCCTCAACAAAATACTAGCAAATTGAATCCAACAGCACATCAAGAAGATAGTACACCATGATCAACTGGGATTTATCCCAGGGATGCAAGAACGATTCAACATATGCAAATAAATTAACGTGATACATCACATCAACAGAATAAAGGACAAAAAACACACAGTCATCTTAATAAATGCAGAAAAAGCATTTGATAAAATTCAGTATCCCAGCATGATAAAAATGCTCAAGAAATTAGGTATAGAAGGAAAGTACCTCAATACAGCAAAGGCCATATATGACAAACCCCTAGCTAACATCATACTGAACAGGAAAAAGCTGAAAGCCTCTCCTTTAAGAACCGGAATGAAACAAAGATGCCCACTCTCCCTCTTATTCGACATAGGACGGGAAGTCTGGGCCAGAGCAATTAGGCAAGACAAAGAAATAAAGGGCATCCAAATTGGAAAGGAGGAAGCCAAATTGTCCTTGTCTGCACATGACATGATCTTATATATAGAAAAACTTAAAGACTCTACCAAAAAAACTCTTAGAACTGATAAATGACTTCAGTAAATTTGCAAGATACAAGATCAACATACAAAAATCAGTGGTGTTTCTACATACAAACAACAAACTAGCTGGAAAAAAAATCAAGAAGGCAACCCCATTCACAATAACTACAAAAAAATTGCTAAAGCAATCCCGAGCAAAAAGAACAAAGCTGGAAGCATCACACCACCAGACTTAACATGTAATACAAAGCCGTAGTAACCAAAAGAGCATGGCACTGGCATAAAAATGGACACATGGACCAATGGAACAGAAATTAATCCATGTTTCTACAGTCAAATGATTTTTGACAAAGGCACCAGGAGTACTTATTAGGGAAAGGACAGTGTCTTCAATAAATGGTGCTGGGGAAACTGGACACCTACATGCAGAAGAATAAAACTAGACCATCACCTCTCACCCTATAAAAAACCAACTCAAAATGGATCAAAGACCTAAAGGTAAGCCCTGAAAGTACAAAACTACTAGAAGAAAATATGGGGAAATGCTTCAGGACATTGGTCTGGGAAAATATTTTATGAATAAGACTTCAAAAGCACAGCCAACAAAAGCAAAAATAAACAAATGGGATTATATCAAATGAAGAAGCTATTGCACAGCAAAGGAAACAATGAACACAGTGAAAAGGCAACCTACAGAATGGGAGTAAATATTTGCAAACTATTCATCCAACAGGGATTAATATCCAGAATATACAAGAAACTCAAACATCTCAACAGCAACAAAACAAAACAAAAAAAAAAAAAACACCAAAAAAACCAAAAAAACTAATCCGATTAAAAAATGGGCAAATGGGCAAATGATCTGAACAGACATTTCTCAAAAGAAGACATACAAGTGGCCAAAAAATATATGAAACAATGTTCAAAATCACTAATCATCTAGGAAATGCAAATCAAAACCACAATGAGGTATCATCTCACCCCAGTTAGAAAGGCTATTATATAATAAAAAAACAGAAAATAATGCTGTTGAGGATGTGGAGGACAGGGAACTCATACACTGCTGGTGAGAATGTAAACTCATACAGCCACTACGGAGAACAGCATGGAGCTTTCTCAAAAACCTACAAATAGAACTACAGTATGATCCAGCAATCCCACTATTGGGAATTTATCCAAAGGAAAGGATATCAGTGTATCACAGAAACATCTGCACCCCCGCGTTTATCACAGCACTATTCACAATAGCCAAGTTATGGAATCAACTTAGGCGTCCAGCAACAGATGAGTGGATAAAGTAAGTGCGGTGTCTATACACCAGGAATACTCTTCAGCCATGAAGAATGCAATCATGTGACTCGCAGCAACAGACATGGAACCAGAGGACATTTGTTAAGTGAAGTAAGTCAGGAACAGAAAGTTAAACACTGCATATTCTCACTTATATGTGGACGTTAAAAAAAGTTGATCTCACAGAAGTAAAAAGTCGGACAGAGGATACCAGAGGCTGGGGAGGGTAGGAGGAAGGGAGGGGTTGGGAGAGATTTGTTAGAGAACAGAAAATTGTAGCCAGATAAGAGGAATAAATTCTAGTGCTCTGTAGTACTGTAGGATGGCTATAACTAACAATAATACATTATATAGTTTCAAACAGCTAGAAGGAGGAGATTGAATGTTTCCAATACAAAGAAACGATAAATGTTTGGGATGATGGATGTGCTAATTGCCCCAATCTGATCACTATACATTATATTTATCAAAACATCACTATTTACCTCACAAATATGTACGATTATTATGTGTCAATTAAAAAGAAAAGAAAAGAAACAAAGAAATTGGTCAACCGATTAGTTGAGGGGACTATTTGGTCAAAAGTGAGGAGTTTCTGGTCATTTGTTTTTGGGAAGATTCTAATTTTGGTGAATAACAAGGGTTTTATCATGTTTGTTATATATAAAGTGTTTTTAAGCTACTTTTTTTTCCCAGAAGTTCCTTTTTTCCCCCTATTCTTACATACTCGTGATTCACTGTTAGTGTTGTTACAATAGGGGAAGATAGGAAACTAAATGACCAATCAAAAATGATTGGAAGTGACTTATAAAGCAATCAATTTAGTAATTATGATGGATTACCAAATATCAGTTGCCCCCGCCCCATAGAAAACCACTTGCAGGGATATATACCCAGTGTTAACAGGGGTGGGGCACAAAATAATGTACATCCTTTGAGTTCTAGCTTGGTAATTTCAACAGCCAAATTCCTTTTGTAAGGATTTAAGTAAAAATTAAATAAAGAAACTTGGGGTAAGACTTTTTTGCCTAATTAATTTTTATAAAGCACTTTTCTTGTTCATTTGGCAGTCTTTTCACACACTGCAACTTCATTAGATATAATTCTTTCTGAACTCCAGGTCAAGGTTTGGAACTTTGAGCAGGCTGTGCCCACTGCATCATAACGCACCGTTAGTGACTAACCAGTCCCGTAGGGTGCATGGTGGGAGTAGTGAGCTGAAAATTAGAAGTAGAAGAATGTAGAGAAACAAAGCCCTTAATAATTCTGAAGCACAAATGCAAAGCTTAGAGACACTGCACACATTTTGCCAACACTTAAAACACCAGCAATACTTTGCCATCTCAACCAACTTGCTTTTGATACAATTGTTTTAGATCAAGGTGTTTTGACCAAATCACATGGACTACAACAGGAGAGGATGGAGTGGCAGTCTGTTCCGACTCCACGTAAGTATCCTTCGCATTCTTTAGGAAATCCCTCCAATTCGGAGGATAACTCAGCCACCCTCCTAGGAGGGCTAAGAAGTGTGGAATTAGTCGCTTAACTCAGTAAGGGAAATGAGCTGATTACCCTGCTCCTAGAGAGACGGAGAATGGTGATTTGGATGTTGAGGTAGAAAGCAAAATTTAACTGCCCAAGATTTTGCCCAGAACAGCAGAGCTAGTGGTGACCCCACCCAGGATGCTCTTGGAGCTGCCACCCCTTAATTAGTCTCTGGTTGGGTTCCCAACACTGGCTTGGCCCCCATAAATTGAAGAAGCGAGGCAAGTGACCCCAGTCTAGGGGTCACTAGGACAGGAAGGGTTCATCTCCCCATGCTCCCCTACCCTGGAGTACACCCTGCTCCTGAGACCATCCTGTCTCCCCGGTTTCCACGTGAGCTGGCTTGGCAGACCTCCACAGGGCTGGACTTGAGACTGGCCTGGCCTAAACAAAGGATGTCCACAAGAGTTTCTGGACCATGTGTGATTCAGGCATTCCAGCAAGGACCAGGTTTAAATGGAGAGGCCACTGGCTGAGAAGCTGCAGGCTCGATGGCTTCCAACACAGCTATTCTGTGGGTTTACATGTGTCCTTGCTGCTGCTATGGCCACCGTGCCCGGCAAGAGATCACAGGCCATGTTCTAACTGACTTACATAATATTAATTTAAAAAAATTTTTTTTGGTAAAATGGGCAGATTTCATGTAAAAATCCAAATTTCCTCCCTCTTTCTACTATCAGGACAGCTGGTAGCATGAGGCCCACATTCCCACATGACAATGCTGTACAGGAAGTGAGCTGTCCCGTGGGCCTGCCAGTCCCATCCAGTTCCCCTCTCTGTCTCCGTGACCTGCCACGCCCAAGTCAGAAGCCAAGTATGAGGCCCCCGCCCAGGAGGGTCCTTCCCCAGACTCCTCCCTCATCACTCAATGTAAAGGCTCGGGGCTCGGGGAGTGCACCAGGATGCTTGGGGCTGCAGGAAGACACCTCAGAGTCTCCTCCACGTCAGCTCGGCCCATTCCCAAGTTCCGGAGAGGCTCACCTGCAGCCCGATGTCCTGGGGCTGGTCGCCCATAGCCACCCTGGTGATGCCGGGGAGATCAATGATGGTCAGATCCGGAACCTCAGGGGAGCTGATCTCCACACTGATGAGCTCGTGGCTAATGCCAAGGCCATTCCCGGCCAGGACGACCTGGGCTATGGGGGCCAAACGGGGGGGAAACCCAGAGTCCGAATTAATGACCCATGTGAGAGAAAGCAGTTGTTTCTGAAGGTGAGTGACAGCTTATTTCCAGGGTATGGGAGCTTCAGAGAGTCCCTAGTGTCTAGAGCACATTTCACAGAAGCCTGCAGAATGATCTTGGAGGCCTCTGAGTATGTGCATACTCTCCAAAAGGCTAGAGGAAAACACACCGATACAGGGGTAATGGGAACGTGGATGGTTCTGTTCTCTTTCCTCATGCTTTTCACCATGTCCCTGTGGGGCTGTGGTGCTTTTAAAATATGTCCACAAATTCTTCAACACTCCTCCCTCCAAAAGGTGGAGGCTTGAGTGTGGGCTGGACGTAGGGACTTGTTTCTAACAAATAAATACAGGGGAGATGACATGCTTCCTCCTTGCCCCTTCTTGGACGGCTTGCCCTGGGGGGAGCTAGCCACCATGTCACAGGGACAACAAGGAGTTGGAGAAGTCCATGGGGTGAGGAACGGTGGCCTCCTGCCAATAGCCTTAGTGGAGATTGCCAAAATGGTTGCACAACTTACTTCCCCCAGCAGTGGAGGGTTCTAAGATGCTATTCTAAAGATGTCTTGCTGTGGTTTGCTCCTTGCTCACTCTTACCCAAAACCTTTAGCAAGCGTGCACCCATGGTGTGCCTGCGCCAGCGTTCTGCTGGAGACAGCTCGCCTGGCTCTGCCCCACAGAACTCACCGCTGAAGAGACTCCAGATGCTGCAAGATGTGCTGGGGGCACCATGGTAGCTGTGGTGGGCACAGCCGGGGTGCAGACCTTTACAATTTGAGGTTAGGAAACTAGCCAACTGGGGGTCTCCAGCAGCTTCTGTACTTGAACTAAAAATGGGGGCAGAGCTTGATTTGGGAAGGGATGCCTCCGGAAAGCCATTTGACGCAGGCAGATGGGGGTTCTCAGGGAAGGGCTGAACCCAGGAGGTCATGTAAATCAGCAGTCCCCAAACTTTTTGGCACCAGGGACCAGTTGCATGGAAGACAATTTTTCCATGGACTGGGGATGGGGTGGTGAGGTGGAGCTGAGACAGTGATGGGAGTGATTAGTGATGGGGAGCGGCTCTCTCAGATGAAGCTTCCCTCGCTTGCCCCCCACTCACCTCCTGCTGTGTGGTCCAGCTCCTAAGTGTCATGGAAGACAATTTCTCCATGGACAGGGTTGGGGGGATGGGGAAGGCGGAGCTCAGGCAGCCTGGTTCCTAACAGGCCACGGACCAGTACTGGTCTGCAGCCCCAGGGGTTGGGGACAGCAGGTGTAAAGGACCCTTTCCTGAGTTTTTATTCAGTAATGCAAATGCCTTCCTTGAACTGGGTTCCTCCCTGTAAAGATTCTTGGCACATTCAGAGTTATATTTTACTTATCCCCCTGAGCCCAGCGAGGGGCCATGAAAGCAGGACAAGCCTTGTGGGGAGCGGGGAGGGGCTCCAGTGCCTGGGGCGGGCAGGGCTGTGTACTGGGAGGGGGTGACCACCAGGGGCCCCTCAGAGGGTATGGCCACAGATTACAGGAGCAACTGAGCTGTTTTGTGATTCTGTTGTTGCCCACAGCAAGCATCGAAAGACTTTGTTCAACAGCGGTTTGGGCTGTGCTTCCAAGAATGACGGCTGGGCAAGGTCTGTGTTTGGGGGAGGCTGGGAGGAAGCCTCTAAGGTGGCCACAAGGCAGCTGGCCAGGGTTGGAGCAGGGCCAAGTGATAACCAGGGCAGCTGGGGCAGGACCAGGGGTCCTGCGGGGAGACTTCCCAGGGAGGGCAGGTGAACTGAGATCCAAAGAGCAAGTAGGGATTGGGCAGGTGAAGAGGAGGGAGAGTGTGCAGGGCTGGGGCATGAGCTTGTGGAAAAGCCTAGAAGGAGGACAGAGCATGTTCCCTTGTGCAGTGGAGGAAGTCCTGAGTGGTGGTAGGCAGGGAGAAGACAGAGCAGGCCAGCCAGTGGGCTGTGGCCACCTACAAAGGGAAGCCACCATGAGAGGTGGCCAGGACAGGGCCTGGAGGGACAGTGGAGGCGACCCCATGAGGGCAACCCTGTGTGGGAGTGCGTGTGTCTGGGACCGCGGGGCGGCAGGTATGAGGGGGAGGAGGAGGAGGAGCCGGACACTGAGGGCAGCAGCTGCCCACAGCGGGGCCATGGGGGCCCACCTTTGCGTATCTCCCTCTCCACCTCGGAGGGGTCTTGCAGCTGCAGCTCCGTCTTCCCGTAACTGATTCTTCCCGCCCAGCCCAGCTCACACTGCTGCTTTTTCAGCTTCAGCACCAGCGGACACCTGGTCACAATTCCTGAGAGACAGTTCCCCAAACTTCGTAAGTGTCCTTTAAAAGAAACATCTCCTTCGTGTGCACCTCCCAGGACCTGCCCTGGTGTCTCCAAAGGCCTTGTCTGAACTTTCTGGCCCTTCCTGGGGCCTGGTAGTATGTGAGGGAGTCTGGATTGGGCAGGTGCAAGGGGGCGCAGGGCTCTGGGAGGTGCTGCCATCCTCAGGTGCCCACCTGCTGCTCTGTAAGTGATGTGAGCAGATGCTGGGGCTCCAGTGCACCCCTAGGACCCCCAACACTCTTGCGGCTGGGCATCTGCTGCATGCCCTACGTCAGTCCTGGTGGGCGGCCCAGGGAAGGGGGACAGAGGGAGTGAAAAGCAGTGGGTCCCACCCAGGGGCCACCCAACCCTTCCCAGTGCTCCCCAAACTAACAATCACAGCTCAGAAAGGCTGGGGCTGGGGGCCTTCAGACCACACTCCTGCTGCAAAGCCCCGTGTACCTGCTCCTTTATACCCCTGGCCCTGGGAGGGAGGTACTATCCTCATTTTCCAGCTTGGGGACTTGCCTGACCTCTGGCATTCAGACTCCCTGCCCTGTTGTCTCTCTCCCCAAAATGCTGAGCCCAGAGCATACATTAGGACCAGCCATCCCAGGTGCTTAATTGCTCCTTCCTCAGGGGCCGGGCTGAGGGATCTTACTGGACGTGCTGGATAAAGGACCAGGCTACTGGTGGTAGGGTAGGGACCTGGGCCTTGGTTGCTGCTGGGGATGGTGCAGGGTCGGGGCAGCCCTCCAGCACACCCTGCTGTGTCGGGACTGCAGCCCCTGGGTTCTGGTTGGGTTTGGAGGTGAGCACCGGCGGGGCGGGGGGTGGGGGGGTCGGGGAGAAGGGGATGGGGCTCCCTCTGCTGATGCCGTTCCCATCAGGGCCCTGCACACTGCTCCCTCTCAGGTCCCCTCCTGCCGGCTTCCCCTCACCTGCCTACCCCACTGTGAAAACCCCTTTCCTGAACCCTCTCCAGTGCCCACTCTGAGGATAGCATCCCTCTCCTTTTGTCTTCATAATTATTTCATTAAATTATAAGGGCACAACAGCTTCTCCACTCTACACACACACTTGAAAGTCTCTCTTAAGAAAAGTGTCATATTACACCATGACTATACCAATTCCACCCAGATCCTGGCTAAGAGTTTTCAAAACGTTGACAATATTTTTTAAAAAGGTTTCACGTGTCTCCTAAAACTTACCAGTTTAACCCGATCAAAGAAGAAATGCTTCTACCTTCTTACAAAGACCACTAGACAGAGACAGCAAGGTCCCTGGACCCTGGCGATGCCCGGGTGGCAGTGGCTATTTAAATGAGAACGGGATCAGGCCTGGTACCCCACCGAGACCTCCACCGCCAGGCCTGTGTCTGAAACCACGTTGTGCCCCAGTGGTGCTCTGTGGCTTGCAGGTGGCTGCTGCTCGCTGCGGAGCTTACCGGAGCCTCTGGGAAGGGCGACCCCCGACAGTGCCTCCAGCACGGAGCTCTTGCCAGAGCTCTGGTCCCCGATGACGGCGATGGCCGGCAGGGCCAGGTCCTGCTCCACGCCCAGGGCCCGCAGGGAGTCAATGAGGTCAATGCAAGGGCGCACCTTCTCCTCGTACTGGTTGTACAGGTTTTTCTCAGGCCCCTGGAGAAGGCAGAAGAGATGTCTCTGATGGGGTTCCCACTGTCATGGGGCATCTGGGAGTATCTGTGCAGCCACGACACTGGGTCGCAGGCAGTGGGGAGGACGTAAATGGAGGGCCCCTCTGGTGAGGCCCCTCTGTTCTGTCTTCTGAGACCTGGCTTCTGCCATGCTGCAGGGAGTGGGCTGTGGAGGGGGGTGCGTAAGCCTCCGGGGAGGGGCCAGAGGGAGGAGACATGCTGGGCCCGGGGGCTGCAGAGCGGGGAGGGGGGAGTGGGTGGCCAGGCAGTCGTGACAGCTGCAGGGTAGCTGGAGGCAAAGCCCCAGCACACAGAACAGAAGCCCCCAGACCCTGGGCTCAGAGGGTCCTTGCTGCAGCAGAGTCTGAGAACGTCCCTGGTCCTTGTTGGACATGACCAGGAGAGCTGATGGGGACAGACTGGCTAGTTCTGTTACCGCAGTGGGCTTAACCACCAGCCACCTGGCAGCCAGAACACGCCCTACCTGATCATCCCTCTGCTGACTTGCCTTTGCCCTTGGTTGGCTCTGGTTTCCTGGTGGCGGCTGATTGTTCGGAGTTACAAAGTCGAAGTTCTTGGTGGGGAAAGCAGTGTCCTCCCCTACCACCTCCCAGTTGGGTGTGAACACTGTTTGTCTTGGTGCTGTGCTGCTGGATGGTGGTGGCTGTTGCTGGGAGAAATACATTTCTGTTTTTGGATAGTGTTGGGAAGAAAATGTACTTCGCCTTCTGTGGGCCTTAGACATCTGCTGTTTCAGTTGCTTGGTTCCTTTAATCTTCCTGACAAGCTGTGCAAAGACACAAGGTGGGAGAGTGGTCCACACGTCACCAGGAAGTCCCTGCACCGCCAGCCGCACCTTTGCCAGCCCCTCCTCACCCCACCCTGCAACCTACCCCCTACACACAGGCATGGAGCCAGGCCCCCCATAGGCCTCCTGTCCACAGGCGGGGCTCTTGGCAGCCACGGAGCACAAGCAGGGTTTCCATGGGCCCAGGGCTTGGGGACAGGGGCAGTGGACCCCATGTTCCAGGGCAGAGTCTCAATGTTCCTGTGTCACCTCTGATGGTCTTTGCCATCCATGGTGTCAGCTCCTGCATGGCAGGAGAACACTGAGGTGTGGAGAGATGACAGGTAGCACCTCTCAGGCCTGCCTGAAGCCAGCTCAGGCCCCAGCCCAGGTCACTGTCTCACACCCAGGCTCCACCAGGCTGCTGGGGAGTCTGGTGGAAGTGTACATCTGAGTGTCACACTTCTCAGTCTGTGGCCTTGCTCAGATGGAGTCACCAGTTAAAATCAGCTGGTGGCACTGAGTGCCAGGCTCACCCAGCACGATGCTAGGACACACATTAAATTTTCATGATAAGCCTATGTGTTTGCTCCTTATCTGCATTTTCCAGGGCAAGAGACTGATGTCCAGGAGGTCCAGTGACTGGCCCAAGCCAGGACTGGGAGCCAGGCCCGGGCTCTGGGCATGAAACTTCCCCACCCTGATTCACCCAGCCCCACACCCTCTAGTACTAGCAGGTTGAATGGTGCCCTACACCCTCCAAAAAAAAGTGTATGTCCACCCCGAACCTGTGAACGTGACCTTTCTTAGAGAAAGGCTCTTTGCAGATGTAATTAAGATGAAGCTCTTGAGATGAGATCATCCTGGATTTAAACTGGGCCCTAAATCTCACCCCAGGTGTCCTTAGAAGAGACAGGCAGAGGGAGATGTGAGACACACGAGGAGAGGGCCCCGTGAAGACAGGGGCAGAGACTGCAGAGATGTGGCCCAACCTAATGAACTCCAGGGTGGCCTCAGCCACCAGACACTGGGAGAAGGCAAGGACAGATTCCCTGCACAGCCTTCAGAAGGCACCAACTCTGCCAACACCTGATCTTGGACTTCCAGCCTCCAGAACTGAGAGAGAATCATCACTGTCTGTTGTTTAGGTCGCCAGGCAGTGGCCCTTTGTTACGGCAGCCCAAGCAGACTAACACAAGGACCTACTGTGTGCCAGGCACTTCCTGCCACGTGGACACCACGGTGAGCAAGCCAGACAAAGCCCTTGCTCCTGGCACATTATTTTAGCAGGAAGACTCCAAAACAAATGTGCCAACCGACAAGTAACTGGACAATCCTATAATTCCAGGTGACAATGGAGTGTCTAGAGAGACAGGTAGTGGGTTGGAGACCCTGGGGTGGGGTTGATCTAGGTGTCCTTTGGAGCGTGTGAATGGGAAATGGAATGGGCAGAGGAGCAAACCTGGGGGGAACTGGGGAGCAGCCTTCCCGGCAGAGGAGAAGCACGTGCAAAGGTGCTGCGGTCAGAAGACAGTCGGTGTGACTGAGGGGAGGCAGGGAGGGGGAGGGACTGAAAGATGGAGGTAGGCCCGGAAGGCCTTTGCTCTGAGCTGGGGAGTGGTGTGATGAGATTCATGTAGACGAGGAGACCAGGCACAACAAAGGACACGGTGTGGACATGAGACGGGCATGAAAGGCAAGGTCCACACGTGGCCAGCATCCTGGGGCTTTGGGACGGGCAGCCACGGGATGCAGGCTCTGCAGAACTGTGTCTCACATGTCCAGAGTCCTCGAACAACCTGCCACCTCTGCTGGCTCTCAGCCCAGCCTGGAGGAGCAGGAACTTAACCCCAGGACAACTCCCGCCCTGGGGGGCCTGTGGACGACTTCTCTCTTCTCCCGCCTCTCGGATGGACGCATTCCTGCATGGCTCCTCAGGAAGTCACATGGGGTCAGCTATGTGGACCCTCCCCCGTCTGCTCCCCTGCCCAGATCCCAGTCCTGCTGCCCGTGAGCCCACATCCACACACAAGCCCCCACGGAGGCCCCACTCCGCGAGGGCAGGACGGGCCTGGATGAAGGCAAACAGCGTCCTCGATGGGCAGGCGGCAGCAGTCTCTGAGATCAGGCCCATGACCCAGCTTCGGGATAAACAATCAGAAAGCAGAGTTCTCTCTGGCACCTGGCAGCCACGGAGGGGCCGTGCAGCACAGGGGCTGTGCAAGGGACCAGGACAAGTGCCGGAACCTCTCTGGGTGTCAGTTTCTACCTCCAGAAAACGGGGATAACAATTCCTGCTGAGGATGCCGGGAGGGTTACCTGTGAGCACCGATGCAGAGCCTCAGCGGTGTGCCAGGCGTGTGGCTCAAGGGCTGGGGGCTGGTGCCCATGGAGTCACGGCGGTGCTGGTCTCTGGGGGGGCACTCAGCTTCTCAACACCCCCCTCAGGAGACAGGGGCTGACTGGGTTGTGTGGTGGGGGTCCCCAGCAAGTATGTGGGAACCCGCTGCCCAGGTCTGCAAGTCATGACTCTGAGGCCCACCTGGGAGGCCTGCCTGTCTCTGTTTTGCCTTATTTTCATTTTTATTCTTCTTTTTTAAATTTGAGATTCCAGATAAGCAATGCTCTTGAGGCTCAGTCAGCCTCTTTCTGTCTTTGAAGTCCCCTTTCTCCTGGGGGCTCTGAGAGACAAGCCAGGCAGACCCTTCCGGAGGAGGGCAAGGCCTGCTCTCCTCTGGACGGGGAGGGCCGAGCCCACCGCTCCCGGCCTCTCGCTGCCCCCCGCCTCCTCGGGGCCACTCGGCCCCACCGACCTGGAGGCCCTGAGTAAAGGGGACACCCAGGTGTGGTCCAGCTCCCTCAGGAGCCTGGCAAGGTGCTATCATGTGTATGTGCAGACACACATCTCTGTGTATCTGCAAGTCATTCTCTGTTTGCTGGACTGTCACCTGTCACCTCACCAGGGCAGGTACTTCATATGTCTTCCCTGCTGAGTTGCCGGCTGGGTGAATGGTGCCAGCACGCGGCGGCATGAGCCAGAGACTGTCTGCACGAGCAAATGAATGAGGGGATGGACTTCGAGCAGTGACCAGGATGGCTGTTGTTCTGGGGCAGAATTTAGGTATTTCTGGGTCTCCTCTCAGAAACAAACCTCGGGTCACGTCCTCAGCCCCAGCCTCCCAGGCCTTCTCACCTCTAGGAAGGCCAGCTCCAACCTCCCAGCTGCTCCGGCCAAAGATCTTCCTGCTCTCCCCTCAGCCTGCAGCTTCGGCCTTTACGAGTAAGCAGAGGATTACACCTTAACTCCCGGATCGAGGATACGCTGTGATGGACACCAGGCTGCTGGGGAAGCCAGCTCTGAGAGCTCAGGTGAGGCCACTGCAGGATGTTCTGTGTGATCAGCAATGCCTGCCTCCGCTCCAGGACATGCACACAGAGTCAAGCACTGTCAGGGATGAACCTCACATGATAAGTCTTGTGATCAAAGGGAATGCCATTCAAATTGTTCTGACCTCCAGCCTGGTGGGTGTCTGGGAAAAACTCTTTAGACCTCTTTGAGAGGGAGCATTCCAGGTCCTTCTGACAAACTTGAGGGCAGCCAGGCTCTGAGGAGTGACCCACGTGTGCTGGGGTCACCGTAGAAACAGGCTGCAAACCCAGACCGGTGGGCCTCACACAGATGCCCTCACACTGAGCTAACCACAAGCCTCCAGATGCAAAGACAGAGATCTACGGATCAAGCAGACAGCGTCACAAGTGGACAACCTCCACTCCAGTGACAGAGCAAGATAATAACCAAACTTATTGTAATGTCCACTCCAAGTGATTTCTTTGTGTGCTTATTCAGAACATGTTACTTAGGCTGTTGTTCTCTCTTTTTCAGGATCAAATCTCAGTCCTGTAACCATGTTCTATGAACTTATTTTTCTTCATCTTTTTCCCCCTTCCTTATCACCCAGACATTTCCCCTGCCCCACCCCTGAGAATGGCTTGGGGAATGGTCCACTTGGGGATCTGGACTCCTGCTGACTTTGCCACCCATTCCCAACCCCAGGAACAACACAAATCACGAGATTGCCTAACTGAATTCCATACCATATGCCTTCCAACATACGATTGCAGCGTCCCTCAATTCCCTTAAGATCCATGCAGTAAATATCCTTATGCCCAGAGACATGAATAGGATGCCATAGTTACACCTGTCACCAAACCCCAGCCAGCGTGGTCAGCAGGCATGGAGAGGAGGCGCCACCTCCTGGACACCCCCCGTGATGCTGTTCACATCCTGTCAGATTTGGCCTTCACTTCACTGAGAACAATATCGTCACATACTCAAATTTCTCATTAATAGTCACGCAGTGACGCAAACAATATAACCATTCGAAAGAGAAACGGAAAAGCAGGAAAATGTCCCTGTGCAGGAAGGTGAGATTGTACGTGTCCCATAAAAGTGGTCATGACCATGTACTCACACAGCTCACGAGAAGTTTTTCTCTCTCAATGTCCCCACATGGCCCCAGCCCAACTGCCACATGTACCCTTTTCCTTCCTGGCACCGACGTACCCCACCGCAGCCTGAGGACCACAGCTGGGCTCTGGGGGCTCCCTGCATACAGGCGAAGGGTCTGATTCACCTGTGTCCCACTCTTCACTGCTCTTCACAGCTTCTGCCAAAGGAACTTTCCTGAAGAGTTAGAGCCACAGGCTCCCACTATTTACCTGAGGGTCTTTAACCTTGGGGAGGGGCTCCTGACTTAGCAACATCACAGGCTCATCCCTTGCTCTGGCTGAAATGACACAGCCCCGCAAAAGAGCCTTAATTCACCTGCTGGCGTGTGATGGACGATTGCCTGGCTTTAGGCTGCAAAATCTGCACCTGTGCTCTGGTGAACACTTCCTGTTGCTTCATCACCTGCACCAAGTCTGGCAAAATGATCTCTTCAAATATGGACACTGGCTTTCAAAACCAGAGAACTGCGCTTGGCATCTTTTCTGGCTGAAGGTAGCCTGAGGGGCATGCGGGCTCCCTGGAGGTTTTCGGGCTTTACTGGTGGGACTGTCCCATTTGTGTCCACTGTCCACCGGCTGCACAGGCACTGGGGGAGGTAAATGCCATCGTGTGGCCAGGTGGAGAGTAGGGCAGGGCTGGAGGCGTCACCCCCCACCTGTGTGGTGGCTCTGGCTTCTACCAAAGGGGGCCGCTGGGAGCGCTGTGCTGCAGAGAAGGCAACTGGGGGGCCACAGTCCTGAATAGCACCTCACTTACGAGGGAGGCCCCTTCCAGAAGCCTGGTGGCTGCGCAGCACTCCCATGTGCCAGACAGTGGGCCCAGACTCCGCGGCCAACCCATGGCGCTTGGTGCTCCTCCCTCGGGACAGAGACTGTTTGCACTTTTGGGCTTAAAAATCTGCCCCATTTCCCTGCCCAGCCTGAGTGTCCCCTCTGTGCTGGCCTGGCTGCCCCTCTCTGCATGAAGCCTCACTCAGAGCTTTCTTTCTAACACCTCCCGGTGAGCACCCAGCCTACGCTGCATCCTCAGCCCGGCAGCCCAGAGACCTGCCAACACTCCAGTCGGAGCAGGTGGCTCCTGGGTTTGACGCCCCCACCCAGGTGAACACACCCGCTCAGAGGCAAGACCAGAGCTGTGTCAAGAGCCCCCCACACACCCACCCTTCACCTCCATCCTCCAGCCTGGCTCCCCGGGCCGGCTCCACAGGCCTCCTCTGGCCCCCTCCTCCCACTGGGGCCTAAAGCACTTCCTGTGTTCAGGAAAGTTTCCTGATGTGAGAACCATAAAATCAGAAGGGCAAGGCCGCAATTTTATGGGATGGCTGAGAGATGAGGCTATTTAAAGTTGGTGCAAACAGCTCCCACTTCTGTGGGAAACCTTCCCCTGGGGCAGCAGAGAAGGGCTTGGCCAGGGCCGGGCTGCCCACCCCGAGAGCCCCGCGGAGCCCACCCTGCCAGCTGAGACCTCAGGCGGCCTCGCTTGGCCCAGCTGTCAGGGGAGCCTGGGGCTCCGACCTGGCAGCCACCTACCCCTCCAGAGGCGAAGAGTGGGTGCCAGCTGCTCCAGGTGAAGTGAGGGCCCAAGAACAAAACCGATGCTGGCGGGAGTGAAGTCTAACTCAGCTTTGATGTTTTTCCCCTTCATGGGAAGAGAGGACAAGGGAAAGGAGAGTTCTTTGATTCTTGCTCTTTATTTGGGTATTTAACAGTGGCCACACTCACCCCTGTTTTCAGGGCATGTGGACCCAGCTAAGCAATCCCACGGTTTGGGCAGGCAAGTCTGGGGGACAGGTTGGATACAGATTGCTCTGCAAAAAAAGGGGTGAAAATCTGAAGGGGTGAGTGTGTGAAGGTGAGGCAGGAGTGAGCAGCAGCAGCACACGGGGGAGAAGATGAGAAGTCCCTCAGTGCCCCCTCCCACTGCGATCTAGGATCATCCGGCACGGGCTTGTTGAGTAAGGGGTGCCGGGTTCAGGCTGAGTGGTGTGTGCCCTGTGCCTCGTGAACCATCTGTCTCCTCTACAAAATCTTCAGGAATGTCTATGGTGCGTCTGCATGAGTGGACTCTCTAGGGAGCCTGTGGGCCCCTGGGGACACGCAGGAGCCAGGTGATGCGTGGATGGATGGAACTCGGGTCACGAACACAGGCACCAGGGAATGAAAGTCGGGAGGCCTAGGCACAGGGGACCCGCACCCTGCCCTGCCTGAGCACTCACTTCACCGTGGCTTCTTCTCTAGGGTTCTGTCCCCACATGGGAGCTTCCAGAACCCAGTACAAAAACAAAGCACTGGAGCCCACAGGCCTTGACTTGAAGGGAAAGAGGAACTGAAAACTGGGTTGAGAAACATCAACACCTGGGTTTCTTGTGTGGCAGGATCGGGCACTAGGATCACCCCATGTACAGAGCACAGAATTGACCTTTGACAAGACGGAGAAAGACAAAGGATTAGAGCACGGCCCAAGGTGCCAGGGTGACCAATGTGGGCAAGAGGACTGTTGGCCTTGTGCAAGAATCACTGAGGCTGCCCTAGGGTGGGCTTCCCTCCTTCCCTCTCTATGGGCAGGACCCAAAGCGTCTAAGAGAGACTCTCCCTGCCCTCCCTGCCCTAGGCCCCATGGAGGTGCCTGGCTGGGCCAGCAACGCCAAAGAAGCAGCAGCACCCCGAGGGAGGTCCATGATGGGGGGGACAGGAGGAACAGGAGAGAACTGCCCTGCACTGTCCCTGGGACTCTGTGCCCTTGGTCACCGGCAAGGAAGTGCTCCTCGTAATGGTCTCCATGTTGTCTGCCTTCCTGGTGTGAGGACAGAGCTAGGGATTCCGGCTGGACCTGAGGATAAGTCGTGGACCCCAAGTTCTTCGCTTGCCCGGGCCACAGACACCACAAGCTCAGGACACGCAACCTGAGCCCAGCCTCCCCAACTGCCCCAAAACTTGACTGTCAGGTATTTCTGTCCATGGCTGCCTACTCTGAGACCAGCTGGAAGAACGGGAGGTGGGGCAACCTCACTGACAGGAAGAGCACTGGCTGGAATTCTAGGGGTCTAGGACCTCATCCCGTATGGGCAGCCTGGCCTCGGGTCCATGGTGACAGCACCCCCTGTTGAAGGCACCCCAGTTACCTGGGTGAGATTACCTAGGTCATAGATAAGCCCTGAGGGATATGCAGGCAAACAAAGGGAATGAAGCAACACTGCGAGACTGTGATTCCCAAACTGTGCACCGAGGCACCCTGGGGTACTTCAGCAACCTCACGGGGCACTATGGGATATTAAAATTTCCCAGGGGTACACAGAGGCATCTGTTAGACTCCATCTAGTCTACTATTATGGAGTTATTTGGGCCTACCTAATGAATAAATAGAATGGTTAGGTATTTCTTTTGGGCAGGGGATACCATAAATGAATCATGGAGACACTCCAGGCACCCAGGCCATGAAGAAGGTTTGAGAATCTCTGCTGTGAGAGCAGACAGTGGAGTACTAGCGGGAACTGAGGCAGCGTGAGGGTGTGCGCGTTGTGGGGGAGGGAGAACGATGGAGGACGAGGGTGAGTGAGAAGTAGGGAGCAGACTGTGTGTCTGTCTGTGTCCAAATTTCCCCTTTTTATCAGGACACCAGTCACACTGGCTTAGGGCCCCCCTACTCTAACACATCCTCATCTTGATTCCAAGGGCCCTGTTTCCAATTAGGGTCATATTCTGAGGTTCTGGGGGTCAGGACTTCAACAAGTGAATCTTGGGGGACACATTTAAGCCCATCACACATGGGTAATGACTGGGAGTAACAGCAGGAAAAGAAGCCTGTGGTCCTATCTCCTGGAGTGTTCGGGAAGGTGGCCCCTGCCCCGCCATCCACATCTGGGAAGCCTGTGGCTGATGACAATGCCTGTGCCATGCTCAGTCCTGCCCTCCCGTCTTCCACCAGGGGGCCTTGGGGTCAGCCAGAGGGACTTTGAGAAGTTCAGCCTCGTCACTGTTATTTATCTCCATCAAGGGCTGGAAAAAGTCCAAAAACTATAAAGTGGAGGTGATCTCACTATATGTGCTTAAAGCCGTCCTCTGCAATTGCAAAGCCCTTCACAAAGAGAAGTCCCTCTCTCCAGGCACCTCTGGAAAGGAAGGCCCTGGTGGGTGAAGGTGCAGAAGGCTGATGGTTACCAAGTGGGGGCCTTAGAGAGGGTGGTGCTGGGTGAGGGGGTTGGGCAGAGGTGGTCGGAAGTATGGGGGAATTCGTGACCGACACACCCTGACACCCCACACGTGGGCGGAACCCTTCTGGCTCCCGGGTTGCTTTTGCTTCTGTGGTCTCCCTGAATTCTCAAGAGAGCCTATGAGGTAGAGAGGGCAGGAGGACCTGCCCATCCTGTAGACGAGGAAGCTGGGCCACCAAGGGAAGCCATGGTCCTAGCCTGGAGCTGGGAGTCGGATCTCTGGAGCTCTCTCTGCCCTGCACCTGCCATCACTGCCCAGGGCCTTGCAATCAGAGGACAAAAGTATACATTCCCCTTGAGTTTGGAAATTTGATTAAGAATAAAGCAAACCCCACTCAGAAAGGTGCAAATGGCCATGAGGGACATGGCAGAACCTGCTGAAGGTAAGGCAATCTGCGTCTCCCACATGGGCACATCCACCACTGCTGGCTCCAAGAGCTCTACTGGCCCCTGGACACATCCTGGGCACAGGGGTCACTCTGGTGGGTCCCTTCGCTCCAGCCCCAGCATCACCTGCATGGTGCAGGGTAACGGCTGCCCAACCACAGACACAGACACAGCCTTACCTGCCCATGCCCGCCTCCTTGTTTTTTTAAAAAAATATTCAGTTGTTATTCATCCACTCATTCAAAGACATTTCTTGAGCACCCCGAGTCCTCGGGATACACATGTGAGTCAAGGAGACAGAGATCCTTGGGGGAGCCACAGAACATGCACAGACCTCAGTTGAGATCGCATCCTAACTTAGGGTGTCATAAGTGCTGCTGGAGAGAAAAAGTACAGTGGCATGGAAGGAGGACAGAGAGCAAGGAAGGATGGCTTGGAACCTTGCTCCTTCTTAAACGCCTAGGGACAAAATTCTAAATGCTGTGAGAAAGAACAGTTTTAAAAATGTGTCGTCAATATCACCCTATCTCCCTTCTCCTCAGTGTCAGCTATAAAGTGACTTCAGCCCTGAGTGCAGGTGGCCCAGGGTGCTGGAATTGGCCTTGGTGGGAGTATTCACACTGTGAGAATCAGCAAATGCCAGAAGTCAGGTCCCCCAGGCCCCGCCCCGCCCTGCCCTGTGAGAGCCAGTTTCCCAACATATGTCATTGCGCCACAAATACCACAAGAGAAGGGGCACTTGAAACTATCAGAGATCTGGCTTTGGGGCACAAAGTTCTCTCTCCCCAGCCTCCGTAGGACACTGAGCAAAGCCACCCCCAAAGCCACCCCTTTGTGGCCACAAGAGCTTTGGCCAGATGCAGGCTGGGGGCCACCCTATGCCCCCAAGGCCAGCCGCCTCCCCTCCAGAACCCTCCCTCCATGCACAGGGCTGCTGTGTCCGGTGCCAACACAGCCTTTCCTGTATCTCCCACCAGGCAGCAAAGGAAACTTATCTTCACGGTGCAATCCGAGTTCACCAGGCAAACGTCACTTAGGAAATACTTTTAAAGGCACATCTGCTGCATTTCAGACACGAAGCAGCCCTCCCCACGCTGGCCCCACTCTTACCGGTGTCTATTCAGGACAGAGACCAGGCACATCATTTCCTTCCCTCCCTCTGCTCCCTTTTTATGTGACACATGAGCCACTCCCAGCCCTGTCACCTACAGTGAGAGAAATGAAACTGAGCAGCCTGGCCACAGAAATGAAACCGAATCCTCAACACACTCCCCACACGACTCAAACATGGTCCTCAAACTTGAGCCACATCAGGACCCCGGCAGAGCTGGGAAAAAGGGGAGCTGGGCCCCCTACCCCGAGTCTGATCCAACAGGTCCGGGCAGGGCCTGAGGAGCAGCGTCGCTAACACGCTTCCAGGACAGGGCTGGCATGGGGGCCACGTGTGGAGACCCCTGGAAGGCTCTGCCGTGATGGCACTGTCCAGCACTGTCTGTGTGTCCGCTCCGCATTTGAAATGTGGCAGCTGTGACTGAGGAGCTGGATTTTGGATCCCACATAATTTGAATTAATTTAAATAGCCATGCGTGGCGCCCGTGGTGGACCTCACAGAGGCACTGCTGACGCGGCCCAGGGAGGCTCTCACTCAGGCACATGATCTCAAAGTTCTGAGCTGTCCTGCCTAGCTTCACACCTGAGCCACACCAGACAAATGGCACCTCTCCCCAAAGAAGGGGCATGGGCAGCTTCCCAAAAGCACCCATGCCTGGAATCCCTAACTCACAACCAGGATGGTTTTCTTCCCAGTGGAGATGAGGAGGCCCGAGACAAACACCAGGCTCTGGAACTCAGCCCCCAGCCAGCTGCGGCATGTGGTCCTCAGTTACTTCACCTGCAGATGTGAAGGTGCACAACCAGGGTGTCCCCAGAGCCTCCTGCTCTGTGACCAACGTCGAGGAGTGCCAGGCATTCCCATCCCCAGAGCCAGGAGGTCTGGAAACCCCAAGGACCCCTCAGGGTCCTGGGGAGGGGACAGAGTACCTGCAGGACTGGGGGTGGCCAGGAGGGAGGAAGCAGGCGTTAGCTCTCCCTCCCACTCCCAAGACCCACTCTGCAACAAAAATTAACATTGTAAATAAAGAAATAAATCCTGAGCACCTCTTTGCTAAGTCATTTTACTTACTTCCCTTGAGGGCAAGTTTAACTTTAAAGAAATTTAGAAGCTTAAAAATGTTTTTCAACACCTCAGCCTTGGAAATCACCAGAGGTGACCTTCAGGATTGATGTCCCTGAAGCCCGTTATCCCAGAAAGCCCAGAGAGCCCAGGGGGCAGAGGTTAAGAAGAGGAATTGGGGTGCCAGAGCTGGCAGCATGTCTTTCCTAACAGGCTGGGTGTGTCTACTGCTTCAGGAAAGGCACCAGAGAAGTCGGACAGAGAGACAGTATCAGCTCAGACTGGCTCAGGGGCCCCCACCCCCCGTCAAAGCCGCAGCCCAACCTGCACACCCCTCCCCAGTGGCCCTTGGAAAGACCAGGAGCGTCTGTGCATGCAAACTTAAAGGACAGGTTCTCACCATCGGGATGATGGTGACAGGCTGAGCCCTAAGCCCCTGGTGCAAGTGGAACATCCTAGACAGCACGGGAGCGCAGGGGCCGGTCCTCTCAGGGGAAAACTGCAGTTGCTTCAGCCTGTGTCACAGCTACTGGGCAGAGCTCTTTGTCCAGCTCCACATGGCGTGCGGCTTGATAAAGACGCAAGATCCAAAAGTACAAAGGCTTGGCTCCTGCCCTGTGCCACTGTTGCTCCAGGGAAAGGGCCGGTGCCTCTGTGCCGCCTGGAGCCAGTGGCTACACCCTCCACAGACAGAGGTCACGCAGACGTTTCGCTGGACAAATGACAACAGAGGACATGGTGAGGTACTGCAGACAGGCCGAACTCTTACCGGGTGTATTTGCCCCAGCAGAGCAAGGGGCAGGGAGCGCACTTTGGAGTGGGACCCCCCCACTCTCCTGTCCTGTGGCCTGGCTCTTTGATCTTGGTCTCTCTGTGCCTCAGCTGCTTCACTGGACTTAATCATGGTGACCCCATCACGGGTAGGGTGTGGGGGTGACCAGCAGGGTCCACACAAGGCAGGGGATGTGTGGGGGCACCCGATGCGGCCAGTGGCAGAGGACCCCGTGCTCTCAGGGAGCAGACAATGGTCTCCATGGTAAAGACCACACAGCTGGGAAATGTCAGCTCCCAGGTCTCTGCCCCGGGTGGGGACGCCACAGGAGAGATGCGGGGGCAGCAGAGGCCAAGGGGCTGCACTGGAACTCTGTCTCCCACAACTGATCCCTGCACCATGCTAGCCCACCCGGGAGTGCTCTTGGGACGTATCCCAGGACAACGAATTAAGGGCAAAGATGCTGTAAAAACACAGCAATTTCAGCCAGAATAAAAAAGAAAAATACGCTCCCCCTCCTTTTTTTTTTTTTAACACAAAAATGTCTATGTGCACATGAACTTTGAATTTAAAGGGGCTTATATCAGTTTCTTGGGGCTGCCATAAGGAAGTACCACGAACCAGGGGTGCTTAAACCACAGACATTCACGTGCTCACAGCTCTGGAGGCCACACGTCTGACATCGCGGTGTCAGCAGGGCCGGGCTTCCTCTGCAGGCTCTGGAGGCGGGTCTGTCCCCAGCCTCTTCCCACCTTCTGGCCAGCGCTGGCGCTCTTTGGCGTTCCTTGGCTTGTAGAAGCATCACCCCAATCTCTGCCTTCTTCTTCACATGGTGTTCTCTGTGTGGGCAATCTGTATCCAAATTTCTCCTATGAGGACACCAGTCATATTGGATTGGGACCCCACCCAACTCTCGCATGACCTCGTCCTAACTTATTCCATCAGCAAGGACCCTGCTTCCAAATAAGGCTGCCTTCTGAGATACTGGGGGTGAGGACTTCAACATAGGAATTTTGGGGGACATAGTTCAGCCCCTACTAGGATCTGAGCCATGGCCCCACCCAGGGGTTTGCAGACTCCTCTGCAGACACGCAGGCATGCGAGGGCTCCGCCCAGGCAGGGGGCCCACAGGCCAATGGTGCTCCTCCTGGGGCTGACGCAGTGCTTGGCTGTCAGCAGTCCCTGAATCATGGTACTTCCATGACCACTCCTTCCCTGGAGGGGGCTGTGCCCCTGAGAAAAGGGCTGATTTTTTCCAGCTGGGCTGACCTGGTACCTGATGTGTTTAGGGCCACACGGCATGAGCAGGTGGGGCTGACACACCTGGCAGGAGCGTGGGGGCAGTCACCTGGATTTCTGTACCCTCTCTAGCTTCTGTGTCTGCCAGGGGACGCCCCTCAGCCTGCCTCCCCCTGCCTGGGGCTGAGCCATAGCTGGCCTGTGGCCCACATGCAACATGAACAAGAAATCAATGCCATTGTAAGACACTGAGATTTGGGGCGGTTTGTTACTTCAAGGAGGCTGAAACTCAGGGTGCCAGGTGCTACCATGTATTTTTAAAATATCCTGCTGACAAAAATGCTCAAAAACCATTCATCTTTCCCTACTCTTCTCTCTCACAGATAAGATACCATAGGCCCAAAGAGTCAATATTAACTGGGCATCAAGTCTTCTGGCTTTCTGATGGCCAGGCCTGGGAAGGAGGGTAGAACAGACACTTGGCAGTGACTCTTTGCCCCAGTGCGTTTATTTTCTTAACCCCGAGTCACACACATCATTGACACGCCGCTCCCCTGAGCATGGGTCTGATGATGTGTCTCCTATAGAGTCTGAGACATACAGCTGCCCTGCTGAGAGCAGTGCCTCCCTCCCCACCCTGTTCAACACGCTGTCGTGAAGGCAGGAACTGTGTCTCATTCACTGCTGTACCCCTGCAGCCAGCAGGCAGGAGGCACCCAGGTGTATGGAATGAGTGGATAAATCCACAGACCCACAGGAGAAGATCAAAAGGCTCCACTTGGGTTGACCGAAGAAGTTGGCTACGCCCTCTGGACTGCGGCTCATTCTCCCAGCAGATGACGTCTGTCAGAAACTAGGGTGTGCCCGGGGATAACGGAATAAAGGTTTTATCTCTGCAGAGCTGTCTGGACCACACAGGGGTCACACTTAGATCTGACCATAATGTAGCTCCACCCCTGGACAAGTAGCAGCGGCTTCCCCCAGCCCTCCTTTCCAGCCTGAATCACTTCACTCCCTTTAGGAACCCCCATTCATTTTGTTTTCCTGCTTACTGAGATCTTCACTATACAAACACCGAGATTTGATACAACTAGCAAATGTTCATTGGTTTACAACAAACTCAAACCACTCATTAGAAATTAACTGTTGGACTTAAAGGGATCATATTCTTGGGCCATTCCAGCTGCATTTTTTTTATACAAAACACATTTATTAAGGAGCCTGCAGTGTTAGCTTGGCTTTTTGGGTATGCAGCCCTCTATCTGGATCTCCGCCGGCCAACCGGAGTATCTGTTCTTCTTATTATCAGAGTGGTTGATCTGCATAAAGGAAAGAAAAGAGCTTTACTTACCCACTAATCTAATCAACTAATCTAATCAAGAATTTTATCAGTGTCAGCTGTGAGCAAAGTCAGACAAACAGAATCACTTCATAGAGTTTGATCTGCTCCACCCTAAGCTGGGTGTTTGATTTCCTCTTAATGTGTTTCTTAATAATATATTTTTATTGATACACAACAGATGTATATCTTTTCAGGTACATATGATAATCTGGCACATTCCTATCGTGTAAGGATCAAATCAGGGTAACTGGGGCAGCCACCGCCTTTCATACTTACCTTTGCTTTACGCCGGGAACGTTCAAATTTATTCTCCTCTAGCTTGAAAC
This sequence comes from Daubentonia madagascariensis, assembly GCA_023783475.1. Lineage (NCBI taxonomy): Eukaryota > Metazoa > Chordata > Mammalia > Primates > Daubentoniidae > Daubentonia > Daubentonia madagascariensis. The sequence continues at coordinate 8,874,204 of JAKFHU010001482.1, read as the reverse complement.
ATGCAACAGAGTATTGTTAATTATAGTCTTCCTACTGACCTACTGAGTACTACGCCTTCTTTCTTCCAACTAACTGTATATTTGTACCCTGTTTCTTAATAATATTTGAACCAGGTGTTAATGCAGCTCTAGAACTTTTCTTCAATGATGCAAACATTCTGTAATCTATACTGTCCAACAGAGTAGCCACCAGCCATGCCTGGCTATAGAGTTCAGACAGTCCCTGACGATGGTTTGACTTTACAACAGTGCGAAAGAGATACATACTCAGTAGAAATGGTACTTCAAGTATCCACACAACCATTCTGTTTTTCACTTTCAGTATAGTATTCAATAAATTACATGAGATATTCAACACTTCATTGTGGACTAGGCTTTGTGTTAGATGATTTTGCCCAGCTGCAGGCTAATGTAACTCTGGGAGTGGAGCTACATATACATTTTTCAGAGTACTTGTAGAGTTCCTTGCTCCACAAATACATATTCATATTGGAACGGACTTAGTCCTCTACATCTTCAATTCTTTCACAGATAATGGAGCACTTTAACCTGTGCATAAAACAATGTGTATTTTAACTTTGGAATTCTAGTAATACTTCCTTTTTTTTATATAACAGCTTTAATTAGATACAATCCACATACTATAAAATTTACCCATTTAAAGCATATGACTCAATGGTTTTTAGTATACTCACAGAGACGTGCAACCATCACTATGGTCAATTTTAACACATTTTCATCACCTGAACAAGAAACCACCTACCCATTAACAGTCACTCTCCATCCCCCACCCTAGGCAGCCACTGATCTACTTTCTGTCTCTATGGATTTGTTCATTATGGAAATTTCACATAAACGGAATCATACAATATGTGACCTTTTGTGTTTGTTTTTTTCACTTAGCACATTTTCAAGGTTTATCCACGTTGTAGCATGTATCGGAATTTTGTTTTTTTATATGGCTGAATAATACTTCATTGTTTGGCTATACCATACTTTATTTATACATTTTTAATCCATTAATTAGACATCTGGGTTGACTCCACTTTTTGCGTATTGCGAATAATGCTGCTATGCACATTTGTGCATAAGTTTTTGTGTGAACCTACGTTTTCATTCTCTTGGGCATACGCCTACAAGTGGAAATGCTGAGTCATATAGTAACTACATTAAACTTTTTAAGAAACCGCCAGAATGTTTCCCAAAGCAGCTGTCCCATTTTATCTTTCCTCCAGCAGTGTACGAAGGTTCTAATTTCTCCACATTTTCAACACTTCTTAGTATGTGGTTTTTTTATTATAGCCAGTGACTATTCCAGCTAGTGAATACTCTAGGTGGTGTCTCACTGAGGTGTTGGTTTTCCTAATAACTAATAATGTCGAGCATATTTTCATGTTTATTGGTCATTTGTACATCTTCTTTAAAGAAACATCTATTCAGATCTTTTGTCCCTTTTAAAGTTGGGTTACTTGTCTTTTATTATTGAGTTGTAAGAGTTATTTATATATTCTGGATTCAAGTCCTTTATTTACAAATATTTTCTCCCATTTTGTGGGTTATCTTGTCCCTTTCCGTGTGGTGTCCTGTGAAGCACAAAAGTTTTAATTTGCTGAAGTGCAACTTATCTATTTTTTCTTTTGTTGTTAGTGGTGTCACACATAAGAAACCACTGCTTAGTCCGAGGTCACAAAGATTTATGCCTGTGTTTTCATTGGAGAGTTTAATAGTTCCAGCTCTTACACTTAGATATTTGATCTTTTTTGAGTTGATTTTTTTATATGGTGTGAGGCAGGGTCCAAATCCATTCTTTTTTATGTGAATATCCAGTTTTCCCAGCACCATTTGTTGAAGAGACTATTCATTCTCCACTAAATGATCTTGGTGCCCTTGTTTAAAATCAATTGACCAACAATGTGAGACTCCCACATTTTCTCGAGTCTCAATTCTATTTCATTTATCTGTATGTCAATCTTTGTGCCAGTTCCACCAAGCGGGACGTATAACTAAGTGGGATTTATCCCAGGAATACAAAGTTGATTGATTTTTAGATGTTAAACCAACTTTGTATTCCTGGGATAAATCTCATTTGGTTATACATCCTTTCTTAAAACCACACTTCTGATTAATTTACGCATTGTTGAGACTTTGGGGATCGCAAAATTGAAGAAAATGTGGTCCCTGCCCTCAAAAGGTTACAATCCAGGCATAAAAAAACAAATAACACTAATGCAAAGTACTACACACCCTCTCAAGGAAGGTACAAAGTGCCATGGGCATTTACAGGTAGGGGGTGGCCAGAGAGGCTTTGCAGAACAGGAGCAGCTGGACTTTAAGGGGACTTTGGAAAAACCCACCTGGATGGGGCAGACGTGGGAAGGTCCACATGTGTGGGAGGAGCAGTGTCTGTGAGCAGGGTGCACACCCACCACACACCTGCTGGGGCCTGAACAGTCAGCTGGCAGGAAAACTGAAGCCCACAGAGGCGAAGGGACTTGTTCAAGGTCACACGTGTCCCCTGGCAAAGCTAACACTGGACTCTAAGCCCGTCTCCCAGCCACATGCCTAGCCCAACTTACCCCGCGCGTGGGTCCAGGTCCAGGCCGTGGCCCAGGGAGCCCCACCAAGCAGAGCTCAGGGAGTGCCTCACTTGTGAGGGCAAACCCTCCAGGGCGGGACTGTACACGAAGGTGTCCAGGCACAATCGTAAGCAACGTGGGGTCTAGGCCAGGGACCTGGCAAACATTCTCTACATAGTCTACATGGCTGGCTTCCTGGCTCTAGACTAGAGGAACATGGGAGTCATGAGTAGAAAACATGCTTTTTTAGATGCACACTAAAATAGCCACGGTTTCTGAGCCTCCAGAGTATGAGAACAGAGGGTATCACAGAAGGTCTAGGGTTTCTTGGGAGCCAGTCATAAGTTATCTTGTCGAGTGGCCCATGCTGAAGTCACACTTATGCAACACTCTCCTCCACCTAGGGTGGTCCTGCTCACAGGAAGATGCCCAGCTGCGTCTGTGGGTCGCCTTCCTTCCCAGAGCCATAACCACACCAGACAGCGCAAGGAGGGCACACTGGCGCCCTATCCTTGGAAGGGATAGGAGGGAGGTCTTGCTCCTTGGCAATGCAGCTCAATTTCCTCCTCTTCTGAACTGGTTTATTTCAGCATTGTTTCCTGGAGAGCAGAACTCTCTGGAAGTTCTCTAGGTTGGTGTGATCACCACCAGAGGCATCCGCTTGTAACTTCCACAACATTTTGCCACCCTCAGATGGAATTTTCACAGGAGGCTTTGAAGTGAGTAAGTTAGAATGTCAAAGGCTGTGATGCGGGGACTCGTAATCAAGCATGCAGCACGTTACCACCACGATGGCACTTGGAGCTGTGATTGTGGAGTGTTTACTTGGTGCCCCCCCTGTCCTGGTGCTTCCATGCCCCATCCCAGTTCACCCTCTTAGTCACCTGCAGAGGTGAGTGCAGAGGCGAGCACTCTTCCTGCCCCAGGGCTGGGGCTTGGGAAACTGAACCTCCTGCCCAAGGAAAGCGAGGCTTGGGACAGACCATGTTAGCTGCAGCATGGCGGAAAACCAACACCAACAGCCCATTCTGAATTTCCTACTTTTAAAGGGATTTGAGAAGTTGGAAACTTCAGTCAAGAGCTAATGTTGATTTAATGGGAAAGGCTGACAAACATCTTATGTTTAGAGGCAGGGAGTTAAAACCAACCAGCAACCTTTCTGAGTCACAGTACTTACTATACTCTCCGTTTGTAGGAAGGGGCATTTAAAAACCACTCACTCACCTTTTCTCTCTGAATTCCTGCAGGGAGTTCAAAGCCTTTTGCTGCCAGAAATACCCAGCTCGACCTGAACCGCATGTTCCTGATTTCTTTACTTCCAAGGGCTTCTATGGCGTTCCTGGCATTGTCCTTCAATCTGGGGGGTGGAGGGGAAAGTGTGAGAACGCCTCACATGGGGACTCCGAGGGGAGGGAAGCTCTGCTCTGGGTGTGTTATGCTCTGTGTCCTTTGAGGGAGGTTTCTAAACCGATGCACCCCCTCCTATGGCATATGGTAGCAGCTAAGACACATACATGCTGCTTAAAGATGTCAAATTTCTAGTTAACCATAAGATGACATCCAGATCCGTTTTAGGCCTCAATGTAGAGCACAGAATTTTAATTCTCAATTCTGACAAGCCCTGGTGTTTTGGAGTTCAATGACATCCTCAAAATCAGCCAACATAATTTTCATTCCTTGCTGTCGTCTTGTTTATTGACCGCAAAATAAGGTGGACAAAAGTTGCTCAAAGACAAAAGCAAATGTCTAAACTGCCCCTTTCTTACATTCACAAAAGTCAGCATCAAAAAAGAAAACGAAACGTAAAACAACGCTACCACTTCGAACGGTGCCATTTAGAGTAAGCAAAGGAAGGAAGGCAGAGAGGAAAAAAATAAGTTTAGATTTCGCTAAATGAATTAAATCAGAATTTTTCAAAGTGTGTTCCAAGGAATTTCAGTCTGATAAGATGCTCAATGAAAAAAGAAATCTGTGGTCAGTAGCCCCATCTTGGAAATTCAGAATGCAAATAAGCACTTGGAAGGTTCTTAGAAACTTTCAGCAGTAAAGACACGTTTACTTAGTAAACACACTTTGAGAAGCACTGAGCTAAATCCACTTCTAGTAAAGTATTGCACACGCTGGTGTTTCTTCATTCTTTTCCTCATCATATAGAGAAGTTAGCTCAATTTCCCTTCATATTTCTGTAAGTACCACCCCGGGTTTAGCTTTCCTGGCCAGGGGTTAGCACTTCTATGCTAATTATGTCCGCTGGGGCTGTGTCCTGCTACCTGGAAATACTGCTGAGATTCCAGTACTGATGTGCTTCACTGGCTAGTGATTTTTTTTCCTTTTTAAAGAAACTTGTTTTGCCATGATATTTCATTCTTTTTCCTTAAAGAAACACCTTGCTCCTTGGACTTTCTGTTCTTCCCCGGGGCCATTACCAAGGGACCCTGGCGCTCTCCACCCAGCCAGCTCCTCCTGCCCACAGCTGTGACTCGTCCACACCCACCTGGTGCTTCCGTCATCGTGGGTCACCATGAACAGCAGGGACTGTGGAGGAGCACTCTGAATAAACTTCGTCATTGGTCCTGAGTTATCTGTGGGGTCAGTGCAAGTGAGTTTAGGACCTTCTCTGTTAACCGAGGCTCTTGCCCTGGGCTTCCTTCTGCACCCAGTTTCCACATCCACTCTACATCCTCCAGGTCCTAGAGCTCGTCTCTCAACCATGCAAATGGGGAACAGTTACTGGGGTTCAACAGGGGGCCCTCTGAGGCGAGCAGCACAGCACAGAAGGAAGAGAACCATGCAGAACACTTGCAATAGGTGTTCAGGGTTATAGTGAAAAGGAGTCAAGATAAGCATCTTTTTTTGACCTATGAAGAAGGCAAATGGAGCTCCCGCTGGAAAGAATCTCCTTGGAAATTAGATCATAAAGATTCTATTAACCAAATTCAAACCAGCAAGAACATCTGCAGCACAGGTGGGGCGTTGTCTGCAATCACTGCCACAGAGCCAGACCTGAAGCACAACCATCCCAGAGCAGAGCAGCCTCGCACCCACGCTGGCCCCTGTGCGGGGCAGAGATACCCCCAGACCTTAAACACGAGATGCGCAGAGCAAGGCAGACATGGGTAAGTCTTTGCGAGGGGACTTCTCTATGCCTTACAGGAAAGAAATAAAGGTTGCTCTCAACACCTGCTACTCACCACTGGGGCTCATTATTTACAGTTCTGCTCAGGTTAACTGCAGGGTACAAGTGCATAGTTCTCACCGGGTGGATGTACACACTTTCTGTTCCTCTTCCCCGCTGTCTTTATAAAGATTTGTTTTTTAAACCCTCAGTGTTAACTAAAAATAAGAGTAGCTGGTATCTCCTGTCCAGAAACTGAGGTCAAGATTCAGTGCCCAGAAAGGGCGCCAAGGAGACTGGGCACCCATGTATTCCAGGGATGCTTGCCTTGGGCCCGGCAGGGCACCTGGAGCCACCAGTGGTAATTATGACACCTTGGGGGTGCTGGCGGGATTCAGGGCTGGATGTTGACCACATTATTTTACATGTACTGTATTTGGTTTAAACAGAAAGTCTTTTTTTCTTTCTAATTATCCCATGAAGGCATAAAAGAGAAAGACTGAGGAAAAGTGTAATCAAAGAAAAGACATTTCTAGATGATGCCTTCAAACTTGATTATATGAATTCAATGACTGTCTAAGAGGATTTACATGAGACCATTCTAGAATAATCACGTGACCTGCTGGCAATTTTTTTAGGCCACAAAATAAAAATGGCTGACATTTTTGTTTGTGTTTTCTTAATCTTAATTTTGTGTATAAATTTTCCCAGGGAAAGGATTTTCTTACCACCTTCATACATGTCAAAACATTGCGTTGCTGTCACTTGCCCGGTTACATCTGAAAGTAGAAGAGGTAGTTTTTCAAAAGAAAGTTCATAGACCTCAGGGCACATTTGTGGCACTAGAACCTGGAAACAGCTCATTTCTTCGCGCTCTCTCTCTAGGAAACATACGATGACCCAGCTGCAGAGAGGGCTGTCCTCCTGAGGAATGTCCCCAGTACAGGTCAGGACAGCACGAGGAGCTGCTCTGGAACTTCCTTCCAGTCTGCTTTGGGTTAGATTGGATCTACCTTCTCCCCCTGCGCCCCCACCTCTTCCCACTGAAACAACAAAGGCCCCACCTGAGCTCTGTCTACTTCATGCTGTAGATTCTCCCACAAGACTGTCAGATAGGAGTGTCTGTCTCTTCCTTCCACCACCCTGCTGTCGGCTCGCTCACAGGGGAGCTGCATGAAACTCTTTTCCTAAATCTGCTATAGTTCTTATTTTCCAGAACCATCAATGGCAATCATGACAGAAGACTTTTCCAGGCCTAAGAGGAAGGCCATGTTTTGTTTCCCCTGAGGGTCTAGTGGCTTTTATCACACAGAAGGACCAACCAGCCTGTGGTGTCACCCTCTGCTCAGCCACCGGGCACCTGAGAGGTGAGGCTCAATCCTGGACCTTGGCTCTGCGCCCCCACGGCCTACTCATCTGGTTTTAACTCCACCTTCTACCTATCCTTCTTCATTTTTTATAAAGTCTTTTTATATTTGGTTTTCAGTTGTTTTTTTGTTGTTGTTGGAACCACAAATAATCTGTAAAGTAAGGCTTGTAAAAATAATTAAATATGTAATTTTAAAATGCATTAAGATAAACCTAGACTAGATGGTGTGCAAAAATCTTGTAAACTCAAGGTATCTTTGAAAAACCGATCACAGAGCTTTCAGAGAAGTTTCATAGAAAACATTTAATAACTTACAGTTGACAATGGCAATGTTTATTCCTCTGGCAACGTTTCCGATCTTTTCTCCTATGAGCCTGAAACGTAACTAAGCGTTAGTCAAGGAACTTCTTTCTTACCCAAGTCTTCACCTGGCGGGATCTCTCTCTCACCCGCTGGCACTTACCATTTCTTGGCAGACCTGCCCTGGCCTTCGCAGGGCTCCCTAGAATGTCCCCCCATATTCACTCTGCACACATCTGTCCCCAGTTTCTATAGACTCAGTCCCTCGGGGCAGCTGGAAACTGCATTTAATCTTCTATTTAGACAAATGGCTAGGGAGAGGAGAAACTAATACTTATTTAGCTCACGCTCCTTGCAAACGTTCTCTCACTAAATCTTCAATCACCTCATGAGCGTCTGTTTTTCCATCGACAAGAGGTGGATTCAGGCAAGTCTGGTGGCCTCAACTTCTGTCCATCCTTCTGCCCCTGAGCATTGTGATGGCTTCGCTAGACTCTTGGCAACCTTTTCATCCAACCAGTAACTTTAGTATAGTTTCTCTATTTAAGTAAGTACCTTAAACTGTGTTACCTAATTTTCACTTTTAAATTGGAGACTGTGAAATGTCAAATTCAAGGGGATTGTGCTCTAAGACTAGGAGGACTAAATTACTTTCCTGGAGATGATATTTATTACTGAAGATCAAAGAAATTGTACGTGTGTGTATGCACATGCATGTGCACACATGCCTTCTGTCAAGTTTTGGAATCAATGATATGTTAGCTTCATGAGAGGAACTTAGAAGCTTTCCTCCTTTTGCCATGCTTCGGAATAGTGAATATGGCACTTTAATATTCTGCTCTTGACGTCTTACCTAAACTCCCCTATGAGTATTCTAGGCTTAGTGCTTTCTGACAATTTTAGAGAATACTCCTTAAGTACTCGAAAAGAAGCAAAAAGAAACTTATGTTTACGATAATGGAAAATTGGGTAATCTGAATCTACTCTCCCATATAGAAAAACAGAAAGCATGAGGCAAAAATTTTTTAAAGATCTGCTTGAATACATGAGGGACTAATAAGGTAGTAAAGAATCTCCCAGGCCAGGATCTGAGGGAAGACTAAATTTCCAGGTGGTGGGCACAGCATCTAAAGCTACTTTCACCCAGGGAGCATCTGCTGACTCCAGAAAAGGCACCTGAGGAAGTGAACAGCACTTCTGACAACCACACGAGGCCAGAAGCACAGAAGCCAAAGCGAGGGCCATGTCAAATCACTCACATCTTACTTGAGTTGGGATCACACATGGTTGAATCCTAAAAGTGAGAGTGAATCAGAAATAAATCAGAACTTGCATAAACTTCAGCCCAGTTTTAAGTCAACTGGGTGGCCCAGAAAAATCTCAATCTTTAAAACTTATTCAGGTCATCCTGTTCTGCTAATGGTTCCAGGCCCCTGGCAGAAGCAAATAATTATCCTCAGCAGGAGAAGATATCATCCTATGCCTCAATTAAAAAAAAATTCTCAAATGTACTGTCTGGTACACTATCAAACATAACCTGGCACATGAGGAAAGGAGCCAACATAAACAAGAACCAATGGAACCAGTAGAAAGCAATAGGTAATAGCGACAGACTCACAGGGGCTCCAAATAATAAAATTATCCAGCTCAGACTGTAAAATAACTATACTTAATACAGTCCAGAAAATTATTGATAAAATTAAAAATTTCAGGACTAGAAACTATCAAAATTAACATGCTGATTTGAAAAAGAACGAAAATGAAGTTCAAAAACTAAAATAACCTAAAATCAGTCAATGGATGGGTTTAGTAGCAGCTTAGGCACAACAGAAGAGAGAATTAGTGAACTGAAAAACAGCTCCGTCCACAGTGAAGGGCAGAGATAAAAAATGGAAAATATAAAATAATGTGTAGACTATAGACGATACAGTAGTAATAAGGTCTAACAAATGTTTCATTAAAAGTCTCAGAAAAAGAGAAGACATGAATGGAGCAGAAGACACAATAGTAGAGAATTTGTCAAATGGGATGAAGGACTTCAAGACATACATATTTAAGATGCCCCCCAACACCCAGATCAGATAACACAACAAAAAACACATCATGGTACAAATGCTGAAAGCCAAAGATAAGGGGAAAAAATTTCAAAGGCAAAGAAAGGGAGAAAAGGAGTTATTTTCACAGTAGTAACTTCTTAAAAGGAAAAATGGAACCTAGAAGACAGTGGGATAGTCTGTGACACTGTGAGTCCGTTGAAAGAAAATAATGGCCAACACAGTCTGTAAAAGTATCTTTCAGTAATAAAGATGAAATAAAGATATTTCAGAGAAACATAAACTGCAAGAATTCCCCATCAGTAGACCTATAGCAGCCTTTGCTCTGTATCTTTTGCTGTAATAAAACTTATCCATAAGTACAAACTGTTATTATGTCTTATGAGTCCTTCTAAAGTATCACTGAATTTGAGGCTGGTTGTAAGACACCCCTTCCCTTTTCAAAAAAAAAAAATACCCAACAGAAATACATGCACATGTGCACCAAGAGACATAAACAGCACTATTCATAGCACTATTATTCATACTAGCCCTAAACTGGGTATGACTCAAACGTCACCCAACAGTAGAATGGACAAATAAATTATAGCATATTTATGCAGTGCAATACTACACAGCAATGGAAATCTATGAACAATAGCTACACCCAACATCATGGATAAATTTCACAAATATAATTTTGAGCAAAAAAAGCTAGACATAAAAGAGTATATGGTTTACGATTCTATTTACATAAGGTTCAAAATAGAAAAAATTAAATAACAGTGTTTTGCAAAGCATGTTTAGTCAGTAAAACTATCAAGAAAAGCAAGGAAATGATCACATAAAAGATAAAACAGAGGTTACCATTGGGCAGAAAGGAAAGAGGGGCTGCTTTTGGAAGGGGTACAGAGGTCTTGTGGAGTGTTAGTGATAGTCTATTTCTTAACCAGGACAGTGGTTACACAAGCTTTCGCCTTATTATGACTAAATACAAAACAACATATTCACAGGTTATTCACTGCTGCATTATTTGTAATACTAAAAGATTTCAAACATCAGAAATGCCAATCAGTACAGAACTAGCTGGGTAAACGGTGATACATTCATGCTATGAAATACTATGCACCAATAAAAAATAAGGAAAATTTCCATGTACTGATAATATGAAGTGATCTCTACTGCTAAGTGAAGAAAGCAAAGTGCAAAACTGTGAGTAGAGTCTGCCACCTTTTATGTAAGAAAGAAAATACGTGTGTGAATATACATATGCATGTATGTTATGTTAATACATACATATATACTCATGCATCTACATGCATATATATAAAAATGTATACAAAACACATAGGTACACATTAATTATATAAATAGCTTATTTTTGCCATAAACACTGGAAGGATAAATCAGAACCTAATAAAAAACTAATGGAGGTAGGAAAAGGAGGTGGGAAGAAAAAGTGGAAGGTGTGGGGAAGATTTCTCTGAGAATACTTTTTTTGGATACCTAATGTTGATTTCTGAACCATGTAAATGTATTACATATTCAAAAATCAAATTAAATCAAAAGAAAAACAGGAAAACCCCTAGAATTGAAAATAAACTGTAATGAATCCAACTATATATCAAATATGTAACACAACTACAAGAAAAATAATTATTTTATATGACTTTGGTCATAATACTCTGTACCTCTGTACACCCTTAATGGAATATTTTTAAAAACAAAAAGATCTGCAAAAAAGAGACAGGGTCTCGCTCTGCTGCCCAGGCTGGAGTGCAGTGGTGCAATCACAGCTCATTATAGCCTCGAAGTCCTGAGCTCAAGCCATCCTCCTGCCTCAGCCTCCTGAGTCACTGGGATTATAGGCTCATGCTACCATGCCCGGCTAATTTTTTTCATTTTTTGTAGAGACAGGGTCTTGCTGTGTTGCCCAGCCTAGTCTAGAAGTCCTGGCCTCAAGCAATCCTCCCACAGCAGCCTCCCGAATAGCTAGGTACAGGGGCATGCTACCACGCAGGGCTAACTGTTGGCTGCAAAAAAATTTTAAACTTCATTCAATAGTTGCATTACTAGGAACCAAGATTTTTAGTATAACGGAAAAGAGATAAAACGTAAAATCAAAGAACTTAACAGAGAAAAGACCCCTGAAGTGTTAAATGTGAACTGGAAACACGAAGGTCAAGTCAAGCTGTGGCGAACACGCATGGCTCGGCGGCGCCCCCTAGTGCTCAGGAGCACCCCCCCCCCACCAGCGGGGCTGAGCACACCCGGCCCAGACCCCACTTTAAGGGACCGTCCCGTCAGGGAAGTGGCCGGTTTCCGGCCTGCAAAGACGACGCCGAGCTCACTTGGGCGGTAAGTCGAGGAAGCCCTCAAGAAACAGCGAGGCTCACTCCAGAAGCAACAGCTAACTTGAGTCGGCTTGTATTCATTACAGAAACTGAATTTTTAGTTAAAAACCTTCTCATAAAGAAAACTCCAGGCCCATATAGCTTCTTTGCAAAATCACACCAAACTTTCAAAAGGAAGTACGACCACCTCCTCACAGGGTTTCCCAGAATACTGAAGAGGCGCGGGCGTGACCCGCGAGGGAGACGCCTCCCCGGAGCGCGGCCGTCAACGCCGGACACCCCGCGGCGGCCGCGCCCCCCAAGGCCCGCACTGCGCCCCCCAAGGCCCGCACTGCACCCCCCCAAGGCCCACACTGCACCCCCCAAGGCCCACACTGCACCCCCCCAAGGCCCACACTGCACCCCCCAAGGCCCACACTGCGCCCCGCTGCCGGCGCCCCCCAAGGCCCACACTGCACCCCCCAAGGCCCACACTGCGCCCCGCTGCCGGCGCCCCCCAAGGCCCACACTGCACCCCCAAGGCCCACACTGCACCCCCAAGGCCCACACTGCGCCCCGCTGCCGGCGCCCCCCAAGGCCCCACACTGCACCCCCCCAAGGCCCACACTGCACCCCCCAAGGCCCGCGCTGCGCCCCCCCCAAGGCCCGCGCTGCGCCCCGCTGCCGGCGCGCCGGTACTCACAGCTCGTCCTCGAAGCAGACCTTGGCGCAGCGCGCTCTGCCGCCGCCGCTCAGCACGCGGTAGGCGTAGGTGCCGGCGGGGCACGCGCTCCAGTGGTCGCACTTCTGCCTTCTGGGGGCCGGGGCTGTCGGGAGGGAGAACACGGCCGTGAGCGCCGCTCACCACAGCAGCTGCGGCCCGGCCCGCGCCTCCCACCCGCGCCCGGCGGGGACAGGCGAACCCCAGCCGCGCCGTGGGGGTCCCCAGACACGCGGCGGAACCCCCAGGCCTGCGCTCCGCACACGTTCAAAGCCCAGGTGCCCAGAAGGAAATCCAGAAAGCACTCCCTGGCCCTTGGGGTTAGACTGGGCCTTGGCTCTCTACTTCATGGGTTGCTGTGCGCCGGCGTAGCAACTCGGCCTCAGGAATATGGTCAGTCATGCGGTAAACACACAGGACAAGATGTCACGAGCAAGGAATCAAAGCCTACCCGCAGAGAGTCTCGATCGCAAGGGGGACAGCAAGACAGAAAGAAAGGGACAAAGGATCTGCAAAGCAACCAGAAAGCAGTTAACAAGATGGCAGCAGTAAGCCCTTACCTATCAGTAATTACCTTACCTGTAAATGAATGAAATTCCCCAATCAAAAGACACAAAATGGCTGAATGGATTTAAAAAACAAAAAACAGACAAACAAGACCGAACTACATGCTGCCTCTAAGAGACTCACTTCACCTTTGAGGACACACACAGACTGCAGGGGAAGGGAGGGAAGAAGACACCCCACGCAAACGGAAACCCAGAGAGAGCCGGGGAGCCATACTCATGTCAGTTAAGACAGACTTTAAGTCAAACTGCAAGGAAAGACAAAGAAGGTCATCACATAATGGTAAAGGGGTCAATTCATCAAAAAGATACAACTGTAAATGTATATGCACCCAACACTGGAGAGTCTAAAGACAAGGCAGATATCAAGAGCTCTGAAGGGAGAGACAGACTGTTACACCATAACATTAGAGGACTTCAGTACCCTACTTTCAACGGTGGACAAATGAGCCAGACAAAAAATCAATAAGAAAACACTGGACTTTCTTGTAGTCTGTTCAGGCTGCTACTAAAAAAATACCTTAGACTAGGTAATTTGTAAACAACAAAAATTTATTTCTTACAGTTCTAGAGGCTGGGAAATCCAAGGTCAAGGTGCCGGCAGATTCAGTGTCTGGTGAGGGCCCATTTCCCATACCTGGCACCTTGTTGCTGTGTCCTCACATGGTGGAAAGGGGCAAACATGCTCCATTCAGTCTCTTTTATAAGGGCACTAATTCCACTCATAAGTGCTCTAATCCCATTCATAAACCCTCATGATTTAATCACTCCCCCAAAGGCCCTACTTCTTAATATTATCACTTTGGTGATGAAGTTTTAATACATCCATTTTGGTCGGATGCCAATACACAGACCGTAGCAGATTTGAACTATGCTTGAGACCAACTGGACCTAATAGACACATACAGAACATTCCATCCAGCAACAACAGAATTCACATTCTTCTCAAGCACACACGGGACATTTTCCAGAACAGCTCATATGTCAGGCCACAAAAAAATGCTTAACAAAAGATTAAAATCATATCAAGTATCTTTTCCTGCTACAAGGGTTAAAAAACTTGAAGTCAATAATAGGAGTAATTTCAGAAAATTCACAAATATGTAGAAATTAAACAACATGCCCCTGAACAACCAATGGGTCAAAGAAGAAATTAAAAAGGAAATTAAAAAATGTTTTGAGACAAGTGAAAACGGGAACACGACACAACAAAACTTACAGGATGTGGCAAAAGCAGTTCTAAGAGCAGTCCTAAGTTTATAGTAAATGCCTACATCAAAAAAAAAAAAAGAGAGAGAGAAAGGTATCAAATAAACAACCTGCAGTTACACCTCAAGGAAACAGAAAAAGAAGAACTAAGCCAAAAGTTAGCAGAAGGAAGGAAATAACAAAGATAAAAACAGAAATAAATGAAATAGAGACTAGAAAAACAATAGAAAAGGTCAAAACAAAGAGTTGGTTTTTTAAAAAGATAAGCAAAATTGGCAAACCCTTAGCTTAACAAAGAAGACTCAAATAAATAAAATCAGAAATGAAAGAGGAGACATTACAACTGATACCATGGAAGGATAAAGGATCACAAGAGCTATTGTGAACAAATTATACACCAACAAACTAGATAGTCTAGAAGAAATGGACAAATTCCTAGAAACATACAACCTACCTGGAGGACATTATGGTAAGTGAAATAAACCAGGCACAGAAATATAAATACTGCATGATCTCACACGCGGAGTGTAAAAACATCAAACTCACAGAAGCAGAGAGTGGAATGGTGGTTACTAGTAGCTGGGGCTTGGGGAGTTGGGGAGATGTTGGTCAGAGTATAAAATCTCAATTAGACGGGAAGAGTAAGTTCAAGAGATCTATTGCACAACATGGTGACCACAGTTAATAAGAATACACAGTAGTCCCTCTTTATCTGAGGGGATACATTCCAGGACCCCTGCGGATGCCTGGAACCATGAACACCAAAACCTGTATTTACAGGTTGAGTATCCCTTATCTGAAATGCTTGGGACCAGAAGTGTTTTGGATTTTGGATTTTTTCAGATTTTGGAATATTTGCGTCATACTTACCAGCTGAACATCCCAAATCTGAAAATCTGAAATCCAAAATACTCCAATGAATATTTCCTGTCAGCTCTCGAAAAGTTTTAGATTTTGGAGCATTTGGATTTTGAATTTTCATATTGGAATGCTCTACCTGTACTATGTTTTTTCCTATACATATCATGCCTTTGATAAAGTTTAATTTATAAATTAGGCACAGTAAGAGATTAACAACAATAATAAAATAGAACAATTAGAATAATATACTGTAATAAAAGTTATGTGAATGTGGTCTTTCTCTCAAAATATCTTATTGTCCTACAGATCTTAGCAACCTCAGCATAAGATTTTTTCTTTCCTTATTAAGTTGAGAACTTTCACCTTTTCACTGAAAGGAAATGCTTTACAGCTTCTCTTTGGCATATCTGAATTGCCAGCATCACCACTCTTGTGCTTTGTGGCCCTTAATTAAGTAAAATAAGGGTTACTCGAACACAAGTGGTAAGATACGGTGACAGCTGATCTGATAGCCGAGACAGCTACTAATCTGATACCTGAGATACAGACAGTGTGGACGGCGTGGACACGATGGACAAAAGAATGATTCACATCGTGGGTGGGACGGGGCGGGATGGCACGAGATTTCATCACGCTACTAAAAAAGGCACGAAATTTAAAACTTACGAATTGTTTATTTCTGGACTTTTCCATTTAATATTTTTGGACTGTGGTTGACCTCAAGTAACTGAAATCACAGAAAGCAAAACCGCAGATAAGGGGGGGACCACTGTACTGTGTACATGAAAATCGCTAAGACGGGCGATGTTAAGTGCTCTCACCACAAAAAAATGATAAGGATGTCAGGCCATGCATATGTTAATTTGCCTTGATTTGGCCATTCCACAAGGTATACATATGTCAAAACATCATGTCGTATACCATAAATATGTACAATTTTTATTTGTGAATTAAACAATTAATTAATTAAGTAAAAGCTATCGTGACCAGGGCGAACAGCACTGGTGCAGGGTGCAGAGAAGTGCTGTGGCGTCGGCGCGCACCGCCGTGGGCGAGCTGGCGTGGTCTGAGCTCCTTGGTGACCACGAGCCTCAGGCCCCAGGGTCTCTCCTGGGGGTGCTCAGCCCCCCCCCCCCGCATCGTTTGCTCACTTCCTTCAGATCTCACTCCTCTCTCATCTCAACGCTCCAGCCCCCCCACCGCCCAGCCCCCCACCTTGTTTGTTTTATTTTTCTTAGCATTTACCACTCTCTAATAGCCTACAGTTTCCTTTTCCTTTTTAAAAATTCTCCACGAGGGCAGGTATTTTGTCTGTTCAGTTTTCATTGTATCCCCAGCACCTAGACAGTGTGTGCCACACGTAGCTGCGCTGTCAGTGTTTGTTGAATGAATGAATGAATGTCTGGACCCTCGGTGTTGCAGAAATCTGCATAGATGCCGGCAGACAACTTCAGAGCAACTGGGCCCTGGCTCCCCCGCAGAAGCGGCCGAGGGACTGTGAGTCACACCTAGAACAGCTCTGGTCAACTTCTACCAATGCTTCTTCCTATTGATTCCAGTTTTTTAAACAAGAAAGGGCCATGAGATCTTATCATATTTAATATTTGCAGAAAAAATGTTGAAAGTAATAGATGAGCAAAAAAAGAGAAAAAAAAAACCCTACATATTTTCACTCTCAGAAATAGTCCCTGTTTTACCTTCTGGTATATTTCTTTCCAGAATTTTCTATGCACGCAGAAGGCATCTGCAAAGTTGGAAAACACAGGTTAAACATACTTAAACTGTATGTTACTTAAATTTTTCAAATAATATACTTAATATGTTTTTGTCAACCTCCAGATATGCAAATTTAAAGTAAGTGCCCAATTGTTATTATGAAAAAGTACTATAAATACATTATCTTTCTGGTGGTTCTAGATTTTTGGACACTCTATAACGTATTTAGTTTTTTCTTTTCAGTTTAATATTATACTGATTACTTAGGTATTCACTTGAAAAGACATTGAACATAGTATTTGAAAATGTAACTAACAAACTGTTCAAAAGTAAGTAGTCCTGGTTCCCAGCTTTGCAGACATCCTGTGTATGGACACTCAATTTAAAGAGAACACTCTTGCCATGGAAATACACAGTGGTCCTCCCTGGAGCTGGCACCTTCCCTCCACGTAGGTGACCTGTTTCCTGAACAAGCACACAGACCTGCTCGCTTTCCTGCAGACAGTGCGGTTCTCACTATGACTGGTCCATGATTCAGAGTCCATGACACACCACCCTCTGCGCTCAGACACAGACAAATGGCCCTCTTGCCACGCTCACGGTGCTGCAGAGAGTATGCTGAGAATCCTCCCAACTAGGGGGTGAAGAGGATGCAAGGCCCTACATGGTGGCGCTGTGCCTGCTGACAGGTGCACACATTTACTCCCGGGGGGGGATGAGCTGATGCAGCCATGGCCTGATGGTTCTTAAGGATAAAGCTGCGAGGACACCGTGTACCTCCACAGTCCCAGAGGATATGGCCCTCAGGACAGCAGCACAGCAGCAGATTATTACAGGAAGTAGCAAGGGAAACCCAAAAAGGTAGTTTTACTTTGTTTTAAAGCCAGCTGAGAAATTATAAGCAGGAAAACCGGGTCTGAAGACACCACAAAAGAGCCAAAGAGAAAGATCCCTACAAGGCGAAAGTGACAGCATTTCCTCACCACTGAGCTGGTGAATATCCTGTCCTCACACTTCCCGAACACTAGCTGTACTGATTTTGCCTCCCGTGCAAATCATGTGCTCTGGTAAGTCCCAAAGGCGACACATAAAGAGAGAAGGTGAGCTTACGTTAGAAGTTAAACCCCTAAGGAGGAAGGAGAGGGTAAGAAAGTGAAGGAGCCCCCCTTTCCGCACATGCTGGAGAGGTTTAGAAAATAATCAGCACTTTTATGATTTAGGTACGGGCTGTGCCTGCAAACATTCAAACAGTTTGGACTAAAAAATACATCTTTCATTCTAAAAATAGCAGTGAATGGTTTCCAGGTGAAGTTTATTTCAGATTTATTAAAATTTTAAGAAAAGACCCCTGTGAGGCTAAAAGGCAGGTGTGGTGCCTGGGCCCCCTCCTCCCTCCCATGTCCTGCGTGCTGGCTGCCCAGCTCCCGTGGCCCTGGACCAGCAGGCACGGTGGGCACTAGTGCAATGCCACGGCGGGCAACCAGGGCAGGGGCAGCTTCTAAACCGAGAGTAGACGGAGGGGAAGGAGGAGCTGGGCTGGGCCAAAGGGGTGAGGCGGGAGAGCCGGGGCTGGGTTCTAGCCTGACCTATTCTTGTCCCTTCTACTGCCTGTCAGGAAAGAGGCACAGCCTCAGGGCTCGAGTGCTGGGACCAGAACAGGGTGGCCATCCAGCCCAGTGAGTACAGGCCTGTCCCACACTCCCACCCTCGGCCCAGGACACTCAGCCAGCGTGGCCATCGTGCTGGTCACATAGGGATGCACTCCCCACAGCCTTGTCCTACAGGGTCAGCAGTGGGATGGGCAGGTTGCCATGCAAAGTCCTGGCCGTCCGCGTGGTGGCAGCTCCCCTCAGTGCTAGGCCAGGCTGGGCTGGGAACAGGACCCCGTGCCTGGTGGGGAACTTGCAGACCCTGTTACTCTGCCAAGTTCTGTTTTGTGTAGACATGTACAGGTACATTTTCCAGAAAAGAGGCATTTGATTTTCCTCAGATCTTCCGAGGAGTACGTGGCCCTAGTGACTAAGGGTAATGCAGAGATAGGTGTTTGTGTTTTCTTGCAGGGCCTGGGAATGGGTGGGGAACCCATATGGCATTTAAAAAAAAAAAAGCAGTTTTCTGAGCCTCCCATGCATTTCCTAGAAGTACAAACTGTCATATGGGAATGAAGAAAGAAGACTGTGCTCCTCACCTGGGGGTGTGGACACATCTGAGAAGACAGAGCTCCTCGAAAACCCTGCCCCTCCTCCCACAACGACCGTGGAGAACCACATCCAGGTCCTCAGCACCTTCCTGAAATTCCTTTCCAAGACAATCCAGAGGGAAAGTTCACATGGCTACACAGAAGCTGCCGTCCCCAGCCAGGAAGAACTGTGGACCTTCTAGTAGTGTCCTGTGTCCACGTCTCGTGAAATACCGATCTGCTCATTTAAGTAAGACTAAAAGCCCCCAGCAGGGACATCTCTCCCCCCCCAGGCAGTCTGCTTCCTGCTGTGAATTTCAGTTTTAGAAATTACTCTCCTGCCCAGGACAGTCAACCTTACTCCTCATGCTTATGGGCAACCCTTGGTTTACAGCACAGTAGCTACTTTACCCAGCTTTCAAGGCAGTGGCACTAACAGGAACCTCGTTATTGAACTCACAGAGTTCAGACTCTTCCGTGGGGGCACTTGCCAGCTGCGCTGTAACTGCAGGAACACGTGCCCTGAGACTGGGACTTGGGAGGGTGGCAGGAGGGTTTTCCAGATTCAGATACAAATGACAAAGAACCTTAGCTTTAAAAGAGAATTTAGGGACATTTCATTCCAGGATTATCAAATTTGGCTCTGCATGGAGCCAAGTTTAAAACAAATTTAAATAAATACAGGCTCTTGGCCTCCACCCTGGACCTAAAGAGTTTTTAATTTCCCAAAGTGGGGTCTAGGAATCTGTCTTTTTAAAATACTTCCTGATTTGGGGACTGTGATCTCATTTTCTGTCTTATAAACAAGGAAGATGATTCCAGAGGGTTCAGGATACCCTCTCAAAAGCACTGTAAATATTGAGTCATGAAATACGATCTTGTCAATATGTAACAGGCAAACAAAACGGCGCCTATCTGTTTGCACACTGACATGTCAGCCCCTCCAATCACCTCATTGTTCTGTATGAGATAAAAAAACTGGTCCCAAATATAAAAGACCAGAAGGCATCAAAGAGTGTTTATTTCTCTGCTAATCAATGATAATCAGTTATTAGGTGCCTGTGAGTACAATGAAGGTGGTGTGACAGATTTCACGTTCGGCTAAGGGGTGCCACTATACAAAGAGGCCGAACTTTCCCTCCAGCAGAGTGGGCAGGTGGCTGTTCACAGGCACAGTGTGAGTGCCACCTGTTCAAGCCTTTCTCTCCATGTCCCCTAAATGACAGCAGCATTGTTCCTTATATGCCTTTTGGGGGGGCGGCATTGCAATGAATGCCACGTAACATGCTTAAGGGTGTGATACCAGGCTTTACTGGGAAGAGTTGTATTTCAGAGGACGTGGCATCATAGGAGGTAGAATTAATCTCAGAATTGTAAAGACCCTTAGATAGAGGTATCATCTACTGCGTGCCTTCATTTACAGATGAGGAGCAATCCTAAGGTGTTAGCAGCTAGTTAGTAGCAGAACTAGAATTAAATGTTGGTTTTCCTGATGTGAACTTCAGTGCTACCTCGACAACAGCCATGCAAGAGTTGTCAATTTGTTTTGTCTTGGTAGAGTCTAGGCAGGTGACCAAACACAGCTGATTGTTTGGTTTATTTTTGTTTTACAAGACTTTCTAAGAAAATTATGGAACTACCTTAGATCTAAAGTAGATGGAGGACAAATTCAACAGGGTTCTCATTCACCAATATTTATTAACCAGATACTGTCCTAGACTCTACAGGCACAGCAGTGAATAGAACAGCTTACACAGGAGTGGAAGAGATGGGAAGTAAATATGTTTCAAAAGATTACAGAATATGATGTGTGCTGTGTAGGGAGAGGCATTAATAGCACAACATGGATAAGAAACCCCCTGCAAATCAGCTGGGACAAGAGAACCACCCAGCGGGCGTTCCCACTCCGTGGAGAGCGGCCACAGGGGCCCCGTGGCAAGGAACAGAGCTTCCGTCCTTTGCCGGGTGAGCACTGAGCCTTCCACACAACAGACCCACGTGGCGTGAGCCTTAATCCCCCAGGAAATAGGGGCGTAGAGAAACAGCGAGAGGGGCCAAGCGTGGACAGCTGGTGCTCGGGCAGATTCCAGCAACTGCAGAGGACCTGCACGAGGAAGCGGGGCCGTGTCTGGAGAATGAGGCACAGCCAGTGTGGACAGGCGGCCTCCTCGCTGACTCAATGGGGAGGCGACCTCAGACAGTGTGGACACAGAGGAGGGCACACACCTGCAGGGGTGAGGTTGAACTTCGGGGAGCCCGAGACCAGAATCAAAGGCCCTCAGCAGTGGTGCTGAGAGATGGGCAGTTTAAGAAGAACAGGTAAGGAAGTGGAAAAGGCAGGACAAACATGCAAATGGAAGGCTGAAAGCCCACGAGGGGCGAGACACTGCAGCTCGGCGTGGTGGTTGGGCCCCGGAACCCAGGCAGTCTCACTACCAGTGACCTTAACTGAGCCTCGGTTTCCTGGGCAGACAAGCACCGACTTCCAGCGCGACTGTGACTGTTAGTGAACCAACAAAGGTAAAGCACTCAAAACAGCGCTTGGGACGACATGCGCTCTCTCCTAAGCGTTTGCTATTACAAAGAAGTCTTTCTGCAAGTGCACCTTTTCCAGGCCAGGGGTTGCCCAGCATCGACAGAGCTCCCATGGGGCCCCGAGGAGTCTTGATCGTTCATCTCAGGGATGATGGAGGCTGACGGTATCAGGCACGGCAACAAATGTCTCCAGTTTGCCAAAAAGCTGGACTCTGGAGACCAGAGGTCAGTGAGCTCAGCACCGACGGCTGGGAGCTCCAAGATGAACAGAGAGTGAGCAGGGACCAGCACTGACTCGCCAGGAACAAACCACGTGGATTGAACCTCACTCCTCCCCTTCCTTAAAACAGCGACACTACTTTGCAAAACCTCTTCATTAATTCATCAAGCCACTCAATCAAATACACATATTGAGTGACTTTTTAATTTTTGGTCGCCACTTCAGGGCTGGTGCTGTTTAAAATCTCTCCAGCCTCAGGTCTGCACAGATCAGGGAACTAGGGGAGGGAGAGGTGGCCACTGGGTCTTCTGGGGCCTGAGTATGGAGAAGATGGGATGCCAGGCTGGGGTGCAGCAGCATGAGCGGTTGAGGAAGAGGAGAGGGAGGAGGGAGACGAGGAGGAGGAGGAAGAGAGAGGAGGGGGAGGGGCAGGGGAGGGGGAGCAGCAGCAGGTGCCACCAGTGGGCCCTGGGCAGGAAAAGCACAAAGATGCCAGGAAGGTTGGGGCGGCAGTCGGGGCTGCACACATCTCAGAAGCACCCCAGGACCCAGCAGCCCCAGGTTGGTGGTGTGGCGGTCAGAAAGCAGGGCCCAACACCATGCTCATGGAGGGAATGCCAAGGGGACAGTGTGTGTGGCAGGATGGGAAGTGGCGGTGGGTCAGGCCCCTCAGGGTACGAATGGCCAGCCCTTGAGCAGCCCCTCTGTGGGCTACCACCCCACTGCAGCCCCGTAGGGGCCGGATTCTGGATGCTTCTACCCAGACCCTATGCATACCTAATATGTAAAGCAGAGATTTAAAAAAACTAACTTGGGATAAAGATTCTATGCTTTCTTGCCTTTAAATTCATAAAGCACGATAATATATATATATTTTATTATTCTATGAGACACAAAAAGTTACAGTATAGAATTCCTTAACATAGAAAACTCCCATGATTGTGTCCTGACAGGACTCCAATCAGACAGCTTTGATTTGGCTGCCAGTGTTCATGGCACGCTTCATGCTGCAGCATTTGGGGACTCCAGGATGTCAACGTGCTGTGACTACCACATAGTGCTAGACGTAATTAAAGGACTGATTTGAAGAAAAACGAATTGCATGTGGTGTTGACAAGGGCCTCTGTGGTCGCTCTGCATAGCAGGAGTGCTTTTCATAGAATCCTGGGGAGAGGGCGAGGGGTGGGGAAGGGGTGACATGGAGCTCAGAAGTTCCCAGGCAGCCTGATCTGTTCTTCAAAACCCTAATTACCAGAAATTCTTGCCCCTAGTCTGTGCCCTGCAGCCTTGTCCTCCAGCTAGCTGCTAACGCTGGCGGGCTCAGCCCTCTCTTCTCGGAACAAGGAGGAAAACGTGGCTCGTTCGTTTTTGCAGTGACAGCCATTCAACTATTAGGTGACCGTTTTAGGTCACCCTTCAGTCTTCTCTTACTCTGCTAACCTCATCTTGTTTCTGCCGCAATCTCATTGTGTAATCCCCTCTAGCAGTAACGCTTCCATTAGTGTATAACCCTCATTCGAGCTGGCTTTAAGGATGTCAAAACTCTGCAGCTACCTTCCGTCAGCCTGAGGGACGCCCACCCTTTGCTCCCCACCCACCCGGCACCCTTTATACCGCAGGCCTGGGTGGCTAGACCTTCCTTGTTCCTTTTTATCTGGTCACATCCACCAGGCGGTCGTTACTTCTATAAATGGGCTCAGTGGTTCAAAATCCTGCCCCGGCAACACTTAGCACCTCCCAGTACAAAGTCACCTCGATCAGCAGGGCCCCTTTTTTCAACCCAAGGTTGCATTTGCATTGAAACCTTTCCAGCCCTTCTTCCACAGGTACACATAGCAGCGTGTTTGACAGACGGGCTTGAGGAAGGCCAAGACTGGGGTGAGGCCAGTGAGGTGCTGGTCTTAGGTGCAAAGTTTCAGGGGTACCCAAAAGCTCAGGAATCAACATAAATAACAGTTTTATACAATATTTTTCTAAAATCAAAATGAATGCAAAACAACTTATGATGAACAAATACCAAAGTTTTAAAGGAAGACAGGATTAAATGAATTCAGATGGACACAGCATCCCCTCTTCATGTGCAGGACCTGAGAGCCTCGCTGGCTTGCCCAGTCCTGCCGGGCTGGAAAGGGCCCCTGAGAGACCCGCTAGACAGGCCTACGCTCTGCGGAAATGCAGGAAAGGCAGGGCCCTCTGACTCTTCCAGCCTGTAGAACACCCACCATATGACGGCAAAGAAATTAAGGGGCTACCCTTCATTGCCCTACGGGGTTCTTTCAGAAAGTCCTTCATGTGTTGATCATCACACGTGTCCATCACTGAGACCAGGACGCCCTCCTCCCAGGGAAGCTCTCCTCCCATATGGTACCTCCTTCTGGCTCATCTTATCCACCCTGTCAGTTTCATCCTTCCGGGCCTGGCCTAAAGCAGCCCTCAGCCTTTGTAACCCACCCAGCACAGAGTCACTGGGCCTTGTTCTCATTAATGAACACCGATGTCACCTCCCGCCAAACCATAAGCCCAAGGAACGTAGGGCCTTCGTCTGCGGGGGAGGAATTCCTTGAGTCCTTCCAGGGCCTGACAGGTTATCTACTTGTGCCAGCCTGGACTCCTAGCTTCCGTCTATTTCTAGCAACAGTTTTGAACTCTGAGTTTTCTAGTTTTCTTGTTTGGTGGCTTATTTCTCGCAGTACCCAGTACTGACCTCATGTCTCAGTGGGTTCATTACTGTGCTTCAGATTCTGATCAAGCCTGTTGGTCACTACCAGTAAATGCTCTGGGGGATTTATGGACATTTAAAACAAACATTCTCCACGAGAGCATCAGAGTCACCCTGCATGAGCGAGGAATAACTGAGAATTTCCAAGCACGTGCTGATTCCCGGAGCTGCACCTCAATCCTCAAACCTTCTTCAAAGTCGAGGAAATCACAATCTTTCCTGCCTATTCAGGGACATAGATCTACGCTGAGTGGCTCCAGTGGAGTGCAGGGGTCCTAGGAGGAGCTCATAGCCCTGAGAGGCTGTGCCTGCAGCACCTGAAGGCCTCCCCACCAGCCACACAGGCGACACCAGCACCAAGAAAGCCTTGCTGCAAACTGGCATTCCCTAGTCAAGCCTCTCACTCATGTTAGCTGCACAACGAATCACTACACTCAGCCCCCAAACTCTGAGCCCAGCAGACCCCAAGCAGTTATGTATCCCTGCAAAGTGGAGGTCAGGGCTTCGGCCACCCCTTGTCACCCCTCTCCCTCCATCTTTGCACTGAAGCACCTCGGATGGGACATGCTTCAGGCATGGGGAGTGGATTGAGGGCATCCCTGGCCCACCTCGTGAACGAGCCCTTCTAAAAAGACCGGCTTCAGAGGCACTGTCTCCAGGATGAACTTTAAATTATGCATAAAAGTAGATCAAATGCAAGAGACAGTAATCCCTTGGAGGGTGTCCCCCATGTCCTCCACGCAACATTGGGCCTCACCCACATGTAGCATACACGCTGTAAGCAGGTGTGATTACAGGGAAATTCAATGCAAAATCTTATTAAAAATAAAAATACCTCAGGCAGTCAAATCCTATAAAGTGCTTTTTTTTTTTCTTTTGGCCATGAAAGGTAATTAATCTGAGAAGGAATGGTTTTTACAGAAATTTGTTTTTTTTAAATCATTACCCAGTTTTTTATATTTGTGAAAATTAATTTTTATACTTTATTTCTATACTAAAATATACCAGCATATTTATTTCCAATGAAATTTGGAAGAGTGGCACAGTTTATTACTCTAGTGTTACAAAAGTTTTCTAATATAACTTTCAATGAATCTTTTGTAATTTCATTTCCTTCCTAATTCGAGTTGTATTCCAAATGCATATTTTAACACATCCTGCACATAAAGTTTCTTTATTCAGTTTCCTAACATTATGATCTGGCTTTTAAGTTCTTCTCTAGTAGACTCTGAGATTCTTAGAGGCAAAGGATAAACCTTAAAAACACATGCACTCAGACTATGCCACATGGAGGGAGATTGTGAATAAATATTTGCTAAATGCATCAACGAATGGACTTTGAGAATAGGAATTTCCTTCTGAGATAATTCACTCTTTCCCAGAATGTGTACTGTAAAATAAAATTTAAACCAGGAACTAAAAAACACAGTAGTTAGTGTCACCTGTGCATAACCTTTCTACATATAAAGCATAAGGGCCTCTGTTTTCCTTGTTCCCTCCATATTCCTGTGAATTTAAACCAGGGCCACCTGCACAAATACCTTTGGTCCTGGCCAGACTCTAGTCCTTTTGTAACCAGCAGCCTGCCCTGATTACTGCCTTACAGGAGGGAGGGCCTGAGGTTCCAGAGCTTCTGATGTTTCAAGGGATGCTATAAATCTGGGCTTTTATGTGAAAACCCCTGATTTTTAAATGTTGGTCCATGTTTTATTTGTTTTGCTTTTACAAATTTTGTCTGTATGTCAGA
Organism: Daubentonia madagascariensis; assembly: GCA_023783475.1. Classification (NCBI taxonomy): domain Eukaryota; kingdom Metazoa; phylum Chordata; class Mammalia; order Primates; family Daubentoniidae; genus Daubentonia; species Daubentonia madagascariensis. Next base: position 8,848,005 of record JAKFHU010001482.1, on the reverse strand, counting down.
TATGTCCTCTGGGCCTCCAATTTGCAACCCATGTGCTATAGACTGAATGTTTCTTTCCCCACTAAATTCCTATGTTGAAACCTAATCTCCAATGTGATGGTATTAGGAGGTGGGGCCATTGGGAGGTAAGTATGTCATGAGGGTGGCACTTTCAGGAATGGGATTAGTGCCCTTATGAAAGGGACCCCAGAGAGCTCCTTTGCCCCTTCTGCCATGTGAGGACACAGCAAGAAGGCATCATCTATGGACCAGAAAGCAGCCCTCACCAGACACCGAACCTGCAGGCCCTTGATCTTGGATTTCCACCTTCCAAAACAATGAGAAATAAATGCTTGTTATTTATAAGCCACCCTGTCTGTGGTATTCTGTTCTAGCAGCCTGAATGGACCCAGATACTGTGTTCTACACCAAACTCGTGCACAGCCCTCAGAAACGCGCAGGCCTCACTCCCCTGCTTTACCGAGATCTCTTCCCAATTGTCAGCTTCTCAGAGGCTTTCCCTGGAGGTCCTCTCTCAAAGCGCATCTGTCCCTTTTTTAAACTGTCATCTTCCCTCACTAGGATGTCAGTGCCAAAGGGGCAGGGACCTCGCCTGCACGTTCTCTGTCCTTCCAAGGCTCCTGGATGGTGCCTGGTGCAGGCACTCGAATGGGGGAAGAAGAGCAAGCAGATGCCCCACAGACTTAAACCTTTTTCCTAAGCTGACAGTTGACGGCAGTTCTGTTCACCAATAAAAATGTCTTCTCAGCACCTGACATTTCTTACACGCCCACTTAATTACTCCCTCTAGCTTTCCAAGACTGTACAGATGACTTTCTCTTGAACTCCTGGCCTCCCAAAGTGCTAGGATTACAGGCATGAGCCACCATGCCCAGCCAATTTACAGGTGACTTTCAAAAAGCTGTTCAGTCCTTTAGAAACTTCAAAATGATTCTCGAGTTTAGAACCTAGGCCCTCCTGTGTCTCATATAGGAGGAAGCCAAGACCTGGGCTGCAAGGGGATAGTTCAGGGTCAAGCTGTAGATCTGGGGTCATGTCTGGGAAGCTGAAGCCGAACCGTCCACAACTAACATGAGGACTGGCTGGCAGCGGAATGGACCTAAATGTGTGACTCTGCAAAGTGCTTTCCTCCTCCCCCTCCTCCTATACCTCCCCTGCATAGAGCTGTCAGGCAGGGTCAGAGCTGAGGTCGGGACCCCCACTCCTGCCTCTGTGGACAAGCTGCAAGGGCGGCAATCTGCCCGGACCATGGAACTCACCTTTGAGGACAGGCCTCTCACCGATGCTCCGGATGTTATAGACAGCACTCGACAGGGGTGCATCCGGAATGAGCTCTGCGAGCAGGTACCCGGAATACCAGGCACACACGGACGCGAGGACAAGGAACACAGCCTTGAAAGCACCTGGAGACAGACAACAAGCCACGACTGTGAATGGCTCTGTGCCAGGGGCTGCCAGGCAACCCCACCCGCCATTCTCCCATGCCCTCTGCTGCCTTTCATCCAGGCACATTCAGGGCGCCAGTGTTAGGGGACTGCTCTACAGGGACAGTACTCCTGCAGCATACTTGCTAGGGGTGGGAGGCACTGGGTAGGTAAGGGTATCGACGGCTCAGTGGGCTTTGCTGTGGCTACGCATTTGAAGTAGACAGTAGCAGATAACACAAGCAAGACAGGGATGTTTTCAAGGACAAGTTGTTATATTTGCTGTTGGTTTGGGTCTTAGAGCTTCTTCAAATGCTAACATCAACGGTTCATTAAGTGCCTTGTGAACCAACACGCCCAATGTGGACCTGAAAAAATAAAAGCAGCTTATTCCCTTTGTGAGACACAAGCAGATTTGAGTGAGCTCCAACAACTAGACTGAAAGCTGCAGAGGGTGGGGGCATGGTCTGTTTTGTTTATCACAGCAATGCCGGCACTGAGAGTAGTACCTGGTGCCCAGTGAGCATGGAATGGTCCGTGCTGGATCACGGCCTGACCATGCAACAGTGGGAAAAGCCCCTGAACCTGTCCCATGATCAGGAACAAGCCTGCGGGGCCATCCAAAGGTCCCAACGGCACAAAGTCCCTGGAGATATCTTTCTGGTTGATTGGCAACAATATCCTATCTCTCCTGCACGATATGAGAAGCAGCTGAGAGATTCTACAATTCCTAAGAAAAAGGCATCTACCTCCTGCTCGGTTACCAGAGCCCTGGGAGACAGCTCCCTACCCCTTCACAGGCAATCCACCGCCAGGGTTTTTGATTTTACTTCCTAAATACTCCCTACTAAAAATAGAAAAATTAGCCAGCATCATGGCGTGCACCTGTAGTCCCAGCTACTGGGGAGGCTGAGGCAGGAGGATCGCTTGAGCCCAGGAGTTTGAGGCTGCGGTGAGCTATGATGATGCCACTGCCTTCCACCCAGGTGACAGAGTGAGACTCTGTCTCCAAAAAAAGAACAAGAACAAGAACAAGAAAAAGAAATAAGAGAGGGAAGGAAGCAAAGGAGGAAGGGAATTATGGAACCTGAAGGGCCTGGCAATGGGCCCCCCCAACCCAGCAGGTGTTTAGCTCTGGATTTCACCCCCAGCACCTAGACAGAGCCCTGCCTTTCCTTCTTGGGGGCGCAGCTGCCCACAGGCCCATCCACTGGCTGTGCTGTACCAAGTCAGTACGTGCTTGTGCTCAGAGGGGCAGCACCTGAGCACAGGGGATCATGCTGGTGGAACAACATGCATATGGTTCACCTTGGGTTTCGTTTCGTTTTTTCAAATGCATTTTTCACCATAATTTTTTTATTTCTATTTTCCAAACCATGCAGTTGCTAAGATTGTTAGAATATTAAGCAGGGATGGCTTCCTGTTGGGAAAGGCCCAAGGCAGTGTGGCCACTGCAGTTTCTAGGACAGAAGGGATATCTCAAGGTGGGATAAACCAGCCTCAGAAAACAAAATGAGACAGGGGTGGGCTCAGCAGGCCCCGCTCCTGCTCACTCCTCTGCAAGGTGGATGCCTCTGCCTAGAGGTCACTCTCCTCCCCACACAGGCACCTCCCGTGGCCCACCCCTCCAGGACTGTGCCCACACACCTGAGACAGTGGATGGGTTGCATGATGTTGCAGAAAATTCTGTTGGATGAACATGGAGTGGACAGTGTGCTAGAAGAGCCACAGAGCATGCTCAAAGGCAACAATAGACCACTGTATCCTGTGAGTATTGGGTTGTGGCTGGACTATTTTATCTAAGCATAATATTTGAAGAAGAAAATTGCCTAATCAGAGAATATTCAGAGGATCTTCTAGACCTACAGTCCCCATTCCTGGGCCTTGGACCAGTACCAGGACACAGAGCTCTGCCACACCTCCCCACCGATGGAAAAATTCTCTTCCGTGAAACCGGTCCCTGGTGCCAAAAAGGTTGAGGACTGCTGTTCTAGACAACATGTCACATGTGAGATCCTAAGCAACGAGTTGCTGTTTAGCTTGGAGAAGATTGAAAAGGAATATTATGCTACCTTTGGAATGTGTAAAAAACAGCTACGAAAAGGGAGGGGTAACTTTGTCCCCACTTGAACAAGGACAAATGGGTAGAAGTGGCAGGGAAGAAAATGGAGAATACACAAAAAGCCAAGTGTGCTCACAGGAGAGCTACAGACCACGGCCCGGCCTGCCCCGTGGGGCAATGAGCGCCCATCCTGAACATTTGCAGGGCTCCTAGGAAGACTACAAGTGTCTGTGCTTAGGGTGAGGGGTGCAACTGACGACCTCCAGGCTGGGGACAGTCTGGTCTCCTGTGGTGGCATGTGGCTAGCCAAGACCTAGAGACATAGAGCCAGAACCTCCTCCGGGGTGGGAGGTAGATCCAGCCGCAGGCACTGGGACCACCCATCCTCAGAAGACAGGGCGCATGCAGGTGGAGAGCTGAGGGACTGGCAGGTCTGGCACAAAGTCACCCAAGTATCCCAGCCACCAGAGGGAGGGCAGGACCTAGGAGCCAGGAGGTGACTGACAAAATCTCAGCAGGTAGCACGATTCATATCCTAGAGCTTCTCACAGACTGGGGCTTCAATAACGGAAATTTATTTTCTCACATTCCAGAGGCTGGAAGTCTAAGATCAAGGTGTCAGCAGGGCTGGTCACTCCCTGGTTTGCAGATGGCATCTCTTCCCTGTGTCCTTATGGGGTCGCCCCTCTGTGGGTATCTGTGTCCTAATCTCTTCTTATAAGGATGCTAGTCAGATTGGGTCAGGGACCACCCTAATGAGACCTCATTTTAACTTAATCACCTCTTTAAGGCTCTATCTCCAAATACAGTCACATTCTGAGGCACGGTGGGGTGGGTGGTGAGAACTGCGACATAGGAATTTTGGCAAAGAGGCCACAGTTCAGCCCACAGCACAGCCTCTCTGTGGGCTGGACACCTGCAGCAGGAGGTCAGTTCTGAGGGTGAAAGCAGAGCAGGCAGGACACGAGGCAGCCTTTCAAGACAGAGGCATGGAGAGTCAGTGCCTGAGCTGGGACACAGGGCAGGTTTCCTCCTGGGAAAGGTGGGTGCCCAGGGACGCAGGGGACCTGCCCTGGTGGGAGGAGACCCAGTAGCTGCAGAGGTGGGGAGGAAGTACACAGAGCCCAGGAACCCTTCTGTGATTCTGTAACCAGAATCCAGTCTTTTCTTGTAAGGTAATAAAGTCATCATCGGCTCATGGAAATGCCCTCCCATTTGCCTGCTGCCCAGCAGGCGCAGTGAGTGTGAGAGCAAAGGCCAATTCTCAGCACAGGTGGAGACTCAGTGAACTTTCTTCTAAGAAACCCTCCTTCAGTGTGCCTGTGTGTGAGTGCAGGCGTGCCTGCCTGTGCATGTGTGTCCTAGCATGATCCCCATGCTTATACCCACAGGGGTCTCAGGCAGGCCCTGGACACTTCACTTAAGAGCCAGAAAGGAAGCAATCCTAAACCCAGCTGATACTACAGCCGGTCACAGGTAGGGGCATCTCAGGGCTCTCCCCATCCCTCCAATCCAGGGGCCACCTGAAGAAGGCAATTCCGGACCCATACGACACACTTCTATTGATGGGATTTCCTTCAACCTGAACAAGGACAGGGAGGCCGTTGTCACTGGCACCTTGCCGGCATACAGTCAGATCGCCTCCCCATGGAGGCAGCCACACCGGTAGCCCCTGTACTTGAGAGGCAGCAGGGCTGAGAGTGGACAGTCCCTACTTTAGGACTCACTGCCTTGTGGATTCCAGGTTCTTCTGGCCTCAGTGTCCACTGTCATCACTGTCCTGTCCACTGAGGCTTTTTGGCAGGAGGGCCGGGAAGGGCTGCTCTGGAACACCACAGCAGGTGTGCAGTGTGACCCACCCCGAAGGCGCACACACCCATGCCCGTTTTGAGGAATCAGAATACCCAATGCCAGGCTGCTGGGGCAAAGGAACGGTGGGCAGCTTAGCTTCCTCCACCCACTCGGTCTGAATAGCCTTCCTGCAAACTGTCCACCTGGAACAAGCTCAGTGCTGGGCTGCAGAGTCAAGGACAAGGCCCATTCCAAGAACGTCCCCAAATCATAGCTCACAACATCAAAAGTGATGTGGCTCTGAGTTTCTGCAGGCATCTTCTCTCACAACCATACATGACCAGATAAACACAAATCTGGTGTTATCTGGAAGCTTCATATGGAACACATGACTCATGAATGAACCATGAGTGTGAAAAAGTTGTAGGTGAGGGAAAACAATCTGACAATATTTAGCATTTTCCATAAGTAACCAGTAGATACTATTATAACTATCTAATATAGAAATGATGAAAAAAATTCTTCCAGAACAGCTATAATGAAAGTCGGTGCCCTAAGGGAGTTGATATATATATATATCTCTTATAATTCTACAATCCACACAAGTTATCGAAAACAGTATTGCTCATAAATAATTTTTAAAGAAAACATGACTATTTTACACAATAAGGCAAAAATCTTAAAATTTGCTTGGCTTTCCTACATTTGGGAATGGTGCAGAAAAGGCAGCATTTAGAACTTTCTGAAGTGTGACCACACTGCCCGAATGCTGGTGCGTGCAGGAAGCTGTGACCATCTAATCCAACGCCCTCACTGTAGGGAATCAGGGATTCTGAGACCGGGAAGTCACCTACAAAGAAGCCAAGAGAACTTCCCATTTTGGAATTTTCTGTTTTTGCACAAAACACGCTGCCTCACTCCAGGAGGAATCCAGTTCCTCAGATTATAAGAAGAGGCCAGCAAAGCCAACCAGAAAGGGTGTGCGTGCCAGAGGCGTGGGCAGCTCACCCCAGGACCCGAAAATGCCGAAGTTAAGACAGGCTTTGAGAGAGGAAACAGCTGGTGAAAATAAGGGTTTTTCTTTCTTTCCTTTTTCCTATTTATACAAATCTTCCACAGTGTCAGGTAGTTTGAAAAATGGGAAAAACAGAAATTGCCTTACCCACGGCAGCGGGCCAGCCTCTGCGCTTGCTGCGCGGTCCCGGCGCCCCAGGCCTTCCGGAAGGGCCGCGGCGGGAGCCCTGCCCGTGCGCGCCCAAAGCCCACCTGCCAGTAGAGCGCCACACCCACCGATCCCGCCACCCCACGACCCCGGCGGGGAGCAAGCGGGGTCGGGCGCCCAACTTGGGGCCCAGCCTCCCCCCGCCCCGCTGGGTTCGCTCCCCGCATGCCCGAGCCCCGCTCCAAGAGGAGACCGGCCCTCGCCGCCCCCCCCAGCTCCTGGCTCAGCGGCGGGTCCACGGATCCCCAGCCCTGTGTCCGCAGCGGGGTCGCGCTCACCGGTAACCACAGGGCGCATCTTCCAGGTGCCGCTCCCGCCCGCCTGGCTGCTGGCAGCTCCCGGGCGACCTGCGGGAGCCTCTGGGCCGGGCGGGCCAGGCAGGTGCAGCCGGGCAGGTGCGTGGGGCGGGCGCGGCGGGGCAGGTGCGCGCGGCGGCGCCTGGGAGCTCCCAGGTCGTTGGCGGAGGCGGGACGCGCTCCCCGTGGGGCTGCCCGGGGCCGGGACTGCCCGGAAGCCAGAGCCGATAAGACCCGGGGAGCCCAGCAGGGTCAGTTCTGAAGGGAGGACACTGAGTCCCCTAGTGCTTCAGGTCCCCAGGCCCCAATTTAATGTCTCACAAGAGTAAGTGGCTGCATAGAGAAGCAAGGCCTGAACCTTTTAAATGTCAAGAGTCCAAATTCGCAGAGTGAACGTCCACTGTGCTCCGGCCACTGTTCTGCGGCTCTTTGCTTGATGCAGAGCAGCCGTCTGCCTGCTTGCTGTTTGCACAGCCCAGCACAGCCCCCCTCTTGCTTTCTCCTCTCCTGCCGCGACGATTAACTCCTGGAAAATGAGGCAGGGACAACGGCCCAGACCCTTGGTAACGGACGCAGGTCTGCAGGTCCTCTTGCTAACATGGAGACCAGGGAGTCCCAGGGGCGGGGGCAGGTAGATGCGTGAAGGCTTCCAGAAGACGTCAGGACCCCCAACAGGAACGGCCCCGCCCTCTCCCTCCCTGAGTACACCTGCATTCCAAACACCCATCAGGTTTCTACAATACTATTGACCCACGACACTAACAGCGTCCTCAGGCTGCCAAGGGCAAGTACTTCAGAAAAAGAGAGTTCCAGGGAAGCAGGCTCTGCCAGAGACCCGGTCCCCATGCAGGAGTCTGCTGGCTCCCAAAGTTCTACTCTACTCCTGTCTCTCCTCCCTCAAGAAGCCCAGAGGCTTCAACAACGCAGCACAAGGTCCCCTGCCTACCTGGGGACATCCATCCCCTGTGTGTTGTCATTAGGGGGCCTTGGCCATGACCCTGAGAAGCTTTGCTCCCAAGAAACTCCTGTATGGTGCCATCCAAGGCACACAGGGACACATGTCCTGTGGACCACGAGGCTTTAGTCCTCCAGTTCACCCCACCTGCTGTCTTCCTAAACCAGAGGGACTAGAAGACTGGGGTCTCCATGGTAAGGCATCCTTCCCAACGACTCAGGAAGCCACCAATGTCAGGGCTGAGCAGCACCCATCTCGGGGTGGACGCCGCCGCTTTGGAGCTGTTCTGCAGCAATCTAAGAAGCCACTCTCCGGCTAGTCCCAATGATTACTTTAAAGAGATGACCTGCCACCAATGTTACCTTTGTCTTTAGCTCACCTGATTTCAGAGGTGGGGATTTTACCTCTGCGTTTGTTTTCATTTCTTAAAAATTGTGGTAAAAAATGTGTAACATGAAATTTACCACCTTAGCCATCTTTAAGTGTACAGTTCAGTAAAGTAAATTCACATTATTGATCTCTAGAACTTTTTCATCTTGCAAAATTAAAACTCTATACTCATTAAACAACTCCCCATTTCCCCCTTCCCCCAGCCCCTGGCAATCACCATTCTACTTTGTCTCTATGAATGTGACTACTCTAGATACTTCATATAAGTAGGAATCATATATTTGTCTTTGTGACTGGCTTATTTCACTTAGCATAATGTCCTCAAGTTTCATCCATGTTGTAGCTTGTGTCAGAATTTCTTTCTTTTTTAAGGTTGAATAAAATTTCCTTGTTCATATGTATCACATTTAGTTTAACCATTCATCTATCTATCCATCCATCTATCCACAGACACTTGGGTTTCTTCTACCTCTTGACTGCTGTGAATAATACTACTATGAACATGGTTGTGCAAATATCTCTTCCAGATCCTGCTTTCAATTCTTTTGGATACAAACTCAGAAGTGGAATTGCTAGATCATATGGTAATTCTATTTTTAATTTTTTGAGGAAATGCCATACTGTTTTCCATAGCAGCTGCATCATTTTACAATGCCACCAACAGTGCACAAGAGTTCCAATGAATTCTCCACTTGATCACCAACATGTTTTCTGAGTGTTTTTTTTATTTTTTGACAGTAGCCATCCTAATGTTTGTAATGACACCCTGATGGGTGTAATGATATCTCACTGTGGTTTGGTTTGCATTACCCTAGTGGCCAGTGATGTTGGGCATCTTTTCATATTCTTGTTAGCCATCTGTATATCATCTTTGGAGAAATGTCATTTGAGTACTTTGTCCATTTTTTAACAGGGCTATTTATTTTTTGTTGTTGTTATTGAGTTGTAGGAATTCTTAATATATTCTGGATATTAACTCCTTACCAGATATATGATTTACAAATATTTTCTCCCATTCTGTAGGTTATCTTTTTACCCTGTTGATTGTGTCCTTTGATGCACAAAAGTTTTAATGTTTGATACAGTTCCATTTGTCTATTTTTGCTTTTGTTGCCTGCATGTTTGGCATCAAATCCAAAAAATTCGTCGTCAAATCCAATGTCCTGAAGCTTATGTTTTCTAGGAATTTTATAGTTTTAGATCTTACATTTAGGTCTTTAATCCATCTTGAGTTAATTTTTGTATATGCTGTAAGGGTCCAACTTCATTCTTTGGCATGTGGATATCCAGTTTTCCCAGCACCATCTGTTGATGAGACTGTCCTTTCCCCACTGAATGGTCTTGCCACCCTTGCTGAAGATCATTTGACCATATATGTGCAGGTTTATTTCTGGCCTCTCAATTCTATTTCATTGGTCTACAAGTTCTGATTTCCTGTTCTTATCAGATTACATGGGGAATTCAGGACCTTCTAGCATAGTTGATTAGAGAGTAAGAAGTTAGGAATAAACTGTCAGGATGTTGGAAAGCCGCCTTAGAGTCTTATGGAGGGTGGATAGATAGTCTGGTAAACCTGAGTGACATTTTACAACATGTCATTCAATGAACATTTACTAAGCACCTATGATGTGCCAAACACTGTCTAGCAACTTCCATCTGTAATCTGTAAGCCTCCTGAGGCACCATCAACCAAGCTTGACACATGGGGAGGTTATGTAATTAACTCACATTTACACCAAGCCCATACTTGAGTCCTCAGATTTGTCTAGATATTCCCCACTAATTATTTTCTCTCTGAAAAGTGACTCTTGTGTTTCATACTTCCTTAAATAAACTCCTGACAATATGACTTTAAAAATAAAACATCAACCAAAACACTGTTTTTAAAAATCTTCTCATTTTCCATTTTTTTCCCTGTAGATTTTCATTTGATGCTGAAATTGTCTCTTGAAATAGCATAGATTAAATAAAATCAAATTTAAAAATATTTACTGGGCATGTGCCATGGTGTCTTAGTCTGCTTGGGCTGCCACAACAAAGCACCATACACTGGGGGCTCAAACAGCAAGCATTTACTTCTCAACAGTTCTGGAGGCTGAGAAGTCCAAGGTCAAGGTGTCGGCTGACTCAGGTCCTGGTGAGAGCTTTTCCCTGGCTTGCAGACTTCTCCCTGTCTTCTTACCGTGTCCTCACATGGTGGAGAAACAGAGGGAGGAAGTGAGCTCTCTGGTGTCTCTTCTTATGAGGCACTAATCCCATCATGAGGGCCTCACCGTCATGACCTCATCTAACCCTAATTACCTCCCAAAGGCCCCATCGCCAAATACCCAAAAGCCATCTCACTGGGAAGTTAGGGTTTCAATATATGAGTTTTTTGGTCTGGTGGGGTAGGGGGGGCCCAATTCAGTCCACAGCAGCTATACCCTGGAGAACAAACTGCATACACTATGTCCATAGTATCCATATATGATTATAGCCAAAAACCATATACAACCCAAAAGTCCATCTACAGGAAAGTCGATAAACAAATTTTGGTATATTCATATGATAGAATACTACTCACCAACAAAAAATGAATGCCCTACAGATAAACACAACAACATGGATGACTCTCAAAAATAATATGCAAACATATTGTATGATCGATCACATTTGGATGAAGTTCAAGAAGAGATAAAACCAACCCGTGGTGATAGGAGTTAGAGCGGTGGTTTCCTCTGAGTGCAGGGGCAGAGAGAGCGGTGCCCAGTGCGAAGGAGCAGGGGAAACTTCCCGGAGTGGTGGAAGGTTCTTTGACTTGATCTTGGTGGTGAGTACTCAAGAATCCTATGTAAAAAGTTGTAGAGCTATATACGCTTTGGATTTGTGTATTTTACTGCATACAAGTTACACTTCAACAAGGTATGTTATCGAAAAAAGAAAAAAACAAATGGATCAAGATGACAGAGACGAACAGGTTGGGGGAACTTCCCAGGCCGTTGGTCTGGGAAGGTGCATTTACGGCTCCGTCTGGCCAACGGGGTGCAAATGCCAGACCCACAGTGGCCTCAGGAAGCTTTCAGCTCTGATCTGCTACCCATCCCACAGGCTGTTCCCACCCTTCCGTGGCAGGGCTGGGGTGAACACTCTGTGGTCCCACCAGGGTGGGGTCTGCACCTCCCCACTACACTCCGTCCTGCCCCTCCTTGAAGGCCTCTCCTGAGCTTGTCCTCCTCTCTGCCCCCTCAGGCCTCTGGTCACCCCAAACTCTGCAGACACCCTTCAGCTCATGGGAGGCTGGCAGGATGTGTCTCTGTGACTTGTGGACATGAGCAGTCACAATGCAGATGTGGCATGGTTAGCTGTACACATTACACACACACACCCCATACACACACACTCCCCAGGACAGTTAGATGTACACATATCTCACACACACACATACACACACACACACACACACAGAATGAGACCCAGAATGGTTTTTTGCTGCTTTGCAACTTAAATGCCCGTGTCTTCACGTGCCTTTCCTCAATTTCACACACTGAACTGCACACGCTTATCTTTTCTTTATAAATGTTAAGATCATTGGACTTGATGTTTTGTTTCATTTGTATCCTCTCACAGAGCTTTGTATTCATTGATCATTCAATTTATACTACAGACCAGCAGGTCTCAAAGTGTGGTCCAGGGATCCTCTGGGGAGTTTTCGAGGTAAAAACTTAATATGAAGATGTTAGTTGCCTTTTTCACTCGTTTCCTCTCTGGATTGTACAGTGGAGTTTTCCACTGTTCATTTGGAAGGTCTACATGACTTGGTGGACCAGCAGCATATTCCAAATGATGGACATATAACAGCACACAATCATGCAAGGGCAAAAGATCCATTCAAACTGCCAGACAATGGATTTTAACGTAACACAGTAAACCATCACTCGTCAAGTTTTGGTATAGTATCAAAGAAGAATATCCACAATTATCTGAAAAGGGTATTAAGATACTTCTTACTGTTCCAACTACGTATCTGTGTGAGGCCAGATTTTCTCCATACCTACAACAAAACAACAGATTGCAACAGACTGAATGCAAAAGGTGACATGAGAATCCAGCTGTCTTCTGCTGAGGACATTAAACAGATTTGCAAAACTGTAAAACGATATTCTTCTTGCTGGATATTTTGTTTTGGAAAATAAAATTGTTTTTCATAAAAATGTTTATGTTAACATGCAATGGTTGCATTGTTATTTTTAAATGAATTAATAAATACTTAAAAATTTCTCACTTTTAACTTCTAATGCAATAAACATCAATAGATATAACCCTCAGAAACAAAAACTGTTTTGGGTCCTCAATCACTTCTATGTGTATAAAGGGTCCTGAGATCAAAGAGTCTGAGAACCTCTGCTTTGGACTGCCTACCTGAAACACTGAGCTGACCCAGTAGAAACTAAAGGCACAAACAGCCCAGATTTGGATTCAGACCTGGGTTTCAATCAAGGTTTTATACTATACTAATGGATTTGGAGCAACTTACTTAATACTCTTGAACCTCAGGGTTTTTTTTTTTTTTCATCTGTCAGATGGGAAGAATATCTTTTCAGAATTGTTGAGATTAAACAAGATGATACATGGAACATGCTAGCACAGCCAACCTACAGCTAGTCAGCACTTACACATCATTAATAATCAACAATTATGTAAGCTGCACTTCATCCTATAAGGCTTTGAGGCAGCCAGACCTGGCTCAGCTGGGGGTGAGGTTATCCAGAATCACAGCCACTGACCAACTACAAGGAAAGCCAAAGGCGGCCCATGTCCTGGCATGCACCTGGGAACGCCACAGGACAGTGGAGGGCTGATTCTTCAGAGCTCTTACAACCTTGGAGGAGGGACATGTTCATCTTCTGAGGGTCCAGAAACCCAGACGGAGTGGCTCGGTAGGAGGTACATTTCCTCATTCAATTCAATTCAATTTTCCAAATGTTTATTAGGCACCTACTAGATCCCAGGCACTGTTTAAGCCCCAGAGATGCATCAGTGAACAAAACTGACAAAGATCTGGGACTTGTGCAGCTCATGTTCTAGTGCAAAGTTCTGAAAAGTGAGGCAGCAGCTCACAGGATCCCTAGGGAGGACCAACCTGCAGGTGGTAGCACCATGAGTGGAAAACCCTTGGAAACACAGAGAGGCAAAGGATACGCAGTGGCCCCCAAAGGTGCTTGAACATGGGGCCATAGGATGCCACAAAGAGGCACTGGCAGTGCTGGGGGCTGGGGCCAGGGCAGGGCTCCCTCTGTAAATGCAGCCATGGGGAGCCAGGTGATGACCAGCAGGGCAGTGGAGAGACCACAGGCTTCCCCCGGAGCAAGGGGAGTGAGGGGAGAGGAAGAAACCGATGCTGGGGAAGGCAGCCTTTGGGTGGAAACATGCACCACTCCCTCCTAAACCATGACTCTGCAGCTTCCTTGTGGCACCAGGCTGAGGGGAGGAGACACCCAGGGGCCTGTGAACTTGGGCTTGGCAGAAGACCCAGACTTAGCCTAGGAATCACTGAGTCTGAAAGGGGCCAGGCAGAAGAAGCAGGCAAAGGGGACCTGAGAGTTTAAACTGGTAAGTTTTCTGCCCTTTTCTGACCAGAAAGGGGCAGCTGCCATTTGGGGCTACTCCCTTTTGTTCTGAGGAGCAATCTGGGCGGGCCAGGTGGTAACACAAAGGTCCAATTCCCACACCTGATGGTACCTGGCCATCGCCCTCAGGAAGGACGGGTGGCCAACGGTCCAGAGCGGTGCATCTCAGCTTCCAAACCAGTCTTGCTGGTTCTGCTTGTCAAGCTGCTACTTGCAGACTATTTCCCTGAGGGTCTCCTGAAGGTGCCAGATGTATCTGTGCAGAGAATCCATGCTACCTTGGGGCTTTCAATTGGAAAGGTGTTGACTGCAGAAACCCATCTTTGGGTCACAATCTTGGTTGCAGAAATCCATCCTGAAACATATACTCTAGGTTTTGGGAAGAGTCCAAATTTTGGACTGTTTTGACTCCTGCAGTTGTACCTGGGGATGTTTATATCCTACAGTTCCAAATGGTTCTTACATGCTTTCTGCATCGTCGCAAGGCATGTGGCAGCATGAGGGGACAGGGAGAAGCTGGAGCAGAACTCAAGCTTGGCATGGAAGAGGCCCTCACGCATGGGGCAAATCACTGTGGGAAGGAAAGGCAACCGGCTGTCATGAACTTGAGAGACACAGAGGGAGAAACAGTTCCTAGGGGAGGCTGAAGCGATTGTCCATTTGTCAGAAAAGGAGGGTCCATCTGGAGACTAGAAAAGAGGTTTTGGCCAGAAGTGGAATAAAAATCAGGACTGCAGTTTATAGGATCAACTAATTGGCCAGTCCTGGAGAAGGACGATGCTGTGTGCTCCCTTGAGCAGTGTGGAAACCCCTGCTCACCCTCTCTTTGACCAGTTAGGCAACTGAAGTGCACACAGAGTACATGAGGCCACTTGGCTAAAACCTGGGTCTCCTAAGTCGAGACCCTGCATTGAGCGTTCTAGGTCCTGGTCCTGCCTCCATGCCTCCTCTCTGGAAGATGAATCCAAATCAGGAGGTCACCAGGTCCTCAAGGGCAAGGCAAAGGTCCACATGCTTCTGCTGACCCCCCAGACTCTGTGTGGTCTCGCCACCCTTCTCTTCCTCCTTGCCCTTACCGTTGTCCTCCTGTGACCTAATGACCAGCTAGTTCCCACTCACTTGCACCTCTCCTGGAATGCAAGATGTGTGAAAGACAAAACTCAACAAACAAAAGGCTGGTACCCAAACTCGTTTTCTTTGCTGCTGCTTTTTGCTCTTTAAAAAGCAATTTTTGCTAGCAGCAACGCTGAAATTGTTTGGAGGAATAGCATGGACGTTGGATGAGCCTGACTGGGAAATTCTAGCTGCAGCCCTCAGTGGCAGGGTGGTCTGGGAATGCTATGTAACACCACTCGGCCTTTATCCAGAAAACAGGAATAAGGACACCCACCTCATAGCATGGTTGTGCAGATTAAGTGAGGAAACAGAAGGTACCTAGAACAGTGCTGGATGCAAAGGAGGTATCCCATAAATGGCTACTATTATTATTTTAATGGGTTATTTTTTCTTTCACTGTCATGAGCAATCCAGAGAAAAACTAGCTGGATTTCAGTGTTGATTTAGAAAAAAGTTACGGAAGGAACTATCAAAAAAATCTCTATGACACTTGTCCTGAAATACAGGCATATCTTGCTTTACTGTGCTTCACTTTATTGTGCTTCACAGATATTTTTACAAATTGAAGGTCTGTGGCAACCCTGCACCAACAAGTCTATTGGCACCATTTTTCCAAAGAAGGTGCTCACTTTGTGTGTCTGTGTCATATTTTGGTAATCCTCACAATATTTCAAACTTTTTCATTATTATATCTGTTAACGGTGATCTGTGATGAGCCAACTTTGATGTTGCTACTGTAGTTGTTTTGGGGCACCATGAACCACGCCCAGAGAAGATAATGAACCTAATCAATATGTTGTGTGTGTTCTGACTGCTTCACTGACCCACTGTTCCCCTGTCTCTCTCCCTCTCCTCCACCCTCCCTATTCCCTGACACACAATATTGAAATCAGACCAATTAATAATAATGGCCTCTAAGTGTTTATGAAAGAAAGTCACACGTATTTCACTTTAAATCAATCAAAAGCTAGAAATGATTAAGCTTAGTGAAGAAGGCATGTTGAAAGCCAAGATAGGAAAAAAGCTAGGCCTCTTGCACAAACAAGTTGTAAATGCAAAGGAAATAATTTTTATTTCTTGAAGGAAATAAAAAGTAATAATCCAGTGAACACAGGAATGATAAGAAAGTCAAACAGCCTTATTGCTGGTATGGAGAGAGTTTCAGCGGTCTGGACAGAAGACCAAACCAGCCACAGCATTCCCTCAACCCAAAGCCTAACCCAGAGCAAGGCCCTGACTCTCTTGAATTTTGTGAAGGCTGAAGGAGGTGAGGAAGCTGCAGAAGAAAAGTTGGAAGCTAGCAGAGGTTGGTTCACGGGGTTTAAGGAAAGAAACCGTCTCCATAACATTAAAAAGCCATGATGCTATTTCATACTTTATAGTATAGTGTAAACATAAATTACATGCACTGGGAAATGAAAAAACTTGTGTGACTCGCTTTATTGCAGTGGTCTGGAACCAAACCTGCACTATCTCTGAGTATGCCTGTATTCCAAGAAAAAAGATTTTTCCTAAAGGTAAGTCCTTTGAGAAAAAACAAAACAAAACATCTCAGCAGCGTATGCATCTAAGAGTCCACAACTGCTAAATGGAAGAACATTTCTGTTCACAATTGTCAGAGAAATGAAAACATAGTGGGCGAAGAACGGCGGAAAGACGTGTGCGGAGGCCACCACGCTCCCCGCTGGGTCCCTTGGCAGCAACGGGGGTCGCCCTCCCACGTGCTCCCAGATGAACTCTTCATCGCCAGCCCCTGGCCTAGCCTGGTGGCCTCAGCAGCCACCCCGCTGGTCTCCCCAGCTATGTCGCTTCCCCTCTCCAGACGTCCTGCCCCCGCCCCCAAGGATCCCTTGACGGCCCCTCCGAGGCCGCCCAGCCCCTGCAGGGACCAGCTGAGGACGCCTCCCCGCGGCAGGTGCTGGAATCCCCTCCGGGAACCCCGCCGCTGGCCGCCCAAGCGGGGTCGGGGGCTCCTCACTGCCCAGCCCGCTGGTCGTCCCGGGCCAGGGCCAGGGCCAGGGTCCACACCCTGGAGCCCCACCCCGGGGACGGGTGCAGAGGGCGCGAGGCTCAGGTCCGCCAGCGGTTGTGAATTAGGAAAGGGGGTGAGGACCGCGTGGACGGCCGCAGGCCATTCCCGACAGGAATTCCCTCCCGCCCCGGGTCCGCTCACCAAGTCGCCTGCTCCTGCCGCCACGCGCCTCGGGGAGCGGGCGCCGCGCTGCCGCCATCCCCGCCGGGCCGCCCGCCCCGCGCACGCGTGGTGTCCCCCCGGCCACGCGGGCCACCGCCGCCACCCCGGCCACGCGGGCCAGCGTGGACGCCGCGCGGTTGGCCCAGCGGGGCGGGGCGCGCCCCTCCCCCCACATGTCCCCTTGGATCCATCTCCCCCTTCGGGCTGTGTCACCTCTCGCCCCTCCCCCACAAGTCCAGTCCATCTAGTGGCCTCTCTGGCTTGTTGGGGTCCCTGGTGCCGCTCCGGTACGTTTCCCCACTGCCATCCTGGGAGCATCAAGTCAGGGGTGAGGAGTCTGGACTGAACTACTTTAAAATGGATTTTCAAATTAAAATGTTTCTGTGCAAATGCTTAGGGCATTGCTCCCTCCCACCGCGCCCCGCCCGGTCTTGAGAAAGTGGGCTTGGGGACTTCCTCGTCCGCCAGTCACACGCTGGCCCGTGGGTTCCCAGTAAGCAGGCACTGATCGGGTTTGATTCTCTGCACCCACACTCAAGAACTAAATACCGGCATACCTCTTGTTAGGTCCCAGCCGAGAAGAGGACACGCAAGCCTGAGATACAGCAAAATGCCATTTTTTTTGGGCACCCGGGTGCAGGTAGGTGGAGGCCCAAAAGAGCATCCACCCCGAGGAGGGGAGAGTGGCGGGTTTTATAGAGGATTTGGATAAAGGTTTGGGGAGGGTGAGTCTTTTCTAAAACAGCTGGTGGTCCCTGCCAGTCCCTGCTGGTTCCACAGTCCTCGGCCTCTCCAGACCGCTGTGGCTATTGTCACCCTCCTCAAGTTCCTTATGTGAGTTCTTCATCTACCCCATTCCTGAGCAGACCCGACATTCCACACTCTTTATCATATAAGAAAGGGTAGGGGAAAGAAGGGGAAAAGGTAAAAAATTTAAAAATTGGGAAGCTGGGCATATATGGAAGGTGTACATTGGTTTGGCCGGAAAAAGTGGGCCATCTCAAAGCGGGGGCTTACAGGTTATAGGTAGGTTTAAAGATTCTTTAGTTGACAATTGTCTGAAAGAGTTAGGATTTCTCCAAAGACCAGGAATCAGCAGAAAGGAATGCTTGAGTTAAGATAAGGGTCTCATGTGATGCTATACCGGAATCAGGTTGGGAAGTAAACGTCATCATAAAAAACCTGTTTACTGAGATTTTATCATTTGTAGGTGTAACGCACTAGGCCCCTTTAGAAAGGAATATGGGCAAAAGAAAAAGATCAGAGTTCAGTCCTCAGTTTCCCTTGTTGGCCAAAGATCATTCCATGGAATGTATGTGTAGGCCAAACAGCAGGAGGTCCCACGGCGCTAGGAAAGCTCATTCCTCGAGTTGTCTATTTGGTCATCTGGTGTTGGTGAGGATGGTTTTAATATTGGTAATGTCGCATCTTAGGGGAAGGACATGACTGGACCTGGTTTGATAGCCAATTGTTTAAGGGGCCAGAGAGAGTCAGGCCTAGGGTTCAGTCTGAAAAAAACATCCTGGACCAGATCTATTCTTTGAGTTATCATGCTCCGGGTCTTTGACTGGTTTTTTTCTTTTTCTGTATCTGGTATAGCATTTACAAGACATATATAATGATAATACAGCAATGAGTGTTTTAGGCCAGACAGGATTGGAAGTACACAGGCACTCATCAACCCTTTTAAAACCTTTTAGGTAACATAAGAATAAAAATCAAAATGTCAAAGGCAAGGCTACAAAATTAATTCATCTATAAGTGTTGAGTTATTATACTCTTGGGTTTAGTTGCAGACTTGTAGCAAACATAAGTATTATTAACCATTCAAGCTAAGGAATCTAGAGACTTTTGTTGTGTCACAATATTTTAGTCTCTTTAGTAATTTGTCTTAAGGTGACTGATAAATTAGCCACTTGTCACTTGCCCTTTTGCATAAACTCCATAACTGAGAGTAAGTATACTCAGGAATTTTTAAGTCTATGGGAAGCAGGAAAATTTCTTTATGATTGGGATGGATATCTGTACCACGTGACCTAAAAAGACAAAGTTTTTCAGCTAGTATTTGTCTAGGCCTCTGTGTGCCCCTCCTTGATCTGGAGGGTCTAAACTAATTCCATCCCTCTGAATCGGCCCTTACAATCTCACGCACGCCCTCTTCCGCGATAAGTCACCTGGGCCTAGAGGGAGGATGTTTGCAGTAACAGGGCATTGCAGTGAATAACAGGTTGGGCCAGGCGGGGTTTAATAGTTTTAAATCCTGGAGACATCAGGTAAACTTTTTATTTCCTTAAAACTTGTCACAACTCTAGAAAACAAGGCAAGAGAATCAGTAACACTTTAAATAAAAAGTCATAAAAATTTAGTTTGGTCTCATGAGGTTCAGTTAGTGATATTTATGGACATACAGGTTTTTAAATTAAAGTCCTGGAAGTTTATTTTGTTTTAGTCCAAGGTTATATAATTTCCAAAGTTATCAGAAACCTGTATTCAAGAGAACTTGGTCCTTTCCATGACTTTCCTTGAAGAAGTAAAATTTGGACTTAGCCAGTTTAAAAAAAAAAACTTTTTGAGATGAATCAAAGTAAAATAAAAAGTCTTAGACTAGCCATGGTTAAAGAGATAATTGACAAATAAAGTTGGTTATTTTTGTAGCATACGGCAATCTAACATAATAACCATAATTATTAAACATATTTCATATCTGACAATGCTTCCTGTACAGTTTTAACATGCCAAACAAGCCTAACATGTCTCTCTCAGACTTTTAGTGGCCTTAATATATAAAGAGTTAGTTTGAGGTCAAAAGGTTTCATCTACCCCATTCCCAAGCAGACCCAACACCTCTCAGTTCATTGCTTCCCATTATTGCGCTTCACAGATGTGTTTTTTACAAACTGAAAGTTTGTGACAATCCTGTGTGAACAAAAGTTCTCTGAAAAAGGAATTTGGAGGAAAGTGACTTTATTTCAGCGAACAGTTTGCAAACCCAAGAGACACTGCCTCAGGTATGAGGAAGGTGGACTCCATAGAACAAAAAGGCTTTAGCCTCTATAAGCAAAAGTTCCTGTTGAGGTTCCCAATCAGGTCCACTTATGCAAATGAAGGATTGAAACTTACACAGTTCTGATTGGTCAATGCCACTGAGTTCTGACTGGTCAATACAGCTGAGCCCTGATTGGCCAAGGCAGCTGAGCTCTCATTGGTTGGTTCAGGTGAGCTCTCAATGGATAATACCAAAGACAAAAAAGTGCTGGTTTTTCCGGCAGTGCAGAGTGTGTGCATGACCCCTGGTCAGCAAATGGTGGCTTGGCTCTCTTTTAAATTTAGGCAGCCACTCTGGATCCATCTTGAAGGATTGGCTCTTCCAGGTCACATCTGTTCACATCTGCATACGGGAAGTCTATCCATACCATTTTTCCAACAGCATGTATTCACTTTGAGTCTCTGCATCACATTTTGATAATTCTTGAAATATTTTAAACTTTTTCATTATTATTATATCTGTTGTGGTAATCTGTCATCAGTGATCTTTGATAGTACTATTTACTTCTTTTGGGGGTGCCACAAACTAACCATGCCCATATAAGATGGTGAACCTAATCCATAAATGTGTGTGTTCTGACTGCTCTGCTAACCAGCTGTTCCCCCATCTCTCTCCCTCTCCCACTCCCTGGGCCTTCCTATTCCCTGAGACGCAACAAATTAGGCTAATGAATAACCCTACATGGCCTCTAAGTGTTCAAGTGAAAGGAGAAGTCACATGTATCTCACTTTAAATCAAAAGCTAGAAATGATTAAGCTTACTGAGGAAGGCATGTCAAAAGCTGAGACAGGCCAAAAGGGCCTTTTGTGCCAGTTAGCCAAGTTGTGAATGCTATGGAAAAGTTTTGATGGAAATTAAAAGTGCTACTCCAGTGAACACAGGAATGATAAGAAAGTGAAACAGCTTTATTGCTGATATGGAGAAAGTTCCAGTGTCCGGATAGAAGATCAAAGCAACCACAAAACTCCGTTAAGCCAAAGCCTAATCCTGGGCAAGGCCCTAACTGTCTTCAATTCCATTAAGGTTGAGAGAGGTGAGGAAGCTGCAGAAGAAAAGTTGGAAGCTAGCAGGAGTTAGTTCATGACATTTAAGGAAAGAAGCCGTCTTCATAACATACAAGTGCAAGGTAAAGCTGCAAGTGCCGATGTAGAAGCTGCAGCAAGTTATCCAGGAGGTCTAGCTGAGATCATTGATGAAGATGGCTATACTACACAACAGATTTTCAATGTAGACGAAACAGCCTTCTCATTGGAAGAAGATGCCATCTAGGAGTTTCATAGCTAGAGAGGAGACATCAATGCCTGGCTCTGAAGCTTCAAAAGACAGGCTGATTCTCTTGTTAAGGATTAATGTAGCTGGTGACCTTAAGTTAAAGCTAGCGCTCACTTACCATTTTTTTTTTTTTTTTTTTTTTCTGAGACAGAATCTCGCTCTGTCACCCTGGGTAGAGTGCAGTGGCTTCATCGTAGCTCACTGCAACCTCAAACTCCTGGGCTCAAGTGATCCTCTTGCCTAAGCCTCCCAAGTAGGTGGGACTACAAGTGTGTGCCATGATGCCTGGCTAATTTTTCTATTTTTAGTAGAGACAGGGTCTTATTCTTGCTCTGGCTGGTCTCAAATTCCTGAGCTCAAGTGATCCTCCTGCCTCAGCCTCCCAGAATGCTAGGATTACAGGCATGAACCACCAAGCCCAGCCTCATTTACCATTCTGAAAATCCTAGAGCCCTTAAGAATTATACTCAGTCTACTCTGCCTGTGCTCTAGAAAAGCAACAACGAAGCCTGGATGATAGCACATCTGTTTATATCATGATTTACTGAATATTTCAAGCCCACTGTTGAGAACTACTGCTCAGAAAAAAAGGTTCCCTTCAAAATATGACTATTCATGGACAATGCACCTGGTCACCCAAGAGCTCTGACGGCAATGTACAAGGAGATAAATGTTGTTTTCATGCCTGCTAACACAACATTCATTCTGCAGCCTATGGATCAAGGAGTAATTTTTTACTTTTAAGTCTTGTCATTTAAGAAATACATTTTGAAAAGCTATAGCTGCCACAGAGGGTGATTCCTCTCATGGATCTGGGCAAAGCCAATTGAAAACATTCTGGAAAGAATTCACCATTCTAGATGACATTAAGAACATTCATGATTCACAAGAGGAGGTCAAAATATCAACATTAACAGGAGTTTGGAAGAATTTGATTCCAACCCTCATGGATGACTTTGAAAAGTTCAAGACTTCAGTGGAAGAATGTACTGCAGATGTCACGGAAATAACAAGACAACTAGAATTTGAAGTGGGACCTGAGGATGTGACTGAATTGCTGCAATCTGATGATCAAACTTGAAGGGATGAAGAGTTGCTTCTTATGGATGAGAAAGAAAGTGGTTTCTTGAGATGGAATCTACACCTGGTGAAGATGCTGGGAACATTGTCGAAATGACAACAAAGGATTTAGACTATTAGGGAAACTGAGTTGATAAAGCAGCAACAAGGTTTGAGAGGATTGACTCCAATTCCTAAAGAAGTTCTACTGTGGGTCAAATGCTATCAAACAGCATGGCATGCAACAGAGAAATATTTTGTGAAAGGAAAAGTCAATTGATCAGACAAACTTCATTGTTGTCTTATTTTAAGAAATTGCCACAGCCACCCCAACCTTCTGCAACCACCGCCCAATTAGTCAGCAGCCATCAACACGGAGGCAAGACCCTACACCTGCAAAAAGATGATGACTTGCTGGAGCCTCAGATGACCATTAGCATTTTTTAGCAGTAAAGTATTTTTAATTAATCTATGTACATCTCTTTTTTAAGATGTAATGCTATTGCACATTTAATAGACTGCAGTATAGTGTAAACATAACTTTTATAGTCACTGGGAAACCAAAAAATTTGTGTGACTCATTTCATTGTGATATTTGCTTCATTGGAGTGGTCTGAAACTGAACCTGCAATATCTCTCAAGTCTGCCTGTATGTGTTGAATACATGCCTGCTAAAATGCAGAGCTGGTGAAAAGTCTAGACTTCCCTTGGGGCATTTTTTCTTCCATTGCAGTGATGATCCAAACCCAGCGCCTCATTCCTTTCAGGCACTGGGCGAGGCCCCCAGGCAGTCTGCTCTGCAATCCCTGGTTCTGCAGCAAGGAAATGGCACCTGGGGTGAAATGACTTGTTGCAATGGCTGTTCAGCGTGTGTGCTCCCATACCTGTGTGTTATGTGTAAATGTTGTCTCTTGGAGGCCTGATCTTCAACGACCTCAAACTGGATTCAACTGGGAGTAGCAATAAGCATTACGTCTAATATTTTTTGAACCACATTTGTCACATAGAACAATGCTCCTGGCTCCTAAGTGTAATTAAAGTTCAGACCACAAGAATCAGGAGGAGACGTTGAAGCCATACCTCCAAGTATCCTGGTTGTCAAAGCTGACAGGTAAGAAATAATATGGCTGTTTAATCAGCACAGGATTTGGCTGGAGAAAAGCAGTTTTCTGAGAGAAATAAAAACACTAAACTCATTCTCTCTCCATAGTTTGTTCTCGGTCTCATTCTACAGAACAAAAGACAGAATACCCAATTAGGGACGCAAGGAAAAACTCCTTGGTCACATTCCCTTACCACAGTCACGCCAGTGAACCCGGCTTGTTTTGCTCTTACAGTGGAAATGCCCCTTTTAGAAGGAAGCCAAAAGCCAGCTCTTCCTTTACGAAGCCAAGTGAGGATCAGCAGAGTGGTCACACACACACACACACACACACCCGTTTTTAAAAAAGGACAAGAAAAAATTTAAAACTCTACTCAACAAAAATGTCTGCCTTCTTTCTAAGGAGAAAAACAAAAGAAGTTTTCATTTTTTCACCAAATTGAGTTTGCCTGGTCATTGCCCTTCCTTCCAATATCTTAACTAGACAGATGAATGAAGGAACAAACACTAACTTTGAACTTGTTACTTCAGGGACTCTGATCTATAACCACAGCAACTCAGGGAGGGTGGAATGATTGTACCCATTTTACAGATGGGGCAGCTGAAGATCTGAGAAGCGTGGTGAGTTGTTCAAGGTCACACAGCTGGTAGGCCTCGGACAAAGGGCAGAATGAAGGGGCCCCTCCCGTGTGTTCCCTCTGGCGCATGAATCACACTGTATTATAATTATCTGTTCCTGTTATCTCCCCTACCCAAGAGTCCATGAGTTGGTTGTGGGAAAGAACTAAGACTTCTTTTCCCAATTCCTAAAACGATGCCCAAAAAATAACAAACTTTCAATGCATTTTGAATGAATGAATGAACAAATGAACCCTAAGGGAAGCAATGGAATAAAGTAAGAACCTCATTAGATTTTTGTCTAATGAGGATTTTAGATTTTTAGATCATTGACAAATAAAAATTGTATACATTTATATGTAGAATGTGATGTTTTAATATTAATATATGTATGCACTGTGGAATGGCTAAGTCAAGCTAATTAACATATGCATTACCTCATATACATATCATTTTTGTGTAGTTAGAACATTTAAAATCTACTCTCTTAGCAATTCTCAAGTAGATGATATATTGTTATTAACTTGAGTCCCCATGAGGTACAGTAGATCTCTTGAACTTATTCCTCCTAACAGATTTGTATCCTTTGACCAACACCTCCCCATCCCCCGCTCCCTAGTTCCTGGTAACCACCACCCTACTCTGCTTCTCAGAGTTTGACTTTTTTAGATTCCCCTTATAAGTGAGATCGTGAAGAATTTGTCTTTCTGTGCCTGCCTTATTTCGCTTAACATAATGTCCTCCGGGTTTATCCATATTGTTGCAAATGACAGGATCTCCTTACTTTTCAAGACTGACTAGTATTCCACTGGATATGTACACCACCACATTTTATCTATTCACCTGTTAATGGACATTTACGTTGCTTCCCTATCTTGGCTATTGTGGATGGTGCTGCAGTGAACATGGGGTGCAGACATCCCTTTGGTATACTGATTTCATTTCCTTTGGATATATAGCCAGCAGTGGGACTGCTGGATCACATGGTCATTCTACTTTTAATTTTTTTAGGAATCTGGACACTGTTTTCTGTAATGGCTGTGACCTCTTTTGATTTGAATTTGTAAATTCTGGTTCTACTCTTAGCTCTGCCACTTTTCAAGCTAATTCACCTATTTCTTCTGCCCCTTACTTTTCTCACCTGTAAAATCAGATGATTATGATGATGATGAACTGTCTACCTCCATAATTTTGATAAAGATAGAATGAAAAATATTCCCTTTAGTCCCTGTGCTGTTTGAAGACAATAGTGACAAACATACAGTAGAATGGATCTCCCAGAAAGGGAGAATGTGAGAACCTCGGCCCTGTGCCTTGTACCAGGGCCCAGTCAGAACCACCATGTGCACACGGAAAGGCCTCAGATTCCCCATGTCCCAACTGAGCAGACCACTCAGCCATTTATCTTCAGGCTTCTCCACACCCTGGCAGCTGGTGTTAGCAAAAGTTTATGCTGTGCAATTGTAGGGAACATAAAAAGTCCCTAAACTCCAACCCTCTTACCCAGCCATGATTTCCACCACTGAGTCAACGCTGGTTGAGACCATTGGTTCTCCACTGGGTTTGCACATTGGAATCACAGGGCACATCTAAAAAATGCAGAACCAAGGCACCGCCCCTGGAGAGTCTAATGTCATTGTCCAGGAGGGGCCCTGGGGACTTATATCTTTTAAAAGAACTCTAGGTGACTCTAATGCATAGACAGCGTTAGCTCTTACTGAGTAAGTATGTAGGGTTTCTCAACATGGGCAGTACTGATATTTGTGGCTGGATAATTCTTTGCTGTGGGGTCTGTCCTGCACATGAGAGGATGTTGAGAAGCATCCCTGATCTCTGTCTACTGATGGCCAGTGACAATGTCCCAGTTGTAGCCACCAAAAATGTCTCCCTAGGAAGCAAAGTTGTCCCTGGTTGAGAGCCACTGAGTTTAATAGTAAAGGATGGGAGGAGAGAGGCTGCCCTGACTCGTGATACTCAAGGTATAGTCCCAGAGTCCCTGGAGCAACATCACCTGGGAGCTTGTTAGAATAGCAGGTGCCCGTGCCCCACCTCCCCCCTTGGGAATCCTCATTTTTACAAGATCCCCAGTGATTTGTGTGCAAAAGCTTGAGGAGCACTGCCAGGTCACCTGTGTTTCTTCCCCCTGGAAAGACTTATTCACAGGGTTAGTTTATTAAAAGAACAATTTACCATCTGAATCCAGAAAAATATGAGATCAGAGTCATAGAATGTCAAGGTGAAAAGGATTCTGGAAAGGTCATCTAAACCTCCCGGCGAGGAGGACGGTGACGGTGGTTTGACTCATGGAAGCAGAGCTTGTCAGGGCGAGCAGCAGGGTGGGCAGGTAAGAACGTGAAGGTGTACCTGAGACGGGCCTTGCTGGGTAGCATGGGGGCGGGGAGGGCCGAATGAGGGGAGACCTTAATGATGTCCTAATCAAGGAACAGGGTGAAAAAGCTGGCTGCTGTCATAAAGACAACCTGTTTCTTGAGTACTCCACCCTTCTAGACACCTTGCAAGTGACATTCATGCCAGGCCTGTGCTTCCTGGTGCGTGAACAGGGGCTGACCCCTGGCATGGTAAGGCTTAGCACGGAAGCAGGAGTGAGATGGGGACAGGAAGTGACACATACAGGCTGAACTGGCTGCAGTGCTCTGGGCACAGCATGGCGCCACACCCACTGCAGGGCTGGCGGGGCAGAGGGCAGGCCAGCCCACTGCCACGCCACCCTGGTTTTTGAAAGACCATTTCCTGGAGTTTCCTCTGGCCTCTTCCAAATGTTTGTGCAGACAGTGGCTGCTGGACTGTCACTATCCAGCTTAGCCTTCAGGAGGAGGGAAAGTCACAAAAGAGCAGGCCATAGGGGACACTGGAAATGGGTCATGGTGATGGGCAGGACAAGATGGGTGGCACTGGCATATTTCCCTAAACCTGTACCTCCTTCCTCCCTTCACCCTCTCCTCCTCTTCTGCATAGCACCTGGCAGCGCCTGGTGTTATTTTAGACACTCAGTTGTTAACTTCTGTTTTACCTGAAACTTGATCCTCAAGTTCCTCAAGGTGGGCCTTTGACTGGCTCCCAGCTGCATCCCCAGGCAGTACAGGACCTGGATCACACTGGCACTCCACAAATATTTGTGGACTGCCAGAATCAGTGAGTGAGCAGGTATGTTGATAAGAATCAAGTTTATTTTAAAGACAACCCAAAAGAAGCAGCTCTTCCTTCTTCCTCTCTGCCTGACAACTTGATTCACTGCATATTTACCTGCTTTTTGAAAAGCTACTTGGGGTTTCCCCAGTAAAGGACCAAAAGGAATGCCTCAATTTTTCTATTCCTGGGGGATAGTTCTGTTGATTAGATTCATTCTCTTCAATTTCAAAGACATTAAAAGCTGCTTATATTAATACCTCCTATTTATTCTAAGAGTTCAGCTTAGCAAATGCTTCCACTTACCCCTTCATTCATATACTCAATGAAAGAATATTTATCGAGTCCCCACTATCTGCCAGGCAACATGCTATGTGCTGGGACAGGAGGGTAAGCAAATGTACAACCTGAGCCTTGCAGACCTGACCTACCATGGAAAGGTGGGTGCTAGTGTCCCCATCTTATAGGGAAGGAATTATCAGAGTGGCTCCTCTCATAGCTGGTCAGATGGCTGCTCCACAGAAGTCTTAGGAAGAGCAAGCCTGAGGCTCAACATTTGAGCTGGTTTCAAAGGACGAGAGAAACAAAGGCCTTTATTGATAGCTGAAGGAAGTCTACACGTGTCAGGAATCATGAGACAGGCCACCTCAGGCTACACGTGTGCAGGGGGAGGGGACAAGTGGAGATGTGGCCTTCTTTCTCCTCGAGGGTTCAGATGAGTTCAAAGTGCCCTGCGCAGATGGGTGGGTGGGAAGTGCAAGCTCAGGGAAGGGGCTGGAAGGCACAGGTGGGTTGGTGGGGAGAATCACAGCAGCTCTCCAAGGATGAAATCTACATGTTTTTGCCGAGTACATGATACAGAAATGGATCTCAACACACGCACATACACACACATACATACACACACACACACGCGCTCATGCAGTACATTTAACATTTTTATTGTCTGGGGACTGAAAATGTTTTAATGAGATTGCAGAAAGTGCAGAGAATCCAGACAAGTAAATATTCATTCACTGATTCAGAAAAGAGTCATTAAGTATAGGAGCCAGGCACAGTGCAGGGTTCTGGTGGAACAATGGTGATCACACCCACTTCATGCTTCCCAAGAGGGGCCAATCGGTTGGGCTGGCATATAGGCCAAGCTAATCACCACCATCAGGGTGAGTACCTGGTGGGGATTTTTACCCCACCTCAGGACCCCCCAGAGGGCTTCCAGGGGGAGGTGAAGTCTGGCTAGGGCCTGAAGGATGGGCGGCAGTAACCAGGCAGAGAGGTTAGTGAAGGTGGGGTGGGGGAGGGGTACAACCTAGACCTTGGTAAAGGGGCCCATGGACCAGCGGCACTGCCCCACCTGAAAGCTTGTCAGAAAGGCCTGCCTCAAACCTGCAGAATCACAACGTGCATTTGAATGAGATCCCCAGGTGATTCATGTACACTTTCAACGCTGAGAAGCCCTGAGCTAGAGCACTCTGTGCAAAGGGAATCTAGAGAGGCTTGGAGGCAAGAGAAAGTCCAGGCCAAGAGAGGAAAGTGCACGTGGGCAGGTGAGCAAGAACTGAGGAAAGTTTGGAAGCCATTGCTTTAGTCCCATCTCTCCTGCCTCTCAACAGAAAAATCCCAAACTCTATAAAATAATTTAAACAGGTTTTTTTCTGAGCAGAATATGTGTAACTGTGGCCGGGGAACATGGTCTCAAGAGGTATTGAGAAAATGTGCCCAAGGCGGCTGGGTTACAGTTTGGTTTTATACATTCATGGAGACAGAAATTACAGGTAAAACCATAAATCAATACACGGAAGGTGTACAATGGTTTGGCCTGAAAAGGCAGGACATCTCGAAGCAGGGGCTTACAAGTCATAGGTGGGTTTTAGGGATTCTTTAGTTGGCAATTGGTTGAAACAGTTAAGCTTTGTCTAAAGACCTGGAGTCAGTAGAAAGGAATGCTTGAGTTAAGACAGCGGTCTGCTAGGACGCTTGAGTTAAGATAAGGGGGTCTTCTATCTCTCATGTTATGCTATACTGGAATCAGTTTGGAAAGTAAGCCACATCATACCAGGTTAATAAAAACCTGTTTAATGAGATTTTATTGTTTGTAGGCATGACTCAGCTGTCTTAGAAAGGAATTTGGGCAAGAAGCAAAAGAGGTCAGAGTTCAGTCCTCACTCCTGTCTACTCAGGAGGCTGAGGTGGGAGGATCCCTTGAGCGTCGGAGTCCAAGGTTGCAGTGAGCTGCGACTGTGCCACTCCAGCCTGGGTGACAGAGCAGGACCTTGTCTCTAAGAAAATGAAAAACAAAAACAAATGATATGACTAACAGAAACCGAAAAGAGAAGCAGGAGGGAAGGTAGGAGGTAGAATAAGTTTACTGACTCTCATCTGCCATGGTTGGGAGCCCATAGAAAACAAATAAAACTGACAAATCAAGCCAAAGATGAATATTAAGACTGACTGAAATCAAGTGATGGCAGAGAGGGGGAGGGTGGGAAAGACATCGTACCCACCTGACGGTAGGGAACTAACACATACTGTCTTCAAATATAGGGCTAAGAGGCTCTGTGTCATTATGTAACACTATAATATTATTATAAAGGTAACCACTATACTAAAAGTACAAGCTTTCCTGGATACAAAAAACAAACAAACAAAAAAGCAAACAGATCTCACAGTGAACAACAAAGAAGCTATATAAACGTAAACATAAAACATAATAGAACAGAAACAAGACTGTCTCGAAATGTCAATGAATGTAAACAGACTCTACTCATCTATTTAAAAAAAAAGAGTTCTTGATTTCATAGAAAAAAAACTCAACTCTATGGCTGATTCAGAAAAGTTGGAAATAAAGGGACAAGTACTTCATTGGAAGCTGATGCAAACGATAAAGTGAGGTCTGGGGTCTTCATATCACCCAAGGAGGAATTTAAGCCAAAAAGGCATGAAATGATTCAAAGAGGAGCACTATGCCTTGTTTTCTAAAGGGGAGATTCCCAGTGAGTGTATGCTGTATATTACAGTACATACAGACAAAGTAATGTGGTATGTTTAGAACATGGAGACTAGCTGAGCTCTACAGAAACAGACAGGCATGCAGTATCAGTAGACTTCAGCTCCCCTTTCTTAGTCCATGACAGATAACTTTAAAGAGTAAAGATATAGCAAATCTAAACAGCATAATAAAATAGAATTTATGAATATTGTTCAAATTCCCTACCATGAAGGAAAGAATACACCTCCCTTCTTTTCAAGCACCCCTAGAACACGTAAATTGGCCTGTGTTGAGCCACAAAGAAAATCTCAAGTTTCAAATATTGGACATGTTACAGATCATGCTCAGTGTCACGGAGCAACCCAGGTGGAAACTATTAGAAGAGCCAAGAAGCTACTTCCACTGGAAAATCTCAAAAATCTCTCTCAAACTTCTTTTTGGTGAAAGAAGAAACAAACAGAAAAATTGTAGAAGTTTTAGAAAATAATAATAAAGACATAATATGTCAGAATATATTAAATATAATTAAATCAGTGCTCAGAGGAATATTTATTGCCATAAATGCTTATATCAATGAAACAGAATGAAAACAAATGAAATTATCATGAATCAAAAAGAAACTAGGAGAAACCCAAAGGAAGAAATCAGTAAAAATGGAAACAGAAATTAGTGGGATGGGAACAAGGCTGCTAAGACGATAAGTCATGAACCAAGGATTTAAGAGAGAGCAAGAGTACACACACATACAAACAACATATGAAACAGGGAAAAACAACTATAAAAACAGGAGAAGTAAGGAAAAAATCTTCACACTGCTTTGCTTAACCTTTACATATAATTTGGAAACTTGGATTAAGATGAATAATTTTATATGAAAATATAACTTATCAAAACTGATATAACAGAGATAAAAAATCTAAACAGATTATTTCCATAGAGGATATAGAGAGAGTTGTCAAGGGGCTGCCTCCCGAAATGATGCCAGTACAAAAGAATTTCTGAAGGGAATTCTACCAAACTTTTAAAGAGTAGATAATTCCATATCTAGAGTCTGCAAAAAAGGGTAAACATCCAAATTCTTTTTATGACGCAAGTACAGCATTGATAGCAACACTTGACAGAATGCACAGAAAAAGAAAACTATGGACCAACTAAATTTGCAAATATAGTTAGAAAAATGCCAGATAAAACACAAACAAACATAATGCAAAGCACATTAAAAGACATCATGATCAAACATGATGGTTATTCCGGAAATGCAAATGATTCAATATTAGGATGTCTAGTAATATAAATCTCCATGTTCTTAAATCTAAGGAGATAAATCATGATATCCTCTACACATGGTGAAAAGACATCTAACAAAATTGTAAAATGTTTGATAAAATTCTCAATAAAATAGGAATAAATGGATATTTCCTCAATATAATAAACTATATCTCTCTCAGCCACTATCAGTTTTTAAAGCCAGGAACAAAATAAGAATGCCCATTACTATTAAACACTATACTAGTGGTACTGGACGATGTAATCAGACAGGAGAAAGAAAACAGGTTGAAAATTGGCAAGAACGAAGAAATACCATTACCATTTTCACACGATATGATTGTACACCCGCAAACCCCAAACTGCTCAACTGAAAAGTCTCAAATAAAAGAATTCACCAAGAAAGCATGATACAAAATTAATGTATAGAAATTACCAGCTTTCATACTCACAAACAATAACCAGTTGGGAGATTTAATGGAAGAAAAGGCCTCCTTTGCAATAACAACAACAACAAAAGATAAATACCTAGAAATGAATTTAATGGAAATTGGCAAGACTGATATCGAAGAAGCTTTAAAATGTTCTTAAGAAACATGAAGAAATTAACAAACGGAAACACATTTTCCCTTCTTAGATAGGATAATTCAACATTAGAAAGGTGTCAAGTTTCCCTAAGTTAAATTATAAATTTATGTGATTCCAATAAAAATTCCAGTAAGTATTTTTTGGGGAGTGTATAACAGCTGATTTAAATGCTCATATGAAGAAATTAAAATAACCATGAAAATTTTGAAAAAGAAGGGTAATATAAACGAAGTAGATATAGCCATGATGACTATTGAAACATAAAGTTTTAGTGCAGAAAACAGCATGGTATTGGCAAGTGATTAGACAGACCAGTGGAAGAGAAATATAAATAGAAAAAAAGAGTCAAGAAAGAGGCTCAAATACACACAACAATTAAGTATGTGATAAAATTTCATCTCAAATCAATGGAAAGAATGGACTATTTAATCAGTGGTGCTGAGACAATAAAACCATCCAACAACTGGGTAAAACCATACCTCACATCTTGCAGGAGCATATATTCCAAATGGGTTAATGATTTAAATGTTAAAAACTGAATCATAAGTATACTAGAAGGAAACATAGGAGAGTTTCTTTAGAAACTTTGAGTTGGGAAGGCCTTTCTAATGGACCCAAACCCATTATCTTCATTAAAAAATGTTTAGTAAATTTGAATGTGTGCATATATATATATATATACCTTTCTCAAGGCAAAAACAAAAAACTCAACACAAGCAAAGTCAAAAGCTATGACACACTGGAAAAAATATTTGCAAATTATAATCTTCCTATTTTGTTAAAATTTAACCATCACATATGGTGCTTCCTATGTGACAAGCATTATACCAAGCACTTTACAAAAATTAGCTCATCTAATTGGTATACCAACCCTGTGATGTAGGACCATTGTTCACCCCATCCCAAAGCTGGGAAATTGAAGCAGAGCTAGGTTACATAATTTGTCAAGGTCACACAGCTAGAATGAGCCTGATATGTAAACAGACCTCTAACTCATAATGACAGCAGGAAATCCAAAACCCTCAAGAATGAAGTTATGAAGAAAAAGGCATGGATCTACATGTAATAAACTCTACTGAGGGACCTAAGAGACGACATAAATAAACATAGAAGTACACCATTGAACTGAAGGCTCAGTATTGTGAAGAGGGAAATTCTCACTAAATTCATCTATAAATTTAGTGTGGTCCCAAAACAAATTCCCTGTGAGGCAGGGAACATCTTTTTTTGGTGATAAGCCTCTTGAAACTACTTACATTTAAACAGTTTTTTTTTTTAGGAACAGGTTCTCACCCTGTCACTCAGGATGAAGTGCAGTGACGCTGTGATCATAGCTCACTGCAACCTCAAACTCCTGGCTCAAATGATCCTCCTGCCTCAGCCTCTCGAGTACCTGGGACTACATGCCTGGCTAAGTTTTCTGTTTTTTGTAGAGATGGGGGTCTCGCTATGTTGCCCAGGCTGGCCTGGAACTCCTGGCCTCAAGTGATCCTCCTGCCTCAGCCTCCCAAAGCATTGGTATTACAGGTATGAGCCACTGGGCCCAGCCTGAAACTACTTAAATTTTTAATAATGATGTAAGTGTATGTATTAAGGTTCTCCAGAGAAACAGAACCAATAAGAGATACGTATGTATTTGCAAAGTTCACACAGCCAATATGAGCCTAATATGTAAAGAAGCCTCCCATTCATAATGACAAAAGGAAATCCAAAACCCATGGGAATTAAGTTATCCCAAGAGATTTATTTTAAAAAGTTGGTTCACATGATTATGGAGGCTGAGAAGTCCCAAGACCTACAGTTGGCAAGCTGGTGCCCCAGGAGAGCTGAGGGTGAAAGTTACAGGCTTGAGATCCAAGAAGAGCTAATGTTTCATTTTGAGTCTGAAGGCAGGAAAAGACCCATGGTGCAGCTCAAGGCAATCAGGCAGGAGTACTTCCCCCTTACTTGTAAGAGTGTCAGCCTTTTTGTTCTATTCAGGCCTTCAACTGATTGGATAAGGCCCACCCACATTAGGGAGGAAAATCTTCTTTACTCAGTCTACCAGGGTAATGTTAATCTCATCCAAAGATACTCTCACAGACATACTGCTATGGACTGAATTGTGTCCCCCCACCAATTTCCTAGCATGAACCCCCAATGTGACTGCATTTGGAAATAGGGCTTTTAGGAGGTTATTAAGATTAAATGAGGCCATAAGGGTGGGATCCTAGTCCAATAGGATTAGTGGCCTAATAAGAAAAGGAAAAGAGAAAGAGAGAGAGAGAGAACCTCTTTCCTTTTTCGCACACCAAGGAAAGGCTATGTGAGGACACAGTGAGAAGGCGGCTTTCTGCAAGCAAAGAAGAGCGCCCTCACCAGGAGCCAAATCCTGTTGGACCTTGATCTTGGACTTTCCAGCCTCCAGAACTGTAGAGAGAATAAAATTCTATTTTTTAAGCCACCCAGTCTATGGTATTTTCTATGGAAGCCTGAGCTAATACACACATCCAGAATAATACTGACCAAACATCTGGGCACCCCATGGCCCAGTCAAATTGACACACAAAATTAACCATCACAAAGTATTATTTGAATAAAAATAAAAATTAATTTAAAAACCTTTAAGCCATCCCCTTTACGGATGATTCCTACTTTGGGGGTAACAGATTAGTGTGAATTTCATATACTCACCACACTCTTAAATTCTCTACTTTCACATTCATATATACTATTTCTCTTTTAAAATCAATGCAATTATGAAAGCTATTGAGTCTTTGATTTGGTTCTCAGTTTGACTGTTGTTGGCATATATGAAAGCTACTGATTTGTGTGCATTGATTTTGTAGCCTGAGACTTTGCTGAATTTATTTATCAATTCCATCAGTCTCTTGGCAGAATCTTTGGGGTTTTTCTAGATATAAGATCATATCATCATCAAAGAGTGATAGTTTGACCTCTTCTGCCCCAATTTGGATTCCCTTGATTTCCTTCTCTTGTCTGATTGCTCTGGCTAGGACTTCCAGCACTATGTTGAATAGAAGTGGTGATAGTAGGCAACCTTGTCTGGTCCCAGTTCTAAGCAGGAATGCTTTCAATTTTTCCCCATTCAGTATGATGTTGGCTGTGTGTTTGTCACATATGGCTTTTATCATTTTAAGGTAAGTCCCATCTATGCCTATTTTGTTAAGCATGTTAAGCATTCTTATCATAAAAGGGTGCTGAATTTTGTTGAATGCTTTTTATGTATCTATTGAGAGGATCATATGGTCTTTGTTTTTACTTCTATTTATGTGATGAATTACATTTATAGGTTTGCATATATTGAATCATCCCTGCATCTCTGGGATGAAGACCACTTGGTCATGATGGATTATTTTTTTGATGAACAGCTGAATTCAATTTGCTCAAAGAAAAAATACCTAGGAATAAATTTAACTAAGGAGGTGAAAGACCTCTATAGGGAGAACTACAAAACACTGAGGAAGGAAATAGCAGAGGATATAAACAGATGGAAAACCATACCATGCTCATGGATTGGCAGAATCAACATTGTTAAAATGTCTGTACTACCCAAAGTGATCTACAGATTCAATGCAATCCCTATTAAAATACCAACATCATTTTTTGCAGATCTAGAAAAAAATAATTCTACGCTTCGTATAGAACCAGAGAAGACCCTGTATAGCCAAAGCAATCTTAAGCAAAAAGAACAAATTGGGAGGCATCAATTTACCAGACTTCAAGCTATACTACAAGGTTATAGTAACCAAAATGGCATGGTACTGACATAAGAACAGAGACATAGACCAATGGAACAGGACTGAGAACCCAGACTTAAAACCATCTTCGTATTGCCATCTGATCTTTGACAAAGCAAACAAAAACACACCGGGGAAAATAATGCCTGTTCAGTAAATGGTGCTGGGAAAATTGGCTAGCCACATGTAGAAGACTGAAACAGGATCTGCACCTCTCATCTCTCACAAAAAGCAACTCACGATGGATAACAGACTTAAACCTAAGGCATGAAACCATAAGAATTCTAGAAGAAAACGTTGGAAAAACTCTTATATACGTCAGCCTAGGCAAAGAATTTATGAAGAAGACCCCCAAAGCAATTACAGCAGCAACAAAAATAAATAAATGGGACCTGATTAAATTAAAAAGCTTCTGCACAGCCATGGAAACAATCATTAGAGTGAATAGACAACCTACAGAATGGGAGAAAATATTTGCATGCTACACATCTGATAAAGGGCTGATAACCAGAATCTATATAGAACTCAGGAAAATCAGCAAGAGAAAATCAAACAACGCCATTAAAAAGTGGGCAAAGAAACTTTTCCAAAGAAGATAGACTTATGGCCAGGAAACATGTAAAACAATGCTCAACATCTCTACTTATCAGGGAGATGCAAATCAAAACCACAATGAGATATCACTTAACTCCAGTGAAAACGGCTTTTATCAAAAAGTCCCAAAACAACAAATGTTGGCACGGTTGTGGTGAGATAGGAACACTCATACACTGCTGGTGGGACTGCAAACTAGTACAACCTCTATGGAAAGTAATACGGAGATACCTCAAAGAACTAAAAGTAGAACTATCATTTGATCCAGCAATCCCACTACTGGGTATCTACCCAAAGGAAAAAAAGACATTCTATAAAAAAGACATCTGTACTTGAATTTTTATAGCAGCACAATTCACTACACTCGATCTTAGCCAAAAGGCCAAGAAGCGATTATAGCAGTACAATTCACAATTGCAAAGATGTGGAAACAACCCAAGTGCCCATCAATACACGAGTGGATCAATGAAATGTGGTATACGTATACCGTGGAATACTACTCGGCCATAAAAAAGGTGAACTACCTATTGTATTACCCTAGATGGAGCTAGAGCCCATTTTTCTAAGTGAAGTATCACAAGAATGGAAAAACAAACACCACAGGTACTCACCATTAAATTGCTACTAATCAATCAACACTAATGTACATATATGGGAAGTAACATTTATAGGGTGTCAGGCAGGTGGGAGTGGGGAGGAGGGGATGGGTAAATTCAGAACTAATGGATGCAGTGCATGCTGACTGGGGAACAGGCATGCTTGTAGCTCTGACTCGGGCAGTGCAAAAGTGATTTATGTAACCAAAGCGTTGTACCCCATAATACTCTGAAATAAAAAATAATAAATAAAAAAAACCCCAATGCAATATTGGCATATTCAGCAAATTGCTTTTTTTACCCTACACCGTATCTTGTTTTGTCCACGTTTCTATCTCTTTAGGATGGATTTCTAAAAGAAGTATTGATTCAGAGATGACTTGGATGTTTTTAGGGCTCTTTGGAATGCTTGTTGCAATCTGCATTCCCCATCAGCACAGTAGAAGATTGCCTACCTTTTGGGCAGCTACTAATCACAAAAAGCTTTGTCCGTTTGATTTGGAACTACGTAAACATTTTGCGTACAGTATTAATAAGATTGAACATGTCTCATGTTCCTTAGCCATTCGTATTCCTACTTTGGCCAGCTGCTGGTTGATAGCATTTGAATGTTTCTCTACTCTAATATTCTTCTTTGGTGTTTTATAGGTACCTGACATTGGTCTCAATGAGGTGTGGTAAGACAGGTAGACACAGAAATGGCCATGATAAAGGAAGAAACTTTGTATACTTACGGATCCGTAGAAACAGGAGGCACAGCACCCTGTGCAGGGCCACACGGGGACGCGTTGGGGGCCAGTCAAGAGGCAGGGGTGGGGGAAGAGTGGGAAGAGCCTTTACTGTGGTTTCTGTAGGAAGGAACGGAAGAGGCAGAGTAAGCAGGCTTAGGATTGGCCAGTTCGATAATTCCAGCAGGCTCTGGGGCATCAGGCCTGCGCCCAGGTGTCTGGCACCCAGCCCCAGGGTGGTGAGGGCAGATGGGCACGGCCTGAGTGAGAGCCCTGGAGGAGAAAGAAGCTATGTGAGCCTGGATTGGTGGGTTTGCATCTGAAGGGAGAGGCCGTCCCTCCAGGGTCAGCAGGGCCCCAGCTATCAAAGCATTAGAATATAAAAAATAAGACATTGGTAATACATTTGGCTTATTTATACAAGATTTGTATATGCTAAAAGCAATGGGCCTTTTTGTTTTCATTTTTAACCACGATGACACACTTTAAGACCTTGGCCCGTGGAATCTCATCCTGTGAAGTGAGATATTCCTGTCCCTGAACCTCTTGATTTCCCAGGGCCTGTCTTCTCTGTGTCCCCTGCCTTCTATCCTAGGGCTTTATAAATATTTTTAGTAATGGTGTGTACATGATGGAGGTTGTTCTGAGGGTGCAGTGTCACGATGCATGGCCAGAATTTGCTGTTTGATAAATGTCAGCTTCCGCCCTTATATTGTTACAGATATTTTCCTCAATAGTTTTCCCTTGCAGCATTTTGATTTCAGCATACATAATTTTTAATTTTTAAAAATAACTTTTAATTCCCATTTTTAACCTTATAAAGGCAGTAGCATAATGACTGAGATCATGGGTCTGGTAATCAGACAAATTGGTTTTTCAAATCTGAACTATGCCACTTACAAAAGAACCTAGAGACTTTCTGGCACCTCTCTGTGCCTCAGCTCCCACCGCAGTGTGACAGCCAGCAGACACATCCAAAGAGCGCTTGAAATTCTGCCTCTAAAAACCCAGGAACTGGCCAGGCCTGGAGATGCATGTATTTGGGGGTTATCTTTAAGATTTAGTACATATCTAGCCGGCCTATTTTTCAGATTCTATAACGAGCAGAATGGAAAAGTGGGCATACTTGGGTAGTTTCTGGGTTTTATTTAGGTTATTAAATATGAAATGTCTGATTTCAAACCAAAAGTGCAGTTTATTATATCTCAAACAAGAAGCAGTGCAATTAACCAAAGTATGTGTCTAAACTATGGACACAGTTTTTTCATCTCAACGGTAGCTTGTTTATGCCAGCAGCAAAGAAACCTGGAGAGTGAGTGGGTATCAAATCACAAAAGGTGTTTTCCACAGCTTGTTGAGAATTGAATATCTTTCCTTGCAAGAAGTGGTCCAAAGCCTGGAAGAAGTGGTAGTCAGTTGGTGCAAGGTCTGGTGAATACGGTGGATGACACAGAGTTTCCAGGTCCAACCTCTGCAGTTTCAGCAGCGTTGTTTGTGTGACATGTGGTCGAGTGTTGTCTTGCAAGAGGATTGGCCTGTCTCTGTTGACCAATCTCGGCTGCTTCATTGCAAGCGTCCTCATCATTTCGTCCAGTTGGTTGCAGTAGACACCTGCTGTAATTGACTGACCAGGTTTCATGAAGCTGTAGTGGATAACACCAAAGCTGGACCACCAAACAGACACCATTAGCTTTTTTTGAAGAATGTTCGGTTTTGGACTGTGTTTCGGCACTTCATCTTGACAGCAAAGAAAGGCAAGCCTTGAGACAATTTCTCTCCTGATTCTTGTTTAATTCATGCGGTACCCATCTATCCAGCTTCTTTACCTTGCCCATTTGTTTCAAATGGTCCAATATTGTTGGAGTAGTAACATCAAACCTTGCTGCTAATTCACGAGTAGGTTGAGATGGATTCGCTTCCACTACAGTTTTCAGCTCATTATCCACCTTGGTCTCAGGTCACCCACGTGGCTCATTTTCAAGATTAAAATCAGCAGAACGGAACTTCTCAAACCATCGACATACTGTGCATTTTGTTGCATTTCAAGCTGTCTGTGCTGTATTGGTTCCACGACGGAACTCATATTCGAAAATAACACGAATTTCTGACTTATCCATGGTTTCACAAAAATTGCTCTAAAAAAAATTTGAAAGATAATCATAAGCCAAAATGTGCGTTTGCAATACTGAGGATGCACTTTCACAATAAAAACAAAACAAGAAGTGTCAAAGTGAAATGTCAGAGATATCAACTGTTAAACTTAGTACTTAAGGAAATCGGACATTTCATACTTAATAACCTAATAGTTTAATTACCCGCACGTGATAAAACTGCTCGCGGAAGCTACAGAGTGAATAAAAGCACGGACGTTATACCACAAAGCTGCACAACAGTGCCACCTAGTGACAGGCCTGTGAACTCCCAGCTGCTGTGCCACCCACAGCTCAAGGATGGCAAA
The DNA here is from genome assembly GCA_023783475.1 of Daubentonia madagascariensis. Classification (NCBI taxonomy): domain Eukaryota; kingdom Metazoa; phylum Chordata; class Mammalia; order Primates; family Daubentoniidae; genus Daubentonia; species Daubentonia madagascariensis. Next base: position 8,807,746 of record JAKFHU010001482.1, on the reverse strand, counting down.
ATATGACAAATCAGGAGTCTCGCATAGAAAACAAAACTGAAATCAAGTTCTCTCCTTCGTTATTAGAAAGTAAAAATCCTGTGCCTCCAGTAGCTACTGCCTCACCTCCTAATTGTTGGAAATTCTTTTTTTCCTCTCCTCTGGGTCTTGTCAAACAAAAAGTGTCTAGTTATTGACAGAAGCATGTTTTTTAAAGGATCAGAGTAGCAGCTAGATCATGGCTCACAGATGATGTCTGTCTCATTCATGAAGTGTTTCTGCTGTGCCTGAGTCGGTGCATATCCCTTTTTAGACACTGAACCACTAAGCTGGATCCTTGGCGCATACATGATGCCTCAGGCTCTGCAGGGTGTGGGGTGGGCAAGAGGGTGTGGTGCAGAGAAAGAGCTCAGCTTCTGCAGGGGGGCAGAGCTGGGTTCCACTCCCAGGGCAAACACTGTTTTAGCTGGGTTTTCCTGGGCGGGCGACTCAGAACTGGTTTCTCGTCTGTAAAATGGGAGGACACCCTCTCCCGGCAGGGTGATCCAGAGTGACCTCGGCACAGATGTCACCAATCTGGTCATATTCCGTCCCCAGGACTAGGCTGAGTGGTGATGTCCCACCCTGAAGACTGCTGAAATGTGCTTGTTGGGTTTCTTTTCTACGGGCGGTTTCTCTCCACCTGTATGGCTTCCAGGTTTTAAAGCACCTTGTTCTTCCCCCATTTTCAACATGGTTTTGCATCTTAATGATTGAACCTGAACTCTCCCCTCTATTCAATTTCATCTTTGCTATTTCCCAGGAACCCACACTGAAGTAGCATAGGAAAGAGAACACGACACGTCACCTACGGTCATTTGAGAAGTATGACCCAAGAGAAATCAATATTTAAAAAAAATTCCAAACCCAACAAGTTGGAAGTATTATTTATTCAAATAAACCAAAATGTCTTCTCTTCTTTTCAGTTGTATATATCTTAAATTGGTGGAACATACAAGTATAAAAATAACATTATTTTAGAAAACTCCAGTTTTGAAGGGCCCAACAATGGTTTAGACATTTGTCAGTGGCTTCGAAGCCACTTCTAAGATGGAATGAATATCCTTTTACTCTAACTCTTGGTCTTATCACAACTTTAATTTAAATCAATTTAGTGTACTGGAAATAGAGAAAAATTCCAAAAGGGAAATATAAAATAATTTTAAACATTTTTGGAAATACAAGTTACACTTAAGAATCATGTATTAAAGGATGTTAAACTGAGATATACACAAAATACGTTTTGCAAAGCACTACTTTCAGCATCTGTTTTAGAATACACAGCTTGCAGCTCTCCCACCAGAACCAAAACTTTGGCTGCTAGCACAGCAGAAAGTCATCAAGTTTAAGAAAAAATGAGTGGCCTCTTTCAATGACTGAACATAGGCATTTTAAACCTTAAGAATTTTTAACAGTGCAAATTAACAGAAATCGTAGGAAATACATCATTTCAGATTACAAAAATTCAGCTTTTATAGCACGACAAATCTCATTCATTCTCTGTCCCCTCACATGTACTAACTGCTACGCAGAACCTCGCTGATATGAATGTGAGACATGACACCTACGATTAAGAAAATGAGGGGAAAAATGCCACGTTTTAAACCACTAGCAACAAAGAACACAAAATTGCATAAAAAATTAAGGAATTTTATCTTCCTGTGATTTTCATTATAGATTAATAGATCCTTCACTAGATTTGTTCATTTTTTTAATCTCAAAAAGAGATAATCTTTTTAATGTTTTCTTAACATTTCATTCAGGAGTAATAACTTCAGAAATGCGAAGCTCATGTAAAATTTTACTTCAGTAGGCACAATGTAGCAAGCCTTATTCATATCAGGAAACCTTCAACAATCTCCATCTCCATATATATATAGCATTTAATAGAAAAAGAAAAAAGCCCTGGCCTTTGGTGACGTCTGCCTCCTTACGATATTCTGACCTGTGCATGTGTTGTGAATAGAAATGCATCTGTATTTCAACCCAAATGAAAAAAATCCTGTGGAAAAGCATCAGTGTTAAAGGAGGCCAGGTTGCAAAGGCTGCTCAAGGTTTCTAGTCTTGTACCAATACTACTAAAAAGCTTATTTGAAATCTGTATTATAAATCCATCATTTATAGTTATATAATTTATAATAGTAAATCCATATTGTCAAAATAGTTTGCTCAGACCGTGATGCCTGAGGCACACGTGTATTACATATAGTTTACACTTTACGCCGCTGGTCTTGCACAAATAATTCTCCATCTATAAAGGGAACTGCCCACTTCTCCGTGCTGCGGTGTGATTCCCAGAGGCGAGACAGGTGTTTCACCATCACATCCTTTCTTGTATTCCGAAATGCTAACTGGAAATATCCAGAATCACTGCTTTCATGATAGTATCTAAACAAGTACCTGAAGGCTTGATGGGGCACACGGAGCATGTGTCAGAGACCAGGTACCCCCACGGCGCTCTGGCCCTGGCTGGATTTATGGTGCCTCCTGGCCCAGCCTTCACCCACTGTATGCTAAGAGCAAGTGTGCTGTAAAAATTACACAGTGCAACTTAGTTTAGAAACCCTAGACATCTGCATGTAATATCTGATTATAAGAAACCTCACGGGTAGGGGAGAAAATACTGTATTTATCGGTTAAAGTTGCGTATTGTTGATGCTTGCGTTTGATTCCAGTCACTGATGGGACTAGAGGTTGTGCTGACACACTGACATCACTAGCAGGCATGGCCTTGTTCTCACGTCCATATTCCACAAATTTGGCTAAAGGTCTTCCCCCACCTCCAGGATGACACACACTGCCAGCCCAGGGCGCTTGCCCAAGCCTGTAAGCCCCGGTTTGTGTTCTCCATCCTCCCCTGGGGAGCTCACTGCAGTGCAGATTCCCTGGCCCTCCCATACTGATCCTGCATCAGTGTGCCCCAGGACGACTTGGACCTACCAGGGGTGCCGGAGCCTGGGGAGCAGGACCCAGGGACTGACAGCAGCACCAGGAGGGAGCCTTAAGCTCCTCCTCTGGAGCGTCTCTGACAGAAGACGGTCCCAGAGAAGGAGCCTGGTCAGGAACCTGCACGACTTCCAGCATCTGTGGGCTGTCCCGTGGGGTTGGGGGTCAGTCGGTCCGAGTTGCTCCGGCTGTCAATGACACTAAAAGGGTAACTGCTGCCAGGGGCGTTCAGGCATCTCTAGTTTCACTGGGATGGATGTACTTTAAACGTGACTACAAAGCAGTTTCTCTTGGGCTAATTGTTCTGACAAATTATCGATCATGAGGAGTTCCGCTGGAAAATCCCTAAAAAGCAGGCTCTGCCAAACACTTGGGGTGAAACGAGGTGCCTGTGCATCCTGGGGGATGCTCTCAGCTGTCCGGACTTTCATGGCCAAATGCCCACAGGGGGTACGACCTCTCTTCTGGTTCCTTCTTGCCCCAAACCCCCTTCACAGATTCTGGAATTTGCCAAGTCTCTACTCTGTCGCTTACATGAACCAATCCTTGCTTGGTGCGGGCAACACACGGGCCACCCGGCCACACTTTCTCCCTCTGTCAACGCCAACACTGACTATTCTTGAAGCTTGGGGTCGCTGGCTCTGCAAAACAAATCATATCTCCGACAGATTCAGCCACTTGAAGGGTAAAAGAAATCTGAGGATGCCTGGAATTTAAGTGCCTTTTCCAAAAGAGCTAATTCCACTTATTTTGTTAGCATGCTTTTAATTATATTCTTATTTTCCTTCCCCACTATCAAAAAGTATTTTTCCAGTTTGCTACTTAATTGGTAAACTGCCATAAATTCAAATCTGAAATTCTTAAAACCCGCTAGAGATGTACACAATAACTTCTGTTGCGTGGAGTTTTCTTGGCACTGAAAAAATCTAGTACCTCTCTTGCAAAACCCACAAGTTTACATTTTATGGTGTTTGCTTGTTTTTCCTTAAAAAAAATTATTAGTGGCAAGTTTTTCCTCTCAACAGTTCTATAATCAATTCTAGTAAGTTTGTGAGAGAGAAAACACACTGGGATTCCACCCAATTATTTGGTTTCCACTAATAAGGATAAGGTCTCTGAAACTTAATTATTGTTGTTTATGGAACAGACTGTTGAACAGTGATTTATTCCCAATGACATCGAGTGGCATTAGGCCAGAACTTAGAACTGAACCACATGTGGCAGCTCCACCAAGCAGGGACATGACAAGAGGAATTTAACAAATTTTCATTCATGCGCCAATTAATAATCCCTTCTCACCTCTTAAATGAGATAATTTAATTCCCAAATCACAGCTGCTTTTCAAAATCCATCACCCAAAGCTCTGTGGAGTCGTTAATGCTGTCTTGCTGGGAACTACTTTCATAATTTTGAATAGTAACTGACCCCAAATTTATCTCCAACCAAAACCTCTGTGTTTCACAATGAATCAGGTAAAAGTCCTTCTAGAGGTTCAGAAGTGGAATGTGTTCAGGAAAAACATTCCTCGTGGTCACACACAGGGCATATGTTTTTCTTTAATGCCAGGTACCCTTGTCTTTGGTTTAGAAGAAACTGGAAATAGCGTACGGTTTATGGTAGGAGATCTGACGCCAATCACTTGCGGTTCTTTTAGTTTCTCAAGAAAAACAGAATCAAATCTTCATCTCATCGCTTGCTATTTTTTATAAACGGTTTCACAGTGACTAAAGGCAGGATTTCATTTCAGACTTCTGAAGAAGTTATCAAGGATATAAAGCCTCATCCTATTTAAAACAGTATTGTTCTTGTAGAAGGATCCATTTCTCGCTAGAGAGTTGACAAGGTTTCCGACAACAACCTAATGCTAAGTTGTACCTTTCAGGCACGGACCATCTTCCAGCATTTTCCACAGTGTATTACAAGGTAAAAATGACACCCTCAAATGGTTGCCACCTCCTTTCCTGTTCAAAGCAAACCTCCTTGAAGGTTTGCCAAGCTAAGCATCAATTTACATAACTTAAGGAGGTGGGTGTCGCCAACAGGGTTTTGACTCAAAGTCCAATTCTCAGTGGCAAGGCATGCCAGGAAAATGTCCCGTATTCAGTTGTCTACTTCATTCTTGTTGCTAAGTTATGCTTTTGTAATTTAAGTATTTTCATTAAAATGTCACATTCAATGACACCTGAGATGAAACGGTGGAGAAATGTGATATAAAATACAGACTATTAGAGCAAACTTCTTTCAACTGCCTTACCTGGAAACGTAACTTGTTGTTGTTTTGTGTATTCTGAAAACAGTGCCTGCTAATCTGCGGCAGTAGGAAGCCTCCCCACCTCAGAAACCTAACACAATAAAATGAAACAGAGATGCCTGTATGAAGAAATCAGTGGCAAAACTGACCAGGTCACACCTGCAACTTCCTCCTTTTATTTCAGGGGTTTGCATTTGTCAGAGCATGGGGAAGTCACAGTCCAGGGGCACTGGCTTCACTTCTAGGCAACGTGGCCCACAAAACAGGAACTGCTGAAAAAGCTAACAGGACAAGAAGTGAACTGGACTTTCAGAGATTTCTAAGTTTGAAATGCATTTTGAAATTATTAGCTCTCAATGAGCTGAGACCAGACGTGATAATGGGCATCTGATCACAGAAACGTGTTCCTTCCAAGGTGCAACTCAAACTTTTTCTCACAAGACTCACATAGAAGATTCTTCTGGCTGCTGGAGCATCTTCGAGGACATCATGACAAGCCTGAGTGGCCTCCATGTCTCTTTGGCATGGCCATGTATTTCTCAATATGGAGGTGACCCGGGGACCCAGTGAGTAAAACAGATGGCTGAAACATCCACACGTAGCCTGTTGTGAACACAAATGACACTCCTGCAGGAGGGGACATTTAGCACTTCCGGTGGAATTTTATTATATATCCAACCCGCCCCAAAAGCAAAGCAAAGTGAACACTGAACTTGGCACACAAATAGGAGAGAAGGGATATTGGCTTTGAACCCTTCTCCTAATTACATCAGATCATATAAGGCTGGCTACATCGAGTCAAAGGCTTCCACTTTTCTTTGGCAAAGGCCTCAAATAAGTGATAGAAAGTGGGATTTCCCCAGATAAGGATACCCCTGCATACCCGTCACCAGAGATGGAACACGCCTAAGGGAAGAAGTACATAGGTCAACTGCTAAACAGATTCAAGCTGACTCAGATGGGTGTGCCTCAGCCTGCGGACCCTACAAGGGGAAACACGTGACTTCAAAGCACGGAAAAAAGTAGAAGTTCCCTCCGTGTCCTCTGCATGTCTTGCATCTTCCTTCCCTGGCAGCTGGTCAGAAGTACAGGCATTTAGCTCTTTCCCTGTTTCCCAATAGGGTAATAACCAATCTACTTCCAGAGAAGATCTGGGAAAAAAACAACTAAGCTAGTGAAATAGAATTTGTTTTTCTCATTAAAACACTATTTATTCATTTTAAGTAAGAGTAAGCATATGTGATCATGAGCAGACTGGTGACAGGACTTCTCTGGGTTGATGTGCAGTTCAGCACCTGTTATGTCCACCTGTTGGGATGAGGACTCTTTTGGGTGAGGGGGACAGTTGCACTCAGGCTGCCCACGCCCCACCCAGGCACAGGACCCTGGGAAAGTCTCAGAAGAGGTAGCTTTTTTATGTTCACACCAACAAGACCACAGAAGTATTGGGTACAAAAGAGTAGGTTTCCTTTCCACTCTACCTCGATGGGCAGGAGGCCTTCAGAAGAGGTTGGTGAGGACCACTGGACAATGACCTCCTAGTGGACTCCGGCTCCCATTCAGAGCACAGAGAGACCCACAAAAGGGGCCGCTCTACTCCTGACTCAAAAAAGGGCAGGATGGTTATAAGATCAGGCCCTAGGCTTCTTCTCCTGCGGTCACACTGTGAGCCTTCTTGAATACCCTTAAATGAGATTAACACAAAAAGCTTCCCACAAGCTAAGTGGGGTTATCAATTATATGCACTCTTTTTCCAGAGATCAAAGAGAAACAAGAACAAGCCAAGGCTTGCTGGGTTTTTGTTTGTTTTTTTTTGTTTCTGTTCTTTTTTAGTGGCACACCTAAACAGTTTGTTATAACCAGTCCCATTAAGCCTAAATCCCAATTCACTCTGTTTTGGTTAAGAATGAGGTGTTTATTACCATTTTTCTTGGAAGTAGGGAAGAAGAATTGGAAGCTTTAAACGCATGAATCGAAATACAGTGAATCTGGAAGGCATCTGGGAGCAGAACAGAGATTTAAGACTGGTGGACACAGGAAGAAGCTTTGCCTTCTATCCCGTGCCTGCTGCCCCTCCCTGAAATGTAATTTTCTTAATAGCTGAGTTCAAGGTTGCTTGAGGTCAGACCATGCCTTTCATTTCCAGCGATGTCTGACCAGAGACGACTCATCGTTGACGACCTCGCGATCGCGCGGGTGATGCGGACACCGGCAGGGGAGTAGCAGCAGGATGATTAACATGAGAAGGATGACTCCACACACGCTCATGAGAGTATAGGAGACGATCCACAAAATGGGCTCATTCAAAGACTGGGCGGGGACACAGTTGCTGGCTATGTCATCTGTCGAGAAAGGCCCAGAAATTTCAGACACCGGAACACCTGCAATTTCTGAGGAGACAGAAGGGGGAAAATCCACAACTATGAAATGAGCAGTCCACCTCCAACACACGACACAGAGATAACCCCTTGGTTTATTAAACCCCAGGCAAAGTGGCACTCGGGTTCCAAGGCCTCAGACAGCTGAGCATGTGCCGAGGGCTCAGCCGCAGCCTTCAGGGGTCCCGTCCCCTGCACACTGGAACGGCAGCGCGGTGGACAGAAAGTGCAGAAGGGCACATGTGGGACCACCCTGTGCTTCCTGAAGGGCTGCAGAGCTGCGCGGGGACAGCACAGGTCAGCGCCTGGTAGTCGCAGCTCTGTGGGTTGTGCTTCCTCGGTGGAGATGAGGAAGGAAGGGTGGAATGAGGAGGAGAAGCTCCTGCAGAAAGCTCAGTCGGACCTGCCGGAGGCGTGGCGCATTTTCCCTGGTGCAGTCGACCTGAGTCCACGCTATAAGGTGAATTCTACAACAGGCAGGGTCTTCACATCTGACCCACAGTCCTAACGGGTTCAAGACCACCCGGGTCAGATGGCCCAGGAGACCCTCCCCCACCCCACTCTCATCCTATGTTTGTGACAACCAGGAGCGGTCAATGAACACAACATCTAATTCGTGACATCACTGGTGACAGAAACAGTCAGAATTCATCTGGTGACTTTTGCTAGAGACTCTTGAATAACTTCTAACTGGGAAGAAAGTTGAGATGATTTCTTAAAGCAGGTTTGGGCCTTGTCAGATTTCATTTGCCTACACTAGGCTTATCTGCCCCTTTTAGGAGTATGGCATCTGAAGCTTCACTTGGAAAAAGAAAAAGCAATAGGCCTCATTACCCATTCTTCCTTTATTTAATTGCAGAAATGAATATTTCGGCATCAGACAGTAATGCCACTAAGCATTTAATTTTTCTGTAACTAAAGCCCCAAGATCTTCAGGGCTGCCAAATAAGATCCTTTTTGACTGAGGAAACAAAAAGTCAGAATAACAATGGAATGACGGCCTTCAAAGAACGGTTTTAAGATAAGGGGAAAACGGACTTGATTACTTTGCAAAGAGAATACAGTTTCTCACTAATGTGGATTCCATTATAATACGGTTTTTCTAAGTGCACTGAAAAAGAAAAGCAACAAACAAGAGCCTGCCAACACCTAAGGCCAAGGGACATGGGCTGCGGTGAATCTAGACCCCCAGGCGCCTAGAGCTGTGGTCAGCAAATGACACCTGGTGGGCCAAATCTACTTGCCATCTCTTTTTGAAAATCATGTTTTACTGGAACACAGCCACATTCACTCACATATGTGTTATCTGTGGTTACTTTTGTGCTACAATAGCGGGGCAATGCAAGAGACCATCCGCTTGCGACACTTAACATACTCATTATTGGGCCCCTTACGGCAAAAGTTTGCCAATCTCTGGCCTATAGCATGGAAAGGCAAATATTTAACAAACATTTTAAATAACTAAAAATAACCCTACTTTTCTTACTACAAAGACAATACATATTTATGGTAGAAACTGTGAAGATACAGGTAAATAAAAACATGCTCATAAATTCACCAGTCAGAAATAATCAATATTCATATTCTAGGGTGTAATCTTTTTCTATGCATCATTTTTTAAAACAAAGGTGGCACTATGCAGTACACACTGTTTTATAAACTATATTTTCATCCGGTGACTTTTGTTAGGAATTCTTGAATAAACTCTAACCAGGAAGAAAGTTGAGACGACTTCTTAAAGCTGGTCTGGGGATTATCAGTGTATTTCCTTTACCTACAGTAGGCTTATCTGCCCCACTTAGTAGTATGGCAGCTTAAGCTTCACTTGGAAAAAGAAAAACAGTAGGCCTCATTACATATGATAAAAATCTTTTCATGTCATTTAACTTTCAACCTTGCTATTTTTATGACTACACAAAAAACATATTATAGATGTACCGAATTTGTTTACCCATCTCCTATTTGTGGCCATTTATGTGGTTTCCATATTTCTATGATTGTAAACACTGGTGTAAGAAACAGCTTACACCTAAATCTTTGCTTTTATTAACTTCTTTAGCAAGAGTTCTGAAAAGTAAAATTATGGATCAAGGTATGCTCTCTTTAAAGTGTCCAGATATACAAGTATATTGATAACATACCCATGAGAAAGACTGAACTAGTTAGTATATATGCCCACCAGTGTGGTATGGGAGTGCCCCTTCCCACACCATCACCAGCAATTGGAAAATATAAGAATGATGGTCCTCAACCCAAGTTCATAATTTTTACAATTCTTTGATTACTCTTGGGGGCACTGTTTAAAGAAACGTATTGGCCATTTATAGTCTTATTATGTTACCTATCTTTTTCTTCGTTAATTTGTAAGAATCCTTTATATGGTAAAAACTTTCTTATGTTGCAAATGTCTTTCCATAGTAGGCCATTTTTAAAAAATGTTTTTTTAAAATGTTTTTTAAAAAAATTTACTTTGCAAATGGAGAAGCTTTAACCAATATAATTACGAAAGAAAAACATGCCTAGTGCAAAGACAATAATACCTCAAAATACAGTAAAGCATAAAGATATTAAAAATCACTTGAAACCATTTCTGCTTCCACCCTAGTTGGAGTAAGAGGGGCCAGATTTATCCTCCCACCTGAAACAACTAAAACATTGACACAATATGTGAAAAAAAAGTTCTGAACATATGGGAATTAGGCAAGGAGAGAGAAACTCCTGAGAGATGGGAAGCGAATGCAGGCAGCCCAAGACCATCCCAGCTCCCTGCCCTGAGAAAGTACTCAGGTTGTGGCATAGGGAGAGGGACCACAGGCAGAGAGACAGGCGGACATCCAAGGAAGCCATGACCGTAAGAGCTAGCAGGACAGAGTAATGGAGAAGAGACAGGTGCACAGAGAGAAATTCCAAGTATCTCCAGAGGAGATACTGAACTGTCAGCTGAGTACTGATCAGGGAAGGCCAAGGAAAGAACCACTTGAAAGGATTATAAGAAACAGTGCTTGGAGCTCACATAGGGCTAAGGATAGTGCCTGTTGCCAGCTGTTTCCTGCTTACTCTGTTTGCCGGAATAAAGGAAGAAAACACCAACAAAACAATTCACAAGGCATCAGTTAGGGAACTAAGAATGGCCTTTCCTCTGTAATGGGAAAAATTAACCATAGACAAAACACTATTCTGATTTCATCTAATGAAGCTTAAAAGCAAGACAAGAAAGTACCAAACTCTTTCTAAGTAACTTAATTGTAACCCAGAACAAATCTTAAGAATATTTTTAAGAATACAAAAGTATTCAGCACCCAAAAAGGTAAAATTCACAGTGTCTGGCATCCAATAAAAATCAACAAGTGTCTTAGTTCATTTGGGCTACTATAACAGTATTCCATAAACTGGGTGGCTTATAAACAAAGGACATTTATTTCTCACAGTCTAAAGGCTGGGGATCAAAGCACCTGCAGATGTGGTGTCTGGTGAGGGCTCATTTTCTGGTTCACAGACAGCCATCCTCTTGCTGTGTCCTTGCATGGTGGAAGCGGTGAGGGCGCTCCTGGAGTCTCCTTACTAAGGGTACTAATCCCATTCACAAGGGAGGGCTCTGCCCTCATGACCTAATCACCCCCCAAAGGCCCTATTCTCCAAATACCTCCACATTGGGGGTTAGGTTTCAACATAAGAATTTTGGAGGAACATAAACATTCAGTCTATAGCACCAATTATGATAAAGAAGCAGAAAAACACAGTTCATAATAAGGAGAAAAATCAAAATTGAAACTTGGCAAGAAATGACACAGATGATGAAATTAGCAGACAGCATATTAAGAGAGTTATCACAATTGTATTCTACTCAGGAAGCTACAGGAAATACGGAACATGTTAAATAGAGACATAGAAGATATGAAAAGACCTAAATCAAACTTTTAGAAATAACTACTACAATATGTGAGATGAAAAATACACTGGATGGTTTTAATTGCAGATTATACACTTTGAACAGACTACTAAATTTAAAAACGTAACAATAGAAACTATCCAAAATGAAACACAAGAGAAAAATACCCCCCCAAAAAAATTAAAAAAGAGAGTGAACATCAGTAAACTGCAGGTAACATCAGCTGCTAAATCATGTCATCAGAGCACTCAAGGGAGAGGAGGGGGTGAGAGATAAAAAATATTTAAAGAAACAATAACCAAAAATTTTCCAAATTTTATGGAAACTGTTAACCCACAGATCCAAGAGGGTCAAAGAATCCACAGCACAAGAAGCATAAAATAGAGTATACCACAGAACTGCTGAAAACAGCAGAGAGAAAAATCTTAGAAGCACAAAGAGAGAGAAAGAGAAGAAATATTGTGTACAAAGGGACAAAAATAAGGCTTATCGAAGCTTTCATGTCAGAAACAATGCAAGCTGGAAGACAACAGAGCATACTGGCGGGGGGAGGAACCCTGGCAACCTAGAATTATACACCCAGCAAAAATGTCTTTCAAAAATGAAGATGAGCTAAAGATGTTTTCAGACTACACAAGCTGAAAGAATTCATCACAAACAAAAATCCTCGGAGCAGTAAAAAGGGGTGGCAGAGGGAAACCTGAATCTTCACAAAGGAAGGATGAACACCAGAGATGGTAACTAGATAGCCAGTTATAAAACCTTTATTTTTAACTTTAAATATTTTAAAAGATAATTGATGAAGTAAAGCACAAATAACAACAATGTATTGGGAGGTTTATAACATATGCATAAGTAAAATGTATGACAATAACAGCACGAAGAAAACAAGGGGAGAACCGGAAGTCCACTGTTGTGAGAGACTGTGGTAAGTTAAAAATGCACACTCTAAACTCTAAAATCCTTATATTTGTTCCTTTGTACATAATACTTCTTTTCTCTTTCTCTCTCTCTCCAAGATTTTCTCTTTATCACTGGTTTTCAGCAGTTCACTGGTATATTCCTATTTTATGTTTCTTGTGCTTGGGGTCTTTTGAGCCTCTTTGAGCTGTAGGTTTACAGTTTCCATAAAATTTGGAAAGTTTTTGGTTATTCTTTAAATATTTTTCGCTTCCCACTCCCCCTCCTCTCCTTGGAGTACACAATAAAGAGTTATAGCTAATCAACTAGCCAAAAAGATAAAAAGAAATTAAAATACTCAATCCAGAAGAAGGCAGAAGAGGAGGAAGAGGGGAAGAGAACATACAACATGAAGAGAACACGCAGGAGGCGGCAGACTCAGACCCAACCACGCCGACCACCACATCGAACACAGTCTAAACCAGGGCGTGGCAAACCCTTTCCACAAAGGCCAGACAGTAAATATGTTAGGGGTTTCGGGTCACATTTAAAAACATTTCTTTTCAACCCTTTAAAAATGTAAAAACCATTGTTAGCTGACAGGCCATACAAAACAAGCGACATGCCCCGTTTGGCCCGTGGGCTATTGTTTGGGGGTCTTTGGTCTAAACACACCAATAAAAAGCACAGATTGTCACATTAGATAAAAAGCAGAGATTGTCAAATTAGATTATGCTGCCTAAAAGAAGCCCAATTTTTAAAGTAAAGGCTCAAATACGTTAAAAGTACAAGGATGGAAAAAGGTGTATTGTGTTAGTGCCACGTTACTATCTGAGTGGATAGTGATCAGAGAGAATTACCAGGGATAAAGATGGTAATTCCGTAATGATAAAAACATTCAATTCATAGATAGGACATAATAATCCTAAACGTTTTTGTGCCTAATAACAGAATTTGACAACACATGAAACAAGAATGATGAACCTGCAAAGAGAAATATCCAAACACATAAATATAGTCAGAGATTTCAACATGTCTTTCTTGATAACAGAGCAGTAGGTAGAACATTAGTAATGGCATGGAATACCGGACCAACACTATCAACTAATTTGCCCTAATTGAAAATTACAGAACACTCTACCCACAACTGCAGAATACACTGTTTTCAAGAGCACATGGAATATTTACCAAGATAGACTATATTCTGGGCCATAAAACAAGTTTAAATAAATTTAAAGGGATTCAACTCATAGAAACCGTATTTTCTGACCACAGTGAGATTAAATTAGAAGGTAATAACAGAAAGCTATCTGGAAAATCCCTAAATATTTGGAAGCTAAATAACACATTTCTAAAACTATAAAACTTCTAGAAGGAAACACAGTGGAAATCTTTGTGTCCCTGGGTTAGGCAAAAAATTTCTTAGCTATAACACCAGGAAGCACAATTTATAAAAGAAAAAAATTGATAAATTTGACTTCATCAAAATTAAGTAAGAACTTCCCCTCTTTGAAAGACAATATTAAGAGACTGAAAATTCTGGGAGAAAATACTTGCAAGTCAAATTTTTGATACAGGACTTGTATTCTGAATATGAAAAGAATTCCAAAAACGCAATGAGAAAACAAACAACCCGACACAAATATGGACAAGAACATTTGAAAAGACATTTCACTAAAGAAGATGTTTGAATGGCAAAAAGCATGAGAAGATATTCAAGATCATTAGTCATTAGGAAAATGCAAATTAAAACCACAATGCGATACCATTAAATGCCTATTAAAGTTGAAAGACTAACAACACCAAATGTTGGTGAGGACGTGGAGCAACCGGAAGTCTCATACACTGCTGGTAGGCATGTGATATAATACAGCCAACTTCAAAAATCAGTTTGGCAGGTTTTCAGGAAGTGAAACGTACCTGTTACATGATCTAGCCATTCTACTCCTAGGTATTTATCCAGGAGAGATGAAAATATATTTCCAAGGACTTGTACACTAATATTCACAGCAGCTTTATTTATAATTGCAAAAAAAAAAAAAAACCAAAAAAATCCTGGCAACAAACCAAAAGTTCATCAACAGGTGAATGGGGGTAAAGAAGTTGTAGTATATCTGTATAATTGAGCATTGTTCAGCAATAAAAATGAATGAACTATTGAAACATGAAACAACATTGATGAACCTCAAAATAATTACATTGAGTGAAGCAGTCTATTGTTTTATATCAACTACATCTCAATAAAGCTGTATAAAAATCAAAAGAATTCGGTAGTCAAAAAAGCAGGTCAAAGAACAACCCATGTGATATAATCACATTGAGGTTAAAAAAGAAAAACCAAGTCAACCTCAGTCATGCCAGGTACATGGGGGGTTTTAGTATTGTTCTTCAAGTTGAATGCCTCAGTTCATACACATTTTTTCATATATGCTAGGTGTGGTATGTGTATATAGTAAAAATACAAAAAAAAAACCCAACAAATTTAAAACTTTCTTCAAAGTACATGTATTACTTTTTTTTTTTTTTTTTTTTTAGATGGGTCTTGCCATGTTGCCCAGGCTGGAGTGCAGTGATTTTTCACGGGCGTGATCATAGCACACTAGCCTTGAACTCCTGGGCTCAAGGGATTCTCCCTCCTCAGCCTCCCGAGTAGATATGTATTACTTTTATAATTAGAAGAGTTGTGTATTTTGTTTTTAAGTTTTTAAAAAAACACCACCAAGTTAAGTTTGTCAGACATAATGCATTACCTGGAAACAACTGTGTTTTCACATTTGCTAACTAACTACTCAGCATTAAAGGAAAGCTGGTTTAAAATTACTCTGGAGGGTATTTTCTAGGAATGCCATTAATTGGAGGGTCTGTGTGCTTATTACATACACTACTAATTCTATGGTCACAAAGCAGATTCTAACTTTTTATACTGGGTTGATTTATGAGGGGCCACAGAATACAGTGGGTTAGCACAGACCCTGGGGCCAGACTTCTGGGGGTTCCAACCCTAGCTCCCACGAGCGAGCTGTGTGATCTGGTCCAAGTTACTGAATTTCTTTGCCCCCCCAGTTTCCTCATCTGTAAAATGGGGTTATAACAGCCCCTACCAGTCAGTCTTGTTGTAAGAACAACCAAGTTAATGGAGTTAAGCACTTAGCACAGTGCCTGGGCGAAGGTCAGTGCTGTAGAAGTGTCAGCGGTTACTATATTGTTATTTTTAATTCTTTCATCAATGTCTCAGGTTATAATTTTAATTGTGTTTTCTCTGTGTTGTCCTCCAAAAGGTCAGGACCTGGTTGATAATCAGGGCCTGACAAAGACCTATCATTTTACCAAGGATAAAAATTATAATGGTCAGGTCTTTTTCACTATAGCATACAAAACAACGTTAGCTGTCCCGCCAAGCTGATTATCTGGTACCGAGAGGCTTTCTGAGTAGGCATGGTTTACTCAGAAGAATGTTCTAGAGTTTCAGGACAGAGGTTCTGCACCCAGAGCCAGTTTTCTCTGCAACCATATGAAAACCACTGACAATCCGGGGCCTCAGTGTTCTCTTCTGTAAAATGAGGAAACAGAGCTACCTGATCTATGTCCTCAGGGTCCCCTGGCTTTGGCATCTTTTGACTGTAGTCTAAGTGGATGACAGAGGCACATCTCTGAAACTCTGTTCTTAACAGCTAACTTTCCTATTTTTAAACATGAGCATGTACCAGATGATCCACTTTCAACCTGCAGTAAGAAAAATTCACAGTGAAATGACTGCTATAATCCATGATATATCTCAAGTTGTATAAGCTGAAATCTATACAGCTCTCAGTGCTAAATGTCTCAATCTATAAAAAGAGATGGGTGGTATTTCAGAAGCTTTGGATACATTAAAATAACAGAGAGTTGTCAATTTTAACACTCTATTATTTTCTTAGCTGTAGGACACTTGTCCCAGGCAACACAGAGGCAGCTGAAAATGCAGTCCCTAGTATGTGCCCCAGGTACGTGAGACCGCCACACCTGAAGACGCAGGATGGCTCCACCACAAACCCGCCCTCCTCCGGATTTGACTGGAACAGCGGTTCTCAGCAGGGGTGGGAGGTGGGCTGCGGAGAGGCAGGGGCAGCATAAGAGAAGCATCTGGGGAACTTTTTCCAAAATACCCATCACCCGCCCACCTACCACCATTCTGTTGCGCCCTGGCTGAAAAAGGGCACAATGATGTCGACAGAGCAAATTTTGAAAAAGCTCCCCAGGGGATGCTAATAAGGAGCTCCCATCACTGCCCCCCCCCCACCCCAACCCTTGGTAAGAGTCAAAACACAAATGGTTATGAAAACCAAAATAAAAGATGCTGGGAGAGAAGGGCAGCTCCCAAAGATTTGGGCTCCATCAAATGGTAGTTGGTGCTAAGATGGAACCTCCTCCTGCTGTAATATATAGGATAAAACATATCCCCCAATTTTTAACTATGTAGCTGAGCCCAGAAGCAAGAGACATTCCTCAACCAGAAATAAGCCCTTGGGGTGGGGTTCCAGTGCCCAGGTGGGGTTCGAGGCTTGACCCTGAGCACCAAGAAGGTGGGTGCTGGTGTCCAGATGCCCGTGAAAGCCCGGCCCGTCGGTGGACAGAGCCAGGAAGCTCTACCAACAAGGAAGCCTGACGGAGCCCGAGGTCTCAGGAGAAGGGGAAAGAGGCAAGAATGAACCTCCTGTGCGAAGTGGAGCTTCCAAATCTCCACCTCCAGCACGGCTGGAACCTAAATTCACACAATCTAAAGTTCTCATGGTCTGAGGACACTCAGCAGAAACAAACACAAAACTGCTTTATAGTAACACTTTACAACCCAAGGCACACTGAACGCTCTCGGAAGGAGGAAGGCACTCCCACGAAAGATAAGCTCACAACGAAAAACTGCAAAGCGTATGAGCAAAAAGGCCACTACAGAAAACAGTCAGCAGACACAAAAACAAGATTGACACTCCATCAGTGACAGAAAAATAGGACAATCTGCACCAGATTATACCACAGCTGTGTTTAAAGTGATTAAAAACTCCCTGAAATATCAACAAGGTGTTTTTTTAACTAAGCTGATTCAAAAGTTCATAAAGGGAAAGAAAAATTAAGCAAGAAGAGCAAGAAGCTTTGACGGGAATTAATGCTCTAAGACATCGCAATGGACTAGAACAGAAAATCCAGAAATACGTGCACATCTCCCAAATATTTACTCGAATTTGGTATGCAATAATTGTGAAATTTAAAATTAGTGAAGATGGATTATTCGATGAATATGTAACAATGGGGGTAGTCATCTTGGGGGAAAAAGTTTAATCCATATATTCTATGCCAAGGTAAATCAAACAAAAGTATTTGAATAAATCACAAAGTACTTTTTAGTGAGAAAGGCCATTTAAAATATAATAGTAAATTCAAGAGCCTTAAAGCAAAAGATAGAAATATTTAAATACACAAAAGAAAACACTTTTTACAGTAAAATAAATCATAAACAAGGTTTAAAAATTTACAATTGAGATATGAATTATAGTTTTTTCCCCTCCAGAAAAATGGCTAATTACTCCATTACATAAAGAGCTCCTACAAAACAATAAATAATCCTAAAACCTCAAGAGAAAAAAACAGGCAAAAGATATGAATGGATAGTTCTCAGACAAGGACAGACAAACAAATGACCTTAGACGAATGAAAAGAAACTCAGTCTCACCCACAGAAAGTATCACAAGTTAAAACTACACTGAGATAACCATTTTTCATCTGTCAGATTGGCAAAATTCCAAAAAGTTTCATAACACCACGTTGGCAGAGCTGACTAGAGAAATAGGCCATCATATATGTTACTAAAGAACTGGTACAGCCAGGTATAGAGGAGTTTAACCTCTATGGAAGGCAGTGTGGCAATATTCATCACAATTACAAATGCTTACACCTTTTAACTCAGCAATTCTGCTTCTAGTAATTTATCCTGGAGGTACACTTTCATATATGTCAACGGGCATATAAATGGTGTCCACTGCAGTACTGTCTGTGATGACAAAAGACTGGAAACAACCTGAATGTCTACCAATAAGGAACTGGTTAAATAAATTAGGGAACATCCATATAATAGACAATGAGGCTCAAAAAAAAAAAAAAGAGGAAGCACTTTATGGACTAACATGATTATCTCTAAGGGAGTGGGACACTATATAATATATGGTACCTTCTGAGTATTATCTAGCTTTTTTAATTAAATGAAAAATAAAAAGATAAAGAAAATCCAAGGTACAATAAAATTATTACAGGACACTATAGAAAAGTTAACTGGTGTATTTGTAAAAGTACAAAATAGAATTTTTAGAAATGAAAAATATAGTCCCTGAAATGAAAAACTCACTGAATAGGTTAAATAGTAGATTAAACATAACTGAACAGAGAATGAGGACAATGTAAGACGTATCCCGAGAAATTACACAGAATGCAGCAAAGATAAAGAGAAGAAAATATGAATGAAAGGTCAAGGCACCGGGAGAAAGAATGAGAAACCTCAAATCACTCTCACAGCAGATCCACAGAATGTGTCTGAGGCAACAGTGGAAGAGGAGACTTCTGAGAATTCTCTAGGATTGATGACAAAAGACACGAATTATCAAATTCAGACAGCACAAAGGATCTTGAGCAAGATGAAAAAATAACCTATACCTAGACAAGTCATGGTGAAACTTGAGAACACTAGAAATGTAAAATAAAAGCAGCCTCAACAGGATTAGAGAGAATAAACAGATTAACCTTAAAGGCGTAACAAGTAAGACCAACCAGGGTCTTTTCAAAAGCAATAATCATGGCCAGAGGACAATGAAATAGCATTTTCAAAACACTATGGGAAAATGGTCAATCTAGAATTCCATGTACAGCTAAATTATGATTCAAAAGCTGCAGCAAAATGAAACTTACCTTTCACAATCTTTTACAAAAGAAATCTCAAGTACATTCTTCAGCAGAAAGAAAATTGCTGTGCAGTGTTCCACTGGATGAATAATCAACAACTGTTTATCCATTCTCCTTTGATGGACTTTTGGGTTATTTTTACTTTGATGAAAATGATAGCTTTCTGTAGTTATGTTATTAATAAATTATGTATTACTTTAGCTATTTTATGAATAAAGCTGCTGTTAACCTTCTAGTCAAGTGTTTGGGTGGACATACACATTCATTTCTCTTTTGCATATACCTAAGAGTGGAATTGCTGAGTCATAGAGTAGGCACGTTTGATGTTAGTAGAAACTGTCAAAAACTTTTCCATTCATATCAAACACTCTCAGGAAACTGGGAATCTCTAAATTTAGAGTTAAAAAAATTCCACATACCTATCCCATGCATAATGCCCAATGGTGAAACATGAGAAATTTCCCTTTAAAGTAAGGAAAAAGACAAAAATGTCTATTACTACCAATTCTATTTAATATTGTCTAAGAAGGCATCACAAAAATATAAATAAAAGATATAAAGATATATTTATTAGTACCTTCAATAAGAAATTATTAAAAATGTATTATTTGCAGATTATATGATGGTTTTAATAGAATATCCCAAGTGACTCTAAAAACCATTAAAAAAAAAGAGAGAATGCAGCACTGTGGTTGGATAGAAGATTAATATACAAAAAATTAGATAGGAGATTGGATAGAAAATTGGATAGAAGATTAATACACAAAAAAATCTGTATACCAAACAATCCACTAGAAAAAGCAATTTAAAATAATCTCATTTACAGTAAGAATTAAGAGGCATCTAATAATAAGTCTATGTGTAAGGCCTTTTTGGAGAAAATTACAAAACACTGCAGTAGGACGTAAAAGAGGACCTAAACAAATGAAAAGATTTAGCACATTCATGGGGAAAAACTTGATAGAGTAAAGATTCGGTTTCTTCTCAAGTTAATCTATAAATTCAATGCAGTTCTAGTCAAAATCCCAATAGGGTTTTTCAAGGATCTTGGCAAGCTGAATAAAAAGGCAAAAGTAGCCAGGACTATTTTAAAGGAAATGAGAAGGGGCAATCCCCTGCCAGTTATTGTGTTCCTATAACTACGAAAACTGAAACTACATGGTGCAGCACGGGGGTAGAGCTCTAGAACAGTGGGACAGAACAGAAGGCTCAGAAATAGGCTCAGGTACGAATGGGGACTTGGTGCTTGACAAAGATGCTACTAAAATTCGGTGGGTACCTTGCAGAAAACATTTAACTTGAATCTAATGAAGCCTCTAGACCTAAATTCAAGTTTATAGGAAATATGTGATTAAATGAACAAGTTAAATGATACCATTAGGAAATACTCAGATAAAACTGAATAGGATACATTCTACAAAACCACAGCTTTCAACAAAACAAAACAACAAAACAGCTAAGGAAAACATTTTTGGGACAACTGGAAAAAATCTGAATATGAAAAAATCTGAATCTGAGATATTACACAGTATTTGGTAAATACTGTTAGTTTTTTAAGGTGTAATAATGGTATTGTGGTTATAGAGGAGAATGTCCTTATTTTTAAGATGCATAATGAAATATTAGGGGTGAATTGTCATGATATCTGCAAGTTATTTGCAAATGGTTCAGCAAAAACTACATACACACATACACACACGTACTGATATGTGGCAAAATGATAAAAATTATTAAATCTAGATGGTTGGTATACAGGACCATCATTGTTGTTATTTTTAGTCTCTTCTGTATACTAAAAAAATTCATAATAAAATATTGGGAAAATCAGAGGGGAGAACATTATAGATTCAATAAATGATGCTGAGAAAATTGACTGTTCTTATAAAAATTAGGTTCTTAATTTACATTTTGGAAGAAAATAAGAAAAAAGTATATAGTATCTTTAGAGGAATTATCCCTATTTTCTTAGATTAAGGAAGAATTTCTTAAATAAGGCACAGAGTACAAGTCATTAGAGAAAGATTAGTGAATTTGATCACACTAAATTTTTAAAAATGTAAATAAAAGACACCACAAACAAGTAAAAAGAAAAGTCAGGGAGATTAGAAGATATAATCCCGAAAAATTAGTATCTCAAATATGTAAGAAGCTCATATATATATATATATATCTATCAATTAAAAAAGACAAGTTGAAAAATGTGCACAAGATATTAATAGAAAAATTCACCCTCGGGAGAAAGCTCAAACATCCCATAAACATGTCCTAAATTGTGTAATCTGGAAAGTAATCAATTAAAATGTGACACTATTTCACATGCATAGATTGTCAAAACACAAAAACAAAACAACTAGGATAATACTTTGAGGGAATGGAAATTGTCATATAATTCTGATGTTCCAGCTATTTTGAAGACAAATCTGACATTAGCCAATAACACTGAAGACTGGCATGCTAAAGCATTTAGAAATTCCATTTCTAGAAGATCTCACTCACGTACACAAAGGTATTCAGTACAGTACTATTTATAATTGCCAATACTAGAGACAACCCAAATGTTAATCATGGGTTATTCCATGGGCATGGAATTGGGTAAATAATCTAGGTACGTTCATAAAATGAGAAACTATATAGCAGTCAAAACGAATGACCTAGTACTCATGTCATGTCAACGTGGAAAATCTACAAACTGTAACATTGAGTGATAAAATAAAGTTGACAAAGGATACACTCAGTACCATAGCATTCGCAAACATTTACAAATAGAAAGAAAAAAAACCCAAACAAACAAATCAACCAACATACGTTTTGTTCTAAGTCTACAGCAGGCAGCTTCTACAAGGACTCCCAATGACCCCTGCTTCCTGGTATTTAACCTGTACAGTCCCCTCCTACCTCATACCAGGGTTGCTCTGTGCAGCCAACAGAATAGGGCAGAAGTGAACGCATGTCACTTCCGAGATCAGGTTATTAAAAAACTGTGGCTTCTGTCTTGGGTGCTATGTTGCACTCTCTCCCATGGACCACTTGCTCTGGGGTGACCAGAGTACATTCTGGCAGTCCTGTGATGAGGTCCACATGGTGAGGAATGGTGGGCTTGCTCCTACAGACTTTAGACGCCTGCAGCCTCGTGATAGACCCTGTGCCAGAACCACCCAGCTCAGCCAACCCGCAATTCCTGCCCCTCAGAAACAGCATAAAGTAGTAAAGAGTTGCCACCTTTGGGGCAAGTTGTTACACAGCAACAGATAACTACTACAAGGTGTTTATACCTGTCTAGTAAAGTTATAAATGCATAGTAATTAGGATAAGAATACATGCCAATTTCAGGATAAAGGGTAACTCTGGGGTGGGGCTTTAGCTATACTTGGTTTTCATTTCTATGACAAATTTTCAAAGAAAATAGACAAAATGTTAGCATTTGTTAAATCTGGCCATCCCATAAGTGTGTGCATAGTATATGATTTTCTGTAACTTAAGGCATTTTATCTGTTACTTAAAACATTTTATAATTAAAAATAAACACTTTTAGAAAGAAAGGCAGGATATCTATTCCATTTATTATGGTGCTATACAGCACTGTCTGGCTCCCTTTAATTGCAGCCCTGAGGAAAGTAATTACTTTAATGGCTAAACAATTCACACTGAAGAGGAGACATATATCAGTGTATTTTCCCAGAGCTGGTAAAATCAAATGTTTAAATACCAAAACCTCAAATACATTTTTTAAAAAGCAACAAAAAACTTACACAAGAGCACCTATCAAAGAATCCACAATGAAATGCAGGAAAAAAATGTTGCCCTGCCTAGACATGCTTAATATTAAACTATTTCCAACAGCAATTCACTTAAGAAACACACGGTTATTATACTGTGCAATATTAAGTGGACGCTCTAACTGCTGTTGCCATAGTAGCCTCTACTTTAATGGCATTTAACAAGAGAACAGAAATTGTGGACAAAATTGCTTTGGTTCTCAGATTCCCTTGGTTGAAAAAAAGTAAAATATTCACACTTGGGAAATACAGTGATGTTTCAGTCCTGCTTACACAGAGAAATATCTTGCTCAATAATAATTTCACTGGCTGAAAGAGTTAATGCACATCTGAAAGGTAAACATTTACTCATGACAAAGATTAAAAACATGACAAGTCTGAAGGTTTCAGGTCTGTTCACTAATGCAAAGTGAAATAAGTCTTATCGATATTTAAGAAGACATTTCACAAGATACCGTGCATGTACACTGGGTTGGGTGATTTTTATTTACAGAGAATATGAATTCCTGATGTAATTTCTGCTTTTAATATTTCTCTTTCTCCTTTCACTAAATGGTTACTTTACTTTTCAGAATTGCCACTGTGCTGAAACTAGAATATGAAGCATTATCTGCTTAACTTACCATAATTCCTGTTTTAAGAACATGTTTTTATTAAAAAATAACAACCCAAACCTCTCCCTCCCTGAATAACTCCGCTGTGATCACTTGGTGTCTTGCCTGCATACTCTCATCCCTGCAGCTCTTCAGCTGGGTTGAGATCAGAGTGAGTCCAGGCCCCCAAGACGGCCAGTCCAGCATCCCCACCTGTCCTGCGACGATATCCAGCATCCCTCGAATTCCTAGTCCGTTTCCTTCAACTACGTGGTGACCCCGTATTTCACCATCACCCCCCCAAATTTTCTTCTTCTCCACCTCCTTGTCATCAGTTGTTTTTTGACTTCACACTTTGACTTCCCCTCCCTTCGCGTGTTACCAGCACAACTTTGGGATTTCATTCTGTTCTTGACTTTAAATCCAACATACCAACATCTTGTCAGTCCTTGGAAATCCCATTTTGAAACACTGCAGCTTCCCAGCCACTTCCCTGAGCTGACTCTTCTTCCACTTGTCCCTGGCGATTCAATCCCATGCCCACTTCTGTGATTTGTGTCTTCCCTGCCGGCTTGGACTATTATTAGTTAGAAGTGCCTAATCCTCCCATTAAACCATGTGCTGCATGAACACGCCATTTCAAGCAAACTGTTAAATCTAAAGACACGTTCAAGCTTAAGGGGTTTAACCATCCTATCGACTCTCCTGTGCTCTCCTGGTTTCTCTGAAGACCTGCCCAACCATCAGGCTGGATTTTGCAGAATAATGCTGTGCCACCCCTACATGCCCCTTCGAAGGAATTCCATGAGAAACAGGGCTCCTAGGTCTCATTATTTTAGGATTTTGAGAAACAGCAATGATAGGTCTTTATTTCTTATTTCATAACGAGGACTGCTTTGAGGAAAATAAGTGCCCACAGCTTATACGGGAATTTTCTTCTTCACTCATTTTGCTTTAACTGTCAAAAAACTGAAATTCAACCCCAAGGCTCCCCAGAGAATTTTTATCCCCGATAATTGTAATGACTAACATTCACTGAGCATTTGCCATGTGCCAAGCACCGGACTAGAAGTTGTACAAGGATGATCTCAGTTAATCCTCTCAGCAACCCCATGACCCGCTGCATTGGTGAGATTTTATCACTGCTAACAGGCACTCGTGAAACGGTTCAAAGACAATTGACTTGTCATCAAGAATTGCTTCCAAATTAGTAAATTTACACGAAGGGACAAGAGTCTGGGCTCCCTCTCCATCTCGAGAATTGCTCACCTGAACAGGGACTTGCTGCGAAGCCCACCCTCCTCCTCGCTCTGTCGAAGATGACGTAGAAGCCCTCCATCACGGTGGCGCCGATCACCAGCGCGTTTGTGGAGGGGGAGATGCCGAATCGGTAACATTCATAATTCAGGCCAGCCCCCATCATGGGCTGGATGTAAAGCTGTTTGTTGAAGAGGGGACAGCAAACAAACAACAAAAAGCACAGATCAGGCAACTTCCTAGAACTGCGGAGGTCACGTGCATGCTCAGGACCCTGTGGGGTGCATGGAGGAGTCACGTGGGAAGTAAGGTGATGGTCTTATCCCCGCCCCCCAGGAGACGAGAAGACCAAAAGCATGGTGACTACACACAGGTACGCACACCCAGAGGACATCTGTCCACCTGCTCGTCTGCCCATCCAGCCATCTGCCCAGCAGTTGTCCGCTGACTACTTGACATGGTCAGATGCCTTCCTCCACACCAGCAGTGCAGCCACGAGTAACACACGGTCCCTGCCCTTGTCTACGGGGAAGCCAGGTAGAAACCACATGGTGGGAAATGCCCTGGCAGGACCCATCTATCAGGAGTGGTGACCAGCTAATTGCTCCCTCTGCTTGGAAGCCCTTAATTCACTGGGCCTCTAAGTGGGGCCCACTGCCCTTCCTCCTCGCTCACTGCACGCTCCTTTGAGGCCTCTGGGTTGGATTGGCTCCACCTCCCTCAGCAGCAGGCGTCAGAGCTCCCCGGGCTCTGGCCTGCTCTCCGTCTTCCCTCCCTGGGCGACCCAGCCAGCCCCACAGCCCCAAACACACCCGTGCTCTGGGCCGAGACTCCCAAATCCTTACCTCCAGCCCAGACCTGGCTGTCACTACTGCACTCTTAAATCCGCCTGCCTATTCACCTCTCAAATGGCATCTCACGTGTGACATTTAAACACCTGCACTCCGGATACCTCCCCCAGGTCAGCTCTTCTCCCCGGGGTCTCTGTCTCAGTGAACTCATGATTCACCCAGTTACTCAGGCCCTACGGCACTGGGTCAGCCCCTTCTATCTCTCACCCTACATCGACCCTATAACCAGACCCCCGAGGGCCTTCCTGTGAAATCGAATCTGGACCTAATCACCCCATTGCTCCCACTCAGCCATCAGTTCCCTGTCTCTTGTGATCTACTGCAACGGCTCCTAAATGGCCCCCTGTGGCAAAGAGGATTTTAAAAGTAGGCAGCGTGGCAGAGGGAGGATGATTTGCTCAGTGGGAAGAGGGAGGTGACTGTAATCAGAGAGGAGATGCAGCAGCCACGGGGGAGCAGCTCCCCCACGCGTGAGGACCATCTCCTGCACATGCCGTGTGGCGTTAAATAAACACAAGACGTGGCCCTCAAGATCCCGGAGCCAAGAGTATGTGGATGGGTCAAAACCTAAACTAATCAGTGAGCAAATAATATCCAATCAGTAATAACAATTTGTTTGCTTTTTAATATTAACAGCAAAATATTCAAATGCAGGCAATTAGAGAGTAGAGTAGCTTCATATGACAAAATGCCACATATCTGGAAAAAAACAATACAGTACAAAATGAGTAAGAAAGAGAAACTTCCTGTGAGTAATGATTAGCCTGAAAGGGCAAAGGCAGGAAGAAAGGCTGGAGGAATAAAAAAGCGAGTCCCACCAACACAGCCCTGGGCCCTCTGGCTGTGGGGACTGGACTTTGGAGGGAGCAGCAGAGACTGAGAGAGGACCAGCCGGGAGGGCAGGGGGCTGCCCTGTGACAGCTTGGAAGGAGAGGATGCAAACCAAAGATTCTGATGGTGATGGTGGGGGGCGTGCTGGTCGTTAGGATTGGAAAGCACAAGAACACGATTTTGTGGGAAAAAAATCAGAATTCCCCTGGGGGCTGGGGGCTGCTTTTCTAACAGACCAAATAGGATTTAGCCCAGGTGTTTTTGGAAAATGACATTGGGCATAGACGAAATTTAAGATAATTGCCTTTGCCTTGGTTTGTTTCTGCACTAGTGATCACTTGCCCACCTATGATGGCTGATGTCTGAAAGGTCCCAGGTAGGGGTCCCATCCTAGAACTCTGGTGACAAGGAGCCCCAATGACTGCCCTCAGCATCAGGAAGGGGGCTGGCTGGGCAGAGCCATCCCTCCCTGCCTGGCGCGGCAGGTGGAGCGTGCGGGGCTCCAACCAGGTGATGTTTCCCAGCTTGCTGCGGGAGCCCTCACAGCTCTCGCCTGCCCCGGGCAGAGACTCTCCCTGAATGCCTGCCTTTTCCTCCTGCTTCTTAGGCGTCCCCGGCCCTGCCAACCAGCCCACAGGCCATTTATTTACCTCACACGCTCGCCTTGGTCCTCAGGCTTGGTTTTGACATTAGCTACAAGCCACACTGAAGAAATAATGCCCACACTTTGCTGTTCTACTGGCCAAAATTTAATCATCAAGAGAACATTTTTTAAAGATGTTGAAAACATCATTCTAACATCACTCTATGCAGTGCCCACTCACCCAAGGATACTGCCTTCTTCTGAAAATGTCTCGGCAAGTACTATTA
Source organism: Daubentonia madagascariensis (assembly GCA_023783475.1). Taxonomy (NCBI): domain Eukaryota; kingdom Metazoa; phylum Chordata; class Mammalia; order Primates; family Daubentoniidae; genus Daubentonia; species Daubentonia madagascariensis. The sequence continues at coordinate 8,780,262 of JAKFHU010001482.1, read as the reverse complement.
TTTCTCCTTTATAGGTAAAGACACAGAAAGGGCTAAGTGATCTGCTCCAAGTTACAGGCAAGGGCAGTGCTGAGGGTATGACTCAGGCCTCTCTGCCCAGCCCGCGTATCCTCTGTTGGCCCGTTTTTCTCTTGAAGCTTTCGATCCTTTCCCCAAGATCTCTCCTTTTCTGGAACATACATCCCACACGTAAAGTTGAACGGGGAAGAAGGCAGTATTACCATTTACTTTTTTCTTCTGAAATTATTCCTCCCTTCTTATCCCCTAATCCAAACCCCTTTATCCTGTCCATCATGTTACAACAAAGACATCAATGTGTCCATTTGACAGATAGTGATTATGCATTTTTCCTCCCCTGCCTGGTAATGTCAGAGAAGGAAGGATGCTCTTTTACAATCAGTTTTTATCTTTGAGGAATTTATAATTAATTGAAGAAGAAATATAAGTTGTTGTTGTTGAAGAAAACAGAAGTCAAATGAAAAAGGCAACAGCATAAAATGTACCCTAAAGAAATGATCCCATGCCAGATGAGCAGACTGGAAAATATGCATTACGAGATTAAAGTGCAAGCTCACAAACGGGTTATTCTGCTCAGCAAAGCTGCAACAAAAGCCACAGTTGTTTGAGTTGGGTCTTTAAGAAGGGAAGAATTTGGACATACAGATGGAATAAGAAAGAGAAGGCACTTCAGGCTGCGGCGTTGGTGGAACAGAGGTTAGGAGATCGTTGCAGGCAAGAGGCCCTGGGGGACAGTGAGTGCCAGGGGAACGTTGGAGTGTGGCAGGAGACAGGCTGGGGAGCCAGGGGGCCTGGCAGGGACTCGTGGACAGCCACGCCAGGGCATGAGCCACCATATTTAAACCGTGGGGACCCACTACTTACTCACAGCTGGGGAGGCTCGGATGAAAGTGGTGCTTCAGGAAAATTAATCTGACAATAGTTAAAAAGGAGAGAGGGTGGGGGCTTGGGAGGCACAGACAGCACCTGAGGCTGCTGAGGGCATGGTGGAGCCGCACAGGAGGGCGGGCCACAGCAACAGAGGGGCAGGAAGGGCTGAGGAGGGCAGAACTCGGTCTATTCAACTAGTCAGGACGAAGAAGGCGTCCGTGGGTACCGGAGTTATAGGAAAAAAAGAAGTGATTGTCTTCATCTCTGACAATCCAGTTTTATTCTTTATTCATACACAAACAGGAAAAAAGCTTATGACGGTGTTGTGGTAGACATGACAAAAATGTCCCCAGTCCTTCGCCTTTCCGTGTAGCCACACTCTTCGGCTCTGCAGCTCCCCCTCTGAGAAGGGGTCTGTCTCCCAGCCGGGGACCTGGGCTGGCCTTGGGCTCGTCTGGGCAACACCACGAAGTGACAGTGGCCAGTTCTGGGCCGAGACTTTAGGAGCCCCCGCGTGTTCTTCTCTCCCTCAGAACCCCGTGACCACACGTGAGCCGGCCACTGCATGCATAGAGACACACGGGCCCCATCACTCCCTCGACCTCACTGCCAGATCCATGAGGAGGGCCACCCCACACCGGACGAGACTGAGGCCAACCAGCAGCTGACCAGACACGTGAGCAAGCCTGGCCGAGATCCACCGACCTGCCTGGACTCACGAGCAGTAGGAAATGTGGCTGCTTGTTGTGCAGCACGATGGTGGCAACAGACCTCTGATACAGGTGTGAGAGCTAATACACATATTATGGATGAAGCACTTTACTTCTGCATGTAACATGTTAAAAGGAGAAAAGCATAAATTCAAGTTCCTACCTGAGGCAGGATAGTTATGCGGAATGATCTGCTGGAGTTCTCGGCTCGCAGGTAGATGGAGATTTTGGGGAAGTAAGACCAAGGCGTTTCAGAATTCGTCCAGCACGCCAGCTGGGATCCAGTCCAGAAGCCATCAGAGAATTCTGGAATCTAGACGACACAAGATCACGTGGGAAGCAATGACTAGTCAACAGGAAACAGCTTCGGGCTCTCCTAGCCACCTCGCCAGACGCCCACGGGGACAAACAATGTTTAATTTGGACAGAACAGCAGGGACATAAGTCCCCTGGAAGAGTGATGGTATGACAAAATAACAATCATTAAAATTGCCAAGACACACGGAGCCCTTCCTAATAGGCACCACCACAATAGTTTGGCAGCAATAAGTACTTTAATCCTCAACCAGCGTGATAACATTTTCCCCTCCACTTTACAGATGAGGAAAACAAAGCACAGAGAGGTGAAGTAACTTGCCCAAGGTCACACAGCAGTGGACAACGGCTTTTTAGAAGAAAGAAATCCTCAAGGCCCTTCTGGGCATCGCCTGTCCTCTTAATCCCATGGGCCCAGGGGGGGCTCTCTGCTTTCTGGAACACCTTTCTCCTCCTCCAGAGCTCAGCTCAGACACCGGCCTGGTCCAGGAAGCCCTCCCTGGCTCCCCCACATAGCACTGGTGCACCAGCGAGCACCTCTCCTCCTGGTGGCGGTTCACAATTTACACTTATCGCTGTGACTAACTTCTGCCTCCTGCACTAGAATCGAGTCCTCTCAGGACAGAAGTCTGTTGCCCAGCCCCCAAGTCACCCTAGCACACGGAAGAGACTCAGGAAATATTTGTGGAGAAAACCAAATGTCATCCAGGGACAAAAAGGTGGCCAGCAACACAGGACGTCCTCCTGCGGCTCTCACCAGGGACGGGAAGGGACATGCCATCTGCCATGTCTACTAGCTGCTGAATTGGGACGTTCACAACACCTGAGGCCTCGCACAGCACAGGTTCCTGAGTAGAGTCTGCCCTGGGTCTGCCAGCTCCCAGGGGAGGACTGTCTCTGACGTGCCCCTTGTCCATCCAGGACAGCATCCCGTGAGGGCAGAGCCAGGAGAGACCCTGGCTGGCAGGAGGGAGCTGGGCTGCAGGGCCGGGCAGGCACGAGGGAGGTGTGGGGGGCAGAGCAAAGGGTGCTGGGGTGGACCCTGCCCCCGGATGACAGGGTGACGGGCACGAGGCTGGTGCCGAGGGCGGGCAGGGACGTGAGGTGAGGTGGCGAGGAGCCAGGGTGCCACCCTGAAGGAGTGACAGACGGCGTCTCATTCGGCAGAGGTCTGAGCTCTGCGGCACGTCGATGTGACGCAGGCGGCCAGTGGTCACGCTGCGGAGCTCACTGGTCCTCTGGGTGCTCTGAGCTCCAGGGCACGAGAGCCACACACCCCCGAGAGTCGCTGAGGCTGCGGATGGGAGGGGACAGAGGCCCCCACGGGGAGGGGCACAGGCACGGGGATTTCCACGGAGGTGGGAAGGGGTGTCATGGAAGCAGAGGGAAGTCAGGGAGGAAGAAGGAAGACAAGACAGAACGCTGCCAAGGTGAGAACGGGAAAAAAGGCAGGCGCCACTGGATGGACCTGGTGACGCCCGCGTATTGAGTACCGAGTGGGCACCACACACTATAAACCACAGTCACGCACACAGCAGGGCCCACAGCTGGGGAGGACGCGCCCTGTCGCCGTCCATCCATCCCGCGTTCTCTCAGCCAGACCTTTTGTGATCGATTGGTAAAATTTCTAATGCTGGCATTAATATATCTTGCTTTTTAAAAAAGTTAAGTTGATTTGAAATGTGCATCGCAGGGAAGAGCCCCTTTCCAGAGGGCCTGATAAGAGGCGGGAGGGTCGCTTTGCTGGATTCCGCAAGCATCTACAGGCCTGCGGTGACAGCACGGGGCTCCGACGCCGGCGCCACGACCAGCTCCCACTGCAGGAGGACAAGGCTCGAAGGGCCACGTTCCTGGCCTGCGTGGCTCAGCTCAGAGCTGGACGCGGGACTTACCACCCCCAAAGCCGGGTCCCTTAATCTTAAGTCTGAAGGCCTCCCTGGGGGCTAAGCCACGTGCCCTTGGGGGACAGCTTCGACCCTGCGTAACTTGGGATAAACTGTTTAAGGTTAGAAGTCATCTCAAAGTGGTGTCATTAGCCTCCGGATTTTCCAGGTGGAGAAGTGCTGGGCTGAGGCACACGGGCACCAGCTGGGCCAGACCAGGGCCCAGGTCCCCAGCCTCTGCACACGCCGCGAGGCCCGACACACAACTCCCCACCAGGCTTACTTCTAAACACAGACCTACGGACCATTAATTTCTAAAATCCCATTTGAACAATCCACGCCAGGAGACAGAGCCCGACATTTGTATGGTCTTCAACCCTCTGAAGCCGGCCCTCCCCTTCACTAGAAAGAAACCCAAGCCGAGAGGGCCGGCTTACAGGAACCTGGCAGGTAAGAAGAACAAACGCATCTTTGGTCCGTAGACAGTAAGACAGAGACACAATGCACCCCTGTTGAGTGTTCCCTGCCCAAGACAAACAACCCGCCCGGGTTTCTCCTTCCTGACACAGGCACTGAATGAAATCGGTGGGTAACTTTAGACAAGGCAAACAAACTGCGTGATCTCAGTTCTTCTACCTCGTGGTTTTCTTACAAAGCCAGTCACTGCTGAACACGTGCTGCGACGAACTCAGGGGTGTGAACGCCCGTCAGCGCCACGGCACAGGGGCCCCGGGGTCCACTGCTTGCTGGATTCACACACGGAAGCTTCAAACACATCCTTGGTACAGTTGTCAAACATTTATCATTCAGCATATTAAGTTTGAAGCATGTTAATTCTGCTAAGGACATTTTTACTATTTAAGAAATAAATAGTATTTATAGCTCCTTATTTTAAGTATGGTCTGATTTTCAGCAATTGTTCTAAATTTAAGGCACTAACTGCCGTTTTTCCTGATTCAGCAGATAGCGGGGAAGATGGAGACTGTGCTCTGGCTGTCACCTGCAGATGCTCTGGGCTGCTGTCTTGAAGACCGGCTGGTTCAGAAAAGGTCCCGGGTACTTTGTTTATCTCCCCTCTGTGTTCGTTTCATTTGCTTGCTGCAGTTGCAGACATTTGAAGTTTGGGTTCAGGACAACCAAAAGCCCTCTCTTGCTTCCTATGTTTCTTCTGTAACCTGCAGCAAAGCAACCGCTATGCCTTTTCCTATCAGCTGTCCTTTGAATTTAGCCATCACAACAGAGTAGTAGGACTGTCCGCCCCACGCTAGTACCGTGATCAAGGCGTTGTGCGGGAAACACTGTCTTTTTGGTGATCTGGCAAGGATGGCCCCGAGTGGACAAATGCTATGAAAACACTCAAGATGCCAAAAGTAATGTTTACCTCACAAGCAAACAGTAGCAGCACCATGACTGGACATCAAATGGCAGCTCCTTTTTACCCAGTGTCTGCTAAACACCAGGCCTCTGACCCCAGTCCCTCACAGCAACCCCACGGACAAGAATATGGGGGCTCTCAGAGGGCATGAAACCCCTCCTCAGGCACCCAGCCGTAAGTGACAAAAACTAGACTAAATTTCATTCCATTTGACCCCCAAAACTGTGTTCTATCCAATGCTTGTTGCCCTGAACTGACTGGGAAGTTGAGGTTACACTGGGAATATCATCAGCCTGGTCCCCAAGAGGTACGTTGTCCTCAACCATGATTTTAATTGTATTTCAGAGCATGGCCATAAAATCATTATTACATTGGCCCACTGACCTTTGTCTTCTGTGAGAAAATCATATTCTTTTACAGAAGTAGAAGTCAAGATACCAGTACATCTTGGGTGAAGACCAAAAAAGAGTAAGATTTTTGGTTTATGTGTTTTGTTTTAAAGGCTATAAATGTATTCTTGATTTACTGTTTACTTTAATACAGTTATATTACCAAGTATTGCTTTTCTCAGATTAAAAAAACATACTATATCAAGTGAACTATGATTTGAAATACTAAAAAGCACTGCACATTCAAATCCAAGTCCTCTGAGGTTGGAATGAAGGCATCATTTGCTGGTTAACGTCAACAAACAAGATTGTGAAATTAATAAGTAATAGTTTTAAAAAACCCTTCAAAATATAAAATAAAAATTTAAAAATAAATGTAAAATATATAAATGTATTTATATGTATCACACCTATATTACATATAAAATATACGAATATAACATAAAATTTAAACTACCTAGAGTGATGGTTCAGAGATTGTCAGTGCACCTCCTGGCGACTCACTCACCAGAGATGTGCGGGCCACGGCTTCGACGACTGCATCAAACACCTTCTGGGGCAGGCGCAGCAGCGTGGTGCCACTGTCCACGATGGCCTTGTCCGCGTTATACTAGAACGGAGGAGAGCAGGGGGAGAAGGCACATAAGCGACGCCAGCGCCCCACAGCTACACATGGCTCCAGCCACCATCACTGTGCGTCTGGGACACACAAATCCAGGCAGCTACGGGTCTCGTTGGCAGCTACGATTCATTTCATATTCTCAGAAGTGGGGAGCCCTGGACCCTCTAGCCCAACATTTTCACTTCAGAAATAAGGAACCTGAGGCCCAGGAAAGGGAGATGACATGACCAGAATCAATGGCCCTCCTGAGGCAGAGCTTTTCCCTTCCTCAGAGCCGCCCTGATTTCCTCATCAGGGAGCTCTCCCGGGGCAGAGGAAGACTCATCTGTCTTCTGAGGGTGAAACGACATAATAAAAGCCACTTATGCAAACTGTACAAAAATCAACTCCGTCATCTCACTAATGAAGAAGGAGATGAAGAAAGGACAATTTTTCAATAGACATACCATATCTGCATTTTGAAAGGAATCAGAGACACATTCAATAACACACACACACACACACACACAGGCATTGCCAGCCCCATCCCCACCTGTAACATTCTCTATGTGGCAAGGTGACGAGAATGGATGTGAGTGGACTGACACCAGACAGGCCCTTCCAGCCACGAGGGACACGTCTGCGTGAGCAAGGCTGCCCAGGGATGCAATTTAATCCTCCTGCTTCAAGGCAAATCCCTGAGTCACATGACCAAATATACGCCCCAACCAGGTCAAAAGGTAGGAGGAGGTAAGAATTTTAAGAAAATGAAACATACCAGTTTATTAGTATCCTTTTCAAACATATTATTTTCAGTTTAAAAACAAATTTAATTTAATTTAAAATATAACTTAGCTTCTTTATAAAATTATCATTTTTTTTTAATGTAAGAAAAGCAAATATAGGAAAGGCCTGTAGTGAACCGAAATGTTGTGGTAGGATGTCCTGGGTTTGGTTGTTGTTCTTTTGTAGGGTGGGTGCACATGAGGTAGGCAGGAAAGAATCCAGAATCTAAGATCACACCTCCAAATATGTGCTTGCGCTCTCTAATACATACACACACACACACACACACACACACACACACACACACATAGAGTTTATATTTTATTTTAGGACCTCACATTAGACTATACCATTGGGTTTTTTAATGGCAAATAAGTACCTTTTGACAGTAAACACAGATTTGTGGACGTAGGGCAGAAACACTGTCACAATGGAAGGCACTGTCATTTTGTTAATCTTTGGTTTCTCAGAGGTACCTGTGTACATGAGAATTGATGGTGGAATGTGGTAGTTAATATAACAGAAGTGCTAACAGGTAGGAATATAATGAAACGCTGGTAGTTTTTATAAACCATTCCAAAAAGGCTGCAGAAGACTGACGCTCCCTCAAGCCATCCCAATCATAACCAATCGTCATAACGTGCCACAAATCAACCCAAACGCAGAGAGGGGCTGTGAGCACAGGTCACAGAGGTTTGGCGTCAGAGTTCCGCACGCTGCCCTCTTTAGCACTACCAACTTGAGAGCAGGAGGAGTGTGGGTACCGCTGGGCAGGGGCACGCTGTGGATGGAGGATAAAGCTGGTGATTATTTTGGTTTCATTTCACACTGATGAAAATCTGCTTATTTCATCTTAAACAGAGCCCAGGGCCCAACACGCCAGGATGAATGGTGGAAGCTGTGGCTCAGACTCCTCCTCACTCAGCTTTTAATGCTAATTTTGTCCTATTAAGCCAGGCGATTGGGAGGAAGCAATTTCTTTTGGAGGGGGGCATTCATCAATTCAAACTTACCATACAAAAAGGCCCTTATATTTTCACGTTATGAACCTTTATCTCCTAACGTACCGCACCTGCTGAAGTCATATACAGGTTCCAGCTGTAATATTTAAGGCACACACAGACCGACAGATACAACAAAGATCATAGTGTAAATACCTCTCTGCAGTCCAGATTAAGGCTTTGGCCTCCGATTTCCAACTTCAGAATTTCTATCTGATAATACCACTCCTCCTTAATAGGAGTGTACCAGATGTCTCCTTTATACAAACTTGGTTCAACCCCACCCAGCACCTGGGAAGAAAAGTATTTACAGGTTTAAGAGAAAAAATACAGACATATCAACAGGTTACACAGAGAAGCTTGTACTGATAAGGCGAAACTTCACTGGAATCAGTACCTTATTATGATGTTATGAAACAAATATAAATGCCTAAGAAATAACCAGGGGGTATTATGGGGCCACGTATCCAAAGGTCAAACAATATTATGCCCTAGTCTAATCAAGATGCTCTGGTGGTTTCCCTTATCTAAAGAAAGTACATACAATTTCAGCTTCACAATACTGAGATTTTCCCCTAAAGAAATTCAATAAAATAGGTAACCACGCTGACTGACAATACTTTAGTCCCTCAGAAGTCAGAAAAGAGGAAAGAGGAACAAAAGAGTTCCTTAATCAAAACCTCATTTTGCAAGACTGTGAAACATTCCCTCACATCCTGAGCTACCCTCTCTTCTCAGATAAGCGTCAAAAAAGCATTTAGGAGCAAGCCTACCATCAGCAAACGCAAGCAGCTGGGAAGCAGGGGCGTGGGGCCAGCCTTTCATGGGCAGAAAGCATGGGGCGGCAGCACCTGCCCGAGAGGACCCCTTCTCGTGCATTCTTCCTGTCACCTCCTACTTTAGACGTCTGGGCGCAGGGTCCATGGGGGTGAGCTCAGACTACAGTATATCTACAGTACTGATGGCCTCAGTTCTGCTTCAGTAGAGAACACTTTTGCCGTGTGTATGTGTGTTGAGAGAGAGAAAGAAAGGATGTACAGGTGTCCCAGTCTCCCCACCAATTCTATGAAATCACAGGCATCACCCTTTGCCCCGCCGCCCAGAGTAAGGCTCGCTTGGCACCCCAACATTCCCTCACCCCAACCCGCCAATGGGAAGCAGCTCCCTTCCAAAGGACGATAGGGAAAAGCACTAACGGAATTTGGAGAAGCAACGAGAATCATCTTTCTAGATGGCAGGATGATTAGGAAAGATTAAAAGTAATACCTAATTTTATCCATTTTCAAAAGGATCTGTAACAAGGATTATTACAATTTTACAGTACCTACGCACACCTACAGGTCTAATATTCCTGATCAGGTGTTTCATAAAACAGAAAAAACAGCCCCATCAATTTATGATTTTTCACCCCTTTAAGACTGAAAGATACCCACAAGACTACCTCCGTTGGTACCAGATCCAGCTACGGGCAACCCGGCCCCGCACATCTGCATGGAGAAAACGTTGGGAATGTTTGCTTGTGTCACGAGGGAGTCAAAGAATGTCTCCAGAGAACTTGATGGCTGCGGGAGGGTGACAAAGAAGGACACCTGCTTCATGACTCACAGTGTAGACAAGAGGGACCCAGTGTAGACACCACATACCACAGACAACATTCTTGGTCTTTGTATGTAATTTTTTCATGGCTAAACAACAAACAAGCTTGTGATCAGATGCACTAATTCAGAAAGCTCCAACAGAACTGCCCACTGCCTGGTATTTTTCCTTTTGGTATGGCTCTGTGGGGAAAATAAGATATTATTTCCAGAAGCTATTAGGATGTTGTCACATTTACCATCATGACTGCCTTCCGAGGTGGGCATGAGAAGCTGTGAAAGTGGATTATCAAGGTAGGCAGTGGATTCTAATCTTAGACATTTTGGAGTAAGGAGAGAACAGTTTCCCATGGAGATGCCATCGCTGCTGAAGTCTTTGTTGGCCTCTCTCAGCCACAGCTGTCAGTCATGCAACCGAGAGGTGATCGACCCAGGAGGACAGTTTACCCCGGACCCCAGACCCTGGACAGAGCCTAGCTCTGCCAGCTGAACTCTGGTGATCAGGAAAGTAGCAGAAAAGGAACAAAATCATACTTCTGACGTTTAAAAACTTATTATCCACCATTGTCAAATTTCAGTAGACATAGTTGCTCTGTGTCTCCCTTTCTTGCAGCTATACATTCAGAAGACTCCTGTTTCTCCACAAAGATGCAAAAAGAAGAGGAATGATCTGCAAACCGTTCTGAGCTGGGGTGACCCAGGAGTGCTGGCTCGTGGAGGAGGTTAGTGATAGACTTGAGTTTGGATTTTGGCTTTGACAACTAAGAGATACTGCAGTTGGTCACCACAAGTTGTTAGTTTTTTGATGAAAATTTAAAAATCAACTGTAGTAGAACAGATGCTATAGGCATCCCCTGACTACCTATGGTCATTCATAGGAATAATTATTTACTATCCGTGAGAACTAAAAACTGTAATTCTGGAGGGAGTATGAGTAGATCTCCATTATCAAATAGATACACATCTGTCTGTTTGTATAGTTCATTTGTATTTGGTCCCCCAGTTGTTTCATCTCAGCTTCTGTAGAATTCTAAGGCAGAATGCAGCACAATCTCTCTAGGCAATCTTTGTGGAGACACTGTGCATGAGTGAGATGAAGTGCCCCCTTGGTGTGGGCGGGGTCTGGTGGTGCCACCGTCTGGCATCCTTCTGTCCCCCTCGTCCAGAGGCGGCAGAGCAAAGCAAACACTGCCTGGAATGGAAGCCTGACTCTACTACTTGCTAACGGAGCAACTTGTTCCTTTGTTTCTGTATCTGTAAAATGGGGATAATAGCAGCCCGTAGAGCTGCTCTGGGGGACTTAAATGGGTCAATACCTACAAAGTACATGGAACAATGCCTGGCACACAGTAAAGGACGTATGACTATTGCATCGAGTCCTTCTGTACTAGGGCTGTGCCTCAGGCTCCCTCTAGGTATTTGAAAACACAGTTGCCCAGGACCAACCCCACAAGAACCTGATTAGCAGGTGTGCAGTGGGACCCAGGCGCCTGCAATGTAAGAAGCCCCATAGGTGGTTCTGACACAGCCTTGGTGGGAAGCACCTGGGATGGAGCAGGGGCCGCCACACATGACAACCATCACTGGATGCCTGGCCAACCTGTTTCAGAGACACCTTTGGGTCACCAACCCAGACCACCCCTGCTGGTCTCCTTCCCAGCTACACTCCACTTCCTGTGAGTTCTGTTACTCTCTCCTTGAACCTGGGGATCGTGAAGCCAATTTTTAGTAATCTTGGCATTTCATAAACAAAAAGATACAAGATCACGTGGAGATCCAGGACACCCCCCCAAAACCCCAAAGTAGTTTGTTCTCGTAGAAGTTTCACATATTATTAATTCTAGATGATTAAAGTTCACGCTACCGTTTTCTGAATAATGAGCACAAAATCAATCCTACATCTTTCATTTCCAAATAGTCACATAAAGATGAAACGTTTTGCCCAAGGTCCCATCATTAGTGAAAACAAACTTAGGAATGTAAGTTTTCACCAGTGTGCAAACTTCATATGCAGTGCACCTCACAATACCAAGGACAAAGGGGCCCCCATGCCCATCCTAGCTCTGCAGACAGAGCGAGAAGCATACCAGGGCTCTGTGTTCTGACTTGAAGGGGGCAAACCTCTCTGCCCTCAGCCCCCACATCTCTAAAATGGGGAGAATATGGCCTAACAAAGTAAGCCTCCCAGGAGATTGTGAGCACTGAGTGAACAACATCTTGTAATATTCTCAGTCTAGAGCCTAATTAGGCTCTCGGTAATTATTCCTTCTCCCTGGGAAGCCAAGGGCTGGGGCACTCCCCTGCCCGTTCCCCCACCTCACGCCATTTTCTAATGACCTTGAGCTGGAACAAATGCCCCTACAGTGTTGGAGAATGATTGTCATGGGCCAGTGGGGGCCTGTTGCCCTGCAATCAACTCCTTTTCCCTCCCACACTTAGCTCTGGCTCCAAGCCTAACACTGGACAAGGAGGAACCAGGGTGTGGTGTCCAGGTACAGGGCCAAGAGAGGTGACCTCCTCCTGTTATTCTCAAGTGCATACAAACCTGCCAGGTCTCCAGGATCCCAGGGCACACCCCTGGTGTCTAACCCCGCCTGCCTCTGGCAACCCTTCCAGTGGAAATTCCCCTGCCTGCCTCCCCCACTCCTGCACACGGACATTATTTCCTTTGGGTTGGCCCCAAGTACAGATACTTGGGGAACATCCAATTCTGTCTTTCTCCATTTGGGGAAGGCTCTGATGCTGATGACAACCAGGGCTCCACAACTGCCCCGTGGCTCCTCACTGTTTGGCATGGCTGGCAACCCCAGGGCACACCTTCACGTTGCCCCTGTTCCAGGGCCAGGTATCTCCTCGGAGGTGTCTCCTGGAGTGTCAGGAAAACAGCAGGACAAGCTCCCAGCCCTGTGGAGGCACGTCCAGCTGCCCAGGCTCCATCTCATGCAAACATATGAATTTAATAAATATGTTTTCTTTTAATCCTACCCTAACAAAAACTCCTAAACACATGCACCATAATCAACATGATTCAAATTCTGTTAAAATTTTTAACTGTAGAACTCAAATAAACAAAACCAAAAAAAGTTAATGCTATTAGTATATCTCATAGGAAGGTTCAAAGACTCATGCCATTTACCTTAAATTTTAAAAATGCTTAGAAATATAACTGTGTGAACACTGGTCTCTTTCAACCATGTGATTCTCACTGACCATCTCCAAGGATAGCCCAGGACCCGTTTGTCAGCCCTTTCATGATCAGTGTTCAGAATGTCATCTCACTGTTTGATTTACTTAAATGCACGGATTAGTCTTACCTTGGCCAGGGTGGCATAAGCAAGGCCGAGTATTCCATTCCATTTAATCCCAGGCAGAAAGAAATTCTCTGACTCAAAAATAGTGGCAATGTTGACAAGAAAAGAACTATTGAAGCCTTTTGGGATGGTGACAACGTCCTCCCCGACCGAGCCTGTCCAGCTCCCTTGCGTGTACTTCACAGTGACATCGAAGCCCTTGGGGCGGTATGTGCTAGACCTGGCCAAAGAAAAGAAAAGTCCGTCATATTCCATCACATGTCCGTGTCCTCTGAGCCATGAAGACAAGGTCATCATGGCAAAGAGAGCTGTCCCAAACACAGTCTACTGTAAACCTGTAAGCAATTCTTAATAATTAACAGTGTTGATGTTGACAAAGTGACAGTTCCCCCCAAAACATAATCATTAATGTTTTGGTAACAGCATTTTCCAAACCACGTGGAAGGCCTTGAGTTTAATTCTTCCCTATGCCCAAGTCAAACCCCATAAATCAGGTGCTTTACTTAAATACTTTAGCCTTTGAAGGTCACAACCCAGTTGGGTCACCCACCTGGCCCTCTGGCTTTGCAGGGACGCTGGGCTGCTGCTCTCTGACACAGGAAGGTGCCAGCAGCAGCTGGGGTTCAGATCCCCACATCCAACCAAAGTGACTTACAAAAACCAGGCCCTACCCACTGAAGCCCAGGTCCTTGATGTCACAGGTCCTTCTCAAGGCTACCCCCCAGCACCCCAAAGCTGATTATACTCACACCAGAATATGTGGGATAAGGCAAATGGCACCGAGACATAAATCACCATGGCATGACCCAGAGCCCAGCACGTACATACCCCTGAGGATGTGAGCTATTGACACAGGATGGGTAGGGCAGAGGAAAACCCTGGTTTACACTGCAGCAAGGAGAGGCAATACACATGTGAACAGTGATTAGAGTGAATAAGAGCTACCCAGGGAATAAGGCAGGTGGGTGGTGAGCAAGTGACATGGCTGTTGGAGAGGACTCTCTGGTATGACGACCTCCATATAAGACCTGAAGGAAGACAATGAGCCTGGGGTTCACTGGGACAGGACTTCCTGGAGAGAGGAAAGCAGGTGTCAAGGCCCTGGGGTGTCCAACCCTACAAGGTCATTCTTTTTTAGAGATGAGGTCTCGCTCTGTTGCGCAGGCTGGAGTGCAGTGGCATCATCATAGTTCACTGCAACCTCAAACTCCTGGGCTCAAGTGATCTTCCTGTCTCACCCTCCAGAGCAGCTGGGACTACAGGCATGCACCACCACACCTGGCTAATTTTTCTGTTTTTTGTAGAGACAGGGTCTTGCTCTTCCGCAGGCTGGTCTCTAAACTCCTGGCCTCAAGCGATCCCCCCACCTCAGCCTTCCAAGTAGCTGGGACTGCAGGTGCACACCACCATGCCCAGCTAATTTTTCTTATTTTTTGTAGAAATGGGGTCTCACTGTGTTGCCCAGGCTGGCCTTGAACTCCTGGCCTCAAGTGATCCTCCGGCCTCGGCCTCCCAAAGTGCTGGGATTACAGGTATGAGCCACTGTGCCCGGCCTAAGGTAATTTTTATACCCATTTGAATTTGAAAACCACAAGAATATAGGAAGGAACCCAAGGAACACCTCTAGGCAGATATTAGGCATTCAAACCATGTTCTCCCTACGAAAAAGATCAAATTCCTAAGATAAATGTCAAATTACCACACAGGTAATTCTAAAGTATTCCTGTACACCTGCAAGTTTCATTTCATTCTGTTTCAATGTTAAGTCTGTGCAACATTAACACACATTAGTAAGTTCGTGAACTAGTGTAGTCTTCTTTGAGGTCAGGGAAGAAGTCAAGTCAGAGATGATATGACCTTTGATTTAGTTATTTGGGGTATACTTCATAAGCTTTACATACGTTAAATATCTTTAATTCAGTAATTGCACTTCTGAGAATCTGATCCTAAGGAGACACCCAGGAAGCAGACACAGGCTCATGTGCAAAGATGGTCATTACATTTTACGCAGAATCACAAGCAGCTGGAAACAATTCAAATGCTCAGTAAAAAAGGAAACAGTTCAGTAAATTACAGTACATCCATATGATGGACAATTATGTAGCAATGAAAAATTATTTTTCTAAGAAATTTTAAATGACATAGAAAAAAAGTTAAATTAAAAGAAAAAATTGTATATGTCACAGAATCTTCTTCAAAACTATTTATTACTCAAATATTTGCAGTGGTGACCGTTGGTGGTAGGGTTTGGTGGGGGGGGGGGTTACTCCCATTCTTGTGATTAGGTCCTTCCACATTTTCTGCATATATAACTCTTATAATCAAGAGAAAATGTTATTTTAAAAAGGTCTGGCAAAAAAAATTTGGGGGAAAATTTATTCTAACTACATAATGGGATATAGAATATGAAGAGTGTTGAATTTTAATATTTGCCTACTATTTTAGTTCACATCCACGGCTGGTCTTAAGATGGGGAAGCACTGATTGTGACATTTTGTGCACAATGCCAGTTCAGTGCCAAAGTAAATCGAATGCCGCAACCAGGGGAGCACATTAGGGATCCCCCAGAAAACGCTTCAAACTTTGACATTTGGGTCTTCTAAGTTGAGAAATAATTAGGTATTGATTGGGAAATGCCAGATTTAGTGCCAGTGATAACATAATGTCTGCAAGTGTCACATTAGCAGGAAATACGATCACCCTGACAATGGCACCAATCAGAAATACCAGTAATTACTGAAATTGGGAATTCTGTAGGGCCTCTTGTGCTAAGACAATATGATTAGGTCTCTGTTACATGATCTTACATCAGCTCGGCAAACAGAGCACTAGCAATACTTAAAAACTGAGTGTTTTATTGCAGAAACAGCAGACAGATGGATTGACCCTGCAAGTTGCAATCCGGCAGAGAAATTCCAATGGCTGTTTATTGCAACGGCAGAGTGGATTGCCAGCTTTTGCAATCCTGGTCTAGTATTATTTATTCCAAACCTCTAGTGCTACTCCCTTGAAAAGTGTTTATTTATCCATCCGCACAAAAACCCTTAGAATCTGCAATGTTAAAAAGAACTTGAAGCAGCCTGCACATCGATGTAGGATTTATTTCTTCCATAGTTTCATGACCAGGTTGCTGTTCCTGTTACACAGGGAACATTCTGGATATTTGGATGCCATTTGTAGAAAGCTGAGAGGTAGTTGGAGTTACACTGCCTAGGTTCAAATACTTGTTCAACCCCTTATTAGCTGTGTGTGCCAAGTTATTTAACCACTCTGTGCCTCAGTTTCCTCAACTAAAAATGGGGATAATATAATGTCATACCTCATGGGGTTAATTAGGAGGATTAAATGCTTCTGTAAAGCATTTAGAACAAACCCCTGGAACACAGCAGGTATGCAGCAAAAATAGCTCTATTATTATAATCATCTAATCACTTGCTACCTTTATTCAATCTATGAGCTATTATTAGAAAATCCAAGGATTTTTTTTTCTAGAAAATGCTCCTATAGAGCTACTCTTACTGAATACCTAAAACTGTCTCATTCTAAAGTTTATCCACCCCCAGAAAAAGGGACAAGTCTGTGGGGGATGACTTGGCTAAGGAGGTCAGGGGGAGGCAGTGACACTTTCAAGCTCTTGTGCAATAAGTGTCTAAAAGGTAGAGTTCTTCTGTGCTCTGGGCCAGAACTTCCTGTGAGGACAGAAATATTCTATATCTACGCTGTCCAATACGGTGGCCACATGTGACTAATGAACACTTGAAATGTGATTAGAGTGTAACCGAGGAACTGAACTTTTTAACATTAATTAATTTAAATTTAAATAGCCACATGTGGCTGGTGACCACCCTTGTAAAAAGCACAGCCTGAGATAATGTGAAAAGAGAGTAATTTTAAGCTCATATTCATATTCCCTGGGCTCCCTGAACTAAACCACTGAGTAAAATCCCAGAGAGGAATCATAAGCAACTCCAAGGGTTATTATTAGCATATAGTTTCCAGCACTTTAAATTTAAAAAAAAATTCCTTCATCTTCATTTTCTAACATCCTACCTCTTGGGACTAAAATGCTTTGGCTGTCAATTGCTCTGTACAATAATTAAATACATCGAAAGAGAACCCCACATGGGCTTCTCATTTGCAAGGTCTATTCCGGCTGCTCAGAAACAGCAATCAATCAGGGATGGGGGTAGCCAGGAAAAAGCCCGCTCACAGTAATAAAAATGCTTTGAACCAAATTCAGAAGACATTCTGCTTCTGATAAGATGCAGGATTAAAAAGTGAAATCAATGGAACTGAGGAAAAAAGAGCCACAGAACATTTTATTATTTTAAAAGAAACCCACTATTGTTTTCAGAGAACATAAAAAGAGAAGGTGGAAGCACAGCATTCAAAGGAGTTGAATCCTCAGGTCAGCTCTGGTTCTCCTAAGCCTGCCCACCCAGGGAATGCCAAGTCTCCTAAAGAACTCTGCCCAAGACACCCCTGGGGTTCTTCTACACATGTTAGGGCCTGGAATCTACCTGTGGGCTTGCCGGCCTGGCCCAGACGACAGATGCCTCTCTGACTCTTCTGTGATCCTGGGAGTCACCACACCTGCACGGATGCAACCACGGAGGCCCAGGGGCTGCTCTGCCCACCTGCCTAACCTGGGGGTTCATCAACGTCCTCAGCAATGGCAAGTCCCCTTCTGGACAGGCAAACAACAGGCAGGCTTGAGAAATCATCCAAACAATCAGGCAAAATTATCTGTCGTCATTGCATGGAAAGGCATTTGATCTGTACCCAGCTTATCCTCTTTAAAGAAGCCACCAGGTAATTAATTCCTTAATTCCACTAACAAGCATCAGTTGAGGAAAATATTAATAAATTCGCCTCTTGCTCTGTGAGCTTCACCCCAGGTGGAGTACAGGAGTGAGGAGACATTTTAATGGAAATATACTTAATTTCCTGAGTAGATTAATGGAGGGTCAAGGAATGAGTATATTGTATCTCTCGTTAAGCCAACTGGCTGAGGCTATTTTATTGACTAAAAAGACGTACATTAAAAAAAAAACACACACACAACTTTTTTTTTTTTTTTTTTTTTTGCTATATAGTAATTCACTGGAACATTTACCACCAGGTAAAGAGGGGTTCTGATGAAGACAAGCCACACAAATGACTAATGGTAGCCTGACATCTCATTCCATGGATCAAAGAGATCTTGTCAAAGAACCCCAAGCCAAATCTCCAATTACTATAAAATGTTTCAGGAAGCATGAAACCTGAATATCCAAAGACTGTGGACTTGAATCAGAGGCTACAAACCCAACCAGAAACCTTATTATAACTAAGAGAGATCAGAGGCACAAGCAAATGCAGAAACACCACAGGGCAGGGAGCTACATCTCAGAAAAGAGACCTTTGTCAAATTGAGAAGGAAAAAGAAGATCATTCTCTTGGCTTCCGTCAGCCACAATGGTCGGAAGTACAACTTAGGCCAACTCTAAAGTTGGCCGAAAGCATCAGACAAATGAATGACACGTAATTGACATCAAAAGAAAGTGTCCACATATTTACAATAAATCTGTGTTGACTATAAGCCTGTAAGAAGCCCGGGAAAAGCTGAGAAAAGAAAACAAGGCAAACGCAAATCCAAAAAAGCATTTAACCTGCAAAGCAAGCACGGTAGCTGGGATGCAGTCGACGGAACAGAACCCACCTTAAACTCAGAAACGGGATGCTTCACACCTGATTCAGCTAAGAAGAAACCTTACACCTCTGTTGAAGAATGGTCTCTTGAAAAAAGACGGTACCGGGCTTCGGACCTGAAACGTGGGTGACATTTCCACGTTATGAGTCGGTCTCAGCCGTTCTTGCAAACAAGGACGGCAGGCTGGATTTGAATGGCAAAGTGGCAACGGGTGAAACCGACCACTGAGAGGGAATCTGGGGCCTTCCCTAGACATGGGTGTACTCTGTTATTTAACTTTTTATTTACCCACAAAAGGAGAAAGAGATCAGAACCTTGAGTGGCCAGAAAGCTGATAGAGTCCTAAATTCTCTTGTGGGATTATCAGGATGGAAGACTTTGTCATCAAAGGAGCTCTGGATGGCTCCAGGAGTTTTTATATTAAATCAGATGCATATGGACCAGAGAAGCCAAAAGTTTAAGTATGGAAAACAGGAACCATCTGCCATGTAAATGCAAACCTGGCGATGGGCACAACATCCACCTGAATAAGGCAAACAGGGTTAGCAGGTAAGTTAGAAAGATGTGTCCCACGGGAGCCTGAGAGAGAACCACAACTCAACCAAACAATGAACAGTCAAAGGTAACTGAGAAGGATGCTGGAGTGTCTACAGTTGATTAAATATTGCACACCGTACTGGTAATGCTGGCCATTATTTACCCTTGAATGTTTCAACAATTGCATCTGCATGGCAAAAGGATGCCTGGGTTGGGGGGTGTACTCTGACCTTTGTGGACGCTGGCTATGGGCGGCTGCCAAAGAACCACCATTTATCTACCAGGAAGGAAGTAACCAACCACAGTGTTCAATGTGCGCATTTAAATCTGGAAAGTAACCATCCACTCAACCTAACTTTGGCTTTACTGTACTTCACTGTTTCTTCCTATTGTATCTTGAGTCTACAGATGTGTGATAAGAAACAAAATGACTCCAGGGGAAGAAAACTGCTGAACATGGAAGGGAAGCTCCAAGTGTGTGGATTCTCCTCTGTGCTGAGCCCCCGGCAGGCGCGGGGACACTGGGTAAACGTATAGTGCAGACTAGAGCCCTGCAGCGGAAATACCACCAGGCTTGGGCCATTGGGGGCTGGGGGCCATCAAGATGAGTGGTTCTCAGGGTGGAAGGCACCATCCCCTGGGGGACTTTTGGAAACTCTGGGGGTGTTTTTGGTTGCCGGTGGGCCAGCACCAGGCATGCTGGCTATGCCAGAATGTGCGGAGCAGTCCTGCAAAATGCAGAATTGTCGCCATCCCACACCAGTTTCCAGAGCTGCTCTGGGCCTCCACCTGCGGCTGATGACTTGAGCACAGCGTGTGCCTTCCCTTCACAGATGCACAAGATATTCGCTACAAGTTTAATATACATTGGACAGTGGCTACTGTATACATTGAGTAAAGGTGATAATTTTTTTTAAATTTTACCAAGAATCTTCACCACTTTGAAAAATCATATCTACAACTGACATAGTTTGGATATTTGTCCCCTCCAAATCTCATGTTGAAATCTGGTCCCCAGGGCTGGAGGTGGGGTCTGGTGGGAGGTGTCTGGGATGGATCCCTCATGAAAAGTTTGCTGCTGTCCTCGTGGTGATGAGCAAGTTCTCCCTCTCTTAGCTCCCTCAAGAGCTAACTGTTCAAACAAGCCTGGCACCTTTCCCACCTCCCCTGCCTCTTCTCTCGCCATGTGACCTCTGTGCACGCCAGCTCCCCTTTGACTTCAGCCATGAGTGGAAGCTCCCTAAGGCCCTCACCAGAAGCAGATGCTGGCGCCATGCTTCTCGTACAGCCTGCACAACCGTGAGCCAAATACACCCCTTTCCTTTATAAATTACCCAGGCTCAGGTATTCCTTTATAGCAATACAAATGGACTAAGACAGCAACCCAAGCTGCTCTAGGTGTCTGAGTCTTACTCAATCTGCCTTGATCAGTCTACACTGGGTGCTGCAGGTCCACAGCCACGTGCACTCAGCCTCCACCTCCCCTGACAGCACGGTCTGCCAGCCCGGCCAAGACAGAGCATTTCCACATTGAGACACCGATTACTGTACATGTCCACATCACACATATTCTTTCCCCACATTACATCAGGGTATTCAGAGCTATGTATGTAGGTAGTTAAGTGACCTCTGCATTCGTTTCAGGGCATTGCAAAGCACTAATTATAAAAAGAGGGTGTTGGCTGAGGTTTTGGAGACTGCGAGTCTCAAAGCCTGAACTCAGGCAAGTTCCCTGCCTCTCTGACCTCCTGTGCTGCATGAATCAAAATGAAAGGTTTGGACCAACTCCAAGTCCTGTTCCATGATGAAGCAGTCCAGAGCAAGCAACTGCAGGTGGGCAACTGTTTGGGGACCGAGGATTTGGATGAAAACCCCATCTGAATGGGAAACCACCAATCCAGGCCCCCCTGCATGCACACAGAGCAATACCGCTCCCACTCCTACACACGCTTGCAGGTACAGCAACAACAGTCGGGCACATATTAGTCTTCTCAGTCACAAAGTGATCACTGGCTGGTGTTGTATCCTGGACTATCAATGACAAAAGCTTATTAATACATGGAGTCACACACTAAGCTACAGGTAGTTCCTTGAGGGAGGGGCCAGCTCTGCGAGGCGAGGCCCCATATAGCACTGGCTGCCACGCCCCTGTCCCCAGCAAGCAGCTCAGCTGTGTGTGCATGAGACCATGTCACTTATGCCACCAAGAGCCCAAGATGCAGCCCAGGTAGGATAGACGTAGGTGGGTTTCCTTCCTTCACACACGGAGAGCCATTCTCGCTTCGTCAAGTTGCTCAGCATTTTCAGACGCGCCAGCTATCACGTCCCTTCCTTTCTTCCCCCAGCTAAAGCTGGCCTTTGTTCCCTGGAACAAAACGCTGTGGATAAGGGCAAGTGAGTGAGGAAGACATGAAAAGGGTTTACAGTAGCGAAACCCAATGTGGAAGTTCTGAGTCTGTAGACAGTTCATGACCCTAAAAAGCAAACCACTACATGTCAGCTTCCCTGTTTTGTCTGTTGAGTTTAAATTTTAGGATCACAGAAGCAGATGTGAAATCAAATGTGCACAGCTCTAGTGTGGCTTTGAGTTCCCAGAAGGTGGTGACTCTAGACCTCACGGGCTCCTCCAGAGCTGAAGGCGGACACAGGCCCCGGGGGCCTCCCACAGCCCCACCCAGAGCTGCTGGGAAGCCCGGGTTCCCAGGGCCCGCACTGGGCAGAGCTCGCTCTGTTGCAAAGACCTCCATCTAGCCTCTACTCTGTTCTCACGGCCCAACCCCGTCATCACTGGCGTGGAGGCCCGTTCTGGGCCTTAATGCCTTGTGCTTACAGCACTTACTCTCATCCAGAAACACCTCCCCGCAGAACTAGTTTCCATGAACCACATCTTACCCCTACTGAGCTAGCGGGCTACGCAAAGGTGGTTTTCCATGCATTTCCTCTGCTGAGGAAGCAACCCCGCGCCCCCGCCCAGGGCGGCCTCACAGTCTCATACGATGCTCCTCCCCTGCCCCCCAAGCCCAGCTCCGCCGCCGAACTAGAGGTGCTGCAATAATAATCCTCGAAGGATCACGCGCTTCTGCAACTTAGGCATGACTACAAAAGTTGTTTGACTCGAATTTTCATAAAGTGAATCTCATGTGAACACACCAAGGCTACTAGGAAAATCTTGCTGTGGATCCCCTGGAATGAACGTATACATACACACACACATATACGTCTACACATGCAGGTATGCATACACATGCATGCACATATATGCATACACATCCCCCTTAAAATGAAGCACCCTTCTGGCTGCTGTGTTTCGGTGTATTTTGAAGCATGCCAATTCAGGCAGTGCCCCAAGCCCAGCATGCCAGCACAGACCCCTCACTCACCGCTCTGTGTCAAAGTAGCCATCTATGTAGGAATGTGGGGCACCCGCCACGGCGAAGTTACTGCTTCCAGTGTCAACGAGAATCTGTAGCTTTTATTTTTTAAGGAGAAAAAAATAGAAAGCATCAGGTTATTTGTATAATACTTGAATAATTTGTTTTAAAAAACTGAGTATGAGAAATAATTTACCCGTTGGAAAAAACTTATACTAATTAGGGGAAGAAAAGCTGTTATAAAATTGAAATCTGAACACAGTCCCTGAAGAAGCTTGCATTAGGAAGGGGGAAACAGTTTTGCTTCAGATCCAACTGAGCCTTAAAAGAAAACAAATTCTGTCAAGTAACTGGGATTTCCTTTTCAAGCCACTGGTACGCGCTAACAAGTCGAAGCCCCTTCTCAGCTCTGGGCTTGTGGCCAGGTTGAACTCTGACTGGGCCTCCCCTCCCCAGGACGCCTCCCAGCCTCCTGGCTGTTGGTACCCCCTCACCTCTTTGCATAGCACCTGGAAACACCTGTCACAAGTATCATTTTTTAGTTTTATTGAGGTATAATTTGCATGCAATAAAAATGCAAGATCTGGTTTTTTTAGTATAGTTTCTTATGTTCAACTTGTTTTTGAGATTCTCTCACGTAGTTGTGTGCACCACCCCTCTGTCCCTTCTCACTGTGGAGTAGTATTCCTCTGCAGGGACACACCACAATTTCTCTGCTTCTCCTGATGGGTACCTGGGTTGTTTCCAGTTTTAGACTATTAGGGATAAGGCTTCTTTCGACATTCTTATGTAAGTCTTTTTGTGGATGTATATTTCCATTTCTCTTGGGCAAATTCCTAGCAGTGAAACTTGTTGGGTATAGGGTGGATATATTTTTAATGTTTTCAAACAAACTGCTGAATAGTTCTACAAAGTCGATAAACAAAGTTACGCTTCCACGAGCAGCATATTGATGGTCCATTTGGTTCATTTGCTCCATACCCTCCCTGAAATTTGGTGTGGTTGGTCTTTTTTTATTTTAGCCATCCCTGTGGATCTGGAATGGTATCTTGCTGTGATTTTATTTTTATTTTTTAATTTTTTATTTTTTATTCCAGGATATTATGGGGTACAAACGTTGAGGTTACACACATTGCCTGTGCACCAACCAAGTCGTAGCTACAAACGTGCTCATCCCCAGACAGTGCACGCCGCACCCATCTTGCTGTGGTTTCAGTCTGCGGTTCCCTCGTGACCAGTGCTATTGAGCCCCTGTATTTTATTAGTGTCACCCATATTCCCCACTACACGATGGCATCCAAGGGTGGGCGGATTTGTCATTCATCTTATGCCCTGCATCTCTCTCAAGTCCAGACACACAGCCAGTTGTTTGCAGAACGAATACATCTTTTAGAAATAAACACAGAGTATGTAAACATACCCGAAAGGTTGAAAATCAAGTTTAAAAAGCTACAGACAAGAAAATTGAGATAGGCAAGTTTTTACCCAGCATTATCTAATCAACGACCTCAGTTCTGCCATGTCCCATGTTTTCTGTTTGCCCCTCACCTGACCTGTCAGCAGAATCTGACTCCATCCAACTCTCCTATCGTCCTCCTCCTCTGCCTCCTCTGCCTCAGCGTCACTGCGGGTGCTCCTGCCCCCCCAGCCTGCGGGAGCTCTCCAGGGCTCCGCGTGGGAACCGCTCGGGGCCCATCGACACTCGAGTCCCGAGGCTTTAATCGCCTTCCCGGTGTGGAGACCCTCACGCTCACATCTCAGACTGTCTGTCACGGGTTGAACTGTGTTTTCCAGCAAGGCATGTTGACGTCCTCACCCCCGCAGCTGTGCGTGTGCCCTCATCCGGCAGGCGCGCCTTCGAGGGGGTGATCAAGTGCAGACGAGGTGCAAGAACGCCAGGGACGGACAACCTCGCCAGGAGCTGGAGGAGGCAAGGACAGCCCCGCCCCGGGGCTCGGAGGACGTGTGGCCCTGCTGACACCTTGATTCCAGACCTGTGGTGTCCGGGGCTGTGAGAATAAATTCCCGCTGTTTAAGCCACCCAGTTTGTGGTGCTTTGTTAGGGCAGCCCCAGGAGACAGACAGGCCGCCTCAACTCTGACAGGTCCACAGCTGCGCTCCCAGCCCCCACCCCGCACCCCCACGGACCCGGCCACCCCGGCCACCCCGGCCACCAGCACCGCCACCGGCGCGGCTCAGCCACTCTGGGAGTCACCTCTGTGCTTCTTTCCCTCACGCCCCACGTGCGGCCCACCAGGGAGCGGCCCGGGCCCCACCACCAGGTTCTGGACAGCACCTGCCCATTCCTCACCTCCTCCCCCGGGGCCGCTGTGGTCTGTGCCACCGTCACACCCACCTTTTCCTAAGTGCTCTTCCCACTGCCTTCCTCAGTCTACTCCCAACTAGCACCACAGCGATCCGTTACAGTGTAAGTCCCAGCAGGTCGACCCTCCGCCTCGCACGGCTCCTGCATCTCTCAGAGTAACAGCCAGAGTCCTCCGATGCCTACCACCTCCGGCCCGTGCCCGACCTCACTGCTGTCAGCCACACGGACCGCCAGACATGCCCACGGCCACCCCAGACACACCCTGGATGCAGGACTCTCTGCTGCTGCCTTTGCCAAGGTGGGGCACTCTCCCCAGGGTACCCCGAGTCCACGTGGCGCACCCACCACTGCCTTCCAGGCTTGGCTCCACGCCTCCACAAAGCCAGCCCTGACCACCCCTTTCGAAATACTGCCATTCCCGGTCCCCTGCTGACCTGTCCACCACCCCCCCGGCCCCCATAATATCACCACCTCTAACATAATAACAGCACCTATGATGTGCCAGGCACTCCTGTAAGTGCTTCATGTTTACATTGACTTGTTCAGACCTCATAGCAGCCGAGGGTGGCACTATCATCACCCCCATTTCACAGATAGGGAAACTGAGGTGCAGAGAGGCTGACCTGCCCTGTTACACGAGGGTAAGTGGCAGAGCTGAGTCCGGAACCCAGAGAGTTTGACTCCAGCTGCACTCTCGAACCCCACTCGACCACTGCTTGGGCACAGGGGCTGTCACAAACTCACTCGCTCCTGATGGTTCTCAGTGGCACGAAAGCCCTCTATGGCAGGGATTTTTGCTATTTTGTTCGCTGCTCTGACTCCAACGCTCAGAACAGAGCCAGGCAACTAGTAGGCACTCAAATATTTGTTGAATGAACACCTAAATTATTCTCAAAGGTAAAAACAAAGACACTAACTGTGCCCTTGGTACAAAGATAACAGATTCAGAGAAAATAAACAAGCAAGAGAAGTGCAGTCTGTGCACATAAATCTGCTGTGCGTAGGGTCTACAGAGGCAGAGCTTTCAGGCTGTTGGCAGAAGCCAAGTCAGGTTCCTGCTCCTTTAATCTAAGCATCTTGGCCTTTCCCCATGGCAGGCCACAGGAATAGCACACAGCAACCAACAAATGGTCCTGGGAGCATCTGCAGGGGCTGTGGATACGACAAATGGTGACACCCCTGTTTTCTCAAACCAAACTCTACTTTGTGACTTTAGAGAATTCTCTCTCCACCGCTGAAGATCATGTTCATGAAAACTTTGTTGGAATGGCAGACAAGCAGATGTGGGGACCAAGGCTTGAAGTGAATCTAAAACAAAGGCGACCACATACTAAATAAAGAAACTATAAATGCCACTTTACACATCTTAGCTTTAGTAAATGAATTCTCTACCTGAACTTCCATTTACTAACACCCAGCCTCCAGAAGATGTGTGAGCCTCGCACCGCTGCAGAGATGTCTGAGCTGATTTCAGATAGAAGGTAATTTTAAAATGTGTATGTATTATCTGGTTCTCCATCCAAATATTTGATAGTCAATAGCCCCAAGTCCCTAAACCACAGTTTGATTGGATTTGATCTGAATTTCTCATAAACCTGCAAAGAACAGTGAGATAAATTGTGAAACATGGATTTGACTTTCATCCCCATTTCCTGGCATAAACCCCTACCATCTTTGGAATCTCCTAAGTGATGTGTTTGTGTGTGCTGAGTTGACGGATGGTTGCAGCCCCTAGGCAGCTTCAGGATGGGGAAGTATCAAGGCAGGATTAGAGGGTTGGGACTTCCAGCCCCACCCCCAACCTCAGCCTCCAGGAGCGGGGAGGGGATGAGGGTTAAGCTGATCACCAAGGGCCAATGATTTAATCAATCGTGCGTACATAATTGAAGCTTCCATAAAAACCCAAAAGGCCTGAGTTCAGGGAGCTTCCAGGTAGCTGAACACATGGAGGTGCCTGGAGGATGGTGCATGGAAGCTCTGAGCCCCTTCCCCCACACCTCACCCTCTGCACCTCTTCATCTGTATCCTTTGTAATAACACATATAATAAACTGGTAAATGTGTGTCCCTGGGTTCTTTGAGCCAAGCTAGCAAATAAATCCAACTCAAGATGGGATTGTGGGAACCTCGATTTGTAGCTGGTCGGTAGAAGTACAGGTAAAACCAGCCAGGGCTTGCGACTGGCATCGGAAGTGGGGGCAGCATTTGGGACGGAGCCCTCCACCTATGGGGTCTGAGCTCTCTCCAGGTAGATAGTGGGGATCGAACTGAATTGGAGGACACCTAGCTGGTGTCTGCTGCAGAACTGATTGGTTGCTTGTTGGTGGGGGAAATCCCTACACATTTGGTCCCAGAAGTCTTCTGTGTTGATTGTTGTGGTGTGAGAACACAGAAAAACAGGTTGTGTTTTTTCCACTTAGAGGGCACCAAACAAATCTGCATTTACTTGGATTTTACTGGAGAGGAATTGGTGGATGCTGAGAAATTCTCGTATGTACCAAACAGTCAGTAACAGGTCAAGACAGGTGGAGGAGATCCATCTGTAGGTCAGTCTGGCTGGGCCAGGTATTCCTGCAAGGCAGGGTTCTCTCTTTTTCTGCTCTTAAATACTGAACACTAACTTATCAGTGGCTCACCACAACCCAGTTCTCAAAGGGGGTAGGCATATCAGAATCCCTGCACCTTTTTTTTTTAAATCCCCCAACTTCAATTCTTTTAAGAGATGAATTTATCCCATTTACATCCAATTATACATACTTTTCTTCACCCTGTTACTTTCTATGTTACATTGTCTGTTTTAATGTTTCTTTCTTTATTTTTTAATCTGAATGGATTTCCTTGATTTAAGAATTTTTCTGGTGATCTGCAGGCTTTACTTCCATCTTTAAATTATTTTGGTCATTTTCTTTATAATTTAAATGATACCTATTAACCTCTTACCTTGATTAGGCAACTTAGAATGTTTGTGTACTCCTCGCTCTGAAATCTGACAAAATTAGCACACTTCTAAAAAAAAAAACCAAGATGTTGGGAAGGAAAGGGGTGTTCTAGGGTAGGGAGAGACGGGAAGAAGTGTGGGGTTATAACATCGTTTTTCCTTCTAGGATGTGCCTTTTTACAATTGTACATAATGCACATAAACCTTTCTTTTTTAGCCACCTGCCAATATTTTTTGCCCATTGTCTGTCAGGATTATCCTTCCGTTAAGGAAGACGAGGTGGTGAATGCACCTGAACTGCCAGGAATCTCCACCCCACCAGCCTCTCAACAGCTTATACGGTTGTTTTATAACATATTCTCAAGGTTTGCTTTTGATAACCATATTTCCCACAGCTGTTCAGTCATTCCACAGGAAATAGATTTGCCACCTCATGCCAGTCCCTCACCCCGCGCCTCCTTCACCACCCCCTCCAGTGGCTCAGTTCTGTTCAGCGTCCCACAGGCCCCATCGCGAGGTGGGCGCCATCTTCCCCAAGTGCTTTTATGTTCAAGAACGTGTCTCTGCAGCCTCTACACTTGAAGAACGATTTGCCTGGGTTTTATATGTTTGGGTCATATTTTTACTCCCTCAACACTTTATAGATACTTCTCCAGTGTATTTCAACACTGAGTATTTGTGGAGAAATCTGAGGCATGTCGTATTTTTCCTCGTTAGAAGTGACTTTGTTTTTCTCCTTGGATACCTGAAGAATTCTTTTTGTAGCCACGAAGTTCAATAGCTTTATCAATATATCTTAATATTGGTTGGTCTGATTCAATTTTCCTGGACTATGGGGCTTACCTTCTGCATAGTTTCCTAGGGCTGCCATAACAAATTACCACACACTTGGTGGTATAAAGGAACATGCATTTATCCTTTCACAGTTCTGGAGGCCAGAAGTCCAAAATCAAGGCGTTGGCAGGGCCGAGCTTCCCGCAGAGGCTTGGGGGATGATCCTCTCTTGTCTCATCTAGCTTCTGGTAGGGGCGGGCAATCCCCAGGTGGAGGATGACAGGAGACATTTCCTCAGGTTTCCTGCTCACACTCTGCCCGCAGGGGCCGTGACTTGCTCCGGACATCTGCCAGCTCACCACATCATCCACCTTCAAGGTATGCCAGTCTCCGAGCCTCCCAGCCGCCCGTGGAGCTGGCTTCTGTGACACAACCTCTGCAGCCAGCTTAGGGTTAATGCAGGAGTAAAAGCTACACATATGGTCGACGTGAGCGCAGCAAGGCCTGGGACCTTAACCATTATTGGGAGGGGGGTTCCAAAGTGCAACTTGCTCGCCCAGCACCAGTGCTGGACAGCACCAAGGCCCAGCCAGCAGACACCCCACCAGAGCTGACAAAAGCTGATATATGCAACTCACATGGCCCTAAGTCCTCACCAGTGTCTCCACGTCTTGGATTTAATATTTCCTGGAAATGAGACAAATTTTGAAGTTGCTTGGGTAAAAGAGGGTAGAGAAGTAGGGAGAGGAAAAAAACATAAGAGAAATTCCTTTATGAGGCAAATCAGGGAACATCAGGTCTTTAAAAGAGGACAGTGTGGCTATTAGGCAAGAGACACCAATCACCCTAAAAATATTACTAATTACAAAATATAGAGACATACTCTTTCTTGGTCATTATGAGTTACAGATAATAAAAGCTATAGGTTCCTGAACAAGAACAGCCTTCCTCCCCACGCCCACTGTCCATCATGGAAGTGCGCCACGCCCACCAGTGTTCCCTGGGTCTCGCTGGCAACCCAGCACCCAACAGCCCGGGAGGGTGCAGGTGAAAATGCCAGCGAGCCCCGGCAGCCCTGGCGCTCCCCGCATGTGGCTGGCCAGGCCGGCACCACACGTCCACACTCCCTGCGCCTACATAGCCAGGCGCACACAGTCGGAGCAGGAACAAGGCTATTGTCCCCCACACAATAGCCCAGTGACTGGGAACATTCTGCACAGACATTCTAGCCTTTTTCTCCCAGTTTGGATTCCACCCCAGCCCCCGCAGCATCTCTTTCATTCACCCCCCACATCCCCCAACCCCGCCTCAGGGCTCCTTTGCAAAGCCAGGGAACACAAATGCAGAGAAAGTCAGGCCAAAAGGCAGACTGCGCTATTTTACACAGATGATCTCTTCCCATGGCCCAGGCGTTCGGTGCAACCCCATCTTTCACAGCGACTGCAGCAGAAGCCAGCTTTCAAGAAAATTCAATTCAGAGTCAGGGCTCCGCAAAGCCAGTCACCACGTGGGTCATTCCTGGAGTGTATGATCTGAGGAGAGAAATCGCCCCAAATAAACAAGGCAGCCGCAAAGTCAGGTGAGGGACAGACATCCAGGGGACAGTAAACGCACCAGGCTGTGTTTCCAGTAAAGCGTCTGAGCAGCAACCAGAAGCCAACACCCTTTTCTGCGTGGTGATGCTGGAAATGGACATTTCTCATGCTGAATTCTCGCCAAGACCATTACCCACCTTTTGCAAGAAGTCTCAACCACAAAGGAAAAACAAATAAAACCACTTGCCCTATAAATTTCATGATATGCTCTGAAGCAACTGAAAACTCAAACACTGAGAGTGGAGGTTTCTTCTGGACACCTCACCCCATGCCACATGCCAGTAACTTAATCTGCTGCTTCCTTTATTCTAGGAATTTCCAAAATCATTTCCTGCCTCTTTGGGTTCAGCTCCATATATACCCATGTGTGCACACATGCACGCACGCACACACACAACAGCCTAGCTCCGGACCATGCCGTTCAGCTACCTAAAAGGACACTGAAAATACACAGAGTCCCAACTTCAGGGAATGTTGTGCACTTTCAAAGCATGACTCACGACAACTCAGAAGCACAGAAGAAAGTTACAATCCCTACTTCATGATCAAGGAAAAGAGACAGGCATGGACAAGTGCAGTGGCCTGGGAGGTCCCGCAGGCCTTCCCCACACTAAGCGGCCTCCTGCAGAACTCGCCGTCCATCTTTCCAGAACATGTAACGAGTAACAAAAACTTCATTCCACCAGAAGCCTCGGGGGCACGCTCAGGGCAGATGCAGGACCTCGAGTGCCCAGCCAGGGGCAGTGGCCACAGCGGCCAAGGTGATGGAACAGGGTCCTGGCCCTGCACAGTGGAGAATCCAGTAGGGAAGAACAACACGTCCACCAGCACCCGTACTTAAAAGCCATCTGTGATCCAACTCACACGACACCTAGGAACTGTGGGAATTGAGCAGGCTAATTTTTCTCAGTTTCTTAAAAGCAGCAAAACCCAAAACATGCTCCCTCCAGCTACTGCCCTTCCCCCTTCACAGCCAAGCACCCAGCAGTGGGTCGCCTGATGTCCATTCCTCATCACCTTTTCTCCCCAGCCTGCTGAGATGGGTCTTCTGCCTCAGCCTTCCACAGCTGGCCAGACGAACCAGTGACCTCAGAGGCCCAGACCCAGAGTCACCTCCTGGCTCTACCCTTACCTGCAGACGGCACCGGCCACAGAGGACCAGCCCCTCTGCAAAGCTTCAGAAACACACTTTGTTAGGCGCCTGAGGGCAAAGCCCTTTTTCTTAGTCTCTTTTTGGTCCCATATGCCTATGACTAATAGAAGTTCACTAATTACTTGTTACTTCAGATGGGGAGAATATACATGAGCTTCACCTGGGAGCAGAGGGAAACCCGATTAAGAAATCAAACTTGCCAAGAAGTTGGAAGTAGCTGGAGAAAGTTCACCAGGCCAAACTTCTAATGCATATGTGCAAAGAATTTATTTAGATTTTCTAGAATTGGCTAAGGCAGGCTAAACTTGGTTAACTTCCCAGCTGCTATATAAATAACCACAAATTTATCTCTCAAATGTCCAAGTATAACCAAAGGAAGAAGGGAGACGACAGCAGAGGTTGTCGCTCTGTGCATACTCCTTGGGCACTCACTTCAGCTTCTGGTGTTTTCTGCAATCTCAGGAGCGAGCCTGGGCAGGCCTCAAGTGCAGAGTGAACGCTCTTGGGAGTAGCCCTCAACCAAAAACAAACAGCTGGTGGATTAAAGCATTCTCTCCCTCACTCCGTAGGGAGGCAGTTCTGAGCGTGATTTGTGCTGTCTCCCCCAAGTCCCCAGCGGGGCTGAGCCCCAGTTGTGCAATGTAATAACCCTCTCTGCAGTGCACCCTGTACTGGCCTCCTCCTCCTCCCTGCCTCAATTCCCTACCCCCACCAGTGTCTCAGGGTAGGGAGAGCAAGAGAAGGTTACTCACACAAACCTCACCTTCTGCTCTGCTGAGGTCTGAATATTTGTGTCCCCCACCCCCAGATTTATATGTTGAAACCTAATCCCCAATGTGCTGGTGTTAGGAGGTGGGGTCTTTGGGAGGTGATGAGGTGATGAGGGCGGGGCCCTCACAAATGGGATTAGTACCCTCATAAAAGTACCCCAAAGAGCTCTCTCACACCTTTTGTCAAGTGAGGACAGGAGAGAAGGTGTCATTTCTATGAACCAGGAAGCCCTCACCAGACAATGAACGTGCCAGTGCTTTGATCTGTGACTTCTAGCATCCTGAACTCAGGAATAAACGTCTGCTGTTTTTAAGCCACCCAGTCTATGGTATTTTGTTATAGCAGCCAGAATGGATTAAGACATGCTTTCTAAAGGCCAAATGTCCTTTAACTCAGGGACTATGAAAGAAACAAGAAAACAAAGTGGTCAAGAAAGCCAGGGCCAAGCACCACATGATGAACCACAGATCTGCCACCTGGTTGAAACCTGAGTACAGACTGCGGATGTCTCCCACCTTCCCTTCTTTATCTTCAGCTGATGCACTGGGCAATAACCCCACAGAAAGCCATTTGCTAATTGCTGCAATAAGGTAAAATGTTGCATTAAAGGGGAAAACTGGGTGATTCATCTAGTTAGTGATTAGCAGCCTGAGATTTCCCAGATATTACTGTCTCTTTTTCAGCAGGTTAATAGATAGGAAAATTAGCAGATAATTTAAATAATGGCTCATTTAACACAACGATTCCTAATTATATTAGCAGCCCATCTGCTGAAGTCTTGCCGGCAAGCTGAACCCACAGCAGCAGCGGCCTTTCCAGCCCAGCTACTTGGGGCTGTTTGCCCACAATTATTATGTGTGATTGTAGGCGCTGATTTTGCTAATCAGGCTCTTTCAGCGCTTCAGTTCTAGAAATGAATCTCATTTACTTAAACACGTCTTGTTGAAGAAAGCAAAAATAATTGCCACACACCATTTTTCCACAATCTAAAATTAAGGTTGTTTTTATAAAGGAGGGAAAAAAATCATTTTCAAAGAGCACCACTTAACACAAACAGATGTTACAGAACTTAGCTAAGAGGAACTTGATTATGCAATTTATTCCGTCTGTGTATATATGTGTATATGTGTATGTGTGTGTGTGTGTGCATGCGTGCGAGCATGTGCGGGTGCATGGAGCAATTTCACTGTTGCTGCACAGGCTCTTACTAGAAACACTCATGTTGAGAGACACGTGGATACCCAGGCTCCTTTTGGGAAAAACAGAACTGCCAAGAGGATGGTGGGGAGGGACACAGGCTTGGCTGCCTGACTGTGGAACATGGAGATGGTTTTTCACCAAGCGCTTAGCATTTAGCACCACAGAGGCTGAAGTTGTGAGCAATATTTAGGGTATAGGAGGTCTCTGTCTTAAGAACCTAAGAGATCCCCCAAAGGTGAGCCCCCAAATCAGAATCCTTCTGGACTTGGAGCTGCCACTACCTCTGCAGCTGGAACCTTGTCCCTGGGGTGGTTACCGGAGGGAGGGGACCTCCCTGAGTTTTGAAAGCTTCCAAACAACCCACCCTGGTTACAAAGAGCGGAAAGGACAAACTTCTAAGGCTGAGGGGGATTTTACCCCAAACCTAGAGCCAATGCCCTTAAATATGTTGGAAACTATGTCCATTTGCAGGATTCATAGGAGGCTAGATTGATGTTCATTTTCTATCTATGGTCCCAGGATACACCCTGTATATATCTATAAAAGAAGGCACGGTTGCATGAAGAAATAATGGCTGGATTCAAATCCCAGCTCAACTGCCTGTTGGCTGTGGGGTCTCTCTGAGGTGTGCACAACCTCAGTGCCTTCACCTGTGAAGTGGGATAATGTGGAGTGTTGCTCTGGGCAGCGCATGAGATCATATGTATCAAGCCCCTAGAAGAGCCTGGCACACTGATACATTTTAATGTCTCAAAGACTTTTTTTTGTTACAGGGCTAACTTCTCAAATGTATCACTCTGCCAAACACGACATGTGCCAAATTATCCAGACTGTCATTCGTGTCTCCTGCTTGCGGCTAGTCTGGACACAGACCGGAAGGGGCGTGCACAACCTCCAGGGCCAGGCACAGTGTATTCAGCAGTCCTCCATGGTGCACATGGGCTGCACCTGTGGCAGGTGATGCTGGGGTTGGAAGTGGACACCAGACGGGATGTTCGGGAATGCCTGAGTGTCAGCAATGCCTGCACACAGCTGCAACAAGGCAGCGCTCCATCTTGGAATGCTCCTATCCCAGGGCACATAGGCTGTTGTCACGACACCTGCTTTTTCCTCCCCACCCTGGTGAGTGGCTGCTCCATCCCTGGCTGCCCAGTTCTCCTGATTTGGGGTTCTGTTTCCCCTGAGCTCCAACCTTCCCATGCACAGCAACTCCAGTGGCTGTTTCTTTCCCTCTGGGTGCCACCTGGGTGTGGAACTCACACCCTTTTGGTGATGGGTGATCCAGGTAGATGGGGAGCAGAGGACTGGGTGGGGTGACAGGAACGCAAATACCACGTCCTTAGCCACCTCACAGCCCCCACTCCGTGCCCTGCATCCTCCCATCTCCCAGTGCATCCCTCTCTGCCCTGTCAGGTGCAAGGCACACCCCAGGCCAGCTCTCCTCACAGGTAGATTCCTTCCTGTCTCTGCTGAACAAAGGGGACTGCCAGAGCCTCACCCTGGGAACAGCTTGCATACCTCCAAAGTCTTCCCTCCTCTCCTCTCTCCCAACCAGCTAGGGAGAGCAGCAGAGGATTTGTTTCCCACTGATAGGAAGTACATGCACCCTCCCCCTCCCCCAGCAGGCAAAGCCTACCAGTCATCTGGAGTTTTAAATGCTCTTCACCCCGTGGAAGACACCTTGAGATGGATCCTGTAGCGCTGCCCGGGTCCCCCTTTGGTTGAGGCCGAGGTGTGGGGAGTGTGGTCACTTAGAAAAGAAAGAGAAAGTAGTCCTCTAGGCCACCACCTTCATAAAGGTGTGTATGGGGTTTTCCGGCTCTTGGTCACATTCTTACACATGGGTGTTGACTCTGGTGGTTTCACTCAACATTCTGAGCTCTGTTCATGCATTTAGGCTGCTGAGGATGGGGGAAGACACATGCACACCCTTCCGTTGGTAACAGACAAGCCCCAAGGCCCCAGGGCTGTGAACATGGTCCAAGTGCTGCCTGGCCAGTGACCGAGAGAGCCAGGGCCAGAGTCGGGAGCCATTTTACCATTGGGCTGAGAGCCCGCAGAGCAGCCACCGCACACCTGAAGGCAGGTGTCCCACCCGAGGGCGCTGGCTGCTTGCCAAGGCAGCACATGATGGCGATCATCTTCAGGGATCATGACCGTCCAGGGCCTGGTTCTCTCTCTAGCTCTGGGACACAGAAATTAACCATGGACTGAAAGGGGAGCAGCAGTAAGCAGCCTCATACCAACCAAGCTTCCAGAGGTGAGGGCTGGAGGCCAGACAGAAAGTGTTTCTTTGCAACGGTGTCTACTCAGTGACAGGTGGGCTGGGCACTTCCACCTGCTTGATCAGCCCCTGCCTCTGCAGACAACCTCCTCCAGGGGCAGATCTGGCATGGGCAAGGCTGGGAGGTGGAGGAGAACAAGGAGCGCTCTCTCTGTGCAGGATGCCAGGGCCCCACGGACCTTCCTGGGGCTGTGGAGTTTCCCTGGAAGCCTCTGAGGCTACACAGTCCGCCTGCCAGCAGGATGCAATCCTACTGATTAAGGAATGAAGACGGATATTTAAACAGTCATGTGTGAGTCACAAGGCTGGACTTCACTCACTGATGCCAATAAAAACAACAATCCTTTTACCACGAAAAAGAAAATTCACACTAAACCACTTTCAAGAGAGCAAACTCTTAAAAAGGACAAAAGAAACTTTGTCTTCATATCTTGATGATAGTGGGGCAGCCGGACAAATAGAAAAACATTTCTATTAAGAGAGGGCTAGTTAGCTTTTTCCTTCCCAAAGAGACAACTAAACCCACTCCCCCCAAATCCCCAAGAACCCATCACACATTTCCAAGGATTTCAGGAGATGTCATTTTACCTAAAAACTAGCACATTTCTGCACATGTCCCCCTAGGAGTTGAAACAGATTCTCATCAAAAGTGTAATGTCTTAACTCTCAAGATATTTCTGGAGTTTCAATAAATCTTCCCTTTTGCTCAAGAGTTGTTAACAGTGATTGAAAAGCCATTTCAGATACGAACTTTCAGAAAAAGGATATAGTTAACGTCATCGTGGTTTCCAACATTCAAATATTGTCACAGTTTTTAGTTAATGGAAAGAGAGAGAGAAAGAGTATACACCTGCTGCAGCAACAGGCAAGGTTTTCCAGTTACTATTATTATACAATGGAAGGTATTAAGATTTTTTTTAAAGTGTGGTAAAATACACATAAAATTTACCATCTTAACCATTTTTAGATGTACAGTTCAGCGGCATTAAGTGCATTCACATTGTGCAGCCATCGGCACCATCCATCTCTAGAATTTTTTTTATCTTGCAAAATAGAAACTTTTACTCACGAAACAACTCCCCACTCCTCCATCCCCCAACAACCACCTTCTACTTCCTGTCACTACTCTAGGCACCTCATATAAGTGGAATCACACAGTATGTGTCCTTTTTGTGACTGACTTAGTTCACTTAGAATAATGTTCTCAAGGTTCATCCATGTGACAGCATGTGCCAGGACTGTTCTCCTTTTTAAAGCTGAATAATATCCCATTGTATATTAAGAACTGAATGTTTTTGTCCCCCGCCCCCATGTTGAAATCCTAACTCCCAAAATGATGGCATTAGAAGGTGGGGCCTTTGGAAGGTAGTTAGGTCATAACAGTGAATCCTCATGAGTGGGATTAGTGCCCTTATATAAAAAGGACCCCAGAGAGCTTTCCTGTCCTCTGTCATGTGAAGATATAACAAGTAGGCAGTCCACAACCCAGAAGACAGCCCTCACTGGAACCTGACCATGCTGGCACCTTGATCTTGGACTTCTAGGCTCCAAACTATGAGAAATAAATTTATATTGTTTACAAGCTACCCTGGCTATAGTATTTTGGCATTGCAGCCTAAACTAAGACATACGTACTTGTATATACCACATTTTTTTATCCCTTCATTTGTCAATGACCACTTGGGTTGTTTCCACCTTTTGGCTATTACGAATAATGCCGCTGTGAACACAGATATGCAAATATCTCTTCAAGACCCTGCTTTCAATTCCTTTGGGAGATTCATTTTTTCAATAAATATTTAGTGAGCTGCTACCACATGCCCAGGTCACGGAGATGAAGAAGATATGGTGCCCCCCATGGAATTCATGACCTAACGTTAAGACAAAAGACCAGCCTTCTCTTTCTTAAGTTTTCAATTCCTGTTGAATTGGCTTTTGGACTGCTGAGGAACGGCACACAAGCAACCATGGACTACTCATATGAGGTTTATCTACTCAAAGTTTAATTTCTAAGCACTTTCCTCTGCCACTCAACACACTTAAAAAAAATTACTCCTTCTGTTTATTATGCTATTTTTCAAGGCAATAGAACAATTTTAATACTGTGTAAAACAGAGTAGGAAAGTAAATTTCCTAACGGACATGTGAACTGCCAATCACACAATCCATTATTCTGAATTATGCACACAGATGACTGAATAATAACCATATTGTATTTAAAACTGACCTGCTGAATGGTCTTGCAAGGTTAGTTTGTTTTATCTGTGAAAACACATCATAAAATTCTGACTATGATTAAGGGCTTTGAAAGCAGAAAATGTGATTTACGTTCTAAGTGTCAGAAAGGTGCAAACACCTCTTAGCAACAATGATGATTATACATGAGTATGTTAATGGATAATGACTGATAATCCATAAATCCTGATATTCATCTGAATGTGGAATGCTGTGACCTAGCTTTGCAATGAAATCTTCTTAAAATCTAAAATGTTATCTCCATTTAAGTTAATCTCTTTGCATGCGATCTGATTGCTCCAAACTTGGAATGTGCAACACAGAAAGGGCATTGTTTTCAATCTGCTACCCTTCCGTAACTTCAGGCCAGCCATTTAAGAAACAGGCTATTGCTATGTGGTTCGTAAAAGGCTTTGATGTCTTTTTCTTGTTAAACCCACAAGAAAATAAAAAGTATTTTAATGACATATGGCGATCAAAGATATTCTCTGCTAAAAAGATTTTTTTAAAGCCCTTCCAAGTAAATTCCTCTCAGGAAAACATTAAATCTCTATTGACCTCTGTGTTTTTATGGTGTCCAGATACTTTGAAAGAACACTAACCCAGAGGAGAAATGACAGATGCAACCCTCTTTTGCTTCTATGCCAGTGAAATACAGATGTTTTCCTAATCAGGGTATAGAGGAGTCACATGGAAATTACCAGAACATTCTAGAGATGGGAGAAACCAAAAAGACTCGGAAAAAAATTGCAACATATTAACGTTGGCAAAGTCTCCGGCATACATGTACATCACCATTAAATATGCTTGCTAGAGCAGCAGTAGGAGCAGACACACCCAGCGTCCTGGCCCCAGCGCCTCTCCATGGGCCCGGACCAGCCTGCTGCCCCCCAGGATGGCACGGCCCTAACTACCCTCATCTTCTGCTCCATCCGTTTTTCCCTCCTCCACCAAGATCACTCCCATTGGCCTACAGATAGCATGTTGTATTTCCCGTCTTAAGAAAGAAAACGATGCAGAGACTTTCCTCACCCCACATTGTCTTCCCACTGTGCCCTATTTCTCTGCTCTGCTTCACAGTGAACCCCTCGAAAGAGCTAACTGGGCTCACGGGCTCCAAACCCTCTCTCCCCCACCCTGTGAGAGCAGCTCTTCCCTCAGCAACAGTGACTGTCTCCTGCCAAAGGTCACCACTGGGCCTTCCCTCCCTCACCAGCCCTGGGGCTGGGCACGGTCCACGATGCCCTGCTGACGCCCTGCTTCCCTCGGCTGCGGGACTCCACCAGCTCCTGGTTCTCCTCCCGCCTCCCTGCTTCCTCCTCCTCACCTCCCCCATCTCTAAGTTCTAGGGTGCCCCAGGGCCCGTGTTTAGACCTCACCTCCTCTGTCTAGACTCGCTCCATGGGGAGTGTGTGTACTCCCACAGCTTTGAATGCCACCTCTGCACAGCACAGCGGACTCTCAAACTCAAGTGTCACTCTGGGAGCCCAGATGCATATTCACCTGCTACTGGGCCTCTCACCTTGAGTGTTAGAAAAGGCACCTGGATTTGGCATTTCCAAGACCACCTCCTAATTCACCCTCCCAGCCACGTAACTTTCATCAACAGCACCCAGCCCCTTCCTCTGACCCTCGGCTCACCCACCACACTCCAGTCACACGGGCCTTCCTGGGGTCCCTCCAACATGCAAGCACACGTCCTCCTCAGGACTTTTGCACTAGCCATTCCTTCTGCCTGGAGATCCTTCCCCACATACCTGGCTTCTTCTCCAGCATTGGAGATGTCTCCCTGGCCATCTGTGTAAATCACTGACACATCCCAGCCCCAGCACGCCTGTGCCCATGTTTCAAGGTTTTTCATAGCATCTATCACCATTCAGATACAACATGCTTACAACACATGGTCCTGCCTCTCTCTCCCCACCAAAGTGCACACTCCAAGAAGGCAGGATTTGGGGCACAGTTGCTCAATGCTGTATTCTCCTTGCTTAGAACAGGAACAGGCAAGTCCCAAGTGCACATTAAATATGTATCTGTCAAATGCTTGCAGTCACATGTGGATTATAGTAACTGCCCTACCAAAACAACAGCCAAACCCAGTCCCAGGACTTGATTTTATTAAGAAACATGGAAAGCGAAGCCTTGAAGGAATCTCCAGGGTCATCATTTTGTCCTAGATCATTACTGGAATCACCCCAGGAACTTAAAAAATGTATAATTCTCCAACCCAGCGAATGGAGCCTGGAATCCGTCCTTTTAACCAGGTCCCCAGGTAGCTGACGATTGGCCAGGCCTGGGGACCTCCAATGGGTCCAATCTCCCATAATGCAGCACTGCTTCTCCAAGGACCCACAGGTGGTGGTGTTCCTGCTGGAGTCCCAGTGACGGGACACACATTACCTTATGCCTACAGATAGCATGTTATATTTGCTACAATTTTAGGGCACCTGTTTTGCCAGTTTAATTCAACAAGTACTTACTGAGGACCTACCCTATGCCAGAGCGATGCTCCGTTCTGGCAATAAATGGTTAACAATAGGGGCTCTGCCAGTCCCCACAAAACTTCCAGTTGGCTTAATACTTCCCAGCCCCCAACTGCTCTCCAGCAGACCTGGACCTGTCCCCTGCAGTAATTCTCTCTTCCCCCAGGCAGCTTGTTGAGTGTAGAATGCCCTGCCCAGAGCTCATGGCATCCCTCCTCTCGGGTAGAGGTATGTAGGCTGCACACTCCCCAGAATCCTCCAAGAATTGGCCAGGTGACATGGTTTCCTGTCCCCTCCCCATCATGGTAGTGTCTCAGGGTGTGTCCCATCCCAAGTCAATGTCCAGTCTTCACACTTCCTTCAACAATCCACTAATCAAACATCTATCAATCTCTGTACACGTCAACTAAGCATTACCCATACCATGATACATACAACAAACATCTCATTAGGTCATACCTGATCACTTAGTACAAAGATGTTCGAAAATAATGCACAGCAAAAACTGTATTACATGATTTCACAATTTCCTAAAACATTAAAAATTAAATAAAAGCTGACATCAGACAAAGATGGGATTTGCACTTAATAAAGATTTTTTAGCACTCCAATATACCTGCCCATCCAATCCAGGGCCTCCACCAGTGAGAATTCAACTGAAGTTTTAAAACATTCAAGTTTTAATTTTAATCATTGACAATGATCCTAAAAACTACTGGGTTTGCTTAGTTTGGAAAATATTGATTACTACTTAAAACTGCCAAAATTAACTCAAACTTTATCTCCGCCAACGCCAACATAGACTTCCTTCAGAAAAGAGCATAAGTGCAGACTTTGGGGAAAAACTTTCACCACACAATTTTCTGAATTCAGATTTATACACAAAAGGGTCTGGCAGGCTTATGGAAGAACGTTAATATGCTCCTAACTAGCCGCCCTTCACACCTCCTGGTTCTCGGACAAAACAGAGACTTGAGCTGGCTGCTCTGTCTTAAATCTTCTCTCCCCTGAGGAGACTGCCAGCTTTGGAGATCAATGAACCGCTGAGACAGAGACGAGACGGGCAGAGTCACAGCTGAAAGCCTCATACTTTTTAAGTGCTGGGTTTTGTAACAAACATTCCAGTCCTTCTGTTTCAAGTGCTCAGAAGGGCAGACAGCTAGAGGGTCTCAGCCCTCCAATAACTGCCTATAAAGAAGCCATAATTTTCAGATTCACCTGAATGTCACGATTTTGCCCCAAGTGGATGTGTCTTGATTTGTGAAAAACAAACTTAACTCTATTAAACACGTTTCTCTTAAAACTACCTCTAGTGTTATCAGAACTGGGTGGCTCCTGGCACAGAGCGGATGCTCGGGACGTGTCTATTATATTAACACATGTTTATCAAAGAAGACTTCAGAAGACAAAAGTTTTTATGGTCCAGGTTGGATATGACAGCAGAGGGACAACTGTGTCCTCGAAGGCCCTCCTCATCTCCTTGTTCCTGCCAACACAAAATGGTCCGTTGAGCGATGCCAGAACAGGAAGGGGGTGCAAACGCGGACCGAGGCCAAGTGGGCACAGCCACATGAACCTAGAACATGCTCGGAGACTGGCATGGAAGTGGGTGTGTGAGGCAGCTCGGGCTGCCAGAACAAAGTCTCACAGGCTGGGGGCTTAAAGGACACTTATTTTCTCACAGTTCTGGAGGCTGCAAGTCCAAGATCAAGGTGTCAGCAGGCAGCCTCCCTCTTCAGCTTACAGATGGCCACCCTCTTATTGCCTGTCCACATAGTCGTCCCTCTGTGCATGCACATCCCTGGTGTCTGTGTGTCTTCAGCTTCTCTTCTTATAAGGACACCAGTCAGACTGGATTAGGGCCCACCCTGATAGCCATACTTTAATTACCTCTTCAAAGGCCCTTTCTCCAAAAATAGCCATATTCTGAGTCACTGGGGCTTAGGACTTCAACCTATACATTTTAGGCGAGAGGGGACACAATTCAGCTCCTAGCAGAGGGCCAGGCCAGCACAGTGCAGGGACACGGCCTGAGACCCCACATACCACATGGTTTCCACCCAAGACCCTGTGGGCACACATAGACACCCACATCCAGACCAACAGGAGACAACAGTGAACAGTGGATTCTAAGTTCCTGCTGCTCAGTACATCATCTACAAACCAACTGAGGTCAACTGAAGCCTAAATTTAAACGGCCA
Source organism: Daubentonia madagascariensis (assembly GCA_023783475.1). Lineage (NCBI taxonomy): Eukaryota > Metazoa > Chordata > Mammalia > Primates > Daubentoniidae > Daubentonia > Daubentonia madagascariensis. The sequence continues at coordinate 8,737,849 of JAKFHU010001482.1, read as the reverse complement.
AAAGATTTCGACAGACTTATAAACTAAACAAAGTTTCACCCTGATTATAAATATCACCTGCTGTATTCCTCAGAGCCCAGCTGGGAAGAGAATTCCACTCAAGAGCTCTGGGAGGAGGTGTTCGTGGAGGGGCTTTTCGTGGAGCTGTGCGCAGGAAGGGAATCTGCACAGTGCAGCTGCAGAGGGAACCTCAGCCAGGCCAGAACAGGAAAGCATGGCCAGTGGGACCCAGGCATCAGCTCTCTCACCCTGCTAAGCCCAATCAGAAGCCAGAAGCAAAGGGAGCCTGGATGGTACTGCTCTTGGAAGTTGGCTTCCCCGACACAGGACAGAAGGGAGCAGTCCCAGGAAAACTTGCTACTCCTTGAATAAGCACAGGTGGGAGCTGCTGGGTGGTGCTGTTGCAATCCAGGCACTAGGCAGGGCCACACCGCCACCCACAATGGCACCCCCAGCACCTTACTGGACTCCCCAGCAGCTGCCAGCAGAACTCAGTCCTTCCTCCTCGACAGCCCCCTCCTCTCCCCATCCCTACTCCCGGGGGACCTTCCTCTAGAAGAAGCTGAAGGAGATGAGTAGCATTGTGGGCAGCCAGCCCCTCCCCCCACAAGGAGGGATGATGAGCAGAGGCCAAGCAGCAACTTGACCTCTGAAATGGCTCCTCCCAAAAAAGGGGGCACTGCTGAAAGTCGAGGGGGTGTGTTTATCCCAGCTGGTTGGAAAGAGGTGAGATACACCACAGCAGGCACCGCACTGCGTGGGGATCACTGCCGGAAGTTGATATTTATGGTTTAGATAAAGCTTTACAAAAAACTGTTCACTTCTATTTTGGGACTGTTTTGGTAGAGAAGCTTCTTAAAGAAGACAGCAGGTGCATTCTCCAGAAGGCTCCGTGCCAGGAACAGGCAGGTGAATGAGCAAATGGATGCGTATTTGCTGAGCAACTGTGACAGTCCAAGAACTGGCCTGAGTACCAAGATACACATTGACTCAAGTCAGCAATGGGCAGTTTCTCTTGACTCAGACCAACGTGTCGTTCCCTGCAGGGCTCCAGAATTCTCATAGCTGAGTGACTTTGAAAATTTTGGGATAAACTGCCCCATCAAGAAAAATATTTTTGAGTATTTAACTCCTATATGTGTATATATCTATAACTTATGCACATCCTCCCTTGGCATGTTACGTACATTTTGAATTTTATAAAATACGCAAGAAGCAGCTTAGCACATTGGTTCAGAGAATATAGTCTAGGACCAGCCAACCTGTTCTCAAATCCCGTTACCTCAGCAATATAACCAGTCTGTGCCTCACTTTCCCCACCTGTAAAGTGGGGATGATGAATAGTAAACTTTCATCCGTAGCTCTAGCAAGCTAACCAGGAGGTACTACTTATTTCTAGTTTGTTGGGGGTTTTTGACATAACTTTGGAAGATTTTTAAAAAGGTAGGAAATTCTGTTTCCAGGTTAAGGGAAACACCTGTAAAAGTGTTTTTATAGGTAGCAGATGTATAATTTTTGGTAGTAGAAATCAAATAATGATGGAAACATTTACAGATACCATCTTCAAAAGGCTCTCTCCATGACAGAAGTCTCTTTTGAGAAGCAGCTTCTCAGTGTTAAAATATCACCTTAAAGGGAACTGTTCTAATTTTGTTTATTTTTCAATGTCTATTAAGTAGTATACCACTACCAGCCACTTGCTCTCACAATAAAAGTCAGTAGATCTGGAACTATGACTTTCTGGGAAATAAAAGCATGTAACTCATCTTTAGAGAGCATGTTTTTTTAAAAAACAAACCAGACTGATGACATGCTGAAGCCTAGAAACCAAAGCCAGCCACAGGCAAAGGGACACTGGAGGGAGTGCCAGCCATGTTCGCTGGGCTGCAGGACCAGTGACCTCCCGGACCCCAGACTCCTCAGTGTGCCACCGTCACGGTGACCAGGCCACCTAGCAGGGGGACCAAATGAGGCCACCTGTGTCCATCACAACTTAGTATAGCCCAATTCTTTATTATCTTAGGTAATAACAAATGCAGACGTTCTAAAATTTTCTTCCTGCACCCCATGTGCACGTGTCCATCCCAACTCTGGAGACCTCTGTTCCGGGAAGTTTCTTGAGGGAGGCACCTACATGTGCCATATGCCGCCTTCTTAGATGACCAGTGGTACACTATCTATCCACTTTTCTCTACCTTGCTTTCCTCACTTGCAGTATCTAAAGATATTCTCATCCATTTACACTGTGTTCCACGGTGTAGATGTACCATCATCAACCAGCCCCCTTTCAAGGTACTTGGGGGTTGTTTCTAATCATTTGCTATGACAAGTAGCACCACAATGAATAGCCTTGTGAATTGCTTTTCAGATTTTTTCCCCAGTGTAACCCCTGTATAAACTCCTAGAATTGGATTTCTGAGTCAAGGGATAAAATGCATATGTGTTAATAATTTTGCTGAACATTTCCAAACTCCCCACCATAGGGTTTGTATGATGGAATAACATTTTAATGGAACTTTCTCTTGCCATACAACTGCCTTCAAACAAGCCCTATAAATTATCCTTCTCCATCCCTGAATGAAATATTGGACAAAGCCTACGTTTTTCTAATAGCTTAGTGGTAATACATTTGTTTTTAGGCACTATGAGTCCAGTGCTATCTAATATTGACGCTTCTATCTGTCACCGAATGTAACAGGCCTGATTTAGGCTTGGAGAGCTGCGGGGGGAGGGGAGCCTGGTTGCATTCATCACCGTTTTACCCACCTTGCTCAGGACTAAGCCTCTGATTACGCTGGGACTGAAACAGGGAGAATGCAGGCCTGAGCAGCAGGAAAGTTCTCCTTGGATTTGCACAGTTGGTACACTCTGGGTGTGGCTGGGCTCCACATGCCAACCCTTCCTCCCACGGGTGCCCGGTAGGTTCTTCTGAGCCACTGTCTCCCGATCCCCAACACCCATCACTGGATATCTCCCACCTGCCACTTCCTGATGTGGGCACCCGCTCCCTCTTTAGTCTCTGTGCCTGACAGTCTAGCCCAGAGGTCAGCAAACTTTTCCTGTGTAGGGCCAGAGAGTAAATATCTTAGGCTTTGGTGATATGGTATCCGTCTCAAAGACTCACCTTGGCCACTGCAGTGTGAAGGCAGCCTCAGGCAATATGTGAGCAAATCAGCATGGTTGTGTTCCAATAAAACTTTATTTACAAAAACAGGCAGCTGGCCAGACTTGTGGAAATAAGTGCTTTGCCAATAACATCAACAAAGACAATAGTAAACAGATTTCAGACTTGTCCTCCTATGCGTTGGTGATTTTGAGCAATTGCATCATTTGGAATGTTTTTGGCTGCAAGTAAACAGAAAACTCTAGAGTGGCTCAAATACATAGGGATTTGTTTTTCTCCCATATAAAGAAGCCTCTAGCAATGGTTGGTACTAGATCAACATCTTAAAGAAATCAGAGTCAAATCACTGCTGTCTCCCTGACGTCTCTCATGGTCGGAACTTGACTATATCTGTTGAAGGCCTTGTATCTTCATTAAAGTCAGAAAGAAGGAGGAGGTATTATCCTGGCCACACGTGCCACTTTTATCAGAAAAACATAAGCTTTTCCTGAAGTCCCCCAGGAAATCTACATTTATGGCCCAGTGTCTGCAGCTGTGTCATTAGCAGCAAAGCAAGTTATCGTGAAAAGCTTTGGGCCAAAGAGCAGGGAGTAGGCAATATGTGTTAATTCAGCCATCCAATTGATAAAGTCAGGTAACACGGAATCATTTTCATTGCCGTGTTTCAAAAACCAGACATGGATATAAGTAATGAAAATATACTCCATACCCTGTCTACATACAGCCCTGAACTCCCAATCAACTTTTACTGCTTCTCTTTTAAATATGAACACACAGCCAATAATCACGAATGTTTGAGGGAAGTCTCTAGCATGAGCCACAGAGACCATGACAAACACACTGAGAAAGGGAACTCAGAGGAGGACAGGTAAGAGGGAGGAAGCAGAAAGGAAATTTTAACAAAATTATAATTTCCTCAGAGAAACAGAAGAAGGTATGCAACTTTAAAATCAGAATAAGGTGTAAAAAAAAAGAATATTCAGAGAAAAAGAAAATGCTCTTGAAGATTAAAATTAGGGTGGCAGAAATAAATACGGAAAGTGGAACCAAAAAGACAGAGATGGGAAACAGGAGAAACCAAACTGTGAGAAGGCCCAACATCTCAATAATAGGAGGTTCACGAAGAGAAAACAGGAAGTTTACCAGAAATTTCTCAGAACTGAAGGTCATAAGTCGCTGGACTGAAAAGACTCACCAAGTGCCCAGCATAAACACAAAGACCCACACCTAAGCACACTGACACGAAATTTCTGAATACCAGGTCTAAGAGTATCTCAGAAGTTCCCAGAGAGAAATAAAACAGTCCATGTACAAAGAATCAGGGATCACACTTGCATGAACTCTGTTGATGCTGGGTTGGTGTATGAGGCTTAACTTCGAGATGCAGCAGGCCCCTGCCTCTCCCTGGGCCTGAATACAAATATCGGGCGTGGAGACAAGAGTGACTTTATTTTTAAATGCTAATCCACCTGACTAAACCCAAGTCCAAAAATGCCACCAAAATATCTAGTTAATGTATTACTCTTTATGTAGGAAAACCTGTTCACTACAAGTTTCACCTTTCCTCCAAAACAACCCTTGATGCTGGCGCACTGTGACATCAACAGCATCCTCTTAGTCATCTACACAGCATGTATACTTTTTCCCCCAGATATAAGCCCTGGGCCTGGGGGTTTGCAGTGCGGAGATCTACTTGTCTTGCAGGTGCCCAAGACCGTGCTTCTGTCTGTAAGTCCCCTAATAAATCACCCTTTACGACCAACTGGATTTGTCTGCCTGCTTCTTTGGTTTCTCAGCTCCTTCAGCATTTGGGGTCACTGTGCCTATATGGCCCTTTCCCAGAACATTGGGATTTCACATTTCTCTAGCCAGCCTCATGGTTCATAAACCCAGGCAACAGGTGTATGTCCACAGAGACAGAGCTGAGCAATCCCAAGTGAAGCACTGGCTCAGACGTGGAGGGGCGGGGAGGGTCCTGCTGGGCACACAGCGACTGCACCCTCTATAAACATGGCTCAGCACATACGTGCCAGATCGACATCGTGTTCTCTCTCATTTGGATGGAAAGAACAAGAAGGTGGGATAATAGAAGTTGCCCCTGTAATGCAGGGTCAAGCCAAAATGTGCATATATTTACTAATCAAAAGGTGGCAAAAAATAGTATATGTATTTTAAATATTTGTGTGCACTTTGAATGTCTCAGAGAATATAATCAAACTATTACATAATAAATTCTTATGTATACAAAAGCTACAGAGCTATACTTTTGTAAACGTAGTTATGGATTATACGTGTTAGTGAATTAGGAATTTGCCATCTGTTTTGTAACCTTTGCTGTGCGGCTAGTCAACAAGGCACCAGCCATTCTGAAGGGTTTGAAAGCCCTTATGTTCAGAACATCCATTTTCAAAGAAGGTTTTGTGGTTGTTTCTAAACTCAAACACAATCATCATCCTTTGCTCCCCAACCATTCTCTCTTGCTCCCATCACATCTTCGTCTTCCAGAGAAAGTTCAAAGCACAACACAGCAACGAGAGGCACACTCCAGACTGACCCCTGGGGCCTTTCATGAGTGAGATTCTGGATCCCACGAGGAAGGATGGATTTTAAAGGAAGAGTTTTAAAACTCTGTTTTGTGGTTCCTGGGCTGAAATGACGTTCTCAAATACATTCAAAGGTCGGGCATATTAGTTCTTTTATTGCTCAAATTGTGCCAGCCACGGTGCCAGGCACGCTATGGCTGCAGGAAGCTCCGTGCTGGCCCTGCCATTCCTGGGCACCCAACCCTAAAGCCTCCAAGTGCAAGCACCTGTGACTCTCTGCTGGCTGGTTTCTCTGGCCAGTTGTCAGACCACAAATGCTGAAGAGTTAACCCCCCTGGGAGCTGCCCTTGGCCCATGACTGGGAAGAGTGGGTGATAAAGGCCCAGCTGCCTCGCCGGGCCAGGACAGCTGAGTCGATCTGACTTCATCTCCGGGGGTGGGGGGAGCCAGCAGCCCACACCTGCAATCTCCTCCATCATGCACACTCCTACCCGAGACTCCTGAGATCACCTCCCAGGTAAACCACTCACACTCACATGCTTGTCTCAGGTCGGTTTCTGGGAAAACCCAACCAAGCACCCTGTTGAAAAATATACACAATATCCTAAGTGAACCCCTCCACCCCACGTCCCCCAGGCACTGTGAGTTTAATTTTCCTTTTTAATTCAGAAACTCTCCTAGCCAATCATATTTCGCTACCCCCCACTCCCCACAGGTGAATTGCCTGTAAGTGGTGAGTACAATATTTGCACACTCTTTGTAAGGCCTTTGTTCTGATAAAACCTAACCCCAAAGCGCAATTTTAAAACAGATGAAAGAGGAGCTGCTCCTAAAGCATCACGGACACTGCCCCACTGCACACGTGTACTCGTGCTGGGCGCCCTCCCACGTAAGGTCTTCACTCCCTGGCTTCATCCTGGGACCTATTTCCCTAACTTCTCAAGGCTGGGTCCTTCTCAGCAGGCCAGTCTCAGCTCAAATGGCAGCTCCTCAGGGAAGCCCTCCCCACTGCCCTTTCTAAAGCAGTGTTCTTCCACCCAGACCCAGTTCCAGGGTGCATTGACTCACAGCACGTATCTAAAATTCTGTTTACTTTCTTTATAATCTGTCTTCCTAATAAGAACAGAGGTTCTGTGAATACAAGGACCATCTTTGTCTAGGACTGCAGTAGGTGCTTAACACATATGCTAAAGAAAGGAATATGCTCATTCTTTGAGTCTAGTTCAAAATTCTCTCTCCTCATTCTGGTTAGAAGTGATTTTTAACTCTTCTAGCCTTACTGCATCTGGTAAGAACCACTTGATGTTAGGAACAAGACGAGACCACAAAGATCAGGGGAGATGGACAGGTGTCAGCATGCTGCCACCCCCCTCTTGTGCCCAGGGCAGATGCTTCTACCAGACATTCTCCCCTCACCATTCTGGGCAGCAACTCCTAGGCCCAGCCAACGTGGCGTGTCGAGTCACCAGGATTTCCCCCCTCGGCACTGCTGTCGTTTTGAACCATATCATTCTTTGTTGCAGGGGCTGTCCTGTGCGTTGCAGAATGTCGAGCAGCATTCCTGGTTTCCACCTATGAGATGCCAGTAGTACCACCCAAGTTGTGACAACCCAAAATATCTCCAGACAGTGTCAATTGTCCCCAGGAGGGAAACAATCACCTCAGGCAGAGGACCACTGAGTTGGGCCTGTTGCCACCCACGGGGCAAAGCGCTATTCCCGCCCCCTCTAAGAGGGCTAGGAGACAACATCATGGGAGTTCAAATGCCTTCAAGATGCAGACCCAGATTGCTCAGCATCTAGTTCTTGGTGTTTTGTTCTGTCTGTCTTCCCCTCTTTGCTTACTAGCAGCCTGGAGTTTGCCTCTTTTTCTAAGCTAAGATTTAAGGAGCACTTACCACGTGGCTGAGGCTATGCCAAGGATCTCAATGACCACAGAATGCACATTGTCTTATCTGTACCCTTTCTTGGGAAGGTGACAGAGACGCAGAGAGGGCAAACACCTTGCACACCCATTCTAAGGGCTTGTCACTCACGGAGTAACTGCCCGGGACTGTCTCCTTGTTTGTTTCTAATCTGCTGCAGGCTGTGACACCAGCAAGAGAGGTTAGAATCCTGTTGAAATCAGGAAGATGTAGGCTGTGAGGGGAAGCCTGCCTTATTTCAGAACTCGGATTTTTAGAGTATCTATTTTGACAGGTGAGGTCCTCTGCCCTTCTTGCCCCCCTTCTGCTGATTTTCAACTTCTGGATGGTGTCACACCTAAGTGGCTTTTCGAGATGAGATATAAGGCACTAGGGATGCAGGGAGATGTGCTCCACCCTGGGAATACCTCATTTAAAAGGGATCTCTGCATTCTGGGGCAGGCTGCAATTTTCCCTAGGCAGGATTACTCCAAAGAGCAAAACATATTCCCATAGGATCACATTTCCTTTTGGCTTTGGCAAAAAAAAACCCACAAAACAAAACAAAACAAAACAAAACAAAAACATTGGCTCATTAAAGGGAGGAGCCAGCAATACAAATTTGTTACTGGAACCATCTGTAACAACCGCTAGTTTGCACTGCCTCTGTGGAGGGAGTGCACTTTGCGGACGGTGGATCCACAGTCACACACGGGCAACAAGGTAAGCACAGAATGTCAGGGGAAGCCTCAGAAACTTGGCAATAAGTGTGAAGAACAGGATGTCTGTTCAATCTAATAATGAAAAGAATGGCACTTGTATTTCACATGTCTTTCTTTTTCACTTTGTTTTCCTAGTAATTCGTTTTTCTTGATTTACAAATTGTTGTTCCGCGACAGACTGAAAATTTCAAAAAGACGCTTTCAGCACCGAGATTTTGAGACTTTGAGTACCACTGCCTCAAAATGAGATCCCCAGAGAAAACACATTCCTTGTTTCCTACCTGTCCAACACAAGGAAGCTTCTAGAACACAATCTGCTAGAGGCAGAGATTTTCTAAATGTATCAAAAGAAGGAAACACTTAACCAAAGTACAGTATTTAGGAAGATGAAAGAACATACCCATTCTGCACAGGAAACCGCAGGGCAGAGGAGAATCCCGCCTCTGTAGTGGCTTCCAAATAGCGTCTAAGGGCTGGGGCCAGGCTGGCTGCTCAAGGGGGACTGGAATATGATAAAATGCAGATTCTCAGGCCCTGGTGCAGACAGTCTCACCCAGTAAGTCTGGACTCAATCTGTATTTCTAACCAGCTCTGCAAGGCATTCCTGGTCTCTCCCACAGCCAGCGGGCTTGGGGAAAGGAGCAATGACTCCAAATGTGGCCCGTGAGCCAGAGTGGCCTCACTCACCTCCACCCCGGGACACTGGGTCAGACTCTGCATTTCGGCAGATTCCTGGTGACTCACCTGCACAGCACTGATGCAGACTGGTCTGGGGGCTAAAAATCAGAGCTACGGAAAGTTCTCTTAAATAAAATAGACTATAATCATTGAATGCTAGAGCTTCTATAATAGAAGGGATCTCAGGTCACTTGGTCAAATTCCCTAATTTACAAACGAAGAAGCTGAGGCTCAGACAGGTTAAATGACTTCTCCCCAATACCCAACATTTGGCAAGTAGCAGATCTGGGATCAGCACCCAAAGCACTGAATTCCCCGACCACTGGGCAAACCACACAGTTCTGCCCGCTTCCCAGTGGCTCCACGGATTGGGAAAAAAGCTCATGAACTTCCCCAGGAGGCAGCACGACTTGGCGGAAAGGGCTCTGGAATCCACGCCCACTTTCACCAAGATGCAGCTTCCCCTCCAGGATCAGGTCTCCACATCGAAAGCAAGTCAGGTGGTACTACCCCTGACGTCACTGGTACCCGGAAGACTTTTAGATTCAATGCTTTCTACCTTTTTTCCCCCCACAGCATGGAATTCTGAGGGGCTGCTTTATGGGCTGTTTTCTTTGGTTTCTGGAGGCGGAGTCTGCACAGCTGACGTGCTGAACCAGTCTCCCACCCAGCCCCTGCAAGGCCGCTCCTCAGCACTGGATTGAGAGGCCAGTGATCTGCAGCTGGAGCGCGAGGTTGCCTCTGGCAGGCCAGGTGCAAATTCTCCTCCCTGCCGCCTCAGTCTCGGGTGAAATGGAAGAAGTGCCCGTTCCCACCTCCCTCTACGCTAGAATGATGGAGCTGGCCCAGGGCTCTGCCTGCTGCTCTCTCCAGACACTCCTCTTCATCTTCCTCAAATGGTAGCAGCATTTGATTGCCATATAATAAAAGTCCGAAAACGCTCAACCTGAGACCAGTGCTGGGTAGCAAGCATGAACTCAAAACAAACCTGCTGGTTGGTTTTCTTCATGTAGTTATGTCAGCTCCAAAAGTACTTTTTCTTCTTTTGAGAATTCTAAGAGCAAAAAAGTGACCATTTTTTATTGAGTAGCAACAGGTAAAATATCAAATGCTCCATTTGGGTCAGGAGAGGACAAAGGGGCATCCAGCCAGCTTCACACACAGTCGCACAGGCCGGGAAAGTAGCCCAGAACAGGTGACACACACCCTTCCTCAGATTCCACCATAAACATGTGTTCATTCATGCCCAGAGAAGTCACAGAAGGCAAGACAGGCCACCCACCTGCCTCACAGGTGTGCTGTGTTCCAGGTAGTATCTGTTATCACCGACGTACAATGCGCCCCAGTGTCTAGCCAAGGCTGGGCAAGCAGAGCAGAGTGCCCATTGTTAGTCATAAAAGGAGACTGAGGCCACATGGAGAGGTGCCCTGCTCACCTGCGTGCAGGACCACCACCCCGTTCCTGCTGTGCCCCGTGTCAGGGTGGGGCAAGTCGGCAGCTACCAGCCCCCCACCTCCCTCAGCTTAGGTGGACCCTGTGTTCAGGGCCCAAAGTCTTGACCTGCTCTACTCAGCAGCTGAGATGTTAAATAAATCGCAAGGCATGCTGTCAGATACCAGGGCAGAGGGGAAAAACACCACCTCTAAATTCCTCTTCCCAGGTCCAGTACAGCTGGGTACTACCACCACAGTAGAGAAATCACTCATCGTAACAGCTAACCTTACCGTTTTGGGAATCATTTCAGGAAGAAACAGGAAGGATGGGCAGCCAAGAGGAGGCTATGCCAACCTACCCACAACAAAGGAGACCAGACAGAAGTCCAGACAAGGATAGAAGTACTGGCAGGAAGAAGTACTGGGAAGAAAGAGTCTTTTTCTCATTAAATATATCCTGACTGACAAGGGGGTTGCCTTAAAATGTCTTTAAAACATGAAATACTCAAGCTTTCTACATCTGTGTTGTTCCCAACATGAGTATTTGTTACTCACAGGTATTTAAATATCATTGAACTGAACTGGCACAAGTTGCAAGGATTTCTCTAATTTTACACACTAATTCCAGCAATTCTAGAATTAGTGCAACATGACATGAGACATTTTAAAGTTTTAAACAATTAGTCTCTAATGGGGAAAACAATACAAAAACACAGAAAAGAAGCAGAAACCCTCCCCTCCATCTCCTCCCACCCCAGCCCCCAGGGAACGACCTTGCCACAGGCCCCATGCCAAGACAGTGGCCAAAGCCACCAGGTGCTTACTGCCTTTAATGAAAATTACACTTGAATTCCAAATTGAAATTATTGACAATTAAAAGGTGGGATAGAATAAAAGGGAAAAAAATCCATAGAATGATAAACTTAGAATGAATTTGTTGTGGGTTAAATTGTGTCCCTGCCAAAAAGATATGTTGAAGTCTTAATCCCTGGTACCTGTGAATGTGACCTTAATTGGAAAGTGGGTTTTTGCAGATGTAATCAAGTTAAGATGAGGTCAGGCTGGATTAGGGTGGGCCCTAAACCAAAGACTGGTATCCTTACAAGAAGAGAGGGATTTGGCCATAGAGACACACACAGGGGAGAATGCCATTCAAAAATGGAGGCAGAGATTGGAGTGACGCAGCCACTAGTCAAGCAACACCAGCAGCTAGGAGAGAGGCAAGGTGGCATTCTCCCCTAGAGCCTCCAGAGGGAGAATGTTTCTGCTGACACCTTGGCCTTCTGGCCTGCAGAACTGTAAGAGGATAAATTTCTATGTGTTTTAAGCCCCCATTTTGTGGTAATTTGTTACAGCAGCCCAAGGAAACCAATACCAGAGCTTAGAAAATTATCAAGCATTGAGGAAAGAGAAGCTCAGAAAGGTTAATCACTTGTCCACGGTCATGGGTGACACACTCAGTGTGCAGGACCCGTAATCAGCGCAGGCTGCTTCCCACTATGCCAAATCATTCCCAGAAGCATGAAGATGGTTCTTTTTAAAAAGTTACTGTGACTAAAACAGTGGTGCATAGGGAGAAGTGAAGCTCGCAGACTTCCGAACTGGGCAGAACTGGACCGACGTCCCTGCTCAGCCCTCACCAGTGTGGCCTTGAACAAATTACTCTGGCTCTCTGAGCCTCAGTTTCCCCATATGAAAATTAAGTCAAATACCTGTAGGCACCTCACAGGACATTGTGAGGACAGAAGGAGGATGAGCCTTAGCATGATGCCCAACACCCAAAAAGCAAGGAACAAAGGTTAGCTATTAATCGGCGGTTGACTATTCCGCAGACTTCTGTCTCTCCTGTTGTCTTGAGCCAGCTCCTTGCTTGCCGTTCCCAGGCCTCCGTAACAAGGCCCCTGACGGTTCTCTAAGGCCAGGAGCTTTTCACTGCTCCCTCGGAGGAGCTGGCGGCAGCTTTGCCTTTCTTGCTCTTGCAACCTCAGTCATTGTTCCGTTTTCCACTGTTCTTAATAGTTTACAGTATCAGGTAGTCCATAAATTCCTTCTTGCTGGCATGGCCTTCCCTTTTCCAGCCTTGCCTACAGTTAGCTTAATATAATTTGGGGACCCTGGATGGCTTATTTTGAAGATTGCACACTCTTAAATGGCACATGCCCAGCATATTTTCAATCCAAAGTCTTCCAAATAATTGTGTACTAAGAGGCTGGTCATCAAGCAAACGCATCACAGTTAAAATGTGAATCGCCAAAATAATTTGTAGTTTTTCCCATGCGAATGTTTAGATATGAAAATGGTTTCCCTGCTTGTTTTATCCGTGTTAGTGGAGATGACAGGAAATCTTTCAACAGAAACCCCAAAAGCCCTTTTGAAGCCCCTGCAAGGTATATAGCTGCAGAGATTTTCCTATCTTCAGTTGGATTTATTGTGTTAGCATGAAAGTCTTTTTTAATAATGGAAATTGCTGTAATTATAATCACTTTAGAAGACCGTTATTATTATTAACAAGACCAAATTGCATGGTTCAAGCAGATGCTGGTTCTCTACTGTTGGAAAGAAGTCACATAATGGGATCGGTGCACAAACCCAGGGCTCATCTCCATGCCAACATGGCCCTGCCCGCCACCACACGGTCCTGCGGCTCTCACTGAGGCTCTGGGCAGAGTAGTTGGGCGCAACAATGGCCCCCAGCTCCTGATGGAAGCATTTGGGGAGCAAGTGCACATCCAACAGTTGGCTTTCCCATCAGAGATGGGGTTCTGTCGGGCTCTGGTCCCTGCTGAATACCCTTTCACAAGTCCGCCCCCATGCACACCTGAATCCTATTATTCATTATGTTGCTTATTAAGCAGCGACAAAGGAAAGAAGAGATGGGGGGACAGCAGAGAGCTTAGGAGGGTCCAGTTGTAGTCACGTTAAGTTCCTAACACTTTGGGTGTAAGGTTCAAGGATCGTGGGCTGGAAAGGGTAGTTTGAGGCCAAAACCAAAGAGACGAGACCAGGAGGTGTGAGGGGAAGGGAGTCATTATCCCCCCAGTGGTTCAGAACTTGGGTTCTGGAATCCAGTTCTCTGGTTCCCGTTTCTGGCTCACACTCTTTCTTGCCCTGTTGCCCTGGCCAGTCATGCAACCTCTCCAAGCTTCGGTTTTCCCATCCCCCAAATGCACTTAAAAACTCGGAGGGGCAGGAGGTGGTTGTGGAGATTCCTGGGGAAAGCACACATCATAGTGCTCGTCATGCACAGAGGTTTCAGACACTGTCTATGACTATTACTTAATTCCTGAAAAATTCTTGGTTATTTATTGCTTGAATTTACAATTCCATTCTTCTCTCCACCTAAGCAATTTTTATTTTAGGCTTCAGAGAATCAGCAGAGAATAAACACATGACTCCTGGCCATTAATAGAGCAGGAAAACTCACTCCAGGTTCAGAAGTCACCTCACTGCTGCCCCCTCTAGCCTGCTGCCAACACCCTGCTGGTGGTCAGAGACATCTCAGGGCGAGACAGGCAAGAAGTGAATCCTGATGTGCTAGTCACTACAGCCTGCGTTTGCGGTAGGCATTTGGAAAGACGGTACACATGCTATAAAGCAGCTTATTGCTAAGTCAAGCCAGGAAGGAGGTACAGAATATTTCATTCTCCATCAAATGTAAAAGTTAAATCTGCTTTTGTAAAAACAGCCCTCCCTGGAAACATGCTAATGTTTGAGAAATAATCTTCAACAAACTACTTCCTTGGTTATGGTAAAGGTATGAGCATAGGCACTCAATGCTTACCTGTCAATTAGATAATTAAACATCATTTTAAAGTGAAGGTCATTGAATTAATTAACAAAAGCAAGCTATTATTTATGAAATCGGGGTTTTGTTTTTTTTTTTGAGAGCCCAAGATGTATTTTTTAGTCCTTCTTGAGGGTCTTTCCTTTCCTCTTGCCTCTGGAGGGAGGGCTTCAGGGCTTCACAGCCCTCCAACTGCCAAAATCTACTTTTAGTAGAGAGAATTCCCTTCCTCTCTAAAACCAACATGAGCTTTTTTTCAATTAAGGCACACATCTCAAATGGGGAGTCATTCAGGGCCTGTTCCAAAAGATTATCTGTAGGCCACAAAAGAGGTTCTTCCTCCATAGCTTGTGATGCTTCTAAGGTTCTCACCACCAGGCACATGTTTTCACGTGGTGACTTGACCAAGACCAGCATCTAAAGGTCAAGTTAAGCTCCCTCAGCTGATGTGATGCCCATTCCGTCCCTCCCACCAGCCACCCTCGGAGGTGGCAAAGATCACTCACGTGGCTTCCCACGACTTAGATGAAAGGCAACTAGAATCAAAGTTTAGAACAGAATATGCTTTTGAAGGTTTTTTATTTTTAACTAAACAACTACAGAAGTTATTCGGCAGTTTCCTTTTTTAAAAGAATTTAGCATGGTGTGTCTTTCCTCTTAAAGTCTTGAATAATTTAATTAGAATTATACAAAAGTCATGAGTATGTTCTATTTATGGGGGAATCATAGCTGAATTAAAACCCAAATGACAATGTTAAAAATAAAAATAAAGTATCATCGTACACTGTACTCAATTGATGAGAAAACCTGACTTCAAATCCCACTTAGATTAGGTAGTTTCAAAGGAGGAAGGGGGCCAAATCAACTCCTGGGTTGTTTTTTTTTCTGGTTTGGTTTGTTTTGTTTTGTTTTAAAGATTATCATGCCTGGGAACATTGGTTTCTCACTACAAAAAGTGTTAATAAATGAACATCAGAGTAAGAGAAAAAGAGAGCTGTTTGATTTTATTTTTGTATTGTCCTACTTGGTTCCCGGAGACTCAGCTCAGCCCATATTTTTTCCCGATAGCTGGACTGCATTTCACACTTTCTCATACACGCGTGTGGATGCAGCGCTCGGTGCAGAGCGGCAGGGCAGCTGGACCAGCAAAGAGGAAGCTGACAAACCAACTCAGGGAAAGGAATGCGGGCGCAGAGGAAGCCCTGCTCCCTCCCCGGGCAGCGAGCTAGCCACTCCAGAACCCGGGCTGCTTTTAGCTGAGCTCCAGCATAAATCTCTCTTAAAGGGTCCTGCGCCTTTGGAAGCTGGCCACCAGCCTCTTTAGCAATGAGACAGCATTGGGGGGAAAGGGAGGATATTAATACAAGGTGATTTCCCCCGGCAATAGCTTCTCGCCCAAGGCCCACGGCCCCGTCTCCTGCTGGAAGGAGGTGTCGCTCACAAGAAAGAAATCACGTTAGAGGCAAGTTACAGGTCTCCCCGGGCTGCCCGGCCACGCGGAGGGGGCGCGGACAAGTTCTGAAACACTCGCGCACACCCCTCCGCGGCGCCCCGGGCGGGGGCTGCCACCCGCCGCGTCCCAAGCGCGAGCGCCCCCGCTCCCCGGCCCAACCGAGCCCCTCTGCGTTCCCTGATCTTCTCTCCGGGAACAGCTGCTGCTTTGGGGCGACACTAAGCCACGCGCAGGCATCTCTGGGCTTTCCTCCAGCGAGCCCCCCGAGAAGCCGCGGCTGCAGGCGGGAGTTTGGCAGGGGCGGCGGGTCCGGGAGGGCGGGGAGCGCCCACCGACCTACCTTCTGCGGGGGGGTCCCGATCAGCATCTCCAGGTAGTAGCCGCGGCCGGAGTCCCCCTGCAGGTTGTCCACCATGGCCAAGAAGTTGGCGGCGCCCCCGGCGGGCTCCAGGGCGAGCGCCAGGCCGTCCGCGCGGGGCGCGGCGGGGGTCCCGGGCCCGGGGGTGAGCGGAGCCCCGCGGCTCGTGGCCGCAGCCACCCGGAGGGGCAGCGTGAAGGGCGCGGGGGCCGGCGCCGGGGCCGCGCGCAGGAGCCACTGGGCCAGCAGCGGCAGCAGCAGCGCCCGGGCCAGCGCGCCCATGCCCACGGCGGGGCCCCGGGGGCGCGCCCGGCCCGGCCCGTCCCGTGCGGCGGCGGCGGCGGCGGCGGCGGCTCAGGGGCTCCGCGGGCGGCGGGCGGCGGGGCAGGGCTGGCGCTCCCCGGGACCCGCGGCGCCGGCGGGAGGGCGGGAGGAGGGCCCAGGGGAGGAGGCTCGGGCGGGGGCGGAGGCGCCGGAGCCGCCCCGGCGCGCGCCGCCAAGTTGAGCAAGTTCTTGCGGCTGCCCCCTCTGGCGGGCGGTGGCTGCCCCGCAGGGGCCCGGCCCCTCCCCCGCGGCCAAGGTCAAAGCGGGGCGCGGGGCCGCCGGGGTCCACCTGCGCCCGCCCTGCCCGCGCCCGCCGTCCCGGGCCGCGCCTCTTCCCGGGAAAACTCAAGTCCCGAATTTCCTCGGAAGGCGCCCGGCAGCCGCGGCCAACGGATATGACGAGGCTCATCTGCTACCAGGGGGGAAAGTTTCGGGAACGCTTAAAGGGGCAGCGAGGGCCTGAAGGAGCCCCTTGGCCCCGCGCGCGAGGGCGCCCGCGGGTGTCCCCTCGCCCCGCACCGGCGGGGGCTGTCGGGGGTGACTTGGGGGTCAAGGAGGAGGGGAGGGAACCCCCAAAAGCCGCGAGCCTCGCAGCGAGTCTCCGAGCCTGCGCCTCCCCTCGCCAAGTGCCTCTCCTGTCTCTCTTCGCGGCGGGGTCTGGCTGCTCACCCAGCCATTGCCGGGGCGCTGCCCCCGCCCCCTTCCTGCCCGCGCCTTTCCCGTCCCCACGGCGGCCCCCGGAGTGATTCTGAAGAGGTCTGAGTGGGGGCGGGGAGGGACAAGGGCTAAGGAAGGCAGGCGAGGACGCCAGAGCTTTGGAGAATTTTCCCTAAAAATCCGGGGGAAGAGGGGGACTTGGCCGCTGCTTGCTGCCAGCCAGAGCCTCGGTTCTCCCCTCGCCCCCTCCATCCCCCGCCGGGCAGGTGGCGCCGCTGCTGGCTGTGAACCTGGGCTTCTCCCCGCCCTCGCCCTCCCCTGCCCGCGGAGCTGCTCGCTCACCTCCCCCAAGGACCCCTCAGTCCACCTGGTAAGTTGCTCTCATAGTCCCAAATCAGGGCCGCGCAGGCTGCCCTGCTACCATGCGGGCCTCCCTACCCCAGCCAGTTCTCCCCGGGCCATGTAATTAATATTTGTTTAGCCCTAGACACCAAGACACAGAAATGCGTTCAGTAACGCCAGCAATGAAGGTTATTTTATTATATTTTAGGTATTAAGCGCAGGGGGAACAATTACACAAGCTAAAGTCCATCGATTTCCACTGAAACAAGGAATAGAAACATCTTTGTACCTCCTCCAGCTGAATTATGTTGGTTGTTTTAAAAAACAAACAAGCCCATCTTCGAACAGTGGGGAGTTAAAGTCAACCTTCCCTCCTCTCTGCAATTTCTAGCTACTTCAACTCGAGATTTGATTTTTATTCCTGTGTTCCCAATTTTAGAATCACATCTAGCTCTGCAAGGGACCCTTATGTCAGAGATCTTCAGCTATATTGATTTTTAGACGACTTTAACTATAAATCACATTTTCTCCAAACTATATCTTAAGTTTAACAAATCCTCAGCCACACAAAGAAAGCTTACTTGGGTCCCATAATATAACCTGACTTGATATTCTCCATAAATCTGCATAGTTATTCCAGAGCTATTACATTCATATATTCACATTTTAAATTCAAGGTTGTAGAGGAAGTGTAATTTTTTAAAAGTGATTATTTATACTCCTTGGTGTCCAGTCTTGAGGGTTCAAAAAGACATTCAGAGAGTTCTCAGAAGAATATAACCCTTGCAAAAAACACATGAAATTTATTAAGGACATTGATATAGGGGCTGTGTGTTGTGTAAATTCAATATTAGAGGCATTTGCTCTCTCTATTAATTAAAAACCACAAGAGAAACTTTTAAAATATCAAGTCTAATTGAAGTGTGTACTTGAAACTCCTGACTCCATCTAGGGTGAGTATTCCTGACCTTTTCATTTTAAGAGGGATGGTTTAGGTTTGCAGGTAAATGGATGCATAAAGATGTAAACAGAGTGGTTCATGCAGTTCTAATGGATGGCAGAGCTGTCTTGTCAGAAAATAATGGAAGATGCAGTGACAGCACTTGGTGACTGTTGCCTTGGCTGTCTCTATTTTTATGAATGGCCTTGGAGTTCTTGATCCCTACTCAGGACTATGGTGCTGGCTGGATTTGGGAAACAATAATTTTACCTTCCAGGTGTTTGAATTGAAATGATATGTGGCAGCCCTCTCATGGAAGAGCATCGGTTTTCCCTCATATCAACCTTAAAGCACTTCCCTGAGAAAGAACCCATTTCCGTAGTATTGGTGAGCAATGCAGGGGAGGGGGAGGAAAAAGTGACAGCAACCCCCCCACATACTCTGTCACTGCATCATAGCTGCCTCGTCCTCCCCCACCTACCCCCTTCCCCTTACAGCCTCTGTGGGCACCTCCATTTTCAGCCACAGGCTCCCTTGGGCCACTGAGGAAGACAAAAGCCCTTCAATTAGATGGACCCTCACTCTTTGGAAAGAGCAAACATCATCACTGAGCATGTCCCTGGACAGTGGAAGGTGAGGAAGGATCTCACCCTCCAGCCTGAGGGACTAACCAGGGATCCTTGCAGGAATATGTGGCTCTCGGCCAGAAAGAATCTGCACCAGCGTGTGCCCCCGATGCTTAGTGGCTCCACTGCCAGCTCTGTGTTCCTTCGACACCAGCAGTTCTCACCTTTCTGGCCTCGGGACCCCTTCACATTCTTGAAGATTATTGAGGACCCCAAAGAGCTATTGTTTATGTGGATCACATCTATCAATATTTACCAAGTTAGGAATTAAAACAGAGAAATTTTATCAATATGTAAAACTCATTGTAAAATAATCATAAACTGATTACACAGCAACACAAATAACATTTTAATGAAAACTATATTTTTCAGAAAAATTAGCGAGAAGACTGACATTGTTTTGCATTTGTGCAAATCTCTTTTAATGTCTGGCTTAATAGAAGACAGCTGGACTGTCTAGTTGCTTCTGCAGTCTGTTAGGTCATCAAACGTCCCGAAGTCTCTAGAAAATTCTACCCAACACTCATGAGAGAATGAGAGAGAAAAAGACAAATAACATTTTAGTATTATCATGAAAGTGGTTTTGAGCTGAAGGACCCCCTGATAGGGTCAGACCACCACTTCATTGAGAAGTGCCGATTTATATTATCGTTCATCTGTGTCTTAAGTCATTTTCAACATATAACAAGTCCTGCTATCAGGCACTCTGTCAACAACTTGGAGGAAAAGGCTAAATCAGATCTGATTCTTGCTCTTCAGTTTGCAGACTAGATCGAGGGCACCTTTCCTCTTTGTCTATCCCGCACCTCCCTGGCTTTCTTTGCAAGAATGGCCACCTACGGCTGGTGGAAGCTTGTCAAATCATCCCTTCTCTCTTCTGAAGCTCCATTTTTTGTCTGCCTCCTGGATCCTTCTCAGCGACTTATAAACGCGCTAAAGCTCCCGCTTCTCTCTTCTTCTTTCTTAAACCTTTTTAGATCCTAGCCCTTGGCAGATTACTGCCCCGTTACCTCCTGCCCCACCCCACTTATAGATCTCAACTCCCCCTCCTTCACTCCTCACCCTAAAAAACTCCACCCACAAATTCACAGGCTGTTTGGACATTACTCAGTCTTTACTCTTAACCCTTGGGTAGCATTCCACACTGGTGACTGTGCACTGTGCTAGACCCCAATGTTCCTTAGAATCGCCTGTGCGATCTTGCCTGTGAAGAGGTTCTCATTCAATTGGCTTGGCATGGGGCTCCGGAATTGCTGTTTTTTGAAGATCCCTAAGTGAAATGGCAATTTGAGCACATGAGAGAGATGAAATGCAGGTGTCAGACTGAAGAGGTTCAGTAACCTTGTGGTCCTGAATTGATTTGGAAATTTCATTATGTATTCCTGAGGTCTTTTGTTAATAGATTTTTAAACAGCTATTCTTTGCTGTATCTACTGAAAAGCTCTAGAAACAATGAAATCCCTAGTACTCAAATTAGGGTTTTTATTATTTTGTTATCACTGTGTTTCCCAGGTTGGTCTTGAACTCCTGAGCTCAAGCAATCCTCCCGCCGTGGCCTCCCAAAGTGCTGGGATTACAGGCATGAGCTACCATGCCTGGCCCTTTCAAATTAGGGTTTTTAAATATCAATTCCTTCTAGAGGGAACCAGGTCTTTTTGGAGAAGGCTGATTTCATATACCGAATAAGATATCCCTAGAACATCCCATCACATCAGAAAGCAAGGGTGTTATCAAAGACTTCTGAGGGCCTGTCATAACTGGGGCAAAACTGAGACAATTCAAACATCATTAAAGACAGTGACTGCAATGGCTCAAAACACTTCCATTATGTTGAAATCTATTCACTCATAATGTTCTTTTAAAAAGTACATTGATTATCTTTGAAGAATGCTAAGGAACCCAACTCATTATTTTTAAAAGCTGGCAAAGAAAGGAAGTGAGTCCAGCATTTTTATTATCTTGACTTTCCTGTACAAACTATTCCTCAGTATAAGGAAATAATTGATGAAGACAAGTTTCTCATTATAGAAGTATGGAAGCTAATAAATAAAGGAGGGACAATAGAATTAGAATGTAGCCACTTTACATCCCCTAATGAGTTAATGGATCTAGATATTGAGTGTGCATGCCTGGTGAGAAAGAGAGACAGAGAGAGAGTCAGGGAGAGAAAGGCCCCACCTGACATTCTGTGCCTCCTGATGGAAATCCACAATGCTACCTATGACATGCTCTTGCCCCAAAAAAATCAAACCTGAATTTGACCAAGCCTATACATCACAGGTTGGCGAGGTACCTCTTGGGGGACAAATCTGGCCAGCTGTCTGTTTTTGCAAATAAAGTTTTATTGAAACACAACCATACTCATTTGTTTAAATAGGTGCAACAAAGACCATGTGGCCCACAGGCCTAAAATATTTGCTGTCTGACCTTTTTCAGTGAAAGTTTGCCAACCCCTGCTATAGATCAAAAGAGTCCCAGTACCCTGTCAATCAATTACAATATATGGACCTTGTTTGGATCCTGAATTGAACAAAATGACAAAGTTATTTATGAGACAGTTAGAAAAATTTGAACACTGGTTGGATGATGTTATGGAATTGTTAATATTTTTAAGTATAAAAATGGTAGTGT
Source organism: Daubentonia madagascariensis (assembly GCA_023783475.1). Lineage (NCBI taxonomy): Eukaryota > Metazoa > Chordata > Mammalia > Primates > Daubentoniidae > Daubentonia > Daubentonia madagascariensis. Next base: position 8,716,331 of record JAKFHU010001482.1, on the reverse strand, counting down.
GCATGTGTGTGTGTGTAAGAGTTCCTATCTAGTGGAGACACGTGCCATATTTATGGATGAAATGAGATTTGTTCCAAAATAATATGGGCTAGCAGGGAATGTTCCAGGCAGTGTTCTCAGTGAACTATTTAATCCTAATAATAATCCGGTCAGCAGGTGTCATTATTATTCCCATCTTACAGAGAGGAAACTGAGGCACAGAGTGGACATTTGACTGGTGAGTGGTGGGAACAGTATTCACAATGCTGGGACTGATTTCAGAGCCTGTGCTCTTCACCATGGGGCTTGGGTCACCCTTTCATGTGGCCTTTCTGGAGATCACAGAACGGTCCAGCTGGAGAAGGCCTCCAGATCCCCGGACACACAGGCAGGACGTGGCAGGTGGGATGGGGCAGGGTGATCCCACAGACTGTGTCTATAATCCCCCGCTTAACAGACATATGCGGAGTCCTCCTTGGTGCCGGGCACCATGCTAGAGTTGGGCCCACATGGGCAAAAAACACCCAAAAAGCCCCTTTCATGAGAGACTACAATTTGGCAGGGGACAGACTGTAAATACATTTCCTTTTTGGAAAGGCCATTCCAGCTTCTAGGTGGAAGAGAGCTGGAGACGGGGGACCGACTGGGGAGCTGCTGCAGGGAGCTATGAGGGTGGTGGCAGTGGGCTGGGGGGGGGCTCGCATTTAGTGCACAGCAGATTCACTCTTCGTGACGTTACAGGCACTCAGTACACAGATATCTGCATGATAATTCCTTCTGTTTTTATGGTGCTGTTCAATTTCAGAGCAGTATCACAAATCCTGTCTAATTTTGCTCCTCAAGCAGTGGGAGGTGGGGATAGTAGATACTAGTATTTATAAAAGAAAATCGAGGGACAGGAGCCCTGAGCTCCCACCATGTCCCAGACTCCAGTTCTGTAATGCTCCGAGGTAGGCATCATGTACCCACACCACGGGGAGGGCACTGAGCACAGACAGTTGATAACTTGTCCAAGATCACAGACAGTCAATGAGCAACCTGGATTTGAACCCAGTCAGTTTCCAAAGCCACTGTTCTTTTTCCTACACCATGCTGCCTTCTTAAAATGACTAATTAGGTACATTTTGGGACAGAGGGAAGTAAGGTTTCACCTCAGATTTTCTTTAAATAACAACCTTCCCTCATGTGTTTAAAATAGAGTCCCATTTACAAAAAGCCATGCACACTTTCAGGAACACATCAGTTGGATAAATAGGTCCATCCTTATTATGCATCAGCAGGGGCCCACCCAGGCGAGGCCAAAATCACAGAGGTTTCCAGGTGTTTCTTCACCACCATCCCTGCTCGTTCAGTGAGCGTGAAGACAATAGCTAGTGGAAGGCACAGAAGCTCTGAGCTCGAAGACCTGGGATCAACTTCTGATTCTGCCCCGGGTTGCTGGTGTGTGCCAGGCAACTTTATTCTGCTCCCTGAGACTTGGCTTCTATATTTGTGTGTCAACCATCCACCCCCAAGGTCATGTTCTCATAGATTCAACATGAATGGTGCCTCCTGAAGTTGTGTGTCAGCATGCTCCTTGTCAAGATGAAATCATATTCCACAGTCTCTCAATTCTGTCTGTTCCCGTTTTGTCTGCTCCACAGCCAGGACACACCTGCCACCATGTGCCCCACGTTCTCTCTCAGCTAGACAGCAGCCACATGTGGTGAAGGCATCCATCTGGTTGTGATTCCTGGTGTCATGATTGGAAACCACTTCTCGTGACATTTCCGTTACCAAATGATTTGAGGATCATTTGGGAATTATATGAGAGTCTTGGGGTTGTCTAAAAACTTTCTGTTGACACCTTCTGATGATGTTAAGAGAGCCCCAGCATAAATGCTTGCAAGAATGGGTCAGAGGCTGGGGGTCTTCTGGAGACCATAGGCAACTCCTTGTGGTGGGCAGGATAATGGTTCCCCAAAGACGTCCATGTCCTAATTCCCAGAACCAGTAAATGAGTCACCTTATGTGGCAAAAAGAACTTTGAAGATGTGTTTAAATGAAGTCCTTGTGATAGAGGGGAGGGGGGCCAATGTAATCAAGTACATCCTTAAAAGCAGAGACCCTTTCCCAACTGTGGTTAGAGAGATGCAAATGTGCTGGCTTTGAAGGATGAGGAACAGAGCCATGAACCAAAGAATACAGGTGTCCTGAGAAGCTGGTAGTAGGGAAATGGACTCTCCACTGGGCCCCCAGGAAGGAAAGCAATCCTGCTGACACCCTGACTCAGCTCGGTGAGACCCATGTCAGACCTCTGACCTGGAGAAGGGTAACACCTTAGCTTGTTGTGTTCAGCCACTGAGACTGTGGTAATTTGTTATAGTAGCAAGAGGGAACTAATATACTTCTCTTGGAAATCCTGTATCACCTGATACCTTAACGGCACAGAGGAAGATATTGCATGGAAAAACCTGGATACTGATGACTCTGAGTCCAAAAATGATTCAGAAGGGTTAGCCTGGAAATTTTAGGAATAATTTAACAATTTATTTCACTTATATTTTATGTTTATACAGGAATGTCTAAATAGGGCCAAAAACCTCCTTCATACTTGTAAAATGAAAACCCTAAATGGTAATAAATTATCATGGTTTAATGGTGGCATTTTTTTCTCATTAGTACATAAAAGAATGGTTCTTTTGACTGAGGTGTGTATCTTAATATCATCAGAGTTGGTGAAATTGGGCAACATAGGTGGACTATTTGTTATATATACGGTGGTAACTCAGCAAATACTAGTTTACCTTCGCTGAAAATGTTGCCTTGGCCTTTAAGCCCATGACCTTGGCAGTGTGTACCTGCGACCTGTGAGGTGCCTGTCTGGAGTGCCTTCCTTCCTTCTTACTCATTTCTTGGGTTTGGTCTGAATGCCCTCCTTTCCCCACTCTATAACTGGGCTAGTTCACCTTTCCCATTGCACCAAGAACAGTTTCCATTTCTTACTCTAGAGACTGAGAGTCATTTGATTATGGCCCCGCAGGTGAGAGAACGGAATCATCTTTAGAACATTCAGCATCTTTCTGGAATTCACAGCAACTCTCAGATCATGGTGATTAATTAATATTAATGCCAATGCAAGCAGGAAAGAAGAGTCCCAGAGCAGTGAAATCCCAAGTGGGTTGCCGGCTGCAGATCGACTCCTTTGGCGGCACAAGCATCTTTTTTAATGTGCTATATTTATTTTGATCATTTTCTAACAGTGTTAATCTTTTCTCTTCCCTAGTAAAAGTCTGGAGGAAGACAAATTCAAGCTAGTGCCTGCAAAAGTGTCTGTTTTGATGGGGACCATTTAGAGAATAGGTTTGTCTTTTCTGCAGATTTATGATTTATAGGGGGAAAAAGTTAAAGCATGAAGGAAGGAGGGAGAGAAGTGGGGACCATAGAGAAGAAAGGGAGGGAGAAAATGCAGGTCAGACTGGGGGAGTGGCTGGGAATCTGCATTTCACACCCTCCCAGGGGATTCCCGTGCTCATGGAGTTTCAGAACCCCTGGCTGGCCTGTTTAGACTAGGTCAGTGTCATCTCTCACTGGAGAGAGAGGCGCTGTGGGCCCCACAGAACCTCGCTGACCCTCCACCAAGCTCAGGGAGCAGCAGCTCATAGTGGGTCTCCTGGGTGGGGGCAGGAGGAGGGGACGGCAAAGGACCTCAACAGACAAATCATCAGGCACATCCCTCCTGTGCACGGAGTGGCTGCCAGTGGCATTTGACCTCAGATTGCCCCCATGGGCTGCCTGCTAAGTGATGTGGGCATCTGGGCTGGCAGGGCCCTTGCAGACAGTGGGAACCCCAAGGGCAGAGGGTGGTGCTGCAGCTTACTTTAAGATGTTGTAATAAAACAGGACGAGGGCTCCAGGCCACAGTGAAAACCCCAAGCATGGCCCTGCCCTTGCCCCTGCCCTCTCCGATCCCACCAGTGGAGAAAAGCCGGAAGGGTGGGTGGTGAACCCGGAGCAGTTGCGGGAGAACTAATTAAAAAGCCTCAATAATTCCAGCAGAGTGCCTCCCACAGAGGGACTGTCCAGCCTTGGCCGGCAGACTAGAGCGCCCACAGCCACCAGAATGGCTCAGAACAGCAGCCACCAGCTCAGCCCCCACCCCACCTGCCTCCGTCCTCCCTCTGCACTGTGCCCGAGGGGGAGTGTGTCAGCTGCTCCTGCCCCCCAGTTCCATTCTGTCTGCTCCCTCTCAAAGACTCCCACCAACATGGTGACAGAAAGAACCCCCACTAGCTGCCAAAATTCATCAGCCTTAGCTGTTACTTATCAGTATGTGGGGACGGTGAGAAGTGTCCAGACACAAGAGGGGCCCACTGAGCAGAGAGGGCCATGAAGAACCTCACAAATCATTCTAATATTTCTTTACTCCCTCAGGGAAATTTTAGAAGTTATTGTATCAGGGGGAAAAAAAAAGAGCTTTTACTTAAAAAAAAAAAAAAAAAAAAAGCAGTTGGAGCTCAAAAAAGAATCACTGGAGATAAAAACATACTTTTTGAGAATAAAAGAATAAGTCAGTAGTGGCAGTACATGGCAGAAGGGACTGAGCTAAAATCTGATGTAAGGAATTAGTGCCTCAGTGTAATTCAAGGAATGGTTGGAGCCCCAGAGCAAAAAAGCAGAGATGCAAATGATGCAAGGAGCTTTTTGTGATGAAGGAAGGTCTGGGAAAACTTTACCTCTATGTCATAGGAGTCCAAGAAGAGAAAGCACAGATGGTGGAGGTAACATAAGCATCAAAGAAACAAGAAGTTTTCCTTGAGCTGGAGATATCAGATCATAAATGCTTGTCAAATGCTGGGGGAATTATTTTGAAAGATGCTTACGAATTCCAAAGATAAAGAGAAATTATTTAAATTTTGTGTCCACCTGGAGTGGGAGTCTTTCCAGCAGACTAGATGGTAGCAGACAGTAGAGCGACAGATCCAAGGGAGAGAGGAGTGTCCCAGAATTCTATACCCAGCCCAACTATCTTTCCTGTGGGACGGAGCAGAGGAAAGAACGGTGCAGCTGCCACGTGCCCCTACTGAACAAGTTCTTATTCATGAACTACTTCAACCCAATGAAAAAAATGAACCAGAAGGAGGAATTCATAAAAAAGAAGGTGAAGTGTCTGAGAAAAAATGATGCAAGTAAAACAATTAAATCTAAATGATTGTTGATAATATAATATGATGGAAAAACAAGTATAGTGAGGTGTCGCTTAATGACAGGATACGTTCTGAGAAATGTGTCGTTAGGCAATTTTATTGTTGTGTGAACATCATTGAGTGTACTTACACAAATCTACATGGCATAGCCTACTACACACCTAGGCTAGATGGTGTAGCCTGTGGCTCCTAGACTACAAACCTGTACAGCATGTTACTGTACTGAATACTGTAGGCAATTGTGACACAACGGGAAGTGTCTGTGCATCTAAATATAGCAAAGATACAGTAAAAGTACAGTATAAAATATAAAAATGGTACACCTATATAGGGTACTTACCATGAATAAGTACAGGTTTGTTTACATCAGCACCACCACAAACACAGGAACGATGCATTGCACTATGACATTATCATGGCTACAACTTCACTAGGCAATAGGAATTTTTCAGCTCCATTATAATCTTATGGGACCACAGTCATATATGTGATCTGTCATTGACCAAAATGTCATTATGTTGGCATATGACTGCACAAGAAAATGGAATCTAAACAATTGTTGATAATACGATCTGAAAAATTTAATGCAATTGTTAAGAAAGGATTCTTGAAACAGAGGAGGTGCCATGTAAAAAGACAAAATCACAAAACAGCCAAGAAAGAATATTCCAGATTATTCCAATTAACTCAGTGTGGGGAGGGGAGGGTGTGCATGGGGGGGAGGGGCAGGAAGAGAGCCCCCACAGTCTCGCCAGGGTGGGGGTGGGACTGGGGTGTGATGGGTGGGGGTGAGGGAGGGCTTAACTGGGGGGGCATCCCCCTGGTCCCACACTGAGGTTGGAGTGAATCCTGACTCAGATTGCGCCGGCCATGTGGTATCTAGCAAACCATTTTGTCTCCATGGCTTAGCTTCCTCTTCTGTGGAATGGGAGACAGACCCCACTTCATCAAATATTTGTGAAGTTAAGTGATACATGTCAACCACCTCCCATAAAGCTGGCACATTTTAAGTGCTAGTCACTAGGTATTTCTTTAATTAATAATTATTTTTATTATTGATGGTGAAATACGTCCAAACATATTTTTAAACTCTTTTAAATAATCGTACCAGAAACCGTTCTAATTTACATTCTGGGTTTGGAACATTGACTTTCACCACTCCAGGGACTACGCTGTGACCCTGTGGAGTGCAGCACCTTCATAAACACCCTGAGGAGGCTGGGGACTTGGTGACTGGCAGAGCCCGGGCTCTGCCCCCAGCTGCCCCAGGTTGGGTTGGGTTTGGAAGGTGGAGTTTTGTTTGTCTTTTTGGGGGGAGGTTGAGGCTACGCCCCTTTCCTCCTCTTCAGGTGGGTGGAGGCCAATTCTAGAGCAGACAGGAAAGCACCTAACCAAGAAAGTCACCCCACAAATATTCTCCCTGGGGCAGAAAGCAGGATGTAGACCTGTGTACACAATACATCACAACTATTTGTTTTAAACCGCAGATATGGGGTTGGAATAGGAAGCCAACGCCACTCCGAGTAGCTTCTCGAGCCATCCAGTATCCTGCAAAGAGCCTTAATCTCTTGCACGTTGAGGAGAAAACGTCGGAAGAGCTCCTTCCACAAATCTGGGAGTCACTTGGGAGAGTCAGGGAGGGTACACCTGGCTCTGTCAGGATGGGGACCTTGGAGCTGGCACACCCACACTTCAAACTGTGGCGCTTCCAGATGGGGCAAGGACCTCTGGTAGAAATTTATCTTCTTGGGAAGGATGTTTAAAGCTGAATAATCACTGTTACTATTTACCAGCACCATATGCCAGGCTGCTATACACTTCGCCTCATTCAATTCTTGAGCAACTGTTGGCAACAGGTGCTATTATCCCCAATTTACAAGTGAGGCCATTGACACCCAGAGAAGTTAAAGAACTTTCCCCTCCTAGGTGGAGACGTTGGATTCTAGTGCTGGAGAAATGGATCCACGGTATGACTTCAGGAAGAATTTGAGGGTAACGTGTTTCTTTGGGTTTTTCCTTTATCACTGTTTTTAGATTCTTTTCATTTAAGAAAAGTTCTTTTGTTTGCTTTTGAAAGAAAATACTCTAATGTATCCATACTTTATAGAATGTAGAACAGTAACATCCTCCCCATGAAATGGAAACAAGCTTGCCTTATCTCTTCTTGAAGGCTGGCAGCTCTGTGTTTATGAATGTGGCGATTCGGTCATGAACTTGCCTTTCTTTCTGCTTGGGAATGTGATGGCTGTAGTGTTTTTATTTTTCAAACTCCTTGTGATAGACCTTGGCCTGGGGTATTTTGTACTCAACGCTCGAAAGGAAATACGTAAACTCACATCCTTGAGTCTCTGTTGTCCCCACATTGGACGTTGAACTTGATGGAAGCCCAGTGTGAATCCTGGGGAAGAACATCCACAGCCCAGGGAAGGGCAATCAACGGTATGAAATCGGTCTTTGGCTCCAAACCCTAGAATGGAATATTTCGCGTGAGTTCTTGAATAGAACTGGGAATGATCTTTGGCTCCAAAAGCCAGTCCTCAGCTGACCTGAGCCCTTGGCGGTGTTTGTGCAGGGCTGGCCCTTCTGCCTTCCTTCTTGTGGTTTCTGCCCGCTTTTCCCTCTTGGTTTTCCTCCTTGCTCTGGGTCTCTCCTCCTCAGCCTCTTCGTGTTGGAGGTGCCAGGGCGCAGGGCTTGCTGCTCTCCTGTGCCCTGCCCATGGTCGCTTTCTGGGGTCTCCCCCAGATCTCAGTCAGGGCTTGAAATATCATCTGTTTTTAGCTCCAGCTCAGACCTCTCCTGAGCACCCACCACTCTTGTACCCTCTGCCTCTTCAATAACCCACTGGGATTTCTAATATACGTCTCAAATGCAACATGATCAAAGTGGAATTTCTGCTTTTTGTCCCCTCTCTTGCCACAAATTCCCCACCGCAGCGACTTACCCCTTCTCTCCCTAGTTGTTCAGACCCCACATTTTGGAGACATCCTTGACTCTTCTTTTCTCATACCCCACAACCTATCCTCAGGAGCCAGGCCAGACCTATCTTCAACATTCCCCAGAACCTGACCAGCCTCTTCGCACACCCCATGGCCACCAGGTCCTGGCCCCGAGCCTTCTTACCTGCCTCTGCCTCCAGCTGGCTCCTGGCTCCTCATGTGCTTGCCGTCTATTCGTTGCACAGCTGCTGCAGTGATGCTGTTAAAATATTGTCACACAGTGTCATTCTTCTGTTCAAAACCCTGCAGTGGTTCCCATGGGAGTGTGTCTCACAGTGATCCTTGAGGCCCTCTGTGCTCACTAAGACCCCCTCCCGTTCAGCCCGAGCCCCTCGGGCCTCCAGCTTCCTTGCTGTTCTGGGAGTGCCCAGGTGGGCTGCCCCTGGGGCCCCTCTGCTGCCAGTTGCTCTCCCTGGGAGGCTCCCGTGGGCTCCAGAACGGTGCTTCCCGCTCCTTCAAGTCCTTGCTCAGCTCCCAGTCGCACCAGGCCCTTCCCCCGCCCTGGCCGGGCGCTCCCCGACCCTTACCCTCCCCTGCCTTTGTCTTCTCTTTCCTTCCTCCCTTCTTTCCACCCGCCTGCCTTATTCCTTCCTTCCTTCCTTCCTTCCTTCCCTCCTCTCCTCCTCTCTCTCTCTCCCTTCCTTCCTCCCTTCCCTTCCCTTCCACAGCACTTACCTCTCCATAACAAACCGCACAAATGAGTGGCTCATTACATTTGCTATTGACCGTCCTCTCTCCCTGTCCTGTGTCCCTGCATACCTCCCTCCCCGGCACATAAACTCCACGAGGGCGACGATCTTCACCTATTTTGTTTATTGATGTATCGCAAATGCCCAGGACAGGGGTTGGCACGTAGCAGGTACTCGATATATGTTTGTTGAATGAAGAAGGAGTCACAGCGGTTCCAAGGTTGCCCACAGCCCCTGTTCTTTCCTAGATTCCCACCGTGTCCTGCAGTCTGGGTGGCCCTTACTCTCCTGGCTTCTGCAATTCCTGCCACCCTGGGCTGAGCTTAACATAGTAAGGGGTCCACCCACATCGCACCGGCCCCTCTGAGTCCAGCGATGGTGCTCTCGTGAGCAGGAGGCACCATCACCTCCCAATTGTGCTGAACCATCTCTTAAAGGACTAAAACGGTGGTGCCTTGGGCCCTGCACATGGGGTGGGACTGACTCTTCATTCTCTACCTGGCAAGAGGCACTCTAAGCATAGACCTAAAGAAAAACCCAACAAGAAAGGGTAGAAGAGCAGTCTGAGGACACCACAGAATCTTGTTTGGGTTCTGCAGATAGCAACAAGGATCTCTAATAAATAAAACTTCCATTAAAAATAATTTCATGGGTTTCTAAAAGTCATTTTCAAGTGAATGGGCACTAAAACCTCTGGTTTTTGGCAAAAGACTGAAATACAACTTTCATTGTCTTTTTGTCACTAAACACATAGGGTTTTATGTAATTCTCTTTTACATGTTCATATAAATCCAGTTGATTCCCAAGGGTATTTTATGTTAAACTCTTTTCTAAGGCATCATTCTTCTAAGTCTACTTATTTCTTGCTATGCCTGCTTCCCCGATTTTGTACTTTGTGCTAACTAACATGTCTTTAAAAATTGGTGTGTTCTTTTATCATCACGATATATAAATTCTGAAAATGCTGTTAATGTGAGCATATCTGGACATGCACATTTGGGTTAAATGATCTTCAAATATCTCTCCAGTCAGAGAGAACAAAGGAAGAGGCTGGTTTTAGGTCTCGACTTCCATGCTTAGAAATTCTGCTTGGGAAGGAAACAGAAGAGAAAAATGGAAACATTACATTTCATTTGGGGCCATGCATGGTCTTGTCTGGCTGTCTTGACTGTCTTTTCTGTGCATGGCCCGGCTGGACTTCAGCCTCCATCCCTCTCTCTCTCTCTTGCTCTCTCTCCCCCCCCCCTCTCTCCCCCCCTCCATCCCCTCCCCTCCCTTTCTTCTTCCCCTTTAAGTCCTTCACATGTTCCCAGGCTGACTGATTCTGGAAGCTCAGGACCAAGCGTCTCAGGCAAAGCAGAGAACTTGCCCGGGGAGGGCAGCTTGGGATGGTGGCCAGCACTACTGGGTGCAGACTGTGTGCACAGGTGCCAACGCTTTATCTTCATTAAGTTATTCAATCCTCACATCAACCTCGTTTTAACAAGCAAGGAAACTAGGGTACAAAAGGGTTAAGTCACTAGCTGGAGACGAAGTGGCAGTGACAGGGTAGGTAATCGTGTGAGATGATTTTGTATTTGAGAATACTTTGCAAAATGTTAAATCCTATACAAACTTAAATAAAGCATCAGAGCTTTCTTATTCGTGCATCTCTAGGGGATAGGAAGAATAGATTATTTCAATGCCTGAAGAAAGTATTTTGCTGCATTAATTTTACAATATTAAAATAACCATATTGCCGGGTACAACGGATGGACAGTGTCATTAAAGGGCTTCAGCAGCAACCCCCAGAGCGCTACTATGTGGCAGGTGTAGCAGTTAGGTAATCCCAGCCCACAACAAGCCAAAGGTACTTTCATTATCACCGTCTCACAGGTGGGCAAACCGAGGCTGCACTTCTCCAAACCCAGACTCCTGCTCTACCACCTCGTTGTTGAAAGTGACCTTGGGCTGTGTTTCCCCAACAGCTGTTCAAATCGGGTTCTCCCTCCTGCTGTTGGAGAAGCCCCCCCAGCCTTCTTGTGTGCAGACAGTCTGCCCTGCCCAGCAGCGCCCAGAGAGCACAGCCCTCCTGCCACACACACGGGCACACATCACACACACCCTCACTACACACACACTACACACACTGCCCCACATTACATACTACATACCAGCCACTACACAGACACACACATCATATACTTACACATACCACACACACACACTACACACATACACCACATATACATGCCACACACCACACATACACAGTACACATACCATACACACACTACACACATACACACATATACCCATGCCTCAACTCCCAAATATAACACACACTACACATACCACACACCCACACCACACACACCACACAGACACACACACAGATCAATATTTATGGTCCCTGCCCCAGTGGCTCCAGGACACAGCTATGTGTCACACTGCTGCCCCCAGGGCCTGTGGCTGGTCCGCGCTGCCCCAGCTCCTTTACTTGAGACGCGCCCTGCCCCTACTCCACTCTGGAGGGCTGATGACTGTCCAGTGCCACTGGGTGGGACTGTCCACATGGAATGGTCAGAGGCTGGGCATTTTCTGGGACACAGCCTGTGGCTGGCTGCTCATGGCTGGAGGTCCCTGGAGCCAACCACAAGAGGAACCACTGGGTGCTGACTCAGTTTCCCCATGACAACTTGGGGAGGCCCCTCGGCTCTGGCAGGTTTCACTCAAACACTCCCTGTTCTCCTAGCCACCGCCCACCCCCCTTCTGTGCTCTCTGTCCCTGCAGGGAGGGAGCAAAAACCCCACCCAGTGACGCTGGTCTGTCTGGCGGTCAGGCCAGTGGCCCTTCCGAGGGCGGGTGAGGCTGAGCGTCTGCCGCCTTGGTTTCTGTCCCACCGCGGGTTCTCTCTCTGGGCCTGGGGAGGGAGGAGCCCCTGGGATGCTGGGGGGAAAGCGTGTGTGAGGGCAGTGGAGACCCGCGGATTAACACTTGCAATTCTGTCACAACACATGCCACGTTTGGGCACACGTGGGCACAAGAGCCTGTGGGCACTGCACACAGTCACAGCGCTGACAGTGTGTGTGCCATGGTGAACCAGGATTCTTTTAAGCAGTTCCATGTTTCAGCTCATTGCATCTTCATAGCATCAAACGAGGCAGATCATCCATTGTCATCCCCGTTTACAGGTGAAGACACTGAGGCACAACTGGCAAGTGCAGAGCCTGGTCAAAGGCTCGAGGAGCAGTTGTTGAATCTGGAATAAAGAGAAAGGTGGTTCTGCTGAGTGGCACCAGCAGGGAGGGCTGCCCTGACCCACCCACACTTTCTTGGGCACTTGGGGTCACGTTTTGGAATAGTGAGGTCACTTTCCTCAGGGGAAGCTGCGGGGCCTCCCTGGGGGTAGTAACGTCCTAAGAAGCAGCACCCTGTAGCCTGCAGAGGAGGGCAGCCCTCACACCCCTTACTGAGCTGTAGCCCACTCTTCACGCCCCCTCTTGCAGCAACAGCGGCTGTCATTGAACTGTGTGAAACGCTTGTGTACCAGGAAACTGAACAGTGTTTGCTCACCCAAGACGAATCTACCCTAGATAAGAAGTTATCAACCTTGGACCGAATTGTGTCTGTAAATATTTCTTTCTGTTTCCCAATCGCTTAGTGGACAAAGGGCTTGGGAGAGCTAGGGACAGTTGGGCAGTGTCCACTGAGCACCAGCTCTTTTTCCTGAGCCTGCAGTTTTGGGCTCCGTGGCTGAGGGGATTAGCCAGGGTCTTGTCTGCAATCTGCCTTCAGAATTGTGGAAACAATTGAAAAGAATATTGTGGTGAGACTGGGACCAGTTTGGAAGCAGGCCCTATCCTAGGAAATCGCCTTGCCCCCTTTTCTGGAAAACGTTCACTTTCTCCAGGGCCCCCTCGCTTCCCCGGGCAGAGTTACTATGCACGGGGTTCCTTTTTAGAATATGGATGCGAATATCAGATCAGTCAGATAAATCTGAATAAGTTAAGTCCCCAGCTAGCTTTTCCTCCCCTGATTCAAACCTTTTTTTCCCAGCTGGAATATTTTGAAAGCAAAATAAACAAACAAACAAAGACGTGTGCCGGCTGGCCTGCTTGTGTGCACGTCTTGCAGCAGGGCCGGTGAATCTCTCATCGTGTGCTCCTACAAGCCCGGGCTTTATCTCCCCCGTGTCATGGCCATGAGCAGCACTGTACCGGGTAACAAAAGGATTTTTCTTATGTTTCTGTTCTTTGTTTTGAAGGAACAAGGAAGATAGGGTTATTTCCAGACAAGTGAATACATCCCCAGATGCAGTGGCCAAGGATTGTGAATCCAAGAGAATGGAGTTGAAGGAACTGTATTCCATACTCCCCACTAATCTGCTGATTTTTTTCCTCCCCATACACTGACCTTCCATACTCTTCACTGACAGGTATGCGCAGACATTTTTCCATCCTGTGCTACCTTAGCCTGTAGGAGCCCGACTTCCAGACCCGGCTCAGGGTGGAGACAGCCCCAGGGGGTGCCGTTTCTAGCATAGTCCACGGGAATAAGGACCCTTGGGCTGTGCAGTCCACACCCTGCACAACTGTAAAGTATTCTGTGGCCTCATTTGCTTCTTTAACTCCTGACTCAGAGCCATATGGAAATACCAGTTTCATTATGTTAATTAGATTAATGATCCACTGACTTTTTAAAGTAAGAGGACTTGACCTCCCTGCTCAACATGACCAGGATGAGGGAGCTTTCAGAAGACAACAGCCCCTTGGGGAGCCCCTGGCAGCCTCTCATGCCCTATCCTGAGGAATGTGTCTAAAAGTCATCAGCTCCCACAGTAGGTGGGGGCGTTCAGCTGCCCCTACAACCCTCTCAGGTGTCACCTGCTTCATTATCCTCTCCTGGTGGGGGTTTCTGGCCTCAGGAGCATCTGGATGGGGTCCAGGATATAAAGGTGACACTGTAATTGCATTAATCTAGCAGAGTTGGAGACACTGAAAACAACAATGAGAATAGTGACAAGCTCTTGGCAGCTGCAGCCTCACAGATCAGGAAGTCAGGTGGGCAAGTACTTGGTCTCGGGGTTTCCAGGCTCGCCAGGACACGGGGCCTTGGCACCTCCTTCTATCCCCCACTTTTGCTGGGCGACGTGCTCCCGGGGCCCCTCTCCTCCCCCGCCCAGGGACTCGCTGCTCAGGTGCCATCGTTAATGGAGTCTCTGGAGGGAGGTGACAGCAGCTATCAGGGGCCAAGAGGGTCAATCTGAGCACCACTCTGCCACTCCATGCTCAGGTCCACCATGCTCTCTGTGTCCAACCCTTCCCTTCTCTCCCCCATCCCTGCTCCTCTTCATGGCTTGTCATCCTGTTACCCCCCCCCACATACACGCGCACACACACACACACACACACACACGTGCTCCAGCCCTTCTTTGGGCCTCCAGTGTGTTACTAATCTCCCTCTGCTGGCCCCAGGCTGCCATGCTGTGCCCCCAGCTTACGCTGGTAATAGCAGTGGCGACAACAAGATGGGAATTGCTTCTCGGAGTTCAAACAGGCTTCGACTTCCTGATGCCCTTTGGTCCTTGCAATAGCCACATGAATATGGTAGAATCTGGACTATTTTTATAAAGATGCACTTATTAGGTTTTAGTAAACAATTTGCTTTCTCAGGCATCACATATTTGGAAAGTTTTTTTGTTGATCAATGTGTAATAAAGCTTTTTAAGGGTTCATGTGATCTGCACTACATCTTTCACAAAACCCAGGAGTGGAATGTGATATAATAACACCAATTACTCTAATTTTCCCTTTACTTTAGGGCAAATATAAATACCCTGCATTTTTACGGTGCTTTATACTTAAAAAAAATGAACCCAAAGCTACATTCAATTCCCAATATAACAGGACGATCTCAGCAATCTTGTGAGGTTGGGGGGGAACAAGAATTATTATCTCAAGTTCACAGATTGAGGAAATGAGGGCTTATATATGCTAAATACTTTGTTTAGAGTCACAAATAACTAGTAGATAGCAGAGGTAGAATTTGATTTTAAAGTTTCTTACTTTCTCTATAATAGACCTCAGTTTCTTTCCTGAGATCATGGGTGTTGGATATACTACAAAAAGGCAAGTGCCCACACAGCCTTCCTCCCCCTCCAAATGGCCATTCACTGTCTATTTCTCTCACGTCCGTGGGACACCATCCCCTCACCTCACCACACAACTTTTGACTAGTATTTCATAGTCTGCTCCCAGTTTGTTCCATGGAAGCTGATACGTTGACACACAGTCTTGGGTGACTCCAATCTGCCTGGCGTGGCACTGGGGACAGAGCTGAGTTGGTTCTTCAGGTGGCAGAATGTGGACTCACCTTACAAGTAGCAAGAGAGGGCATTCTGGACAAATTCCCTGCAGAATAAATGAAAGAAGTTACATCACTTTGTGATTTAAGCCTAGTAGGGTCACAGAAGAAAATCATCACTACCTTTCCTACTTGACGCGTTGGTGAAACATTGTCTCAGCACTATGACCCAGGGCACCAGGCAATGACCACGACACCTGGTCCACCCAGAGTGCCACAGAGCCCTGTCTGCAGTGAGCTCCCAGAGGAGGGATGGCACCTGTGGGTAGGCTGGTACTCAGATGGAGCCCCAGGGAGCCCTGGAACCCAGGCAGGACCCTGGAGAAATGACCCCTGTGGCTGACAGTTTCACAGCTCCAACGGATTCACTCAGGTAGGAACTGGGGTGATGGGTGTTGGATAAGAGGTACACGTGGGGCGGGGAAGTCAGGGAGTGAATGGTGGGGAATGAGGAGGGGCCAGGTGGTGATGGGGCAGGATCATCTTGCAACGTCCTTGCTGAAGTAGGGGTGCCCACTTTACCCCAGTGTAGTAAGCTCACTTCCAGATGTAAGGAAAACCCAGAAAGCCCGGTTTCGCGATTGCTGTGCCTCCTTCTTGTCTTTGCTTTCCTGACTTAGCTCTGAGTGCCGTGGTACAGGAGATGTTTATGTCACTGCACCCTGCCTGAGCGGCGAAGCATCCAGGCCCCTGCCCTCCACTCCTCCAGCACAAGAAAGCGCGCCACACCACAGCTCTCCCGAGCGTCTCCTCTGTAATAACCTCGTCTGCTGGGTCTTGGTCATTGTCCTACTTTCTCTTACACCTTCTATCTCCAAACTGCATTCACTGGGATTTTTAATTTTTAGAAATTTTTAATTCAGATGCTCTCCCTTGCTTATTTTACCATGCAATGATGCCACAGTCACATTTACCTCCACGTCACCACAATTCCCCAGACGCATTTGCTACCTATTCCTGCCCTGATAGATGTGAATCATAAACACTGGTTTCTGTAGGCTCCACAGGTTTCCTGAGTAGGTTTTGATCAAAGTCTCAAGGAGCAAACGCATTCAGCATCATATCACACATGGCAGGTTGGTGTCATAGTAAGAGCAGGGACTTGGAAGTCAAATACGCCTTACAGCATCCTTTTCTAGCTGTGGGACTTTGGGTAAGTTTCTCACCTTCTCTGGACCTCAGTTTCCTCCTCTATGAATTGGGCACACAGTCCTCCTCTCGAAGGACAGCAAGAAGAAATGCTCCATCCAGAGCAAGTGGGGTGCCCAGGGCCTGGCTCTTAGGGTGCCACCCACAGGAGCCCACTGTCATGGCCCCCTCTTCCTACCACATTCACCCAAGGCCTGAAGACACTGTGAAAGCTCACACTTTATTCTGTGAATCATTTAAAGATGAACGGCAACATTACCAAAACCAGGACACAGATCCTTCAAAGTGCCTTGTGGTCCACGCTGGGAGACTGCAAATGTTTAGGCCTTCAGTGCTGAGAGGTGAGGAAATGGGGGGCCCCAGACCCGATTTCAGAACCAACAAACAGAAGCTCTTCTGACAGCCGATACCTTCCTGCCCAGTTATGCTGGCACAGAAAGTGCATCTTGGCCCTCTGTTCTGAAGGTCAAGTTTGTCAGATGCTGGTGGCCATGTAATTCCAGTATTATTATTATTTAGTGAATAATTTCAGGGCACACAACAGGCCCTGTAGCCCCAGGCAGTTAATACACATCTGAGCTTCCCTAATTTACACACACTGTAGAATATTTTCCTCATCACCTGCATGTGCCTTTTGTAACCTGTCAGACGATGATATTCACAGAAGGCATGGCTTACTTCTAAGTCATGCAACTTGTCAAAAATGAGTCTGGTTGTGAGGTTGCCAGAAAGGTTCACTCCTTCCAGAGCTTGGAGCATCTTCAGAAAGAACCAAGTCATTCCTGACTTCTGCAGGGCAGCCACATTTGTGGCCAGGTTTGTACAGCTGTGGCCTGACCCAGAGCGTGTTGCTACCTGCCAGTGTCTGCACCAGGGGTTGGGGATGAAGGTGGATGATGGTGTGTGGGTGCCCTGGGGAGGCAGGTCCTGCTCTCTGTTGAAGCAGCACCTTCCACCCTTGAAGGAACCAGTGAAGCCCTCCAAGCTCCCAGGGGCAAGTGGCCGGACTCCGTGTGATGGGTTGTTAGGGGTCCTCCCCCCAAAGTATCAACTAGCAACAATGAAGGCTTGTGCCTGCCGAGGGGCCACAGAAGTTTACAAGTCTCTGCGTGGGAGGCACAGTCTGTTCCACAGCAGGGGCCTCAAATGCCCACTCCCTCTTTCCACCGGGGAAAGGCCCCCTTTTATCAGTTTCCCACAATGGGCTTTTAAAGAGAGATGCTTGGCCAAATTCCCCTGAAGAATCCTCCCCTTCACCCCCAGATAACACTTCATAATTTTACTTTCCTCTAGGAAGCGGGTGGGGTCACTAGGCTGGAAGGCGACTATTGTTCTCAGCTGAGCTGCAGTGAAAGTCTGGGGGCTCCATTCCCAGCCGGGAGGGACAGTGGGAGTCCTTCTTTAGTTAGACATTAAGCTTCTTGCTTTTTAACAAATATATTAAAGAACAGAGAAAGAAGCCCCTGACCCTCCCTTCCTCAAATGAGGTAAGAACAGTGGGATCAAATGCTTCAATTATACCCGCCCCACAAGTTGATTAAGCATTGTATGCACTGAACTGTGTCCCCCGAAATCCATGCGTTGAAGCCCTAACCCTAGCATCTCAGAATATGACCTTATTTGGAAATAGGGTCTTTGTAGGTGTAACTAGGTAAGATGAGGTCATGACAGAGTAGGGGGGTGGGTGGGCCGCTAATCCAATATGCCTGGTGTTCTTACAAAAGGGGAGATTTGGACACAGACATGCACACAGAGAAAACACCACGTGAAGATGAAAGCAGAGACGGGGTGATGCTGCTACAAGCCAAGGAGTGCCAAAGGTCACCAGCAACCTCCGGAAGCTGGCAGAGGCCCAGGACAGAGTCTCCTTCACAGACTCAGGAGGAACCTGCCCTGCCAACACCTTGATCTCGGACTTCTGGTCTGCAGAACTGTGAAACAACACGTTTCTGTTGTCTAAGCCACCCAGTTGGGGTACTTTGTTATGGCAGCTCCAGGAAACAAATACAAGGATTGTGTCCGGGGGCCCATCCAGGTACCGAATTTCTGTCCTGGGGAAAGCACAGTGGTGCGAGGACCTGTACTGCCCCTGGCTGGGGCAGCCTGGCCATTGTCTTGGGCCGTGACACTTGTGCCAGGATCTGTGACACACTCCTGCCCCTTGGACCCTCTCCTGGCTGGGACGGGTTCCTGGGCTGCTGGGACTGCAGGCACCCCACAAGGCAGAGACTGGGCACCTTGTGGGTGTCTAGACACAGGTGAGGGAGGGAAAACAAGGGAAGGGTAGACTCCCTGGCAGCCACGTGTCCTGAAGCTTCTGGGCCAGTGGGGGGTCCTTCCCTTGCAGACAGTCTAAGACAGGCCTCTGAGTAAGGTTTCTTTGACAAAAAGGTTCTATGAGTGGGGACAGAGTGGCAAACAACTGACCCAAGCCACATCCTTTCTGCCAGGTGAGGCGACCTGCAGGGGTCATTCTGCTGGCTGCTGACTTGCGAATTCGTGCCTATTTTCCAGACAGGAGCTCTCTCCTTCCCGTCCCGCTTTATTTCCAGAAGTGCCTTGGGTACATCTGTACTGCTGACTTCTCTGCTTTTCATCAAACAAGGACGTCGTCAACCATCTTCCCTGGTTTGCTTTCCCACATCAAGCACTGACTGTTTCTAAGGTCATGGCGCCCTGGGGCTGACAGCTAGTTATATGGGAAATAGCGGGGCATTTATGACCAAATAAATATTGAAATTAACTACAAAGCAAATATTAACGGTGACCAACAATGGTAAAACCAAGGACATGGGACACTGTGCCTTCTTGTATGTTCTGTGCGAGACCCACTGCTGACGCTCAGGCTTTCAGTGCGCTCAGATAAACCTGCTTCTTTCCAAATAGGTAGTTCCCAGCCGAGCCTTGTCTGTCAAACAGTCCTCAGATTGAGGCAGGGGAGGGGAGATAGTTGTCCTAGATTTTCTAGGATGCTGAGAATACTCAGTGTGGTAGAGCCTGGCACCTGGCAGCTTTGTAGCATGTGCGTTGGTATCAAGTAGCCAGAAAAATCTCCCTCTGAGAGCCCTGCCCTCCAGTTTAAAGGACAAATGGAGGAGAGTAGGTTCTGGAAGGTCCCAGGTGTGGGAGCATCTAGAAACTTCCAACTCCTTCCCATCAGTGGAAGGGTGGATCAGATCAGCTCTGTGGCCACCGGGGCTCTGGGGGGTGTGACATGGGCTGGTCCACCCCACGGTGGAAAGAGCGTCCTGTGCTGTTGGAGCATGTGGCTCTCACCAGGAGGCCTGGGGAGGGATCCTGGCTCTTCGTTTCCCAGCTCTGTGGCATCAGGCAAGTTCCGAGACCTATGCCTCAGCCTTCTCATCTGTAAAATGGGAAGAACAATGATACCAACCCTGCAGCTTGCATAGAGTTCATATACATGAAGCACTAACGACAGTGCCTGGTGGACTGTAAGCCCTAAACACACACATTTGCGAAATGAACACATTAAGCAAGCAGCTGGCGGGCGGATGGGTGTCTGCGGGGAGAAGTGCCCTGAAGAGAGGATGCCAGGTAAACGTCACCTGTTTCCTACCCTGCTTCTCCCTCAGATGGAATGTCACATCAGACACACACCGTGGATTCCTTTCCCTGCCAAAAATGCCTCTTCTGAGCAGTGAGCAAGAAAGTTGTTCAAGAGGATGAAGCCAAAAGCCCATTTGGCAAGAGTGCTGTTTTGGAAGCTGCTCAGCCGTGTGGGCCGGGCTGCGGTTTTCTGTGCCTTTCATGGGACCCTGACTGAGCAGCGTTCAGCTGAGTGAAGGCTGGGCAGCAGATGGATGCAGATTTTCTCAAACCTCTCTCTCAGCCAATTTCAAAATATAGAGAGGGTAAAAACCTTGTTTTCTCTTTTCAGTTTTGAAAGGTTTCATATGCAGACACAATTTTAAATTTTGGGTTTTTTCCCCAGTGAGATGTTTGGAGATGGTGAGACTGGAATGGTAAGGGATCTGTATGTCCCGAGGAACTTTCATCCCTAATATCTGTACCCTGCCCGCAATTCAAAAGTGGGTGGGTGTGATTTTTGAGAGAGAGAGAGAGAGAGAGATTGATTATATAGAGATGTCCAAAATGACTACAGTGAAAACTAGTTTGGGATTAATTCTGTGACATTTAATGGGTGAAGTCAGGAGTTTTGGTCTGCTCGACTCAGCCTGCCTGGGTCAGCCCTCCAATTAACTAATTGATTGCTGTTTGACACATGCAAACACTTTTTGAGCACCCTGGTCTGGCCCTGGGAATTCAGCAATAGATGAAACAAGAAGAAAAGGATGCCCTTGTGGACCTGACCCTCTTGGGTGGGGGGTGGGGTAGCTCAGGCACAAAGGGCCACACCCAGGCCAGCCCACATGTGCAACCCACAACCTGCCGACGACGACTGAGGGGCTTGCTTGGGACTCTCCACCCCACCCCATGCGCGCGGCTTCCAATCTCCCCTCAGGGCCTCTGCCTCTTGGCCCCACACCCCTGGTTCCCTGTGCACACGAGAACGTCCACCGCTGCTGTCTGCTGGGAATCAGGCACACCTGGGATCAAATCCAGGCTCTGCCACTTACCAGCTGTGGCACTGGGCAAGTTAAGTCCCTTATCTGATACTCAGTTTCCACAAATGCAACACGCAGCCGACACCTTTCTCATCAAGCTGGCATGAGAACCAGAGAGAAGAGATAAAGGGCCTGGCATCGGGGCTGGCACAGAGCTCGCGCCTGGGAAGCAGTCACGGTGCTGACTATTCTTCCTGGCATTTCAGACCCCAGGAACCAGAGAAAGAGCTCCTGGCTCCAAGCTGCTGCAAGACGCTCCCTCTCTCCCTCTCCCAGGATGCTGGGCAAGGCCTTTGGAATATAAATCTGTCACTTGCCTAGAACCCAGGAGCAGAATGGACGGAGCTGTGGCCACTGTGCACTTTCTGAGAAGTGTGCCAGACAGCGGTGAGGGGGCCACACCCCACCTCCTACAGGCTGTCGCGCACCTTCACCCTGCCCCGGAGAGGCCGGGGTCACGTAAGGAAGCTCCACAGCTTTCTTCACCGGATGGACAACCGAGACCCTTCTTTAGCGGGACACCTGACTGCCATATGCCTGGTGTCGGTGTCCACATCTCCGGGGTCTGAACTGTGGACAGCTCCACGGTCCAGCTGCATTAACGGGAAGGACGACAATTCACTGCCTCCTCCGAGGAAGAGCCAGGTCCCCCAGGCGGTGAGGACTCCGCCTGCAGGCTGTCAGCTGTGGCTCATGGCAGGCCTCTGGGGTGTGCCGCGGGAAAGTCGGCACAGAACACCCACACCCGCTTCTTGTTGTTTCTCTACTGGAAAGGGAAAGGTGTGCAAGGAAAACTCTTGCAGTTCTTTCCAGCTCGGGTGCCCAGCGAGTCAGGCCACACCCACGCGCAGAACACCACCTGGCAACATGACAAATGGAAGGGCCAGTGGCATTCCCTCCTGCACCCCATTACAGCAGAGCCCCCAGACTCGGCCAGAAAGTCCCACACCCGAAGACACACATGGAAAGGACGGAGCGGGGGTGTCATGTGCCTGGTTCTGCCCAGCAGGCTCCAGCTGGGTGAGGGTGGGTGACACCTCCCGCTGGGACCCCCAGCCCAGAAGTCATCGGACGTACCACCTCCATCTCGGAATGGCTGCCTTTGAGTCACCTTATGGCTTCAGGCACTGGTTACATAAACAGGCGATTTGTGTGCCTGCTAGTGCTGCTCACATGCTTGCAGTTTAATGATATTTATTCTCCAGGGACATTGCTCAACCAATCTTTGTTTACAGCGTGTCAGGTACCGCGGGGGATATGAGAGACACAGTAGACTCACTTGTTCCAAATTCTAGCAGGCTCTGGATCTGAAGAGTCTGGGTTTTAACTGATCCTGGACTGAAACACCACCAACACCACTACAAACAATGCCACAACACAACAACGACAACATCAATGCCACAACCAATAGCACGTGATGCGATTTGGAAACAAGGGTGTATCAGACCTTCTTCTGCCCCAGTTTGGATCCTCGAGCCCCTGTCCCAAGTGTTCTTTTGGGGTGATGGTGCCCAGCACCCCCCCGGGGCTTCCCTGCTGACACTACCCCCCTTGGAGCTGCTCCCACGAAGGGTGACCATCTTTGAGGGCTGGGGGCCCTCCAGTGAGTGCTCTGGAGAGGTTTTTCAGGCCTCCAGAGTACTGTCCTGGCACCACAGGCTGTTCCTGAGTCCATCCTGACAGCTGCCTCCTAGCGGCCTCCCCTTCCCTGCCTCGCTCCTGCCCTCACTTCTGCCCCCAGATTGTACTCACCAGTAAAGCAGGAGCCCAGGGGTGCTCTGCCTTGGGAGACTGGCCTCCTACCCATCCCTGAGACGTGCCCTGTTAGGCGGGACCTGGTGTGATCATGCAGGGAGCAGGTGCGGCCATGTCAAAGTGCACAGAGTGTCTTGCCAACACCTCATGAGTTTCTATTGCAAACCCATGAAGTAGGCATGAGTATGACCGTTCTCTGGATGAGAAAACTGAGAGTAGTTAAAGACTTGCCTACGGTCCCAAGGCTGTGAAGTGTTGGGTGCAGGACTGAACGATCTGGCCCTCAACACCACAGCTACTTTCCAGAGAGGAAGTGACAGGAGCGGGAGGGAGGGCAGGTGGCCAGGAGGGTCCCCGGGATGGCACAGGCACTTGGAGGGTCTCTGGGTGACAAGCATGAACAGAAAACCTCTGTGTCTCATGTGCGTGTGTGTATGCACATGTGTGTCGTGTTGGGGTTATGAGTGAGTTGTGTATTGTGTGTGTGTTGTGTGCTGCATGTGCATGCACATGTTGCATGTACACACGTGTGGCACATGTATGTGTATGTGTGTTGTGTGTGTGTGCCGAGTACATGTGTGCATGTGTGGCATGTGCATGAGCGCATGACCTTTGAAGCCCAGTCACTCCTGAGGCAGGCAGGGTCTCATGTGGCAGTGGTCATGTCCACTGGTGGAGGCCGGGGTGGACAGATACAGCCTCCCAGCACAGTGGTGAAGTTCGAGCAGGGACTGGCTACACCCTGGAGGCCTGTGAACTGTGTGGGATTTGGACAGCCCAGGGTGCCCCGGAGCTGGGGAGAAAGGGCTGGGGGAAACCAGGGTGTGTGAGGTTCACACAGAGCCTCTTTTCTGTACGTGGGTGCCTTGGTGAGCCGCTGCACCTGAGGCGGTGCGAGGGGCGATCGCCAGGCCTTTGAAGGGGCAGAGAATGGGAGGGACCCCGCTGTGGCCTGCACGTGGTGTTCACAACAGCATCAGTGGGAGGCAGACTCTGTCACATGCAGAGGAGGCCAGGCATGGATGCCAAATGTGTTGCTGCCCTCAGAGAGGCAGTGGGCATTGTAGGGGACTTGGGAAGGGCGTGCACAGGGTGTGGTGCGGGGGACAGCCTGCATCGTACATTGGCCTCACACACTCCCGGAGTGTGAAAGGGTTTCTGCTGGGACCCTGCCGATTCCCCAGCAATGCATTATTGGAGGTCCTAAGTCAGGGCCCTGATCACTGAAGAATCAAGCGGGGTGCCCGCAGTAAATTCAGATTCCCAGCCCTGACCCCAGAGAGCCTGATTCCGAGGTCCAGGCTGGGACCCTGCGCCGTGCATTTTGACAGTCATCTCTAGTGACTTTGCTGCACCCTTTGAGAAATCCTCCCCACATATATTCTGTATGAGTGATTATTGGGGAAAAGACCAGAAAGTAATATTATAAATATCAGGAAAATTGTAAAAAAAAATAAGTAAAAGCAAGTGATGGAGCTGCATAAGTATTCTGCAGCATGACATGTTTAGGATATTCTCTTTCAAAAGGTTTTGGAAGTATATGAAAAACTGTAAACTCAACATGTCCACCCGGTACCCAATCCTGTTGAACTTCCCGTGTTTCTTATTCAGTGCCCAAACCAGAAACCCCCAAACTTTTGATCCCCTCCCACATCCAACCCACATCTTCCTTTTGCTATTACTCTGCAGGCTGCAGCTCAGCTGTCACCTCTTCCAGGAGGTCTTCCCTGACACCCCACCTCACTTATGCCCAGCCTGGGCCAGGTGTCCCTCTTTCATCCCCCAAGGGTGCCCTCTGTGACCCCTAGGCCATGTTCTAATGGCCCGCTTACTTCCCCGTGTCCCCCCAAGGGACTGTATTGTTGCATCCTCTGTGCAGCCCGGTATGAACAGCCACCCCATGGCTGTTTGTTGCCTAAATGAGTAGACAATGTTTGCACCCAAACTTTCTTAACACGAAGATGATGCTGAAGTTTGAAATGCTCCTGTTAAGCCTTTCGGAGACTGAGTTATTCAGGAGAACTCATTTTCAGATAGCTGAGGTTTTACTATATAAAATATACTCCTGACTTTTGGGGGGCTTATCTTTAGAGGGGAAGACATCAACACACAGTAGTGCGTGTGGACAGGAAGAGGTGTAGGCATTTGGAAGAGAGATGGCTTGTGGGCTGGGGGGTCCAGGGAAGTGGGTTTGACTCTGGCTATAGGTGAGATGGCTTTGGGGCAGGCAAAGCATCACCAGATGGTGGTGTCTGCCGTGAAGAGGGTAAAGCAGCATGTGGTGGAGAAAGGGGTCGGGTGATCCTCCGAGGAGGCGACTTCGGCACTGACCACTGATGGGCGAGAAAGAGCCAGGCAGGTGAAGACCCATCCCAAATAGCGCTTTAGGAAGACAGAGTGCAAATGCAGGGGCAGACGTAAGAATGTGCTTGGCACGTTTGGAGAAGGAAGGAGACCTGGGCGGCCGAGGCTCCGTGAGAGGGCGTGAGTCCCGGGGCTGAGCTGGATTTTGGGTCTTGTTCCACGTGCCGTCGCGCTTGGAGGGCGCCGAGCGGGGCAGAGACACGCCATGAATGACCCCTCCGAGAGGCCACCCTTGCTGCCTGGGGGAGGAAGGCTGTCAGGGGCAGAGGATGGAGGGCGGGTGGTGATGGCAGTGGCCTGGCCCATGTTACCTGGCAGGAAAGGACAAAGGCACACAGACCTGGGGATGATTTTGAAGCCAGAGCCAGCAGATCCTGCTGCTGAACCTGCTGTGGGGACAAGGTGACATGTGAGGATTTGAGACTGACGCAGCCACGGGGCCGACGGGGGCTCCCTCTATGGAAGTGAGGAGACAGGGCGGGGGCCTTAGTTTGGATCCCCCCAAGCAGATCCTGTGACAAGGGCACAGACACACGTCATTTACTCGGGAAAGCGATCGAGGGACTCAGAGAAGTGTGATGGAGGAGGAGGGAAGCCAGCCCAGGGGTGTGTGTGAGTTGACTCCCGCCGTGGGGGAGTGGGAACAGGCGCCATCGGTCCCAGCTCCCGTCCTCTGCTCCCACCTGGTGCTGTCCCGGGGCAGGACGGCTCCTCCCACTGAGCGAGGTCACAGCAGCACAGCTGCCCTGGGCAGGAGCGGGAGGAGCGCACGCCCCGGCTCCCCTGTGCGCCCCGGCTGGTTGCTGCAGCGACGCCCGGAGCAGAAAGGCGGCGGAAGCGATGCCCACACAGCATCCAGAAGACATGTGGTGGGAATTGTTGGATATATGAGCCTGGAGCTCAGGAGAGCTGAGCGCTAAGTATGGGGTCATTGGCACAGATGACACAGCCGCGGGACGTCACCTGGGCAGAGTGGGCGAGAAGGACAAGTGTCTGGGACTCACCTCGGAGCTTCCCCACCTGCAAGGTGTTGAGGAAGGAGCGCCAGCAAAGGCGTCTGAGACGGAGCGGAGTGGAAGGGAGACCGGGGGAGGGTGGCATGGAGTCCTGAGGAGGTAACCAGACGAGGACAGAAATGTCATCAATGGGTCACCGGTGGGCTTGTCGAGCGGCTGGTGCAGCAGTGGGGACGTGCTGATTGGAGGGTTGGGAGAGAAGGTAGAGGCTTCTGGTAAGATCCTGGCTCTCCCAGGGAGCAGACCAACGAGGCAGGAAGGAGAAGGTGCCTTTTCCTAGGAGCTATTTGAAATATCTCACCAAAAAGTATTTGAAGAACAATTTATGAGATTGGTTGAGTATAGTCGCCAACAGAAAAGAGAGTTACAAAGTACGTTACTTCCAAATTACCCAGGATGAAGAAGAGGAGGAAGATGAGGATTAGAAATCATTTATCTGGAATATTTTGCATGAGTTCTTCAACAAAACTTGGAACTGGGCACCTGCCGTGGGGTAGAGGAGAAAAGTGATTCTGTCCTCAGGATGACCGTTTGCACTCTGTGTTTTTATTCATATTTTATGTATTTTGCAGTTGAGGACAGTGAGATTTAGCAAGGTTTTGTACTCACTCATGTTCAGATGGATGAGGGTCAGACAGGGGATTTGAACCCAGTTCATGGGACTTGGGTGTCCAGTTTCTTTCTGGGCCCACATTGTCATATTGTGGGCAGTGGGGGCACAGATATGGAGCAGGAGTTCATTCTCTCGGTGGAGTTTCTCTTTGTAGGAACTCGGGCTCTGGAAGGCCATTTTTCAATTTTAAGCTGTTTTCCACAATGACAGATAACAATTTAGTTTTCTGCCACTGAAATCTCTGTGATGGGGCTGGTTATGATAATACGATGCTGCTGAAGCCATTGTGACAGAGCGTGATGGGCAGTGAAGAGTGGGCATTGGGCACAAGAGCTCCTCAAAGCCATTTGCCCGGGGCCACATCCTTCCATCCGCCTTATATCTGTTCTGCGGAAAACTTAAGCTCGGGCTCTGAGGATAATTTGCAAAAATAAGGTATACGAGCAATAGTTTGTGTAAGTTTTCAATTTTTCTTCCTTTTCCACCCCAAATCCTCCCAGGATAGTACTGAATGATCACAGCTAGTCCAACCAATTGCAGGAATGGGTGAAAGACAGATCGGGAAAAACAATGTCCCAACAGATATGTGTTCTATTACAGGCATAGTCGCCCAGACAAATCAGCATATATCGTGGTTAAAAACCAAGCAAAAATTAAATCCAGCATACTGCGGGAAAACAACTCAGAAAGTCTTTGTCCATTTAGAAGAATCATTACTGGTAATGACCTCGAAATGACCAGCAGATGTCAGTATAATGTAGGTCTAGCAGGATCCTGCACCCAAACCGGGAGGTCAGCTCTGGCGAGAACTTGCTCTCACACATCTAAGGCCCCAAGAATAAAGGAGTGGCCTGGACCTGCAAGACTGTGATGTCCTCAGTCTTGCCTGGCCCGTGGCTTGAGCAAGTGCTCGAGGAAAATGGCTTGCTATTTCAAAGAAAATGCAAGAAATTTTCAAGAAAATGGAGAAAATACAAAGCAAATATTTACTTGCATTAGTCTTATTTAAAGGTCATAAGGTATAGCTAGGCTAAAAAGAAGGCAAAGAAATCTGATACAATATGATATTCTAGAACATTCTAGAAATAGATCTGTGGCTATAAATGGTGCCCACAACATATTGTGGATATTTTAAATTTGAACATGTATAATGAGAGTCCATTTATAGAATGTTATACATACTATATACTTTATTTTTAAAAATTGAGTATACTTTCTTTTGTACAAAAATAATAAAATTGTTCAGAAAACAAACTACATGGCCTCTCTCACTCAAAGTTATACCCCTGGCAATTCTGTAAACTACCTTTGTGGTGGTAAGAGTTTCATCCTGGTCATTCGTTCTTGGTGGCCATCTCTTCCTGAAGTCCGAAAGGTGGCAGACCAGTTGTCGCCTTCCCACCTGATTTCGTATTTCTTGATCTTAGATTTTTCTAGCTCAGCCCAAAGGAACAAATGCTTGAGAAAGGTTAGTTCAATAAAAAAGTGAATAAGACCTAGTCATTGCCTTATAGGAATTTACTCCCTGTGGGGAGAAAAATACACATATAAATCATCCTAGCAAACATGGTTAGTGTTGTTCTCACCTGGACTGTCCTACGCCTTCCTCCTCCTTACCTGACTGACTCCAGTGGTGCCGTGGGTTCTTAGCTTGAAGCCTCCTGAACCCGAACACTGCCTGAGGGCTGCATTCACCCTTGTGCCAGCTTCTCTGCCCGGGGCCTTCTTGTCCTGTGATGGGGTCTCGTGGCCAGAGCGCAGGGCTCACTGAATGCCAGCAGGTCTGTGTGTCCAGAGCAGCCCTTCGTCAGTGGCCAGTGGGAGGTGGTGGCTGAACGCCCAGCTCCTCCTGCCTTGGCAGGACAGCCTGGGGGCACGTGCCATGTACACAGTCTCTGGATGTCCCAGCGGGGTTGGGCCAGGTGGCCACAGTGGCAGCCGCTCACTCACGCACCACATACAGACCCTTCCCTTCCCTGTCTCATTTCCCCTCCCCCACCCTGGGTTCTTCCTGGATCACCTCTGAAATAAACTACCTGTGCTCAGCGCCTTGTCTCCAGGTTTGCCTCTGGGGGAATCTAGCCTGGAACAGGGACCCACCCCGTCCCTGCACTTACCAGACTGCGCCATACTTGCTGGCCTTCTGTGTCTGCGCCCATCCCAGCCCATGAGCTCCATGGGCACGGGGGCCTTGTCTGGGTCTAGTTCTGTCTCTGGACCACGATGGACCCTTAATGAATCTTTGTTAACCCATCAAGTCTCGCGTGGACTCGGTATCACCAGAAGCCTAAAAGAAGCGGGATGGCTTGTACCAGGCCTTTTTCTTTGGCCTAACTGATTGGAAAATAGTTTTCCTCAAAATCTATTTCTGAGCACAGGTGGTCAACACATTCCAGGTTTATTTCAATCTGTGACCTCTCAGAACAGTTTTCCTTGTTCCTTGTTCATTCCATCCAAAATCCCCTCTCTTCTGGCTTCAAGTGTTGGTTCCATGATCCATCATCCTGAAGGGGCCAGGCGTGTTCACACCACCGTGCCTGTGCAACTGCTGTTCCTTTCGCCTAGAATCCCCCCACCCCAGCCTCTCCTTCCCTGGGTCCTCCGACTGCCATGCATCCTCCCAGGCTTGGAGTGTGATGCTTTCTCTGAAGGTTTCCTTTATCCGCAGGCAGGTATTCCTCTGCTGTTTTCCCATAAGGTGGCTGTCTCTGTTACAGCATTGGCAAAAATTCATGTTTATGGTTGGGGGAAGGAGAGCATAATGGCTAAAGATACAGACCCTGGAGCCCAACTGCCTGGGTCCTAATCTCAGCTCCATCATCCACCACCCACTTGACTAGGGCAAATCGCTTAACCTTCCCAGGTTTCAGTAATAGAAAACAATGACAGTACCCAGTTAAAAGGGCAGTTGTAGGCTCTTGTGGGCATTAAATGAACAACATAATGCATGTGAAACATGTAGCACAGTTCCTGGCGCATACAAAACACTAAGTATATCTTAGCTATTACATTATTATTTAAGAGTGTAAGAGGGAGTATCCTGATGTGTTTGTATGCTTGGGTTGGGTGCATTTCTACAGAAAGCTCCCTTTAATGCAAAAACCTTGTCAATTTCCCTTTGTAGCTAAGAATCAGAAATTCTGGGGGCCTAGGATTGGGAGGAGGGTGTAGGTAAAAGATTGCGCTCCGTTAAGTGTAATGTCTTGACCAACAAGTGCAGAAGAATGTGAGTGAACTTGTGCAAAAATACACATATATGTATCTACACATATATGTATGCACATGCACACACATGTATGCACACACCCATTATCAGCTGAAGTATACATCTGGTTACCAATTTGCAGGTGAGAAATTTTTCTCCCACACTGTACTCCAGCTGGTGGTCTGGGGATTTCTTGGTAGGTGCACGCTGGTCCTCTTCCTGCAGGAGCCTAGCTCACCCACGGTGTGGTCCCTTTCCCACACACTGCTCCTTCCTGGAGCTGTCCCCTGAGGCTTTCCTCTGAGGCCCCATTCCCTGGGCCTGGCACCTTACCTGAAAACACTTTATCAATACAGAGGTCTGCAGAAGCTGGCCTACCTCGCTATGTCCCTCGTAGGGTGTGCCGGTCTCTGTGGACCTTGACAATAACACTTGGCTGTAATTGTTAATTTCCTCACCTGTCTTTCCCACCAGATTGCTTTATTTTTATTTCTGGTGATTACTCAGGGTTTACAATGCAGTTGGCCCTGCATATTCTTGGGTTCCGCATTTGCAGATTCAACCAACCACAGATTGAAAATATTTGATTAAAAAAAAATAAAAATTAATAAAACAATAAAAAAGATACAAATAATACAAATAAAAACAATGCAGTATAACAGCTATTTAAAGAGCATTTACACTGTCTTAGGAATTATAAGTAATCGAGGAGTTTGAATTTAAAGGGTGGACGGGAGATGGGCATTGGATATATGCACACTACTATGCCTTTTAAAAGTATAATCTCATTTTGTATCCATGAGTAATGCATCTCCTTGTCCCTTGCTTTTACCACCTTACTTAACGTGTTATTTTGTTTTAAATTCATAATTTAAACCACATAAAAAATTCTATTCCTACCATTGCCTTTTGTATTCGAATTTTATTCTAACATTTTGATTTTCCTGTTTCATTTTATCTTGTTAAAACTTCTTAAATTCTGTTTTGATTCTGTGAACTCATTTTTGTCTTTTTTCTGAATTCTTATTTTACTTTTTTTTTTTATCGTGTGTTCTAATTGTGTTGATTTTTTGTTATTTTTGGTTATTGCCCTTATTTTACTTCTATTTTTGAATGCTGTCTTTGTTGGATATAAAATTCTAGGTTGACAGTTGGGTTTTTTCTTTCTGCTCTTTAAAGGTGTTTCATTGATATATAACATTTTTTTGGTTGGATGAGACAAAAGGGGGTATTTTTATAATCGTTCTCCTATATGTAATGTGTCTTATTTGGCTGCTATTAAGATTATCTTTTTATCACTAGTTCTCAGAAATTTGATTATGATATGGCTTGGTGTGATTTTCTTTGTGTTATTTTGCTGAGGTATGAATATTTATGTCTCTTCAAAGTTCATGTGTTGAAAGCCCAACCAGCAGTGTGATGGTCTGAGGTGGTGCCTTTGGGAGGCAGTTAGATCATGAAGGCAGAGCCCTCGAGAACGAGATTAGAGCTCTTATAAAAGAGGCCACAGAGAGCTGTCCTGCCCATTCTTCACCCTGTGAGATTACAGTGAGAAGATGGTCCTCACCAGACACCCAATTTTCTGGTTCCTTGGTTTTGGACTTCTCTGCCTCCAGAATTTGAGAAATGAATTGTTGTTGTTTATAAGCCACTCAGTGTATGGAATTTTGTTATAGCAGCCCAAACAAACAAAGACAGTGGATTTCTGTTTTTCATCAAACCTGGAAATATTTCGGCCACTATTTCTTCAATTTTTTTTGTGCCCTACTCTCTTTTCTTTTCTTCTGAGACTCAAACTACTTGTCTACTAGACCACTTGTCTCACAGGTTGCCAAGGTTCTGTTAATTTTTCTTCAGCCTTTGTTTTGTTCTCTGTTTTTAAGTTTGGATAGTTTCTGTTTCCCAGTCTTCAAGTTTAATGTTCTATTATTCTACAGTGTCAAAACTGTTATTAGACCCAGCCAGTGAATATTTTATTTCAGACATTGTATTTTTCCATTCTAGAATTTCCACTTTTTAAAAATAGATTCCATTTCTCTATTTAGATTCCATATATATTCCATCATTATGCTCATGTTTTCCTTTAAGTCTGTGATCATATTAATAGTAGCTACTTCAAGGTCCTCGTCTGATAATTCCATAATTCTTATGTCTGGGTCTTTTTATAATGACTTGTTTTTCTCCAGGTAACAGGTCATATCATGCTATCTGCTTGCATGGTTAGTAATTTTTAATTTTATGCCGGACATTGTGGATGTTAGTGTGTTAAGTGTCTGGATTATGTTGCCTTCCTTGAAGAGTCTTGAGTTTTGTTCTGACAAGTAGCCAGTTTACTTGTAGTTGGTCATGATTCTTCCAGGCTTGTTTTTAAGCTCATTATGGTGGGTATGGAGTAGCTTTTACTTTAGGGCTAGAGAGCAGTGTCTGAGACATTTTGGAGGCATTTCTGAAGTATCGACTGAGTGCCCAGGTAATTCATGAGATCTATTAATTCTGGCAAGGTGGGACTCCTGTGTCTCTCTGCTGTTTGAAAGTTCTGGAATCTCTATTTAGCTCACAGCTCCCTGGCAGTCATTCTTTGCCTGGCCTTGTGGAGTCTTACCCTATAAACCCACTTAGTATTCAGCCAAAGACGCAAGGAAATCCCTGTATAAATTTCTGGAACTCCTTCTCTGTGACGCTCCCTCCCATTATGTACCCTGTGCCATCCACTCCCACAGTCTTAGCAGCCAAATTCCAATCTTTGTTTTCTCTGCTCAGCAAGATTGCTGTGTTCTGCTTAGCTTGCCTTCCCTCTGTCGTGATCTGGAAAGTGCTGCATGGCAGAAAACTGGGGAAATCGTAGAGCTTCCCTCATGTGGCCTCTCTTAGAGATTGTGGTCCTGCCTTTTCTGATGTCCAACATTTGCACACAGTTGTTTCATATACTTTGTCCATATTTATAGTTGTTTATGGTGAGAGGGCTAGTCCGGCACCCCAGTTTCTCCCCGTGGCCCCTCTGGATGTAAAGACAGGAGCACAAGAGGCAGACACAGGGATTTTAAGTCTGTGCACCCCCAGCTCTCCGTAGAGTGCAGGGGCCAGCAGTGGATGCCTGTGTAGTTTGCATAATGGCCCCTCAAAGGCGCCCACATCCCAGTTCCCAGGACCTGTGGGTATGTTACCTTCTATGGCAAAAGGGACTTTGCAGATGGGCTACATTAAGGATCTTGAGATGGGGAGATGATTCCGGATTATCTAGGTGGGCCCAATGTCATTACGAGGCCCTCAAAAGAGAGAGACAAGAGAGACAGAGGCAGAATAAGGAGCTGCAAGGATGGGGCTGGAGGTTGGAGGGATGTGCTCTGAAGCCTCTTCTAGACCGTGGAAAAGACAAGGAAACAGAGTCTTCTCTAAAGCCTCCAGGAGCATTTCAGCCCTGTCAACACCTTGATTTTAGACTTCTCACTTCCTGAACTGTAAGAGAATACATTTGTGTCGTTTTAAGCAACTGAATTTTGGCAATTTGTTGCAGCAGCCACAGGAAACTAATATAGTGCCTTATAAATATTTATTCAATGGACTAAGTGACCAAAACCTTGAGGAAATTGAGGTTGCTCAATATTAATGCCTTAGTTATAATTAACTAACAATTCTTTACAATTCTTGGCTGGATATATATAGAATGAAATGAGAAACCTTTGAGCTAAAAAAATTTGATCTCACAGAAGTACAAAGTAGGACAGAGGATACTAGAGGCTGGGGAGGGTAGGAGGAAGGGAGGGGTTGGGGAGATTTGTTAAAGGATACAAAGTTACAGCTAGACAGGAAGAAAATTAGTGTTCTATACCTCCGTAGGGTGACTACAGTCAACAATAATATGTTATAGGGTTTCAAATAGCTAAAAGGAGGATATTGAATGTTCCTAACACAAAGAAATGATAAATGTTTGAGATGATGAATATGCTAATTACCCTGAGCTGATCACTATACAATATATGTATCAAAACATCACTATGTACCCCACAAATAAATACAATTATTATCAATTAAAGAAATAAAATTTTTAAAATGTAAAAAAAAAACCCCTGCATCTCACAACAACAACAAAAGACAAAGAGCTGAAATAAGGGAAGAAAGGGGTCCAGAATGTGAACATTAATTGGGAACAGGGTCTAGAAGGAGCTGCCTCTTTCTCTTGACACACGGTGAAGGGGAGGAGATATTTAAGACCTCATTGTGTTGACAGGAGAGTCAGGCCTTCCCTCATGTCTGCTAAAATAATTCTTCTCCAACATCCGTTTTCCAAATCTTAGCCTAGTTCCTTGGAGTCAGAAAGTCAGAGACCTTTAACACAAAGAATCTAGAGTAATTAACTATGTTATTAGTAATGGAAACTATTATCCAGATACATATTTTACAGATACATTTAAGTGACGCGAGTAAGCTCACACTGAGGTTGGATTCAATCCTGGGCTTGTCTGACCCCAGAGCTCCGGGCCCACCGTGCAGTTTTGCCTCCGTGGAGAGCTCGGCCCCTGGGAGCATCCTACCGGCCTTGCTCCAGCACGGCCTGGGGCTGCCCGCTTGCCCGACTGCCTACTGAGTGAACAGTAACTCCCTGCAATATTCCTTTTGAGGAGTAAACGACTTGCCTGTTTTACCTCCCAATTTTCCCTCCTTGGAAATAACACTCAGCTCTGTTAAGATGGAAAAAACTGTTTTATTCCCATCACTGCGCTTCTGCCCCCTTCAAAGTTTCTCGTTTGGTATCTGCTCTTTTGTAAGAAGCCAGAATACGCAACCCAGAAAGTGAGTGAAAGAGAGAGGCCTTCGGGCTCTTTTCAGCCCCCCTTTTGTGACAAGGACAGCTGGTGGTTTATTGCTAAAAGCCATGCACTGCACAATTCCCAAGGAAGGCCTGTCCCTTTCTCCGAGGCCACAGCTCTCTAAGGTCACTCTTCGGTGGGTTGGTGGCTGGTGTGGACTGTTCGGTCTACAGTTGGCAGCTGTTCCTTCAGAAGCTTCGTCCCAGTCTGGGTTCCTGGGCTAGAAATTAGTCTGCCTTTGTCCACAGCTCCTCTGTTCCCCGGCCCCACTGTGATTATAAATAGCTCTATCTGTTCCAGGACAAGTAATTCAAGACTCACACACGGGTTGCCATTTGATCGTAATTACATAATCACATCTGTGGGCTCTGCATGAGTTTGAAAATGAGGTGACAAGTATCAGCTTACTGACTCTCAAGGCTGGGACCTTGGCAAAATCAGTTGTGTTCCTCCTCATCCTCGAGAAGTTGGTACTGGACCAAATGTGCCATGATTATGGACTATTACATATAAGATTCAAACGCCACTTGGAAAAAGTAGGGAAGACCTTCTGGCATGCTGGAAGTTGATCTTTTCTGGTGTAGCTGAAAATAGGAGAGAAAGAAGGAAGAGTGTGGGGTTTTTCTTGGTCAAGTCACACAGACGAAATTAGTGCTAGATGCTGCACTAGCTTTAGAAAACTCGTCACGTGCTTGGATTGTGGATGGCAATTTTAGCACTCTTATGTGCTCAACTTTTAAATGTCTCTCTAAAGATTTTATTAAGGGCATAATATGGGGGCACATATTAATTTAGTGCTTGCTCTAGCAACCAGATGCCGGTCAGGTTCTAGGGACTATTTCTGGCTAGAGTGAAAAGCAAATAGAGCTATTTCTAAGATAATCATCTTTGCTTGATTATGCTAATGTCTTATTAGCATTTACAAGCAATTCCTTATTTTGATTTAGTTATATATGTTAGGTACCCTCCCCCATCCAAGGGGCAGAAAACCTCATGGGAAAGAGAGCTTATTTGGATGCCTGATGGATCCCTGAATTTAATGTAAAAATGCGATTGCTAATACACGTTCTCTCTGAAAGATTCATATTCTAAATTTGAGAAAAGCAAGAGACTTGCCTTAGATAGTTGCCCGGATTGTATTTTGCTTTTATTCATTGGCCTCCACTCTGCTCTTGGAGGAAGCTCCTCACCTCCCAGCCCTTGATCTCACCATCCAGCCTGTGACCTCCCCGGGAGATGCCGACCCTGGTTCATTCATTTATGCATTTATTCAACAAACATTGAGTATCTCTTGTTTGCCAGGCTGTGTTTTAGACACTGAGCAAAATCCCTACCCTCATAGGGCTCACAGTCTTGCAGTTCTGTTTTTGCAAATCTACGTAGCCAGCACAGTTGTCCTCAGGCAGGTGCAGCAACACCTCACCAGGCCCAGAGTCCCTCCTGCTACGTCTGGCCTGGGCCGTGCTTCCCTGTGTCCTTCTGGAACATCATCACTGTCACCCTGAACCTCTGTTGTCCCCCCGCCCCACACACCGACGGCTGGCCCGGCTGCAGTCACCACTGCACGCGTCGAGACTGCGCACACACGTTCGCAACACCTGTTCTAATTTTTGTTTATTTATTCATTAATTGTCATTTCTTTTTGTCCTCATCCCCTGATCTCACTCCCCCCTTTTCTACGGGCAATCACGTTGATGTGTTTAACGGGTAGCTTTTAATTTTAAGGTAATTTTTATAAAAAGGTATCTCTGGTTTTGTATGAACATATTTAAATTTTATATAAAGGATGAGGAGTGTGGACTCTTGAATCAGCCAGCCTGGGTTCAAGTCCAAGGTCTGCCACCATGTGTGTGACCTTGACCTTGTGACATCATCTCTCTGTGTCTCTGTTTCATCATCTATAAAGTGGAGCTGATACTAGTGATTTGTCCCACAGGATTGTGAGGATTAAAGTAGTTGCTGTGTGTGAGGTGCTTAGAACAGGGTCTGGTAGGTGGCTATCCCCCGTGAGGACAGGCCACTGTTATTACTGGTCTGTCTTTAAACACAGGTTGATCAACCCCACATTCCCTGAGACGCTGATGAGTTTACCTGATTACCATTTGTCCTGAAAAACTGTCCCCTCATGATCTCTTACCAGCTGGCCTGTGGCCACCCCTGGGTCGGGGGCTCAGCCCACCCCGGTCAGTGACCTCCTCTGGGCAGAGAACAGCCTAAGGATGGTTTCCTGAGCGAGGCATTCGGGCAGGGCCGTCGTGGTTAGAAGGGGAGAGTGGTCGTGTTGCAGCTATGAGTTCTCTGAGGACGTGGAAACCAAACTGTAGGTTAAGCAGGGGAAGTTTAACATAAAGAATAACTGTAAGACACAAACTCTATAGGGTCCCCTGGGGCTTGGGGAGGTACCCAAGGAAGGACAGACTTGGAAGGGCTTCAGATCTTGCTGGAGTAGATGTGGTCCAGCCCAGGGATGGAAGGGCAGGGGGTGTGCTGGTTTGGCCGGGCCAGGGCGGGTCTGGGGGCACTGGGCCAGCCCGAGAACACCCTCGTGAGCACAGGCTGCGTGGTGACCTTCGGAGCACGTGAGCTGCATGAGGACTTGGTCTTCTGTCAAGAGGGTTGAGGAAAGGTTGTCTCCAGGCTGAGGTTGCGAGATAGCAGAGAGCCTGTGTTCCGGGCCACGCCTGTGCCAGCGGCGGTCCTGCGTGTCCCCCCAGCGCCCTCTACTGAGAAAGCTTAGCATGGCGCTTACTTTGAAGGAGAAATACTTAAAGCAAGTCCGTTGTCGATCACAGAGCATGTACAGAAGGGGGCGTTCATCGCTGAGAGGCAATAAATTGATACTGACACACAAGCCCACTGCACACTCCATCTTCTCATAGAAAGTGTCGCCAGGCTGAGTCACCAAGGAAATCACCCATCTGCATCTGACGCTCGGCCCTTCTGGAAAATTGCTAGACTCAGTCCAGTATTCGCCCAGCACCTACTATGTGCCAGGTGCTGTTCTGGGTGCTGACAGGATGCAGTGATAGAGATGACACGGGTCCTGGCCTCGTGAGGCTCATATTCTAAAGGGAGAAATTAGGTAAATAAACAGATTTGCAAGAAAATATCAGGTAATGATCATGACGCTGTGCTAAATAAAACAGGATGGTGGGACACAGAGCCTGGGCTGGCCAAGGAGGTGCTCTCGGAGGGGCGACATTGAACCCGAGGGTGAATGCCGACACTTCACTGGGGTGACCCTACAGCTCTCTAGAGTAGCTCATCCTCAGGGGCATGAACATCACTGTTTCTTTCTTGGAGACTCTGGCCAGCGCTATTTTATTTCCTAGTGTGGTCTGAGCATGGAGTACCTTCCCTGCGGGGAAGAGGCTGTGGCTGAGGACGTCCCCCCAGCTGAATTTTGCAGAGCCGAGGAGCTAGACATTTGAATGGGAATGAACTACAGGCAGGAGACAAAGGCCACAGGATCCTTGCGCCTCTCCCATGGTGTATTGTTGTTCAGGAACGCAAACCCCACCCCAATTAGTGCAGCACGCACTGGGCGCTTCCTTCATTATTCGAGCATCCGAAGAGCATTTTGCAAACATAGATGGCAGTTTCTGACAGATTGTAGTCCTCACTGCATGTGTCTCACTGCTCAGACTTGGCTGAGTCCTGAGCTTACTGCAATACGCCTCCCCGCAGACGACGCTGCTGGGTGCCTGCCATCCCCCAGAACGCAGATAAAGAGCTGGCTATTCCCTATAATTTCTTCCCCCTCTGACACATGTAAAACACATATTTACCAATTAGCAAGCTATAAATGGGCAGGCGAACCGTAAGTGTCTGATTGATTGGAACTGTTTCAAAGATCAGGTTTCATTAGGCCATTGATTATCATTACATCTGCTATGATAGATTATTTCATATTCATTCTATACAGACATTTGTTTATTCAGAAGTCTGTGTGCTCTTAGAGGGCATAAAAATAACTAATATTTATAATTCTAGAACATCTGGAAAAGGAACAGCCATAAGTCAAAAATCTTTGATGTTGGCATGATGCTATGGCACTTGGAGAAGTCTGACAAAGGTAAAAAATGTCAATAACTCTGGCAGCACATTGAAAATAACAGTTGCATACAAACTCAAGTACCAGTGTACACATGCTTTATAAAATTGGGTGCTCAAACAGTACATTTCACAAGTTACAATTCACTCTAATTTGAGCGCATATGCACTTGGAATGAGCAAATGTATCACTATAATTTGCCCATAGGGCATTGCACACATTCTTTCTACCTGCTTTTCTTTATTTTAATAGAATTTATAAAATGAAACAACTCTCAAACCATAGCTCTTTCTTCTACCACATTCCGGTCAGGCTTGGAGCCAGCCCTTGGTTTTGTCATTTAGATCATTGGATCCACCTGCTGCAGATGTGGTAGCAGAAGCTGGTGACCCAGGGATGCCGGCCTGCACTAAGCCACTTGCTGGTGAAGGTGGCAGCACATAGCTCCAGTTCTGGGGCAGTGTTCAGAGGGTTTAGCAGGTGGCAGGGGCGAGTTGTGGCTACAGTGGAACAATGCTCTTTCACCAGAGCAGCTCACCACATGATTTGGGATCTTATTTCTGGATGGGTGCCCTCTGGGCCTACTTCTCCAATCCAGCAGGAACAACCTAATATCCTCATGCATTTATTCTCTACTTAAACTAGTCAGAGAGTTTCCTGCCATGTGCAACAGATCCCTGACTGATCCAATATTGTGTATGGATATGTATACATTTTAAATTTTTACTTGTACAAATTTATGAAATTTTGTCACATGTACATAATGTGTAGTGATCAAGTCAGGGTATTTAGGGTGTCCATTACCCAAGTACAATACATCTTTGTTAACTATAGTTGCCCTATTCTGCTATCAAATATTGAATTTATTCCTCTATCTTACTGTATGTTTTTACCCTTTGACCAACTTCTTTTCAACCCCCAATTCCTAGTCTCTGTTGTCCATCTTTCCTTTCTCTACCTCCTGTGATCAAACTTGTAGCTCTTACAGATAAGTGAGAACATGCAATATTTGTCTTTTTGTGCCTGGCTTACTTCACTTTAGATAATGACCTCTAGTTCCATCCGTGTTGCTGCAGATGACACGATTTCATTCTTTTTGATGGCTGAATAATACTCCATTGTGTACATACACCACATTTTCTCCATCCATTCATTCACTGATGGACAGTTAGGTTGACTCCATATCTTTACTACTGTGAATAGTGCTAAGTAAACATGTGAGTGCAGGTATCCCTTTGATACACTGCTTTCTTTTCCTGTGGGTAGATACCCAGGATTGCTGGATTGAATGGTAATTCTATTTTTAGTTTTTTAAGAAATCTTCATTCTCTTTTCCATAGTGGCTACATTAGTCTACATTCCCACCAACAGTGGGTGAGAGTTCCCTTTTCTCCACATTCTTGCCAACATCCATTATTTTTTTGTCTTTTTAATAGCCATTTGGACTGGGGTAAATTGATATCTCATTGTGGTATTGATTTGCATTTCTCTGATAACATTTTTTCATATACCTGTTGGTCATTTATATGTCTTCTTTTGGGAAATGTCTATTCATGTCCTTTTTTTGTTTTTTGTTTTTTTTTTACTATTGAGTTGTTTGAATTCCTTGTCAGGGGTCCCCTAACCTATGGGTAAAATAAATTTACCAAAGAGGTGAAAGACTTCTACAAGGAAAACTGCAAAACATCAATGCAAAAAATCGAAGAAGACATGAACAAATGGATGCTCATGGATTGGAAGAATTAATGCATTGTTAGTGTAGGTAGGAAAGTCAGACAGGAGCAGAGGAAGTACTGGGCCATGTAAACAAAGGGATGCTGAGTAAGAGAACATACTGTAACTGTAACAAGGTAAGGGTGGCCACAAGTGTCGCAGAATGTTAACATAGGTAGAAAAGTAAGACATGAGTAAATACGTAAACAAGTGGGATGCTGAGTAAGAGAACATACTGCAACAATAACAAGATAAAGGTGACCACAAGTGTCACAAGAAGTGTAACAGAAACAACCCGGGGCACATTAT
The DNA here is from genome assembly GCA_023783475.1 of Daubentonia madagascariensis. NCBI lineage: Eukaryota > Metazoa > Chordata > Mammalia > Primates > Daubentoniidae > Daubentonia > Daubentonia madagascariensis. The sequence continues at coordinate 8,675,563 of JAKFHU010001482.1, read as the reverse complement.
ATGACATTGCAGTTTGCAGTTTGCCCCTCCCCCCCAGTGGGTTTTTGGCACCACGACACATCCGGGCCACATAAGGGGAAAACTCCCTTGCTCGAAGGCGGGGAACAGACAACAACCCATTTGGTCAAGGAAAAAGGAGAAGAGACAACATCACAAAGGAGGAGAGGCCAGATGGGAGAAAAAGGGGTGAGGCACAGAAACCCCAGGGCCACTGGTCATCGGAACATGTGCCCACCCTACCCTCTTAGGAGTGTACTGTTGCTTACTAACTAACTTCTTAACTCGCCAATTCAAACTTTCATGTCCCTTGCTTTCATTCTTTGACTGTGAGGAGACAAGAACCAAGGTGTTCACATCAACTCCCGGTAACAGTATCACAATTTATTAATTCGCCTATGTTGAACCAATCTTGCATTTCTGGTATGCATCCTACTTGATTGTGGTGTGTTATCTTTTTGATTGGGTATGTATATTTGAAAGGTAGTAAAAAGTTGACTGGAAAAAATTATGCCAAATCCACAACAGTGTTGCTTTGGGGGAGGGGAGAGGAAGAGAATGTGGCCAAAGATGGGTAAGAAATGGACTTCAACTCTCTCTGTGATATTTTATTCACTTTATTAAACATCAAGACAGATACGACAGATATTAAATGTGATAAATATCTCTTCATTCTAGGTAGTAGGGTATGAAGGGATTTGTTATATTACACTTTTTTTCCTGTAAATTTAAAACATCCACAAAACAACAAAACAATAAAAATTCAATAGTAGCTAAAGTGTGGGACAGGAAAGGCATCAAGCATGATTAGGAGTGTGAGAAGAGAATGAATAGTGAATCCTTGTCAGTGGAGGCCTTGCACAGTCTACTATGTGTGAACTGTAGCCCTACATGTGCAGTACGAAACCTGTGCGGCCATATGGGGCAGGCCTGAGTTAGGTAGTTGGCTGCAGCAAAGGATTCTTGTGCAAACATTGTGGGAGATAAAGTTGAACCTTTAGTTTGTCACTGGATTATAGAGTTGTGAACACTATGTCAAGATGTTGAAGATTTTCAAGTGGAGGAGTGACTTGGTTTAAAGGTACATTTTCAGAGAATTAATCAAGCATCTGCATGGAGGATGAACTGGAAGGTGGGATACAAGTTAGGGTGATGGGGGGGGAATCCCTGGGGAACCACATGACCCTGACTGGTAATTAGGAGACTTAGGTCTCATTTTTATTCTGTTGTTAACAAGCGGAGTGACACTGCTGTTCAAACAAGAAGGCTGTGTCCCCAGCCACTAGCCTACTTTCTGCTCTCTCTTTGCAGAGGCCCCTGGGTTACACCCACCGATCTGGTAGCCGTTTCTGGAATGTCACATGCTGAATGAACATCTGCTCTGGACACCGTGAACCAGGCCCTTTCCTAAGTGCCAGTTCTCTACCCTCTCTCAGGCAAGGCAGGACACAGAGCGTTTGATCTGAAGACTCCTTGAGATGACTCAAATGACAGGGATTAAGGCACCAAGGTCCTGGGCAGTGAGGCCTGAGGTCCGTGAGACCTTTCCATTTCACTGATGAGGAAATTGCATCCCAAAAGGACAATGCTTCTGGGTAGGACACATCCTGAAGCAGTAATGAAACTGTCAGAGAAATGTAAAATTAGTATCTCTGCAAAATGGCTTTTAAATCATGTGGTGTCTATACAAGGACGGACTTTTACCTAGTAACTCACCCAAGTCAGTCTGGGCGTCCCACATTAAGCCTGTCTTGCAAGTTCATACGGAATGCTCTTCCACTTGGTACTCTCACAGTGATCACAATGCCATTGCCACAATCAACTCCTTTATCAGAGAATTTGGACCTTATCTGGTCTGACAGTAATGCCAAGGATTGCCGGCAGCCAGCAGGAGCTGGGAGAGAGGCATGGGATGGGTTCTTCCTGGCGTCACCGGGAGGAGCCAACCCTGCTGACACCTTGACAGCCGACTTCCCTCCTGAACTGGGAGAGAATATGTTTCCATTGTTTTAAGCCACCCAATTTGTGATAATTAATTGCCCCAGTCACAGGAAATTATTATACTATAAGCAGGATGTAAAATTCTCATGTGATTTTGTGACACAACCTAAATCCCCAAGGAAAATCTGTACTTATGGCACTTGCGTTGACGACAAGAAGAAATTATTTTATTCTCTAGCTATAGAGATTTCCCCATGGAAATGTGGAAATCCTTGTCTTTGTGCCCTCTGTGCCCCAGCAAAGGAGATTCAGAAGGCTCCACAGGCCCATTGCCCTGGGCTTCCCATGCTGCCTCACCACTGCCCCTGCCCAGCCTGCCAACCTCCCAGGAACCGGCAAACCAGCCCATGTTAAATTCTCTCCACAAACTTCCACCCTCGCCTCTAGCTGGTGCCTGCTTCCCTCAGCCTTCTTGTGGAGAGGCACTTCATTCTGCTGCACCCCTGGACCACAGGTCACAAAAGCAGGGTCACACCGTGAGTGTTCCTCCCCAGTGCGCCATTCTCTCATGCCTGGATTCTTAGGAGGTGCATGCTTGCTTGCCTTCCCATCCTGATTGCCTCCCGTTGCTGTCCTACACATTTAACCGGGCTGCGCCCCTCACCATGGAAGACCTTGGCATCAGCACGTGGTTTCCATCTGCACTCTGAAGCCGGCACCCACTGGCCCTCACTCAGTGCTCCCGTGTCCTAACCTCCTTTCCAGTGGTTTCCATCTCGTGCCACTTTAATTTTTCACTCTCAGACCTTATTTCCCAGAACCATGCCCTGTCTCTGTTCCCACCCATGGCTTTCATTTCTCTGCCACTCAACCGCCCACTGTCTGTCGCTGGGCATCCCCTTTGTCATACCATGAAACAGCTGCTCCATCCCGTGCATCCTTGTTGGCCCTTATTCACCTGCCTTCCCGTAGCCTCTCCCACTGTGCATTGCACCCTCCTTAAGGCACGCTTGTGGAGGTCCTCAGTGCTCCCATGCTCGCTTGTGTCCCTGCTACAAATCTGCTGCTCCTGCCCCATGAGTTGGTAGCGTCATTCTCCTGCCCCTGGACACTGAATGCCAGTGCTCTTTGGGTGCTTTCCAAGGACTTCTCTGCAATGTGTACAAACTGCTGAAGTATCTCAGGTATATCTTTCATTTCAATGATAACCCGTCCTGCTAACTCCCCAAACTATGTTTATAGCCTAGGCTGTTCTCTTGAGCTCCAGGTTAAATAAGCCACCCTTGCCCATAAGACAGCTCCACTGGTTGTTCCATGGGTCTCTCCAACTCAAATGTGCTCAAAATGAAAATAAATTCCCTACTCCCTAAACATGTCTTAAGTCTTAGAATTTTATCTCAGGGAATAGGGTGACATCTTTCAAGTTTCCCAAGCCAGAAACCTGGGCATTTTTCTCTCTCTCTGTTCCCCATTTTCCACATCCAAACCTTCACCTCAGAGTGTTGTCTCCAGAATTTCTCTTGCATGCATCCAGTTCTCTCCAATTCCACAGCAACTAATCTCTTCTGCCATGTTGGACCCAGATTATCGCCATGGCCCCTGCCTGTGGCTCCAGACAGGAAGCGTCCCAGTGCACTCTCTGCACTGCAGCCAGAGCAGCCTGTCCAAAATGCACATGTGATCACGCCTCTCTTAAAACCCTCCAACGGCTTCCCACGGCCTCGTCCAGTCTTCGTAGGGTACCCTGAAGCCTTCCTCTCCAGCCCGGCTCTCCCTTTGCCCCCAGTCTTTGTTGACCAGGCCAACTGTTCCCACCCATCTGTCTGGACAGACTTCACCCTCTTACGAAATGATCCCTAATCCCACACATAACGTGCTCCCTACTTACCTTCCTGTAGCACTGGAACACAGCCTCTTAACTGGCTGGACGCCCTCTAATCTGTCGGCCCCTGGAGGGCACAGCCCTGTTTCATTCACTGCTCTAATCCAGGTGATTAGAACATCACAGGTGTTCAGTAAGTTTGTATTCAATGAATGGATACGTGGGGGTTTGTAAGAGTTAAATGAGATGCTGCACGCGGCTCATACCTGGCTCGTTCGAAAATAGGCAGATAGGGTTATTCCTGTTACCAGCAGCCACGCTGAGCCCACTGTGTGGGGTCAGTGCCTCTGCGCTATCCTTCCGGTGCGTGCACAAAGGTCACTGGCAGGACGGATCCAAAGTGCCAGCAAGCGCTGCTGCTCTAGAAAAAGATAGTCAGGAGCATCAACGGCTCGCTTGCCCTAAAGAAATGGTTCAAGTTGTAGCTGGATGAGGTTTCCTGTCCCTCCTGGGAAATGTCACGTTGCTTTATATCAAAGTGTGCACCAGCCCCTGCGCAGGGAGAGGCACAGTGCCTCACAGGCACGTGCGTGCTGGGAGGGGCCGGTCTTCAGAGGAGACGAATCCTGGGCCCAGGGAAGAGCCGACCATTTCACCTTCAGATGACGCTGTGGGCTGGGGGAGGTCGGGGGAGCTGATGGAGGCTGGTGGAGGCTGGGGGAGCTGGTGGAGGCTGGGGGGGCTAGGGGGGCTGGGAGAGCTGGGGGAGGTTCGGGGGGCTGGGGGAGCTGGGGGAGGTTCAGGGGGCTAGGGGGCTGGGGAGCTGGGGGGGCTGGGGGAGGCTGGGGAGGCTGGGGGAGTTGGGGGGGCTGGGAGAGGCTGGGGAAGGCTGGGGGAGCTGGGGGAGCTGGGGGGGGCTGGGGAGGCTGGGGGAGCTGGGGGCTGCACAGCTCGGGAGAAGGAGGGTGAAGGTTGAAATTCACTTTGAGGGAATTTAAAGACACATCTAAGCACATGTTTAGGACGTTTAAAGATGCCCCAAGTTTTGTTTGGTCAAGTTGAGGACATACCTCTCTCTGGTCTTGGACACATTTCTTTTACTTTCCCCTCAGTTTCCTCATTTGTAAGTGGGGGCAGTTGAAGTTCATCTCAGAAGGGCGGTCCCAAGGTTGAGGGATGGTTTAGGGGGTTACTCGAAACCACTGTTTGTGTCCAGGCTTTAGGGAAAGTGGCCCCGCCCACCGTCGCCCCTGTCTTCAGCATTTTAGGACCCTTCACCTTCCCTTCTGAAAAACAAAACCTTCATTTCGCTTCATTCTTTTATCCTACTATAACAACAATTTTAAGTTATTTTGAAAATTAGATGCATAATCTAAAAATTAAATGTAGATACATAAATTCAATACATAATTGTTCTAACAAATTTGAACAAATCCATTAAGTAAAATATGAAAGTTCCCCCACCGAATCTTAAGCCACTTTTCCTCCGATCTCCAGCTTCCCTGGGGGCTTTCACTTCCCCACTGCCATTGTCACGTCCGTCTGTCTGTCTGTCTGTCTCTCTGGCTTCTTCCCTATCTGGTCCTCCTCCTCCTACCTACCTATCCACCTACATACCTGTCTTGACAAATGCTTTCACTAATTGAGTTATATATTGTAAATATCTTTCTACATCATTTCATACACATGGTTTTGAACACAACCGCATTTTGGTTCATGGTATGAAGTCAGGTCATTTCCATCGTTAGTGTCGTTATCAGCTGTTGCAAATAAAGCTGCAGGATGAGCCGCACACATCCTGTCTCCACTCACTCGTGCTGCCCTTCCCAGGACAGACGTGGCATTGCTCTGACTTGCACACTTAGCGCTGCGCAACTGACAAACTTTCCTCTGTCTAGAATGCTGGCGTCCACTTACACCTCCACCAAGAGTATTTGAAAAAGAAAAACCAGTGCAAATGTTCTCAATCTTTAAACTCTATGTCAATCTCATAAGCAAAAATACCACCTTTGTTATTGTTTTAATCATGTATGCCTTTGCTTTTTGTGTAAAGACTTGCAAATATTTGCCTCCAGCCTGACCTTTGTCAGCTTGGGTAAGTCGGAACTCTCTTTTCCAAAATCTGTCCTTGTGTGACACCAGTTAGAAAGAGCCAAAGAGAACTCGGCCTGAGATTTGGGAGGAGACAGGAGCAGCAGTCACTGCTGTCCCGGAAGCTGCTTCTCCTCGACGTGAGGGCAGAGGGAGGCGGAGTGCAGCTGGCTCCAAGCGCTCCTGCCCCTCGCTGTCCTCGATCCTCGTCCCCCCACCCCACCTCTGACCTGCTGTGGGGACATGGCCCTGCTGTGCGCCATCCCTTGGCAGCCCGATGGAGTGCTGGAGGTGCATGGCCACTCAGACCACCTAGTGGGGGCTGCTCAGACCGCCCACCTCCCTCCTGTCCCCAACTTCTCCCTGGCTGTGAAGAATCTAAATCCTACGACACGCAGTCCTGCTCCCACGACACACGCGAGGGGCTCGGCTGCCCTCCTGGACCCGCCTTTCACTTCGGGCGCGTGGTCTTTTGCTAGTGATTTTGCATTTTTAAATTCTCAGTTTTTTCACTTTCCTCTATGACTTCTGGCATGTGTCTTGCTTTAAAAGATCTCCTATACTCTAAGGCTATGAAAAAAATGTACTTTCATATTTTTTTCTAGTACTTTCATTGTTGAACAAGTGGGTCTGTTGCCTGTTATCAGGAGCACAGGTCTGAGCACTCTGCCCACTGCATCTTGGTATCGGACTCACCGAGGAAAACACAGTACTTCACTTACACGGAGAAGGGGCAGAGCGAGGTCAGCGTCAGTGGTGGGTCCTCCACGGCCAGCGGGTCCTTCCCGGCAGCTGACGCGGGACTATTGGCCTGAATGCATCCTGTGTGCTGCAGCAGGAGGACCCATCACCCCCACCACATGCACACACACACACACAGGGGACAGATAGAGCCAGGGGCCGTATGACATACATGCTCAAGCAGAACAAAGGAGCACACCTAGAGCCTGAAACAGGGGAAGACACTCCCACCCGGGCGGCTAGCCCCCACAGGCCGTGAGACTCCTCATCTCTTGGCAGGAAGCGTCCTAGTCCCCGGCCCGTTCTCATGCTGCCATGGAGCTGAAATACCACATGCTCGAGGCTGCCTTTCCCAACATCCGTAATTTGTGAAAATATGTAGATCTTTAGTCCAGGTCGAATACTGTCCACGATACGACGTAGAGATTTAACTGTACCTTACCTGCAGGGCTGGCCGGTTGTCCCAATACCATTCCGGGAATAGCCGGTTCTTTCGCCACCGACGTGAGTTGCAGCTTCAGTGCAGGCCCCAGCTCTGCCCTGACTGTGTGATCCTCAAACCGCGTAGCCGCTGCCGGCCTGAGTGCTCTCACTCGTGGGTCGAGGACTGTAGTCAGACCTAGCTCACAGAACAGCGGGAATCAAGGGAGCTGATTCACAGAGAGCGCCTACTGCGTGCTAAGTTCTCAGCAAAGGGTGCTTATTGCTGCGGTGGTGAGTTTCCCCAGGGAGGAGAGCGCTTCTCACCAACTCTTCAGAACTTCCTTCGCATCCCTTCAGGAGAGATCGGTAGTTTCCTTCGTACTTCATGCATTTTGTTGTTCAGCTTATTCTGTAAGTGTTTTATACATTTGGTTGCTGTTGGGTGAGGCTTCTTCATGTAGTCATATTTTGCAATGAGTAATTCATTGACTATATATCTTTGGTTTTTATACCTATTTAGTATCATGTCCCCTTAGTGAACTCTGATACTGGTTTCTCATAGCTGTTAAGTGGGTTGACTTGGATTTTCTATGTAGCTATTACTTCAAAACAACTACACTTTTGTTTCTTTTGTTTCAATATTTACACCTTTTTTCATCCCCCTGTCTTACGGCATTGATTAAGATCTCTAGAACAGCGCTGTTCAATAGAAATTTCTGCCATCACGGAATGTTCTGTATCTGCACTGTTCAGTGTGTGCGACACTAGACACATGTGGCTTCTGAGCACCTGAAGTGTGGCCAGTGCCACTGGGGAATTGGATTTTTAAATGTTATTTAATTTTAATCAAAGTTAAAATTTACATAGCTGACTCTCCCTCCTAGGGTTTTACTATTTTTTTTCTGTATAATTTTGTGGCATGAAGATGGTATAAGTTTGGATCCCACAACCATATGAAACACAGGCATGAGTTCTTACTTCTCTGAGGACCCCCCCAGAGCATCGGATCAAGGTCACTTCCTCACTGCTCCTCAGGGGCGGTGGACAGAGCATCCCTAGTCCCATTCTCCCAGGCAGAGTGGCTCTCGAGGGTTGCAACTCCGTGGAGGGATCTCAGTGCCGGTTCTCCATCCCACGTCATCGTAAGGCTGCGTCTCTCGTCTCTGTTCAAGTTCAGACCCCAGGCTCCAACCCGCGGCTGGTGCCTTTGTCTGCTACTCTCAACTGGCTGCTGTGGGGTTGGCTCATGCTTAGCACTCTGCCCTGGAAGTCCCTCTTCATCTCTGGCACCTGGTGATTTCTCCTTTGTTTAGAGGTTGCTGTGTACTTAAAACAAAAAAATACCTTTTTGTTACATTGTATCCAGAACTTCTGTGTGTTTTGTATAGCACAGGGTGGAACTACACCACAGCCCCCCGTGTTGCCAGACAGGATTCCCAACGCTATGTGTGTATTTAAGTCATACTCGCTGACATTTATCTATTTTACTGGTGTTTGCAAAGAATTAGGTCTTGATTTTATTTATCAATCTGCTAACTTTGGGGGAGTTTCTGTGTCTTTATTTTTTCAATTATCATCATTAATTCTTCTTTCCACCTGCTTTAGGTTTGCCCCGTACTCCCTCAGCCGAGTGCTCGGTTCATTTATTTTCAATCTCTATAGTTTTCCAATAAAGCCATGACTGCTCCTTGAATTACTGATTTACCACATCTCGTAGGTATTGGTACGTAGTGTTTACGTGACCATTTCCTTTTTAACACAGGGGCTAGTTAGCATGCTGCTTTTAAGATTTCCAATTGATGATACTCTTTACAGGTCTTAATTTAGAATATTTTGGCATCATGATCAGAAATCATACTCCTGTAAGATTTCTACTGTTTGGAAAATATTGAGCTTTTCTTTGTAGACAGCTCTTCTTTTTGATGCGAAGGCAAAAAGGACGGAGGAAGAAATAGAAAGTAGACTCAGAATGGGATGACGGTATGAAGGAAGGGCTGGAAACCTGGGGGAGACAAGTATGTCTGAGTTTAGCGTCGCAGTGGGCTTTGGCAGATGTGGGGAGAGAGAACACTGATAAGGAAATTTACCCCGTAGCTCTGGCATCAGTGTCATTGCAGGAAGTCGGGGAAAACCAGGGGCTCCCTTCCTTCCCTCTCGCTACTTCATTCTGAGCTATGTGTTCTCAGCTCAGCTCAGTCTTCCTTGGTGCTGGACACTGTTGAAAGTAACAGACTGCCGCCACGTGAGGGATTGGCACCTGCTTTTGCCGGGCATATGTCAATGCGGAAGGGCAACTTATCTGCTGCATTCCCTGCCTTGCCATAGCAGGAAGGCTAAAGAGGAAGGACTTAAGCATTTGTTCAGCACAAACCCATGTTCTAGGCATGGCGTACACTCCACTAGGAGTCCCTGTGAGCTGCTACGATGGGTGCCACACCTATAATGCAGTGACTGATGATGCCCTTATTTAGGAACCCAAAGCTCTGCAGCATTGTGAAAGAAAAGAAGAAATCAAGCATATGTAAGACCTGAAACTGTAAAACTCCTACGAGAACACATAGGGGGAAAGCTTCATGACATTGTTCTTGGTGATGATTTCATGGATATGACACCAAAGGCACAGGCAACAAAAGCAAACATAGGTAAGTAGAACTGCATGAAACTAAAAAGCTTCTGCACAGCAAAGGAAGCAGTAAATAGCATGGAGGGCAACCTATGGAATGGGAGAAAATATTTGGAAACCATATACCTGATAAGTTAATTTCTAAAATATGTAAGGAACTCCTACAACTCAATAGCAAAGAACTAATAACCCAATTTTAAAAAGGGGCTAAGGACTTAAAGAGACATTTCTCCAAAGAAGACATACAAATGGCCAACGGGTATAGGAAAAGATGTTCAACATCATTAATCATCAAGACATGCAAATCAAAACCACAGTGAGACACCACTTCCTACCTGTTAAGATGGCTAATTATCAAAAAAACAAAAGAACACAGTGTTGGGAGGATGTGGAGAAATTGGAGCCCTTGTAAAGTGTTGGTAGGAATTCAAACAGTGAAGCCGCTGTGGAAAACAGTATGGAGGTTCTCAAAAAAATTAAAAGTAGAACCACCATATGATCCGGTAATCCCACTTCTAGGTATTTATCCGAAAGAAATCACGGTCCTGAAAAGATGTTAGCAGAGCACGCCCATGTTCATCGCAGCATCATTCATAACAGTGAAGATGTGGGAACAACCTGAATGTCCCTTGACAGACAAGTGGGAAAGGAAATGTGGTGCCCACACACACTAAATATTATTCAGACCTAAAAAGAAGCAGATCCTGCCACATGCGACAGTGGGGATGAACCTGGCGCACATCGTGCTGAGAGAAACAGGCCAGGCGCAGAAGGCAGACACCGCACGGCCTCACTTAGAGGCGTTATCTGAAATAGTCAAACTCACGGATGCAAAGAGCGGTGGTTGCCAGGGCCTGGGGGTAGCGGGAAATGGGGAGTTTTGTTTAACGGGTATAAAGTTTCAGTTAAGCAAGATGAGTAAGTTCTAGAGATCTGTTGTGCGTTGTGCCTATAGATAAAAATACTACACTGTGCACTTAAAAGTCTGTTAGGAGGGTAGATCTCATGCTGAGTGTTCTTACCATAATTAAAAAAGAGGAAGTGGGCACAGACTTAGAGAAGAGCGTGGCAGCACAGGGGTCTGGAGAGTCAGCCGGCCCGGGCCCACACGCCTGTGCATCGCGCTTGGCGCAGGGCCCGAGTGACCGCCGGAGGGCCTGCAGCCTGCGCTTTCCCACCTGTAGGGGCGGCAGTGGGAGCCTGTGGGCATGCTGAGCACCCTGCTTGGGACTGAGCTCCTAATTAGCGCTGATTTCTTTGTCAGGCACATGGGCAGCCTCCCCGCAGCACCGAGCACTCGCGCAGTCGTACCCTCTGGAAGCCGTCCTGCCTCCACGTCCAGAGCACGGCCTTCCCTCCTGCTCCCCGGCCTTTCTCTGGCTCCGCTGTCCCTCCCACCCTCTGAATGCAGGCTTGGTCAAGGTCTGCCCGGTCCTCCCCCTCCCCTGGCTGCGGCCCCTGTCCACCCTTCTCACGCCCAAGTCCTGTGGACTGGGAATTGGCGTCTGCAGTCCTGGTCTTTTCTCAAGATCTGTCTAACTGGGGCAACTTAGAAAGTTACTTTCCTTCACTGAACCTATGTATTCATATACAAAAGTGTTATTATTTCATAGTGCTGTTGAAAGCCTTGAATAAGATGACATGTAAAGCACAGGGCACCCAGTGTGTAAGTTTCCATCCCTCAGAAAACCTCTTATTTCTCGCTTGGTATTAGCATTTAGAGACGTCTCTGTTCTCCCCTAGCTGTAGGAAAGCACCAGAGCCTCACACGCTCACATGCTCAACCAATGCTAATTGTTTTGTTGTGGATATTGTTGTCTGTAGAGTGTAGCTTCCCTAACTGCAAAGGCTGTGCTTTATTTTCTGTGGTTAAATAAAAGAAAAATTAGACCTATTTGAAAAAATATAAAAGTTAAGCCATAGTTATGAACCTATAAATGTTTTCAAAATTTGATTATTTACATATGAATTTCTAACTTTAACTCTGCCCACATTGCTTGAACTTTCATTTCCTTTAATGTTCATAGGGGCTGACACCGAGCCCAAGCTCACTTGCAGAACCACCGCAGCAGGAAGCCTAGCTAGGTCCCCATCAAAGAGCGAGTGTGTGGATTGCTAGAATTATGTAACCACAAATGGTCATGCACCATTTAAACAGAAATATCAGTGTATGTAGGCTCAAGGCATCTTCCCCCAGTACACCACTATGCTCATTCTTCTAGATTCTGACTCCCAAGGGCCAGAAGAGGGAATTCTAAGTGAGTAATTGTTCACTGTGAACATATATACCATCTTAATTTCATTTTAGAACACCAAGAATTTGAGGTGATTACAGTTTTGTTTTGGATGTGATCCTCCAGAATCCAGGGCGGCAGCCCCCAACTCACCTTTGAGGCTGAGGTGGGCAGAGTAATGGCTCTCCACAAAGGTCCACATCCTAATCCCCAGAAACCGTGAATATGTACCTAGCATGGTAAAGGGAAATTCAGATTACAGATAGAATTAAGGTTGCTGATCGGTTCACCTTAAAATAGGGAGAGTATCCTGGACTACTTAGTGGGCCCGATGCAGTCACAAGAGTCTCAGAAGTGGGGGAGAGTCAGAGCGAGAGAAGAGTATGGTGTGGCTGAAGGGCCAGAGGGACGGGGATGCTGCTGTGGGAGTGGAGGGAGGGGCCACAGGCCGAGGGATGCCGGCGCCTCTCGAAGCTGGGAAAGGCAGGAAACGGATTCTCCCACAGAACCTCCAGAAGGAATTCAGCCCTGCTGACACTTTGATTTTACTTCATGGACACTCACGTCAAACCTTCTGTCTCTACGAACTATAAAATTTTAAGCCACAAAATTTGTGGTAATTTGTGACAGCAGGAATATAAAACTAAGACAGACTTTGACAGAATGAGGTATGGATGTAGAAAAAAAATACATAGTTTTTAAAACTATAAATGGCTTTGGAATTGGGCAGTGGGCAGAGGCTGAAAGAACTTTGAGGCGCATGAGAGACTGTTCATGTAAATACAGATGTTAAAGACTCTGCTGGGCTCAGAAGAGAGTGAGGAACATGATAGAAAAAAAGACAAGTTGTCTTAGAGAATACCTAAGTCGTCATGAACAGACTGTCGGTAGAAAATACGGACGTTAAAGATGCTGCTGGTAAGGGCTTAGAGAGAAATGAGGAACGTGTTATTGACAGTGGAGGAAAGGAGATCCTTGTTCAAGTGGCCAGAGGCTTGGAGGACTTGTGTCCTGCAGCGGTGTGGATAGCAGACTTGCAAGGAATGAATTTGAACATTTAACTGAGGAAGTCTGCAAGCAAAGTTTTGAAGGTGCGGCCTGGTTTCTTCTTGCTACTCGTAGTAAAATGCAAGCGGAATGAGTTAGATTGAGGGAATAAATGTTAAACAAAAGGAACCAGGACTTGACGATTTTGAAAATTCTCAACCTGTCCAGATTGCAAAAAGATGCTAAAATTAAGAGATTCACTGTCAGGAAAGCATGCCAAAAAAAAAAAAAAAAAAAATGCTAAGAGTGTGGCTATACCTTTTCCTTATATGGCTGAAAAAAATCAAAAATCCAGAGTATTCAGTGGCATACAAGTCTCCTTGAAGAGATTAAGGGTGTGGCTCGTGGATCCCCTTGATCAAACCAGGGAATACTTAGGAAGCTTGGGAGCATTGCACCACAGCCACCTCAGCAAAAGCCGAAAACAGAGACAGGAGTATCTAGGAAAGACCTGTAGAGGAGCTCTTGTCACGGAATAAATTTCCATGACATCCACAGGAAATCCACAAAGTTCTTGAGAATTTTATACAGCAGAAACACTGACGGTTTGGACTACAGGGGAGGCACACCACAAAATAAAAGAAGAGTGTTGGTCCTGCAAAAAGAACCACGGATAAAACTACTCAGCTACAAACACATGCTACTTTTCATGAAAAAGGAAGGATAGCCCAGAGGGCAGAGCCACAAGCTCAGAAGATGGAGCCAAGAGACACAAAAAATTATTTTCAGGCATTAATACCCAACGAAATTTGCCCTGCTGGATTTCAGAATTTCTTGAGACCTCTAACTCCTTCATTTTATTTCCACTTTCTCCATTTTTGAACTGAATCCCTGTAACTGGTAGCCTGTGTTTGTCCCCACCGTTGTATTTTGGGAGCAGATACCCTATTTTCTAGTTTCTCATACAGATGGAGAGGAATTTTGCCCATGGATGAATTATACCCAGAGTCTTACCCACACCTGATTTAGATCACAAAATTTGAGACTTTTGAGCTAATGAGATTTAGATGGAATTTTGGACTTTGGGCTGTTTCTGTAATGAGTTGAAACATTTGGGGATGTTGTGATAGAGTGAATGTATTGGTCATTATTACCTGCAAATAGACGAGGCTGGGACAGAACTATTATGGTAAAAAATGAGGCTGTGTGGTGCTAGATTACGGGACATGGTAAATGCCAAGTGAAGGAATTCAAAATTCATTCTGCACAAAGTGAGCTGTTTTTGCACAGTGCAGCAGTGGGAATGAACCAAATACATCAAAGCCAATTGAATTTTGGAATAAACAACCTTGTGTAGCCAGGCCTTGGTTTCAAACTTGGAAAACAATAATCAATATCAAAAAGGAAGTGGCTGGAGCGTTGATCTCAAACTCTCGGAGTATTTACACTTTATCCAGCTTCTTCTCTCTCCAGAACAGAAGCTCTGGTCCAAGAGTCCTGAAGGTCTCTGAGAAAATAAACAAGAATCCTTCAATTCTGGCTCTGAAGAAGGGAAGGTAGCATCGTTTTGGTATTGACTACTAAGGTAGGATCCAGAAGGTGGGGGTGGACTATGAGCTTCGGGTTCCTCAAACACTCCTGTAGTTTGGGCTTCAAGTGCACCTTGCTGATGTTTTGTCACCTCATGAAAGGTGTTTTCTGCAAACTTTCCTGCCGTGGCCTTTGAGGTGTCATCCTAGTCTGTTCTCAGAACTGTAGCCAGATGTAGCCCAATTCAACCCCTGGGTTGACTGGGGAATGGAAGTCAAGTACCCCACGATGCCTCCCACTCTGCCTCTCTCCCTCCGCTGCCTTGTCTCCCCCCAACTTGTACCTGCCTCCAGCAGGCTGGTGGCTCTCACCTCTGGCTTTGGTCCAGGCTCCCTTTCTGACCTGCATGACCTGATGAATCTCCATCTGGAGGCTGGAAGACGAACTTTGAATTCAAGATGCCCAGCCTGCACCCTTTACCTTGCCCTTGCACCTGCTCATCCCCATGTCCCTGGTTCTCTAAGTAGCGGTGCCTCTGTCTACAGACACTCCCAAGTCAGGACCTGAGTGCCACCTCCATTTCCTCTTTCATGCACTCTGTTTAATCAGCCCCCAGCTGCTGTTATTCTGGTTCTTCAATATCTCTCAATTCTGACTCCTGTCTCATGGCCACTGCTGTTACTCACATCTGTATGGTCTCTTGCCCTGACAACTTCCGTAGGCTTACGACCGCTCAGTGTGTATCAAGGAGTTGGTCTGTGCAGTCGTCCTCCATCCCGCGCCTTGCAGCTGCTCGTTCCTGGCCACTCCTGTCCTTGGTGCTAGTGGTGTGGTCAGTCAACCCCCACTCTGGCCACATGGATGGCCTGTGGCCACGCTGGGATGGTGACAGCACTCCCCTCGCACTTGTATTTGTGTGGATGGGTGAATATCTTCTTGTTGAGTGGCCGGACTTATAGGATGTGAGCTCAGGGACTATGAGCAACCCTGGATCGAGCCCCTGGCAAAAGTAGGGGGGAAGGGGTAGAAATAAAACAAATCAGAACCAGCACCGAGAGGAAACAGAGGTCAGAGGGCTCGGAGACACACTCAGGCAGAGTCCCCAGGTCCTAGTCTGTCCGTCTGTTCTTATTCTTTTTGTCTGCATGAGCCAATATAGTCCCTGTTTTCCTACCATGGTCTAAGTCGTGCCTCTGTCACAGGTACCGATTTTGATGTCTTCTTTTCATTTCTAAACATCCCCTTCATTTCCCTTTACTAGTAGAGAAAGTTCTGGCTCACAAGCATGGCCAAGACCTCTGACCTACTCTTTGCTTTCTTATCCGTCCATGTTGTCTCCTGATGCTTTATCTTCCAGGAAGAAAAACAAGCATGTTGTGGTTTTCTGAACACGTGTCCTCTCATATCTGAACATTTGGAAATACTTCTCCTGTCAATGGGGCCTTCCTGAGCAACACTTCCCACCATCTGCCTGGGGAGCTCCAGGTCCTTCCTCTGATGGGAAATAGTTTTTTCTTCAAATCCCAACCCAATTGCCTTCTTTAGGAATCTTCCTTTGACCAACCCCACCCCCCAGTCCCTCAGATAAAATCAATTATTCATACTTTGTGTAATCTCTGTGACAGGCATTTCCTGATTTTTTGCAGTTCTTACATTGCAGGAATATACAACATGTTTTCCATCAGCTGCCTGATTCCCTTGTGAGAATGTGAACTTCTTGAAGTGGGGCTGTGCCTGAACACGTTGGCTCATAGTAGGTGCTCAACAAACATTTGCTAATTTGTGAATTTAATTGAAAGAGAAGGTTCTAAGGGGCTTAGGCACAATTCCTGTGAACATGTGTTCCAGTGGTCACGACTTCTTTTCTTAAGTTCTCTCAAAGCCAGTGTCTAATAATGCATCCCATAACTTTCCTGGGGTTTAGAGTTAGCCCCACTGATCTGTAGCTTCCAGAATCTGTCCTTGTGAAAACTGGGACAGATGCCATGGTCAGTCTCCTGACACGTCCACTCACTGGAACCACTCAGTAACCACATGTGACTGTTACGGGCTGAACTGTGTCCCCTCAAATTCATATGTTGAAGTCCAAACCCCTAGTACCTCAGAATAGGACTGTATTTGGAGATAAGGTCTTCACGGAGGCAATTAAGTTAAAATAGGGTTGTTAGGGTGAGTGCTAACCCAATCTGACTGGTGTCCTTATGGGAAGAGGAGATTTGGACACAGACACGCACAGAGGGACGACCATGTGAGGACACAGGGAGAAGACGCCGTCCACAAGCCAAGCAGAGAGAAACCAACTCTTCAGACACTTTGATGTCAGACTTCTGGCCTCCAAATAAATTTCTGCTGTGTAAGCCTCCCAGTCTCTCGTATTTTGTTATGGCAGCCCTAGGAAACGAACACAGGGGCCTTGCGACTTCAGCCCCACCTTCAGGGTCCTGGGAAGAGGCTCGATCAGCCTAGAGATGTTAACTTATTTCAGAAGTCTAGATTCTCTTACTAAACTTTCACCTACTCTGGCCTTTCAGTCCTTCTCAGATGCTTATTCTGACTTTTCCAGGTTGACAAGCGCCATGGCTAACTTTGGGCACCCATAATGTGTAAACACTGTGCTGAGCACATGCGATTTTATCACATAAGATCTTCACAGACACTACGACATAGATGCTGGCCCCAGTGTAAAGATGAGGAAAACAAGATTTACATACAGTAAGAGGCTTGTCTTAGGCCGCAGTAAGCAGCAGAGCTGAGATCCAAACCAGAGGTGTCCATTTGTGACCTTATCAAATTGCAAATATGGAAACCCAGCCCAGAAGCAAAACTGGATTGATTAATTATATATTTTTGCTCTGTCATCTCTTGTCATCCATGTATCCTTCATTTATTTATTTGTTCCTCATAAATGCATTGAGCGCTCTGTATATGCCAGCACCAGTGTAGCCTGTCATGCCTGGATTTTCTTCTTGACTCATCATGTCTGTACAAAGAAAAAAATTATGTATAGTAGCCATTCTGTTTTCTATAAGCCTTGGCTCCTTCTGAACTTCTGCCTTTTGGACATAACTTTGCAAGAGTGTGCTACATTTTTGGGATCTTCCTGAAGCATTGCTCTGGCTGTAGACATTTCCTGCATCTTCCAGATGTGGCTCTTACATGCTGTGTATACCTGAGACACTGCTGGGCAGCAGTCACACTAGTTTTTGTCATGCTCCACGCCTCTTTCCACAAGTGGGGGATAATTTGTGTTTGCATCATCCCAACCCCTTGACAACAGAAAAAACAAACTTTGCAAAATATTCTAAAGAGGTTTATTCTGAGCCAATATGAGTGGCTGAGGCCCGGAGATACACAAACCCAAGAAGCTGTGAGTAAGTGGTCTTGAGGCAGTCAGAATGAGACTTTGTTTTATACATTTCAGGCAAGCAGAAGTTACAGGCAAAATCATAAATCAATACATGTAGGTTATACATTGGTTTGGCCCAAAAAGGCAGGATATATTGAAGCAGGGGCTTACAAATCACAGGTGGATTTAGAGATTCTTTAATTTGTAGTTGGTTAATGAAACACAACTCTGTCTAAAAACTTGGAGTTAGCAGAAAGAAATGTTTAAATTAAGATAAGGAAGTCTGTTAATTATCATGTGATGTTACGCAAGAGTAGGGTTGAAAGAGCAAAATGTAACACTCTGGGTCAAAGTGGCCTGTAGGGCTGCATGACTTAACCCTGGCCTGGCATGGCCTTAGGTCTTGTTTGTCATTTGGAATCTTATTGTCATGAAGAGTCTGTTCTGTCAGTCTTATGATCTCTACTTTAACACTAATGCTGGTCAGTTGTTGTGTCTAAATCCCAAAAAGGGAGCATATATAATGTGGCATGTCTGACCTCCCATCCCGTCATGGCTAGAAACTCAGTTTTTAAGGTTTCTCTGGGGTCCCCTTGGCCAAGAGGGGGTCCAGTCTGTCAGTTGGGGGGCTCAGGGTTTTATTTTTAGTTTACACTTTTCATCTCTTCTGAGCCTTCTCTTCTGGCGTCTCTGATGGTGTGCCCAGGCTTACCTTTTCTCTGGGTTTTTGCTGGTGCTTCCACCCCCCCAGTCCTTTTGAGACCACAGCTGGGATCATTTACAACTGCCCATCTCTCCTGCGTCCTGGAAGAGGCTGCCGAGGCCTCACGCTCTGTCTGCCCAATGCCCGTGGCACCCAAGCCGTTGGCCCTGCCCCATTCTGGCCCTGACACCTCCTGCTGGGACTATTATTTCATCATTTCTCCCACCACAGCTGTTTCCCTGCTGTCAATGTGGCCTCGTTAGTTGAACCACACCAGTGTGATATGCTCTTCTCCCCCGCCCCAAGCCCTTGCACGTGCTGCTTCCTTTGTTTGGAATGCTTTTCTCTCCTCTCCCCTAGCTCACGCATTTCCTGAGAGCAGGCTTCTCAGACATCCTCAGAATATTGGGTTCCTACCATGTTACAGGTTGAATTGTGTCCCCCCAAAAGGCATACGTTGAAGTCCTCACTCACAGTACCTGCGAATGTGACCTTATTTGGAAATAGGGTCATTGCGGATGTAATTAGTTAAGATGAGGTCATGCTGGAGTAGGGTGGGCCCTCTTGCTCAATGTGACTGGTGTCCTTGTAAAAAGAATGTATTTGAACAGATGGACAGACACACAAGGAAGTGCCGTGCGAAGATGAAAGTAGAGAGGCAGAGACCTGAGGGACGCTTCTACAAGCCAAGCAATGCCAAAGATCGCCATCAAACCACCATGGCACCTTGGTCCTGGACTTCCAGCATCCAGAACTGCGAGACAATACATTTCTGTTGTCTGAAGCCACCCAGTTTGTGGTACTTTGTTACAGAAGCCCTGGGAAATTAATATGCCATATATGTGCCTCTCTCTCACTGTCTTTCTGCTGCTTAATCATGACCACAATTACAAAAATTTATTCAATGTCTGTCTTTCCCATTAGATTCTAAGGACCTTAAGAGCAAGGATAACGTGTGTGTCGCCATGGTATCTGTAGGACCCAGCACAAGGCATAGTGTCCGCACGATGGCTGTTTGTCAATATGCAAAAGAAAGAAGGAAGGAAAGAAAGAGAAATAAGCGGGAAGAAAATCTTTAAAAATTATTTACTAGCTTTTTTCCCCTTGGAATTGGGAGAAAGGCTATCATCTTTGAATTCAGAGGTTTCCATTCAGTCCTGTTGAGACCTGCCCTGCTCCATGGGAGCGAAGTTTGAGAACCACTGCTCTGAATAAAGTGCATTATTTACTTCCTCCTCCCAGTCCTTGTCACCCCCACATCTTTACTCACACTAGTTTCTTCTGCCAAGAGTTTTCATGATGCCTTTTCTCCATATCCGAATTCTACCCATTCTTCAGAACTCAGCCCAGACACACCCCTCCTACCCATGAGGTTTTCCCTGCTGCCCCATTTCAAGGGTTCTCGGGTATATTGCATAGCACACCTGGGCTAGGTGGCACACTTCCACCAGCAGAAGTTGGGAAGCATGGACTACCTATGCATTTAGAAGGAAAGAGACATAGTTTTGGTGAATACTGTGACAGCTGCCTCCAGATGATTTTGGCATGCCAGCGTGGTGGGGTTTCTCCCCCCAGTTGAGAATTACTGCCCCCAAATGGTCTTCATCTTTCCCTTCTTAAATTCCCAAAGTTTATTTAGACCTTGTCTTATAAGAATGATCACTTTTGACCATTAGTTATAGTTATTTATGTATATTACTTAATTCTACTAGTGGAAAACACAGCAGATAAATCAAAATGCCTTGCTTACAATAGGATGTTTTAACATAATAATCTCGTTTCTACAGCCAAAGGAATGTACAGCCCCACCTACCGTTCACTTTCCTAACCGTATAATATTTCAGACATCTCTTCATGGTCTGACCCAAACCACACACTCAAATCTCACCTTTCGTTAGCAAGCTGGGGCCGAATAAAATTCTAGGAGACTGATGGGTATGAAGATGAAGGAGCTAAAGAGTCAGATATGAGGAAGTGGGGACCTGCCCCATTGTCAGAGGGTTGGCTGCGTAGGAATGGGAGGTGTTCCCCGGGAAGGACATAGAGACTTTGCTTTTCTGTCTGCTCCATGGCCTTTATGTTCTTCTGTGTGGCTTAGTTTGCTTCTTGCCGAGAATTTCTAAGTACAATGATAATACTCTTTCATTTTGTTTTATTGAGGTTACTCTCTGCCCAGATTGCTGTATTTATAATTACATGTGTGCATGCGTGTGTATGTGGAGAGAGAGAAAATGTGGACACATGTGAGGAAAGAACACCTCCCCTAGTATTCTCAAAGTCCCTACCGGCTCAGGAATGGGCTACTTCCATTACCAGTGAACCTTCCTTCATGGATGTGTATCATTGGAATCCTCTAGAATGATTATCTGCAGAGGATTTTAGTAACAATATATTCATTAGTCTAGCCAAGAAGACTAAATTGATAGTCAACCAAAAAGCTCTTTCAGTGCTCGTAGAAAAAAATTTTATTTAAAAAAATTTCCTTTCTTGGGGGAGAAAAAGATACCCAATAATCTTATCTCCACTTATTTCCAAAAACTATCATCTTTTATGCTGACGTCAGAATTACGAATTTGGCTGCATGTTTTTCTGCTCTTATGAAGTACATGAATCTAGTTATTAATGTGTTTCTTCTACATTTGCAGACCTTTCAGAAACATTGGCATGGTTATGTTACAGTGCAATCCAGGATATTGGTAGGACTTGGTGGGTGGTATGTAATATTCATTGCATGAATTATATTATCTATTATTCACCGTAGCATCCATATGCACAGAGCTAATGCATTCCTGATGATTTTCAACTTGTATTGAAAGACTTTCTTATAAAAACAGTGATATTATAGAAAGTAGTAAGTCCCAATCCTGCAAATGAAGGTGAGTTTGTAGCAACCGTAGTATAGTGGCCATAATGAATATTTAAAGCAACATTGTTTTCTTGTGGCCAGTAGCCTCCTGATAATAATTTCCTCCCACCCTTGCAGGAGGCCTGCTTTGATTCATGGTGCCAGTGTTCTACTCCTGCGGTTGGTAACATTGAGGAATCCGATGCTGGCAGCGCTCCAGTCCCGGGCGCGAGAGGGAGGGCTTGCGCCTGTGAGCAGCAGTCCCTCCAGCTCTTTAAAGTGTGGCCTTGACAGGGTCTCTGCCTTTTCCTTCCTCTTTGTGTGCCAGAAGCAATATGGCTTTTCAGCAGAAAGACATGGAGAGATTGTACCGACTTATGACAGCCCCAGTGCATTCCTGGGGAAAAAACAAAACCAAACAAGGCTGGTTTGCAGCAGAAAAGCCAGACACATGGAAGGGGATTTTCAAGTCTTCAGTTCTCTGGCTTCAGATAGGCCTATTTGTAAATTGTCACCCATATGTTTACCTGGCTTATTTCCAAAAAGTTGCAAGATTAGATTGCTGATTGTTCCAGAGAGTTCATGCTAGATGTAGGTTATACATCCAAAGCAAAATGCTGGCTGGTTGATTGCGCCTACTGTCTCTGGCCAGAAGGAACTTAGCATCTCAATGAAATGAAGATAATTCAGCTAGTTATCTAGTGACAGGTCCAACTGATGACAAGTATATTGCTATGTAAAAAGGCATACACTTGAGTTTTTTAAGATCATGATTTTTTGTTGTCATGTAGAACTTCTGGAAGTTACATGTGAAAGCAAAACAATTGAACATCAGCAGAGAAGAAGACAGCAAGACACACAGCTGACACGCTCAGGCAACTTAAAGAGAAGTTCCAACACCTTTCCATAGCATAGTCACATTTTTCGGTTGTGGAAGCATTCATAAGGCTATTCTCCAGTGCCCACAGAGCTACTCGTGGTCTGTTACATTGGGGGCTGTGGAAGGGCCCAGATGCTGCGTGAGCTCTGCCTGCATTGTTTGGTGCGGGACGGGAAGAAGTCCCCGCCACCCTCATGGAGGGCCCAGGCGGGGCAGAAAGCCACGGGTGAGGTGATAACCAAGAGCTCTTGAGCAAGACCAGACTCCTCTCAGCTGAGCCACAGCCCAGGGGCTCGTCAATGACTCACGGAGGCCCTGGCTAAACTCGCCTGTGGCTCAAGAGGGACACGGGACTGTGTTCTGCGCTCCAGCCTCCTGCTCTACCTGCCACTCCTCAGCCCTGTTGTGCCCCCTCATCTCTCCCCACCTCCCACAGGTTGTCCTGTATCTCTCCTAAGAACACCTTCCCCACCCCAGACACTTGGCCAGCTTCTGCTGACCTAGCCTTCAGCTCACACGGACATCCTGAGCGATGTCTTTCGTGGGCCCCTGTGCCCCTTCTCCCAGCCCATGTGGGTTAGGGGACCTCACAGCTCTTCTCATGCTGTCTGCTCCCAGGAGGGAGGCGTTTGTAGGCATCTCTATACTTTTAGCTTCCATCATGGTAATTCACATGGAGAAGGAAATTCATGTCTGTTTCAATTCAGGGTGAAAGAATGAACTGCCCTGAGATCCTTAGTTGATACAAAGTCCAGTCTGACGTGGAGAGTGGATGCTACAGCAGAACTCCTGGATAGTAGGACGACAGCCCAGAGGTTATGTTCAGGCATATATATATACACACACACATATATACAAGGAGACAATATATTGAATGTTACAATCCATAGAATCTTTCTCTCAGGTGCTTGTTAAGGAGTGATGCTCATCAAGTAGAAGCTTCCTTACCATTTGTTCTGATATTTGAGTGCAGGTGTGGGCAAAGGACAGAGGGAGTTTCGAAGAGCTCTCTGCTGTGCCTGTCCTGAGAAGGACGTCCCCCAGGGAGAGGAACTTCACACTGAGGTTGTCAGATTTGTGTGTGGGGCAAGATGGCATAGGGCACACATC
The DNA here is from genome assembly GCA_023783475.1 of Daubentonia madagascariensis. Classification (NCBI taxonomy): domain Eukaryota; kingdom Metazoa; phylum Chordata; class Mammalia; order Primates; family Daubentoniidae; genus Daubentonia; species Daubentonia madagascariensis. The sequence continues at coordinate 8,652,290 of JAKFHU010001482.1, read as the reverse complement.
CATGGCTACTCTAGTGACGACTCGTGTACTAAAAACCACTCCCACATGAAAGGAAAAGGGTTTTCCTATCATAGGAGCAAAATGTGGGCCAAAAGCATAAAAGACCCTCCAGGTTAGAAATGATGGGTCTTCTCTTCCCAGGAAGAAAACACTCAACCCTGGGTCTTGGGTCTGAATTTTAGTAAGTTTTCGGTTTTTGGGTTAAAGGATCTGCCTCCACTCAGCTGGAGCCCCCACGGTGGCAGGTTGAATTCTATGTTGGTCTTTGCAGAATTTCGTCTTCTATCCTGGGAGTGCTGGGGATACACAGCGTATCTGATCTCACTGGACTCGAATTTGAAACAGACGTTGGACCCCCCACCTACGGCTGCAGGAGGTGCAGGGCTGGGGCAGGGGTGGCAGAAGTAGGGGCTCCATGGGGAGGCTGAAGCCGGCCGTGTGTTATTTACGCCTGTCTAACAGCATTCCCACTTTTGGAGAAACACGCTCCCTTATGGTTAATAATTATTGGATTCTACTGTGGCGTACCTGGTGGGCTGTCAGTCACGGTGCATTGTACTCTTTGGCCACAGGGACATATTATCCAACTGAGTCAATCCCAACTTGAGCCTCCTCCCTGGATATAGCGATTACTACAAGCTGTGGGCTCTTTACTGAAGCTGAGACAGTTGGAATTCTTCCCTGGAATTTTATAGACTAGAGTTTGAAGGTAGAGTAGGGTTGAAAATCTTTCTCTTCCTTTTGGTCCTTGAGCAGAAGAGCGTGGGTTTGGGATTGCAGCAGCAACTTTTTTGCCATGTGGGAAAGTTTGATTGCAAATAGAGCCCACTGGAGACAAGCAGACCTGAATATCCTAGAGGAGGAAGGAGCGTTCTGGCAGGGCAGGGTAGGCTCCTGGTTCTACCTTCTAGATTCACAGACTCAAGTAACAAGAGTGTTCTCCCTCACTCCACCCTTCTTGAAGGTTCCACTGTTAAAAGTTTCTTGTAATTCTTCCCAGATATACTGACATCGTTCTATTTAGTAGATATTCTATTTACACAGAAAGGGCTGTAATTCATAAGCTTTGTTTTGTGTCCAAATTATCTTCACTTAATAAAATATTTTGTAGATTTTTCCATTTCAGCAACTAAAAGTTTATTCTTTTTAAATATCTTTGTATTCCATTCTGTGGTGGTAAAATAATGTATTTAATCAATTCCTCATTGATGAACATATTGTTTGTGGACAGTTTTTATTTTTATAGGTATTATAAGCCATGTTGCAATGAATAATCTTACAAATATAGTTTGATCAACTTTTAGGACAATCTTACTGGTATAAATTTTGAGTAGTTTATGAAAGAATTTTTAAAGTTATTGTCAAATATTCTTCCTGAAAGTTTGCACCAATTTATACTCTCACTGATAGAGTATCAGAGTACCTATTTCCTCACCTTGCCAGCATTGAGTATCATTTACTTTTTCTACTGTATGGAAGAATAATGATGTTGCATAATTGATTTCCTTATTTCATGTGTTCATTGGCCATTTATATTTATTTATTTTTGTAAAGCCTTATTCATATTAGTTGATCATTTTAAAATTGGGCTGATAGATTTTGCTTACTAATTTGTATAAGCTCTGTAAATAAAGGAAATTAGCCCCTTTTAAATAATGCATCTTTTGACATCTTTAAGTGAACTTTTCCACATAGGATTTTGCAATTTTTTGTGTCCATCTTCACTTCATGGCTGTGACCTTTGGATTCTGCCTAGATTGCCAATTCATTTACCCATTCTTTCTTTGAGAAATTTTATGATTTATTTTTTCCTATTTAAATGTTTTATCTATCTGTAATTTAGTTTTGAGATAAGAAATGAGGTAGAAACCCAGTTTTATTTTTTCAAACAGCCAATTTTTTACATTCCCCTTATTAATAACTTCTCTTTTTCCCTTGGATTTGAAATGCTACTTTATAATCATGATTTTAATTTTGATAGGAAATTGTTTTTACTCATAGATTCTTTATTTTGTTTCATCTATATATTTATTTTCTAGTGTAGTGAGTTAAATAGTGGCCCCCAAAAGATATGCCCTTTCAGAACCTCAGAAGATGACTTTATTTGGAATAAGAGTCTTTGCAGATGTAATTAGGTAAGGATCTGGAGAAGTGATCATTTTCAAACAGGATAGGCCCTAAATCCCAAGACAGGTATCCCTATAAAAGATAGAAAAGAAGAAGACACGAAGACACGGAGAAGAAGCCATGTGGAGATGGACGCAGAGATTGGAGTGATGCAGCCACAAGCCACGGAGTGCTGGCAGCCACCAGCAGCAGGAGGAGGAAGGGAGGACTCTCCCCTACAGGTTTCAGAGGGAGCACCACCCTGCCAACACCTTGATTTTGGACTTCTGCCCTCTATAGCTGAGAGAGAAGAAAATTCTGTTATTTTAAGCTACAAAGTTTGTGGTAATTAGTTATGATGCATTAGGAAACTAATATATCCAGTATTAAATTATTAAATCCAGTATTAGATTAGTTCTAATTATTTACAGATCTTGTGTCTTAACCTCTGATAAAGCTAGTCTTCTAGTATTGCTCTTTCATTGCAAACTTTTTGGTGCTCTCAGAGGTAAATCCAAGATGAGCCTGGGTCAGGAGCAGCAGTGTTGAGGACCTAGGCTGTGCCTGCTGGAAAGGCTGCTTAGCTAATGGAATTTCACACCAGATTAATCAGAAGCAGGCCTTTGACAATATACATAACTTAGTTTCATGATTACATGAAACTTTAAAATCACAGGGAATACAGATGGATCCACCTCAGCTGTCACTCTTGGTTTTGGGGCAATATCCCTTCTCCCCAGAATCTGGATTGCAGCATCTCCAGGAAATAATCACGAAAATCAATGAAGCACAAGAAGAGCCTCTTCTTACTGATTGCATCTGATACTATTCTGTTTAAAGGAATGAAGGGGGTGGCTTTTGCTTTTTAAAAAATTTTTAATAGAAGAAGAGACTTATTTAAGGGAGCATCAAGGAAAAATTATGGCTTATGAGGTAGACTTTGCCCCCAAGATGACAGTTGAAGTGGAAATTCTATGAGCTTAACAGAGCACTGAGTTTGCCAGGGAAAGATTCCAACAGGTGCCTTCACTGTAATCAAATTCCTGCTCACCAGTCGGGGTGCTGCAGTCCTCTGCTGCAAAGGAAATGGTGAATTTCAGGTTACCTCCATTCTCTCTTACTGTGGACAAGTCTAAAAATGTTTCCATCTTGTTCAATTTAAATGCAGCTCTGCCCTTCAGCCAAAGCCCTCATTCACGAAATAGTGGCCAAGTGGGTAATTCCTGGTTTAGGCCTTGAACATCTGGTGGCCTTTGAATCTGATGGCGTGTAATTACAGCAGGGCAGCCAGACAATTGGGATTAAAGGGATGTTGTCTAATCTTCCACCATATGTTACCATTTAACCTTTCTTCTCTCTCCCCTACACCCGTGCACAGGAAGCATCTCGCAGCTGCTCATGAAACCTGCCTCTGCGGAGGTTGTCCTCCTCCCAGCATTGCTGGACTTGCCTACAAACCCGCAGGATGTCTTCTATATTTCAATGGTTTGCAGTTTAGAAGCAGATTACCTATTGCCCTTCGGTATTCAAATGGTTCCTATTTACCTTTCTCCTCAGCCCTTGCATTCTCATGTCCATAAATTTGCTAATCTAACCAGTGTGATCGTGATCCAGAAACCAAAGAGTCCTAAGATTCATTACATTTCCCTGGAACAGACAGCGGTTCTCCCTTCCTTGCAGTGACCTATGTACCACGTCTCGTCTGCATCCTTCATGTAAGTCCTAATGGACATTCAGTGGGTTGATGGGGGTTAGCAGGTTTTCAGAGCCAGACACAAGCCCTGTTTTCTTAGGCTGAGGATGTTGGAGGTACCTTGTTTCATGATGCTCCTGCCAGGATGCAAGCCGCAGTGAAGAATACAAACTGCTAGGCACAAAGTGCTCTGTTAGATATCAAGATTTGATAAGCAGCAGTCTTCATCAGTTTGGGCTGCTATAATAAAATATAATAAACTGGGGGACTTATAAATGATAGGAATTTATTTCTTACAGTTCTGGAGGCTGGGAAGTCCAAGACCAAGGAGCCAGCAGATCCGGCGTCTGGTGAGGGCCTGCTTCCTGGAACCACAATCCAACTAGCTCTCAGCCTCACCTCCTAATACCGTCACTTTGGGGGTTAGGATTTCAACATATGAAGTTTGGGGGGACACAAACTCTCAGACAATAGCAGCATCTCTGAGTCATCGCCATGTAGTCCTTCTTGGCACATGGTGGGTGCTTGACTATGGCAGCTATTATAGATGTGAAAGAGCATGAAATGGCCAAAATATAAACAGCTGATTAAGAAGGAAAAGGTTACAGGAATGTTAGTCAACAAAACAAAGAGTCAAACCCATGCTGTCTGACTTTTTTCCCATCTCCCCTATGTCCTTGGTCCTGGGTAGTCCAATAACCAAAAATCTCATCATATTGTTCCTCAAATAATAATAATAAATGGTAGGTAGTTCTTATTTGTCAGTTACAATTCTGGAATTTATATAGAACTAAGATGTTGGGGAAGTTGAGTAATGAAATAGGCTTCTCCAAAACTGCCAAGCAAACCGAACCATCACTAGACTCTCCTCAGGGTTCTTGGGTTCAGAGACACCAGCCTGGGCAGTAGATGCCCAGCTCCAAAAGTGGCTTACGATCTCCTTCCAGCTCTCAAACTCTGCCCACTGCTCCCCAAATGTTCTCACCTGTGCCCTTGGAAATTTCCATTTCAGACTCTGGTAGGCTGCATAATAACCCCTCAAGATGTCTACCTTCTAATCTTTGGAACCCGCAAATGTTACCTTATGAGGCAAAGACTTTGCAGATGTGATTAAATGAAGGAACTTGAGATGGGGAGATTATCCTGGATCATCTGGGTGGGCACAAAATGCAATTACAAGTGTCCTCATAAGAGGGAGATGGAGGGAGACTTGACACAGCCAGAAGGCAATGTGACCACAAAGGCAAGAGGTGAGACACAGTTTCTCCCCAGAGACGCCAGAGGGAGTGCAGCCCTGCTGGGCACCTTGATTTTCTGGCCTCCAGAACTGTAAGAAAATCAATCTCTGTGGCTTTAAGCCACCAACTTTGTGGTAATTTGTTATAGCAGCCACAGTAAACTGATGCAATGACTAGCAGAAAGTCAAGGGACTTAGAGAGTATTTTTTCTTTTTTTATATCACATATTTGCCATTTACTTATTCTATGAAACACGAATTGAGAGTCTACAATATACAAAGTATGAGCTGAGAGGTGGAAAGGCATAAAATGGCATAAAAACATGTAAAATCTCATGAAATTGTTAATATTTAACCATTTTGACCTACAGAGTGGCAGTGTCATAAGGTTCAGTGTAATACAGTATGGTTCCTCACCAAGCATGTTTGGCAGATTGTATTTCCTAAAAATGAACACAAAAATCTATTTCCTATGCTCTTCTTTAATGTGAAGAGTTGGGGTGTCTATATTTCCTCTTTTGCCTGTGGGTGGACTCGTGACTGTGCAGATTTGATGCCACGTGTGCTCCAAGAAGAGGCCATCAAAAGCAGTGCAGCCACCACCTCGTTCCCTTGGACACTCCCGTTTGGAAACCCAAGCCGACGTGTAAGGAGTCTGAGGCTGCCAAGCTATGAGGAAGCCCAGCCCACATGTGGGTGTTCTGGCCAACAGCGCCAGCTGAAATGTCAGTTGACAGGTGGCAACAACCCCAGATGTGTAGGTGAAGACACCTCCAGGAGAGTCCTGTGTCCCGCCGGTGAGTTCCACCAGCCTCCCAGCCTCCAAACTGAGTCCCAGACATCCTGGAGCAGAGATCCTCCATCCAGCCTGCAGCCCTGCCTCCTTCTTGACCCCTAGAATTTGTGAACAAAATAAAATGGTGTTTTTAAGCTGCAAAGATTTGGGGTAACTTATTTTGTAGCAGCGGATAACCAAGTAGCTTGACAAAGGAGCCGTGCCCCCCCCCCCCACTGTTTCATGTTGAACGAGAAAGGACACCATGGGAGCAAAAGCCTCCAGGAGAATCCTAGTATAGAACAACGATGCACACTACCTGCGTTTTTTCCTTCCTTTGCTGTCGAAGGGCTTGTAGTTCAGGGGATGGAACTGAGGTGCGCACACAGCGTACTATTTGCGCTACAACACGCGATAGGCAGTGTTAGGTAATGTGAAGGCTGAGCAGCTGCAGCAAAAGCATCCTCAGATACAACGGCTTAAAGCAGATGGAAGTTGATTTCTCTCTCCCGTAACAGGTTTAAGGCACAGAGTAACTTTCCTCCGCATGATCATCCTAGGAAGGGGTCGGCATCTTCTGTCTCGCGGCTCTGCCATCCCAAGGTCCTCGTGCTCATCTGCAAGTTGGTCTGTGTCCCAGCTTGAGTGGAGGAGAGAGAGGAGGTCCAGGGCAGCCAGTTCTTTTCAACCAAGTGAGGCAGAAGCCACATGTGGTGTCCGCTCATAGATGAGTATAGCCACTCCTGGCTGCACAGGAAGCTTGGAAATATGTGGTCTCTACCTGGGCCTCCACTGCCCAGCCATAACCCCAGCTCCATGGACAAAGGGAAGCATGGATTTTGATTGGCAAGATGACATTTTTTGACAGAGATATAAGGAAAAGGTCTATAATTGAGGTGCAAAGCACTGTGAGAAGACAGGGCTTGTCACAGCTTGGGTTTGAAACTCTGGATTAGGCTGTAGGTAGGAAGCACCAGCCACTTGAAGGAAGAGCAGGGTTTCAACGGCAGGTGTTCTTCTTAGTACGCCAATATGCATGAATGGCACACTCCCCCGCCCCCGACTCACGTTGTCTTATTTTTATCATAGTGAATTTTAAGCAACAGACCAGTCACCCGAAGGCTGGTCTGACCTGGTTTGCGATTCCTTGAGACTTGAATTTCATTTGTTGTGACTCTCAGAGCAATCCCCAGAGGCAAGGGCACCATGACCACACAGCTTCTTGCAGCCACCCAACTACTGGAGAGGTAACAGTGCCACGGTGACCTAATAGCCCCGATGTCATTTGCTGTCTTATATAATTTCACAGTCCAACTTCACAGTTTCGTCATTCTTTACAGAGAAACCAGCTGTGGTGCCAAAAGACAGGGCCTGGATTTTGGATGGTGCTGTGGTCTGAATGTGTCCCCCAAAATTCGTATGTTGAAATGTAATTGCCAGTGTGATAGTATTAAGAGGTGGGGCCTTTAGGAGGTGACTGAGTCAGAGCATGGAGCCCATGTGAATGGAAGTAACGACTTTATAAAAGTGGTGAGAGGAATCTATTCCTTCTGCCCTTTCACCTTCCACAGAATGAGGACACAGTAACAAGACAACCATCTCAGAAGCAGAGAGAGCAGGCCCCACAGACACTGAATCTGCAGGCACCTTGATCTTGGACTTCCCAGCCTCCAGAATTGTGAGCGATAAATTCCTATTATTTATAAATTACCCAGGCTATAGTATTTTGTTATAGCAGCCTGAAAAGACTAAGACATATGGGGAACAAGTAAAGATATGATTATTATCTGTGTGGCTTTGATGATAATAAGTAAGGGAAAACTCATGAAGGTGCGTGACACATAAGAGAGGTTTTCTTAAATAGAATCAAAACTTCAAGAAAGAATGAAACCTTTGCTAACATTTTAAAACACATGTGCAATAATGTGAAGATCAATTAATTGCTTAAGAGATGGTGTAAGAATCTTTCTCTAGGGAGAGACCTGCTTTTGTTGATGAACGTTTGGATATAACCCTCAGGTTGGAAACTGAATCTCTTGTACCTAAAATCACCTGTCCTCTAGGTTCAGCGTAATCAGGCAGAGCTGCTAGGCCTGAGGAGGAGAACGTGAGGCCTGCAGGAACTGGGTGCTGCTTGGTTACGGAACAGTGGGAGAGGGATGGTTGGTGAGTTGAGAAGGAGAAGGGATATGGACTGTCACTGGAGTTCACTGTAGGCTTGCAATACAAAACCTCTCCCAATCTTCTTTGAAAAAACTCCTGGACATTCTACGTTGCTCTTTAACGCTTAATGAACGTTTACTTGTGGGAAGCTCAAGAGGAGGAAGTGGGATTAACATGCACCAATCCCAAATTTCAATCTCTGAGTATGCTCAGGTATTAAGAAACATTTCCAGCTTTATTGTGTCTTGCATTTCATTTCAGAAATGGATGTCATACTCTGTTAAGCAGAATGTGTGGTTAACATGAAAAGGTAAATTTTAAGTATCTCCTACTTTTGATGTTTCTTTGGGAGTTCTGCTTCTCTGGAGAACGTTTTAGGATTATGAGAGGAATTACTTGGGAGGACTGGCTTAGCAGACGCCTTTGTGCTCTATTTAGCCTCGGAGGCATGAGCTCTATTAATGAGGGCTGTGTGCTGGAGCCCTGCCGCAGCGTGAAGGAAGGAACATTTCTAATTTGCTTCCTAAGATTTGAGCCATCATAGTGCTAATTTCTCTTTAACTTCATTACCTCTAAACCTTAGTCTCCCATGATTTCAAACTCATCTGGTGCTAGGTAAGCAGATACACCTTATTTATATATTTATTTTCAGTGGAGAGGCTCAAAGCAGATTTGATAGAGTACTATTCCAGTCTGGAGAGGCTAACCGCTAAAGCACACAACCCCCAAATCCCAGTGGCTCAACATAGGTTTATTTCTTTACTCATGTGAGTAAGTCTGATGGGTTAGGTGGCTTTCTTGGGATGGTCCTCCTCTAAGTGCTACTTGAAGAATCTATGTTCCTTTCCTTAAGTGGTTCACCCATCTTCAAGTCCTTCATGTTTTGCATCAGGTTGGGCGAGAGAGAGCACAGAAGATCACAGGGGATGCTGCAGAGGCAGGCGGAAGCGACATTTCACCCACATCCATTGACCGGAGCCCAGTCAGATTGTTCCAGCTAAACTGCAAAGGAGGTGGCAGATGTAGATTTTCCATGTGCCCAGGAGGAAACAGTAGGATTTGGGGTGCCTCTAGCTAGTCTGACACTCATAATTAAGGAAGCTGTTACATCACTGATGACTATCAATCATGTATGTAATTCCTCCAGTGCAACATGCTCTCATTGTTGTTCTTTTGATCCTTGGGGCAGGGTTGTGGTCCTCATACTCCTAAGACCAAGGCACACTGTCATCACAGTGCTTGCAAGGCTTGTCTTTATTTACCCTCTACCCTTACACCAGCTGCCCCCGCCTTCTGCCCTCCATAGCCACCCACTCCAATGTGTTTACTACATATTCTTAAATACTCACGTACCTTGTAGAACGAACAGTGTAGGTTGGGTTTCCATCTCCCCACATCTTTCCCAACTCTTGATATTATTCCCCATGTATATAAAGTGGTCTGTCATTGTAGTTTGCTATGGTTTGAATGATTGTGTTCCTCCAAAATTCATATTGAAACTAAGTCCCCCTAACAACAGTATTAGGAGGTGGGGTCTTTCACAGGTGATTAGGCTGTGAGGACTCTCCCCTCATGAACTTGCGGATGCAAACGGAATTGGTATCTTCTAATAGGGCTTGAGGGGGCAACTCCCATCTCTTCTGCCCTGTGAGGACACAGCATTCATTCCCTCCAGAGGGTGTAGCAACAAAGGGCTATCTTGGAGGCAGAGACTGGACCCTCACTGGATGCTGAACCTGCTGGTGACTTGATCTTGGAATTTCACCCTCCAGAACTGTGAGAAAAAATTTTCTATTCTTTATAAATTACCCAATTTCAGATGTTTTGTTACAGTAGCACAAATGAACTAAAGCAGATTTTGTGTTACTTTGAACACTAGTGACTTTGATACCCATTTGTATATTCCCTTCTGTAATTTCTTATTCATGATTTTTTTCTACAGAATTTCAAGTTTCTATAGGGTTTTCTCTTTTGTTGAATTGTAAGAGTGTTTATTGATTTTTGATGTGGCAAATATCCTAGTCTGTCATCTATCTGGTCAGTGGCATTCGTCACTAAACAAAAAGACTTAATTCTGCTACAGTCAAATGGATCCATTAATAAATTACTTCATGGTTTGTTCTTTTTGGTTCTTATTTTAAAAGTCTTGTGTTGATCTTGGGTCACAAAGATATTTCTTACAAGTTTGCAATTGCTTTAAACTTTTAGGTTTTTAAACTGCCTGTAGTTTAAATTTTTAGGGGGTATCAGCTGGGAATAAAGCTTTATTTTCCTCCACAGTGATTCAATTTCTTGAAAACCATCTACTGAACAATTGCTTCCCTCTGCGTTGCTTTGTGGTGCTGCCTTTGCCACTCATAAAGTTGGCGCGGTTCTCTCTAAGCCCCTTCGGGTGTTCCGTTGGTCAGTTTGTCCAAATCCCTGCCAGAACCTTATTGCTTTTACTACAATAGTTTTCTCAAGTCCACCCTGATCCTTATCTTTACTCTTCATTTTCAAAATCAGCTTAGCTATTTGTGGCTCTTTATTGCTTTATATATAATTTTAGAATTACTACGTTGAATTCATGAAAAAAAATTAGCTGAAATGTTGATTAAGATTGCATTAAATATACAGATTAATTTAGGGATAATTGGTATAGCTTCTATATTAAGTTGGTTAATGGGTATAGCTACTATATTAGGTACACTATATTATGCTAATTTATACATTTCCATTTATTCAGATTATTAATACTACTAATAATTTAAAATTTTCTGTAAAGGTATCACGTATTCCCTCTTAGGCTAATTTTTTAAAAAGGCATGGGTTTTAGTCGTCACAAAATTTAATTGGGGATACATTCTTCTGAGCGGCTTTCTGTCAGATTCCATCACAAATGCCTGTAGAAATGCATCCCTCTCAGTCAGAGCTGGCGAGCTCCGCTCCCATCCCCAACCTCCTCCTCGGATGGAGCTCCTCAGAAAATTTTAAAAGCTCCAATCAATTAAAATAAATTAACTGCACCCTGGGGATGAGATTTAAGACATGAACTCTGCCTGAGTAGAAAAATTCCAGCCTGTTTCTAGCCCAACAAGCCTTCAACATCATTTACACACCAGGGAGCTCTGGGACCTTTGTTTTGCTTCTCAAAATAACTTGCGTTAGGAAATGAGGACACCGGGGTGAGTGCTCTTTGGGGAAAGATTCAGGGCTCTTTGAACTTCTACATCAGCACAGTTTTTGCAGGAGCAAAAGGAGAACTTACACCACTACGAACCCTGTTTAGGATCGTCTGAGACCAGTACAGATTTTGTTTTGAAGTCTTGTGTTTTAATAGTAAAATTTTATTCAAATTTTAATCCTTCTCCAAAGCATGTTGTTGACAATTTTTTTTTTCTAGGCATAACATAGTGTGAAGTAAAAATGCACTAGCTAGGAGGTTGCACTACGTTGAACCTGTGGTTTTGTGTACCCCCATCCCACCACCCGGGGGGCCCTAGGAAGAGAATGGCACTATACACTTTTGCTAGTGCTTGCTCAGGGATTGTCGGGGCTGAACTGTCCCACCCTGTCCCTGGCCCTCGACTCCTATGTTGAAGCCCTAAGCCCCAGTACCTTGGAATGTGACTGTATTTGGAAACAGGGCCTTTGAAGGGCAATTAAGTTAAAAAAGAGAACTTTAGAGTGGGTCTTAGTCCAATCCGACTGTCATCCTTTTAAGAAGAGGAGATTCGGACCAGAGGGACGACCTGTGAGGACACAGAGAGAAGACATCATGTATAAGCCCAGGAGAGAGGCCTCAGGAGGAACCAACCTGCTGACCCTGATCTTGACCTTGGACTTCCAGCCTCCAGAACAGTAAGACAACACACTTCTGTTTAAGCCACCTGGTCTGTGGTACTTTGTTATAGCAGCCCAAGCAGACTAATAACAGGGAGGGACTTGTAGTTTAGATTTTTAAGAAGACAATTTTTACAAGATATCTTTAGAGGACCTAGTGGTCCTCTATCCCTCGTTGGCCCTTCCCCAAATGATCGGTTTCTTGGTAGAAATAAAGAGCAAGAAGAGGTTGGCCTGGGCCGAGGGAGGAGGAGGGGAGCGTGAGGAATACTGTGTGTCCAGGGCACGCTGCTGGTCGACGGGAGGCCAGGAACTCTGCAGCAGTGAGGAAGGGACTTCCCAGGGAATTCTGAGGAAAGAGGGGTGCTGGGCACACCACGTCACGATACCAGGATTAGAATGGTGAGTGAGGAAAGGTTGTTCTGTTGGGGCCAAGGCCGGGTGGTGACAGGACTCGGAGCCAAGACGGCAACTCCCGGGGAAGGGGCTGGGGCAGAGCAGAGCTGAGGCCTCTGGTGACATCCAACCCAAGAGGCCCCTGGCCATGCAGGGTGCTGTTGGCCTGGGAACTTCAGCAAAAGATGGGTTTCCCAGCATGAGCAAAGAGTGAGCTCAAGGAGAGTTTGGGTACAGATTACTGGGAACACGTCCAGGGCAGGACCTATGATCTGTCGTGTTTCAAAGACCCTCCTGCAGTAGCTCCAAGGAGCTCCAATTCTGAGGGAGCTGGGCTCAAGGCTGGGCCTGTTCATAGGAACCCAACAAGGCAGGATGCTCTGTTGCTCACTCGTGTCTAGTCAGCGACACTCAGGAGGGCTTAGCTTGATCCAGGCACAGGGAAAACGCTAGAAGAGAAATGGGCTTGCCGTCCAGTCGCACCAGCTCCTGAACCAGGGTTTCTTCCCTTTCCTTTCACTGGAAGGACGGTGCTGGGAGCTGGGGGTGGGACTTGGCCTTCAGCCTTGGAGGTTGAAGGATAAGGAGAGAACGACAGGCAGGTTATTACTCAGAGGGACTCAGTAGCAGTTTTAGGATGAACTGAATGAATGTTGAGGACAAGGGGCTTGAAATTCTCTAAACATGGACCCCGTGCTTGCCATGTGGTATCTGTCATACGGAGTGGGGACGTTGGCTGTTTGTGGTATTACAAAACTCCACATTATAAGATTTGAAAACAAGCAATTATTTTAGCAGAAAATGAGAGACCAGCCTCAAGTTTTCTTGTTAGGACTTGTTTTTAAACAGCTGAATAATTACTGTCGTCTATTTAAGATTTCCAGATGGTTTCTACATTTTTCAGCCTTCTTTAAAATTTCTCAGCCTCTTTACACTTGTCTCCAAGATTGCAATAAAATTTCTAATTGAATCATTGCACTTACAACAAACATTTCTTGGAGGCCCGCTCAGCTAAACTCTGTGATTGAAATGCATAAGAATCTCCAGTACTATTTTAAGAGGAAATGAGGTTTCATATGATTTGGTAATCTTAGGAATTTTTTCCCCAGTATATTCAATATTAAATCAATACTGACAAATCAAATACTGATTTGATATGTTATCTGATCTTGGATAAAATAGCAAATTTCATAATTTTTCAATTAAATAGTATTTTAAGTTGACTTTAAAACACAAAATAGTAACATTTTATCTTTTACTTTTCTATATAAGCATAATGAAAGTTTTTATTCTTTTGCAGGAAAATTCAGTCTTATTGAGGATTCTTTGGTTCCTGATTTCTCATGAGGAAAATTAAGCAAAAATATATCATGGTCTTGGAGTGGCCGCTGTGGTCGTGATGTTGTTTATTATAAATATTTGTCATTAATGTTGTGTTTGGGGTCTAGCATGGGACAGAAGGGCCCCAGGGCTATAGCCCTGACACATCTTCCCAGAGCCAACTCATTCCTTTGTGGTGTCTGGCTCCAGGTCCCTGTGCTTGAGGACACCTGGGGGGATCCCGCCTTTTAAAAGCATAGGTGCACATGCGCTGTGTTCCCTATTCCCCGTCTACTGACAACATGTTATTTAGACTTTCCTAGGGGTCCTCATCAAGCACATGCCTTCTTCCCTTTGTGCCCTTGTTGCATCTTTAGTCTCATTTTGAAAGACCCTAATTCTGCTTTGAATTATAGATACGTACTTGTTTGGACAAGTGCCAATATAGATGTTCCTATTTCTCTTGATAGATTTTAATTCTTGAAGACCTTGGCTGTCATAGATAGATATAGATATAGAGGTGTAGATAAACAGATATAGATATAAATATAGATAGATATAGGAAGACATATATAGATATAAATATAGAGGTGTAGATATACAAAACAAGACAGATACAGATAGAAATAGATACAGAGATATATGACACATATCTAGAGATTGATAGACACAGGTAGAGAGAGATACAGACAGAAATAGACGGAGGTAGATAAGGATAGATATAGAGGAAGCTGTACGCATGTAGATAGATGTAGATGTGGATACAGATATTCCCTATTCAATAGAATGTGAGCTCTTTGAGGACAAGGGATTTTTGTCTGTTTTCATCGCTGAGGCATTCCCAGCATCTAGAACCCAATAAAAGACTGAACTACAATATCAAATTACATCTAAGGAATCACTAAAAACTTTTAATGATTTTAAAAATAAATATTAATAAATACATGTAAAATATATTTTTAAAACCTCATTAAAAAATTACGGCTATAATAATAGCTTTATATCGATGCTGTCCATGTATCTCTCTCTATAGGTTGTGTTTAGCTCATGAAATTTGGTTAAGCTCTGTGAAGGGTCCCCCCAGAAAGGGGTCTTCCTGTTACCTGGAAGAAGCTGCCGACACTAACCACCCCCACAGTCTGGAATGGGGGCTGATAGGAGACTGTATCACAAAGAAAGATCTTTATTTCCTGGGACTGGTTTGCAATAATAGTTCTAGCAGCCTTGAACAGGTGGCTGACCCGGTGCCTGGGGGCCTGGCACATTTTCAATAGATGTTTCCTGAATGAAAACATCTCAATAGGAATATAGTTCTCCAATGAACTCCAGAAATGTGGATTTCATCAGTTAAATGTGAAGCTTATTTATATGGCATAAACCTTTCTGAATTAAATGCAGAAAATGTGATTTTGAACATGCTGTTATGGGAGATGCTTCGCTCTGTTACCATAAGCTTGCCAAAGGTCTTTAGCTTGGGTGGGGAGGGGTGGTTTATGTGGAACATGAAGGAGCCAACACGTGTTGGAGGTGGGCTCAGTCTTAGCAAAGTGACTGCCTGGGCCACCCATGTGGACACTTGCCAAGGCCCAGGGGCCCTGCTGTCTCCTGGAGGTGCTGCACACCCAGTGCCCAGGAGCCCAAGCGAAGGCCAGCCCGCAGGGCTCCACGGCATGCTCTGCAAGCACTTGCTGAGTGAGTCTTTCCACACGACCTGTAGCTTCCGGTTAATTTTTACCGATGCTGCAGACTGTGGAGCTGACAGATGACAAATTCAAGTTCCCACACAAGACGTCCATTTAGCAGAGCCTCGCCAAATTTCTCATGATCCTCCCATCCCCCCCGGAATTAAAAAAAAACAACGCCTCTCTTTAAAAAATAGTATTTGGGGGCTACATGTTTAAATTTAGTTTAAAATAGGCGCTGCAGTCAAGGAATAAACAGAGATGGTGTGATAGTTTATTTTCTCCTTTGATATGCAGTACACGTTAAAAAAAAAACCCAACGGCCTGTGCAGCACGCGTGCACACACACACGCATGCACACATACACACACGCACACAATACTCCACGACAGTGCTCCCCACGGATTCTGGAACGCACAGTCCCCCTTCCACGTGAACCAGGGCAAACCCGGCCTTGGCTGACCTCCCCCCAGGCCCAGCCGCCCGGTCAGCCCTGGGCTGCGGCATCAAGGCAGACGCTGGGTGCTGCGGAGCGTTCCCTCCCCCTACGGTCTCTTTCCTCCTGCCCCCCACCCCTTTCTCCTGGACCGTCCTTTACCTTGACCTTAACCTTGACCTTTACCAGGTGGAGGGAGGGGCGAGCCTTGTCCTTTTGCTGTACATACCCCAAGGCCCATTCTGTTTTCTGGTTTGGCATTTGGACTTGGGCGTTGGGGTTTCCCTTGTTTGAATGAACCTGTCGGGTGACTCAGTGCGGGGTCATCTGTGCCTCCCCTGCCACCTCCGCCTCTCTCACTTGCTGAGAGGGGCCCAGTCCTTTTTTTCCTTTCAAATCTCCTTTCCCCAAACTGAACCTTGAAAGCACTGGGATTGGACACCTACGGTTCCTTAAAGCCCTTTACAGCTCCGGTTTGGGGGCTGCCACGCGTCTCTCCGCACATTCTGGAGCGAGGGAGGCGGCAGGAGGAGGGCAGGCAGGGCAGCTCCTGCCACGCGACACCGAGGTCTGCCCAGGCCCCCCTGAGGCCCGGGCCACATTTCCTGCGCCCCGTCACCCTCCCCGCCCAGGGACGTCCCCGGGCGACTGCGACGCCTGGGCGGCCCAGGACGCGTGAGAAGCCGTCACGTGATCGGGAGCGCCACGGGAGATGGCACCTTGACCTTTACCAGTGGAGGAGGGGCCTTGTGGGGCTGACTCCCAGCCTTCTTCTTTGGGGCTTGGTACCATAAGCCAAGGCGCCACCGTTGCTGCGAGGGTTGGCACTTCGCCCCTGGCCTGTTTGGCCCGTCATCCCAACCCCCGGGCTCAGCTGCGTCCCAACGTGGATCCGCACGATCGCCCACGGAGGCCGACTTGCTGTCTTCACACGCCTCCGCACTGATCGAGCATCTTGCACGCCCCAGCCCGCCATTCTCCGCGTCCACTCCGGCATGCAGCCCGCTACGTCACCGCACCCTGCACTGCACATCTCGTCATTCACACCCCGCTCACGTCCTGCCTCACACTCCTACGCTCACTCCTGCTCACACTCCTCGCTCACATGCCCGCCGCTCATACTCCCGCTCACACTCCTGCTCACCCTGCTCACACCCGCTCACCCTGCTCACACCGCCCTCACCGCCCGCTCACACTCCGCTCACCCCGCTCACACCCCGCTCACACTCGCACCCACCCTGCTCACACCCGCTCAACTCACCGCTCACACGCCTCACACGCCTGCTCACACTCCTGCTCACACGCCCGCTCACACGGCCGCTCACACTCCTGCTCACTCCTGCTCACACTCCTGCTCACACGCCTGCTCACACGCCCGCTCACACTCCCTGCTCACACTCCCGCTCTCACTCCTGCTCACTCCTGCTCACACGCCCGCTCACACGCCCGCTCACACTGGTGGCAGATCAGTCACCAGCATCCTGTGTGTGTTGTTTCTCACATGTGCTTCCCCAGAAATCATTTCCCGCGCTGTCAGTCACTGGGGGAGTTTGGGGCCCTCACGAGCGTTCCCAGCAAACCCGAGCTCCGAGTAAAACGCCCGCAGGAAGCGCGGTGCGGCGGCGATTCTCAGTTAGGTCGTTGCTCCCGGAAGCCAGCAGAGGGCGCCAGTGGACCAGCCCGTGCAGGCCCGCGCCCCCGCCCGGCGGTGCCGCGCCCGGGGAGCCCGCGCCCGGCAGGTGCGGGGCAGGTGCGGGGCCGCCAGGCAGCGTCTGCGGAACAAAAGCGCCGTGTTCTGTGAGGAACGTGCAGCCAAACAACATTTTAGTTGTTTAAAGTAATTTTTTCACCCATTTTCATGGGCGAAAGGACTCACCAAAGGAGAACAGTAATTCTCCCCTCTCTCCCAGCCTGCTTTGTTCTTAGGGTTTGAGCTCCTCTTGTTCCAGGTGGCAGGTGCCAGCATTTTGGGGTATTTTAAACTGGATGAGCAGTCCTAGGGTACCCAGTGCCACCAAGGCAGGCGGAGAGACCCGTGGTGTGTTGCCGACCTTGGTGTGCAATGTAATTTGATTTAGAGACAATTGAGAAGTAAGGAAGCATTTCCTGTACCTGGAACGGTCTGGTGCGAGTCGTACCTACCTTGGGACGACTGGGACCCCCGGAGTCACCGCTGCTGCATGTCTCTCCATGGTTCTGCAGTCACTCATTCATTTTTGGAGAAGACAAAGAAATGAGGGCTTCCAATGTCCAAGTTCCTAAAGTGGCTCCAGCTGTGAATAAACAGAAGGCCACGCCACTTGCAGGAAGACTTTTTATGGAACAGCCATGTTCCATTGTCCACAGGCAGCGAGGACATTTTTGGCAAATTACCAAGAGTAAACGGAAGAATTCTTTAGGAAATGAAACCCTGGCAATTACAGCCACAGATAGTCAGATAAAAGCAGACTGATATTGTCAACGATGAAAGTAAAAGACAACTCAATTACTTTTAAACCTGATAACCTAGAATTAGTTAAGGAGAAAACTTCACTTAAATACAAAGTGACAAAAAACCAAAATCCAAGCCAAAAATCCCCGTGCTCCGTAAGAAGTTTTTACTGAGAAACAACTCATTATCGAACAGATGAAAAAGCACTTTCTGCTGTTGACCATTCTACTCCTTATTTGTGAACAATTTCAGGAATTAAAGACAAAAACCAAAGAGCAAACAGCAAAAACCTCTTCTGACTTGCTTTTTGTCATCCACTTTTTTTTTGCACTGCACTTTATTTCCCAGGTCATCTTGCTTTGATATTAGCAATAAGACACTGAATTTTGGAAGTGGCTTTCTTTCCTATCTCTAGCTGAAAAATAAAGTTCTCTTATGCAAATTAATGCCTTACGTCTGGCTTTCTTGGGTCTATGTAATGGGGTTGCTGGCATTTCTTTGACCTGCTAGTGGAATAATTAGGTGCTCTAGTTACCAAGCAACAGAAAGTCGGGCAACACAGGAGCAGAGTTCTGGGCAGACACTGCGGAAGGATGGAGCCTGCTTCCTGACGAGTCCGTACCAGGGACTGCCACTCTGTGGGGACACTGAGCCTCCCCCAGGGGGGTGTGAGACCTAGAAAACAGATTTCACTAAAAAGTCCCTTGGGAATTAAATAGCATATTAAGATTTGTTATTTAAAATACATTGAAAATTTTGATGCTTGTAGTAGAGTCCACACTCTTGGTACTTTCTAGGTCTGGGTGAGAAGGCTGCCTTCTTACAGGATCTGGTTGGATATACAGGGGGTGACAGGACCCTGCTTGGACACAATGATCATCTGGTCCCACTTGCCTCCTGTTGTCCTGACACAGACCTAGCCTGTGTGGATGTGAGTGACGGAGGCCCATGGCAGAAAGACTAACATGAGCCCAGCCCTGGCAAAGTCAGAGGTGACTCGGGGAAGAACTATTAGATATTCTGTCTTCTCTGTGGCTTCCCTGGGGTGGAAACTTGAAGCTATCTTAACACTAAGGTTACCACATATGTTCCTGGAGTAGGTAATATATTGATTTATATCCACACTCAAGAATGTGGCTGATATAAAATGATTCCCCAACAGTCGATGTGGAAAAGTTTCACATTAACAATTTTAACCAGCAATCGCTCTAAAACAATAACAGGAAAGTCAAGTTAGTATCTGTCGTAGACATGTGTAGGGCCATGAGCCTCTCTAATGACCTGGGCTGTTCAAGGATGATGGCTACATGGCC
This sequence comes from Daubentonia madagascariensis, assembly GCA_023783475.1. NCBI lineage: Eukaryota > Metazoa > Chordata > Mammalia > Primates > Daubentoniidae > Daubentonia > Daubentonia madagascariensis. Next base: position 8,632,916 of record JAKFHU010001482.1, on the reverse strand, counting down.
TTGGACGTGTGGCATGTTGAGATGACACACGATATAGATGTGGGTTGAGCCCTAAACAACATGTGCAAAGAAAAGGATTTTGAAAGAGGCAGCTGGAACCCTGAGCTCTGTCACTGCCAGTCACTGCGTGATGTTACGTGATTACAACAACTCTGAAATGCTCCTCATTTCTGAATTCAAATGAATCCTAACAACTTTGTTCTGTTTTGATTATCATACATGTAGAAACACGGTCACCTTGCAGCCATTTTCTCTTAGTAGATTGTGCAATGTCTTCTTGGCTCCAGGCCATAATAGTCTGCGGTGTTGACCTCTGCGCAGATGTGAGCACTCATTTATTCAGTCAACAAACACTCATTGAACTAGGAGGACAAAGAAGACAGTTCTCTGCCCTTAAGGATCTCCCATCCCAGAGGAGATGCCCACAGCCCCGCGCACAATGACAGCTTGTGCTTGCGTGTCAGGGTGAGCGAGACCTCGGGTCAGGGTCTAACAGAACCAGCTTTGGACTAAACGCATCTCTCCGTGGGTTTGGAGTTGGCCCCAGAGGTAAATACAAATCAGGTTTGAATTATGTGCCATGAGAAATCTCCCTTTTCCTCTCGGTCTGGTTTTGCTCATCTCTAATTTCATTTCTTACTCTCCTGCCCATCGTCCATCCTGGCATCCACTTAGCAGAACAATGTCTATAAAATTGAATTCACAGCAGCCGTGGCAGCTGATTCCGAATCCAGTCCTGATGGAGTCCCTAGCCTGGGCTGCGGCCAACTTGGTGGGCCTGTGATGAGGAAACAGAGCAAGACACCGTTAGTGGACCGGCCTTTTGAACCTTGTCTGGCAGGGTAGGGAGCGGGCAGCAGGAGGATAAGCCCTGGGCCAAGAAATTCTGGGGACAGTTAGAAACCCTTAACTTACTTCTTCTGGAAACTTAATCCCCGAGACTTAAGTAAAGAAGTCTTTTTTTTTTTTTGCAGTTTTTATAGTTTTATTTAAACACAAATAAAATGTACACATGAGCTGTCTGTTCATTTTCTTCGCTGCGCAGCCTGGCATTGGGATTGGTGACTCTGATGGCCAGCTGGGCTGCTCTTTCCACAATGGCTTTGTGGTTCTTGGAGGAAACATTGTGAGCAATCTCTGCACAGTAAGATTTGTTGCATATCAGCAGCACTTCCAGCTCCTTGACATTGTGGAACAGGAACTTCTGGAAACCACTGGGCAGTATGTGCTTTGTTTTCTTGTTGCTCCCATAACCAATGTTGGGCATCAAGATCTGGCCCTTGAATCTTCTCCGAACCTTGTTGTCAATACCTCTGGGTTTCTGCCAGTTACGCTTAATTTTGACATATCAGTCTGACTGATGCCAGATAAGCTTCTTGGTCCTCTTTTTGATGATCTTGGGCTTCACAAGGGGTCAGAGGGCAGCCATGATGCCGAATAGGAGATGGCAGCCACCTCTGTAGGCAGCGCCGAGGAAAAGGGAGTCCAACCTTTTAGACAAAATCATACCCAACAGTTAGTAAGTTGCCTCAAAGCAACACCCAGTGCTAAGAGGCCAGGATTCCTACAGACTGTTTCCAAGATCTTTTTATTCTACCAAGTTCCTTAGGGCATGACAACCTCCATCACCCGTATGTTTTATCCCCCACCCCTTTTATTTTGCCAGCTGAATAATTTGACCTGTGTAAAGCAGAGTGACAAAAGGTGATTGTTTGGAGCCTTTTGGGGGTTGGCTGCACAACAGGCCTTTTAATTTCCAGGAAAGTTTCTGGTTCTCTACAAAATATACTGTACCGTTCACCTCTCAGTGGAGCCATTTCTATTCTGACACAGCTTCCTTTCAAATTCGACATACAGTATGTAAATGTGAGCTAACAACTGAAAATTCCTTTCTAAAATCGAGACTGTTAATATTTCTCTTTGAGGATTGTCACCTCCTTCAGACAGGAAATTACTGTCGCCTTTCCTGCTGCCTGGCAGGATAGGTAACTGAGCTTTTTCTCCCATGTGTGGAAAGGAAATATTCTGCTAGGGACCATTTCTAGAAATTCGTCTATATTTAAAAATCATTATCTTCAAAAATTGGCATCCAAAGTCATTGACGGTGCTGTATTCACGTCAAGTAGTCAGAGCACAGGTTAAACATCTTTCTATTGTGTGTGAACTTGGTAACTCCTGGTCTATTTTAGAATGCTTTAGTTCAGTGTAATTACTATGGTTTCTAAAGGAGTTTCTGTGTAATTTCCACATAGTTTATTTCATGGTAACTATGCAATTAACTTGTCTTACTTCTGTAAATGGAAAATACTATAATTCTAATACAAATGGTTTGGATGCTGGTTTTCTCAAGCGTACTTTAAAAATATCTATATTTTAAATGATTTCTTCATTTTCTACCACCCCCTTCTTCAAATAACGTATCTGGTTTAGTTAATTAAAAAAATTTTTTTTTAGCTGTTTTAGACCAAAGAAAGGTAAGATTGCTAAAATTTTATTGGGCAGCCCCAAATTATCAAGAAATCTTTGGGGACATAAAAATAACAATGGTATTTAAACTATTCCCACAAATGAATGCTGGGTCAGGTTCTTTGAAGAATTTCTTGAGATCTGACGGGAATCAAGAGGTGAAGCCAGAAGAAAACCGATCCATTTGTCTTTGCTCCCATTATGTTGGAATTAACTCTGGGAGGGAAATTGCCGGGCTTGTATTTTCTCCTGTGAAGGTGAGGGTGGCATTTGGAGAATGTCCCAGGGGACAGTCTCTCCTATTGTTTAAGGCACAGGTGAAGCCAATGGAACCAGGTTGTAATAAGAGGCTTTAGCAGTGGAAGCAACCCCAATGCTAATTACAACCTAGAGAACAATGGGAAGTGTCAACCCATAAATGTTTTTTTAAAACACCATTTTGCTTGTTCCTGTCTATATGACCAGCTTGGATGGCATTTATAAGGCCCATTGAAATGACTGATGAATTGATTTCTAAAAGCAAACCATTTACCTGTCAAACTATAGGCCCCAGGGCCAGCCCATAGGCATAATTCTGACTCATCTAATCTAATCAACCCATCTCTGCATTGTCTTTCCAAACATCCAATGTATATGAAATGTCTCAGCTGCTGCCCTGGAGGATCTTGCACTCCCCTGCAGGAAGCAGTCAGACAATTAGAATATAGCAAGAGAGCACCATGAGGCACAAACAGCTGTGCTATGGGGATGCACTCACCCATTCTACAGATACTCTACAAGTACACGGAGCCCCTTCTATGTGTTGGGTGCTGTTCTAGGTCCTGGACATACATGCAATGGAGAATGAGACCCATAGAATTCCAGTCCTCCTGGTGCTTAGTCGGGAGGCAGAAAATAAACAAGTCAGACAGGTAAACACGCACACTGCATGCAATGACATATTCTGTGTTCTGCAAACAGACAGGGCGGAGGGATGGGGAAACAGAGAGCCAGGTTGGATACGGTGGTCAGGGAAGTCTTCTCTAAGAAGCGACATGAGAGCAGAGACACCCATAAAATCAAGGCATGAACCCTGGGAAGGTCTGAAAGAACCCTGGTCTCCCCGGTGGGCCCAGCATGTGGGCAAGGGCAGAGGTTCTTGTTTGAGAAATGGTGACACCGGAGAGCAGTGAGCTGGGGTAGGAGCTGCTGGGAACGGGGCCAGGGAGGCCCAGAGGGAGCCACGTGGAGCTCCGCAGGGAGCTGGGGCTTTCACTGTCTTTTTTTTTTGTGCATGGGATAGGAAGTCATGGGAAGATTTCTCACAGGAGAAAGACAAGATCTGATTTTTGCTTTTTTAAAAAATTTATTTTTAAATTTCAGAATAATATGGTGGTACAAACACTTTGGTTACATATATTGCCTGTGCACTGCCCAAGTCAGAGCTGCAATTGTGAATATCCCCCAGACAGTGCGCCCCACACCCATCAGGTGTGAGTTTTCCCATCCCCTCCATGCCCCTCCCACCTGCCTGACCCTCGATGAATATTATTTCCATGTGTGCACGTAAGTATTGATCAGTTAGTACCAATCTGATGGTGAGTACCAATGGTGCTTGTTTTTCCATTCTTGTGATACTTTTTTTCAAAGAATGGGCTCTAGCTCCATCCAGGATAATACCAGAGAAATTAGTTCACTGTTGTTTTTTATGGCTAAGTAGTACTCCATGGTACACATATACCACATTTTATTAATCCACTCGTGTATTGATGGGCACTTGGGTTGTTTCCACATCTTTGCAATTGTGAATTGTGCTGCTATAAACATTCGAGTGCAGATGTCTTTATTATAGAATTTTTTTTTTCCTTTGGGTAAATACCCAGTAGTGGGATTGCTGGATCAAATGGTAACTCTACTTTTAGTTCTAATTTTTGCTTTTTTAAAAGGAAAAGTACTGCTGTTTGGCTGCTGTGCTGACACTAGGCCATGGGCTGGGCAATGGGAAGCCAATGAACAATCTATGGTCATCCCCCCTTGTCCGAGGGGAACGTGTTTCAGGATCCCCAGTGGACACCTGAAACAGTGGATAGTGCCAAACCCTATATATACTATGTTTTTCCTATACATATCTATGATAAAGTTTAATTTATAAATTAGGAAGAGATTAACCACAATAACTAATAATGAAATAGAACAATTACAACAATATACTGTAATAAGAGTAAGTAAGGATTACTTGAACACATGCACTGACTGTGACACCTCGACAGTCGATCTGACCACTGAGATAGCCATTAATACTAAGTGATTAACAGGAGTTCAGCTTAGATGGCATGGAAATGCCAGAGAAAAGGATGAGTCAGGTCCCAGGCAGGATAGAGCGAGAGGGTGAGAACTTTCATCAGGCTACTCAGAACTACGTACAATTGAAAGCTTAGGAATTGTTTACTTCCGGAATTTTCCATTTAATATTCAGACCATGGTTGACCTTGGGTAATTGTGGATAAGGGAAGACTACTTGTGTAGGATAGTCAAGGTAAAGAATGATGGTGGCTCAGGTGTGGGTATTTTTGGTGGAGGCTGTACAAAGTAGCAAGTGGCTTCTGGATATGTTTTGAATATAGAGCCAGTGGGCTTTGCCACAGAGCTGGGTGTACCAGAGCAGAGTGACAGGAGGCATAGATGGCAACTAGGAGTTTGACCTGAACAAAGAATGGATTTGCTGAAGTAGGGAAGACTTTGGGAGCAGCAGGGTTGGAGTTGGTGAATCAAGGTTCTTCTTTGGTTCTTCTGTGTTTGAGGTGCTTGTCTGGCAGCCAAGGGGAGATACTGAATGGGCAGTTGGCTGTGGGAGTCCAGAGTTGGGGAGGGAGTTTGAGCTGGTAATTAGATTGTGGCATGCAGGAGGCGTTTAGGGTGGGCAGGTGGGTGAGCTCACCGAGGGAGTAAGTGCAGGAAGAGAAGAGGTCTGAGCCCTGAGCCGGCGGCGCCCGACTGCCACGTGCTGGGCAGAGGAGGAGGAGCAGCGGCGCGTTCTGGGGGCGTTGGGAGAGAGCTGGCCGGGGGCGGGGCTGATGTCAAGGGAGGCAGGGACGGAAATGTCAAAAAGGGAAGCGTAGTCGCCCAGTCAAAGGCGCTGAGAAGTCAAGGAAGGTGCTAGAGCTGCCCACAAGGCTGGGCAAGGTGGAGGTCACTGTCCTTCCTGACAACAACGTTCCAGAGGAGTGTCTGGGGACAAAAACCCAAATGGAGAAGGTTCAATAGGAAAGGGGGTGAGGGGTGGAGACAGCCAACAGAGGCCACTATTTGGGGAAGTTTTGCTGTAAGTAGGATCAGAGACACAAGGTGGGTGGAGGTGAGCAAGAGGTCAAGTGCAGGTTAGCATGAGGTCAAGTGGGGTCAAGGGAGTTTTTCTTTTTTTTTTGGTAAAGAAGAGAGATTCCAGTATGTTCGTGGGTTAGCGGAGTGATTCCACGGAGAAGAAGGACCGATGACAAGAGCGAGGAGGTGACTTGCGAGGCAGAGGTGGGAGGAGGGCCGCAGAGTCCCGGGAGCGGTGACAGGTCACTGGAACAGGACAGAGGGGAGCGCGAGGGTGCAGAGCCAGCGAGCGGGCGGGAGGCTGGAGGGGGAGCACGGGGAAGCTCAGACAGGGGCGACCTGCCCAGCCGGCTGCACGCGGCCGCCGGGCTCCAGCCAGTGCTCCTGCAGCCGGCGCTCTGCACCTGCACACCCGGCACTGCGCCTTCTCCTCCTCCTCCCACCTCTTCCCTTCTGTCTCCCAGCCAGCAGCGCTTGTAATCAGCCTCCGGGGACCCACACTGTCTTGGATAGGCAGTCTTTCATTCTGGATTCTGCCTGTGCTACCTTTCGTGGCAAAAAAGGACTTTGCAGATGTGAGTAAGTTAAGAATTTTGAGATGGGAAGATGATCTTGGATTATCTGGGTGAGCGCAAAGGAATTACAAGGGCGCTTCTAAGAGGGGGGTGGGAGGTCAGAGTCAGCAAAGACCACGCGGCAACAGTCAAATACAGAGACGGAGCGCGGCACCGTGAAGACCCAGGCGGGGCCGCAAGCCGAGGATCTTGGGCAGCCTCTAGAAGCGGGGAAAGGCAGGAAACGCTCTCCCTCGGGGAGTCCAGAAGGAACACAGCCATGTCTACACTTTGATTTTAGTCTGGTAAGACTCATTTCAGACTTCTGACTTCTAGAGCAGTCTGAGAATAAATTTCTGTTTTTTAAGCCACTGAGTTTGTGGTCATTTGTTATAGTAGCAACGGGAAACTGATACATCTTTTAAGAGAATTTGCCAGGTGAGATCCATCCTTTCTGAGCCCTGTTCCCACCCACATGGGCACTAATCTTTGTGAACACATTGAAGTGACCGATGGCGACTCCTCTTTTGCAGAGGAGGGCAGACTGGTGGGAGGGCAGTGGTGAACATCTGTCATCTCAGAGGCCAGTCATGCCACAGGCATGGCTAAACCCCAATGGCAACTTTGGCTTTGACAATGCTCCTAGTAAAGTCAGTCATTTCAATAGCATTGTCACCATGACAGAGGTCACTCATAGTCTCATGTGCCCTGCCCTTAGCACTAATGGCCAAGGCACAGACCCCCATCTTTCTGCCTCTTTTTACAAAGGGAAAATCCCTGGGATCTGGGGGGATGACTCAGGCTTCAGAGTAGGAGAGGTCAAAGGCCTTCAACCTCATCAAATTTCAATTTACAGCATTTCTCTCTATTTTTGAAGTTGGGACTTCTCCAAGGTAATCCCAAGAAGGCTCCCATTAGGTGGCTTTACGTCATTTCTGTTGATCTTGGACTAATTTAGCTGTTAATTGCCATCCTTTCCTAATGTTTTTGCTACTAAAATGAATGTGCTCATTTTCTCCATGTGCACCTTGGATGATGTTGTGATGGGTAGAATTTTAGAAATCGGAGTTACGTGCATGTTGTGATAATCAAAGGCTGCATTAGCTATCTGGACTGTGGGGTCAATGAGATGTTTCCCGGAATACTCCAGGAGTGGGTACTTTCATTTTCTTTTCTTTTATTATTATATAAACTTTTACTTCCAAAGCCACTGCTGTGTGTGGTTAGAAAGGAGGAAAACAAAAGCATTCTGTGCTCTCTCACTCAGAAGCCAGACACGAAGCCACAGACACGGAGCGAGAAGGAAATGCAGCCCAGCCGCAGCTGGAAACCCAGCCAGAGGTGGGGTCTTGCTGAATATTACAAAAATGAGGCACATTCGCCATCTTGACTGGAACTCTAAAGTCCTCCAGTTGTGTCCATAAATTGTAGCAAAGAAGACAGAACGTGAATACAATACGGCAGAACTTGAAGGGTGCCTCCGAGTCTGGCCACAGAGCAGACAGGGCCCGAGGACAGTGGCCATCTACATTCGTGCCCTTCACGTTGGTAGGCCTGGGGCAGGGAAAGCACCCAAAGCCCATGGTGCAATTTATTGAGGATGAGGAATTTCAGAACTCCAGCCTCTTACGTCTATGAGCACAGGAGCCCCAGAAAACAGACGGGTAGACCTCTGGGACATGGCTTTGGGAAGTCCCAACAGGCAGGGAGAGAGAATGGGCTACCTTAAGCCTGCCGGGGAGGCGCAGGGGTAGCCTCTGGGGAACACAAAGGCTCTATTTGGATCCTCAGCTTCAGGGCACCTAAAGCCTTTGCTGAAGTCTCTATCTAAACTATGCCCCACCTGGGGGCAGGCAGTTGATCACGCCACTGGCATTCTGCAATACCCCTCTCATACTTTCCTGGCTCTACTGTTTACATGTCACTCTCCCCTCCCCATTATGCGGCAAGCCCCTTAATAGCTGGGCCAGTGTGCTATTTATCCTATGTGCGCAGGTGCTTCCCAGTGCCTGGCTCACAGTTGGTGCTCAGTAAATGTTGGATACAGGAACAAGAGGAGGGGATCCTTCAAGTCCGGGGTTAGGAAACTACGGCCCTTGGACCAAATCTGGCCCCTAGCCTGCTTTTGTAAATAAAGTTTTATGAAACACAGCCACACTCATTCATTTACATATTGTCTACGCCATACAATGGGAGACTTGGGCAGTTGTTATTATATGGACCACAGTACCTAAAATATTAACTGTTTGGCCCTTTACATAAAATGTTTATCAACCCCTGCTCTAAAGCAATTACACCTTCCCTTGGTGATTGTATCTTAAAGCATATTACAATGACATGTTGCAGATCTTCTAGAAGTTTCCTAATTTATCATTTGAAATAATCAGAAACAGCCTAAGCCAAACCAAATCAGGATTGAGGATGAGCACCATCCGTTCCCTTTACCCAGGGCTGGGCTGTCCTTGGACTCTGTAGGGCTGCCTGCCCCTGGAGGCTTGCAGGGGCTTGGCAGGGCACAGCTTTCTGATCTCAAATTATTTCCCTGTTCACTTGTGCACAACACCTGAAATTCCATCAAACACCCCTGTGGGAATGAAGGACGTTACTGCTTCATGCTTTATTTTTCAGTCAAGGTTCTCTCCTCTTCCCTCCGACCTGAGATGGGTAATGGTGTTGAAACAGAGGTTTGGGAAGACATGCGCGCGCGCGTGTGTGTGTATGTGTATGGGGGGCGGTGGGGTAGGGGGTGTTGCAGCAAGTGAGGAAGATGGCAGAGTTATTCTGGAGTTGGGACTCTTTGGAGGGAGGAAGGCCTGGGTGGCTTTTTAGAGTTGGGACTTTGTGGGAGGAGAGGCAGCAGGGCTGAGTGCCCAGAGGTGTGGGGAGAGGCAGCAGAGCAGGACTGAGGAGGGGACACACTCTTTACTTCTGAGCTGTGCCCGGAGTCAACCACTCATTAACTGGGCAAATACGTCCAATCTGCTGTTCCCAACAAGGGGTGATTTTGCCCCCAAGGGCACGTTCAGTAATGTCTGGAAACATTTTTGGTTGTCCAGACTGACGGTGGAGGGTGCTATTGTGATCCAGTGGGTAGAGACCAGGGATGCTGCTAAACATCCTGCAGTGCACAGGATGGCCCCCAGCCCTCCCTGCACACACACACCTGCTCTGTACGTCAGTGGTGCTGAGGTTGAGAAACCCCAGTCTAGTCCTTGGTGTACCCACACACCTCCTCTGGGGTGATGAAAGCTGCTCGGGGAGAGGCTGTGCTTGGAGAGGTACACGCTTGGCTGGGGCCGAGTGAAAATTTTTCCCTAGAAGAGTGCAAAGCAATTAGATGGGGCAACTACATTCTGTTTTGGAAGAATAGGAAGAATTATCTTGTCATCACAGGGCAATTATCCTGTGAATATTTTGGCAGCACATTGTGTTTTGCTATGTAATTGCAATTAACACGTAAGCGATCTAGTACTTTTGGTGTGTGTCATTCCTCTGAAAAAATATATGACTAATGCCGGGGTGACAGCTAGGCACATGTAACATATGTCTAAGAGAAGAGATGCCACTGGAATCAGCCTTGCTGTTGCCAGGCTCCGAGCTCTCACATGGTCATGTTCTCGCACGAATTTTATGCGAGAATGGACAAAGGGAGCTTTGAGAGCGATGGCGGAGGATCCAGTCCATGGTGAGAGTGGCCCTGTGGCTTTCGTGTCTCTTAGAAACACTTTCAGGTCCAACACTGATTCTTTTGAGAAGTCAGTATAATAGCGATGGCAAAGAGTAGTCTATCTGTTAAAACACTAGTTCAAATACAGTTTCTCTTTCCATGTCTTTAACTGTTCCAATCTGGATTTTTAAATTCTTTTTTACAAATGTAGATTTCATTTTTCTATTAGAATTCTTAGGAGTGTCGATTTTTCTTCAATGATGAATGCTGATATATTTCCTGTAGCTGTGTGCATTGGAATTTCTAATACAACTGTAACCTTACTCTGAATTTTCAAAAATGATTTGCTAAATTTCTTCAATGAGTAAACTTTCAGAAAATGCCTTATTTTGAATTGGGTTCCTTTTCTCCTCTTGAGTCATTTCTAGCAGCAAAATAGAGACATTAAAGAACGTGTTTGGGTGTTGAGTGGAACTCTGGCCAGACCCTGGACTGCTGGCGTGGGGTGTGAGCCCCGACTCTCTGTGGGCAGCTGTCGGACTCAGGCAGGAGGCCCTGGCTTATGTTAAACCTCGTGCCCCCATATTGCATGTGGTTGAGGATCAGGTTGGTGGGGCCTCCAGCTCTGCTTCCTTCTTTGTGGAACTAGGAACTCAATTTCATCAGGGCCTGTGGGGATTACCAAGCTCTTGGAAACCTACTCACACCCGCTAAACCTGCACAAGACGGATGGACAAGCCCCCAGGCAAAGATGCTGAATTTCGGTAATTCGAGTACTCGGGCTCTTCCAAGGAGACTAAATCTACGATGGTCCGTGGTCTCCCTGGCCATAAACCCCAGCCTGGCTTCACTCCAAAATGATGTAATTTTTCACTGATGACAGCAACATCTCTTAGTCACCCAGGCTTGCTTTGTCTCCTGATACCTGAGGTCTTTTTCTTCTGTATACAATCAGCCACCAAATTATATCTTTTGTTTTCACTGTTTCTTTACCGTGCACCTATGTGGTCCAGCTCCCCATAGCTAAGCTAAGTCAGGTCTGGGCTTCTGGAACAAACTTGTTTCTGGGCCAGGACATCCCAGATGCCGAGACCCATTCATCTTCTAAAGCACAAACACATAAAACACAAAACATGAGGAATAGCATCCCTTTTACATGATAGTTTTCATTTGCAAAAGAGATAATCATTATTTATTTTACTATCATTGTAATTTTACATATTGAGTTTTTAACATCAAATCAGAACTATGGTCACAGATTAGCTGTGCAGACTTTGTTACCATTAACTGATATTTTTGTGCTTTAAAAGTTTTCAAAGCAATTGTCTATGCATTATCTCCCCTGGTGCATTTAAAGCATAATTTTATTTGCCAAAAAGAATTATTTGCACACAATTTTTCAGAAGTATACAGAATATAATTACACAAAGTGATATATGTGCATTCAATGTGAGTTTGAAAATATGTTCTTCATTATATACATTTTTATGGTCAAGAACAGGGTCAACAATGAGGCCTCACTGTGAATTGTGAATTCAAACCCCTTCTCTAGGTGTGTTTATTGGCCTTGACTTCCCATCAGCCTCCGGTGCCTTGTCTAATTAGGCTCCCACCCCCACTGTCCCTCCTGTACAATCATCTCATAATGGTTGCGTCTAAGCTGCTAGTTTAATAATCTAGATAATAACACATTTTGTACAGAATCATTGATAATAGCCGCATATTTATAATCCACGCTGTGAATGTTTTCATCTTGAGAAACACAACAACATATTTCTCATACCAATTTTTAAGATCACATGATCTTATTTTCTTCCTAACTGCTGATTTCTCGTGGCTGCTGTGGCTGCATCATCCGTCACAGCGCCGTCTGGTCTACCTACCCACACTTATGGGACTCTTGCTCACATCTCCTCGGGTTTCATTAACGCTCATTCACCTCATTCCACATTGATTGCATTTAGGAAACATTTCCAAATGCTGCTGCTTTTATCTAGCACGTTCCAATTCTTGGAATTAGAAACACTCACAGTGCACTTTCTGTTTATCAGTGCTCACCTTCGTGAGCCCTTGCGCCACTCTGATTCCCCTCGACAGGTGCGTCAGCATCCTTGCCCTGTCCAGGGGTGCAGTGAGAGTGTGGAGGGACTGCTGGCTCACGGGAGGTGACACAGCTGTCCTTCTCCTTGTTAGCATGGTCTGAGCTCACCAGTCCCATATTGAGTCATTTATAAAAAAAATTGTTTAAAAATTGCAACTGTGGTTGACTATTTTGTTCTACTCAAAGTTGTGTGAAATGTTTATTAGGATAACCTTTTGATATCCGGTTTGATCTGGAGGCTGCTAAGACCACTAAACAGGTAAAAGATATGGGTTTAGCTAAAAATTCTTTTAGAAGCTAATTAGCCATTAATAGGTAAACTAAGAACTTTCATGAGAGATGGATATCGGGTGGTTTGCAAATAAAATGAAAGAGAAGTATCCATCCTCCGAAGCTGAATGGGTCTGATCCACACACTAGGTCAGGGGACTAGATGCCCCTCCTAGGGGTTGGCCAGGTGTGTCCCGGACACGCAGACCTCACACTATCTCATCCCCTTCTCTTAATTCATGTCCTTTTTTGGTTAAATGTCCTCTGAAATTGTGAAATTTTAATGGAAACAAGTCATTAAAACCAGGTCAAAGTTAGAGGTGGAATCCTACTGTGTGCTTTAGAACAGCAGTCCCCGACCTTTTTGGCACCAGGGACCGGTTTCATGGAAGACAATTTTTCTACAGACTGGGGGGAGGGGGCGATGGGGAGGGGCTGTAAATACAGATGAAGCTGGCCGCTCACCTCCTGCTGTGTGGCCCGGTTCCTAACATGCCATGGACAGTACGGGTCCATGGCCTGGGGGTTGGGGACTGTAGTTTCAGAACATGCAAACTTAGAGCATTTGCCAACAACAAGAGGAAGTGAAGCGACTGGATGACAGAATTTACAAATTCGTCTTACAGATGTTTATCTTTGTGTTGTTGCAGAAATGCACGCTTATTAGAGTAAATTTCAAAAGTAGAAAGAGTGTGAGGAAGCAGAACAAGTCACTGTAAACTGACGACTTTGGAACAACTTCTGTCCACATTTTGTATATTTCCCTCCTGCCTTTTTTTTTTTTCTTACATGTGCTTTTTCCTTTTTAAACATAGTTAAGAATGAACATATATATTGATCCAGACAGGCAAAAATAGTGGGCAGAAATCAACAAGATAAATTCAAATAAGGACAAATGGAGGTTCTGATATTTTGTTCAGTAAGTACTTTTACAATTACAAGTTTAGGGAAGATTGGCTTAACAGAAGTTTAAATGAAAAATATCATGGGTTTTTCACTGATTGCAAAGTGAATCTGAGGGAAATATTGCCAACACAATCTTAAAATTAATAGAAAAAAATACAGTGCCCTGATTAAGGGAGATAATCTAGAGCATTTCTTAGTTGTATACTACTGTTTGGAAAAAATTTTGAGCATGTGCATATATATATATATATATATGCACACACACGTATAATTTTTTATTAATTATGTACACGTAACTATAATAATATGTTATATATGTATATTATGGATAAAAATGATAGTAAATAGAAATTATCATATTTCTTTCCCACATTCTGATTAATTTCTCATCCCTGGGAATTCCCCAGGTCATTCTGGAAATCGTTGATCTAAAACAGTGTGCTTTACTCTGGACATCCCAGCATGTAACTCTTTCTAGAGGCTGAGGCTTGTGATGGTGACAGGTCAGAAAGTTGAGTCACTTGGGGCCGATGGGAGACTGGATCTGCTTAGCCAACTCTGTTAGAGACTTGAGACCCCATGGGTCACCAAATGTCCAGTGCATGGTACCAAAGATTCATCCCTTCCCCCTGGGCTTTTTAGTCTGCTTCTGCAACCATTCCACATGTGTGTAATGGGAAATTTATAATTGTATCCTAGCATTGCCAGAACATGGGGAGGTCTGTTTAGTCATTCTTGAGATTAAAAGAACCAACTGGAAACATTACATAATTGTGAACGTGACCTTGATTGGCCAATCATCCAAGCTCTGTGTGAACACGCTAATCATATCATATCCTATGCATGTGATCAGGACACTTATTTTAAAAAATCACAATCTCATTTTTGGTAATTTAGGCATAACAAGAATGGGAAAGTTGATACAATACACCTTTGCTATGTCTTGAGATCTTAACACATATCAACACTCTTGAGTGCAATAACAGCATGTAGTTTCACTCACGGAAGTGTACACGGAGGGTTAGTCAGGTGCTTCCTGAGGCTGCCTCGCTTTCTCTTCAGCTCCATCTGCAGCATTAGCCAGTGGCTTGCTTTTGCAGCCATGTATTTCTCTGGGAAGAAGAGTTTAATAAGTTCACAAGAGTTACTAACAAGTGACACGGAGCAGAGAGCCACCTGGGTTTTTGCAAATGCGGATGCTGGTTGGTCAGCAGGCTCATCCTGTAGCCAAATGGTTTGCTCCAACATGCCAGCTTTCTGCCTGGCATCCAAATATGGGTCTCAGCAAAATCATGAACTATCATATGTCATGGGCACTGGAAATCAGGAAGAACTTGCAGAAACTACATTCTTGAATGTCTAAGACCAAATGTGATCCCTGCTATTTCCTCTTAGTTATCTGACATTGTAAGACTGTCCCCAATCTCCTTGAGAAGATGTAGTCATACTGTAGCAAAGGCCTAAGGTATTTTAAAGATAATTGTGTCACACCATCTCATTCAGCAGAAGAGGACTTTGGGGCTCAAGGTTGTCATAACAAGTTAGTGCAAGCACTCCAGCCCCACAATTCATGAGTCCTATGCTTCTTTATCTGTACAATAACCTTGTGGGGAGAAGATTAGAGGTAATTTGCACAATGTGCCCAGAATTGATGAGACAATCTATGGACAAATGGTCGGTTCTAAAGCAGGACTAAAACTCAGAATTCCTGAGTCATGATCCTGGTTCTTCTTCAAAGCCACAGCTATGGCAATAGTCCATCTGTCCTAGGCCATGGGCTAGACTCATGGCCTTGGGCAATGCTGTTCACAACTGTTAAGGACACAGTGGCACTATTTTTCTAAAATCACTACTTTTCCATTTCAGTTCTTTCTGCATGGTCATTTTTGAGAGTTCTACATTCAGAGGAAACAATGCCATGTGTGACTTATGCAAGTCGTGCACATAATTTCCTCGCAGTGAGATATGAACATAAAGTCTCTCTGTAATAAACAAAAAGTATTGTGCATAATTTCCCACTGGTCTTTTTGTTAATTGGGCTCTCACTGCTGAAGCCTCTAATGTAGAGAATAAATGAATAACCGGCTTTTATGTGCAGCCTCCTTTCATTACGTACAAGGGCTCAAAATTTAAAGTGAACCATTTTTAGGTCTTATATTATGATATACAGGATTGTTTATTGCTGGTAATGCAGGAAGCACATTGCCTTTCTGCTTCTGCCTGGCTTCTCTGTGTTGGCTTACTCCAGCTTCCTTTCTTGGTGATTCATTAATTACGTCCAAAAATGACTTGAGTAAAGTCTGATCATTTTTGACAGGGAATGTGGTTCTCAAACATTTCGAGTACAATTCAAGTTCAGGTTCTGCTTTGAGCAATCAGGACAGTGGTCCTTAGATGAATCGAATTAAAATTTTCTTATGTGAACCCCACTGGGGTGAAATGGGAAGTGGGGTGTCAGGCCCGAGGGAAGAGCGATGTCCTCATTATGGCTTTTGCTTCAAAGCTTGGTTTTCTGCACCCTCTTTCCTTCCCTCTCCTCCTGCAAATCCCTTCTGCCTCTCCAGCTTTTCCTCGCTTCTCCTCCTGCCTCCAACTCATGTCCCAACATCACGACTCCTTTGTAATGCGGCAAAATGCCATAGGACTTCACCTAACAGTTCTTGTTCGTATCTGAGGTGGTAAGCATAGAAATGGCTCACAGAAAGTGACTATGAACTCAACAACCTCTTAAAATTCGTCATGATGGTTACTACATATACTTTAAAAATATTATATATGAGCACATGAAAAATTATTTTTTCCATTTATGTATCAACATGGACCCAAGGCCACTCGCAACAGAGTTACATCAGCCCTGAGGTTGGGGAACAATGAACTCATGATACATATGTTTTTGTTTATTTATTCATCATTGGCAGTGACATACTGGGTCCTAAGAGTGAGCAGCCAAACAAGAGAGCATTCCTGGCTTTAGGTGGACACACCTGAGCCAACAATAGGCTCGTCCCGCGAGGCTGGCCAGGGCAGTGCCTGGGTTGGATTCCTTCTCCCAGGGCTTGGTAGCTGCGAGAAGACAGGATGTCAGTTTTATCTTCGATAAAATGGAGACATTAGCAGCCTCCTTCACTGGGCCATGGCAAGAACTGAATGAGTGATGGCACGTGAAGCATGTACACGTGGCTGGTGCACATGCACCCCTGCAGCATTTGCCGTTATGACCTTTGCACCACGGCAAAGGGGGTGGTGCAGGGGTCCCAGCCCCACCGGCCTGCCTGCGGGAAAAGAACCACACCGTTGGATATATGACGGCTTTCAGCCCTCCTCTCCCTGTGCAGGATGCGTCCCTTCTGGTCCTCTTGGAAGTGGCCAGCAAGATGGAACAGGAAGTGCAAGGTATGCACTGGGGGAAGCCCCTATGCAGGGACAGGGGAGGAGCCTCTAAGTGCCTGGCCCCAGGAGTGCTGCCGAGGAGTCCTGCGTGGGCCCCGGAAGGCTCAGCTCTGACCCTCCCGCAAAGCTCAGTGGTAGCTGGGAGCCTCCCGGGAGAGCTTGGCTTGGGGTGGCCGGTGAGGAGGGTCCCAAAGGTGCCGCGGCTGCAGACTGGGGGCTCCTGGTACCCTCGTGCAGGTTGTCCAGGGAGGGTGGTGCAAGTGGCCTGCCAGGTCCTCTGCCTCCCTGGTACCCCCTCAATTTTCGTAGGAACCCCCGGGTGTATGTCGGGGGTTGGGGGATGTCTGCCCAGCACTCTGCCCCAGCCCCCTCCAGGGCTTTGTGCCACCGGAGCTGTCTCCACCTGTGGCCAGCGGCCTCACACTGGCTCAGTCCCACAGCGACTCTGGTTTGGTCCCCGGGCCCTAAAGAGAGGCTACTGTGTCCGAGTCTCCCCAGACAAATCTCTCATGAGTCCAGGACCCCTCCTCAATGACTCTGGTGCGCTCCTGTTGTCCCAGCACGTGGGGAGGTGGAAGATCGCTTCAGCCCAGGAGTTCAAGGCTGTAATGAGCTATGATCGCGCCACTGCACTCCAGCCTGGGTGACAGAGCAACACCCCTCTCTAAACAACAGCAACAACAGCTGGTCCTCCCCCTAGCTCAGAGACAGGTGCTAGCCCGTCCCCTTCCCGCCTCCCCATCTCTCTCGTCTCCCCCAGGCCCTGTGCACCGCAGGGAAGGATCAGGGCCTCGGACAGCCCAGACCCCGGCTAAGGGCAGGGAGGGGAGGAGACCCCACCATGAGGGGCTCAGGGCTCCCCGGGAGGCCTCCTTCAGGGGGCCCTTTCCTGAAGGTAAGGGGAGAGCAGGCCAGGCAGGGTACCACAGGGAGATGGCCAGGCAGGGGAGGCATCCAGACGTCCCAGCCTCTGTCTGGGGACCGAGTAGGGCATTTCTATCGTGTGGACGAAGCAGCTAGTTAGATAGCTCTCCTGTACAAGACTTGGATCTCAAAGAACAAAGAGCATTTTTGCAGCACATTCTCTCTGAGGGCGGGCGTTGGCGTTGTGCAGTGGGTAAGGGGATAAAGCCCGGTAGCCAGGAGCAGAGGTGTGTGCTCACACCCCGCTCAGACTCCGTGTGCATCCGCACAGACGCTGGCCGAGCTTCTCACTAGGGGCTGGGGAGGTGCCTGCGAATCTTCTATTTAAGACAGGTTCCCAGGGGAGGTTGCTGCTGGGCCGGGGGCCATGCCGTGGGAACCCTGTGGATCATACCCCTGGCCATCACGGACTCAGGGCCTTTTCACAGGGGGGATGTTTGGCTTCCTGCAACTTTAAGGCTACTGCTTCCTTGAGGACACTAAAGTCTTCCTGCCTCTCTGACAAGGGCTGACAGTTACTGATTTATAAAGAGCCCTTTGGCATTTGAAGAGGCTCTTTCTTACCATACTGTCCCTTTCCCGGGTCTGTGTGGACGATTTATTTTCCTCTAATGTTACAACAATGAAGGTGGTTATTGGCTTATCATTTCCCATTCTGTCAAGTTTTATCTGCGTCTTTACGTACTCCAGACTCAGGGTGTGCTTGATGACGGATTCGGCCCCCTCAATCCTTTCCACTCTCCCCGTCTGTCACCCCAGATGCATCCCTCCCCCTCAAAGCAGCTAATTCCAATCCACGTGCTGGTCAAGACACAGGAAACAAGGCTGGTCAAGTTGATTGTTTGATGGGATGTGACTTGAAGCTTTATTTGTCTGGTCTGGGAATCCAGCCGTCAGTCCGAGAAGGTGCTGGTGACCTGCTCTGTCTCCTTGCTACGTTCTCCCAGTCCTACCGTCTCACGGGCATTTCTAGAAGGTGCAGATGCTAACCTGAAGGGTCAGTGTTGTGGTCTTTGCCTAACATCCCTCAAGTAAAAAGAATATCCTCAGTGTCCAAAAAGAGTGAGATTTTTGTACATCAAAACATTTTGCCCCCTCAAAGAGCAGTTGGGCGCTTTCTGTTGTGTTTTGTGACAAAGCGTAGTTATTTGTGGGCTTGGTGGAAGATCTTATTGAAAATCGCTGCAGAATGGATATAATGAAATATTTACCATCCATTCTACAACTTTCTGTTCTTGTGTACAACCCAGAACTACCAGGAGAGATACAGATACATTTTAAAAGAGAAGTACCTGATGTGAAATGATTAGCCTAACTTGGGGTGGTTTCTGTGCCACATTTTGGTTTCCAAATGAAAAGAGAAAAAATGGAATTTGGGGGGGTCAGCGGGTCAGTGCGAAGCCCTGTGGACGGCCAGGTGCACCCTGCATTTCAGGAAACCGCCAGCAGGTGGGAGAGAAGTGTGACTCCGTCCCCACATCTGCCACAGGAAAGGCATAGGAGACCAAGCAAAGCAGCCGCTGCCTCCGCTGGAGAGCAGAGCAGAGCCAGCTGCTTCAGGATGCGGCAGAATATTGCAACTGTGAGTGCAGTGTGCTGAGCTCAGGCAAAGCTCCCCGCCCCGGCTCGCTGTGCGCTTGAAGCCATTTTGTCCCTCTGACTGCTGGCCTCTGGCAGCTAAAAGCGGCAGGGGCCACTGGTCCACCTGCAGCTCCATCCCTGTGCTCCCGCTCTCTCCCTGAACCCCGCCTCCTCCCAGCAGACCCGTGCATTCCTGCTCACCTCCCTTCTGTCCACATTCCATCCTAGTTCCACCTTCATTAAAATTTAAATATCAAATATCCCTAAAATAATATAAAATAATACAGCTGCCTTTAGTTGGGAGGACCTTGTGGCTACCTTTTTTATTTGTAACTGATTTGTGGTCAAATAGGATTGTTATAAAAGGGCTCTGAACCAGACCGAGCATCAAATAAATGCCAGCGTAAGCAATTAAAATGCACCCTGTTCTAGAGGCACCCAGCGGTGCTGCCCCAGTCAGGGCCCTGTCAGTGGCTCAATTATAACATCCTTCTCCAAGACTGCTGGTCATTGTCACTCACTCTGGGCAGCGGCATAATTGGCCACAGTTTTGCATCCTTGGAGTTTTTTTGAATTTTGTAAATGCTGGCATTTTCTATTAGAAATGTGAGATTAAAAGTAGTTGTTTGTTCTTTTATAAGAGCATGAGATGATTTAAAAATTCTCACTGAGGGATGCATCACACTCCCGTGCTCACTGTGAGACTTGCCTGCTTCCTGCCTCCCCACCCCCTCCAGAGCTTTCCATCCGCCCCTCCCCCCAGGACTCTTTGAAAGCAAACCTTGAGCTAGCGTTTGCGCAGTGGGGATTGTGCCGTGGCCTGACTCCATGGGCAGAAATTGTTTTCTGTTTTTTGTTTTTAAATTCTGTGTGAAGTTCAACTTCATTACCATATTCCTTTATGGGGAGGACTCATGCTAGAGATTTAAAGGATTTTTGACTCTTTTTGATAGAGGCCTGGTAAGGAGATGCGAACAACTTCTCAGTCTGTGACAAGCCCAAATGCTTGGAGGATATGATTACTTCCTTCACCCAACACATTTAATTTCTGGAGAAACACTGATGGAAAATCATTGTCTGTGTTCTCCTCTGCTGCCGTGGCATAGCAGGTGGACCCTGCTGGAGTCAGATTTCTGCCCATGTTTCTCCACCTGCTGGGTGGTTTGTCCTGTACCTTCTGCATTCGGTTTCCTGAGCCTCACACCCCTGGCCGTGGGACTCCGGGCACTGTGCACGCGGGCCTGTCTGTGCGTTACGTCAGCAGTGCTCTGCTCCACTGTCCACCGTCTCCACGCTGCAGGCCTCTCCTGCCACTGTCCCAGTTTCCTGTGTTTCCCTCCCTCCTTCGTTTCTCCTTTATTTTTCCCATTTGATAAACTCCTACTGTAAGGTTCATAGCAAAAGTCGCCACCTCCACGAAGCTTTTTCCTACCCCTACAGGGCAGAACTAATGGCCAACTCCTTCTATTGCATATTAGGGCATTTATCTGTTATAGATATTCAGGTCTTCTTGTCTGGAAAATGGAGCCACTTGGATCAATGAGCTGCTTCACAGAGTTCCACAGAGGAGAGGGTGAATGATTTTATACTGAGAGAAAGAAAAGAAAATAGAAACTTGCACAGACACACGGGAGAAAAGAAGGTGGCCCCAAAGAAAACAGATGCAGGTGATTACCAGTAGTTAACAAGAACCCAGGCTCATGGAGCGCGGAAATGCCTTGGGAAGGAGACAGTGCGGTCCAGTCTCCCCTCTCGAAGCAGAGGGGCCGGGCTCGGCAGGGCTTCCCGAGGGCATCACGCCTGTCGCTGTGTGTCTGCATCCAGCCCTGCCGCGTGGAGTCTCGGCCACTTCTCCTTCCACTGAGTCCCTTTGGGTGATCCTCGCTGGATTGGGGGCCATGAGGTAACATGGCTTATATCTCCGAGGATGTTTCTGCTGAACCGTGTTGGCCAGACTGGCATGCATGGGGAGATGTGCTGACCCGACAAGAGAAAGGATAGGCTGGGGCCCCGGTGCTGCCTGAATGGGACACGGGGAGGGTGCTTATTCTGGGCACGACCCACACGAGCTGCTGCTTTGTACATCATGTCCATGTTTCCCCAAATCAACATGGGTACACCAAAACCAGCAAGGACCGGGTTTCAGGGACATGTGATTACCCTAGCACTAGCTCTCCTTTTTAGGCCCAAAGTGTGCATCCTGACTCCTGGTGATGTGTCTGGGGCCAGGGCCTGGCCTGGTTGAATGGCTTGTCCATGTTTCATCCCCTGGCAGGAGCCTCTCTGCACATTACGGGTCTGTTTGCCCAGTTATAATTCCCCCTCCCTTGACATTGATATAACTATTGACTTAATCTTAATAACCAATCAGTTAGTAAATACATAAACACGGTGCAATGGCCGTGTAGTTTACAGAAGGAGAAGCCTGTCGCATGCGTCAGGCTTCCCACTCAGTAAGAGGGTGGTTGGGAAGATTCAATGAGTTCAGACGTGCAAAGCTTTGACCCCGTGCCTGGCATGCGGTAAAGCTCACGGTACGTTAGCTGCGCTGCTGCTCTGAGGGTGAGGAAGGAGAGGGACGAAAGGGGAAGATGAAAGGAGGGAGGGGCGAGAGGAGGGAGAAGAGGAAGCGACGTTATGTGCTTCCTTTTTTTGCACTTTATCATTATTGTCTTTTCTACTCTTGGGGAAAGTATATACTAGAGACTGAATCATTCAAGTGGAAGCATGTTAGATAATTCTAAATGTACATTTGATTTATGGACTACCCTGCTAAAATGGTGACCAGGAGTGATTAGGAATGATCAGTATCTACTCTCTTCAACAAATTCCTCAAGGGACACACCACAGAAGTTGATCAGCACACAAATATTCCTGACACGCTGATGGCACCAGTCTTTTGCACAAGTCCTCACTTCAGTCTGCTCTGCCTCCTGCAAGGGAATTCTGGATGCAGATTTAAAATGTCTACTAAAGCTTTGCAGCTTCTTTTCTTAAGAGACAGAGTCTATTCCCCTGCCCTTGAACCTGGGTTGGACTTGAGGCTCGCTTTGACCATGGAGTGCCGCCAAAGTAATGTTACAGGCGTTCTGTGTCTGGGTCTTAAGAGGTGTTACAGCTTCTCTCTCACTCCTGTGAAATTCGCCGTCACATGAAGAAGCCGGGGCTGGCCAGCTGGAAAGCTCCATGCCTAAGCTATGAGCAAGGCCAGGGTGGATCATCAGCCCAGCTGAGCTGTCAGATGGCTGCAGCTGTGTCACTGACCTCATGAGAGACCAACAGAAGAACCGTTCAGCTGACCCCAGCCCACCTCGCTGGCCCACAGAATCAGGACCAGATAAAGTGGTTGTTATTCTAAACCACCAAGGTTTAGTTTGGTTTGTTAAGCAACCAGTACCCTTGGTTCTTGTGGATTGCAAACTTTTGGGGGCAGTCCTTGCCTTTCCAGGGCTTGTGGTTGGTGGCAATCTTTGACATCCCTTGGCCTGTAGACACATCACCAGTCACGTGGCATTATCCCTGTGGGTCTTCACAGTGCCCTCTGTTCATGTCTATGTCCAAATTTTCCTCTTCTTCTAAGGATTATAGACTCCTTACAGGCCCAGCCCGTCCTGTATGACCACGTCTTAACTTGATTACACCTGAAAACACCCTCTTTCCAAATAAAGTCACTTTTGCAGGAAACAGGGGGGACTTCAACATATCTTTTGGGAAGACATATTTCTACCCACTACATATGTTATTGGGCATTTTCTCCTTGAAATTAGGATTTGCTGTTGGAGAAGGGACAGAGGACAAACAGTAGGGAATGGCGTCTGGCAGCAGCTTCGTTCATGAGCCACAGTTCCAGGAGCTCCAGAACCGGGTCATTTGCTCTTTGACCTTGGAGAAGCTGTGGAGGTCCAGGTTCCTCATCTGGTTAATGGGATACTCCTGGGCATTGTATGTAAGTGATGACCCAGTACAAACCTTGGCCAAAATATTTCCCCAGATTTATTGAGATATAAAAGACAAGTCAAAATTGGACACATCTAAGGTTTACATTGTGATGACTTGATATACACATGCATTATGAAACGGTTACCACATCAAGCTAATTAACATACCTATCACCTCACATAGTTTCTATTTTGTGTGTGATGAGAACACTTAAGATCTACTCTCTTAGCAAATTTCAAGTACACAGTAGAGTATTATTAACTATAGTCACCTGCTGTATATTGGATTCCCAGAGGTTGTTTATCTTATAACTGAAAGTTTGTGCCCTTTGACCAACACCTTCCCATTTTCCCTACCCTCCAGTCCCTGGCAATCACCATGCTGCTCTCTGCTTCTCTGATTCTACTTTTGTAGATTCCATGTATAAGTGACACAATGCAGTATTTGTCTTTCTGTGCCTGGTTTTTTCACTTAGTATAATGTATAATGTCCTCCAGGCCCATCCGTCATGTCATAAATGGCATGGATTTCCTTCTTTTTCATGGCTGAAAAATATCCCCCATATGTATCACGTTTTCTTTATCAATTCATCTGTTGACAGACACTTAGGTTATTTCTATGTCTTGGCTATTGTGACTAACGCTGCAGTGAATATGGGAGTGCAGATATCTCTTCAAAAAACTGATTTTATATCCTTTGGATGTATAACCTGAAGTAGGATTGCTGGATCATATGGTAACACTGTTTTTAATTTTGTGAGGAACCTCCATGCTGTTGTCCATAATGGCTGTGACAATTTACATTCCCACCAACTGTGTGCAAGAGTTCCCTTTCCTCTATACCCTTGCCAACACTTGTTACTTCTCATCTTCTTGATAATAGCCATTCTGACCAGGGCGAGGTGGTATCTCACTGTGGTTTTGATTTGCATTTCCCTGAGGATTAGTAATGTTGAGCACTTTGTCATATACCTATTGGCCATTTGTATGTCTTATTTTGAAAAAAATGTCTTTTTAGCTCCTCTGCCCGTTTTTTTTTTTTTTGCTATTGAGTTGCATGAGTTTCTCATATATTTTGGATATCAACCCCTTATCAGATATATGGTTTGCAAATATTTCTTCCCATTTTATAGATTGCTTTTCATATTGTTGATTGTTTCCTTTGTTGTACAGAAACTTTTTAGTTTGATGCAATTTCAGTTGTTTATTTTTTATTTCGTTGACTCTGCTTTTGGTGTCATATATAAAAAAATCATTGGCAATACCAATGATAAGGAGCTTTTTCCCTTTTTCTTCTAGGAGTTTTATTGTTTCAGGTCTTACAATTAAGTCTTTAATTTATTTTGAGTTAATTTTTGTGTATGGTGTAAAATAAGGTCCAATTTCATTCTTGTATGTGTAAATATCCAGTTTTTCAAACATTTATTGAAGAGACAATTCTTTCTCCATTCTGTATTCTTGGTGCCCTTATCAAAGATTAGTTGACTGTATATGTGTAGCTTCATTTCTGCTCATTTGTTTATGTGACTGTTTTTATGCCAATGCCATGCTGTTTTGATTACTGTAGCTTTGTAATATAGTTTGAAATCAGAATGTGTGATGATTTGAGTTTTGTTCTTCTTACTCAAGATTTGGCTATTCAGGGTCTTTTGTGGTTCCCTAAAAATTTTAGAATTGTTTTTTCTACTTTTATGAAGAATGACATTGGCATTTTGATAGGAATTATGTTAAATTTGTAGATTGCTTTGGGTAGTATATGCATTTAACAATATTAATTATTCTAATCTATGGGTACAGGATATCTTTCCATTTATTTGTGTCTTCAATTTCTTTCATCAATGTCTCATAATTTGCAGAGTACAGATCTTTGACCTCTTTGACTAAATTTATTCCTAAACATTTTATTGTTTTTGATGCTATTGTAAATGAGATTATTTACTTAATTCCTTTTTTGGATAGTTCATTGTTAGTATATAGAAATGCAACTGATTTTTATATGCTGGTTTTGTATCCTGCAACTTTACTGAATTTGTTTATTAGTTCTAACAATTTTTTAGTGGAGTCTTTAGGGTTTCCTTTATATTAAGATTATGTCCTCAGCAAACAGAGACAATTTAACTTCTTCCATTCCAATTTATTTCTTTTCTTTTTATTTCTTTTTCTTGCCTAATTGCTTTGGCTTGGACTCCCAGTACTATATTAAATAGAAGTGATAAGAGTGGTCATCCTTGTCTTGTTCCACTGTTAGCGTTCATCAATGGTGAAAGCTTTTCCTCACTGAATGTGGTGTTAGCTGTGGGCTTGTCACATATGGCCTTTATTATGCTAATGTACATTCCTTCTATGCCTAGTCTGTTGAGAGTCTTTGAGATGATCATATGATTTTTATCCTTCGTTCTGTTAATGTGGTGTATCACAATGATTGCTTTGCATATGTTGAACCATCTTTGTATCCCAGAGATAAATCCCACCTGATCATGGTGTATGATTCTTTTAATGTACTGTCGGATTTGATTTACTAGTCTGCTGTTGAGGATTTTTGTCACTCATCAGGGATATTGGCTTACAATTTTATTCTCTTACAGTGTCCTTATTTGGCTTTGGTATGAGAATAATTCTGATCTTATAAAATGAATTTGGAAGTGTTCTGTCCTCTGCAGCTTTTTGGAAGAGTTTGAAAAGGACTGGCATTAATTCTTTTTTCAATGTTTGGCACAATTCACCTGAAAAGCATCTGGTCCTGGGCTTTGCTTAGTTGGAAGGTTTTTGATTACTGTTTTAATGTCCTTACTCATTATTAGTCTGTTCATATTTTCTGTTTCTTCATGATTCAGTCTTGTTCATTTGTATGTTTCTAGGAATTTAACCATTTCTTCTAGGTCATCCAATTGGTTGGTGTATAATTATTCATAATAATCTCTTATGATCCTTTGTATTTCTGTGTATACTTTCAATGTTTTCTCTTTCATTTATCATTTTATTTAATTCTATTCTCTCTTTTGTTTTCCTAGTCTAGCTAAAGGTTTGTCAAGTTTGTTTTTCTTAAAAAAAAAACCTCTAAGCTTTATTGACCTTTTCAATAATCTTTCTAGTCTCTCTTTCATGTATTTCTGCTCTAATCCTTGTTATTTTCTTCCTTCTGCTAACTTTGGGCTTAGTTTTTTCTTTTTCTAGTTCCCTAAGATGTCAAATTTGATTGTTTATTTGAGATTTTTCTTTTTTCTTAATGTAGGCATTTATTACCATAAACTTCCTTCTTAGAACTGCTTTTGGAGTATCTCACATGTTTTGGTATGTTGTGTTTCCATTTTCATATGTCTCAGGATATTTTTTATTTCTATTTTGATTTCCTCTTTGACTCATTGATTATTCATGAATGTGTTGCTTTATTTTCACATGTTTGTGAATTTTCCAATTTTCCCTTTGTTAATGATTTCTAGTTTCATACCATTGTTGTTGGAAAAGATACTTGGTATGATTTCAATCTTCTCAAATTTGTTAAGGCTTGTTTTGTGGCCTAACATATCCTGGAGAATGTTCCATGTGAACTTGAGAAGAATGTGCATTCTGCTGCTGTTGGATGGAATGTTCTGTATATGTATGTTAGGTTCATTTGGTCTATAGTGTTATCCAAGTCCACTCTTTCATTATTGATTTTCTGTGTGGATAATCTATCTATTGCTGAAAGTAGAGTATTGAAGTCCCCTACTATATTGTGTTGCTTTCTATTTTTTCTTTCAACTTTGTAAATATTAGCTGTATATATTTAAGTGCTCTGATATTGGGTGCATATGTATTTATAAATGTTATATGATCTTGATGAATGGACCCTTTACCATCATATAACTATCTTCTCTGTCTCTCATGACAGATTTTGACTGAGTGTATTTTGTTTGATATAAATATCGTCACCCCTGCTCTCTTTGCCTACCATTTGCATGTAATATCTCTTTTCTTCTCTTCACTTTCAGCCTATGGGGGTCCTTAAAGGTAAAGTGACTCTGTTGTAGGCAGCATATTAGTGGGTCTTGCCTTTTTATTTATTCAGCTATGGTATCATTTGATTGGAGAATTTAATCCATTTACATTTAAAATAATTATTGAGCAGTAAGGACTTGTTATTCTCACTTTAATTGTTTTCTGCCTTTTTTGGTTCTTTTGTTCTTTTCTTTTCCTCTTGCTGTCTTCCTTTGTGATTTGTTGATATTTTGTAGTGGTAAGCTTTGATTCCTTTCTCTTTATCTTCTCTGCATCTACTACAGGTTTTGTTCTTTGTGGTTCCTATGAAGCTTGCATAAAATATCTTATAGGCATAGAAATTTTATTTCATTCTGAAAATAATTTACCTTCAATTACACTCAAAAACTCTACACTTTTGCTTCTCACTGCCCCCCAAAATTTATGTTATTGATGTTACTTTTTTCATATTATATATCCATTAACAAATTATTGTAGCTATAGTTAATTTCAATATTTTTGTCTTTTAAAGTTTATACTAGAGTTAAAGATTATTTATACACAGCCATTACAGTATTAGAGTATTCTGAATGTTACTATATATTTACCCTTATGAAGTGATTTTTATACTTTCATTTATTTTCATGTTGTTACTTTGTGTCTTTTTGTTTTGACTTGAACTTCCTTTAGCATTTCTCATATGGAGGTCTAGTGATGATGATGGCAGGGCCTGCAAGGTTTCTGCTGAGAAATATGCTGATAGCCATTTAGAAGTTCCTTTATATGTGACAAGTTGTTTTCCTCTTGTTGCTTTCAAAATATTCTTTTTGTCTTTGACTTTTGACAATTTGCTTGTAATGTGTTTTGGAATAGTCTTTGAATTGATCTGGCTTAGCAGTCATTCAGCTTTTTGAATCTGGAAGTCCATATCTCTCCTAAGACTTGGGAAATTTTCAGTCATTACCTCTTTCAATAAATTTTCTTCTTTTTTCTCTGTCTTATTCTTCTGGAGATTTCATAATGCATATATTTGTTCCTTTGATAGTGCCCCATAGATCCCATATACATTTTTTACTCTTTTTCATTGTTTTTTCTTTGTGTTTATCTCACTGGCTAATTTCAAATAAACTGTCTTCAAGTTTGCCAGTTCTTTTTTCTGTGTGATTGAGTCAGCTGTTGAAGCTCTCTATTGAGGTTTTCAGTTCTCTCACTATGTTCTTTAGCCCCAAGATTTCATTTAGTTCTTTTTAAATGGTTTCTATTTCTTCATTAAACTTATTACTTTGTGCATTGTTTTCCCAATTTTTGTTAAGCTCTCTGTGTTTTCTTGCATCTCATTGAGCTTCTTTAAAATGATTATTTTGAATTCTTTTTCAGGCAATTCATAGCTCTCCAGTTCCTTGGGGCCAACTACTGGATCTTTATTGTTTCCTTTGGTGGTGTGGTGTCCTGTTTGCCTGATTCTTCATGATATGTGTAGCCTCACATTACACATGCAGTGTAATGTGCATTTCAAGGAGCAAATACCTCCTGTTGTCTTTATAGACTAGTTTTGGCAGGTAAATGCCTTCTCCTGTCAGATCCCAGGGCTGATGGGATTGCATCTGGGATCATAGTGAAGTGGCCTTGGAACTGGTTCACATGGCTGTTCCTGAACCTGCAGTGGAGTCTGAACTTGGTGGGCCTGTTACCAGAGGCATGAGTGAATATGACTCCTTCCTAATCCCTGGGTGGACAAGAATGCCCCCAAGGCCCTAGTCATGGCTGGTGCTGTGACAGGGGTCCACATCAGGATGTGCATTTGGGTCCACAGATGACAGGCTTCTTACCAGGTGCACAGATGGGTGTATTCTGTTGGGTCACTGGGAGCCCTCCTGCCAAGTCACTGGGATGGTCCCTGTGTGGGCAGGACTGGCCCTGGCCTGTGGGTGAGAGAAGCTGGAGCCAAGTTACAGGGCTGCTTCCGGGTCCACAGCTGGGAATGAGGTCTTCAGGCCTGTATTTGGGGGTACGGATGGGCCTGTCTCCTTCCAGGTTCCTGGGAATGCAGATTGCCCCCAGACCATGGCTGAACAGGGCTGGAGCTGGGTTACAGAGCTGCTTCAGGATTTGCAGTCAGAGTGTTTGGAAGATCTGCCTTCAGGAACACAAAGGTCCCTGCTGGGTCCCTAGGTAAGCAGGATGGATTCTGGACTGTAGTGGAGAGGGGCTGGAGCAAGGTCATGGGCTGTTTCATGGTCTACAACAAGGATTGAGGTTGGAAGGCCTGTTACTCAATGCTTGAGCAGGTATGTCTCCTCCCAGGTCCCTTAACAGATGGTGCTGGTGGCAGGACAAAAGCCAAATGGGGCTGTAGCTGAGTCCATGGGCAGGGGAGGGAGGTCTCCTTCTGGGCCTGTCACAGGGACCACAGTCAGCAAGCCTGTCACCTGGGCATGGGCCTGACTTCTCAAAATAGTCCTCATTGGTCTTGGGCCCCACTGGGGTTTCAAAACTTCCTACTAAAATCTCAAAGCTCCCACAAAGGCACTTTTGTCTGTGGATGCTGCCAAATTATTGTTCTAGGGAGATGTGAGCAGAGTCTCCTTATTCTGGCATCTTGCTGATGTCACTATCATATTAATCTTTGTCTGTTTTACAGTTTTCCTCAGGTACATCCCTGAATGAAATAACCCCCATGTGTGATACCAAAATTCTTGCCTGCAGAGTCGTCAATTTTTAAACTATTTCGCTATCAGATCTGGGGCAGCTCAAAAAAAGAAAATTTAGTGCGTTGAGTAAAAGTTCTCCAAAATAACATGCAATAATTTTCCCAATAGTCTGTGCACTAAGGAATGGAATTTATGTTCAGCATGTAATTGATCAGATCTGTTTTAAACTGGGCTTCATCCTTCTGTGTCTGCTCATCCTAACAGGACGTGATGTGTCTGACAGGTCCTTTTAGTTGTGCTTGGGACATTTTATATCCTTTAATAGCTGTCATGAACAAGCATATTCTGGAAAAATAATGAAATGCTATAAAGAATGAATATAAAGTTAGCCTCTTTGGTACAAATATATTCAAAGGTAAAAGTAATTTTGGGTGATTAAGTTGTCTGGATTCACTTGGTAAACATTTCCTTTAGGACAGTACCAGATTTTAAAAATTTATTGCTTAAAGGTAAATATGTTGAAAGGTTTTCAATTATTCAAAATATGGGCTTATGATGGAATCAGGTTTGAAAACTCCATAACCTTCATTCAGTATCCATGAAGTCTTACCATGGTGATGGTGAGTGCTGTGGATAAGTGGGTAGAGTGACTGAGCTTTCTCCTTAGATGCTCCCAGTTTAGAGATAAGTATGGATCAGTTCATCTTTGATAGAACATATAAAGGAGTATAAAAGTAGGATGAATACTTAAGGCATTATCTTTGTGGATAAAGGGTAGTTTCTATGAATATGATCTTGCTTTTTTTAGTCTTAACAAAACATGAAAATGACTCTATTTTGTTAAAGAGTTCCCATAGTTTCACGAAAAGTACATTTTCCACTTCACAGCTTAGACTCATTATTTAACTTGTCAATACTACTCCTTGTTTTTGTCAAGCCATTTTGAAATCTTCAATAAAGAATACAAACAGGTAGTTATCACATATAGAATGACTCTTTGTTGCACAGTTTATTGATGCACATCAACCTATGTGAGGAGTTTTGGTTGGTTGTTAGTACCTCTTGGAACACAATGAGTACATTTCAAGTATTTAGTTATAGCTTCTTTTTAGCATTTGCATTTTAAAGGATTACCTTGGAAATCACGGTGCTTCTGTGTTTGGAAGGTTCATTTCTACCTGTGACCAGTGTGTCCTGGAGATGGTTTGGGAAGAGAAACACTGGAGCAATAGTGTTTCTTTACTTCAAGCTAAGTTTTGAGACTTTGCAATAGATTGAGTCCAACACGTTCCATACTGACTCATGGTAGATAAGATATTTTAATTCCAAGCTGGCCAGGGATCACATAACTCTGCTATAGCTTGAACTTTTACTGTTTTTTTTTCTAGGTTTTTATCTCCAGGTATAAAAGTTAGTGATGGCCAGTCAGAAGCATAAATGAAAGCAATATGATGATGTAGGGTGGCCACAGGCATGCCAGGCTTTTCACGGGGAGTAAAAAGAACTGGCTAGGGGCTGCTCGCTCCTTTACATGCCCTGCAAAGACTCAGGGGTGCGAGCAAGGGGCCCTGGAGACACAACTCAGGAGTTTACACTCTAGCCCTGAGATGTAGTAGCAGTGTGATTTTGAACAAATGACATCCTCTCATTGAGATTTAGCTCCCTTATTTGCGAAACAAGAAATCGGAGAATATTACCCATCCAACAGGGTCATCACAAGGATCAAATTAAGTAACTCAAGGAATTTCAAAGTGTGTTTAGGTTTACCATGAGGCATTGCAACCGTGATGGCCTCTAGTAAAATTCCTGTACATAGCGAGTGCTCAATAAAAGACTGTGGAACCACTTCGGGAATACGTAAACAAAAGAATGAACGGCCCATTCTGCACAGGGTCAGGTTTCCGGTGTTTTTCATTAGCATAAGGGGACTGGATGTGAAGCAGGATATTTCCAGGCTCAGGATTCTCTGTTTGAGCAGGAAGAAAAACAGGGAAATTTAATTTAACTGGTATTAATAAGGTGCCTCTCCTGTTCAGGGCCCTGTGCTGGACACGATGGGAGAGAGGCGAGCCTCGTAAGACACGGTAGCTGCATTTGAGGCAGGAACTCCTTCACCACTTCTGAAAGGAGGTGGAAACAGCACAAGTCACAAAACTACACTTCTCAAGGAGGGGTTTGCCAAGCAAGGAGTGTGCGTAACTTGCACTGGTTATGCTGAATTTCCTCAGTAAAATTGATAGTGAAGTATACAACTTTGGCAAAATGTGTATCTGAGGATTAAAATAGCTTCTTCTGTAATCACTCCTATAATTCCTCGGCACCCAAGTGTGCCCCTGTATACTTTGTGCCATAATTAGTTGTAGACACATCTGTGTCCAGCACGACCTTATACATCTCAGGAGTGCACATGTTCTCTCTTAGCCATCGTTTATACCTACGGTGCTGGGCACAGAGCAGAGATACATGGAAAACGAATGTGTGGGGCACGGGGGCAGAGTATACCACGGACAAGTGACCTAAAGGAGGGGAGGTGATGAATATTTCCTGGGGGCATATTTTGTGCCCAGCACGTGGCATGGGGAGGGTCTCATTTCATGCTCTCACCTCATGAGGTGTCTAACTCTTCCCACATACCACATAATCACTCCTCTGACAATCCTGGGTTTTTTTAATAATTATTTTCAAATTTTTGGTAAAATATACATAACATAAAATTTCTCATTTTAACCACTTTTAAGTGTACAGTTCAGTGGCATTAAGTTCATTCATGTTGTCGTGCAGCCACCACCATCTATCAACAGCACTTTTCATTTTGCAAAACAGAGACCCTGTACCTATAAAAGGACAAATCTCCTTTTCCCCAGCCCCTGGCAACTACTGGCTTTTATAACCTCAACC
Source organism: Daubentonia madagascariensis (assembly GCA_023783475.1). Lineage (NCBI taxonomy): Eukaryota > Metazoa > Chordata > Mammalia > Primates > Daubentoniidae > Daubentonia > Daubentonia madagascariensis. Next base: position 8,600,313 of record JAKFHU010001482.1, on the reverse strand, counting down.
ACCATCCAGGTTGAGGTTAAAAAATACATCCAGCACTCCAGAAGCTCCAGTAATTTTTCCCAGTTAATACTCTTTCAAGATATAACCACTACTCAATTCAAACACTGTTGATTAGTTTTGCCTCTTTGTAGACTTAAAAATAAATGGAAATCATATGTTAACCACTATTTCTGATTATGCCTTTTTTTCAATCAATATAATGTCTGTGAGATTTATCCACGCTGTTCTGGATATCAGTCAATTGGTTCTTTCTTATGGATATACTGCAATTCGTTTAATCCATTCCCCTGTTGATGGACATTTGAGTTTTTTCCAGTTTTTGGCGATTCTGAATAAAGCTGCTATGAACATTTGTGTACAGGTCTTTGTGTGGCCATGTGCACTCATTTCTTTTAATATAAACCCAGGAGTGGAATGGCTGGGTTGTCATAGATTAGGGGTATGTTTACCTACTGTAGACAATGTCAAACTGTTTCCCAAAGTGATTGTACATTTTACATTCCCATTAGCGAAGTATGAGAATCCAGTTACACCACATCCTTGCCAATACTTACTTGGTAGTTTCATTCTTAATATTAGCCTTTCTGGTGAGTGTGTAGTGGTGGCTTATTGTGGTTTTATATTTTTGGGGAAGTAATGATATTCAGCACATTTTCATGTACATATTGGCCGATTTGATATCCTCTTTTGGGAAGGATCAATTAAAGGCATTTTTCTACTTTTTATTGAATATTTTGTCTTTCTTAATTGATGTGTAGGTGTCTTTAAATATTCTTGACATGTGTGTGCCTTTGTCAGATATATGCCTTGTGAATGTTGCCTCCTACTCTACGGCTTTTCACTCCTTAAATGGAGTTTTTTGATCAACAGAAATTCTTAATTTAAGTCCAATATATCAGATATCAGTTGTTTGTTTTGAAGTCAGTGCCCCTTGGGTCAGATTTAAGAAATTTTGGCCAAGGTCATAAAGCCCATCTCATGGTTCTTCTATAACCTTTAGAATTTTAGCTTTTGAATTATCCACCTCAAATTCAAGTTTGTGTATAATATTAGGTAGGAGTTTCTTTTATTCTTCACATTGACATCCAATTATTCCAGTACCAATTTTTTTTTTTTAAAAGATCATCATGTCTTCATGGAATTGCATTGGTGCCTTGCTGTAAATCAGGAGTCTGAATATGTGTGGGTCAGTTTCTGGACTCTGGATGCTATTCCACTGGTCTATTTGTCTCTCTTTGAGCCAAATTGGTAGTGTTAAGTGCTCCAACTTTGTTCTTCTTCCAGATTGTGTTGCCTATTCTAGGCCCTTTGCACTTTCATATATATTTTTAAATCACCTTGTCAACTCACCCCATCTCCACACACGCAAACCTGTTGGGATTTTTATTGGGATTATGTTAAATGTATAGATCAGCTTGGGGAGAATAGACATCTTAACAATATTGAGCTTTCCTGTGTGATCATGTGATTTTTTTCCATTTATTTAGGACTTCTTTAATTTGTTAGTAATGTATTTTAGCTTTCACTCTACCGTTCTTGCATAGATTTTGCTAGGTTTATTTCTAGGTATTTGATTTTTCTTATGCTTTTGTAGATAGTGTTTTTTAAAATTCATTTTAAAATTATGAATATTTGCTGCTTTAGAAGCCTATTCTTGAGTTCAGACCCTCCCATTAACTAGCTATGTGCCTTTGGACACTTTACTTTATCTGTGTCAGTTTCCTCACTTGTAAAATGTGGTTGTAACAGGTGCTGCATCACTGTATTATGGAGAGCATTAACTAGCACAGCAATGCCAGACTGATGGATACTTAGATCTTGCCCTGCTGATGTAATACTTTGGGCAAGTTGTAGGCTGTTGTGAGGCCCAGCATCTAAGAAAACTTAATAATGTCAGTTCCTTTCTACACATTTCCTTGCAAAGCCCAATTCTCTCTGCAAGAGAATCAAATTGTCACATCTTTAAAGTAAGAGCAGCCCTGCAAAATGCCTGAATGAGTATATGCTATTGGTTGAAGTGTTCAAATTTTTGGAAGGGGAGGTAGTCAAGAGGTTTTCTTGATTTTGTAATTTGTATTTTTGGTTTTTTGTTTTTGCAATTCCTACCAAGGATGCTATTATAGGAACCCAATAGTGGCCTTTTGCAGAAGCTTTCTGCCTCATCTCCACCATTTAGTACATACTTAGTGCCCAACTGTACTGAGCAAATGTTCTGCATGAATTACTTTCCTAAGTAGATGGTGTCGTTTTGATCACAGTAATTGAAACTCCCAACCCCTTAAGAGTTTTCTGGAAAGTGTGCATTTGGTGGACAATTACTCACAGAGCAAGGAGAAACTGCCTGAGAGGCTGTGCTTTCTGGTGGATTATTTATTATGGAAAACAAGCTTCCTGCAAATAAATTCCTCAGCTCAGCTGGCCACTTCGCCAATCAATCCCCCACTGCTGCCCTGTCTTGGTGGGGCAGGGTCCTTGCTTCTCCTCTCCCCCACCATGCTCGCTGGGCTTTAAGTGCCCAGTACACTGGGATGCTCAGGCCATTGAGGGGACGACATGCTAAGACCTACTTTTCCCTTGTCCAGAAGTGTCCTTTCCCCATCATCCACAGACCTGCCTAGCAGCTGGGGTCACCCTGTCCCACAAATGTTCCTGTCCCCACGGCGCTGCTTCCCACAGGCACACTGTGGCCTGCACGGCCCACGGGGGCATCTGCATTTGCCTTTGCTCGCCTATTCCTGTTCTCACATTCTCTTCTCTCCTCTAGGCCCTAGAGATTCTCCACACTACCTGCCGCCTCTCTCACTACAACATGAAGCCTCAGAATCTTTCCATGCCTGCTCCACCCTTTTATGAGCACTTTCTAGATCTCAATACCAATGTTCCATATCTAAATAGGGAAAAATACATCCCCCAAATTTGAAGTTCAATGACTCGGAATACGAGGGCCAATTACATTAAATTGCTCCTCACTTGTAGGAAAAAACAATTTAGAGGTGCTACTTGTGATTTATAAAGCCACGAGCAGCTCAACTTGCGGGGGCTGCTCTTTACTCAGGACGTCTTGTGACGCTGCGGCTGCTTGTCCTGGCATTTCCATTTGGGAAACCAAAGGTAGTTCTCACGATGTTTTATGAGTCATTCCTGATAATGGGAACAGTTATAGATGGGCAGTAAATCACACACAATGGCTCAATAACACACAGCACCACAGAGCAAGGGCAAATCTTTTATGTGCCCAATAGCTCATAAATCCTAATCAGATTGTACCTGCTTCAGCTACTTCAGATCCCCATGGCCAACCGGGTCCTTCATTGAGAAGTCACTCTGAGTGTTCCTCCCAGAGTAGGAACACTTGTGGGAAGAGGAAGAGGGGCCTCTGGCAGTAGAGTGTTATTGTGTAACAGGGAAACAAGAAATCTGCCTTATTTCAGGACACCCCCGAGAAGGAGGTCTGAGCCTGAATTTTTTTGTCACAGGGTTATCACCGCACACTCAGAAACTTTTATATTTCTTTGTGCCTGGAAAAGGCTGTAGTTATCTTTAATTCCCAGAATACACTTGACTGTCAGTAAATGATTGTTAAATAACTGCACACATGATAGAGCTGAAAGAGGGTCACTGAGGTGATCTACATCACCCCCCTTGGTTTCTAGACCTGGGTGCAGAGCAACTCGATGATGATGATCAGACCTCGGGACTTCCTGCCCAGTTCACCTTTTCCAGGTAGGCCACATGGCTGCTGAGAGTCCTGGGCAGAGAGATTCACTCCATGGGGTGGGTCAGGATGAGCCACATCTCCCATGTGCCTTTGGTGTCATAGCCCTTGTGTGGAAAATTGGGAAGAGGATGGAGCCAGAGTTGCACTATGGTGGCAAAGGGGAACTAGGTGTCTGTGGAAAGTTAAGCTAAAGGGTTTGCAGCAATGTTCACAGGATCCTGTCTGTGCACAGGCCCTTTCTCAATAAACAAGGGCACTGTAGCTCTCTGATGTGCCCCAAAGCACATACAATCTTACCTGGACCTCCATTTTGTCATCTGTGACAGGGAGGACATTAATACCTTGCTCATAGGGTTTGTTAAGGATATATGGCACTTTGATCAGCAGCTGGCACACAGCAAGCATTTGGTAAATATTGGCTGCATTTATGATTATTTTTCACAGAACCACTTGGTCAGCATCTACTTGGATGATGGAAACAGACAGTCTTCCAAAGGATTCAAAGTTGGGAGAGGTTCTCTTTGTCAAGGGCACTTGGAGGACAGTCCATGTCCAGATACCTGCAAGTGGACTGGGTGATCTCTCTGGGTGCCTCCAGGCCTCTCTGTTTATGACAATCAGTACAATATGTTAAGGAAAAAGAGAGCTCATGTTGCCCAGGGCTTTTTTCCCCCTATATTTTAATCAGATGCTGTGGCAAAGAAATGAAATGCTCCATTCTTTAGTATTGGGGATATTTTGAAGCCTGAAGTAATTCCAACTTCTGATTTTCTAAAAAAAAAACAAAAAAAACAGCTAAAAATCTCAAAAAACCTTTCTAGGTTTATACCTCCTCCTTTGCTAAAGCTAAATTTTAAATCACAGAGCTAGATTATCAATGTTCACTCAGAGGATTGTAGCAGAGTCATTAAATCTTATTACAAAGTGAAGTGCAGAAAGTAATTGCACATATTTGTAAGTAGCTTAGAATTGATTAAAAATGCATAAAGAAAAGCTGCGAAATTCTCTGCAGGCCCAAGGATGCTACCCCCTGAGGGAAGCATTACAGCTGCTCATTCTCTGAGTAACCTCCTTTCCCTGTGATCGGGCAGAAGGGCAGCTGTCTCAGTTCTGCAGCCTCTCTGAGCAGAGCGCGTGGCAGTGCAGAGAGGCTGCTGTGGTTCAGCGAGCCCTGGAGGAGTGGAACTCATATTCCTTTTGGGAGGCAACAAGGAAAGCTCATCACTGAATCAACTGAGTCTCACCCAGTCATTGCCCTTATCTGTGAGGCTGCATTTTTGCAAGGTGGCATTTGCTACGAGGGTGGTCGGGAAGGGCAAAAATGGAGACAAGCTATTGGGGTGTTTCTGGGAAGAGATTTCCCCCAGATGCATACTGCAAGCACAACAGATTAGCTGAAGTTTTTAGTGGGATTCAGCAAATTTCTGAGAAAATCCACTGATATTTGTCTCCCCTGTTTACAATGTTTTGGAAATCACTTCCTGCAGTAATCAATCAACCATCACGTTGGTTGAGGGTCTACGACATACAAACCACTGTGATTGGCACATGAGGGTAAGAAATTACTTCATTTAACATACATTTAATGAACACCTATTATGAGCCAGGTACTGTTTTAGTTGCGAAGCAACAGCTCTTACCCTTAAGGAGTTTACACTGTGGGAAAGGAAGGAGACAGAACACAGGCATAACTCACTTTATTGCACTTTGCTTTAGATGCACTTTGCAGATATGGAGTTTTTTACAAATTGAACGTTTGTGACAACCCTGCATCAAACAAGTCTATGGGCACCATTTTCCCAACAGCATGTGCTCACTCCATGTCTCTGTGTTCCATTTTGGTATTTCTTGCAACATCTCAAACTTTAAATATTATTATATCTTTTATGGTGATCTGCAATCAGTGAGCTTTGTATTGTAATCGCACCGGGGTGCCCCCAACTGCGCCCATGTAAGACGGCGAACTTAATCAATAAATGTTGTATATATTCTCACTGCTCAACCAACCAGCTACTGTCCCATCTCTCTCCCTCTCATTGGGCCTCCCTATTCCTTGAGACACAATAATATTGAAATTAGGCCCAATGGTAACCCTACAATGGCATCTAAACATTCAAGTGAAAGGAAGAGTCTTGAGTCTTTCACTTAAAATCAAAAGCTAGAAATGATCAAGCTTGGTGGGGAAGGCGTGTTGAAAGCCAAGACAGGCTGAAATCCAGGCCGCTTGTGCCAAACAGCCAGGTTGTGAATGCAATGGGAAGTTTCTTGAAGGAAATTAAAAGTGGAGCTCCAGTGAACACACAAATGATAAGAGAGCAAAACAGCCTTATTGCTGATATGGAGAAAGTTTGAGTGGTCTGGATAGAAGATCAAACCAGCCACAACGTTCCGTTAAGCCAAAACTTAATTCAGAGCAAGGCCCTAACTCTCTTCAATTCTATGAAGGCTGAGAGAGGTGAGGAAGCTGCAGAAGAAAAGTTGGAAGTGAGGCTGGTTCCTGAGGTTGAAGAAAAGAAGTCATCTCCATAACACAAAAGTGCAAGTTGAAGCAGTAAGTGCTGATGGAGAAGCTGTGGCAAATTATCCAGAAGATCTAGCTAAGATCATTGATGAAAGTGGCTACACTAAGCAACAGATCTTCAATGTAGACAAACAGGCTTCTGTTTGAAGAAGATGCCACCAAGGACTTTCATAGCTAGAAAGGAGAAGCCAATGTCTGGCTTCAAAGCTTCAAAGGACAGGCTGACTCTCTTGTTAGGGACTAACATAGCTCGTGATTTTATGTTGAAGCCAATGTTCATTTACCACTTGGAAAATCCTAGGGCCCTTAAGAATTATACTAAATATACTCTGCCTGTGCTATAGAAATGGAGCAACAAAGCCTGGATGACACCATATCGGTTTATAGCATGGATTACTAAATATTTTAAGCCCACTGTTGAGACCTACTGCTTAGAAAAAAAGATTTCTTTCAAACTATTACTGCTCATGGACAATGCACCTGGTCACCCAAGAGCTCTGGTGGAGATGTACAAGGAGATGAATGTTTTTCCTTTTTCTGCCTGCTAACACAACATTCATTCTGCAGCCCATGGATCATGGAGTAATTTCACCTTTAAAGTCCTATTATTTAAGAAATACATTTTGTAAGGCTGTAGCTGCCATAGATAGTGATTCCTCTGATGGATTTGGGCAAAGTCAATTGAAAACCTTATGGGAAAGGATTCACTATTTTAGATGCCATTAAGAACATTTGTGATTCATGGGAGGAGGTCAAAATATCAACCTTAACAAGAGTTTGGAAGAAGTTGATTCCAACCCTCATGATGACATTGAGGGTTTCAAGACTTCAATGGAGGAAGTCAGTGCAGATGTGGTGGAAATATTAATAGCAAAAGAACTAGAATTAGAAGTAGAATTAGAAGATGTGACTGAATTGCTGTGATCTCATGATAAAACTTGAAGGGATGAGGAATTGCTTATGGGTGAGCAAAGATGGAACCTACTCCTGGTGAAGATGCAGGGACATTGTTGAATTGACAACAAAAGATTTAGAATATTATGTGAACTGAGTTGATAGAGCAGCAGCAAGTTTTGAGATAATCGACTGCAATTCTGAAAGACATTCTACTCTGGGTCAAATACTATCAAACTGTATGTATCACATGCTACAGAGAAATCTTTCGTGAAAGCAAGAGTCAATTGATGTGGCAAACTTCACTGTTGTCTCACTTTGAGAAATTGCCACAGGCATTCCAATCTCCAGCCATCGACACCCAGATCAGTCAGTGCCTTCAACATCGAGCAGGACCCTCCACCAGAAGAAAGATGATGGCTCCCTGAGGGCTCAGATGATTGTTGGCATTACTTAGCAATACTTTTATTTAAGGTATGCACATTGTTTTTTAGACATAATGTGATTGCACACTTAATAAACTAGGGTATAGTGTAAACATAACTTTTATATGCACTGGGAAAGCAAAAAAATTGTATGCCTGGCTTTATTGTGGTAGTCAGAAACCAAACCTGCAATATCTCCAAGGTATGCCTGCAGTGAAGGTTGCTGTAACGGATGTGTGAACACAGTACTGTGGAAGTGCAGGGATTTATTAGTTAGGTTAAGTGAAACTACGCTGTGGTAACATAAAACACCTTTGGATCTCAGCGTCTTAGTGCATAAAACTTCCTTCCTTCCTTCCCCCTCCCCCTATCTCTCTCACCCCCACCCACAAACATTTATTGAGCAGCTACTATGGGCCAGGCAATGTGTGGGGTACTGGGAATAGAAGGGGGAACAGCCCCTGTTTCCAAGGAATTCATGCTCTGTAGCCTAGAATTTCCCTTTGGGATACAGTCTCAAAGGGAAGGATATTTGAACTATCTTGTCCTCCTTTTTTCTTTTTCTTGTTTCCTTTTTAAATAGATGTGTCATTAAAGTGTACATCAGAAACCCCACAAGTCCTAAACTAAACACGCGCCTGTAACAGCGCCCAGATCAAGAAATGAGACTTTCCCCACACTCACAGCCCTCTCCCCATTGTCATTCCCTCTAAGTAATACTAGAGACTGTTTTTAAAAATACTTTTGACCTTCATAAAAGAGGATTACAATGAGACAACCATAACAATATTTTCTTCTGCCTAACATTGTGAGATTCATCCACGTTGTGTTAGAAATAATTTGTTCATTTTCACTGCTGCATAATGTTTCATCACGTGGATACACGCCGGCTATTTACCCATGCCACCACCCAGGGGCAAGTGAGTTGTTTTTGACTATTACACATAGTTCTAGTATGGCAATCTTGTACATGTCTTTTTGTGAACACATATATGCATATTTTCTGAGCATATTTTTAGGTGTGAAATTGCTAAGTTAGGGGTATACAATGTTTAGCTTTAGTAGAAATTTCCAGTTTCCCAAGGAAGTTGTACTGGTTCATATTCCAACCAGGAAGGTGTGAGAGTTCCAGTCATTCCATGGTCTTCTCAACACTCAGGAATGTCAGTGTTTTTCATTTTAGCCATTCAGCTAGGTGCCTCCTTGTGGTTTTGACTTGCATTTCTCCCGTGAGGAATGAAGGTGTTTAGCTTCTCATGTGCTTATTGGCCACCTGGATCCTCTTGTGAAGTGACCATTCAAGTCTTCCTATTTTTCTGTTAACTTCTTTTTCTTATTGATTTGTAAAGGTATTGTTTTGTTTACAAGTTCTGCTGCAGGCCCAGCAGCTCCCCAGGGCAGCTCCCTTCCGAATGGAGACTTGGAGACCCAGGCCAGTCCTATCTTATGACTACTGCAATTGAAGCACATGGCATCCAGGTCGGTGGGTCTGGGGAAGAGAGAGCTGGAAGGTCTTGCACCAGGAGTTAATTGCTTTGGCCTGGCAGTGACTCATGCCACTTCTACTCATCACTCAGTGGTCAGGAGTAGTCAGATGTCCCTGCCCGATGAGAGGGGCTTGGAAAACGTGGAGGAGCAGGTGGATAGCAGCGACCAGCAAATGTCTCATCGTAGGAGGGATCCTTGTGGTTAAGGAAGTCAGAGAACTTAGGAAAAGGGAAAGGCTAGCAGGACAGGTGCTGGTTTAGCTGAGTCCAGAAAAATAGGTATGAGTTGCTGGAACAACCAGAATGGCACAAAGACAGAGAAGGGAGAGGAGGTGGTATTCCAGGGGTAGAGGCCTTGAAGCCTGGGCAAGCAGAAGGAATTCATGGCTTTTATATTAGTCAAGGGAAATCTGATGGAGATACTTGTCTCATGCTGGGTCTTCAGAGGGATATGGGAGACTCTGGCATTAGCCAGTATTTATTTGACAGTGTCCAAAGTTCTCATTTCTGTGAAAAACATGAAAATTAAGAACAAGTGCTCCATATGGAGAGGTTTTGAGATTTTTTTGTGAAATGCACAAAACCAAGTGTTGTGTAACAAATGCACAATCCTCTTGGGTCCAAGGCTTACCATTAGTTGTGATGTTTGCAGTCAAATTAGAATGTTGCTCTAAAAGCTTATTTGGGTGCATTCAGATGTATTTACTCATTTCTTAATATCAGCATGCAGTCAAATGTACAGAGTATGATGATAAATGTCTGTTATTTCTAGCAGAATGTAAAGTCCCTGGGGGCGAGGACCAAATCCTGCTATTTTGTATCCCTTTGTTAGTCAAGCACTATACTTTGAACAAAATGGGTACCCAAGAAAATACCATTGAATGGAACTTTCTTACTTTAATTGATTTTTAAAAATAATTAATTAAATCTAATTCTTCTTTAGGGAGTTGATTCCTTCAAAAAGTGGCTTCCAGTTCAGGATGACAAGTGGAGCACATATTTTTTTCTCTCTTCCTCTCAATATCCTATTACAAAGAGAGTAAGAGAATAAAAAATGTATAAGTTTACAACCATAAAGAGAATTGGAGGGGAACTACAATGAATGACAACTTTCTATACATTTCCTGAAGACAAAAGTAGGTGAATTAATGGTGACTGACAAATCAGGGCAAGGAAGACCCCCCAGTTCCACATCTGCCCGTGTGCCCAGTAGAATCCCATGAAAGCACTGAACTCAGAGACACCTTTGAAAGTAGGAGTGAAGTGTAGGAGGATTAGCTAAGTCCCAACAAACCCCTTCCTACACTTTGATCACAGAACAGCCAATAGGCAGATGTTTACCCCTCAGGCAAAAAAGCAAAGGATTCTGCACTAAAGCAAGAAAATTGTTGAGGAGTGGCAGGGCAGCCAGTGAGGGCTGGTGTCCCAGAGCTCTGCATTTTGGAGCCTCAGGGTTATGTCTTGTTTCTACCCTGTTCATGCTGGACTGGAACCTCCCTATGAGGTGCCTCATTTACAGACACAGAGCTCACAGCCTTGCAATTGCTGTGTCTTAAAATATGAATGGACATTTGGGTCACAGACATTTGAGGAGAGTGTGCAAAGACCAAGATAAACAAGCAGAAGAAAATGACCCAGGAGGAAACAAATAGTTCAGGAATAAAAATGTACCTTAAAAAAATCCTAAGTGGAGTCCCCAGAGAGATTTGAGAAGGTATAAAATCTATAATACATAAATAGGATGTTTTAAAAGAAAGACTATTAGAGAACAAGAAAGATCTCTTGGAAAGAAAAAATTATACTCAAACTACAAAATTCAACAGAAGGTTTAACAATGGAAGTCAAGGAAATTTCTTATCAAGTAGAACAAAAGCAAAACAAAACAAAAAGGGATAGAAATATGTGCAAGCACCTAAGAGACAACAAAGATCATTTAAAAGGCCAATATACAATTAAAATAATTTCTAGAAAGAGAGACAAAAGTGAACACAAGGGAATCAGTTTTCAAAGGAGTATTAGAAGATCATTTCCTAGTGCTAAAGAAGGAACATACTTTTGCACTGAAATGGTCCTTTGATCCGGGCGGAATGCATGAGAAAGACCACATTGAGAAACATTGTTACAAAGGTTCAAAATATATCAATTCATAAAAGATTCAGAAAGCCTCCGGAGAGTAAGAACTGTTCACCTACAAAGGATCAAAGTTAGGTTGGCTGAAGAGTTCTTATCAGCAATACTTAATGTTACAAGACAAGGAAAGATATCTTCCAAGACCTGAGGTAAGTGATTTACAGCCTAGAATTGTATATGCAACAAAATTCTCAACTAGGTGTGAAGACAGGTTATGCAAGGACCCAGAAGTTTTATTTCATGGGCAACCTTTGTGACAAAGCTATCTGAAGATGTGCTCCAGCAAAACAAGGGAGTGAACCAAGAGAAGATGACCTAAGGTCCAGTAAGAGTAGATCACATCCAGGCTGATAGCTCTGAAACGGATCTGGAGAGAGGTTAGTCTAGAGCAAAAGGGCTCAATAACTATGGGAAAAGGGAAGAAAAGACGATTCCATGTATTTGCAAATGTCCTTGAAACACTAGATGTTGGTAAGGATCTGAAAAAGGCAGACATTATAAGATAGATAGAGTATTAAATACTCCAGGAGAAACAATATCTATGCAAAAAAGAAATTAATTTTGCCTTATTTTTGGTGTTATTTGTTTCTATCTTTTAGAATCAACCTTAAGACCAAGCAAAATTATGGCTACAGAACAAAATGTGTATACTGAAAAGCCTGACGATGAAAAGGCAAAAGTAAACGGAGGATATTAAGAGGAGATGGAAGTGCAAGGGAAGAGGTGTGAGAGGCATTCCTAGGCGCATTTTGGGAAGAAGAGAGTCATGGGATATTGTCCATAGTTGATCAAATAGGAGATAAATTATAAAAACTGTAAAGGCTACTTATAAAGGAACAAAAACCTATGCTATAACCACATTGAGAAGGAAAAGGAAAAAGAATTTAAAATGCTCTTGTGAACTTAGTCCTCATCTCTCATTGTAGGAAGCCAATTGATAATGCCTAAATTTGATAACTAAAGGTGTCGAGCCAGCAATCTTGTTCTCGGTTCTTGGTGTGCTCTTGGCCAAAGAATGACCAGACACACCAAAAGCAAGGTAAGCAGGAAACAAAGTTTATTGAGGAAGAGCAAGATAGGTTTATAGAGCAAGAGCAAGATACATTTGCCACAGATGACGAATGGTCCCCCTGTTGTAACAAGAGGCTCTGGTTACGGTCTGGGGTCCTGTTTTATACTGTCCGGATTGGGCCCTCACCGTGGTTCAGACATCACCATGGAACCACTTTGATGGACAGTTAATGACATGATAATTAGCCTTAGGTCACTCTAGGTCATTTCCAGATCCTATTGTGCCTGGGCTGCCTGGCCCGAAGGCTTGGGAATTCCCTGCATTCTTTTGCAGATTGGCAGGGCGCTCCCCTTTCCCCCAGGTGTGGCAGTTGCTCTGGGCAGGATCAAGGTGGGGCAGCACCAAGACAGAATACCCGCCCTGCCCTTGTCCTTCCCCAGGTGGGGCAATTGCTCAAGGCAACACCAAGGCCAGGTGCCCACCTTTGTCCCTAGGATAGCCGGAGGTCCCTTACTATCTACCTAACAAAGACATGCAAAATTGAGAATGTTATAATATTTAGAGGTAACTTTATAAAGCAGTGGTCCCCATCCTTTTTGCCACCAGGAACCGGTTTCATGGAAGACAATTTTTCCATGGATGGGGTGGGGGCAGGGGGGAGGCAGAGCTCAGGCAGTGATGTGAGCAATGGGGAGCGGCTATAAGTACAGATGAAACTTCACTTGCTCCCCAGCTGCTCACCTCCTGCTGTGCCACCCTGTTCCTAACAGGCTGGTACTAGGGGTTGGGGACTGCAGCTATAAAGAACTAAATATGGACACATTTTAAAAAGTTAAATGTTGACTTTTCTGTAGGCAGGTTTAGGGGTGGGGAGGAGTTGAGTAGATACTCTTGCTTTTACTGTAGACCTATTGATACTATTTGACATTTTAGACATGTGCATTTATTACTCTGAAAAAATAAAATACATTTAAAATTCTGCCTGGCAACTGAAGAATCACAAGGTTCATAAATTTGGAAAGGAGAGTTTTATTTCTCATAAAGAGTTGCAGCCTGCAGGCTGGCTATCTTGCAGGCTGGAAAGTGTAGCCTCAGGCAGAAGCTGAGAACAATCACTTTGAGGGACAGGTAAACCGAACAGGAATTTATGCTGAGTAGCTAAGTATACATATTCAACAAGTTCTAGGAAGAGCTATAAATATTCATGAAGGGGCAGTGCACACATGCGTGCAACATGTATGCAACATGCATACCACGTTCACTTTGGGGTGGAGACTTAACATTTAAATGTATTAAAATTAGGACCTATACATCAAAAGGTGATGCAGAAGACACCAAGGCTCTCTGTGCATAGCCTCCGAAGACTGGCAGAACCACTCCACGGTAGATGGTCTCTAATCAAGAAGGAACACTGGTTGGTTGTTGTGTCAAAACTGCAAAAAGGAGGAAGTCATGAGGTTGGTTGAAATTGGCAGTGGAGCAAATCTTTCCAAAGGGCTAGTTTCTGCAAAACCCTTAGGAAATAAAGCCTAATCGTGGTTGATGAGGGAGGGGGTACAACAAGGTGTGTCTGTCCTCCCATGGCTGGGAACTCAGTTTTAATATTTCTCTGGGGTCCCCTTGGCCAAGAGGGGACCCATTCAGTTGGTTGGGAGCTTAGGATTTTATTTTTATTTCTCATGCCCCAAAGTGATCCTCCTTTGCTTTTAATTATATGTGAATCTAATATCAGTTTGGAACTTTCAGCAGAAGTCAAATCCTTTGATTTTTTTCCAAATACCACATTTCTCAAGGGACTAGTAGACACCCAGCCTAGAATAAGCCTTTTCTGTTTGGATTTATATTTAAGAGAACTCTATGCAAGATTAAATTTTCAAAAAATTATTTTAAAGTGCGTGCTTGACCTCTTAAACATTCCTGGAAAAGCAGCCCAACTTAGTGCATTGAGCAAATCTGTGGCTAATTTTCCCAGTCAGGGGCAGCCAGAATGCTGAGTTTGTTTTCCACGTGGTGGATCACTTAAGCCACTTTCATAGTCAAGCTGAATTGCTTAAAGCAAAAATGATTTTCTGACTTTCTTTCTGTGGTAACTTGCAAAACAATCGGACCAAATCCTTCACTCCCTGTCATGCACACAATTTGCAGTGTGACTTTGCAGTTCCTCCCATTAAGAGACAGGCCCTGTGACTTGCTTTGACTGATAGAATGTGGCCGTAGTGGTAGTACATGGGTGCCAAGCGCAGCCTCAAGAGACCTTGCTCACCTCCGGTTGTTCTCTCGGAGTCCTGTAGCTTCCATGAAAGCAGGCCCAGGCTAGCGGCCGCAGGATGCAAGACCACACGGGGCAGAGATGACCCATCCCAGCTGAGGCCATCTGAGGGGCCAGCCCCCAATCCGCAGCTGACACACAGATGCATGCTCGAGCCCAGCTGAGAGCAGATGAATTGCCCAGCTGAGCCCAGCCCCACCTAATCATGAGCCAAATAAATGGATGTTGTTTTAAGCCACTGAGTCCTGGGGTGGTTTGTTACAAGGCAAGAACTAACATACCTTCCCTTTCTTCCTTCTTTCCTTTTTTCCCCAAAGAGACAAGGATACTAAAAACATACTTGTAATGACATCAACTTCTATATACCTTGCTATTGTTTTAAAATATTCTTTCATAAGCATAATTAGAAAAAAATAAAGAAATAGCATCTACTCTATTGCTTTCTAGATAAAAGTTTGGAGAAAAGAACAGGTTAGCTTGAAAATCAGCAACTTCCCTTCCATGTAGAATTCCACTGGCCTTTCATATTCCTTTCCTTCCTTGCCTCTTAATTTCATCTTCACCTGCCTCTCACCATGAATCTTAGGATCTAGGACAGCTCTTTCTATCCGGGATGTGCTGCCTCCAGCCCTCTGCCCTTAAGTTTCCCCAGAGCCTAGTCACAGTCCCTGTAAAATAATAGAGAAACTCCCTATAAAACTCCACCCTGAAAACAGATCCGATAAAATAAAACTAACCTAGATCAGTTTAACTGTCTGGAAAAGGGTAACAGTGAAACCCAGATTTAAAATCAACCTCTTACTTCCTACTCATCTCCTTGCTATTCCATAGTAAGGAGATAAGTGTGTTCTGACGACTGCATTTTCTTGGATGTTCTCATTATGCACCAAGGGACATTACACAACGACAAATATGCACCTGCAGTCTATAGCTCTGCAGAGATGTCCCTGTTTCTTCCTGACAGCTGTAGCTCTGCCTGGGAATTATTGAGCAGGATTCATTTGGGATATTTCCCTCTCTGTCATCCTCAGATTGTGTCCAAAGTGACTGTTTCTCTGGCTTTGTCTGCTTCCTTCCTTTTAACTGTTTTCTACTCATGTGACCTTCTTGCTCGGGGCTTTATTTTCTATAAAGGCTGCATTCCCTGAACATCTATATGATGATAGCCCCATATTTCCAGAGCAGAGCTATTCCCACACGGAGCAGGTAGGCTGTAGACCGAAGCAAACATCTAACCCCTGCATTTGGCTTAAGCCCTAGAGCGTCACTGAGGCAATGCATAATTATCTATGTTGGCCAGATTTTTCTCTTCAGGAAATGTCACACTCAAAATGGGAACCTAAGGAGGTGATCATGCAGGTGTATTGACTAATGAATGCAGTTGTGTTCCCACAGTGGGGCGATGGAGTGTGGTGGAGGTTACTGGGTTTCATTGCCTCCATATTTTCTTATCTACATTATTAAATGTTCTTTCTTGGTATTTGAGACTGGCATTTGCTAGACTAAATAATTATGTATGAATGCAGCATAAAACATCATGCCCACAATTTCTGTTTTCTATGTGGAATAGAAATGGACAACTCTAAGTGCATTCATCCAGATCCGTGGTGGGATCTGCTTGACTCCTCAACTTCCCTCGGCAGGTAAGTATGAGGGGCCAGAGACCCAAGGACAATTAAATGACCTTTGTTCGGCCTTCAGGAGAAGGGGCAGTCTCCTCCTCACCAATGCAGGGATGGCCCCTTCCTCTGATGGCCAAAATTAGAACTGGGGCAATCTGGTAAGAACTCCACAGAGAAGCAGGGGTGGCCTTGGAACCTAGGGTAGGGCCTCCCTCTTCCTTTCCTGTCGTAGATGTGTGATGCGCACACATGCCACCAGCATGTGCCACACCAATGTGTAGGCGAGGAAGGACCAAGTGGTACACGGAGGAAGGTGATAAGGAAGAGGGGAGGGCCATTGGGGTGTGTCCCTATTAGATAGGAAGTCACAGGTATTGGCATATCAGCTTCCAATATGCATCTAAATACATATTTTTTTCTATCAGTTTTCAAAATATGCATGTTCATTGTAAAAAGTATAAATCCTTTGGAAGTACATTCAAATGCCATGCACAAAAGGCAAATATTCTTAATAGTTCAGTGTATATCCCCTAGACGTTTTCTTTTCTGGTTCTGAAACTTCCTTTTTAATTTATTTTTTGTTGTTCTGCAGCATTCTTGCCATTGGTACATCTAACCCTGAAGATGGCTGTTTCCCGGGTTCCCTTTCATGCGCGCTTTAAGACTGCATCTCCGTTTAGCCACCCTGTGTCAGCAACCTGCTTGGTTCTTCAGCACTGCGTTCCACTGCTCTCGGGCTCTGGCTGGCAGCCTGATGGTTCACCAGACCAGCAGTGGGCAGGGCTGTGCCCAAAGGGGAAATCTGGTTACCTCACTGTGGTGGCACATTGTCCTGCTGCCCAGGGTTCAAATCCATACCGAGTAATTTCCTTGCATCAGCTTTCTTAAAGGAAGGCAGCTGTGGTGTGTCAGTGTGTGCACATGCATGTGTGTGTTAATGTGACAACTTGGGAAATGTCTAAAATAAAATCAAACTTTCAAACATACACACACTCACACACACACGCATGTTGAAAGACACGTACCAAACAAGCTTGCGAGAAAAGGCTTCAGCTCCCTAAATGGTGGGATTCCAGACAAGGCTTTTGGAGGTGCTAATACTGTACATTATGCTCAAACTAAACGTTCAGATGATTTCCCACGTATTCCGAGCCTTCCTATAATCCCACGTCTTATCCCGGTCCCTGCAGTGCCACATCTGTTTTCTCTTCACTGACTGAGGATTGTGCCTGACTTTTCAGAGCATGAGGACTTGTGTGGAATTACACTTTCTGTTTTTCTCTTTCCTCCCCCTTGTACCAGCAGAAAATGTCAGAAAAAATGGGGATGTCCTCATCTACCTGGGTAGAGAGCAGGTTTTGGCAAAATAAACATTATTCTCATGAGTTTCTGGGAAAAAGCCTGTTTTCTCCAATTCATCGGATCTAATACATGAGGCTTTAGCCAAAGGTCCGCCCTGGGTGCAGGTGCACCCAGCAAAGGCTCAGTGGGTGCCTGTTATTAAAAGAATCAATCAAGGTGGGCCCTGAGGCCACAGTGGTGATGATGATGGTGATGATGACGATGGAAATTACCCAGCTGGAATCTGAATAATTGTGTTAAGGACACACACCCCTCTGAGTTTGCAATGAGCACACTTCTCTCTCATTTCTGGCCGTGAGCATCAGCGCAACAAAGGGCAGCTAAGAGCATGTTTGGTCACTTTTCTTCTGCCTATTATTATGCAATAAAAACAGACTTATTATTGTAAATAGGCTTATTAGATTTACTAAAATTTTTTGAATGTTGAAGAACATATTTTGTTTCCTTTTTACAAAAGCGATGCATCTTTTTAACAGAAAAGAACCAGAAAATAAAGACAAATAAAATAAACTAACACTCTTACCTCCCCCATCTTTAGGCAGCCTTGCATATTTAATTCTCAACTTCTATATACACACATACAAACCACCCCAACTTGGACCTTATTATAGAGTTTCATAAGCTGCTTTTTCACTTTTTCACTTGAATATTGTTCTACAACGTTGTCAATACCTACAATCACTTAAGGATATTCCATAATTAATTTTAATCTTTTCCTAGTTTGCTATTATTTATTTAGTTTTTCAATGTGAGAAGTGAATTAGATAATATTACTACAATTTAATGAGAGATCAAGTCCAAAATTCTACTTGGACTTCAAATATCCAGATAACAAAGGGAGGAAAAAAAAAGACAGCCCGGCGTGCGCGCCTGCGGGGGAGGCTGCTGTTGTAGAGAAGACATTTTATTCCCCCTGTCCTTTATTACCAGATCTAAAGGCCAGTTCCTCTGCTGCCTTTTGTTCTCTAGGACCTGGAGATGGGGCCAGAGGGAGGTGCCTATCAAACTGTATTGTGCTGTTTACACTCCAGACACCTGGCAATCGGCCTTGCTCTAAATGAGGTGCTGTTAGATGAACTCTGTGCCCCTCAGCCGCAATGTGCATGCCATTCCCGCCCCGTGACAGAGCAAACAAGCCTAATGAAAAATCACGACTTCAGCAGAGCCCTTAAACACCGGGATGTTGCCGAGCCTTTATATCCGATGGACAACAGTTGTGCGAGTGCACTCACTAAAAACGTGATGATATTGCTAGATGAGGCCAGAGGTTTCCGTAGCAACCGAAATGATGCGCAAGCCCTGAGAACAGGGTGTCAGGTTGGGAAGCTTGTCTTCCACACCTTCCTGCCACTGCTCTGTCCTCCCTCCTCTGTCCTCCCTTAATCCTACCCTGCTTGGGCTGCTCAGGAATCTCCACTTTGGCACTGGACCTGAGAACATCCCATGGAGCAGGCCTATTCCACACCTCCTTAGCTACCACAGGCCTTCCTTCTGTGCATCCTTTTTGAGGATTCATGGTGCTCACCTGGAAGCGAGACAGTGTTACAGGCCTGCAGGGCAAATATCCTCCCTTTTGCATTAGTAGGAGATCTCCACGGATAGGATGCTTCCTCTCAGGATTGGCACTTAGGTTTCCTCAAAAGTTCAGGTCTAGCCTTGATTGCCAGGGAGTGTGTTGAGAATATGCAACTGCACCCAGGCTGAGCAAGTGGGGCGCCATGACCGACTGCGGTGTCTGCCATGTGTGCACGAGAGAAGCTGGTGATGCTGAACCAGCTACGTGTAACTCCCAGACACTAGGGAGGCTGGGGGTAGAAAGCAAAATATACCAGTCGAGCTCTGGGGTCTCTTTGCACGTAAGGCATTCTTATTTGTACACCAATTTAAACACCCTTCCTTTATGACACATTTTCACATCATCTAAGTTCTGGGGAATATTGACAAATCAGATGATGAGGTTGAAGGAACAAATTGTTTGTCTCTACGACTCATGTCTACGCTAGATCTTGAGTCCAAAAAGATGGATTTTTTCTTATTTCTATTCATCTTGATTATTCTGTCAAGTCTTACCTTAAGAGAGTATATTCTAGAACTTGGCTCCATGGAAAGAAAAAGCTTCCTCTTTCTTTAGCAGCCTTAAGTCAGAGAAAACGCGTGGCCTCATGGTAAGAGCTTGTATACTCTTTAGAGTTTGCTTCTGATTTGCACAGACATGGGGAAGGTAGGGCCAAATATTTCCCCTGATTAATTTACATGTCATTTCTAGAATGTGGTCTGTTAGAAGCATAAACGTTATCCTCAAATTTCGTTACTATTTTGTTACATCTTTGCCAGAAATGGAATGTGGATATGAAAAATATTGGTAACAGTACATTTAAAAAAATGAATATATTGTTTGGGATGAAAAACTGAAAGTCTGGGAAGGTATAACCCACCTTGCTGGTGGGTGGGGTAAGGACATTTCTTAAGTATCTGCATGTCAGTACACTCAGCGCATGAGGGAAGCAGCTGATACCGCTGAGTGTGGAAAGGGCCATGTACCTTTTCTCTGCATCCTTGAGTGTGTTCATTTCCTATTGCTGTTGTGACAAATTCCACAAACCCAGAGGCTTAAAACAATATTCAGACACTGTCTTACAGTTTTGGAGGTTGATAGTCCTAAAATCAAGGTGTTTCTTATGAAGTGTCTAGGGGAGAATGTGTTTCTTTGACTTCTCCAGCTTCCAGAAGCCACCTGCATCTCTTGGCTTGTGGCCTTGTCCTCTGTCTTTAAATCCCGTGGGTAGTGTCTTCCAATCTCTCTCTCTCTGACTCTGACCTCTGCTTCCATCGCACATCTCCTGTCTGTGTCTCTGACCCTCCTGCCTCCCTCTTATAAAGATCATTGTGATTATATTGGGCCAACTCAGGTAATCCAGGATAATTCCTCCATCCTAAGATCCTCAATCACATGTCTAGTGACATAACATATTCACAGGTTCCAGGGATCAGAACATGGGCATTGTTGGGGGCTATTATTTTTCCAACCACACTAAGGATCAGGAATTGTCCCCTGTGGCCTGATCCCAGGGGGCTGGGAAACTTGGCCAAGATGCTTCCAATTCTGGGTTATTAGTGGCTGAACTACCGAGTGAAACTCTGCTGTGAATTGAATGCCCTACATTCACTTTGAAGAAAACAACAACAATGCCCTTCGATATTTTGAAAGATAATAAAGACCATCAATTCTATAATTAAAAAGTAAATAATTTCCACCCCAAATACCAGCAGAGGCTCTCCATGAACTAAGGCAAGTAGATCTTTAGAAACAATATCAGCCCTCTCATGACAGCTTCTTCAAACATGCAAGTTTTCTGAAATTACGGTCCATGGAGATGTTTGCATCATTTGCTGGCTCTCCAGCTGCAAAGGCGGCTGATTTTGTCTTGGTGTGAGCCACGTGATGCTTGGTCTTCACTTCCTTCTCCAGAATTCCTCCTCTGATGCTGGGAGGTCTTCTCTGGAAGTGCAGGGGACTGGGTGAAGCAGAGGGGTGCACCTACTGGTTTTTACTCTTCTCTGCTCTTTCCTTTGCTAGAGCTTGAGTCGCTCTCAACAGACCAGCGAGAGAGGTGTGATTAGCTTCGGAAGTAGCAGGCTCAGGTACACAATCAGGGCTTAACTGAAAACCCCCAGTGCCAAGCCCCGTCCCTCCATGTGAGCAGACTCCCTCCAGGGGCGGCGAGGTGCGCACCTCTTTGCGGGGCCTCTCAAAGCCCCTGCGTGCTTCATAATCGAAACCTAGTGTCCCTGAATGAGCCCCCTAGGCAATCCACGCGGTTGTTCCGGCTGCACGACACAATTTCAACCAAGTCTCAGTCAACATAATTCATCTCTTTAAAAGACACTGAGGGCGAGGAAAGAAATTCCATTTTGAATATCCCACCCAGAGCTGCCAGCGCTGGGCCCGGGGTGGGCGAGCTGGAGACGCGGGAGCCCGCGCAGGCAGCACAAGGGCGCGGGTCTCGGCTACCAGGCAGGGTCCGCGGACGCGTGTGAGGGAGGCCGCACGTTCCAGCTCGGGTTTCACTCAGGGAGGACCCAGGTTGTCCCTGGGTTTGCGTAGCTCCAGGGCTGGCAAGAGGCCTGTGTCTTCTGTGACCATACATCAGTTTTGTCTTTGTTAGAACTTTATGTTTACGGAATCATCTGATAAGTGTTCTTTTGGTCTGACTACTTTTGCTTAGCAATGTTTTTGAGATTTGTCCAAGCTGTGGCATGTTGCCTTTTCCTTCCTTCTTTCCTTCCTTCCTTCCCAGCCTCCTTCCTTCCTTCCCTCCTTCCTTCCTGAGTTATATCCCATTGTGTACATGCCCCTGGTTTATCCATTCACCACTCTTGGACATTTGATTTGTTTCCAGTTCTTGGCTATTATGAATAAAGCTGCTATGAACATTCTTGTATGAATCTTCATGTAGATATACACTTTATTCCTTTTGGGTAAATACTTAGGAATGGAATTGTGGGTTGTATGATACGTATATGTTTAACTTTAGAAGAAACTGCCAAACTGTTTTTGAAAGTGTTAGAACCATTTTACTTTCTCACCAGCAATGCGTGAGAGCTGCCAATGCTGCACATTCTTGCCAATATTTGGTATTGTCTGTCTTTTTAATTTTAGCCATTCTACTGGCTTTTGAGGTATTTTTTAGTTTACTTCTTAACATTTTTTTTTGGTTGCTCTAGGGTTTGAAATATTTATCTTCAACTTATCCAAGTCAATTTTTAAACAATATTATGCCACAACTTAAGAGACTCCTAGCAGTATATTCATTTTCTCCTTCCCATCATTTGCGCTATTGTTCATATATATATTATTTCAAATGTTATAAACTCCACAATACATTGCTATTATTTTTGTTTTAAACAGTTATGTTTTAAAGACATTAAAACATAATACAAATCTATTTTATATTTACCCACATGTTTATCATCTCTGGTGCTGTTCGTTCCTTTGTGTAAACATTTTCCCTCTGGTACCATTTTGATTTGCTTGAACAGTTTTCTTTAACACATCTTTTTTTGTGGTCTGATGGAGGTAAATTCTCTTTGGTTTTTTTTTTCCCGAAACATTTTTATTGTACCTTAATATGGGAAGATATCTTTGCTAAGCATAACATTCTAAGATTTCACTTTTGTTTTTATTTGGCACTTTAATGATGTTGATTCATTGTCTTCTGGCTTATGTAGTTTCCGACGAGACATACGTGCTTTTCCTCACTTTTGTCCTTCAATACATACTCTTTTTTTCCTCTGGTTGCTTTTCATATTTTGTCATTATGGCTAGTTTTCAGCAATTTGTTTATGATACGGCTTGATGTGCTTTTGTTTATGTTTATCCTAATTTGGGCTTTTTGATCTTCTTAGATCTTTGAGTATTTTGTTTTCTCCAAATTTTGTTTTAAAAAAAAGTTGTAGTCATTATTTTTCCAAATTTTTTTTGTCCCTCTGGCGTCTTTTATGTTTCTGGGACTCCAATTATCTGTATGTTAGATTGCTTGGTATGATCGCACAACTCATTGAGGCTTTGTTCATTTTTTTTTTTTCAGCCTTTTTTCCTCTTTCTGTTTTATTTTAGATAACTTCTATTCCTATATCTTCAGGTTTACTGACCTTTTCTCTGGGAGTGTCTAACCTCCCGTTACTCCTATCCATTCAGTAAAATTTTAATTTTAGATACTGTATTTTTATCTAAAAGTTCCCCTTGGTCTTTATTTTTTACATCTTATGTCTCACTCATAGCATTTATGTTTTCCTTTAAATTCTTGAACATATTTATAATATTAGTAGTAACTGTTTGGATGTCCTTTTTAGCTAATTATGTCATTTTCATCATTGCTATCATTGATAGACTTTTTATTCTGGTTCTTGGTCACATTTTCCTGCTTATTTACATATCTAGTAATTTTTTTATTGGAGTTAGACATTGTATTATATGTTACTGAGTGCTGGATTTTGTTGCATTCCTTTAAAGAGTACTGGACTTTGTTCTAGCAGGCAGCTAAGTTAATTGTAGATCTGCTGAATCCTTTCAGTTTCTTTTTTTAAAAAAAATGGAGTAGCCTTTTTTTCTAGGTCTAGTTTATTACCTCTACAGGCACAGCCCTTCTCGTGTCTGCAATGCATGCCTCATGTACTTGGTGAATAATCTCTGCCTGGCGGGAACTTGGATGGCTCCCAGTCCCACATGAGCTCTGGGAGATTTTCAGCTTGTTACTACCACAAATAACCTTCCTTTCCCCTGCACTTGTTCTTTATCTTGCCCTCATGGAATTTTACCCTAGACATGTGCACGTTCATATTTAAGGGACTCCTGGTGCAGATTTTTGCGGCTCTTTCTCTGTGTAACTTCCTCTCTCTGGTACCCTGTTCCATGAGTTCTAGCTGTCTCAAGCTTCCTGAACTATAACTTTTTTTTCTTCAGTTGAGCAAACTGCTGGGATTTGTCTGGGTTTCTCTTCTTTGTCCTGTGGTCTGGGAACTGTCTCCAAGCAGAAACCCTGGGTGATCATAACACTTGCCTCATCTGTTTCCCCTTTAATCAGGGATCACAGTCCTGCAGTACATATTGTTCAATGTCTGAAAACATCTATTTCATATATTTTGTTCAGTTTTTTTTAGTTGTTTTTAATGGCAAGAGTGCAAGTATTATATCAGTTATTCTTTCATGGGCAAAAGCAGGTATCTATATTTTTATTTTAAATTTAATTCTTATAATAATGCCAAGAGGTTTGCATTATTAATCCCATTTTACGTTTAGGAAAACTTAGGCACAGAAAATTCAGCAAATTGATTATATCACTTAGCTAACAATTAGTCAGCACTGTACCAATGATTCATTCATTTGTTCATCCATTTATTCGACAAATACTGAGAACTGACTTTGTTCCAGACAACAGGTTGAGTTTATAATGCTGAGTAAAGCATGCATGGTGTTTGTACTTTTTGAACTTGGAGTTTCCCGATATGACCAGCACAGTGTCTGGCCTGTTATAAAGGTCAATAAAGATTTGTTGAATTGATACCGATATATACAATTGATGCCATAAGGGCCTCACCGTATGTGTGGGTGGAGGACCTCAGTTCTGCTTCCCCACTCAGTGCACTCCTACGGTATTACTAGCTCATGGTCACACAGCTTTGGCTTGGTTGCTTCCCGTGACAGGCAGCTTGTTATTACACAAGGCAGCACATCCCATTGTAGCACTCTAATTAGCTGCAAAGTTTTCCAGCCAGAATACGAGCGGGTACTGGGCTGATGAAAAGTGCAGAGACTGTTCTGCAGAGGAGAAAGGGCATAGAGGAAGGAATGAGGGAGCTGTGAAGACAGACTTCATTCATCATTTTTTTCCAGTGGTGGCTCAGGGGCTGTGTGTCTTCGAGTCTCCTAGGTCCCTGTCTCCATGTCCTCCTTCGGCAGCTGGCTGACAGCTTGTCGAAGATGCTGCACCAGAAATTCCACGTTATGCTGTGTGAGCGGTGAGCTGGGGCTGTGGGGAACTGAATGACTCTAGATTCTCCCTGCTTCCAAGGGCCTATGGTTTGAGCTTTCTTGCTCCACTTCTGTTCTTCAGAAGTTTTATTCATGGTCAGACCTAAAAAATATAAAAAGCTAATCTGCAAATGCACCTTCATGCGTTCTCCCCCTGCCCCAGAGTTAATAGAGGGTTTATTTAACGTCTCCCCAATATTTTCCTCTGTGCTGTATGATCTAATCCCTGCACTGTATGATTGTTTCTGCACTGTCCTTTTGTATTTCTGCGTCCTTGCTTCCACCTTCAGATCCTATCGGGTGAGGCTGATCTGGAATCTCAGAGGCAACAAGACTGTTCTCATATAGGGGCCCTCAAAAGCCATGCCCCAAGGTCTCTATTTGGTCCTTGGACAGACAACCAGGAAATACAAGTCTATTGTGTATGTGCTGTGTTTGTAATCTGAGAAGGCTCTTAAGAAAGTTTTATTTATTTTAATAAAGCATTTTAATTTACCTTGGAACAAACAAAAAAATCTAATTTAAAATAAGGAATAAGATTACCCTATGAACAACATTCTTCTATCATAGTGATTTCAGGCTTTGAATAACCTTGTTAATTCAATTCAACTGTGTGCCTGGGCTAGCTGAGCTGACACTTAATCCAAGGAGACAATGCAGCAAATTGGATTGCTAGGAGCTCAAGCCAAACTCGGGTCTGCTGGCCTGCCTCTCTCCAAGGGCACACAAATCAAGCCAACCCTTCAGCTTTAGCCACTGGTAAACCACCTACTCAACTAAATAGAAATATATTCACCTGTGGGTATGAACCTTCATATGAAATGTTAGTGTCCATTACTTTTCATATAAATATTTTTAATGAAATACATAAGGCAAAAATATTGATTGTTAAGACTGACAGTGTTGAAAATCAAGTGAGTCTCTGCCATGCCTAAGAGTAGACAAGCCTAATCCAATCATCCAGCTGGGCTAATCACTCAGACGCCCAATTTGCAACTCTCCAGTCAAGGATTTGCAAGTCTGTCAGCAATTGTAGTAGATGATCCAAATTTCTGGAATATATACTGACTTTAAAAATGTGATATGATCTAATATTTGAAATGCATGACTCTGTATGTTAGAAACCTCAAAATCCACACAGTCTTTCCAGTAATATTCTTTTTGCTTAATTTAACTACTTTGGCTGTGAGCACCTCTCATTAAACCACACATGTATCTTAACCCTCAATATCAAGACATTGATTCAGTAAGAAATTCCTTTGACATGGCTTTGCATGAATAGTGCTAATTATTTTTGCTTTACATTCTTCCCCCCAAGCCATGTCCTGACCTCTTATCCTTTTTTTTACTTCTAAAGACTTAGCCCTGTAAATAAAAACAGATTTAGTCTTTGAAGAGGAAGGTAACTGAAGATTATCCAGTTTTATTTTTACTTTTTTCTTTTTAAAATCTTTTATTGTACAACACAGGAGATCCAGAAAAAACACACAAAACACACGCAGCACTTTCCTTACGTATTATCACATGAGCACACAAATAACCAACACCCAGGCCAAAAATGGTGCTTTTTCCAGCCACCCCAGAGCTTCTCCATGTGCCCCACTCAATCACAGAAAAACCCCTGAAAGTAACTGCTCCCCTGACTTTTATAGTAATAACTTCCTTATATTTCTTTATAGTTTTATCCCTCTAGTGTGAATCCCTGGATAGTATAATTTAGTCTCACTCATTTTTGTCCAATTTGGCAGCTTCTTAAGTCTCCTTCAATTTACAGATTTCCCCTCCACCACCTCCTTCCTCTTCCTACGAATAACCTGCTGAAGCACCTGAGCCGTTTGAGCCGTGGAGATTTCCACAGTCTGGATTCACCTCCCAGGCCAGCATATTTTTCTTCCTTCATGGTCTGTAAACTTGGAGCTGCATCCTGAGGCTTGATCAGACTCAGATTTGGTCCCTTTGGCAAGACTAGAGGTGGCAGGTGTTCTTTCATCCAGAGGCACATGGGGTCTGGTTATGTCTCTTTTTGGTGTGGGGGGGTGTTATTCGTCATAGGTGTACATTGCCTCTATTAATTCATGGTTTTGGTTTTTTTTTATTTTTGAGAGGAAAAGTTTTGAAAAGTGGTGATTTTTTTTTTCCTTTGTTAGCTGGGATACTTTACAAAGAGACATTCTCCACATCTTGTATTTGGTTACCTGGTAGTTTAGTTTATAAATAAATAGTAACAAATACTGTATTTTTCCTTTTATTTACTGGTTTTCAAGGTAACAGTTTAAAAATTTTAAAGGTAAATGCCATATTCTATATTTTTCCTTTTACTTACCAGTTTTCAAGCAAAATAAAGTTTTAAAATTTTAATGATAAATGCTGTTTCTTCTTATTTACCAGTTTTTAAGATATTGGTTACTTAATCAATTCCACTTAATTGGAATTGGTTACAATATCCAAAGGTGACCAATTAGCTTTTTAAAAATATCATTAGGAAATAATGGATTTAAATCTATTTGATAGGTTTCAATCCGTGGGAATCATTGGGAGCTTCTTTAAGTTACTCTTTGTTTGATATAATCCTAGTAATTTTTAATAGCCTCCATACTTTACAGTGTGAAAAAATATTTTAGGCTTATCTTGTGTATTTCTTGCCCTGAACTTGGAAACCACCATTTCTTTAAGTAGCCCTGGTTTCTCTTGCTGGGAAATGTTATTTCCAACCACAAAACAACAATCTGAGTTAAGGGGTGCTGATGCTGCTGGAATTGGCCATGGTTTCTAAGGCTTTGGAGCCTTTTTTGTAGAAACATTTAGGAGACATATCTATATATCTGTATAGTGTATATATATCTACATAGTGTATATAGTGTACATAGATATATAGATATGTGTGGTATATAGGAGATATATACACCTTATATATACACACACACTATACAATATACACTGTATATATATAGTGCACATATATGTAGTATGGATATACAAGGATACCTTGGAGCTGCAGATGTTTTTCCAGACCATTGCAATAAGGTAAATATTGCAATAAAGTGAGTCACAGAAATTTTTTATTTTCCCAGTGCATGTAAAATTTGTTTACGCTATGCTATAGTCTATTAAGTATGCAATAGCATTGTGTCTAAGAAAGTAATTAAAATTTTAAAATACTTTATCACTAAAACATGCAAAAAATCATCTGAGCTTTCAGTGAGTCATAATCTTCCTGCTGGTGGAGGGTCTTGCCTGGATGTTGATGGCTGATCAAGGGGTGGGTGCTGAAGGTTGACGTGGCTGTGGCAATTTCTTAAAATTAGAAAACAATGATGTTTACCTCATTGATTGACTGTCCCTTTCACAAAAGATTTCTCAGTAGCATGTGATGTTGTTTGATAACATTTGACCCACAGTGGAACTTCTTTCAAAATTGGAGGCAAACCTCTTAAACCCTGCCACTGCTTAATCAAGTAAGTTTCTGCAATATTCTAAATGCCTTGTTGTCATTTCAACAACATTCATATAATCTTCACCAGATGTAGATTATATCTCAAAAAAACATTTTCTTGCTCATCTATAAAAAAGCAGCTCCTCATCAGTTTAACTTTTATCATGAGATGGCAGCAACTCAGTCAATCTTCCGACTCCACTTCTAATTCTAGTTCTCTTGCTGTTTCCACCACATCTGCAGTTACTTCCTCCACTGAAGTCTTGGAACCCTCAAAGTCATCCATGAGGGTTGGGATCAACTTCTTCCAGACTCCTGTTACTGTTGATATTTTGACCTCTTCCCATGAAACACAAATGTTTTTAATGTCATGGCATCGAGAATGGTGAATCAATTCCAGAAGGTTTTCAATTGACTTTGCCCAGATCCATCAGAGGAATCACTATTTATGGCAGTTACAGCCTTACAAAATGTATTTCTTAAATAATAAGACTTGAAAGGTGAAATTACTCCTTGATCCATGGGCTGCAGAATGAATGTTATGTTAGCAGGCATGAAAACAACATTCATCTCCTTGTACATCTCCATCAGAGCTCTTGGGTGAACAGGTGCATTGTCAATGAACAAAAAGATTGAAAGGGATCTTTTTTTCTGAGCAGTAGGTCTCAACAGTGGGCTTAAAATATTCAGTAAACCATACTGTAAACAGATATGCTGTCATCCAGGCTCTGTTGTTCCATTTCTGGAGGACAGATAGAGTATATTTAGCATAATTCTCAAGGGTCCTAGGATTGTCCGAATAGTAAATGAGGATTGGCTTCAACTTAAGTCACCGGTTGCATTGTCCCCTAACGGGAGAGTCAGCTCATCCTTTGAAGCTTTGAAGCCAGGCATTGACTTGTTTTCTTTAGCTATGAAAGTCCTAAATGGCATCTTCTTCAAATATAAGGCTGTTTAGTCTACACTGAAAATCTGTTGTTTAGTGTAGCCACCTTTATCAATGACCCTTGCTAGATGTTCTGGGTAACTTGCTGTAGCTTCTCCATCAACACTTGCTGCTTCACCTTGTACTTTTATGTTATGGATAGAGCTTCTTTCCTTAAACCTCATGAATCCACCTCTGCTAGCCTCAAACTTTTCTTCTGCAACTTCCTTACCTCTCTCAGTCTTCATAGGATAGAAGAGAGTTAGGGCCTTGCTCTGGGTTAGACTTGGCTTAAGGGAATGTTGTGGCTGGTTTGAACTTCTATCCAGGCCACTAAGACTTTCTTTATATCAGTAATATGGCTGTTTTGCTCTCTAATCATTTGTGTGTTCACTGGAGTAGCACTTCTAATTTCCTTCGAGGCCTTTTCTGTTGCATTCATGATTTGGCTAACCGGTGCAAGAGGCCTAGCTTTCAGCTTGTCTTGGCTTTCAACATGCCTTCCTCACTAAGCTTCATCTTTCCTAGCTTCGCTTTTGATTTAAAGTGAGAGACCTGAAACTCTTCTTTTCACTCAAACACTTAAAGGCCACTGTAGGGTTATTAATTTACCCAATTTCAATATTGTTGTGTCCCAGGGGATAAAGATGTCTGAGGAGAGGGAGACAGATGGGGAAGGGCTGGTTGGTGGAGCAGTCAGAACACACACACAATATTGACTGATTAAGTTTGCTGTCTTATATGGGTGCCCCAAAACAATTGCAATAGTAACATCTAAGATCACTGGTCACCAATCACATAAGGCATAATAATGAAAAAGTTTGAAACATTGCAAGAATTACCAAAATGTGACACAGAGACACAAAGCGAGCACATGCTGTGGAAAAAATGGCACCAACAGACTTGCTTGATGCAGGGTTGCCAGAAACCTTCCATTTGTAAATAACACAATATCTGTGAGTTGCAACAAGGGTGAAGTAAAATAAAACAAGATCTGTCTGTATATAACATCTTATGCGTACATGTTGACACTTCTGATTCAAACTAAAACCATAAAACTACAGGAGGTTCACCAAACCTCTCCTATACTACATTTGAATCTTCTTTCTCCCAAACTTAGAATCCTGGTTCTCAATCACACTGACATGACAGACTTAAAACATCCATAATTACTTCTTTGTTCATCCCACCTCACACTCACAAAGTCTCAGAATAGCAACACAAATATTATCACTGCCAATATCATTACCAAATGCATTAATCATGTTTTTTGTGGATGTTCCTCCCGTTTTGGCCCCATTTTTCTGTGATACTATATCTATTTTGTCAGAGAACAAAACCAATGCGTACCATTCTCCCTCCCTTTTAATCCACGTTATTAAAGTGGTTATATAAGTAAATATTTAAACTGGCTACCAGTACCTTTGTCAGTGCCTCACTAGTCATTTTGGTTTTCTGAAGTTCATTCCGTAGCAAGTTTCTCAAGTGCTCATGCATGCTGTAGTTTTTCTGTGCCTTTTACACTAGGAAGCCAGTTTGTTGGCTACAAACCTTGGGTTCAAATTTTTTTTTTCATATTTTAAATGTTGCTCCATTCTCTTGTGGCATAAACCATTGCTGTCAAAAAAAGCCTGATGATAATATGTTTCCCCTTACAGAGAACTTGCTCATTCTGTCCAGACGTCTAAATAATTTTTTAAGTCCAGTAATTTTATTAGAATATATCCTGGTCATTCTGGGCCAATATTATCAGGTTCAGGGTATCTCTTTCAATGTGTAGCTTCCATGTGTGCTGTGTGTATGTAACTGTTCACAGAAACAATATTTTCACGTGCGTAAGTACCTATCCATATTTTAGTGGAATGGTAGCATTGGTTTCCGATATTCCAGGAGCAGTGTTTGGGGAAGGTTCTAGAGCAAAAACTGCACTCCATGGGCCAAATTCTGCCAGCTACCTGTTTCCTTGCAGCCAGGGAGCTAAGGATGGCTTTTACATTTTTAAATGGTTACATTTACAGTGGTTGTGTAAGTTCCTGTGTAAATCCTCCAAGTTGCCCCTGGGCCCTCAGGGTAGCTGACCTTTTAAGAAAGAGTATGTTGACCCCGTTCTAAAGACACCATTGCAATAAATGAAAAAAAGTCCCCAGTGGGGAAGGTGGAGCCTAGCAAGTCAGGAAATTGACTCGATTTGTCCTACACACCCCAGGCTTTCATCTCCTGGGTTCACAGGTATCCTCTTTTAGAACTTCCCACAGGGACCCCATACCCTTCCTCCCTGTCTCTCTTTCTCCGTCTCTAGCAAGCTCATTTCACAGTGGGGCCTGAGGAAGTCACTCACATTCAGGTGCAAAAATATCCTGGGAATTGGTACCCATTCAGAGACTCTTTCGTTTTCATAGGATGATGCTTTAAGACAAAGAAGTGAGTGTCCGGTTTTTGAATTCCGAGATTCAGCCAGTCAGTGTGTGTGTGAGAGTGTGTGAGTTTACATATGTGAGTGTGGGGGTGTGTATGCATGTGTGCATGTGTGTGAGTGTGGAGATTATGCAAGTGTGTGTGTCCTGATTGGGGTGTGTGTGTGAGTGTTAATGAGTGTGTATGTGGGTAGTGTGTGTGAGTGTGTGTGGGTGGTGTCTGAGCGTGAGTGTGAGTGTGTGTGAGTGTGAGTGTTGCAATCCCAACAGAATTTTTTCTGAAATAGAATCAAATGATCATATAGGGAGAAAAGCCTGAGAAGGATCTGGAAAACAATTAGAACGCTGGTGAGGGAAATTACACATTAAGAGTAATCAAGTCAACATTGTTTCGATATAGGAGCAGATGAATTAATTAAAGTAATAGAATAGATGATCCAGAAATACATTCTAATATATAGGAAAATTAAATTCATGATAAAAGTAGAATTGAAATTTTATTTGGAAAAATCACCTTGTTCAAAAAATGATGTTGGTGTAACTTACTGGCTGTCCACCTGAAAAACTATAACGTTGCACCCCTATGTCAGGCTGTATCCAAAAATAAAATTGCAGATGGGTTAAGGACATAAGTTAAAAAAAATCACTAAAAATTATAAAAGCAGTTTTAAGGGTGAGGCGACATTTTTGACAAAGAAAACTGAAAAGCTGTGGGAAGGTAGATACACATACTCCACACGAACACTCACGGCAGAGAGGTGCCAGGAACAAGATAAAAAAATGACGGTTTTGGAAAATGTATTTGAATGGAGATGACAAATAAATCTCTGATGTCTTGTAAAAATGACAAGAAAAATGGGAATAAGGCAATAGAAAAATGGGCTCAGGATATGAACAAGAAGACGACCTGGGGCTCTCCCTGGAAGTAGGACGATGCATGTCTAAAAGCTTGGGGTGGCATGGTTTGTGGTGGAAACTGTCTTCTTCAGCTCAGGGACTCTCCTGGCTCTCCAACCCCCCAGCTCGTCCTCAGTGGACAGGGGTGGCCCCAGCTCCCTCAGGGTCCTCTTGGTCTGGGCCTTCAGCCTCCTGCTTCGGGAGGCCCTAGTCCTTCACTGCTGCCAGAGTCCTGTGCCCTGCACTCCTGCCCAGCCAGCACTCACATTTTATTGCAGCGACACTTTCTCTGTCCCCACCAGACTGGAGGCTGTGCAGGTCGGCATCCTGTGCCCGGTTCTGGGTACACCATGGGAAGCTCTGTCAATATCCGCTGTAGAAATGGGGCATGAATTGCCCACATAAGAGTCCCCCGACTTTTACAAATTGAACCAATATTTAAAAACTGGTACATCTAAAAAATGCTTTCCTTTCTTTTCTTTGAAAATGGGAAGGTTTGGTAGCTCTGTGCCTACACTCTGGGTGGATTGGTGGCCATCCTTGAGCTGTGCAGTGTCTCCCTGCTGCTCAGGAGGGCCCCGCCTGGCCCTGCAGGCATCTGAGTTTGAGACCCCGGAATCTGGCTTCTCGTGTGCTCTCTGTATCTCTGGAGCACATCCCTGTTTGGAATATGCCGTATGAGGTGCTTCTGAGGTTTCTGGGCCAGTCTTTACCAGACCCTCCTGTGAACTTTAACTTTGCTTAAACCTAAGTTTGCTCTGATGAGTTTTGCCTCTAGACTCAGTGCACCTGGCTCCTCTATTTCTAGCTTCTGAAAATGCCAGCTGTATGCTTTATATCTATCTATGCATGCATTTGTGCATCCGTCTATCCATTTATACATATATACACATATGCATATACACATGTATGTATACATGTATACCTTCATGTGCATGTATGTCTGCATGTGCACACACATACATTTATGCATATATATGTGTGTGTGTATATATATCTACATCTACATCAATATCTATATAAAACTTTTAGGCTATTTCCCTACCAGGAATTAAGACTTGATTTTTCTATGGCCTGGCAGTGGGCAGGAATAATTTCGGGCAGACCCTCCTGCTGCTGCTTTAGGGACTTAGGGGATGCATTCACCACACCCTCCACTTTCTCCCTGTTCAGGGCTCTGCCTTCCAGAGCATCCCTGGGCATCTGGCAGAAGCAAGCCCTTGGGAGGGCCCCATGCCTGCCAGTTTTGCTCAGGGGTCCAGTCATACTGGCTCCTGTGAGGGAAAAAAAATCCTTGGAACTCATAAGAAAAACTTGGGCTCATATAACAAAGGCTTCTTTCCCTTATGATAGGGATATATAGGTAAATTTATTTTTTAATTTAACATGCTGGGCGTGGATGTCATCAGAGGTGAGCTGGCTGTGAGCCGGGGCTTCTCCGATGTGATCTGAAGAGTCTCTCCCTGCACTACTTCCTCCCATCGGTTTTTGCACTGGCAGGTGTTTGGGACACATCTGCAAGACATCCTTGGCTGACTCATTAATTTCTTGTCATGCTCTTAAGGGAAAAGCTAATGGGGCTATTTCCCACGTTTGTAGCGAGTGAACATGCTGAGCTCTTTCCTCGAGTCTTTCTAGATTCTTCCGCAAGTCCTGAGTATCTGTCCCCTGATCAGCGCTTGATGTCATTTCCAGGGTGTGTGAGGAAGGTGGCTATTTTTCACAATTTGCTCTTTTTCAGACACTCAGGGAGACAGTGGTTTTAATATCCCCAAACCTGCTGCTTGACTGGGTAGCTCCGCTTGTCTGTCCACCTGAGGGTCTCATAGCAACGCTGCTCCAAAAGGCAGGTTTCCCGAGAGCAGCTGGGGATGGTTTACTGACCAGCACAGGTGAAAATAAGAGCTTGGTAAAGTCGGGTGGCAGCTTTGAAAGGTGGGGACTGAAGCCTTGGGCTGAAGAGAACCGCAGAGACCTGCCCTGCTCAAGCAGAGACAGGTGCCTCTAAGACTGGCTTTATTTCTTGTTTCTTTCTAATAGGCCCCCTGCAAGTGACAACATGAGCCTTGACCGTGTTTGTCCCTGCTGCTCTCCCAGCGAGCAACAGTGATGGCAACTTTGCAGATACAACTCAGGTTCTCATCTTGAGCCAGAAGAGCTACCACTTATTCCTCATTTACTAAAGGCCAGCTCTGCTGAATGTTTTACTTTTGACTCCCACAGCAATCGTATGAGGTGGATGCTGCCTCTTTCCACCCGTGACAGATAAGCAAACTGAGTCTCTGAGAATTTAGGTAACTGGCTGATTGCAGGGCCAGAATTTGGCCCCAGAGTGCCTGACTCCCAGGCCAAAGCCCAGCCAAGGGGCAGCCTCTAGCAGGGAGGCCAGATGACCCGGGGTGGAACCTTGTCTCCCCACTTACTGGCTGGGTGATCATTACCTCTCGGGACTTGTTTCCTTTTCTATAGAATGTGCATGGTAAAGTGCCTCTTTATAGGGTTGGTGCAAGCAGTAAGGAATTAGAATACCAAAGCTCTTAGAACAGTGCCTGTAGTAAGTCATGTGTGCATGAGATGTGGTGGTTGTCACGTCATCTCCAACAGGAAAAGAAAATTCCTTAGTTAGAAACTGAGCTGATAATTTTTTAGAGGTCTGTTGGATCAGTGTCCATCTTACATTTTTTCCATTAATATTTTCTCCTCCCCTTTTTTTGCTGCACTATCGATTTCAACTGTGCCCAGCGTGTATTCTTTTCAAACTCCCCGTGTCCAGATTATTACTACAGTGCGTGTGCACTCTAACACCGTGTGGGCTCCTGCACGTGAAGGGAAGCCCGTTGCTCACACGGTGGTTACGCTGCCTTTTGGGGAGATAGAGCTTTTGAGGGACAACCCTCATTTTTCAGTGAGCGCATGTTTCCTACAGTGACAAAGGAGGCATCTGTGCATGATCCTCTGTGCCTTGCTTGCCTGCGGGCCACGCCAGAAGCACAGTCTCCGCGCGCTCTTTCCTTCCTTGCTCTCTTGGTGTTTCAGGCCCTCCTGGGGCCCTGGATTCTGGGAGGCCACCTCTGCCGCCTACAGCTCTTGTTCTCCCGTCCCCCACCCCCCAGTCTCTGCTGGGCATCCACTCTTGGATGGACCCGGAATCCCTCATGAGGAGCACTCACCTCTTCTGCCTTTACTCGCCCAGGCTCTCCTGGGAGCTTGATCCTTCCCGTCCACCTCCTGTTGCCATGTCAACAAGCCTCCCTTTTTTGGGAGCACTGTTAGGGGTGGAATTGTTTCCCCCAAATCCATATGTTGAAGTCCTAACCCCCAGTACCTCAGAATGTGACTGGATTTGGAGACTGGGCCTTTTAAGAGGTAATTTAGGTAAAATGAGGTCATGAGGGTGGGCCCTAATCCAACGTGACAGGTGTCCTTATGAGAAGAGGAGAGGAGGACACAGACACACACAGAGGGACGACCCTGTGAGGACACAGGGAGAAGATGCCATCTACACGCTAAGGAGAGAGTTCCCAGAGGAACCAGCCCTGCCGCACCTTGGTCTCAGACTTCCAGCCTCCAGGACTGCGAGAGAATCAGTGTCTGCAGTTGAAGCTAATCAGTCTGTGGCGCTTTGTCACGGCAGCCCGAGCTGACTCACACAGGCTTTAAGTGCAAGTTGCCGAAGTCAGTTTTGATTCTGTCACTTTGCATGAGCAGAATGACAGAGGCAGCTCACGGTCAGCAAGTGTCCCCTCTGCTTCTGTGTTGGGACAGACATGTTTAGGAGGAGCTTGGGATGGACAAAAGGTACAGCACATTTGCTCAGAATATTCTTACCTGCAGTACCCCCCTGCCCCCCTCCCAGGCCAAATTAAACACCTGCAAGTACATTTAAATAGATGATATGTAAATTTTAGTAAGAAAATAGTACTTTCTTTGTTCATAGTTAGACATTCTCCTTTTTTTATTTTTGAGACAAATGAGTGTGATAGAGTCCTGGCAACAACTGATAAGAATTCTCATTGACTTCAATGGGATAGCCCTGTACTCGGTGCGTTTTTGCTTTATGTCCTATCTTTTGGGAATGAATTAAGTAAAGGAAAAATGTGTACAGAAAATACTTGAGGTAACGAGCAAAGTTCATTTTAACATTTACAGGTTTTTTCAAAGGAGCCATACAACATCATGCCAATTTATTTTCTTTAAGAAAAAAATTACCTTTTGGTAAATTACCCCACTGGGTTCTCTTGAAACATTAAGTGTTGTATCTCCAAGGTGCGTATTTCCAAACCTCATACCCTGGAGTTATTTCCTGAATATTCTATAGCTTTAGAGGAAAATGGGCGAGGAGAATCTCTCATAGCACCCCGTCCAGTCCCACACATGGTACAGGTCCTCGGCGTGGGTGTACTCACTTCTGGCTGGTGCACAAACAAGAGGGGAAGCTTGGAATGACTTTCACTTCTCACTGTCCTGGATATGCCAAAATGTGAAATTGCAGCCCAAAGAATCTGCAGCTTAAGCTATGCTCTACATATAAGGGAACATCATTGGATTTAGTCACCCTCAGAAACCCAGATTCATTAGAGATGCCAGCCCTTCACTTTTCCTCCTGGTCAAAGAGAAGTCACAGGTGATTCTCCCCTCCTCATCAGAGCCTGCAAGGTCCTGGGGATGCACCCCTGTTGGCATCTTAGCCTTGGCTTGGACCACCTGTCTTAACGGACATGGTCCCAAAGGCCGTGGTTGAGGTTTTTGATTATTCTAAGCCCTTTTCTGCTTCAGAATTTTTGAGTCTTTGTGCTTGCTCTCACTGGTGCCTGGAATATAGCTCTTTTCCTGTCCTGGTCTCCAGTGCACAACCATGCATGTACAAACACATGTGCACACACATGTGCATGCACACACACGTACAAGTGCACACATGTGTGCACACTCTATCACACATGTGTATGCATGCACACACATATACATGCACACATACTCTATCACACACATGGGTATACCTCTACACACACATGTACATACAAGCACACACCCTGACACACACATACACACACACATGCACACCCCTCCTCTGTCACTTTCTACCCAGCAAATTTCTGTTCCTCCTTTGGGTCACAGCCTAAATGTCTTGTCCACAGGGAGAGGGAGACCATTTCTATCTCCCAACTGAAACACTAAGCCCTGTTGAATTGCCTCACAATTTTTATATTTTTTTCTTTATGGCACCTGCCTTTGTTATGGAAATACGTAATTTTGTGTGATCATTCAGTGTCTGTCTCCCTCTCTACGAGGGAGTGGTCCATTTTATCTGCTGCTGTTTACCTTCCAAGGAATATCCATACTTGTTGGCTCACTAGCTGCTGAATATGCAAATTAATGAAGCACAGAACTATTACCTGACACCTTAATTGTTGTTTTAATGAAAGTGTATACAGATTTCCTGAGCTTTTCTTCTGTAGGGAAAGAATGTTATCTTGGGATACTCCATAGTTTGCTAACTGATATTCATTAGCAGCCAGGAATGAATTTTTAAGTAGTTTGAACTGGAGGACATACTCACCAATAGAGGAGAGGAGATGGCTCCTCTGTAGTCTAAAATGAGGTCTCCTAAGAATGATCTGCTCTTAGACAGCTCCCTCGACCTTCGGCAATTGTGCATTTTTCTTATATGTAAATTAGGTTACTTAGATACCCTTTTCCTGGCCCCAACGTTAACATTTGATAAGATCCCAGACAACTGTAATAGAGAGCCTTGTGTTTATGAAGCATTTGATAGTTCACAAAATGGCAGTTTGAATTTGCAGCATCTATCGCGAGGAAGAAAGCATGGTCCTGGGCACTTTGTCATATTTGGTCTCCATCTTCAGGGGCCTTTCAGCCCTCCGGGCGCTGCTGCCCACCGGCCCCTCCTTGGCCTCCTTCAGGGCTCTGTGGCCCGAGGGCCAGACGCGGTCTGTGCCTGTGTTTGTGTCATCTGTGAGCCAAGAATGGTTTTTACATTTTTAAATGACTGAAAAAAAAACCAAAAGAATACTTTGTGACACACAAAAATAATACAAAATTCAAATTTAGCATCCGTAAATAAAGTTTCATGGGAATCCAGCCACACCCACTTGTTTATCGTCTACAGCTTCTGCTCTAATGGCACAGGTGAGTCGTGGCGACAGAGATCATCTGCAAAGCTGAAAATGTTTTCTAGGCCGTCATTTATAGAATAAGTTTTCCAGTGCCTTGCTGAAATGATGACACCCCCCTTGGGTTTCCATCTTCCCTGCCTGAGAGCTGAGCTCTCGCCCATCCTTTGGTGTCTCAGACTCAGAGCGACTTCTTCTGGAAAGACTTCCTGACACCCAGTTTGGTCCAGGTCCCCATTCCCTATGTTCTTGTGACCTCCCTGGTCCACACTGTGTTTTTCCACCCTAACCCTTGCTACAGCTGATACTGGTGGGGCTAGGGGGTTAAAATCTGTCCTCCTCTATAGACTCTAAGCTTTGTGAGAGGAGGTCCATGGCTACTTTTTCCACATTGTGTCAGTAGAACTCAACACAGCACAGAAATATTTCCAGATTAAAACATTGAGGCTTGGAAGTCCTTCTCATACAGTGGAGGAATAACTTCATATATTATATAAGAGAAGGGGCCTCTAGGAACTTGGCTGACAGGAATCCATTCTGTGTACCATCAACCGTCCATAATCACAGGCCACAAGACAGCATGCATAGCTAATTAGATCCATGGGCAATAAGCCTCCAACTTTAACCCAGGAAATCTCTTAGAGATCAGTAATCAGAAGCAAAACAGCCAATGTTATTATATTACCACTTGGTAGAAATTTTACCAGACCATGGAGCAGGCAGCAGCAAGCCACCGAAGTGACAAGTTTATATGGATTGGGTGCTTATGCTACATACATCAAGACTAAGTTTCATGGGCATTAAGACACAATTATTACTAAGCCCACTTTACAGCTTCTGCTCTAATGGCACAGGTGAGATGCAAAACACAGGAAAATGAGTTATATCCTTGTCTGGAGCCTGGATTAAAATACAGATCTGTTTGTTACATTGTCCCATAAAGGGGCAAGTAGCTCCTGAGTAGGGTTGGGTGTAAGCCTCCTCCACTAAATGTTCATTCCAAAAGTTTGGCAATATATCAGCATTCCTGGGGGCTGCAGTGTGCTGTCAGTAACATGCAGATAGTGGGCTTCGAAGAGCAACTAAGAGAACATCCTAAATCCAGTACCTGCTGAAGGCTGCAGAGCGTCTGACTTGGAGCCAAGGATATGTTTATAACATAGCACTGTTAAAATCACCCATCTAGAAGGTATTTTTCCCAAGATTTCCCTTGGGTAATTCTGAAGGGCAAAATAATTTTGAACCCAGAAGCACACGGTGTTTGCTGTGCCACCTGGTAATAGAAATAATTTCGCACAACTGCTTGGGGCCTCTGAATTCAAAATTGAGCTAAAGGGTAACATGGACTGTTTTTCTAATACCATGTAATGTTTATAGACTGTGAATATTGTATACTAAACAACTTCCAAACAGTTTATTTTTCCTCACCTCCATATTCCAACCCAACAGGAAGCCTGATTTTTTTTAACCTTAAAAAATAGATCGAGGACTTCTAGTTTCAGCTTCAAAATGTAAAGAGCTTGAAAGTCATTACTCCCATCCTTCCAACAAGACATAAGCTAAAAAAGTTGAAAATCAGAAACTTTTCTCAACCCATCAGAGAACTAGAAAGGTATAGCCACCCAGATC
This sequence comes from Daubentonia madagascariensis, assembly GCA_023783475.1. Taxonomy (NCBI): domain Eukaryota; kingdom Metazoa; phylum Chordata; class Mammalia; order Primates; family Daubentoniidae; genus Daubentonia; species Daubentonia madagascariensis. Next base: position 8,559,913 of record JAKFHU010001482.1, on the reverse strand, counting down.
TGCTTGTCTGGAGCAAAATTCCCTGGCACCAGAAGGGGAGAAACATTTACGTGGTAATTTCAATGAAAGCTGAGTAAGGGCTAGTGCGAGAATGAGAAACTCGCAGGGCTGCAGTCTGAGGGCCCACATGTTTGTAGGTTTTACCTCCAGGAATGCTATCAGGTTCTCACCTTGAAGAGCCAAGGAAAAATCCCCTCTTGTCTTTGGAAAAGAAAAGGGAAAAGTAAACATTTTGAAACAAGCCCAGGGTATTCTCCATAACAAAGGCCTACTCAGCAAGGGGAAAGGCTATACCAGAGCCTTACCTCAACCTGGGGGCCCCCTCTAGCCTTCTTGTTTCACCTAAGGGGGGAAAGTGCTGAGAAACACTTGTGAAGATCACAGCCCAAGGGCACAGGCCCACAAAATACTAACATTTAATCATAAGATGTCAGAATGCCCCCTCCCCACCTTTACCACCACCCCAGCAGGGCTCCACTGCATTGACACTGGCTTAGAGCTGAGACAGCTGGGAGACACAACCTCTACCTAAGGAAAAGTTCTTAGGAAATCACCGAGACAACAGGGAAGGACCAAAACAAGGATGCTGGAGGGATTTGATGCCTTTGACACCTACAGCTACAGCAAGCATTAAACACAGCACAACTCTTAGCCAGATTAACTTAAAACTTAGCACCACAGACTTATTTACCTTATTTTGTGTTACCTGACACATCATGTCCACTTTTCAACACAAATTTACAGGGAATTTTAAAAGAAAGAAAAAACAGTCTAAAGGGACAAAGCAGTCTAAAGCATCAGAACCAGACTCAGATATAATACAGATTTTGGAGTTACCACACTGGTGATTTAAAATAACTATGACTAATGTGCTAAAGTCTCTAATGGAAAAATTAGACAACATGCAAAAACATGTGGGTAGCGTAGGCCAAGAGATGGAAACTCGTAAGAAAGATTCAAAGGGAGCTGTCAGAAAGCAAAACACTGTAGTGGAAATTAAGAAAGCTTTTGGGGGGTTCATCAGTAGACTGGATACAGTGGAAGAAAGCATTAACACACCTGAACATGGGGCCATAGAAATTTCCCATCTGAAATAAATTAGGAAAAAGAATTAAAAAAGAAAAAGGAACAAAAAGAAGAGAACATCCAAGAACTGTGGGATAATTTCAAAAGGCACAACATACATATAATTGGACACCAAAAGGAGAAGAAAGAGAGAACTAAGAAGAAATATTTGAAGGAATAATGGCTGAGAAGTTTCCAAAATTAAGGACAGACACCTTGCCCCAGGTCTACAACACTCCAAAAAAAATCTACACCTATGCATATCATATTCAAGCTACAGAAAACCAAAAATATAGAGGAAAATATTGCAAGCAGCCAGAGGGAAAAAAAATCACTTTACCTATAGAGGAACAAACATAGAATTACAGTGTATTTTTCATCAGAAACAAGAAAAGCAGGAAGAAAGTAGATGAAGATGTTAAGGTGTTGGAAGAACAGAAAAAAAAACCCACCAAAACCTAAACACCAACCCAGAATTCTATCTCCAGCAAAATTATCCTTCAAAAGTGAGATGAAATAAAAGTTTTCTCAGACAAACAAAAACCGAGGGAATTTATCACCAGTATTCAAAACTGTGGGACAAAATCTATTTTTCAAAAATAAGGAAATTTTAAAATTTTTATGCCCACCAATTTGATAACTTAGATGAAATGGACCAATTTTTTGAAAGACATAAGCTACTAAAACTCACACAAGGAGAAATAGAGGGAGGCTTCCTCAACCTGACAGAGAATATCTAACAACAACAACAACAAAAACCCCACAGCTAACATCGTGGCTAATGGTGAGAAACTGGACACTTTGCCCCTAATACCACTAACAAGGCAAGGACATGATCTCTCATCACCTCTTCAACACTGTACTGGGAGTTTTAGCTAGTGCTAGGAAAGGGAAGTAGAAGCTACACATGGGGAAGGGAGAAATAACGTTGTGTTTGTTTGCAGATGACATGATTGTCCATATAGAAAATTCCAAAGAATTGACCAGAAAAACAAAACAAAAAACCAAAAACCTCTTGGAGCCAATAATAGACTATAGTAAGGCCACAGATACAAAGGAAATATATAATGTTCAGTTGCTTGTGTATATATTGGCAATGAACAGTTGAAATTTAAAGTGTAAAAAAACCCACCATTTACATTAAGTTATGCATTGAATTGTGTTCCCCCCAAAAGATATGTTGAAGTCCTAACCCCCAGTAACTCATAATGTGACCTAACCTGGAAATAGAGTCATTGCAGATATAATTAGTTAAAACGAGGTTATGCTGGATGAGGTAGACCCCTAATCCAATGTGGCTGGCGTCCTTATAAAACAGAACACATGTGTGGAGACTGAGACACGCACAGATAGAAGATGTGAAGGCACAGGGAGAACTGCAACCTGTAAGGCAAGGAGCGCCTGAGGCTACCGGAAACTAGAAAAGAGGCATGAAACAGATCCTTCTGTCACAGCCCTCGAAAGAAATCACCCTGCCGGCACCTTGATTTTGGACTTCTGGACTCGGGGAGTATAAGACAATACATTTCTGCTGTTTAAACCACCAAGTTTGTTGTACCTTATTATGGCAGCTTCCCGGAAAGTAATACACAATAGTGAAAGAAAGACAGAAAGACAGAAAGAAAGAGACAGAAAGGAAGGAGAAAAGGAAGGAAGAAAGGAAGGAAAGGAGGGAAGGAAAGAAATAAAAGAAAAAATACTGAAAAAACTCAAAATATATAAAGAACCCTTTAAATTCAACAATTAGGAAACAAACCATCCAATTAAAAAACAGGACAGAAGATATGAACAGACACCTCACTAGAGAAGATATACAGATGGCAAGTAAGCATATGAAAAGACATTCATCATCTGTTATCAGGAAATGACAAATTAAAACAACAGGGACATAACACTATACACCTATTAAAATAGCTAAAATTCAAAAAACTAAAACTGGCAATACCAATTGCTGGTGAGGATGTAGAGCAGCAGGAACTTTTTGGTCACTGTTACTGGGAATGAAAAATGGTACCGTCCGTTTGGAAGACAGATTGGCATTTTCTTACAAAGTTAAACATAGTCTTACCATATGATTCAGCAATCATACTTGTATGCATTTATCCAACTGATTTGGAAACTCACGTCCATACAAAAACCTATATGCAAATGTTTGCAGTGGCTTTTTTCATGATTGCTGAAAATGGAAGTAACCAAGAAGTCCTTGAATAGGTGAATGGATAAACAAAAGTGTTGTACATTCATATAATGGAATCTTATTCAGTGTTAAAAAAGAATGAGCTATCAAGTCACTCAAAGACATGAGTGAATTTTAAATGCATATTTTAAGTGAAAGGAGCCAGCTTGAAACAGCTACATACTGTGTGATTCCAATTATATGACATCCTAAAAAAGGCAAAACTATAGAGACAGTGACATGATCAGTGGTGGCCAGTGGTTCAGAGGAGGAGAGGAGAGTTGAATAGATGAATAACAGGAGAGTTTTTGGGGTGGTGAAACTATACTGTATGGTACTATAGTGTTGGGTACATGACACTACCCATTGGTAAAAACCCATGGAACTTTATAGCATAAAGAGTGAATCTTAGTTTATGCAAATTTTAAAAAAACATTTAGAAGTTTGGAAGACCCCAAGAAGGAATGGAAAATGTAACAAAAGAATCTAACTGTATTACAAATACATTAAACACCTTCAATGAAGGAAATATGAGGGAAAGTTGCTGATCTAACTACCTTGGAAATGATTGGAGTCTGCAAAACTAAAGGCAAAAGAAACTGTACCTAAGTACTGCACTCTGTTTGATAAAGCTGTTTCCCCCTGGGATATGGTTAAACAATTCTGATGGTACTATACAAGCTACTGGAACCAAAAATTAAGTATACGGATGGCAAAAGGTTGGGAACAGGTTTGTCATTGTTGAAGTGGAAGATTTCATATATGCAAGGGGAGGAGGCTAGAATGATCCAAGTGGTAATGGATTCAAGTTTGAGCCATCAGTATAAACTCACATTTAGCTTAATAGAGATAGAGGTGGCTACATGTAGAAATATTTGTAGATATATGTGTATGCGTGGATTACTATGCATACATATATTTCCTTGCCTTGTCAGCTGAGTGGGCCAAGAAGCAATGAAACCCTATAGCAGCAAGTGCACAGAACACCCAGATACTGGTTTTTAATACTATTCCCCAGTAAAAGGAACCAGGACTCCTTGGAAAAATGAATAATTCTATGACTGGGACAGGAAATGTACAAGATGAGCCTGGAGCATCTTGTAGTATCAGGAAATAAGGAACACACAGACACACAGACAGGGCTGCGTCAAAGGGACACTGACGCCAGCTGAAAGAGCTCCCAATGGCCAAAGCTGGAACAAATTGAGCATCAAAACATTGGACTAAAACTTAAAGTATAAAATAGATATCCATCAGTCCATACTTATATAAATATATGACAGAATAAATAAATAAACAGGGGTTATAGACAATCTCCTGCAGAGAATAATTCCAAATAATTCATGTAGATACTTCACCCTTGAGGAAGTGGAATACAATTCTCCACTCCTAAAGTGTGGGTAACGCTTAGTGATTAATTGCAAATGGCACAATATGGAAGGAGGGAGGGGAAGAATAACTTTACAGTGAATAAACCTGACAAACACTATCTCAGCCAGGTGATCAATGTCAATGTCAATACTGATAAGACATGTTGATAGGGTGAATCTTTGATATGATGCAAATGACACCTTATCTTTGTGGTGTTCTTCCCCTAAACCCACAACTCCAATCTAATTATAAGAAAACCATCAGGCAAATCCCAGTTGAGGGACATTCTACAAAGTACCTGACCAGTACCTCCTCAAAACTGTCAGTCACCAAAAACAAGGAAAATCTGAGACACTGTTGTGACCAAGAGAAGCCTAAGGAGACATGACAGCTAAATGTAATGTGGTGTACTAAATGGAATTTTAGAACAGAAAAAGGACTTTAAGTAAAAACTAAGGAAATTTGAATAAAATATGGAGCTTATTTAATAATAATGTATCGATAAGGCTCATTAATTGTGTCAAATATATCATACTACTGTAAGATTTAATAGGGGAATCTGGGACCAGGCTATATGGGGATATGCTGTACTACCTGGGCAATATTTCTGTAAATCTAAGCCTGTTCTATAAAATAAATTTTATTTAAAAATAATCCAGAATATGTCCACTTCTTCCTGCTCTCGGCACCACTGTCCTTATTCAAATCCCTGTTACATATCCCTGGGTCTGGGGCCTGCACCCCCTTCCTGGTTCTTCTGCTTGCCCTCCTGCCATCCCCAAAGCAAGTCTCCATAATGTATCTGGGGGTTTTAATTTTTAATGTAAGTAGATAGAACCCTCTAAAATTTGACTGTGCTGAGAATTAAGTCCAAACTCTGTCCCTGGACGTCTGAATCCCCACGTGGCCTGGACGCCAACCAATTGGTCACACCCCATACACCTCCTCTCACACCGTGAGCCCGGCCACGGCGGCCCCTGAGCCCCCAGACCCAGCACATCTCAGCACGAGAGTCACTTCCCTGGCTCGAAGTGCACACTATTCCCCAGGGCCCCCGTGGATTTATCTGCCTAACTTCAATGAGATGCTGCTAAAATGTCCCCTATTTAGAAAGTCACTCTCCAGTTCCCCATATAGTGTGTGTGTATGTGTGTAAATCTGCTTCTCGACCAGTATGCACCCACAGGATGTGAATCCATCGGGTCAGGCATGTTGCCTTCATAACGCGTGGGATCCCCGTTCCAACATGTGACTATCCTGTCTTCCACAAAAAGAGTTACGGAAAGAATTTTTTAGTATTCATCAAATAGCAAGGTGTATTATCACAGGGATGTGGTTTTTATTCTCTGTATCTGGATCCAATTCCTACTGCTCATTAGTTATCTCCCTCTTTTGAGCCTATAAGTCACATGAGGGTGACAGTCACAGGATTGTTGTGAACATTTTGTAAGACAGCAAAACATGTGCTTGACATAGAGTAGATTATCAGTAAATCTTAGTTTCTGCCTTTAAAAATGCTATACAGTTGACCCTTGAACAACACGAGTTTGAACTGCGCGGGTCCACTTATACACGAATTTTTTTCAATAAAAGTTACACCAGGTGGGCCTGCCTCTTCTTCCTCCCCTTCCACCTCCCCCACCTCCTCCACCCCTGCCACCCCGGAGACAGCAAGACCAAGCCCTCCTCTTCCTCCCCCTCCTCAGCCTGCTCAATGTGAAGACAACAAGGATGAAGACCTTTATGATGATCCACTCCCACTTGATGAATAGAAAACATATTTTCTTTTCCTTATGATTTTCTTAATAACATTTTCTTTTCTCTAGCTTAATTTATTGCAAGAATACAGTCTATAATACATTTAACACCTAAAATATGAGTTAATGGACTTTTTATGTTATCAGTAAGGCTTCTGGTCAATAATAGGCTATTAGTAGTTGTATTTTTGGGAAGTCAAAAGTTATGCATGGGTTTTTGACCATGTAGAGAGTCAACGCCCCAACCCCTGTGTTCTCAAGAGTCAACAAATTTGTCTATTTGACTCACTTGTGGGTTTTGATATCAATTGTGTAAAAAATTTAACTTTGTATTATTTTCCACTCAGCAATATTAGATTTAGTCATACTCATCTTCAAATAGAGCCCCGTGTTTTCTTCTTTGCGGTGATATTTTGCTTGTTCTCTAGATTGGTACAACATCGGCTAGATGAGGCTGCCAGGACTACATTTCCCAAAATAACGTAGAGAAAGTGTGACAAACCAAAAGATCAGTCCTCTGAACCGAATGCTTGTAAGTCCAGATCTTCTAAACTAAACAAGCATGATCATAATATTTCTTTTGAACTGTAAAGACAATATGTTACAGAATTTGGAAAAATAGATAAAAATATCACCCACTATTCTACAACATTAACAAAACATTCTTTTGAGGTTTTCCCTTCAACCATCCCAATCTGTGCCATGATGCATCCATGTAAAATAACAGCAATATGAAACAAAAAGGAAATGTTTCTATTTGATTTGTGTGTTCCCATGGGCAGACTCTTTGTGCTGATAAAGGCCTGAAGGCAAAAAAGACAAATTATCACCATACCCTTGGTCATTTCCTCTAGGAAAGCAGAAATTGAAAATTTTCCAAATCCAGCTCTTTTTCAGAAGAAAATTAGTTTCTTCAAGGATATCTGGAAAAGCTGCATCTTTGCACATGTATTTTGCACAACGTTTCACAATTTAGAAGCATTCTTTTAGAATTTTTTTTTGCAAACACATATTTTCCCCACACAATCGCCCCTAAGGGAGGTACTACATGAATATTTAGGGGACGTTGCTGGAATGTATGGTCTACAATGAGTAGAGAAAGATGCTTTTACATAGAAAAGGGTACCCTTGAGACCTTGTCAGAGCTGGGATGGAATAACTTAAGTTCTTCCAAAAAAAAGCAATGAAGCCTTAAAAGAAGCCCACTCCTGCCTGTCGCTGTGCTTTCTGCTTTCCCCACTGCAGCAGTCCTGTGGCATCAAGGCCCGGCTGGCCAGATTCCACATGTGTAACAGTGGACATTGAGGAGACGGCTGGTCTGTTTGCACAGCCCCTTCCTAACCCACTGCTGGCTTCATTAACCACAGGAGTATTCTGGCTCCAAAGGGCCATGCAAGGTTTAAAGCAACATTAGGTCTTCAAACTACTCTCTTGCTAGGATTATGGAAAGACAGTGCCTTAGTAACCACGTCCAGGCTTTGTCCCTCCTGAGTCAACTTCAGGAGCTCCTTGGCTTCACTGCTGTTGCTACTTTAGAAAACTCTTCCCTCCAATCTCTCATCCTTAGTGTTGTTGCTCATACAAATGGCAGACATCACTTTGTATGGTTTGTATTTCACAGGCCACTTTCCCACCCTCTGTCTCATTTAATTCCATGATGTCATTTCACTGGGGAAGAAATTGAGACTTGGAGAGGTTCAGTTCCTGGACAATGGCTCAAACTCATATGTTGTGACTCCAGAGCCAGCTCCCCTTTGGTTACCTGACATCCCCCCACCACCAGCTTTGCTTCAGGGCTGTGGAGAAGGGTCTCCTGTCCTTACCCTGCCCTGCCATTCTGAGGAAGGAGCCTTTTCAAGCTTGTGTCTTCCACCGTATTGTTCAACGACTGTTTCCTAGGGAGCCCTGGCGTCCCTACGCATCACGCTTCCCGGCCTGTATTAGGACCACCTGAATATTTTAAAGGGCGAGAGGGACATAAAGACATGCGAGAGGAAGCTGTCCAGGCAGTGGTATAACCTTTTTTCTTTTCACGGTAACGGACGTGTGTATGTGTGTGTGTGTGTGTGTGTGCACGTGCGTGAGTGTGGTAGTACTTTCCCCTCCCAGGGCAAGGTCAGAGGGCTTCAAGAGAACAATTCATTGACATTGGGAAACTGAGCAGAGACCAGTGAGAAAGTCCCAGGAGAACTTATTCTGTATCCCCTTCCCCAAATAAATAAATGTACAAGGTGTCTTTTCTTCTTGTTCCAGAACTCAGGATGATCATTCAGTTTGTCTTTTAATCACAGATGTGAACATTTTTCTATCAAGTAACACTGATATATAAAAATTTAATTAAGGATCACGTAAATGAAAGCAACTTTATCCATTAGAGAAATATGTAAACTGTTCTTCTAATCTTTTCAAAATTTCAAATAGAATATACAAACTCTACTTAATAAAAGAAACAATTAAAGGAGTTCATTTCAGCATCAGTTTGGAAGAGTACGGCGATTCTGAGATGGAGCCTGGGGAAAGCGGGGAAGGAAAACAGAGACACGCACCTTCGAAGCCTGCTAAGCTCCCGGAGACCGACATCTAACTATTTACCAGCATTGGACTTGACTTAGGGGAAAAGATACAATGATAAAGATTGGAAAAAAATCTTGGAAATACCAGAATGTATTATAAAGAGTAATTTAAGGCTATGATTTCAGTTCTGAAAATCCACTCTTATCCCCTGTTAGCAATACAGGAAAACCCAAAGTTGCTGCCTTAAAAAGTAGGGATGTCACTCCTATATCACTTTAGGAAAATATAATTTTGATTTTAAGAAAACTTCTAATGACTTATATTTTCTGTATATGTAATTCCAAAATATCAGAATTCATTTTGCAACTGTAGGGATTAATGAAGCCCCCCCATCCCTCCTTAGAGTTTGCCTGGGATGCTACAAAAATTTGAGCTAAGGGCTAAGATTCATTTCAAAATTCTACAAATTTGTCCCTTCCTGGTCGATGTGCAGTGGTATCTCATTGTGTTCTTACTTTGTGTTTCCCTGGTTTCCCTAATGAACAATGATATTTGGCACCTTTCAATATGCATAATAGCCATTTGAATATCCTCTTTTGAGAAGTACCCATTCAATTCTTTTGCCTATGTAAAATGGGTGGTTTTATCTTTTTTACTGATTTTCAGAATCTCTTTAAATATTCTGGGGTCATTTGTCTGATAGAAGTATTGCAAATATTCTCTCTCACTCTGGGTTCGCTCTTTAACTCTCTTAATGGCATCTTTTCATTGACACAACTAAGTTTTTATGAGTCTGATTCATGAAGTTTTTCTTTATGCTTAGTGCTTTCTGAGTCATGTTTAACTTTTTTTTGCTTATCCCAAGATCATGAAGACTTATGAATATTCTAAGGCCTTTGAATTTCCATATAAATATTAAATTCAGCTTGTTAATTTCCCTAAATATGTCTGCTGAGAATTGGATTGGAATTTTGTTGATGCTGTAGAAAATTTGGGGAGACTTAACAACATTGAATTTTTCCATACAGATATATATTTCGTCTTTTTAGATCTTTTGTAGTCTCTAGTTTTGAGTGTAGAGTTATTGCACATCTTTTGATAATTTATTCTCAAGTATTTGATGTTTTTAAATACTATTTGAAATATCATTTACGTGTCTTCATGTTCTAATTCTTTGTCGGTAGTATATAGACAGGCGTGATGTCAGCAAGATGGCGAACAGGACTTTCCAATGCTTGTTCCCCCACAGAAACATCCATGTGAACAGCTATCCATGTGAAAAAAATACCTTCACAAGAGCTAAAGAAACCAGGGGAGAGCTTACAGCACCCGGGGTTAGTAGCACAGAAACAAAAGACACATTGAAAAGGGTGAGAAAGACAGTTTTAGGTAACTCTCACCCAAACCCAGGCAGCACAGCATGAAGAGAAATACCCTCTGCTTGGGGGAAGAAGAGGACAGTGAGCACTGAACTTTGTCTCTGACCCTGACACCTGGCCCACCCCATTGAGACTCAGTACTGGACAGTCCCCTTGGCCCCAGACTCCTGGCAGATACTCATGGACTGAGCCTCCAAACTTGCCCCAGTACCAGGTGGGATCCTATAGCCCCACGCTCCAGGCCTGCCCCAGGCTTCTGGCCCTTCCCAGCACCAGGTCAGCACTCTTGGACTCAGTCACCAGGCCAGCACCTGCAGATACAGGCTCCAGGCCTGTCCAGTGCCAGGCAGATTCTAGCAACCCCATCCTCTAGCAGACCCAGGGGCCAGGCCCATCCCAGTAGAGCAAAGGGCTGGACCAGCCCTTTTGACCCAGGCCCCAGGGCTGTCCCAGTGGATCAGTGGATCCAGTTTCCAGGCCAGCCCCTGCAACTCCAGGACAGCCCTAAGAGACCTAGCCTACAGGCCAGCACTTGCACATGCAGCCTCCAGGGCAGCCCCATTGGCCCTGGTCCCAGGCCCATCCCAGCACCTGGCTGATCTCTACAGACTCAGGCTGAAACCAAACTCCCCCACCCCAACCCAGCACCAGGTCAGCCTCTGTGGACCCAGGCTTCAGGCTAGCCCCAATAGATACAGGCTCCAGGCCCAACCCCATGCATTCAGTTAACAGGTCCACCCCAGTGGATCCAGGCTCCAGGCCCAACCCCACAGACCGAGGCACCAGGCCTGCCCAACCTGATCCAGGTAGAGCCTGCCTGAAGCCTCCAGCAGCCTGCCCACTGACCACACCAGATAGCCTGTCCAGAATCTCTGGATGCTCTGACCGGTGAAGGGCTTTCCCAGACAAAGAAAATCTACAAAGACTGGAGTAGGTTCCCACTTCTTCAAATGCACAGACATCAATTCAAAAAAACAAGAAACATGAAAAACCAAGGAGGCATATAACCATCAAAGTTTCTTTTCTTGAAATGACCATGTCAACTTTTGTTATCAAGATTATAAATTGATCTGGGATGTGTTCCCTCATCCTCTATTTTCTGAAACTGTTTGTAAAGATTGCTGTTATTTATTTATTAGATATTCTGAATAATTCACCAGTGAAGCCATCTTGTTGTGAAAGTGTTGGTGGAAATAGTTTTAATGGGTTTTGGCAAATCATGTATCCACCATTGCAGTGTCAGACAGAGTGGTTTCACTGCCCTCAACATCCCCTGTGCTTTGTCTGTTCAGCTCTTCCCCACCTGACCCCTGGAAATCACAGATCTGCTTACTGCCTCTATAAATTTGTGTTTTCCAAAAATCACGTAATTGGGATCTCACAGTATTGTAGCCTTTCAGACTGTCTCCTGTCACTTAGTAATGTACGTTTAAGATTAACTTATATATTTGAGTGGCTTCATAGTTCATTCCTTTTTATCCTTGAATAATATTACATTGTATAGATGTACCACAATTTGTTTATCCATTTATGTATTTAAAGACATCTTAGCTGCTTGCAGCTTTTGGCACAATGAATAAAGTTACTAAAAACATTCACATATGGGTTTTTATGTGGTAGTAAGTTTTCAAATCAGTTGGGTAGTGTGAATACCTAAGGGCACAATTGTTGGAGCATATGTTAAGACGGTATTTAGCTTTGTAAGAAACTGCCAAATTGTCTTCCAAAGTGGTGTACAATTTTGTATTCCCTTTAGGCATAATGAGAGCTCCTGTTGCTCAACATAGTTGCCAGGACTGCTATGGTCTATTTTTTTAATTATAGCCACTCTAATAGGACTGTAGTGGTGTCTCCTGTTTCAGTATGCATTTCTCTAAAGACACATGATGTTGAACATCTTACATGCTTAATTGCATCTGTGTATATTCTTTGGTGGGATGTTGGTTCAAACATTTTTCCCAGTTTTTAATTAGTTGTATTTTTTTCTGTTAAATTTTGTAAGTTCTTTGTATATTTTGTGTTTCACAGATATTTTCTTCTCTGTGTGGCTTGCCTTGTCATATCTTAACAGTCTTTCACAGAGCAGATTTTCATTGCAGTAAAGGGCAATTGATGAATTTTTTATTTAATTGATTATGCTGTTGTTATTGTACCTAAAAACTTATAACCAAACCCAAGCTCTTACAGATTTTCTCCTCTTCTCTTCTAGAAGTTTTATAATTTTGCAATATGCACTTAACGTATAACCCATTTTGAGTTAATTTTTGTGAAATGCATAAGGTCTGTGCTACGTTATTTAAATTATATAATGATGTAGAATTATTCTAGTGCAATTTGTTGAAAAGTTTATCCTTTCTCATTAAATTGCTCTTCTGTCAAAGATTAGTTGACTATATGTGTGTAGATCTATTCTGGGCTCTCTATTCTATTTTAATGTTCTATGTGTCTATTTTTTCTCCAAACCACATTGCCTTAATTATTGAGGCTTTATAGTAAAACTTGAAATTTGGTAACATGAGCCCCTCAGGTTTGTTCTTGTTCTTTAATATCATATTGGCAATTCTAGGTCTTTTGTCTCTCCATATAAATGTCAGAATCAAGTTGAAGATACAAAATTACAGTCAGGGATTTTGATTGGGATTGTATTGATTCTATAGATGAAGTTGCAATAAATTGATATATTTAACAATATTGAGTGTTCCAATCCACGAGCATGGAATATCTCTCCATTGATTTAGATTTTTGATTTCCTTCATCGGCTTTATAGTTTTCAGCATATAGATTTTGTACATACTTGGATAGTTTTATTCCTAGTATTTTTTTTCTGAGGTGGGTGTGGTATTGGAAATGGTTTTGTTTTAATTGAAAATTCCAATTTTTCTTTGATGTCACTCCGGTCTAAATGTGTTCCCTAGTATTTGCGTATTGGAAACTTAATCACCAATGCAACAGTGTTGGGAGGTGGGACCTTTTGGGAGGTGTTTGGGTCATGAGGGTTTTGCCTTCATGAATAGATTAATGCTTTTATAAAAGGACTTGACAGAGGGAGTTTGGCCCCTTATCCTCTTCCACTGTTTCTGCCACGTGAGGACACAGCTTTTTCCCCCTCTGAAGGATGCAGCAATAAGGAACCATCTTGGAAGCACAGAGAGCCAGCCCTTATCAGACACCAAACCTGCTGGCACCTTGACCTTGAACTTCCCAGCCTCTAGACCTGTAAAGAAACAAATTTCTGTCTTTATAAATTACCCATTTTCAGGTATTTTGTTGTAGCAGCACAAATTGACCAAGACAGATGTTATACGGTGAGGCAGTCAACTTTTTAATATTAATCTTGTATTCTGCAACCTTATTGTACTCACTTATTCCTTCCAGGAATATATATTTTTTTTGGTAAATTCTTTAGGATTTTCTAAGCAGATGATCATGTCATCTATGAATAAAGGCAGTTTTAGTTATTCTTTTCTAATATCTATATCTTTTATTTCCATTTCTTGTCTTATTGTACTAGCTAGGGCTCCCGGTGCAGTGTTGACTAGGGGAGGTGAGGAGATATTCTTGCCTGGTTTTTAATCTTTAGGAGGAAAGCATCCAGTCTTTCACCATTTAGTATGACGTTAGCCTTAGGATTTTTACAGATGTTCTTTATAGATTTGAGAAAGTTTTTTTTCTCTATTCTTAGTTTACTGAGAATTTTGTCTTTTATGGGTGTTGTATTTTGTCAAATTTTTTCTCTTTCAATTCATATAACCATATGATTGTTCTTCTTTGTCTTGTTGAAATTTTGGATCACACTGAATGATTTTCAAGTGTTAAACCAGCCTTGTGTACCTGGAATAAATCGCACTATGTCATGGTGCATAATTCTTTCCATGCATTGTTGGATTCAATTTACTAATTTTTTTTTGAGGATTTGTGAGTCTGTGTTCATGAGAGTTATTGTTCTACAGTTTTCCTTTCTTGTCATGTTTTTAAGAGCTTTATCTGCTTTTGGTATTAAGGTAATGCTATCTTCATAGATTGAGTTATAAAGTCTTCCCGTTGCGTCTGTCTTCTTAAGGAGATTATAGAGAATTGGTTTTGTATCCAACTGAACTAGACTGAATGTTCGTATTCCCCTCAAATTCATATGTTGAAATCCTAACCCCCCTTGTGATGGTATTAGGAGGTAGGGCTTTTACCTCCCATGTGGGTGGAGCCCTCATGGATGGGATTTATGCCCTTATAAGAAGAGACCTGACAGATCTTGCTTGTTCTCTGCTCTCCACCATGTGAGGATACAGGGAGAAGACAGCCTTTTGCAAACCAGGGAGTGGGCCTTCATCAGGCACTAGCTCTGCTTGCACCTTGATCTTGGACTTTACAGCCTCCAGAACTGTGAGATATAAATATTTGTTGTTTAGGACACTCAATATATGGTAATTTGTTATAGTAGTCCAAACAGACTAAGACCATCAAATTCATCAGTGGACCACCTGGGCCTGACAATTTCTTCTTTTTGGAGGGTTATTAATTATCGATACAATTTCTTAATAGATATAGGCCTATTAAGGTTATCTATTTCTCCTTGTATGAATTTTGGTAGATTGTGTTTTTTAAAGAATTGGCCCATTTAATCTAAATTCTCAAATTTGTGAGCCTAGAGTTATCTGTAGCACTCATTTATTACTATTTTAAGTACATGAGATCAATAGTGATGACCTCCGTTTTATTTCTGATACTATGATACTAGTAACGTGTATTCTCTCTCTCACTTAACCTGTCTAGAGGTTTATTAACTTTATTGATCTTCACAAGGAACCAGCTTTTGGTTTGGCTGATTTTCTCTATTGTTTTCCTCTTTGCAATTTCACTAATTTTCTTTTTTCTTCTGCTTGCTTTATACTTAAATTGCTCTTTTTTCTCTTGTTTAAGGTGGGATCTTAGCAAATTGATTTTAGATTTTTATTCTTTTCTAGTATGTGCCTTTAATACTATAAATTTACTTCACAGCACTGCTTTCACTGTGTCCCCCAACTTTTAATGTTCTATTTCCACTTTTATTTAGTTTCACTCTTTATTCAGCAAGCTTGAGAAGAACGTGTATCTGCTGTCGTGAGATGGAGCATTCCATAAATGCCGATTAGGTCAGGGTTATTTGTAGTTCTGTCTTAGCTCTCGATAGTCTGTCATTTTTCTGTCTGCAAGATACATTGATTCACGACAGAGGCGTGTTAAATTCACCAAACAGAATAATGGATTTGTCTATTTGTTCTTTCATTTCTATAATTTTTTTTGCCTCACATATTTTGATGCCCTGTGATATGTGCATACATATCATACATATCAGGATTATTATGTTATTGGAGAGTTGACTCTTTATCATAATGCAATGCTCCTCCAAATCCCTGATGATTTTCCTTCTTTGAAGAACAGACTTCTCTGTCAAAAGACAATATAGATACTCCAGCTTCTTTTTAATTAATTAATGTTAGAGTGGTGTGTCTTTCTTCATGTCTTTACTTTTAATCTATCTGATTGAGCTGATATTTAAAGTGATTTCTTACAGAGAGCATAGAGTTGGATCTTTTTTTATCCACTTTGACAATCTGCCTTTTAATAAAAGTATTTCAATTATTCACATTTGAAGTTAAAATTTTTGTGGTTGGATTAACATCTGCCATGTTTGTAACATTTTCCTGTTCATTGCAATTCTTTTGCTTCCTTCCTTTCCTCTTTTTCTGATTTTTCTGGTTTTAATCAAGTATTTTATTTTACTTTATTCCTCTCTTAACATATCAATAATACTTCTTTAAATTTTTTTTTTTTGGTGGTTGATCTACAGTTTATAATATACATTTCTTAACTAATTTAAATCTATTTTCAAATAATGCTATGTGAAATCATGTGCCATAAAGGTACCTTAGAACAGGCCAATGTCTCCCTCCTATCTCTTACACCACTGCTGACTTCATTTGACTTATGCATACGCTATACTCAATTAACAATTTTTCTGTCGTTGCTTTAGACAAACAACTATATTTCACATCAATTAAGAAAAAGAAAAATACATAAGTTTATTTTGCTTTTATTTATTTTTTCCCAACATTTTTACTTTGTTTATGTAGATTCCAGTCTCCGGCCTATGTCATTTTCCTTCTTTATGAAGAACTTATTTTAACATTTCTTGTATGGCAGATCTGCTAGCCATGAATTCATTCAGTCTTTGAGAAAGTCTTTATTCTCTTGCACTTTTAAAGGACACCTTGCTTGTATAGAATTCTAAATTGGTTCTTTTTATCTTTCAAAATTTTTAGTATTTCACTTCATTCTGTTCTTGCTTGCATTGTTTCCAACGAGTACTCTGCTGTAATTCTTATCCTTGTTTCTCTGTAGGTAAGACAATTCTGTTCCTCTGGCTTTTTTCAAGTTTTTTTCTGTGTCTTTGGTTTTCTGCAACTTGAATTTGGTATGCCTAGATATGCTTTTTTTTGGGGGTGGTGGTGGTGATAATTTATCCTGCTTGGTGTTCTCTGATCTTCCTGGATCTGTAGTTTAATGTCTGTCATTAATTTTAGATAATTGTTGGCCATTATTATTTCAAACAGTTCTTTTGCACAGTTCTCTATTTCTTTTTCTGGAATATCAATTGCACAAATGTTGCACTTTTGAAATTATCCCTGTGATACTGTGAAATATATATTTGATCTTTCTCCCAGTTTACTGATATACCTCTCCTAAAACTCTTGGAATTTCTATAGTAATAGGGTGTCTTTTATATGTTAATAAAATGACTCATGGCTGGCAGCCTTTATGTAGCTTCAGGATAGAGGCTGGTCATTGGGAAAACCAAAACATAACTAGAGGGTTGGGACTTTCAGCTACACCCCTCCAATCTCTGGGGATGGAAGAAGGGCTGGAGGTTAAATTGATCACTAATGGCCAGTGATTTAATCACAGATGCCTATATAAAGAAGCTTCCATAAAAACCCAAAAGGCCTGTGTTTGGGGGACTTCTGGAGAGCTGAACATGTGGAGGTTCCTGGAGGGTGGTGCACCCAGAGAGGGCATGAAAGCTCCTCTCCCCTTCTCCTATACCTTGCCCTGTGCATCTCTTCCATCGGGCTGTTCATCTGTACTCTTTTAAAATCATTTATAGTAAACGGGTAAACATAAGCATTTCCCTGTGTTCTGTGAGCCACTCTAGAAAATTAATCAAATCCAAGGAGGGAGTCATGGGAATCCTAATTTATAGCCTGTTGATCAGAAGCACAGTCCACAACCTGTGCTTGCAAACAGCATTTGAAGTGAGGGAATCTTGGGATCTGATGCTACCTCCAGGTAGACAGTGTCAGAATGGAATTGAATTGAATTAGATGACACTCAGCTGGTATCTGCCAGAAAATCTATGGCAGAATCTGCAGAATTAGTTTCTGGTTGGGAAAAAATCCCCACACATTTTGGTTACCAGAGGTGAATTATTCTGTATTTTGAGAGCAAAGTAGGAGAAACTGATTTTGTTTTTTTCTATATTTCAGTGCCCCAGATTTTGCATGTTCTGTTTCTGGGCTTTTCTTAAATTCTTTTTTCTCTCTGTATTTCAGTTTGGGAAGTTTTTATTGACCTATCTTAAAGTTCACTAAGACGTTGGCCATATCATGTCAACTGACAAGCCCATCAAAATAGCCGTAACTTCTCTTATAATATTTTTTTCTTTCTAATATTTTTTTCTTTTTATTTTTTCTAAGAGTATCCAACTCTCTGTTATTTTACCTATGTATTATTGCATGTTGTTTACTTTTTTAGAGACCTTAATATACTAATCATAGTTATTCTAAATTCTTAGTCTGATAATTCCAACATGATATATGAGTTTGGTGCCTTCTTTGTCTTTTCAGACTGTGCTTTTCTTGGGCTTTTCTTAGGCCTTGTAATTGTTTGTTGAAAGCTGAACATGATCCATCTGGTAATAGGAATGGAGGTAAACTGGACCATGGTGCTAGGTTTTTGTTAATCTTGTTAGAAGTTTGGCTGTGTTTGCTGTTTGCTGTAGCTATAGGTACCAGAGGGCTTTAGATTCCTTCAGTGTCATTGTTTTTTCTCCCCTGTTGACTTTGAGCTCTCCTAGGTACTATTTCCTTCTATAAAGTCTGCATTTTGCAGCTCTTTGAGCTGTAATCTATTGTGTTATACTGGAGCCCTGTCGCTGGGGTGGTACGGTGTGGGGAAGGGGAAGTGTTCTGTGATCTTGTGGTCAAATCTCAGTATTTCAGTGGGCCTGTGTCTCTGGGCTATGACCTTCACAGGTGTTTTCCAGTATCTGAGCTTTCTTTTCCCCTTCCTCCTTCTGCTTCCTTGGCTGCAGCATTCCTAATCTATTTTTTGAAGCTCTGAGCCCTGATGGTTATGTTTTTTCCCCTTCAGCCAGACAGGAAGTCCAGACGGGGCTTGATTGGGAGGAATTCCCTTCCCCCAGCTGTGCCAGAGCCGGGAGGGTGTCTTTGTCACTTCGCCAGTGCAAGAACCCGATGTGGTTCCAGGAAGTAAAGCCCACAAACGTGTGGAGGCCACTTGAGACTGCGGCTCCCAGGGGTATAGGGGGTGGGGAACCTGCAGCCTTAAGGCCACATGTGGCTTTTTATGTCCTTAAATGTGGCCTTTTGACTGAATCCAAATTTTACAGAACAAATCCTTTTATTAAAAAGGGTGCAGCAGAGAAAGATGAAGCTTTTCTGGCCTCCTTTGGTGCTTAAAAAAGAACAATCTTGAAATCACAAGGCCACAGGTCCCCACCCCAGCCCAGTTCACATCTCCAGTGACTTCTGCTCCAGATCGGGGGGTCTTGGCCATGATTCTCTGTATTTGTTTGTTTCTCTGGATTTTGGGGGATAGTTTTCCCTGTGACTTCAATTCTCTATTGAGTTCAAGAAAAGTCATTGATTTTCTATTTGTCCAGTTTTCTTTTGTTATAGGATGATGATGTCCAAGCTATTTACATGTCAGAGCTGAATCTAGAAGCCTCTAATTTTTTTTTTTTACATTTTAAAAATTATTGGTCCCATTGCCTGTCTAGTGGGACCCAGACACTATTGTATCCCAGTCATTGCAAATAAATAAATCATAAGTGCTCTAGATAATATCTTCCATCAGTGAGGGCTCACCTTCCTCTTGTGGGCATTTATGACAAGGGCCGATCACCTCCATCTAATCAAAATCACCTTGGGTCAGGGCTGGCTTGCGATTTTATTAAAATTGGCCTCATAGCTGGTAAGTCCCTATTTCTTGGGTCTGGCGCTTCTAGGTTTTTCTTTATCTCCTCAGTGCAGAACTTTCTGCCCTTTGGAGATTTTGAGCTTGTCTCCTTAGCCTGCCGCTTCATACACGCTCAGAAGTCTGGGAAAGGTCCTGTCCCTCCTGTGGAATGTTGTCTCCTAAGGGAGTCTGGGGGGATCTCACTCTGCTTTCATGCTAAGCCCCTTCATTGGGCATAACTTTCCCAACCATTTGATTGAGGAGTCTCTGTTTTCTCAACTCTGAATGTTTATCCCTTCAGAGTTTTGGAGTCCAGCTTTCCCCGCACACAGGCTCAGACACGGCCGACGCCGCGAGAGGGAGGCTGGCTTTGTGTCTGCTGCAGGGATCCTCCCTCTCAGGGGCGTTAGTCTCTTAAACACCAGATCATCATGGGAAATTTCAATCTGTGTATATGTATGACTTTTCCAGTTTCCATCCCTGCTACAGAGCTCACAAAATCTCTTGGGGAAGACATGCTTGTTTGGGGGTTACAATAGTACAATAGTCTCCAAGCCATCATTTTGCCCACAATTGACTGCCCAAAACCTACTAGTTTGGGCCAAGCCTAATATTTAACTCATGTGCAGAATTGGCAAATAAAGCAAAGAGAAGAAAACAGGCAGCAATTACTACCTCACCTAGAAGGAGCTCTTCTGTCTCTGGGGCCTTAGTTCTTAGCATCTTTGCCATTTCTTAATGTCTGATTTCATTTGTGCTGCTGTGCCAGAATACCTGAGACTGGGTAATTTAATAAGAACAGAAATTTACTTTCTCACGGTTCTGGAGGCTGGGAAGTCCAAGATCAAGACTCCAGCATCCAGCAAGGGCCCTTGTGCTTCACCATCCTGTGGCAGAGGGTGGAAGGGGCAAAGAGCGAAAGTGGGAGCCCCCTTGCACGAGCCCTTTTTATAATGGCATTGATCTATTCAGGAGGGTGCAGCCCTCGTGACCTAACACCTCTCATAAGGCCTCACCTCCCAACACCATCACACTGGGGATTAAGTTTCCAACACACAAATTCTGGGGGACATGTAAAAACCATAGCATCATAGCTCTCCAACCATTTAAAAATGTGAGCAGTGTAATTTATCCAGCTTTAAAAAGATCGTTGCAGTAGTGGTATTGGTCTGCCATGCTCTACTACCTCCACCTAGAAAAAGCAGAAGACATTGATGGTTATTTTTTAATAAGCAAAATTAGAATTCTTTCATTTTGGCATTTGCCTGTATGTACCATATCCAGCAGTATATATCAGCAAAGCTGTCTAATCCTCATTTATTGGCTCATTAAATTAGCTAAGTGTAGACAATCATCCCCACATGTTTAGTGTTGAACTGTCAAGAAGAGTAGAAATACAATATTTGTATTTCAAACTTTGAAAGGTATAATAAACATACATACATCTATGGTTCTTTATGGGCATTTAAGGGAACACAGTAGAGGAGAATTCAGCATCCATAAAGAGGAGCAGAAAGTACAATAAAAAAATTGCACAGTATTACACGAAGCAGAAGAAAACTGAAGTATCCTGTGGGGCACTTTAATTAGAGCCCAGAAAATTGCAATTTTTTCAGAAACAACACAAAGAACAGGAAACATCCAGTGTATATTCACAAAGGACTACTTAGAGGTATACCAAAAAAATTATGCTGGAAATGGTAAACAGGGGAATGAAACTCAGAAATGAAAAGCAAAAAGAAAACTTAACTGCTAAAAAAAAAAAATCTCAAAATGTTTCAACATTATATAATGCCAATTGGATTAGGCCAGTGTGCAGCAGAAAAACCACAAACCACCACTTTAATTTCTCAACATCCCAGCAAGGATCTGAGTTGTCAAGTACTTGAGAAAACTGTGAAACAAATCGTCCGTGTGACTTTAAATTGGTTGTAGTGCAAGGTAAACAGGGGAAAGTGATGATATGAGTCTTTAACTACAAATAGGTCTTTGTTCATTTTGGGGGTTCCCCAGGGTTGAAATGTCTGCCTGTTCAAAATATGGAGGCATATTACACATATGTACATATATTTGCGGGTGTGTGTATGTGTCTGCTACAGCAAAGGCTGTAGAATTGGGTGCCACTAGTTTTATACATAAATATGGGCACTCTCTTTTTGAAACATAAATGAGAGTAAGTAATCTGACATATGTGTATGTGTACTTAGGAGTCCCAATGGACAGAGTATTTGAAATCACTAGTGTTCTAGAAAATTCAACGCATATTGGTATGCTGTGTTGGGTCAGTAGAGGGAACATGAACTCTGGAATCAGGCTTGGGTTCAAATCTGGCACTACACTTAACATATGGATGAGCATGAGCAAGTCGTTAATCTTTCTGAACTTCAGTCTCCTCAGGTGTACAGTAGGGAAAATATCCCTTTTATGAGGTTTTGGTGGCAATTCAATTAGTGGTAGAAGATTCATATCAAGCACAATGCTGGGTACCTGGTAGGCATTCCCTAAATGACAGCTCTTACAGTTATGTGGTGCACAGGGAACAGGGAACAGGTGTTATCAGGTTGTGGATGGTTGGGGCATGACTACAAGGGTGATGTTTCCAGTTGAGGAGGGTGCAGCGGTGGGATGCGGACTGAATGCAGTCACTAGGAGATTAGTGGTGGGGGGCAGAGTTAGCAGGTGGAGGAGCCTTGTACTGGTATTGCAAGAAAGCCTAGTTTCTTAGAAGAGAAGAAAGATGATGACAAGTACAGGATGCAATCGGTCCCCAGAGGGGAGAGCCTGGTGGTGGCTTCTTCTAGGTTCTTCTGAGCTGTGACAGTGTCTTCTCACCAATCACAGTGCAGTCACAATGAATCTGGTAATCCAGGGATCCTACCCTGTGACCAGGTCTCTGTTGTTGCCTCCCGTGGAGCTGGCATAGTGTCTAATAAATTAAAAGGTTCCCGTGTGATCTATTCCACTTCCAGTAAAGGGCACTTATGACTCCAGAACAACCACGCAGCTGCTTCCTTCTCTCTACCCTTATTTGTAAGATGAGGGGGTTGACCTCTTTAAAGACCTTTACAAGGCTTAGACTCCATGTTGCCAAAGTTAAAGAAACACCTGATGATTTTTTAAAAAAGGATTGAAGTAAGAAAAGAACCAAGCATCTGTAATATGCAATAGGAGGTAAGCCAATTGCAAGTGACTACTGTGAGAATAAGAAGAAAACAATGCAGGGGTCATGGTGGGCCACAAGCCAGAGGCATGTCTTCTTTTGTGGCACTACTGAGGAATTGAAGGTGGGGGGTGGGGAGAAGGAGCAATTCCAACTTGTACAAGAAGGCCAAATAACCCACTTATGGGGATGGAGCTCAAAGAGGAAACAGAGCTAACTCAGAATCTAGGGCTTCTAAGAGTGAGAAATGGTGGCTACTTGTTCCTTGACTAAGGGGTCACTGCACAGAGAAGTTTAGAATGTGATTTACTTTTACTTCCCTGGCTTGGAGGATTTTTTTCTTCCTCTATTTTTAGCTTTCAGCTAAAAATGATTGGGTTCACTGAGTGACTGGCCTCTTAATTAAATTTGCCTGACGAAGGAAACATTTTGTGCTTAGTCAGACAGTGAGTAAAGACAGGATGTGGGAACATACCACTGAGACAGAACAAACCTGCTTCTAATGAGGTCAGGAAAGATTTCCAAGGAACATCCAGAAGAAATTGGTCAGCGTGGATACAGGGAAGGCATGCGAGATTTCCAGGAGCACAAGGTTCTGTGTGTGACTCTTCATTTAAAAAGATGTTGTCTACGCACAAGTGTCAAGCTCAGGGCATTTGGTCCTGCCCAGGGATGGAAAGGAGGACAGCATGTCCAAAGTTTAAGAATTCATACTCCAGAGTTTCAATCCAGGGTTTCTGAAGTGATTGGGCTTTCTTCCCCCTTCCCCACTCTGTGCATTAATTAAACTTACCTATAACCTATAATCCACCACTTCTAGATGTCCTGCCTTTTGGGCTAAACCAATGAACTGTTTAGGCAGTAGGTCAGAGTGATGAATACAATGGAATCCTAATGCTCTCTGGCCTAGACACCTATTGCAAGGCTAACACTGCATGGAAAAGGGGAAAACGTGTCCTGTAGTACACTCTTTTCCCCTTGGCTTTCCCATCCAGTGGGGAATAATCAGAATTATTGCAAAGTGATGGTAACTAGGTCTCTTCTGAACAGCTACCAGGAAGCTGTGTAGGGGAGAGTTGCTATAATCCTTTGCTTATTTTATTCCCTCTTGTAGTAGATCCCAAGGTGACCCCCAGTGATCCCCGTCTCCTGGTGTTCATGATTTTGTGTGGATGGGACTTGTATCCAGTCAAGAGAATATGGCAAAGATGGTGGGATGTCTCTGCTGTCATTGCGTTATGTTATTGCAAACTCTGCAAACTCATTTTTACTCTGTGGTGGGGCCTAAAGAAACAATCTGCCATGTTGTAGCCTACCCAAGGAGAGGGCCACCTGGCAGGGAGCTGTGGGCATCTCCAGAGGCTGTGGATGGCCTCCAGCCAAGAGGCAGCAAGGACCTGGAGCCCTCATTCCCACAACCACAAGGAAATGAATCCTGCCAACCACCTGTGTGAGCTTGGGAGCGGATTCCTCTCAGTCCAGCTTGCAGGCAAGAACACAGCCCAGCTGACACCTGACTGCAACCTTGTGGGACCCTGAGCAGAGGACCCAGCTGAGCTGGGCTTGGACCCCTGAACCACAGCAGCTGTGATAATAAATGGGTTTTGTTTTAAGCCACTGTGAACTAAAATAAAATCTTAAGCCACCCAGCCAGCTGAATGGACCCCCCTCTTGGCCAAGGGGACCCCAGAAATACCCTGAAGCTGAGTTACCGGCCATGAGAAGGGTGGGTCAGACATGCCTCGTCATGCCCCCTTCCCTTCTTGGACATGTCCTTTGTAACTCATTAACAGGCCTAAAGCCATGAAAGACACAGCTTAAATCACACTTAAAGGTCATCAATTTACTTAACAGACAACTTGAGTCAGAGTCTATGTCTGATGGCTTGTCTATGATTAACAGACTTCCTTATCTTAAAACATTCCAAGCCCTTAGACAAAGCTTCATTTTTTTAACCAATTATAAATCAAAGAATCTTTAAACTTACCTATAACCTATAATCCACCACTTCTAGATGTCCTGCCTTTTTGGGCTAAACCAATGTATGCCTTTCCATGTATTGATTTATGACTTTATGTGTAATTCCTGTCTCCCTGAAATGTATAAAACCAAACCGCAACCCAACCACGAGGAGACCACTTCTTGCTCAAGGCTTCTTGGATGTGGCTCTCTGGGCCATGGTCACACGTATTCAGCTCAGAATAAACCTCTTTAAATTATTTTACAGAGTTTCGGTTCTTTTCCGTTGACACCACTAAGGTGGTGGTAATTTGTTATGTAGCATAGAATACTACTCTATCTCCCTAGACCATATTCTATTTGTGAATTTAACTCCCTCATGTTGAGAGTCTTCAAGACCTGGGGTGATGGTGTCCAGCTCTCTCTCCTGTAGGCCACCTAAAGTGGCAGGTGTGAATGTCTGTCCATGATGGGATGACCTTCTTCTTAAACACATCTTGAATCTTGAGGCACAGCCACACACAGTGGCAGAAATACTACACAAACATAATGAACACCAGACTTCCTTTGGCACGGATTCACTTGTTTTACCATCCTGTTGTGTCAGATCCTGGGCTAGGCACCTTGGCAGAAATATTAATGGTCAAGACCAGAAACTGCCCACAGAAATCTGGAATCCAGTGGAGGAGAGGAGGATTTAGATAAATAACCTCAATTTAAGCTGTATGTGTGGTCCAGGCAGTGAGGCAATCCTAGGGACACTCTGAGCTAGGTAAGCCACTTTTGTTTTCATTCTTCTCTGAGCATCTTCTTCCCTGTTTTGGTCCCACTTTCTAGGCGTCCCACCCTCCCATACTTGCTGGTGGTCTGCTTGCCTATCCTCATCCAAGCTGACGTCTCTGCCCACTCCCGGATGCTCTAAAGGGGGCACAGATAGAGCTCATTTCCTGTGTTAACACTGACTGATTTTTACAGCATTCTCAGAAGCTGTGCATTCTGTTCTCTACATATTTCAATACTCAGTGGTGCTCATTCTTTGCAAGATTTTGTGTTAAGTGAATCTAGTCTTTGGCACCACTGGTCTTTGCCTCTGTGTCCTTCTCCCACTGCATTAGCCTCCCTTTCCCTTCACATCTATTTGATAGATGCCTTCCCGTCTATCAAATGCTGATCACAATGAAAGCATCTGACACTCTTTCAAGTGGATCTATATAACTGTGACACCTTTTGCAGGGTATTCAGAGTAACTTTATCATTGTGGATTAAAGGGTTTGGTTACCATCTAAATGGGATTAACATATGGAAAGAGCTTTTCGAATGGAAGTGTCTCTTCAGACAAGTAGGTAAAAATCTGATTTGCCCAGTCTCATCCATGAGCAGTACTATGTCAAATGCTTAGAAATAATGGTGTCACATGTGCATTTGAAACAGTGGTTCTCAACAGGGGTCATTTTGTGCCCTCCTGGACATTTGGCAACATCCACATACAGTTTGGGTTGTTACAACTCGGCTATGTGTGTGTTTGCGTTGGCATCTGGTGGGTTGAGGCCAGTCTACTAAAATTCCTACTATGCATAGGACAGCCTCCCACAATAAAGACAGCCCAAACTGTCAGCAGTGTTGAGGTTGAGAAACTCTGATTTAACAGACTCCAATTCAATCCCATATACCTGGCAAAAAAAAACAACAGCAAAAATAAATGAGAATTCTCTCCATTTACTCTGTTAGTTCCCTCTAAACCCTCCTTCTTGGCTGGACACAAGCAAAGCTTAAGAAAAGCAACATAGGCTAATTTTTTCCCCTTTGAGCCTCTGTTGGGTTGTTAATATTCATCCTAATAATTTTATTCTGAATGTACACATTTAGTATTCTGGATTAGACACAGATGATCATTATTCATTTAAAAAGCATGTAATGACCACGTGGTTCCCCACACCCTGATTCTTAACTCTAGGATTATGAGACGAGAGCCAGGCCAGATGTCCCACCTACAAGCATCAAAATCTGCATCATGGGTGAAGAATGGACTTTCTCTCCTTATCCACACAAGAAAGAAGCAGCTGCCCTCTCACCCCACCAAAAGGAAGCGAGAAAAACCTTTGTTCCTTGGAGACAGGGAAGAAAGCATCTGGGTTCTCAATCTGATCTTTTGGAACATAAATGCACCCCGGCAAGGGTCAGTCAAGCCATCCTGTCCAGCTTTTATGACCTAGAGATGTCTCCAAGTGCCCTGGGCTCATCTTCTCCTGAAGTGCAAACATACACTGCCAGAGACAGGCAAATCCCTCTGGAGTCTCTCACTCCCGTCATGGTTGTAAGTTAACTTCCGGGTGTTCTATGAGCCCGGGATGCCAAATTTATAGATGAATTTACTCAGAAAGCCTCTGCTTCAGAAACTCAAAAATATTTTCTCTACACCCAGCAGTTTCCAAGGGCCATGGAGACTTCAGGATGATTTAAAGGATCTTGACTACCTGCTCTTTTCCTTCTGTGCCTACCCCACATGAGGTGGATTCTGACATAGATGGTCAGCGTCACTGCTTGTCCTGAAAGCATAAAGCATTCCTGTGTCATATCCCATAAGGGTTCTGGCTACAAACATAATCAAGAAATCCCACTGAGCTAGGTGGAGCTATTGATGAAGGTGTCTCTACCAAACTACCTTGTGGAGGCTTCTCCCCACCCAAAGGGTGAGGGCAGGATGGGAATTTGACCCTGAGGCTAAGTGGGGATGGGGTCTACTTCTCAGTTGCCTGTGTCTCCATCGTGGCAGCTTGTCCTGAGTATAGAAAGGAAGGACGTCCGTCTGGGTTCTTCCTACCACACACAGCCAGCACAGTAGTCAGCAGCCATCCTCAGAGTCAGGTAAGGATAGTAGTAGCACACTTTTGGCATTTGGGGATTATTAACAATAATGCTAAAAATTAAGAAAAAACCATTCTACTACTCCTTCATATTGCACTATTTTGGGATAAACGTGCTCCAAATTATTTATGAGGGAGAAAATAATGCTGTAAGTTGCTACTAAATACCTAGAGGAGAGGAGATTAAATAGCAGACACTAGCAAGCAGGTGTTCATAATTTATGAAATAAAGCCTGAAGGCGAACCATATGACATATATTACTCACGCTCTGTCTCGGAGGTTTAAGTATTCCCTGGAGAGAAGATGATGGTGAGATACCAGAAGCTGAGCTTGAATCCTGTCATCCTTTTGGAGCCTCCCAATGTGAGGGACCCTTCACTCCAAGCCTATTGTTCAGGCGGCTGGTGACAAAACAGGCTGTGAGACTCCAGCCAGAGTGCCAAGTCCCTTTTCTCCAGAGACAGACAGAGACAATGGCAGTAAATTGTGAAGATTAGCTATCAAGCACTCCATTCTGTGATTCTATCATGTGACAAGAAACTCATCCTGAAATTTTTTTTTTACAGTAGTAAGTAGATATTTTCAAAGTGGACCCAATTTGACCTGAAGCTCACAGAAGACATATACCAGTTTTCATCCAGTGGCATTTATCAAGCTTATATTTGTCCCATCACTGCACAAGTTAAGACAACCCAAGTCCTCTCTCCTGGCACCTTCTAGTCTATAACTGGCAGAAAAGCTACTGAAAAGCAAATATATTTCCAAACAGAAAACTTCCATTGCTTTAGGTTGGAGTGTGAAGTGTGTTCTCCGGAAAAGTTTAAAGACTCAAGGTTCTATTTCTTCAAGAGCAGTGGGCATGGCCCTGCCTGAAGTCCGTATTAGGTGACATAGTTTCAGGACTCTCTGTTCCACCCAGGATAAACTTATAGCACTTAGGACCCGAGGTTACAGAGGTTGTCAGGGGCAGGGAGCTAAGGAAGCCCCTCTGCGGCGTGACCACCGGTCTTCCCTCCAGATCCTGAGTGTCCAAACCAGGTCACATTTGGGATGGCGGAGTATACGGCCAACCCAGGAAAAATCCAGGAAAGGGATATAGTATCCACGTGGTCTCAGGAGAACACAGAGCCTCTGTTACCTATGCGCCAGTGCACTTACAGGTATTCAATGAGACATCCTGAGCCCACTTATTCAACAACGCGGAGGGTTGACCAGGAGGCTCAGGGAATGCAACTGTGAACAGGACAGATAAAATCCCTTTCCACACAGAGTTTATAATTTAATGAAGAAGAAAGAGACTGAAGGACAGTGGCAACCACAGAGTATAATGAGCACGTAAAAGAAAGCGCGAGCCTGCTTCAAGGTCATGAAGGTCCCCCTGAAGACACACTGTCAGAACTGAACCGTGTAGGTGAGACCATCACGCCAAGCACATGGCCTGGGACCTGCTCGGCGTGTCCTTGAGCAAAGGGAGATTTTTGCTGGTAAAATAGCCATGGATTTACCCTTTGTCTCCTACAGTCAGGGAAACCCATAACACCCCCCGTCACCGCAAGGGAGGAGGCCATTTTACAGGAGGCTGTGTTTTTTAAATGTTTCTTTCTTTTTCTTCCTCTCTCTCTCTTTCCTTCTGTATTTCAAAAAGCCATCATCGAAGGCATTCATACCTGTGACGATTCATCCTTCTGGCCTCTCAACATTTGCTCAGAACTGTACACCAGTTGGACACCCGGCAGGAGACTAGAGTTGGGAAGTCAAGAGACTGAACGTTGGCACCTAAGGACAAAGCCAGCACTCCGGTGACAGGGATTGATAACTACCACCAGAAACAAACCTAGCTGTACATTAAATTTTATTATATTTATTAATATTAAATAGTGGCTGCTCATAAACAATTTTTATTATGATTCTTGATGTACATTTAGCTCTTTTCTGCTCATGCGTGTGCTTTGTCTTTACAAAGCTTGGTGATCCATCCCTTCCCAGATTGTAAAGGGCAAGCTCTGCAAATGCTTAGCTTGTACAGGACTCACTGTTCTGGTGCCCGGAGAAACAGCCCTCGTTATGAAATGGCACCTGAACTGGAGACCAGGAGTCCATTTCCCTTCCCATTACGTGCTCCCAGCACAAGTTTCCTGGGGAAAAAGTCCAGCGAGGTGGCTTCTCTCCTCCTCTTGTTCTGTGACCTTTCGTTCCTGAGGATGAAGCTTTGCCAGCTTCAGCGCTATGTTGGACATAAAGGAGGAAAATCCTGCAGACTTTGCAGAGACAGCAGACTATCTCTGGAGACACTTACAATGCACAGTGGGCAGGGGGAAACTAGACAGGGTCCCATTTTAGGATGACTTGTTAATTAAGAGGGGAAAAATAGGTCACATTGATGTTTCAAATTATAGTGGCTTACAGAGATTCAAATAACATATATATCAGAATTTTATGCAGCAAAAGAGTATCTTTTCATATGAGCTTGATGTTCTTACAGTGACAATGTGGTAGCACAAATGTTATTAGAGGGCACAGTCTTTGAGCCCTGGGCTCAAAGGCTTAATGGCTCCAGGCACAGACCATTGATCAGTGATTTTCTCTTGTGTGTGTGTGTGTGTGTGTGTGTGTGTGTATGTGTGTGTGTAAGAGAGAGAGAAAGGTAAATGTGGGCTTTTGTTTCTATGGCCCCACATGCATGCTGGCTGCCTTGCAAAAAGTCTCATTATGTTACTTATTTCAGAGTCAAAGTGTTTACGTTATAAAAAAGCTAAAATTTCACCTGTAGGAAAATTGGCAGAATTTCTTATTTTACCATCCTTAGTGACAAGCATCAAAAATGCACTTTCTGTTTGGGTAATTTTGCACAGCAGGAACTTTAAATTACTTCCGGCTTTCCTTATCTAGAACCAAAGGAAATATACCATTTTCCATGCTACAATTTATACTCTGAGATATTCTTGGGAAAAAAATGGGAGTAAGTTACTGATGCATGCAAAAGTCAGAGAAAGAACAAAGAAGTGTCGAAAATCGAGGGGTCTCTTTCTCTTGCTGTAACCAAGGTGGATGTAAGGGACCCCACCAGGCAGTGAACATCAAGACACTAGAAATGGAATTGCTCTCGAAGGCTTCTGCAAAATCGGTCCAAAACAAGCTGCTATGAATGACCAAAAGTTTGAATGAAATGAACAAAAGCTGGGTGTTAAACTGGAAGCAGTGCTGGACAGAGGCTTAGCGGGGGATGAGGTTCTGCCGTGAAGATTGGTCCATGTCTAATGGAAATGCCAGCCAAGGACGCATGTTTTGGGAACTCAGTCCTTCTAGTTGTGGGGGCATTTGCATGCCTGGAGAGACAAAGGCAGAGCCAACAGGAATCCGCCTTCCTCTCTTCTCAGCCCTGGGGCTTTCCCAGACTTTTGATTGTGCTCTCTTCCTGCGAGGCTGGAGGCATCCTCCAAACACGGTTATAAGCATCATGTTAACCAGTCTTAGTCCCCACTGCGATTAAGAGTTTCACATCCTTGTGTTGCATTGATCTCCTGTCAATTTAATTAGTGAGAATGGGTCCAGTAAGTTTCTGGACCTGTGTGGCTTGAGACCTCACCTTACAATGGAGGAAGGAGTCTAAGGGCCATTCTAATTCTATTAATTGACTCAGTTCAATTAAACATAACAGCAATAACGATAATAGCTGATATTTATTGATCAGGCGTCGTGATGAGTATCTGATGAGGATTGTAGCAGGACTGTCCCCTTGATCCTTGCACAGATAGGAAGGCATGTTGCCAGCATTCAAACTAGACACCCTGACTGCAGAAACCACCCTCACAACTGCCCCGCTCCACCGAATAACAAGCAAGACCCCCTCTTCTAGAAGCTATTGTTTGACATAACTCACGAAACTCTCCCTTATTACTCATTTACCCTATTAATGTCTATTGCAATATTACTAGGAGTAGCAGAGAGCATTTACTGCGTATGTTGTAATTTGCAGAGTGTTTTTTCATCTCAATTCCTTGTTGAGCCTTACAACGACCATGGGTAGGCAGGACACGCTTTACCTGTTTTACGGGAAAATAGTTTAACTCAGGAGGATATGCTTAAGATTATTTGCCCAATGAACAGGAGAACTAAGCAGAGCCCTCTGAACCCAAGGCCTGAGCCTACACTGTGAGCCTCGCACACTTCTCCTGTTCTAGGGTGTCTGTCCCCAGCAAAGGAAATCATCTTCATTAGACGTTGGCAATAATGAGTGCCGGGGCTCCAGGTAGGTGGAGCAGAGTGTCGGGAATTCAGTCAGCAAAAGGTGTCAGCTCATCTGCCTCATTTCTACTTGAATCTCAAACTCCAGCCAGGGGGCATTCTGCATTCTGGGGCTCCCCGCACAGAAGGCTTGAGTCTCAAAAAAAAAAGCCACTGGCAGGTCTGGGCACAGGCTCTCAGAGAATGAACAGGAGGAGTGCCGAGCAAGGCTTTCATCAGAGAGGTACCCACACAGAAGGCCGGTCCCACTGCGTAAGCCAAGGGCAGTTTGGGGACTGGCAAATGGGGAGAGATGTAACAGAGGTAAAGGCCCAAAAAACAGCAAAATGCTTTATGAGCTGACTCTTTAACCCCCCCCACGTTTTTGGGGGATTAAAACCTGCCCGAGGCCAGTAATCAGAAGGGAAGAGGAATGTTCTTTGTTCTTCCTTTCTAGTATCTTAAACCACAGGAGATGGCAACAGAACAGAGGCATGGGATCATCTTCACCCCAGATAAGGCAGACCAGGACTACCCACGTAGTTAAACAGCAATAGCCTGAAGCTAAAAACCCCCTTTTAAAAGCTCTGTATTTCTGCTAAGAGGGAGGGCGATGGTTCTTTAAGACCAGGGTCTACCACCCTCCTCATTTGCTGGCAAATTAATAAACTTCTCTTTCCGTTTCTTTATTCTTCCTTCGTGGGGAGAAGTACCAAACTTTGGTAACAGAGAGGCAAAGAGCTAAGGACAGCCACGTGCCCCCTTTGGAGGTGGCGGCAACAGGAACTTTTTTGTGATTTTCGTTTTGATAAGAGGGTCTTTGTCTGAATGACAGTAGCTCAGATTTAGGGAGCAATGAAGAAACTCAGCTTAGGGCTCCCTGGGAGAGAGCATCAAGGGTTTGAACTTTGGAGTCATCAGAATCCCATCACACCACCCACTGGCTCTGTAATTGCGGGGAGGAACTCACTCCTCTTTGCCTCAAGTTGTTCATCTGGAAAATGGGGACAATGATAATTTATCATGCATTTAGAATTACATGTGATAACATACACAAAGAGGGTCTGTCTTTTGTCTGCCTTCTTCAGCACACAAATGCCATGAGTGAATGCCATAACTTTATCCTAGGCCCAAGTAGGTGACTTTCCAAACCCAGTGGTTGGTACATTCAGAAACCTGCTTTGTAGGGGTCCTGGGAGAGCCAGGGATGGTGGGAGAGCTGGGGCAGCTGCAGAGGCAGGGGAAAGAGGGTCCAGGCAAGAAGAAATACCTCTTTCCTTTGAGCAGCCTGCTGCTTCGGATCCCCCCTGGCTGAGAAGAAGAAAAGGCTAAAATGATTAATCCACCTTCATAACCCTAGGAAAGAAGGAAAATTCCTGCTGGCCTGGAACATAGTCTGGACCCCTCTGTACAGACAACTCCTACTAATAGGTGGTTTGAGAAGAACTCCCCTCATTCAAGATGATTAATCAAAAATAAACACCGCAGAATCTATCTAAAGGCATTTCAAGAACAAATAAGGAAAAATGGCAGGTCAAGAAACTCACCAGAAGAAAGTTTTCGTGGAACACATGTAAACTGAGGCAAAAATGTCTTCAGAAAATGTCTGAAATCTTAATTACCACAACAAAAAGCAGGAGGCAAAAACTCAGACCTGCAAGAGTCAGGGAAGAGATAGTAAGACAGAGAAGGTGAAACATGAAAAGAATATGCTAAGTCCTCACTAAACGCCATCCGTCATCATCCATAGGTTCTTGGAAACTGCAACATTAAGCTAAAAGACCAGGTTTTTGAATAACGTCATTTTCTTATAACTTTGATGAAAAAAACAAATTGATTTCCTTAAACGTCCTTTCACTTAAAGTCACAGTTTCTAAGAACCTATTGATAATGTTAAAGGAGGTTTTACTGTAAAGAGTGGAGAGAAACAAATGTACATTTTCTCCAGTGTTTGTAGGTGTTACCAGTGGGGAAGTTGCTTTGTAGGAGTGGCTATCACCATACTGCAAACAGAACTGTCTCCTGCTATTTAAACTGTTTCAGGGCATAGAAAAAGAAGAAAATCTTACTTTTCAAAAAATTAAATAAACATAGCTTTGCTATTAAAGGTTAAAAAAAAGTTGAAAAACAAAAAGCACAGGCAAATCTCATTTAGTAAACAATATCCAGCAACACACTGAAAAACTAATACCAAGAGTTTTATTTCCAGAATATCAAGGACCTTTAACATTAGGAAATCTTTTAGTAATAATTTACCACATTAATAGATAAAGAAAGTTTATACCTTCCTTAAATGCTGAAAAAGTTCATAAATCCAACATCTAAATTATTAATAAGAAAAGAATAAGTATATACTTTCTCATCAATATGAAATATATGCAACTTAACATAGAACAACTAAATGCAATCTGTGATCTCTTAATATTTTCTGATTTGAAAACTTAATCATAACAGCCATTTTTTGGGTCAGTTGGAAACA
Organism: Daubentonia madagascariensis; assembly: GCA_023783475.1. Taxonomy (NCBI): domain Eukaryota; kingdom Metazoa; phylum Chordata; class Mammalia; order Primates; family Daubentoniidae; genus Daubentonia; species Daubentonia madagascariensis. The sequence goes on along the minus strand of JAKFHU010001482.1, from coordinate 8,525,733 downwards.
TTTTAAAGTGAGCTTCATATTGTAATAGGATAATTATTAATTTTATTGTATATAATAATGATTTTGTGTATATGTAGAAGAATATCATTTTTTGGAGAGCCACAATTTCTGTAATTTATTTTGAATCATTCAGCAAATTTTTATACATATGTTCATATATATAGGTATATTTTTAAATGTTTATGGTAAAATATTTTTTAAATGCACATCTCAATCCTACAGTCACTCCAATATTTCTTGGGAAAACACTGGAAGCATTTCCATAAAGTCATGAGTAAGACAAAAGAATGTTAAATATTGCTACTTTTATTTATCTTAATCTGGAGTTCATAGCCAATACAATCAGGAAGGAGAAAGAATAAGTGGAAAAAATAACATTTTTATTACAGAAAAAAGTAGAAAATCAAGAGGAAACACTTGAAGAGCAATTTACAATGTGAGAATCCAGAAAATGTCCAAATAGAACTATTAAATACACAGATATCAATTGCTAGCTAATGCACAAGCAGCAGGAGGTTGCAGTGAAAGAAAGGATCCATTTGTAATATCAACAAAAACATGACATAACTGGGGATACGCTTAATAAAGGATCTTGAAGATGATGATGAAGAAAACATTAAAGCCCTATGGAACATTAAAACATGCGGGCTCTGTGCTTGGACAAGAAAACTCAGCTTTACAGATTATAGATTCTCCTTTGGTTAATCTGTACATTTGATATTATCTCAATAAAGATCTAATGGAATTTTTTTGAAGAGAGGTATAGCAAGGTTTCTGGAAAAGGATTTTTACATAAAATCATAATAATTAAATCAATGTGATGTTGGCCTTAGAAAAGACAGATAAATGGAAGAGGCCCATAAATAGACCTAATCAGATATAAGAATTTAAAGACGTTATTTTAACTTAGAGAGGAAAACATTAATTATTCAATAAGAGATGTGGAGATAACTAGAGAGTATTTGGAAAAAATAAATTGTAGAAAAATTTTCAATAGCTCAAACTACAAACATATTTAAAAGGAAGCAACAAAAACATTAAAAGAAAACATAAGAATGAGGAATTCTTCTTTAAGTATTACACAAGACCCAGATTGATAAAATTGACTATATAAAGCCCTGAACTGGAGAAAAACTTCACCACAAACAAATTCAAAAGACAAATGACAGTCTTGCAAAAAACTTTACAATTTTTATCACAATCAATGGGTTAACTTTGCTAACAAACCAATGAGAGGATAATTATAATAAAATAGAATGTAGGCAAAGGGTATATGCATATACAGATTCCTCCAAATACAAATATGAATAGCTCCTAGACACATGAAAAAATGGTTTCACTCAAATTAAGATTCTGAAATTTAACTACATGCAATTCTGTTTTCATTATCATAGTGACATGGATCAAAAAGGACGATATGGGAAAATTTGAAGAGACGCTTATATTAGTGGATGTCTAAATTTTTAATGCAGTGCTGCTTTACCATTTTAGCTGATGTAAGTTGTTTGAAAGTCTCTTGGTCAACACAGTCACCTTTGGCACAGTTATAAACTTCCTCATCATGTGAAAATCTATGATAGCTCACTTCTCATCTCACTGACCCCAAAACAACACTCCCATAGCCACTGACACAGTAAAATATGTCAATTCTATCAGCAAGTAAGTTTCCCATCATGTTTTTCTTTAAATTAACAATTCCAAACACCTTGGAAAGCTAAGGAATAATGTCAAGGAACTAATGTAGCCAAGGGCTATCATGTGTAAGTTTCCACTCCAATATGTTCCCCAAATATGAATAGCTCCTAGACACATGAAAAATGGTCCTCCTCACTCAAATTAAGATTCCTGCAAATTTAACCTACATTGCAATTCTGTTGTTCACTTATCATAGTGACATGGATCAAAGAAGGGACGATATGGGGAAAATTTGGGGAAAGAGACACGCCCTTATATTGTAGCTGGGATGTCCTAAATTTGTTTAATGCAGTTGCTGCCTTGGTATCCATTTTTAGGCCTGATGTAAGTTGTTTGAAAGTCCGTCTTGGTGCACCAGTCACCTTTGGCCCAGTTAAAACTTCCCCTCCCCTCATGGTGATTTGTGAGTAGCTCACCTGTTCCTCATCTCACTGACCCCAAACCCAACACCTCCCATAGCCACTGACCACAGTAAAACCTAATGGTCAATTCCTGAGTCAGGCAAGTAAGTTTCCCTCCTGTGTTTTCTTTAAATTAGACAATTCGCAAACCCCCTTGGGAAAGCCTAAGGAATAATGTCAAGGAACTTAATGTAGTCCCACAGGTGCCCCTCCTCACCTGCTGGTTGAGTTTTCTGCCACCTCCAGACTTCATGTTCCCGGGCCCCAACCTTTCTGGGATCTGTAAGTAGTAAATTTCTTCTGTTTCATGAATTTTGGTTTCACCTTCTCATTGTGTCTCACCTGACCCACATACCCAAACCTAATTATCTCTCACCTCCCCCAGCTGGTCAGGGTCCTAATAGGGAGTGATTATCTTGGCTTATGGCCACTCTAGACAGCGAGACCTCAAGACCAAATTAGAAAGAAACCATCACAATAAAAGTCACAACATGGGAATTATCACTTCTACATTTTTTGAAGATAAATTTGGTAATATTTATCATAAATTTTAATAATATTTGATTAAGTTATGTTTAATTATAATTATGATTATATGTTTATAATGTTTAAAATAGTATATCAGTAACATTATTCATCAATAATATATTAATATCATGTTTGTAATATTTAATTATAAAATTCCAGCTCTCCTTTGACTTGGAAATTTCTCTTCTAGTCATCTATCTACAGGTGGATTCACACATGTACAAATTCATACCTATGCAGGCCCTTGCACAATTTTAAAAAAATGATAGAAAGCTAAAAGGAAAAAAGGTCCTAAATACCTATATTAAATGATTAAATCTATTATGACACATTCATTTAGTAACAGCTATTAAAAAGGACACAGTGAGTCTTTGGTACTGACATTGAAACATTTCCAAAATAAATATTAAGTGAAAAAAATCAAGAGGAAGCATACTGTGCTCAGGAGGCTATTAGGTGTAGAAATTTTCACTCCCACAATTTTCCTGTGTAAGTGTAGAACATCCACTTCTGGGAGGATGCTCAAGCAGTGGGTGACGGTGTTTCCTACTGAGGTAAAGCTGTGAAAAGGTGATTGCAGAGAAACTTACATCCTACAAAGTTTTGTGTCATTTGGACACATTACTTGTTCAAATTACGAATGCAATTTCAAAGATAATACCATAACAGCAAACACTCAGCATTTACTATATGCTGGGCACTGTTCTAAGGGCTTTAGATGTATCAATTTGTATCATCCTTGCAACAGGGTTGTGAAGTAGGTATAATCAGCACAGGTAAGGAAAAGAGAGTGCAAGACAGTAAAGTGGTAAAGTGGAAATAGAATTCTTTTAGCTGGTTGCCTCAGAGTCTCTGCAACCGCGGATATGTTTGTGGAGGAAGCACCAGTAGAAAGGGAATCTTTCTACAGTAGATTGTACAACTGAGAAAGGGGATTAAAAAGTGATGGAAAGTAAGTCCTAGAGAGACTGTGAGGGATGAGATCTAGGACTCAGTGATGAACCTTCTTCAAGACCTCCTGTTAAGTGTTCTTATCACTAAATGCAGGCATTTCTCGGAGATATCGAGGGTTTGGTTTCAGACCACTGCAATAAAGCAAATACTGCAATAAAGTCACACAAAGTTTTGGTTTCTCAGTGCATATAAAAGTTATGTTTATACTATACCATCGTCTATTAAGTGTAAAATAGCATTATGTCCAAAAAAGCAATGTGCATACCTTAATTTAAAAATACTTTGTTGCTAAAAAGTGATAACTATCATCTGAGCTCTCAGCAGGTTGTAATCTTTTTGCTGATGGAGGTTCTTGCCTCAATGTTGATGTCTATTGGCTGATCAGGGAGGTGGTTGCTGAAGGTTGGGATGGCTGTGGCAATTTCTTAAAATAAGACAACAATGAAGTTTTCTGTATTGATTGACTCTTCCTTTCATGAAAGATTTCTCTGTAGCCTGCCATGCTGTTTGATAGCACTTTACCCACAGTGAAAGTTTTTTCAAAATTGCAATCAATCCTCTCAAACCCTGCTGCTGCTTTATCAACTAAGCATGTGGAATATTCTAAATCCTTTGTTGTCATTTCAACAATGTTTACAGCATCTTTACCAGGAGTACATTTCATCTCAAGAAACTATTTTTTTTGCTCATCCATAAGCAGCAACTCCTCATCCATTCAAGTTTGATCATGAGATGGCAGCAATTCAGTCTCATCTTCAGACTCCACTTCTAATTCTAGTTCTCTTGCTGTTTCCACCACATCTGCAGTTGCTTCCTCCACTGAAGTCTTGAAACCCTCAAAGTCATTCTTTAGGGTGGGAATCAACTTCTTCCAGACTCCTGTTAATGTTAATATTTTGACCTCTTCCCATGAAACACAAATGTTCATAATGTCATGGCATCTAGAATGGTGAATTCTTTCTAGAAGATTTTTAATTGACTTTGCCTAGGTCCATCAGGAATCACTACCTATGGCAGCTATAGTGCTACAAAATGATATTTCTTAAATAATAAGACTTGAAAGGTGAAATTACTCCTGGTCCATGGGCTACAGAATGGATGTTGTGTTAGCAGGCAGAAAAAAAAAATTCATCTCCTTGTACATCTCCACCAGAGCTCTTGGATGATCAGGTGCATTGTCAATATATTGAAGTAATATTTTGAAAGGAATCTTTTTTTCTGAACAGTGGGTCTCAACAATGGTCTTAAAATATTTAGTAAACCATGTGGTAAATAGATGTGCTGCCATCCAGGCTTTGTTGTTTCATTTATAGAGCACAAGCAGAGTAGATATAGCATAATTCTTAAGAGATCTAGGATTTTTGGAATTGTAAATCAGCATTGGCTTCAAATTGAAGTCACCAGCTGCATTAGCCCTTAACAAGAGAGTCAGCCTGTCCTTTGAAGCTTTGAAGCCAGGCATTGACTTCTTCACTCTAGCTATGAAAGCCCTAGATGACATCTTCTTCAAATATAAGGCTGTTTCATCTACACTGAGGATGTGTTATTTAGTGTGGCCACCTTCATCAATGATCTTAGCTAGATTTCAGCTTCTCCATCAGCACTTGCTGCCTCTCCTTGCACTTTTATGTTATAGAAATGGCTTCTTTCCCTAGACCTCATGAACCAGCCCCTGCTCACTTCGAACTTTTCTTCTGCAGATTCCTCACCTCTCTCAGCCTCCATTGGATTGAAGGGAATTAGGGCTTTGTTCTGGATTATGGGCTTTGGCCTAAAGGAGTGTTGTGGCTGGTTTGGTCTTCTGTCCTGACCACTCAAACTTTTTCCATGTCAGTAACAAGGCTGTTTCACTTTCTTATCATCCGTGTGTTCACTGAAACAGCATTTTAAATTTCCTTCAAGAACTTTTCCTTTGCATTCACAACTTGGCTATCTGTTTGGTGCGAGAGGCCTACCTTTCGGCCTATCTTGTCTTTCAACATGCCTTTCTCATTAAGCTTAATCATTTCTAGGTTTTGATTTAAAGTGAGATACATGTGACTCCTCCTTTCACTTGAACACTTCGAGGCTGTTGTAGGGTCATTAATTGGCCTAATGTCAACACTGTTGTGTCTCAGAGAATAGGGAGGCCCAAGGAGAGGGAAGGAAATGGGGGACTGGCCCATTGGTGGAGCAGTCAGATAACTTAACTTTATCAGTTAAGGTCACCATCTTATATAGGCACAGTTCATGGTGCCCCCAAAACAATTATAATAGTAACATCACAGATCACTGATCACAGATCACCATAATGGATATGATAATAATTAAAAAGTTTGAAATATTGCGAGAATTACCAAAATCTAATTCGCAGACAGGAAGTGAGCACATGCTGCTGGAAAGATGGCACTGATAGACCTGTTGGATGCAGGGTTGCCAGGAACCTTCCATTTGTAAAAAATACATTATCTGTGAAGTGCAATAAGGTGAAATGCAGTAAAATAAGGTATGTTAGTAATAATAAATAAAAAGGGTGGGAGAAAACTTGGGGAGTTGATGAATAAGTTTATGAATTGGATTGTGGTGGTGGTTTCATTGATATACACTTACCTCCAAACTTACCAAGTGGTATATGGTAAATATGTACAGATTCCCATATGCCAATCATACCTCAATAAAATGGCTTTTAAAAAAAAAGGAGCCTTTTTTATTGTGAAGGGAAGGCCCTGGTAAAAACTAATACAAATGGAATTAAATCAAGAGATGAGATGAACAGGTTCCAAAAGGCCAGTCGTACACATCAAAACCATAATGAGATAAAACCTTACCCCAACTAGGATTGCAAGAACCTAAAAGACATACAATAACAAGTGTTGCCAAGAATGTGGAGAATTAGTACACTTTTATACACTGCTGGTGGGAGTGCAAAAAAATGCAGCTGCTTTGGAAAACAATCTGGCATGTACTCACGTGGCTAAACATACAGTTATCATATAACCCAGTAATTCCTCTTCTAGGTGTATACCCAAGAAAAATAAAAACATACATCCATATAAAAATTTATACAAGAATGTTTATGGTATCTTTATTCATAATAGGCCAAAAGTGGAAACAACCCTAATGTCCATCAATTGATGTATGGATAAATCAAATGTATTACATCCATAAAATGAAAGATTATGACACACTAAAAAGGTTAAAGTACTGACACATGCCACAGCATGGATGAACCTTGAAAACATTCTGCTGAGTGAAAGAAGCCAGTTACTAAAGACCATATACTGCCTGATCCCATTGATATGAAAAGCCCAGAAGAGGCAAATATATAGAGATAGAAAGTAGGTTAGTGGTTACCCGGGGCCGGGAGTGGAGGGTACAGGGAGAATGGGAAGTGAGTACCTAATGGGTACAGGGTTTCTGTCTGATTCATCTCGGGCTGCTATGACAAAATACCACGGACTCGGTGGCTTAAACAACAGAAATTTATTTCTCACAGTTCTGGAGGCTGGGAAGTCCAAGGTCAAGGTGCTGGCCAGTTTGGTTCCTGGAGAGGGCTGTTTTCCCGGCTTGTGGATGGTTGCCTTCCTGCTGTGTCCTCACATGGCTGAGAGAGAGCAAGGGAGGGCAAGCTCTCTGGTGTCTCTTTTTATAAGGGCACTAAGCCCGTCATGACGGCCCCATCCCCATACCCCATCTAACGCTAGTTACCTCCCAAAGGCCCCACCTCCTAATACCATAGCACTGGAGCTTAGGGCTTCAACATGCGACTTTGGAGGGATGCAAACATTCGGTCCATAACTTTTTAGAGTGATGAAAATTTTCAAAGAATGATCGAATTGATAGTTGCACATTCTGTGAATATGCTAAAACCATTGAATCATATGCTTCTAACTCGTCACTTGTACGGTATATGACTTTTATCTCCATAAAGCTATTTTTGGTTTCTCTGTGAAATAGAAGGTGAAGGTGTCTCCTGAGAACCTGGAGAAAGGAGAGGAGAGAGAGATAAAATGTTGAGGGACAAGAGGGGACTCCACCAGGGGCCTGCAGAAGGATTGGAGGGCTGCAGGTTGAGGGCTCAGGTAAATCTGGCATCTGAGAGTTTGTTGTCACACCAGTCCGTCAGATATGTGCTTTCTCCAGCAGCCCTCAGCAGATAAGGTATATGAATGTCTTCCTAGTTTTAAACAGAAACTCAAAAAATACAGATTTTTTTGGACTTGCTTAACATAGTGTCTCCCCTTGCCGTGGGCCGGGCATGTTTGCAGAGGTGGCCAGGTAGTGCCCCACCCAAGGGCCACCATGCATTGACAACACAGTCACCACCACCCCTACCTTCCTCAAGGGGGACTGTGCACACTGACTCTGCCCCATCAGCCTACACCCCTTCCTTCATCATAATTATAAACATTTAGTGGGCCCCAATTTTTTTCCTAGAGCTGCGCTTGGATTTTTAAAAATTTTTCACAGCAAGAAGAGTGTTATTATGGTCACATTGTAGATAATACACCAAAGCTCAGAGGCATTGGGTGACTTACTCAAGACTCTACAACTTGCAGGCTTTAAGCTTTGGGATGGAGGTGTGCCTGATGTCCCATGCTGGGAGGATTGCCACCATCCCATGCCACCTCTTCATGCATTCGGTGAACAGTCACTGATCACCTACGTGTGCCAGGCACCGAGCTTGGTGATGAGAGTATGGAGACGGCCTCAAGGAACTTGCAAAGAGACCTGGCCTTCCTGTGTGGCACCAGTCACCACATGCCGTCTGCACAGGGAGGACAGTTTAATGTGGCAGTTTTGATTTGTGGGACATTTTGACACAGACATTTTGATGCCACTGTTTTACATTAGCTGGGTCAAGATGACCTTGTCAACATGTAAAATATTAGTGTTCTTTAAAATACCAAAAACTGCTTGCAACAGGCATTCCTGGACCTGATTATATCCCTAACTTCCACCCTGGCTGAAAGGTATTTCCATTTTTTACTGTAGCAATTTCTGTTTCTTTCTTTCTTTTTTTTTTTCCTGAGAAGGTATTGCTTTTACATCATCAAAGTAATAAAGATTTTTAAAAAGTTTTTAGAACTGTTTTCATTTCTAAGGAATGTCAGTCCAGTCACCCCAAAATCATATTTTTAAAAGACTTTTTATGATATTAAATATATTACAGAGAGTATGGAAAGACATTCAGTCATTGAATGGAGGATTTCCTGACATATCTAGACTCAGAATAAAGAATAATTTCGAGGCACAAATTTCCTTTCCTACTTACTCTCCAGGCCTAGGGGCTAAAATTTATACATATTCCATCAAAAGGGGAGCTTAATTGTGAAGCCTGCACTAGGCAGAGGTTTACAGTGTCCACAGTTGATTTTGTTTTTGTTTTTAATTGTATTCAGTTTTAGATGATATATTCACAAGGTACAATGTTTGTAAAAACAGAAAAAGGAATGTGAAATTTTCCTCCACTTCTCTCCTCCAGCCACCAGCTCCCTTCTTTAGAGGAAACCAAGGCCAGCAGAATCCTGCCAGAGCTACTATACATATATATGAGCAAACATATATGCTGTGTGTGTGTGTATATGTATGGATAGATAGCACATGCATTCACTAACATAGATATAATGTAGATGTATAATATAGATTATGAACATAGATTATATAACTTTGAATAAATGATAGCAACTATACATGCTTCATGCTTTACTTTCAGCCTTTCCTGAAAACTGCTATAATAAAAAATAGTCTGCAAACTGATGTCGTGTAACCTAAGGTGTCTTAATAGGACACACTTTTATTTTATGTGCCACTAAGAAAGAAAAAAACACTGCCAATTAAAATATACCACAACATCAATTGTAAAACTCATCCCAACATCCAAGACACATCTTAACAAGTGATAAAATATAGCATATTGTCATGCAAGGCTGTAGAATAAATTCCCAGGAGTTCAAAATGAAGTTTTATTTGTAATTTTAAATACCCATTTTGCCGAAAGAAACTCGCTAATTTGTACTTGAACCGGCCAATTATGAAAATACCCATTTCCCTGCATCTTGTCAAACTCAGTGTGCAAAAATTTTTTTTCAATCTGATGATAAAAAATAATATCTTGATATAGTTTGATTTCATACGCTTTTCTCATAAGGAATGACACTGAAGGTCACTTAAGAGCCATTCAGATTTTCTTTTCTGAGGACTGGTATATTCTTTGCTTATTTCTCTATTGATTTGTTGCTTTTTATATAGCTTTATAGATCCTTTCTCCATTTTCAGGAAGTTAACCCTCTGAGTGTGATATTAGTTGCAAATAATATTTTTAGAGTTTTCCACTTTTCTTTTACTTTGATTACAGTGTTTTGCTATGCAGTTTTTTTTTTTTAATTTCCTATGTAGTCAAATTTATCCATCTTCTCTTTTATGGTTTCTAGGTTTTATGTCATATATGAAAAGGCTTTTTATACTTTAATTTAACTGAAAACAATTCATCCATGCTTATTGATGAGACTTTTGTAGTTTTTTTTAAATACTTTAAACAACTTTTCTGGAAATTGTTTGGATTTATGGTTTTAAGTATAGATTCATAATATTTTTTTCTGGGTGGCTATCAAGTTTCCTCTATGATATGAAATGTCATGGTAAACATATAATAAAGTCTCACATGCATTTGGGTCTATTTTTGACCTTTATTGTTTTATATTGGCTTGCCTGTTTATGTATCCACGCCATGCCGTTTTAATCAGTGTTGATTTAAAATTTATTTTAATCTTAGCTAGAAATATGTACTCTCATTATGTTACTTTTTCAAAATTTCCTTGATTATTTTTTTCTTATTTCTTTTTTCATATAAGATTTTGAAATATTTAGTTTAGTTACCAAAAGGTTCCCTCTGAAATTTTCTACTGTGACCCTGTAAGGTTCAGTCTTTGCAGCCAGGGCCACCATAGGCCTTTCCCTTGTTGGGGTTCTGTCTTTCCCTCTGTGGTGTTTCAATGTGTTCTTCATGTGGACCTTGCACATTTCTTGTTCAGTTCTTTCCTTTTTTTAATGGATATTTTACCTTAAGTCTATTAGGACTCTCTTATTGTTGTAACCATTTTTCAGGCAATTCTCTTATTTTCTTTTTTAAGTAAGTATTCACAAGAACTATAATTTCAAAAAAAAAATAAAAAACAAGAGCTATAATTTCACTCTCTCTTTTACTTTTTTTTTCTGTATAACTTCATGCTTTTTAAAATTTACTTAGTTTTTTTACTGGATATATTTGAGGCACACAACATGATGCTCTGTTATACACACACATAGCGAGATGGTTACTGTAGTCAAGTAAATGAACATACCCACCTTCTCACATAGTTGCCCTTTTTTTTTTTTTTGGTGGCAAGAATACCTAAAATCTACTCTTTTAGCAAAAATGCTGTATACAATACAATATCATTAGCTATAGTCTTCTCGTTGGACATTAGAATGCTAGAGCTGTACAGCCTGCACTTACGCAACTTTGTACCCTTTGACCTACATCTCCCCGTTTCCTCCCCCACCCGTAACCACCATTTTGTTTTCTATCTCTGTGTGGTTTTGTTTTTTTTTTTTAGATTCCACTTATAAGCCAGATCATGCAGTATTTTTCATTCTGTGTCTGGCTTATTTCACTCAGCGTAATGAAAAAGAAGGAGGTCCTGCCGTTTGCCACAGTGTGGGTGAACCTGGAAACATTACACTAAGTGGAATAGGCCAGACACACAAAGAAATATACAATTTTTGTATTAATATCTCATTTTTCCTCTTAGTTCATTGCACTGGTTTTTGTCTTCTTATCAATTTTAAATAATATACGTAATAGATACTTTGTTCTTCACTTTGATAGGAATGCATGGTTTATGAGTTAAGATGGATGTATTTTTTCATGTTAAGAAAGCAGCTACCTAATCCCAGTAGGAGTTTTGTTTTGTTTTGTTTTGTTTAAAGAAGAGATGTTCTTTGTTACAACGCTTTTGCAGGATATAGGGAGATCATCACATAATTTTTCTTTTTTGATCAATTAATGTTGTGAATTATATTTATTGATTTCCTAATTTTAAATCAACCTTGCATTCTTTAGATAAGCCATTCTTTGTTTATGTGTTGTTAGTTAAAATAATTTTCAAAGGAAGATAAAATTGGTTTATCATTAAGCAGCCAAATATACTTAATAACTTAAAATAATTTAAGATGATTTCTACTTTCTTCAAACATCTGAAAGGTCTCCCTACATGCTCTCAGTAGATGATCTAGCTCCTACTTTATAGGAAAAATAATCCAATGGATATTTTCTTTTATTCCTGGAACCGCACATAGGAACCTATCTACCACCCTTCTGAGTTAGAGTGAGCCCCTCCTCCTGTCTAAGGCCAAGGCCTGCCCCGTGCCTGGATCCTTCTTCCTCCCGGGTTCCCATGACGTTGTCCCGTTTTTTAATTCTCCAGAGAATGTGGTACCTTTCAGCTGAATCCGCCCCACTGTTTTTATTTCCCGTAATATAATATAATACCCTCCCTCAACCCTACATTACTCCACACCTGAGCCTACACCTTTTCACCCTTTTACAGTCAAGCTTCTGGAAAGAAAAAAATCACACTTTCTGTCTCTATTTCCTCACTTTCTGTTCACTCCTCAGTTCTCTGTGATCTGGATTCAAACAAACACTGTGATGAAATAGTTCTTATTAAAGTCATCACTCACCACAAGTTCTCAGCTGATTTAAACCTCCCAGTAGCTTTCAACACTGCGGACTTCTTTCACAGCAGCCTCTGCTCTCTGCCTCTGCGGTGCCACAGGACTCCAGGTCTTCTCTCGTCCCCCGGGCAAACCATCCTCTACTTCATTTACAGTCTTGTCCTCAGATGGCCAGAAAGTGCAGTTTCTCAAGGCCTGGACCTGGCTTCTCTTCCTTCACTTTGCTCTCTTTCCCTAGGGAATATCTCCCGTGGCCACGGCTTCCTTTACCACCCAGTGAATCACAAACTGATGTGTACTTCTCCTGAGCTTCAGACTTGTATACCCAATTGATAACTAGATGTGCTGTTCACATGTCAGACTTGACATGTCTGATCTACATTAGTGATCCCCCACCCCCATGCTTGTGTGCTTTTCCTCTGTGTTTCCTCTCTAAGTGGGGGACAGAAGCCTCTATCCAGTTATGCAAGCCAAGCTTCTGGCGTCTTTCTTGGAACCCTCTTTCTGTGCTAGTCATGAGCTGGAGCTGGCTTCATTGATTCACGAGAGCTGCCTGTTACATCTTCTGGAATTTTTTATGAGCTGGTTGTTAAACATCAAATTACAGAAATTTAATTATTAAAATTAAATTCTATTAATTTACAATTAAGTAAATTACACTAAAGCAAAGATAAATATGTAAAACTATCACTTCCTAATTATTTTTACTACATTTTACTATCACCTATGCAGTTGAGATTGCTTACATTTATGGTGTCCGTGTAGTGGAAATCCTACCTAACAGTGTGCTGTTTTGCGTCTCTTCCCAACACTGCCTTCAGTGATGTCACAATGGAGGGAGCATTTTCACCATGGAAATTTGCAAATGTTACCAATCAGAGCTTTATTAATTGCTTTGATACTTATCTAGACTTGAGAAAGTGTTGAGAAAATGTTAACAATGTGGATTAAATTTAAAAGTGCATCATGCCTTTAGCCACCATGGTGAGAATAGTTAAAAAATGTAAGGACATCGACTTCTAGAATTTGAAAAATGTTAACCCATTCAGTAAAGTAATAGGTCATGTCATTGATCTATTTGAAATGAAGTTCTGACATGCATCTTCATGACTTCACTTTTGTCTCCCTTGTTAATGCAAACAAAAATATCAACCAATGTTCATGTCAGAACTAAACTTCTTCATTAACTGGAACACAGGGTCCCTATAGATATAAGAATTCTGCCAAAATGAATGAATGAATATTGTGAGAATCAATTAACTATGTGGAATTTACAATAAAGAATATTGTATATGTTATTGTTTGTAAATTGTGTGCTACAGTCCTTTATAAGAGTAAAATTCATATTTACATATGATATATATATCACACACACCCCTTTATTTTTTGAAAGCTGGTTCTTAAACATTTGCCATGACCGTATTGCTCACCACCCCACTCTATTCATTACCTGGAACTGTTGCTGGCATATCCTACATGTCTCTCAACAATACTCACCTCCTGTCATATCAAGTGCCACCACCTTAGTCCAATTATGATCAACTCTCAAACCCTAGGCCCTTAAACGGCCTCCGCTTATCTACTCTTGCCTCTTCTGATATTTTTGAACTTCAAATGTGGTCATTCATCTTTTCTTTTTTCAATAACTATTTTACTGACAGCGTACTGTGTGTGCCACTCTAGAGGCTGGATACAAACAGCAACAGAAGAAACAGACACAAATCCCTGTGGAGTTTACATTCTGTATAAACTATTAATGTTAAGTGTTGTGAAGCAAATGGAGCAAGGGTGGGTGCTAGGGAGGGTAGGTAACAGGATTGCACAAAAATAATGAAAGTTGCACAAGGTGGCTGGGCTGTATGCCATTGCCGCAGGGAGTGGCACCTGGCTTCACCCCCTAGGGTCACCCTGAACGCAGCTGTCCATCTGCTTAACCAAGGTGGTAGGTCTCCCCAGCCGCACTCCATGGCGGCCGGGCTCCCTCTTTCCTCATCTGAATTCCCACTGAGCCATTCAGAACCCCGCCTGGGTGAAAGCCCCAGGCTTACAGTTTGCTCCGGGAAAAGAATTTGAATAAAAATCTGGAGGCTTATTCTCATTTCAAGTAAAATTTGTTACCCAACGGTGAGCGCTAGAGGGGAAATGTCGAGTGTGAACTAAAATGTCATTGAACGTGCATATATTTTAAACACAGGAGGCGGAATTAAGTTGCGCTGCATGATGACTAGGTTACAGACGCTGTCACTTGTGTCAAACCCGTCTTTCTTTTTGCTAAAGCTACTCTACCTCCTTTTAGTGGATCAACAATGGAATTGTCTTGGCCAGTGAGAAGAAAGGCCGTTTACTTCCCATTGGCTGAGAAGGTATATTAGTTTTCTATCACTATCGTAACAAATTTCCAAAAGCTTAATGGCTTGCTACACAATTTATCATCTCACAGTTCTGTAGGTCAGGAACCCAGCACGGCACAGTTGCATTTTCTGCTCACGGCCTATCAGGGCCAAAATCAAGGTGATGGCCAGCCTGGGCTCTTCTCTGGAGGTGATGGGGAAGAATTTCCTTCCAGGCTCACTCGGGTGTTAGAAGAATTTAGTTCCGTGCGGTCATAGGGCTGAAGTTTCTGTTTCCTTTCTGGCTGCTGGCCAGGGGCCACTCTCAGTTTCTGGAGCTGCCACAGGCTACGGCTCATGCCCTGTCCACTTTCAAAGTCAGCAATGGCCTATCGAATACTTCTCACGCTTCAAACCTCTCTGCCTTCCTCTTCTGCTATTTTTTAAAGCTCCTGTGAATATACTGGGGCCACCAGGATAACCCAATTTATCTTTTTATCTTAAGGTCATCTTATTAACAGCCTTAATCATGTCTGCAAAGTCCCTTTTGCCATGTAAATGTGACATTCATGAGCATGACATGAGGGGTCAAAGTGATAGGGGGGCCAAAATTCTGTGTGCCCTCTGGTCCCATGATCCACACTCATCCTTCCCACTTCCTAAAGCCCCCAAAAGCCTCACCTCATTGGAGTATCAATTCATAGTCCAAAATCTCATCAGTTCAAAAGTATCAAATCTCATCGTCTAAATCAGGTGCAGGTGAGTAATCCATTAAATCCGGCTCTTGGGTACAACAATTCCTCCTCCGTGGACCTGTGATTCTAAAGAGATGAGTTACCCCCAATATACATTGGCAGAACAGCCACAGGTTAACAGCCATAGACCTTTCCATTCAAAATGGCAGCAAATGGAAAGCAGAAATAAGGCACCCATTCAAAGCAAGTTTGAAACCCAGCCAGGCAAACTCTGTCCGAGTTCAAGGCCTGGGAATAGTCCTCCATGGCTGTTGGCTCTGCCCTCTGGAGTCTCAGTTCTGTGTCATCTTTCCCTTTGCATGAAAGGTAGCACTGTTTTCAGCTGGACGGTTTTATCAACATGCTTCCTGCCAGTAAGTTTTGGGAGTCCAAAAAGCCTACTGCCAATTCGTCCTTTCTCTTGTCCATTTTGGTCCACACTGGAAGTGTTTCTGCTGGTATAATGGTCTCAACAACCTCGTGGGCTTCCAGGACTGCCATGGCGTCTGTTCACGGGTCCTTCTTCCTAAGCTATTCTCATTGTAAAATTATTATTATTGAGTTTCCCATTTAGAATGTTCTCTTTTCTTTTGCAATATTTTAGTCCAAAATCAATGAGTAAAACAAGAATACAGGTGTTCATTTGTTATAAGTAAATTTGATCTCTATGAATCTGATTTTAGAAAAATAATAGGGAAGGAAGTAATTTGATTCTCTTTACTCTTGTGGTTACAGCATTTGGACACTACTGCAGCCATAGACCCCTGCAGTACAGTTGTTATTTGTTTTCCACAACTGTGGATCATTTCATGTTATAAATAAGAATATTATAAATTATCACTCACAATTCTGCTTTGAGAATCCCTGGTTGAAGATAAATCATAAAATATCCCATGTGTAAATTAAATAGATATGAAATGGGTTTTTTCATGGTTGGCCTTCGAATAGATATGCTGAAATTTGAAATGAGTAACACTAAAGTCGTTCCTTCAAACACACCATACCATAAGAGACAAAAAGCAAATTCAGAAGCACCTAATATCAAGGAAACCTTGCCATAATAAAAAATAAAGTGATAAAAATTTAATAGAGGAATTAAGAAAGCAAGAAATTTAAAAGGATAACAAGAAAAAAATTACAGAAATATCTTGATTGGGAGTGAGTAGTTATAAGCAATATTTTAAAAATAGTCTAGCTTTCTCACTTTGATCCTTAATCAGAAATTCTTTGAGAGTAAGGAAGATTGGGATGAAAATAATTGGAAGATTAATAGAATATAAGCAAAATACAGGAAAAATGCAAGAATAAGTATTGGTATTTCAACAAATTAGTAACAAACTGTGTGTGTATGCACATATAAATATAAATAGATATACACATGCATATATACACACACACATCACCTCCAAATGTTTGAGCCTGTTCTTTCCCTAGTGCACTTGAGCTGAAATCTGCACTTGGCTACAAAATAACATAAAAAGTCCATTGTTTATTCTTCAAGAGGCAATATCGAGTTGGACATTCATCACTGCATATTAAGAATCTAGGAGGGCTTTCAAATTGGAGCCCTAAGATCATCCCAAAAGTGTGTTAATTCCTGAGATGCTGACATTCAGGTCGTCAGAGGTCCCCAGCCTTTGTGACGGATGATCATGGGAAATACTGTGTCAGTTAGACTGGGGTGTGGCTATTTCTTGTCATCAGTATAAGAAAAGATATTGTTCTGAATTGCTTACTTATTGGTTTATGTGGAAAAATGCTAGTGACAGAGAAAAATGAGTTTTATACAGCCTTTCCTTTCCCCTGCCTGTTACAGGGATTTCTTTTTAAGCCTGCTGAGAAAGAGAGGCGATGGCCACAAGGCCAGATGCTGCAGATCAATTCACACGGGACAGGACAAGGAATCAGTTGGGGAAGGGGAGGAGGAGAGACAGGAAACACGGGGCGGTGTTAGGAGGAATTTGGGGGATTTTGCAGAGAAAAATCAGAGCTATTGTACTGCTACATATGTGATAGATACCGAGTATAGTGAGTCAAATGGTGGCCCCCCCAAAAATATGCCCAAATGGAACCTATAAATGTGAGCTTATTTGGAAAAAGGGTCTTTGCAGATGTCATTAAGTTAAGGATCTCAAGAGGAGGTCATCCCGGCGTGAGGCGGGCACTAAATGAGTGGTAAGTGTCCTTAGGGGAGAAAAGGAGGGGAGAACACAGACTGGGGGCGGAGGTGATGGGGGGTGGAGGCAGAGGTCAGAGTGAGACATCTTTAAGCCAAGGAACACCAAGGGCTGCCAGCCGCAACCAGCCGCTAAGAGGGAAACAAGGAAGAGCTTCTCCTCCAAGGCCCCCGGAAGGAACCAACCCTGCCAACACCTTGACTTCAGACTTTTGGCCTCCAGAACTGTGAGAGAATCAGTGTCTCTTGTTGTAAGCCCCCGAGTCAGCGGTAGGTTGTTACAACAGCCCCAGGAAGCGAATGCACGGTGTGCAGGGTGGAGAGTGGGGCGCGGGGAGCGAGAGAGAGGAAGAAACGAAGAGCTATAAAAGAGACCTCTCCCTTTAAAAGGGATTTTAGTAGATACATTTCTTTTCAATATTTTAAATTCATTAAATATATATTCCTTACATTCCTACTCCATGCCTAGGGCTGTCCCAGGCACCCGGGATGTGATAGCCCATAGAACAGTTACAAAGACCTTTGCTCTCATGGAACTTACATTGTATCTTGAATGTCACACCATCCCAAGGCAAAACTTCACGTGAGTTACATTTGGGGGAGTCACCTGAGATTCTGACTTCAAGTACGCTCCTGCCCTGCTGCCCTCAGAGTTTCCATCGGCCTGCAGGCAGCACGGCCTTGCTGATGGGTGGAAGAGCAGGAGCCCGGGAGGACCCAGGCAAGCTGCAGAGGTGTGTGAGTCACTCTGCAGAGCTAGCAGAAAACTGTGAACACAGACCTGGGCTAGGCATGACCACACTTCAAAGGATACACTGTTCAGGACTTCATGTATCACAAGGAGAACCCAAAGTATGATGTATTATGTGAATTCCCCAAATTGAGGAAGGCCGAGTAACTTCCTTGTGAAATTGCCATCTGGAGTTGGGAGTTAACCTAGTCTCCATTGACAGCCAGTTTCTTAAGAAATTAGAGTTGAGTCTTTTCTGGATAGAGGAAGGAGTCTCCCAGGGACCAAGGCTTGGTTTGGTCCTTCGGGAATCCCTGATAGACGCTCACTGCGGCATGGTGATGAGAATGGCTGAGTGGAGGAGGCATGGTGCGTGATGGGGCCGGGCTGCTCTGTGCACCTGGTGTGTGGGGACGCCTGTGCCTCTGGTGACCAGACCCCTGCCAGCAGGTCCTGGGGGTGCTCCCTGTCTCCCCCAGCCCCTACAAGCCAGAGGTTTCCAGGATGACCAGTCCATCAGAAGTGACAGCGCTGTGTCCGCTTTCACAAACACCAGCGGGGTATGGGGCACAGACGTTCGGTGACAACATGGAAGTTGGAGACATTTGATGACACAGTTACATGGAGGTGGTGGAACACAGCCCCTTGGTGAACAAGAAGTGCCTTAGGCAGGAGCCAGCACAGAGCTTCTCAGAGTGCGAGGACACCCAAGGTTGGTCCCCGAGGTGGAGGCTGGGAGAGTGGTGGAGACTCAGGATGGAGACTCGACTCCTTGCTTTACCCTCTCTGAAGCCTGACAGTCGTGGGCCACCTGGCAGGCAGTGGCCAATGTTTCACTCTCAGGGGAGGAACAGGGAGGGGAGACTGCATGTGGGCAGAGGCCATGTTGTCCTGTCAGAGACCCCCAGGGCCTTCACTGGACAGCAGCCACAGGAAAAGGGTGTTGACTCCGTGTGGCAGCAGCTCTGCCCACTCCACCTTGATAGGAACAATTCTGGCTTAAAGCACTCAGGACCTTTTGTGCAGAGTTCCAGCAATGGGTGAGTTAAGAATTACAGGAGCCTAGGAGAACTGGATTGATTAAAGGGAGAAGAACAGAGGTTGCCCCAGAAGCAAGCAGGATAGATCTGCAAGGGGCAGGAAGGGAAGCAGAAAATGTTGGGCTCTGCTAGGTTTGAGAGTTTTGAGGTGTTTGGAGCAAGAACAGGAGTGATTTGGGGGTGTGGGATAAAGAAAGAGATGCAGAAAGGGGGGTTTTGAAGGCGCATCACTGCACACTGTGCATCATGAATGCAATCTCCCACTGGCAATTTTTCAAGACTTCTTTAGAGATTTAAATTGCATTTCAATAATGATCTGGTTAGCAGTGGTAATTCTTTGAGATTATCACCACATCGAGATGGCCCTTTGGGCGAAAGCAAGAAGGCCTGATTTTATATTGGGTGTAATCAGTTGCTTTTGGAACAGGCCTAAAACAATTTTTCCTCCAAGCAGAAAAGTATTCAATAAACGTTGCATTCATTTATGTGTATTTTCCCTACTGGCCAACAAGAATTCAAAGGAGTCAAAAAGTATAGCCCAATTCCTGGAGAATTTGGATCATAAAGATCAGCTAACAGAATAAGATTCTGATGCTGAGTTATATATCTCTGTGCATCTCAGCACTCTTGCCGTGCGGCACCTGTTAGTTTCTCTTCATATGTAAAGACAGATTTTCTAAGATTTTCTCTAGTCCTCTGCTTTTCCCTAAAAAACATTCATGCTTTGTGGTCTCTGCTTCTCTTTTGGAACCATCCTTCAGAAAATTTGATTCACTGCAGATGGAAGAGCTCCTGCCTGCCCTCTTGGGCTGTGACTTGGTTGCCAGAGGGGAGAGCCACATCGCAGAGAGCTCCAGCTGCATCACAGATGATATGCTCAGGCCAAAAGCCACAGAAATGTCAAAACATGTTGTATGGAGCTGGAATGCTATCACGATTTATTGGAGAGTTCTTATTTTATTTCTTTTCTCTCCAAAAAGCAAATATTGCAAAGAAGAACATTAATTAATACTTTTATCCTATGGATGGATTATTCCTTCTATATCATAACTTTCATTTAGTTCGTTTTCATTCGTTCATTCAGCAAGTATTTCTTGAGTTCCTACTATGTGCCAAGCTCGACTGAGTTGGTTGATTGAACATATCCCATCTCGTGCTTTTGGCCACTGACTCTGTGTTTCTTTCAGTACTTGCTGGTTCTCTTCTTCTGTTTCAGCAGATGGTTTTATTTTGTTTTCTATTTGTCACAAAGCACAGTGTTAAAATCTGAATTCACTTCTACTTTTCTAAAGCAGTAGTAATAATAGTTACTATAATCATAAGAGGTCAAGCCGATTTAATGTACTAAAAGATCAACTTGCTAACCAATTTTAATGCCAGCGGATTTTGAATCACTAATATAAAATGGTTAAATGTGTCGAGAAAAACAACAAAGAGGGATAGGAAACTTAGGCATATTGTGCCCACCAACGGCCTTGGAACCTGTTATGAAATCTTTTAAATTTTGAAAGGACGAAATGAGTGGTTAAAGAGAGACATTAAAAAAAAAACTCCTATATAGGTATAACAATCCGCTCAGCAAACTAATTGGGGCCTGTTTGCAGTAATGAACCAGCCTGTTGTTCACCAGCAGTGTACCAGTCAGTGTCAACAACGGTGACATCATGTGTTTGCCAGGCTTGGGAGGATGTGATGTGACAATTATCCCCCAGCTGGCTCTGTTAGCCCTGATTCCAAATGGAACCCTTAGAGAAATATTTGGTTAGGCCTTGTGCCTTCACAATAAAGCAAATGCACTTTAAGAAAAATTGAAATAAATTACAGACAACAGCTTTCCCAGAACCATGTGGATTAGGTGGATTTAGCTGTAATTTTAGACAAAATGAGGTTAGTTTCAGGAGTGTGCCCAGCAGGAGCTTTAAAAAGTTGAACAAATCACACCGATGTGCTGGAATTCCGCGCTGGCTGCCCAGGGCCAAAATGAAGGCGCCTCAGAGAGGACCAGCTCGGAACAGCGATAAATGACTGGTAAGACTAAGGAGAATCAAAAGATACAGAGCACACCTTGAGTTTTTATAGGCGTTTAGTGTTTTTCAACTGAAATTACCCATTATCAGTTTAAAAAAAAAGCCATATTTGCTTTAGGTCTCCTAGTGGAAAATCAAAGCACATGTTGGACAGTACAGGTCAAGAAGAAATAAAACAAAAAACAACCTACTTGATACTAAGGCAAGAAGGGGATCACTTGCCCAAAGCATTCAGACTAAGTGCACACCCCAGTAGCACCGGGTGAAGACCTCGTTCCACACACCGGCTGGCTGGGTCTTTAGGGCAAGGCCAGATCGTTCCCAGCAGGCTCAGTCTGAGTTTAACACATGAACTGCCATGAGAGTTGTATTTAACTCACTCTAGTTTTGACCCCAGGCTGTGTGAAGCATATATAAAATCTTACTTGTTGATGTTCTTTTTGTTACAGTTAATATTGACAATTTAATTCTAAAAATATGGATTAAATGAATAGAGGTCAATAAATTTCATTTTTCTATTTATGTTTACCTTTAAATTACACTCAAAGTTTTTATTCTGTTTTCGTAATAAAACACTGTGGCCCCAAGGGAAAGTTTCTGATTTTTTTGTGTGGCAGTCAATGTGTTAATGTTTCCTCGACAGCCACATGAAACCCGCTCCTCAGCGAGGAGTTCGGAGGCGCCCCAGTCCAGCCTCGCATTGCTGGCCAACCCCTTTTCTCTTCTGAAATGTATGTGACCAGCAGGCAAGTCCTCTTTCTGTCTGTTTCCTCTGCATCCTTTTCCCTTCCTGTCTTTCTCTCGCCCCAGCTCCCACCGCCTCGCTAGGGCGTAGCCCTTGGTTTAGGTTACACCCTCTGCTCTCCCATGAGTCTGCCTCCTTCTCATTAAGGGGCTGCACTCGTTTCTTGTTGCGCTGTAGCAAATCACCACAAACTCTGGCTTAAAACAGCATGAGTGTATTCTCTCGTAGTTCTGCAAGTGAGAAGTCTGACATGAGTCTTACAGGGAAATCAAGAAGTCAGCAGGGCTGGTTCCTTTTGGAGACTCGGGTCGGGGGGTCCAGGGGGTGGCAACCTGCTCCCTTGCCTTTGTCAGCCCCAGAGGCTGCCCTCCTTCCTGGGCCCGTGGCCCCTTTGCATCACTCTGAGCTCTGCTTCCATTGTCACACCTCCCACGGACCTCCTGCATCTGTTTTATAAAGACTCTTGTGATTACAACGGACCTCCCTGCATAATCCAGGACCATATCCCCATCACAAGATCCTCAATTTAGCGATATCTGCAAGTCCTCTTCACCAGGTAAGCTAACACACTCGCTGGTTCCAAGAATTAGGATCAGGAAATTTTTTTGTGGGGGGAGCATTATTCAGCCTACTACAGGGCCTCACCCAATTCTCCCCCAGGAAATGTATCCCTTCTATTGGAGTCTGCAGCATCCTCCTCACTGCCTGGCTCCTACGGCACTTGTGACACAACATTTCTAATTATTCGCTCATTTGCTTGAGAAGCATCCAGGCCTTAAGGTGTGTTTGCCCTCATGTCTATTCCGGGGCTGTTCTGGGCTCTGCTCCTCAACACGGCGGGGCAGGCCCCGGAACCAGGCCTCCTGGCCCCGTCTGCTGGTTTCAGGTTGTGGTGGGGCAGTGGGGGACGGAGAGGCCAGGGCTTTCCTCACCTCCTCTCTGTGCTGGGTGGGGCCCTGTCTTTCCGCTGCGCTTCCCCTTGCGGCTGGCGGCCCCACTCCTGCCGTGTTCTCCCCGCTGTTCCTCTCGTCCTAGGGGTGGCAGCATCCTCCTTGTGTTGATAAGCTCTGCATGCCTCACTTTCCCCTCTGTGCTCTTACAATTCTTCTGAATACTTTTGCACTGAATTCGCCGAATTATATTTTCTGTGTTTAATTATCTGTTGGGGATTTTGTTTTCCCGACAGATCCACCATTTCAGGAGCATTGGGGAAGTGGAGATACACGTGGCTTAGTCTCTGTTCTCAGAGGTTAACGGTGTGGCTGAGGATGCATCGGAACAAACGAATGTGCAGAACATGATGAGGTGAGGTGTGCAAGATACTGTGGGGCACAGAGATGGACTATCTGTGGGGACTTTAAGCCTAACATGCATTTGGGTTGGAAGGATGGGAGACTTTCAAGATGATAAGGTGGGGAAAGGACATTTCAGGAGGAGGGAAGGAGTCAGGAGGGGCATAGAGGCAGGAAGCACAGGGAGCTCTGGGAGCCGACAGCCGCCCAGCATGCTGCAGGGCCAGGTGCACGCACTAGTGTGAGGTGCAGAGAGGAAGGTTCTGCAAGAGGTGGTCACGGCTGTGTGCCGGGTCCTAAGGCTGCTGTAGCAAATTAATGCAAAACAGGTGGCTTAAAACAACAGAAATCCACTCTTTTGCAGTTCTAGACACTGGAAGTCTCTGCAAGTCATTGAAGTCTGGTATCCGTGTGTGCCCAGGGCCATGGTCTCTCTGAAAGCTCTTCCAGCTCTGGTGGTGGCCGGCAGTCCTCGGCATCCTTTGGCTTGTGGATTTATCACTCGTCTCTGCCTCTGTTGTCACATGGCTTTCTCCCTGTGTGTGTCTTTGTGTCCAAATTTCCCTTTTATAAGGACACTGGTCATTGGGTTTCAGACTCACCCTAATCTAGTTTGACCTCATCTTGATTACAGCTGCAAATTTCCACATAAGGTCACATTCATAGGTGCTGGGGGTTAGGACTTGGACATATTTTTTGGGGGGGACATTTTTGGGGAGGCCCAAATGCCATGCTGAGATATGTATTTTTGGTGACAGGCTGTGGTGTTAGCAGGGAGTGACATTAGGGGGACTCTCCTCCACTTGTACATTATCACAAGCATTTAAGCCAACCCCAATCTCTCCTTTATTAACAAAAACAAAACAAAACAGCAACCCTCCCAGCCCCATGGGTCCCTGTCTCTCTCTTCCCCTTAGAAGCCAACTTGTCCACACTCACTGGCGCCACTCTGCACCTCCCACCTACTCCTCCACACACTGAAACCTACGTTCTGTTCCCACCACTGTCACCTCTCCCAGTGCCGTCAGCAACCGTCTCTCCAGCCACCCGCTGAGGGCGCTCGCTCTGCACCTGCCCCTCTCCCACCCACAACGCAGCTTCTCCAAGACCCAACTCCAAGACCCTCCCCAGCCTGTCCCTCTTCTTGAGTCACCTGTGGCAATGAAAGGCCTCACTGCTGCTCCAGCTGCCAAGCCAGAGCTCTGAAGTCACCCTCAGTGCCACCACCTTGTGCCTTCTCACTATCCCTGAATCCTCATAATTCTGCCATCTCTCTCTGGGATTGCTGCAACCTTCTCCTGAATGATTCCCAGCCTCACACTAGCTGCTCTAAAATGCTCGTTACGGCCACAGTGATCTTTCATGCGCGTGAGTCTGATCGCGTCTCCTCTGCTTACAGCCTGTCCTCCCCTCTGACTGCGCCCGACCCACAGGCTGACTGCCGGCTGTGACCCGGCCCAGCTGGTTTCCATTACTCAACACTCAGGGTATATATCACCCTGCATGCGCTCACTCAAAGACCGTGCTACGCATTTCTGACCCCTACTTATGCTGCTTCTCCTCCTGCAAGGCCTTCATCCAACAGAAAACCTCTCTTCTACCTCTTTGCCTACAACAAAGAAAGTACTCCACAGGAGAGCAAGTGAAAAACTGAATATTGCAATTATCTTTCTATGGCTGTACACTCCCCACCCCCCAATTCCCTCCACTTGGGACAGAATCCAGGTGTCCCCTATTCTGACATCCCAGGACCAAGCCTGAGGTAGACGCAGCACCAGCAGGCAGCTGGCCATCGAACACTCTGAGAGGCAAGGTGCTTCCCTAGGTGATGGGAGCATTTCAAACACTTGTCAGATCCCCAATGGAGGGAGTAGAATGGGATGTTCAAACAGCTCTTTGATTTCCAAGCCAAGAAGATATACTTTACACAAATGACAGAAAATGTGGGCTCCTTTACATCAAAGCCCTGTGCAGTTCCACATAGACTTGGCCATCTGTGAAGGGGCTGAGGAACAGACACCACTTCTGAAAGCACATCCCAGTGAAATTTGCCAATTCATATTTGGGAGAGACCAAAAATGTCAATGCTGAGAAGGGCCTTGGCCATCACCCAGTGCCACAACTTCACTTTCTACAGACAAGAGCAGGTGGGTTCAGAGAGATCAGACGACTCACTCAAGCTGATTTAACTCATTAAGGGAAGAGCGGACGCAGGTACTGAGTGTCCCAAGCCCCACACCAGTCAGTGTTCCTTTTATAGGCACATTTCATCCTTTCCAATGATACTTTGCATTCCCATGATAGTGAAGAAAAAGTCCAAGGAGATGTAGAGTCTAATCCCTGTGACCTGCTCACCAGGCCTGCGATCTCAGGGAAGCTGCTTGTCTAAGCGCAGGTTTCCCATCTCTGTCACAGGGATAGAAATCTCTTTCCTGCCAATCTCATGGGTCTGTTCATTTGCTCATTATTTATTCATCCCAACATGTATGCATTATCTTACTGAGTGTTTTGTACTGTGCTGTATGCTGTACATCCTAGGCCAAATGAAAACGTGGTCTCAGTAAGAGCCTCCGAATAGCATCTCTCTGGCTTTGCCCTCACTGGCTCTGTGTAACCTCAAATTCCTCCTGACACATGTGGGAAGCATTGTGGCCATGGCCCACTCAAAGAAGCCCTTTGTAGAGAGAGGCCAGTCTATGCCTCTAACCAATGCTGCTGTGATGCCAGGTGTCTGAGTCTGCCCGAGTTGCCATAACCAAAAACCATACACTGAATGTCTTAAACAACAGACATTTATTTTCTTACAGTTTTGGAGGCTGGAAGTCTGAGATCAAGGTGCCAGCCAATTTGGTTTCTGGGGAGGGCTCTCTTCCCGGCATGCACATGGCAGCCTTGTCACTGTGTCCGCACGTGGCTTTTCTCGATGCGTGGGCACAGAGAGAGAGAGAGAGAGAGCAAGTGTGAGCGCTGTCTGGTGTCTCTTCGCATAAGGACACTAATCCTATCAAATCAGGGCCCCACCCTTATGACCTCATTTAACCTTAGTTATTTCTTTGGAGGCCCCATCTCCAAATACAGCCATACTGAAGTTTAGAGCTTCAACATAAGAATTTTGTAGGAGACACAAATATTCAGTCCATCACACTGGAGGAAGAAGAGGCTACTCTTTTTGCTGCCTGCTAATGTTCTTTTCCTGCCCAAATGGCTTGTTCTGTGATGCACATGCCTGTATTCTTGGTGTCAACAGAAAAATGAACAACTCTTAGGTTTTGTTTTTTATTTGTTCAAATGAGCAGGAGAGTGATCTTCAAATTGTTGATTTCTCTTTCCAGAATGAACTTTTGCCTTATTGTCCTTCCATTCACGGAGTCGACGAGTGTTCACTGGTCCGTGGTGGGGCTGTGACAGTGGTTGCTTGTTGCCCCCAACATCCTTCTCTTCTCCTTAGGGGCTGGGACCCAGTGTTCAGCTCGGCCCGTCGGCCCTGAGGAAAGGCTGCATCTCTCTGCCTCCGTTGCACAGTGAAAGTGCTTGGCTCCCACCGCAGACTGTGGCTGGAAGATCAACTGAAGAATACTTTGGCAAAAACAAAAATGAACCAGGAGGGAAGGACTATAATGCAAAAATTAAAAAATAATGTTGAGCATAGATGGTGATAAAAGGTAGTGATAAATTTAAGTAAGGATGAGCTACAAAAATAACTACCTTTCTCATGTTGATGAATGTGGAATTAAAACTAGACAAAAATAGTAAGAGAAAATCATCTTCGTCTTACTAAGATTGGGGTGGCTAGGACTATGGAGAAAGAAGAAACTTAGACTCAATTAGAATCATAATTAAGTTTGTGCATTAACAATTTAAGACCAGCAACCAAAGAACAGAAAATAATTTATAACTTCCTAACCAATGGAAATAAAGTGGTGGTGAAGAAAACAATCATAATAAAGAAATCAGCTGAACAAAAGGCAGGAAAGCAGAAAAAAGAAAGCCAAGGAAAAAAGCATGATGAACAGAAAAGAAAATGACAGTGATAATCAAAATACATCACAATAAATATTCGGTGAACAATCGGACGTTGCCAGGTTTTAGATAAGATGATTTGAACATTGTTAATTGCATATGGTTTAACTTATTATAAATAGGATTAGTTTTCTCACTAAAAGGTGACAAATAAGGAAATGGATTTTAAAAAATTCAACTACATGATGCTGAAAAGGGGCGTACCTAAACAGGACACGGGAGAAAGCCTGAAAGCAAAGTTGAATGGAAGATGCAGCCACCAATACTCACCAAAAAGAAGCTGATGATGCTGGAGTGATGTCAGCAAAACAGAACTTAAGGCAAAAGCACTACTAGGGATGAAGAGGGATGTGTTAATGATGAAACACACACTTCCGTGAGGGCATGCAACAGCCACAAACCTGTGCACGTCTGAAAAAGACAACCTATACAACTAACTCACTCCATCATCTGTCCATCCATCTATCTCAGAAAATTGCAAGAGGAAGTTGACATAGTCACAATCTTAGTAAGAAAATTTAATGCAAGTCTATCAAAAATTGATAGAATAAACAGAAAATAATTGTAATATTATGAAAGACAATCTGTGTAGGGTATAAATCTGATAACTCAGTCTTAATCACAACACTTGACTAGACAAATTCCCTCTCCTACTGTATCAGATAACAGAAGATTTATTGCAGATGCTTCTTTTCACTTTCGAGGAATATTTGTATTTCTTAATACCATGAAAAAATTTAAAGGATCCCTGGAGCCTCCGAATTATCTCTTTCTCTAAAGCACCCCCAGTTTTAGCACAAGTGCAAACTTCTCAGACAGAATTACTGCTCAGAGAAACACACGCACAAACATGGAAAATGCACGCATGTACATGAGTACACACCCACACAGATTCACTGTATCCTAAAGGGGGAAAGAAAGTGACTTTGGGCAATTTAGATGGCTAATCTGCATCATTTAACTGGATCATTTTTATTTCTATATAAGTAATTTATAATTATCTGATTATGGGAGAGATTATGGCAAGCTCCATTCTGTTAGGAGTTAAGTATACACTTAAAATGAATCCTGCTGGCAGCTGTGATTGGAATATAAAAATAAAATTTGACAAAATATCATAAAATATCCTGGGCCTTTGCCTTGTTCTGACTTTAAATGAGTCAGTCTTATCTCTGAAGGTCTCTCATCTCTCTCTCCCCTCATACCCATTATTTGCATTGCCCTAAAATCGCAGAATATTACACTCAAACTCAAGACCATGAGGGCAGCCCTGAAGCTCCAGCTTCTTTCTTCCCCTCACCTGTTTCCTGCTAGAGGGCTCATGGGCTCTTTGACGTATGACAACAGAATCAGTCAGGCACATCTCACCACTATTCCAGAGTAAAGCCCTGTCTAACCCTGGCATGCAAATAGAAGAAACCCCACAGGTAGAGTGGGCCCTACCTGTCAACACAGGTGAGCAGTGGGGAGCATCCCTTCCCATCCAATGTGATGCTCATTTGAGAAGGGATAAGAATTTTTAAAATGGGAAAATATAACCTCAAAGGTTATGTTTATATTCCATTTTGTCCTTTGACTTGGAATGAGAAAATAAGTCACTCTGACTTATTTTTACTCACAGGCAGAGATGAAGTGGGGGGCTGAACACCTCGTTACTACTTCTGACGCGCAGAGATGCTGCTCAGCTGGTTAGAAGAGCAAACTCTGCTTAAACCAAGAACTGAGACTATGGATTGTGCAGTGATTGCATTTTCGTAGGCTTTGTCCCCTGGAGCATGTGTTAATCTCTTTATACAGGGAGCAGCTGCCATTTTCAATAATTAAAAGAAATCTCAGGGCCGGATGTGTCCTTGAGGAGTCCAGAGAGATTTAGGCTCCAGGTTTTGTGTAACCCTTGGCACTTAACAACACTCCCAATACAGTGGTTTAACTTTGGCATTTTAGATGTACTTGGTGGAGAGGACTGGCGACCTGAGCGTGGTGGGGATAAGTGAATGAAGGTGTGGGTGGACATACATGGGCAGGTCTCAGGTACTCACAGCCTGGGCCGCGATCATGTTTCTTGAAGTCATTTACGCCAGAATCCAGCGGCGGTGGAATGTGTACGTGTCCTGTCCTGCACCATCACTTGTTCTGGGCCTAGTCAGTCCCTCTGTGGCTACCCTTGCCCCGGCCCTGTCCTGGCCTCAAGCAGGGAGGATACCACCCCACCGGTACCTGCAGCCTCTCCTCCCTGCCTTTGTCATCAAACAGGCTCTATTTCTTGTTGCCTTCCTTTTTCTCTACTCGGCCAGGCTTTGGTATTTTCCTAAAACCTCCATGAATGAAATTTGTTGAGTCATGATTTCCCGGGGACACAGACATTCCTCCCTCGCTCCTCAACACCACGTTTGAAAGGGAGATTTCCCCCACGGCTACAATTCATAGAATTTCTGCATTTGCACTTGGCTTTTATAGCTCATTGTCTGCTGCCATTCAAAGCTTCCCAGTGTGAAAGGACAGCAGATGCTGCCCACCCAGGCACTCACTGAGCTAAGTGACCATGTATGTAAAAGTGTGCCCATGCATAGCATCGAAATGGCCTCTCTAGGGGTCAGGGCCATCCTGGGGTGATTCCACTCTTGGGATGAGCTGGGCTCAGCTGCTCCCCACTAGCGGTAGCACCCCAAGTTTGTGATCATCCCAAGGGTTGCTCTTTGGATTTTGTGCCCCCCATGCCACCGAATTGCAGACTTCAGGTAGGTGCATACACCCTCCTAAGCAGTTGCTGCTGTGCACGTTAATGACTGTTCATCTGCCAGGAGCCCCGCGGAGCCAGGCCCTTCCTGGCGTTTCACATCTTTACTTCGCGAGGAACACAAGCAAGTCCCCTCCGCTTACTCAAAGGAGGCAGCTGGTTGGCCGGGCTCTGAAAAGAGACATAGGCAAGAACAGGAATAGGAAACACTCTCCGGAGCCCCGGGCAGGAAACATGCTTGCTTTTTGCATTTCTACAGGCATTCAAAACAATTCCTGAACATTAGAAATCGTGCACCCATTTGGAATAATTGAAACTGAAACGTGAAAGGAATTACATTTCACTAATCCATTTACAGTGGTATGAATTGCTCCTCATAGCCGACTGCCGGATGGGCTGCTTTATTTAATAACTTGAATGCTAACGTTCCCCCGGGCAAGGAGACAGTTCTGCCACCAACTGTGGAATTTTTTTTTCCCTTTCTACTTTTTCTGGAGGTGGCCTGGCTTTGGGCCAGGGCTTCCTGTGGCCTCAGCCAGCAGGAGGAGTTCCCACTCGGCCTCTCCCCAGCTTCGTCCCACCTGTGCGGCGTCTAGAGGGGACACAAAAGGTATAAAGAACCTGTCCTGTTTTGTTCCCCTCCAGTGATGGCTCAATTTAGCATAATTTACAGAAATAAAATACGCATGGCTGTTACACCTGAAGTGCAGAGACGGGAACCTGTTAGGACCTGTCCCCAAATAGAATCATCAAAAAAACCATCTGAACCAAGGTCACTTCAGGGAAATGGTGTCAGGAACACAGCCTGGGCTTTGTAGCACAGGGAGGCTCAGGAAACTGCCGCTCCCAGGAGTCAAAGCACTCAAGGGACCCACCGGGATGGCCCTGTTGTCTTCTTCTCAGAGAGTCGTAGCGCCTCTTGCTACTCAGGTTTGATACAGAGTCCAATTATTTGCCTTGTCGCAAAAGTTTGAGATTGCAGAGATGTCATGATGAAAAGGGTTAGGACAGCAGTTCTCCAAGGGTGCGCCCTGTCCCTCTGGGAATCTCTCAGACCATTTTTCTGGACCATGAAGTCAAAAGCACTTCCATAATATCATATCATCAAAAAGATTTTTAAAAACGCAATACTAAGATGTTATTTGCTTTTTTTTCCACTGTGTAGACATTTGCACTGATACTGCAAAAGTGATGGTGGGCATATTAGTTGGAGTTCTCCAGAGAGACAGTACCAGTAGGATGGCGAGAGAGAGACAGGGAGAGGAAAGTGGGGTAATACATGTATACATGACAGACAGATGCATAGACATTTTAAGAAATTAAAGTTGAGCCTGCACATCAGGCTCAATGTTCCCAGCCTCATCAGGGTCCTCCCACACGTCCCCACCCCAGCGCACAGCGACCAACTCCTTCCCAAGCAGCGCCCTCCCGTTTGCGGCAGATACCCCCCCCCCCCCCCCCCCCCCGGCTGAGAGCTCAGCTTTCCCTGTAAGTCAGCTGATCGCAGGATGAGTATTGGGCTTGATTTGCACAATTTCAATCCTATGGGTGGGGGAAAGAAGATTCTCCTTCAGGACACACTTAGGAGATTTTAGGCTACGGATGTGCATCTGAAGTAGAGAATTCCAGTCCCTGAGCTCATCCTTTTCTTTCACCACTTTGTCCAGTGATGTTAGGAACAACCGGCCAACATCATTCTATTCCTTGTGTCAATGGACAAGAACACAAACTCTGTGAAATAATTTAAAGAGGTTTATTCTGAGCCGTATATTGTGACCATGGTCTGGAGAGCCATGCCCAAGAAGCCTTAAGCAAGTAGTCTCCTTGTGGCTGGGTTACAGTTTGGTTTTATACATTTCAGGGAGACAGGAATTACACATAAAGTCATAAACCAATATGTGGAAGGTGTACATATTTTCGTTTGGCCCCAAAAGTCGGGATATCTCGAAGCAGGGGCATTACAGGTTATAGAGGTGGGTTTAAAGATTCTTTGATTTGTGATTGGTTAAAGAAACGAAGCTTTGTCTAAATGCTTGATGTTTTAAATTAAGATAAGGAAGTCTGCTAATCAGAGACAAGGCAGCGGGACATATACTGAATTCAGTGATCTGTTAAGTAAATTGGTGACCTGCAGGTATGGTTTAAACTTTGCTTTGCATGGCCTTAGGCCTGTTAGTGAGTTACAAAGGACATCTCCAAGAAGGGAGGGGGCATGAGGAGGCATGTCTGACCTCCCTTCTCATGGCCAGTAA
The DNA here is from genome assembly GCA_023783475.1 of Daubentonia madagascariensis. NCBI lineage: Eukaryota > Metazoa > Chordata > Mammalia > Primates > Daubentoniidae > Daubentonia > Daubentonia madagascariensis. The sequence continues at coordinate 8,493,375 of JAKFHU010001482.1, read as the reverse complement.
CTCAGCTTCAGGGTAGTTCTGGGGTCCCCTTCTCCAAGAGGGGTCCCTTCAGTCAGCTGGGGGGCTTAAGATTTTATTTTAGTTCACATGTAGTTTTCCACAAATGTTTGAAAGTATCAGGTACAGAGTCACCAAGTTCCTTCTTATAAGTGGTGAATTAGGAGTATCACATTCATTTATTTTGAGTATCGCTATTAACAGTTCACTGATAGCTTTCCATGTTATTGGAAGTAGAGTCTAGCATTTTCAGGTCTAATCAGAGAGCCAATTCCAGAAACCCCAAAACCAATTAAGAAAGTTCATTCTCAAAATTCTGTTTCTCTAGAAGCACTTCTGGTACTGTCACCAGCATAAAGTTTCTTGCTAATGTCACAGAAAGGAGTTTTAGGACACACACACAACCAAGTGATAGTGGCAAGTTTATTGAGTAAACGCAAACAGGCTTAGGAAAGGCCTGTGCAGAAACCAAAGTCCACTCCCAGGAAAGGGAGCGGGCAGGCTCAAAAGAGCTACTGCCCTTTTTTATTGGTTCAAGTCAAAGAAGGCTGGGCGTTCAGTGTTCATTCTGTTCTTATTCATAGTTCCCCTGTTTTTCCCACAAGGGGGATCAAAAGCACAATGTTAACTTATTACAATTATGATATAATGGGGGAAAGGTCACTTTGTGTCTGTGCAACGCTGGGAAATTAATTGCTCTTTTCTTCTCCCCAGGTCTGTTCACTCAAGGTCTGTTTGTTTGAGCCAGTTGACTAACTTTTCCGTTCCCTCCTCCCTTGCTCGTACCTGACTGACTACCTACTCTAACAGTACCAAAATCTGCATTAGAGACGGAACCAGTAGGATACATGGAAAGGGATTTATTAGGGGGGATTGGCTTCCCTGATCACAGAGGCAAAGTCCTGGGATAGACCCACTGCAGGCTGGAGAAGCAGAGAAGCCTGCAGCGTGGCTCAGTCCAAGTCCAAAGCCTCAGGACGAGGGAAGCAGACCAGGCCTGAGAGCCCCGGGGAGGCCACTGGTGCAAGCCCTGGAGTCCAAAAGCAGAAGAACCTGGAGTGTGGTGTCCAAAGGCAGGAGGAAGAAAAGCGCCTCATTCCAGAGGGGAGAGAGAAAGCAGTGAGAGGGAATTCCCCTTCCTCTGCCTGTTTTGTCCCCGCAGGGCCCCGGCAGATGGGGTGCTGCCCCCTCACATTAAACACGAGTCTTCCTCTCTGTGGCCACTGACTCACATGGCAATCTCCTCTGGCAACACCCTCACAGACACACCCAGAAGCAGTGCTTCACCAGCTGTCGATGCACCCCTCAGTGCACTCAAGGTCACACAGCCCCTACTGCGGGTGACCCCACTGTTTGGGCAGGCCAACTGGAGCTAATGTGCGCCACGCCGGGCATCTCCCCACCACGCTTCCCGCCCTATGCCCCGTTCCCGGCCAGCTGCCTTCTGTCCTAGTCTTCCAAACACTGCCTCTGTGCGGATCTCCTGGTGCGTCAGAGCATCAGGTCTCTAGTTCCCGAGCAGCCTGCTCTTCCGACCCATCCGACCTGCAGCTCCTCTCGCTTAGTGTGGAGCGGACACACCCCCCCAGGGCTCCTTCTGCCAGGGGCGTCCTTCTCCTGATGCTCCACGCTCAGTCTCTGCCTTCCTCAGTTCCCCGCCCACACATCACCGTCTCCAGGAGGCCTCCCTGGGGACCACCCTCCGGAGAGAAACACTTGCTGTGTTCTGTCCCTTCACATTGCTTTATTTTCCTTCACAGTGTTATTGTCATCTGCCATGCCATTTTACATTTCCTTTTTACATGTTTATTGTTTGCCTCCTTCTCCAGAGTACGAGCCCAGTGAGGGCAGAACATGTTTTATTCACAGCCATATCCCCTTTATTTAAAACAGTTGCCTGGCACAGAGCAGGTGCTCAAAACATACTTGCTGAATGAGTGAATCCACTCACAAAGTCTTCTTTTTCCTTTCTATGTACAAATAAGGGTCCTTGAAACTTGCCTTTTAAAGTAAAAGGAAGAAAAATCCTTTTATTCCTAAAGAACCACATTTCCTCCTCGCTCCCAACTCCACAGAGCCACCCTCCACAATTTGTTGTCTCTTAGGAACAGTGTTTCTTGGTGAGATAATCCACATGTGGTCAGCGCACTTGACTGTGACTTGGGAGTAGCAGGGCTCATTTACCCGAATCAGAGCAGACTTCCATCCCCACACCAAGAACTCCCAAGCCATTGTCCGGAGGGAGTGGGGAAGGGAGAGAAGGGAGGCATGCCATAGTCATCAGAGCATCAGCTCTAAAGATGTATTTAATTAATTTATGTACGAACCATTATAGAAATACTTGTATATTGCAGAATATTTGAAAACTATAGAAACTTGATTTTATGGATTGATTGATTTTATTTGATACACACATATATAACGCTTACCGTGTGCCAGACACTCTTCACAACAACCCTATAAGGTAGGTACTATTATTCTTTTCATTTCTAAGGGGAGGAAACTGAGGCACAGAGGTTAAGTAATTTGCCTGAGGTCACACAGCCATCAGGAGGAGAGGTGGGGTTTAAACCTGAACTCTGCCTCCAGAGTCTGTGCTCTTAAAGCGCTGTGTGAAGACAAACTGAAAATAGCACGTAGGATTCAGAGATCACCAGTGTGTGTGTCTATAGGCAAATTCTGGGCCATATTGCAGATTGCTGTTTAATTTGTAAGTAACTTATTTCACAAAATATTCCATAACTTACATTTTCCAATGTCATTAAGTACTTTTAAGATATGATTTTAGTGGCTTCATGGCACCTCATCCTATGGATGTCTTGTAGATGATGTGGCCAGCTCTGACCACTGAACATGTAGGTTCTTCTGTGTTTCTTGCCATCAGGGATACCCTCCCTCCACCTGCCCTTCCTGGACACCCTACTCTCAACTCCGGATGCTCTAACCCCGTGCTCTGGCTCCACGGGATTGTTGTGAGGAGAGTGGGGCTTTGGTCGACATCACTGATGGTCTTTGGGTCTAAGTATCTGTGACATTGTTACATCTGAATCCAAGTAAAAATGTCCATCATGGTCCAACGTCCCTGCAGTCAAGTGCAACCTCATTCGCTTCACACTGGATGAACGCACAGGTATTACCTGCCCATGCCACACCAAAGGTGAGCAGCCTCATGGTCCCTTCGAATGGCAGGATGATGAAGATAAGGGCAGTCTTCGCAGGACTTCTGCCCCAGCCCCGCCCGTCCCCAGACTTTCCGTCTCAGCAGGCCCACTGTTACCTCACCTGGGAGCAGCTCTCAGGACAGACACGTGCTGCGTCGGCACATTTTCCAGACAACCGAAGCCATTGCCTAGAAAAATTTAGCCATTCCTGATGGAAATAATGCTAAAATTAAGCTTCTCTAGGGCAGGGGCTTTGGCTGCGCACAGGATCCCCAGCGATCTGGCATATGACCAGGCCCTGAGCAAATAAATACGCGTTAATTTCAGAAGCGAATGACGATGCGAAGGTGAGCTCCAGCCTCTGACTGCAACGTGGACCTGCCTTTCACCTTTCTCGAGGACCCAGGACGATCCTCCTCAGCTCTCGTCCTTCCCTGCCTGTGCCCACAGCGGCCAGCGAGCGGGACGGCCACTGCTGTGGCAGGAGGCTCCGCGGGGCTCTCAGCTTGCACCTGCTCTCTGGGGTTTTCTCTCTGGGGTTTTCTCTCTTCTTCCCTGCTGTTGGCTGCCTTTTTGTGGCCTCTTGTCATCCGCGCTGCCTCTAATCTGATGTGGGCCAATAATTACTAATGAACATTTGCGAATAGTATAGTTAGCAAAGCGACTTTTACATACACCGTGTACAACGACCATCAACCACACTGGTTAGCATTCGGAGAGTATTTTCTGTGTCTGAGGAGCTTCCTGCCCACTGATGACAAACCAGCAGCCTGCAGAGCTGCTGCGAGGGGCCAGGGAGACACAGGTGCCTGAGGATTTGCGGAGGACCTTGTTTGACACCATTTTCACTGCTGTTTTTCAGATATACACAGATGTTTATTGCAATTCATAAAGTAGCAGTGACTTGAATGATGGTATTAACATTTCTAAGGAAAGAGCATTTATTAGAATGGGAGGGGGCGCAGCCCAGAAGGAAGAGGGTCTCAAAGGAGGCCAAACATTGCTTGGGGCCGGGTGGCTTCTGGAAGTTCAGTGTATGAATAGAGAATGGAAGCCTCTCTGTTTTAGGTGCAGTGGGGCACCCACAAGCTGGGCACCCTGCCGGCCTTCACGCCTCAAAGCTTCTGGCCCTCCTTGCTCTTCGTGTGGCTCAGGGCCATCCAGAGAATTAGTTGCCTAGCAGAATTAGGTGTGCAGGAGACTTACTGGGGGAGTCCGCAGTGCAGGTGGGCAGGGAGCTTCAGAACGTGGTGTCGGTTTGGCCCCTGCAAGGAATGGGGGAAGGAGGTAGGATTGGGCAGGCAGAACCTCGGACTGAGGTGCAGCTTCCAAGGAAGTCTTGACCAGGCTGACAGGGAGCCCAGAGCAGAGACCGCCTTACAGGGGGCCTACACTGGGTGGAAATGGTCTGGCTCCTGCACCCACCAGAGCTGCCTGGGGAGAGAGCAGCCTCAGAGTCAACAGCACAGCAGATCCGGAAGACGTGCTGTCTGCCAGCCGCACTCCTGGCTGCAGGCTTCTCTGGAAGGGCGAGCTGAGTGAACCTCACGTAGGCGTGGGGGCCTTTGGGAAGGTGGAGCTCAGGATAACTCATCCTGAGCTGTCGCCGTGGGCCTGGGCCTGGCTATGCGCAGGAATTCCTCTCCCACGAGTGCTGGTCCAGGTGGGGAGAACAGGCCAAGGGGAGGAAGAAGAAATGGCTGATGGAAAAGTAGAGCCATCCAGAGGGTGCCAGGGAGGAAAACACACTGTCGTGACATTATTTTCTAACACCAAAGTTGCCAGGAGAGGACCTGCACACCGTAGCTGAAACACTGAGTGACCGAGGGAGGGTAAGACCTTTGACACGGAAGCTGGAGCAGCGATGGCACAAGACACGCGTGGGGGCTGGGATGCAAAACCCCAGGTGGGGAGAACCGGTGTGACTGAGAAGCCACTGGCAGACGAATTGTTGCACGTGGCTAATAGCTTCTCTTTGTTTTCCTTTTCAATGGGCACTGGGTAAATTCATGTTTTCTTGCAGAGAGAAGCAATTGTTCCAAAGCTGGCTATGGCCAGCTGGGCTGCCAGGCACGGCCATGGTTTACACATCGGCTGTTCCTGGGGCTATGCGGTGCACACGCGGAAAACCGTGTCCTGCTGCCCGAGCCATCGCCTGCCACGGTCAGGCTCGGCCTGGGCTTAAGCTTCCCAGCTCCCCCTGAGCTTTATCCTCTTGCCAGTCATACCCGGCTCTGCCCGGGCCCAGGAACACCTGCCCGCCTCCCCCGCAGACCTCTCTGCTTAGCAGTTTTCTCAGTCCACAGGTTTATCTGTCATTTGCTGCAGATGATGAACCCTGGGAGAAGTATATATATCTAAACATGTGTATCTATTCAGCTAGAAATCTTTACTTTCTTTTACATTCAAAACAAATTTCCACTTTAAAACATACTTCTCGTTTTCTGGGAATGTTTTGAACATATCAGTTTCCCTGACAGGCCACTGAGCACTTGTGGTGGTGGTGATGTAGTTTGATTTTGGAATGGTTCTACAGCTGAAATGTGCCTTGCGAAGTCTAATCACCCAATTGTGGCCAGTGATCTTTACCACCTGGTGGAGGTAAAGCTGTTCCTCCTGACGACTTTTGACATCATGCACATTTCTCATAGTCCTGTTGCCAGGGTTTAATCATGAGAAGGCCACAGGTTAAATGCCTCTACGCTGAGGCTCTGCCGTGGATAACAAATGTGACCTGTAAACATTTAAGAATGATTTTCCCCTTCGAGATACTGACAGCCTGACTGGAGAGAGAAGACACAAAAAATTCTTACTAAATATAAACACTAAATAGGTGCCAAGTGAGATACAGTGACATGAAATTCTGTGAAGGAGAGAGATCAGTCTATGGCAGTGTCACATTTAGCTTGTGGCTGTCTTTAGGTAATCACAATTGCACTAAAGGTGTTTAATTACTGTGATGGTGTCTGGCTGGAGTATTGGGGGCGAGTGTTCCCCACTGAAGGGAGGATATGAGAATGTGACCAGGAGCCAGGCACGCTCTCTGGGCAGGGAACAGTATGGAATCGCACCGGGAGGCCTGAGAACGGGGCTCAGACCTATTTGTTAAATGAATGGTTCATTAAAGTGGGGTGGTGACAAATGAAACTGGATATTAAGTTGGACACCTCAGAATTGTGAATTCCCAGATGAACAATAAGTTTTCTTCTTCAATGGAGTGCGCTGGATTTTAGTGCAGATGGCCAGCCTGCCCAAAGCCATAATTTTATTTCAAAAGGTGTACTCTAATGTGCCCACTGATCCGTTGCCTTGGGGTGGCAATGACCAAGGCTTCAGCCAAAAACAAGTGGGTTGTGCATAATGGGAAACAGACCATGCCTTAGGGGTGTGTACAGCCAGAGCCCAGGGCCCTCGGGTTTGGACTGCTAGCACACAGCTGGGCGGCGTGAGCTCCATTTTATAAGAACCATCTAATAAAGGGTGAGTTTACTATTATTGCCAAAAGCTCACATTCTTTTCCTCACAATTATTTCCTTTTTTTAATCCTTACACCCACTTCTTACTTTCATCTTTGCTCACATTAGAGTTAAAACTGCTGGGTGGAAAGGCTATTTCACTTGGTAAGACAGTTAAGCAGGTTTTATTTCCTGCAACACCTTGCCTCATGACCACTTAATGAAGGCCTAAGAACAATGTTGGGTGCTCAGGTATGGGACTTGCTACTTTGATGGAGTGCTGCTGGGGAGAGCCGGAGGGCCCGACATGCGCTGAGCTGGGTGTGCGCAGGTGGCCACCTTGGGGGCGGTTGATGCTTCTGCCGGGCCTGGGCCTGGAGGTTGACTTCCACGGACGCTTCCCCAGGGCGCCCTTGCCCCTGGTGCCCAGTGGGCTTCACCGATGGAGGCGGGGGAGGGAGATTTGAGTATGGAAGTGAGAGGGAGATCGGGTCTCGGGGAGGAAATGGCTGTCCACTTTAGCCCTGAGGACTGTGCATCCTTCTTGTCTACCTGCATTTTAGGAAATGATCCTTTCACTGCACTCTTTTCAAGTAGCCCTCTGTGGGTGCCGTCTGACTCTTGCCAGGTCTTTGATGGCATGACAACGCCTCACTTTGTGTGTGACATACACAGGCTCTTCCGAGAGGTGTATGAGATGAAGACGAAGTCATTTTCCCCTCTAATCGTGACGGGGAGGCGGGATTTCCGGCAAGAAGAGCTGATCCTTTCTCTGCGCCAAGGACCCAGGCGCTAAGCCGTAAGTACGCTGGCTGTTACACGTGTCACCTGCTTCCTTCTCAACCCACTGGGGACCGCGGCTTTTTACAGAGAAGGCAGTAGCGGCACAGAGATCAGACAACCACCCAGCCAATGCATGCTGGAGCCTGGGATTAAACCCGGGGTCCCTGATTCCTAATCCATCCACATCTCTGTTTCCCTCTCGATAATTGTTTCATTTCCTGATTTTTCTTTGGTTTCCTCCGTAAAATTTTCTAATTTTGTTATAGGTTAATAGCTAAGTAGATATTATTTTAAAATATTAAGATCTGATAAAGCATTTTCCCATCATTAAACAAATTAAAAAAAATTAAAACAAATAAAAAATGCAGTTTTTGGTCATTGATCTAATTTTACCTGTTCTTCAATTATATTCTTAACACTTGTTTTAATAGTCCAAATGACTTGACTTTATTTTTCACCATAATGGAACTAGTATATGCTGGACTTATTTCAGTGATATTGTAAACAAATAATGAGGTAACATTTCTTAATCTCATGGAGACACTGGGTTACAAGTAGTTATAAGACGTTTACTGAAGCAATTCAAAATATAATATAAAATGAAATATACTCATAATATACCATATATATGGTCAAACTTACAATCATACTTTACCCAGATGCTTTCTTAGTATAATTTATTTGTTAATTTTTTAAAAAAATAAATTTGTCAATCATAATTGTTTTTAATATAGGGTTCTTATTTGAATTTATATGTTGAAGTGATGGCTTCAAGTTCCCTTTTGATGAATTTTTATCACTGAATTTCAAATAGCATGTATACTAAAACCAACATAAGCTTGAAATGGAATCTCTCTGACATCTTTTCTAAATGCATTCCTGTTTTCAAAACCCCATCATGAGTGAACTGAAAACTTATAACCAAAAATTTGTCACAAGAGATAAGACACACTATACTTTGGCTTTTAGCTCCTCCTCTAAAAAAGAATTTACATATGATAAACCTGTTTCTCTTGGCTGTAACAATCTCTTTTTTTAGCATTTTTTTTTTAAAAAAAAAGGCTTTTTTAAAAAAAACCCAAAAAAAAAAAAAAAAAAGGGGGGCCCCCCTTTTAAAAAACCCTGCCCCAAAAATTTTTCCCCCCCCAAAAATAAAAAAAAGGGAAAAAGGCAAAGGGAACGGGGGGGGGGGGAAAAAAAAAAAAAATTTTTAAAAAAAATTTTTGGGGGGCCGGGGCCCCCAAAAATTTCCCCAAGGAAAAAAAAAAAAAAAAAAAAAACCCCCTTTTTGGGGCCCAAAAAAACCCTTTTTTTTTTGGGGGGGTTTTTTAAAAAAAAAAAAAAAGGGGGGTTTTTTTTTCCAAAAAAGGGGAAAAAAGGGGGGGTTTTTTACCCCCCTTAATCAAACCCCAAAAAAAAAAAAGGGGGAATTTTGGGCCAAAAAATTTTTTAAAAAAAAAAAGGGGGGGAAAGGGGGGGAAAAAAAATTTAATAAAAAAAAATTTTTTTTTTTTTTAAAAAATTTTTGGAAAAGGGGCCCCCCCCCTTTTTTTTTTTTTTTAAAAAAAAAAGGGAAAAAAAACCCCGGGGGTTTTCCCCCCCTTTGGAAAAAAAAAAGGGGGTTTTTAAACCCCCAAAAAAACCCCCCCAAAAATTTTTAAAAAAAATTTTTTCCCCCTTTTTTTAAGGGGGGGGGGGGTTTTTGGGGGGTTTTTTAAAATTTGGGAAAAAAAAATTACCCCAAAAAACCCCGGGAACCCCCCTTTTTTTTTAAAAAAAAACCCCCAAAAAAAGGGGGGTTTTTCCCGGGGGCCCCCCCAAAAAAAAGGGGCCCCCCCCCCCTTTTTTTAAAAAAAGGGGAAAAGGGGGGGGTTTTCCCCCCCCTTTTTAAAAAAAAAATTAAAAAAAAGAAAAGGGCCCAAAAGGGGAAAAAAAAAGGGGGTTTTCCCCAAGGGGTTTTTTCCCCCGGGGGGCCCCCGGAAAACCCCTTTTTTGGGGGCCCCTTGGCGGGGTTTTTTTGGGGAGGTTTTAAAAAGGCCCCTTTTTTGGGGCCTCCTGGGGGTAAAAAATGGGGGGGGGTTTTCCCCCCCCCTTTTTTTTTTCCCCAAGGGGGGGGGGGGGGGAAAAAAAAAGGGTTTTTTCCCCCACCCCGGGGGGGGGGCCCCCCGTTTTCCCCCCAAAATTTCCCCCCCCCCCCCTTTAAAACCCTTTTTGGGAAAATTTTTGGTTCCCCCCCCAAATTTCCCAAAAACCCCCCCCCAAACCCCAAATTTGGTTTTTAAAAAATTTTAACCCCAAAAAAGTTTTAAAATTTTTTTTTCCCTTTTTTGGAAAAAAAAAATTTTTTTTTTTTTCCCCCCGGAAAAATTTTGGGGGTTGGGGGGGCCCCAAAAAAAACCCGGGGTTTTTTTCCCCCAACCAACCAAAAAAAACCCCTTTTTTTTTTTTTTTTTTTGGGCACGCAAGGGGAAAAAATTTGGGGGGGGGGGGGAAAAAATTTTAATTTTTGGGGAAAAAAAAATTTTTTTTTATAAAAAAAAATTTTTAAAAAGGGGTTAAAAAATTTTTTTCCCCCCCTTTCCCCCCCCCCCCTTTTTAAAAAAAGGGGGGTTTTAAAAAAAGGTTTTTTAAAAAGGGGGTTTTTAAATTTTCCCCCAAAAAAAAATTTTTTTTAAAAAAAAAAAAAGGGAAAAATTTTTAAAAAAAATTTTAAAGGCAAATTTTTTTTTTGGGGGGGGAAAAAAATTAAAAATTTACCCTTTTGGGGGTTTTTTTTTTAAAATTTTTTAAAAAAAAAAAAAATTTTGGGGGGAAAAATTTTGGGGGCCTTTTTTTTGGGGGGGGCCCCCCCCCTTTGGCCCTTTCCCCCCCTTTTTAAAAAAAACCCCGGAAAATTTTAAAATTTTTTTTTTTAAATAAAAAAAATTTTTAAAATTTTTTTAAAAAAAAAATTTTTTTTTTTTTTAAAAATTTTTAAAAAAGGTTTAAAAGCCCCAAAAACTGGAACCATTTACATACCATCTACCACTTGCCAGCCATTGTTCTAAACTCTTTTAACCCTCCTAACAGTCATTTGAGATAAGTATTATTTATTACCTCCATTTTCAGATGAGGCATTCATTATGAAAATGTTAAGTAACTTGCCCGAGCACTGGGAGCATGTGTGACTGTCTGGCCTGAGTCCCCATTCTTAGCTCTGCTGTCTGGATGCTGTGTCCCCCAAGCACACCAGTTCTTTCTTGGCAGTTATGTACATGTCCCCTTGTTTCTTAAGTCTTCTTAAGTTTTCTGAGGTAAAGTTTTTGACATTGCTGGTAAGCTGATAGATTATTAGATGCTCTGGCTTGGATGGATGAGACTTCCGTCAGATGTTTGTGGGATGGAAGCCCCCAGCACTATGGGTACAGAATAATTCAGATGGTGTTTTCCCAAGTCCGGTTACAGGACAGCCCCTTCTTTCCCCCTCCCCCACACTTGCTCTTCGCTGTATAGTCACATTCAACTTGTGGACTTTCAGAGAATCAAGTGTCTTCTGAACACAGAATGCCACAGTTTAATCTCTCCCATTAAATATATGATTTGAAAAGAAATAAAGCAAGAGTAAGTCACAAGTCTCAAAGAAAAAGTATTCATAGCTTAGATCTAGCTTGTACGTGTTCTTGGTATAATGCCTAGACTATCTTGTATCTTTCTGCCTTGCTTTGCTCATCTCTGAAACAGGGTGGTATCAGTGGCGACCTCATAAGATTGTCATACAAGTAATCGACAAATATCAGCTCATTTGCAAAGCTCTATCAGCAGCCTGGGCATAATTATTGCTCCCTATCCTCCTCCTAGAAACTACTCCAAAGACAATTTTAACTAAATACACATCAGGCACATTTTCTAAAGAATTTATTTTTTTCCTCAAATAAAATTATATAGCTGCTTAATTTAAATAGCACTTAAATTCAGCTTCCCTTTAAGAGCAATCCCAGCTTTAAAAAAAAAGGATTGAAGTTCATAGTTACCATGTAAATCAAACAATCCAGAGAGATTTTTAATAAACTCAAAGAAGTTACTAAATATTTAAAAAATCTCTTAAGTCTTAAAGCTTTAGTTCTGAGAAAGTATAAGCTAAAACTCAAAGCTTCAGGTAACCACATTGGTTAATAATAAGGTATTTCCTGTGTTTGTAACAAGAACAATGTGAAGTTTTTTATTGCTCATGTTTGTGCATCCAGAAGTTACTGTTGGAATTATTGTAGCCAGTCTGGTTTCCTTTTTGTGAGATTTGTAGTAAATGGATCCTTCCTGAGAGATGTTTACCTGACCTTGGGCTTCCTCTGTCATAGAATTCCTGGAATAGAATAGGTTACTGTTGAATGGAGCTTTATGAATTATAAAATTTGCTAACTCCACAGTCTCACTGAATCCTCCCAGTGGTCCTGGGAGATAGTATCATCATGCTCATTTCACAGATTCAGAAACCAAGGCTGTAGGTTCTCTCTCATCTGCCAGGGGGTGGGTTGGAGGCACTCCTTTGGCCCCCTAAAAAATGGATAGCTCTGATTACACTTTGGGTAAATAGTGTTGTCGCATCAGACTTGGTTTTTGTTCCTTTATGCTACTAGCAGTTTCAAGTAATGATCTGTAAATTCCCTTCTGGGATCAATGGTCTATGATTCTAAGTTGCCACAGTGAAAAATATCCTTATGTGTCACGTGGCTTCAGACTCTTTGCCATCTCTGGGTTACCATGTTTAATTCCGCGTGTCCCTGGAAATTTAGATTTGAGACTTTCAGAAGCAAGACTCACAATTCTTTTGTGGTTTGATTCACCCTCAGAGAGGGCCTAGGCCCGACCCAGCCACCCAGAACCATCTGAAACGCAGCCGATGCACTTTCTAAACCCCTGGATAGGCCATGAGTTTCTTCACTGGACAGAGGGTTCCTGGAGAAGCAGGAGCATGGTTGTCATTTCTTTATCCCTGGGTCCCTGCCACATGCCAGACATTACCAAGCAAGTTTGGAATCATGCCCCTCCCACGCGAACATCCTAATGTTAAGTGTGTGGGACACACAGGCCATGTTCTGTGTGCTGCTTGCTTTTAAGGACTCCAAGTTTGGACAAGGAAACAAGGAGGGTTCCCTCGGTATGAGGGCATCACCATGAGTGGTCAGACCACGAGGGCCCTGACTCCGAGAGGAGTGATGGTCTGGACTAGGGTGGGTTGGAAGGGCCCAGGAGGAGCTGGCCTGGAGCTGGCCCCAGGGATGGTGAGGGATTGGATGGGGACGAGCCCTTCACCGTGGAGGATGGAGCACACGGTCTAAGCGCGTCTGGGTCATGCCTGTAGGACTGATCCCCTGTGGGGACGATTGTTAAAGAAAGTTGTGGGTGGGAAGGTTGACAGCTGCCCCTGACCTCCCAAGGTGACAACTCCTCTCCCAAATCCCTGAATGCTGCCTGCAGTCACCAGACAGCTGATAGCTGTCGGAAGCCTGCCAACGGCTCTGAGCTAGACCAGGGGGCTGCCAGCTATTCTCCAGTGAAAAGCAAATGCTGTTTTCCTTTTAGGTAGAAGAGAGAAGAAAAACATGGGGACCAAGCCGGGAGACCAAACACTGTCAAGGTGGCACTGTGCCAACCTACCACAAAAGGAAGGGGAGAGAGAGAGATGCCAAAGAGCAAACAGAGGCTGGAGTGGAGAAAACTCTGGGGATTGGAAGGTAAATGATGAGAAATGAGGCAGGAGCCAAGTGGATGGATAAATATCAAGATGATACGTACACTCTCACACCGAACATTCAGCCACTAATGTGGATCTATGGTAAGAATCCTTTCTCATCCCAGCCCTAACCATTTTGCCTCTTGTTTATAGTAAACATTTTCTATCTTGTTCAATATATACATCAAAATGCCAGAACACAATACCATGTGGCCCAGGCAAAATGGGCACATTCTGAAAACTTATATTTGAGATATCCTTAATAACCACCCAGAAGCCATGGTTTTTCTGTCGCACAATGCATGACTTGGGAGTTGTTTACTTTGCTTTCTTGTTTTTCAGATTTAGTTAATAGTGAATGGTCTGTTGCTACCAATCTTGGCAACTCTCATGTGGTTTGGCAAGGTTTTCCCCTGGCCCCATTGGCAGTAGGAGATAAACAAGCCATGTCCCAGTAGGGTGACGTGCAGGCTTGACTCCAACTTGGCACCTTTCCTTTGCAGTCTTAATAAGCATTCCCTGCAAACACCCCTCCAAAGTTGGTGATGGATGCACTGTGGAAAAGCACGTATTTGGGTAGAACCAAAAAGCTTCACAGTCATCGTTCGAGAGAAGAACACCTCTTAGGCAATCTGATGCAAGGGACTGGATTTTTTAGGGCAACCATGGAGTCACTATGATTCCCAAATGCTACGTGGACAGATCAGTAACATTGGGGGCAAATATTTGGCAGGTGAGGTTGCTGGTGCTCGTGGGGTTTTGGCCAGCACAGTGTGAATGCTTTTGAATTGTCGTACTTTTTGTTGGGTTATAGCTTCAATGGCTTTTCATTACCCCCACCATTCTGTCTTATATCAAACCCTTCCAAGCATTCTGTTTCCAACCTTGTTTGAACTGTTGAGGCCTCCCAATGATAGACTCTTACAGCAGCCTGCAGTCTTCCTCGGAGACCATATTGCAGATTTACTTCGAATAATATTTGTCTACTTATGTAATTGTCTCTTCTCCAATAGCAAGTAATGGCCATCAAGGCAGAAACCCCATTACTCTCATTTATTGTTGGCTTCCCAGGATCTAGCAGAGTGGTTGCACATGCACACTTGTTGAAAGAACAATTAGTTAGCTGGCAGGCACTCCAACGTTCCTGAAAGAATGCAGGAGGGATCTGCCACCTCACTAAGATTAACATTCAAATTAACAAACAAACTGTTTTAGTGTCTTCACTCCCGTGTGTGGGGCCTGTTTCTGGTCGAGCCCTCAGATTTGAAAGTCTGGATTTGGGATCTTTTATCTATACTCAGGGCTTCGTCTTCTCTCCCAGAACAAGATGTTCTTTTTGGTCACCAGCACTTTGAATGCAATTTGGTTACATAGTGGAATGGAAGTCCCTGAAATCTTTCTCTTTCTATAGAGAAAGACAGAGAGAGAGAGGAAAAATATAACTGCTCTGAAATCTGTTGTGACTCTTTACCTAATGTTTTAATTTAGGATAAACACGAGACGCTATGCACACCTGTTTTTGATGATGAATGAAACCTCTGTTTTTGGAAATAATAATTCCAGAGAAGGAACAGTAGCCTCTGCTGCTTGTAGCTCGTGTCATCCACAGGCTTGGATGGAACCAGGAGTGTGATGACCTGGACCATTTTAACACAGAAAGGTCATTTGAGGGACAATAAGATTGTATGGAAATAAAAGTTTTTTATTTTTATTTTTGAGGTGAAGGGGGAAAGCTACCATAACAATAAATAGAAATCATTAGAGAGATTAGGTATAAATGACACATACTTTAGGGTTTAAAAATACTGCTGTGAGGTATCATTGGGATAAACATTTTTGGCGGTTTCTGTGGTCTGAATGTGTCCCCTAAAATATATGTGTTGGAAACTTCATTGCCAATGCAACAGTGTTGGGAGGTGGGCCTTTGGGGAGGTGTTTAGGGCATGCTGGCTCTGCCCCTCGGATGGATTAATGTCATTATAAAAGGGCTTGAGGGAGGAAGTTTGCCTCCTTTGTGCCCTTCCTGCCTTTGGCGATGTGGGGACACTGCATTTCTTCCCTCTGGAGGAGGCAGCATTCCAGGGGCTGTCTGGGAAGCAGAGACCAAACCCTCACCAGACACCAAACCCGCCAGTGCCTTGATCTTGGACTTTCCAGCCTCCACAACTGTGAGAAATAAATTTCTGTTGTTTATAAACCACCCAGTCTCAGGCATTTTGTGATAGCAACACAGATGGACTAAGACAGAGGTGTGTACTAGAGAAGCTTTACTGAAAAGAGCAGTTTCTTTCTTCACAAGCAAAAAATCCAGGTAGTGTGAGTGGCTTTATGTTTATGGTTTGTCTCCCTTATATTACAGGGTTTTATGTGTGTTTGTCCTGTTAGAGGTGCAAACAAATATATAATCACCACAATCCTCAACCATGAATCCATTGGCAACTCCTTGCAAAGCTGAAGTAAATGCAGCCAGTTTTGCAAGTGATGCAGATCACAAACAGCCTGGAGTCAACTCTACACTACAAAGCAGATGCAGTGAGCCAGTTAGCAGGAAGCTGATGGTTACAACAGCTCACATAGCTTGGTTCTACATTGCCTATGATCTAACTTAGACTTCCCCGATTTGTTTTTGTTCAAATAAGGTGACTTCAAATTAAATCTAAAAAGTGGTTCAACAACATACTAAATTTTTACACTTGTCCTCCAGGTGGTTGCTCCATTTGGATCCTGAATAGTGAGGCATCTTTGGGGCTGGATCTTTTTTTGGTTACTGAACTTCTCTCTGGAGCCGCTGAAGTGAGAGATCAACAAGGTCAGTCTCTGCCGATTTTTCTGTGGGTGTGATCTGGCAACACCATTTCTATTCCTGCCACATTTCTAGACATGCCCCACTTGGGTGAGCCCTCACAGTATCTTCTATATTCTAGAGCAGCAGCAAGTACAACTGCCTGTTTCCAGGCCTGTAGGGGAAGTGCTGAGCTGTCTTGCTATTTCCTTCCTCCTGCAGTTTTAAAGCTTTGATGAACTGATATGCATGGCTGGATTAGTAGTTGCTATAGTTTGGTTTGTCTGACCCCTCCAAATCTCATGCTGAAATTTGATCCCCAATACTGAAGGCAGGGCCTTCAGTGGTGGGATGTGTTTGGGTCATGTGGTGGATTCCTCATGAATGGCTTGGTTACGTCTTCATGGTAATGAGTGAGTTCTTGCTCAATTAGTTCTCATGAGAACTGCTTGTTGAAAAGAGCCTGGCATGTCCTCGCTCTTGCTCCCTCTCTTACCATGTGATCTGCACACACTGGCTCCCCTCCACTGTCTGCTTTGAGTGGAAGCTTCCTGAAGCCCTCACCAGAAGCAGATGCTGGTGCCATGCTCCTTATACAGCCTGCAGAACCATGAGCCAAATAAACCTCTTTCTTTATAAATTACCCAGCCTCAGGTATTCCTTCATAACAACTCAAGTGGACTAAGACAGTAATATTGGGAATGGTAATGAATACATCATAGTCACTGACATTTATTGAATGCTTACAGTGTGCTTGGAGCTGTTCTGAGCACTTTTTGTGTACAAACTCACTTCCTCCTTTCAGCTACCCTATGGAGCTCAGTGTCGGTTAGGGTTCGGTAGGGTTGATCTAGACAACGTGGAGGTTGCACGTGCCTGGAGTGCCAAAGTTCTCAGGAGGTTGCTTGGAAACCTCCAACAAACCTCCACATCTGTCCCATGCTGAGGCCCAGATAGCTGCCATCCACTGATCTCCCGACCAACCCCAGAGAGCCTGTGAGAGCCTCACATTGGCAGAATCTACCCAGAACCTGCTGGCACAGAACTGCAGAAAGTGAGTCTCCAAGGCTTTGCCCCTGTGGACTAGGGGAGCATTTTGAAGGCAGGCACAGAACTGAATGTGAACACACAACACCCAGGACACAAAGCTACTGCTATTATTTCCATTGTACAGGAAGAAAATTAAGGCTCAGAAGGATCAGCTAACTTGTGACTTGTCCAAGGTTTTACAATGAGGGAGCACTGAATTTGGGGTCTAAACTCAGGTAATCTGCTTTGTAGTCCATGCTTCTAACCACTTTGGCCACCTTTCACCTAGGTATGGTGTGAGCAGGTGCTGTGGTAAGCGTGCTTCAGCTGGGCCACCTCCTTTAATCCTCGAGGCAGCCCAGGAGGTAGACAGTAGAAGGTGGACACTATTATTGCCCCATTGTCCAGGTGAGGAAAGATGCTCAGAGGTGTGGTGTCTCTGGAGTATGAGGCAGCTTCTCTAACAGCAGAGGGAGGAGCTGGCCCAAGTCATTCTCCCTCTGAGCTGCTTCCACAGAAGGTGGCTGGGCACCAGCAAAAAGGCGAGCCACAGCATTTGCCCACCACGGAGGTCTCCTGGCTGCTGGGAGCAGTGGAGCGTATGGGGTAGGTCCCTGAAACACCCATGAAAGTCCTGTGAGAGAAGGAGCTGCATTTGAGCGCCCGCCATGGTGAAGGACCATGGACAGCACCCGCTGAGTCTGCAGAAATTCTACCATCTCCAGTTCCCATGCTTCCTTCCCACGCAATCCTGGAGGTGACAGCGAGGAAGTGGCAAGGGTATGAATCGAGGAGGCATGAAAAGACACATGCCATCATTCTTGCACATTTTCAAGCCTAAATCACAACTGAGCTGCAGGAAAATCCACAAGATATTGAAATTTGGGAATTAGACTAGACTGACTTTTTAATATCTGAAAATGAGACTTTACAAATCTCTGAAACTGAAGAGAAAAGCTAGCTTACCCTGAGATGTCATCCAACCCTGGGGAACAGAGAATTGAAAGCAGGCCTGAAGATCACATGCGTGAAAAGTAAAACTATTTCCTGACCATACCCTCCCGAGTCCATCCCCTTCCATAAACTGGATACACAGACGTCATCATCCCTGATTCTCTCAAAATACTCTGAGGTGAGGTCATTATCCCAATTTTGAGAATGAGAAAACTGAGGATTAGAGAATTAACTGATTTGCCTGATTTAAGGTCATAAAGCTCAAAAACAAAGCCAGACAAACTCAGTCCATTGGGTTAATACAGTTAGGTGGGACAAAGACTGCTTGAAATTGCATGTGCCACATGATTTCTCCTTAGTGGGTTTGTTCCTGTCCAGATGTTGAACGCTTGGCTACAATATTGTAATAAATTCTTATGGAGAGATTATATCAGCACTTAATGAGAAATTGGTGTGTTGTTAATGAATCGTTAATATTCTAGTGAAGCAGCCACTAATTGTGATATTTGGTAAAGAATCCAAGTCTATGGTACTATTAATGCTTGAATCTGACATTGATTTATGCAGATGGGCATTAAAGGTGGTATTTCATTACTTGGCAAGAGAAAGGACAGACTGAAGTGACAGAGCTGGGAGATCAATAATACTTTGTGGATTAATGATAGTTGGGGAAAAGAGAAATTGTGAAAATGATAGAAATACAAGGACTGTTGTTCCAGACTTAATTCCACCCGGGATGGTGACCCAAGCCAGAACCTACCGCAGCTGGCATTCTGATGCTTGGAATCAAAGAAAGGAGATTGTAACAAATAAAGTTCTTGCAGTTGCTAAGAGCCAGAACACTTCCTTAGCTTTGTAACTGCCGGAGGTTCAGTAACACTAGCACCATCGTGGACCTGGTAGAGCCAGCCTCAGCCATCGGGATAATTTGGTTTTGATACAATTGTAATGTTTGTCCCTAGCTCTGAAGTGTTTATGCCTTCAGTGCCTTAGTTTGCTTTCACTACATTCAGGATTAAGCCTATTTGCATATCTATTTTCCCTTAAACTTCATGCCATATATTATTATTGTCATCATCACTACTCCCACTACCATCATCATCATCATTGCTATATTGTAGATCCTTTCTCCTCCAGGAATATTTGTACTTCCTTTATAATCAAATTAAAACAATGCTGGAAGTCACTTGTTTTTTCTCAAGGAAAATGCCTACAACCTCTAAGCCCACAAACCATGGAAAAGTTCTAAAAAGCTTACAAATTAAATTTATAAGAAAACATAATATATTAATAGTACAATATGAAATAGCATGAATTAGAACTTTATAAAAATGAAATATTGGCAACATTTTGAGAAATAGTACAATAGAAAACTGAATACTAACTCTAAGATACCATACTGTGTCTCTCTTTTTTAAAAATCTACCTCATATACTTGAATCCATGTCCCTAATTTAAAAAAAAATAAAAGCTTATATCTTTGGGGGGAACTACTTAGTTGAGAGCAAAATTTTAAACATTTCTACTAAATCAAATAAAATTATACTAGTGATTCATAATTCTGTACCTGAGGCCTTAAACACAGTTTTTTAAATTTTTGTTTTTTTAATTAATTAATTTATTTCAGAGTATTATGGAGGTACAGACATTTAGGTTACACATATTGCCTTTACTCTGCCCGAGTCACAGCTTCAAGCATGCCCATCTCCCAGAGAGTGCACTCTGCACCTCTTAGGTGTGAATTTAACCATCCCTCCCTCCCCCCTCCCACCTGCCCAACACCCAGTGAATGTTACTTCCATATGTGCACGTAAAAGTTGATCAATTAATGTGTTACTTCCATATTTGCACATATAAGTTGACCAATTAGTATCAACTTGATAGTGAGTACATGTGGTGCTTGTTTTTCCATTCTTGAGCTACTTTGCTTAGAAGAATGGGCTCCAGTTCCATCCTTAAACACAGTTTTAAGACAATGTCAAAAAAGCATCTTCCAGGATTCTAACCTATATCACAGGGCTTGATCATAACAAACTAGTCTCATATCAGCCAGGGATGAGTCGCTCTGCTCCGCCTGGACTTAGATCCTTAAGAGTTCTGGGGAGTTGTAAGAGCAGAAGGTGGAGCACATGGATGACTGCCTGATTCAATTTTCTTTACCTTTTGACATAAAATTCCAAGCAGAAATGCACCTTGGAAGTCATTTTAAAAAATGAAACACAAAGTTGTGTTAAAAACTCTGGAGCGCACATGATAAATTTCAGCACAATAATGACATTGCTATAAAAAGTACAAGGGATGGAATGGACTAGAACAGTGTGAATTCCACACTCAGCATTTGCTGTTTGATAGAACAATTATTTTGTGGCTTATAGGTTTTAGTGCACTTTGCTATGGAATCAAATAGAAGCTATTCTCAATTCCTTATACAACTCCTCTTCTCCTTTCCAGAGACAGACCTCTTACAGAGCCAGTGAGCTGGTGACCTGAATAATGGGGCCATGAGGAAAGTGCACAACGATCACTCTGGAGTAATAATTATGACAATGGAAAGCTAAAACCAGCTATTTTCAGGATCTATTTAAGATTGGTAATTACTTGGTAATGAATGGGTTATAAGATGATTTTCATAATCAACTTAGTAGGACAGGGTACAAATCTTTGGTGTTAATATTATATAATTCAGAAGCCTAAAATATGTTATTACATCATTTAAAATAAGACTAAATGATCTCAATTACATGACCAAATATGAATACCTTAAACTAAATATTTTTAGGTGTGAAAATCATGAATAATGAATCCATCACCTCAAATAATTTAGATAGGATGTTAAACTGGTGTTATGATACACCAAAATATTCAACACTGGTTTTATAAATATGGGTATGTTTTTAATATGACTATCTGAGATTCTTAGATTCTTTTAACTAGAACTCACTGTTAGCTTTTTTATTTAAAAATATCTTTCTACTATGCAAATTGATATCCGGAATAATGATCATGGAACTAAAAAGCAAGGTGAAGCTGGTCAAATTTTACTTTGAGTACCCCAAACCTGACATTCTGGACTCTTATTCCTGGGTGGTGTTTTCCTCTTGTTGTTGTTCTTCCTTTTTTTTTTAGAATTTAAGTCTCCAAAGACCTGCTTTTATATCAGTCAGTGCACACACCTGAGGAGGTGTAATGTGCAACCTCTTCCGGGCATAATTGCAATTGACCAGCGAGCGGAAGTTCAAGCTGCAGAACTGAAATGCTGATTAAGAAATTCCAGGTACCGCTGAATTGTTGGAAAAGTATTTGGAGGGGCACAGGAATATGATCTTGAATCCCTGAAGCCATGATACAGAAATCACTGTCCCATTCTGAAAGACCCTAACATGTGGTTTGAATCATAAAGACTGAATTGTATCTAAGTGATTTTAGAGTAGGATACTTTAGTCCAATCTCTTTCATTTAGAAATTAATGATCAGCTTATATAGGATAATATATATTTTTTTAAAAATTCTGCATCATAAAGTGCAGGCATCATGCTAAGTCTTTTCACATTTTTTGTCTCATTTAAACAAACTCTTGAATGTGTCAAGATACCACAGCCCCACCCTGCCTCCACTCTTTCTGCATTCCCTCAGGACCTTGCCTTTCAGTAACTTATTCTCAAGCCTCTCCGGCCCCAGTGAGTCTCATTTCCCTTGATAGAATTATGCTCGAGGTTGATATGGTAGTCCAGAGGCTGGTCAACTACAGCCCACGGACCAGATCTTAAGAGCCATGAGAATGGTTTTAACATTTTTATATGGTTGGGGGGCGGGAAAGAAAATGAAAAAGAGTCATATTTTGAGACACTGAGACATGTGAAAATGATGTAAAATTTGTGTCCATAAATAAAGTTTTGTTGGAACACGGTCATGTCCACTCATGACTGTGTGCTGCTTTTGTGCTACAACAGCAGAGTTGAGTAGTTGGAATGGAGTTCATATGACTCACCAAACCTAAGACGTTTATAATGTAGCCCTTTCAGGAAAAGTTTGCCAACCTCTGCACCAGCCATCACTCTCTCATCTTCGTCATTCTGCTCTGTGCCTTGAATTATTGCAGACTTCCTCATACAATGAGAAGCACAGAGAAAGCATGTGCTGTAGTTGAGTGTTTCATGAGGCATAAGAAGTGAATCCCAAGAGAGCAGAGGGTTCAGAGCAGATAATCAGGATTTGACTTGATATTGGAAAATGTAGTCAAAACAGCAAATAATAATGGCTACATTTATTAAATTCTCCCTATAATTTAAACCTTTTACAAGTATTTTATTTATCACTTCAGTTTTAAATGGGAGACATCATTATACCCATTTTAAAGGTGAGAAAACTCAGGCACAGAAAAGTTAGGAGATTTCCAAAGGTCAGCCAGTCATTTGCAGAGGTAGAATTTGAAAGCAAATCTACTGGCTCTAAAGATCATGACCTCAGCCACTTTGCTCTACTCTGATGTCTCAAAACCTTTGGTGGAAAGTCAAAGACTGATTTCAAATCTAGCTGCCCCAATTGTTGCCATATGAGTCTGGGCAAGAGGCTTAACCTCTGAAGGTGGGGAAGAGTTTCTGCATGGGCTTATGGTGAGGACAAAAGCAGGTGGTATCCATGGATGTGCCTGGCGGACCTCACTCAATATATCATGGGCAAATCTCAATGAGTTATGGGCTTTATAAAATTTCAAATGTCCAGCAAAATTCATTCTTGATTTAAAATGAACTATTTCTATCAGACATAGTATTTTATCTATTTCATTATTTTCAAAGAGATGCGTTCAGCACCTTTGATGTTGGTCTATACTGTTGGGGGAAGAATCTACCCAAGACCCTGAATATGCTGGGTCTCTGAACTTCTGCCAGTGTCCATGAAACAGCAACAGGTGAACATGTCAGCTTTTGAGTGGGGTGAAATCTCAGCCCCTTCATAGTTCTTGACACATATGTGCTGCTAATTGGTCCATATATGGGTAGCAGTAAATAAAAGTATATGGACCTCTCATTAGTTGGTTGTACACACAAAATAGCTTTCTGGGGCACAATGGCAATGTTGGGTGACAATAGTAATAACAATGACAGCTAATATTTACTGAGCCAAGCACTGCTCAATGTGCTTCATCTAAATCTCAGGTATTACTTAAAGCACCTCTGTGAAGTTGGTACTGTTGTCACTATTCTGTAGATGAGGAAACTAAGGAATGTGGCCAAAATCTCCTAAGTAACAGGTGGTAGAAGGAGATTCAAACCCAGCTGTCCTGACCCCTTGCCTGGGCTCCCAGTGTGCAGTACAAGCGGATAACAAGAGAGTGTGTGTGCATTTCCCAGAAAAGGCGCTGCTGCACCGGGCTAGCAAGACCGGGCTGGAGAATCAGGAGCAGTGGGTCTGGCCAGGCTTTGAGCCGACTGTGCCAGGATCTTCAGCTAGCTCTGGACCGCCCCACATCTCCAATGACCACACCGAGCACCAAGACCCCCAAAGTCTTTCCCAGCTCTGAATTATATGACTTTTAAAAAAACTGTGATGTATGAAGTATTTTACATATTGAATAGAGAAAAGATCTTGAAAAGAGGTGGAAGAAGTATTGATATATCTAAAAAAAAAAAGAAAAAGCCTGAGTTAAAAAATACTAATTTTTACCAACAATGAAACAAAAAACTGTGTTGTTAATGTGTCTTCCCATACAAAATGATTTGACTGGACTAAGAAGAAAAAGTTAAATTCAGTAACACTGTAAAATACCTGGTTTGGTTAAATATTTTATTTTGCTACATGATGGTACTGGTGTTGTAGATGTGACATGAGACAAGGCCAGGAGTGGCAGACGGGGGTCCAGGCAGTCACTGGGCGACTATGTAAACCTCAGCCTGCACAGGTGCCAGTGCCTGCTTACCGGGAGGCTCCAGCAGGTGTGAGTCTATGGCACTGGCATGACAAGCCATCCTTTTCCAGCCGTGGCCAGACCTTTCCAAGCCCACATTGGGATCTGCAGCCCAAGAGGGCAAGGAAGGGCTTGGAGTCTGTCCGGAGAGGTCAACTCAAATGCTTAAAATCCAAGACAAGAGGGTCCCAGAGGAAAGTGCACGTGGAATGGGACACTCCAGGAGAAGAGAAAGAGAAGATGTGACACTAAAACTGTCCTGAAGGCTATCAAGGCATTTATGGACAATGACGCCAGTTCCAGAATTTCACTGAATGAATGAATGCAAATTGCAACAGCAACGAGCTAGGAAAATATAAAAGGACAATAAAGTTTTTTTTTTCTCCTATAAGGAAAGATTTGTTAGGCACTAAACTAATCACAAAAAGTCATACAATTTGAAATACATTGTCAATTTTTTTCTTTCTTTTTTTTTAACTAGCAAAATTTAGCTGAAAGCTTCTAGAAAGTAGGAAAGGGAATTAGGAAAGAATCCGTGGAAGGGGACACTTTGGCAATATTATTTTTACTCTACCCTTGTACTGCGAGATTGGTGGTCAGACTGTGTTTAGGTTGGTGATGCCTTTTCCTCAGATATTTAAACATTGGTTCTGGCTTATGACAGTCTTTCCCCTTGTTTTATTATGTTTTAAAAGTAATATGGGTCCTATGAATAGTCTAAAAACAGTAATGTGCTAGCAATAAAAAGTGATTCTATAAAATTCAGATATAACACAATTGGCGGTCGGTGCTGATTCTCTGCCCAGGGGAGAAGAAACACTTGGAGGGAAAGCCAGGGACCAGGAGGGGAAATGGCAGGAGACCCAATTTCAAAAAGTAGAAGACAAAAGGGGAGTCCCCTTTGTGCCGGTATTCTCTCAGTTCACTTTCTTCAGATCAAGTTCCCTCCAACAGGTGCCCAGTGACCAGAGGAATCCTGGAATTGCAGCCACTTTCCTGGACATCCCAGGCCACCACGAAAGCTGGAGCCACCCCTACCCAAAGGCAAGCCTGGGCAGACTTCTGCCACTAGGTGGTGCCCAACCGCACACAGGACCAGCCCGCCTTTGGCCCGTGTGCCCAGACCCCAGGGACAGGAAACCTCACCCTGGTCATTCATTAACCTCCCAAGAATGTCACCCTGCATTGATGCCATTTACTTCTTTTATGCATTTTTTTAAATGCCATTTTACTCCAACATTCCTGGAGTAATATGTATATATTACTCTGCTACTCCCACCCCAAACTTACACTCCCTGGAAACAGATATTTCCAATTTTTGAAGCCTTTTGTGGTAGTTACTTCCATATTTGTCAATAATCCGTTTACATCATAATGCCTTCATTTTGTTTGGTTGAAAAAATTATCTATTGACTTTCTACTCTGGATAATGGAGTTTTAGTTCTCTTATTCTTCCTCCCTCCACCATATAAGGAGCCTCCTCCTCTTCTTGCTTCCTTGCAATAAGTGGTGGTTAATTTAGTTTCAATATTTACATGATCACTGTGCAAATATTAGTCACAGTTGAGCCAACAGAGTCCTATGATTATATTTCCTTTCTTGTACAAATTTCCTTATTCCTGAAGTTAATAGGTGCCTCATTTCTTTCATTTGCTTTGTTTTTGACATAACTATCATTAATTAGTTCCACATATTCAAACAGAACTATAGATTTCTCAATTCATATATTTTAACTTAATTTTTTTTCCCCTTTTTTCTAGAGTGACAAGCCACCCTGTCCACAGTCTTCCTGGTGACTGAGTCCAGATATTCCATGGAGCTTGGTCTAAGTCTCCTGCCGGGAGCTGGGAGATGCCCCCCATCAAGATACCTGGAGGAGGGGGTACCTGAGGTAGCTCTGCTCCTTAAAGACACCCCTTCAGAGGACCTGGTGCCCCCAGGTCTTGAGCCATCTAGGGTGGTGCAGCCCCATGACCTTGACTCTTGTTGGTGTTTTCTCCACAGACAAAGGCTTCAGTACCCTCCTCTCCCAAATCAGTTAGCAGGCAACTGCCCCTTCCACAGTTTGCAAATTCTATTGGCGTCGTTTGGCTGTGGTCACCTCCCGTCCATCCTCTTTCTCCTTTTGGACTCTTAGTTCTTTTCCTGTCATTTGAGTGCAGTTGCTGAGAGGTCTTGTGTGCAACTCTCCATGGTTAACTGGGAATCCCTTAACTTCTACAATATATTTTATATTTTTAGGCCTTTAGGGATTAACCTGTAAAGAATTTGGGGAATGTGTCCTAAAAGGCGTTAAGGCACATGAGATCAGTGTGGGCCAACCATAGTATACAACAGCAGCCAGGGGACACTGGCCTGCAGTGGGGAACAGTGAGTTCTGCTCATACACACTTGCTTACTCCTGAACAGGTCACCTTTCTCCAAATCTGTTTCCTCTGGAAAGCGAGCCTCGTCTTCGAATACCTACATCATACAGCTATCGTGGGGATGAGGATCAACCCTGTGTGCTCATAGTCCCTGAAAGGGAAAAAGTGTTCAGTGCACCCTATTTGGATCACCTTTCTTAAAGTTAGCACGCTTACGAGCGCGACAGAATACTTCTTTAGCCTTTGGGAAACAGATGTAACCAATGTCATCAAACTAGATTTCAGTGAAGGAGCCAGAGTATAGACAGCAGAAGACCAGCCCACTTTTTAATTTTCCGGATTGAATCCAGTGCCTGCAGGCGGATCTATCCTCCATCCCTGGCACTGGGCTTCCTGCCTCTGCTTTAAGACTGCAGAGCGCCCCAGCGGCCAGAGGCAGGGGAGGGGTCCCCGCTCGCCTCCGCGCTCGCTCGCTCGTTCGCTCGCCGGCCCGCAGGCAGGGAAGGGCAGCCGGACTTCCATGTGATCGAGGCCGGAGCCCAGGAAAGATGCGCCTGCCCGCCCGCCTGCTGCCTGGATGCGGAGGGTGAGGGCAGCGCACGGGAGGCCGCCGGGCGCCCGGGATGAGCTCACGCCCGCGTCCGCGGCTGTCTGCACCCGCCGACCTGCCGGGGGCCCCCTGAGCTGACGGCGCACCTGGGCTGCGGCCGCGGCGGTGGGCGCGGCGCCCGGGAGCAGGTGTGCGGGAGCCGTGCGCGCAGGTGCCGAGCGGGAGGCCAGGAGCGCCAGGGGCGTGTGGACACCCGCACGGTGAGCGGCCACGGCCCTGCTGGTGGAGTTCGTTTTTAAATTTCTGCCAATTAAAGGGTGTCATAAAATGGACCTCAGCCTTCTAAGCATGATTTCAGTGACTTGCCTTTTTTGTGTGTGTGCCACTAGCCGATAAACTGCAAATAACTATGTCACCTTTCAAAATAGATTCCCTGACAAAGCACAGCCTTGATCTAATTTTCCATAAGCGGCCTTTTTATTTTCTGAAGACTCCCCCCTACACCGGCCACTACACCTGTCCCTGTCTTTCCGAACATTTCCTAATACTCTTAATTACTCGCCAGGTTTCTCTTCGCAGTTCAAGAGTGACAGACCCCAGGGCTGTGCTAAACAGGGGCGCTCAACTGTATGTTGTAAAAAGCTTGGGGAAGAGTCAGGCCAGGGGCCATAGGATGATGTCCCCACTCCACACTGGCGGTAAATTAGAGCTGACACCTACCCAGTGGCCACCTTAACCTGAGTTTTGGTTTTGTTTTTGCTATTGCTTGGTTTTGCTTTTGTAATTGGGTGGAGAGCCTCAGCAGGGAGTCTTTCCAGGACAGGATGAATAGGAAACGAAATTGACTCTTTCTGGTCAATTTCCCCCTAAGGCTCGTCTTTTAGGGAATACAGGCTGTGCACAGGCTTGAGCTGGTCTGCGTGGTAAAGCAATGCAGGGAAACACAGCCAGATGAATCGGTTATTCCAAGTTCCGGCAGAATACCATCCTTTGCCCTGCCGGGCTGGCCTGGGTCGCACATGTGGACAGTCTTCTCAATGCTCCCCCCTCTAACTTCTGGGAACAAGCCTACTGAGTGACCCACCCTGTTCCTTGTGTGAGCCTGGGGCAAACGAGAGAAGCAGCTGTTTGTCCTCATCTGGAAGCACATTCCTGTCTGCAGAGCCCTGTCTGGGCTCACTTCTTCGTTCTCCTCACGTGGACCTGCCCAGTTTTGGAAATGGATATAGAAGACTGTTTTGAAATCTGCATGTTTTGGTCACCTTTGTTGCTTTCCTACTGACAACGAGCCACGGCAGGTCCCTAGCACTGCCTGAGCACCTGATGCATACTCCACAGTTACCAGCTCATTCCGCCCACACTTGGCCCCTAAGAGGCACATGCCATTCTCCCCAAGGTACAGGCGCTACTGCTGTTATTGGTAGGTGAAGTGGCCAAGGTCACACAGTAGTGACATCTGAACACAGGTCACCTAAGACAGAGCCTTGGAGATCAATTTTCAAAACTGTTCTGACCTCTACACATTGCTGGTGGAATGTAAACCTTGGAAAAGTTTGCCAGTTCCTTAAAAAGTTAAAAATAGAGTTACCATATGACTCAGCAATTCCACTCCTGGGTATATACCCCAGAGAAATGAAAACAAATGTTCACACAAAATCTTGCACATGAATATTCATTGCAACACTATTCATAATAGCCAAAAAGTGGAAACAACTTAAATGCCCATAAACTGATGAACAGATAAACAAAACGTGGAATATCAGTACAATGGCATATTATTCAGCCATAAAAAGGAACGAACTACTGACACATGCTACAACATGATGAACCTTGAAAACACTATGCTAAGTGAGAGAAGCCAATTGCAAAAGACCACATATTGTATTATTCCATTTATATAAAATGTCCAGAAAAAATGCAAATTCATAGGGAAAGAGAATAGAATCATGTTTGCCAAGGGCTTCAGGGTTGGAGGGAAATGAAAGCAGACTGCTAATGGGTAGGAGGTTTCTTTTTGGAGTGACTGAAATGTTCTAAAATTAGATTTGGTGATGGTTGCACACCTCTGTGAATACACTAAACTATTGGCTTTTACAGTTTAAATGGGTCAAGTGTAGGATAGATGAATTATCTCTCAGCAATGCTATTATTTAAAAAATCAGCTCTGTAGGTCATAGTCAGTTGGGTATATTGAATGTAAGTTAGGAAGGGAGTAAATACTCATTTCTCAAAGCAGAACTTTGGTGGTTAAGGGAAGAATTTTCCCTATTGGGTACAATAATGCAGAACTATTATTATTTTTGTGGACTGATTAACACATAGAAATATAGGTTTGAAAAATTTTAACCATTCTTTCCTGAATGGAAAATATTAATCTATATTTATGTGAACAAATCCAGATGAGCAAAAATCAATCCACACCAACTCTTTTTTCATTTGGTTCACTGAGGAAACAGATAAATAATTGCTCCTGGAGCATGATGGAATAAAAAACTGCTTCATTATTTGAAAAAACTTTAACCCTCAGAGTTTAAATATTAATATGCAAAGCATATTTCTTCTTCTAATTTATTAATTTATTGTAACAAAAATAAATAACAATCTTACATTCTTGTAGGCTTTTATACATTCTTAATAACTTTAAAATATTCTATTGTTTTTTATTTTAACAATATCTTTGTGAGAAAAATAGCACAACTAGTATTATTCTCATTTTATGGTTACTTAAAATCAAAGGTTAGAGAAGTTGAGGGTCTTGTGCCCAATCACACAATTTGCCAACGTGAGGCTAAAATGCCCTTCCCTCCTGCCCAATGAAAGACATGTACATACAGAGACTATTTGCATTTAAAGTGACCTCTTTGATCATAGTCTTCAGTTTCTATCCATGCTGTCAGAAATACAGGGAAAGATTTTGAAAGCAACTTAAGCATTTGCTCCTGGATAGCATTTCCCCTATGGAGTCCCCTTGTCCTGCCCCAATTAAGAGCCTGGAGAACAAACAGGACCGGAAGCTCATGTCACCTCCTTGAGCAGGAAAGCATCTTGGAGGACGAAGGATGGTGCTGCTCTTGGAGGCCCACCTGTGGCCTCTTTCATTTACTTACCTGGTGTTTGAACTGGCTGAGTGGAGGGGGGGACAGCTAAAAAACGAAGCAGAAAAGTCAGACCATTTGACCTGTTAGCTATCCACTTCTGGAGATGGAGATCACACAAACAGAAGGAAGGAGGTGAAAGGGATGGGTCCTCAGCTCCATCAGCACCTGGCGGAGTCATCTTCGCTGAACCCTTTGGAGGTTTGATTATTTCACCCGTACAATGAGAGCTGGGATGCTGAGATTTTTATCTGACGCAGAATACATGAAGGCAGTTTGTTAACTCTCAAGTTAAATATTTATGACCAACCCCATGGCTCAGTGGACATTTTAGTGAGTGAGGATGAACTGGGTATTTTCCTTGATTTTTAAATAATATGCACAAGCCTTGTGCTAATCAAGATGTCTTTGATGTCCTCTCAATTCCTGAATCAATGTCCTCTTGGCATGTAGTGACCCTCCCAAACCTTACACATCCAATTTCCATCCCTCTAGCTCTGGGAGGAAAGAAGGCAAGGAGACAAGCATTTGCTGAGTTTCCCGGGCTTCAGGCACTCTGTCAGGAGTGTTTACCTCTGGTGACCCTGCTAAGGTGTTGATAACAGAAGCGACATCCGATAGTCTGATAAAGGATTAAGATGGGACCCTGTCCAGAAGTTATTTAATAGTGAAAAGTTAAAAGTAATCAAATTTTTATGATTCACTCATGCCTTCCTTTATTTTTCCAAAAATTATTTATTAAACATCTACTAAATGGCCTTCCTGCCAGCTCTTGGGGGGCATGAAGACATGCTTACACTGCCAGCCGCGCAAGGAGCTTGTGCCTCAATGCCAAGGCTCCCAGTAGAAGGTGGGCGTCCAGAGCTGGCCTGGTGGGGTCAGCATCTTGACTACACCAGTCACTAACCATGCAACTTTGGGCTAGTCCTGCAACTTTTCCAAATTTTAGGTTCCTGGTCAGTAAAATAGGGAAAGTTATCCTTTATACCTCATAAGGTGTTGGGAGGTGTAAAGGAGAAGATAATTACAAAGAGCTCAGCATGGGCAAGCAAGTGGTACTCAATGAAGACCTGATATTAGTGAGTTCCATTCAAGGTCATGAGCTGTCAATGGCCCCCGGAACCTAAGGTGGGTAAACAGCCCATAGGAAATATTGTGGTAAACCAGAGAGAGAGGTGATATCTAAACCAGCTCCAGAAGGGTTAAGGTGGGCTTTCCCCAGGCAGAAGGAAAGAAGGGAATTTCTGGCTTGATATATTTGTTGTGTTTGGGGAGCTGTGGATATCTGGTGGTCCTGGGACTTGGGCCGCCTGCACAAAGGGAGTTCTGGGGGAAGAAGATGAGCTTCCTGGCTGGGATGTGGTTTTGAAGCACCTTCTGTGCCATGGGATGGAGCCTGGACGTTATTAGTATGAATCTAGTTTAAAGCAGAGTTCTCAAAATGAGTTCCCAGAATACGAATTCTATTACTTTTTACCTTATAAATACTCAGTATCAAATTTCTTAAAAAAAAAAAAGCTACCTAAGTAATACATACTTGTTGCAACAACTGAAATGATAAAATGTATAAAATGTTAATAATCTCTCCCCCACCAAGTGCCTTCCACTCTTGTACCCTATGTAACAAAGGTTGACAGGTTGACCAGTGTCTTTCTCCACACTCACACTAACGTAGGTGTGCATTTTGGGAAACCTTGGTTTGAAGGAATGACCCTATCACAGCAGAGTGACAGGCAGCAGGGTTGATAACCTCAGACAAGGGCTCTGCCTGCAGGTTCCCCAAATCACACCACCAATTCATACCTTGACTGACTTCTCTCAAAGTCAGGTTTTGTGTAGGTCACAAAGAGATGGGTTTTTGATACATGAAATACCATAAATGTTTCCTATGTTGGATATTTTAATTGCTATATAGAAAAAGCTTCTAAATGCATCTCCAGCTAGCATGCTAATAAAAAGATCTGATATTATATGACCTGAAGGAAGGAAATAAATGTAGACCACCCATGGCTAAAGCACTGTGAAAAATAGTGCAATATGTTTCTTAAGTCAGGAGAGACCCACAAGATTTCATTTTGTTTTATATAATCTTTTTAATCAGCCCTTCAGAGATCTGGCACAATGAGCAAAATATCCCTTATTTGGGGCCTTGCTAGTTCAGTATGAGTTGTTACCCAGCCTGAGGAAAGAGTAAGTCTACAAGGGTGGCTATGCAGAGCACAGCAGACTCGGCTAGGTCTAAGAACTGTGTCCCAGACACCGGCAGATGAGGCTCAGAGAGAAGCCCTAGGCAGGCCTGGAAGCCAGGAGTTCAGATTGCTACTTCAAAAATGCACATACAGCAAGCTTTAAATATTGTTTGGATAGTAAATTTGTGTAGCGTGACTAATTTTTAAAATTTCTTGATTCTTACTATCTTATTTGAGATATTATAAATTAGGTACCCTGATCATATTTATGGTTAGTTTTCTCTGTAAGAAAAATTTTGAATTTTAAAGTTAAACTCTGTTGATTGCAAGAGCATCTCTAGTGCTCTTGCATGGAAAACTAGAAGCGAAAGGCAACCCAGTAAGAACTTCTTTCTAACGCATCCTTTTGTTAGGCGGGTCTGCAAGGCCAAGGGCTATGTGGCGTTTGCAGACGCACAGAGGCCAAGGCTGAATGTGTCGTGATGAGTCTGAGCAGTGGAAATAATCCTTCCCTTTGACCCTAGAGGGTTCCTGTTATGTGAGAAATTGGTGCAAAATGCCCTGTCTCCACCAAGGCCCCAGCAGGAAGCAGACGGCAGGTGGAATAAGGGACCGTGAACCGAGGTGTGGGCACCCGCAAGAGAGGGTGACATAACTGAAGATGGCCCCAGCAGAAAGTTTCTCCACTCCTAAGGGCAAGGGGAGTGAAGAGTACTTTAGGACACCCATGCTCGTCAACAGAACTGTGGAGGAGGGGGTTGCAGACTGGGCTTGTGGTCATGAGGAGCTACTCACAAAATAACGGGAGGGAGGAGGGAGAAGGGCTACTTTATCAGGCCTCTCTCTTTTCGCCCTCTGGACTCTGGTCCTTGTCTGTGTTGGCCAAACCCACTGGAATCAGTGTCTTAGTCTGTTCAGGCTGCTAGAACAAAGCGCCATAGGCTGGATGGCTTATAAATAACAGAAGTTTATTTCTCACAGATCTGGAGGCTGGAAGTCCAAGGTCAGGGCGACAGGTCTGGTGAGGGCCCTCTTCTGGGTTACAGACTGCTGACTTCTCATTGCATCCTTACATGATGGAAAGAGGGTGAGAGAGCTCTTTGGTGTCTCTTTGACAAGAGCACCAATCCCATTCATGAGGGCTCCACCTTCATGACCTAATTACCTCCCAAAGGCCCCACCTCCTAATATCATCACATTAAGGGCTAGAATTTCAACATATGAATCTTGAGGGGACACAAACATTCATACCATTGCAATCAGGGTGTCAGGATCATGCAGTCCATGGAATTCAGCTACTTAGGGCACAGAGAGGGCAGGGAAGGTGCAGGGGCAAGTGGAGACCAGCCAGTACATAGGATGACTGGGAAAGAGTAGTTGAATCTACAACCTTATTATATTTTTAATGTTATAAATAAAAATTAGTTAAATCTGAATTTTATTATATCTCTATACTTATAAAGAAATCATGAGCTATTGCTATGAAACACTTGATCTCACATGAAGAATATTGCTATAGTTTGGATGCATGTCCCTTCCAACCTCACATTAAAATTCAATCCCCAATGTTGGAGGCTGGCTTGTTGAGTCATGGGGGCACATCCCTCATGAATGGCTTGGTACCAAACTCACGGTAATGAGTGGGTTCTTGCTGTGTAAATTTCCATGAGAGCTCGTTGTTAAAAAGATCCTGGCCCCAACCTCCCCCCTCTCTCTCTTGCTTCCTCTCTCACCACATGATCTCTGTACATTCTGGCTCTGCTGCACCTTCTGCCATGAGTGAAAGCAGCCTGAAGCCCTCACCAGAAGCAGATGTTGGCACCATGCTTCTTGTGCAGCCTGCAGAATCATGAGGCAAATAAACCTCTTTCTTTATAAGGTACCCAGTTTCAGGTATTCTGTCATAAGCAACACAAATGGACTAAGACAAATATAATGGCTTCAAGGTGACAACAACATATTATTTAATAAGCAGAGCCTCCATGCTCACTGAGAAATTTTGGTAAATGTCATCTGTAACATTCTATCTGCCTCTTGCTTACGTATTTCTAAAACGGCTCTATAGATGTAATTCATATACCATGTAATTCACCCATTTAAAGTGTGCAATTCAATGGTTGTCAGTATATTGACAGAGTTGTACAATCATCATCAAAATCTAATTGTAGAACACTTCTTGACATCTTAAAAAGGAAACCCTTACCTATTCCCATTCTCCCCTTACTCTTACCTCCTTCAGCCCTAGGCAACCACTAATCTATTTTCTGTTTCTATAAATTTGCCTATTCTGAGAATTTCATATAAATGGAGTCATATGATATGGGTCTTTTGTGACTGGCTTCTTTCACTAAGCCTAAGTGTTTTTAAGCTTCATCCACATTGTAGTAAGTAATTCATCCTTTTCTATTGCTCAATAATATTTCATTATATGGGTATACTACATTTTATTTATCTATTCATCAGTTGATGAACATTTGAGTTGTTTCCATTTTTTGGCTATTATGAATAATGCTGTTAAAATATTTATATACATGTTTTTGTGTGGACATAAGTTTTTATCTCCCATGGGAAGGTAGCTAGGAGTGGAATTTCTGGGTCATATGGTAACTTTATGTTTAACTTTTAAAGGAACTGCTAAGCTGTTTTCCAAAATGTACCATTTTACATTTCCAGTAGCAGTGAAGGAGGGTTTTCATTTCTCCACATACTGAAAAAAATTTATCATCATCTGTATTTTTCATATTTAATGAAGTGGTATCTCATTGTGGTTTTGATTTGTATTTCCCTGAAGACTAATGATGTTGAGTTTGAGTGCCTTTTAATGTGTTATTGGTCATTTGCATATCTTCTTTGGAAAAATGTCTAATCATATCCTTTGCTCATTTTTAATTGAGTCATTTATTTTTTAATCATTGAGTTATAAGAGTTCTTTATGTGTTTTGGATACAAGTCACTTATCAGATATATGATTTGGAAATATTTTCTCCCATTCTGTGGGTTGTGTTTTCACTTTCTTGATGGTATCATCTGCATCACAAAAGCTTTTAATTTTGATGAAGTCTGATTTATACTTTTTTTGGTTACTTGTGTTTTTGGAGGTGTATCTAAGAAGGCTTTGCCTAATGCAAGGTCACAAAGATTCACTCCTATGTTTTCTCCTAAGAGTTCTATAGTTTTAGCTCTTACATTTAGATCTATGATCTATTTTGATTTAGTTTTTGTGTATGGTGTGAGAAAGAGGTCTGATTTTATTCTTTTACATGTGGATATCCAGTTGTTTGGCATAAAAAAGTAGTCTGTCCCCCTTGAATTATCTTAGCACATTTGTTGAAATCAACTGACCATAAAGTTAAATGTTTATTTATGGACTCTCAGTTATGTTCCATTGATTTATATGTCTGTCCTGATATCAATACTACACTGTCTTGTTTACTGTATCTTTGTTGTAAGTTTTGGAATTGGGAATTGTGAGTCCTCCAATTTTGTTTTTACTTTTCAAGATTGTTTTGACTATTCTGTTCTCTTGCATTTCCATATGAATTTTAGGACCAACTTGCCAATTTGTACAAAAAAGCCATGTAATACTTTGAGGGATTGCATTCAATCTCTAAATCAATTTGGGGAGTATAGCCATCATAATTATATTGTCTTCTGATTGATGTATATGGAGGGTTTTCCCATTTATTTAGATCTTCTGTGTTTTTTTCCCAATGTTGTTTTATAGTTTTCAGAGTACATGTTTTATATTTCTTTTGTTAAATATATTTCTAAAAATTTTATTCTTTTTGATGCTATTGTAAATGGAGTTGTTTTCTAAATTTAATGTTCAGGTTGTTCATTGAAACTGTATAAAAATACAATTGAGATTTGTGTTCTGATCATGTATCCTGCAAACTTGCTAAAATTATTTATTAGTTCCAATAGTTTTTAGTGGATTCCTCAGGGTTTTTTTTTTTTTTAATATACAGGATCATGCCATTTATGAACAGAAAGAGTTTTACTTCTTCCCTTTCAATCTGAATGCCTTTTATTTCATTTCTTGCTCAAATACCTGGATAGAACTTACACTATAATATTGATTAGAAGTGGTAAGAGCAGATGCCTTTGCTGTGTTCTTGATCTTTGGGGGAAACATTCAGTCTTTCACTATTAAGTATATTGTTAGCTATGCATTTTTTGTAGATGCTGTTTATTATATTGAGAACATTCCCTTTTATTCCTAGTTTACTGAGTACTTTTATCATAAAAAGGTGTTGGATGTTGTCAAATGCTTTCTCTGCACCTACTGAGATGATCTTGTGCATTTTATCCTTTGTTCTATTAATATGTGCTACTTTTGATTATTCAGATGTTAAACCAACCTTGCATTCCTAGGGTAAATACTATTTTGTGATGGTGTACAACTCCTTTTATATATTTCTGAGTTAGGTTCCTAAAATTTAAATGAGGATTTTTGCATCTACATTCATAAGAGATATTTATCTGTAGTTTTATTTTCTTTTGATATCTTTGTCTGGTTTTGGTATCAGGTTAATATTGGCCTAATGAAATAAATTTGGAAGCAATCCCTCCTCTTCTGATTTTTGGAAGAGTTTATGATGAATTGGTAGTAATTAATTTTAAATATTTGGTAGAATTCACCAGTAAGGTCATCTGATCTGGGTAAATTTTGTGTAGTTTTTTGATGACTTATTCAATCTTTTAACTTCAGATTTTCTACTTTTTTTGAGTCAGTCTTAGGAGTTTGTGTTTTTCTAGGAATTTGTCCATTTCATCTAAGTTAAATAAGTTATTGCCCTACAATTGTTCATAGCATTCCCTTATAATCCATTTTGGTAGATCAATGGTAATTTCTCCTGATTCTTTTCTATTAATAATTTTAGAAATTGGAGTCTTCTCTTTTTTTCTTAGTCAATCTTAAACAAAGGTTGGTCAATTTTATTGTTTTTTTAAAATAAATAACTTTTGATTTTATTGATTTTCCATTTTATTAATTTTGTTAATTTCAGCTCTAATCTTTATTATTTTCTTCCATCTGCTTGCTTTAGGTTTAATTTGCTTTTTTTTTTCTTCTTTAGTGTCTTAACATGGAAGGTTAGGCCATTAATTTTATATCTTTCTTATTTTTTAAGAGAGGAATCTATAGCTATAAAATTCCCTCTAAGCACTGCTTAGTCTGCATCACATACATTTTGGTGTTGTGTATTCATTTTTAATCTCAAAATATTTTCTGATATTCCTTTTGAGTTCTTCTTTGACCTATTGGTTATTTAGGAACATGTTTAATTCCCAAATTTTGTGAAATACCCAAATTTTACTCTGTTATAGATTTTTTTAATCTATTCCATTGTGGTCAGTGAACATACTTTGTATGACTACAATCCTTTTAAATTTATTTAGACTTATTTTTAATGGCCCAATGTAAGGTCTATATGGAGAATGCTCCCTGTGTGCTTGAAAAGAATGCATATTCTGCTTTTATTGGTTGGAGTGTTCTATGGACACCTGTTAGGACTAGTTGGCTTATGGTATTGTTAAAGTACTCTATATATTTGTTGACCTTCTGCATAGTTATTGTATCCATTATTGAAAGTGAGATAATCAACTATTATTTTTGCATTGTCTATTTCTTTCTTTAATTCTATCAGTTTCTGTTTACCTATTTTTGGGGCTCTGTTGTTAGGTGCATATATGTTTATAATTGTATATATTCTTAAAGAATTTATGTTTTTATCATTATAAAATTTCTTTTTTAATCTCTAGAATTATTTTTGTTTTAAAGTTTATATCATTTGATATTTATATAGCTACTCCAAATCTCTTATTACTATAAATCTTTTGCCATCCTCTTACTTTCAATTTGTTTATATCTTTAAATTTAAAGTGTGTCTTCTGTAGATATCATATGGTTGGATCTTGTTTTTGTTTTGCTCAGTCTGAAAAGTCTCTACTTTTTGTTTGATTATTTAATCCATTTACATTTAATGTTATTACTGATATGGTTGATTTTGTCTATTGTTTTACTTTTAGTTTCCTATATGTCACGTGTGGTTTTTGTTCCTCTATTTTTCATTTACTGCTTTATTTTGCATTAACTGAATATTTTCTAATGTAGCATTCTAATGTCTGTAGTGATTTTTAACCATATATTTTTCAGCATTTTTTTTCTAGTGGTTCCTCTGGTATTTACAATATATATCCTAACTTATCAGATTCTACTTTAGATTTATGCTAACTTAATTTAAGCAAAATATAAAAATGTTTTTCCTATATAACTCCATTCCTTCCTCCCCTTTTATAATATAATTATAAAGGTTGTTGTATTAACCTTCTTATTTAACATTTCTGGTCCTTTACATTTCTTCCTGTGGATTTTAGTTACCAACAATGTCATTTTCTTCCTCTAATACATTTTTTGTTCTCACCTGCCTCATTTGTGCTCTTATTGTCAAATATATTACAATTTTACAGGTTACAGGCCCAATAATAGAATTACATACATATTATTTTATAAAATGGCCTTTTAAATCAATTAAGAGAAGAAAGGAGAAGAAATATGCAATTATACTATCTTTTACAATTTATATAATTACCTTTATTAACACTTCATGTTTCTTTGTATGGATTTGAATTACTACCTGCTATCAATTATTACATTCAATCTGAAAATTTTTGATTCGTATTTTTAATAAGGCAGGTCTATTAGTAACAGATTCTCTGACTTTTCCTTTCTGGGAATACCTTTATTTTGCTTTCACATTAGAAAGATTGTCCTGTTGGATATAAGATTCTTGGTTGAAAGGGTTTTTTTTTCTCTCTCTTTCTCTTTTAGGATTTTTGAACATCATCCATTGCTTTGGCCTCCAATGATTCTGATGAAAAGTCAGCTGTTAGTATTATTGGGGCTTCCTTGTATGTGACCAGTTTTTTTTCTTTTGCTGCTTTCAAGACTTTTCTTTGTCTTTGTCTTTGGCATGCAATAATTTGTCTATAGTGTGTCTGGGTTTGGATCGCTTACATTTATATGACTTGGGATTTATTGAGCTTCTTGGATATATAGATTAAAGATTTTATTTAAATTTGGGCAGTTTTTAGACATTATTTCTTTGAATATTTTTTGTGCTCTTTTCTCTTTCTGCTCTTCTGATACACTCATTGCACTTTGTTTGTTGGTGTGTTTAATCAGTCCCCACATTTACTAAGACTTTGTTTATTTTTATTTATTCTTTTTTCTCTCTGTTCTTCTGATTTCATAATCTCTCTTGACCTATCTTCAAGTTCACTGATTCTTTCTTCTACTAGCTCATTTCAACTGTTGAACTCGCCTAGTGAATTTTTCATTTTGGCAAGTATGCTTTTCAAGTCTAAAATTTTCACTTGATTTGTTTTTATAATTTCTATTTCTTTGTTGATGTTCTCTATTTGATGAAACATTATAAACATACTCTCCTTTAATTTTTAAAACATGATACCTTTAGCTCTTTGAACAGATTTATAACAGCAGCTTTGATGACTTCATCTACTAAGTCTAAAATTTGGATCTCTCAAAGGCACTTTCTGTTGCCTGGTTTTTAAATTTTTCCTATTTAAACACTATTTTCTGTTTCTTTTCCTTTCCTTTTTTATTCTTTTCATTTTTTGCTGAGACATGGACATTTTAGATAATATGCTGTAGTAACTCTGGATACTAACCTCACTCCCTTGAGGCTTGCTGGTGTTATTTGCTTTTTTATCTGGTTAGTGACTTGGCTGGACCAGTTGAGTTGAAGTCTCTTTTCTCTGTAGTGTACCAACTTTGATGCTTCCCCTCACAAGGTATAGCCTTGGGCATGCACAAAGTCACCCTGACCACTCCCCCTGCCCCCAAGCATGACTGTAGTTTTAGCTAGGCTTTCTCTGACCATGTCTTTCTTTGATCTCCTTGTTAAACTTCAGGTTCTTCTCCCTCTTGGTATCACACCCAACTATTAGCTTCCACTAATTGCTAGCTGGTTGTTTTATTGTTTTTGACAATGCCCCAGGGCATACATTATTCCTCAGTCTGATCCAGTTAAACTCAGGCCCCCTTTGAGGGGTAGTATTTGAAGCTGGTCTTTGAGGCTTGCTCTGACTTCAGGATGACATTTCTTTACCGTCTCTCTCCACGTTCTCTGTGTTAAACTTCTAGCTTGTCTTCCATTTATTTCACTTGTTGATATTATGAAGCTATTAATATAAGCCTCCTCTTAATTGTTCACCACCAAAATCTCTATTTTTTTTTTTGACAGTATCCTTTGGCTTGAACTTTCCTATCCTCTGTTCCAAATAAAGTCAGTCCTCTTAGGAACAGGTACAGAACTCTTGTTTTTACAGGCTGTTTGCCTGGGAAGAGTTTCTATAGTACTGGGCTTGAGCTGACAGTAGGAATAGAGGCCTACTTCACTTGAAGTGACACCCCTGATCTATGAGTGAGGTGTTGAGTAGGGTGGTAGCCTCTGGTATTCTTAGCTTGCCTCTCCCGGCATAGAATCTTCATCCTACAAGTGAGCTGGGAACCACTGACATCTTAGACATGCTTATTTGGAAGTGAACTTCTGCAGCACAGAGCTGGGGTAAGGGATGGATGAGAAATTCCACTTGCTTCCCTGCCCTGGGGAGAAACTGTAGCTTTTGGGTGGGAACTGAGGAAGTGGTAGCTCATCTTCTTGACTGTAACTGCCTGGGGTATAGATTCTCTCACACTGAAGAGGGAGTGGAGTGGGACAGAGTAAGTCACGGCTTAGATGCTACGGATTCCAGCTGTTCTTACTGAGACTTAGTAGATTTTCTTGCAATAATGCTTCTACATTTGCTGTATGCCTTTAGGACAATTTCCAGAGACTTGATTTTTTTTTAACATTTTCTACTAGTTATGGTTATTCCACTGGAGAGAAGGTCCATGTAGCCTCTCATGCCACCATT
Source organism: Daubentonia madagascariensis (assembly GCA_023783475.1). NCBI lineage: Eukaryota > Metazoa > Chordata > Mammalia > Primates > Daubentoniidae > Daubentonia > Daubentonia madagascariensis. The sequence goes on along the minus strand of JAKFHU010001482.1, from coordinate 8,452,459 downwards.
CCAGAAGTGTCTATTTATATGTTATTATTTGTTTATTTTTGTTTATATTTGTACGTGGTCAAATGTTTTTCAGTTTTCTTGGACTTAACCACATACATAATTTGAAGAATCACACAATTTACAAAGTTTGCTACAAAAATAACATTACCAACTCCTCTCTCCTTTCCCTAGAGAAAATCACTTTCAGCTCTTTTTAATTGACTTAAAAAACTTACCTCCTTGTTTAGAAATAACATGCTTACAGAACACAGCCTTTTCAAAAATAATTCCAGTATCATTAACTTCCTGTAATAGCAGATGAAGACTGAGCTGTATTTCACTGTAACATATCACATATCACATATACCCATGCATTTCCATCATGCCTCTTTCAAGATATTACAATTATAATATTCCTTAGGCCAATACTATATGTTTATATTTTCAATATTAAGCGTTTTTTAATATTATCAATAGTCACAGCTGAGCTACACAGAATATTACTTTTTTCCTGCTCATTTTATAAAATTTGTTTTTTCTGAAATTAATATTTGTTTGACTATTTTATTTACTTGGTTTCTTATATACTTATTACAAATTCCAAATTTTCTCCTATGTGTGTAATTTTCCTTTCACTATGTTCCAACACTCAGGTGTTCTATTATTTTAATCTCTTTGAAGACATCTCTGCAGGAGTTTCTGACCAGGTATTATCTAGCCTTGTTGCTCTCCAAGTTCCTGGTGCACCTGCATCGTGGGACCCTTACCATCATCCCGGATGGTCCCTTCATCTCTGTCTTGTCTTAGACCTCCTGCTTTCTGTACCTCATGTCTTTTGTTTTGGTTTCCAATTTCATTTTAGTGGAGCTCATCCTTCAGTAACTCCCTGATAAAGCATATAGAGAAGATACACTTTTGAGACTTTGAATTATGAAAATATATTTTTCTACTTATTAATTGTTGGCTTGGGCATGGAGTTCTACTTTGTAAATAATTTTACCTATGGTTTTGAATGATGTGACCCTCTGTTTTCTAACTTTTAATACTGTTTTAAAGAAATCCAGTGCCATGCTGATTTTCAATCCTTTGCATTAAACCTAATTTTTTTTTCACCAGGAGCTTATAGCATCTTTGCTGCTGTATTCTAAAATTTCACATAAGTGTGCTTAGGTGTAAGACTAAGTTCATCTGTTGCATTGGATATTTGATGGGGCCCTTCACTCCAGCAAATCATGTCCTTGGGATCTGAGAAAATTTATTGAAAGATTTATTTGATGATTCTCTTCCTCCCATGTGACCTCTACTCCTTCTGGAATGCCTTTAATTCAGATGTCAGCCTCCATGGGCTGGCCCTCTAATTTTTAAAATATCCAATTTTCTATCTTTAAATTTTCATTTTACTTTCTAGATAATGTTTTTCAATTTTTCAATTCTACTATCATGTTCATCATGTTCTTAATGTCTAAGAACTTTACTTTTGATCTTTGAATGCTCTTTTTGGAAAAATAACATGTGTTCTTATTTTTATAGATATAAAGTCTTTTATCTTTCCTCTCTGAGAATAATGATTGATTCAATATAGTTTTCTCATTTCTGAAGAGTTTCTTTCCTTTTTGTTCGTCTTGGTCACTGTCTTTCATAATAGGTGTTTTCTTCAGATGTTTTGGTCGTTTTGGACACAATCTCTCTTTGTATTTAAGAGTAGAATTTTAAAATGCTGGTTGGAAGCTCACTGACTTCCACGAACTCACTGACTCTCTACAGCGTGGTTCTCAAAGTGTGGTCCATGGGCCATTCCCCAGGTGCCTGTTAGAAATGCATATTCCTGAGCCCCTCCCAGACCTTCTGAATCAGAATCTCTGGTAGTTGGGCCCAGGAATCTGTGTTTTAATACCCCCTTCGCACCGTAACTGTTATTCATGCTAAAGTTTGAAAAGCACTGAAAAGTTGAGTGTGGTCTGCCTCACTGGAGGAATCTGTGTGTCAGTGTCTTTATGCCTCTTCTTTTGGACTGACCAGGTATCACAGGATCATCTTTCGCTGCCATACTTCTAAGAGCCCAGCAGGGACAGAAGCTGGGGATTCTCAACATTCACTATTTAAATGTTTCTTTAGTCTCCCGTTTTCAATTTGGATTCTGTTTTCAACTGTGCCTGATATCGTTCAGTCCAGAGACTGTTTACCCCTCTCTAGAATTAAACCTCCACTCTTTGTTCAGGTGACAGAGGGGGCAGTTCCCTCTTGTCCCTCTTGCTGGTTCTGCCACATCCCTTGTTGGCTCCCCCCATGTTGGCTCCCAAATTCCACATAGAGCCTCCAAAAGCCTGCTGCCTGCGCCTCAGGCCTCCCCTGTTGCTTGTTAGCCACGCCCAGTCACTGCAGCAGCCTTCCTGACACAGGGCCTTGGCACAAGCTTTTTTCTCCAGTAATGCTTTCTTCTTCTACCACCCTCACACAGCCTAATTCTTTATCACCTGTTATGGGTTGAAATATGTCCTCCCAAAAGATGTTGAAGTCCTAACCCCCAGTACCTGTGAATGTGACCTTATTTAGAAATAGGGTCATTGCTGATGATCAAGTTAAGATGAGGTCATTAGAGTGGTTCCTAATTCCATATGACTGGTATCCTTATAAAAAAGGGAAATTTGGGCACAGACAGGTGCACAGGGAGAACACCATGTGAACATGAAGGCAGAGATCAGGGTGATGCAGCCTGAAGCCAGGGAACACCAAAAATTTCCAGCAAACCACCAGCAGCTGGGGGAGAGGCCTGAAATGGATCCCTTTTCTCAGAGCCCTCGGAAGTAACCAACCCTGCCGACACCTTGATCTCAGACTACTGGCATCCAGGACTATGAGACAATGAATTTCTGTTGTTGAAGCCACCCTAGTGTGTGGTACTTTGTTATGGCAGCCCCAGGGAACTACACCACCCTTCTGGTCCTCCTCGAGATGCCTCGTGTGATCACTCACCCTTGATTAAAGACATCTTTGCTATGTGTCCCAGCACCTTACACTTTTTTTATCCAAGTACTTTCTGCAGTACAATTATTTAATTGCAGTTTATTTATATAATTATTTAATCATTTAACTATTTGTGCAATTATTTGCCCTCACTGGCCTTCTTGTCACCCCTCTGTGCATGCAGGGGCTTGGGGCTGTGTCTGTCTTGTTTACTAACATACCCTAAGTGTCTAGCACAAGACCCAGCCACAGTGACCTCAGTTAGCACTGGTTGAAGGACTGGATTTGCTTTGATTTCTTTCCTCTGCCTCCCCTTCAGGGGCAGCATTGGCTTTGGACTGATAAGGCAGTCTATGACCTTGGCCCTTTTACTAGACAAGAAGTTCCAAGCCTGCTCCAAGCTACAGCTAGTGCAGGTTGGCCACGGACTGCCTGGGCTGCCATCAGGGAAGGAGGAAACTGAGCTCCACGCACTGTACTAACAGCAGAGGTCCCCACCTGGGCATTGGGCTCACCTGGGGGACTTACAAAATGCTGAGTGTTGGCTTCACACCAGCTCAGTCTCCCCGGGTGCTTCTAATATAAGAATTCCTGACGTTGGTCCCATTTACTCTATCTTAAGCAGAATACTAACTTACTGGTCATCTGTATTCCTGGCTTGTAGCAGGTTTAAAACCATAAGTGAATATGGGACAGGGTAACCAGAAACTGGTCCCAAACAACAAACAATAGAGTTCCTGGAATTCAACAGGGTCCCTAACTATAGAGACAAACAGCCTCTGACCTACACTATGATGTTCACAATTATGGGCTTAAGCCAGTAGAAAGAATTCACTTATGCTCTGTATGCATTTCTTAAGAAGGTTGAAAATAATAAATCACCAACATTGCCAGATTGAGTTTTTCTGATGTGCCAGGCTCAGCTCTGAGCAGAGATGATGCTTTATTTAAACCTCACAAGAATTTTGTGGGTTATATTTTATTTATTCCCATTTTTAAGATGAGGAAACTGAGGCCTAGAGAGAATAAGTGAGTTGCTCAAGGTCACATTACTAGTAATTGGAGGGACAAACTCAAACGCTCATCTGTCCAACTCTAAAGTTGATAGTATTAATCTTTATTTGAAGAAGTGCCTTTTTGACCATAAAAGATAAATTTGTTTTTTATTTATGAAGAAGCTGTCATTACCTATCAGTGCTGTGTTAATGAACCATGGATGTGTCCACTTAAAAATTACCCATAGGAATGGATGGGACAATGGTTGACAAATGTGAGGTTCTTAATAGTTATTTAGTTTTTATTCAGACCACTTTGGTAGATAAAGAGAAAAGTAAAAGTGACCTATCATGTTTCACTCCTTTACGCCCTTTGGATAGAAGCAGCTGCACTACGGGGGTGCATGTGCTGGGTTTCCCCAGTCTGATTAACAGTGAAGAGCAGAAATATGCTCCTTCACCACATCTTCCCTTTTCTGGCCTGTCTTGAGGCTATTTGGGTAAAATGTGTGGCTTAGGACAGGATGTTCTTTGTGGGCTGGGACAGACCCCAATTTTGCCTTACTTTCCTGCCTACTGAGTTCAGATCAGGTTGCTGTTATAAGCTGATTCTCGTAAAAGTCCGTGAGTAAGAAAAAGGAGAGCTTGCAGCACTGGGAGACTTAAATTCCTCTCCCGGTAGCGAGAAGGTCATTCTGAACATCTATTTGCAGGCAAATAAGCAGCTTTGTGCTTTCTCTGCAGGTTCTAAGCTCGCTCCCCTGAGACAGGTGGTAGCAGTTTCTTCTAGGAAGTCGCACTGAAGAAAAGAGAAACTGAGTGAACGAGCGTTTCGTGTTCATTCACAGCCCCTCCTCTAGTGGTTGATCATGAAGAGCCCCAGCCTAACAGAAGGCTGGACGCGAGGCTCTTTGTCGAAGATACTATTATTAACAGACGAAATGCACGTGTCCTGCACGGAGGTGTCTCAGGAGGACAGCTATCTGGCCAGGTGATGTCCTGATAGTCTATTCGCTGGGATGAAGGTAGCTTGGCATGAGGGGGAGAAAATTTTAAAATCCTGCTGTTACTCTGAACGGCAAAAATAAGCGCTAAATCTGCATTTATCTTTCACTAATTGGAAGAAGATTTCTAAGTCTTAAAGGTTACTTCCTTGGCATTTAACTGACCAAGACCCCAGTTTTGGTGCCTAGAGAAGATTTAAATTCATACTAGACTGATTAAGAATCAGACATGAAATTTCAGGGTAGAAATGGATGGGCAATCCTTAGCTAATTCTTGGGTACTTTTTAGCTTATTGAGCCAAATACAGTGATTAACAACCTTTAGGTATCCACAGTTACCCAAGCTACCTCTCAGCTGGGGTTACACTTGGTGCTTCCCAGCATTGGAAGGGACCTCAGAAGCCTAAACAAGCTAGAACATGAGGGATACGAAAAAGTGAGGAGGTACCAGTATTTATGTAATAATTAAAAATTCAGATTATTTTTGGTTTGTACTTACTTTTTTATTACTTTATGCTTATAAATATCATCCAGTATATATTGATTAATTTAGGTTGTCATAGGGCAAAAGTACCCAGACATTGTAATACTCAAAATATATGCAAAATAACCTAGAGCCTTAATCATGACACTATAAACAGGTCAAAGGGCTGAGTTTCTTTCTTGCTGGTTAATGAGATGAGAGTGAAGAGATGTGTGTTAATTTTGAGGAAAAGCTTGTCTTGTGTAATGCACAAATCTATTGGGTATCTTTCTTTTGAGTCAACTCTAGTATGAAGAACAAAAGCTCAGATATCTCATAAAAAATTCACTGGCTCTCGGTTCATAAAGAGTATCCGGCACAGTCGAGTATAATTGTCTGCAATAATGGAAATGTTCTATATCTGCACTGGCCATGTATCTTGAAATATGATGAGTGCAACAGAGGAGCCAAATTCTTTATTTTGTCTTAATTGATTCACCTTTAAGTTGAAATAGACAAGGCTAAAAGCGGACACGTTGAACCGTGTAGAACTGTATACAATAATTTCTTAAAGCTCACTGGTATCTTTTTTATGCTCATGACCTTTAACTGAAAAAGTATACTTACACATAGCAAAATAAAGTAAAATTAGTAAAAACACATCTATTTGATAAAGAAAGCTATTTCCTGAAATTATGTATTCCTTCTATGTCTTACTCCAGTCCCTCTTTTGAGAGGCAACTGTGGATAATAGCTTCGTTTATATCTGTACAAGAACCATCTGCATGCATAAACATATAAATGTGTACACATTTCTTTAGGTAAGTGGAAACACAGGGTACCTACTATTGTCCCTTCCTTACTTCTCTCACTTCTGGAGATATTGTCACACGAGCTCTAAAGCTGCCTCATCATTAAAATCGTTGCACAGTATTCCATGATCTGGGTGCGCTGGTGTTTATTTAATCGGTCCCCTAACGGTAGATATTTTGGTTGTTCATGTCCGGTTGCTGTCTTAAACATCACTGAACTGGCCATTCATCCTTCACACCTTTGCACATATGTGTGTGGTTGGTATTTTCTATGGTAATAAATTGCATGGGAAGAGATATCTCGAAGACAACACCAGAGTACAAATTATTTAGGATTTAATAAGTTTTCCTCCTTGAGTTGCTCTCAGAAACAAACAGAGTGAATATAATTTCCAGACAAGGAGCTCGATGTTGACTGTAAGCACCATGGGAGAAACATTTGCTGTCTGCCTTGTGCACTGATGTATCTTGTTCACAGTCCTAGTCTGTAGCAGGGGCTCACTGAATCTTCGTTCAGTGAATGAGTGGATGTCCTGGTTGTAGATCATATTCTGAAGACTTTCACCTGCTTTGGAAAGGATCTGGTAAAAACTGAATGGGTTACATTTGTCTTGAATAGCAAAGAGTATTAATAGCTCTGACAATCAAATATTATTTAGTTTTAATTGTTTCATATCCATCCTTGGAGTATTGTCCATTACTATTTCTAGAGAAATATTAATGAAAAAGTTATACCTTACAAATATTGAGAGTTGCTCTTCAATTCTTTTCTTAAAGTGTGTTGAAATCACATAGAAATTGGTATAAAGATGTCACTGGGTATGCTACGGACTGAGAGCCCTGCTCCTAGCTGCTTCCAATGGGCCTTCTACAGCTGAGGGGACACTGTCCTCAGCCACCCTCATGCATGCAATGCTCCTGCAAGGCAATGGATAGAAACCATGGGCAAGACAGCTAGGTGGATTTGGAATCTGTCCTCTTCCTCTCTTTCCAGCCTCTCCAACCACAGATCTCCACAAACACTCTATGCTTCTTCTTCTATAACCACTCAACATCCCTCCTATTCCCCTGAAACATTCCCTCTATGAGACCTTGCTCTAGCCAAGCCCAGGAAATAGGCTCTTTTCCTCTTATATTTTTCTCTGCTCCTGACTGTTATCTTTATGGGGTTTGGGTTTCTGCGGCTCAGCCCTCTGTAGGAGAGTGGGGAAGTGACCCTGACGGGGCACTGTGATGGTTAATTTCATATGTCTACTTGACTGGGCCATGGGATGCCCAGATAGCTGGTTAAACATTCTTTCTGGGTGTGTCTGTGAGGGTGTTTTTGGAAGAGACTAGCATTTGAATTGGTGGACTGGGTAAAGCTGATGGCCTCCCGCCAAAGTCTGTGGAATCATCTAATCTGTCGAAGGCCTGAATAGAACAAAAGGAAGAAGCAAGGTTGAATTTATTCTCTTCCTGACTGCTTGAGCTGGGACATCAAACTTCTGCCCTCAGAGCTCCTGGTTCTCAGGGCTTCAGACCCAGACCAGAATCTACACCAGCGGCCCTCCAGTTCTCAGTTCTTTGAAACACACCACCAGCCTTCCTGGATCTCCAACGTGCAGATGGCAAGTCTTGGGACTTCTCAGCCTCCATAATCATGTGTGCCAATACCTTATAATAAATCTCTTCTCTCTCTCTCTCTCTATATATATATACACACACACACACACACACACACACACACATATATATTTCCTATTGGTTGTTTCACAAATATATTCCATAATAGGATATATTTATCCTATTGATTCTGTTTCTCTAGAGAACCCTGACTAATATAGGCATGTTACTTTGTTTAAAGATTTTAATAATGAGAAAAGGTAAAACTGGGGGCTCATCCAACACATTTTCAGTGTAGTGGGAGCTGCAGAATGAAACATAAGTCTAACAGTCTGCTTATGAACTCTCAGGAGGATGTGCATGGCAAGAAGGAGAAGTAACAAACAATATGGGAAGAATGGGCCTGTGGACCCACAAATGTGGAGGAAAGTGGGTTCACACATCTCCTTCAAGGTGCAGCTAGATTTCACCTAGGCAGGACCAGAAAGATCAGAAGTGAAGGAGATGAGAAATACTGACTTTTACTTCTAGCCTGTGCACAAAGAACCTGTTCCCTGTATTGTGGTACACAAACCTTCCCTGGTTTCCTAATTTACTTTATTTTATTTCTTCATTGCCTTTTAACTTGATTTTAGGCATTTTTATTAAGAAAATAAAAAGAATCAAACCACCCAGAAAAATATAATAATAAACAAACAAAAAACCAATATCCCACTACATAGACAACTACCATTACCATTTTCGTTGTGACAATTTCAGATAATCGAGGTCATGGTATAAATGTTGATTTTTCTAAATCAACCGCCTTTTTCATTTTAGTTTTTTTTCACTTTTCTTTCTTCCCCTCTCTCTACCTCAGCCCAATCGGGTAATGTTTACATTTGATGTGCAGCATTTTTTCCACTCTTACAAGATCTCTCTCTCTCACACACACACACACACACACACACACACACGCACATATAGGTTTTAGTTTGTTTGCTTTACAGAAGCGAGATCTTTTATATACTCTTCTGCATCTTGCTTTTCTTAATTAATTAAATATAGTGAAAATGTCTTTACATCACTGAATTTTTATGACTATAATGTTCTGATGATTGTATGTTACAAAATTTATTCAACATCCATTGGGGATGAGCACTCAGATTTCCTTCCTTCCTTCCTTCCTTCCTTTCCTCCTTCCTTCCTTCTTTCCTTCTCTCTCTCTTCTCAGCAAACAGCAGCAGATAGCATTGTACATATGCTTCAAACTCTGGTTATTTTTTTACCTCTATAGGATAGATGCCTAAGAAAGATGCCTAGGATAGATGCCTAAGAAAAACTAGTAAGTTGAAGGGTAAGTGATTTCTGTTTGTTTGTTTGTAAATAGATGTTGCCAGAATCCATTAAATATAAAGAAAGCTATAAAAGCATCAAAGTGTCACCAGCAATGTCTACAAGTGTCCTTTCCCCCAATCCCCCAGCAGAATTTCTACTTCTTTTAATTCCTTTCCATCTGGTGGGTGAGAAGTAATATCCAATTGTTATTTAAATTTACACCTTCCTGCCTATTAATGTGGTTCGGCTTCTTCTCGGGTTTATTGGTTGTTTTGTTTTCCTCTCCTCTGAATGGTCATATTGGAGTCTTGTCTTTTGTTATCAATTGGTACATGTTCAACCTTTTATTGATGTTAGGCCTTTATCTGTTGTGCACATGGTGGATGTGACCCTCAGTCCACCTACCATTTGTCTTCTGATTTTGTCTTGGTATATTTTTGCCATTCAAAGAATATTTGCAGTTGATTGTCTTTTATTTTATAGCTTCTGGGTTTCTATCATGTTTAAAAATGCATCCCTAGTCCCTGGGTCATACATACATTCTCCAGAATATTCCTCTATCTGAATTGTTTGGTCTTACTTTTTTATTATTCAAATATTTTTTCTTCTTTAGTTTTTAAATTAAGCACTTTTAATGTGTCTGAAATGAGGCAAGGGTCCAGTTTTATCTTGTCCCCAATTTGTCTGGCTTCTCTCAAGACACTCAAATTTGGTTCACATGAATCAAAAGGAAAAACCTCTGTACAGTTTTCTTCTTTTTTTCTGCATTGCCTTTTTTTCCTGTCTTTTCCATGTTCCTGATCTGTCTCTGACATCTTACCCTTTTCTTCTGCTCTTGCCTCAAGGCATGAAACCTCACTAACAACAACAACTACTGCACTGCAGCAGCAGTAATAATAGTAAATATTTACAGGTGCTGGATCTTTTGCTCTCTGCATGCCAGGCACTGTTCTAGGCCTTGGCAGGTTGATCTTCACAGTTGATCTTCACAGCCTGTGGCACAGGCAGGGTTAATAGCCCAGGCTTCGGAGAACAGAGACCAAATAACCCATGCAGGTCACCTCGCCCAGTGGCCCTGCCAGGGTCTGACCCCAGCCCAGGTCTTAACCACTGGGTGCTAGACCCACGTCACCCCTGCAGGGAGCACAGGGCCAGCCCCTCCCCTTTCCCCACTTGGTGTTGGGGACCGCTGCTCCTCCCTGTTCATACCCCCCAGGGATGACAGAGCCCCCTCAGAGACCCCTCAGGCATCTCATCAAAGCCCCCTTCCGTGGTATCTGATGAGCTACTCACAAAGCCACAGAGCTCAGCTGTGGCCGGGGCCATGGGGGCCACACGAGGACCTCTGTGCTGCTTCCCCAATCTGCTGCCCTGAGGGCCACAGTGGGTCATGTCCCCAAATGCCAAAAGCTTCATGCTAAAACCTGGATTCCTTCCCTACCCTGGGAGCTGGGAGGCCCCCCTGTAAGGAGGTCCTGGGACTGCTGCCTCACACTCCTCCCATCTCCAGAATTTGGTATGAACACTACTTTTTCAAGAGGGGGCAGTTGGCAGCCCTCCCATCTTTAGACAGGAATCAAGGGCTGGGGGACCCCAGCTGCCTCAGGCAGCTCGGTCCTGCTCTCCCAGCCCAGCTGTCTTCCCGCCCTCCCTCCTCTCGGTGGAATCCCAGTGGGCCGCCGCCATCAGCACTCTCCACACAGGCTGTGTTTCCCTTTGAAGTGTTCTCTGCTTCTAAAATGTATTTGATACAAACCCTGCCTTGACCTTTTCTTATAATTCAAATCCCTAGACTCAGTACCTGTCTTCATTTAAAAAACTCCTTGTTAGAGTGCCTATGAGCAAGCCACCTGCCCAGTGCAGAGTAAGGAAATATTTATTTTGATGAAATGTTTATGCAAGTTGATTCGACATCTAAGAAGTTGTTTTTTAATCCCCCCTTCATCTGGGTATCTTTGTTCACTATCCCAATTCTAGGTCTCCTGGGGTGTGAAGTGGAGAGATATCCCTAAGGGTCCCTGTGTCTTGCCTCGTGCAAAGTTTCTCTTGAAAATCCAGTCTCTCTTCCTCAGCGTTCAGCAGCTATCCATTGAGCACTCACGCCATGGTAAGCCTTACTTCAGGTGAGAAGAACTCAGCAGTGAACAGAAAGACAAAATCCAGCTTTCATACAGGTGGATAAGCCAATAAGTAAATACATATATTTATGAATCAATGTTCAGAAGACAGAGCACAGAGGACAAGCAAACTGACAGGGTAGAAAATGCTATGGGTGGGGGTTGTCAGGCAAAGGCTCTCTGAAGAGAAGGCAGTGATGGCAGTGGGGGGGCAGGCCACGGGGGTGTCTGAGGGAAGAGTGTGGGGCGTGCTGGGCGTGTTGGAGCAAAACCCAGGAAGCTAGTGCCCGGTGTGTGATGTGAGCTGGAACGTGGGGGATCTCACCCTGTGTGAGATTGGAGGGCAATGGAGAGTTTGACCAGGGCTTCCTGTGATTCGATTAGAGTGAGTGTGTGTGTGTGTGCACGTTGCAGGATCGTGCTGGCTGCTCTATAGAGACTAGCCTGTGGGGTGGGAGCCGGGAGGAACATAAAGGCCTCCGAGAGATGATGGCGTCCCTGTGCTTGGTCAGAGTCTCCTCTGTCCACACGGGCGTCCACTGTGGCACTTCAGAGTCATGTCAGTATCCTTCCCGCCTCTCCCCACATCCCGACTCTTCCCCATTTAGAAGGGACCAGTCCTTATAGGACCAAGAGTGTTGTGCTTGGGTTCAGACCCAGCTCTGCCCCTAACTGGCTGGTGACGCAGTGTGAGTTTCTGGACCTCTCTGAGCCGAGGCTTCCTCGCCTGAAGAACGGGGAGGTAGTAACGGCATTTACCTCCCAGATAAGAGTTGACTTCGGTGAGCACATTCAGTTCTTGGCCTAGAACTGGACACACAAATGCTGAACACGTGTTGGTGACAAGCTAAAGTACCATTACATTGAGAATGACGCAACTGTCGTCACTATTAAAGTATTTCTAAGTCCCGATCATTTCACTCTTTAGATATCTCCAGTATCAGACAATACGAGTGTCTTCATCCCAGCACCGTTGCCGGGGTCAGGTCTCCATCATTTCCTGTCTGGACTCGGCCACTTTCCTAAAGGTCTCCCTGCATCCTTGCACATCCCTCAGGCCATTCCGCACTGTGCCCCAGAAGGGAATGCTTCCAAGACATGGCTCTGATCACGTCACTTCCCGCTGAGCACACATCAGTGGTTTCCTCTTGCCTTCAGGGTGAAGTCCAAACTCCTCCATGCATGGGTCCTTCCATTACTGTCCCTTTCCTGCCAGTTTGTATCTTTCTGTTCTTAGCTCTCTCCATTGGGCAGCAACTGCTCCTTCATCTACAAGTCTGAAGCCCATAGCGCCTTCAAGACTCAGCTCTGGCACCTGCAGGAAAACCTTCCCCACCCACTGCCTCTGCCGTGCCTGCTTCCACCACACACACACAAACACTCACCACGTCCACAGACAACACAAATACACACCACACACAAACACACACAAAGACCCACACAAACACACACAAATACAAACACACACCACATACATAGACAACACACACACCACACAGAAACACACATGTAGGCACAAATACACTCACACACACAAAAACACATACACACTCATAAACACAGACACCATACACACACAAAAACACCACACACGCAAACACACATACTCACACAAACACACATGTACACACACACACACACACACACCAGCTAGCTGAATTAGATATGTCAGTTCCCATCTATAGAGCTTATCTCACTGAATTATTGTCACTGTTACTTGAATCCCCCAGTAAATTGTGAGATTAGTAGGGATTGTGTTTTGGTCACTTTTTCTTTCACACAGTAAAGTGTGTAAGGTGTGCAAGACTTAAGTGTACGCCTTGATGAATTTTTGCACGTACATGTCCCCATGTAACACCCACCCAGACCTAGATGGAGAACTTTTCAGGCAGCCCAGAGACTCCCTACGCCCCTCCCAGTCCATTTTTAGCTAACTTTAAGCTCCCCAGGAACTATTACAGCAACTTGTAAAGAACAGACATACGCCATGTGTTTGTGGGGGCACTCGATCAGTTCCCTGGAGGAAGAAATGGGCCGGTCGCTGCTGACATTCCGGGTCATCCTGCCCTTTGCAGTTCTGGGACCTGAGGTGCGATAGTGCCTGGTTTCAGTTTGGTGTAAACACCTGACAGCCAGAGTGAGGCTTTGTCGGGTAACATATGTGTGTGTGTGTTTCTGTGGGCCCAGTTGGGACAGTAGTGGCACTGTGGCTGTGGCCCATGTGACCCTTACTGGAGCCGCCCCATGTCTCATTGATTCATTTCAATAGTCCTCCAAGGTGAGAGGAGCAGGCGCTATTATTCCGTCTGCCGGGAGACGAAGCTGAGACTCCAGGATGAGGTCTGAACTCCTCCTCTGGGCCTGCGGGTGCAACGTGATGGCCCCATCGTGAGCGATGCAAGTGCGCACTGGAGAAAGGCCCCGGTGTCCTCGTCCAAGTCTCAGGAAACCTTTCCGTGCCTCTTGCCTTTTGATTTCAGGCATTTTGGGTTCTGTTGGGGTTTAATTATGATCCCCCCCTCCCCAAAAGACATGTTGAAATCCTAACCCACAGTACCTCAGAACGTGACCTTGTTTGGAAGTAGGGTCATTGCAGACATAATCAGTTAGACTAGGTCATAGTGGAGAAGGATGAGTCGTTAATCCAATGTGACTGCTGTCCTTATAAGAAGAGGAGAAGAGACACAGAGACACACATGCAGGGGAAGGCCGTGTGAGGACACGGGGCAGAGATTGGGGTGATGCAGCCACAGGCCATGGAATGCCCAGGATTGCCAGCAATCACTGGAATCTAGGAAGAGGCAAGAAAGAATTGTCCCCTACGAGTTTCAGAAGAAGTAGAGCCCAACCAACACCTTGAGTTCGGATTTTTAGCCTTCAGAATTGTAAGACAATAAATTTCTGTTTTAAGTCACTCAGTTTGTGGACCTTTGTTTCAGAAGCCCTGGGAAATTCATACAGGTCCCATTCGGGCAACTACTTATTGTCTGGATCAGAATTAACTACACAGGTCAGGCAGGAGTGAGCCTTCGCACTGTGGGGTCCCTGCTGCCTGACCTCCTCGCTCATCCCTGCCGACCTTCAACCCCAGCCCTTCTTTTAGCACATGGCTTAAATGCCATTGCTTCAGAGATGCTCTTCTCAGTCCTTCAGCAGAAAGCAGAGGAGCAACAGACACTGTAACTGGGATGATGTAACTCCCCAAGTGTGCATTGTTTCTTATTTAGCAACAGTTCAGCGGGCACAAAGCCGGCCTCTTTGACTTTGTCTCTCTTCAGCTGGGAAGGTTGACCCTGGGCTGTAGGAAGGCAGAGTGGGGGAAAGGTCATTCCATGTGGCACTGATTCAGGTCAAAGGTTGACCTTCCAGAGGCTCGGTATTACACTAATCAGGAATACAGAAGGAGGAATCATGTTAAACCTAATGTATTATATAAAGCTGGCTTTTCCAGATGTTTACACTCTCCTTGATTCAGGTTTGCAGGTTGACATCACAACTGAAATTGAGGGCTCAACAAACTTGCCATTTCCTCCAAAAGGCTTCTCTGAGAGGGAATATGAAGTACAGTTCTCTATTTCTCTTCTAACTTTTACAGCACTTTTATGTGGACTCATGTGTGTGCATCTCAGGGCAGGCTCCCCTTTCCACCTGCATTAGAGAGCTCCACTCCAGTGCACAGATATGTACCCACTGCATACATGTGCCAGGGCTTGGGGATACCTTGCAGAATAGGAGAGAGTCTGGTCTCATGGAGCTCACAGTTTAGTGGGATATAAGTGGGTTTTTTACTGAAGTATGTTAAATAAACACATATGAAAAGAGAGTTTGGTGCACGTGTTAGGCCCATTCAAGATCCTTGACCCATTCAGCCTGTGGCAGACACGTTACATAGACAACCACAGAGGGTTGGCCTCAAGGGGTGGCAGCAATGCACTGGCACGGGGTCCCACCCTGTCCCACACTCAGAAGGGTCTGCACTTGGGGTTGAATGCTCTGCAGTCTCCATCTCGAATTTGTTAGTAATATTGCCCTGAATTCATGTTTTCTAAGTCTGGTGGGACAATGGAACATGCAGGGGGACTTGGAGCCTGGGCTGCGCACCTTCCTGCCACCTGCCACCTCTTGCAGGGGTTCTCAGCTGCCCAACGCCCCCACCACGTGTTCCCGGGGTCTTGACCAGCTCTGCCCCTGCAATTGTCGCTGCTCTCCGATAGGTGGCAACCGGACGTCTGCGTTCTGGCGGCCTGGCCATCCCCGGCGGGGGTCCAGGCATGCGCGCAGGACACGCGCTGCGTGGGATCTCGGGGTGAGGCCAGGCAGCGACCGTTCCCACGCCAGGCAGGCAGTGCTAGGGCACGTTCCACAGGGGTCTGGAGCCTCTTGCCCACCTGCTATCCAGGTGCCGAGAGCTTCTCAGCATGGAGGCCGCAATCCCTGCGAGGTCTCCCCTCCACGGCACGTTGGGCCGTGGTCTGTGGAAGAGAGAGACGGTGGAGTGGCTCCCCCGACCCCCAACCTTGGCTGGCCCCAGCAGAGGGCGGGGAAGCAACCCTGCAGGTGTAGGTGGCCCGTGCTGGCCTGAGCCACCTGTCAGGGCCCTGGCATCCGTGAGGGGCTGCGCTCACCCCAAATATTCCCATGCCCAAGGGAGTTCAGCATCAGGTAGCAAATAAAAGACACCATGCCAGGTTGAGAGAGCCTGGGAAAGAAAGGAGGAGGCTTTCTATTTTAGTGCTTTTAATGGTGATTTTTTTTTTCATTTTGCACTGGATCCTGTAGCCAGCCCTGCCCCCAAACTCAGTAATAACTACAGTGACCATGTGCCATCACCAGGCCGTCAGATCTTCACAACCGTGTGTGTAGGAAGTCTGACAATTTCCATTCTGCATAGGAGCAAAACGAGGCTCAAGTCACAGGCACGAGCCCCACATCCGGTAAGTGGAAGCGCTGCCATTGGACCCAGGGTGTGTCTGACCCGGTGCTTGGGCGCGGAAGGGCCAAGGCTGACCTGAGCCTACAGACGGCTGGCGTGCAGTGCAGAATTTGTGAGCTGAATGAATGGGTGAGCCAGCTAGAGGCAGTGGTGGAATCAGGCCCGTCGCCTGCCTTCCTGGACTGCATGTAGGCAGGGCCAGGGAGTGAGCACCCGGTGTATGCAAAGCGGGAGGACACTCCGGTTCTGGTGCGTGGTACAGCCGGGCTGGGCCGGCGCAGCCTGAGTGGGCGGCAGCACGTGATCACCTGCAGATGCAGAGCCAGGGCGAGGAAGCATCACCGGCTCAGCTGACCCTTCCCAGTACACAGGGCCTGGCCATCTTGTGCCCAACCCTGGTAAAGCACCATTTTGTTTCTGCCTCACCACTTGCTTTGCCTGTGCTATTTTGTAAGCTGTCTTAGGTGTGCATAATTCCCCTTCTGTATTTGGAGGGGCACGTGGAGGCTAGGCAGAAGATACTACGTGTCTAGGAAGCCTACTCAATTTTCCAAGAAACCGTCCCCCTCCACCCCCATCTACCCCCCACCAAGAGAAAGCTTTTTCTCAGCCCTTATTGCCTTGCCTCTGAGTAGTCTATCTTGGATCCTAAACTGGGTGCATTCTAACCCTGTCGGTCATTATTTTGCAAAGTGATGGATGGAGTATGGATGTATGCCCTTTAAAGAGCTTTCATTTGAATATTATTGTGACTTCAAGAACCGTACAGCACATTCAGGAAATGTTATCATACCGGCTTTGGACAGTGATGTGAAAAGGGTTATATGTTTGGTATTACTCAATTTATCAACAATTTTAATCACCTTTTTTTATGCACCATTCAGAAAGCAAAATTAGAACTGCCTGTGTTTGTATTCCACAATGTATTCGAGATAATTAAAAATTAGCCCGTGAAATCATAGAGATCTGTATAGCAGCAGCCAGGATTTGGAGGCAGTATTTCCCTCTGGGCAAATGAACTGGACTTTTCTGAGAGGAAATACGGAATCTGAATCCAGCTGCACATTTTATTAAAACTACGAACATTTCACGGTCACCCTGTGTGCAGGCAACCTTCTGCAACAGTCACCCTAGCCATATCTTACCAGCAACCGGCAAGAACATACCGAAAAATAATCGGCTGTTGAAATGATTATTTAAGCCTCTAAGAAATTCATCCTGATGACTGTGCGTGACTGTGCGGTGGCTGCGCTCTGCCCGGTCCTGCCTCAGTTCGCCCGCACTTCCCTGCTGCTGCTTTAAGACTGCAGAGCGCCCCAGCGGCCAGAGGCAGGGGAGGGGTCCCCGCTCGCCTCCGCGCTCGCTCGCTCGCTCGCCGGCCCGCAGGCAGGGAAGGGCAGCCGGGCTTCCATGTGATCGAGGCCGGAGCCCAGGAAAGATGCGCCTGCCCGCCCGCCTGCTGCCTGGATGCGGAGGGTGAGGGCAGCGCACGGGAGGCCGCCGGCTGCGCGTGCTGGGCGCCGGGCGCCCGGGATGAGCTCACGCCCGCGTCCGCGGCTGTCTGCACCCGCCGACCTGCCGGGGGCCCCCTGAGCTGACGGCGCACCTGGGCTGCGGCAGCGGCGGCGGCGCCGGCGGCGCGTCCTCGGCGGGCGGGCGGCGGCCCCCGGGCAGGTGCCGAGCGGCGAGCGGAGCCGGGCCGGGCGCAGCGCGGGGGGCGAGGCCGGCGCGTCGCTCGCTCGCGGGAGGCCGGGGAGCGGCAGGGGCATGTGGATACTGGCCCTCTCCTTGTTCCAGAGCTTCGCGAATGGTGAGCCTTTCGGTTTGTGATGAATTTCATTTCTTATAATTCACCCCGGGGAGGGGGAGGTATTGGGGCTTTGACTGCATGGGGAAAGTCGTCTCCCTTTCCCCCCCATCTGTGTTTGAATTTTCGTGCTTTCATTTATTTTTTCAGTATTATTTTTATTTCTTTGGGGAGGAGAGGTGGCAGCGAAGAGAGGCTGAGGGAGAAATTGCTCTGTAATCATTTGAAGGAGCTTACCTAGCCAAGTGACAGCTCGGAGCCTAACTCCGGTTCTAGATAGCTACCTCGTTCAGAATGAACCAGGTTGGGTGACAGGAGGAGAGACAGGAAGATCGCCACTTTGACTATCGCAACCTGAAAAGGGATGTGACATTCCAAGTGCAGGCAGGTGCAGGGGTCGATGAAGAACATTTACGTTCAGATTCAAAGATTTTTGAGCTTTTATAACATGGGCTTTAATTCTACTACAATTTATCTCCAGCAGCAATGAAGGCTTTAAGAAAGATCCATCCTTCTGTGGCCCCCCTCCCCTTGGTACTACATATTCCTCATGGTCGTTTATGTAAAAATATGCACTGGTAAGCATTACATCATCTGAAATGTTGACAAATGTTTTTAAAACACCTGTATAGTTGTAAAAATGAAATCAGTGAACATTGTAAACAGCATTCCTCTCCTCATGCCCAGCCAGTGTTATATTTTGAAATGTTTTATTCTTGGGTATTTAGAAAGCTATTACTCTTGACTAAGTCAGGCCCAATTAGTAAGTGTGACTGCACCTTAGGTTACCTGTCACACGTAAATATGAGCTTACATGTATGAATGGCTTCCTCTCATGTGGGAAGGAGGGGAGATTATCATTTGACATTGCCTGGGAATAGCTACAGCTTAAATTCCCATTCCAAATTTTGGAACACACGTCTGCATAAAATGTATATCGTGCTGACAGTTTAAATTAAACCATTAAGCAGAATCCTCTACTGGCAGGGGGGTGGGGGGGAGGACAGAGAGAGGGAGAGGGAGAAGAGAGGAAATCTGGCCCTTGTGAGAAAATACGAGAAGCAGAGGGGAGGCTCTAAGGTTTTCTTGGAGGATACACAGGGAAGCTCTGGCTGCATAGGAGTGCATTTTCTTTCCCCATCTAGATAGTGCTTAAAGAATTGACATACCAACAGGCCAGAGAAGATGCATAAATATTGTCAAATTTTTAAAAAATGATGACTAAGATAAAGGTAGAGCTGAAAGAAGGAACTCCCCAAGTTAACATTAAAATGGCACTTTGCTCTCTGATATAACCTAAAGCTAAGTATTTGAAACTTTCATTTTGAGATTTCCTGGCAGGAAAGAATTGTAACAAGTTCTGACCAGGCTCCCATCTTTCCCAGAGAGCACTATACCTGTCCTGCATCCGCCTGGGAGTTTACCTTGGGGGATAGATCTGCTTTAGGGAACATGTGGAGATGTGTCAGGGAAGTCAGCCCTTTTTGCTGTTCTGCTCATGGACCCTCATAAGAAAAATACAAATGCTCATAGATTTGTTCCAAAGCCACAGAGCCTTGACAGCCTGTCTCACCTGTCAGGCCGCACATCTCTGGACTCCTTGCAAAGGCCTGGGTTATAGAGTGAAACAAAATTTCTACCCTATTGGGAAGTATGTGTTTCAGGATGGTGAAAGAGGTTGCACTTCTATTATCAGTCAACCAGCATCTATGAACGGTTTAAGTTATGTATGACAAAAATGTTATGGAAGAATTCATGATAGTCTTTCTTTGATACAGAGATGCTCTATATGTGCTTGGGGTTTTTTTTGAATCAATATTTTATAACTAAAACAATCATAGAAAAAATCATACCTAATAAAATTATATAAAGCCTCAAATATTCTTCTACAGTATGGAAAATATATGCAACGCTTATGTAGGCACACATGTATTGAGTTCTGTGAGTGTTATCTTCTGTTTAAGACTTTAAAAATCAATTGCTAATCACCATGATTGTTACGATAATGAATATAGGTAGAATACACAACATAAGACATAAACAGTACATGCAAATGAATATTTTACATCGATGTATTATGTGTTCTGATCCTATCTACCGGGAGGCTATGGAACTGTCTTGTATAAAAACAGCCCTCTCTTTATATGATCAAGCATTTTTTTTTTTAAAGCTGAACTGTAGAGCTTTGGGATCTTTCATTTTTGGGGGCAACCAGCTTTAAAGAGTTTTCTAAGGAATGATGTTCAATACATATTGTGAAAAGGATCATAAAATATATAGTCATGTCAAAATAAAATAAGAGTCCAGTTTGGAATGCTGCCTGTTCATAAGATCATATTTCAAAAATGTGAAAGTAAGTGGTTCCTCCCTATCTCAATGAGACTTAAAAAATGGAGAAGTATTTTTTTTGTTAACAACTGTCATATTTTGGTCTACCTTAATTTTGAAAAATTTCTGAATGTGTGTTAAAAGATTTATGAATTCTAATACCTAAACTGATTACTGCTAGGCCTCAACTGCCAAAATTCCTGAAATAAGGAAAAAGATTTTTTTTCATTTGTAAAAGATTATGTAGTTTAATATTTGGGGTGCTGATAAAATAAGCCCACAATATATCTGCATTTTAACAGTAGACAGGAGCATTTTTCTTATTGATGTATGGGATATACATTTATTTCTTAATAAAAACGTGGTTACTGGACAGGCTGCAGACAGTATTTTGGGCAAAAAAGTAGAAGTCAGAAACCAGTCCCTTCATGGGTTAAACCCTTGAATGAATGACCTCACCTGATAAGGTGCAGTAATCATGTTTTAAAGCAGTCAACTTGTTCTGCAATGTTCTGGAAATACTCACACAAGAGCTTCTGTTACAGTGCAAGGAACTGGGGTACACGTATGTGCAGACACTCACCCACACACGTCCCTTAGTGTCTTCTCAGCTCAAGCATCCTACTGCATTGTGTTTCATCACAATTTCTCTTGGTTTTAACCCCAGAGAGAACATTCTAGTTTAAAATTCTTGTTACAAGCATAGATGGGCCTTCAGTTAAGCAGAATGATGAAGAATCAGCAGATGTATTATATATATATTTTTGCTAGTCTCCTGGCATCTCTATTTTTACATACACACACACATACCTGACATTGTCTTTTCCTGAGCTGTGGGATTTTGAGCTTTACTGCATTCAATTTCAGGGGGCCCAAACGTTGGGGAGATTACAGAGGGCAGGGTGAAGGGAGCAAGAGTGTGCTCATCAAAGCAAAGGTGGTGTGCAGCACCTTTGGGCACCATTGGTTCACTTGATAGGGAATTACAGAGCACACGCTTGATATTTTATTTAAATGTAGAGGCAGACCTTTGTGAGTACAAATGCACCTTGAGGGCTTTGAAGGTGATTTTTACTTAATTCACATAAATGTATGTAAGGAAAAATGTTATCAGGTGAATGATTTCAGGGCTTCTGTCCCTCCCACATCTTTATTAAGCAGATTAAAATTCTACCCCAGATTTTCGGGTTTCATCTAAAATTCCTAGGCCTTTTAACTTAAGCAGCATGCCCCTACAAGATGCCCTCTGTAGGAAAACAAAATGCCACACAGACCTTTAATAAATGCCAGCCGATCCTTCTCCACTTTTTGACTCTCTCCTCTGCCTCTTCGGTGTGACCACGGTTTGCTGCCTTGGGGAATCCGTGAGGCACAGGGCGGAACCAGTGCAATACAGCACTCTGGTAGGGGAACTAATTTTGACTTGAAAAATTGCCAATTTAAATCTCTAATTCCTGGACCTCCATGTAGCTGGCAGAGTATTTTATCATCGATGTGTCTGGGGTAAGGTGCACTATTTTAAAAAGAGACTCAATTCGATGTGTGTTGAAACGTGATGTAAAAGGGGGAGGAGGAGGTCATTTTATAAAGAAAAACCTATGATCACTGTAGGAGATTGGAAATTTAGGTTGGAAAATTAAAATGATGGATTTCTCAAGTGGGCCCATTTACAAAATCTGTGGCATCCAGGTTTCGTAAAATTAGCTGAATTCTACGGGTGAAATTATGAATGTGGCTCGTACATAATTAATAGGCAGTGAGAAGGAATACATTTTGAATTAGGCAGAGCATTCGGCAGCACTTTCAGAAGTGAGCACTCCGTTTGCTTGGTTTTTACGCGTTTGCCCACCTGGCGGAAGCGGGGCGGGAGGCCGCGGGCTGCGCCCACGCACACGGGCGCGTCTGGGCATGTTCTGGGCTGCTGCGCTGAAGTGCGTGCTGGGCCTTGGGGACCGCGCTATCAGCGGGGAGACGGCGAGGTGCTGCTACCTGCATGTCGATTGTGTCCCCGCCACAGGACACTAGTGGGCGGCAGACCTCGCAAGACTCGTGCAGCGTGCAGCAAGCCGTCCGCAGAGAAGGAAACCCGCCGCCGCCGGGGACGGATGCTCCGCGCAGGCTGTCGGGGGCTCGCGTCTGAAGACGCCTCCCCAGCGACTCTCAAGTTCACTGCGCCCAGACGCCTGTGTGAAGGAGTTCGCCTAACAGGAACAATGCACGGGCTGAGGCAGCTCAGGCAGGGTCCGGCAGTCTTTGTTTTCAATTGTGCAACGGAGGACCATGTTCACAGCGGTCTTTGGAAACGTACGAGGTGCACAGAAGGGGAAGGGAGGTGATGCAGGGGAGCGGTGGGTCCGCGGAGGGTGCTTTTGCACACCCCCTTCCACACCGGCTAGGGAGCCCAGCGTGGCGCGCGCGCGTCTGGAGGTGGCAGCAACGGGAGCAGCTCCGCGCCTGATTGGCTGACCTTCCAATGTCATTTCAGGAGCCGCCGCTGCTCCTGCTGATGGTGACAGGGGGTTGCTGACGTGCCCGCTCCTCCGCAGCCCATCAATCTCCCGCAGGCAAGGCTCCGGGGACCAGGAGCCCCCTTCCCTCTCCCCCAGGCAAATTGGAAAGCACCTGTTCCTCCGGACTGGGGCGTTAACTCTTCATGTTCCAAACAGCTGGGCGCAGAAATTCTCATCTTATCGCTCCCCGCCCCTCCCCCAACTATCCAACTATATTTTTGTTCTTTTCTTTAATGTTTTGAAAATGCGGGAAACTGCAAAGTTGCATTTCCCTTGCCAGATTTGTGGGTTGAGATAAGGCAGTGGGAAGATTCCAGCAGCCCCACAGTATATCCACTATGCTGTTCTGAATTCTGAGGGTGGAGAACACGGATGTTTTCTGCAGGTGACACAAGGTCCACCAAAGTGGCAGGAGGGAAGCCTCACTAGGCAGGTGCAGATCACCGGATTTTGGTTCGGAGGCCAAATAGCTTCTGACCAGGATGTCCAGAAGGGCTGTATTCAGAGACCTGCTTCTGAAAATTAGATTCTTCCCTTATCCCCTTCCCTCGGACCTTGTCTTTCCCTTGCTAGTGTCTGTGACAGTCTGTGACTCTGTGCTCATTTGGTGCCTATTTGACTAGTGATTGCCTCTCTCTCTAGAAAGTAATGTCTATGTAAGATGCATGTGGTGCTGGAGCGTGTCCTGAGCCGAGAGCAGAGCACATGGTGTGGAGTAGGTGGAAATACATGTTCCCTATTGAGTGGAGGAGTGGAAAAACTGATGGACAGACCTTCCTCCCCTCCGTAACTCACCCTCCTCTCTCCCGTCTGCCTCCCTCTTCTGCCTCTGTCTTTCTAGCTTCCCATCTTAGCCTTCTTTGTGAGGTTTGCTCTTCTGGCCCCCAGTCTGTCATTCTAATGTGGAAGCCATTTGTGAGAAACATGTGAGCAACCGTGTGGATTCCCTTGCTCCAGCCAGCTTGTTCTGACTTACTGACTCCATGGCTGTAGAAGTGTTTATTTCCTAGAAATGCTTGTGGCTTGGGGCATTTTCTTCTCTTTTCCAAAACAGAATCACATTTGGAATATGAGACAGGACGTCATCATGGTTACACAACAGTGACATCATTGCTTTAGGTGCTCTTCCTGATGTGGAGTGGGTCACATGTCACAGACAATAATTTCATCAATGTGCTGGGCCCCTTGTTCTCAAGTGTATGCTGCTAAGTGATGTGATTTAAAATTCCTGTACAATGTTTACTGCCCTGTCGCATTCTGAAAGCCAACCAGAAACATCAAACCGACATGTAGGTTTCCCCAGGGGCTCCTGGGAATTCATTTCTTCACCAAAGAGCCACCGAGGACATCAAGACAAAGCCTAGTTTCTTAGGCCTTAATCATCTTTAAAAAGCCCCACCACCATTTTCTTACACATCCCATGGATGTATGGGTTTCTTGTTGTTACCTTATTATTTTGCAGCAGAATCTAATATAAAAGCTGGTACCTTCATCAAAGTAACATGAAGGGAATATGTTTTTATCATTGTTAAAATTGCAATTTTTGTTTAAAATGAGAATCAAATTTGGTGTCTTATAGCTGGCAAATTTATCAGCTTTTGATTTTTGGAGATCTGTATTTGTTTTATATGATCAATGCTGATTTTTAAAAAAATCATCCAATTGGATTAATTTTTGGTCTCTAAGCCCCCTGGATTATATAAATAACTAGCATGGTTTAATGAATAGGACTGAGGAGATGCACGACAAGATAAGAAGAAGGAAGAGGCTACTACACAGAGAGACAGAGTGACAGGGGTTAAGGAATCTTGCCTGCATCCCTAGTTAAGTTATTTTTTTACTCTGAAGACAGTGAGTAAGATTTAAGAGGGAGCAAGCAGCCCTATTTATAGAAAGCTCTTTTTAAATGCAGTGGCAAAGGCAGTCAAAGCAAGAATTGGAAATGCAGGAGATCACCTTCATGCTAAATGCTAGCTTCCCCTAACTTCCTGGCACTGTGCAGCATTTTGGAGGAGAAGAAAAAGCATACCAACCCTTGACATACTGAGAAGTCTTTTTGGACTCTCTGCAGAATATTCTAGAAATGCTCTCAGTGCTTAAGTTCATGTTAAGCTTGGAAAGATGGGTGTGGGGAGCCAATGTATATGTTATCTGGAAATGACTTGAATGGGTCTAAACCGGGGACTGAAGGTGAAGGAGGACATTGAACTTGCAGCCCTGTGGGAAATGTTTATTCTGCAGTAAGCATTGCCTTTCTTGAAGATGTTCAACAGCAGAATAGTAGGAGGGCAAAATCCACATGCACACTTAGATTAGTGCAGTTACTGGGAGAAGGGCTTGAATTTAAGATTTGTGATTATCATGGGTCCTTCCATGTTAACCTTTTATTAAATTCTGCAGTTTTAAACTGCGATATATGCACTTTTAATAGGTCAGTCTGGAAGGGGCAGGCGATATCGCCCCAGGCTGCTTGACTGACATAAATGTTACTGGACAAGGGAAAAAGAACACACTTGCTCTTAGAAATGAAATAGTCGTTTTTTAGATTTCATATATAAATGGAATCATGGGTATTTTTTTGGTATTGTCTGGCTTACTTAACTTAGCATAACATCTTCCAGGTTCCTTAAATACATACAATTTAAAAAAAATTTTAAAAAGAAATCAGTCTTCCTCCCTAGGACTGTGTCCATTCCTTATAACATTCTGGTTTTACTAGTTCCAAGTGGGCCTTATTTTCTATTAACAGTAGAATCATTGAATTTGTATACAGATACTGATGGTTTATGGGTTGAAAATGTGGACAAAAGTCATGTCCTGACCTGCCCCAGAATATGATGCTGTATAAAGCATTTGCCTTATATCTTATGAAGAACCATTTATAAAATGGATCATTTTGTTTTGTAGCCAATCTCTCCAAAATATGGAATAGGTATATTGATAAGGTGGTGGAAAGAGATTTGAACTGTTTACTGATTTTGATTCATATGAGCCTTGACCTTTTAAATATTAAAATGAAGAAACAGGAAACAGTTTTAAGCCCATTTTCCACAGAATTTAAACAATTCCTTTTTTTTCCCACTATGAGTAATAAAGTGAAAGTCAGTTTATAGTTCTTTCTAGATACCTGAACTCTCTCATTATTGGATGCTTCTGCAAAACCATTATATGGTGTGATACCACTCCCAGTGATGACTTTGATGACTTCAGGGTGCCAAAGTGGCTTCTTCATCTTCATGGGGTCACTGTGATGACCACGTTTGAGTCAGTGTTAGAACCAGTGTGCATGGGTCACAGGGCAGAAGGGATGCTGCTATGGGGTGGGCCATGCCACTCACTGGAGAGTGGAGAGCCATGCCATTTGCAATGTCTGGTTGCAGTGGACACTCTCACAAATGATTCTTCTTCCTAATGTGGAGTAAAGAATTGGTTCTTCTCAGGAGCATGAACTGTAGGATGATGGGAAAGTTTCTGTGCTTTTATCAAAAGACAAAGGCTAGTATGAAGATAATTAGAACCTCTGCAATTCTATGTGTACTTTAATTTTGTTCCTTTTTTTCCCTATGTAAAGGACTGAGCTATATCGTGGAAACTTTTTACTTTAAGTAAAAATACTTTCTCATGAGGGAAACTCAAGATTCATTTCATCTTTCCACAGTAGCCCCACCATGGAGTGATTTGATCTTGGGTTCCCACAGGGACACAGAAAACCCCAAGTCCCAGTCTGCTGAATTACAGTGTTTATTTCTGTAGAATATTTATCAGCAGCAGAGCATTTTTAATAACTGATGTGTAGCTTCCAGGGTAGAAATAACAATGCTTTGTAATATTACCTGTGAGACTTCAGGAATGAGCTGCAGACACCAAACAACTGGTGCTACCAGCAAAACGGGCAATTTGACTCCATAGCTACTTTATCACTCCTGCTGGATCTAGTCATTGCCAGTTCCTGGTAAGGGTCGTCATTTGTCTATTTTGTTGGCTAGTGAAAAGGAAATACATACGAAATGTGAAATGTTCTCTAAGGGACAGGATTCTCCTTTCACAAGTTATTTAAGTTGGCGACCCAAGTTAGCAGCATCTGCCTTGTATCCTGACGTGACAGCAGAAAGTGGATAGAATAGTTAATTACCAGATGTGTGTGTGTGCACTATGACTCACCAAAATCAATAGCTATTAAGTCTTTGGTGGCTACTATTTTAGCATAGGCTTGATTGGATATTTATATAGAAATCTGGGTAGAAAAATTTTGACCTAGAGGTGATCTATGTATTTGTTTGGAGTCATTAACTTTGATGAGTGGTTGGTTCACTGGTGTTTTGTAGGAATCTCATATCACCAGCACAACACCACCCCACCCCTGTATTATTCATAGGCACAAAAGGCCCCACATTCTCCCCCACATCTTGATTGCCCCATCACTAAGTAAGAACATGCTGTAGCCTTCTATGGGATCAGACATTCGGAGGCCATGGAAGCAAATGTTTGTAGGAAAACCACGAATACGGAGGAAGAGGCCAAGTCAGCCCCATAAATACACACCTCCTGTGCCCCCACGTCAGGATAAGAGCAGTGTGAGTCGGGGTGGAAGACCACAGTCTGTTGACACCTGGAGCTGGGTGTTACTTAATGTCCCTCTATTGGGCCTTCTCACGCAAAAATCAGGGATGCTGGTTCTCTGTGCCCAGGTGCTCTGGGTCAGGGAGTAGGGAGGAAGAAGGTGTGTGCATTTCTCCTCCTGAGCTTCCCACTGGAAATGCTGATGCCAGCACCCCATGGAATGAGCTGTGGTTTGAAAGCCTCCCCAAGTGTTTTTAATTCTATGTGCCTTTGCCATCTTTCCCCCCACAACCTCTGGGGTCCCCCAAGTTATAGTTTACATAGTTTGGTATGAAGTTTCCCAGCTCTGGCCACCAGAGTCTGATTCTGTAGCCCTGGGGTATGCATGACCTAGGAATCTACATTATTAACACATACCTTTGGGTATTCTGTTCCATGTGACCCATAATTCACATTTGTAAAAGCACACACATCTAGCCTACCCGTTCCTAGATGGAGGTACAGGAGTGAGCACTGGCTGGAAAGCTGATGCAGTTAAGTTTCAATATCTCCATGCACTGTTGAGGAACTGTCCATTGAGTAATGATTTATTGGGGGGTATATATATGCAGGGTTGGGGCTTCACTGACTGCTGTACAGATTTAGGCAGGTTTGGGGGAGTTGGTGGTGGGAGTTGGTAACAAGAAAACCTCTAAGTAAAGGGAGGGGAGATCCTGCTGGGGCACTGCCAATGTGGGTGCTGGTAGCTTGAGGATCATCTGTGTATGTTAGTATCTATCTATCTGTCTATGCTGTTTTTTCTTCTTGTTTCAGCATATGTGATATTCAGGTTTATTGATAGCATAATAGACCAAAGCACATGCTATCAATAAACTTGACAGCATTGGACTTCATTGCATTGTATTTCTTGCCATTCACCCCTCCTCTGCTAGCAGCTGGGATCCTAGCAGAGAATCCCTTGGAAACCTAAATGTAACCACCCTGCTCCAAGCAAGAGGTCGATAGTGGGAAACTGTTTGGATTACTCTACTGGACAAGCTTAAGGGATGAGCTAGGATGGGGTGAGATAGGACAGGAGAATGGATCTATTTGCTGCTGAGGTTTGGCTTTGATGCCACCCTGGTGACGCTGCACATGCCTTCAAATATCAGTGCAGAAGCTTATTCCAGAGCCAGATCTAAAGGACTTTGGGGTCATTCGTTCTATTGAATTTTCTTGGCTTCTGCTTCTTTATTTTGGATAAATCAGCACTAGTTGACTGTATTTATCATACAAAGTGTGTGTCGTTATGCTAAGTTGTCAGAAAAAGGGGAAATGGCATATAAGGGCATATTTGCATGTTAGACCTTGTTACATATATGATAAAATTGAGGGCAGTTATTGGTGGCAGAATAATCCTTTCAAAACACTGTGTCCTTGATTTTTGAACTAAAATAGACTGGAATATATGCTGGAGAGAGGCCTAAATTCAGAACCTTAAAAATATCTTTTGGTGTCCTGAGATCTTATTTTAGGTAGTATTAAAAATAACTTTCTCTCCTAGGCATCCTAAAGAAGTTTGATGTTATAATACTTTGGCGATTTGATTGTGATTCACTATAGAAATTATCTTTCAGAGTAGCTGTTTTGAATTTTAGCTTTAGAAGAAAATGGTATATAAGCCGTCGTAGGCTGAAGAAGTGCAATTTCTGCTTACTCATCACTACAGGAATTAGGGTAGACTTATTTCTTTGCAATAATAGGTTCCTACACCCATGTTCCTTTAAAAAAAGGCAGGATGGGGGTCTTCTGTTAAGAAGTCACAAGCTCTGCCAAGGGAGTTTGTAGAAGAAGATCCCAGTTTAAAATAGCTCACAATTCCTCTCTGATTTGGAGTTGTCACAACCTACATGGTACAGAACAGACTGTTCTCTTTTAACTTTCGTGGTAGAGTAGGTCAGTCTTTTCTCATCTCTCCCCCGTGGAAAGGGCATAAATATTTCCATCATTAGATTTAATAACCTGTATTAGACTCATGAGCAATTGTAAATGGCGGAACCCTTCCTTTACAAAAGATAAAAATGAGAGATTGTGTGACTCAGATTTATCATTACAGCAAATCACCTTAACCAACACAAAATAATATATACTGTAATAAGTGTTGAGTGCTTTTCCTGGAGTTTTTAACATCTCTCCATAAGAATGAATCTTATCGGGTCCCGCCTGACTAGTGGCCAAGGCAGGTTGAGGTGGTTCCGTGAATCTAGTAGGAGGGAGATGCATCTGCAA
This sequence comes from Daubentonia madagascariensis, assembly GCA_023783475.1. Classification (NCBI taxonomy): domain Eukaryota; kingdom Metazoa; phylum Chordata; class Mammalia; order Primates; family Daubentoniidae; genus Daubentonia; species Daubentonia madagascariensis. Next base: position 8,422,797 of record JAKFHU010001482.1, on the reverse strand, counting down.
GAGATGGGGGAGCCATCTGCATGTTGTCTCTCTTCATCATTTTCCCCTTTCTCTCTCCCTCCTTAGAAACTAGGAGCAAATATCAGAGCTTGCTTACACTCAGTGAGAGTGTAAGAAGAGAGCTGTGTTTCCCCGGGGTCTGGAGGCCTTCGCTGGCTCTATCCCTCTCCAGAGTTGCTGGTGGTTTGCTCACACGTGGGTAGGTGGAAGACACTGCTATCATCTCTTACCCGCCCAGGGCAAGCTGAAGTCTGGAAGCAAGAGCAAGGGATGGTGTTCTTTCAGCCTGTGAGTGTCCCCGTCCAGAGGTGCCCCTGGAAGACTGGTGTGTCTCACTAAAGATCTTTGAATGGAGGAGGCTGGTATTTAATTATTATTATTATTTTTTGAAGTTCACAGGCATAGGCATTATGGATTATTATAAAGCTCTAAACAGAGCCATGAGATGCAAGGTAAACTCCATGGGACCAGGCAACTATTGTTTTAGGCTCATTATTTTTGGCAGGTGGGAATAAAAAAGACCCCTCCTCTCATTTGCAAGACTTGATTACTTTTGAAAGAAGTGTGCTCCTGACCAACTATGTTCTTCAGTTAAATCAGGGGTTCTCACCCACAGGGGACTTTGGGTAATGTCTGGAGACATTTTTGGTCGTCACATCTCTGAATAGGAGGTTGCTACTGGCATCTAGAGGGGAGAGGACCCGGGTCCTGCTCAATTTCTTACAATACACAGGATGGCTCCCCACGACAAAGAATTATCCAGTTCAAAATGTTAATTGTGCCAAGGTTGAGATCCCTGACTTAAACAGTTTAAAGCCTGGTTACTACAATGTAACATCAGTTTTGTGCTTTTCTTATGGATTTTCCAGTGGTCCTGGAGAGAGAGCAGGGAGGAAAATGTTCTGAATCTCAGATGCAATTCCTTTGGCTGCTAAAATCATAGCTGACAATGCTTGTCATTGATTAACCTTTATTTGCTATTTTCTTCTTTTTTCATGAATAAAGAGAAGCCAAATCTGTGTTCCCTCTGTTGTCACATTAAGAACGTGGATGCTCAAGGTGTTCCTGGGTTCCCCCCCCATTTCCCCCTCAAGCCATTATGCTAATTTGTATTTGATCAGATGATTAAATTATAATTTGATTAATCCTGTGTGCTAACCTCTCTGAATGCATTTCCTCTCGCCTGGTTGCCTTGTGCCCGAAGCGCCCTATTCTGCAGGCTGACGGAGGCCTGTTTTCTCCACAGATGTGGATTTCTGTCTTCAAAGCACTGCGGATTCTCTTTGTTGCCTGGCAAAAGGGAGAGGGGATATTTTTGTGACCTGTTCTCTTGGGCAGAGGGTGGACAGGAGAGGCCTCTGGGAAATATGGAAACCTTAGTTAGAAAGCGCTAATGATTTGAGACATTCGACGTGGAGAAACGCTTGAAGAGGAGAGCATCTGTGTGCAGAGGAAGCCACAATGGCCCCAAAGTCCCTGGGTCTTTTTCTCTGGGAGACGCCTGTCACTTCTGAGTGCCACCTGAGTATAAGCCTCTTGTGCATGTGGTGGCCCTAGGAGGGATGTTCTCTGTGTTAATTTCATGTTTGTGTTTCCTTAAAAAAGTATCCCATCATTTTGTTTTGTTTTTTAATGCCGTGGCTTAAGTTTGCTTTTGTATGCTGTGTACTTTAGTCTGGGTGATTTTGAGGTTTGTTAAGTTAAAATTTTTCCAAGATGCTTTCTGATATAAGAAAATTGGGAATGCACAGGAACGAACTTGAGTGGAAAATATTGACCGTGGTGTTGGTATTGATGGGTTTCTACTCCAAGATAAGAGGTTACCATGGCTCATTGTGTAGTTTGATGAGCTTAGCAATGATGGAATTTTTCTCTACACCCTTTTTACATTCCTATAATTGGGTAGTCTGGTTGCCAGAAATACGGGTATTTAGAATATGTATAGTTTTTTTTTCCTATCAAAATGTGCACATGTTTTGATCTGGCTGGCACTTTTATTTTCTTTTGTTTAAGAGTGGGCCACACGGTGATACTATATATTGTTGGTCCTGCTACCCTCATCCAAAGAACCACTGGGCTACAAGAATCAGTGCTAACAGAGGGAGTAAATGTCTGCAGGGATTTTCACATCCCCCCCACTAGCACACAGTCTCATTTGTAGAAATTTGAATCTCTTGGTTTTCTTTGAAGAAATAAATGTTATTTGTGATTCTTCCCCTAAAAAAGAGTGAGGGTAAAAGGAAACTTGCATTTATGGTGCATCTGAGGTGCTCGGACACTTGAGTGACCGTGTGGTCCACACTAGGTGGCTGCGGTAGTGAGTATCATGGCCATGATGTGAGGCAGAGAGTCAGGGTCTCTGGCTGTTCTCGGGACAAGGATGCCTGCTTGGCTGCTGTCTCGAGCAGCTTGCTCCACCTGGGAGGAAGGGTAAGGGCGGGCGCTCCATTTTGGTGCCGCCCCACCCTTCATCCTATCCCCAGCAACTGCCACACCTGGGGAGGGGGCATGCTTTATCAATCTGGGAATTCCCCAGCCCAGGCATGATAGGATTTAGAAAGTGACCTAGAGTAACCTAAGGGTAATTAATATGCCATTAGCTCGAATCTGCATTGCTGTTCACCCCCCCTCAGGTGGGCTTCCTTAGAGGGAGCTCTTAGATGCAGATGGAATTTTGAGGACACCTGTTGATCATCTGATAACATCCTACACCTCCCGAAAGCCCTCCTCCAGACTGGGCTAATGAAGGAAACAATCTGAGAAGTCAGAGAGGAGTGAGTGGGTCAGTGAGTGAGTGAGTGAGTGAGTGAGTGAGTTGGCCTGTCGCTCTCCACCCTCGGAGACACTCGTTTTATTCTACAACAAAGAGCTGTTCTTGTGAAACTGCTCCCTGCCTGAGGTTACTCCATCATATTGGCCATGCCGGTGATTTTTCCAAGAAAGGAGTCAGAGGACCGGGATAATAGTCTGGACTTGACACTTTGTGTCTGGTCATTCTCTGGCCAAGAGCACACCAGGAACCGAGGGCAGACTCCACCCTGACATCTTTGGTGCCGAAACCCGGGATTCTGATGTCTTTGGTGCTGTGACTCGGATTCTGACAATGACAGCTGGTATTTATGATTTATTACTAGATGTGAGGTATTACTCTCGGTGTTTTGTAGGTAGTATTTCCTGTAGTGCTCGAAGCTGGGAGGTAGGTGTTACTATCACCATTGTAAGGGAGCTGGGATTGAACAACGTGCTCATGGTCCCACAATTGTTAAATGGCAAAGGGAGGCCTAAGCCTCTGTTTATCCAAATGGGTAGGCATTTTTAATCTTAGTTTTATAGACCGTGAAGCCAGGGTTTGGAGATGTCAAATATTAGCCCCTATTTGGAAACAAGCACTTTGTGTCCAAGTCATCTGGTGTTGCAGGCCTTAAAACTTCCCCAAATCTTCAAATTAAAGCCCCATTTATTCATTTGAAGTTTTTAAACTGAAAATGATTATGTTAAATTTGCTTTAAAGCTGAGCAATAAAGAGTTGTTTTGGGCAAGTGCAATATCGACTTTTAAAAATCGGTGTATAAGAACAGAAAACTCATTTACTTTTCCTTGTCAACCTGTTCACTTACTTGAGTTAAGTTAGGTAAGAGACAGGTTAATTAATTTTCATCCACTATAGCGGCAGAACTATTTCATGACATTGTGTTCTGTTGGTAAATGGTAAAATTGGAGTTGGGATGACAATTATATAACATTTATGTCATAGGATGGGATCTTCCCTCAACTCTCAGGTTTCCGTTGTACATCTGCCTTTAAATACATTATGTTTCATTTGTGCTGAACTGACCATCCATTTTCTCAGTGCCAGAACACTAGAATCGACATATTTTTTGAAATTGCTAATTGGAGACTGAAATTGGATGTGAGTTTTGTATTAGTTGGGGCTCTTATTAAAAAAAACCCAGAAGTCAGTTTTGTTAATACAGGTCCGAATCTCACTGCAGCTGAATTATTTTACTGAACTATCCACAGGACGTGTATCTTGAACAGTTTAGAAAATACTACCTAGACCTTCTCACTTACTGAGCTTGACGGAAAGTGCTTGTAATAAGTAAGAATAATATATGCCTGTGCATGCCTGGGTGTGCATGTGTGCCACGCCGTGGTGATATTCTTATCATTCTCTGACATTTAGGTAACTACTCATATGTGACATATTTCTTCTGAGGAAGGAATTTTGCCCTCTGTGGAGTGTGTCTATTGTCCAGTTGTGATGAAAATAGCCCAGTTCTGTCAGTGCTCAGAGCTTGAAAGGCCCACGCTTCCCTTGGCTGGTGGCTGCAAGGTGGTGGAGCTTCGTCTATTGTCTGGGTGGTCTCTCTGCACTTTGCACGCTGCATGGTGCTGGTCAGTACATTGTTATAGTGCAGCCATGGCCTGGGTGCCCCGGTGGATCCCTATCATGACAACTGTGTTCATTCCAACCATCTCACAAACCTTGGGTAGTGATCCCATGGGGGGTTCGACTGCTGAGAAATGCAAAGATATTTGGCTTCCTCTCTGCTTGCTAAGCAACCTGAGGTTTATAGCTATGATAATGTCTATAGAGTCACTTTTTTATGGTGTGTGAATGTACCTGTTTCTAATAATTGCTAATATTTATCGAGCTGTTGGTATGTGCTAGGAACTGTGCTAAGTGCTTTATTTTATCACCCCATTTAATCCCCACACAAGTCTTTGAGATCCTTATTAGGAGTGTTCCCATTTTCCACCTGGGGAAATTCAAGGCTTACAAAGGTGTAATGACTTTCCTAAAGTCACATATCCAGCCAGTGGTAGAGGCAGGATTTGAACCTGGTCAGTCTAGTTCCAGAACTCCTGCACTTGACTTCCAGGCTATACTCAATTAATGAGCTCTGATATTCCAGCTGGAGCACACGTGCTATTTTAAGTGGCAATGCTTCTCTGGGAAACTGGATATGTAAGTTATACCAGAGAGTTGGGCTGAGCCAGATAGCAAACATTGCTTTCTTAAGTTTTCCTGAGGGAAGATGCCAGAAAAATGTGGCAATGTGGGAACAGTTTGGGAGTCTCGGGGTTGGTGTGTTTTTCATCACAGCATTTCTAGAATCTCAGCTCATTCCTGAGATGGGATGTTCAGTCACCAAAACATTGCCACGCACATGTTGCCTATTTTGTGGACCTGAGCACCAGATCACCTCCACTTCCCAGCATGGCAGCCTGTGTCTCCATCTTTTCCTATCCATTTCTATGGCATTTGGATTAAAAATTAAACCCTCCAAATTTCAGTAGACAACGCTAGGTGACCACAACCTGTAGTGATCTTGACATCCTGTCTGGTCCATCACCTGATGGCTGGCACTGTCGTCTGCCTTCTCTCCAACTTGCTTTCCCTCACGTCTACCCTCATTCCCATGATTAAGAGACTTTAGACTTTAGGGTAAACTGGTCTATCTGCCACTGCATCAGAGCTGCTGTGCTTGGCTGCAGGGATACTACGCACCCGGCCGCTCTGATCAGTCTCATTTTAAGTCTGACCGCAAACCTCAAGCCGGTCCTTAGCTCTGCCCTCAACCCCACGTTACTGCCCTGGTTGCTTTCTGCGTCTGTGGGAAGACTACTTCCCACCTCTTGCCTCCCCAGCCACAAACTCCTTCCTTTTCCTGACTCGGAGCCAATGACCTCAGTGCATTTCATTTACTGAGAGATCAAAGGAATCAGATGAACTTCTTGGACTATCCCCTCCTTCAACTCTCTCTCTCTCTCTCTCTCTCAATTCTTCATGCTATAAGCGTCTACATCTGTTTTTATTGCCTCCCCTTCACCCCCTGGTGAGGGAGGGGTGCAGCTATGGGGATGGTTAAACACCTGCCACCGGGCAGAGGAAACTGACAGCAGTATTTCAGTCAGGTATTCTCACAGCCTAGGGAGGAGGACGTACAGACCACGTGCGGACAGAGGAAATGACCAGGGACTGTGTGAGGCAGGCTTTGTAGTAAGAAGAGGGTGGGGTGCCCCTGTTTCTGAGAAAGGATGGGAATGGCTTGTTTGGATAGTTCCACAGGCTGGCAGGGAATTGAAGCCGCTACTCATGGGCGCACAGGCCCTGTGCCTGGTCCTCATGATAGGCGGGTCCTTTGGCTGGGGGCTCTATCCAGGGGAGCAGAGTAGTAGGGTTGAACTAGCAGTTCCCCTACCAGTATTTGAGGCCCTTCCAAATTTTATCTGATTCAGGGAAATACTTAATATTGAACCTTACCTTCAGGCTCTACACTGCAAGACCCACGTACACGCCTTCCCTCCTGGGACTGTGGGAGCCCTGGCCTTGCTCCCGTAGAAGGCTGAAACCTCCACCCATGTCCAGGATGTCATCACCTCCTGTCCACTTAAGGACTCTGCCTTTGCGTGTATCATCTCTGCCGTAATGTCACCCTCTTCTGGGTCAGCATATTAACACCCTGTTACCTCTCTCGCTGTAAAACATACTAACAACCTCCCCCCAAATCTTGTCACCACTTTCTTCACCTACCTAATTTCTCTGACACTCTTTGAAGCAAAACTGCTGGAAGGGGTTGTGCGTATCAGTGCTTCTCAAACTACACGCTGTGAAGGATCAGTTTTCCTCTTCCCACCTGTTGCAGATTGACGTGGGCTCCTACGGTACGTGCCTAGTACACGGCTTGTTCCGTATGCTTTTCACCACGTGTTTCAACAGTACTCGAAGTTGTCTGTACCCCACTCGCTGAGAAGGGAGCCCACTGATCACACCTTTGAATGTTGCAGGGACCACAGTTTCTATATGTGTCTTGTTGCAGACGAGCAACAAGTGGGTGGTCTGTGCACGCTTTGAGCAGAGCGGCCCTAGCACACTTTATAGCCTCCTCTTTCAGTCTCTCTTGAGCACACACTGATCAGAGTCTTCTTCACTGCTCTACTGCAGCTGCTTTTGTCAGTATCACTGGTGACTTCCGTGTTTCTAGTCTTCATCTTGTTTGGCCTCTCAGCAGCTGTGACACAGCAGATCACTCTTCCCTCCCTGAAGCACCTTCATTTGCATCCTGGACGCCCTGCTCCTGGGGTTTCCCTTCGCTTCACTAGCTTCTCATTTTCAGAACTTCTCCCCTCTAGTCAAACTCTAAATATTGCAACACCCAGGGCTCAGTTCTCAGCCCTCTCCTGCCCTTCCCCAACCTTCCCCTCTGTACTTTCTCTCTGCGTGAGTTAATGTAGTCTGAGGCATTAAATACCACCTACATGCTGGTGACTTCCACGTTCATATCTCTATTCGTGACTTCTCTAAGCTCACATTCAGACCCTCAAATCTGTCTTGTCAGCATCTCCCCTTAGAAAACTTACAGCCGTCTCAAATATTAACCTATCTAAAACAGAACTCCCGGGTTTTTCTCCCTATACACCCTACGGTCTCGTATTTTGTCATCCAAGTTGAGCATCACTCTTTACTCACAGCTCAGGACAAAAACTTTGGAGTCCTTGATTCCCCTCTGTCCTTCACATCATTATATGCAAACCACTAGCACATCCTAAAGACTCTACTTTCAGAATCTGTTTCTTCCACTTCTACCTCAATTCAAGCTATTCTGCTTTCTTGCCCGGACTATTGCAATAGTCAGCCAGCACGCAGTCGGATTTCCACGCAGTGGCCTGAGGGATCTGCTTAACGTGTGAATCGGATCATGTCACTCCTCTCAAAGCAGTAAGGGTTTCCCTGCATCCCTAAAATAAACACGGTATTCCTCAGCACGCCTCAAATGGCCACCTCACCCCTCCCCTTCAGCCACACCAGCCTTCTGGATGTTTCTCCAGCTTCTGAGCTGGTCCTAATCGCAACAACTTTTCACCTCCTTCTTGTTCTTCTGGAACGTTCTGCCCCTACCCTGGGCCTTTTCGTGATCTGCTGCTTCACTTCCTTCGGTTCTCTGTCCAAATATTGCCTCGTGAGAGAGGCCTCCCCTGACCACCTGATCTAAAATAAAGTGACCTCCTTGATAATTCTGTTTCTCCTTTCCATGTTCATGTTTCTTCTTAGTAGGTGTGAGTACCTGGAATCACAGTTTTTTGTTTATCATGTGTCTGTCCCTGCTTGTCTGCTGTGCCCACCTGTGTTACATTCACCTGGAAGAGTGACTAACAGGCTGCAGGTGCTTTTTCAGTATTTAGGGATTGAATTATTAAACCAATGAATGCCTTTTAGAGGGATATGGCTCTTAAGGGTCCAATGCCCCATTTTTCTGATGGGGTGACAGTATCTCTGTGTGTGTCAGTAGTTTCTTCATGTGGGAGATCTGGACACCCATATTCATTGAAAGGTCATCAACCATGATGCCCTAGAAGATTCAACTGCAGCCTACCTATAGAAATGTAACAATAAAAACACCTTGCTTGAAAAACTCTTTGCTGAATATCTATGCGATTTCAGAAATGTTATACATACTTTGGGAAATACAAAGATAATTTAGTTAAAAATTTTTCTAGCTAAATGTTTACTGAACACCTATTCATGCACTAAACTGTAAGATCCAAGAAAGCAGACATACTTTTTAGCCCATCACAGTATTTCCAGTTCCTGCAACAAGGCCGAACACATAGGTTGCTACATTAATGTGTATTGAATGAATAAGTAAGTGAAAACCACTATACCAAGAAACAAAACCATTCCCTCTTTCACTGGTCACAGCAAAGCCCCAAGGAAGGTAGGATGTGTTCCTAACCACAAAAAAAGTGTATGTGGTAAAGACTGCCATGCTGGACATACAGAGAAAGTTCTACAGTGTTTCCAAAGCAGAAAATGACTTCTGATTAGCCTGTTTAAAAAGGGCTTCAAAGAGAAGGGGATGTTAAGGCTTGGCTTTTAAAGGGGCACACGTTTTTGATTGGGAAAGATGAGCAGTAAAAGGGCCGGCAGGAGAAAAGGTGAAAAGGAGGAAGCTCCAGGCGTGGAGGGAGAGACACGTAGTTCTACGCTTCTGTACAAAGTCGTGGTGAACATACATCTAAAAATGGGACAGGGAGCAGATGGTGAAAGGATTTGAATTCAAATTTAAATGGAATTTCAATGAAGGTTTATGTGTTGAAATCATAATCCACATTCGGACAACCAGTGCAGTATTTCGGTTGTGGTGTGCAGGAAACTTTGCAGAGCAGACAGAATTGGTAGGAGGGTAACCAAGTGGGACAGAGACAACCTGCCACTAGGACAGTGGCAGTGGCGGGTGCCCACAGAGGCCTGAGGCTGGGGGAGAGAGGTCAGCGGGGCTGATCCAGGCTTGGCTGCTCGTAAAGGCAGGGCTGGACTATCCGCATGGGAGCTGCTCACTGTGTGAATTTACTGGTAAACGGAAGGTGTGGATGGGTTTGTAGCCCTACATGCTTAATTCCCACCAATACTGCCTGCTTGAATCTTTTCGTTTTCTGAGACTCTATGATATTTGCCTCCCTGTTCACTGAATGCCAGAATGAAGTCACTAACAAGGGTGTCATGGTACCTAATGAGAGTCATGCTAAGATCTTGTTATCACAGCGTAACTTCAGAGGTGCTGCAAACTGTCTGGATTGAAATATGTATAGATCAGAGGGTGCACCCTGAAGGGATGATAAACTTAATCCACTAATAATGGACGAGTTTAATTTCTTCTGGTTTTATATTTCTCTTGAAACTAAAGCATAGAAAAATTTAATATTGACAGAGTAAGTTTAGGTTAGGTTTCACTTAGCAATTACCATCTATTATTTTACAGATAATTGAGGTAAATTTTGGTTCTTTTTAGTGTGTACCAGTTTGGGTTCTGTATTCACCAGGAAAGGAAGGGTTAAGCACAGGTATGAATATTTATACTTTTTGTCATGTAATGTAACTAAATTAACCTTTGGATGTACCCCTTTAAAATGTCATCACCTGATGTATCCATTTTCAGTCATTTATAGACCGTGCTCTATAGAAATCTATGGTAGGGTTACAAAATTGTAAGTTAAAAAATTTATTCCATGTTGTGAGTTTCTGAATCTGTTCTTAAAACAAGTTGAATTTAGATTTATCAGAATCCAACTTCAAAATAATTTAAAACTCAGTTCATGTTTCACATTGTGGTCTCGTTTTTTTGTTTTGTTTTGGGTTTTTTTTGTTTGTCGTGCAGCTTACTGGCTTTCTTTTATGGTTTGTCTTGTTTTGGCCTTGTCTCTCTTCCTTTCTCTCCTCACCTTGCACACTTACTCACACACACACTCAATTTGTATGTCCTTAGATTGAGCATTATTTTTCATAAGAAGTTTAAAGTCCTTTGCTCTTGTACTTACTACTAAAGAGATGTATTTCAAAATTAAAAATTATGATAAGTAAAGGTATACATACCGTGTATCCACATCTCTACAAAGTACAGATTGTGATGAGCTGGCATTATTTTAAATGGCTGATCATGATACAGGATGTTGGTAATGTTATTAATGACTAATGATGAAACCAACATAAACTCACCAGTGGACTTTCTTAGAAGGAAAGTGTTTCCTAATTAACCTGAAAATATTTACTGTGCTTTATTTTATGTGCATTGGGAATATGGAATAAGATAAGTATAAATATGATTTCTGAGTTGGCCATTTCATTGGGAAATCATGACATAGGCAAGTACAAGGGGTAAGTTTTTTAAAAATCAAGGTATTATAAACTAGTAAGATAAGGAGAGCAACTGAGTTATCTAATTTAGATTTAAAAACGAGCTGCTGATGGTTCAGAAAAGATATTAAGTTAAAAACAGAGGAGGGAGTGGTATCGAAGCCACAGGAAAGTTTCACTAGGTCCAGTTGCTCACCACACAAGATCCCAATATTGAGACAAGGAGGACTGCGAAGGAAAAAAGGAATTTTTTTAATATGAAAAGATGTCTTGTCAGGCAGGAGAATGGGAAAAACTACCTCAAATCCATCTCCTGGACTGAAGGAATTCTGGGCTTTTTGGAGGGGGGACATTAACAAGGTGCTAAACTACTAGATGCACGGGTTGTGGGGAAGTTAACAAGGGTAGTGCCTGGGGCAGGTTACTGAGGGATGAGTCCTGGCATCAGGAAGTCTGCCCAGGGGCCTTGGGAATCTCAACTTCTTTGTCTTGCAGAAAATCCACCATTTCTGGGAAATAACTCAAAAGTTCAAATAATTAAGAGAGAGGATTATAAAAAAACACAGAGGTCTTTGAAATTTTTTCGTAGAGCTGGTTACAGGAGGAAGCTTGGTGAGGTGAAGTCAGGGAAGGCTTCAGGGGAAGAGAAGTGGTTTCGGCAGAGTCCTGTGGCCCATGCAGCAGTACTGGGCACCTGCTGGGGAAGTGGTGGATGTCGCTGGCTCGTGTGTGTGTGCGTGTGTGCACGCCTGGGCACGTGCACATAAATCTGGGGACTGACCCATGGCTCTGTAGGAGGCTGAGGAGCAAAATCCAGGCTGCAGTGAAGCTTTCAAAGACTCAGAGCAAAGTTGTGTGCAACAGAGCTAAACAGATAAAGTTGAAAATTTTCTAACTCTTGGGTTGTGAAAAGTGAAAAAGACAATTTGACAAAATTGAAATGGTGAATATGATTCACGGAACTGGGGCAGACGCGTTTGCCATGTTGGGATAAAAATGCTTGCTCTGCTTGGCTATTGATAGATAGTGTGTCTGAAAGCAATTCGCTAAGTTAAAGGCATAATAAAATATAAGCTATTATTATGCTCTAGAGAACTTATTACATAATAAGGAAATTAATGTTAGTATGCAAACGTGAGCTCACCGATGCTTTGGGCGTGAACCCCGAGTGGAGTTCGTCTCAGGGACCTGTTGAGCTCTTCCTCCCTGTTCCCTCTCCTGTTTTTCCTTTCCTTGTCTTTTCTCATGGCTATGCGTTCAACTTTAAGGTAATGTTTTTGGCCTTTTTTCCTTAATATGCATTTATGGCCCTAATCTTTAACCCAAGTGCCTTTTATATTTCTGCTTACCTGCTGGGGGCCTTTATTTGTATGTCCCAATACACGTTATCTTCCTGCACAAATTGTCACCTTCCTACCTCATCCCATTCCTGACAATGACACCCTGCTCTGCAGGGCTTAGGGCCTCAGAGTCCTAGAACTATGAGCAGCTAGAGGTGGAAGGAACTTTGGTAGCCACCTGTCAAACTCTTCTGCATGACAGACAAGAGAGAAGTAAGGATCAAAGATGTAAAGTGACTTCTTTAGTAAGACATGATGTGATTTGGATGGAGCTAGAAGCCAAACCAAGTTGACCTGTCTCCCAGCTCCAGACAGTTTCCATCATACTGAATGTATAAATGGGAAGGACATTAAAAGAAATTAGAAGCTAGTGTGTACGTCAATGCAGATCAAGGTGCACTTGCTAGATTTCATGATCTATCCCAACAGCTTGGCCCACGAGGACCTCCTTGGTACACCGAGATGGGTTCTTTATAATAGAAGTTTGTGAGGATTAGTGATCACATGGCATCAGCACTATGTCCTTAAATGCATGGCTTAATGAATGCTAAATACAGCTGCAACTGGAAACATGCACACAACCATTCTGTTTAGCCTGTGCTCTTTCCTCTGGGACTGAGTGACGAAGTCCAGGAATACATTTTGATGACAGAGACTGCCCTTATTATCTGGGAGAGATTCACACAGGGCCAGAAAGTTCCCCTCCCTAAGCGTAGCCCAGCACAGAGCCACAGTTTGAGGCGATCTGTGTTCAATTATGGTAAAATGTTAAATTAGGTGAAAGAGAATTTTTCTGGTCACTTGAGTCTGCCTTTTGGACTCCATTAATCATTCAATCATTAAATCATTTACATTAACCCTTTCTAATCAGTCCTAAAATAATCAGCCGTCTGCTCTATGGTAGGTTTTTTTGAGTAAATAGCCCTGGGCCACAGTAAAGACTCCAAGGCACTGTAGGTACTCAGACAGTGCTGAAGGAACACATGGGTGGAAAAGCGTGCTCCGTGTGTGGCTTCTCAGATCTCAGATCCTGAGTTCTTATACTTCAACAGGGAATGTTACATTTGTACTTCAGATCTAAGTTGTATTTTAAATCTAGAGAAAAGCTCTTTTTTGTAAAATAATTGTGTGGTCATTTTAAGGTAACAATGTCTCATTTCAAAGACCTTCTCTTTCCTTTTTTGGTTCAGCTGTGTTTTAGTCCTTATCTAAATTTAGTTGTCCTCTTGGCTTTTATCACATCTTCTAAAAATGCTGTTTTAGAATAAAGAGTATTTTTAATGTTTTCCCATTTTCAACCCCAGTCTTGACAGAGGGTTGGGGAAGAAGCAGCATGTATGAAGTTGGGAATTTATTTCTAAACCCACAATTAACTTTGACTATTCCAAGAGCAAATAGTTCTGCTCATGTTTAAGCACGGGATAAGTGTCTTATGTGACTTTGTCATCTTTAAAAAAGAAAACGTTGCATTGAGTGGGGCGGCTCTGGGACCAAGCGGTCCTGCAGGGATGGACCGATGCCCTTTTACCGCCGAGAGACTCAGGGAGTTTTCGTCACCAGGAGGTTTGTGGAGTGATGAACCATTCAGCCTTTTACTCCCTTTACCTTCTTCCCTCTCGTATAAATGATGACAAATTGCCTAGCTGTAAATTTGAAAGTCCCTAAATGACATTTTTGTCAAAGCCTTTAGAACAAAATGCTTACTTGGAGAGATTTTTAAGTCTTGGGAGACAGGGTGGCGGGGAGCAGGCCTAATTATTATGCATGATGACACAATGCATTATGCATCATGCTTGCTTTTCTGCTGCTTAAACACTCGTTATGGATGATAAAACTAATTTCAACGGACAAACAGGGCGCTCTCCTGCACATTACTCCTGTGATGTCAAATTCTTCTTCAGGGGATTTCATCGCCGCCTCCCTGGGAGTCCCTCAAACATGCACATTTTAATAAGACACTTTAATAATTAGCTTAGAGATAATTGTCAGTCAAGGGAAAATAACCTTTTATCATAGGTGCCTTGAAAGTGGCATGTTCCGGGGAAGAAACAAGCGATCTGATTTGCACTTACGCTTGCCTCCGCTTCCCTCCTGGCATTTATATGGAATAAAATACTACAAGTGGGGAAGAGTGTTAAAAAAAAGGAAAGTGTGGGTGTGGAAGGGAAGCCGGAGCTGTCAAATTGTTAAGACAAATGGGGCTTAGAGAATCCTAATTAAACCTGAAATTGCTTAGAAACAGGAAGTATGTATTCCTAATTGTTGGCACCAAAAAAAAAAAAAAAAAATCTAATTGACTGCATATCTTTAAATAAGAGTAACCCATTATTTGGCCATACGAGATTTCAATCCTTGCCTATTGAATAGGTGAATGCAGTGATTTTTAACAGCTATGAAATTCACCTCCAAGGTTTAGCATTAAATATAGAGAAGTTCAAAAAGGAGCAGAGCTGGAAGGGATGTGTAGGGTTTTCTTTTTAATTTTTTTTCTCCTGAGTGTATTCTAGTTATAACCTGGGAAAATTTTAGTCTATTGAAACTCTCAAATATTATTTGGGGTGTGTGAAAAATAAATATGGGCCTATATTCTCAAGACTCAAAAGAAAATAGACTCGTATTGAAGACAACCCTGCAGTGTTGCTTTAATAATAATCAAATGTAGTCCCTTGGGCTGGGACTTTGGTTCCTGGAGGATGTGGAGGGTTTCTACTGCAGATCCTGGCAATAGTCCTTTCCTCCTGTTATCACACCTCTTTTATGCAGATGGTCTGCCACCCTTCTCTCTTTATTTGGGAGATTGGAAAGGCTTTGAGCATGGAGTCTGAAATTCATCCTCTCATGGTTCAGGACAGAACTAACTAAAGGACAAACCGCCACGTTTTTTGAGCCTTTGCCTAAGCTTCAAATCACACTACGCCTCTTTCTACAGCGCGTTAGCTTTCCTTTATTTATTTAAAGATTTCTTTGTAGTTTACTTTGTCCTTGAAATATATTCCATGAAGGATGTGTAGTCAAAATACTGTATCCCAAGTTACTTAAACTAATTTTTATACATGTATGATTATGTCATCAATTTGCTATACAATTAGGGCTCCCTTTATATATTAGGGAGATTGACTTTTCATCTGTGAAATATTTTTTTTTTAAATTGTAGTTGCATGTATCAATTTTTCCTTTTATTGCTTCTGGAGTTTGAGACATAGTTAGAAGGACTATCCCCACTGTTGGATTATTACATGGCTTTGTTTTTTATATTGAGATCTCTAATGCATTTGGAAATTGTCCTCGTCTATAGTGCAAGCAATGGGTCCCGTTCTATGCTTTCATATGGTTATATTAAATAACACCTTCTTTCTGTCCCCACTGATTTGGGATATCTCCTTTATGGCTTTCGTTTGTTTAATAAACACATTTAACACAAGCTCCCCACCCTTTAATGAAACTTTCTTTTTCTGTTTTGACTTTGTTTCTGCGGTAGACGGGAAGAGGTGCTAGCCGAGGATCAGGAACTGTGGCTTCTATTTTTGGTTGCATCCCGGACTTTGGGATCTCAGCCAAGTTGCTCCACCTTTGGCAATAACCGCCGGGCACTGTACTAAGATACGGGACTATCACATTTAGTTCTTGTAGCAACCCTCTCTCCCTTTAGTGACAGGCAAACTGAGTCACAGGAAGGTTGAGAAAATTGCTCAAGGTCACTGGAGATGGGTGTTCAGTTTAACCCAGATCATAACTTTGGGAACGGTATTACCAACCAAAATGCCTAAAATCTGGCTCGTACTTCCTGCCATGTCTGCCTGATGACGTTACTGTAAACATCAAATCAAATGGCCGTGATACATGTAAAAATACCTTGAAAAAGGAGGTATTCCCTGGATGTTGGTCACACTGTTTTGTTAACATTTTCTGAGGATTTCATTTGGAAAACGGACAGGATCACAGCTGCCCCAGAAGTCATCCGTGCTCATTACACAGAATAGATTTGATTAGTGTTGGAAAATTTTGTCTTTTAATTTTTCCAGCAGAGGTTGATGCCAGCTTTATCCCGGGAGATAAAGGGACCTACCTTTGCTTATGGTCACCGAGTAGGACCCTGCGTGTCTGTGAGGGAGCAGCCTGCCTTTGAGGCACTCGCTGTGCCAGCCCAGGCTGTGGCTTGGGGAGTGGAGGCTGCTGGCTGAAACAAATGAGCTTTGTTTCGGGGGAAAATAGCCTCACCTTGTGGCAGTCTGTCTGTTTCCATTTGTTCTGAGAAAATTACCGAATGATACCCCTCGTGGTGGACAAACACCATTCAGGTTGAGGTTGCTTTAAGCCCCTTTTTTTCTTTTTCGGCAAGTAGAAATAAGCAAAATGGCGACAAGCTGGAGGTTGGGAAAGGTCCCTGCCCTCCGTTCAGCCCTGCGCTGCCAGCGCTGCCTGCGCCCCTTACCCTGCTGCAGCGTGCGAGTGCTTCCTTCCCAGGCAGAGCACACCACGTGTAGAAGATTTGACGTGTGGCTTTCTCAAGTGTGTTCTTCATCTGTTTTTATTTTGAACTGGTAAATTGCCGTCAGTTTTAAACATTGCAGTTGACTCACAAATTTCTGTTTTTCATGAATAAGAGTATGAGATCAATAGACCTTCACAATATTTTTCTTTGTCATTAAATAATTGGAGGTCAGTACGTAAAGCTTCTGACGTTTCAGTTATCTGCTACCTTCTGTTAGCTGCATTTCCTGGTTGCCTCCTGTGGTTGGTCCTAGTGTTTTCATTTCTGCCTGTACAATTTTAAGCGTGTGGTTCCAAGTCAATCACATCTATAGGTCAACATCTCATCTTGTTTTTCCATTATATCCTTTTCCTACTCTTGCCCACAATTAACTAAAATCTCTTGACATCGATGAACTATTTGTTTGTTGATGTTGCTGCTAAGCCTTTAACACCAACACAAAAGACACAGACAGCTTCCTTCCTCCCTCATCAATCCACATGTTTGTTTGAGCTTTTAAAATAGCTGTTAGGTACAACTGAGAGAAAGCAGTATTGCCTTTTTCATAGCACATCTTTCCAGGAGAGATTTCAGCACTTCTAACTTTGGTCCTTCTTAAGGTTTCATTGACAACACTAGTAAGCCTTTAAGAATTTTAGCTCGAGGTTAAATGTTGAAAAAGTTTTTTAAAAGGGTTACAAAAGGTGCGACTAGAAGTATACAGAGCCAGAGAGTCTGCATGGTTCTGTGGATCTCCTTGTGCAGGCAAATTACACGGTTGGCATACCCAGCCCCTTGTTTGAGGGCGTGTTTTTTAGCATGCTCCAGTTGCGTTTTGGTCACATGAGCTTCTATTAGTGCCTTTGCTTTCTGCTTCCTCTTGGGTATTATGTGGTTGCTTGGCTGCCACAGTGAGTTTCAGCCGTGTCTATGACCACAGGGAAATTGCAGGTGACCAAAAGCTTCAGTGACTTGGGGCTGCCTCATAGCCCTGTCTTCATGTACCGCAGTCATTTAGGTTAATGACCACGTTTGGTCTCGTAAGTCCTCTTTGCCCAACCGTGATCTTTAGGTCGAAGAGATGCGGGTTCACACTCAACCAGTTCACCCCGCCTTTGTGGAACGAAGCGAGGCTCATCCGTGCCCTTTTCAGTCATCTCGCTGTGCTCGGTGGCGTGCGCTAGGCCGCACTCTCACGCCAGCGAGCTCTTTGTTGTTTCCCTCACTTTCTACTGTCCTCTCAGTTCTTTCCTTACACTTCAGAGTCAAATCTCTTCTTCTTCTTTTTGGAGACAGAGTCTCGCTCTGTCTTCTGGGCTGGAGTGCAGTGGTGTCATTGTAGCTCACCACGACCTCCAACTCCTGGGCCCAAGCGATCCTCCTGCCTCAGCCTCCCGACTAGCTGGGACTACAGGCTGCACCACCAAGCCCAGCTAAGTTTTGTATTTTTTGTAGAGACGGGGTCTCTCGCCATGTTGCTCAAGCTGGTCTTGAGCTCCTGGCCACGAGCGATCCTCCTGCCTCGGCCTCCCTGGGTGCTAGGATCACAGCCGTGAGCCACCACGCCCAGCCCCAAATTTCTCTAAAGACAGATCTACACTCACTTAATCCGTGTCCTTGCCGTGTACTCACTCAACACCCAGTCAACTCCAGTCTCCCATTGTCTTCACTGAAACAGTTTACTCCAAGATCACCAGTGATTTCTGTGTTGCTGACGTTGGCAGACGGTTTTCAGTCCCCATATCAGTGTTCAACCGCTGTTGACCACCTCTTCCTTATCAAAACAATCTCTTCCTTTGGCTTTGAACTTGCCACCTTCTTTTACTTTCTCCTATTTTGTCTAGTCTCTGTAGCAAACTTCTGTGCCAGGTCATGCATGGCCTTTACGTGTTATACTTCCCTAAAGCTCAAGCCCAGGCTCTCCTCTGTCTTTTTCTATACCATTTTCCAGAATGATAAATGCATGCCCATAACTTACTATTTCCAGCTCTGCTTTGAGCTGTATATTCAACTGTCTGTCTAGACATATGGATTTGAAATGCTCAAAATCACTTCTAAAGCTAATAGTCCAAACCAAGTTCTGTCTTCTTTCTCTGTGCCCCACAAATAGCCATACCATGAGAGTGTGGGTAAAAATGGTTCACATGTATCCAAAAAGAGAGCACAGGTAGTAAAAGGGAACTCAGGTATCTTAAGAGCCCTGGTGTGATTGCTTGTTGAGAGCTGTGGTTCAGGGACAGTTGCCTGGGTGTGAGGGGCAGCACAAGAGTGCAGGAGATGGGCTCCCACGGTGAAGATGTGAGTGCTAGGTTATCTTGGAAGACTTCTTTCGGATACTCTGGTGTAATAGTGCTGTCTTTGACCTGAGTACCTGCAGTGGAAGTATTCCTGCTAATGGTGAATTTGAGATGAGGCAGTCTGTGAAGTTAGATGGTAAGGGTTTCTGGCTGTCACCTGATTTGTTACATTTCTCTGGTTCCATTCTGTTTCTCTGGTTTTATATCTGTTACTAATATATTCTTGCCTTTCTTTGGTTATTTCCTCTCATCTAAAGAGAACTTCACTCTCCATGTATTCAACAATATTTTCCCTGTAAACCTGGAAGCCTTTTCCTGACCTGCTGTTCTTCTCTCCTACTGTCCGATATCAGAGGCTGGGCATGAAGAAAGAATAATCTCTTTTTGCTGAAACAATGATGCCTCAAATGGAGAACTTAGTGATCGTGAATCTCGATCTAGAGGGGCCGAGAAGTGTGAACGGCTAAGACAGAAAACCACGCTGACCCGCAGTGGTCCCGGCTGCCTGTCCCATATGGGACCCCATGAGTCGTCTTCAAGAAATTGACTTGGCCTGGTTCAGCCCAAAGGGAGGTTTTGTGGAGGTACGGATTTCTCAAGGAACCAAAGTGAGAAAGTAAGGCCAGGACTGAGAAGTGACCCAACACTGAGCTAGCTGCTTTCTCGGCCTCCAGGGTCACACGTGGTGTTTCCCCTTCTCCCTGTGTCCGGGGTCATTCTCTCTGCAGACTGCCTTCATCTGCTTCTCTAGCTTGGGCCACCCGGCTCTGCTGTTCTAGGGCCCTTTCCCATTTCCTGGAGGAAAGAATATGACCACACTTGGGCCCCTGTATGGGTAAAATTTAAACCTCTTTGTAATATACTTTCTCTTCAAGATTCTTATTGGTGAACTTGTGAGAATAATTAAGTCAATTGAAATTCAACAAGCATTATTAGTGTGTGGTAGTTGTCAGACACTTGATGAAGTCAGGATTTGTTCTTGATGGGTAAAAGTTTAAAAAAGAAACAATCATTTGAAGTGATATTTGCAATACAGAGCCACAGATACCAATTTTAGGGTTCTGGATAATACATAAAGTGCTCAAAAAGTCAGTCTGTGTTTAAAATACCACGTGGAAGCTCTCTTTCTTCCTCTTTGACTCTGCATTCTGTAGCATGAAAGTGATGACATTGGACTTTCTCTCTTCTTGGGCAGATGCCCGCTGGAAAGGACGTGGGAAGCCCTGACCAAGGACACGCTGAACCTTCCCATGTTACTTGGCTGTGCCAAAGCCTCCGTTGACTTAACTTAATGAGGTATTCTTCCCTGGGGTTTCAGGGCCCCTAGCTGTGTATGTCCCATACGATGCCACCAGTCATGGTCCATCATCTCATTCAAACCTACAATAGCCCCCAGTAAAAGATTTTATTGTTATCCCAGCTGTACAAGTGAGAAACTGAGGTCCAAGGAAGTTAGAGCTGGGTCCAGGATCCAAACGCAGATCTCTCTGACTCCAGAGCCTAAACGCTCTACCCAACCTTCCTGCATTCCTGGCCACCTAATTATCCCTCAATAATAGACTGGAGGCCCCTGGGCTAAGGAGAGCTTCCAATAAATTCATCTCTTTTTGTGTAAGTTCCATGTCCCTTTTTAACAAACCTCTGGAGAAAAAAACAATTTACATTCCTCTGAGAGAACTTATTTCCCCCTGAAGATTATTACACCATCCTTCTGCAAATAATCCTGGGGGTACATCGTTCTAGCTACTCAGGAACTTCTGAGAGGGCTAATGATAGATTTTTATCAGGATGGAGGCAGTGCTGGTCAACGTTGTTCCCCAAGGAGACACGCAGCAACATTTACACTAAAATGAAAAGCAGCGTTGGCTCTCTTCTTTGTCCCCAAGTTCAGCCATGTGGGCTGTAATCTGACAGTTCTAGCAGAGGAGCCTGCAGCCTCTGGCATTGCAGGGCAGTAGAGGGACGGCTGCCCCTTCTGGAGTGGCTCTTGTCATCTGGTCCGAAATCAGGAGACATCACCACTGCTGATATTTTTTTCTCAAAGACTGACTTGCTGTGTCTTTCGCTAAATGTCGTGTCTCTTTCTCACACGCACGTCATGGCGCTTTTCCTAGACACTGTGCTTATGAGTCACTTGCAAGGGGCCATCTGGGGGGAAGGGTTTTTTTTTTTTTTTAATAAACCTTTCTTTAAAGCATTATTTTGATGTCCTGAAAAATGCCTCCCCCCACACTAGAGTTCAGTTAAACAAATAATTATTGAATGAGCAGCATAGGCAGGGGACTTGCTGTGAATATAACAAAGATGAAAATGCCAGTGGACAGGAAGTATGAAGTCTCCCAGGAGCCAGAGGTCCGTGTGAAGTCACTGCACTCCAAGGCGTGGCGGGGTCTGTGCTGGGGATCACAAGGCTCAGTTTATTGGCCACTTACCTACTTTTTAATTTTATTTTTATATTTTTAACGTCTTTATTGAGGTATAATACACATAGCATAGGATTCGCTTATTTTACGTGCATAGTTCAAGTTCATTGATTCTTACTAAGTTTACAGAGTTGTATGCTATCACCGCAATCCACTTTTAGAACCACCCAGAAATATCCTCATGCCTATTTATAGTCACTTCCCATCCCTGTTTCCGGCCCCTGGCCCCAGTCAACAGCTCCTGTCTACTTTTTTTTTTTTTAAGTAGATTGGCCTTTTCTGTATATATTTCATATAAATGGAACAATATAATATGGAGTCTACTGTGACTGGCTTGTTTCAGTTCACATAATACCTTTGAGGTTCATCCATGTTATAGGATGCATCACTTAATTCCCTTTCATTGTCACATGGACCACCTTTTGGATATCCATTCTCCAGTTAATGGACATTTGGATTTTTTCCACATTTTGGTGACATGAAAATTCATGTACAAGATTCTGTGTGGACATATGTTTTCATTTCTCTTGGGTATGTACCTAGGAGTAGAATTGCTGGGTTATGTGGTAAACTTACGTTTAACTTTTTAAGAAACTGCCAAACCATTTTCCAAAATGGGTGCACCATTTTGCATTCCCGCCAGTGTGTAGGATTCTGATTTCTTCATATCCTTGTCGACACTTGCGTTGTTCATCTTATTTATTGTAGCCATTCTAGTGAGTATGAAGTGGCACCGCATGGGGGATGTAATTTGTATTTCCCTAAGGGGTAGTAAAGTCAAGGATCTTTTCACGTGCTTGTCAGCTGTTTATATATTTTTAGGTGAACTGTCTTCCAATCTTTTGCTCATTTTTTCCCATTGTTTTTTTAAAAAAAGCTGTAGAGATAGTTGAGCCATGTAGACGCCTCCAGATGTGGGGGATCAGTTTTAGAAATCTGCACCAGTACAATGTGCTCTACAATCTGGCTTGCTCTGAACTTGGTTGTTGAAATTTGCCATGATACCTAAGTTCTTCCAACAACCGTAGTGTGGTAAGAGACTTCAACAGGCTAGAAGTGCCAGAGAATTAATATCTCCCCATAGCAGCCCTCAACCAACAATTGGCAATTGATGGTAGTGGGTGTATAAACAACCTGGCTCCCTTGAGCCACCAGTAAAAATTCTTAGGTGTGTGTTTTGCACTGTTTCTTAAAACATCTCAGCAGGATGAAATTTCAGCCCCACTTTGATAGCAGACTGTATAATATGCCCTTCCTGGGTGGCAGGGACTGTAGATACCTTGACTTAGGACCCACTGCTGGACAACCCACACTAGAACACTGCCCCTTGTCCAGTCTTACAGGCCGCTGGTCCTTTCCTGGGACATGGTGGCAGCTGCTTTCTCTTGCTTCCTTTGTGTCATGGCTGTGCTGCCTTGGGATGTCCCGGGCACCCCATTACAGACCCCAACAGAACCGACTGAGGTGGTACAGACTGACTCTTAGGCAGGGCAAGGGTCTCATCCAATGAAGAAGGAGTATCAGAGATTGTTCAAGAACAGTCAGATCGACTATGGGAATGGGCCGATGGAGAGGATGGGCGGAAGTTAGAGGCTAAACTTGGGTAGGGGAGGTTGGACCTCATGGCCCAGGTGGGTTATGGTAGGTGAGGCAGTGTCAGTGGTCTGCAGGTGGCATTTGCCCCAGGGGATGATTCCTGCCCACACCGAACAGCAGGTAAATGTCTGATCTCCAAAGTCTGTCTCAACTGTAAACTTACAACAATGGTTGCATAAAGGCCAGGCCTGCTTAGAATCTCCAGGTCGTGGTAATCTTCAGAGGGCATGTGTGGGCCCGTTGCTCTCCCTGAGGTCTGGTGAGCAGAAATGTTGACTGATTAAAGGACAGTGGTGCTCCCATTGCTTCAATATTTTTTAGCAGGGAGGGTTCATGTCTCAGGTCAGTTCCAAGGAGACAGATCCCGAGACAATTGCATGCAGGGAATTTTGGGGGGAGGCTCTCAGAAACAACACTTGTGAGGAAATGAAGCAGTGGGCCAGGAGGGGCTGCACTGAGAGGAAGTCGCAGCCAGGACCTTAGCTGACCCCACGAGGAGCTCTGGAGCCAGACAGTCAGGGTTGTCCTGGATTGAGTTGGGCTCCAGCAATGCCCGTTGGCCAGTCTTTGGGTGTGTGACGTCTTTGGAGAGGAGGCTTCTTTGGTTAAGGTTTATTCCCCTGAAGGACCCATGGACTTTTAGCAAGCAATGTGCCTAGCAAATGAAGGGGTGCACACTTGAGCCCAGAAGTAGGAATTTGGACAGCAGACCACAGCATCTACTACAGGTGACCAAAGCCAAACAAAAGCCACACAGTGAACATGTAGCCGAAGGGCACTGTGGCTTGTGAATTATAATACCCCCCCACAATAATATGCTGTAATATGTAAAAATATGTAAAAATGCGACTCGGATGGGTAGGTAAGAAGGTGGGTAGGAATTCGGGCTTTGTCCCCCCACAGCCCGTTTGTTTTTTCCTTTCTGGCTTCCCTTGTCTTCTGCCAGAGCTGGGCCACTCTGTGGTTCTAGCTTCACTGCTGGTACTCCTCTGTCCCACTTGGAAGATGGCCCCCTTTCATGTTGTCGTGACCTTTGGGTCTTCATGTTGTCAGGTGCTATAAATGAGTAAAGGCTTTTCCCTTCTTAGCGTGTTTGTGAAGAACTGGGAATATTGTGCCCACTTATCAGGAGGGAACAGGAGCAGGGAGCAGACTGAAGCTTTCCATGGGAAGTGGACAGGAGGACTGTCTCCAGAGGGATGTGGGGACAGGAGGACCATGAACCTGCACTTTGATGGCAGTTAAGGGGTAACCACAAGGCCAAGTGTGCGAACTGGCTCGTTAGTGGCCATCCAAACCCTAAGTCTCAGGAGGCTGACCTGGAAGGAGGCAGGTATGAGAAGCCGTGTTTGGATCACAGGTTTAAGGACACAGATGTTTTCCTTATAGAGAAGGAATTTGAACACCATATGGTTAGGTGGTCAGCCAGCAATAATAAGGTCAATAATAATAAGCCACTAATAAAATATATATAATGCTGTTCATTACATATTACCTTTCTCCTATGAAAGACTAATTTATCATGATGATAAAACTAATAGGAATCCAGCCCTCGAATGTATTTGTACATATTGTAGAATTCACAGTTTTTTTGGACCTCATGATTGTCAAAATGAAGGATGAATTTTGAATACCTCTAGGATTTAGAAATAAATTATATCACTTTTTACCCAAGGTCATCCAAAGCTATTTGTGTAGCCGTTCTACATTTATAATACAAGAGCTAGAATGAAACCTTAAAATATCATCAGATATCAGATATGTGCCAGGTTAACTCAGAGAAACGAGCTGGTTGGTCAATACATATGCATTGTGCACGTACAGTGCGCCAGGCGCTGGGGGAATACGGGTACCACAGACCTGGTCCCTGCCCTTGTGGAGCTGACATTAAAGAGACAAGGTCAATAATGGCAACATTTTAGAGTATGTTAACAGTAAGTAGAGTGCACTTTGGGAGGGCACAGTACGGGGCTTAATGTGGGCTAGACGGGGCAGAAGGGCTAGAGGGATATGGAAGTTGGGAGAAGGCTTCCAGGGATGTGCAAACACGGCATGCTGGAACATCTGAGAGGATGCCAGGAGGGCTGGGGTGCAGAGAAAAAGGATATCCCAGGCAGGCTTCTAACAGGAAACAGATGGCAGTCTCAGATTAGAAAATGTCAGGAGTGTTTAATAAAGGGACCATTTATGGCAGTATGGGCTGGGTGTCAGGACAACGAAGGATGGTGCAGGGCCGAGTGCTGTGATGACAGACTTGTCACTGTCCTTGAGTCTGGTGGGGTCAAGAGATGATGGAGCAATTCCCACAGCCTGGAAGGAGAAGGGACGTGTGGATGACAGACCCAACAAGCCAAGGATACCCACCAAGGAGTGAGCTGGGGGATGACTGACTGTGCTCTCTCACCCTACCCCGGGCTCCTGTCGGGGCTCCCATGGCCCTGGACGCACCAGGGTCGGAGGCATGGGAATGTCTTTGATGTAGTCAGCACTGGCCAACCTCATGGGCAGAAGACAGGGCGCAGTGGGAATTAGCAAATAGAAGGGCCCCTCATGGAGAGTGGGCAGTGGCCAGATTATAAAGAGATCATGAAGAGATGGCTTTTTCATATTAAGGATTACGTTTTACTCAGATGTCATTGGCAGTTACTAAGGCGCTGAAGAAGGGGATAGCGTGATCCGCTTATTGCAGGAAGGAAGTGAAACGGCACAGTGCAGGGCGGGTTTGAGGGGAGCAAGGGTGGCTTCTAGAAGGCCGTTTCGGAGCTCGTTGCAGCTCTCTAGGCGTTGAGGGAAAGTGCTCAGCTGGAGAGATGCTTAGAAGAGTGGTTCGGGCAGCTGGGTGGATGTGCCTTCACTCATGTAGGAAACATCCGAGTTGGAGCAATTTTGGAGGTGGTGAAGGAGAAAGCGTGAGTTCAGGTGTGGTCATGGTCGGTTTGAAATGCCCGTGGGTGCAATCGGCTGGGCACCAAGGAGCTGGGCGTTAGGTCTGGAGCTCAGGGGGCCCTGGGAGGAGGGGAGTGTGGCCTGCAGATGGGAATTTAAGCAGTGGTGCGGCAGAGGCCCCTAATGAGCTCCTGTAGTGTGAAAAGACACAAAGGCCTAGGACAGAAGCCCTAAAAATGCCGACATTTCAGGCCTGGGCAGAGAACGGAGACTAAGTGGAGGAAACTGAGAAGGAACAGGCATCACTAGTTGAAAACCACGTGGGGCCGGGGGGAGGCGGGGTGGCGCGGTGCGGACTGACTGAGAGCTGAGGAAGTGGGCCCGGGTCGCGGGCCTCCTCAGGGTGGCTTGCCGGAGGCCGGCTGGACAGACAGAGGTCGGCGGCGGGAGGGCGGGAGGGGCGGAGAGCCCACTCAGGTGGGAGGACGTGGCCATATCTACGTGGTGAGCGGAGCCAGCGTTGAATCTGTGGCGCTTGAGAGGACAAGGACCAGGGGAAAGGCGTAGAGATAGAGAAAGGCTGGATGAAGAGGAAGCCAAGGCCCCGCCATCCTACAGAGCGTGCAGTGCGGGTTCCTGTCGCCCTCTGGAAGAAAAAACTCTGTGGCACGTTTGCAGACTTCGGACTCTGCATCTGCAAGGCCATGTCCACATGCAGAGCTCCAGGCAGCCTGCCTCCTCCCTTCCCCATGGACAGGACGGGAAGGGTGGCCTTGTGCCACACGGGGCATTGTCTCCATTTTAACCCAAGCGAGGGAAGAACGGATTGGATCCTGGAGTGTTTATAGACTGAGTGGGGATGGCAGGTGGCGAAAGGGATTTTTAACTATTTCCCCCTGTTCTCTATTAATGGGAAGGGACGACTGGCTGTGGAGGGTGAGAGGTCCAAGGTTGGAGAAGAGGAAGTGGTCATTTTGGAGAGCAGGAGAGGGAACTCTCCTTAGAGACACAGAGGGGCCCCTTTAGGCCAGTGACTGAGTTTACTGTGACACAAATCTTCCCAGTTGTGTGATTTTTCCCCAGCAACACTCAGCAGTGCAGATAAAGGAGGCTTTTCCCATCTCTCCCTGGCTTCCTAATCTATTCAAGTTGGAGTTCATCATCTGTATGTTCCATACATAAATGTCTCTATATTCTAATGTCTGTAGATTCTAGTAAATATAATAGTAGCTCACCAAGCCACTCTGAGGTTTAAGGATAATAGAAGCACAAATGTGTCACCTTCATCGGTGATCAGCTTGAGAGGAAAAGGTGGTGGTGGGGTGGGATCTGGGGACCTGGGGTCAGTTACTCAGGGGTGTTGCAGTGGTAAAAAAAAAAAAAATCTCATGGTTGATCAGACCCCATATTGTGGCCCTTCCATATTCAGGAAGGTTTTGTGTTTTTCTTTAACAGAATTTGAGTTGCCTCCATTGATTGCTTGAGTTGTCTTCCTTGGGCATTTTCTCAGGCTTGAGGTGATGGGGTGGCATATGTGTGCTCACGTTGCAGAGTGGAGTTCTCATCATTTCACTGCCATCTTGGCAAAGAGAGGCAACAAGAGCGTCAAAGGCATCATTTGCATTTGTAAAGCAAAAGCCGGTGATCACATCTGTGTCTACCATATGGCAGATGTTCTATAATTGTTTTTAAAAACATGTGAGTTTTCAGCTGTGCAGCACTTATTGGAGACTTAGGGAAAGAACAAGAAATTTAAGAATGAGTATTCCTTTTCCTCTTAGAAACCAACATATCTGATTTACCTTCAATTTGGTACTTCCGAAGAGGATCATAGTTTGTCATCACTGTAAAATATCAGCAAAAACATACCAGAGTGCTGCCCTAAGAGGAGGAATTCTGTAGGTTGTGCCTTGCCTGTCTGGTTGTTAGGTGTGGTGGGCTGTGTGATGCTGCCACATCCTAGGATGTCCATGACTGTCTTTGTCTGTTTTCTGTTGCTCATAACAAAAGACCTGAAATTGGGCAATTTATAAAGAAAAGGAATTTAGTTCTTACAGTTACGTAGGCTGAGAAGTCCAAGGTCAAGGGGCCACATCTAGCGAAGGCCTTCTTGCTTGTGCAGACTCTCTGCAGAGTCCTGAGGTGGTACAGGGTATCACATGGTGAGGACCTGAGCCTGCTGCTCAGGTCTCTCTCTCTCCTCTTAAAAAGCCACTAGTGCCACACCCATGATAATCCATGAATCCATTGACCCAGTAATCTATGAGTAGATTAATCCACTCATGAGGGCAGAACCCTCATGTCCCAATCACCTCTTAAAGGCCCTACCTGTCAGTACTGCCGCACTGGAGATAAAGTTTCAGCATGAGCTTTGGAGGGGACAAACATTCAGACCATAGCAACGTCCTATCTCCAGAACCTGTGAATGCTGCTTTATATGGCCAAAGGAATTTTGCAGATGTGTTTAAATTTGAGCTGTTGAGATGGGGAGATTGCCCTGGATTATCTATCAGACCTGATGTAATGCCAGAGGTCCTTACAAGAGGTAGGCAGATCAGAAAAGGAGTAGGAGGTGTGATGATGGAACAAGAGGTTGGAATGATGTGTCACCAACCAAGGAACGCAGGTCGTCTTTACAATCTGGAAAAAACTTTTCAAATTGGAAAAGGGAAAACAGATTTTCCCCACGATCCCCCAGAGGGAGTGTAACCTGTTAACATCTTGACTTTAACCCTGTGAAACTGACCTTGGATTTCTGGCTTCCAGAATTGTTAGAGAATAAATCTATGTTATTTTAAGCCACCAAATTTGTGGTAATTTGTTACAGTGACAACAAAAAACTAATACTGTAGGACAATTTATTTTGAGATTTTTTTTTTTCTTGCATTTCACTGATGGGTTATCCTGATGAATCTACATTATTGATATTCTTGCCTAGGGGAGGTGATGCAAGCAATACACTTGAGTCAGTGCGTTAGTGCTCGTCTTTGTCTGTTGCCAGTACAGATACAGAGTTAATGAGGAGGCACCGTTTACTCCAGAGCCCCAGCAGTCTGGTCCTTTTAACTCAGCTCACTCCAGAGCAAACAGATCATTTGGAAAGAGAGCCACTGATGTTGTAAACACAGGCTCTCAATTAAGGAAATGGAATTTTCTTCTTGGTCCGAGGTTTCTCCTTAATATGTGCCTCAACATTGTCTTTTGCCTACAGACGTAGCTGCAGATATCTAAAGATGTCATTGTAGGGTAATGACATTTATCCAAAATGTGTCCACTTACTCTTAGAAGTAAAACATTTTAATGGCTTAGGCTATAGTTTCATAAGATAGGGAATGGAATGTTCCCCCTTTTTTAGGGTAAATTCTTTGATCTAGGCTAGGTGCGGTGGCTTATGCCTGTGATCCTGGCACTTTGGGAGACTGAGGTGGGAGGGTCACTTGAGGCCAGGAGTTTGAGACCAGCCTGAGCAACACAGTGAGATCCCGTCTCTATGGAAATACAAAAATTAGCCAGGCGTGGTGATGCACGCCTGTAGTCCCAGCTACTCGAGAGGCTGAGGCGGGAGGATCGTTTGAGCTCAGGGGTTTGAGGCTGCAATAAGTTATGATGACACTGGTATACTCTAGCACAGGCAACAGAGTGAGACTCTGTCTCAAAAAAAAAAATTATTTGATCTAAATTGCTCCAGTTTTACATCCTTTTTATTTTTTTGTAATTTTTATTTTTTCTAATTGAAAGAAAATAATATATATTGAATGTGTAAAGTTTGTAAAACACTTGAAGCACATAAGCCAAAAAAACAAGAAAACACCTGTAGTTTTACAATGTAGAGAGATACTGTTAACATTTTAGTGTCTTTTGTCAGATATTTATAATTAGATGCTTGTTTGGTTTTTATTACTGCTTCATGGATATTTTCTCCACATCAGTACATGTACTTCTGTAACATACTTATAATGACAGCATCCTATTTTATTATAAGTATCTTTTACTAGTAGTTAGTCCTCTATTTTTGTGCATTTAGGTTGTTCCTAGAATTTTGTTATTGCCTATTCATGCGCTTTGCCCATTTCATTTGTGGTGTGTTATTTGAAAACTAGATTTGCAAGCTTTTTTTGTATGTTAGGTCTATTAATTTTTTTAACAGATAGGTACAGTTTTTGAAGATCATTGTTTGCTTTTTAATTTTGTTTATGGTGAGTCTTTTTGATATATAAGTACTATTAATCTAAACTATGTGTTTTTATTTTTTCGGTGTGTCTGTGGTGATTTTTATTCTCTAATTTTTACAGATTGATTTTTTTCCATCTTGGTGGCCTCCCAGATCTTAGATCTCCTTTTATATCAAATGAATATTTCCTTCATGGTGGAACAGTGGTGTTTCTAATCCTTAGCCAACCACTTAGTTTATTTTGTACTAAGAATAGTTTGGTTCCCCTTAGTATATTTTTGACGCTAAATCTGTTGGCTAATTTGACAGTTTGATTCACCTTTAAGCAGTGCTAGGCTGAATTAAAATATAAATTTAGGGATAGTATTACTATGTGAATCTGTAAATGTGCACATACTTATATTGCTAGTTAAATACCTAAGAAAAGTAATTTGCATCTAATGAAGTATTTTTTTTTTGCCCCAGATGATAAAGAGAAAATTTCTAGTATGTGGCTTCCATTTCCTATACTTTAGTAATGTATCCAATATTAACAACATAAACTGATAAATTATAAAAAATCAAATCCTTCTAATTTTACTAACATTTGAAGAAAAAAATAATTTCTTTCTAACAAGGTAGGAAAAAAAACCCAAACCAAGCTGAATAAGCTCTGGGCTTCTGGAATTTCCCCATTCAGCTCTTTCTTTGCTTATGTTCCAAACAATTGCATAAAAGCAATCCCAAACAAATGTTTATAGTGGCTGCACTCCGAAATACCGATAATGAATTCTACATAACAAGCACACTCTTTCCCCCGGCTGTTTGCATTTAAAGTATACATTTTGCAGTAATTTTGATGACTTCATTTTGAAGCAGTTCCTAACAGACATTGTGGAAATGTCTCATGTCATGAATTTATTCATAAACCAGCCTGTCAGAAGCCTTGGTGTTCACTGGGGAGAACGTGTCTCAGAGGCAGGGGTAGTTGTTCTACCTGCATCACCCGCCATCTTGAAAGATCGGTACTCACTTCCATTACTTCCTGAGTGCTTTGGCTCACTGCTGCTGGGTGTTAGGACTGTGAGGAGGGAAGACCATGACATTGAGTTTCCAGCTATGCAGTATCGTTTAAGTGCTATATTCCTCCCCTGATTATGATGATAACTTGTGTTTGGGAAGCTGTGATGTTTACTGTTATGGTTAATGGTCATTGTTACTCATCAAAAGGGTGATAAACCAATAATAGGATCTTGGACTTGGAGAGTAAAGATAAGCACAATGTGTCATTTTTTTCCCCACATGCTTATGGTCCCTAATGAGGACTAATAGGCCCTGATGTTTGTTTGTTCAATAAACAAGCCATTGGGTTGTGAATAAGAGGTCAGCATAGCCAGCAATGAGATATGAGCAGCTCTATCAAAGGGCATTATTTAGTCACTACAGCAAGTAGTGGACTGTTTTACAGTAATATAATGGTAGTTACAACACATTGTTCCTACTGCTTTGATCTCTAAGAGGCAAGAAAAATAAGTGGATGCTCTTGCCTTTCCAATCTGGAAATTGGAATTGTATATGGATGTTTTTCCCATTTCTAATTTGTGGCTCTTTGATCTTGCTTATTCATGAAGTGAGCGTTCATGCTCCTGTTAAATCAGCACTTGTCATACTTTAGTGTGAGCATTCATCCCTGGAGATTTTGTTAAAATGCAGATTCTGGGATGGGAGCTGAGATTCTGCGTTTCTAACCAGCTGCCAAGTGACGCTCATACTGTTGTTGGTCCACGGACCACACTTTGAGTAGTGCGCTGATTCCAGCTTGCCGAATGGAGACAGCAGAGTCCAACTCACGTAGACTTGGAACCTCTTCTAATAATAGGGCGTGTGCTTAATGAGGCAGAAGAGTGCAGTGGATAGAAGTGCAGGCTCTGGGTGTGAATTCCAGCTCTACCGTTGCTAAATTTTATGAAGTGCCAATCAACCTGATAGTCTCTGTTGCCAATGACAACAAAGATTTACTTTGTGCTCACATTACATGTTGAACTGAGTGTTGGCCACAGCTCTGCTAATTCTGGGGTCCACATTAAAGGCAGCCTTATCTGAGACATGCCATTCCATCTCGACCCCCCATCTTTTGGGAACCTGCAGTGGCTCTTAAAGCTTCCACTTGGATTTGCATATGTCATGTGCGCTCACATGCCACTGGCCACAGCAAGTCACATGGCCAAGCCTGATGTCAGGGGACAGGGAAGTAGACCTGTCCCATAAGCAGCAGGTGGGGAGTATTGCCTCCTACAGGAAAGGAAGAAACAAGATAGGGACCAGAACACATTTTTCCATAGTGGCTCAGCAGCTATGTGCCCCCGTTATTTTCACGGGATTGTTTTGAGGACTGGGTAAGCTAAAATGGGTAGCACATAGTCCCTGACATATAGGAGAAGCTCAGTAAATGTCTGTAATCAGACTGCTCTTGTTTTTGTTCTTATACCTCCCCCTGATCCTCACTGCAGAGTTGCTGTACCTTTTAGGTCGAGGAAAATTCCTCTCCCTGCTTTTCATGACACATGAAACATACCAAGGCCCTCTAGCTACCAAAAAACCAGATCATCTGAGGCCCTTTGATCAATTAGATGTTCGGCTGGAGGGAAAGAGAACTGGGTTGCCACACAATCATTGGTTTCCAAATAATTTTAGGCAGTGACTTCATCTTCCTGCCCATCTTATTTTCTGAGTTTTTGGCTTGAGTTTCAGATCACTTGATTTCTCCTGTCTATTCTCTGTATTTTGTTTTATGGCCTGTTCTTTGATCATTTATTGTACAGATAAATATTGAGTATCCAGTGTGTACCAGCTGTTGCATGAGGAGCAAAGGCACACATAAAGTGTGGTTACCATTGATGAAGGCTTGTGAGTGTGTGTTGCATAGAAGCCCTCATTCATTATTATCTAAGTGCTAAGCGGTGGTGGAGGAGGGTGCAAAGGTGAGATCCAGCCTGATTAAATGGAAGTCTGGGAAGCTTGAGCGTATGCAGAGAGCCAAGGGGAATCATAACAGGCTTGCGAGCAGGGCAGGACGTGACTGGGCTTTAGAAAAAATGTGGGGTAATGTGTGTAGGTGGTAGGAGTGGCTGGCGATTGGGTAGTTGGTGGAACGAGAGATTATAGGGTTATGAGCAAAGCATGTTGGAGAGAATGGCATGTGGATATATGTGTTTGTGGGAGGGGGAAATAACCAAGGGCTGTGGAGCTCTCAGGATGACCAGAATGAGCAATTGTGGACAGGCAAAAAATTTAGGTGAGGGAGGAGGTAATGCATGCACTTGGGGCCAGAAGTTTGTGTTGCAAATGGTATAACGAGGCAGAGATGTTGGAAAAGGGGGTACAAACCAGCTATCTGGATCAACTAGTTAAGCATCCATTACACACTACATGACAAAGATGTATCAATCTCAGTGTGTAGGAAGGGTATAGGCAAAGGCATGTGCAGTCATTAAACACTGAAGGATGAGATCTTTGTTAATGCAATGGTTCATCTTACCAGGCGGGTAATTTTTTTTTTTTTTCAGTTTGCCTAAGAGAAGGCATGCTGTACTCATGACTGACTTGTTCTTGGAGCAGTGTGTTGCAAAACAAAGTTAATGTGTTAAATTTAACAGTGATTTAAACTGATGTTGCCTGAGTCTCCAGAGGCCAGTGAAACACAAGTGGGGTGGAAAAATCAGCCACTTCTATTGTTGCCAAATGATAGAAAAGATTTTAAAATCAAATGCATTGGGTTAGCCTCACTGTGCAGCAAGGAAAAAAACTGAATTAATTATAAATAAGATGAATAAATAATTTAAATATATCACTTATTGCCTCTTTATTGCTCAACACTTGAAAAATTGTTTCAATTAGAAACTTAAACCCAATTTGATAGACGACGAAGAGTGTGCAGCTCAAGATAAATGTAAATCCCTTTGTGATATAAAAATTTGATTTTGCAGTATGAGCTCTATTAAAAAGAAATTAATAATCTCCAGAAAAAGGAGATAGTGCCAAGAAGGCTGGCCTTTTCCCACAGAATATTGCTTATTATAAGAGGAAAAATCAATAAGCTAATCACAGAGATAATTTTTTAAAAAATCAAAGCTGCAAAATACTAACCACCAACCCTACAAACAACAAAAATGATAAACATTTGTTTCTCTGGAATTCATATTAAAATCATAGAGTAGATGTGTGTGCTTCTTATACTGCACATGATTTTCATTTTTCTTCCTATGCCCGAGGAAATGCTTCATTCTCTCTGGGTTTGTTGGCCACATAAAAAATAGCAGAACAATTTCCCATTTGTTGCACCTACAAAGCAAGGGATTCAACAGGCTGAAGCCACACTGGACTTTAGCCAAGACAAAGGTATCCTGGAAAGTTGGTTGATTCCTTTACTCCCATGCTCTGGTGCTGCAAACCCTCCCTCCCCTATCCCTGGCAGATATGGCTAATGAATGACAGCATTATCTTTGTGTGTCCACTATAAACTTTGAATCCTCCTTATCACGGGGCTCCAGGCAGCCGCCCCCAGGCATGTGGTATGAAACCTACTTGGTATTTGCCTCAGGATCTGAGGGACTAAGAGTTTGGTAACATCTTATCTGGCATATGAACAATTTGTCTGATTTGTTAACTGCAAGCAAACATGTATCACTTTATGTTTTAGTTCAGGCTGCAGAAAAGACTTCTTTCTATTTCATGTATAGAAAAAAAAGAAAATGTTTAAGGAAATTATGTGACACCCATATTTTACCTTTTGGACCTAAGTATACACCTGAGGGAACTAAATGCAAGAATCAGGTCCCCTTCCTCACCCTAACAAATGTGAATCCATTCCCAGAAAAGCAAACACAAGTAAGCCACCCACAGGGTGCAATGCAGCCAGGCAGCTTTCAACTAACTTTGAGAGTTGTCAGAAATTCTCCAGCAAGGGTAGAAAACTGATGGTCCTCAGCCCACAGATGTCTTGCTTGGCCAGCAGGGTGTTTATTTCTTTAACTTGCCCATATGTGGGTCCCCTACTCTCCAAGTGTCACGGGCTTCTCTGATTTCCTATTCTCTTAATCCCGTGACATCTCAAGACAACTGACTTTGTGACTCCTGGGGGTAGCATTCTGTCCTTCCTCAGCCACACATCCTGTCATCTCTCCTGTGTTGACACTTTAAACTCCTAATGTGACTATATTTGGAGATAGGGTCTTTAAAGAGGTAATGAAGTTAAAATGAGGGCACTAGGGTGGGCCCTAATCCAACATAAGGCTGGTATTTAAGAAGAAGAGATTAGGACACAGACGCGCAGAGGTGGATGACCACGTGAAGACACAGGGAGAGAGATGACCATCTATACGCCAAGGAGAGAGGCCTCAGGAGAAACCTACCCTGCTGATGCCTTGATCTTGGACTTCCAGCCTGCAGAACTGTGAGAGAGTAAGTGTCTATTGTTCAAACCACCCAGTCTGTGGCCTTTTGTTATGGCAGCCTGAGCAGACTGAGAGACCATCCCTACTCCTGAAACCATGGGAGGGAAGCACCACCCAAGTCATTCTGTACCCGGTGAGTTGCGGGAAATGACCGCAGTGCTGGGCTTCATGGTGAGGTCCCCTGAGTTTGGGATTAAGACAATGTGAAGACAGTCACATTTATTTTTAGCTCCAACGATCATGAAGCCTCATGGGAATAGGACAAGAAATCATTTGACTGTATCATGACTCCAAGAACTAAAATTACTTATTTTAAGATTTCATTATTCTATTTATGATACAAATAACTAGCAATACTGTGACTACTTAAAAGGATATTGTCAGAGTATTGCACACTATCTTTTTACCTCCTTGATTTATTAGAGCTTCTTGGAAGATAGATATTAGTGCATCTGCCCTCCACCCATATCATGATTGCTCCTAAAGGCCTTTGCTTCATCAGCCGGTAAGTGCTGAGCATGTTTCCATGAAGATGTTTCCCCACTCCATGAAGCATCATTTGTGCATTCCAGGTGGAATAAGAAACAGGAGTGGAATACTAACCATTTATTTGGTATATGGTCCCTAGACCATTTTATAAATTGTTATTTGTTTGTTATGCTCTGTCCTATAGCATCCCAAATATCTTGGATGCTTTATTGCACTACAGACTATATTACTACACGTGTCTGCACACAAATATGCACACCCGGACAAACACACACACACACACACACTCTCATACACTTATACACAGAATTACTCTCTCCAAGAATCAACCCAGCCCAATTGCCTGTTCAAGTAATTTCAGGTAATAGGATGATGGGAATATGAGCGTTGGAATGCCTCGACTGAAATCATTTACAGGACTTTATCCCATAGAGTATTTTTTCAATATCAAGCACATGGAAGGATGATGAAATTCTGAAAGTAATTTACTTGCAAAGGGCAAAACAAGTTTTCAGGACCAGCATGGGTTCCATTAAAAATAAGATAAACTGGACTCTAATCAGGGCCTATAAGAAAAGCTGACCATGAGAAGCTTGAGAAAGGCAGGCATCCACATCCTGGGGGCTTTTTAACTAAAAGGTTTGCGGCTCCTGTGAGTTCTGGATAGTAGCTTATGAACTGCTGACGCTGGGAAGGAAAAGGAATCCTGTACTAAGCCTTGAAAGCAAAGGCTCAACCCTAGGTGGGAAATACAAACTAGACCTGCCGGTGCTATTGGCCAGGCCACCAATCAGAGCTGTAAGGATGGGGTGTGGTTAGGCTTCCCAGCACTGACTTTGTGACTCCTAATGGTAGAATTCTTTTCTGAGAGGCTGGCAGTGAACATCTAACTTTAAGAAATAGAGCAGAAAAATCAATCTGCTCCTTGCATCATGTGTGACATTTTAATTACCTAGGCGGCTAATCAGGACACAGTGAAGCAGCTGCTATGCTTATAGAACTGTGTCCCAATTATTTACGAAGCTACACAGCTCCTTCAGTGCGTCACTGTCACATCTAGCACGCGTAGGTTCTAGAGCAGGTGTGAAGCCTGATTTTGGGCAACTCAAAAAATCATTCCATGCCTGTCACTTTTTCTCTGGAGCCAAAGGGTTAAAATTTGAGTTATTCTCTAAAAGTGTGACTCCTTTTGGTGTCACTTGTCTTCCTCTGGCTCTCAGTTGTCTTTCCTCATTGTCCTGCTGGTCTCGATGCTGCGCAGATTTCATTCTCTGTCTTTGTAAAGTGTTACCAAACTTGTCTGTCCGACCAGCATCCTTCCAACGGAGGGATGTGCAATATTCTCTAATTCTTCCAAAGGATAAGGTGAAGCGTTTGTAGTGAAATGCTTTTCACAGATCCCTATTAATATTTTGTTACGGTTTCAAGCCGAGTAAGTGCCAACTATGTGCCTGGCAGTGACATAAAAATATTACTATTTTTTTTCTAGAAGAAATTTTAGATTCTGATTGCTAAGTAGAAAGTAATTCCTTTAAAGTTTACATCTTAAGTTCTGGTGCTGTAGCATTGCTGAAATCCATAACACAGTGTGAAGAAAGGTCGATTGCTGAATTAATCTTTGTGACTGATTATTCCTGTCCTTGCAATAGTCTGGTTTAAATTAGAAGCTGCATTGTGGTTTTAGACTTAAATCATCATGGAATCTCTCCCATATGCTTTTACAAAGGGATTCTGATATTTTTAAAGAAATCCATGTGTAATATTCTTTAGGGAGTTGGACATATTTTGTGCCCAAGTTGATGAATTTATAGGACACTGGAACTTGGAGAAAGTGGTTGAGAGTAGCTATTGCCAGTGTTACCTAACATTAATACCTGGGGTCAGCAAAGTTGGAGACAAGAACCAGAGATCCCAAGTCAAAATCAAATGGAAGAAACAGACCTACATGGGTAAGAGATGCACCGGTTCCACAGAGGCTGTGGTTATGTTCCCATTGAACCTGGGACTGCAGAGATACACTATTTCCTCTAGTGAATCTATAAAATGAAAATTCTTTGTCTTGTTAAAGTTACACTTTAACCCAAAGGGGAACCAAATTGACTTACAAACAAAATAAATGAGGATAGGCAGGGTCACATCATTATTGCCTGAATCTTTATAATCTTGTCCTTCTCGATTAAAAAAAGATGTGTGCAGGGTAAGTGTTCAGTTTTATTCAGAACACAGAAATCTAGTTTTAGGAAAAAAATCTAAATCCACTTGTGTAATAACATTTTCTTAGCGAATAGCATGCATTCATTTCAGGACTAAACACACTTAGTTTCTTGGGAATGTTTCCTTAAATTTTTGGAAGAGGAGTGAGAAATGGACAGCATTTTTGACTCTGGTGTTAATTTGCTTGGGTGTTACACAGACAGAACTGACTGTAAAGTGGAAAGATTCAGGGCCAACTTTGACGGCTCTGGATATTCCGTCATTCCTCTTTAGTCTTTAATGTCCAGTTTTCTGTGGCTTCTTTTCCTACTTCAGGTTTGCTGTTAACGGTCATTTTAAACTCATTTCCACAGTATGAAATTGGGGGAGGAGTGGAGAAGTTGAATATTATAGACTGATTTTTTTCCCGCATATCTTCTGGGTCTGAGCTTGAGTTTTGATCCTTATACTTCCTTAAATTTGTACATGGATAGAACGTTGTATTAGAATATACTTACAATGGCTGCTATTATTGAGCGTATATTAATTATGGATTTAGCCCATAATTAATCAACTTCATGACTGTAAATGTAAACGGCCTCATATTACACTGAAATGCTTCTTGGAACATAGTAGAAACTCAATAAATATATGTGCAATGGGTGAATAAAAGTGAGTGAATATGAATAAACCATGACCGAGGGGGTACTGAGATGAGTGTGAAACAATACAAGACAATCCAAGCATTTGGCCATTAGGAGGAAAGTGAATCTCTCCTTGAGAAACAGTGTGGGGTGTAAGTCAGGAGCCTGATGTGGGTGAGTGGTAGATCCATTTGTAACAGCTGTTTAGCAACAGTGGGAGGAGATTACAGATGTCCACTGTGTGTCTGGACTAGGCCACATTCTATTTTTATCTTAAATGGGATAGTGGCTATGGGATTATTTGGCAGGATGTAATCAATATCCGAGGTCTGGAAGAAACCCTTTAATTTGTTGTGTGTCCTGAGTGGCTGGAATGCAAGCCACAGATTTAAAATTGACATCCATTTGAGGGCGCTTCTGCCCCTGAGTGTGGACCTGGAACACTGTGTCAAATGTTGTGTTTCTGTTAAAGACTTTCCCAGTCTCTATTTCATGGACTAGTTCTACGTGAGCTCTGCAAAACAGAAAAAAGCTGTGTCCATGTTAGGGGAAATTCAGTGATTAAATGTATTTAGAAAACTGCCGTAAGTTTCAAATGGAGCCCCTGGGCTTTGGAATCAGGCTGGGCTGCATTCCTGGTTAACAACTTGCAAGCTGTGTCATCTTGGAAAAGTAAGTTAGCCGCTCTGAGTTTCAAATTCCTAATTTGAAAAATGACAATAATACTATCTAATTTTGGGGCATGCTTGAGGATTAAATAGGATTCCATCTCTATATTCATGTTTATGCTATTTTAGTGTATAGCCTATAATAACTGTACTACAAATATTAGTTATTACTATCATCATTATAATTAGTATTGATTTCTTCCTCTTGGGTTTTTATTTTTATTTATTTCAGAATATTATGGGGGTACAAGCATTTTGGTTACATAACTTGATTTTGTACCATTCGAGTCAAAGTGTGCTCATATCCCAGATAGTGTGCATTGTACCTGTTAGGTGTGAATTTACCCATCCCCTTGTCCCCCCTCCCACCTCCTTGATTTCTGATGAATGTTATTTCCATATGTGCATATAAGTATTGATTGATGAGTTCCAATTTAATGGTGGGTACATGTGGTGTTTGTTTTTCCATTCTTGTGATACTTCACTTAGAAGAATGGTCTCTAGTTCCATCCAGGTTAATATAAGAGGTTCATTATTTTTATTTATAGCTGAGTAGTACTCCATGGTATACATATACCACATTTTATCGATCCACTCAGGTATTGATGGGCACTTGGGTTGTTTCCACATCTGTGCAATTGTGAATTGTGCTGCTATAAACGTTCAAGTGCAGGTGTCTTTTTTATAGAATGCCTTTTATTTCATTGGGTAAATGCCCAGTAGTGGGATTGCTGGATCAAATGGTAGTTCTACTTTTAATTCTTTGAGGTATCTACATACTACTTTCCATAGAGGTGGTGCTAGTTTGCAGTCCCACCAGCAGTGTATGAGTGTTCCTATCTCTCCACATCCACAGCAACATTTGTTGTTTTGGGACATTTTGATAAAAGCCATTCTCACTGGAGTTAAGTGATATCTTATTGTGGTTTTGGTTTGCATTACCCTGATGATTAGAGATGTTGAGCATTTTTTCATGTTTGTTGACCATTAGTCTATCTTCTTTTCAAAAGTTTCTGTTCATGTCTTTTGACCACTTTTTAATGGGGTTGCTTGATTTTTTTCTTGATTTGCTTGAGTTCTTTACAGATTCTAGTTATCAGCCCTTTGTAGGAAGTATAGCATGCAAATATTTTCTTCCATTCTGTAGGTTGTCTGTTCACTCTAATGATTGTTTCCTTGGCTATGTTTCCTTGGCTTTTTAATTTAATCAGGTCCCATTTATTTATTTTTATTGTTGCTGTGATTGCTTTGGGAGTCTTCTTCATAAATTCTTTGTCTAGGCTGATGTCTATAAGAATTTTTCCAACATTTTCTTCAGAATTCTTATAGTTTCATGCCTTAGGTTTAAGTATGTTATCCATCATGAGATAATGAGAGGTACATATCCTGTTTCAGTCTTCTACATGTGGCTATCCAATTTTCCCAGCACCACTTATTGAATAGGGATTCATTTCCCAAGTGTATGTTTTTGTCTGCTTTGTCAAAGATCAGATGGTAATACGAGGATGGTTTTATAACTGGGTTCTCTGTTCTGATCCATAGTTCTATGTCTCTGTTCTTGTGCCAGTACCATGCTGTTTTGGTTACTATAGCCTTGTAGTATAGCTTGAAGTCTGGTAAAGTGATGCCTCCCAATTTATTCTTTTTGCTTAAGGTTGCTTTGGCTATATGGGGTCTTCTCCGGTTCCATATGAAGCGTAGAATTATTTTTTCTAGAGCTGCAAAAACTGATGTTGGTATCTTAATAGGGATTGCATTAAATCTGTAGATCACTTTGGGCAGTATAGACTTTTAAACAATGTTGATTCTGCCGATCCATGGACATGGTATGTTTTTCCATCTGTTTACGTCCTCTGCTATTACCTTCCTCAGTGTTTCATAGTTCTCCCTGTAGAGGTCTTTCACCTCCCTAGTTAAATATATTCCTAGTTATTTTATTTTATTTGCTATTGTGAAAGGTATTGAGTCTTTGATTTGCTTCTCAACTTGACTGTTGTTGGCGTATATCAATGCTACTGATTTGCGTACATTGATTTTGTAGCCTGAGACTTTGCTGTATTTATTTATCAATTCCAGTAGTTTCTTGGCAGAATCTTTGGGGTTTTCTAGATGTAAGATCATATCATCAGCAAAGAGTGATAGTTTGACCTCTTCTGCCCCATTTGGATACCCTTGATTTCCTTTTCTTGTCTGATTGCTCTGGCTAGGACTTCCAGTACTGTGTTGAATAGAAGTGGTGATAGTAGTCAGCCTTGTCTGGCTCCAGTTCTAAGCAGGAATGCTTTCAGTTTTTTCCCATTCAGTATGATGTTGGCTGTGGGTTTGTTGTATATGGATTTTATCATTTTAAGGTAAGTCCCATCTATGCCTATTTTATTAAGTGTTCTTATCATAAGAGGGTGCTGAATTTTGTCAAATGCTTTTTGTGCATCTGTTGAGAGGATCTTATGGTCTTTGTTTCTACTTCTATTTATGTGGTGAATACATTTACAGATTTGTGTATGTTGAACCATCCCTGCATCTCTGGGATGAAGCCCACTTGGTCATGATGGATTATTTTTTTGATGAGCAGCTGAATTCAGTTTGCTAGGATTTTATTGAGAATTTCTACATCTATGTTCATAAAGGATATTGGTCTGTAATTTTCTTTTTTTTGTTGAGTCCTTTCTTGGCTTTGGTATCAAGGTGAAGTTGGCTTCATAAAACATGTTGGGGGGGATTCCTTCCTTCTCGATATTATGGAATCATTTCTTCAGGATAAGTACCAGTTCTTCTTTGTAGGTCTGGTAAAATTCAGGTGTGAAACCATCTGGTCCAGGACTTTTTTTTGTTGGAAGATTTTTTACTGCTGCTTCAATTTTGTTACCTGATATTGGTCTGTTCAGAAATTCTATTTCTTCCTGATTAAGCCTAGGGAGGCTGTGTGTTTCTAAGAATTTGTCCATTTCCTCCACATTTTCAAGTTTATGTGCATAGAGATTTTTATAGTACTTGGAGGTGATATTTTGTATTTCCATGGTATCAGTTGTAATTTCTCCTTTTTCATTCCTAATTGAGCTTGTTA
The DNA here is from genome assembly GCA_023783475.1 of Daubentonia madagascariensis. Classification (NCBI taxonomy): domain Eukaryota; kingdom Metazoa; phylum Chordata; class Mammalia; order Primates; family Daubentoniidae; genus Daubentonia; species Daubentonia madagascariensis. The sequence goes on along the minus strand of JAKFHU010001482.1, from coordinate 8,380,487 downwards.
GAGTCCTTTTCTCCTTCTGGTTAATCTAGTGAGAAGCCTGTCAATTTTGTTTATCTTTTCAAAGAACTAACTTTTTATTACATTAATCTTATGTATAGTTCTTTTGTTATCGATTTCATTTAGTTGTGCTTTGATCTTGGTTATTCTTTTCTTCCACTGGGTTTAGGATTGGTTTGCTCTTCCTTTATTTTTTCATAGTTCTGAAAGACTTGAAGTCTAGAGTCAAGGTGTCAGCAGACTTAGTTTCTCCTGAGGCCTCCCTTCTTGGCTTGTAGATGACATCTTCTACTTGTGTCCTCACAGGGTTGTCCCTCTGTGTGTGTCTGTGTCCTAATCTCCTCTTCTTATAAGGACACAGGTCAGATTGGATTAGGGCCCAACCATTTGACCTCATTTTACCTTAATTAGTTTTTAAAAGACCCTATCTCCAAAAACAGTCACATTCAGAGGGTCTGGGGGTAGGACTTCAACCTATGAATTCAGGGGCTGGGGGCACAATTCAGCCCAGAGCAGATGGTAAACCTAGTCAACCAAGATGTAATCCAAAATAACTCAGGAATGGAGAAGCAGGTGGTAACAGAAGTGCTGGTGAGCTTCTAAGGATACACAAAACTGCAGAGTTATGGGTATGAAATATAAATGTTATTAAACTCAAAAATGTGGGATAAGACATATTAAAGTGGAGATGAGGAGGAACGAGGAAAGGTCGGTGTCCATGAGTTAATAGATACTGCTGGAAGCCACTGAACAAAGCAATGAAAATTTGACGTTATATACAATTATAAATGTAACCACCAGAAGGGGTAAATCTAAGTGTAAAACTTCAAAATCCTAAAAGGAAAATAGAACAAAGTTCTTCTGTTCATATCAGTAGTCTATAGGTGAGAACACCAAGGTTAACCAATTTATGCTTAATTGGAGGCACACCCAGCAGGTGGCAGAGCAGGATTTGAACCATAGTCCAGGCAGTTCCCTTGAGATAAGGCAGGAAAATTTTGTTTAAAAAAAAAAAAAAAAGGAATTATGAAGTGGGGAGTAGACTGATTTGTGCCTGTTTTTCAGCTTGTCTTAGATGTAGGGCCAGTTAAATGGCATAGAAGAAAGTCCAGAAATGTGTCTAATTATATGTGGCAGGGATGGGGAATCTTTTCCTGTAGGAAGGCCACATTAATTTAGCTGTAATCAAAGAAGGCCACATTCAAGAAACTTCAATTAGATATACTTAAAAATGTACATTATTTTGTGAAAATCTAACTACTATATATTTAATAATTTCAAAAAATGAAAACTATTTGTTAATTTTAAAGTTAACTAACCTTCTAATGACTTTGTTGTGTCTGCTTTTTGTTGGAAAGCATTTGAATATCTGGTTGCAGCATGGAGGTCTGCAGTTTCAGTTGATCCTCAGTAGGTATCAGTCATTTGTGGTCTTACAGGCTTCTTGATTTGGGTTAGGTATGAGAATGTAGATTCACAGTAATAAGTGATTGAAAAGCAAGAAAGCATTTTTGGGGCATGTTGCCGAAGGCATGGGTTTTCTGCATTTTTCCATATTTCAATTGGATCTTTCTTAGCATCCAGCAATGACTTTAAAATGGCATCTACTGAGAGCTCAATCAATTCCTTCTGTAGTTCTTTAGCTGCCTTGGTGATATCAACTACGTGAGGCTGAAAATGCTAATTTGAGTGTGATGTCATGATTCTCAAAGTTAGTGAACCTTTCATTGTATTCTCCAATTAATAGGTCTGCTTATTCTTCAAATGATTCGCATCCTGCTCCTCAATGACCTTTGCTGACTGGGGAAAATGTTCATCCACAATTTCCTTTTGAAGAAGTGTTTTGCAAAAAGATAGCTTTTTTTGAAATGCTTGGATTTTTTTGGCCACATATCACATATAGACTTAGTTTTACCTTGCAAAGAAATATTCAAGTTGTTTTGATTTGACATGGTATCACACAGAAATGCTGCATTCCTATAGAAATCTTCTTTCAATAATTCACATTGCTGATTCTTCATAAAATTTAACTATCTGTTCTTGCAGAGATAATATTTTGGCTAACACCTGTCCCTGCAATAGCCAGCGCACTTTAGAATGATACAGCAAATTCACACTGAATACCTCATTCTACTTTAGCATATTACAAAACTGATGATGATGTGTTGCATTTGCACAGATATAGATATCAGATATAAATGTAGTTAACAATACTTATAACTTGTTGCAATGTGTCACTTAAAATAGCAGCTTTAGCACAGAGATTTTGCTGATGCAAGATACAATGAAAGGAATTGAGAGCATCTGGATCTGTTAACACTTATCTGTGCAATAAACCCTTCATGTTTTCCTGTCATGGAAGGTGCACCTTCTGTACATACACCTGCTAAATTTACCAAATTTAGTCCAACTTCACAACATTCATCTTGAAAGTTGTAGAAGATCTCTATTCCCTGTGTTCTGTTCACAAGAGTGCCCAAAGCAAGTAACTCTTTGTAGGAAAGAAAATCTCCTGTTATGACCTGAATGAAGTATAAAAGCTGTGCTCAGTTAATATTATCAGTTGATTCATCCAAAGTGACTGAATAATAAATATTTTCCTTTTGAAGTATTGCATGAAGTTGTTCTGTTAAGTTGAAGGCTAATTCATGCTGCTGATCAGTTGTGGTTCTCCTTGAAAGAGGCAGTTGTTTGTACTTTGAAATGTTATTGGGATCTAAGCATCCTACAACTTCGACAATGCATTCTTTCACAATTTCTACATCACTGAATGGCTCCCCTTTCTTCCAAAGTATATAAGCTACTTTATAAGTCACTTCAGTGGCATTATTTCCAGGTCTCATTGCTGCTTGAAAGAATTGTCTTTCCTTCTGATTTTCATCTTTTCATTTCTGCTGTATAACCTTTCATACCTCTCCCTCTAATTTAAAATTTTTGTGGTCCTTATGAGTGTTATAATGCTGATGAGCATTGAATTTCTTTAATATTGATATTGCAGTATCACAAAGCAAGCAAATCATCTTATCTTTAGCAGAAACAAGATAATATTGCAGTTCCCAATTCTCATTAAAAAATGTTTTCTTCCTTCAGCGTACTTTTGGTCTTCTTTGATATGGTGGGCTGTTAAGCAGACAGAATTAAAAAATACTGCTGAGCTGTGCAACTATTCACAAATTCCACTTCAAACAGAAACATAGTGCACCATTGTCAAAAGCTGATAACAGACTGGCATACTCGACCCTCATAAACTCTCGCCAACCAGCCTCATGGGGTAGTGGTGCCAGTCAGACAGGGGAAGTTAGAACTAATTCATGAGTGTAGCAGGTGTCAATTTAGCCCTTATGCCTTACTAATGTTCTAATTATGCTGATAAGTCTGGGAGGATTATTTCATTGAAACTTATTTTATTCTTTGGTATTTTAAATACATTCATTTAAAAAACAAAATAATAATATAAAATATGAACAAAAATATATTAATTAAAATAAAAGGATTTGTTCTGTAAAATTTGGGTTCAGTCAAAAGGCTGCACTTACGGACCTAGGAGGCCACATGTGGACTTAAGGCTGCAGGTTCCCCACACCTGATATGTGGAAATCTATTATATGATAAAGGCAGCTCAAATGGGTAAGGGAGAGGTGATTCTTCAGTGAATAAAGTTGGGGTATCTAGTTATTATTCAGGAAGAAAATAAAGCTGAATTTGTACCTTACTTCTTAACCCAAAATGAATGATGAATGAAATAAATATTTATATTTCTGGTGTGAACCAGAAAAGAAAACTAGAAAAATATGTTTGAATTAAAAATATAATCTTATAGTAAGGAAGGTCTGCTTAGACATGACAAAAAACTCAATGACTACCAATAATTTAATAAATTGTGCAAAAATGCAGAATTATGGAAACAGATACTGATGAACTAATTTTCTTCTCTTATAAAAAACCCTTAAAGTGAATAAGACAAAGATGAATAACCCAATAGAGCAAAGAGAAAAGCATATAAATAGATAGATACCCCAAGTGAAATCTGAATGTCCAGTAAATAGTTGAAAATATGCTCAATCTCTCTTGTAGTTAAAGAGTTGCAAATCAAAAGAACAGTGCCATGCCATGATTTATCTACCAAATTGGTAAAAATGGAAAATTTGGTACTGTTTTTGTGTGGCTATGGGGACAGACCCCCTCACTTCCCACTTCTGGTGCAATGTTGATTGGAACAACCTTGGAGGAGGCAATATCTCTCAAAATTCAAAATGAAAAGACCCAACATGTCCTCTGTTTGGAATTTCCTGTGTGGTAGTCTCACACAAGATATGTGAATAGCAATGCTCATTGCAGCAACTTTGCTAATAATAAAAAATAAGAAGTGACCATATGATTACTCCAATAGAATAAAATATCACCTTGCTGTTAGAATGAATGAGTAGAGCTGTGTGCACTGACATAAAAAAATAGATTATGAAATGACAAAAAGGAGGTGCATGGCATCATACATATTTTAACCTTATTTGTGTATTTCTCAAGTATATACATATTATTTACTTTTATGTACATACATACTTTTGATCTGAAAGAATTCATATGAAACTATTACCCCTGGATTCTTCTTTTTGTACTTCAGGTTGGGAATATAAAGATAAAATTTTTACTTATTTTTCCCCTTTCTGTACTTTTACTATGAGTCAGGCATGGTGCTGTGTGTCTGTGGTCCCAGCTGCTCCGGAGGCTAAGATGGAGGAATTGCTTGAACCCAGTAGTTTGTGGCCAGCCTGGGCAACATAGCGAGAGACCTTGTCTCTAAAAATAATAATAATAAATAAAAATTAAAAAATTAAAAATATTTTACTATGAGTATTGAAAAAGTAAATCATTAATTTCCAAAAGTTGAATAAATAAATTGTAATGGCTGCTAATAGGAGGTTTGGAGTCCAACCATACATGTTGAGGATGCTGCTACCCCTGTGGTAGCTTCTGGGGAAGAAGACATTCCTAGCAAGGCCCGGGAAAGGGAGCACATGTTCCCTCAAGACTCTGTCTCTCTGTTCATCCTCTCTAGAACTCTTAGCAGTGATTCTATGATTCTGTAGAGTCTAAAAATCATATCCATCTCCTGTAGCTGAAGACAAGTTCTCAGGAGATCTTGTTTTGCTAGGATTCTCTGAGTCTTCTCCTGAATGATGGACCCAAATCTTTGTTGAAGTCTTCCCCCTGTTTGATTCTGCAGATGTTCCTTCAATATGATCTCAACACGTAGTCAACCCTGTGTCAGAATGGAAACTCTTGAGTTTCCTGATATCACAGAGCCATAAGTTTGATTGGGTTTCCTTTCAACAGTTTTCTCAAGTTTTCTCTCCAACTCTCTGAGATTCATGGCTTGGTTGAAGACCTTCAGAGTCCTGTGCTCCCGTGGTCATCATTGGCCTCTTCCATCCCGCCTGACAACGTTTGAAAACCATCATGGCCATTTACTCCTGGCTTGCATATCCCAGACTCTGAAGGGCTTTAGTGAGCTCAATTTCCCTTTTTAAACTTACGATGAGCTAGTCATTACCAGTATTACCATTACCAAGTTAAAGATGAGTAGGTAATTAGCAGAGCCAACATTTAATGTTGCATGAGGTAGCAGGTCTATCCAATACAACAATTTTTAGTTTGAGCAGTGTGGCAATGATCAATCAGAGCTAAACTTAATTCCTGCTTATAATGGCTGATTCACCGTGGGATGCTGCCATGCTTACTTAACCTCTAGTATCTGATAATAATTATTTTTAGTTTATAAATAAGATAAATAATAGGTTATATGTGTGTACATATAAACACATTACCTATATAATTTTGAAATAGATGAGACAAAAAATTATAAATGGAAAATAAAATATTGAAAACTAAGCCACCATTACAAAGTTTTACATGCTCAAGAGGTTGCATGTCAGTTTCTAAAGCCTCATCATAATGCCAGTAAGCAGGTGGGTGATCCCTCAGCTGACGGTAGTAAAACATGAGCTTTGGAGCTTTGTTTGGAAAGAACACGAGCTTCAGCACAACCTGGGTTTAAAGCCAGGTTCTGCTACTTATAAGGTGTGTGGATTGTCTGACTCGACTCTTTCCTCAGCGTTCATATAGAGATGATGATGTCTGTGCCTGCGATTGTTGTAGTTGAAGAGGTGACATGTAGAACGTCCCAAGCACATAACACTGCTTACTAAAGGTGAGACCCTCCATGGTGTGAATGAAGACACACTTCTGGGTGTGTTCTGTACCTCAGTTATCTTTTCTTTCTTCCCGTGGATGTACACCTATACACCTATATCCACGGGAAGAAAGAAAAGATATAAATCTTAGTCATCTCTTTGAAAGAAAAGGCAAACTCCTCACCATCTGCTTCTTGCTGATCTCTTATGCCACTCAGGCCCCCACTCATGATACATGAGCCACGCGGGCATTTTTCTATTCCTTGATGAAGCCCAGGCAGTTCCACGTCAGTGTTTACACTGCCGTCCCTTTGCCTGGGAGGCTGTCCCTCCTGATCACTCAAGTCCTGGCTAAGGGACCTTCCCTGAATACACACTTGTAAGTCACTTCCCATCAACTCACCTATCTTATTTCCCTTATAACATTTTATTATCTAAAATTATGTATTGACTTATTTTTATAGCTGCCTCCTCTTCGTCCACTGGAATGGCAGATCCATGAGGGCAGCAACTTTGCCTGTCTTGTTCCCTATTGTGAACTAGGATGGCACCTGCACTTGGTACCTATGCAATGAGTACTTTAACAAGAAAATTTTGTAAACATTGTAATAACATCAAGGGGTACAAACTATCTGGAGGGAAATTTGACAATACATATTGAAAATTATAAATGCTGGCATCTGTTTGACCACAAAATTTCTCTTCCTCAGAATTCATTCCATGAACATGATTGAGGATGTCCTTGAAAAATTTATTGCTTATCATCACTCACTTAGGCTGCTGTAATAATATCTTAGCAGCCCATCCTGCCTCTCTCCATTCTTTTTCCATACTTCAGCCAAGAATACCTTTCCTTCCCCTTTTAAAAAAATTTCTTATCAAAATTATCAATGTTAAAAAGTCAAAATCTAGCATAGTGCAAAACAATAGTTTGCTGTTCCATCTCTCCTGAGCCTTAGGAACAGGATTATCCAAACTCAAGTTTAGTATGCTTACATTCATGATTATTGATATATTGAAGGTTTTTTCACATCTTTTGACTTCTACTTGTCATATCCCATTGTACTGATGTTTCCTTCTTTCTTTCTTTATTTGATGTTTTTCTATTTTTTGCTCTACTTACTTAGAATTTATAGATTCTATTTCTATTTGTTTAAATTTTGGAATTTAAATTTTGGAATTTTACCATGTACATTTAAACTAGCAAAAGTCTGCAGGTAAACAATAACCTCTATGAAAAACAAAAAAACAAAAACAGAGTTTTGGAGCATTTTTATTCTGATCATCCATCTCAAGACCTACAAGCCCTTGTTTTGTGTACTTCTGTATTTTGTTTTTTAACCCAGATATTAGGCATTATTTTATTGTTAGCTTATTCAAATGGAATTTGATTGGGTTTACTTACAGTTTTATAATTTCATTTATTTGTTCCTACTTGGATCTCAAACCATCCTTTTAAGATCATGTTCCTTTTTCTTGAAGTATATCCTTTAGAAATCCTTTTATTTCAGGTTTCTTTGTGGTATACTTTCTCAGTTTGTCATGTTAACCAAGCCACAGGCTTGATATCCTGTATGCTGTGGTATTCAAAGTACTGTTGTCTGAAAGAGCTCTCAGAGTTCTCTCCTGATTACCGGAAAGTCTCAGCCGGCACTTTCCCCTTGTTCCCAGTGGGTAAGGCTCAACTCAGTTTCAGCTTCCTATGGGACCAATGGCCTCCTTCCTATTTGGGGGAGGGGATGTACCTGAACCCAGCTTCCAGTGGATCCTCAAACATCCTAGAATCTGTGCACCTGGCCTTCCCAAATAACTGCCTCAAACAGCTGGCATCCAAACCCATACTGCCTGGTGCTCCACTAACCTGATTATCCCCTTGCATACAAGATCACTCTCAACGCGTGCCCTATAAAAGGGGAGTGCAGCCTAGTGGAGGGGAACTTCTCCTGAAACTCACAGCCACACTGCCTGCTTGCCACAATGTCTTGGCCCAAAATGCCTTCCGTGGAGTCAGAGGGAAAACCAGAGACCTGTGCCTTCTTTTGTTAACCCGGGCATGTAGGCACTTTGCTCGAATGTCTTAGGTTGGTGTAGTGGGTTGAATAGTGTTCCCCAAACATTCACGTTCTCCTGGAAACTCAGAATCTGACCTTATTTGGGTATAGGGCCTTTGTAGCCATAATTAAGGAAGAAACTGGAGATGAGATCATCCTGGACTTAGGATGAGCCCTAAATCCAATGACGAGTGTCCTATAGAGAAAGGAGAGGGAGACTTAGATGTGAGGAAGCAGAGAGAAGACGGCCACGTGAAGACGGATGGAGGTAGGAACTGGGGTTGGCGTCTGCAAGCCACGATAAGCCAAGGGTTGCCGGCAAATACCAGAAGCTAAGGAGAGGCATGGGAACCAATACTGCCTACATATCGATTTTGGATTAAATTTCTATTATTTTAAGCCACGAAGGCATAGGTCTGAAATGCCCGTAACTGAGAGGAAAGAGATGGGCAGTAACCATTGAATTGCTTTTTTCACCTGTTACTAACAGAACATTTAGAAGCAGAAACTAGGAATTTAATTTGTGTTGATACAACAAGATATGTTTACCAATCCTTACATTGAAAATTCTGTGTCAACTCCCATCTGTCTGTCTTCGAAGTTATCAGCATGTGCAGCAGAAGCAAAAATCTTTCATGGCCTCTTTCCCATTTACATAGTCGCATTTTACGAAATAATAAACATTCCCATAAAGATTACATCATAAACTCCAGTCTCCATTTTTTCCTCTCTATTCTGTGCAACATATGCATTTTCCCTGGAAATAAAACATGCATGTAAAATTAACTGGCTATTTTAGGTTGAGTTCCCAATATACCTATTTGGAATGCCTTTCCAAATCAAAAACAGGTTCTGAAGCAGTGACTATCGCATCCCAAGTAAAACAAATTGGTTTCCGAGTTTTACCTAAAGTGATTGAGAATAAAAAATGCATCGTTCCGGCTTCCCCGTTCTGTCTTCCTACCTTTTTTAGCTTGTGCTTGATTTACTTGGAGACGTGGTGAAGATGGAAAGGAGCCACGTGCAGAGGGGGAGAGGAAGCAGAGCAAGCAAGTGCTGCTCACGTTGGGCACAGCAATGCTCCTGGCAGAAACCGGGTCCCGAAGCCACCCTGTCTCACAGGTGTAGGGGTGGAGAGGAGAAATCGTTCAGTCCTAGGGAGCAGCATGCACTGGTACACATCGTCAAGGAGTTCTGCTTTCAAAACTCCACATTTCAGAAAAAAGTGTAAAAGATGCTTTGAGATGACCCTCACTCCTGTGTATTCCCAGTACTGCCCCCTGCATCTGGTTCACTTCCTTGCAGCTCACAACTGCGTGATGGAAACTGCCTGAAAGTGACCCCAGGAGTACTTGTAGCACGCCCACGCAGTGCCTGCCCAAAGAAAATCCCTGGTAAAATGAGCCACGTGGTTCTCCGCTGATGAAAGCTCATGTCTATAAGCAGCTTCTGTCCCTCTTGTACTCAGCTAGGTGGCCTCTCTCCTCCGGCATCGCGCCTAAACCTCTCTCACCTGGTCCAGTCCTGTTTTCCTGTTTGTTAGACTCTGCGTGTAGCCTGCGTGCATGTCCTGGAGTCAGCCAGCCTGGGGTGCGGTGCCACGCCCACGCCCAGACCCAGGCCCAGGCTGTCTCATATTTACCGAGTTCCCTTTCGCTGCTTTCTTCCTTTCCAGACATTCTGTATCTTTTTCTGGAAGTTTCCAGAAGAGACTGCCCAAGACCTCATGTGCTCCTTCAGTTGGCACCATTTTTGCCTCTTCCTTTTTTGCATTTTACTTTTACTCTCAATGTGCTTTAGCTGCAGTTTAGTAACTACCAAAAATTTTTCCTAATTAGCTTATGACTATTTCAGGGTTTGAAGCTCTGCTCCTCTTCTTGCCAGCTGCATGGTCTGGGCTACTTACCTAACGTTTCTGTGCCCCAGCTTTCTCATCTGGAAGGTGGGGGTAATAATAACATCCACCTCCTGTAGGGTTGTTGTGAGAGCTAAGTGAGTTCGAGCGCACAGTAGTTTAGAGCAGCCTTTAGCCAGTTGCAGGTGCCGAGTGTTTCTTGTTATTTTTTCTTCTGTATCCCCAACTGTGCTGAAGAGATGCAAAGGGCCGTGAGCCCTTAATTGGCGTTCCCAGTGACTTTGACAACATTGCATTCCATGGGAGAAAGCTCAAATAACCATTCCTTATGGATGAGTTTCAAAGTCAGCACAAGATCATCAGTGTATTCCACGGTCCCAGACTGGGGTGGAGTATTTGTGCTTAAATTTACCAATTTCCTGGACACTGGAGGTGTGAGTCCCATGACGCTACCTTGACACTGTGATCCTAATATGACAACAGAGAAAAAAAAAAAAAAACCTCAAAGAGTCAAGAAACTGATTCTGAATTTGGTTTTAGTATTTCAATAAAAATGGGAAGAAACTGAAAAAACTGAAGTAAACCAGTCTTTTTAAATGTTAAAGGTGACTTCCTGTTTTGTCTAGGGAAGAAATGAAGACCAGTTATATAAAAGCTCCCTTTTATTTTTAGGGAGGTAATGGATATAATTTACAGAATGTCCCTTGGTTTTACTTGGGGAAGAGATCAGTGTTATTAAGAAAAAAGTTGTTCAGTGACCTTTGTTGAAAACAGTAAGGCAGACTTTATTCAGGACTCTCGTGGTAGGTATAGGGACCACTGCAGTGGGGCTTTGCAGTAGGGGAGAGGATTGGGCTCAACACTGAATACAAGGACAAGTGGGAATTTATAGCTGAGGAGCAGGGTGAGGGCCCATGGATGGAAAATTATTAACAGGAAACATCAAGAATAAAGGGCATGCTGGCTGAAATCAACCTAATGGGATTCTTGCTGAAAGCAAGCCAGGGTTATCAGACATCACCTGGGGAATTGTGGAGGATGAGGAACCTGTTCAGATATCGAGGGTGATCATATATCTATGATCTATGGTGTATCAACTGACTTAGCAATATTCACAAAAACTGGACAACACAGAGACAAACACAGAAGCCCAAAAGTCAGGGCTTAGTTGAGAAGAGAGTTCAGGGAGTTTGGTCTTGGAGAGACGCTGTCATTAAACGTGGTTGGACACAAGACTCTCTGGTGTTACTGTGAGAGCCACCTCTCTGGGATGATTAAGGAGGGCTGGCTTGGATTTGGGGCTCTTTCTGGGGCTCTCACTGTGATTATGTCAGGTTGCTGGCAACAGTCATCTGTGGGCATCAGAGAGCTTAGGACTCACCTTGTTATGCCCTGTGGATGCAGCACAACAGGCCAGTTTTATTGCTGAGGTTACCTGTGAGTCTCTGGCCAGAATTCACATTCCCTAAAAGGAAAATGAAGTCTGAGAATTTCCTGTGCTGTACCATCTTTGCTAGAATACTTGGCTCAGGAAATTCAAACTATTAAGAATAATTTATGGGGGAACAAGTAGTTTATCACAGAGAGGTAAGTGTCACCCTTTGTTCTAGAATGTTCCCTGCAGTGGGAATTCAGCACTGATTGTGGCCACTGAGAGGCTTGGAGATGAGAGCAGGGGCAGGGGAGAGCCCTGGTGAGCCTCTCGGGTCTGGACTCCAGTGGGTTAATATGAACAAACATCTTCCAACCACCCTCTAGAGATGAGTCTAATATTTTGGTCCCCAAACGACTTCACCCTAACATTAAAGGAGGTCTTCAACATCACTCCCTTCGGTAACTTCAATTTCAGCCATATCTCACGTGGGCCTCCACCTTCCTTTTCAAAGAAAGTAGTTTAGTTTTTTTTCTCTTCCTCTATAAGTTCCTCCATCCGCCCAGGCCGTACCCAAGGTTTCGTGCTCGGCTCCTGTTCCCAGCAACTGCTGGCTTTTGTCTCTACCACTTGCACCCTGATCACAGTCGACACGTGCCTCGGGAAGTCTGCTTTTACCCTGAATCACTTCCACGTTAGGTGGTCAGAGTGCAGAGATGTGCTTCCTACAGCAGAAAGATTTCTAAATTTCTCAGGGAAAGGCCATCCTGTGATGTTCCCCAAACCTCACCAACACCTGGAAATGGAAATGGTGTTTGATGGAAATAAACTTAGGCCTCATTTATTCATTATACCCAAGACACTGGTGGTCAGTTATGCCCTGCAGGACTTGCTGGGCGGGAGAGGGAACCATGGTTTCCATTGGTGGAAGACAAGCTGTAATTGTGGGAAGCTTTGGGTGAAACAGTGTGCATCAGATCACTGGAAACTTGCATTAAAATGCAGGACAAGTAGGTTATGGTGCTATTCTCAGAATGATCATACTGCAGCCCCCAAGAGGATGTCATGCTAAGGTAATGGGGCAGGTGTGGCGGCGGAGGGGGGGGTCAGCTGTACTGGCTCAGAGCCACTGGGGTGCAATCTGGGTGCAATTTGGGCTGGGGTGACCTTGTTTCTTTCAGTGAGGTCATAGCCTATGCTATGTTAAAAGCCCGGATGCTTTTGTAAAATCTACTTTTACATTGTTTGCCTATATTAGTCAACATTAGAGTGTTTTATAAGTAGTTTTCCACTTAAGCTACTCGTTATTATTCTTGTTTTTTTTTCCTTTTGTCCCTGTCACTAAAAATTTCTGCATATGTAGGAAAAGTAAAATGCTATATATCCCTTAGTGAAACCATACACACACACACACACACACACACACACGTGCACAGACAGAGTGGTGAGTGATGCTCTAAGGAGCTTAATTGGCTAAACTGGTGATGTCAAATCACCGTGGGTTCTACCTCTCAAAGATCCTGAATGTCACAGGGGACACCATCAGAGAAGCTGGCAGTTCATCCTGTCAATTAGTGGTGATGCCCAGGACCAAATATTAGCACGGCTGAAGTTAATGCCAAGTGATCATTTGCATCTTGCATTTGCTGGGGAGCTGTGGTGAGACAGTCCAATCCTGTGGTCGCTGTTCTGAACGTCAGTGAGGCCGACACTTTATGGGAGGGTTTATTCTCAAACACAAATAGGGCACGTGTGCTTCTTGGCATTTTGTCTCCCGTTCTAGCTGCAGAAGCTTACTTATCTATGTCATCCTGAAGGTCAGCCTTCTCAGGCTGAAGAGGGAAAGAGGAATCACGGGAAGTTGCAGGGAACACCAAGAATCCTTGGTGCTGTAGCTGGGGGTTGTCTGGTTCCTGCTTTGTGCTTGGCTGCGGGCTTTGCTCAAAGTGATCTGGACTCAAAGTTGCTGCCAGGATCTGTCAGTGCCCTAGTTTTGCCCAATTCTATCCACATGACCAAGACTGTGCCTCTTACTTCAGGCTGAATAGCTTCTTGTGTGAGGAGCCAACTGTGATTACTTACGTGCACTAGGAGGAAAAGGAATGTTGCTTTTCTCAGAGTAAAATTAATAGTTAAAATTTTATCTTTTAGTTTTCAGAATGCATCCCTTCCACTGTGCTGCTGACATGTTTCAGTTGACAGTTAAATATCTTTGTGAATTAGTTTCCTTTCTCTTTCCTCTGCAATGTTCCTCCTACCCATCAGCCTCACATATTCACTGTCGAGTATCTTTCCTTTTAAAACAAAGAATCATAGAATTCAGAGGGTTTTTTGCTATTGTTGTTTTGTTGTTTTTTATAATTAGTGGTGATGATCAATACTTGGAAATTGTCACTTGGGTGAGGCTTTCCCGGCTGTGTTTCTCTCCATTTGATGACCTGCCAGCAATCATTTTCTTACAGTAAAAATCATGTGGGAAAAGAATTTGAAATGACCTACTTTGTAAATGATATCAAGCATTAATGTTAATGTTCAATATTGTTATTGAATGTCTCTCAACATGTTAGTTTATTATGTATTACCTTCCGTTGGATTTAAGAATGTCATATATCAGCTATTCTGTTACCGATATGTATTTAATTCTTGTCTCTGCATGTATACATATATACCAAATGCATACAATATTGGAAGGCTACGTTTTGTATTTTTATATGTGGGGGAAATGCGGAGACTTTCGACTTACTTTGCTGTTTGGTCCTTACAGTTCATTATTCTTAATAAGTAGCAATCTTAGCAGTAGTTCTTTCCCACCGTACATTTAATTAGTCTTTCTTCCCCCTCTTTTGCTAGTTGACAGAGCTGAGAGGAGGGAAACGGCGGCAATTTGAAACCTTGTTAGAAATTTATGAAGTGCTAAAATGTTTTATTCCCAGAGGCTGGCTTGCCAGCTGTCACCGGAGCGCGCTTGCTGCCTGCCTCCGCGCAGGCTGTGCCAGCAGGGCTGGGGACCAAGGCAGGCGCCCGATCATTAGCTCAGGGCAGAGGCAAGCCCATCACTCCCCTGCAACTGACCGGCATGTGAGATGAGAAAGGGGGTCTGGAGAAGGCATCGGGCCAAGGTCAAGGCCCTCCGCGGCCTTTAGCAAAAGACTTTGGCAGCACAATGCAAGGGTTGGCTTTGGGCATGGAAATTAAAACAAATAAATGCCTATTTTATGGGTGGCCCCCAGCAGATAATTGGCCTATTTCTAGCAAAATGTCCCTGAACTAATTTCTTCAGGAAAAAACTCCTTCTCACAAATCTCACCAAGGATGCTTTTACCAGGGGGCCGAGTGCTACCTGCAATACTTGACGCCTCCCAATCCTTTCCCCGCTGCTTCCACAGTGCCCCGCGTTCCTTTCTCAGGGGACCGAGCTTTTTTTTTTTTCTTTTAAAAACAAAACAAAACAAAAACTTTTGGTCCTTAATTGGAGGTATCACTTGCACACTTGGGGCCAGAGATACTGTGGAGAATAAACAACTCGTAATAAAGGTGCAAATGGTCCATGTCAAAACACTGGGCTGGGGGAAGAGCTAACTCAGACATGAGGAGGAAGAGGGTGGGGGAGCCAGGGACCCCCAGGGAAGCTTCCTTTGCTGGTGACCCGCAGCCTCACTGGGGGAGAGGGAGATGTACCCTGTTCTTTGCCTTAATCTGCATGGCAACAGCATGGTTAGGAAATTACGCCCTAAGCACCCCTCCCCCACCTTCTCTCCTCTCCAAACCAACAATTATAGTAAAATATTTTTGGTTGCACAGAACTTTCTGACAAGTTCTTTTAAATTTTTTTTTTTTTACTTTAAATGTACCAGGACATTCTCTAATTAGGAGCTCTCCTTTCTGTATTAGTTTGCTAGAGCTGTTGTAACAAAGTGTTACAAATTGGGTGGCTTAGACAAGAGAAATTCATTTCCTCTTGCAGTTCTGGAGGCTGCAAGTCCAAGGTCAAGGTGTATGCAGGGTTGGTTTGTTCTGGGGGCTATGAGGGAAGAATCTATTCCAGGCGTCTCTCCTTGGCTTGTAGATGGCTGTCTGTCTTCATGTTCACATGGTGTTCTCCCTGTGTGTGTGAGTGTGTGTGTGTGTTCCCAAATAAAAGAGGAAAGCAGAAGGGGGGTGAGAGAGAGAGAGATGCTGCACTGCCGGCTTTGAAGATGGGGGCGGGGGCCATGTACCAAGGAATGCAGGCAGACTCCAGAAGCAAGAAAAGATAGGGAAACAGTTTCTCCCTGAGAGCCTCTGGAGGGAATGTAGCCCTGCCAACCCATTTTGGGCTTCTGACTTCTAGAACTGTAAGATGATAGATGTGTGGTTTTTTTTTTTGTTTATTTTTGTTTTTGTTTTTGTTTTTTTAAACCTATAACTCCACATAAGAACTGAAGATGTGTGTTATTTTTAAGCCACTGAGTTATTGGCAACTTGTCACAGCAGCCATAGGAAACTGTTACGGGTACCAAGCTGGGAGGCTTGGAGCAGCCTGGAGCTGTACTGGGTTTAGCAAAACTGCATCTTCACAATGAGCCAGCGTCAAGGATGATAACACCCACTACTTGGAAGGAGCCTGGATGAAGCCTTGGGTTTGACTTGGAGTCGCTCACTCAGCTCAGATGCCAAACCAGCTCTTTTCACAGGGAGTTACCTGGTTCCAGGTGAGGGTAGAATTTCAACAGTGATTCCTGCATTCCACTGCCACGGGGGAGGCAGAGAGCTGAATACCAAATTGTGATACAGGAAACTTGAGATTTTAAGTACGTCCTTCTATCCTGTTGGAAGCCAGCCCAAGGCTCCACAGTGTCACCCACACACATTATGGAGTGTGATTGGGTTGACCCTCAGCCAGGTGTCTTGGGGACCCTGTTCTAATTAGGCTGGAGATCTAGCTGAGAGAATAAGGGTTTGGATGGGAAGGACGATTTGGGGGGTCAGGTACAGAAGGTAGAGATGCCAGGGGGCCAGGGGTCTGGCACAGGCACAATCCATGCACTGTTAGCCAGAGACCTGGTGTGAGAGTCGCATCTAACTTCCCAGGAAAAGGGGACAGCCAAGCCAGGCATCATCCTGTGATGATGGAAAGGGAGAGTCACAGAAAAGCAAAATTCCTCCATCTCGGTGGCAAAATGTCACAGCTGCAGTAACCTCCCTGGCTCTTGCCTGCTTGAAGTGGCAAAGCAGTGATGCTGCAGGTGGCTATGAGCATCCGTAAGTGGCACTTTCTAACTCCATGAATGGCCTGGGGCCTGGGGCCTCCGCTGTGTGGCAGGAAGGAACAGCAGCATCTCTGGGGTGAGGTCCAGACCCCACTCTGCATGATGCATGGGTCCTGTGCAAGCTACGTCACCTCTGTTAGCCTCAGTGTCCTCGTCTAAAAAGCAGGAATAATTCTGTAATATTTGAAGGAGGGTTGAGGCAATAGCCAACTGAAATGGTGGGTGTGAAAGCATCAACAGGGGGGCTCAGTGGGGTCGGGAAGGTGAACACCCCTCTGGCTGCCTCCCTGTCTTGGGGTGTGGAGGGTGTGGAGAGCAATGGCTGGATTTGTGGGCTGGGACAGTGGTGCTGAGATGGAGGATGGGAGAGGAAATGGGCAGTGCTGGAAGCAGACAAGCGGCCTGTGCTGTGCACGCCCGCCCTGGGGAGGGCTCACAGGGGCGACAGGGGGCAGGGATGTGGAGCTGACCTTGAAGACCCGGACCTGAGCCAGGGTTAGGGGCATTCTCGCTCCCTTAGCAAGTGCTCTGGGGGCTGCCGGCCCCAGAACCAACCCAGAAACCTGAGAATAGGACAAGGCCCGTGCTGAAGCAGCACAGAGGCTGTGGGCAGCTCACCTCCCAGCGCAGTGGCACATGGATCTGGGGGGGCCACCCCTTTGTGCCATCCCCTAGGGGAGCAGAGCAGGATGAGGGAGCCAGCAGGCTGCTCCCAAGGTTGTGGGCATTTATCATGGGTGCTTTAGAGATTGTTCAATTAGTTATTTCATTTAGGCTTCAACAAAATGCAGTCCAACCTGCAGAGACTCCAGGTATAATGAGGGATCCAGAGCACAGCTGGCTGCCAGGCGGCCATGACCTTGGTAGGATGGGGCAGCAAGGTGTCTGGACTTGTGGGGCCAGGGAGCATGGTGGGATGGCAGACGGGTCACCCAGGACAGGCTTTGAGTACGCAGGGGATTGAGGGGTGTGGAATGGAGCCTGGAGTCCCCCTGGGTGGTTGGTTCCCACTCCTTTCAGGGGGACTTAAAAATCTGTGCTTCTGGGTCTTTGTCCATTTTCCTCTTCTCATAAAGGCACCAGTCATTGAATCCAGTGTGAGCTCATCTTAATTTGATGACATCTACGAAGACCTTATTTCCAGATAAGGTCACATTCACAAGTGCTGCAGGACTTGAACATATCTTTTTGGCGAACACAATTCTGCCCACTGTTTTTTTACACACACACACACACACACACACACACATATACTCCACCACACAAAACAGTGTTAGGCACATAGGAAGGCTTCAGTTAAGCCTTGGTGGACCAAGGTAAGACAAGGCATCAGGAAGCAAAGGAAAGAATGTTGCAGACCATCCTCGTGCCGCCTGGTTTAAATAAAGGAATTGTGAAGGCACTTCTCTCACCAAGGCAGAAACAGGAAAGTCAGGTTAGGGACACACCCCAGAACCCCCGGCCCTCCCCGGCAGGCACTCCCCGTGCCTCTCCTAGTGCAGCCTACACAGCTTTATGGAGCCTTCTTTTAACACCTCTGATGAGAAATTCTGGCTTTCTCCTTGACACAGGCCATGTTACTGCTTAATCATGCCTTAGGTTGAAAGGGAAAGGACATCTAAAATATTCCCATGGGAATCAGAGAATGCTTCCAGGCCTTTCATTTTTAAACTGGCCTTTGAGAAAGTTGGTAGTGTGCAAAATGTGTTGATTTGCATCTATTCCTCTGAGCTGCTGTGGTTGGCTCTGCCTGCAGCCTCCCTCTTTGCCCTGCCTTTGCCCAGGGCATGGCCTGAGAGCTGTGCCTTGTGACTCTTCTCTAATCAAGAGCATAGTTTGCTCTAATTTTTTTTATTTATTCATGTATAATAATTCTCCAAGGTAATTTTTACAATATTTGTTTTTGCTAAAAAGGGTTGGTCCACAGTTAACATCTTCTCACTTTACAGATGAAGTAACTGAGGCTCAGAGAGGTGGTGTGACTGGCCCTGGTCACTGGAAGCAGATGTGCAGCAGGGATTTGGACTTCCTATCTGTGAACAGGGGTGACACCAGAGCACAGAGCTGTGGGCCCAGGGAGAGGTGGAATTTACGTGTAAGAGTGTGTGTGCGTGTGTGTGCACATGCAGCTGTGTCTGTACAGGTGTGTTTGGAGCAGTTTTGGAGAGAGGTGGGGTGAGCTGATACAGACGTGAATAAGACTTTACCAAGAAGACATCCAATGCACAAAGGAGACTGGAATGTTACTCACTCCAAATCTACACAGTCAAGCTGGAGTCAAAGCAGAGTGCTGGGGTGGGGCCCAAAGAACTGGGCTGTTGACTCTGACTCCTGCATTCAGGAGGCTTCATGGAGCAGATGTCTTTTAAACTATGCCTTGGAAGATAGTGTATCAGTTTCCTACTGCTGCTGTAACAACTTGCTGTAAACTTAGTGGCTTAAGACACCACACATTTATCATCTTACAGTTCTGGAGGTCAGAAATCTGAAAATGGGTCTTATGGGCTAAAATCAAGGTGTCAGCAAGGCTGTGTTCATTTCTGGAGGCTCTTGGAGAACCTGTTCTTTGCCTTTTCCAGCTCCTGAAGGCTCCTTGGCTTGTGCCCTCCTCCCAGCAGTTGTATCACTCTGGTCTCTATTTCCACTGTTGTATCACCTTCTCTGACTCTACCCTCTCCTGCTCCCCTCTTGTAAGGATGCTTATGAATAACTGGAACCACCCAGAGTACCCAGGATAACCATCCAACTCAAAATCCTTAGCTTGATTACATCAGCAAAGTCCCTTTTGCTGGGTCTGTCACATATTCTTAGGTTCTAGGGGTAGGGTGTGTACATCTTTGGGGAGCCATTATTATGCCAACTGCAGATGGGCAGAGTTGTTTAGTCAAGGAGATTTCTAGGCTTATGGGGCAGCCTGAGGCTGAGAGAGAAGGCGGAAGCACAAGGTATATTTGAGAGGCAGTGGTGAGGCTGTGTCCAGTGGGTCCAGTGCAAGGACAGAGGCAAAGGGGGACAGAGCTGCAAGGGTGGGGCCAGTTCGCAAAGGGCCTTGAATGCCAGGCTAGGGCCAGATAGCAGGTCACTGAGAAGTTTCCAGGAGATGTATCAGATATTTTTTGTTGTGGAACAAAGCATGCCAAAACTTAGTATCCTAAAGCACCAAACATTTGTGGTTTCTGATGATTCTGTGGGTCAGCAAGGGCAAGCTCTCTCAGGAGGCTAGACTCATGTGTGTGTCTGGGCTTCAGGTGGGATGGCAGGGATGACTGGGTCTCAGCATATGTTTCTTGTTTCCCTGTGGGCTAGCCGAGGCTTGTCCACATGGTGGTGTCCCATGTCACAGCAAGCCCCAATGCACACGCACTTCCCACGCCTCTGCTTGCATCATGTTTGCCAATATCGCAGTGGCTAAAGCAAATGCACGGCCAAGCCCAGATTCAAGGAGTGAAGTCCCCTTACCTCTCATGGAGGGAGCAGCAAAGTCACATGGCAAAAGGAATGCATACAGGGACAGAGAATTTATTGCAGCCATTTTTTGCAAATAATCTACCATAGAAGCTGAATGACATGATCTTTTACATATATAGAAGAGTAAAAATATGTACATATTACTGCTTGATTGGTAATGTTCCTTACAGACTGAGTTGTAGAACGTCGTAGAGATGAATTGCACAGCCTTGGAAATTGTATCACCTGGGCTGCAATTCCAGCTGCAAGATACACAAACTGTATTCCCCTTGACCAATTTTCTCTGTGTCTCATTTTCCTTATTTATAAAAGGAGAATAACACCTTCCTCCTAGGGCTGTGAGTGGTAGGATTAAGTAAGTTAAAATATGAAAAGTGTTCAGTACAGTGACTTGCACAGAGAAATTGCTAAGTAAATGCTATTTTAATTAATATATCGTTTTGGTCTGACATTCACATGTCAGATAATGTGTGTGTTGGAGGGGAGGGCCAGGCGGGAACTTTGGGATCCCCTACACACCATGGCTAGGCCGAGGGGACCAGAGGTGCTACCCCAGCCCTGCTCTCTGCCAGGTTATTCCACCATTTCCACTCTGGTTTGGCCTCTCAGGGTAGAGATCTTCCCTCTCCTTTGCCCTCCCCGCACCTCATCTCAAACCACCCCCACCCTCAAAGCTAAGATCCCCCTCAAGAACTTAGGCAACATCCTAACCTCATTCTTAAACCCGCCAGATCTCTCCATGTCCTGCTACTGCGTGACTTCACTTCCCTTCCATTGTAGGGACTCTGTTCTGGCTCATGCGTTTGGTCTTCTCCACACCCTGCCTTGTAGCAACACTCCTTCGGCAGACCTCCAAGCTGTGCTTGGCCTTAGTAAAGAAGGAGGCGTTGGGAATTTAGAAATCCCTTTTCTCTTTCAGTTGCCCCATAAAGCCAGGCTCTCAAACTCAACTTTTACCGTGGACTCAAGAAACAAAACCAAAAACTCAGAGCAGAATCGTGACCCTTTGTCTTAGGCTGCATCTACTTTTTTTCTGATGCAGTGGCTGCCATTGACCCAGTGTGTGAAGGAGCCACATGACAATTAAGAAATAAAAATGCGTGGTTTTGTAGCAGGCGCAGTTGGTGCCTGCCCAGATCCCCTCGGTTCTCTGTTTCCTGGCAGCTGGGTGTACGTCCGGCTGCCAGCGGCAACACCTTGCCTGAGGACTCTCTCTGGCAGATGGGAAGTGCCCGGGATTGACTCCTGAGAGCAGCTGTCGCCAGTGACTGCCAGGAGTGGGTGACGTGTACCTCAGCTAACTAGGCTTGCAGGGACAGTAACTGAAGTGTGTGTGGTTTTACACTGGCTCTCGGTGTCCCCAAGAGGAAGCCATGGTGGCTTATAGTGGCAACTTGCCATAATGTGTCCTTCCTTGGTCATCTTCCTTTTCTTGTTCACTTGCCTCCTTCCCTGCCTGTGTTTCTTGAACTCCCCTCCCAAATAAACTACTTTCACTTGAACCTCTGTCTCAGGGTCTTCTTCTGGGGGAGTCCAGAGGTAGACAGATTTAATACATCAAAAGTATTGCTCCTGTCGAATGTGTTTTAGGGAAATATTTGTTAGCAGAGAATGGATTCGTGAGGAGGCCGCTGTAGTGGTCCCGGATGTGGTTGAACAAAAGCAGGGCTGGTGAAATCGGGAGAACTCGGATAGTGGCAGAGCCGGCAGAAGCCAGGGGGATGGGTCCAGGTGTCTGGTGTAGGAGGCTGGGGGGGATGTTGGTCCCACTAGCTGAGGCTGAGCATGGGAGGAAGAGCTGGTCTGACCACAAGAAAGACCTCACCACTGTTCCGCTCCGTTTTTGTCACTGCTGTGTTCATAGATTCACTGCCCACAGCAATGAAAAAAATGTGGAACATCTGCACAACCCCCTTCGATTTGCAGATGAAATTTGAAGTGTGGAGAGTTAAGTGGCAAGCTCAAGGTCACAAAGCCAGCAAGTGGCAGAACTGTGAAGGTGATGCCGGCCAGCTCCACTCCAAGGGCGGTTCAGGTTGTTGTTTGTCTTCATTCATTCCAGAAAACTTCATTTTTGCTTTTTACTTCTTGACTCTCCTAATTGTCCTTTGTATGCATATTAGGTGTGTGTCCCCCATTAAGCTGATCTACGGCATAATTTCTACAATAGAAAAGAAGTTAAATAGGACATTTAAGACGACTGTACTCTTCTTAAGGTTATTTAAAAGAAATTACTACCATTAGTTTGAAGTGCTACCTCAGGCTACTGTGATAGTAATGTGCGCCTAACAATCCAATTAGTTTGTAAATGGATTAGTCTATTTATTACCAATGCATGTGGTTTCAATTCGGTATGATATAGGTCTAAAGGTGTGTCAGTTTTATGTTTGCCCTTTATATAAATGTGTTGTTTCATCTTTAAGCAGAGAATTTTTACTCACCCTCCTCTCCCATACTGAATGTTTCTACATTTATATTTTGGCTTCCTGAACTATGATTCATGACTATTTAAAATTCCATGATCTTTATTAAATGGTTTTGGTCCTTTCTGTAGTTTTAAGGATTTCTATTTAGTGTCACCATATTGGACAAACCATGGACCACCAGATTTTCCATGGAATAAGGTCATTTTCTGGGAACTAAGAGATCAAGGAATACCTTCTGAAATACTAAGTTGGATGAAGCCTTCTAGATACTCTCCCCAGAGGCATATTAATTAAATAAAACACTGTGTCCACCAAGCAGCTCCCATGTAGCAGGAGCGCAGACAAGCTGACGTCCAAAGAAGAACGGACCTGGCCCTCAGGAGACAGAAGCAGAAGGTGTGTTTCCCTGAGCTTTGCCACGTGGTGAAGGCAGAAGGGCCATTGTGTAGATTCAGGGAAAAGTTACCTGACAAGGTGTTAGAGATTTAAGACCATGTTTTCTGATGTTGTTTAACGTCCCTCACTTCATTTAGTCATTCAACAAATATTTATTGAGTGTCTATTATGTAATAATTGCTAGGGATATACTAGTGAAGAAAACAGGCCGACTTCCTTCCTTCCTTCCTCTGTCTCTCTGTTCCTTCTTTTGTCCCTTCCTTCCCTTTCTGTTTGAGCTTTACTCACAGGGCTTTCTTAGAACACCTGTATTCTTATCCAGCTTTTTGATAGTATATTCTAAATTACTGCATATTTTCTCACGTATTGCCTTAACTGCAGTCCTCTTGCCAAATTGTCAGATATTAGTGGAGACACAGGTAATTTTCCTGAGGGAAAACACTTACCATAGTCTCTGCCTCTTGACGCAGTGTTCAGGCGCAGGAATGAGCAAGGACTGAGCTCCAGAGGGAAAGGCCCTGCCTCGTTCAGCCGGCCCGGGAGAGGGGCCCAGCTGTGCTCAGTCAGCAGGAAGAGCTGAGTTGGCTTTTGAGAAAAGGAGAGGTCGCAGCAGAAAGGATGCACCCACCCTCGCCAAAGCCTGTGGGAGCCTGCTCTCCTTTCTGGGTACAAAGCTTCATGCTACTCTGTGGTTTATGTAGTTAATCAATAGGTCATTATTATTATTTTATCGTTACCATGTTCCGAGTGCTGTCAGGAATGCAAAATAAGAGAAGACCTTCACTTTGTTATTGCCTTGACTGTTCTTGAAAGTCAGTCCACTGGGGTGAGTTTTGCCATCCCATTGGGCCGTGGCTTTAATGACAAATAGCCCGACTTTGCCGCACGGGGAATTGGTAACACAGCCAGGTAAATAGAACAGAGGCATCAGATCTGTGGGAGAGCAGACGGGGATGGGGCCATTTACATTACGAATATTGTATTCCAAGGAGGTGATGCAGTCTGGTATGCTTAAATGATTTTTCTTGTCACTTTAAAATGCAACTTAAAAATTTGTTACATGAACAAAGTATAAACATGTAGAATCCTGCCTAAGAAATAGAAGAGTGTCCTTGAAAAGTCCTCTGTGTGCTCCTCTCCAATCACAGCCCCACCCCACCCCACAGAGGAAACCCCTCTCCTGAATTCCTTCTTAGCTAATCTTTGATTTTCTTTGTAGTTGTGCCACGTATGTTTGTAGCCCTAAGTAATATTTTGGTAAGATGTGCATGCTCTTGAACTTTATGTAATTAGAATCACAGAGGAAGAATTCTTCTGGGACCAGCTTTGTTCTCCTCAACGTTATTGCTTTGAGATTTATCCATGATGATGTTTGCAGTTTGTTCATTCAACAAATAATTTTGAGGGACTAATCCTGAGTGCCACCCATGGGTTGCAGGTGCTGGGGCTATGGAGTGAACAAAACAGATGTCCCATGTCCTAAAGTAGCTTCATTTTAGAGGGAGGGGAGGGCAGTAAACCAATAAATAGAATAGGTAGCCTGTTAGATTGTAATTGGTACAAAGAAAAAACTTGAAGCAATAAAGAAGAGTGATTTTAGGGGAGACGTGGAGTTTCAGGTAGGGAGGCTGGGGGGGCGG
The DNA here is from genome assembly GCA_023783475.1 of Daubentonia madagascariensis. NCBI lineage: Eukaryota > Metazoa > Chordata > Mammalia > Primates > Daubentoniidae > Daubentonia > Daubentonia madagascariensis. The sequence continues at coordinate 8,355,842 of JAKFHU010001482.1, read as the reverse complement.
GTCTTGCTGAGAAGGGACGTTTGTGTGCAAACCTAAACGAGGTGATGGAAGGAGTCCTGGGGACGGGGGAGTGGGGAGCTTTCTAGGCAGAGCAAACAGCAAATGCCCAGGCCCTGTGGCAGCCTGTGTGGCAACAGCAGCGTTAGCAAACGAGGTGCAGCAGGGGGAGATGGGACCAGAGAGGACGTGGGTGGTGGAAGCCATTGGAGGTTTGTGAGCAGAGTGGCATCATGCAGCTTACGTTGTGACAGGATTTCTCTGGCTACTGTGTTGAGAATAGATCTAAAGTGGGAGGGGGACATGGAGCCAGGGGACCAGGGGGAGGCCTTGCAGTGCTGCTAATGTGAGACGATACGGACGTGGGGATGGGTGGCTGTGTGCTGGGGGCGTTAGAAAGGATGAGTGTGGTGTTTTCTGATGGGTTGGGTTTGAGGTGACAGAAAAAGTGATCCATCAAGGGACTGTGGCCCGAGCAAGTAGACGGGCAGAGGCGCTGCTTATTGCAATGGGGAAACAGAGAGAGGAGAGGGCGGAGCGAAGGGAGGGAAGATCTGGGCTCCACTAGAAGCGTGTGCAGTTTCTGATGCAAATTTGACATCCCGGTGCAGGTGTGAGGAGGCCGTTGGGCATAGAAGTTTGGAGCTCAGATAAGACGTCTGGGCGAGAAACAGAAATTTCAGAGATGGTATTGAAAACCTTCAGAATGGGTGTGATCATCAAGGGAGTGGGTATAAAAAACGAAGAGAATAAGAAGGTCCAAGGACTGCATGCCAGGACACTTCAAAATTTAGAAGTCGAGAAGTAGGAACCAGCAGAGGAGACTTAGAAGGAGCAGCAAGAAGCTTCCTATTAGACAGAAACCAGGTGTGATAAGGGTGTCCAATGTCACTGCTGCGGCAGCGCGCAGGCCGCTGGGGACTGCTAGAAGAGCAAGTTTGGTGGTGCGGTGGGGACAGAAACCCGCTTACTATGAGAGACTGGGAGGCTGAAGGAGAAAGTGGAGCAAAGGATTTGAGGGGAGAGGGTGAGATGGGAGAAATACCAGCATTTCAGATATTTATCTGCTGGTGGAAATGATCTTGCAGAGAAGGGAAATTTGTAAGTTAAAAGAGAAAAGGGAAAATTGCCATATAATAACCCTGGTTAGATAGATAGATGGATAGATAGGCAGATAGAGATAGATGGATAGATGGATGGATGGATAGATGATCCATGATAGATAGATAGATAATAGACACACAGGCAGGTAGATAGATAGATAGATAGATAGATAGAGATGTCTACATAGATACGGACAGATACATTAGTAAAAAATATCTTCTATTGTTGATGGGCTTTTGTGCGGTTTCCAGGGTTTGTTCACTTGTGCAGGTATATGCTACATACTCAATATATTTCCACTTCTGTTGTTCCGTGTCTTGGCTGGCTCTAGGTTTGTCAGTCTTCCTAATTTTTTATTCCTAATTTTTTATCAATTCATTATGTGCAGTTTGTATCTGTATCTCCCTTTTAATGAATGTGTTCGAGGACCTCTGCATGTGCTGCAGTTTTCACGTTTCCAGTACTGTAAAATGCCTGCTCATGTCTTCAGCACATTTCACTATTGGGTTATCTTTTTCCTCTTTCCTTTTTTTAGGAGTTTATTCTATATTCTTTATTCTAATATTTGGTTAGTTATATAATCATAGGTAATGAAAGTGTCATTCAGTTTGTGGCCTATATTTTGCCTTTTTGTTGTTTTCTTGATGAATAAGTGATCTTAGATTAGCTTTATGATTTTTGACTAGTATTTTTTGTCTCAAGAAATGCTTTTCCCAGTACCATGAGATTAGGAATAATATTTTCCTATATTTTCTTCTTGAAAATTTTGTATTGCCTTTTATTTCACTAACTCCTTACTTCATCTGAAATTGGTTTTCATCTGGTGAGAGATAGGGATTGAATGTCACTTACCTCCATGTGGATGACGAGTCATCCCAGAGCCGTTTGCTGAGCTGTCCCTCCTCTCTCACCAGGCTGCCGCCCACGTGCATGTCTCTCCTGGCCCCCTAGTGTGTTCCACAGGTGCATTGCTCCACCCCTGCCCCAACGTCACACTGGCCCAATTACCAGTGATTTATAATCAGTCTTGTTATCTGGTAGATGAGCAAGCCTTTGCTCTTGTTGTGCTTTAACTTTCCCGTAAAATTTGTAGTAAGATATTCAAGTTCCTCTGAGAGTTCTTTTAGAATTTTGATGAGGCATTAAGACATTGTGCTTAAAAAGTCAGACTCTGGAGCCAGTATGCTTAGCATAGAATTCTGGCTCCACCTCTTACTAGCTTTGTGCCTCAGTTTCCTCATCTGCAAAACAAATTACAACAATACTTCCTCATTATAGGAAGAGTAGAATTACTATCTGTGAAGTCCTCAAACTTTCCCTGGTACATGGCAGTTGCTGTGTAAAAGTAAGATGTAAGAGTAAGATGTCATAATTGTAATTTTGACATAATATACACATTTATGGGATATACTGTGATGTTTCAATGCATGCATACATTGTACAATGAGCAAATCAGGGTGATTACCATTCCATCACTTTAAACACTTACCATTTCTTTGTAGTGATAACATTCAAAATCTTCTCTTTTAGCTATTTTGAAATATGTACTACGTTGCTATTTGCCATAGTCACCCTACTGTGTAATAGAGCACCAGAGCTTGTTCTTCCTGTCTGACTGTAACGTCATATCTGTGACCAGCGTCTCCCAAGGCCTCCCTTTCCTCTATCCTCCCCAGCCTCTGGTAACCACTATTCTACTTTCTACTTCTATGAAATCAACTTTTTAAGATTCCACATATGAGTGAGATCATATGGTGTTTGTCCTTCTGTGCCTGGCTTATTTTACTTAACATAACACCCTCCAGTTTAACACATGTTGCCACAAATGACAGATTTCATTCTGTTTTATGGCTGAATAGTATTCAGTTGTGTGTGTGTGTGTGTGTGTGTGTGTGTGTGTGTAAATAAGTCACATTTTATGTATTCATTCATCTGTGGCAAGCATTTATGTTGATTGTGTATCTTGGCTATTGTGATTAGTGCTGCAGTGAACATGAGAGTGCAGATATCTCTCTGACATACTTACTCCGTTTCCTTTGGATGTACACCAAGTAATGGGATTGCTAGATCATATGGCATTTCTATTTTTAATTTTTTGAGGAAACTCCATGCTGTTTTCCATAATGACTGTACTAATTTACATTCCCAGCGACAGTGCATAAGAGTTCCTCTTTTTCCACATCCTCATCAGCACTTGTTATGTTTTGTCTTCTTGATAATAGCCATTCTAACAGGGATAAGATGATACCTCATTGAGTTTTTATTTGCATTTCCCTGATGATTAGTGATGTTGAGCACTTTTTCACATATCTATTGGCCATTTGTATATCTTCGTTTGCAAAATGTCTATTCATGTCTTTTGCCCATTTTTAATTGGATTATTTGTCTTTTTGCTATTGAGTTGTTTGAGTTTCTTATATATTCTGGATATTAACTCCTTGGCAGATGCAGTTTGCAAATACTTTTTCCCATTCTATAGGTTGGCTCTTCACACTATTGATTGTTCCTTTGCTGTGCAGAAGCTTTGCAACTTGATGTAATCCCATTTGTCTATTTTTGCTTTTGTTGCTTGTGCTTTTTAAGTTTTATTCAAAATTTCTTTGCCCAGTGCAATGTCATGAAGCGTTTCCCCTGTTTTCTTCTAGTAGTTTCATAGTTTTGGGTCTTACATTTAAGTATTTAATCCATTTAGAGTTGATTTTTGTATATGGTGAAAGATAGGGGTCCAGTTTTATTTTCTGCCTGTGGATATCCAGTTTTCCCAGCACAATTTATTGCAGAGACTGTCCTTTCTTCAGTGTGTATTCTTGGCATTATTTTCAAAAATCAGTTGACTATAAATGCATAGATTTATTTCTGGGTTCTCTATTCTGTTCCATTGGTCTATGTGTCTGCTTTTATGCCAGTACCACCCTGTTTGGTTACTGTAGCTTTTTAGTATATTTTGAAGTCATGTAGTGTGATGCCTCCAGCTTTGTTCTTTTTGCTCAAGATTGCTTTGGCTATCCAGGGTCTTTTGTATATCCATATGAATTTTAAGGTTGTTTTTTCTATTTCTGTGAAGAATGTCATTGGCATTTGATAGGGATTGCATCAAATCTGTAGGTAACTTTGGATATATGGATATTTTAACAATACTAATTCTTCCAATCCATGAATATGGGGTATCATTCCAGTTATTTGTGTCCTCTTCAATTTCTTTCATCAATGTTTTATTGTTTTCATTGTAGAGATCTTTTACTTCCTTGGTTAAGTTTATTCCTAGGTATTTTATTTTATTTTTGTACCTATTGCAAATGGAATTGCTTCTTAATTTCTTTTTCAGATAGTTTGCTATTGGCATATAGAAATACTACTGATTTTTGTATATTGACTTTGTATTCTATATATTTACTAAATTTGCTTCTTAGTTTTTGCAGTTTTTTTGGTGGAGTCTTTAGGGTTTTCTATATATATGACCATGTTGTCTATGACCAGAGACGATTTGACTTCCGTCTTTTCAATTTAGATACCTTTTATTTCTTTCTCTTGACTAATTGCTCCAGGTAGAACCTCCAGTATTATGTTGAATAAAAGTGGTGAAAGTGGGCATCCTTGTCTTGTTCCACATTTAGAGGAAAAGCGTTCAACTTTTCCCCCATTCAGCATGATATTAACTGTGAGTTTGTCATATATGGCCTTTGTTGTGTTAAGATATGTTCCTTCTGTACCCAATTTGTTGAGAGTTTTTATCATGTTGAATTTTATCAAATGTTTTTTCAGCACCCATTGAAATGATCATATGGTTTTTGTCCTTGATTCTGTTAGTGCAAAGTGTCATGTTTATTGATTTGTGTATGTCAAACCATCCTTGCATCCCTGGAATGAATCCCATTTGATCATGGTAAATGATCTTTTTAATGTGTTGTTGAATTTGGTTTGCTAGTATTTTGTAGAGGATTTGCTCATCTGTGTTCATCAGGGATATTGGCCTGTAGTTTTCTTTGTTTGTTGTGTCCTTCTCCAGTTTTAGAATCAGGGTAATGTGGCCTCATAGAATGAGTTTGGAATTATTTTCCTCTCTTCAATTTTTTGAAATAGTTTGAGTAGAATTGGTGTTAGTTCTTCCTGACATATTTGGTAGAATTCAGCAGTGAATCTGTCAGGTTCTGGGGTTTTCTTTGTTGAGATAGTTTGAATAGAATTGGTGTTAGTCCTTTTTAAATGTTTGGTAGAATTCAGCAATGAGTCCGTCAAGTCCTGGGCTTTTCTTTGATGGGAGAGTCTTTATTATGATTTCAATCTTGTTACTCATTATTGGTCTGTTCAGGTTTTCTGTTTCTTCATGTCTCAATCCTGGTAGGTTTTATGTATCCAGGAATTCATTCATTTCTTCTAGATTTTCCAATTTGTCGGTGCATATTAAGGTATGTTCTTAATAGTATCTTATGATCCTTTATGTTTCTGTGGTATCAGTTGTAATGCCTTCTTTTTATCTCTGATTTTATTTATTTGAGACTTCTCTCTTTTTTTCTTAGTCTAGCTAAATATTTGTCTCTTTTATCTTTTTTTCCAAGAAAACCAACCATTTGTTGTGTTGATCTTTTCTATTCTTTTTAAGTCTCTACTTTATTTCTGCCCTGATCTTTGTTATTTCTTTCCTTCTAATTTTGTTAAATTCCTTCTTTTGTTGTTTTTCTAGTTTCTTGAGGTGTAACATTAGGTTGTTTATTCTACTTTTTTGATGTAGGCATTTATTACTATGAAATTCCCTGTTAGCACTCTTTTTGCTATATCTCATAGGTTTTGGTATGTTGTGTTTCTATTTTTGTCTCAAGAAATTTTTAAATTTCCTTTTTAATTTCTTCATTGACTTATTTGTTGTTCAGGAGCATGTTTAATTTTCATGAATTTTTACAGTTTCCAATGTTCCTTCTTTTATTGATTTCTAGTTTTATTCCACTGTGTTCAAAAAAAGATACTTGATATGATTTCAATTTTTAAAAATTTGTTAAGACTTGTTTTGTCAGCCAACATTTGCTCTATCCTGGAGAATGTACCGTGTGCTTTTAACAAAAATATATATTCTGTAACTGTTGGATAGAATGCTCTGTAAATGTCTATTAGGTCCATTTGGTCTAAAGAATAGTTTAACTCCAATATTTCTTTGTTGATTTTCTCTCTGATGGATCTGTCTGTTGCTAAAATTGAGGTGTTGAAGTACCCTCCTATTATTATATTATATTCAATCTCTCCCTTTAGTTCTATTAATATTTGCTTTACATATTTGGGTGCCCTGGTGTAAATATATATTTACAGTTGTTCTATCTTTTTGCTGTATTGACCCCTTCATCACTATACAATGGCCTTCTTTGCACTTTTTTACTATTCCTAACTTAAAATCTGTTTTATATTATATAGGTATATTTACTCCTGCTCTTTTTTTCATTTTCATTTTCATGGAATATGTTTTTCCATACTTTCACTTGTAGTCTGTGTGTGTGTCTTTATAGGTGAAGCAAATTTCTTCTAGACAGCATATAGTTGGGTCTTTTTAAATTATTCTTTCAGATACTTTATGTCTTTTAATTGGAGAGTTTGATTCATTTTCATTCAAGGTTAGTATTGATATATATGTGGGTTTACTACTACCATTTGTTACTTGTTTTCTGATTGTATTTTCAGACACTTTCTTCTTTTTTACTCTCTTAGTGTCTTCTCTTGTGGTTATGTGATTTTCTCTATACTTTGATTTTGTGCTATTTATTTTTAGTGTATCTGCTATAGGTTTCTGCTTTGTGGTTACCATGAGACTTACAAAAATATCTTACAGTTATAACAGGTTGTTTTAAAGTGATTACAGCTTAACTTTTATGACAAAGAAAATAACAAGCTTTATACTTTACCCCCCCCCAACATTTTGACTTTTGGCTATTTCAATTTACATCTTTTGATATTGCCTATCTCTTAACTAATTGTTGTAGTTATTATTGTCTTTGTTTCATATTTTAGTCTTCATAATTAAAACATAAGTGCTTTACATACCACAATTATAGTATTAGGGTATTCTGAATTTGTCTGTGTTCTTTCTTTTATCAGTGAGTTTTGTACCTTCCGATGTTTCTTGTTACACATTAGTGTCCTTTTCTTTCAGACTGAAGAACTCCCATCAGCATTTCTTGTAAGACAGGTCTGGTGTTGATGAATTCCCTCAGCTTTTGCTTGTCTGGGAAAGTCTTTATATCTCTTTCGTATTTAAAGGCTAGTTTTGCTAGATACAGTGTTCTTGACTGACAGGTTTTTTTTTTCTCTTCAACACTGAATATAATGTCCTACTCTCTCCTGGCCTGTAGTGTTTCTGCTGAGAAATCCACTAAAAGCCATATTGGGGCTCCATTGAATGTGATATGTTTCTTTCCTCTTGCTGCTTTGAATATTTTTTCTTTATGTTTGATTTTTGATAACTTGATTATGATGTGCCTTGGGGAATTCCTTTTTGGGTTGTGTTTGGTTGGTGATCTGTGCTTCCTATACCTTCATGTTGTCACCTTTCTCCAGATCTGGAAATTTTTGGCCATTACTTTCTTAATATCATTTCTGGACATTTTTCTGTCTCTTCCCCTTCAGGAACTCCTATTATATGAAGGTTAGTTCACTTAATGGTTTCCCATAATTCTTGTAGGCATTCTTCCCTCTTTTTTACTTTTTTTTGGATAATTTTATATGTTCTGTCTTCAAGCTTGCTGATTATTTCCTCTGTTTGATCAAGTCTGCTGTTGAGGCTTACTAATGAGTTTTTCAGTTTAGTTATTCTTTATTTCTATGATTTCTATTTTTTGAAAAAATTATTTCTATTTCTTTGTCATATTTCCCATTTTGTTTCTGGATTTTTTCCCAAATTTCATTTACTTTTCTATGTGTATTTTCTTGTGATTCCTTTAACTTTTAAAAGAGGATTATTCTGAATTCTTTGTCAGAAGTTTCAGAGATCTTCAGTTCTTCTGGGTCCCACTGGAGCTTTATTGGTTTCTTTTTTTGGTATCATATTTCCCTGAGTTTTCACAGTCCTTGCATCCTTACGTTGATGCTTGCACATTTGAGGGGATGGCCACCTCTTCTAGCTTTTGCAGGTGTTCTTTGGTGGTGTTAGACCTTAAGTATGTAATATCAGAACTTCGTTGGTAGCCTGCTGTTGCTTCCCAGCCTGGGGAAGACTTATAGTGAGCACCAAAACTTAAAATCTGGGCTGAAACTAAATCACTGCCCTTCCATTTTTTCCCAGTCTGAAACTTAAATGCTGCACTGAAACTAAATTGTTGCCCTTCCATTTTTACCCAATCTGGGGAAGACTTAAGTAAGCACTGGGACTTAATTGCCAATCTTTTAGTTGTTTCCAGGTCAGAGGAAAGCTTCACACAAGCACCTGCATTTCATGGAAAATCTGACCAAAGATTTGGGCCTTCCTGCATACTGTGCACCCTGCAGTCCTGTGGTGCAGTCTTCTCAGTGTGGTGTCCCTGCTGTCCAGAGCACAGAGCATCCACCAAGATCCACGCATCACTTGCTGTGATCAGCACCCCTGCTATTGGTCCCTAATTCACCCCTGGTGGTTCAGCCCTCCGGGCACTCCCAGTGGTTCCCATGGGATGGGACTGGAGTGGGATTCCTGAAAATAGTCCTAGACTGGTGGGGAGATGAAACATCCACTTCTAATTCCCTCCTCCCGCTTTGGAATGGGTGAGTCTAGGGGAAATTCTTTGTGATTGGTGTCATGCCAGCTTTGGGGAGAGGCTGGTATAATGTAAAGTTACTGTTCCTCTTACTGGTTGCAGCTCCTCTCAATTCTGTAGACCCCAGGGTGTTTCTCTGCTTCTTCCCTGCATTCTGGTGAAGTCAGGGTGGTATTCCTATCTCTGAATAATTTCTAGTTATATTTTTGTGGAGGGAGTGATGCCAAGGGATCTTCTATTCCACTATCTTGCTGATGCCACTCCCTCATAATTATTATTTTTTATTAGAATTACTTTAAATCTGTTGATCAGTAGATTAAATTATAGGGAATTTTGACCTCTTTTCGTCACAAGGACAAAGACAGATTTTGAGGGATGATATGGAGAGTTCCTCAGATGCAGGACTTGTGAAAGATACTGGGACCTCTTGACCAGATAGAAACATGTTATCTGAGTAATTCTCTTGTGTCATAAAGAAATTTTATTTTTAAAAAAAGTAATTTGTCAATATCTCAGATTTTAATTTCTTACATAAATTGGATTTTTTTCCTTCCAGTATGAGCAATTCCTCATTACATTTTTGGGGGTGTGAAATTCAACATCTCTAGCAGGTTAATATCTTTTGTTATGTCAGAATGGGGAACATGTATGGAAAAATATAATTTATGAAGAAAATTCTCTCATTTTATGGGACCTTGTGAAGACCTTATTTGTTCCAGGTGACAGGTCCCAAGTGGGATAAAAAGGCCATTATTGTGAGGAATGAAAAGTCAGATAGAACAAAGTTGCTGCCAGGAGTTGATGATGCAGAACCAATTTTTTTGGGCAAGATGGTATTGAATGGGGGTCTATTAGTGATATTTTACTATGTTAATTTCTTTATGAACCCTTTCAGTGGGATCACCTACTTCATTCACCTGTGGGATGGACTGCTTTTTGCTAGATGCCATCATTAAAATCTGTTCTGTAGGTCTGCAAAAGAGGTGGCTTCAACCACTCTGCTTTCAGGCCATGAAGATCATTAAATAACTTTCTATGCTCCAATTAAAGTAGAGTTTTATAACTCAATGGAAAAGCCTTCTTCAGCAATATTAAGTGTTCATTTGTTTAGTGGAAAGTACCTTTCAGAAACTATACTTTTGAGTTGACCAGACATGTTCAAATTCTGTTGCTTATCAGGTGGACAGTTTGGGGGACATTGCTTAACTCTTTTTGTAATTTTGTTTCCTCTTCTTTAAAATGGAAATGATGATGAAAATGATGATTATGGATGGTTACAATGATGATGACAATGATGATGGCGATGCTAACAGTGACAATGACTATGGTTCTGATGATGACAACAGTGATGATGATGAAATGGTGATGATGATGATGTCATCCTTCTCACATGACTGTTGGGAGGATGAGACATAATCCATGGAAAGTAACCAGCAAAGAGATTGGCCCACTAAAAGGATTTCCTTAAATTTCAGCTGCCCTTAACTTCTCTCCCAAACCTCTACTCTGTTTTCTGGATTTTCTCTATTTGGGTATGTGTAAGTGTGTCAGTTTTAAATTGCTGCTGTAACAAATTATCACACACTTGGTGGCTTAAAACAACATGCATTTATTCTCTTATAGCTCTGGAGCTCGGAAGTCCAAAAGCAGTTTCACTGGACCAAAATCATTGTGTTGGCAGGGCCATGTTCCCTATAGAGGCCATAGGGGAGACTCCATCCCTTGTCTGTTCCAGCTCTAGAGCTGCATTTCTTACATTCCTTGGCTTCTAGCCCCTTTTTCCATCTTTAAACAAATTGAATAAAGTTGCCAGATACAAAATCACAATACAAAAATCAGTTGAATTTCTATATATAAACAATGAACAATCTGAAAAAAAATTAATAAAGTAATCCCGTTTACAATAGCAGTAAAAAGAATAAAATACTTAGGAATAAACTTTACCGAGGAGGTGAAAGACCTGTATACCAAAATCTACAAAACATCGATGAAAGAAATTAAAGAAGCCACAAATAAATAGAAAGACATCCTGTGTTTATGGATTAGAAGACTTGATATTGTTAAAATTTTCATACTACCAGAACAATCTACAGATTCAGTGCAATCTCCACAGCTGTGTTTTGACTGTGACCCCTCTGAAATTGAGGTGTTGACATTTTATGGCCAATATGATGGTATTAAGAGGTGGGGCCTTTATGCCGTAGTGATTAGGTTATAAGGGCTGCTTCCCTTGTGAATGGCATTTGGACCTTAAAAGAGACTTTGTGTAGCATTCGGCTCACTTGCCCTTTCACCTTCAGTTGTGTGAGGACACAACCTGTCTCCCCTCCAGTGGATGCAGCAACAAGGTGCTATTGTGGAAGCCAACAGCAGTCCTCGCCAGACAACCAAACCTGCCACTGCCTTCGTGTTGGGCTTCCCAGTCTCTAGATCTGTGAGAAAATAAATTTCTTTTCTTTATAAATTACCTAATCTATGGTGTTTTGTTATAACAACACAAACAGACTAAGACACCTATCAAAATCCCAATGACGTTATCTACAGAAATAGAAAGGATCAATTCTAAGACTCATATGGAACCACAGAGGACTCTAAATGGCCAAAACAATCTTGAGAAAAAAGAACAAAGTTGGATGCATCACACTTTATGATTTCAAAATATATTACAAGCTACAGTAATGAACACAGTATGTTACTTACATAAAGACAGTAATATAAACCTATTGAACAGAATAGAAAGCCAAGAAAAAACCCATGGATATAGAGTCATCTGATCTTTGGCAAGGGTGCCAAGAATACACAATGGAGAAAGGACAGTCTCTTCAACAGATGGTATTAGGAAAACTGAATATCCACATGCAAAAGAATGAAGTTGTACCCTTGTCTTACAGCATACACAAAAATCAACTTAAAATGGATTAAAGACTTGAATGTAAAACCTGAAACTTATAAAACTCTAGAAGAAAACATAAGGGAAAAGCTTCATGACGTTTGTCTTGACAATGATTTCATGGATATGACACCAAAAGTACAGCAACAAAAGCAAAAATAGATAACTCAGACCACATAAAAATGCAAACACTTTATATTGGTAACAATTCATTACAAAAAAGAGAAAATATGCTCAGCAAAGTCTTATCCCAAGTAAGTTCCTCATTAATTATTAATAATAAATGCAGTGGTTATACATGAAGTGATCAGAAATTAATTCACTGCCCTTGGTCCTGCTGGGACCCCCTGTGAGGCCTTTGGCAGTGCCAGCTGTAGAGGCTGGCACTGTTATATATTCTACGTTTCAAGATGCCAAGATTACCTTGAACCTTAACCTCAGATGTTGCATGTGGCTGTACAGGTTGTACATAAAGATGTGAAGGGGACCCGCTGGAATTGTGCAGTGTACAACTTGTGTGGCTGTAAATGGTGGGCTTTTTCTGATGCCCACTGGACTATAAACTCAAGAAATGTGTGGTCCATACCTGCTTTGTATCCCCAGCACCTACTGCAGTGTCTGGCATGGAGCAGACATTCTTATTTAGGGAAACAAAGGAATGAATGTATGGAGAGTCAATACAAGAACCACTGAGCAACTCCCCACCTGGTGGTGCACAGAACAGTGGTGGTTAGAACCAGCTGGCGGAGATTTTAAAAAATAAAGTTCTGGGCCTGGACCCTATTGACAGAGATTCTGATTTATTTGGTCTGGGTGCAGCCATGGTATTACTATTCTTTTTAGAAGCACTGCAGGTGAATCTACTACTACTATTGCTTCCCTGGGAATGAAGGTTCCCTGTCAGACTAAAATGGAATCCAAGCGGGAGACTTGAGAGGGAGGATGTTTTCATTGACTGTGCCTTCATGGAAGGTGATTCCTGTGTTATAGGAGGTAAGGCAAGGCCACAGCCTGCTATGGGCCAGAAGCCAGGGGGTCCAGAGCCCGCTAACTCTACAAGAGCCCTTTCTGAGGTTGGCCAGGTGCTGGCGCTGGGCTGGGCTCCCAAAAGCCAGCAGAAGGTGAGGTACTGTTGCTGCCCACAAGGATTGTGTTCCCCCACCCTGTGGCTTAGTGCCATCCTATAATGAGTTGCCAGTCCATGACGTTTGAACCCAGAGAGGTTCCTGAGTTTTTTAAAAGTGAGCTTCTCCAACAGGTGGGTAAAATGTTGCTTTATTTCCTTATAAAGCTGTGTCTCTCTTTTTTCAATAAGCTTTGATCCTGTAATATGTCATTTCTGCCATACAGTGAAATCAAAACCTGCCTTTTACTTTATAAATATGAATCAGATTTCAAGAAACTTTCTAGTAAACAATCATTAGTAAAAATTAAAGAAAATTAGAATGAATAAAATATCTTCTATAGTGCTAATTCTCATAATTCTAGAATATTCCTTGTTTTTTCTACATATAAACTTGTTTTCTGATTGAAATAATAATTTTGCCTTCTGCTTAACATTCTAAATATTTTCTATAGTATTTCATAGTCTTAAAATGTAACATTCATCAGGTGTTGGGCAGGTGGGGGGGGAGGAAGGGATGGGTAAATTCACACCTAAGGGGTGCAAAGTGCACTCTCTAGGAGATGGGCACACTTGAAGCTCTGACTCGGGCAGAGTAAAGGCAATACATGTAACCTAAACATCTGTACCCCCATAATACTCTGAAATCAATAAATAAATCTAAAATTAAAAAAAAGTAATGTTTGATCTATATTATCCCACTAAACTAATGCTCCACAATAAATTATTTTCTTCTTATGGAGTATTTAGATAATTTCCAGCTTTGCAGGATTTTAAATAAGATTGAAAAGAATAACTTAGTGCAGAAAACACCTATGCTCTTTGAGATTGTAATTTACCATACATTATAGAAGAAAGAAGCCGGACTTGGAAATCTGTGACATCACAGAAAGATATTGATCTTTTCCCCAGATCCTGGCACAGAGCTCCTAAAACCCTTGGAATTTCCTGAGCAATAAGGGTGGTAGGAGCCTCCTGTTCTCATGAGGTGGCTGGGGCCCTAGATATTATAGCTTCAGGATGGGGGCTGGTCACCAGGAAGACCGTGGCAGGATTAGGGGATTGAAACTTTCAGCCTCACCGCCTCACCTTTGGGGAGGTTAGAGTGACTGGAGGTTGATTCTAATCACCAATGGCCAGTGATGTAATCAATCCTGTCTATAGAATGGAATCACCATAAAACCCCCTAAATGACGGGGTTCAGAGGAGAGCTTCTGGGTCGGTGGGCACATTGAGCGCAGCGAGGGTGGTGCGTCCAGGAGGGCATGGGAGTTCTACGCCCCTCCCCTACCTTGGCCTGTGCATCTCTCCCACTTGGCTCTTCCTGAGTTGTATCATTTATCATAAACTGGTAATAGTAACTAAAGTGTTTCCCAGAGTTTTGTGAGCCATTCTTGCAAATTAGCACACCTGAAGGGGGGGTTTATGGGAACCCGCAACTTTGTAGCCAGGTTGGACGGAAGTGTGGGTAGCCTGGGGGCCTGATGCTCGGGACTGGCATCTGAAGGGACGGAGGCCTGAGGCCTTGAACCCATGGGATGTGCACTCACTCTGGGTAGAATGCAGTTGAACTGTCGGAAACACAGTTGGTTACCAGAGAGCTGGATAACTGGTTGATATGAGAGTACAACCCGTCCACTTGATGTCAGAAGTGTTGAAAATAAAAATAGCTCAAAACCCAACAGATTTGAGTTTGAATCATAACTCTGCCACTCTCTGGACACATGGCCTTCGTGTTCTCTGGTCCTTTGGTTAATGTCTGGTAGCTTCTGTCCTCATTCTTAAAATAGGACTAATACCTGCCCTTTAAGGGGTGGTGGTCGTTTGAGGGTTAAAGGATGTGGTGACATTTCCAGTCTTTTAGCACAAAGTCTGGATTGTAGTTAGGTACTGCACAAGTAGTAAATGTTAGGGTTATAAGATAAGCTCCCCAAAGTGGAAACGCTGGGTGAAAGGTTACAAGCTTTCTTAGGATCTTGGTACCTATCACCACATTGCTTTCTAAAACACACACACATTTTCATTTCAAATGAATGCAATTATATTTTAAACACTGGTGATTTGTGGCTTTTCTTTAATTGCTATCAATTCTGTGTGTTCCTTAACTAGCCGTGTTTCCTCTCTGTGCTTGTCTGCTCATGTATCCTTTGAATTGAATTCAACAAACAAGTATGTAGTTTGCACCAGTGCTGTGCCAGGTGTTAGCCATGCGAGGGTGGATGGGATTCATACTTTCCTGTTTGGAACTTTCAGTCCAGTGGGGGAGAAAGACAAGCACGTGAATCTCTATAATTCAGTGTGATACGTGCAATAGCATATGTATAAGGAAAGGGGGAGAGTGATGAATTCCTTTTGCTAGTTTATCTCTGGATGCCTTAGCGATTTTTAAAATTGATTTATGAATAGTTGACCAGTTTAACTTTCAAACCAATGAGCATTTCTGTTTTGTGTCACAGATGCACTTGAAGATAACGAGTCAAAATGCCAGATTCCCTTATTCTGTCTATTCTCTTCTCTTCCAAAAGCACGTTACATCTTTCTACATAAATATACGACAACCTTCAGAACTCAAGACGCTGGAGTTGGCAAAGCTAGAGGGAGAGTAGAGACTGTACACGTTAAGCAAGCAGAAAAACCACCTCCATAGTCTACGTTTCCATATTATGCTCATAGGGAAATACGATATTAAAGAAGAGCATGGAAAACCAAGTGTGAGCCGACCATATTGCTGGGGTGGAGGTCTCCACTGAAATTTGAGGGGAGAGGCTGCCTGGTACATTATCTGCAGACTTTATTTACATGCCAAGAGGCAGATTGAGGCTGACACTGTGAGGAGAAAATGCTGTGACTTAGGAAGGCCTTTATGTCCTTGTCATGGGCGTGGCTTGACCCCAGGCTCTGGCCAGTCGGCCCTTAAAGAGGCTTTTCTCAAGGAGACTATTGATTATTTAAGAAATATTTCCCAAGGCCCTTCTAGAGACCCATATCCTGCTCTTTGTAGAAGTTCTTAAAGCTGAGAGCCCCAGATTGGGGTTTTTTGTTTTGGAAATCCCCAATTTCATTTCCAGGCTGTGTTCGGAATTTCTCAAGGTGACTTGGATCTGCAGATGACCCCACGTCAACGCACATCTTCTTCAGTCCTCTCAGAGCTTAATCTGCTCATTATTTACTAAGGACTGTCGTTTGTAGAATTGAGTTAGGGTCTGTCGTCTATTTGAGATTTGAAGTAACTAATGTTGGGGTTTTAGGGAAGCCAGTGAGACACCCTGGGTCCCTGCCAATACCTGGAACTGACAGAGAGAGAGACAAAGGAGAGTCAAAGGGACATCAAAGTATCACCTACTTATGATAAAGTCTCAGCTTGGGAACGTGATGCTGGTGGGTGGGAGCAATGGTCTTGCTGATGGTGAACCCAGACCCAGGCCAAGGCAGACCCCTGAGTCCTTCTCCCAACCACAGGCAGGGTCTTGCCTCAGCTTACCATGTGAAGAAAGCAGAGCAGAGCAGTGGGCATGCTCCCTGCAGCCAGGGAAGAAAAGGGGGTGTGCCCCTTCCTTCTCCCAAAGTCACCTCTCAGCTGGGTCACTCACGGGCCGGAGGGAGGGAAGGGCCCAAAGTCTACGGGTGTTACATTGGAATGCAGGGTTTCTTTACAGTGGCACTATTGACATTTTGGGTTGGATGATGCTTTATTGTGAGTGGTGTCCTGTGCACTGTAGGATATTTGGCAGCATCCCTGGCCTCTACCCATTAGATGCCCCCCCAACCCCCTTCCTAATAATCGACGATACCTCTAAACAGTGCCAAATGTTCCTTAGGGGGCAAAGTTGCCCCCAGTGGAGAACCACTTCTCTGTAAATCTCAGAATTGAGACCACAAAGTAAACTGCAACAGTGTCCTCCTCAGTGCCATCAGTTGGGATCCACCCTCCTTTGCTCCTCCCTGGCTCCCTGTCGGTCCCTGCTCCCTGCCATTTCCTCCGTGCTCCCTCTGTGCAAGTGCTGCCTCCCCCGGTGGCCGTGGGGCAGCCACCTCCTGGCTTTGTGCCCCTCCAGTGCCTCCATGCATGTCTGTACCTCCCAGTGCCTGGCACGGTTTGGCACAGCTTGGGCTTCTTGTGTCTGTGGAAGAAAGGAATTGATTTTACAGAAAGTTTCTCAGATATTGGAAGAAACATAGATGTGAATATTTTCCCAAACTAACCTTTGGCTGTCACTGTAATTCCCCTCAAATCATTTCATGTATTCTTCTGAGCTGCCAGTCACATGGATCTTACCCTGCACAAAATAGCGGAGGCTCTAAAGTGGTAGAAAGATAGTGAGTGATCATTGTATCCACGGCGCTGGCTCCAAGCCCAGGACTAGCACAAAGTGTCATTACATAGTGATAATGGTCACATATATTGCTTTCTTCACATTTTGATTCCTCTCAAAAAGTGTTTTTTATTTATCATTCTTATGCTTTTATCTTGGACTCAAGCCATAATTTTCCAGTTTTATGATACCTGTAGCTAATTAGGACTGGTTTATGGGCAAAAAGTAACTTACTTTGCAAAGCAGGTTCACTTGACATTGTCTCAATGATTGTATAAGCTATTTTAGGCATTAAAGGTAACACAGGACCCTTGTTCACATCAGTCAGAAAAGGAGCCTCCAAGGAGATGAAGTTATGAAGTTACGGAATCAGTGTGTCTATGCTAAGGCAGAGAAATGGGTGTTCTTCTAATCATTTCGTGCTTCCCAGTAGGGACACGTAAGAGCCAAGTCCACCTTCAAGGTCCTTGGTTTCTCCAGTACACCATTTTCCCCGAAACAGTCCAATACCTTCAATCTTGGGCAGTTCTAATTAGAACGTTCTACCTTACAGTGAGGCAAAATCTGCCTCTCTTTAACTTCCTTCTTAAAGGAAGGGAGGGTCCTAGGCTATATAATAGATATACTCTTCCCGTCCACAGCGGCCATTACAGAATCTTCACAATTCTTCTATCACAATTGTCCCAAATTGTTTCTTCTGATCCGGCCACCAAATTTGTTTCCCTCTATTATGGGCTGAACTGTGTCCCCCAAAACTCACATGTTGAAGCCCTAACCCCTTGCACCGCAGAAGGTGACTGTATGTGGAGATAGGGCCTTTAAGAGGTGACTGGGGCAAAGTGAGGCCATTAGGGTGGGCCTGAATTCGGTACAACTGGTGTCCTTAAAGGAAGATGAAATTGAGTCACATACAAAGGGAGGATGATGTGAACACACATTGAGAAGATGCCATCTGCAAGCCCAAGGGAGAGGCCCAGAAGAAAACAACCCTGTTGACACCTTGATCTTAGATTTTTAACCTCCAGAACTGTGACATAATACATTTCTGTTATTTACTCCACCCAAGTCTGTGGTATATTATTATAGCAGCCCCAGCAAACTAACATGCCCTTCACCCCCATGAGCTGTAACGTGCCAATGTTCGGCCTCCAACTTTGTCTTTATAATGAGGGTGACAATAGCACCTGCCCTGTGGGGCTGGTAGCGATTCCACGAGATAATGAACAGTGTCTGCCACAGTAGTTAATGAATGTTGCTTCTTGTTAATATAATTATCATTATCATTCCTATCTTTATAATATCTGTGCTTAAGTGATTAACAAAAATGTTAAGGAAGACAAGGTTAGTACCAGTCTAATTTCCTGTTACTTCAGAATTTCTGTAAGGTCGAGTTTCATCCATTCCTAAATACTTCTTCACAGAACATTTATACTTACGGCATGCATTCCTCATTGAAGTTCAGATTTGTTGCCTCTGGTATTATTCTAGTTTATTGCCCTCATATTTAAAAAAAAAACATTCAAAAATATGTAAATTATTTTGTTTTTAAATGCACAGAGTTGGTTCAAATATGCAAACGTGAAAATAGTTCTTGTGAGTGACTTGCGGTCATGGGCTTACGTTCTATTGGCTAAGCATCCTTCTGATGGTGGCAGAATCACTTCATAATATTTTCTAATGATATCAGTGCTTGGCTTCAGTAATCATTGATGGAGCTGCATGCGCTATGTTGTTAATATGATACAGTAGTAACACCCAATATGCAAATGAAGACACTCCTGACTTAATCTGGAGTATTGTGAGTCTGAGTTCTTGCCTCTGCCCCATCCTCTCTTGCAGTTGGTGTTGCCTTGGCAACAGTCTCTCCAATTTGTCCCCCTGGGTCACCTCGTGTGGAGATAGCCGTCACAAGCTGGACAGCATGCTCGCTTGTGGTCCTGGCGCATCCTTGATAGGCTGTATGGGCTTTATTTCCTGCTTATAATACCACATCAGATTAGAACTATTTTGTCTCCATAGATAAGATTTGATTTTTATCAAACACTGGAAAATGCAGTGACTGGCGCTGTCTTCATACTCCCTCTTGGAAATGCGTGATTCTGGGTCATTTAATTTAAAACATACCAGTAATAACTTTCAGGTGGTACAACTGAATTTTATTTTCGGAAGTCATCTTGAAGGAAATATTTTAAAAGTCTTACTCCTTTAAGTTCAAAAATGTTCCTCAGAATTCATTTGCAACAGTCAGCCACCCACCCCAATCCCAACCTTCTAGAAAAAAATATACCTCCAGGACATTTCTCTAAATGAAGTGTCAAGTCCAAATCAAGTCAAATTTCCAATGTGGGATAATGGACTCTATTTTACGACCTGCTTCTGTGCCCTGGGGGTGCTCGGGCCCATTACACAGGGGTTGGTGCATATTAGGTATATCAGGAGAGGGACCCGAGTGGCTGGGGTTTCCGCTCAGTGGGGCCCAAGCCACATTTCACAGGTTCTGGGGTTATTAATGGTGTGTCTGGTTGCCTTGAGAATGTTCAAACTCCATTCTGTTATGAATACTTAATAGTAAGGAAAATGTGATTCTTCTCTTTTTAGAGAAGTTTCTGTGACTCAGCGAATCCATTCTAATGTGATAGGCAAACTGTCAAAATTAATGAATTCCAACTGAGATTTGGTCCCTTCAGGGAAAAACCTAGTGCAGTTGTAAATTAGCATTAATGCCACAATGTATTTTGAACATGCTACATTTTCACCACGAATTTGGGCCTAGAGGATGTCTTTAGAGGAAGTCACTCTGAAAATCATGTTTTCTGGTTTGATTGTTTCAATTTTTGATCATAGTTTTAATTCTGGGAAGAAGTATATGAAAGTAGATAATTAGGATTTTCTAGAACATAAAAGAATACAAAAATAGAAAAAGAAAGAGGGTATAAATGCTATACCAATGACATTTCATTGGCAGCATTTGTTTTGTTTTGGTTTGTTTTTGTGCAACTCTAATTTAAGGATATAATCACTGAGCCTTGATCTACCTAAATGTAACAGATTATAGAGGTGAACAAGACTCAGTTTAAAAGGATTTGCAATAAGCTCCAAGAAACACACAGGGTACCTAGCCCAAGCATATCTTATTATGAGAATCTTAAAACATTATTCTGCAACAATGTATAGACCAAGGGTGTTTAATATGGGGATTTTGACCTTGAAGGGGCTGGACACAGAATTGTGTGTGCCTTTGCCTTCTTTTCTGAGGAGAGGGCACAGGACTTTCTTCTCATTTTTGAAGGAGTCTAAGCCCAAACAGAGTCACTGCTCAAATGATAGCCTATGACCAAATCCTAGCTCTGTTCTTCTTGACAGAGTTCAAAGTTCACGTGGTTTCTCATCTTTAATATAAATAACAGCAATAATAGATGCCTGTAAGGTGTACTTTGAGGATTCAAATAATGAGGTTTTGCATGTAGAGTAGTTAGCATATTACTGGCACATAATACGTGTTCCATAAATGCTGACTACTCAATAATACCAAAAACAAAAGCAATAGTAACAGCTTTAATCTAAATTTAAAGTTTGTTTTTTTGTCATTGCTGTGATTGCACTTGGGGTCTTATTCAGAAATTCTTTGCTTAGGCTGATATCTAGAAGAGGTTTTCCAACATTTTCTTCTGGAATTCTTACAGTTTCGTGTCTTAGATTTAAGTCCTTTATCCATCTTGAATTAATTTTTGTGAGTGGTGAGAGAGATGGATCCTGTTTCAGTATTCTACATGTGGCTTTCTGGTTTTCCCAGCACTATTTATTGAATAGGGCTTCTTTTCCCCAGTGTATATTGCTGTCTACTTTGTCAAAGATCAGTTGGCTGTATGTGGATGGTTTTATATCTGGGTTCTCTGTTCTGTTCCATTGGTCTGTGTCTCTATTTTTGTGCCAGTACCATGCTGTTTGGTTACCATAGCCTTATAGTATAGTTTAAAGTCTGGTAAAATGATGCCTCCAGATTTGTTTCTTTTACTTAAGGTTGCTTTGGCTATTTGGGCTCTTTTCTGGTTCCAAATGAAGTACAGAATTATTTTTTCTAGATCTGTGAAAAATGATGTTGGTATTTTGATGGGGATTGCATTGAATCTGTAAATCACTTTGGGCAGTATAGCTTCTACACAGCCAAGGAAACAATCAACAGAGCAAATGGATATCCTACAGAATAGGAGAAAATATTTACATGCTATACATCCAATAAAGGGCTGATAACCAGAATCTACAAAGAACTCAAGCAAATCAGCAAGAAAAAAATCAAACAAGCCCATTAAAAAGTGGGCAAAAGACCCGAACAGAAACTTTTCAAAAGAAGATAGACTAATGGCTAATAAACATATGAAAAAATGCTCAACATCACTAATCATCAGAGAAATGCAAATCAGAACCACAATGAGATATCACCTAACTCAGTAAGAATGACTTTTATCCAAAAGTCTCCAAACAATAGATGCTGGCGTGGATGCAGAGAGAAGAGAACACTCATACACTGCTGGTGGGACTGCAAACTAGTACAGCCTCTATGGAAAGTAATATGGAGATTCCTCAAAGAACTAAAAGTAGAACTACCATTTGATTCAGGAATCCCACTACTGGGTGTTTATCCAAAGGAAAAAAAGTCATTTTATCAAAAAGACACTTTCACTAGAATGTTTATTGCAGCCCAATTCACGATTGCAAAGATGTGGAATCAACCCAAGTGCCTATCAATTCATGAGTGAATTAATAAAATGTGGTATATGTATACCATGGAGTACTACTCAGCCATAAAAAATGAATTAATATCTTTTGCAACAATCTGGATGGAACTGGAGACCATTCTCCTTAGTCAAATATTGCAAGAATAGAAAAACAAACATCACGTGTACTCACTATTACATTGGAACTAACCGATCAGCATTCATGTGCACAGATAGAAGTAAAACTCAATGGAAATCAAGTGGGTGGGAGGGGGCAGGAAGGGATGGGTGAAATCATACCTAATGGGTACAATGTACAGTATCTGTGTGATAGACACACTTACAACTTTGACTCAAGCAGTACAAAAGCAAACCATGTACCCAAAACATTTGTACCCCTGTAATATTCTGAAATAAAGAAGAAAAAAATAAATTTAAAGCTTAATAATGCATTTGGTGATATTTTCTCAGTAGAAATGAGGCAAGCAAACCATGCAAGTAGAGATTAAAATAACATCATAT
Source organism: Daubentonia madagascariensis (assembly GCA_023783475.1). Classification (NCBI taxonomy): domain Eukaryota; kingdom Metazoa; phylum Chordata; class Mammalia; order Primates; family Daubentoniidae; genus Daubentonia; species Daubentonia madagascariensis. The sequence continues at coordinate 8,333,469 of JAKFHU010001482.1, read as the reverse complement.
ATAGATGCACCACCATTTAGTGAAAAGGGGCATCCCTCATCTTTGTACCGTGCAGACCACACCATGTGGGATCTTGGATAACTGATTTCCTTCCCTTTTCTAGGGCTCTGACTTCTCACCTAGGATAGTCTGTAACAATAAACACTGATAGGATTAAATGGGACAAAGGTGGGTGAAAATGCTTGGGAAGGGCATAGGATGTTCTATGAATGTACCGATGGCATTATGAATCATTTATAGTGAAAAATTGATTTTAAAATGTTGTATGTCACTGAGATTTATTTGTTTATGTTTAGTTGAGTTTAGTCCAACAGTTGTGTATTCAAGAAGTATTTGTTGAGATTCTGCTACATGCTAGAAAATGTTCTAGGAATTGGAGATGTAGCAGGGAATAAAACCAACCAAAATATCTACTCCTTAGGAACTAAAATTTTAGGGTGAGTGTAGAGACAGAGAATCCAAGAAAGTATAATAAATCAGTAAATGATCCAGTATACTAAAAGGCAGTAAGTGCTGGGGCGAGAATCTGTAGGTGTGGGCCCGTGTGTGTGCTGCCACAGTGGAGGTGCTGTGGCTTGAACAGGGTGCTTGGATCAAGCCTCCCTGAGGAGGAGACAGCCCAGCAAAGACTCGCAAAGATGAGAGAATGAGCCCAGGGGGTTTCTGTGGGAAGAGCGTGTCCCAGGTCGAGGGAGCACATGCACAAAGACCCAGAGATGGGAGATGGCAGGCATGGTCGAGGGATGGCAAGGAGGCTGGTGTGGCTGGAGTCAAATCAGCAAGTGAGGGTGACAGGAGGTAGGGTCAGAGAGGGAACAGTGTAGATGGATTATGTAGAAAGACTGGCTGTTACCTGGAGAGTGGGGGCCTTTGAAGGGTCAGAGCAGGGGCAAGAGATGAGCTGACCTGTTTTAACTGGATCACCCCTACTGATATATGAGAGTAGGATCTGGGCAGAGGCAGAGAGACCCGCTGGGCACCGCTGTGGCTATCCAGGGGAGAGATGATGGTGGCTTGGACCAGGGAGGTGCCAGAGATAGTGGGAAGCAGATGCTGGGTGTATTTTGAAGGTGCAGCTAGTGGACTTCTTGATGCATTGAATGTACGATATGAGGAAAACAGGAGGACCTCGCATGTTTGGTTTGAGCAACTGTAAGGAATGGATGGATTATAACTCTTTCATTATAAATCTAGTATTTTATAGATAGAATATTTTTGTATTACCTTGTGTGGCTCTAATTTATCTCTTTCTGAAATATTAACAAATGTGCAAAAGAACCACATTGAAGAGCAGGAAAGTAAGAGAACTTGAATGGCATATTTTAAGAATGCTGGATCCCAGAATAGGGGTGTAACTAAGTGGACCAGGAAATTAAGGCAATGAATTACCAGGGTTCCAATCAACAGATTTAAAAAAAAAAATCTTAAGTGTTTGAGACTCCTAAATAAAACTCTGTAGGTAGGATTTCTATATCCTACATTCCATCATTGAGAGCCTGTGGGGTGTCATTAGGCCCCATGTTGATTGATGTAGGATGAGAATGTCTAAGCCCATTTTCTCTTGTTTATAGAAGAATGCCTGAAACTGGGTAACTTATAAAGAAATGAAATTTATTTCTTACAATTATGGAGGCTAAGAAGTTCAAGGTCTAGGGGCTGCATCTGGTAGGAGCCTTCTTGGTGGTGGGGACTCTGCAGAGTCCTGAGGCGGCACAGGGCATCACATAAAGAGGGGGCTGAGCGTGCTAGCTCAGATCTCTCTTCCTCTTTTTATCCTGTGATGACCCATTAATCCATTAACCTGTTAATCTATTAATCCATTAGTGGATTAATCCATGAGAACAGATCCCTCATGACCCAATCACCTCTTAAAGGCCCCACCTCTCAATACTGATTCAAATTAATCCTCAATTTAATACTGGGGATTAAATTTCAACATGAGTTTTGGCGGGAACAAGCATTCAAACCACAGCGAAGACTCAGACACACTTTGGTCTATCTACCTGGAGGGAATTGTTCTATGTAAGAGTGGGTTAGGGCTGCTTCTGAACATGATTGGGTTGAAATAGACTCTCTAGAAACACATTCATTTATAGATTTTGCTTTCTCTAATTTATTTTCTTTATTTTTCTTCTAGTATTGAGGTCTGTATTTTAAAATTATCTGTTTACACTGAGATCCTTAATCTTTCAGGTTGAGGTATGGATTTAATATAATTTTATAGACTATGAATGCATTCCCCCTCTTCTCCTGTTTTTTCTCATATAATGATACTACCATTTTGGGTTAAATCAATATTTAAGGCTTACATTCTTATGACAATGTAAATGTTAGCTACAGCTGAGCCACATGGTATATTATGAACACTTTTACTTTCTATTATAGCTTTGTGTTTTCCCCAGGATTAATAATCGCTTCTTTGTTTACTTAGTTTTCACTGCATGTGTTACTAATTCATCCCCCAGATTCTTTAACAGGACTAAATACTCCTCTCAATGCATTCAGATGCATTAGGGTCTTTGAAGGTTTATTTCCTTCTTGGAAACATCTCTCCAGGAGCCTTCTTTCTGTTCCGATCTAGACTGGTTTCCTCTACACATTGGTTAAATTTGTATCTTTCACAGTCACTCTGGAAATTCTTCCTGTTTCTCACCTGGGTTGTAGCCTCTGTTTCCTGAATGTCATATATTCCTCTTTGTTGGTTTGGCACTTTCTACTCATCTTCTAGCTGCTTTTTGAATAAGAGCTTGCTTGATACTTCGGGTGCAGAATTCTAGGTCAGTCCCAGGCCTTGTTCTGTAAATGGGTACAATGAGTTCCAGAAAGGGGAAAGGGCAGGCCCTTGGCCTCCACACTTCCTAGATCAGAACCAGAGAGCAGGTTTCAACTATAGAGAACCCCAAGAAGGATGCAACTTTTCTCCAAAGAAATGCCCTTTGTCCCTCAACAAAGGCTTGACTTTAGTTACATTTAAGTGTTCATTGCGTTTTCTGTGTTCTCGGTGCTGTGTAAGCAGATGGTGCATATCTGATAATGTCTCCTTTGCTGCATTCAAAGTGAAAGTGTTTTAGCAATGAATAAAGTCACATAAATGAGCAATAGCTTGATGATGTAAGGGCAAAAATACAGGAATGGATCAAGTAGTATGAAGATACAGATGATGATGAAGTCAGGTGAGTTTTGCACAATGCTCTCCAGTGTTCTGTGGGAAGATAAAGGAACACCTCATACCTGGAGCCAAGACACAGGTTGTTTCCATTACTACTTTGGCTATGGTGAGACATTGCTGGCGAGACAAGGGAACTGAACACCCGTGCTTCATGACTGTGCTTCCATCCTGCCATTGAAACTTCATTAGAATGATAGTAAAGGGATTTATGCACTCCTCTAAGGACAAAGAGGAAGAGAGGCGATGCCAAGTGCTATGCATTTAATATTGTGGAGAAACCTAAAGGAAGTTGGGCAAGAGGAAGCCAATGGGCAGGTCTCTAATTCGGGGAAAGCCCTGGAAATGTTGGTGAATTGGAGGGACCAGGGGAGACTGGAGTCAATCCACCAAGAGTTTTTCCAATTAGTAAAATTGTTGTCACTTATGATTTATATTTATGGCATATTGGCAACTCTGAGAATGGTCATTCATTTTGTTTCTAAAACACAAGGTAAATCCTGTGCATTACCCAAAAAAAGAAATTACTTTAAAAATTAGACTTCTGTAAGTCCTTAGGTCAGAGCAAAATGGAATATGGGTGCCCTTGAGCATAGTGAAGTTCCAGCAAAAGAAAATGATGCTCAAAACTATATTGGTGAATAAGATTAACTAAAAAGAATTTGTGTCTTTTTATCATGCCACTTCAGAGGTTTCACTTGACACTGGGGTGGAAGGTTTAATTACTGGACTTGGGTTTTTACATTTCTATGTTGAGGTACCATTGCTGTCTCTGGTTATAATTCACTTTGTTCTTTAATCACAGGACAGGTGGTCCAGTTGGCGTCCATTAATTTCACCCTCCCCTTCCCTTTGATAGTCTAATTTTATTGTTACTTCACTGTTTTGCTTGTTGCTATTTCATATTGCTGGCTTTTGGAACATTCTTTTTTCGTAATTTTTTCCCTCCAAGTGTTGCCTTTTAATCTTCAGAAGGCAATTCTGCCAACATTATTATGATGTTATCTTTATTTCCCACTCTGTTATTTCTGCCGGTTTTCTTCATTTATAATTCCTTACATAAAACTGCATTCATCTCTCTTTCTTCATTAATTTGTCTGTTCTCGTTCCCAAATTTCTATGCTTCCAAATCCTAAGGAGTCATTTACATCATTTTGGTTTATTCATGTGCTTTGTGATCATAATTCCCACTGTGTCTTCTGCTTTTTCCAAATCACTAGCCACTTTCATGCCTTTTGAAACCTTTGAGCTTAAAATGTAATGCTGGAACATAACAAACCACATACCTATTATTCATTACAGAGTCTGTATTCTTCTCTGAAAATGTACACTTAACCCCCAGCAATGTTAATGAGAGTGACTTTCATCCATCCAAAGAGACAGAGAGGCTTTTATCTCTAAAATGAATTCCCTATACACATATGGAAATAATTCTCTAGAAGGGTATTGCACACAATACTTAGACATTTTCTGGATAAAACGCTAACAGTTTTTTCTTCTTTCTTTCTCCCGAGCTTTGTAAAACCCATAGCAAAAATTGAGCTTTCCCCCCCCTTGTTGCAAAATCAGTACAAATATTGGATAAAAAGAGCATTCTTAGACAAAGTAGCTAAAATCCCAGAAATGTGTTCCTAGAATATCTTAGAAATTCTTTTTCTCAGGGACTCATCCTGTGGTCCCTTGACATTGATGTAATAAAATTTAAATAATAACAGATGATGTGTGTGATACACAGATCAAGTATTATTCCTTAAAAGGAATCTCTTTAGTTATATATAGTATGAAAACCATGATGTTTTTTCTTTTAAACATTTATGTATTAATTCAATTAAAATTTGAGGATGTCTATTATGTATTAGTCAGCACACTAGGTACCAAAATAAGGTTGCATCATCTTGTATGAAGTACCCCTCTTCTAGATTACAACATAGTGGGGAGCACATGCCAGACAACTGTGAAAATGGCTATGCAAAAGTGACGCAGAAAGCTGAAAGGTAGGACGTGAGGTCTAATATGGAAGGTAGAAGACCAGGAATAAATTCCTAAGGAATTGATGTTTAGCTGAGATTCAAAGAATGAGTTGGAATTAATTGAGTAAAGAATAGTGAAGTATTCCAGCAAAGGGTCCAGTGTCTGTGCAGTCCCTGACTTAGAAAGGTGGTTGAGGATTTAGGGCACTGAGGAGACCAGTGTGGCTAGACCCTTGATAGGCATGAGGTGAGATTGGATTTTTTCTGTGCACTATTTATGAACCTCAAACATACAAGAAGGTAGCCTAAATCTCAACAAAATACACTGATACATCACCCTACTGGCAGTTAGCACTAAAAAAGGAAGAGACCCAGCTCTCAGTTTTCCTTTTGGATTTGAGGTTTCTCAATTTAATTCCAGTGGATTTGCTTCATGTACTTTGAAGCTCTTTTATTAGGTAGACATTTAGGATTGTTATGTCATCTTGATGAATTGACCACTTTATCATTAGAGAACAGCTATCTATCCCTAGTAATATTTCTTGTTCTGAAACGTACTTTGATATTAATGTAATCACTCCAGCTTTCTTTTGAGTAGTGTTAGCTTGGTTTGTTTTTCTATTCTTCTACTTTTAACCTGCCAGTTTCTGTATACCTAAAACAGATTTCTCTTGGATAGCATATAGTTAGGTCTTGATTTTTCATTCATTCTAATAATTTTTGCCTTTTAATTAGAGTGTTTAGGCAATTTATATTTAATGTGGTGATCAGTTTGGTTACATTTAAATTTACCATCTTGGTAATTGCTCCCTATTTGTTCCTTTATTTTTCCCTTTCTTACCTCCTTTTGGATTAATGGAGTATTTTTAAAATGATCTTTTAAATCTTTTTTCTGCATTAAGGGCTTCACATATAAGTTTTGTTTGTGTTTTGTTTTTTGTTTTATTTTGTGAATGGTTGCTTAAGTGTTTACAATATGCATCTTTAAAGTAACATGAACTACTTTAAAATAATATACCACTTAATTTGTATTAGGAGATTTACGACAGGAGGTTTTTATTTCTCTCCTCCCTCCTGCCTTTGTTATTCATTTTATCTATGTTATATATTGTAAACTCCACAATACATTATTATTATTTTTGCTTTAAGGAGTAATTTGTCTTTTGATGACTTTTAAAAATGAGGAAATATGATGTTTACATTTACCCATGTATTTTCCATTTTTTGTCACTCTCTATTTCTTCCATGAAGTCACAAATTTCTATCTGGTATTATTTGCCTTCTGCATGGAAGGCTTTCTTTAACATTTCTTGTATCACTGGTCTACTGACAATGAATTCTCTTAGTTTTTGAATATTTGAAAAGTCATTATTTTGTCTTCATTTATGAAATTTTTTCTGCATATAGAATTTTAGGTTGGCAGTTTTTCTTTTCTTTCCTTTTTAAAAAGTAATGCTTTAAATTAATCTCTCCATTGTCTTCTGGCTTGCATTGTTTCTGATGAGAAGTCTGCTGTTATCATTGTTTCTCTGCATGTAATGTATATATTTTTTTAATCTTGCTGCCTTTAAGACTTTTTCTTTATCACTGGATTTGAGGAGTTTAATTATGATGCGTGCTGTTGTGGTTTTCTTCATGTTTCTTCTGGCTAGTGTTCGTTGAATTTATTAGATGTTTGGGGTTCTAATGTTTATAAAATTTAGATTTTTTTAATGTATTCTTCAAAATTATTTCTGTACTTCATATTCCTCTTAGAACTCCAATTATATATATATATATATTAGGCCAAATAATATTATCCCACAGCTCACTAGTTTTGTGTTTATTCTTCTTAAGCCTTTTTAATTTGTTTTTTGATTTGTGTAGTTACTATTACTCTTGTCTTCTGGTTCATTAACAGCTGCTTCTGCAGGGTCTAATCTGGTGTTAATACCATTTGTCTGATTTTCATCTCACATGTTGTATTTTTCATCGCTAGAAGTTTCATTTTGGCTGTTTTTATTTCATTCCTTCCCCATTTTGCCATTTTCATTTTCTCTGTTTCTCTCATCAACATACTCTGCCTTTTTCCTACTATCTTGAACATATTGAGAGAATATTTATAACAGCAATTTTAATACCCATTCCTGCAAATTTTATCATCCCTCATTTCTGTGTCTTTCTATTGAATGAGTTTACTCCTGGTAATAGGCCATATTTTCCTGTTTGTATCCAATTTTTTATTGGATGCCAGACATTGTAAATTTTACATTATTGATTGTTGGAGTTTGTTTTCTATTAAAAATTATTGAAGTTTGTTTGTTGTTCAGTTAAATTACTTAGAATCAGTCAAACTTTGTTATGACTAATTTGGCAGCTGCTGCTGTGGTGATACACTTCCGAGTGCTCTAACTGATGCTCCATTTATTAGACCTTATTTCTACTCTGGCTGGTTGAAACATGAATTATATCCTGACCCATGGGAGCTTCAGGGATTTTTCACCTGCTTCTTTGTGGTGTTCCTTACCCAACCTTGGTAGTTTTCTCACACATGTGCAAATATCAGTTTGTAGCTAAAGACTCATCGAAGGTAACCTTCTTCAGATCTCTGGAGCTCCCTCTCTATGCAATTTCCTTCTCTCTGCTTTGTAAATGTTAGCAGTCTCAGCCTCCCCAGGTGTCATACTTTGTGTCTTTAACCCAGCAATTCCATCAAGTTTTATTTGAGTTTCCTCTTTTTGGAGAGATCTGGGAAACTCTCAGGAGGTAAGCTGGGGCACTTATAGGGCCTGCCTTGTTTCTTTCCTTCTATCGTAGTTTATTGTTCTACACTGCCTGAATGTTTAGTTGTTTAAAACAGGAGGGTAAATCCAGTTTTTGGGTTTTTTGGTGGTGGTGGTTGTTTTATTATAGACAGAGACAGAATTTCATATTTCTAAATTCTATGTAATTGTGAAGTTTTATCCAATTCTTATTTCATGAGCATAGTTGCACCATTGCTTCAGTGTCAGAGACTGATAGAATGATTGAAATATATTAGAGTTAAATGCACTATGTCTATAAAATATGAGCATATTTTTGTAACCTGACTTGGAATTATTTCACAGAAGCTTGGAATGCCTTCCAAGTCATTATGAGACCATCATTTATCTGATTTTAGATTGTCTGATCCAGATGACACTGAATTTCTAAGCACTTATTCAAATTTAAAAACATTGGGAGCCTCAGAATCAGTTAAAGGTTATGCTTTCTAGATATATTTACCTAAGGCTAAGTTATATTTCCTTTCATTTTGGAAGACCTTTACAGAAGCAGTTCATTTTAGTAAGCATACCTGCTCACATGTTCCTGTGAAATCAATAAAAGTATTTTGGACCCAGATGACATTATGATTCAAAATGCATGTACCCAATTTGCAAATTCAGTGGCCTGTTTCAGTGTTCATGCTTTCTGACCTCCCTGAAGCAACTGGCGCTGTTGAAAACCACTGGCTGACTTCCAAAAATGCTGTCCTTTTGTTTCTAAGACATCGTTCTCTCTAGGGTTTGCACTACTGATCTCATAATTTTCTCTTTATCTGCTTGATAGTTCTTTCTTTTCCCATTTCTTTAAACTTTTTAAATTTTTTAAATGAAATATAAAATTCATGCAGATCACTGTGTGCATATCACAGTGTGATATTTCATTGGCTGAATACACCAGTGTGCCCAGGACCCTGATCAAGAAAAAGCATAGCCAGCGGCCTGGACGCCCCTCGTGCCTCTTTCCATTCTTTGCACCTAAGCCCACTCCCGGGGGTAACCGTTGCTCTGAATCTTGACGTCACAGATTAGTTTTAACTATTTTTATGTTTGGTAAAAATGGAACAATACAGTATAAAATTTTTTTGTGTCTGTTTGCTTTCCTTCAACGTTATAGTTTTGTGATTTATATTTGAGTATTTTTGTTTGTAATTGTAGACTGTTCGTTTTTATTGTTATATAGCAATTCGATGTCAAATGTATCACAATATGTTTGTCAGTTTTACTACTTTTGATATTTGGGTAGTTTTCAGTTTGTGATTCTTACAAATAGTTGCTGCTATAGATATTCCGGTGTGTTATACCTGTATTTTTGTGCATATATGCTTAAGAGTTGAATTGTTGAGTCATAGGGTATGCATATGTTCAGCTTTAGTAGAAAATGACAGTTTCCTACAAGGATTTTAATGGTTTACATTCCCACCTGCAGTGTATGAAGGTCCTGTTTCTCCATGTCCTTGAGACACTCAATATATTCTGTCTTTTCCATTTTGGTTATTCTGATGGGTGCGTAGTGGTACCTGATTGCACTTTTAATTCACATTCCCTAATGTCCAATGGCATCAGAGTGCTTTTTCACGTGCTAATTGGCCATTTAAATATTGGCCTTTGTGAAGTGACTGTTCATGTCTTTTGTCCATTTTTATTGGCTTATCATTTACTATTGATGTGTGGGAGTTCATTATGTATTTTGGTACAAATCTTTTGTCAAATACACATTTCCTACCTTGTAAATGAATCCTATCCCTGAGAATTCATCTCTGCTTTATGTCTCTTTGTTCTTTACACTTTTCTTGGGATATCTTATCAAATGATGGGCTTTGGAGCACTTTTCACATGGTTATTGGGTTGCAGAATCTCTCTCTGGGGTCTTGGACTCCGATTTCCAACTTGCTACTGGGTGGCCCAAGGGCAGTGCCCCTTAACTTTAGTAAAAATGATGTCATTGTTTCCTTCATCCAACCAGCCCTGCCTTGTACCTTCTCTTTGTTAATGGTGTAACTTCGGAGCCAGGTATGCAAGCTGTTAAGTTTGCATCATGTTGATTCTTTCCCACACCCCTGCTCACAAATTCTGGTGGGATCGAATCAGGTATGTCTACACAACCAGGCCTTTCTCTCTCCCTTGGGCCACCAGTCCACACAGCAGCCCAGTTGCACTTTCTGCCTCCACTCTTCCCTGCTTGCCTACCCGGTCTTTGCTTTCTCAGACTTCAGTCTGGGAAGTTGATTGTTCTGTGACAAAACTTTCAATGACTCCCTACTTTATTTAATAGCTTTATTGAGATATAATTTACAAATCATAAAATGAACCCATTTAAAGTATACAATTAGTGGTTTTAAGTGTATTCACAGATAATGTGCAACTTTCACCACAGTCAATTTTAGAACATTTTTATCACCTCAGAAGAAATCCTGTACCCTTGAATTCCTACCCTCCTCCCCCTTACCTCTAACCCTAACCCTAAGTCAACCACTGATCTACTTTCCATCTCTATAGATCTCCCTCTTCTGGACATTTTATATGAATGTGGTTGTGTGGTGTGTGGTCTTTTGTGGCTGGCTTTTTTCACTTAGCGGAGTGTTATCAAGGATCATCTGTATTGTAGCTGTCAGTACTTCATTCCTTTTTACCGCTGAGTAACATTCCACTGTATGGATAAAACTCATTTTGTTTATCTGTTCTTCAAGTGATAGACACATGGGTTGTTTCCACATTTGGCTATTATAAGTAATGCTGCCTTGAATGTTTGTATACAAGTTTTTGTTTGGACATATGTTTTCATTTCTCTTGGGTGTATTTTTAGGTGGCACTCCCTGCTGACTGCAGGATTAAGCACATGCTTTTAAGCTTGGCATCTGACATTCCCTACAAGCTAGACTTTGTAATATAGAACCTTAAATGTAACCTCCTGTAGGTCAGAGATCTTCTAAATTTTGGTCGTTAATATGTCCCATGATCCTGGTATGGTGCCAGGTACTTCAAAGGTGATGAATAAATATTTACAGAATAAATGAATATAAAGAATCTGAAACTCCGTCTCCAAAATCATATGCCGCTTTTATCTGTACACGGAAGTTCCTGTTATGCAATACTTTTTTATTTCTCTCCTGACAATGACAACTCAGTGTCCTGATATTTTTTGTGCATTCTGCCTAGAATGGACTTTCCTCCTCTGGAAAGCTTTCCCCATCTTCCCTAGGTTGAGTTAGTGTTTCTACCACTTGTGCTCCTGTAGGCATTTTGTGAATAATTGTGTCCCAACACTCAGCAAATAAAATTATAATTGATCTCTTTACATAACCATAGCACCCTCTAGAATGACATCTCCTTGAGAACAGGGCCAGGACATGTTAAAATTTGTGTTTCTGGGTCCTTACACAAGGCCTGGCACCTAGCAGGTGCTCAGAGAATATTTTTGCCAGAATGAATGACCGTGTCCCTGCTCATGTTAAGACTCCTTCCCATCTCTCCTCTCCACCAGGCCCTGTTTCGGTTTTAGGGAAAGCTAAAATATTGACTTATTTTTCTTTTTAGTGTAACATTTTTCGTTATGTTTGTCACTGGAGTTTTGGTTATACCATCTGTTGTAACGATAGAAAATATTGAGAAGTCTGCAACTGAAGAAACAATCTTCCAAAGTCCCACCTGTTGGCTCCCTTGGTATTGGTGCCCCAGGATTTTATACCCAGAATTTCACAGCAAGGTTGTGCTAAATGTTTTGCTTAGTTTTCTTTTATTAAACTGCAGTTAATTTTTAGCACCATTCACACACATGCAATTCACACTAAGGTTGCCTCTGCCCTTACTGGAGGGAGCAAATGTTACTGTATTTAAAGAGCATGAGGCACTACATAAAATGAAGTATTGTTATTTAGGCAGATGGATGGTCCCTTAGATAGAAGAAACAAAGGCTGTTGGAATATAGTTTGAGTTTTCTTTTGCATGTGGCCATATGATGTGTATATTAGAGAATGAGTTTATGTTACGTTATTGAAGCCAGTGGTGTGAAGGAGAGAGACTAATGTAAAATGCCCTGAAAGATACAAAGACAAGTGACAGTAATCCCCTATAGGTCGCTTATCTCTTTAGCTACTAAGATTAAACATTTATTTATCATTTTTCCTGCAGCCATTTAAACGATTTCACAAGCTGGCTCGTGGAATGTGGTTTTCAGTAAGAAACCATACATTTAATTAGGCAATGCTTCTTGTATACATTTACATTTTCAAAGACTTGCTATTCTTAACAAGGCTACTTTTAGGATATGAGAGGATAAATTCAAATATGACCAAATTTTATTTAGTTAAAGTTACCCACAATCAAGTTGTCAGAAGAGTGATGTAGAAAAAAGTAAAAGAACCTGGGTGGAATTAGTTACCCATGAAGAGAGACAATTAGCTCATTCCTAACAATGTGTTTGGGGTAATGTCGGTTTCTTAGAAAGCTCAAATGTAAAATTACAGTGCTACTATGAGCATTTTTATTTGAGTTGAAAACTGCAATGTTGAACTATTAACTGTGCTTCTGATATGAACTGATTTCTTAGTTAGCAATAATTTTCATATTCTGACTTACAAAGCATTGCTAAAGACTTCAGTTATGGTTGGAAGAGAAAACTATAAAGCAGCTACAACTTGAGGAACACCTCTGCCTCTCTTCCCTTTGAGTAAGATCTGTTGCTTTTACAAAATGTATTTTTCTCCACTACCTTTTAACAAATGGCATCTACTCTGCTTCACAGCTTAGCCATAGCCAGCACTGGCCCTGGTGGGCAAGCTCCTGGTCCCTGCCGGGGATGGAGACCAAAAGAAATAAAACAGATGTTTCTAGTGTGATATCTGGAGGGTGCTAAATCTCACGGAAATAGCTTCCCCAAGATTTGGCTCTCCAGAATACAGGCAGCCATATAATGAAACTGATACAGTGATTCGAAAAGGTATCACCTATTTAGTGTGACTGTAGAGAGGGAAACTATGTGACTTGTTGTCTTAGTTCATTTTCTGCTACTATAATAGAATACCACAGACTGGGTAAATTACAAACAATAGAAGTTTATTTAGCTGACGGTTCTGGAGGCTGAGAAGTCAAGAGCATGGTGCCAGCATCTGGCACAGCTCATCCTATGGTAGAAGAGTGGAAGGCAAGAGCCTAAGACACAGTGAAAATGGGGGCAGAACCTACCCTTCTTCCAGGAGCCCACTCCAGTGATAACTAACCCACTCTTACGATAACGGCATTAGTCCATTCATGCGGGCTCTGCCTGAATCACTTCTTAAAGGTCCCGCCTCCCAATACCATTACCTTGGCAATTAAATTTCAACGTGAGTTCTGGCAGAGATTTTCAAACCATAGCACTTGTGAAATGTCATAGAATGGTAGAGTAAGGGTAATGGAAGGAACATTGAAGGTCATCCAGTTACTAGACTAATGCCTTCCCTGCCTCCCCTTCCTTTATTGGGACAACCTAAAACTGATGGTTAGTGTTTAAATAACTGGCCACATAACCATTTAACCACATAACTGCAAAAAGTGGTGCTGACGTGCATGAGCACATTGCACCATGTCAATGCTCACCACCACACCACCACATGTCGCTTTAATGTAATAACTTTGTGACCGTTCTTCCTGGTGGAGTTTTCTTTCTGGGGCTACGGTAGGCCAGGAACCTCATCAGTCCACCTCACTGCATCCCCACACCAATATGCTTTTTAATGTATTTACTAAACGTAGGTAAAGAATAAATTAGTGCAGTGCACACCCTAAGGTATATTTGTGCAAGGAGAGAGAACAATCCTCCTTGTCTTCTTTGGTGATGTTGGGAATTAACCTTCTTGGTTTTACTAAATAGAAGTCTACATTCCATGTAGACACTCCAGAGCGATTCCCTAATATAACTGAGTTAGCACGTCTCAATGCCCTGTGGGATTCTGTGTCCTTGACCACTGTATTTATACTGATGAATTTACTCCAATTCAAGCCTTTGGCACTGGTAACCTTATCATCCCGTATGAAACCAATGAAATGGAAAAAGTTTCTTTTGCTGCCATATATGGCCCTAACAGCCAGAGTGACCCTTGGTTCTCACCCCAATTGTGGATGTGTTGGGCAGACGTCACCTGCCAATATCCTCAAGAGTTATTGGCCTTTAAGCGTGAGACTGTCTACGTTGTCATTTCAACCATTGTCGGACAAGACACTTGCTGTCTTATATTGAGTTACCTGGAAAGAGATGCACAGATTGAGAATAGCTTTTGATACTTCTCCTGATCAGGGAAAAAGGGGGTCTTTTCAGGGGACTGTCCACTTTGGGGACATCTATATTGTGTAGCCCTCCCAGGGGAGCAGAGTCCACTTTCGTATGCAGACTTTGCTTTTGGCAGTGGAGGGGGGCTGAGGTTTGTCTAGCATCTCTCTCTGTCGGAATCTCTGCTAGGGGCTTTCATCTGCGTGTCTCTCTCTCTCTCAACGTCCATAAATGTTCTGTTCCCACGGTAAGAGGTAATTCCAGTCTATTTAAAACAGAAGTAATTTTGTGAAATAGACATTCCAAAAAAAATCAAAAGATTAACAAATTGTCAGTGGACTTTTGACATATCACATTCATATGAGACAGGAAAATGAATAAATGGGGACAATGGGTTTACCAGCTGACATTTATTAAGCAAGTGCAGCATGCTAGGCATTAAGCTTTATACATGTTACCTCATTTAGTGTATAAAGTTTAACTAAAAATCTAAGTGTTTACATAATATATAAATGTTTGATTCTTACTTGAAAATGTTTATTCATAAAACAAGCTACATATCGACACTGTCCATAAGCTCCCAGAAAATAATAGCTTGAGAGTCTTAGTTGCATCATTACCTTATTCAGTGTAAGAATTATTGCTTACAAAGTTTTCCTAATATCCAGTGATAATCCAGATTTATGCTTTCTTTCATCTTGGTGTCTGTTTGTATTTTATTTATTGCTTATTTATTCATTAGGGAGCTTCCATGGCATATCACTTGGCACTTATCAATTATTTTTCTTAACATTGAAAAAAAAATATGGGAAACACATGATTGTAGAGGGTGACTAGCACAGCCTCAGCTGGTATCTTATATTGAGTTACCGGCAAAGAGAGGCCCAGAGGAAATATTGCATGCAAAAGGCCTGGTGGGAGTGTATTCTCAGGACATACACGAGAAAGGAGGTGAGGAGGGCAGAGGGGGAAGCTGATCAGTGGCCACAAAGATCTCTGCCAGGACGCCCCTTCAGAGCTGTTCCCCTCTAGCATGAGCAGGCCAGGCCTTTGGAGCCACCTTTGACCAGTCCTCCCCGACGGGCCTCAGACAAGGCATTTCCCTGTGGCTCAGGATGACACCAAGTGTGAAGGTCAGCTGAAGATACTTCCAGCTGCTGGGGGGTGGGAGACATTGGCCCTAAAGAGGGAATCTGGAGAGCGCTCCCATTGTCTGCTTCAAGTAGCATTAGGGAAGAACATGCCTTAGGTCTTGCTGTGCGAAGAGTCACCTGCCCTTATTCAGCCTGGTTCCATTGCTCAGAGCTGTGATATTCCTGGGCTGGGGGCCACTCCCTGCCCTCACATTTAGTGAGCAGGTTAAATCTTGCTATTCTAGAATGAGTCTAATTATCTTTGCAAATAGTGTTAATTTCTTCATATCTTTCTTACCAAATCATGTCAGTTAACTGTGTGCAAAGCAATGGCACGTGCATTTTATCACACAGACTTAGTAGCAACCCCACCACACTACAGCAGCCTATAACCCCTCTGTCCCCCACTGCTGAGAAAGACTAGATCAAGATGGGCAGGCCACTCTGCAGGGAGCTGCCTCTGATCCCTGCCCAAGTGAGGAAGACTGTTTTGCCACATTCGGTTCTAAGATGAGAAAACATAAATCACAGAAACCTTCATCAGAAAGACTAAGTCCTGGTTCTACTGGCTCCTAACCATGTGTCCTTGGTCAAGTGACAACCCTCTGAATTTCCATGTCATCTTCTGCAAAGTGGGGCCTGTATTTACCTAGAAGAGCTGTTGTTCACAAGAGTCAATGAAATAATACCTTGACTTGCATAAAATTGCCTGGTACAGAATAGGCACTTAATAAATATTACTCTCATTCCTGACCAATGAAGTTCATTCCAAGTATCTGGGGCTTCTTTTCTCTCTTGCAATTATGTGACTGGACATGCACCTGCTTTTAGAAAGTCACAAATAAGCACAGATGAGTGAGAAGTAGGTCTTCATTGTATTTATAAATCTTTTGTCTAGTTTTTGGATTCCAGAATTTGAGTTTCATTTGTTCATGTAAATGACACTCCATAAGTACTAGTTACTGAGTACAACATAGGCACTCAATAAATGAATTAAAAATCCAAATTTGTATGAACAGGTTTGCTGACATTTTATTTGTAAAAGTTAAAAGAGAAACAATTAAAAGATCAGGAAAATAGTTTATAAAAACATATAAATTGTGTGTATCCACTAATATTTACTTGTGAAGTCTGTATACAAACATAGAATTATGTATATGATGCAATGTTAAGAGAATGAAACAGAGTCTATAACAATGGCATATTTCACATATGTACATTGTAACACAGTATAATTATATAGGTAAGGCATGTAGGTAGGAGAACCAGAAGGGAAAATGTGAAAATCAAAACAAACTGTAGGCTGGTGGAATTGAGTGATGCTTTTGTCAACGTTTTCTTTATTGTTACTACCTGTTTTCAATAAACTCTGCATTGTTGATTTGACACTCAATTTTCTGACATCCAGTTGTACTTTTTAAGATGTTTTACATATGATCTTCCATTTTAATTAAAAAAAATTGTGGCTAATTTCATTCGATAGTGGCTCTCAGTGTACCTAGTGACGAGAACAGTTTGACCCTCACAATAGCATCTAGTCATTTGTTCATTTAGCGCCTCTGTCGAGAGCCCCCTGGAAGTTAGGCTCTGTGCTCCACATAATGGAGTGAGCAAATCAGGACCTTGTCCTCAGGAGGCTTGTGTTTTACAGACAGTAAGTGAATGCAAAATATGTAATATACAGTCCAGTAGTGGTGAGTACCATGGGAACAGAGGCTGAAGACTAATCTGTTAGAAGTTAATATCCAGGATAACTTAACACTTTGTATACAAATTATGAAATTAGGATGGTGCCTCATTTTCCACTACCTGCCTCTCGGTCCATAGTATTTTGAGAAATTTTGAAGTATTTCGCTTTAGTTGAGCCTCATGATTATTTCTTAGCATAACCTTCTGAGGCTGGGCTGATTGTACTGCAAATGTAGAAGGTGCATTTTATTTACTGATGTATTCTTATGTTGTCTTTTTGCAGTTTTCAGTGAAGACCTACACTCCAGCCTCTACTTTGTCAATGCATCTCTGCAAGAGGTAGTGTTTGCCAGCACCACGGGGACTCTGGTGCCCTGCCCCGCTGCAGGCATCCCTCCTGTGACTCTCAGATGGTACCTAGCCACGGGCGAGGAGATCTACGATGTCCCCGGGATCCGCCACGTCCACCCCAACGGCACTCTCCAAATTTTCCCCTTCCCTCCTTCAAGCTTCAGTACCTTAATCCATGATAATACTTACTATTGCACAGCTGAAAATCCTTCAGGGAAAATTAGAAGTCAGGATGTCCACATCAAGGCTGGTGAGTACAGTTCTTCGGGCTTTGCTCCCTCTCTGCCTGCTTGGGTGGGGGTGGGGGACAAGGATGAATAGTAATATGACATCACAGCTGAGAACCAGTGAAAACCTGTCATCAGTTCATTCTGGCACTGCTGATGACGTCTTTGAGATCTCAGAGTGTACCTTGTTTAGATTTCAGAGTGCCTTTTATTGTTGGAACTAAAACTTGACAGTAGTAATTATCAAGTTGCTAAGTTCTAAACTATATCCCAACCTTGTTATATTTTGACTAATTCCTACTCTAACTCAAATTTCCAGTGTCTTGCACACCCAGTGTATTTACTTCCACCTCTGTTTTCCTCCCTTTCCCTCCCTGCACCCCATCCTAGGTGAGGAAAAAGGGAGACAAAAGACAAATGGTTGAGCTGGAATAAAACCATAACATAGATCTGTACTGAAACGGAAACAGAATTGATCTAATATCCTTGCTTTCCTTGTGAAATAAGAAGGCTATTCTAACATTTTTGACTGTAGCACAGGTTGCTGGAATGTTGTCAGTGCATAAATCCTGAATTGGCTGTGTTCCTTTTAACAACATACTGTGTCTTATTTTAATCACCATTGCTACCAGTTAACCCAGGAACACAGCCTGAGATACACAGACATCAAAGGCTTTATATACAGGACATATTGTGTGGTTCTATAGATTCAACAAAGCCCTGCAAAACAAACTCACAGCTAGACTCCTGTTAGAAAACAGCATTTAAATTTTTTTTAAGCCTAGCTCTGAAATACTTGTGTAGACTGACATAATATAATGGCAGGGCAAAGAGAATATGACTTTGATTGTTGTCTTATGCACCAGGTAGCTGGGGGAGCTTTGCAGTAATTTCTGCAGTAAGTGAGTAGGTGCTGGTGGAAGACATCACAACATGAGGAAAATATGAGCTGCTTCTGAATTCCTGCACATGATCTCTTTGATGTAAGCAATCAAATATTAGACTATGACTCATGCCGCTAGCTAGTCATTTTCCCAACTGTATTTTGATCTCCCTGACATGCTCATGAATTCCAAGATGTGCATAAGAATTCACTTAAGAAAGGGGAAGAAAAGATTGGCTTTAATCAAGACATATGAAAATTTGATATGTCAAATAATTACAATAAAGCAAATGAAACCTGTATAGGTACCTCTAAACCTGACAAACAGGGAGATATAGTGAATGCTTTTTACTTGACAGATTGAACATTTTAATGATGTGTTATAAAAACATATTTATAATCTACAAAATACCCCTTTAGAGAAACCTGAAATTTCCAGCAGCTATATCTGTATGTATTAATGCATTGTTTCTGCCTTGGGTTTCCTGTTAGATAGAGGAATTAAATGTTTACTCCTGTTCTAACTGCTGTTTTCTGGATTTGTCATAGAATTGATTGTTTTTGCGTGACACTGGA
The DNA here is from genome assembly GCA_023783475.1 of Daubentonia madagascariensis. NCBI lineage: Eukaryota > Metazoa > Chordata > Mammalia > Primates > Daubentoniidae > Daubentonia > Daubentonia madagascariensis. The sequence continues at coordinate 8,314,447 of JAKFHU010001482.1, read as the reverse complement.
AGTTTTGGAAGGATGGGAATTGCATCATCTTGTCTGGCATCTATGCTAACTCCCTTCTTCTACACAGTTGTGCTATTGCTGTTTATGTGCTGATATTCTTGACATCTGAACCCGTATGGAATATGAGTCCAGCATACATGCATCTACTGTGTCAGTTTGAACATATAAGATGGGCGATCGGGTTGCCCAAATGAAATTTCTTTTCTCATTCAATTTTGCTTCCTATAATGAACATGTTATGGTTACAATAATCTTTTAGATTATGTACTGTATGCTTGAAAATCTGGGCCAGGCACCATGGCTCATGCCTGTAATCCCAGCACTTTGGGAGGCCAAGGTAGGAGGATTGCTTGAGCCCAGGAGTTTCAGACCAGCCTGAGCAACACAGAAAGTCCCCATCTCTACAAAAAATAGAAAAATTAGCTGGATGTGGTGGCTTATGCCTGTAGTCCCAACTACTCTGGAGGCTGAGGTAGGATTGTTTGAGACCAGGAGTTTGAGGTTGCAGTGAGCTATGATGATGCTGTCAAAAAAGAAAGAAAGAAAATCTGGTTTCATCGTGTTAATGAGTCTACAGAACTGGATGGTTGTTCCTAAGGGCAGGTGAGAGACACATATGTTCCCCTTTGACAGCTGAAGTGCAGCTTTGAGTCCAGTGAACACTCACTCATGGGGTATCCTCTACTGTATCAGGTCATTCTAAATGTCTGAATGTCCCTGTAGATTGGTGTTGAGATTTTCCTGGAATAATTCATTAGGTAAAATGGCTTCACAGTCTTTCCATTGGCAGCACCAGGAATTCTTGTTCTTCACAATTTTCAGCCGTTTTGACCTAGTTCTGGTGCCAGCAATTGGGAGAAGTTTCATTCGTCATGTGTCGTTAGTCAGCAGTCCTGGTTCTGACGTAGCATACTTCTTGCCCTTTCCATTCCAAGGACCAGGTGCAGATGGGCCACCTGAAACAATGTGCCCCTTACTGGGCTGTATTTCCTACTTAGCAGACACTGTTTAGCTGTATGATCTTGGGCAAGTAAAAAAATTCCTGGTGATTATTTTCTCTGAGTAAACTGTGCTTACTAACATTTGACTGAGGCTTTTGCTTATGGCCAAGATGGAGTATCGGGGCCAAATTGGCCCTTTTATCTGAAACAACCAAGAAACAAACAAACAAACCAACAAAAATCCCCAAACAGACAAAATACATGAAGGAACCGTTTTCCAGACTGACCTCGGGCAGTGAAGGAAAGTCACTTGAAGACCTGGAAATGACAAGGTGAGCCCTACGATTGCCCCGTTTACTGCCTTAAGTTTTTAGATGGAGAACACAAAAATCTGCACATGAATTTGTGTAGCATCTTTAGTCATAATTGCCAAAAAAAGGAAGCAACAAATGTGCCCTTCGGTATGTGAGTGGGTAATGACAGACTGTCCTTGGCCAAACCTGGGCCGGGCTCCTCTGGCCCTCTCGCAGCCTGTTCTCATCTGTGGCTTTCCGTGTCTGTCCACTGGTGCCCACGGTCAGCAAGAATCCTGCTAAGGCGTCCCCCTACCCTTGGCACTTGATCACCTTTGACATCTGATCAAGTTCCTCATCCCCCACCTTTGATGTATGAATTTTTGGCCTGGCTTTAACTGTTGGGCCAGTTTACCAAGAAACCCCCTACCTTGATGTCTCCTCTTACTCAGTTTCCATCTCCAGTCCCCTCGCTCTGCTCGCTGGCTGTAGATCCCCACAGTCCTTCTTGTATATGGAGTTGCATTACTGTCTCCTGTTGCAATAGTCATGAGTCCCACTGCAGTAGTCTGGAATAAAGTCTTCCTTGCCTTTTTAATGGTGTTAGAATAATTTTTCTAACAACAAATGAACTATAGTATGACTATACAGTGGAGTGTTACTTAGCAATAGAAAGAAATGAGCTATTAAGTTATGAAAAGATGTGGAGGAAACATAAATGCATATTACTAAATTTTTAAAAAATCTGGAAAAGCCTCATACTGTGTGGTTCCATCTGTATGTCATTCTGGGGGAGGCAAATTATAAACACAGTAGGAAGATCAGTAGTTGTTAGGGGTTGGTGGGGAGGGAGGGGTGAATAAGTGGAGTGCAGGGGATTTTAGGGCAGTAAACCTATTCTGTATGATGCTGTAATGGTGGGTCCATGGCATTGTGCGTAGAACTGCACAACTCAGAGCGGAACTTAATGCAAACTGTGGGCTTTAGTTAACACTGATGTATGATATCAGTTCAGTTCATTGGTTGTAACAAACGTATCACCCTATTGCGAGGTGCTAACAGTGAGAGAAATTAGAGAGGGGTGAGGAGAGTTGAATGTATGAGAACGTTCTGTGAAATTTTTATTTAAACCTAAACCTGCTCTCAAAAATCAAATCAATTCCAAAAATTTGAAAAATACTTCAAGTAACTTAATGTACAAATTAAGCCCCAAGGGAAAGATAGGGAGACCAAAAATAAAAATTAAAGAAATGGTGGCCAGAATCTTCCAAATTTGATGAAAACTATAAACCCACAGATTGAAGGAGTTCAACAAACCCCAAGCTCAACACGTGGAGAAAAATACAACGAGGAACATTATAATAAAATTGCTCAGGACCAGGGATAAAGAGAAAATATTAAAAATAGCCACAGAAGAAAGGCCTACTACACACAAAGGAACAAAGATATAAGGGTGATAGCAGATTTCTTGTCAAAATCAATATGGAAAAACAGTGAAGCAACATCTTTAAAGTATGTTATTAATCTGTAAATCTAGAATTCTATATCTAGTGGAAATATATTTTTAAAATAATGCTGAAATAAAGGCTTTCTCAGATGCGCAAAAGCAGAAAATTCATTAGCTGCTGAACCTCACTACTAGAAATCTTAAAGAACGTCCTACAATAAGAAGAAAAATGACACCTGACTGGATCTTGGATCTACTCAAAGGAAAAAGAGCAAAGAAAATGGTAACAACATGGGTTTATAAATCATATTTTTTTAAAAATTAAAATATTTTAAAAGATAATCTATTTAAACAAATACAATAACAATGTTTTGTGAAGTTTATAACAAAGGTCGAAGTAAAATGTATGAGAACAAGAGCATTAAGGCCTAAATTAAAGACAGGGGAATATAATACTGTAAGGTGCTTCTGCTACATGTGAAGTCGTGTAACATCACCTGGACATCAGCAGTGGTAGGTTACGGATGTATAGTATAAAACCTGCAGCAACCATTAGGATGACGAAACAGGGAGTTATAGCTAATAAGCCCACAAAGGAGGAAAAATAGAATCATTAAAAAATATTCAACCCAAAACAAAGAAGAAAAGAATAGGAAAAAAAAAGAACAGATGGTAACAATAGAAATCAAACAGCAAAGTGACAGAGCGTGTCAGCATCTCCACTAAATGTAGATGTTCCAGCGACCTGAATTGCAGGGCGGAGAGTGCCAGATTGGATTCACCACTGCTGAAAAGAAACACTCTTTCAATACAGATACACAAATAGGTTGAAGGGCAAAAACATGGGAAGGGACACACCATCTTCATCAAAAACAGCTAATTAAAGTAAAACATTGAGAGAAAGCTGGAGTAGCAACATTAATATCAAGCAAAGCACATTTCCAAGCAAAGAATATTACCAGGGCTAAAGATGGTCATTTCATAATGTAAAAGGGGCCAATTAATTAAGAGGATTTGACTGTTCTCAATGTTTGTGTGCCTAACAACAAGATTTAAAAATACATGAAGTAAAAACTGATAGAACTATAATGAGAAACATTCAAAAAATTACTCTTGGAGATTTTAATATCCTTCTTTACATAATTGATAGAAGAAATAGACAGAAAATCAGTAAGGATGAAAAAAAACCATTTGAATGGCACTATCAATCAACTTGTCTTAGTTAACAGTTAAATAAAGAACATTCTATCCAACAATAGCTCAATACAAATTCTCTTCTTGGACACACAGACATTTACTAATATAGACCATAAGCAATAGAAAAGTCTCAGATGCATTTTTAAAAAATCAAGTTATATAAAATATGTTATTTGATCACAATGAAATTAAATTAGAAATCATGAACAATAACATCTCTGGGAAATCACTAAGTATTTGAATATTAAATAACACACTTCTAAATAATCTGCCAGTCAGGAAAAGCATGAGGAAAATTAGGAAAAAGGAAATTAGCAGAAAGAAATTAGAAAGTTTTTTGGACTTAATGAAAATGAGCACACAATATACAAAAATTTTGAGAATGCCATTGAAGTAGTTATTAGGGGGGATTTTATCACGCCACAAACCTGTATGAGAGATAAGAAGAAAGGTCTCAAATAGTGGTCTCAGCATCCATCTTACACTAGAAAGGAAGAGAAAATTAAAAATATAAGTAGAAAGGAAATAATAAGGATCAGAGTAGAGATCAATAAATTATAAAACAGAGAAACCATACAGAAAACCTGTCAAACCAAAAGTTGGTTCTTTGAAAGATTTGATAAAATTGATATACTTCTGGCCAAATTGAAGAGAAAAATAAGGGAAAAGGCAACTGACCAATATCAAGAATGAGGAGATAACATCACTATATGTTCTATAGATATTAAAATGATAATAAGGTACTATGAAGAAAAAGTATATGCTAATAAATTCAGCAACTTAGATGAAATGAAAAACACCTTGAAAGATACAAAATATCAAAACACACTCAAAAAGAAATAAACTGAATAGCCCTGTATCAGAGAATTTTAATTTATAGGTAAAAATTTCCTACAATGAAAATTTAGGCTCAAATGGCTTCATTATTGAATTCTGCTAAACATTTATGGAAGAAATAAAAATTCTCAACAAATTCTTCCAGAAAATCGAGGAGGAGAGAATACTTCCCAAATCATTTTATGAGGTCAGCACTACCCTGATGCTAGAACAAGACAAAGGCATTATGAGAAAAGTACAGATATATATCTCCATGACTGCAGAGGTAAAAATTCTAAACATTTTAGCAAATTTGAGTCCAATAATATATAAAAAGAATAATATATCACAACCATGTGGGGCTCATCTCCAGATTGCAAGGTGGGTTTCACATTTGAAATTAATCAATGTAATTCACCACATCAACATATTAAAAGTAGAAACCATGTGATCGTTTCAACAGATGCAGAAAAGCATTGATGAAGTCCAACATCTATTTATGATTAAAAAAAAAAAACTCCCAAAAAACTAGCATGAGAGGGGAATTTTCTCAGTCTGATAAAAAGCAACTACAAAAATCCTACAAAAGCTAGCATCATACTTAATGGTGAAAGAGTAAATGCTTCACCGCAAAACGAAGAATGATCCCAGAGTGTGTCCTCTCACTACTTCTATTTCACATTTTACTGATGGTTTTAGTCAGTGCAATGTGACAAGAAAAATATTAAAAGGTATCCTGATTGCAAAGAAAGAAGTTCACCTGTCTGTACTTGTAGATGACAATTATTGATGTAGAAAATCTGATAGAATCTACAAAAAAGCTACTGGAACTCAGTGAGTTTATCAAGATTGTGTTATACAAAATCAACACACACACAAATATATGCAAATTATAGGTAAAATTTTTAAAAATATAATTTATAATAGAATAAAAAAATAAGAACTACTTAGTAATAAGTCTGACCCAAAATGTGAAAGACCTGTACACTGAAAATTACTAACATTGCTGAAAGAAATTAAAGAAGATGGAAATAATAGGAGTAATACAGTTTTTCTCGTGGTTTGGAGGATTCGGTGTTGTTAAGATGTTAGTTCTCCCCCAAATGATCTATAGATTCAATACAAACCCTATGAAAACCCAAGCAGACTTTTTATACAAATAGAAATTAACAAGTTGATTCAAAATTTATATGGGAATACAAGAGACCTAGAATAGCCAAACCAACCTTAAAAAATGAATAATTATTTAGAATAGCTAATACTACCTGATTTTAAAAATTATCATGAAGTTAATTATTATAAACATAAGTAATGTTGCAGAATAGAGTTCAGAAATAGACCCACATATATACGGAGAACGATTAATAAAAATTGACAAAAGTTCACAGGCAATTCAGTGAAAAAAAACATAGTCATTTCAACAAATGATTCTGGAAAAATTGTATATCCATATGTAAAAAATTGAGCTTCAATCCATACCTTGCACCATATATAAAAATTAACTCAAAATGGATCATAGATCTAACTATAAACTCAAAGCTATAAAACTTTTTAAAGAAAAATGGAGGAAACTTTTGTAACCTTAGGTTATGTAAAGATTACTTAGATATGATACCAAAAGCATAGTCCATAAAAACAAATTGCTATATTGGGTTTTATTAAAATGTAAAACTTCTTTTTTAAAGACATTTTTAGAAGAATAAAAAGACAAGCCACAGCCTGGGAGGAAAGACTTCTAAAATACACATCTGTTAAAGGACTATTACGCAGAAATGTAATGAAATCTAAAAACTCAGTAATAAGAAAACAAACAATCCTATTTTTAAAGATGGGTGAGAATTTTGAAGAGGCACTTCACCAAAGAAGATATATAATGGCTAGTAAGCACATGAATTGATGATTAACATTATTAATCTTTAATGAAATGCAAATTAAAACCACAATGAGATAGATACCTCTACACATATAAAATTTAAAGGACTGACCAGATCAAGTGTCGGTGAGGATGTGGAGCAGCTAGTACTCTCATACACTGCTTGTGGGAATGTAAAATGGTACTACCTCTTTGGAAAACAGTTTGGCAATTTCTTTAAAAGATAAACATACACCTGCCATATATTCTGGCCATTCTATTCCTAGGTGCTTACCCAAAGCATACGTTCACACGAAGGCTTTTGCAGGCATGTTCTTGGCAGCTTTATTTGTAATAGCCAAAAATGGGTCAAAGCCTGTCAGCAGGTAAACGAGTAAACAAATTGTGGTTTATCCATACAACTGAAAACCACTCGACAATTTGACAAAATGGACTATTGTAAAGCTCAATAGCAGGGAGAAATCTCAAAATAATTATATTGAGTGAAAGAAGCCAGGCGAAAAAAAAGTATGTGCTGTAGGATTCCATTTATAGTTTGCAAAACTCTAAATGTGCCAGTTAATCTGCAGTGATGGAAGGCACATTAGTTAGTGGTTGCCTGAGAAGGCAGGGTGTGGAAGTAATGGGAAGAAGGGGTTAAAGGGGAACATGGAAACTTTTTAGGTGACAGATCTGTTCATCCTCTTAATTGTGGTGGCGACTTCATGTGTGTGTACTTATGTCAAAACTTATCAATAAACACGCACAGTTATATCTTGATAACGTTTTAAGAAAAAGTAAATTAATGACACGTGGCTGGCCTATTTACTTAAGAGAATTGTCTTGATGTTCATATGATAAACGTAACTAATAATAACTACACATATATGGTGGGCATCTCTGTACCTCCCTACCCAGCCCACAATAACCCCCTTAACTTTCTCTTGCCATCCACATTACACAAAATAGCCCTGAACCCTTGGACTGGGGGAGATAAGTTGACCAGGCTGGACCATCAATTCCTTCTGCCCCCTGAAAGGAGAATTGATATCTCATGAAAGAGAGTTAATCTCTCCTCAGGATGCTTGGGAACCGCGGGCCAGGCACCTGCTATGTTCCATGTGAACCTGAAAAGGAGAGGAATTCCGTGTGTGGGAAAAGAGGAAGATGAAGCCAGAATCAAAGAGCGAGAGAGAGAGGGGCTATGGCACCTTCCCAAGGCCCAGGTGCTATTCCTAGTATCTTTAAAGGTTGTCCCCTATTTCAGCTTACAGTCTCTCAGGTAGGCTCCACTTATCATCAATCAGAAAAACTCCAATGAATAAAGTGATTATGTGCTAGAAATTGTGCCACGTACTTTAAAGACATTTTTTATTTTAATCTGTACAATCATGCAAGGTAGATACTATTTCTGTTTTCAGATGGAGGAAATAGAGGCTGCTGGCTGCTCATAGGCATTGTGGTTGTGAGATCAGTTTGGGTAAAAGGCACGGGGCCAAGGTTTCATTCCCTGTGAGCCTCCTGCCTGCCTCCAACCCAGATACCAAGAGTGTCCCAGCTTGGAGGTCGCGATCTCTTAGGGGTTGCTTGTCCACTGTGGGTTGGGGTAATGGGCAGGCGGGGAGTGGAGATTGGTGTTCCCATGCCCAGCCAGGGATGGCTTATCAGCCCGGTGGATGGCAGCTGGCAGGAGGGGGAACCCCGCAGCTGGTGGGCTGCATATGACCACTGGTGAGGTGGGGGCTCTGGGTGCTGGTGAGGGTCTGCACTTGCCTGGAGATTATCACTGCCCCGGGAAGTGTGACATTAAATAGGAATGAAAACACAACGTGAGAGAGAGACCACAGAAGAAAAAAAAGTTTTCTACTTTGGTATGTTTAATGGCACGTTCTTTCTCCTTGTAGATAAGGAGCCCTGGCTTTTAATTTTCCTATGTGCCCCACAAAATATGTAGTTGGCTCTGATTTGGTTAAATTAATTTTCGTAGTAAAACATGAAATGAGACTATTCCTTGTTTACTTATACTTGTGTTTTAAAAGGTTTTTCCATTTTAAAGAATTAAGGCTCATAGAGAGGGATGAATACACGCATACCTCAGAGAAATTGTGGGTTTGGGTCTAGACCACAACAATAAAGTCAATATTGCAATTGAATTTTGCAAGTCACATGAACTTTTTTGGTTTTCCACTGCATATAAAAGTTACGTTTACACCATATTGTATTCTATTGAGTGTGTAATGGTGTTATGTCAGAAAAAAAAAATGTGTGTTCCTTAATTAAAAATACTTTATTGCTAAAAAATGCTAAAACTCATCTGAACCTCCAGTGAGTTGTAATCTGTTTGCTGGTGGAGGGTTTTGCCTCCATGTTTATGGCTGCTGACTGATCAGGGTGGTGGTTGCTGAAAGTTGGGGTGGCTGTAGTAATTTTTAAAAATAAGACAACAAGGAGGTTTGTTGAATCGCTAGGCTCTTCCTCTCACAAAAAGAATTCTCTGTAGCATGTGGTGCTATTTGATAGCATTTTACCCACAGTAGAATGTCTGTTGATGGATTAATTGATTGAGACAGAGTCTTGCTCTGTAGCCCTGGTAGAGTGCAGTGGCATCATTGTAGCTCACTGCAAACTCAAACTTCTGTGCTCAAGCGATCCTCCTGCCTCAGCCTCCCAAGTAACTGGGACCACAGGTGGGTGCCACCACACCCAGCTAATTTTTCTATTTTTTGTAGAGATGGGGTCTTGCTCTTGCTCAGGCTGGTCTCAAACTCCTGACCTCAAGAGATCCTCCCACTTCAGCCTCCCAGAGTGCTAGGATTACAGGCATGAGCCACCACGCCCGGCCCAACAGTAGAACGTCTTTCAAAATTAAAGTCATTCCTCTCAAACCCTATTGCTGCTTTATCAACTAAGTTTATGGAATAGTCTAAATCCTTTGTTGTCATTTCAACAATGTTCACAGCATCTTTACCAGTAATAAATTCCATCAAAAGGAACCACTTTCTTTGCTTGTCCAAAAGGAGCAACTCCTCATCCATTCAAGTTTTATCATGAGATTGCAACAATTTAGACACATCTTTAGACCCAACTTCTAATTCTACTACTCTTATTATTTCTACCATATCTGCAGTTATTTTCTCCACTGAAGTCTTGAACTCATCAAAGCCATCCATGAGGGCTGGAATCAATTCTTTCTAACTCCTGTTTATGTTGCTATTTTGACCTTCTCCCGTGAATCACAAATGTACTTAATGGCATCTAGAATGGTGAAGGTTTTCAATTTCCTTTGCCCAGATCTATCAAAGGAATCACCCTCTATGGCAGCTATAGGCTTACAAAATGTATTTCTTAAATCATAAGACTTAAGAGTCAAATTACACCTTGAGCCATGGGCTGTGGAATGGCTGTTGTGTTAGCAGTCATGAAAACAATATTCACCTCCATCAGAGCTCTTGGATGATGAGGTCATTGTCAAGGAGAAGTAACATTTTCAAAGCAATCTTTTTTTCTGAGAGTAGGTCTCAACAATGAGCTTAAAATATTAAGTAAATCATGCTATAAACAGATGTGCTGTCATCCAGGCTTTGTTGTTCCATTTCTAGAGTGCAGACAGAGTAGATTTAGCATAATTCTTATGGGCCCTACGATTTTTAAGATGGCAAATGAGCATTGACTTCAACTTAAAGTCACCAGCTGCATTAGCCCATCACAAGAGAGTCAGCTAGTTTTTTGAATCTTTGAAGCCAGATATTGACTTCTCCTTTCTAGCTATGAAAGTCCTAGATAACATCTTCCAATAGAAAACTATTTCATCTATATTGAAAATCTGTTGTTTACTGTAGCCACCTTCATCAGTTATCTTAGCTAGGTCATTTAGATAACTTGAGGCTGCTGCTATATCAGCACTTGCTGCTTCCCTTGCACTTTTATGTTATGGAGCTAACTTCTTTCCTTAAGTCTCATGAACCTTCCTCTGCTAGCTTCCAACTTTTCTTCTGCAGCTTCCTTACCTCTCTCAGCCTTCATAGAATTAAAGAGAGTTAGAGACTTACTGTTCATTAGTCTTTGGTTTAAGGGACTATTGTGGCTGGTTTGGGCTTCTATCCAGACAACTACAACTTTCTCCATATCAGCAATAAGGCTGTTTCACTTTCTTGTCATTCATGAGTTCACTGGAATCACATTTTTAATTTCCTTCAAGAATTTTTTCTTTGAATTCACAACTTGGCTAACTGCACAAATTATCCTTGTTTGCAGAAGACATGATCTTATATTTAGAAAACTGAAAGGCTCCACCAAAAAAAAAAGCACAAGAGATCTAGCTTTCAGCCTATCTTAGCTTCTGGCATGTCCTCCTAACTAAGCTTAATTATTTCTAGCTTTTGATTTAAAGTGAGAGACATGTAACTCTTCCTTTTACTTGCACACTTAGAGACCCACTGTAGAGTTATTAACTGGCCTAATTTCAATATTCTTGTTTCTCAGGGAACAAGGAGGCTTGAGGAGAAGGAGAGAAATTGGGAATGACCAATTGGTGGAGAAATCAGAGCACATAAAACATTTATTGATTAAGTTTGCTGTGTTATATGAACATGGTTCATGACACCACAAAATAATTACAATAGTAACATCAAAGATCACTGATTACATATCACCAGAACAGATATAAAAACAATGAAAAAGTTTGAAATATTGTGAGAGTTACCAAAATATGTCACAGAGACATGAAGTGAGCATATGATGTTGGAAAAATATCACCAATAGATTTGCTTGACACAGGGTTGCTACAAATATTCAATTTGTAAAAAACACAATATCTGTGAAGCACAATAAAGTGAACAGCCATAAAATGATGTATGTCTATACTCCCAAAAATATCAACTGTGTGATCCATGTTTAATAAATAGGCATTTTCTTCTTTTTTGTCATCAAAATTAAGTTGGCATTTGTTTTAAATAACTTGTTATAACTATAGAAATTTTTTTGTAAGCCTCATGGTAACTACAAAGCAAAATCCTATGAAAGATAACACTAAAAATAAAAAGCAATGAATTAAAACATACTACCAGAGAAAATCACTTAATCACAAAAGAAGATGGTAAGGAAAAAAGGAATAAAGAAGTTATAAAATAAATAGAATATACAAGTAACAAGATGGCAGTAGTAAGTCCTTACCTATCAATAATAACATTAAGTTTAAATGGACTAAATTCTCCAATAAAAAGAAATAGAGTTGGCTGAATGGATTAGAATACAAGACCCAACTATATGCTGCCTATAAAAAACTCACTTTATCTGTAAAGACATACATAGACTGAAAGTGAAGAGATAAAAAAAGGTATTCCATGCAAACAGAAACCAAAAGTATCTATCTGTACATGTATCAAATAAAATAGACTTTAAAATAAAAACTATAAAAAGAGACAAAGATCATTATGTAATGATAAAGGGGTCAATTTTGCAAGAGGATATAATAATAGTAAATATGTACACACCCAACATGGTTATACCCACATATATAAAGCAACTATTAATAGATATAAAGGGAGAGATAGACTGTGATATGGTTATAGTAGGGGACTTCAATACCCCACTTTCAGCAATGGACAGATCATCCAGGCAGAAAATAAATAAGGAAACATCAAAGTTAAACTATAGTCTGAACTAAACAGACCTAAAGAACATTTACAGAACATTTCATTCATCTGCAGAATAAACATTATTCTTATCACCACATGGAACATTCTCCAGGATAGAACACATGTTAGACCACAAAACAAGTCTTAAGAAATTTCAAAATGTCAAAATGATATCAAGTAACTTTTCTTGAACACAATGGAATAAAACTTAGAGATCGATAACAACAGGAAATTTGGAAATTACAAATACATAGAAATTAAACAGCATGCTGTTGAATGACCAATGCGTCAATGAAGAAATTAAGGAAAAAAATTAGTAATTTCTTCAAACAAACGAAAATAGAAATATAACATACCAGAACCTATAGGATACAGAAAAAGCAGTACTAAGAGGCAAGTTTATAGCAATGAGTGCCTAAACAACAACAAAAACAAAAAATAGAAACACTTCAAATAAACAACCTAGCACCTCAAGGAACTAGAAAAGCAAGGACAAACCAAACCAAAATTAGTAGAAGCAAAGAAGTAATAAAGATCAGAAGAGAAATAAATGAAATTGAGACTAAAAGAACAATATACAAGATCAAGGAATTGAAAAGTTGGTTTTTTGAAAAAATAAACAAAATCAACAAATATCAAGCTAGACTAAGAAAAAAAGAGAGAAAACTCAAATAAAATTATAGATGAAAAAGAAAATGTTACAGCTGATACCACAGAAATACAAAGGATCTTTAGCGACTACTATAATAAACTATACACTGAAAAATTGGAAAACCTAGAAGAAAGGAATAAATTCCTGGACACATACAACCTACCAAGATTGAACCATGAAGAAATAGAAAACCCAAAGAGGTAAGTAATGAGTAATGAGACTGAAGCAGTAATAAAAAGTCTCCCATCAAAGAAAAGCCCAGGACCTGATGGAATTCTACCCAATATTTAAAGAACTAATATCAGTTCTACTCAAACTATTGCAGAAAATTGAAGAGGAGGGCATAATTTCAAACTCATTCAGTGAGGCCAGCGATACCTTGATACCAAAGCCAGATGAGGATACAACAACAACAAAAACAAAAACTACAGGCCAACATCCCTGATGAACATAGTTGGAAAAATTCTCAACAAAGAACTAGCAAACCAAATTCATCAACACATTAAAAGGATCATTCACCATGATCAAGTGGGATTCATCTCAGGGATGCAAAGATGATTCAACATATGTAAATCAATAAACTTGATACATCGCATCTACAGAATCAAGGACAAAAACCCATGTGATCATTTGAATAGATGCTGAAAAAGCATTTGGTAAAACTCAATATCCCTTTATGATAAAAACTCTCAACAAATTGGGTATAAAGTGAACATACCTAAACATGATAAAGGCCATACGTGACAGTCCCACAGCTAATATCATACTGAATGAATGGGGAAAATTTGAAAGTCTTTGCACTCTGATCTGGAACAAGACAAGGATGCCCATTTTCATCACTTCTATTCAACATACTACTGGAAGTCCTAGTCAGAGCAATTGAGCAAAAGAAATAAATGAAGGGCTTCCAAATAGGAAAGGAAGAAGTCAAATTATCCTTGTTTGCAGAAGACATGATCTTATATTTAGAAAACTGAAAGGCTCCACCAAAAAAAAAAGTCTTAGAGTTGATAAACCTTCTGTAAAGTTGCAAGGTAAAGTCAACATACAAAAATCCATAGCATTTCTATATGCTAACAGTGATCAACCTGAAAAAGAAGTCAGGAAAGCAATGCCCTTTAAAAAGCTACAAAAAATTTAAAATACCTAGGAATAAATTTAAGCAATGAAATGAAAGAGTTCTACAAGGAAAACTATAAAACACTGATGAAAGAAATTGAGGAGGACATCAAAAAATGGAACAATATCCCATGCTCATGGATTGGAATAATTAATACTGTTAAAATGTTTATACTATCCAAAGTGATCTACAGATTCAGTACAATCCCTATAAAATACCAGCAGCATTCTTCACAGAGATAGAAAAACAATTGTAAAATTCATATGAAATCACAAAAGATCCCAAACAGCTAAAGCAATACTGAGCAAAAAGAAGAAAGCTGGAGTCATCACACTATCTGATTTCAAATTATACCATGAAGCTATAGTGTCCAAAATAGCATGGTCTTGGCAACAAAACGAACACATAGAACAATGGAACAAATTAGAGAACTGAGAAATAAATCTACACTTTTAAAGCCAACTCATTTTTGACAAAGGCACCAAAGAAGATACAGTGGGGAAAGGATGCCCTCTTCAATAATTGGTGCAGGGAAAACTGGATATCCCTATGCAGAAGAATGAGACTAGATTCTCATCTTTCACCATAGACAAAATTGACTCAAAATGGATTAAAGACTTAAATGTAAGATCTGAAACTATGGAAATACTAAAAGAAAACACTCGGACATGCGACAGGACATTGGTCTGGGCAAAGATTTTTTGGGTAAGACCTCAAAAGCACAGGCAACAGCAAAAAAAAAATAGAGAAGTGGGATTACATCAAGCTTAAAAGCTTCCACACAGCAAAGGAAACAGTCAACAAAGTTAAGAGACAACCTACACAATGGGAAAAAATATTTCCAAACTCTCCATCTGACAAATTAATAACCAGAATATATAAGGAACTCAAACAACTCAATAGCAAAAAACCAAATAATCTGATTAAAAAATGGGCAAAAGACCTGAATAAACATTTCTCAAAAGAAGATACACAAATGGCCAACAGGTATATGAAAAAAATGCCCAACATCACTAATCATCAGAAAAATGCAAATCAAAACCGCAATGAGATATCATCTCACCCCAGTTAGGAAGCCTATTATCAAAAAGATAAAAAATAAATTCTGGAGAGGATGTGGAGAAAGGGGAGAGTGCTCATAAACTATTGGTAGGAATGTAAAGTAGTACAGTCATAATGGGAAATAGTATGGAGATTTTCCAAAAAACTAAAAATAGGACCACCATATGACCCAGAAATCCCACATGTAGGTATATATCCAAAAGAATGGAAAGGAAATCAGTATATTGAAGAGCTATCCGTACTCCCATGTTTATTGCAGCACTATCCACAATAGCCAAGAAATGGAATCAACCTAAATGTCAATCAAAAGATGAAGAAATAAATAAGTGTGGTGTATATACACAATGGAATATTATTCAGCCATAAAAAATAATGAAATCTTATCAATTGCAGTGAAATGGATGGAACTGGAGGTCATTATGTTAAATGAAATAAGCCAGGCACCAAAAGACAAATATCACATGTTCTCACTCATATGTGGAAGCTAAAAAAGTGGATCTCATGAGGGAATAGCAAGATAGTTCTCAAAGGCAGGGAAGGGTGTGTGGGTGGGGTTGGAGGATGAAGAGAAGTTGGTTAGGGGTACAAAAATACAGTTAGTTAGAAGGAATAAGTTCTAGTATGGGGTAGTACAGTAGAGAAATTATATTTAACAATAATTTATTGTATATTTCAAAATATAGCTGGAAAAGAAGATCTGTGATGCTCCCAACACAAAGAACAGGTAAATGTTTGAGGCGCTGAATATCCCAATCACCCTGATCTAATCATTAAAAATTGTATAAAGGTATCAAAATATCTCATGTACCCCCAAAATATGTACAACTATTATATATCAATAAAAATATTTGATTAAAAAATAAATATGCCTGGTTTTGCCCCAAAGTCAAATCACCATAGATTCTTTTTCTTCTGCTACCTTACCAAAAAGCTTATACATTTGACACAGGAAGACTAAAATGATTGTAGCAGACACGGTTGATAGCCCTTGAATCAGAGCCCCCAGCCTCTGGTGCTGGTTGCTGAGAACTTGGACCTGCAGCCTTCAGAGAACTTCTTGGGCACTGGAGCTACTTTGCAGAGATGAGAGTGGGAAATGCCTGGGAAGGACATCCCCCCGAGGCCAGCCCGAGCCAATGACAGACTGCCATGACAGTACAAAGTCCCAGCTCCTCTGCATAGTTGTGGGATGCCTCTTGGGTATGATTAACTCTTCAGAGCTCCCCTGGGGTCACCAGGTTGGGCCACCACCTGAAATTACACCCCTGCTAAGCTACTTCCCTGTCTGCCCTACTTCCTGGACTCTCACTGCCTTCCAGGGATCCTTTCCTTGGTCAGTCATTGAACCCAGCTCCTCCTGTCAGGGTCAGGGGAGAACCCAACTTACAACACCAAGCATAGTACTTAGATAATTCTCTATCTTGTAATGCAAATGCCAATCAAATCTAAAATAAGTGTGCTTTTTGCCTGTATTTTAGGTTTCTAGCCCAGTCTCTGTTAAAATAATTCGGGGTAGTTGGATGTAGAATGAAGAACAAGTCTACACCAGTGTCTTGGGAGGCTGACTATGACCCCAGGAAACTTACATTGTTGAGGTCTAGAAACTTACATATTGAGGATTAGAAATTCTCTCAGAATGGAAGCTCTGTGTTTCTACATATTCCATTCTCCAAATATTCATTGAGCACCTCCTACATGCTAAGCATTATTGGAAGTTCTAAGATAATTTTTTAAAGGCTCACTATGTGGTCTGTCTTTGTGGAATGAATTATCTAGAGAGGGGAGGGGGTGGGGAGTGGGCAATTTTTTTTGCTCCCCGTTCTCTCTGAGCCAGGTGGGGTTCAGTGCACCACAGTGATGTCCCTGCTTTGAGGAGATCGGATCTTCCTGGGGCTGCGGGAGGTGGGAGAAGCAAAAGTCACAGAGGTATAAAACTGTGGCTACTGGGGTGGTCCTGGCACTGGTGAGGCCAATGGACAGCTGGAGAGGTGAGGGCACTCCCTGGTATGTGTGTAGGGGCTCGGGACTGAGAGGTTTCCCAGGATTTTAGAGTTTGGGAGGTGATGCTGAGAAAGTCCCCGGTTGGTCACCCTATGTTTGTGGTTCCTGTGACCAGGCCTAGTGTGTGCTTCCTGTATTTCCCAGTGAGCATTTTTCTCTCTGATCTTTCCTGGCTGAGACATGGAACTTGGCCCCTTTCCTTGATTTCTATTAAAAATTCCCCTACATGAGCCATTAGTGTGTGAAGAGTCTGCCTAAGGGTTGGGGAGATGGAGTGATCCTATAGCATAGGAACAAGCATCACACAGACATGTGAGCTTAAATTGCAATCATGCACCTGCTTAGGGCCCCCATCCCTGGGACAGGGGACTTTCTCTGTTGTCCTCTTTCTCCTCCATCCTGTCTCCTTCTCTTCTCTGTCTTCTGCTCTTCACCATGCCCAAATGTTCGTTTACGGATGAGCTTTCCAACCTATGACCGTAGACCTCAGCTCCCCTGAAGGGCGATTTATGCAGGTGTTTTCCTGTACAAAGTCAGTTCTCTCCCATGTGTAACAATGATGTCGCTGAGGTCAGACTCCTGGACACCCTGAATTATTGCCTGGTGGACTTCCTGCAAGAGGTGTGGAACTGCTACCTGGACCCTCACCTCATACTGCACATGGAGTGCAGTGACGGGGACCTCAGAAAATTCCTACACTTGGAAGAATAAAGAAATTCTCTAAGTTGGAAAAAAATTAAATTCTAATGTTAAACAATGGGGACTGAGGAGCAAAACTCCTATAAAGGGCATTCTCTACTACCGAAGTCCTCAGCACAACACACAGTTAGCGCCGACCTTAGCAATGCTCTTCTAGAGAGCTTCCCTCTGCCTAGTAGATTTCCCTTGAGGAATTCACCCCTAACTTTGTTGGTGTGCTAGTTTCTTTTGGAATCATTTTTGTGGCAAGATTTCTTGGCACATAATTGTTCAATATGTGCCTAATCCTCTAAGTGAGCTGATTAGGTGATTGGATAATAAGTTGTCTCTGTGGATAGTGTAGAAAATCTTAGACTTATAGAATTCAGACCTTGAAGAGGTTCTTGCCATAATGTCCTTGTTTTAAATTTGAGGAGAATAAAGCTCTGCAGAAGTAAAGCTGGCACATAAAAGTTGGACTAGATTCAGCAATGTCTTATTCCTGGAGACAGATCTTCCCCACATTGGGGGATCCATCTCTGGCCCTTGGTAAGTGTGACCTTGCCCAACCTAATCATAGCCAGCACTGCTCTGAGTCTCCACCTGCATTAACTGGTTCATCACAGTTGCCTTATGTATTAATTAGTAGGTGTTATCATCATCATCCCCATCATATAGATGGTGAGAGAACTTGCTCACTGCCACACAATTAGTGAGTGGCAGGGCTTGGGTTTGGACTCAGGCAGTTGGGCCTGCTGGGCAGACCCTGACCGCCAGCACCACCCTGCCTCTGCCAGACCTCTGGAGGTCCACTGTGAACTCCTTCTGGGATGCTCCTGTGTTTGAAAGTGTTTGGGCAACCCTCTATTTAGCATCCTTCCCTAAGCAATGGGAAGCATAATATATGTTTCTAGAACTGCTTTGCAACTGTCATTTAAAACTTAACTTATGAAGAATTATTTTAATTGTCTCAGAATTTTCAAGGCTTTCCAGAACAGGTTGTCTTTCTTGAACTTTTTATTCTTTTTTTAATAATCAGAAAATTCCTGGGGATCAAGAGCAGTTTGGCATAATCATAACTTTCCGGAGCCAGTGACTCTTCTTCCAAAAAGCTATTTCCTACTTCATGATTCCTTTAGGGGCTCGATTAACTGTTTTAGGTTATACTCTGCCCCTCTGGTATAGATGTAGCATGCTGTTAACAGAGTGAATGATTTTCAAGTTGAGAGATGAAAGACATGAAATGTAGGTGTTAATTTTTTCCAATAAATGCGTTATACGATGCTGCAGTGCGTATATTATGATAAGATACGCTCAGAATGATCCTGCTGACTATGTACCTTACCAAGCGTCCTCTTCCTGCTTTGCAGTTTTACGGGAGCCCTATACAGTCCGTGTGGAGGACCAGAAAACCATGAGAGGCAATGTTGCAGTCTTCAAGTGCATTATCCCCTCCTCGGTGGAGGCGTACATCACTGTCGTCTCATGGGAGAAAGACACTGTTTCACTTGTCTCAGGTAGGCTTTGCGTCTCCAGGTTGCAAGGTTCCGGGCTTACCTTCTGAAAAGGTGACTTCAGAGGTGGAATCGGGTCTCCATTTATGTGTTCATTATGATTAAGAATCAGTATCCTTAAGGTTGATGCTGCTTTATAAACAAACCTGATATAAGGGTTTTTTGCTGGTTTACAATAGCTCAATTCAGATATTCTTGGCAAATTGACTGACAGATAGATGTTAGTTACTTGCACTATAAGTATAGCCATTATGTTAACTTTTATGACGAAATTGTAGTTTTACTTCTGTTTCTAAAAACGAAGTAGTAGTATTGTGTGTCTGTGAGAAACCTCAGTGATACAGGCATGACTGATATTCTGAAACTAAAATCTGGAAAATGGAAGCCCTGATTCCATGCCCTTTTAGCCCTTTCAGATGTCTTAAGAGTTACGTTGTATCTCTGATCTCTTTCTTGAAGATTCTATTAAGACTATATAGTCAGCACTGAAATATATATTTGCATATGAGTAATGTCTTGACTTATATTTGGTGTCCAGAAAAGACAAAATTTAAATTTAGCCTGTAAGATGTGGTGGTTCTTTATTTCTAATGGTATTAATATTTAAGTTGGTTTCTCACTCTGTGCTATTCGCCTGGAAAGGCCACTATCAGCATGATGCTTGGTTTTCCTGTTTCACACATCCTTGGATAATGACTGTTGGCACATCTGAAAATGCGTTGGATGCTTTTGGGAAAGAATTGTGATGAGCGTAATCTGTGTTCCAATGTGGAGTATAAATAGTTGTTTTTCTTTACGTGTCTATGCACTCGTGGGTGAGCATGAACACACACGACATGCATTTTAACCTAATTCTTGACTAAGTAACATTGTATCAATTTATAGAGAGAAGAATTTGGAACTAAACACTCCTGGTGACCTGCTGTTTTTGTTTTTCAGCTTATTGATTAGCTGGAGAGTATAGGTTACTGTACATCCAGGCCTGGGAGCCAATTTAAAAGATCCAAATTGACAGTGAAATGTTTTGTCTTAAAGTACATTAAAGGAATCTGGGATGTAATGGAAGTTTTTGGTTTCTTTTTTTAATACTGTCTTTGCAGTGAGTTCAAAACCCCTCATGCTTCAATGAATAATAAATTCCTTGCTGTTATGTTGATTAATCTTCATAATTTGTTAACTTAGGGTATTGAAAATACTAAGCTTATGAACTGAAATATGATTGCAATAATCAGAATAGAGGTTTGACTGCATATATTTATTTGCTAAATTTCAAAGTTTAGTGATCTTAATCTCTTCTCCTTAGGGGTCATTTTGGTTTTCTTAATGACAGGTGGAGAGATTTGGTAACAGTCATCTGGCTAAGCTCAGAGTCAGAGGGGAACGGACCTCAAATTTATGTGGTGAGGGTGTGTGGATTCAGGGAGGGGAAGAATTTGGGGCTGTATTGTCAATCTCATAGACTCAGAAGCTGATGGGAGGCTCCACCATCTTATGAAACTTCCATCCAAATTTAGAGCCTCAGGGTCTGCTCTGGCAGAGGAAGAGAGCACAGGAGAATCACAGGCTGACTTTCAGTGCTTCCCGTTGGAGTTGACACGTCATCTCTGTTCATATTTAATTGGCCAAGTCTCTTGGCCATGTCTGACTTCAGTGGGGCATGTGCCTGAAAGGAGAGAGGAACTAAAATCTGGGTGAGAAATAGAAATATCTACCAGGAGGTTTTATATATGTGTCTATCTATCTAACGTAAGATGTGTGTTCCTCTGTTTCCTACACATCTTTAATTAGTGGTAGAACCAAATACAGGTTTCACCTTTTTGCAATCTATGTGAATAGACTTTATTTTCCTTCCAATATGAACTTAATTAAATTTAAAAAGGAATTTTATATCTGGTAAGTGGGGAGGATGCTGGCATGCAGAATGTGGAGTTTGTGTCTTGCTGGTAGAGATCGTTAGCTCCCATGTCCTCACTTCAACCATGCACTGGAGCTTCATCTTTTGGTAAAATTTTAAAAGCCACCACATGTACCATGGATAAGCACTTGGCTTCTCTTGCTTTGTAATAACATCTGGGAAACAAATACAGCACAAGTGTTTACCTTATTGAGGAATACATCGATAACAAGCTTTTATTTGTTTGTGAGTAAGCCAGAGAGAGAGAAAAAGAGAGAGAGAGAGAGGGAGACAGAGATGCTGAGATTTCATACTGAGGTAGTTCAACATGAGTCTGTTAGAACTATAATTAAAAATGACCTTGTAAGTGACAATAGGGCTCCAATTCAGTGTTATGATCCATACACAGAAAGTGTGGAAACTAAGTCTTTTAACAGGACTTGCTACTGCTCACTGCCACAGTTGGACTATGTTCCCAGTGCCTGAGCACCACCCATCCAAACTGCCAGGGAAGGAGGTCAGGAAGTCACTGGAGGTGACAAATAGTTAAAAACATTGGGGATCTTAATAAATAAACCAGTTTTGTATGGTTTAGGTACAGAAGGACTATATTTCTCTTTGGTGGCCAGGACAGGGCACAGGTAAGGATGGAGGTTGGCCTTCTTCTACTGTCCACATGGTGGGGAGGAGGAGGGGGCTGAGAAGGGGGAACCTGGGACCGCCCTTCTCCACACTTGCTGGAGGGGCTGAGCCACTAAAGGGAAGCGCTGGAGATTCTTGGCTTCAGGGGATGCACAGCACAGAGGCCTCAGGAATAGGGGGGCTTTTTCTGAATTAGCACCAAGCTCCAGGAAAGACATCCTAACTTGTATAGGCACAGCAGATGATCTGGAAAAGGTAAATTTGTCTCTGCTTTATAAATAAGCCAATAGCCCCTGTGTCTCCTGTTGAGCTAGTTTAGATTTATTCCTTGGCGTGGTAATCACCCAGCTCCCTCTTCCTGGATTACGCAGACATCTCAGCCTGCTGGGATCTGGCTGGGAAATCTGTCCCAGGAAACATTCGGACTGTACACAGATCACTTCCTTTAGTTGCAATTTCTTCCTGTGGAGAAAAACTATTAACTAATTCAGCCATGAAAATAAGCCTGTGTAAGGATCCTACCACAGTGAGCTCGGAGCTGGTGAGGGGTGGAGGGGAGCTGGGAGCTAATGGCAGTCAGGAGACAGTTAACAGGCTGTGGCCCGCTGGCTGTGCCCACAGGGCGCAGGGCAGGAAGCTACCTGCTCAAAGGCCTGACTGCCCAGGTATACTTGGGTGCTCAGTGTTGAGGGTTGGGAGGACCCTTGGGGACAGCCAAAAAAGCAGGCCTTTGAATAGGTCAGCAAGAATTTCTAGGCCAGGGACTCTGGAACTCTTGGCTAAGGTAAATGGATATTTGTCTTCTACAAATTCTTTTTCAAAGAAAAACAAAATTAAAAATTTTGGTGTTTTCCTATAAAAATAAACAAATGATTTCTATTAGCATGTCTTACTAATTTTTGTCCTTTATCTTGGTTGAGAAAATAAATGACTGGGTTATATCCTTGTAAGGGTGAGAAGCACCAATGCAGTGTCTGTGCAGGTTCCAACGTGAGTCTTGACCACTCTGGTGGTAGCTTCCGTGAGCGTATCACCCGTCAGATCACGCACTCATTTCTTCTTGGAGGAAGCTTCAGTCTGCATGAATGTAGCCTCAGGGATCAAGTTGAGCGTCTTCGTCATATGTGGTCATGAGGTTACCAGTATCAAGGACATAAATGAGCTCCCTTATTTTCAGTGATCTTTGAAAGGATATTCCAACAGCTTGAAAGCAGGAATACCATAGTTCCCCCAAAGGAATAAAAGGTTCATAATGTCTGATACTCCTTTGCTGCCTGCCTGGGCTCTTCCCACGTGGTTAACATTCACCCTCAGACTCTGGTATGATAGATGACAGGGGACCGTAAACCTGCAGAGAGAAAACATTAAGGGACAGGCACTCACCCTGCCATTGAACGTGCTCCATTAATATGATGGATCCTGACCTATTGTCTTCTTACTTCACTAAAATGAACCAGAAAAAACAAGAGCCATGATGTTTATATGCATTTTTTAGACATCCTTATCCCTTCTTCTCTTGCCTTAAGCCACAATGAAAGCTTTTTAAAATATCAGAATATTAATGTAGCCCAATAAAAGCATAGTCGTTTGGATAGCAGTGTGCTTTTGGAGTGACTGCTGATGTTGAGATATGTAAGGCCCCATCCCAGAAGAGAACAATAACCCCAGCTGTATATCTGGGTTTCCCTTGACGAGCCTGTTGTGAATTTCTTCCTGATTAGGGAGGCCCGCAATGAGAGAGCCTGGCATTCTGTTTCTGTTGCTTCTGATAAAATTGTGAGAATCTCACCAGGGGTTTAGCTACATTAACATCAAAGACACAGCCCAAGGGTAACTGGATTTGGAAAATGGAAAAAGCAAATATTTTACTATTCCCAGAGAAACTGCCTCCCTCTTTAGCAACGGCCCAATTTTCTTTTGCAGTATTTCCTATCTGAACACCTCTATTAGTGATGACTCAAGGAGAATCTTATCTCTTAGGATCAATGAATTCAGGTCCAAGGATGATTATCTTCTTCCTGTGTTTTAAGTAAAAATGAACAATTTTCTGCCCATGTTAAATATCAAAGGACATAAACCTAGCACTTTACATGAAGCATTTGATGTAGTTCTTGGGTGCTGTAATTGTGTCTGGGCACCGTAGATAACACAGGACCTGGGCTTTGAGAAGCAACCCCTCCCCAGAACCCTGCAGAGGCGGTTTCTGCTCGAAACGAGCTGGAGGGAGATTCCTGTGCTGTCACTATTGGTGTGTTAGTGCTGTGGCAGATGCCACAGCAAAACACCACATGCACGAATGATTTTTCCCGGGGAAAGTAGGAAAGGTTTCAGAAAAGACGTGGTTAAGAAAATCTTTGCATTTTAGAGAGGAGAAAATAAAATTATAGGTACAGTCAACTAAATTAGGCAAGGTTTTACTTCAGCATGTTCCAGCAAACCTGAACTAAGAGCAGATTGGATGTGATCTGTTCTCACTTGGAGGATGAGACGTGCAGTTTGGGGGGCGTGAGGGTTATGCTGTGGGGAGGTGTCAGCACGTGTGTGCTCTGTGGCTACAGAAGTTAACCTTCCCTTTCTCTAAAGCACTTCTATTTTAATTTTACCACTAGTCACTGAGCATTTTCAAAGTAGTCTGCTACTTAGCCATTCAGGTTGCCACCTTGTTGAGACCCAGGTCTGCCCTCAAAGAGCTTATAAGTAAAAGGAACGAGCTCAGCATTGAAATGATGTGAAGAACAAACCCAGAGTCACCTGAAAGCCTCATCTTTGATTTTAAAAGGACCAGGGACTTGCAGAATTAAAGAAGCATTTTTTCAACATTCACTAAATAGGAATTTGTAGGACCACATAAAAACGGTAAAAAGGAACATTTTTCTCTTCATTATCATCTATTGATCTATCTTCTGTCTTTCCATCAGCTCATCTTTTATTTATATTGATTTTTAGTAATTAGGAACCTCATTTCAAACACTGGAAATCATTCTTAGTGCAGGAGGTATAACGCCAGACTAGAATTAGAAAGGTGCAGAGATGTGGTATTTTTTGCCATGCTATATTTTTGAGAGTAAGGTAACAGAAATATATTCCACGTGGAAGTTTACAGGAAGAGAGGGTCCTGGTCTTTTTCTTTTTTAAACCATCAATTATGCTATAATTTTGCCATTTAAGTCTATTGTTCACTAAGTTAGTTTTTACATGTCACTCCACTGCCACCTGAAAGTAGTTAAAAATTGGCTGTTCCCAGCTCTGGAGGAGACCGCGCGTGACGCTGAGAGTGGGGGCTTGTGGGGTGCGGGAGGCCCGGTCTGCTGAGCCTCCACCTGCAGAGAAGGCACCTCCCCATTCTTCAAATGGGAAATTATATGTCGTGGTTGAGCCCCAAAACAGAAAAATATGTTTTTGACTGTTGAACTACTGAATAGACTCTGTGTTCTGGATAGACACTTAGAGATAGATATGTCAATATAATATTTTTTCTTTAAAATAGAAAACAAGAAAGGAAGGTGTGGTAGCAAATTTAGCCCAGAGGATCTCAGGAGTGGTGTGCGTGTGTGTGTTTTATGTATGTGTGCAGTGCATGTGTGATGTGTGCCTTGCCTTTGTGTGTGTGTGTGTGTCCATGTATGTGTGTTTGGTGTTTGGTGTGGTGTGTGTGTGTGGTGCGGGCAAGTGTGTGTGGTGTTTGTGTGATGTGTGGTGTGTGTGTGTGTTTGATGTGTGGTGTGTGTGAGCACTGTGTGTGTGTGTGTAAGACACCATGTGCTATGAAGGTATTAGGTCATTAAGTCAGGCTAAAATGCCCCTTGATTTCCTGCTATAAGTATTCCCTGGAGAATATGATGTTTGATTGCAGCTGTGACACAGATTAGCTGGGTGACCCAGGGAAAAGTTTCTCCGTCTTTCTCTCTCTTGTCTTTGCCTTCGCTTTCTCATGTGGACAAACAATGGTTTCATTGGTTCACTCTCACAATAAAATGGCAGGATATTAAAATTCCAATTTGAATATTCCATTTCTTAAGCCAACTACTGTCCAAGCTATTTTTTCACCTTCTTAGATTTAATCTCACAGAATATTTTGTGCATTTGTCAGGGGTTCCCAAGACCACCCCAAGGTCTGATTTGCTGGAAAGACTGAGCATGTAGTTGTATCTACGGCTATGATTTATTACAGGGGGAGGGTATGGAGCAGAAGCAGCAAAGGGAAAAGGCACATGAGGTGAAGTTCAGGTGCAAGCCCCCAAGAGCCTCCTCCCTGTGGAATCCCACAGGATGCACTTAATTCCCCAGCAATGAGTAGTGGCAGGAGATGTGACGTTGTCTACCAGGGGAGCCCATGGAGACTCAGTGTCCAAGGATTTCATTGGGCGCTGGTCATGTAGGCACACTGTGCCTGGCACGTACCCCAATTCCAGCCTCCTAGAGGAAAGCAGGTGCTTAGCATGAACAGTGTTGTGTGTATAGTTTAGGCACCATGAGCCACCCTTGTCACTGAGGACAGTGGGAACCATCCAAATCCCAGTTCCCAGACACCAGCCAAGGGTAACCTGTAAGCAGACCTTTGTAAGGATAACAGTCTCAGACCTACCGTATTAACTCTTTCCTATACAATGCAGCTTCTTTAATGATGGTGGCTCATTTTTTTTATGCATTCAACAGTCACTCTTTGAATATACCCATCACCAAATGCTGGAGAAAGCAAGCGAATAAGACAATGTATACTTTAAGAGCTTTACTGCCTAGTATCCAAATATTTCCAGCCTTCAGAATGATCCCACCCCAAATTACTCCAATGTCCCCAAACACATTAACTCATATTCTTTCATTGTTCCACCTAAATGTAAATGTAGTTCGTTTTATGTTTGGCTATTAAGGATCTCCTCCCTTCTCTCCTCACTCCCTGAGATGTCTGGTTCTTTCTAGACACAGGAAACAGATGGCCAACAAAGCCAACCAGACAGAATTTGGACCCAAGCATATTCTCTGGTCTCTTGTTCATCTGAGTTTTTATTTCAGGAAAGTTGAAGAGAATAACAGGATTTTTCGTAAATATTGGGCAATGATACAATAATGCCATCAACATTATTATTATCAGTGAGCTAAAATCAGATGTTAGAAATCAAGATTTGCTTAGGCAGGGGGCCATAGTATAAGAAAACAGGATTCAAGATTGAGAAATATAATTTTTGACTCAGAATAACTTATTAGCTACTCAAGAGGTTAGTGTGAAATCAAGGTATTGTCAAGCCCAGAGTTAAACTGGCTTCTGGCGCTGCTTCCTTTGCGCTGGGCTGGACCAGGTGGAGGAAAATGCCCCCAGCAGGTGAGTTGGCAGAAAATTACCAGGCAGAGCTGCCACGCTGTCAGCCCATTGTGGCTTTACTCCTGGGCAGATGGGACAGGACAGTCAAAGTCTAGCAGCCCGGACCTCCCCACTCCTCAGTCACCATGTCACCTGTGGAATCCCCGGGCTAGGCAGCCACCGCCGTTTGCCTTCCCCTCCTTCAGCCCGCTGGGCATCACTGGAGCTTGGGTGCACTGAGAACGTGTGACGTTTAGTTTTAACTGGCTCTTCACTGTGGGTCTGGATTGTTGGGTGTTTTCTGCCGACCCCTTCTGTGTTGCCGAAGGTCTTTCCCAAGCCTTTCCTCAGAGTCCTCGAGCACTTCATTCTCCGCTCCCCGGTTCTACCCCCTGATGGTCAAAAGATCGAGGTTTTTACTTCATGGAGTCTGTGCTGTGGTCACAGAACCCCCTTCCGACTTTTCTGTGACCTTGTTTCAGCGTCACCCCATTATCTCTGCCATCATCTTTTTAGTAATTACTGTATTTCTTATGACACAGGTGCTCAGGTCCCCCAGTGTTAAAGAAACCTTTTCCTCTGCCAACTTTAATACTCCTTCCTTCCTTCCTCCCTAAAAACGTTTTGAGAGAATATTCCATACTCACTATTATTCCTAACACTCATTGTTTGGTCTCTGCCTCTTATATTCTACTGAAATTTACTGCTTCAAGTTCACCTGTGACTTCCTAATGTCAGATCTCAAGGTTGTCTCTTGGTCCAGTTTCTCTCTGACTTCCCTGTGCAATGTGCACAGTTGACCTTTTTCCTCTGTTGGTTGCTGTATTAGTCACCTCTGGCTGCCAAAACAAAATACCGCACACTGGGTGTTTTAAACAGCAGAAATGTGTTTTCTCACAGTCCTGAAGACTGGAAGTCCGAGGTCAGGATGCAGCACGGTGGGGCTCAGTGAGGGCTCTCTTCCTGGTGTGCAGACAGACTCCTTCTTGCTGTGACCTCACACAACTTGCTCTCTAATGTTTCTTCTCACAAGGACACTAATCCTATCAGACTAGGACCCCATCTTTATGACCTCATTTAACCTTATTTACTTCTTTACTCCAAATCTAGTCACATTCCAGGTTAGGGCTTAAACATGAATTTTCAGGGGATACAAGACAGTCCATAACAGTTGCCCTTCTTGGATTTGTACAAAACTTCACTGCCCTGGTTAACCTTCCCTCTGATTATTTCTGTGCTGTCTCTTTCCTTGACTTTGCATCTTATCTTCCCCTCTCAGAAATGTAAATTGACCTCACAACACAATCCCAACCACTTTCTCTATTGGTCATTTTTATCCTATCTCAGGTCTTCACCCATCGCTTCTACATAGGTGATCCTGACTTTGGACCTGCCTTCTCTCCTGGACGTGCTTATTGACCATACCTGGGCCCCTCTGGCCGCTTCTGACAGAGCACACCTGACACGGAACTCAACAGTCCCCACAACCACAAAGGAGTTTCCCTTTGCTTTACTCATTTTTTTTAGATGATGACTGTATTACTTTCCTAAGACTACCATAACCAAAAATAACACAAACTGGTGGTTTCAAATAATAGAAATTTATTTTCTCACAGTTCTGAAGGCCAGAGGTCCAAAATCAAGGTGTCTTCTGGGCCACGCTGCCTCTGCAGGCTCTAGGGAGACTGTCTTATGCCTCTTCCCAGCGTCTGGTGTTGCCTGCAGTCTTGGGCATTCCTTGGTTTGCAGAAGCATCACTGCAGTCTCTGCTTCCATGATCACATGGCCTCTGTGTGTGTGTGTGTGTGTGTGTGTGTGTGTGTGTGTCTGTGTCTTTGTGTCTCATGTCATCTTAGAAAGACACCAATCATACTGGATTAGAGGCCCCCCCTATTTCAGTATGGCCTCATCTCAACTTAACTAATTACATCTGCAATGACCTTATTTCCAAATAAGGTCACATTTTGAGGTACCAGGAAGGGCATTTTTAGGAGAAGCTGTCCAACCCACTGTAGTAACAAATCCTTCCAATTCTTTTTTGACCCTTTCTCACACACATTTTATGTCTTTACATCTCCTGCTTGACACATAGTAGACAGCCAATAAATGTTTATTCAATGAGATCCTTAAATAAAAATTTTTAAAGGAAGGAAACAAAAGCAGAAAGCCTCATTGGTGTAGCAAGAAGTGCTGGTATTTAGGCGTCCTAGTGCTGTCCCTATAGCCCTGTCCCCACTGGCATTAGAGGTGCAGCTGGCAGCCACACTGTCAGCTGCCTCTCTCTCAGCTGCGAGCAGTCTGCCCTTGCGGCCAACTGGCTGAGGGCCAGCATCAGGATGGTCCAGAGCCAGGGCACCAGGGACTGCAGGCAAGCTGCTTGACCGGCGTTTTCAGATTGTATGCGTATAAACTCACTTTCTGAATCTAAATTCTGTATCTGCTGGACTCCATGCTCCCCTGACCAAATGTCCTGGGTTATGCTGAAGCATTGTGATGCTACATAAAGCAGCTGATGATGCAATGATAACTCCCATTTTGGACAAATCATACTACATTTGGGTGTGGTGGGTTGTTTGGCATGTCAGGGTTCTGTGTTTCCCTCCTCCAAAGGAAAAGAGGGAAATTTGTTAATGGAAGCATGAGTGCTAAATTTCCCAAATGATTAGTGGTCTGAAAACTTATATGAAATGAAACATTTTTCTCAAAAAGTACCTGAAATCCCAAAATCAATTCCACACTAACTGAATTTTTCTTGGATAAACAATCACTTAGAGTTGAAATTTCTACAATTAAATCCTATTTGAAAAGTTGCATTAACTGTCTAAGGTCCGTGTATGGGCAGATAATGAGAGTGTCTGCAGAATATTTCAGTCTGTTTAGTTTCTGGAAATACAGTGAAGATGTGGAGCATTGCCTGCCCAGAACTGGGTTTTATAAACAATAGAAAATCTCTAGCACGTGCTGCTCTGTAGTAGAGCGAAGTCAAAATGTTCTTTGTAGAGAAGCAAATAAGCAAATACATGTGAGTCCTATGTTTTTCCTACGCCTCAGTTTCCTCAACTATAAAATGGAAATAATAACAAAAACAACATCATAAGATTGTTATAAGAATGCAGTTAATTAAGATATATAAAGTGCTTAGCACAGTGCTTGACATTAATGTTGGCCATTGTTATTGTCATTGTTACTATCTTCTGTCTGTCTAAAGTGCTCCTGTTCCAGATGCTGGGAGGTCAGGACGCCATGGTTTCAAAACAAATAGGCATTTACTTGTGTACTGCTTGTTAGGAAGTAAAAGCAAATGCAATTCTATTTAAGAAGAGTTGCTAGAATGCAAGGTATGCTGAAGAAGTCATGGGTAAATGACCCCAAATCCTGAAATTTCAAAACAAAACCTTAGGATACTAATGAACTGATAGTCTGTAGGATTTTATTAAAACAAACAACTCTTTACCTACCTCATTAAAATGTTTACTTTTCTTAAACAGAAATTATATGATGTAAAATGCACAACAAACCAGAATGAAAGGCTCTTATGTTTTGCCTTAACCATCACAGGTAAATCAGAGTGTGTGTGTATGTATATATATATACACATACATACACACACATTTTCTTTTTCAGGAAAGGTTAGGACATACATTAAAATACTGGAGACACATTTGGATTATTGGATAGCTAACAATTATATAGCATGTATGTGTCAGGTTATATTTAAAACTTCACAACAACCCCATTAGCTAGTTATTCTCATCAGACCCACTTTGCAGATGAGAATACTGAGGCACACAGAGGTTCAGTAATTTACTGAAGGTTTTCTCTTGCAGTTCTCCTTCCCCAGAAAATAGAGATTTTGTCCTTCTTTTAAAAAAAAACCAAACTTTATTTCATTTTCCCATGGTACATAAATGCATAAAAGCAACAAATATTGTCAAATGAATGACATACCACTTATAACAGCCATACTCTAGAAAGTAGGGACTTATTTAAGCAAGAAAAAACATTTTCAAATATATGATCCAAGCTAGACTTAACCTTCTGAATATATGACACATTTAGGGCATTTCATTGTGGTTTGAGGGCAATATGCTTAATGTTTTTTGAACAATATTGTATAACTAGAGAAAAATCAAGATAGAGGAAATTGCCTAAGACAAAAATAATTTCTTAGTTTCAATTTGACTTAAAATTATCCCTTCCCATTAACTTCAAGGATAATATTATGGTTCCAGACACATAGTAGAAGCTTAATAAGTATTTATTGAGTGAATTTTGAATGAGCAACTTTTCCATCAAAATGTTACTGCTGTTTCCTTTCAAATTATTCTTAATGCTTTAAGAAGAGCTTTTACTTTCTATATTTTCCTACTACTTCAAAATACAATTTCATATCAGCTTCTCCTCCCAATGCAGAGTGCCTGGGTAGGCAAATCGGAGGCAACCTGGGGTTTTACAGTTGACTTCTCCTACATGATGTTGTTCTAAGGGAAATAGAAATTACAAATTCTCAACATTTAGCATTCCCAAAGCAAAAGCAGCCTTCTTTTATTTTCATGAAATGATTTTGTTGTCATAACCTCCTACAATTTTATACCGCAGCATTTGTTAAAATGAAGCATTGAATAACAGGATAGCACAAGTTAATGGAAATCCTTACATGTTGAGAACTTTAGAGGCATGTCATAGCATTTTCTGATGCACTGGATCCATAGTCAAGTCACTGATCCTGAGATTTTACTTTTCTCTTTTATCTAAAGGGATATACACATTTGGTAAACACAGAGAGTCCACTCTACACGTATGGCTTTTGTGTGTGGTTGCAGTTGTGTGGTGTTTCAAATAGTCATGAATGGGCTCCACCAATTTATTAATATGATGATGGGTCTAAAAATTGCAGAATTTCTGTGTGGAAGAGCTTCAGGTGTGTTTCTGACCTGGATAATTGAGCCCTGGAAAGGTCACATGGGTTGAGGGGACAGCAGGAATAACAGCTCCTTCACCAGTAGGATCATCCACAGGAGCCCAGGGGAGCATGAGAATGTCACCTGGAGAATCCTCTCATCTCTATCACATGATCATATTTTGTGTTGAAAAATTATTTTATAGGTGAAAAAAGAGTCCAGAGATTAAAAATCACGTGAGCAATGAATGGCAGAACAGAGACTCAAAACCGGGGGTTTTGTTGTGGTTGTTTCTACAGTAGTCCTTGTTTCTAAATTAAAATTTCTTCATTACTATCATTTAAACACTTACTATGGATAAGGCACCGCTTTAAAAGTTGCCATTTTTTTTAATTATATGAAGGCACAGGTTTTAAAAGGGCACAGGTGAGCTAGAGAGACACCAGATATAACTTATTTATAATCAGTGGGCTTGCTATACTGAAGAAACTACAAAGACTAATGGAGTCCTTTTAACTATTTAAAAGAAGTTCATTGAAAACTGCACTTCCCTAAGTGAATCATTTTGAAAGAGACTTATAATTCTGAATTTTACTTCAATATCAAATATTTAAAATACATCTCAATACAAATAATATGTTATTTGTCTGGGAATGCTTACCTGTAACTTCTGAAAAAAAAAATGTACATATTATCTTCGTCTGTTTAGGCTGCAATAACAATTTACCATAGACTGGATGGCTTATTAACAGGAGAAATTCATTTCCCACAGTTCCTGGAGGTTCGCAATTGTAAGATCAAGGTGCTGGGCGGGTTTAGTGTCCTAGTTTGAGCATGTCTGTCTTCCTGCTTCTTCACGTGGCAGAAGGGGTGAGGGGCCTCTAGGCCACCTCTTGTTATAAAGGCACTGGGACCTAATCACCTCCCAAAGAATCCACTTCCAAATGCCATCACATTGGGGGTTGGAGTTCAGCCTAGGAATTTTGGGAGCGGGGAAACAAATTTTCAGTTTATGACACATATATATTTGTGTCCACAGATGGAAAGGTCCTTAGATTAACGTTTCTTGACTTTCTATTTTTTGATCAGGGATGTGCTGTGGAATAGTGGATCTTCAGAAAAACACACAAGCACCCAAAGCTGCACGAATCCAGGCCTTTCCAGCTTCCCTTCGACCTTGTCACCATCAGCACCCCACTTGTCCTAAGCCAGCTTAACCAGGGATTCGTGCCAACTTAAAACCTCTGATATTGATACTGGATAGCGTCTTTCCCTTTTTTAACTAAATTGCATACTGAAATCTTCAGCCACTTTTTTTTTTTCTGATTTCTCATTTGTCCTGGCTTCCTCTGTTCCTTTTTATGCATGCCTATTTTTTTTCTCCCTCTGTGCCCATTGCATTGTACTAGCATCTTTCACTATAATTGTTCTTGGACCAGGAAAAGTAAAGGGTTTTTACAAAAGCCTTCATCAAGTCATTTTCAAACTATAGATGATATTAGGAAAGAAAGGCCATACTGAGTTTTTCCTCCCCTAATTAGATGGTGAAATTTTTAGTTCTCAGCATTGTTATCTGAATTGAAACCCTATCATTGAAAAAGCCAAAGGACTTGAAATTGAGGAGGACCATTTCCTAAAAGGGAATGCAGCCAGGCTAGATCCAAAGTACGCACCGCCCAGATGCACGTGATGATGTTTCCACAGCTCCGATTTCCAAGGGGAGTAATTTGTTCTGTAAAATATTATTTTAGGAGTCAAGATTTGTAAGAAATTGTCTATATTAACAGATTCTTACTATGAATGATGAAATGTTGAAGAAAGGTATATCTCAGCCTTGCAGGTAATTTTTAAATGATCCACAAAGATTTATTCAAGACCTTGAAACTCTGCGTCATCATTTTCTATGTCAGTCTTTGTCCCGATCTGCGTCCAGGTCAGTCGCTTTTCTGCTGAGTCTACTCTATCCCTTGCCGCTAAGTAAGAAAAAATAAGCAGATCGATGTTTCATTCTTGTCCTTTTTTGCTGAATTCTACACCATCCCATCACTAAGAAAGCCTGAACATCCGACTACTGGCCATGCCTCCCTTGCTTCTCCAGTAAACCAGTAAATGGTTTCCAGGAAACGCTTTCAATTTTAGGTGCAAGATACACAGGACCCCTGGTTTCTTTGAGGCCTGCTGAATGATTTTTACTGGACTCCTCACATACTTTATTTATGGTCCTGAACATGTGAATCCAGGTTTATTTTCCTGAATCTCTTGCTTGTTTTTTACTGGCTTTCATTTGCTGATAAAAAAGATGAATACATGTGTGCTCCTCTGCTGTTTATCAAAGTTATCAAAATATTTGTCTTTAATTTTATGTTGAGATTTTTTAAAACAAAGCCTTTATAGCTAACAAGAACATGGATAATTATTTTTTCAAGAAAAATGATGAAGCTGGAAAACTAATTTTGTGTGTTTAGAATATACATTTATTATACATTTGTCACTAATAAGCTAATAACTTTCATACCTGTTTGCTGTCAGTGGGGAAAAATATTCATAGTTACTTCTACTTTAAATTCTGGATCTAAGATGAAGCTGCTTTTTACTAACAGTGGCTACTGATATACTCACAGTACCTATTATAATATATGGAAGTCTTTTATATGTACCCCTGTGAAATAGGTACTCAGAAGGAGAATGGGAAGGAATATAGCCATGCGATTTAGGATATTTCTGTTTTGAAGAGTTAGTTAAACAGAGGAGGCAGAAGGAGGGTCCAACATCTTAAACGCTGTGTAACAGCAAGGATGCTAAAGGTGACAGGAGTCAGAACCGACAAAGGTTCAGTACACTTGTTTGTGTACATCGGGCTGTTACACAGGATATAAAACACAGTTTTACGGTGAGGTTTATTTGTTTATTAATAACTCTCATATGTGACCAGAATTTTAAAACTGGGGGAAACACAGCAATTTAGAATGCACTTTTGCATTCTAGTGATTGAAGTTTGACTCATTTATCTTTAGTCTTGAATCCCTTCTTAAAAGAACTAGGTGGGACAGAAACTGTACATGAGGGAGAGTTATTTGAGCTTGATTACAGAAGCAGAGTTTTTAGAGTGAAGATCCTATAGGAGGAACTGCACACCGGACGGAAATGAAAAAATGGCGAGAAGAGTGGGCATGCAAAGAGGCACACGTGTACGTTTCATTTTGCGCACCCATAACTCCCTCCGATGGCTGCATGATTAATTCAAAGATTTATTGATTTTTTTCTTCTCTGCTCTAGCCTGCTGACCTGGTTTTGTTGGCAGGTTTGTGAGGATCAAGCCAATCTGACAGATGAAAGCGTGCTGCCATATTAGTCCCTGTGGTCTGGAACAAATATTTTATACCGTGTCCTTATCAGCAGCAACTGAACACATGCGAGTCACCCGTCAACACGCCTTCCTATGCTGTGCCTCGAAATAAATTCAGACACGCCAGCCTAAGGTCAGAAGCAGCTGGAATTATTTGTTTTAACGAATGTGCATTGTGTGTGTGTGTGTATTTATGTATGTATAAATGGCAGGGTGGAAGTTATGGCTTTTTTACTCTTAGTATTATTATACTTGTTTTTATCCTTCATGTATGTTTTAAACACTCTGTAATGAAACTGAGGAAAAATACTTGTATGAAAAAGCGTAATATTTTTTATTTGAACCTTTAGAGTACACGATTAAACACGAACAATCAGGACATTGTCAAGCTAGGAACAATCAGATTATGAATTTCATATTTTAAAAATTAATGATACATTAAGTGAAGTGTTATTTTCCTGCTGGTTATGAGCTCTAAATTCTGGGACAAGACTAAAACCATAAAGGAAATGGCCCTTTAAAATTAGTGAATCTTCTTCAAGTTGAAAGTATTCTTTCTCAGTTAATAATATCAGGTACTTTTGACCAGCATTTTCCAAGCTGTGTCCGTGGGGAGATTAAGAGGATAGAGAAAAGGTTATGTGGATTCTAGGTTGAAACAAATTTTAGGAAATAATATATTAAACAACAGCAACACAGTGCCATGCACCAGGAATCCTAAAATGATCATGGCAATTTTTATTTTTTTAACCCTTAGTTAACTTTTATTTTTATTTTATCTTCCCAGACCACCCATGATAATCCTTAGAATATAATTTGGAAAACATTACTTTAGAATTTAAGGCCACTAAAGGTGATTTATGTAAAAGTAGGGTTCTTTTAAGCCTTGGGTTCAATGATTAAGGGTGAAGTATGAGCTAGATGTGTTCATAGGACCAAAACCACTTGTAAGTAGAATGAATCTGGAAATTCTCTTTTCCTGGAATCTAATATACAGAGGCACTAAGTTTTGTTGGATTCTAATTCTACTTGGTACCTTTTTGGGAATCATTTTTATCTTTATGACCATAAAACAAGACACCATCATGGCCAACTCCAGAATGGCCAGGTGTGGAGTGGAAGGAAAGATGGAACATGGGAAGCAGCCGCGTGTGGGTGCTCAGGGGAGGCTGCTGTGGTTGGCGTGAAGATCCCTATGTGGGGTGAGCTTGGAGAGGGAGTGGGGGGAGGGCAGGGCCTTCTTGGCCAAGTCAAGGACATTGGATTTTTTTTTTTTTTTAGGGATAATGGCAAACTATGTAATTCCGGGTTGGGGGTGGACCACTGTTGCTACGTGGAGAAGGGTGGGGAGTGGAGAGCAAGCGCGTCATTGGATGCATAGTTAGGAGACGTGGTGGAGACTTCACTTGACCAGTAGACATGAGGACAGAGAAAAAGAGGACAGATCTGGGAAATGTTTGGGGGCAAAACCCAACATCCTTGACTTGGAATGCCCTCTCTCCCATTGCCTTTTCAAGCTCCCCGTGGGTATCTTCACACCAACTGCGCTGCTCTCCCCCTGAGTACCCACGCGTGGCCAGTTCCCCATGTTCTATCTTTCCTTCCACCCCACACCTGGCCATCCTGGAGGTGGCCATGATGGTGTCTTGTTTTATGGTCGTAAAGATAAAAATGATGCCCAAAAAGGTACCAAGTAGAATCCAACAAAACTCGGCACGTCTGTATATTAGATTCCATAAAAAAAGAATTTTCAGCTTTGCTATGTTGGCTGATAGATTGGGTATGAGGATGGGAGAAAGACAGTCATCAAGGATGACTTGGGCTTTTGGCTTAAAGAATTTAAGTGCATGATGGTACCATTAATAGGTGTAGAACCTCTATTATTTAATTTTATCAATCAGAAATTAAATAGCTTTAATAATAGGCAAAGCCCGTAAGGCACTCTCTTCTTGGTGTGTGTGTGGGGTAGAGGGACACGGATGTCTTATTAGCCCCTTCAGCTCACTAAAAATATGTTTCTGACGTCTGTGTTGTGTGGACTTTCACAAAGACGTGCTATTCCTGACCCCGCCTTTGCTCAAGTTGTTTTATTGTTTCTGTTTCACTTTGAGCTACCTCTTACTCTAACTTGGCCTCATTACTGACTTCACTACATCCTTGTTGACTGAATTCAAGTTATTCAAAATAAAGGGAAGAGAAAGGTTTAGGCATATGCAAAAGATGGGAGATACAGGCCTTCCTTCTCAGCTTCGCCGCTCTACAAAACGGTGGTGGTTGATATCTCACAGTAGTTATTAGGCACTATAATTTTGCTAAATTTATTTAAGCCAAATTTAAGAACATCAAGAGCACCTGCTATGAACTGAGTATGCTCTCTCTAGAAGTCATGTTGAAGCCCTAACCCCAAGTGACTGTAATTGGAGGTGGGCCAGTTAAGGAGATAACTAAGATCAAATAGGTCGTAGAGATGGCCCCTAACCCAACGGGACTGGGGTCCTTATAGGAGGAGTAGGAAACACCAGAGAGCTCGGTCTTTCTGCCGTGTGCAGACGTAGTGAGAAGGCGGCTATCTGCAAGTTCAGAAGAGAGCACTCACCAGAAACCAGGCTGGCTGGGAATTTGATCTTGGATATCTGACCTCCAGGTCTGTGAAAAAATAAATTTCTGTTGTTTAGGCCGCCCAGTCTGTGGTATTTTGCTATAGCAGGCTGAGATAACTAATAAAACACTTTTCTGCTCTTTTGTCTGAATGTGTTTTTTTGGAGAACTGCTGTCTTATGTTTGCCTTCCTTGTAATGTTCAATTTCCACAGAGCTTTCAAGTAGTCTGACTTCAATTCATCTTTAGAAATTTAAACTATTTTTTCTATTTTGCCCATAGTCATCCGTTCTTTATTCATGTTAGTGTGTGAAGACTTTTTTTTTCTTTTTTTCAGGCTAGTCCCTGGGCCTTTTCTTCTTTAGAAGAAATTAATTTAACTTCTTCTTAGAAATTTTACAATTTCCAAACTTTGGGTCATTTCCTTTGCTCTCTTTGATCTCTCTCTAAATATTCTTCCGTTTAAAACAGTGCATAAATTTTCTTCTAAAATCATGCAGTGAGGAAAATGAACTTTTATATCTCTTCAAGAAAGTAAACATGGTCAAAGACTACAATTGAGTCTTTTTGGAGAAACTTTATGTGCTTATGTTCCTGATGAGAACATGGATATGAATTGTGTCTTTTGAGCTTGTTTCAGGCTTTGACATCACAGAGTAGCATTCTAAAGTTCTTCTTAGCTCCTACTTTTAGATCAGGATGCATTTTCTCATAATGGAATAGCAAGATTATTTGACGAAGACTATTTTCTCTTGTACAAGTTACATGAAAAAATTTACTCTTGGCCTGTCTTCTATTTGTTTGAGTTGATCATATTCTAATTAGGAATGCTGAGTCACCTGTGCAAAAGCAACTGGGAACTAATTTTTGAAAATAAATGATTGAGGAGGTATCTGTGTACCTATGTTCATAGCAGCCTTATACGCAATGGCCAAAAGGGGGAACAACGCAAATATCCAGCAGCTGATGAATGAATAGTGAAAATATGGTGTTTCCATACAATGGAATATTTTTCAGGCTTGAAAAGGAAGGAAATTCTGACACCTGCTACAACATGGACGAATCTTGAAGATACTATGCTAAGTGAAATAAACCAGTCACAGAAAGACAAATACTGTATGATTCTACTTCATGAGGTATCTAAAGTAGTTAAATTTATAGAGACAGAAAGTAGAATGGTGGTTGCCAGGGGCTGGAAGGCGAGGGGAATTAGGGAGTTGTTGTTTAATGGGTACAGAACTAACACTACTAAACAGTACTCTAAAAATGGGTAAGATGGTAAGTTTTATGTTACGTGTATTTCATCACAATTAAAAATTTTGAAAAAATTATTGCATCTCTTCCCTTTAAATAACTGCATCTATGATTTTGTTCATAGATAAAGACCTAGATGAATTAACTTTAAGTAGTATCATACTGTGGCACTGTATTTTATAAACAGCTTTAAAAATCATCATAAGGATTATTTTGCCATAGTATATTTTAAAAGAATGTGGCTAATGATAATTGAATTTGGATTTTTTTTATTGTAGCCATATATTGAAAAGAAAATGAAAAACAAGTAAGTTAGGGGCTTAAAATTATAATAACATTTGGGAAAAAATGTGATGGTAATTTTACTAGCCTTTATATTCTTTAACACTTTGGTGCCTGAATGATATGCAACTGGTATATAAGGTAGAGGAAAGCAAAGATTTTTGTCTGTTTTGGTAATGTCTGTAATAGTAGATGGCATATAGTAGGAGCTCCATGAACATTTGTTTAATGAGTGCATGACCAGCGTATCTATGTACTGATTACTGTTTGGCCATGGGGAATGTAGAAGAGTAGATTCCTCAACCAGGCACACCGTGCTCCTAGAGAAGGAGCTTTCCTGGTGTCTGTTTATCACATGATCAGTCGTCAGCAAACTCTTAGTTGCTAAGTGTTTTGTATCTTAGAGAAAATAATTTAAATAGATAATACAGATGAAACACTAAAAAACAGAGGGGAAGAGATTTGTCCATTATCTCAAAATAAATGGGTAACAGAACTGTTCTTTGTTCAGGGCACTAAATTATGCAATAAATATTTAGTGAACACCTACTATGTGTTAACCCTAAGCATGGCTTTGTGAATGTAGCTGTGAATAAGAGAGATACACAATTCCTGCACTCAAGGAATTTATAATCTCGTGTGTGTGGGGTGGGGTGGGGGGTGATATAACTATTTCCTGGGCTCATTACTATCTACCCTCTATTATATAGCCTCATTTTAGGCCCAATTTTTGTATTTTATCTGTATTTTTTCCCCAATTACTATCTTCTTGGTGGGATTATCCTAAAGAAAGGAAGTGGAGTCCTTTGGCATCTCTGGGTGGTCCGGAGTGATCTCATCTTATAGGCAAGTTGTTAGACAGTCATTAGTTCCTGAAAATGATATGACATGCAGCCCACTGTAATACAATCTATTAACTCAACAGATAAAGTTTTATCTTCTAATCTTTCAGAACAGTGCTTCTTAAACTGTCATGCACATATGAATCACCAGGAATCTTGTTAAATAAAACAGGTTCTGATTCAGTAACTTGGTGCAGAGCCTAAGATTCTGCATTTCCAATGAGCCCCCAGGTGTTGCTGTATCTGCTGGTCCAAGGATTGCATTGTCAGTGACAAGGCTGTAGGTTCTCAGCCCTGGCTGTACATTATAACCCGCTGGGTGGAGTTTTACAAATACCAGCGCCCTCAGAAATTTGCTTTTATTGGTTTGGGCTTGGGTTCCAGCATTCATGTTTTGAAAAGCTCTCCAAGTGAGTTTGATGCTCTACCAGCATTGAAGACTCCTGTCCTGGACAAACACAGCTGGCACTGCCTGTTGCTGTGTGTAGCTGAATCCACTAATGCGATTATAGTGTATACCAAATTTTATAGGTGCAAAGAAGTCTGGGGAAATTGTCATAAGACAGCACCCAGCACAAGGACTAGGGTATAGCAATATGTTTGCTGGGGAAGTGAATGACTGTTTTTAGACACTGTAGATTATAGCTAGTGACTTGATCCTAGTGCTGTGGTCTGGGGATCTGGCACCTGTCGTTCATATTTCTAAACATGCTGGCCATGGAATGGCAGAGTTAATGGAAGGAGAATGGGGTTTTATACTTCCAGATAAAAATTGGGAAAGTTTTTGGAAATAAGGTACTGGAAAAATAAGTTTTGATCTATAATAGAAAGTTAAGATAGGAAAAAAAACAGGCAAAGACATACAATTCAGAATGGAGTGGCATGTGAGTCGATGGTAGCCTTCGAGGGACAGAAGTCAGAGTTACAAAATAGACCTCTAGGCCCATCATTTCAACAAACATTCAGAAAAATAAGCAAGTATTAATTTTTTGATAGTATGTTTAAATAAAAATAGAAATCAAGCCTTAAAAATTATTTCTTGATGAAAATACATTTCTTTTGCTCAGGACTGCATTTCAGATACTACCCATTTGCTTCTGGGCCCATGACATGCTCTTAAGGCAGCATTACCTCCTCTGCATGGGTAAAGATGAGGATGAAAACATGCATTCTTTTCCATCCAAACAGAAAGCACTTTCTGGCTTTTTTCTAAGATATTTTTATTGCATTATAAGACCCACACAAAACATGGCTTTTGTGTGGTTTTATCTTCCTGATCATGTTCTAGATATGCCCGTTGGGGACAAAGGAGAGAGGGAGA
The DNA here is from genome assembly GCA_023783475.1 of Daubentonia madagascariensis. Classification (NCBI taxonomy): domain Eukaryota; kingdom Metazoa; phylum Chordata; class Mammalia; order Primates; family Daubentoniidae; genus Daubentonia; species Daubentonia madagascariensis. Next base: position 8,272,859 of record JAKFHU010001482.1, on the reverse strand, counting down.
CATTTTCCTCGGTTGGACTGCTGCTTCAGGAGATGCAGGGTCAGGAGGATGACCCACTGTCCACGTGGCTTTGGCTGCTTTTGGGACGATCACGTGAAGTAGCCACCAAAGATACAAAGGCTGCTGTAGGAACTTTTCGAGGCTGCACCATGCCCCTTTCGCAAAACACCCGCCGTTCACTAACAGAGTGGAAAAAAAATAATAAGGCCAACCAAGAATGTGACCTAACGGGGAGACACTAAGTTCAAAAGAGAACTAACCAGCCACAGTGGCTTTTGGCAACTCTTGTGTCTTGCTGCGTGTCACTTTGAAACAGTCTGTGGAGTTCCTGTTTCAGATTCTTGGGATATTTGTTTAGTTTTTGTGTCCTTGTTGCCTCGCCCTAGCCACGCTAGTCCTGCAGACCTGGAGTAGACCAGACACAGGGCAGAGCAGGGGCCAGGTGTGAGTACTCAGGGCCTAAGTGTTTCAAGTAGGAAAGGGCCAGGAAAACAGCTACCAGGGACTTTTCTGGACTTGTAAAAATGAAACACTGCTTATGGAAGCCTAGCCAGGCTGACTGTGAGTTGGTGGCACTGCACAGGCAAGGAGAGAAGAGCAGGTGTGAACGTCAGCGAGGCATGATTGTACTGGGGATGAGAAGGGCCATGTTCAGCAGTCACATTGCCTGGAAACCAGGCCCTGCCACTTGCATGCCATGTGATCTTGGGCAAGTTACTTAGCCCCTCTGTTCCTTGGTTTTTCTTCTCCAGAAAATGATGAGGATACCACCCTCTCCATAGGGTTGTTTTAGGGATTAAATGAGATTACTGCATAGAAAACACTCACATCATGGCTTGCCATGCATGGTGTATGAGTGAACTGTCATCATCCTCATAATCAGCATACTTTACAGTGGTCAGCTTCTTGCGCCCTACCCGGCACATTGGAGATGTGGTTTGTCTCCACAGGTCACCATTAGATGATTAACGATCCCCCTTGAGATGAGGCAGCCAACTGCACAAGCACCTAATGTCCCGGCTGGTCCTCAGGCAGATGTGAGCCAGGAGAGATGTTTGCCAAATTGATGCTGGGGAGAAACTGGGGCTGACTCCACACCCTAGGTCACCTCAGGGCCCAAGGGACAAGTGGCATGAGATATTCAGGGAGTGCTGCGACAGCACGTTTAGCCACAGTTCTGCGGTCTTCACACCCAAGGTCACGGCAGCTGACGTCTTCTGTTGTCTGGATGAGATGGCCGCATCCATCAGTGGGCATTCATTCATTGCTTCGGTCAAGGAGGACATATCGGGCATTGCCAGGGACCGAACATGGCATGAATGGTGGGGGGGAGGGGCAGTGAGCAATCGTGTGGGCGTTTCTGTGCTCATGGCCTTACCGTCTTGGGGAAGACCTCAAATAACCATGTAAATAATTATCTGGTTATAATTGTGAGATGTGCTGGAAATGAACAAGGGGGATGGGGGCTGCAGAGAGGGAGTTGCAGGGGACATCTGGCTGAGGGGAGTTCATGGGATTTGTCTCCTAGGAAGTGACACGTGAACCCCTCGGCTTGGGAAAAGATGAAATTGGGAAGAGCACATTCTAGGCAGGGGTAGCAGCATGTGGCAGGATCCTGAGGCAGGCAGATCATGAGGCGGGAAGTCACAGAAGGCCGAGGGTGGCAGCGTCGCGAGGGAGGGGGCGGCTGGTCTCACAACTCCTGTCTCACCCGCTGAGCCTAGACTGTCTGCCAGGCTTGCTCCCTTGTTCCTCTTGGGGATTTGTCGGCGTGTTGTCTCCCACCAGAATATTCTGTCTGGGTCCTTCGTGCCGTTCCAGTAGCAGTTCAGCACGTACGCACCCAGAAGCTCCTCTGACCGCTCACTCCGAGTCTGCCACCTCCCGGGCCCAGCGACTCTGCATTTTCTTCACTGCAGTTACTGCCACCTGAAATGATTTTCCTTCATGCATCTATTTGCATACCATCTATTGCTTCTCCTTTAAACAGAAGCCCTTAAATAGGTCCTTTGTCATATCCAGGCTGTCCCCTATCTTTACGACAGTCTGATAAGTAGCAGGGAGCAATGGGCAGTGGTTCTAGTATGGCCAGAGTTCAATAATATAAAAACATAAAACACACCTCCACTTATAGGCCAAATACACGGAACGACTTCGTGATGCGGTTCTGTGCGTGGCAGCCTCGCCTCGGCCGCTTTTGCTGGCTTTGGTCACTTATCCTGGGGTGCTGTGCCCTGAGGGGCAGGGCCTCCCTTTTCTCTCCTCTGGGCTCTCTCCAAGTAATCTGCAACTTTTTTCATGGGAAAATGGAGCAGAAACCTACTTCCTCAATCTCTTATAACACAGGGTAGCAAACTCACCTGGGCACTGATGACAACACACGGGAAGTGACCAGGTCTTTGCAAATATGATGAGAAGATATGATGGGAGTCCCGGTGGAGGGTTCCCACTTCCTCCTCCCGTGTTAGAACAGGTTTCCCTACAGACCCCATAGCTGGTTCTCTACATATGTGATGGCGGTGGGGAGGTGTCTCCCAGCCTGTTAGAAGAACCTACTTCTTCTATCTCAGGCTGTGGATAAGGGGGGCATTTGAAGCAGAGGACAGACACTTAGGAAGGGAAGACTGGCTTTGTGAATAGGAATATGTTACTTGTGCATATTGTAGCCTGACTAGACTTTGGTCAGGCTGACATCTGAATACATATTTACAAGCATGTTATAAACTTGTAATTCAAAGATTCTACTTATTTTGCAGTAACAAACTGAGTTCAGAATCTGGGCAATAATTTATGTTAGTCAGGACTCTTGATTTTAAGTGACAAATAGGGACCAGAAAAGATGCAGTTGACTCATGGAGCTGAAAACTTCAGGGGTAACTGCCTCAGGCCCAGCTGGATCAAGGTGTTCCAAAACACTGACAGGAGCACCTCTCGCTCTTGGTCTCACTGCACTTGGATTACCTCTGGGTTCGACTGCTCACCCGGCCAAGTACAGTGCAGTAGCTCAGCACCCCAGGGGGAGAGTTCTCTTTCTCCAAAGTCCCTGAGATGGGCCATGTCACATGCCCATCTGTGAACCAGTCACCATGCCTAGGGACATAGTGGTGGTGACGCTGGTCCCTTGCCCAGGATGGATAGCTCCTCAGGGGAAAACCCAGGTGCTCTTACCTTAAGAGGGGGAATTGGAGGCTCGGAGACAAAAGCAATGGATGTCCACGAAGCAGTGTTGAGGGGTGGGAGAGAGTGTAGGCAATGTGGACAAGTCTGTGTTGAGTGGGACTGGCCTGGACATCTCGGGGTGTTTAGTGGCCTGGGCACTCCTGCCAATAGGACGCACATGCATCGTTGAAAACCAAAGAAACCCTCTGTGTATTCCAGAGCCCCTCAAGACGGGCTTCTGATGACGATGTGGACACTCTCCCCCTTCTATTTTGTTTCGCATTTACTTCCTATCTTTGTCTGTTCAGGCTGCTATAATAAAGTACCATAGATTGGTGGCTTAAACAACAAAAATTTATTTCTCACAGATGTGGAGGCTGGAAGTCCCAGGTCAAGGCGCCAGCGGGGCCTCTTCCAGGAGCAGACTGCTGCCCTCGCATTCTTTGCTCGCCTGGCAGAGCAGAGAGAGGAGGCAGGTTCTCTCAGGACTCCTGTAAGGGCACTGACCCCGTTCAGCCCCCTCCTAATATCACCACACCGGGGAGTGCGGTTTCAGCACGTGGATTTGTAGGAGGCACAATCAGTCCATAACACTTACGTTTTCGTTAGACGCCTTGAAAGAGAGCTAAACTCATCCTAATGGTATATTTTGGGATAAAGCAAAACTTTGAGAAGACTATCTGTTATCTACTCCTCACCTTTACCCCTGGTGGAAGAAGAGATAAGATTTGGACTTTGAATCACTCCCAGCCAAAGTGTGACACTCTCGTGTCTGCTCTCAAATTTAAGTATGCCACTCTCAGTGTAAAGCATGGAACTCATTATGTTAAAAAAAAGCACGTATTTAGATTGACATAAATGTCGTGACAATATTTTTCCTATTAAGTCATTAAATATGAAATGTCCTATTTTGAAGCAAAAGTGTAGTTTATTATCTCTCAGACAAGAAACAGTACAATTAATCAAAGTATGTGCCTAAATTATCGACACAATTTTACCATCTTAACGGTAGCTTGTTTATGCCAGGAGCAAAGAAGCCTGGAGAGCGAGTGGCCATGAAATCATGAAAGGCGTTTCCACAGCTTGTTGAGAATTGAATATTTTTCCTTGCAAGAAGGGGTCCAAAGCCTGAAAGAAGTGGTGGTCAGTTGGTTCAAGTCGGGTGAATACGGTGGATGACAGAGAGTTTCCAAGTCCAGCCTCTGTACTTTGAGCAGCGTTGCTTGTGCGACATGTGGTTGAGTGTTGTCTTGCAAGAGGATTGGCCTGTCTCTATTGACCAATCTCGGCTGCTTCATCACAAGCATCCTCATCATTCCGTCCAGTTGGTTGCAGTAGACACCTGCTGTAATCAATTGACCAGGTTTCATGAAGCTTTAGTGGATAATACCAGCGCTGGACCACCAAACAGACACCATTAGCTTTTTTGATGAATATTCAATTTTGGACTGTGTTTTGGTACTTCATCTCTATCCAGCCATTGTGCCAAACACTTGTGATTGTCAAAAAGAATCCATTTTTCATCACACGTAACAATATGCAGTGTAGAAATGGTTCACCTTTATGTTGTGACAGCAGGGAAAGGCAAGCTTTGAGATGATTTCTCTTCTGACGCTTGTTTAATTCATGTGGCACCCATCTATCCAGTTTCTTCACCTTGCCCATTTGTTTCAAATGGTCCAATATTGTTGGAGTAGTAACGTCAAACCTTGCTGCTAATTCATATGCAGGTTGAGATGGATTCGCTTCCACTACAGCTTTCAGCTCATCATTATCCACCTTGGTCTCAGGTTGCCCATGTGGCTCATTTTCAAGATTAAAATCACCAGAATGGAACTTCTCAAACCATTGATGTACTGTGCGTTTATTGGCCACATTCTTCCCAAACATTTCATTGATATTTTGAGCTGTCTGCACTGTATTGGTTCCATGACAGAACTCATATTTGAAAATAACATGAATTCTTGACTTATCCATGGTTTCACAAAAATTGCTCTAAAAAAAAATTTGAAAGATAATCACAAGCCAAACCATGCATTTGAGAGAACGAAGAGGTACCTTCACAATAAAAATAAAACAAGAAGTGTCAAAGTGAAATATCAGAGATATCAACTGTCAAACTTAGGACTTAAGGAAATCGGACATTTCATACTGAATGACCTAATAGATGATTTAAAAAAAGAGAAAAAGTCTACAGAACTGAAGGATAAAAGATAGCCAGGATTATACCTTTTAATATTAACAGGAACTTCCTTTAGATGTTTGTTTCTTATATAATCAACAATGCTTATAAATTCTAAGACTTTTGTCTTTTCAGAGTTTCTTTTTTACAACTGAATGTCCTCATTCCTCATGCTTCGGGGCAGCTCTGTAACACTCGCCATGGGCTGCCAAGAGCATAGGGTTATGCCCTGACCCTGTGTGTGTTATGAGTACTTTGAACAAAATAAGAATATCTTAATAGGGATATTTTAAGTAATAAGAATCTCCATTTTACCGTTTTATTTCGTTAAATATTTATCTGCTGTATTGTTTACATTTACTTACCAAGCAGAGAAACAGGCCCAGTTTTGAAAACTGGAACTAAACATCTCTCTCTTTCCACATTGCTTTTTGTCTCTTTGAGCACCCCCTAAACAGCCATCCTGCTTACAAAGGAGATCTTAATTAACAGCCTGCCTTCCTCATTGCTGCCTTCCCTCCCTGCCTGAAGGTACCTGATGTCTTGGTAAAATTTGGGAATATGTCCATTTTGTTAGGGTAATCTCTTAGCATTAATTATTTTATCAGTCTAAATTCCAGTGAAAGCAACGAAGGAAATCAACACAGTGGTCCTCTATACTAAGAAAGGTCTGTTTGTTTTCTAATCCTAAGAAGACACAGTAAATTAGTGTATGTATTTTATTTTAATTGTGAAATCTTTCAAAGGTGGATGTTGTCTCTTTTATCCCCCGTCTTGTTCTGTGCCTTGCACAGAGTAGGCACAGAGGGTGATTTTGTTGTTCAATGAATGCATTTCAGATACACAGAAAAGGACAGGATTAAATAAAAGCAGGTACTTAAACCCAACACAGAGACAGATGCTTATACTTTGCCATATTTAATTCATTTGTTTTTCATAAATAATAATGTTAGCTAGAACTAAATTCCCTCTCACCTTTTCATGTAAATATTCAAGCCTTTACTATATATTTGTAAATCTGTAAACCACAGAAGCTGTCACTGATGTGTTTTTAAAATGTATATAAAAAGCCTCACGTCTGTTTGGATGAGGTTTTGCCAGCAGGTTGATCATGAAAATATTTTTAATTTTGGACATATTTTTGGATCTTGGAATTGCAGATAAGGGATTGTAGATGTGCATTATTTTATTGTTGTTATTATAATATCAGTTCATCTACTTTCTGTCCAGTTGATAGCATCAGCCCCTGGTTTTCAGCACCTTCCCTCCCTCCCTCCCTCCTTCCTTGCTTTCTTCTTTCCTTCCTTGTGTGGCCGTTGTTCCATGCAGCTTCAGGGGCTTCAGTTTCCTGAGATGGTCACATCCACCTCTTAGGGTGTTGTGCAGAGGCAGGCAGGTGATGGATGTAAAAGCACTGAACATGGTCCGAGCACATACCAGCACTCCATGAATAACAGCCTCTGCTGTTGTCACATCATACAACAGCACATTATGTTTGCTCTTCTTTTTTAAGCAACGAACTTATTCACGTTTGATTTCTTTAAGATTTTTGAAGTGTATTTGGTCTTTGCTTACATGTAAGTTATTTGGCAATACCTACCTGAAAATACCATCCTTTCTGGTTATCATCATTGGCTTTAACTTTAAATGATCCTTGAGGGCACGTTGTACACATCCATGCTCGAGCGTGTGGGCGACGTGGTGCTGCCCCTATGAGGTGCAACCTAAATGTGCAAAGAAGGTATAGATAGATAGATAGATATGCATCTGAACGCTAAGTAGTTGTGAACAGGAAGTGCGATGAAATATGTGATCTGGCTTTACTGTGGACCACAGGACACCAGAGAATCTTCACAAAAGGAGAAAGGGAAAGAATGCATAGGGGCCAAGGCTATTTCTTTGCTAGGAAATCATAGCCCTGCCATAGTTTATTTGCCTCAATTTTTATCAAATGGTTGGAAACACGTATGCATTTTTGATCCTAGAAGTCACGTTGGCAGATCCCTGTGGGGGAAGTGTTATTTAGGCTTGTTCTGTCTGGATGTTGCTGAAGCACTGCAATCCTGGTTGTTTCATGATGCTCCCCTCCTCTCCAAAGGAGCACTTAGGGTCTCAAGTTGATCATTGCAGGGGCTTAAAGACAAAGCCTCATTCGGCCTATTATCAGAACAGCTGGGATGTGCAGACAACCTTTGCAACTGGCTATTCATCTTGGTAGCTAAAATTTGTATTATCTTTAAGGCGAATGTCTTAAATTCATGATTTTATTTGATTCTTTATTCGCCAATTTGAATTTTGTGGTTGATTACAAGTGCATAATAGGGCCCTTTCTGTGACCGGCATGTTTGGTTTTCTAGGTAAATAAAGTTCCTCTTGATCTGTTTTTATTCTTCTTCCCCTTCCCACCAGTTCCCTCACCCTTGTGCTTCTCTGCACATTCCATGGGCATCTCAAGGGGACCACACTCTCCTTGTTCATGTTTCAGACTTGAAAGTAGTATTCAAATGCAGCTGTATTTTACAGATTGGCAATTTTGCTATAATTAAGCTTCATGAATATGAAGATTCTTGCAGAATTCCCACGATGGCCCATGGTGAGGATTTGCAATGAAATTTTTTCTCAGCTCACTGTGACCTGTTAGAGTGTCAGGTTGGCTCAGTTCAACATGATGTTTACTCTTATGATGTGCAAACCACGTATTAGTTAATTTTTAAGCCATGGCAGAAGCAGCCCAAGGGGCACATTTGTCCAGAGGGCTTGATAAAAAACTAGAAGGTCACTGTCTTCACAGATTGATTGAGGTTAAGTAACTAAATGATAATTTTGTGGACCCGGCAGGAAGTGACATTTGTGCAATTTTCTTTGTTATGTTTTCTGCTGCTGTGATTGGCTTATTGGTCCTGGCAAAATCTCAGATTGAGCCAACCTCTCTCTAACTGAAACAGGGCTGCTTCTTCTTGGAAATCTCTTTAGTGACGGCCTGTGGCAGGACCTTTCCTGGACTTCCCTTGTCTGCAATACAAATGTTAATTCTCAGCTCTGCTAATCCCTAACATCACTTAAAGGATACTGAGGAAAACTTTACCTTTTGTTTCCGTAAAGTAGTGTCTTCTGAATTGGAGATTGCTGCTGTTCTGATTTTATTTACATTCATAAACAGGCAATTATTCATAATTAAAAACTCAAAAAGTATGCAGGGAAAACTCTAGTCCTGTTCCAGTGCCTCACTCTCCATTCCCACACGCCCATGGGTAGGTACATATTGTTACTCACTAGTCACCTGTGCACACACAATCAAATAAAAATGTTATCTCTTTGAATCATCAGTGCTTACAAAATCAGCACAGCGTTGGCATTCCTGCCCGAGCACTCCCTGATCGAACTGCCACATTGTAGAAAATGTCTTTCTGCCTGTCAATTTTATTTCCAGAAAATAGCGGTGATGTTGCTTTAGGGTAAGTCACCAAAGGATATAGTTGTCCCCGCTTCTCTGCAGCCCTCTGGCTATCCTGTCCTCAGCTGAAAATAAAACCCTGGGCTTGGTCCATCTCACTTTTTCTTTTTCTAGCAGTTTGAAAGCACTTGAACTAGCCCCCTAATGTGGCATTTAACTCCATTTATGTTTTTAAAGGAGTTGTACCCTGGTTTATTTGCTTTTATTGCCCGTGAAAATGGTACGGGTAATTAGACCAACAGAGAATCACACCTTAAGGGCTGATTACTGATGTATTCCCTATGTCAGCTCAAAAGTAACCTCAAGGGATGGGAGCTTAGGCAAAGCTTCCCTGCCCGTGAACATATACTGCGCATGACTCTGTAGCCTTCAGCACACCCAGGGTCATGCCAGGCAATCGTACCCATTCCGTTATGGTCCAGAAAGATGTCCACCCATGAGTCCAGTGTAAATACCTCGCTCTTGTGCCCAGTGATCCTCTCAAAATACGCAAAGCTTTCTTATAATAGAAGATTTGAAGTACTTGAAAATCCTTTAAAATCTTTATTAAGCAGAGATTTTAATTTTTAAAACATTTTTTGATAGACATAACATGGTTGGGGTCCCATACTTGCATTAAGGGGTTGATGTAGAACAGTGCTTCATATACTGTTGGCATTTAATATTTTTTGTCCAGTGAACAAATGGACACATTCTCAACTTTGATCTCCATTAGTTAAAACAAGATAAAATAAGATACATTCCACCATCACACCATTACTTAACCTGAACTGATTCTCTTGATTTCTATTTCTTGCTTTCCTCGCCATTGGCCTGAAATGAGGAAGCATGACCATTTTTGTCCATATGCCATATGTAATTAAACTCCAGCCTTTAAATTTCCAACATCAAAGACAGCTAGGAGAAACATTATCTTATTAAAATTCATTTTCTCGAGGTGGAAGCCACTGCAAAAGTGACACAGAAACGTGATGGTGATCACACAAAAATGATCCATCTTGTTCTTTTAAAAGAGAAGAATGTAGCGGACTTGTGCAGACAGACACTTTTTGTACTGAAGCATCTAATAGTGCATATCGGCTTTTTCCTTGTCAACTTGGGGCCTGAGTGAAGAAATAACACACACAGCTTGTTTGACAGTGCAGCTATTGATGGAGCACATGACAATAACTTTTGCTCATGCACAACGGGGCTTGGCTGTGAGGTTTGCAAAAAGAGATGAAGATTTTTCACAGGATTTTGAAGGGACTCATGAGGCACCTGAAGATCATTAGGACTTGTGTGTGAAAATAAAATGGACACTCTAAGAAAGATAGAATGCAGCCTCTAAAAGGGGGTAGGAAGGACAAAATGAAATGACAGTTGCTATGATTTGAATGTGTTTTCCCTCCAAAATTCATACGGTGCAACCTAAAACCCAACGTGATAGTACTAAGAGGTGAGGCCTTTGGGGAAGTGATTAAATCACAAGTGCTCTGCCCTCATGGATGGGATTCGTGCCTTTATAACAGAGACTGAAGGGACCATCCTCACGCTTTTCCCCCTCCACCATGCGAGGATGCAGCTACAGGGCACCATCTTGGAAGCAGAGAGTGAGCCTTCCCTAGACACCAAATCTGCCTGTGCCTTGCCTTCAGAACTATGAGAAGTAAATTTCTATTATTTAGAAATTACCCAGTGTGAAGTATTTTGTTATAGCAGTACAAACAGACTAAGACAAGAGGAATATTTTAGATTCCTTAAGGGGAGAACAAGAGGAAGTCATAGTCCTGCAATGTCTAGCTTCTGGCAAGATGTGTGTGTGAGTATGGCTTGCTGTAGATCGTGCACTACAAGAAAGCAGGCTCTGGGTTTTCTCTCCTCCTTTGGCTGCTTCAGAACCTGCTTAAACCAGTGATTGCCTAGTATAAACATGCATTTCCATGTTTATCTCCCTGAACAGACTGAGAGCACCTCCATGGCAGAGAGGATATTGTAACACTGTCTATATCCTTAACACCTGGTCCAGTTTCTGGTACTTAGTAAGTGTTGTAGGCAGAATAATGGACCCAAAGATGTCCATGTCCTAATTTCTGGAACCTGTGAATACATTACCTTACACGGCAAAAAATACTTTGCAGATGTGGCTAAGGATCTTGAGATAGGGAGATTATCCTGAACCATCTGGATGGACCCAGTGTAAATCAGGGGTCCTTATAAGTGAAAGAGAGAGGCAGGACAGTTGGATTAAGCATGATGGGATGAGAGAAAACTCAACCAGCCGTTGCTGGCTCTGAAGGTGGAGAAAGGGCCATGAGCCAAGGAACGGGGAAAGGAGAAAGGGATGGCCTCTGGCCTCTAGAAGCTGGAAAAGGCAAGAGACAGGCTTTCCCCTCGAGCCTCCAGAAGGAACACAGCCCTGCCAACACCTTGATATTAGTCCAGTGAGACACCCTTGGGACGCTGGTCTCTAAATCCCTGCAATAACAAATTTGTGTTGTTTTAAGCCATGAAGTTTGTAGTAATTTGGCAATAGGAAATTAATACAGTAAGTGATCAAAATGGAATGCATCTTTTGTTTCACATATCCTTAACATGTGCTGAGATCAAAGAGGTGCCGAGAAAGTGCTGCTGTTGATTCTGCGCCAACGCTAGAATGTAGGGAGTGTGCTTCTATGAACTCAACCAAGAAATCCATTTCTATTATGTTATTAAACAGGACCTTGACTTGCATATTTGGTGTTTGCCTCCATTCCCCTAATATCAATGTGATTTGTAAGGAAAAACAAAAAGATTTTTACCAACCTTAGGAACATTGCATTGGTGATTGGGCTAAAAAACTAACACATTTTCATGTGGGTAAGGGGTATGAATTTTAATCCACAAACACAGTAGGTGTTAGAACTGATATTTTATTTTTGTGTATCTTAACTTAACTTGTAATGTATGCCTCATCATGCCAGGTGGTAGAATCTTGATTTCATTTAGTTCCTGATGATCACAGTCAATTCAGGGATTGTTCAGTCAGTTCAGGGTCTCTTCCACCCTGTATCTGTGGGGCTTCCTCTATGTTCAAGAGTCTAACCTGGGGCTAGGGCACTGGAGCAAACCAAGTAGAGAGGATATCACCTTCCTTTCATCATTGACATCAATTCTTGGTTGACATCAGCATCCACCATCACTCTAGGTGGGTTGCCTCTGGCTTCTTGTGGTCTTAGCTATGAATATAAAGCCTCTCCACAAAAGGCTCTCTCAACAATCTCTATGGCCTTATGAGACACCCTGAAAATGCTTGGTTGCTTTCCACACCCTGCTGGAGGTGGAGGAACTCCAAGAGGCTGTTGTAGGCTCATCTACCTGGACACATCAAAGCAGCCATCTCTTTTGTACGCTCCCAGCCCATGTTGTTAAAAGTAACCTACGTAGGAAATCCAGGCTGTGTCAGGTCCCCAAGACCATCCTTAGGGTTGATGATTTGCTAGAAGGACTCATAGAACTTTGAAAAGCTATTATTTTCATGGGTATAGTTTATTACAGTGGAAGGATACAGATTAAAATCAGCAAAGGAAAAGGTCGCAGGGAGGTGTCCAGGAGGGACCAGGCCCAGGCTTTCAGTTGTCCTCTGCTGGTGCAGTTGTATGGGCAGCACTTAATACTCCCAGCAACAATGTGCGACCGCACATACAGAGCACTGTCACACAAACCTTGGTGTCCAGGGATTTTTTAGGGCTTGGTCACGTAGATGTGGAGTGCTCATATGACTGACATTAACTATTCAGTGTCTAGCTTCCTCCACCCCAAAGGTCAAACTGACACAGTGTGTTGCAGGGTTCCAGAAGAACAAAAACAGACATTTGACACAATCCAATTGTTGGCATCACCTATCTGGCATGGCCCTGGGCGTTAGGTATACAATGACACTCTTATGAGGCAGGGTATTTCAAGGGTTTAGAGGTTACCCCCTAGGAGTCAGTCAAAAGCCAGTGCTTTCTTCAGAATGTGTAGGGTTTGGACACCCAAAGCCTACTGGGTTAATCCTTTACTACACACGGGCATAGACTCCTTGGGCTGTCCGCTAACCATAAGCCCATGTGTGGTTTCGGTTGTATTTCCTCTTCTTTCATTGGCTATGGTTCCTGTGGGTAGGTCCTCGTCCCAGGGCCACACACAGGGCCCCTCCATGTCAGCCATGGACTCATCATCCAGTCTAGGGCGCGATAAACTGTTTTTGGCTGATCACACAGCCGTTGGCTCTGTTGTACTTGTCATCAACTGAATGTTCTGAAGGATGCAGAGTTGAGGCTTTTGAAGCTCAAAGCCTGATTCTTATGACTAAAAGTAATCTGACCTTCTAATTCCACCATAATTTGCTGTGCCTTTTTGCCTGGGAAAAGAATACCACCAACTAAATGAGGAAGTATGGCCCTAGAGGACAGTAGCCAGGTCGGCAGGTGGGGCCTTCTGCTTGTACACCTGCCCCTTGTTAAGGAAGAAATCCTTTCCCAGAACTCCCCAGCGGATTTCCCTTTTATCTCGTTGGAATTGGGTCACATGCTCATCCCTGGACTAATCTGGCAGAGGGAATTGGTTTTGATGCATTTGACTTAAACCAGACATAATTCTTCCCCTAAAACTGAGAATATTTCCATCAGAACAAAACCAATGTATTTCAAGGTATTCAGTCAGCAGTGTCTGCTATAAAATACATGTGAGATATAACACACTGCATCCCTGGTTATGCTGCAGTGGAAGTGAGTTTTCAGTAGATAAGAGAATTTAAATCATTAAATGACCGAGTGGCAGTTAGTTTGCTCCAGAGATGTCACTGCGTTCTTCAGGTTGGAAGAAGCAAGTGAGTTACTTTTACAAGTGTAAATCAGAGGGGTGGAAATTGTTGATGGGATAATACAGATAGGATATGAGAAAATATTTGGGATATATATGTTTTCCAAATGAAAGTGAATATTTTTCAGCTCTTAGAGTGGTTCATGAAGGTATGTTGAAACTTCCAGGGGACTGAGAAAGGATATGCTAACTTTTGACCCAAATAGGAGGCTCATAAGAAATATATTTAATAAATCCTTAATATACTTCTGCTACTATTTGTAAAGGTTTCATTAGCTCCTGCTTTCATAATTGTGCTCAATAATTTGCCTAAAGACCCTCAGTCCCTTGTGGCTTTAAACATTGTGTTTCAAAAACCAAATCTAGCTAAGGATGTCCATGTATTAGATGCTTCTCTGCCCCGGGAGACAGGGCCTGGGCTTGGTCTCTGTGCCCAGAGCTCAGGAGCCCATTGGCTCTGAACTGCAAATCCTCTGGCCTGTGCATCCCCAAAGCGGCCCCACATTACCAGCCCTGATGTTTCAGGACAGACTTGGACTTCTCCTTGTCATGGGTTATGCTCCAGCTTTTGAGCTGGACAGCTTCAACCCTTAGGAATCCTCCCCTAGAACTGGGAAGGCTCCTAAGCCAAGCTCCTGCCTGAACCTCTCTCCATTCACCACCTTTTCCCTACTTCCCCAGTAATGATATGCTGGCACATTTATGGCTTCTTCCTCTGGCAAGGCATGATGACTATATTAGTCTGGGTTCCCCAGAGAAACAGAACCAATAGTAGATTAGATCTATCAATCTATTGATGTACTGATATGTATATCAACAGATGTGTATATATCAATAGATATATATATATAGAGAGAGAGAGAAATTGAAATTGATTGATTATGGGAATTAGATCACATGATTATGGAGTTAGAGAAGTCACACCATCTGCCTTCTGCAAGCTGGAGAACCAAGAAAGCCAGTGGTGGAATTCAGTCCAAGTCTGAAGGCCTGAGACCTGGGTTTGGGATTGGGAGGTCTCTGCTGCAAGGTAAGTCCCGGAGTCTGAAGGCCCAAGAGCCACAGCTCTGACGTTTGAGGGCAAGAGAAGGTGGATGTCTCAGCTCAAGAAGAGACAGAGAGAGAGTGTTCATCCTTCTATCTGTTTGTTCTATCTGGGTCTTCAAAGACTTGGAAGATGCCCACCCACATTGCTGAAGACCATCTTCTTTACTCATTCCTGCTGATTCAAATGCTGATGTCTTCTGGAAACACCTTCAGGGACACACCCAGAAATAATGTTTAACCAGCTATCTGGGTATCTCTTAACCTAGTTAAGTCCAGTCATAAAATAACCATCACAATGACATAGGTGAAAATTGCCTAAATATCTCCACCCCTGTCAAGCTGATAAACATCCTGGGTGATCTCCAAATCTAAGCACTTAGATAATCATAGATAGAAGTATTGCTTCTAGCATAATGCACAACGTGATAGGTGGTAAATGCTGAGAGAGGCTTGGATGAAAATAAAGCCTTCTCTAAATGAAGAGGTTTTCGTTTTAGGCATTTGACCTGTGGAAGCAGTTCAATCCATACTGAGAAAGAGAAAGTCTACAACCGTGATTTTGTAGCACCTTGTAAAATGGTATGTGGTAGCTAGCTTCCTCCTCCCGCCCCCTCCCTCCGGTAAACCTGGCTGTCTCTGGCTGTAGCCCCACTTTCTGCTCTGTGCTGCCCACCCCTACTGTTAGAATGTGGCTCACAGTGGAAGTGGAGCGGAAGGCCACCAAACCACTGCAGTCTCCGGGTTTGTGCCTGGAGCAAACTCCGCTCTCTCTCTCTCCACGTTTCCTTGCAGAAAGCAATGCCAATGATTAGAACAGAGGAGACAAAGTGAAGTTCCCAGTGGAACTGGTGCCGACTAATCCAGAGAGAAAACAACCTGGCCTGCCGTGCCCTGGGCTCCCTGGCACACCTGGGCTTGACGGAGCCTTGCCTGCACAGCCATTCTCTCTGTCTCGTGACTGCATGGCGGCACACTTAGCTCTCCCAGTCCTTCTGACCCCTTCCCTAGCACTGAACTACCTTAGCACGTGTTTTTCTACTACTGCTTATTATCGTCTGCATGTCATCGTTCCCATTTCCAGGTCGTTACGTTGGGATTTCTTTGTCAGAGCAAATAAGGTGATGCATACGAGTAGGCAGTCAGCTGATGCTATAACAACAGGGCGTAATCTCTTGTTAAAATACTTTAAAAAATTCTTCTGTACTAGTTGGTAAACAGAAAAAAGTGTATTTATTGGGACTACAAATTATCTAATGACATTGCCCCATGGAGGCTGTGGCTCAACCAGGGACATCACTGGGCTCAGGACATCTGCACTAAGTGAGAGGTCACACCAGTAATTTCTGAAACCAGAAGTATGGGAATGATTTGGTGAACAATTGGTGCTATAGCTTCAGGAATTTGCTGAGCATTTTTATTTAATATTTTCTGTGTGTGTGTGTGTGTGTGTGTGTGTATAGGCATGTGTATAGTTAGAGAAAAAATTAAAAAAATTTTTTAAATTAATTACTGATGTATATATTTGTATAATTTGTTGAATTATTTTAATATCACCCCTGGGAATATGTGCAGTGCAGCACTTACTGAATCTTTTATTTTACTTTTTCAAAATCCTCTTTTTTGTTGTTGCCAGAACAGGAACTATACCACAGTTTTGCCAGCTTGCTTTCTCTGTTTATTTTCTTGCCACTCTGTGCATGTTCTCTTGTATGCAGCAAGTTAATTCATTTTATTTCTCTAGGTAGTGTTAATACCTTTCCCTCCCCCCCATGCAGTACATTACTGCTGCTCAACATCACTTGGCATTTTCGATGTGGAAGACACATGGGCAAATCGTTCCAGAGCATCTGGATGTTGAGAAACAGCTGGATGGTGTTGGGTGTCATATTTTTCATGTAGATGTGTGGTATCATGTAAACCAGCCACACTTTTTATCGATGTTGAAAAGGCCTAGGGTTTCTGAGTCACGAAATGAAAAATGGCCATCAACTACTATTATCTGATGAGTTTTGAAGGTTAAATAGTTCTAGAAGGAATATTTTGAGTGGGCATGATTTCTCAAGTAATACATAGTTTTTATTCTAACCATACCAAAGATTCTGTCTTATAAATATTAAAATTTTTTCCTATCACTAGCAATTTTTGCTATTTTAGACAAGGGAATCAGACTTTGGGCTATGGTTTATGTAATGGGATTTCTGAGAGGTCTGTCAAATTTATTTAATTTGCATAAAATTAGCCATAATACCTCAAATTTTACTTTATATCATTAATATAAGATTGATGTTTGATCAGATCTTTTTGAACTGTTAGGTTTGTGACATTTAATAGCATATTTATAGTTATTTTCTCAAATATACCTGATGAAGAAATATAAAGAATTCAAAATCACTTTGCAGAAATAAGGGTATAAATATACAGCCCAGCCTCTCTGGAGGGCCTGAAAGACAGTGCAAAGAAGAACCGGAAGGGTCGCGTGCCCTGGCAGCAGAGCGAGACACATCAGTCCTGCTGAAGTTCAACCACATGCTGGCTGTCTACTTTGCTCGTGCTGTGTCCCCTTTTCTCCTGCAGTCCCTTCTGCCAGCCACCCTTTCCTCTTAGACACTTCGTGTTTGACATCAATAGTTCTGTCATTGCTAAATATTTCATCCAAGGAAGAAGAACTAAAAGGAGGCTAGAGAACAGAAACTAAGTACGTAGGAATTTCAGGGGGTAACACAGCAGACTGCAGGCTGGTCAGTGGTTCATGATCTCTCTTTGCTAATGAGAGATCAGCACCCAGGGTGTCAGGTGAGCGGCCACTTCTTTTAATGATTATCAGGATAAGTTCTAGGCCTTATGCTCCACCCATATGTATTTCTTTTTAGCCATGGTTTACTGGCCTACTCCCTTCATTGGCCCGGACCCCACGGTGGCAACTTTGTCCTCGGCTCCCTCCCCATAGGGATATCTCTTGGGTTACTGCAGTTAATGTTATAGCCCGAAGGCTCCAGGGTTATAATACAAGTGTCATTTTCATCATACATTATCCACTCTGCACCCATTATACTTTGTAGAGGAAATATTTTTAATGTCACTAGACAATTTAAATAATCCATCATTTTGGAATATTCCCTGTACAAAACAAAAAATTTTTCATTCCGATTTTCCATTTTGCTAAATTAAGATAGAATTTAGACATGAATGGGATAAAACAATTGTATAATAACCACATGGTTTTTAGGGCCATGACCCGATACTACCGTATGTGACAGCGTTTTGCAAATTACAGGAGTGTTTACTCCAGATAGAGACTTGCATTGTGTGTTTGTAACATACAAGAGGAAGAAGGGCACCTTGTATTCCTGCCTATTTGCTATGAGATTTGGGGACTCTTTTTACTGACTTCTCTTAGCCTTTACTGAATAGTGAATGCCTTAAAAAGGACTTTATTGAAGCATCACATGTTCTACAAATATAGATGAGTTTCAAGTTTCACTACTTTACCATAATTCAATTAACAGCCTTCTACACTCCAGCTAAATTTCATCTTTATGTGTCATCATCTCTAATAAAATCCTTTGCTCTTGCTCCTTGATTTACGCTGGTCTTTATCAGAGAATTTATATTCAGTCATTGCATCTCTGTGGCTTTGAATGCCTATGTAGCATATTAAATCATCAAAACCATAAGAAGCAGTGCTGATTGTTATTTCTAAGCCCAAGTACATTTTCCTTAATTGCTGTAGCTTTCACTACATCAAATAACCACCACAGAAGGAAGAGAAAGGAAATATTAGGAAGAAAAGATGCAAGAAGAGAGTATATAAATTCTTCATGAAAGAGTCTATTATACTGTTATACTAGGAAAATGTCCTTGATTTGACAGCTCTGAGGACACTTACGCTTCTGTGGCCAAAACCTGAAGCTAGAATAAAATATAGCTCTTTTTTCCCCCCAAGTATCCTTATTTGTAAAATTTAATTGAAGAGTATAAGTACTTGGCTTTAGTTACTTGAAAATAATTTTTAAAATCTCGGACTTGTATTTTACAAAGAACTATTGTATATCTCATCAGATTTTAAATTATGGGTCCAATTTTTCAGCTCTGCTTTTCATGTTTGCACATGCTGTAATGAGGGTCCTAACTGCACATAAATCGCTTGAATCTTTCCCAAAACCTTACTTGCTGAAGTGAGAAATGACATAAAATTGTCTGAGTTTGGCTCTATACTCTTATTACAAAGAGCCTGTCCATCTGTCCACCCACCCATCCATCCATCCACCCACCCACCCATTCATCCACCCACCCATCCATCCATCCCGAAGGCACTTGCTCAGCACCTGATATGTGCTGGCTCTTCTCACTCTGCCAAGCTGTGAAATCAGTGTTTCTCTAAGTGGAGTTCTAAAATCACCCACATTCAGCATGCCTGTCTTGGACCAACTAAATCAGAATTTCTGCACTGGGGCTTGGGGAGTTGGGAGTTTAACAAGGTCCACAATGATTTTTATGCCTGTCTCTCATCTGAGCAGATGTGGATGGACTGGAGCATGGATTAGTTTGCTCAGGCTGCTATAACAAAACACTGCAGACTGGGTGACTAAAATAGCAGAAATTTTTTTCTCACATTCTGGAGTTTAAGATCAAGGTGTCAGCAGGGTTGGCTTCCCCTGAGGCCTCTCCCCTTGGCTTGCAGGTGGCTGTGTTCTCTCTGGGTCCTCACATGGTCTTTCCTCTGTGCACACACCCTTGGTGTCTCTCTGTGTGTCCAAACTTCTTCTTACAAGGACACTAGCCAGACTGGATTAGGGCCCACCCTAATGGCCTCATTTTACCTTAATTATCTCTTTAAAGACTCTGCCTCCAAATATGACTATATTGAGACTTAGGGCTTCAACATATGAATTTTGTGGGAGGACACAATTCAGCCAGTAACAGAGCAGAAGAGTCCACCTTTGGCTGAAGTGGCCAGATTAGCTGAACCTCTGCCATCCCAAGTCGGGGCTTCGTAGTCCACTCTGTGAGATACCATAAGTGTCCTGTGGATGTGGTTTCTCCCCTGACAGCTTCTCAGTGCATTTAAGACTCTGAATTTAACCCAGGGTTTCCTACACTAATTTGATCGTGATACTCCAATGTGTGTGAAATTCCTAATGATAACAGTTGGCTTACTTGTGAAATATATTGTTTCTCCAAGTCAGAGAAAATAAAAAAAGGAAAATTCAGGCCCCTTACTGAAGGCCACCCAAGCATGAGTTAACAGTGAGGATATCAACTCGTCTTACTCAGTTCAAGATAGGAAGAAAAGCACAGTATCTATTTGCAAGCCGAAGCCATGGTGCAGGTCTCACCCATACAGCTGTGAGCTGCATTCAAGAACTTTACCATATTACTCTCCATGGTTCCTCTATCTGGCCACCCCTCCACTCATGCATCCACTAGAAAACAGTTATTCTACTACGGAGAGTGCACTGGGTGCTAGAAAGACAAGACAGCCCAACTTCTGCGTCCTGGAGCCCCCGGTCCCGGCTTCACGTTCTTATCAGAGCAGATCCAGACCCATTGCTGCTGTGCTGGGGGGCCCTCTGCCCCTGAGGTTCCCTTTCTTGCTGCACACCAGACTCTCTGGAGAGCTGGTGGGAAGGCACGCTCCTGGGCTTCCTCTCACCTCCAGGACCAAAATCTACTGTACGCAGAAATATTTATCTTTTCAAAAGCTCTCCTGGTGATACTGGGTCAGATGTGTTGTCTAGAACTGGAGTTCTAGACTTGACCCTTCCCAGTGTCATCTCCTCCTGCTCCCAGTGGGAGCTTTCAACTGTGACCTGGTTGCATCATTCCCTTCCGTTGTGCCGGCTCCCACCCTCGCCCCTGTTTCAACCACCCTGCCCTGCTGTGCTCTCTGCCTCCAGTAGTTCTTCATGTTTTAGACTAGCATCTGCCCCTCCTCTTCTAAGAAGCCTACTCCGTGATGAAAGCCAGTGCTGAGGTTTTCATCTCTGAGTTCCTTCTGGGCCGTGGAGTCCAGCAGCCAAGGCCCTCTGTGCGACTCCAAGATGTGTCACCCTGGACGGATATTTAACTTCTCTGAGCCTCAGTCTTCCCATCCACGACCCACAGCAGGAATAATAATCCTTGTGTGGTAAAGATGCTATGAGGATTTCATAAGCTAACATCCATAAATCATCTGGAAGCATATTGGCGCATAGTAAATTCACAGGGAATCCTGCCTTCCACCATGGTCTGTCCCAGCCTTGGAATTTTTACTGTCTTCTGTCTTCTCTAGTTCAAAATAACTTCAACAACAACAACAACAAAAAACCCTGTAAAAATATTGGTCTTTCTCCAACAACATTATAAATTCATTTAAAAGAGAAACTTTGGATTTTACTTTCTGTTTGTTCTCAAGAGTGTCTGCCAAAGCATTTGGTACATTGTATATGTTTAATGAATATTATTTAAATGGGTTGCCTCGTGTTATAATTGAAAGCATATAATAATGATCTGTAACCTGACAATGCTGGCATTGGGAGTGCATGCTCCCAAGGTTAAGTTCGCCTTTCCAGTTTCTTTGTACAACATTCTTACCTTATAATGTATTGGCATGCTTTGAAAAACTGATATTAGGTCATTAAATATGAAATGTCCAATTTCGAATCTAAAGTGTAGTTTATTATATCTCAAACAAGAAGCAGTGCAAATAATCAAAGTATGCACCTAAACTATCAACACGGTTTTGCCGTCTTAACAGTAGCTTGTTTATGCCAGCAATGAAGAAGCCTGGACTGGAGAGCGAGTGGCCATGAAAACGTGAAAGGCGTTTTCCACAGCTTGTTGAGAATTGAATATTTTTTCTTGCAAGAAGTGGTCCAAAGCCTGGAAGAAGTGGGTCAGTTGGTGCAAGGTCTGGTGAATATGGTGTGTGACAGAGAGTTTCCAAGTCCAGCTGCTGTAGTTTGAGTAGTGTTGTTTGTGCGAAATGTGGTCGCATATTGTCTTGCAAGAGGATTGTCCTGTCTCTGTTGACCAGTCTCGGCTGCTTAATCGCAAGCGTCCTCATCATTTCATCCGATTGGTTGTAGTAGACATGCACTGTAATCGATTGACCAGGTTTCATGTAGCTTTAGTGGACAATACCAGCACTGGACCACCAAACAGACACCATTAGCTTTTTTTGATGAATATTCAGTTTTGGACTGTGTTTTGGCACTTCATCTTTATTCAACCATTGCGCCAAACGCTTGCAATTGTCAAAAAGATTCCATTTTTCATCACACATAACAACACGCAGTGTAGAAATGGTTCGCCTTTATGTCATGACAGCAAAGAAAGACAAGCTTTGAGATGATTTCTCTTCTGACGCTTGTTTAATTCACGTGGAACCCATCTATCCAGCTTCTTTACCTTGCCCATTCACTTCAAATGGTCCAATATTGTTGGAGTAATAACACGAACCTTGCTGCTAATTCATGTGCAGGTTGAGATGGATTAGCTTCCACTATAGCTTTCAGCTCATCATTATCCACTTTGGTCTCAGGTCACCCACATGGCTTATTTTCAAGATTTAAAATCACAAAAAGGAAACTTCTCAAACCCTCAATGTACTGTGCGTTCATTAGCCACATCCTTCCCAAGCACTTTGTTGATATTTTGATCTGTCTGTGCTGCCTTAGTTCCACAACAGAACTCATATTCGAAAATAACACAAATTTTTGACATATCCATGGTTGTACAAAAATTGCTCTTAAAAAAATGTGGAAGATAATCACAAGCCAAAACTTGTGTTTGCAAGACTGAGGATGTACCTTCAAAATAAAAATAAAGCAAGAAGTGTCAAAGTGAAATGTCAGAGATATCAACTGTCAAACTTAGTACTTAAGGAAATCGGACATTTCACACGTAACAACCTAAATACTGTTACTTACAGTTCTCAAGGGCCAAAGCAGTGAATCAACTAAAATTTCTATTTTTCGCTAGTGCACATCTTTGAAACACATTAGCTTGGCTTTTATCAGTCTGTAAGTATCTCCATGTCAGAGTAAATAAATTCACTGTATTGGAGTCAAATAAATTCTTACGTGAAGACTGAAGCCTTAAGATTAGGGTGTTCTAGAACTTCCCTTCTAGATATTTGCAATCATATTGAATCTCTTTTGTTACATATTTAAAAGAAGGATAAAAAAGAAAGTTCCTTGTGAAAGCCAGTGACCTCTCATTACCAAAAGAAAACTAAAACCCAAAAAAGCATTTTGGTTTGTTTTCACTCAAATGACTATCTGCTTGACTTCAATATGATCTGGCAAATGGGCTTTAGTACAGGAAACAAGGAGCCCCTTTTGAGCTTCTAGAGAAAGAGGAAGCATCCTTGAATACATAATCAAGATACATTTTCCTATGGTTAGTTGAAGCCGGTTCATGTCTCTGTTCTCTCTGCCCCTGTCCTTGTCTAGCACCTGTGTAGTTGTTGCCCAGACAAAACAGACCACACTGATAGGGCCACCAAGACTCTGAGTGTCTTGCCGTGTGTGCCTTATCCACACTGCCAAGCACTCTGTTCATCTCATTAGAAAAACCCTTTTATATTTAATAAAGGCAAGAGGAAAAATAAACACTGACTTAGATATATAAAATTTCATGCAGCATGATTCTCTTATGTGTTGCTTGGAATGGATATTTTACACGAAGATGGAATTTCTCCTTACATGAACTGTGGGGCTTTTATGTAGCTGCTCTCTTTCAACATGAACACAACAGATTAAATAATATTGTCTGTTTATATTTCTTTCTGAAAGTAGAAATGTTTTCCTAAATTGTTTTCACATGCTGTTAAAAAAATTTTAGAAGTTCTTAGTAGCTTATCTGACATCTCCTCTCCTGGATGTGTGTGTGGTGTGGTATGTGTGTGTGGTACATATGTGTGTGATATACGGTGTGTGTGTGTATGGGGTGTGTGGTATGTATGTGGTTTATGTATATACATGGTGTGTGTGTGTGGTATGTGTGGGTTGTAGTGTGGTGTGTGTGGTTTTGTGTATATACATGGGAGGTGTGTGTGGTGTGTATGTGCATGGTGTGTGTGTTTGTGGTATGTGCGTGTCTGTGTGGTATGTGGTGTGTGCGTGGTGTGTGTGAGTGTGGCAGGGAGGAGGTAGGGGCAGAGTACCGAGGGAGCTCTTTGATTCTGTTGTTCCTTCTCTGGCCCCTTCCTTTCTCTGTGAGCTCTGGGCATTTGTACACATTCATAAGGGCAGAGGGAGCCTGTGCAGATGAAGCGAGTCTAAGGCAGCTGCTGCCACCCGCCTGCCCTCTGCCTGCCATCCTGCGCCTACATCGCCTCGACCAGCTTCTTAGACTATCCAGCCCCATCCTCCCGCTCACACAAACGTCAGCCGTTGGTTGTCCGTTAACCAAACTGCCTTTCTTAACAGCTTTACACTGTGCGCTTTCCCTAGTACATTTCTGGTTAAAATTTTATGAGGTGGTTGCACACACATGGAGTTACAGGTGCCTCCTTCCCCTCTTTCCCGTTTGTAGGAAGCTCTGGCTCTTGGAGGGGAGGCTCAGGGTCACCCACCTGGTAAGGGCAGAGACAAGAGGGGACTCCACTTTTCCGTGCCGCGCGTTGTTGCTGCTGGGGCCTGAGGAACGTGCATGATCCTGCCCGTTCTCTCTCCGTCCGGAGAGGAAGCCAGGGATGGAGTAAGCTGTAGCATCTTCTAGAAAAGAAAAGGTGGACTTGTCTCCAGCTCTCCCCTCAAGCTCCACCGCCCACATTTTTCTGCCATTTCGCCTCTTGACTCTCCTCTCTGGCTGCTTTGAGGCGGGTTTTCCCCAGCCACACACTCCTGCTTTGCATCCTCCATCCTGGTGGAAGCACAATCTCAGGCCCATTAAGGACACGAATCGATTCCGTGCATTGTGCCAGTGCAGCAGACCACCACGCAGGCAGGGCCGTCAGCCTCGGTGCGTTAACACGTGGCATTTCCATGGCTGCTATGGAGCCACGTAGAACAAGGTATGGGTGGTTTTTTTTTCTTTTTCTCCCATTGAGAAACTGATGCCAAAAACAACTTCTCAGATATTTTCAAGCATTCCTTTTAGGACGGGAAAAAGTATTTTTATTTGCAAAATCATGCTTTAGTGGGGACCAGTTATGGGCTGTGATGGCTTTTATTTCTCCTGGGACTGTATCTTCGAGGACTTCGAATTTGGAACCACAGCTGAATCATCTCTCAGACACACACACACACACACACATGCACACACACCCCACATCACAAAGAGCCATAGAAATGGAGAGTGCCTTATTTTATGCATGGGGGCTTACTCTAAAATAGATAGCATTTTTAATGTTAGCTAAAACCCATGCTCATTGTATGATGATTCTATATGTGCTCATTTGTCATTAATATTTCTTTTAAAATCATTCAAATTTCTAGCCCACATAAATTAAATATTAATAATACCAGTTGGAAACATGATTGCTAAAAATGAATTCAAGTATGTTTTTCCCACTGGTGTTATCAATACTGCTTATTTTTTTTCAGTAGCTAAAATGTAAGTATCAAGTGGTCTTAAAACTGATGTTGCTTATACTAAAGAGCTTCCAAGGTAAATTGTAGTAAGAAACTGTCAATATCATTGTTCTACTGGACAATGAATATGAAATTATACTATAGTGGTGGGAGGGAAATAGAATTGTATTCCTAAAAGCCGTTAAAACAATGGCAATGACATATTTTTACATTTTCAGTTTATTCCAGCAGCAGGTGAATTTCTTCTTTGCTTGATCACTGGACACAAAATGGATGCATGTGAGGGATATGAAGCCTGCTGTAAAAAACAAATAACAATGATTGCAGGATGTTTATGGGGTCTATGATAATCCCAATAATTAGCAAATATGGAAATCCCCACTGAAAAGCCATCACAGAAATGAAGGCTGCCTCAAAATATCTTGAGAATGCTGTTATCATTTTAATAGCATTTAAAATGAGAATTCTCTCAATATAGAATGGGGAGAAGGGACTCCTTCTATTTTTAAGAAATACCCAACATTCATGTTTTTCATATTTTCCTAGCCTATAATTACTCTTCATCAAAGTACAACAAATAGTAAACAGTAAAAATGAAATAAGTGTGGTGACAGTTTGCCAATAACAAGGAGAAAATGTTCCATCTGTCTAGCTGCGAGTAAAATGGGTGTAATTACTGCTCATTTTTCTCGTAATTGCTGAGTTATTAGTTTAAAGCTTACACACAACTGGTGAACAGTGAGTACTACCCATTCTGTAATTACAGCCCCAGCCTTGCCGTGCTTAAAACCAGGGAACGCAAGAGCCCCGAAAATGATCTGAATTAACCCTGACTGCTTGCATGGTATTGTGACTGTCTGTTTAATTTGAGTTTTATAAATTCTGAGTTTCTTTGCCACTCAAATATTAAACCATAGTGCTTGAAACTCTGTTTTGAATTACAATTTATTTAATATGAAAAGTCTTAAATCTGTTACTAATGGTGAACTCATAAGATCATTTTTGCTAGAAACAATCCACGTAGACCACTGTCATTTGCTTTGTATTTGTTAAAGTTATACATAGTTTATTTACATTTAGGGATCTGCTAGCAGGTTTGTTAATATCTTATTATCAGGGACATACAATTTGAAAGTTCAGGATTACACATGTATAGTAAATACCTGACAGTACAGATTATATAGCAAGGCAAACAGAGAAAAAAAAATCTCCCTTGATCATTCCTATTTATTACAAATCAGAGCATTAAGGCACACAGAGCTGTGATATATTTATTTTTCCAGTCTGTTGTTTTATCTCTGAGGTTCACTTAAGAAAGACTAAGTTCTATTGTCTTCTTATCAGAAAGATGAAGACTATAGATACCTTTGCCTATGACTATTCTAGCAAGGGTGGATTTTTTTAGTATAATTCACTGCAGACAAAGATAGCATTTGAGCGACTAAGATGGGCTTGACTCTGCATTGATCCCTGGGTTCTTGGGGCATTCCTAACGAACCTGCATTTGCCGTGTGTCTCTGCTCTGGGAGCACTCACGACGGGTACATTTATCGTGAGGGGCACGTTCTCAAGCTATGGAATATTTGTTGAATGAGATGTTGTACAAACAAGTCGTAAGAATCCTTGACCAAAAACCTCGGACTAGAGTATTATGTTTTTCCTTAGCAAGTCAGGTTATTCGAGTTATAGATACAGAAGAGGAAACAATGAAAACATAGCATATTGTGTTCATTTTATTCCTCCTAGCCTAAGTGATGCCAAGGCATATTTTTCTAGGAGACACTACCCTCAAAAAAAGAGTGATTATAGTAAAATTTGGTATGGAATATGCACTGGTGTAAACCTCACACTTTCAAAAAGAGAGGAGATGGGGAAAGGCCTTAGTGATTAATAGATAAGCTAAGAATCAAAGTCATTTCTATTCCTGGCTGCAGATGCAGTAAATACCCTCTCCTTTCCTTCCTTCCCCTGCCCCATCTCTCTGAGAGAGAGAATATTTAACCTCTTGGTTGAGATAAGCTGGTGAAATTGTGGAAATGTATTTTAAAAATCTTCATTTTAAGCCCCCGAGAACTGCAGTATCCCAGATTCTTTTAAGCTCCGCACAAATGCCTGTGCTATGTGGGATCACGTGTGTGTTATGCATAAGCCTCTGGTCGTACTCGCCAGCTGGGGCACAGAGATAGTGAGTGCTGGGGGTTTACAGCTTTAAAAATGGTGCCGATACTTCACCCAAAAGCAAGAAAATGAAACGAAAATTTGCATAATCTATCTAGAGTTACCCAGGTCTCTTTCAATCTTCTTACCATGTTTTTAAAAATCTATTATGAGAATATTAGAACAAAATGCATTTTTCCCTTCAGAGAATTCATTTTGCCTATGTCTTTGGGTCCTGCAGGCTTTTCATTTGTTTAATTTTTTTTTTATGGGGGGTATTTTTTGAAGAGTTCACTTTGTTGTTACTATTGCCTATTTGAGTCACCAGCACGTATTTAGGTCAATTCTTTTGAATTGGAAGTTTAGTTCTGAGCGATTATAAAATTTTTATCTAAGAAGGCCCAAAATAAATAGAAGTTATGAAAATTGTGATATCTTATCTCCTGGAATTGAAGTAGAGAGAGAAACTAAAATTCGTAGTGTATTTTAATTCAGTGTTAATTGTGTTATTTTCCCTTTTGCTTATAAAAAGAAAAGATGGCGAATTTAGTTTTTATGTACTTGAAACAGCTACTCCCAGGTGCTGTCCACCACTCTCCCAACCAACACGCACACTCAGACACAAATACACATGCACACACACACCAGCACACACACACACGCTGGCACACACTGGCACACACATGCACACACACACCGGCACACAACTCCCAAAGTAGTAACTCTTTCCAGTTCTGTGCCGCAAAGGCTGGCCAGCCTGCCTGCCACCCTCCCTTCTTCTTTTCTAGTTGAATTATTTTCATTGACTCTATTTTCCAAATCTCTCTTTAACTCATTAGCGGTTTGCAGTCTGCACCATTCTACTGAAGCTCCTTTCCTGAAGGTCACCAACAGCCATTTAATTTTGAAATCTGATCGTCCTCAATCTGCTGGCCCGTGCACCAGCATTGGTGTTGCTTCCTTATGCTATTTTTATTCTTCTGAAGCCTGTCCCTCCCAGGCTTCCTTCTATTTTTCTTCCCTTTACCTTCTTACTACCCGTTTCTTTCCTGTTGATGGGATTCTCGTCCTTTCTTCCTGCCACGCCTGCCCTTCCTCTGGCCCTTTTGTCCTTAAACTGTGACCTGCCTACAAGCTTTCCGACCTGATGCATTCATTCTTTTATTCAACAAATAGGTGCTAAGAGTCTAGTGTGTGCCTGGTACTGTTCAAGGAACTGGGAAGATGATAGAAAATAAAAAAGACAAAATATCCTATGTCTGCAAATCTTGTATTCCAGTGGGAGAAGGCAGACAACTACTAAAGTAAACATGTAAAATATAGTATGTTTGATAATAAGTGCTATATAGAAAAATAACTCAAGGAAGGGTGATAGGAAGTTGAGGCTGTTTAATCCTTTAAATAGGATCGTCCATGAAGGTCTCTAGGAGGTGGACATCAGAACAAAGATGTGCTGAGATGAAGGAAAGAGATGTGGGTGTGTTTGGAGGGAGGGCTCTGTAGGCTCTTCCTCTTATGTTTTCAAACTTTCTGTGTTTTAACAGTTCATAAATATAACTCTTTTGCTTTTATCCCTCCATTAACCAGTCATCAAGTAATCTTTAAATAGAGATGCTTATGATTTGTACCTTTGAGGCTTTTTAAAAGGAATGTATCCCGGTATACTTAAGAATAAATAGCTGCTAGGTTTTCTTTTTCTTTTTCTATTTATTAATATGTTCCTGGGTCAAGAAAAAATATAGCAAATCCATTGTCCTCCCTTCAGGAGAAAATAAGCTTATATTTTCTGTACATGGTTCTTTCAGAGTTATACACATCCAAGCATCTTATACCATTGAACACACTCCCACAATTCACTCCAGGCCTTTGTGTTGTGGCTCTACTTATCCCCATCAAAGTGTTCTTAGCCTACAGTCCTGACTAATGCCCATACGAGTAATGATCTTATTCTCAATTTCTAGTTAACCCCCTCCTTTCTTCTTATTCAGTCATTGCCAAAATAGAAAAATGCCCATGTGTACATGCTAAAGACATAGCTGTATAGAAAGTTCACAAATCAGTAAACTAATGAAT
Organism: Daubentonia madagascariensis; assembly: GCA_023783475.1. Taxonomy (NCBI): domain Eukaryota; kingdom Metazoa; phylum Chordata; class Mammalia; order Primates; family Daubentoniidae; genus Daubentonia; species Daubentonia madagascariensis. Next base: position 8,243,443 of record JAKFHU010001482.1, on the reverse strand, counting down.
CATCTCAAGGAAATGGAAAAGGAAGAGCAAACCAATCCTAAACCCAGCAGATGAAAAGAAATAACCAAGATCACAGCAGAATTAAATGAAATTGAGAACAAAAGAATGATACAGAAGATTAATAAAACAAAAAGTTGGTTCTTTGAACAGATAAACAAAATAGGCCACTTGCCAGGACGACCAGAAGCAGAAAGGAAAGGACTCTCATAAGCTCAATTAGAAATGAAAAAGGAGAGGTCACAACGGATATCATGGAAATACAAAAGATCATCTTTGAATACTACAAGAATCTCTATGCCCAAGAACATGAAAACGTGGAGGAAATTGACAAATTCTTAGAAACACGCCACCTCCCTAGGCTCAATCAGGAAGAAATAGAATTTCTAAACAGACCAATAGCAAGTACCGAAATTGAAGCAGTAATAAAAAATCTTCCAACAAAAAAAAAGTCCTGGACCAGATGCTTTCCCACCTGAATTCTACCAAACCTACAAAGAAGAAGTGTTGCCTATACTGCAGAAATTATTCCATAACATCAAGAAGGATGGAATCCTCCTAAACTCATCTACGAAGCCAGTATCACCTTGATACCAAAGCCATGAAAGGACAGAACAAGAAAAGAAAACTACAGACCAATGTCCCTTACGAATATAGATGCAAAAATTCTCAGTAAAACCCTAACAAACCAAATTCAAATGTACATCAAAAAAAATAATTCATCATGATCAGGTGCGCTTCATCCCCAAGAGGCAGGGATGGTTCAACATATGCAAATCTATAAATGTAATTCACCGTATAAATAAAAGCAAGAACAAAGACTATATGATCCTCTCAATAGGTGCAGAAAAGGCTTTTGACAAAATTCATCACCCTTTTATGATAAGAACTCTTAACAATATAGGCATAGAAGGCTCATACCTCAAAATTATTAAAGCCATATATGATAAACCCACAGCCAATATCATACTAAATGGGGAAAAATTGAAAGCAGTCCCCCTTAAAACTGGAACCAGACGAGGTTGCCTACTATCTCCACTTCTATTGAACATAGTGTTGGAAGTCCTTGCCAGAGCAATCACAGAAGAGAGAGGAATCAGGAGTGTCCAAATGGGGGCAGAAGAGATCAAACTTTCACTCTTCATGGATGACATGATATTATATCTAGAAAACCCCAAAGATTCAACCAAGAGACTACTGGAATTGACAAATGAATTCAGCAAAGTCTCAGGATACACAATCAATGCACACAAATCAGTAGCCTTCATATATGCCAATAACAGTTGAGTCAAGAAACAAATCAAAGATGCAATACCTTTCACAATAGCACCAAAGAAAATTAAATATTGAGGAACATATCTAACTAAGGAGGGGGGAGACCTATATAGAGAGAATTACAAAACACAGAGAAAAGAAATTGCAGAGGATGTGAACAGATGGAAAAGCCTACCATGCTCTAGGATAGGTAGGATCAACATTGTTAAAATGTCTTTGGTACCTAAAGTGATTTACAGAATCAATGCACTCCCTATCAAAATACCAACATCATTTTTTGCAGATCTAGAAAAAGTAATTCTATGTTTCGTGTGTAACCAGAGAAGACCCCATCTAGCCAAAGCAATCTTAAGCAAAAAGAACAAACTGGGAGGCATCAATCTACCAGACTTCAAACTATACTACAAGGCTATAGTAACCAAAACAGCATGGTACTGGCACAAGAACAGAGACACAGACCAATGAAACAGGACTGATAACTCAGATATAAAACCATCCTCATACTATTGTCTGATCTTTGACAAAGTAGACAAAAACATACACTGGGGAAAAGAATCCCTATTCAATAAGTGGTGCTGGGAAAACGGGATGGCCACATGTAGAAGACTGAAACTAGATCCAGACCTTTCACCTCTCACAAAAATTACCTCACGATGGATAACAGACTTAAACCTAAGATGTGAAACCATAAGAATTCTAGAAGAAAATGTTGGAAAAACTCTTATAGACATTGGCCTAGAAAAAGAATTTATGAAGAAGACCCCCAAAGCAATCGCAGCAGCAACAAAAATAAATAAATGGGACCTGATCAAATTAAAAGCTTCTGCACAGCCAAGAAAGGTATCACTAGAGTGAGCTGACAACCTACAGAATGGAAGAAAATATTTGCATGCTACACATCTGATAAAGGGCTGATAACCAGAATCTATGCAGAGCTTAGGAAAATCAACAATAAAAAACCAAACAACCCCATTAAAAAGTGGGCAAAGGACATGAACAGAAACTTTTCAAAAGAAGACAGAATAATGGCCAGCAAACATATAAAAAATTGCTCAACCTCTCTAATCATCAGGGAAATGCAAATCAAAATCACAATGAGCTATCACTTAACTCCAGTGAGATTGGCTCATATCAAAAAGTCCCAAAACAACAAATGTTGCTGGAAATGCAGACAGATAGGAACACTCATACACTGTTGGTGGGACTCCAAATTAGTACAACCTTTATGGAAAGTAATATGGAGATACCTCAAAGAACTAAAAGTAGAACTACCATTTGATCTGGCTGTCCCACTACTGGGTATTTACCCAAAGGAAAAAAAGACATTCTATAATAAAGACATTTGCACACAAATGTTTATAGCAGCACAATTCGCAATTACAAAAATGTGGAAACAACCCGGGTGCCCATCAATACACGAGTGGATTAATAAGATGTGGTATATGTATACCATGGAGTATTACTCAGCAATAAAAAAACAACAGTGAATTAACATATCTGATATTATCCTGGATGGAGCTAGAGCCCATTCTTCAAAGTGAAGTAACACAAGAATGGAAAAACAAGCACCACTGGTGCTCACCATCAAATTGGTACTAACTGATCAATACTTATGTCACACATGGAAATAATATCCATCAGGGGGTGGACAGGTGGGAGGGGGGTGGAGGGGATGGGAAAACTCTCACCTAATGTATGTGGGGCACACAGTTTGGGGTATGTCCAGATTGTAGCTCTGACTTGGGCAGTGCATAGGCAATATATATAACTAAAGTGTTGTACCCCCATGATATTTTGAAATAATAAAAAAAAGACATAGCTATAGATATACAGGCTTCAAATGAATGCATTGAATTTAACACATTTCTTTAACCTGGAATTTTAAAAATATTTCTTTTTAGATTTCTATGTATCTTATGTTACTGATAGGTCATTTGATTTATTAAGATTCCATTTGCCAAGAACAGGAATTTCCAGGGCATATTGAGAATAAGCAATAGGATGCCATGCTTGGAATTATGGCCATACTCTTGTTTCTGAGCTGCGGGCCCACAGGCTCACAGAGCAATGTGAAAGTGGGTCTTGCCATCTGATTTTGCGAAGTCACTGCCATCCTGTCAGGATGATGACCGTTTGATTATATGGGGTATGCATTTCTTCACATGATCACATGACAGATGCTACAGCAATTGTCATTTCAGCCTACAACTCTCTGCTTCCAAAACCCAAGTATCACATTCAGAGTTGGAATCTATTGAAGTAACTGTCATCCAGGATTTATTTTTATTCTCTGGTGATGATGTATTAAATAGGGAAGAATCACGGGCGAGGAAGATATCAATAAACAACTTAAGGAGGGTTTTTAGATAGCAAATCAATATGGAACAAGAAACGTTACAATGACCAGGAAATGGATAATTAACTTCCCTTCACGCTATTTTGCAAAATCTCTGAGAATGAATTCCCTTAGGACAAATAAAAGGGAAAAGTGATACAGATGAAAACCTTAAGAAAATGATCTGAGTGTTTGTACTGAAAGTGATTGAGTGTTTGTGGTGTGATGGGCACATACAGAACCCACAGCCTCTTGATGGCGATTCACACACGCATCGTCACCTCCTTTCTTCAGTTCCAGAACTGCTGGGCTTCATGTCAATGCAACACAATTATGTGGCTCCTTCTTTCTAAAAGTATTGCACAAAATCAAGACAGAATAAAAGCCTCAGGTTTAGAAATGAACAGCAAGTGAGAGCTTCTGCACATTTCAGTGGAGCAATTTCAGTGCCGTGATATAATCTTGTCCTCCCAATAAGCACAATGTGTTACTTCATTTTGGACTCAGTATTTGATGTACTGAGCACAGTTATAATATCTAGCATTTGTAGAGCACAAACTATGTCCCAGGAACTGTTAGGCACTTCATATGTTGTACTTCTTTAGTGTATGTGTGTGTAAAACAACCCCTCAATATAATATATGTAAGATATTTGTGTGCCCCTTAATAAATGTGTCTATGTTTTATATATATATATATATAAACTATCCTTTCAGTCCTTCCCAGTTCTTTTTAATCTTGTGAACCGCTTTCTCTACCTCTTCATTTGTTTATAGACTGACAGGTATTCACATGGCCAGTCATAGACAAGTTCAACCAGTCAGCTACAATAACTGGATTCGTGTTGGGGGTGGTTTTATTGATTACTTTTTCCCTCCCATTTCCGACGACCTGCAAACCCCAGTTATTGGAGCCGCAGGCCTCATCTGGGAGCAGCTGGGTCAGCACAGGTGTCAGCAGCTCCAGAAGCCAGCGCAGCTCCTAGGAGGCCCCTTGCGCATCAAGGGCGCTACCCTTGCAAACTTGAGCCTGTAAAGCGGTGCCCACTTCGGCTGCACGAACACGTGCTTTCCAGATGCACCTTCTCATGGCAGCGTCACAGCAGCTCAGGGAGGCAGGTGTTGGCAGTGTGGCCTCCCTTTTACGAGGAAAGCACTGAGATGCAGAGAGTTGGATGAAGTCCCCCATGGTTGCAGGGGTCGTGTCAGATCCAGGGCCTCTGTCACCGTCAAGCCTTTATTTTTCCTTCTGCACCATAATCCCAAGCCCTGCTCTCATGTTAGGTGGGAAGGCCACATGTGGAGTGAGGTGAGGGTCTCTCAAGATGCCCCAAAGGGGCTGAATGATCACATGTTATTGCTGCATAAATTCCTAGTTTGACACAGACATAAAATCGGTGACTTCCTTGGCCGTCCCAGTCCTGAGATTCTGTCTTCCCAATTCATCAAAAACCCAGTAAACATGGAACACCACCTAAGTGCTCCCAAGGGAACAGAGCATTATCTGTTTCCGTGACTGATCCCAATGTCTTAACTTTTTCCCACCACTCCCACGATTATGGGGCACAAGAGACAGGACACAAGAGTAGAAACATTACTGGGAAGTAGTATTGGGGGTGCAAAGGTGTTTTGAGTCAGGTGGAGGAAAACAGTGAGTCACCCACATGAGCAATTGGATACACAGTAAGCCCAGAATCCCACCCAAAAGCCATGCCCAGAAAATCAGATATATTTTATTTTAAAGAAATAACAAAAGTGGTTTGATGGGGCAGGATGTGGGAGCGATTTACTAGACCTGATCATGAAAATTACAGAAGGGAATATGAACTAGTACAGCAGTTAAATAATTGGTTTAATTATCCAGTGGAGTGATTTGCTGGAAAAAGTCACATAAGGACCGAGAAGACAAGTGGCGCAGAGCAGGATGCTCTGGCGTGGCTGAGCTGACCTGCAGACAGGTGGAGCCAAGGACAGCCTCTGAGCCATGGGGAGGGCACCTGTAGGATCATTCCAAGTGACTTGGCAGAAATGTGTAAGCGCAGAAGCTTCAGTGCTGGCATACGAAATTTCTACTACATGATGATGTGTCCTTAATGACCACAACTGCTGGAGAGCACAGGGAAAAAGTAGACGTTTGCTAATTTTGGAAAATGATAGCACTTTGCTTTCCAGATTTACTACCTCCACCTCCCAGAGTCTTTCTTTTCTTGGCCCCTTTACCTGGGCTGTTCAATCAGGGACTTCTCCTCGTGGCCAGCCCCTGAGCCCATCCTTTCTTCCTGATTTCCTGGGGCTTGGCCATGGGCTCCTACCTCTGCAGGGCTTATTAGCTCTGATTCCTCTTCTTCCTCCCGCAGATGGCCGGAGACCGAGGACTGAGTCCTCCAGATTTCTCAACTGAATGTCCTCTAAGAGTTCTGGTTAAAAATCAAATTATATTGTACTGATCTGTCCACTCCACCACGTCCGTTGAGGCTCCCCCAGCCTTCTCACTTGTGTCCAGGTTTCCAGGTGAGCCCACTGGGTTTAGACACATCTTTTCTATATCCCCCGTAAGGACAAACTTAGCAAAGGGCAAGTATGCAATGAGTAGTAACTCTCAGCCCAAAATTCAGGTGGGCGATGAGAGATCAACACTGAACATTTTTTTAGAGTATATGATTTTATTGTGGTAAAATATACATAACATAAAATTCACAATTTGAACCATTTTTAAATGTTGATTATACAAAATGTAAATCAAGAAAAACATTAGCAAATTTGGGTTTTATTCACAGATATGTGCATCTCATGGAGATTTTATTTGCACCCCGCCCTGCGTGAGCCCTCTTGCCTCTGCTTCTGTCAAATGTGTCTGTTGCCTAATTTCTGAACATACTTTGTGCTTCCTGCTTCTAATTAACCACTTATCTGACACTTCTCTTTCCTTTCCCCTCTCCCGTCCTGGCCACCACTCCTCCCTGCTGCAGGGCTCAGTGGTAGGCACCCATTAGCATTCACTCTACGCCCCCCAGAGAATCTAGGTCACAAAGTGCACCCTCCTTGTTTGTAGCACATAATAGTAATTGTAAAATCACTACATTGTCTATATTGCCATTTATCTCTTGTATTAGTTAATTAGTCACATGTTATCAGATAATTTGTTCTTTTATCAATTACTGTTTATATGTCTGGTTCTCTAGTAGATGCTGGGTCTCTAATAGTAAGTAAATATGATTTGTCTTCTTTTCTCATGGAGTTCATATACTCTGGACAAAGAAGAGATATTTAACAATTACTGTGTCAATCAGAGTAGGCTAGGTTATGCTGGGGTAATAACCTGTGTACCTTCAAGTGACAAAGGCTAATTAATTCTTGCTCACTCTGCATGCCCACGGTGGCTCACTGGGGTTTTCCTTCACACCAGGGTCCTTACTCTTGGCCCCTCCATTTGAGGGAGCAAGCTGCATCTGAGGAATTTCACATGTCAGGAGCATAGGGAAAAAAGAGCACTGAAAGTCTCAAACTAGCTCTTAAAACTGTGGTCCCCAACCCCCAGGCCATGGACTAGTACCAGTCCGTGGCCTGTTAGAAACCGGGCCGCACAGCAGGAGGTGAGCGGTGGGTGAGCAAGTGAAGCTTCATCTGTATTTACAGCTGCTCCCCATCGCTCACATCACCGCATAAGCCCCGCCTCCTGTCAGATCACTGCTCACTGTTGGAATGCAGTGAATATCATTTGTTTATGCTTTTGCACTACAGTGGCAAAGTTATGTAGTTGTGACATAGACCTCATGGCCCACAAAGTCTAAAATATTTAGTGTCTGTCCCTTTACAGAAAAAGTTTGCTGACTTTTGAGACATTCCAACTCAGTAGTGTTAGGTATTTTCACATTGTTGGTATAACCCTGTGGTCCCCCTGCCTTAGGAACCAGGCTGCACAGCAGGAGGTGAGTGGCAAGCGATGCTTCATCTGTATTTGCAGCCGCTCCCCATTTCTCGCATCACTGCATAAGCTCCACCTCCTGTCAGATTAGCAGTAGCATTAAATTCTCATAGGAGCGTGAACCCTACTATAAACTGTGCATGTGAGGGGCCTGGGTTGCATGCTCCTTATGAGAATCTAATGGCTGATGATCTGAGGTGGAGCTGAGGCATCCATCCATCAGGATGCTAGAGCTGGGGAGCAGCTGCAAATAGATTATACTTAGCAGAGAGGTTTGACTGCACAATAAATGTAATGGGCTTGAATCATCCTGAAACCATCCCCATCCCCATCTGTGGAAAAATTGTCTTCCATGAAATTGGTCCCTGGTGCCAAAAAGGTTGGGAACCACTGTCTTAAAACTTCTGTTTCACTTTTCCTCTCATGTCATTGGCAAAAACAAGTCACACGGCCAGGTCTGACTTCAATAGACTATGGATATGTAATCCCCTAACGAGTTCGGATATCATCTAACTGGATATACAGTGTACGCACAAAAAAATACACAATTACGTGTTTTTATAAGACTCAATCCTTCCAAAGAAGTAAATTCTATTACTTCTATTTCAATTTGGTTTTGACTTTCCCAGAATCGAAGGGCTTATCCAATCCCAGCAAATTTTGACCCATGACTCTCTATCTTGGACTTCTGTGTAGGGTTAGGGAGTAAATTATTCCAAAAGACAGGCAGTACAATAAACATCTTAAGTACTTCCCACAGACTAGGTAATATCTCACACATACACACACACACACACACACAAAGATAGATAGACAGATGATAGGTAGATAGATAGATAGATGATAGAAAGGTAGTAGGTAGATGATAGGTAGATAGATGATAGATAGAAAGTTCTTACTGTATGCCAGGGACCATTCTTAAGTGCTTTTCATATATTAACTCAAGAGTCAGCAAACTTTTTCTGTAAAGGGACAGACACTAAATGTTTCAGACTTTGTGGGCCATGAGGTCTGTGTCGCAACTACATAACTCTGCCACTGTAGTGCAAAAGCATAAACAAATGATCTTCACTGCATTCCAATATAGATTTGTTTCCAAAACCAGCAGGCAGTGAGCTGGTTTGACCTTGACCCATGAGCTGCCGTTTGTTGAACTCTGTATTAACTTATTTTATCCTGATGACAATCCTATTGTTATTTCTATTTTATACATAGAGAAACTGAGGCTTGTAGAGGGACAGTAATTTGTCAGAGGTCACCTCGGGGGAGCCAGGCTTTGAAAAAGGCGGTCTGGCTTCAGGGTCTATGTTCCCAACTGTTAGGGTTCTGTGCTTCGCTATTGATGCTACTCTGGTGGATTCACAGAGGCTATCAAACTGTAGATCAGAAAAAGAGGGATTGGCTTCCCAGATATTTAATAGTTTGGTCATTTTATGGATGACCAATTTTGCTTTCTAAACAAAGACACAAATTATTTAAGCTTTCATTGTGCTGGGTTGCGTGCCTTGCTGAACCACACTAGATACACAACAGAATGTTTATATATACAAAGTGGTAAAAATATACCATGTAAATGATCCCTCCCTGGCATCTGCTGGCACACAACTTTGGGGGGCGTTCAGGTTTCCTTCTGATACCTCCCCACCAGGGTAGAATCGAAGACAAAAACACGCAGAGAAACTCTGTCCAAGAATGAGGACCAGTACTTCTGGTGTGATGAGGGGCTGGGAAACAGCTGGCTCTGACTGGGAGGATCTGAATCTAAATGGTGGCTCAGTGAGTTTTCTGCATGACCACGCCTAAACCACTGTGCTGCTTCAAAGCTAAGTTTTCTCCTCTGAAAAACGGAGATAGCATATCTATTTACAGATGTGCTGTGAATGACAAAGGAGTTTAAATAAATCCAAGTGTTGGATGAGTGATAACACCTTATAGACATATGTAGAGTCATCACTGTCATTATTGTCCTTAGAGGAGGGGTTTTGCTCTTGCTGTATTTCTAGGTGACTTAAGTGTGGTTGGCCATGTATAGAGAAAGAATAATCAAAACTTACACGAACTGTCATTGAGTCTTTCAATTGCAAGTTGCTCATATTTATTTAAGGAAAAGTGACTAGCTCTTAAAATGCCAAGTGATCTTAGAGAAGACTCATAGAATTGTTCAGGATCTCCACCACGTACGTACTCATAAAGCAGTGGTGGAAGGAGCTGGCTTTGCTCCTCGGTTTCCCTGGGGGTGATAGCTTCTCTTGCCTATTCTGCTTGTTCTAATGCTATGTAATTTTTAAGGTTTGGTTTACTCAGTTATTATTATGATCTCCCAAGCTACATTTGTTATTGATTCTTCTGTCCTTTCCTAGTCCTTGGCATTGACTTCTTTTTACCAAAGGTTATTAGAATTCTCTGTTTGTCCATTCATTCAGATAATATGTGGTTGTCTTTTATGGGTCAGGCAATAGATTAGATGTGAGGGACACAAAGCTCATGAAATACGCGTGGCCTCTGTCCTCAGTTGCTGCATCTGTCTTCTCACTTAGAGTTGGAGTTACCTGGGGGCAACCTTCCTCCCCTCCCTACTTTGCTGAGAATCCGGAAACCAGATGTCCAGTTAATTTTAGTTGTTTCCCTAGTGTGTAAAGAAGGAACCTAAGAACTCAAGGTGGTTTCTTAAGAATAAAGTTTTCAAGTTTTACAGCATTGGCTTTGTACTACCTGTTTTGACCTCATTAATAAGTTTTATTTCCCCTGGTCTCTGAATTTGTCATCATTTTAGCAACCAATATTTATTTAGCATCTACTGTGTGGTGGGCACTCTGGAGATACAATGGCAAATTTTGTAGCCATCAACTCCTCTTCAAGGAGCTTACATTCTATTTTAGATTAGGCAAGCAGGAAGGCCTTTCTGTGTCCTAAGGAGTAAGAAAGAACCAGCTATACAAGGAACAGCGGGTGGCATCAGTGAGTAATGCAAAAAGAGAGGGCTGGACCTGAGTGATGCTAAAAGAAGACAAGGTTGCAAAGAGATGCTGTCCAGATCACCCAGAGGCTGGGAACAAAGAAGGGCCTTTTGATTTTATTCTAAGTTCAATGGAAAGTCACCAAAGGATTCTAAGAAGGACAATGCCATGATCTGATACTGGGTGAAGATCACTCTTGCTGATAAAGATGGGGGTAAATCATGGAGGAGAAAGTGTGGGTACAGAGAGACCACTTAGGGGGCTGTTTCAGATGTCCACCTAGGAGATGATAATGACCTAAACAGGAAATAGCGGTAAGTGGAGAGATTTGAGATGTGTTTTAAGTTAGCAGGAGTAGGACCTGCTGAAGAATGTGTTGGGGGGGTGGGAGAGAGGAACAGGCGTCAGGGCAGGAGGATGATAAACTCAGGAGCGATTCCTGGGTTTGAGCAACTGAGTGAATCGTGGTCCCATTTCCAGAGAGGAGGAAGGTGTGAGGGAGATTGTGGGGGGAAAATTAAGAGGAAAATGGGAGAGTACTGAAGGGGAGTGTTGAGTAAAGGTAATTTGGTTTTGTTGTTGTTGTTTGCTTATGTGTTTTTTGTAAAGATGGAGACACAGCAGAGCACGTTTGCACACTCGGTACAACGAGCCAATAGAGAATAAGACACTGAGGTTCAGATACAAGGGACAGTGGAGAATGGAAGGACAAGAGTCCTTGAGAAGGCCACAGGGCAGGGGCCTCTGAGCTCCTTAGCGGGGTCTGCCGGGAGCGGATGACTGGGGGCCGGCGCCCGGCGGAGAAGGATTCTAGCCGCGCAGGTTTAGGACAAGGTCTCCTGCTCCAAGAAGGGGTGGAGAAGGCGCTGTGAGAGCTTCTGTGAGGGAAGGCAGAGAGGAGATACTAGGATCGTATCTCGGGCAGAAGGAAAGGAGCCTGCTAGACACAGGATTGTGGGCCTTTGTCTAGCGACTGTGTCCAGAGAGCTGGTTTCTGGAGAATTTAAGTATAATTGTATTATACATTATAATGCATCTTTATATAATATTTTCTCTTATTCCCTAAGATCTTTCATTTTCCTTGGGAAAATGTGGACGAAGTTAGTCTCCACGTATGTCTCTATGGTTTCTCACTGATATTAATTTTATTTGGGGTTTTGTATCAGTTGAATTTCTTAAACATCTGTCCCTCTTCCAGGCCACACATTCCTCGTTGAGAAATCGTGTAAATGTCCACTTTTCTCAAATTTAGAGACCTAAATAATAAAGACTTAAACTAAACATTTACTTAATTTCAAAATGTAGGTAATATTTGCCTCTTTTATGAGAACATATTTGTATAATATTTCTTTATATCAAAACAGCAACAATTAACATCATAAATATACTCAGATTATAAAACCTCACTTTAATTTGTATAATCAAAATTATTTCTCTTCACATTGCTGATATAACAACTGGTGTGAATAAGCAATTTGGAACATCATTCGATTACTTACACCGTCTTATCTCTTTCCAAATGTATTTGAGATATTTCCCAATTTGCAGTTGCCTGGAAGGTTGGCATGAATAGCCTTGTGTTTGTGTGTGTGTGGATGTGTGTGCACACAAAGGTTTCTTCTTCCCTAAGCTAACACTTCTTTGAAACACAGAGCCACCCATTAGAGTCAATGAGAGCAAATGGCTTCTAGCCAAAAAGAAAGCAAACCGGAAGCCTCTCAGGTAACACAGAAAGCCCTGGTATTCACTTTGATCTTCCTCTGGGCTTCCTTCTTTCCTTGGAGGAATGTTCTGCATTCCCAGAGACCTTGCTTCCAAGCACTTTCTTAAGGTCATGCTGTCTGGTTGCGCATTGCCCCATCTGGAAAGGAGGCCGTTATATTTTCCCACTTTCTGAAATCCCTGACTTCGTTCTAAGGGCCTGGTAAAAGAAATAAAAAGTCTTTCTCTTTTTTCAATCTGGTTATCTTAAAGCAATGCTGTGACATTTTCTTCTAGGTAGGTGGTTGGATAAGGCAGGTCTGAAAAAATGATTTTTCCGTCTCTGAGTTTTATCCGTCTATTTCCTATTTGTATCATATTGCCAGAAGCTGATTGAGGGGCAGTTACGTTTTATTTCATTTTAGCCCAATGATAGAGGCAAGGATGAGTTTCCATGTCAGTAAAAGGGGAAAATGAGGTGTGGAGAGGTTTAGGGGCAAAGTGGCAAAGTGGCGACGTGCACAAAGAGCTGGTTAGTACAGCGTTTTTTTAGGCTAATACATTTCTGTATTCTGCAGGCAACACTGGGTAAGATAACTTGGAGTGTGTGTGATATGCTTAGAACACGGGACAAAAAAGTCCTCAAGGCTTATCACCACATGGATACTGGAAAACAAACCCCCTGAGTGAACTCATTTGAAAAATCCTGTGCCTGAAAAAGTTTTGAAAGGAGCCCATCCCTTGGGCTATAAGATCAGCGGTGAACATCATCATCAAATCAGATATAGGCAAGCTTTTGTAGCGTCCAGTTTCCAGTGTTTGACTATACTTTAAAAAACAAAAACAAAGCAAAACAAAAATACCACTATCCCTAGGCAAGTGTTTCTCTTGACCACATATTTACATATAAAGGTGTGTTCTGGGGAAGGAAAGTGAGGAAGACAGCGAAATCATTGCAAAGCTCCCCCTTTGAATCTGTAGAGGCCTTTCTTTCAGAGGTGAGCCCCTCTGAACCCTTGTGCTTGCAGAGACTCACACAGGCCCTATATTTATTTAGTTCCTATTTGAAAGGAAGCTTTACTCCTGCCTTAGAAGAAGCTCATTACAGATAGACTTCACCTTTCTGTTGCAAAAGATGTTTCCTTGAAATGAAAACGTAATGAGCGTTAGATCAGTAGCATGTAGCTGCCAGGCTATCTCTTTGATCCAGTTCGGAATGCATTTGTTTAAAAAACTGCTTTATTGATTTTTTTTTTGCTGCTTTCTGCTATGTTTGGATCATTTGTACATATGCACATCACAATTTTTTGCTACATCAAAGTGCTTAATAAGTTCACCGCACTCAGGAAACAGCAGAGAAAACAGAGGGACTTTGCTCTATAAAGATTTCCGCCACTTAACCTCTGGTATGAAAGTTGTTTTTCATGTGTTTTTTGTGAATAGCTTCAAAATATTTTATGCAGTCTTCGATGAAAGAGTCAGCCAGGGCCTTGCTTCAGATCTCCTTCTCCAAAAATGACAGATTCTGGAAAAGGAGGTACTTGATAGAGCCACATCATTCTGCTGGATGGGAGTCACTCTACTTTAGTTAATTATTTAATTGGTTAAATTGGTGGGTGGCACCAGCTTCCAGGAAAGTGTTGACAATATTTGATGTATGTGAGGATAGGTATTAATTAAGTAGTGAGTTGAAAGTTAGGTAACTAACATGGTGTTTCTTTATTAGATCCAATCGTGTGGCAAGGAGTGAGTGTTTAACTTTATTTTAAAAACTGTCAAATTGCTTTCCCAAATGGCTAATGCATTTTGAATTCCCACCAGCCATTTGTGAGAGTTCCAGGTCTCCGTAACCTCACCAGCATTTAGTATTGTCTGTTTCTCTCTCTCTCTCTCTCTCTCTCTCCTCTAATTTCTTTCTTGCCATTCTACTAGATGTCATAGTATTATCTCAGATGATTTAAATGGTGTCTCCTTAGTGACTTATATGTTGAAGTTTTTTTCATGTGCTTATTTGTTATTGGTATATCTTCTTTATTGAGGTATCTGTTCGTATCTTTTGACTGGGCTCTTCTGCTCTTTTTAATAGGTTTCCAAATCAAATTTTATCTTTCAAAAAAGAAGAATGTGTTAGGTCTAGAAAGTGTGGATTGACATATTTACAGTGTCTGTGGATGTGATAGAAATACAAACTGCGTTTTTTGAAGACTCCATTAGAGGCCACGTGTGAATCAATGAGAGGTTTGATAGGGAAGCACATTTATCTCCCTGTGGCCTTTAACAATACATATTTAAAATATTTTCTTTCTCTTTTTAGTAGATCCCTAGGCCCAGGATACATGCGAAGACTTTGCCTGTATCACATTTTAGACCTTTGCTGATACACAGCTCTGTGCGTAGGAAAGACCAGCTCCATCTGTGTGCATGTTATTACATATCCCAGGCCACTTAGTAGGTCCAGCATCACTCTGATCAAAGGCATCCTGCTTTTCTTATGTATAAAATGAATGTATCTCATGTATGTAAGACATATCATAATCTCTTACAAAGCAATATTACCACTCAAAATAATGAAAGAGCTCAGAAGGAAATGGTACGACTTTGCATGGTGTATTGGCCCTATTGTCTGACTTTCTCACACGTTCCTTGCTTGCTTGCAAAGCAATTGAAGCAGATGACGAGCAGACCACTCCTAAAATGCTCTCACATTCTCTGTGAATCTCACAGGGGCGGATAAGTCGGTGTTTTCTTTCCTTGGGGAGGACTGATTTCGAGGGCTCAGAGAGACTTTTTCTTCTTGTGCAAGGGAAATAATCTGGTCCCTAAATTTTGATTATTTCATACTTGTTCCTTTTCTAATTATCCCATATTTGTTAAATATGAGATAATAAATTCTGACAAACAATCAGCAAATGGGCACCGAGTGATGTGCTTCATTTTAATTGGCTTGCCTTTTTCCCCCTTCTCTGCTAAATTATAGCCCATCAGCATGAGATTCCCTGTGGTGAGCCGCTAATAATATGCCCAGGTGCAGCCAATTTTACTTCCTAAAGAAGAAATAATAGCTACAGATACCCCAAATGTGAAGTGGAAAAGTGGGCTGTAATATCTCTTCTCAGCAGTACTGCATGCTAGGACAAGTTTTACATCTGGATCTCTATTGCAACAATTTTCCTGAAAAAATGTGATTGCAATTAATTTGCATGACACTGGTGAATTAAAAACGGTGGCCTTCATTGAGGCACTGCACAGAAGGCTTTCTCAGAGACTTCTGAGAAATCTCTTGTTTGATTTAGCCTTGGATTTCACAACAAAAAACCTTCTTTAAGAATTAAGAACATAAAAACACTATAGATAGACACAAATGACAATTCCACTACATGTCTTTTCCTAAATGGTGCTAGGAGGTGGCTTTGCTTTGGTGCACAAACCCTAGACAGATTTACCCGATGGAATGTCGGTTATTGGGAACTCTTTTCTCTCTTACCACTTTGCCATTAGTAATATTTGTTGCTGCTTAAAGACATTTTAGTGGTTTTTAGTTAGTTACAAGGAGGCACGTGTTTTAATTTTTTTCTAAATTACTTAAGCCATTCAACCATGATATGCAGTTTTCAAATAAACCCATATGTTCTTTCTGAGCATGAATTGACAGGGGTTTTCACCCTTACATATGGCATATGATCTATCACATGGCCAGGTGGCCGGGGACACTCTTGAGGCCCCTGAAAACATACGGGAAAGATGCCAAAGGAAAGAGAATTAAGGGTCCCTATCTTAATTCTCGAACATGGTAAAGAAAAGTGAAGGAGGAGAAAGCAAAAATGAAGAAAACAACACATCTCCCCTCCCTCCCGAGGCAGGGAGGGTTTTCAATTCAAGCTCCTCCTTGTGTCTTAATTCTGTCCACTGCCCCTTGTATCCACTGCCACATTTTGGCTCAGCTACTGTTGTCCACATATGTCCTTGTTCCCTTGCATCTCCACACTCAGCCAAAGGGATCACCAGAACTGTTCCAGTCACCCATTGCTGTGTAACAAACATCCCCTTAATACAGCAGCTGCTTTGGGCAGGGCTGAGGGGAGCACCTCTGCTCCAGTGATACACTTGTCCATGGGCAAGGTGGACATAGGGAGTTACAGAGACTGTCATCATTTATGGGCTGGCATCTGTCTCTCTCCAGGTCATTGCCAGGTGCCCTCTCCACACGGTATCTCTAGTGTGGTGCTGTCTTAGTCAGACTTCTCACACGATGTCTCAGGGCTGCAAGAGAAAGAGTTCTTCCAAAGGCCAAGGTGGACTGCAAGGCCTCTTACGATCCGAACTTGGAAATCCCAGAACCTCACATCCATCAAATTCTCTTGGTCAAGCAAGTCACTAAGGCCAATTGTAATTCAAAGAGAAAGGAATTGGCTTCCAACTCTCCATGAGGGGAGGAGCAAAGAATTTGTAGCCATCTTTAATCTCTGACAAAAACGCACTGGATTGTATTACCCTCTAGCATAAAACCTTCAAAGGCTTCCCACTGATTATCAGATAAAACCTAACACTGACCCCAAACACCATGAATGTTCCTGCTGGCCACTCTCTTCTCATAGTGTGCTCTCTGGGCTCTGCTCTCTGTATTTCAAGTCTGACCCGTCCTTTATTTCCTTGAACTATGGTGGTTTTTCCACCTCATGTTCTTCTCTTTGTGCATTGTTTAACTAAAGCTAAACTATCTTCCAAGTCTCTGTTTAAGTGTTACTTTGTCAGGGAAGCCTTCACTGACCCATGGGTGCAGTCAGATCTCTCTGTCGTAGCCTTTCTTAGCTCCCAGTGTTATCACATAATGAATCGTGTGGTTTAGTGCTTGTGTGCCTCACTGGGATGAAAGTCCTGTGAAGGAAGGGGCGTATTCTGTTGTTCAAAGCTATTTTCACAACACTGTCTTGTACACAGTTGATATTTAATAAATATTTACTGATAAGTCAATATCACATTAATCTACCTCAGGAAAGAGTGCTTATCTGTGTGTCCCAAATGACACCAAGCCTGGGAAACAATAACCTCCCATGATACCCTGGATCTGCATCACCCAGTGTGGTAACCACTGCCCCTGTGCAGTGTTGAACACTCAGAACATAGCTGGTGTGATTTGAGGGTGCCATACATGTGAAATACATGAAATACGTACCCTATTTCAAAGACGTAGTATAACAACAGAGAATGTAAGTCGTCTCATTAATATTTTATATAGACTACATGTTGAAATTATAATAGTTTTGATATACTGGGTTACTGAACTGTATTATTAAAATTAATTTCACCTGTTTCTTTTTGCATTTTTAATGCAACTCTTTGAAAACCTAAAATCACATATGCAGCTGACATTTCTGGCTTATGCTATATTTCTATTGGACAATACTGCTCTAAACAGAAGATTCTAGGGTGAAACACACTTAGAGAAATGCACCAAGCACTCTCATGCTTTAGAAGGCTTGCAATGAACATATCAAAGACCCTGAGAAGTCCTGTAGTGAGATAGCTATTAACTTTAAGCAAGTGTTTTTCAAAGCTGATTTGACTATGCATGGGATCCAATCTTTTTAACACCTTGTATATTCATCTGCCATGAAACACACATAGGGAAACATGATTAGGTACCTGCCACCACGGTGTGGAGATTAGAACACAGCCTATTGGTGCATCCTTATTGGTGGTACGAGGGTATGGAATCAGGGAGATACAGGAGAAATGCCACATTCAAGGACTCTAGCAGAACTGCACGACCTCGCACATAAAGTCATATAAAACACTTATGTTCCCACTGGGAGCTGGAAGCCGCATTCACTCTGGTGGAGAGGACAGAGCCTCACCAGGCCCAAGGTCATGGGAATTCTGCCCTTTACACAGGTCTGGGGCTGTTTCTTAGTGTGTTTATTTCTCTAGTTTGCTGAAGAGGCAAAGGAAAGGGAGCGCAGGGCTTCAGATGTGTGACGTGGTGGAGAGGGGCGTGGGAGAGTTGGGGATGTCGGGAGGGAGTGAGAGCTGTGTGGCCCTCAAGGCCCCGCGTTGTCTTGCCGGTCCTTGGAACCGATTGCCGGAAGTGTGGGCATTTTCTCTTTCTACGGTAAAAAGTGGATATTTTGTCACTGGGCATTCCGAATTTAGTTCTTGATGGGGAAGGTGAGAGATTTAGATGTGCTGTTTCTCAGCACAGAATTCTCAAGATGTGCGTTTGGACTATGTCATGAGCCCCATTTTTGTTTTAAAGGTACCTGGTCCTCATGAAAAATATTCTGTGAGCCTAAAAGACGGTCCGTCTCCCCATGAGGCAGAATTGTAGCCTCTGGTAAATTAATCCCACGTGGACCATGACCTTTTTGTTGGGCTGTTACCAGAAGCATCTTGATACAAAAGCACCGGGCAATGAGGGTGGTAAGCAGACTCGAGGCAGTCCTGATGGTCTCACCACCTTCTGCTTATGCTGGCATTGGCCTTCCCGGGGCAAGGCCTGCCACCCTCAGCCAAAGCCAATGCCGGCCTCCCGGGAGTCCTAAGTCCAATGAGGTACTTCCGTTTTATACCCCTGCTTACCCCCCAGTTGGCATTTTCCAGTGTTATTTTCACCCCCTTCCCCAATAATTTGGTCCTAACAATGTGTTCCCCTTCCTGGGCCATCTTTCTTTTTCTCGCTGAAGCTCATCTCCCCTCCCCACTGTGTGATTAGAAGGAACACTGCACTATGTTATTCTACATAGAGCAGAGATGCAGAGCATTTCCTGTGAGTATAAATCTTAATTGCCATCCTTGCTATAAATCATAAATAACCCTAGCCCAGGTATCATTGCACGTAAGGAGAAAGAAAGCCAGGCAGAACCTAATAAAAAGGTATTAATCGATAACTAACCAGGTGTTCTATCTCATTGCAGTATAAAGTTTATGACAACAATTTTATTTAATGGCTGGCTTGCTTCTTCTGGCATTGAAAATTCCATATGATGTGCACATTTAACTCCTTCTAAATCCATGTGAGAAAACAAAACAATGACTTAAAAATCTAAAGCAATTCAATTTATTCAAAACATTTTACACAGAAAGAACAGGAGAATTATGCTGGGTATGAACCAGTAGTAAATTTAAAATTTAAAGAGAAGAAGAAAAGAAATAATAAAAAGCCAGACAATATGGCCAATATAACCAAAATTGCTGTATCGTTTAACTTTCTTAATATGTGAAGTGACTTAAATTTCCCAACAAGTAAAATAAATGTTTCCCAAATTGTGTCCTGTCGAATACCTCTCTGAGAGAATTTGAAAGTTGTGCATTTGAAGATGAGCTTTTCTGGTCCATAGATTTGAAAAATACTTTATAGTAGAGATCCCGTGTTGAGAATATAATACACACAAGCACAGTGAAAATGCTGAGCGATTCTGTAGTCAAAACATCTGTTAAATTTCAGCTGACCCTCATTTGCAAAACTTATTTGGGCACAAAACAGTTTACTTTTTCTCTTATTTTTCCTTAGAACATCAGCTTAGGAAATGCTAAAATATACAATGATACCTGGTATAGAATGGGATGGTTCCTTTTTTAATTACTCTGCTCAGCACGCCTAACCATTTCTCCTGAACTTTAGTTATGGCATTTAATTGCAGAATATTTTGCTCTTTCCAGTTTAAAATATAGTTTTGAAATATAAGTTGTTATGCCTATCTCTGTAAATAAATACTTGTATGGCTTTTCAAAATTGTAGCCTTGAAATATAATGAGATGTGATGTCAACAGGTTTATAGGACAATTCCTTTCTCACTGTCACTAGGACAAGAAAATACTTCAGCAGAGTTCGTTGTGGTTGCATATATTTCGCAATCCATCTCTTCCTACCATCTGCGGTGCCTGCTAGAGGTCATACTTCTGTCTTTTGAAGAACTCTGACTCACAGGATTAGAGTGAGGACACTCCTCAGTGAATGCAAGCCTGGGTCCTCCTGAAACCCCGCAGTTGAAAACTCCACCTCCCTCCCTTCCCTTAGAGGCAGCCTCCGTAAAGTGACCTTGGCCCTGTACAGGCTTCCTTTTCCCTCTGGGATAGTACATGCGGAATGAGACCTGTCACTGTGAGAATGTTCTAACCATTTGCTTTTTTCGCTTCTTGAATATTATGTTCTTTGTAAACTTCCTGAGACTGATTGGAACCATTTATCTTGCTGTGATTTCACAGCATAAGCATAATTGTGATTGTTTTATTAGTTCTTGGCTGATTAAGTGAAATAAAATTGTGCTCTTTGAAAAAAAATTATGAAGTTAGTTGATTTTCAAAAGCTACTTAAGAGCATAAACATAGGGATTATTAATGTTATCAGTGGAAGAAAATGACTCAGCGGTGGGACCAAATACAGAGCAGAGAGATGTTAATTCCACGGAGGCTAAAAGGTGCACGTGATCTGAGCTGTGAGTTGACCCAGAGAAGTGGCCACTCAGCAGCTACAATACATGTCACACTCAGCCATCTCTTGGCTCTGTGGCCTTGGGCAAATTCTTTAACTCCTGGTCTCCCCTTTGGTAAAATGTGGAGTTGGCCTCGGTTCATCCTACAGCCAGTGTCAGCAAGCTAGAATGTTTGTGTTCAGTCTACACAGTGTTGACCTGTGAGTGTTTAAGAATTTATTTTGAATAGTTTCCAGCATTAAAACTTTTAAAGGTATCATAAAATCTAGGTTTCCAGCTCCTTTTGAAAAAATGTAAATCTGGCAACATAGGTTCTTATTCACAACCGGCAGCTGCTGGGGGTGGCTATAGTGCCGTTTACTCAAGTTCATCAATGTCCCCACCACTCCCTTGTGTCCCCAACATTGAGACAAAGTACTAGCTGCCATTTGTGTCCACATTGTGTGGCTGTTTCCACACAGGAATTTAGAAGCGTTAAATGATTTATGGTAACCACATTTCTATCCAAAGTGAAATATTTGTTTCATGAAAAATGAGATATAGCATATTTTTATGGAAATAAAGAATGTGTTTAATATATAAGTAAAGAATATTTAATTTTTTATTTTAACCCCACCCACCTTTGCTCCTGTGTACTAATGTATTGGCCCCTGACTGCATTTCAATTTGTGGCCTTCAGTCTAGAACAGGGGTCAGCAAACTTGCTCCCAGACCAAACTCGGCCCACCAACTGTTTTTGTAAAATTTTACTGGGAGACAGTCATGCTCATTAATTTGCGTATTGTCTGTGGCTGCTCTTACATAACAGTGTACACTTGAGTAGCTGCAATAGAGATTGTGTATCTCTCAAAGCCAAAAATATTCATTATTTGGTCCTTTACAGAAAAAGTTTGCTGACTTTCATTTTCAGCTAGGACACATAGAAAGGTTGGAAGTCATAACTTCTGCCCTCATAACAAGAAAAAAAACTGAATAAACTGAAAATCAATGACTTTTCTTGATTCATCAGAGGATTAAGGTCACAGGGCAAACCACCACCCTGAAAAGGAAAGACAGTCAATACAGAGAATGGCAGCTGAGGTCAGCTTACTGGGGGATGAAGGCTGTGGAGCTTTGGTGGGAACATGTAGGTGGTAAGTTTGATGAATTGCTGGAGGGTAAATGTGCATGGCTGGAGAGTTAAAATCGCCTGGAAGCCCCTCACTTTCCTGGGTTTTACCTCGAGGAACTTCACCAGATTCTCACATGGAGATCAGAGAAAATCCCTCCAGTTTTGAACATGGGAAATGGGAAAGTACCCATTTGAAATAAGCTAGTGTATTCTCTATCACAAAACCCTGCCTTCCAATGGAAACTACTTTACCAGAGCCTTGTCTGACCTGAGGAAGGGGAAATTGGCCAACTGTACCCGCCGTTAGCTTTCCTGCCTCACATAAAGGGAGAAAAGAAAAAGCTTAAAAAAACCACAAAGTACATCTGAAGTCACAATCCAGGGACTCAGGTATACTCTAATCTGAGATTTAATCATAAGAGTATAGGAAGCTTCCCTTCCCCACCTTACCATCACATCAACAGAAGCCCCAAATAATGGCCGTATGTTACAACTGAGAGAGCTGCAAGACACAGACTCCATCTAGAAGGAATTCCCAGGGAAACACAAGGACAGCAAGACAAAGACAAAAATAAGATAAGGAACTAAAGGCTTTGTCACCCACTCCTACACCAAACAATAAGTACAGCCCACATTCACATAAAACCTCACACTAAAAGTCCAATTATATTAGTTCCTATTACCAAATATATTATGTCTGGTTCTCAACAAAAAATTATAAGAAAATAAGGCAAGAAAAAAATACATCTAAAAAGAAGAAATGGGCATCAGAACCAGACTCAGATATGGCAGGGATTTTCAAATTATTAGACAGAGAATTCAAAATAACTATAATTAATAGTTATTAATATATTAATAACTATAATTAATAGCCTTGTGGCTTTAATAGGAAAAGTAGACAACAAGCAAGAACAGATGGATAATGTCAGCAGAGAGATGGGAACTCTAAGGAAAAAATTTAAAGGAGATGGTAGAAATTTTTTAAAAAGGTAACAGAAATGAGGAATTCCTTGATGTGCTCCTTTGTAGACTAACACAGCCAAGAAAGAATCCGTGAGCTTGAAGATATGGCAAGAGAAACTTTTCAAACTGAAATACAAAGAGGAAAAAAAGCATGAAAAAAGACAAAAAATAGAATATTCAAGTTCTGTGGGGCAATTACAAAAGGTGTAACATGTACATAATGAAAACACTAGAAGAAGGAGGAGAAAAAGGAGCAGAAGATGTATTTGAAGTAACAATAGCTGAAAATTAATGACAGACACTAAACCACAGATCCAAGAGGCTCAGAGAACACCAAGCAGGGTAAATACCAAAAACTCTACACCTGGGAACATCATATGCAAACTGTAGGAAACCAAAGAAAAAGATAAAATATCAAAAGAAGCCAGAGGGGAAAAATCACCTTACCTGTAGAGGAACAAGGATAAGAATTACATTGGACATTTTGCCACGAATCTCACACAAGCAAAAGAATGGAGTGAAATATGTAAAGTATTAAAACAACAACAACAAAAACCTACTGACATAGAATTCTATATCCAACAGAATGGTTCTTCAGAAGTAAAGGGGAAATAAAGATTTTGTCAAAAAATAAAAAAATAAAAAACTCCAAAAATTAAGGGACTTTGTCACCAGTAAACCTGCCTTAGAAGAAATGTTAACAGAATTTCTTCAGAGAGTAGGAAAATGATAAGGGTCAGAAACTCAGGTTTATGTAATGAAAAGAGGAACATCATAGGAATAAATGACGGTAAAATAGAATTTGGAAAGCAAAAATAGACGAATCCACTGTCAGTACTCTCAGTCAGTAATTGACAGAAGTGTCAGGGAGAAAATCAGTAAAGATAGTTGACCTAACAGTACCGTCAAAGAACTGAATCTGATTGACATTTAGAGGATACTTCATAAACAACAGAATGTACATTCTTTTCAAATTTGCATGCACTATTCACCCACACCACATTCTGGGCCATAAAAGACACCTCAAAAAAGTTAAAATCATAGTTATCATATAAAATATGGCCTCAACTATAATGGACTAAAACTGAAATAGAATCAAATTAAATTTAATAATGTAAAAATAACTGGAACATCTCTAAATATTTGGAGAACAAAAATACACTTGTGAATAACACATGAGTCAAAGGAGAAATCTCAAGGGAAATTAAAAGTATTTGGAACTAAATGAAAATGAAAACACAACTTACAAAAATGTGTGGGATGCAATGAAATCACCACTTCAACAGAAACTTATAACATTGAATGTGTATACTAGAAAAGAAGAAAAATTTAAAATCAATCATCCAAACTTTCACCTTAGAAAACTAGAGGAAAAAGTGCAATAAAAGACTAAAACAAGCAGAAAAAACAAATAATAAAAATTAGGGCAGAAATCAATTAAATTGAAAGCAGGAAATCAATCGAGAAAATCAACAGAACTAAAATCTAGTTCTTTGAAAAGATAAAAAGAACTGGTAAACCTCTAACCAGGTTATTAAGGAAAAAGAGAAAGACACAAATTACTAATATCAGAAATAATAGAGAACTCATCACTATTATAATCCATAGACATTAAAAGGATAATAAAGGATAATAGGGTTATGAACAACCCTTCACTTATTAACTTGATAACCTAGATGAAATCAATTAATTTCTTGAAGGATATAAACTATCAAAACATGTACATAGAAGAAATAGATAATCTGAATGGGCCTATTTCTGTTTTAAAAATTGAGTCAATAATTAATACCCTTTCAAAAAATACAGCAGCATGCCCAGTGGTTTCACTCTTGAAATCTACCAAACATTTAAAGAAGAAATGATACGAATTCTCTATAATCTCTTCCTAAAAATAGAAGCAGAAGGAATATTTCCTAACTCATTCTATGAGGCCAGTAGTACTCTAAAATGAAAACCAGATAAAGAAATCACAAGAAAGGAAAACTACAGTTCAGTATCTCTCATGAACTTAGATGCAAAATTTCTCAATGAAATACTAGCAGATTCAATCCAACAGTGTATAAAAAGAATTATGTACCATGATCAAGTTTCATTTATTTCCAGTATGGAAGATTGGTTC
Organism: Daubentonia madagascariensis; assembly: GCA_023783475.1. Taxonomy (NCBI): domain Eukaryota; kingdom Metazoa; phylum Chordata; class Mammalia; order Primates; family Daubentoniidae; genus Daubentonia; species Daubentonia madagascariensis. Next base: position 8,218,632 of record JAKFHU010001482.1, on the reverse strand, counting down.
AACATTTAAAAATTAGTGAATGAAACCCATCATATTAACAGGCTGAGGAAAGAAAATCACATGATCATAATAATAGATGCAGAAAAGCATTTGGTAAAACCAACACCTATTGATGATAAAAATTCTCAGCAAGTTAGGAATACAGGGGAACTTCCTCATCTGGATGGAGAACATCTGCATAAAATCTACAAAAACATACTTAATGGTGAGAGTTTCTTTCCTTGAAGAATGGAACAAGGCAAAGATGTTCTCACCGCTCCTTCTCAACATGGTCTTGGAAGTCCTGGCTAATGCAGTAAGACAAGAAAAGGAGATAAAAGGTATACAGATTGGGAAGCAAGAAATAAAATTGTCTTTGTTCACAAATGACATGACAGTCTATGTAGAAAGTCTGAAAGAATCAACAACAACAAAATTCCTGCAAGTAAAGAGTGATTGTATAGCAGGTTGCTGGATACAAGGTTAGTACACAAAAGTCAATTACTTTCCTATACACCAGCAATAAACAATTGGAATTTAAAATTAAAAGCACAATACCATTTCCATTAGCACCAAAAATAAACAAACACTTAAGTATCAATCTAATTAAATATGTACAGGATCTACATGAAGAAAACTAAAAAACGCTAGTGAAATAAATCAAAGATCTATGGAAATGAAGAGATATCCCATTTTCCCCTTTTTTATGGCTGGGAAGACTCAGAATTGTTAAGATGTCAATTTTTCCCAACTTGATTTATCGATTCACTGTAATCCCAATCAAAATCTCACCAAGTTAATTTTTGCATATCAACAAACTGATTTTGAGGTTTATGTGGAAAGTTAAGAACTGACAGTATCTGACTTGAAGACTTTCAGTGATCATAACAGTGTGGTTGGTGGAAGAACAAACAAATAGATCAATGGAACAGAATGAGGGCCCAGAAATTAATCCACAAAATATATTCAACTAATTTTTGACAAAAGAGCAAAGGCAATTCAATGGGAGAAAGTATAGTCTTTTCAACAAATTGTGCTGGAACAATTGGACATCCATATGTGAAAAAATGAATTTAGACACAAAATTTAGCAGAAATTTTACAAAATATACTTTCACAAAAGTTATCTCAAAAGGGATTACAGACCTATATGTAAAATGCAAAATGATACAACTTCTAGAAGATAATATAGGAGAAAACCTAGGTGGCCTTGAGTTTGGTGATGACTTTTTAGACACAATTACAAAAGCACAATGACAGAAAGAACAAGTTAGTGAATTGGTGCTATGGTCTGAAGGTTTGTGTTCCCCCAAAATCCATATGTTGAAATTCATGTGATGGTCTTGGGAGGTGATTAGGTCAGTAGGGCGGAGCCCTTGTGAGTGGGACTAGTGCTGTTGCCATAGAGACCCCAGAGCGCTGCCTCGCCCCTTCCTACTGCAGTGTGAGGACACAGCAAGAAGGCACCCTCTGTGAACCAGACGGCAGTCCCTCACCAGACAACAAATCTGCTGGTGCCTTCATCCTGCACTTCCCAGCCTCCAGAACTGTGGGAAATAAATTTCTGTTGTTTATAAATTACCCGGTTTATGGTATTTTGTTATAGCAGCCAGAGCTGACTAAGACAGTTGGACTTCTTTCAAGTTAAACTTGTGCTCTGCAAAAGACACTATTGAGAGCATTAAAAGGCAAGCCACAGATTGGGAGAAAGTCTTTGCAAAACACTCATCAAAAACAAAAAAACCCCTTGTATCCAAATATACAAAGAAGGCTTAAAACTCAGTAATGAGGAAACAAACAATCCAGTGTAAAAAGGGGCAGCAAATCTTAACAAGCACCTCTCCTAAGAAAATATACAGATGGAAAATAAGCTTACGAAAAGATGCTCAACATCATATATTACTAGGCAATTTCAAAATTAAACAACAATCACATACTACTACGTACCTATTAAAATGGCTAAAATCTCCAAAAAACCTAACAATACCAAATATTGATGAGGATGTGGAGTAACAGGAACATTTTTTCCATTGCTCATAGAAATGCAAAATGGTAGAGCCAGTTTGGAATACATTCTGGCCGTTTCTTACAAACTAAATATAGAACCCAGCAGTCACACTGCTTTGTATTTACTCATAGTCACCAAAAACTAAAAGCAGCCAAAAAATGTCCTTCAACAATTGAACTGATAAGCACACTGTGTACATATATACAATGGAATGTTACTCAGCAATTTAAAACAGGATCTATCAAGCTACAAAAAGATGGAGAGGAACCTTAATTGCATATCGCCAAATGAAGAAAGCCAGTCTAGCAAGGCTACATACTATATGGTTCCAACTACATGACATTCTGGAAGAGACAAACTATAGAGACAATAAAAAGATCAGTGATGGCCAGGAGTTTGAAGGTAGTCAGGAAGGATGAATGAATTGATGAGTAAACTATTCGGTTGAAACACTGAATTTTTAGGGAGTGAATCTATTCTGTATGGTACTATAATGATGAATATGTGCCATTATCCATTTGTTCAAACCCATAGAATGTACAACACAAAGAGTACAGCTTAATGTAAACTGTGGATTTAGTTGATATTAATGTATCAGTATAGTTGTAATGAATTTACCACATTGATGCAAGATGTTCATGATAGGGGAAATTATAGGGTGAGGGGAGACAGGGACAGTATAGGGGAACTCTCTCTACTATTTGTTCAATTTTTCTGTAAATCTACAACTGTTATACAAAATGAAGTATATTCAGGTAAAAAAAAAAGATAGGATTTTAAAAAGCTTGCCAACTCTGATCTAGAGCCATGAACCTTTTTGTCTTAAAACTCTATGAAAAATTTGGTACCCATTTTTGTATTTAAACCAAGAGAGGATTTTTTTCAGGAAATCAAACTTACATCTGAAACACACAAGGGCATTGGGAAAGTAGATTATTTAGATTTCCCCTATGTACTGTTTGCACTTGAGACGTAGCAGTGACCTCTAATCAGACAAAAGCTAACTTAAGCCAGTAACAGCCAAACTGGCTTAGAAATGACTGCATAAATGTATTCCATGTGTTGTGAGTGCTTACTGTTTATTAAATGAGCATGCATTATTAGATTGTGGTTTCTGAAAATGTAGAAAGATAATTAGGTTGGTAAAATAAACTAACCAGCAAAAATACTTTTTAAAAACCAGAATCTTAATTACAAATGGATTGATAGTATTTTATTTCAGCTGCAAAGACAAGTGCAGAAGATGATGCTGGTTATTATTTTTACTATAGCATAGGTAATAACTTATCTATTGTCTTGTGATGGATTCTGGAACACCAACAAATATGAGCACATATATACACACAACACACACACACACACACACATATATGAGATATATTTAACAAATGAGAGACACATGAGCTATTTTATTTTTCCCCAATAGTGATTTTTAGCTATGAAACTATAGTGTCAGCCAGGCCTTAAATCACATAAAAAGCATCATATTTCCCTTAAAAATTATCTAAATAGAGTTCAATAGTTTTTCTTAATGTGCACATTTAGTATCACCTAGATTACTTTGCGGGGGCTAATGTTCAAGATATTTTTTTGCTGCAAGAAATTACCACAATTATGTATTCTGTTTTGTTTTGTTGGTTTTTTTTATTTCCAAGATATTTACCTGACAGGCATATAGCATACTTACTCTTTCCAACCTCTCCAGTAAAGAAAGATCTTTTGGTTCTTTGTGCTGTTGAACTTTGAATAGATAAGAGGTTTCTTCTTTTTATTTGAACTGGACAAACTAATAACCACAAAATTCAACAAACTCTTTGACAAAGGATGAACATCAAGGGCCCCTGAATAGCCTCAGACTCATCAACTCCCACCCATCAGTGAGGATGAGACTATTGGCTCCAATATGCTTTGAAATCAGTACTTCCTTAACAGGTTATCATTCAAGGGAAGCAATCTTGTATTTGAAAGTATCAGGAAGTTTGACAGTGTTACTAATCTGGCAGATATAAAATTATCTTGGGCATTTTTCTAAAACACCCACTTTTCTAGGTAGTAGCTCTGTATTCTGGTGGAACAAGTGAGCTAGCCATGTTAATATGACGATATTGGGGTGCTTCTTGCTACACACTCACACACCATTTTAAGGCATGCCCCTAGAGCAGGTGCTCAGCAAACCTCTGTAGGGAAAATAGGTTGTTCACTGTGCTCTGCCTTGTGTCAGTCTTTGTCCAAAGGAAAACCAGAGGGTAGCTGGGCAGTGAGAATAAGGACAGACACACACACAGAGAACAAAGAGGCCACAGTTGGTTGCACTGTATGTCCCATCAGCAACAGGCATGATGTTAGGTGCCAGCATAGTCGATCTCATCCAAGTCATAAATTTTACTTTGCCTAAAGCATTTATCATTAGTGATGTTTAGATCCACAGACTGTGGTAATGTTACAACTTGCTTCTTTCTTTTCTATTTTCATTTCTTTCTTTCAAAAATGTTGTGTTGTCAGAACCTTCCTTTCAATAGAACATTAAGCAGTATTTAGAGCTAGTCCTCTTATATTTGAACCAGAGTACGTGGGTGAGTTGTGTGTCCTCTTTTCTGTTGGCAGGTGTTCTCGCTTTAAATTGAGGTAGCAGAGGAGGTGATGAATTAAACATTGAGCTGACCTGATAAGCAGAATATTGAAACCTTTCCTCTCAGAGAAAAAAAGCCATTTCACTTGAGAAGTACCTATAAAATTTATGGTTAATGAATGGATTAAATGAAAGTAAAAAATCTAATGTTACGTTTTTTTCTGGTTCAGAAAGGTTTTCTAGCAAATGTATGTTACTATTCTAATATAAATATACACATATACACACACATATATGTGCATGTGTTTGTACAGTTTTGATCTTTTCAACAACTCAATCTATTTTGAGTAGGCTTGTTCCAAATATATCAAAATAGTAGTGTATCATTATTCTGAAATTATATTCAAAGTCAAGGGTCTTTAACAGCAAGGAGAACATTTCATATATGTTTATCAGCATATGCAGACTACCCTCAAAAGAAAGCTTATGCCAGATTCATAGGAAGAAAAAATATAAGTGTCTCTAGTTGTTTAGGGTACAACTAAGTTACCAGGAAGAATGAATAACTATGTGGGGATGTTCTGAAGAGCTTACTGAGTTTCAGCACATTCCTCCTCCTGGGGCAAGTGGTGCTCTGGGCTGTGGCAGTGCCTGGCTGTGACTTTAGCAGTGTGAGCCTTTAGCATACCTTTGAATGAAGATGGCTCTTAAAACACCCAGTGTGTGTCTTTCCCTAGCAATTTCTTAAAACAGAGAAGGCAAATATACTTGTCCATTTATCTGTTCATCCCTTGTGATGCAGCTACTATGGGCTAGGTGTTGTTTCAGATTAATTTTTTTAAAACGGCTATTTCTGGTACATACCAGCATTAGGAAAAACTGATGTGGGTTGATGGATACGGCAAGAAAGGAATGGGGTGCGGTAAAGCAAGAAGGGAGCACAAAGGCTCCAGAGAAGGCATGGCTGGTGCCGCCTGGGCCTGGGGGGGTTTCAGAAGGCGTCCTGCTTGAAGGTGCACCCAGTAAGCGTTAGCTGCTTACTTAACCCAATTCCCGCCTGTCCTTCCATCAGAAAGCACACAGAGTTAGGGCTGAGAGCATGAGCCATTCTCAAGCGATGCCCCTTGAGCACATGGGATCTCCTTCAGAAAGACTGTGGTTGCTTTCTTGGCATCGGCCCCCGAACAACACCAACGTCACCATAATTTGTTCTCATTGCTGTATGCGACTTAGAACCCACATATTTTATTGTAGACAGCCCAGTTATGTTACGATAAGTGGCACTTCACTCATGGTTAACTGTGGCCCAGCGTCCTCTTCACACCATCTTGCCAACATTATCTCAGTAGCTACTCTTTATTCGCCCCCGACCCTGTGCCAAATTTTGTGCTAACTAATGGCTTGACAGATGTTATTTTATTTAATACCCATAACAATCTTGAGGCAGTCATTAGTGTTTTATTTTGCAGATGATAAGAATGAGACTCAAGGGATGTCAATGTCTTGCCCGAGGTCACGCTTCTGGTGGGACAGGCCACACTACTACCCAGCTGAGAGACACCAGTCCCAGCTCCTACCCACCACGGTGCCGATCTGTGCCACCTTGTGAAGTGAATATGCTGGTCACATTCCAGGGACTTGCAGCTCTGCAGAATCTCCACCAGCAACTATTTCCAAACTCTATTATGCAGTGTATTGTTGTCCAAACCTAGTACTTAATATTTTCCTGTTTTCACATGTTAGAGGGTGACCCTTTCTTGACTTTATCTCAGTAGTTTTGAGAGGCAGGAACATCTTCCTATAGACCTTATGGACAAAAATAATTCTCCACAATTTTCAATATGACAGCATCTGAGGTCAACTGAAAATTTGTGAGAGCATTTGTGATAAATAAATAGCAGACTTTTGTATAAAATATAGTATATTTTATGAATGCATCTAGGTGATTTTCTGAAAAAACAAAAATAAAACCAATAACACATATTTAAGATCTAAGTCTGACTTACTGATGAACATCAGAAATGAGTCACTTTGGAATTGAACCTGTATGTCATGTGTGTAAAGGGAGCTAAACCGGCTCAGATTACTCTGAGAGTTCTGGCTCTGAATAGTAAAACGCTCTGAGGAACCCTCATGAACATGATGCATGATGCTTTCAGATAATTTCAAATAGTTTTATAATGTAGAAACATCATGAGAAGGTGGGGTTAGAATGCTGGCAGGGGAGGCTACAAACTCGTGACATAAGTCTAGGAATTTGGACTTCACTCCATGGGCCACTGATTTCAAGAATTATTAATATCACAGACTTAACAAAATAAAATAACAAAAGCCTTTTTTTGTGACATTCCAGTATATAAAACATACACCTTAACTCATAAATATTTAGTGTGGTTTAAGTCCACAGGTTTCCAAGGCAGTACCAAACTTTGGTTTGCGGCAAAAAATAGTTTTAGTTCTAAATTTTGAACTACAATTCAGTAATAATTTTGTTTCTTCAAACATTTCAATTAGCCAAATGTCTTTTGTTTTGCCTGTTTCCAAATCCTGTTTCAGTTTAACCACTGACACGATATCTGCAGTTCATTCGCTCAACACACATTTGAGTGGTTATGATGAGTTCTCAAGAACTCTTGTAGGGGCTGGGGACGGCAGTGAATAAGAATATGACCTGTGTCTCTATGGGGCTTATATTCTGTGAGACAGAAAGACAGTAACTGTACAATCAGTGGGGTTATTGACAAGTGCGGTGAGGAAAATAGCCCGGGTGATGCTGTGGAGATGATGTGGGGGCGGGTGATAGATGAGACGGCCAGGAGGGGTTCTCCGGGGGCTCCCTGGGCAAGGGCAGTTAAGTCAAGACCTGATGAGCAGGAAGAAGCCAGGCAGAAGGGTCAGCACTGGCAAATGCACAGAGGCAAGAAGGAGTCCACTGTATTGGAAGGATGGTGAAATGGCAGAGACAGGCAGGGGTGAAATCAAACTGAGCCTTACAGGCCACAGTGAGGCCTTTACACTTTATTTTAATTGCAGCAGGAGGTCATTGTCCCAAACCAAATAATAACTTGACCTTTTGCTGCCTATTTGAGTTTCTTTAACTTATTAAAAATGTTATCAAGATACATAAGCCTGTGCTACCATGTGATATTTGATAGACATTTAGCGAATGGAGTTTCTTTATTAGCCTTTAGGTGATTGCTAGTCTTTGAAATATCCTTACAGGTACCCTGCCTCAGGAGAACTATCTGAACTCCTTAGGAAACAATGGCATTTTAAGAGTAATTTCTCACTTGAAAAATATAACATTTTATGTATATAAAAGTCAGATTTAGAAAGAAAACAAAATTGCACTTAGTTCTAAAACTTCATTGGGGTATTATCACCTTCCTGGATGGTATCTTCTTCTTAAATGTGACATATTTAGCAAATCTGAATGCCACCGGGCAGCTGGGCCATGAGGGAGAGTCCTGGCTAAGGTCTGAGGGAGACCCTGTCCCTTCCTTGCTGTGTATTTCTTAGGCAGGTCATGTAGTTTCTGGAGCAAGCAACTCCCTCCTTTGTAAAATGGATCTAACAAACTGATACATAGGAAAATGATTGGCAAGCTGTTATAGATCTAAGGCTTTTTCTCCAGATATCCTGGGTCATTAGTATTGTCAATGCACAATTAGCATATGATTAAGGGATTGAAATGGAACTTATTAAATTAGAATTCAATATGTCCCTATGATAGCTGAGACTACTTCTTGGGAACAACCCTAAAGTTTATGTATGTTCATACCCTGTTAGCTTACTTGGTTCTTTCAAAGGTCATCTTGAATCAAATTATTCCAAGAAGCTTAACCCTACTGGACACTTTCTCTTCCTCACAATATAACTTATACTCACAAGTACAGTCCTTCTATTTGTTTCAAATTTTTATAATACTGTAATAAAAAACAAGTTAAAATGATATTTTTTTCAACTTTACTCAGATTGAATATATGGGCCCAAATGGTAAGGAGGCTTTTAACAAATGACTTTAAATAGAAACTAGTATTGTGTGTTTAGGTGACATGTGGATGCTCAGTTCTGTATCGGCAGTGGTGTTGGTGGCCCTCAGTTGTGGACTTCCCAGCCATTTGACCTGTGAGAAAAAAATTGTGTTGTTTATAAGCCCCCCAGTTTCCGGTATTTTGTTACAGCAGCCTGAACAGACAAAGGCTGTTGTTTAGCATACACTGTTTTAAGGCAGAGGTGAAAAATGAGAAGAATCCTGGACCCCACCCAGGTAACCCATTGATGTGGACAAGGCATTAATTAACCCCTCTAAAAAGCTTCCTCGTCTGAGAAATGAGGATGCTTGTATTGGTACAGGACTTTCAGAAGTGAGATCAAGTTCAAAAGTTACCTTAAAATAGGAATACCCCAGGTATAGTCTTGTTAGCTTTTTAGTATTTTTGACTTTGAGATTTGTTTTCTGAAGTGATAGTAAGTGATATTGTTATCATTACTAGCTGTAACATCTATTGGCAGGTCACCATTACCAGCACCAGACCAAATCCCTTAAACATCTTATCTTATTTACTCCTCACAGGGACACTGTCAAGTCAGGACTGTTATTCTCCCCATTTTATATGAGAAACCTGAAGTCAGAGCATTTGGTAACTTCCCAGTGTTTCTATAGTGAGCACAGTGGTGGAGCGAGGGTTTGATCCCAGGTCTAAATGTGTTGAATGGAAGCCCCGTGTGGGCTCCGTGAATGGTTGGTGTACCCCTCTGGCTCAGGCCTCCATTAAGAAAGTGGACCCTAATGGTAGAGCACCAAATAGGGGATATTAGAAACTTGCATTTTTCAAAGTACCATTGTCTACATTATATTAATATTTTATATTTTTATACTTTTGTGTAAGTGGCAGATTCAGTTTATGGATCTAGGCCTTGGACCCCAGGATTAGCCTTTCTTTCAGATAAGAATCTTGTTTCATTTTGGGTCTATTTCTTAGACACGCTGGGGCTTCGTAGTCAGCACTTGGACTTCCTTACAAAATGGCAGAAGCTGTCTGCCAATCCCCATCCATTGAAGGCACTCACTGCCTCTACCAGTTAAATTCTGCAGAAGAAGAGTTATATGTTTAGATTTATTTTTGCATCTTTAAAGAAACTGTCGGGTGAGTGGGTAGAGGCATGTTAAGTTGGAATGGTGGATTTAAAAAAAATAAAGCCAGGTTATTTGTACATAATTTTGGACTACATTATCCAGACATAAGCTACCAGAAGACAAGAGAATATAATGTATCGTAGATTTTTCAAATAGTTTGTATTCAGAGGTTTGGTAATGAGAATGATTTTGTAATGATTATAGGTGCCAGAGTGTAAGCTCTATACTTTACCTTTTACACACATTTGATAGTATCATATACATTTGCTGATTTAAAAAATGGCAAGCTTACGTTTTCACTTTCCTTAGCTGTGATACCTTATATCTTAAAAGGATGATAATTTGTTGCTCTTTTGTCATTTTGTTTGGGGAGAAAGCATGAATTAAACATTAATTGTATTGCATTGGCTGCCAAAGTACAGAAACTATATTTTGATGATGAGAGGTGCACGGTAGATGGCTGTTTCTTCATTGATTATTCCTATGAAAACAAGTGACTTGTTGATAGATTGCAATTCTGTTGTGAATAATAGTTATTTTCATGGTCTTTGAAAAACGAGGCAAGGAAGTAGAGAGGGATACACTGGAAGGGCTGTGATATGTCACATGAAATAACTTGACCAAGTCTTCTTTTTTTCATGTAAATACAGCCTTGAGTTCCTACTTATTAAGTTGAAAAATCCAGACCCTGAAAATAAGACTACAGAATAATGATAATTGATTGTGATTTATTTTTCTTCACATAAATGGTTTCATTTTCTTTTCTATGAAAATAAAGTTTTTCTTTTTCTTCCTTGGTCAAAATAATTTCCTTTGTTCTTATTCAGTTATATCTTAACCATTTTTCCACATGTAGAATAGCAAAAATTGATTATAACACACAGAATAAAAACCTGTTGTTTTCTTTCATCTAGGTCATGGAACAATGAAAAACTAGAATCTTCATGAGCTTCCCATACTATAATTGCTTCTATTAGATTATCATTATTTGTTACTTTTCCAAGCAATCATTTTTATTCATCATTTTATGAATCTATAGTAAAACAAAAATAAAGTCATCATGATTTCAGCAAGGAGAGTCTATTGCTCTAAAAATGTCAATTTTTAGGGTTTTTCCTCATTACCCTAGCTAAAACTTACTGTGTTCATTGACGTTTATGAAAGCTTTTACCAGCATGGTCACCATTTGAGATTAATTACAAAGGTATTCCTCCTGTTTAAAGACATCCTAACCAATGCTGATACTAACCAAGTGACATTCACGAAGTAATTTTTCCTGAAAATAATGGCAATATATAATATCACGGGGTTATGTGATGCAATTGTAAGAGAGTACACTTTGGAGTCAAGTGGACTCCGCCTCTTCCTGGCGTGGCTGAGGGGCCCACCAAGGTCCCTGGGTGTAAACCTGAGTTGTATGGATCAGGAATGCTGTAAGCCCATGCCTTACAGTGGGGGAATTCCATCGGTTGGGTGTTCACCCTGTGTTTTGCTCACGAGGCAGGGAAAAAAGGGAAATGCTTTTGTTCATGCTTTCTGTCACTGCATTCTAAGCATGTGTCTGCATTTTAGATCCCCCTTGTATCAGTTTTGCAAATGTCTGCAATATTAGGAATCCATGCATCCAGCCAGTTGAATGGAAGCAGGTGGAAACAAGGCCATATGAAGTCATAAACCACGTGGGCAGCAATGCGCCAGGAGTAAGTCTTTGCACTTGAGAATCAAATGATCGACTGTTGGCAGGGATTAAAACCCAGGCTGACTGAGTGCTGGGGCTTTGATCTTAGCCAATTCCACTGAGACAGCTGAAATTTCATGGGAAGGTGACAAGGATTTCCTGAACCCCGTGCAAATCAATGTTTAACTTTGAACTCCAGCTCATGCCCAAAGGCTTTGCAAGTGCGTGAAAAAAGAATTCTGGCTTGTAAGTCAGAAAACGGTGATTTTAATAAAATATTCAATTTGAGTGGGCCAAAACTTGAACTGCAGCATCTTTAAAATTATTTTGGTTATTATTTAGTTGATGATTCTTATAAGATTTTAATGACAGATGTGTTAAGAAGAGATGATGTTTATTGGAAGGCTTTATTAGAATTTGGGAAGGATTTATCAAATGAAAAATTCAATTTTTTTGTGATAAAGATATGCAGTATCTTTTGGTAATGCAGCTAGTTGTGAGCTACACACCATCTTTTTTCTTTAATTAACCAATATTAATAAAATATTGTATCAAAATTAATAAACATTTTCCAACATGAATGCAAGTTGTAATTAACCTATAACTGTAGTGTCTAATTAAAATTCAGTGCGTAGATTAGCATTTGTATTGGGAAAATATGTAGTTATATGAATTATAACCTAGATTTTGTCATAAAAATTATATGCTTAAGGCTCAGACATGGCCCAAGTTTTTCCATCAGAAATATGGGTAGATACAAATTAGATGATTTCAAGGTAGTTTCTAGTCAAAAGTCTCCAATCTGTCATCTTTTTTCAAATCCTCTCTGATGGTGAGATTTTTACAGGTGTTACTATTAATTTGCTCCCAAATAATAATTTGTGTGTTGTTAGTCACCTTTTTGTTAATTAAAATGATTTTGCTAGATTTTTTTTTTAGTTTTTAGAAAAGGTTGTGTCCTCTAATGGACCCTTTGAATCACTCACCTGCTGTTTTTTATTTTTGTATAAAGCACTTAGTGCCTTTCTTTCCTTTTTAGATGCCATGTAATGTGGTTGCCACCCCAAATGTCATTTTTGCTACTATTGAGAGTATAGCCTTTCTCTTTAGTCTAATTTTACGATATTATGGTTGTTTCATTGGATTATTATGGACAAAACTTTGCTTTAGAAATAAATTGAAGATTGCATAGGTATTAACAAGGCAGGGTAGTGTTCGATGGGTTTCTTAGGGAACTTGGGTGTCAAGCATGGACCTTGGTCCAAACCTCTCCTCCCTTCTTGGAATTATCTACAGCTATGTTGCCAGATACATCTTGCCGCCCCAAGGGTGTCTGTGGCTGTCAGCATCACCTGGAAGCTGGTCAGAAATGCAGAATCTCAGGCCCTGCCCCAGTTCTATTGAATCAGAATCACATTTTAACAAATTCTCCAGTAATTTTCATGCAATTGAAGTGTGAGGATTGCTGGGCTAAAATGTCTTTGTCCTTCATACCAACCTTGGTGTGGGCACTTCCAAATGTTCTCTCCTAGGATGCAGTGTAGTCAGTCTCCTTAGTCAGCTCTGTCTCGGGACATGGAACAATCAAACAAGACCCTCTTATTTGATCAGTCATTATTACTGAGAGGTGCATGGGGTTATTGTCCCTTTCATGTTAAACAAGGAAATATAAATCCTCTCTGAACTTGCCCATGTGTACTGCTATGGTATTGAAACACTTAACAAAAAACACTTACAGACCTATTACTACTTGTAAATTTTTGATTATGTGTTCTTTAAGCATTTTTTGTTAACATTTAATAGCATTTCCTCATGGATCTGATGAGTTCCAGTATTTCCCATCCCTCTAAGCCTTTTTGTGTTCTCACATCTGCAATCATCAGAATCAACAAGATGGATTTTTGGCAATTTCACATTCATAGTTCCCACCTCCAGAAGGGTCCCAGGAGTTGGCACTTGTGCATAGCTACTTGGGGGTTCCTGCTGGTCTGCTGTGTTGGGGGCCTGTTGACCTGACTTTGCAGAGTCCCAGCTGCTTGAGAGGTGGGACGAAATGAGAGCCCGTTATGCTGATGGGTTTAAAAGCACTTCACAGACTGCAGTGCCCTGCCCGTTGCTCCGTGCATTACCACAGGCACCCTCTGCCTTGACCCTTCCATTCTGCAGTTCTTCCTGATTTCATGGGTCCATGATTTTCCTGGCACCCCCCACCGCTGACACTTCTGAGGTGGGAGTGGATTCAGTCCTTGTCATTCTGATGACACTGCAGGTTCACACCTTGAGCTAATTCCAAGGTGTCTTTCCTCTGACTTGCAGATGGATTTGCAAAATATGTTGTCCAGGCCTTACCTGGTGACCTCTACCACCTGGTAACTAGGACTGTGAAGCTGGAGTTACCTGTGCCTCAGGTGAGCTATGCCTGTGCCTCTGTTTAACACAAGGAGTGGAACCTGACCCCAACACTCAAGCATCAGATCCTCTGTGCTTCTTTCCTTATAGATTTTTCCATGGCGCATGTGCGAAGTGGGGATCAAGTTGTAGATCTTCTCTGACTGATATAGAATTATTTTCCACTTCAGTTTTCTTGAGTCCTGATTCCATGCATGCTGGCAATTTTGCCTCATTCATTGATGCTGCAGTCCCCAACCAGTCCTCGGCCTTTTAGGGACCAGGCCACAGAGCTCTGCTTCCCCCCCACCACCATTCCCCCCATCACGTCCATGGAAAAATTGTTTTCCATGAAACTTAGGAAGGGGGGTGGGGCTCACAGCAGGAGGTGAGCTGTGGGTGAGGGAGGGAAGCTTCATCTATATTTACAGTTGCTCCCCATGGCTCACATCACCACCTGAGCTCTGCCTCTTTAGAGGTGTTTTAGGTTCGTGGCAAAATTGAGTGGAATATACAGAGATTTCCCAGATAACTCCTGCCCCCACATGTGCATAGCCTCCCCCATTATCAGCACCCTCCATGGAGTGAATAATCAGTGAAACTACATTGAAACATCGTTATCACCCATTATCTGTAGTTTACACTCAGGTTCACTCTTGGTGTTGTATTAATACATTCTGTGGGCTTGGACAAATGTATAATGACATGCATCCACCATTCCAGTATCACGCAGAGTAGTTCCACTGCCTGAGAATCCTCTGTTCCACCTGTTCATCCCCCTTTCTCTTCTTAACCCCTGAAAACCACTGATCTCTTTACCGTCTCTGTGGCTTTGCCTTTTACAGAATGTCACATAGTTGGAATCATACACTGTGTAGGCTTTTCAGATTGGCTTCTTTCACTTAATAACGTGCATTTAAGGAACCTCCATGTTTTCTATGGCTTTACTGTCTTTTTCTTAAACCAAACTGGAGTGATGCCTGATGGTCGACTCTGAGACGCTTAGCACTCCCTCTAGTGACAATGCACAAGCATGATGACCTGACCTTGCTGCCAAGAGTCCCAAACATTGTGTCACTGCAGACGGAGCCCTTGTCCTTAAGCCACAAGTGCCTGTACACGTGTTCAGGACTGGAATGTGAGTGGGACCATGAGGCGATAAAGCTGTTGGAGATTTTTTTTTTTAGGTTGGTGATTTTCATTTACAAATGGGGCAATTTTCTTCCACATACAAGAGGGCTCTGGCTTTGTTACTAACCATGTTAACAGGTTACACAGCAATGCACTAAGTAGGAAGATTGAGAACAAGTCAGTCAGCATTTCTAACTCCATTGTCTATAACATAAGGTGGTACGACCAGAATATTTTATCTTCTGCCCTCCTGGCCCTAGAGCAGAGCTCATTCATTATACATGAGCATGAGCACAGTTCTTCAACATCCTTCTGAGACTATCCAGTTATTCTATTGCTTTCATTGGAACATTTGAAAGACTGAAGGAATTTCTTTTAGAGCCAATTTGCCAACCAAAAGAAAATATGCATTTTTCAAAAACTAGGATATTCTCTCTCCCTTTGCCCTTTTCTCTTTTCTCCTGGCCGTTCTTCCCATTGGTCTGAGGTCTGCCAGAGTTGAGGTCGGAGTGGGAGGAGAGAGTGGGGTCGGCTGAGGCAGGGACGGTGGGAGAAAGTAGGGCAGAGGAGCAGCTCATGTTCCGGTCACCATGCCAGGAAGCGTGTTTGTGTCTGTGGGTTCGTTTGCGGCCTTTAGTTCTAAAAGTTGATACGCCACAAATATGACTCTCTGGGAGTTGCATGGCCAGGCATGAAATATGGAAATCAAACCCAGCCTGGAATTGTTGAGATAATCTGTCCTCGACCCAGAAAACCAGCAACTGCTTCAGACGGTACAGAGTGTACTTGCCCCATAGAACCTTTTGTACTGCTGGCTGTGCCCATGGCACACCCTTGCCTCTGTTTATTTTCCATGTATAAAATGGGTCTCTTGGAAATTTCAGTACTGGTTTTATAAACATACTTTTGTGATTCCATTTTGTACTTGCCTGAATTCTGAAGTGGTCTTTCTTCAATAATTCAAACACAGTCATCCTTGATCTTTTTTCTTTTTTTACTGTTTTCTGAAATTTTGTGGTAAGTTTAATTGAATTTTCTCATCTACTCATGACAGATGAGATTTAATAATCCATTCCAAATATTGAATTGCTTTTCTGTTGCTCAAATATCAGTGTGCAGTACATATAAAGGCAATACCTCTGTTTACTTTAGGACAGTCCCTTGCTCCATCAGGCCCAGTGGGTCGGTTCTGCTCACTTAGGGTTTCCAAATACAGAGCACTCTGTTCTAGACACTGACATTTTGTTTCTAGTATCAATGTTGAAAACATCATTTCAACATCTAGTAAGTATTTATGAGTAAGGCCGCATGATATCTAACCAGAGTTCATTTTCTACAGATTTTATCTTTATGTGCATGGTATATGTACAGAATCCCAGATATTTTGAAATATTTATTAGAGCGTTTATATCTATTTCTCTGCATTGCTGCCTCTTCCCAGATGCTTAGCGTTGCACTTTAAAAAATATTTTTTGGGGAGCTGTTACAGAGATTATATATTTACTACAGACTGTATATGCTTCCAACACATAACCTAAGAATGTTTTATTCTTGCTCCATCTGGCTGGGACTTACTGTTAGCTTGGTTTCCGAATCTGGTTTGCATGTATGTGAGTATGTGTTTGTGTGTCTTGCCCCATTTTGGGACTAATAGAAAATTAAAAACCTACAAACTGAAACTCACAGTGAAAACATTTTATATAGGTGCTTTTTGATGCGTGTCTTTTGGATAATAAGCATTCTCATTATTTAACACCTTTGTGGGTAACAGCCCATCTTTTCTTGCTGATATCTGACATGAAGACTTGGATTTAGATATGAAATCAGCCACTGGAATACATGCAAAAGAACTGATTTATGGATGAGTTACTTTGTGGAATTTGTTATATACAGTCCCCAGGACTATATAGCCAATCCAAGTAGGGCTTAATCGGGTACCGTTAACCACTAGCCTGAGGACTGTAATCCTAAACCACAGAATGACATTTATCTAAAGTAATTACCTTGTGACTCAACTGCATTTCACTAGTATTTGCTAATCTCACCAGCATATGGGATCTGGGAATTAAAACTAAGAAGCAGGTCAAATAAATTATATTTTACAGTATCCATAGACTAAGGCTTAGAGGATACAATTTGACTTCAGAAGTGAAAATATATTTGAGTTACTTATTTGTTTTTTTAAAAGAAAAGATTAAAAGAAATAAATTCTAATATGAAGATGTTATTGCATATCTTTAAAAGAGAGTAAGAATACATTAATATTAGCTATGAATTACCAACTACAGTGCCTTTTCGTCTGTTTCTAGGTAAGACCTGGCATCCCTTGGAAGGCTTAAGTGCCAAATTGTCCACCGACAGTGGGAAAATACATCTGGGCTGCAAACTCAAGGTTCTTCATTGGAAGCGGGAAGGAAAACTTAAATCCTGACCTTACATTTCCTCCCTGTTTCTGTCCCCAGTGCTGCTCCCCTACTCTCACACCTGGGACGAACTGAGAGAGTTGCTGCATTTTCAGCATTATGAGCTTTGGAATGAGACAAACCTGGCTTTGAAACCTGGCTTCCCCACTAACTAGCTGGGAGAACTTGGGTATGCTGTTTGACATCCCTGAGCCTCCGTTTCCTTACCTGTAAAACAGGGATGGGAGTGTTTACCTCACCAATGTCAGAATAAAGACTTAAAATGGTAGTAGTGAATACTTCCGGCTCAGAGCTTGGCACAGAGCGCTGCAGCTCACAGTGGCTAGCAACCCCTGTGACTGGCAGAAAGTGGCCCCCAGGGTCACGACTAAAACTAGGTTTCTGCGACTGCCCTGGGGCGCAGGGCACTCCTGGGCTTGTGCGGGAGGACCACACGTGCTCCCTTCTTAGTTCAAGGGACTCTCTTGTAATTTCAAAGGACATGATTTACCCATAGTCCTGTCGTCTTCTTCATTCTTATTGATCATTTGTGTCTTGTTGAGATTGTTTTTCTGTATTATTAGTTTTTTTGAAAAAACCACAACTTTCATTTTCTTTTAATTTCTTGTGGTTTTATATTTTATTATCCCCCTCCTAATTCCTTTGCGTTTACTGCATTATCAAATTGAACATTGAACTGGTTTGTTTCCAGTCTTTCTCTTCTTTAAAAAATAAATGCACTTAAAGCTGTAAATTTCTTTCTGTCCTGGAGCTACACTCCACAGGATACTTTTGAAAACCTGTTGTTTATCTTTAGTAGGTCACATAGGCACATTTACATTTCCCTGGACTTTGGATATATTTGGTATCTTCCATTTACCACGCTGGGCCCCTGCTTATGCTCTGCTCCACCTCACGCTCCTGCTGTCCATCAGACCATCGCTGGAGTTCTCTCTTCCCTTTATTTCTGCTACTGGAGTGGAAGTTGCCAACTCTCTCTTTCTCCTATTTTCTGTGTTGTTTTGACTAGAATTTTAATTCTACCTTCTTTTCAACACCACTAATATTCTTTTTAAAGGCTAATTTAAAGTGTAAAGTTAGATTTACCAACATATTCATAGGGTGCATTATTCACCATTGCTTCTGGTGGGACGATATGACGTTGTGATCCAGCGTGGCCTGGACCCTAAGCAGTCGCAACAGAGGCCTGACCGTCAGAATGGGCGCGGCTGGTACTCCGGGCGCCTTGGTGCACATTGGCTGCAAGCCCACCTTGAAGGAGGGCAGGACTCGTCCCCTTCCTGCCAAAGCATGATCTTCACTCGTTTCTTCTGTGGGAGTCTGAGAGTAGTGAGTTCTGCCATTCTTTTCATGTCTGAAAATATCTTCGCATTGCTTCATTTTTGACTGATAATACAGCTGTGTATAGAATTCTATATTGACATTTATTTTCCCTCAGAATTTTTGTAGAGGATAATCACATTTCTTGTGATTATTCTAAATTTGCCAGTAATATGTCTTTTTCTCTCTGATAGTTTTTAATACTTTTCTCTGGCTCTGTGATGGTCTATACTTTGATACAGTCAAGATGTGGGGTTTTTTCCTGCTTCGGTTGTAATGTTTCTAGAATCTGAAGGTTCAGGTTGTTCATCAATTCTAGAATTTCCTTCACGTTTTATCTCTTCAAATATTGTCTCTCCTGTTGTCTTCTAGGTTTCCTGGTAAAAATACGTTGGAATTTATTATTCTTTTCTCTATGTCTTTTACCTTCCCTTTCATATTGTCCGACTCTGTGTGACACTTTGGGCGATTTCATCAGATCAACTTTTTTCTTCGCTGTTCCTTTTTCTTCATGTCTAGTCTGAAGTTTGGTTTGGTTTGTGTTTGTTTTGGATCTGGTTCCAGAAGATTCAGGCCCTCCACTTCTTTTCTGTGGTCTTTGGTCTGTGTGGGAATCTCTCCCCTTTTGTTATGTTTATGTCCTTTTATTCCCATAACCCACTCCCTCTAGCCTCCCCCATCGCCTGACATGTGCTGAGATGCACCTTTCTGTGTGTATTTTCGTATAATGTGTATTGGTGTTTTGTGCAAATGTGGGTTTTCCTTTACATAATCAAAGGGTGTTATACATCTTTTAATCTTCATCAACCCTATGTTTTTGGAACTCTTCCATGTTGCTATGTGTAAATTAAGTTCCTTGTACCTAACAGCTGCCTTGTCTGTATCCAGCACATGTTATTCACTCACCTTTCCAGAGATGGACACCCAGACTGTCTTCCAGACCCCACTACCACAAATCTTGCTACGTGAACGTCCTTGGATTTGTCTCTTTCTGGATCTATGTCAAAGTTTCTTTGGGAGATACTCACAAAATGATTTGACTACACATCGTCAAATTGCTCTGTACCATAGCTGTGTTAGTGTGCACTCTTTTTTTCCCCGGTGCATAAGGGTTCCTGTATTCTTATATCCTTACCAGCCCTTGCGAATGCCTGGTTTTCTAATTTTTGACAAGATGAGAAGCTGTAAAATGTTATTTCTTTATTTTAACTCTTTTGCTTCCTGATTACCAGTTAATTTTAGGATTTTTAAAATATTCATTTCAATTTTATGGGTTTTCTTTTGTAAAAAATTGCCCATTCATATCCTTTACCTATGTCACTATTGGGGTTTCTTTTTCTTTTTGATTTTGAGGAGTTCTATGGATAGTATAAATATTAAGTTTTATTGATTTTAGACATTGCAAATATCTTCTCCCATTGTCACTATTTTGACTTTGCCCGTGGTCTCCTGTATTAAACAGAAACCTACAGATTTTCTTAAATGATTTTTGAGTTATAATTTATGTACAAGAAAAGGCACTGATGATAATTTTTCATCTTAATGTGTTCTGTCATTTGAACACATCCATGTTAACACCAACTATTAAAACAGCGTGTAGAACATTTCAACTATCGCCAAAGAAGGTTCCCTTGTTCCCATTACCAGTTAGTGTCCTACCCTCCACCCAAGATGCAATCCCTTTCTGGTTTCTGTCAACACAGATTAGTTTTACCTGTCCCTGGATGTCATATAAATAGAAGCAAGTTGCATGCATTGTTTGGTACCTAACTTCTTGTTCTCAATTATAATATTCTGAAATTCACACGTGTCGTTGCTGGTTTCAGAAATTTGTTCCTTTTCTAAACATTTTTTCCCCCATTCTCCTCTTGCCAGACTTTTGGGCTGTTTCCAGTGTTTGACTAATATGTGAAAGGCTGGTATGAATATTTTTGTAGAAGTCTTTTTGTGAACATATGTTAGTATTTCTCTTGGGTAAATACTAAGAGTGGGATTGCATGTTTAACTTTATAAGAAACTTTAAAAAGGTACAATTTAAACTCCTTCCAGAAATGTAGGACAGTTCTGATTGCTCCACGTTCTCTCCAACTTTTAGTATGGACAGTATTTTTAATTTTAACCATGCTAGTGTTTATGAAATGGTATTTTATTATGATGTAAATTTGTATTTTTTAAATTTTTGTTTTACTTTTAAATTTTCATGTAAATTTATCTGATTACTAATTATGCTGTTACTAATGTGTTTATTGGCCAAGGTACATCTTCTTCTGTGAAGTGACTGTTCAAGTCCTTTGCCTAATTTTTATTGGGCTGTTTGTCTTATTACTGAGTTGCAAGAGTCCTTTGTATATTTTGAATATGAACCATTGTCAGGTATACTATTCTGTTTCCAATTTGTAGCCTTTCTACCTATTTATTTTATTAGTGGTGTCTTTCAAGTAGCAAATTTTAAAAAACTGATTAGCCCAATTTTTTTCTTTTTTTTTTCTTTTTATGGTTAGTGCCTTTTTGTCCGTCTGCAAAATTTTGCCTATCACAAGGCAAAGATATTCTCCTACCTTTCTTGTAGAAATGTGTATGGTTGCAGCTTTTACACTGAGGACTTAAGATCTATCTCTAATTAATTTTTACATAAGGAGTGAGGTAGGACTCAAAGTTCATTTTCCTCCATCTATTTCTCTGATTCTTACAGTATTATTTGTTAAAAAGACTTTCCTCTCTCCTCATTTAATTGGCTTCGCACCTTGGTTTAAAAAAAAAAAGCCATATATGTGTGGATGTCTATTCTGTTCCCTTAAGCTATGTCTGTTTTCATGGCAACACCATACTGTCTTAATTATGATTGGTCTAGATATCAAATCATGTAATGTTTTTGAGATAGTTTTGTCTAAACTGTCTTGATTACTAACGTTTTATTGCAATCATAAAAATCAGGTACTATAAGTGATTTTCTTTCTTGAGATTGTTTACGTTTTTTACTTCATTTTTCTGGCTGTGTTGCACTAGCTAGGACTTCCAGTCTAATGTTGAATGTTAATTAGAAGTGAATAAAAGTAGTAAGAGTGGAAATCGTTGCCTTGTGCCTAATCCTAAGGGGAAATGTTTCAGCATTATATATAACGTTATTTGTATATTCTCCATAGATGGCTTTTATTAGATTGTGGAAGTTCCCTTCTATTCTTAGTTTTCTGAGGATTTCCTCATAAATGGGGCTGAATGTTGTCAAATGCTTTTTCTGCATATATTCAGATAATCATATGAATTTTCTCCTTTATTCTGTTAATGTAATGAATTATTTTGATTGATTTTTGAATGATAAACCAATTTTGTATTTTAATAGATAAACTTGATTTGGTCATGACATGTAATCCTTTTGATGTTTATAGCATCCAATTGCTAATATTTTAACAGATTTCTGTATATATGATCATGAGGAATATTTTTCTTTTTTTAATCTTACAATGTCTTCGGTAGGTTTTAGTATGGGGTTCTGCAACCTCAAAAAATTATTTGAGAAGTTTTCCCTCCTTTATTTTCTCAAAAAAAATTATGAAGGATTGATATTATTTCTTTCTTAAACATTGATGTTTGGTCTAGAATTTTTTTTTTATCTTTGTTCTGTTTTCATGAGAAGGCTTCTGATTGCAAATTCCATTATTTTAACAGGTATTAAGGCTATCTGGATTTTTTACTTCTTCTTGCATCATGTGTGGTAAATGTGTTTTCAAGGCATTTGTCCATTTCATATAAGTGGTCATATCTATTGGTATAAGGTTGTTTATAATATCTTCTTATTATCTTTTTAACATCTGTAGGATCTGCAGCGATACTATCTCTTTTATTACTGATATGGATAATTTTAATTTCCTCTCTTATTTTGAAACAGTTTTGCTAGAGATATATCAATTTTATTATAATATTTTCAGTAAAACAACTTCTTGCTGTGTTGATTTTTTAAATTTTTTGTCTGTTTTTATTTTATTAATTTCTGCCCTTTTTTATTATTTCCTTTCTCCTACTTTAGTTTAGTTTTTCCTACCTTGTAAACTTAAAAGCTTAAATTTTTTATTTTATAACTTTTTTTTCAATTTGAATATGCAATTTAAACTATAAATCTCCAAGTACTGCTTTCACTGCATGCCACACATTTTGATATGTTGTGTTTTCATTATCATTCAATCTAAAATATATTCTATTTTTTCCTCTGGTTTTTCTGTAGGCCATCATATATTTAGAAATATGTTATTTTATTTTCAAATATTTGAGTATTTAAAAGCTATCTTTTTATTATTGATTTTAATTTTATTATTGTTAGCAAACATGTTATATATGAATTTTATTATTATAATTTGATAAAGTGGGTTTTTTTAATGTTCCAGAATATGGTTTACCTTGGCAGGTGTTTCATGTGATCCTGACAATAATTTGTATTATACAGTTGTTGAGTGGAGTATTCTATTAGTGTTAATTATGTTAATTTTGTTGATAGTGTTATTCAAACCATCTATGTTCTTTGACTTTTTGGTCTACTTGTTTTATCAGTTATAAGGAGAGGCATGTTAAAATTTTCCATGATGAATGTAAGTTTTTTAAAAAACTCTTCCTTTAGTTACGTTAATTTTTGTATCATGTATTTTGAAGCTTTTTATTAGATGCATAAGAAGTTAGGGTTATTACTTATTCTTGGTGGAGTGACTCTTAGCATTATCAAGTACTCCTTTTTCTCTCTGGGTTACTATTTGTCTTGAATTGTACTCGATCTGATATAAACATAGCCATCCAGAGTTGTGATGCATCATGGCTGGATAGTATGTCATTTTTCAACATTTTATTTTCAACCATCTGTCTCTTATGTTCTAAATGTGTTTCTTATAAAAGTCATATATTTGGATCTTATTTTTTAATCTAGTGTGTAAATGGTGGTCGATTTATATTTCATATAATTATTAATACAATTGTATTTAAGTCTTTCATCTTGGTATTTGTTTCTCTTTCTTATTTCCTGCCTTATTTTACATGACCAAGTAATTATTTAACTCTATTAACTTTAAAAATATACTTCTTTGTGTTATCTTTTAGGGGTTGCTAGAAATTATAGTATGTAAGTCTAATTTCAAATTATATTAAACTTTTGAAAAAAAGGTAAGGCTATCACATTTGTACAATTCCAGCTATCCCCCATTCACCCTTTGTGTTCTTTTATTCCTCTGTAGTCTATAATACATTGTTACTAGTTTTGCTAAAATCTATATATTGTATATACAGGTTGAGTAGCCATCATCCCAAATGCTTGAGTCCAGAGGTGTTTCAAATTTCAGATTTTTCAGATTTCGGAATATTTGCATTATATACTTACTGGTTGAACATCCCTAATCCAAAAATCTGAAAACTGAGTCACGTTGGTGCTCAAGAAGTTTTGGATTTTGGAGCATTTTGAATTTTGGATTAAGGATGCTCAACCTGTAGTGTATATATATACACATTACACAAACGTATATGTATACACACAAATATGTGAAGATAATAAATAGGTCCTTTATTTTAAGCCATATATTATACTTTCTGTGGTTTTCATTCTTTATTTCTTGAGCGTCTATCTGGTATCATATTCTTTTAGCTTGACGTTCTTTAAGGTATTTCTTGTAGCACAAGTTTTCTGGCTACAAAATCTCTGAATCTTTATTTAGCTTTCATTTTTTTACTGACACATAATAGATGTACATATTTTCAGGGTAATGTCATATTTTGATACATTAATATAATGTGTAAAGATTAAATCAGGGTAATTAGGATATCCATCACCTTAAATATGTATCTTTTGTTTATGCTAGGAACATTTGAATTATTCTCTTCCATAGCTTTTATTTTTGATGTGTACTTTGGCTAAATACAGAATTCCATATTGACAGCCTTTTTCCCCATCATTTTTAAAATTTTTACCACTGTGAGAAACTCAGCCATCATTCTTTTCATGCTCCCCTGTATATAAGACGGGCTGTTTTTTCTGGTTACTTTTAAGATTGCGTTTCCATTTGTGCTTTTCCATATTTTACCTCTGATGCATCTAAGTGTGATTTTTAAATAAATAATTTTTTTTTTTTTTTTTTTTTTTTTAGAGACAGGATCTCACTCTGTCACCAGGCTGGAGTGCAGTCAACCTCAAACTTCTGGGCTCCAGCGATCCTCTTACCTCAGCCTCCCCAGTAGCTGGGACTACAAGCACAGGCCACCTTGCCTGGCTAATTTTAAAAAATTGTTTTGTAGAGATGAGGTCTCACTATGTTGCCCAGGCTGGTCTTAAACTCCTGGCCTCAAGCAATTTGCCTACTTCAGCCTCCCAAAGTGCTGGGATTACAGGCGTGAGGCATTATGTCTAGCCTTAAATAATTTCTAAAAAATTTATCAGGTGGTTTTCCAAGCTTCTTGGATATGTATATTGATGTATTTCATTAATTTTAAAAATATATTGGCTATTGACTCTTAAAATATTTTTTCTCCTATCTCTCTGCTCTTATTCTGGGACTCCAGTTATTTATATTGCTTGATATTATACCATAGGTCTTGGATACCTAATTTTATTTTTTTTACTTTTTATTCTCTTTGTGTTTCAGTTTAGATATTGTCTACCGGTCTGCCTTTGGTTTCCCTGATTCTTTTCTCTGCTGTGTGCAGTCTGCTATTAAGCCCGTCAAATGAATTCTTCTTCTCTGATATGATATAATTACACTCTGATATGTCCATTTGATTTTTGTTTTTACTGTTCCCATCCGCTGCTGTAATTCTTCATCTGTTTGCACATGTTGTCAATATTTTCCTCTAGATCCTTCACCATAGTTACTTTAAAGTTCCTAAGTGTTAATTAAAACATCTGGTCCATTTCCGTATTTGCTCCTGTTAACTATTTCCTCTTTTAGTCATGGGCCTTGTTTTCTCACTTCTTTGTGTATCTTGTGGCTTTATATTTTATGCTAAACATTGTGTTGGGATTGAAGTAAGGAATATTTACCTTCCAGGAAGGATATGCTCCTTCTGTCAGGCTGATGGTGTGAGGCTGACTCAATCTGACAAGGAGTTGGGCTGGCTCTGGACTCTGTCGCAGGGTTAGAATCTTTAGGTAGATTCAGTTTGCCACAGGCTTCACATGTTGTGGAGGTGGGGTCAGAACTTTGCCTTCAGAAGGGTTTGGGATCTGAGCACCAGCCAGACTCTTTAGATCTTTCTGCTTTATTGACCAGCCACCAGCTTTCCAAGCCATGGGAGATCTCTTTCTGCTTTACAGCCTGCCTGCATGCTCTGTGAGTTTCTGGGGAGTTCTCTTTGCTCTCTAGACCTGTCCCTGGCTTTCTGCACCTAGGGAGACCCCTTTTGGCCTTAGTGAACTGCCCTCAGCTTTTGGAGGGACACTGCAGTGTATTCAGTGAATGTCCGGGGGTGCTCAAAGAGATTCATTTCAGTTCCCCTGCCCTTCTCCCAGCTTTGGGCATTTATTTTGTTCACTAAATTTGCTCTTCCTCCTTACTTTCCTACCATAAACTTCCTTTTGCTATTTATTAATTGTGTGTTCTATGTATTACTTGTATATTTTAAATTTATGATGTATTTCTCTGTTGATATCTTAAATCCAGTGTGAAGAAAGGGGACGTAGAAAAACAAGGACGAAAATAAGTAGGAGAAAAAATCCCCATGTTTCATAAACTTTACCTAAAGAGGTCATTTTTCATTTATATGGAACTTAAGGTATGAAAGATATTATATAGCTGCGGTACAAGGTCAGTACATTGGTCAGGGACCACCATAGACACAGAACCAGTAAGATATATAGATGAATAGCTAGAGATACAGAGACAGAGATGTATATATAGAGATGTGGAGATATATGAGAGAGAGAAGTATTTTAAGGAATTGGCGTAGTGATGTGGAGTCAGGCTAAGCATGTCTGAAAGCCATGAGGCAGGCTGTCAGAGAGGACAAGCTAGAACTCTCAGGTAGGAGCTGGTGCCACAGTCCACAGGTGGAATTTCTTCTTCTTCAGGGAAGCCTCAGTTTTGCTCTTAAGTCTTTTCAAATGATTGGATAAGCCCCATCAAGATTATCAAAGATAATCTTTTTTACTTAAAGTGAACTGATTATAGATGTTAACCACATCTATAAAATAGCTTCACAGCAACACCTAGACTAGGGTTTCATTGAATAACTGGGAACTCTGGCCTGGCCCAGTTAGCACATAAAACTGACTGAATTATCACAGTGAGTGAGGACGTATTCCATGATGTGGTACAGTATGTGTTCAGGAATAAACTTTAAGGGAGAAAGTAAATGTAGCAAGAAAAGGGAAGGGTCCCCAACCCTTTCATCGTGCAACAGGGAGGCATGCCGGGGCCAGGCGTCCTGAACAGGGGCAGGTCTGCGTCCAGGTGAGAGACTCTTCTGCACCCTGTGACTCTCTCTTCTCTTTTTCTTTCTTTCTTTCCCTTTTTTTTTTTTTTTTTTTGAGACAGGGTCTCACTCTGTCACCCAGGCTGGAGTGCAGTGGTGTGATCACAGCTCTCTGCCACCTCAAACTCCTGGATCCTGGACTCAAGCGATCCTCCTGCCTCAGCCTCCTGAGTAGCTGGGACTAAAGGCGTGCACCACCATGCCCAGCTAACTCCTTTTTAAATATTTTATAGAGGCAGGGTCTTGATATGTTGCTAAGGCTGGCCTCAAACTCCTGGCCTCAAGCAATCCTCCCACCTGGTCCTCCCAAAGGGCTCATATTGCACTGCGCCCAGACGACTCTCTCTTCTTATAAACCCAAGAGAAATACTACTGAGCAAGGAAATAAACAGCCCATCTTGGTTTAGGCATCAGCTGTTACTGGAATTGTCTAGGACAGCCAGCTGCCCAGCACCTGGAGACTCTGAGGCCCATGGGAAAGTGCAGTCCTGCTCTCTGGGGGAAGGAGCCTCACTCAGATACAGTCCTCGCCTGCAGAGGCAGGAGCCATTCCTTCCAGTTGGCTCATCGTCTAGTCTGCCCTGAGTGAGCTCCTGGGGCCACTGTCAGAACCTTCTGTCCATTGGACCAAAATACTCTGTGGGGGATACATCAAAATGTTAACAGAAGGTATTTAGTTTTTCACAATGTGAGGTTATGATTCATTTTTATTTTGTTTTTCTGCCTTACTGTATTTACTGAAGTTTTTACAATGTGAATAAATTAATTCTATGTTAAAATAATCAATATAACTACTATCCATTTTATATAAAAATGGAATCAAATTTATATTCCCTAAGGTAGAAAATATCATTGTTAATATTTTGCATTTTCTGTCAGTCTCTACCTATAATTAGCTTAAACATCTTGAATGTACAGCCTGGAGTGTCTCTGTGACCACAGTGGTCTGTGGGAAGGACAAAGGATGCCCTAAGCTTTGGGAGGGCTTCTCTTCTTGGGAAATGGGGCAGTTTGTATATTCAGGATATTAGAAATGATTAATCCAAATTCATTGTCTTTTTCTCAAGTAGATCAGCCAATCTTAAAAATATATATATATTTGAATCATTTCCTAAAACACCATGTGCTTTAATAAGGATAGACCAATAACTTTGCTAATATGCTCTCTTTATTCCTCTTGCTTTATGGCAAATTGTCAAAATGATATGAAATTTAGAAAAGAAGTTCTGGCATATAAAAAAGAATTTGATAGAGGAATAAGGGGGTGGTACAAAGCATTCTGCATCCATTGATGAACACTTTAGTCAAAAATAGTTTATATATCAGAAATGAAAAAGGAGGAAACAGAACTATTAGTCTACACTATTAGGAATACTAGATCAAGAGTTGTAGTTTTGCAGAGAATAAATTCTCATTGAAAGAACAAAATACCCTAAAGGCTAAATTTAATGTTTTTCAAACTAGTGTTCCTGATAATTTTCAAATCCATTCAATTTAACAAGTAATATTCACTGGGTGCGTATGTTATGCCTGACCCTAAGCTAAGTTTAGGAACAATGAGACAGTAGCAAACAAAACACACCAACTCTTGCTTGCCCTTATGGAGCTGAAGTTCCAGGGAGGGGAGACAGATGATGACTTAATAAATAAGCCAGTTATAAAATATGTTCAAAGTGATAGGTAAGGGAAATTGGTAGAGTTGGAGGTGGAGTTTGGTGTATAATGAGAATTATTTTAAGAGACAAAAAGATCCTACTTAGTACATTCCTTGAAGTGCAGATTGTTTGGTTTCATGCACTTGGTAGTGGATACTAATGAAAATGGCCCTGGTCGCATGAGCTCTATTTCAACTGAATGTCCATTTTCCTTCACAGTAAATTATTATTATTATTTGGTGGGGAGAGGAGGTGCAGAAATAGAGAGCCCTGGCTGTGTCCCAAACACTGAACCAGGTGCTTTCATTTCCATTTCTGCATTTTAGCAAGGAAGCATTAAGAAGCTTGCTACCTTGTGCAAAGGCCGTGCAATTAATGGGTGACGGAAGACAGGTACACCGATATGAGAGGCCCCATAGCCAGGGTCAGCTATCTGCTAAGCACGCACAGTGAGGTCAGTGTCTAGCACCAAGATGATTTTAGGAGCCCATGGAAATGTTTTAATTTCTTTTAAAATCAGAAGGAAAAAAATGAATATAATCCAGCCTGGACTGTACTTGTCCTTATACCCACATAGTCATAAAATGTAATCTTTGATGATCTTTTATGGAGGAAGGACCCATGAATGTCTTAATGTGGCCCTGCCCACAGCCCTGTGTCTGTAACAGTCCTGCTGCGTACACCGCCTCGTGCTTTGGCATTTCTCCTTCACACTGAAGAAAGGACAAGGATGCTTATGCATACGGAATTGTAGCATCTTCAACCCACATCCATCCCCACCTTCCTGTGTCCCACAGAGGGACAATAAAGCCCTGGTTGTCACCGTGTACCATGCTCAGCGTTTGGTAGAGTGCAACACATATTTGTTAAATGAGCAAATGAATGCACACGTGAGCGGACAAAACTGGCAGTGCCAGTGTTGTTGGGGGAGGGAGTGTTTCCTTTTCTTCCTACCGGACTTTTTCCTGAGAAACGTGACATCAACCCATTGAATGTTCCAGACAATGAAGTTGTTTTCAAAGCACTCTGTGCCACATAACAGCTACTGCTCTGAACTAAAGGAAGAATTAGAAATAATTTAAAACTTAGTGACAGATAAGTTTGCTAAATCCAATTCATGATAAATTCAAATTAATTGAAGAGTTTTTTGGATGGTGAACAACTGTGTGCAAAGGCGAAATTGTGACAAACCCAAGCAGGAAGAGTCAGTGCAGGCCTGGAGAGTTGTAGACTGTTCAGGTGCAGTTGAAGTTCAAAGATTCAGCCACATCTGTCTTTTAATGTAGAGTAGATTACATGGAATTCCCTTGATTATGTTATTAAGATTTTATTATATCATTAATACTTTTAGTCTTTGCCTTCTGTGGGTGTTGGGCCTTAGCATTAATACCTTAGCACTCTTTTGTTGGAATTGTTACCTGCCCCTGTCTCGGGAGGGGCTCCCATATGTCACTGGCCCATCTAGAGTGGCTGTTTCTGAGCGTGGACAGTGCCAAGGCTTCTGCTCTGCCTCTGAAGCACATGCTCCAGCAGGCTAATTGGAAAACCCTGAACCACGAAATTGAGGACAGTAATAACATTTTTGAAAGGGGAATAGGGATGAAGACTTCATGATCTATTTGGTGGGGAGGGGAGCTAGAACTAGGTTTTAATCTGGACATAAATGTCTACACTTTCAGTTTGAGAATTCACATATTTTAGCTACAATTTATGTGCCTTTTTTCATGAAGCTTCTATTAGCTGGTATGTGAAGTTTATATTAAAGAAACACATATGTTGTAGGTGTGTAAGTTGGTGTCTGGGGGGGACATAAATGTGTGGAAACGACAATGGTCCGCTTTTCCAAAATATGGTCAGAGCTTGATGTTTGGAAGGCAGACCTTAATGGTTCCCTCCGTGTGGTGGAAATGATTCCCTAGGTGGTATTTTCCCTCTCCTGAAGGTGAACACCCATCTTTATAGAATGTAAAGGATGCGTGTGGACCAGCAGCACAAGCCGTCAAGGGATCAGGGACTCTGGGGTGCTGTGCCACTGCCGTGCACGCTGCAGACCACGAGGCACTGAGTGTGAGTCTGTGGCTGTGGATGATCACTCAGAAGCTATTGACAAGGTAGGGAAAGCAATTGAGCTTTGCAGAAATAAATTCCAATTTAAATTTGGTATGTGACTTATCCTGGGCTGCTCCTTATATGTGGCCTATCCTCTATGACAATGACAGCATGAGGCTTCTCCGTGAGCACTGTAATATCTTCACATTCTTTTGTTGTGATTGGCATCAGTCAGAAATCCCAGTTAGTCCAGAGTCAGATCAAAGACCCATGATCCCCTGCCTTGCTCACTGAGAGTTTATGATGTAGCCGCAGCTGGCTTCTGTGCTCTACAAGAGCAGAACCTCCTCTTTGCTGTCTTCTCCAAGCTAAAGCATCTCTTTGTTGATTTCCCAAAATGGGCTGCCAGACTATCAAGAGATGTAAGCCCCTTTAGGCACCTCAGTCTTTTAGTCCTAGATGCCCGGCAGCCCTGGGTCCTGGAGCAGGTCTGGCCCAAGAGGAGAAGCCAATGCCTTGTCTGCTAGAAGAGAGCCCACGTGCAAAGGCTGTACCCCTTGGCCCCTTCTGTGTCTTCTCTTTGTCCACTTCATGACATATTAATTCCCCTGCCGTCTTTTCACCTCCAGCTTCCAGAGACCTACCCCGGAGGCACATGAAGCAACTAGATCAATATAGTACATCTTATTGGTGCGCCAACTCTCCTTAGTGCCAAGTAACATCTCACCCTAATTATGTGTTAAAATAAACTTGCATATATAATGGATTGAGTGTGGTTTTGTGCGTTTTTAAGGCAAGACACAAAACTTCAAGAAGTTTGGTACCCATCACAGGACACCAGAGGCTCTGTCCTCAGAGGGTTCCTGTGGCCGTCTCAGAACTGTGTGAGCCCAACACGGTGTTGCAACCTTCTTTAAGGCTCTCTCTTTTTCTCTTCTTGCCAAGGCAAACTTCCTTCCTTTCTCCCTGCGTCAGGGTTTCTACTGCTTCACACTTCTCTCTGTCTTCCAGCTTCTGCCCACTCCATGCTCTCTGACAGTCTTTGCATGTTGCCCATACAGAATTCAGGGTCTGCAATTCAACATCCTATACAGGGCACACCCTGCCCTCGCTGGCCAGTCTCTGATCCAAATAACTGCAGCCAAAGAGGTGACCGTGTAGCTCAAGGCATGACTCCTCAGAAGGAAATCCTAGTGGGCGCGAGCTGTCCTGAGCTTCTCAGATGGAGATGGGGGAGCTCTGGGCCCCTTGTAGCCTGACCTTTACAACTGGGGTTCCCTTCAGCTCCCATTTCCCTTTGGAGGGCCATTTCTTTCTGTCTGCTTTATGCAATTTTTTAATATCATCCCTCCTTTCACCTGCCAACGTAGAACTGTGGATCTCTCCCTTGAATAAGCCTTGAGAGCTGAATGCCTTTGTTCAACATGAAAACCGGAAAGAGTTTCATGCTTTACGAGAGCCATGGGAGCTTAGAGATGCTTGCTTGAGGGAGGTCATGCAGGAGGCTGCGTGCGACCTGGGGCTTAGGAATCTGGCCTTGGAAAGCGGATGAGCCGGGAATGAACCGATGGCTGCCTTGCACCACAGGTGTGAGCTGGGTAACTTCTCAACTTCTCTGGGGCTCAGTTTCCTAGTTTCTAAAATGAACACAACATTATATGCAAGAATGTGTGTGGTGATTAAAAGAAATACCAATACCAGTGGTTCCCAACACTATCAAATTCAACTTATCTTTTGAGAACAAATATTTGGGAATAACTGTTTACATCCTGAATTGAAATTTATAAATAATATTGCCTTCCCCTGCTGTTCCTCACCTCTAGCATCCAGGTACCCACCTAGGAGACATGTGATTCGACTAGATCAATAGGGTGTGTCTTATTGGCATACCAGTTTTCTTTAGTGCCAGGTAATTTTTTACCCTGATTATGCATTAAAATACATAGTTTACACAGTAGTCACATTCTTGAGAAATTCAGTATAAATTAGAACTGGGTACAAAACACTGATGTTTATAAGCTAGAGTTAAATTTTAGGTTGTGATAATAATTAACAAGCTTCTCATCTACATAAACATACAACAGGTGCTAAAAGGCTTGTGGAACTTGTGTGTGATTCACGAGGTGGGATTGTTCCGCACGTTTTGGGATGTCTGGAGTCTCTGCCTCTCCCCCCCTCTGCAGCCCCTCCAATGTCCCGGTCAGAATGGAAACACAAGGTCCTCACAGGTTTCGAGAACACCCCCACCGTGGGAGCACCCCACTGGGATTGCGTCCATATGACCCGCAAGAGTGGCCGTCTGTTGGCTGTTTGTCGCGTGCCGAGCATGTGCCCGTGTTTTGCTACTTATATCATTCAGTCTTGACAACAAGCCATCAGCAAAGGCAGGCTCAGGGAGAACAAAGTGGCTCAAGCAACCTCTTCACATGAGGCAGGGCTGGTAGAATGCAGGTGGGACACCTGGCGCTGTCCCTAACTACATGCCCCAAAACAGGACACAGGAAAGCCAGAAGTGGTGACGAAAAAGCGGGGGAAGACATGGGGCATGGGAAGGTGGGCTGAAGAAACGAAGCAACCTGCCTCTTCACTCTGGCTTATTTGTGTGCAAAATCAGAACAGTTTCCCCAAATTTACTCTGAAGGTTAATTACCTGACATCTGTGAAGAACTTTAGAGAGGCATGCATACCACTGTTTCCAGTTTGCTCCGCACGGGGAGGTTGGTGCTTGGTCATCCTTCTTCCCTGCGATGGTCTGTTTGGAAGGGGACCCTAACGCGCCTGGTTTCCAGTGGCGACTGGTACTTCCCCCGACACAAGGTTTCAAGGGCGGAAAGCTGCCAAAGATGTTTTTTGGTGATCTCTTTTCCCATTACTAGGAAGCCTGACCAAGTACATTTATGGTGGTAATTGTTAAATGCTTGATATTTAAAAACAGCAGAGCAGAGAACAGGAGTCTCGTGGGCAGGAAAGCTTGGCATCGGGGGTTTCAGTCACTAGTTTCCTGCAGTGACTGGGCCCTTCCCACAGCTCCGGCTCTCACTCTGCCTCCCTACGGCTCCATCGAAATGGCTTTTTATAGGAGGCTCTGTTTGTTTTGGTTTTCCTGTTTTTATGGCTCTGTGTCTAAACGTGGGATTGAAAACCACAAGTTACTAAACCAGTTAGAGGTTTTCATTCACTAAGAAATTTTATAATATATATATTTCAAAATCTAGGTCACATTATCATTGATCTGGTAGAACTTTGTGAACTTCTGGATTGGTTTTTATTGCTTCTCTACCATGTGCTAGTAGATACCGTGATCACAGGTGGCTTTAAGCATGGTGACCAACTATTCTGGTTTAGCAGGCAGAAAGGAGTTAACCAGGTTGCATGATTTTTGGTGAAAAAACCTGCACAGCCCTGGGCAAATCAGGACAATTGGCCACCCTGTGAGTGGTTTCTCTTTGCAAGGACACCCCGGCAGTCTTGTTTTGAGATGCAGTGACCCTCCTTGACAATGAACTCTCTACCACTTCTGTGTATGCTTTACTTGGAGAGAACTCAGCCTTCCTCAGCACCCCTGGGCTGCTGCCTCCATGTGCCAAGTTCTTGAGACGCTTTGTTTTGGCATCTCTCTCCTGGCTCTTGACTTTCAGAATGTGCCGTGTGGGCTGCAGAAGTCCGAGGCCACTCACTGCCCCTGGTGCTTTTCCTAGGGCACTAAACAGGTTCTGTGTGCATTGCAGCCAGGGATCACTTTCCTTTTCCCTTTAAGGACTGTTGAGGTGACCTCCAGCAGCACAGGGTGGGAAAATACAGGGCTTTGGCTTTCTCAAGCTCGTTCTCGTAGTGGAGCCTAGTTTAAGATCTGTATAATTTTGTGTAATTATATCCAATTGCTCACTCAATCTCTGATCACTTTCTAATGAGCTGTTATTTTCAGAAGTTGTAGAAGAATCAGTTCAGGAAGAGACGATGATGTGAGAGAAATAAATAGCAACGTGACTAGTGGGGAGGAATTAGACGGTAAACACAAGGCTCAGCTTTCCCTGAGCGAGCGCTGTGTGTGGGGAGGGCATCACGTGCAGCTGAGTGGACGTAGGAAAGCGGAACGTTGCGTCGCAGGAGTGGAACACCCCCCTCACAAAGGGAGGCCGAAGTGGGGCAAGTCAGTGAAATGGACAGATGGCTGCATTTGTTCACTTTTTCAAAATATCATTGAAGTCACTTTTAAATAATGAAAAATAAATAAATTGAAGAGTTTAAAAAGTGAAGTATGCCACATGTTATAAACAATTTTGAATGTAAAGAAAGGGCCCCCAAATGTGTGCTGCTTTAGTATTTTTGCCGCTAGCTCTGTTTTCTCTGAAGCGATTTTGGTAACTACCTATGCTTCCTCTCTGGCTCCCAAACTGCAGACTACTTTGTCCACTTGCACTTGTCATTATTGTGTTTCATGAAAGCATGTCATTGTGAGATCTGGGATTTGACCTAATATTGAAGCAAATAAAGAGAGACAGAGACAGAGAGAAAGAAATGAAAACCATCCCATTGTTACAAACCTTCCTAAGCCCCATGTTTTATTAAGATGTACACCGTTTGACAAAAAGCCAGAGGAAAAATGGTAGAAATGAGGTATCATTTCATCAAGCAAAAGCGTCAGGGCGACCACATACATGGTCTCAAATGGCAGCCTGGAAGCAGTGGTCTGTCGCTGTGGAAACAAAGTCAGCGGAAACAGACATGAATGACAACAAGTGAGTTTACGTTATTCCTAAGAACTTTCTACCAGTGAGAAAATGATGGAACAACATGGAATCAACACAGGCACATGCATGTATATCTTTTGTAGGTTATATTTTCAAAGGGTTCATGCGTCCTTGTAAAGAACTGTTATTCTTAGGGTATGTTGCCACCAGGAGGCGCTGGGTTCTTGCACATTTCATCTGAACTATTGGGTTTCCACTGAAGATTGGCTGTCGTCGTCTCGTTAGCTTAAGTCGTTAGACAGGTGGAGAACAGAGCCTAGTTATTTAGCAACCCAAAGCCTATGCCTTTAACTGTTATACTATGCTCATCAACTTAATGTTAGCAATACCAGTCAAATTTGGCCATTTCAGATTTTCCTTCTTTCCTCAAAGCAGCGTTTATTAACATTTGTTAACCCATGACCCTTAATGTAAACAAAGTGGACTTTGTCAAGTTTTGCTTCCTGTGATTTATATATACAGACAGTTCCCGACTCACAATGGTTCAACTCATAATTTTTTGACTTTACCATATTGTAAAAGTGATACGCATTCAGTAGAAATCATACTTCAAATTTTTATCTTTTCCTGGGCCGTTGATATGTGGGACAATACTCTTGTGACTTTGGGCAGCGGCAGCAAGCCACACCCCCAGTCAGCCACACGGTCCTGAGGGAAACAGCTGGTACTCTATGGTATACTGTGTGGCCAGCTTTTTTTAAATATGATTTTGCCCAACTGTAGGGTAATGCTGTGTTCTGAGCACATTTAAGGTAGGCTAAGCTAAGCTATGATGTTTGGTGAATTAGGTGTATTAAATACATTTTCAATTTATGCTTTTTCAACTTACAATGAGTTTCTCAGGACATAACCCATTGTAAGCTAAGGAACATCTGTCTATATTAACAATAATAAGTAGACTGAAAACACCCATGTCCACACCTGGTTCAGTAGGGGGTAGACATCAACAGCAGGGTTCTTGTGGATGTTCACTAGAACAAAGGGCTGCAGAATCCAGAGCTGGCCAGGAATTTCGAGATCACACCCTCCAACTTTCTCCAAGAGCCACTTTGTTTACCTAACTTCTTGTCTTCCAACCTCTGTCTGAGCTTCTCTAGGTAACTCTGTGTCTTAGACCAACTCATTCCATCGAGCAACAGAAGAGCCTTCCTTGCATTGAGGCAATGTGTGGCCTCCCTGACAGTTCTGCCTCTCTGCTGCAACGATCATCTCATCTTGGTGTTCTAAGAGCAATGGTGGGGGACAATGTGGGCACAACTGTTGCATTCAAAAAACAGAAAATTTTAAAAGCACAAAAACAACCATTACAGGAAGTCAAAAAAAAAAGTGCTTAAGTGTCTTTTTGCAGCTTCATTTCAATAGATATCACAACAAGAAGACTTCTATATGACTTGTAGGTCCTGAATCATTGATATTTCTATTTGCAAATTTTTGTCTGTTGTGTAAATGAAAACTGCAGGCCCCAGATCTACAACGTGAACTTGTGATGAGCTCATTTCTGCACGCCTTTGGTGGTAAGCTTTCCTCATTTTCTTTTGTTCCTCCTGCTGATAGCCGTGAAGAAAAAAGGTATCAACTTTCAATATCATCTACAGTTTACAGCAAAACAGAAAGCAATTTTAAGGGTGAAATCTTTTTTTTTTCTCATTCTGTTAACAGTGGACTCATTTGTCGAATGGACCACTTTTGACAAAAGAGAAATAAAGAAAAAACAATGATAATAAAAAAGAAGTTTTAGCATGATTTCCAAAAACTTAGTTCAAGCAATTTCAATTTGGTTTTGGTAGTGTGACATAGATAGAAGACAAATACATTTCTTTTGTTGACCATGTGCTGATGTCTGAGAGACTGGAAAGGGTAATAAATTGTCAGTTGTTGCCTTTATTAAACAGAAGTGAAAGAAAATGAGACCCATTCGGATATCTGAGCTGGTTTAATTGGATGGCAGAAAGAGTTAGACTCCCTGCAACACTGGCTTTGTAATCCCACTGGGAAAAGCCTCCTCCC
Organism: Daubentonia madagascariensis; assembly: GCA_023783475.1. NCBI lineage: Eukaryota > Metazoa > Chordata > Mammalia > Primates > Daubentoniidae > Daubentonia > Daubentonia madagascariensis. The sequence continues at coordinate 8,181,099 of JAKFHU010001482.1, read as the reverse complement.
CAAAATGTGAGGACTCAAAGGAAGGATTGCATCGGGAATCCTTAAAATGACCAATGGGAAGTTGGAGACTGGCTCATTTTTACATTCAGTACTTTGGGAAAGCTGGAAAAAAATTGAGGCCCCTTGGGGTGAGAGCTAAGTGCTGAGCACCACACCCCAGCCCAACTACTGAGCTGAGAGCATGCAGCAGCTGAAATTATCTGGCTCAGATTTGTCCAGAGGAGAGCCTAGTCTTAATTTCTTGGTGTGTGCAATCCTCCCCAACATCACTTGCCTAGAAGTCAAGGTCAGCTAGTGTATTATTTTGCATTAGAAAGTTGGAGAAGGCAGATGGATGGGTGGTGTAGAGTAGAGCTTCCCTCACCTGAAGGTGCCCTGTCTTGCCTGCTATGGGGGCATTGTGCCTGTCAGTGCAGTGGGTGCATGGTCTTAGCAAGATTCAGAGTGAACTTTTGACGTCTTTGAAACATCGATTTTTCACAGTGCATCACAACCGCCCAGAGAACTCTAAAGATGCGGATGCCTAGATCAGCCCCACTCCCAACACAAACACACTGAATCAGAAGGTCTCAGAAAAAGACTAGGAATATGCATTTTTCACATGCTCCCAGCTGAAACTCTGAAACTCTCTGCTCTTGATCATTTCTGTGAGGAAGGACATGATTTCTTTTTCAGGGATGATGTCCACTGAAAAAATACACACTTATGCATGTGTAATGTCTGCATGCATTTATTTGCACATATATATCTTTTTTAAAAGGTATATATATGGGTTTTTTGACATACACGCAGTGAGATATTTGTGCTTGTTTTTTTAACATTATAAAATATATCTGTGGTGTATTTTGTCCACTTGGCTTCCATTACCATTTGAGTACATCATTTCTTCACACTTATTTTCTTCTGCTGTGTAGTCATTCAAAAACCATAGTATTTTTTTCTTTTTCTTGTTAATTGTTGATTTCAAAATAGCTTTTTCTGTTAGACTTTCTTAGTCCTGATAAGAAATGAAATGCAATTTAATATTTACCTCATTCTTTATTTTTTCTTCTTTCACCACAAAAAGTTACTAAGAGAGGCTATCAGCTTGGCGAGCTCAAGAAAAACATGGTTGTTCTTATTCTGTCTTTTTAAAAATAATTATGGTTATATACTTGTTTATAATTACGATGAGACTCAAATCTAAACATGACTTTGGACTCTAGATCTACTTAGGTTCGGTTTCACTGGCAAGGTGTGAATTCATTCTTAAAAACGGAAAAGACCGTGGATCCTGTGAGATACTCAGATACGAACGGATGTTTCTCTCTTAACCTCTCATTCTTCTTGTAGTCATTTGTCTTCATTTGTATTATCCTTAACTAGGAGAGTTTATTTTCAAATATGCTGATTAGTGTGTTTTTGTTGTTATTGTTTGCTTTGCTTAATTGCATCATATACTTTAAGTTTTCAGGGTTTCTAATCTAAACTTTAAGTTTCATTGTAAGGTTACCTTTAAAAGGAAAGCCTGTTTTCTGGAGTGCCATAGTGAGTGTGTCGGGAGGGAATGTGTCTGGCCTTTAATCGGGCCCTGTTTTATGTCTGTAATAAAAATGATTTCTGCCTGCTTATCAGATCTACATATGGCTCATAAATTCACTTCATCCTGGCACTTCCAGTGAAGGACATTCCTACATGTGCTGTCAAGACCATCAAGGTTTAAAATCACATCCAAAGGTGACAAAATAACCAGGATTGTTTGTGAAAAGGGACAAAAACTTGGTAAAAATGGCATTGAGAGACTCTTACAATGTAGAGAGAGAAAGAGGCCTGTCTCTTTGAAAATAAATGTGAAGAAGAAACATTCCCGTGTTTCTTTTTGTTTAATGCTCAAGCTATGAAGAGACCCATCCATGTTTCTGTCTTGCTATAGACGAGATAAACCCGGTGGGGCCCTAGATCACTTGGTTGTCAGTTTGCAGAGTGGTTTCTGTCTGCTTAAAACACAATCCACTCATTCCACACATTGACCTACTGGATACGAGTCTGTATTTTATAAGTAAAATTAATTTAGATCATTTTAGTGACAACTGATAAAGGTATAATCAAATTATGACATCTTTTTCTCAGTGATATAAATACATGATAAATACATGATAAATACAAAAAGATTGAATGAAGGGATGGGTATTAATTTATTTGTGATTCTTGGATACTGGTCATTCATGTAGACTTCTATTGTCTATGCAAATACACGAGGTCTTTTAAAACATTGTCCTGGGGTACATGGCTAAGAGCACATACATTAAATGCACCTACAAATTAAAATACTGTAGGATCAGGAAACAGGTATTCTTAGCATTTGTAGTAAAACCCTGTTGATCCATATTGGATCTTTCTTGGCATGTTCTAGTGGGGTGTCAGTGTGCGTGTGTGTGTGTGTGTCTTGTTTCATTTTGTGTTGCTATAACAGAATACCTGAGGCTGCATAATTTATAAAGGTTTATTTGAGTCATGATTTGGGTGGCTGAAAAGTCCGAAATTTGGCAGCTGCATCTGGTGAGGGTTTTAGGCTGCTTCCACTCATGGCAAAAAGCAGAAGGGGAATGAGCATGTACAGAAATCACATGGTGAGAGAGGATGCAAGAAAGAGAAATTGAGGAAGCCAGACCCTTTAACAACCCACTCCCTCAGGACTAATCCATTCCCAAGAGAGGGAGAACTCACTCACACCCATGGGAGGACATTAATCTATTCATGAGGGATTTGCCCCCGTAACACTTTCCACTAGGCCCCACCTCCTAACACCACCACATTGGGGATCAAATGTCAACATGAGTTTTGGTGGGGACAAACCACATCCAAACCACAGCAGTATATATTGATATACAGCTGACCCTTGAACAGCATGGGTTTGAACTGTGGGGGTCCACTTGTGCAAGGGTTTTTTTCAGTAGTAGTTACACTGGGTGTGCCTACCTCTCCTGCCTCCCCTTCCTCCTCCTCCACCTCTGCCACCTTTGCCACCCCAAGACAGCAAAACCAACTCCTCCTCTTCTTCCTCCTCCTCCTCAGCCTACTCAATGTGAAGATGATGAGGGTGAAGATGGTTATGATGATGCACTTCCACTTAATGAATGATGCTGTGGTTTAGAGGTTTGTCTCTTCCAAACCTTGTGTTGAGATCTGATCCCCAGTGGTGGAGGCGGGGCCTACCGGGAAGTGTTTGGGTCATGGGGACAGGTGCCTTGTGAATATATTAACACCATCCCTCAGAGGTGAGTTCTCATATTATTGGTTCCCTTGAGAGCTGATTGTTAAAAAGAGCCTGGCACCTCCTTCCCCTCTGTCTTGGTTCGTTTCTTGCCATGTGGTCTTTGCACCATCACCTCCCCTTTGCCTTCCACCATGAGTGGAAGCAGCCTGAGGCTCTCACCAGATGCCTAATCTTGAACCTTCCAGCCACCACAGTTGTTAGCCAAATAACCCTTTTTTCTTTATGAATTACCCATTCTCAGGTATTCTGTTATAGCAACTCAAAATGGACTAAAACAATAGTGAATACCTTTTTCTCTTCCTTATGATTTTCTTAATAACATTTTCTTTTCTCTAGCTTGCTTTATTGTATGAATACAGTATATAATACATATAACATAAAAAGTATATGTTAATTGACTGTTTCTATTATCAGTAAGGCTTCTGGTCAACAGCAGGCTGTTATTAGTTAAGTTTGGGGGCAGTCAGAAGTTACACACAAATTTTTAACTCTGCAGGGAGTTGGCACCCATAGCCCCTGTGTTATTCAAGGGTCAACTGTATATATAAAATCTCATCTTCTGAATGTTATACTATAATTAATATTAAACACACATCTTTCCTCAAAGATGGTTATTCTATACAGTGATCTTGATTTGGAGGTGGAAAAAGTTTAGAGTAAATTTAAGCAAATAATATATATCAATTTTCATTCTGTATATTCTATTTTTCTTACTGGCAGAATTGTTTCTTGAACATCTAACAGTATTTTCTAATTTGTACCTCTCTCGCCCAACTAGAAAATTTTCTACTATCAATACAAAAGGTGGCTTGAAATTTGTCAAAGTCTCCTGCATTCACATTTAGAATAAATGTGTTATATGAGAAAGTTAAATTAATATGTCATCTTCTATAATTAAATAAGATATTATATGTGTGTCTAAAAATTCATTCTAATTCTTATTTTGGCATCATTAAATGGTACTACTGCAACTGAATCTTGAGTATGAACCGGTTTCAGAAATCAATTAGTCACTCAATAACTCAGTACCATGGAGATGATATATCATAGGTTTCTGGTCATGAGTAGTGGTTATTGTTCTTTGTATTTTACCATTAAATCATTTTTACATGCATCTGTAAAATATCTGCCTGAGTAAAGGCCTGTGTGTCTGAAACACTCAAGACACCATGTACTTTTTATCTTCCCTGAGTTCCCCAGGAGTTGGAATGCTACCTGCCTCCTGGACTTGCCTTTCCACATAAGGGCTGTAAGAACCCAAACTAGCTACTTAACCTCATCAAGTCCATCTGGAACATGAGGACAGTAATGCTTAGTATTGAATGTTAAAATATTCAAGCTAATAAGGTATAAAGCTTTTAGAATATAAGGTATTTATCATTTATTCACTCATTCATTAATTCATTTTTCCACTTATCAACCATTTACTGAATGATTTCTATGTGTTAGGTGCTGGGCTTGGTGTGAGGTACCGAAACATTGAGACGTTGTCCTTAAGGAACACGCAGCGTAATAGGGAAAATTGACAAGAAAATACATGATTCCAATACAATGTGTTAAGTGTTAATTTCAGTACACATGTTAGTGGTTACAAAAAAAGCCATGAGATATCATGGTAGCAGAGATTACATTTAGTATCCTACAGAAGGTTACCAAAATACATTTTATATTTTGCATGTAGTTTAATCTGCCATCTTCTAAGAACACCTAAAAGTAGAAATAACTTCTGTAATTTTTAAAAACAACTTAGTGGAATACAGCACAGGAGGAGAGTGTCTGTATCTGTGAGTAGGGTAACCGTCTCTGTAATATATAATTTTCTGAGGGAGGTATGCTATTCATGTTCTTTACCCAACAGTATATTCAGTGCACAATGGAATTCCTGTTACTTTTGGCCAGGTGACTGTCTGAATTGGCCCTGTTTCCCCAGAATTGCCCACAAGGTGAAAGACTTGAGGGTCCCTAAAAGGTGGGTCCACAGAACATTCCCCATGGAACTGGCCAGGGATGAAAATTCCTACATTCAGAGACAGACTTTTCCTGGATGCATTAAACCATCCTTTCATTTTTATAAGAATAATAGCTATCCTTTTCCCCTGGGTCTTGTACCTAACTAAGACATTACCAGAAAACAGTTCAGTTTTATTCAGTTCACAATTATGTTCTAGAACATCTTTAATTAGTTCAATTTAACAATACAATTTGTAGTATTATAAAAAACAAAAATAACAGTCAAAAAACAAGCAAACAAAACCTCTTCAAATGACAACAGTGACAAGCACCCTGATGTGGGATTTGGGATTTTTTTTTCTTCCCTTACTTGGCTTTGTCACTTGCTTGGGCAGGGGCAGGTCAGGTAACCCCTTGGGGACAAGTGGGGTAATTCCTTGGGGACAACTCAGATGACCTTTTGGGCCTCAGTTTTGTCATATGTTAAATGGGGGAATCAAACTAGGGGATCTCTCCAGAACCTTCCATTTTTAACAGGCTTGTTTCAATGATACTATGACTCCACCTTAAAATATTAAAAGAAATAACTCAGAAGAAAAATTAAAGTTGAAAAGGATTTGAGAATCGAAGCGGGAATTGCTGGCAAGTCTTTGCAATATACTTTTGGGTGCCAACTGGTGTGTTACGTTGAGTATTAAGAGTAAGAGTCGTTTAGATATCTTACAACAGTTTTTGGTTGGAAGAGGAGGGATTGGTCAGAAAATAGTTAAACATGTATTTGTTTTAATGATGTATATGTAAAAAATCTTATTTGTTGGCAGAGAGTTAAGCAATATGTGTATTTTCTTATGTTATTCATTGTAATGCAGGGGCCTCCTCACAGGGCTAGAGGATTCTTCTTTTACACAGAATAATTGGCACCTCCTGAAGTGTTGCATCAGAGAGCCCTGATGGATTTCCAATGTGTCACCATAGGCCCCACTATATGAAATGCTGATTTGAATGAGATATTGTTATTGTATCAGTCTCTAGAAGTCACTGGAAATTCTCAGAAGGGAGGAGTCGATCCTCAGATAGTTTATACACCCTCTCTGTGATATAAGAGGTAACCCCCCAGTACTTTCATAACAGCAACCGTCAAGTATATAAGTAAAAACACTTGGCAGAGTTCTAAAATCTAGAAACAAATGTGATATGTGCTGTTTCTTCTTTTATTTTTAAATTCCACCAATATAAACTGTTCTTAAGAGGCTTTGTCCTTTAATCCCAGCTGATTGTTAAGTGATTTGTTGTTTTACAATTAAGTGCAGATGGTTTTGAGCAGTAATCAGATAAACAAAGATGCTTAGTGAAGATGGTTCAATTTCCTGGTTGGATTTGCATCCTAATCCTAGCCTAGAAAAACTAGAAAGCCGTTTCCAGATGATCCATAATTTTTTTTTAACTACAATTGCTGCAATACATCAGTTCTTAAGCATAGAAAATAATACCCATTGTTATGTTGGGTGAAAAGAAAGCTTTTTAAGAGCATTATATATAATAGTAGTCTCAAAACTATTTATATGGCATAAATCATGGTGAAATTTGTTCAGAACAGTAGGCAAAAAAAGTGAAAACATGTAATGATTGCATATGTGCCAATTCTCTAGATAAAATAAGAAAGAATCTTCCCACAGATTTGGCCACCTGTATTAGACTTACATGTAGTCTGAGATCTGGTTCAGATGAAAAGCAGATGAAGCAGTTAACCTTTGGCAGCAGCACGCAGGTGGAATTGCTGAGATAAAATATTTGGTTGTTGAAGAAGATAGAAATATTTCTAATGCGTAGGGAATTTCAGGACAGTCAGTGTGGCAGAGTCTGTATGTCGCTCACACTGGGAGCAATAGGGAGATCTACAGATGTTCCTCAGTAAATCACTATTTCTAGGAGATTTGAGTTTCCAGCTTAATCAGAATTGAGAAGTGCAGTGTGCTTCTCTTCCTGACTCTCATCCGGGATCTGAGGAATCCATCTCCTCCGTTGGGTGGATCTGGGAAGGTAGAAAGAAATGCTGTAATTCTGCCTCTTTCTCTTTGGAACTTCCTCTTTGCATTTGGATGTCTCCACTTTTGGAGTCCTGATGTTTCTTATCTTAGTCTGTTTGTGCTGCTACAACAAAATACCTGAGACTGGGTAGTTTATAAACAATTGTCAGTGGAAAAGAACCCAAATTCTGTAACATAATTTAAAGAGGTTAATTCTGAGCCGAATATGTGTGACCATGGCCCAAGAGCCACACCCAAGAAGCCTTGAGAAAGTGGTCTTACTGTGTTGGGTTCAGTTTGGTTTTATACATTTCAGGGAGACAGGGATTACACATAAAGTCATAAATCAATACATGGAAGGTGTACATCGGTTTGGCCCAAAAAGGCAGGACATCTTGAAATGGGGAATTACAGGTTATAGGTGTGTTTAAAGATTCTTTGATTTGTAATTGGTTACAACTTGTAAAGATTTGTACTTGGCTACAAATTGGTAAATATTCTTTGATTTGTTGTTAAAAAAAATGAAGCTAAAGGCTTGGAAAGTTTTAAGTTAAGATAAGCAAGTCTATTAATTGGAGACAAGCCACCGGACATTTAAGTAAATTGATGATCTGCAGGTGTGGTTTAAGCTTTGCCTTGTGTTGCCTTAGGCCTGTTAATGAGTTACAAAGGATATCTACAAGAAGGGAAGACAGGTGTGTCTGACCTCCCTTTCATGGCCAGCAACTTACCTTTAGGGTATTTCTGGGGCCAAGAGGAGGTCCATTCAGTTGGCTGGGGGGCTTAAGATTTTATTTTAGCTCACACAGTAGAAATTTATTTCTCATGGTTCTGGAGGCCAGGAAGTCCAAGATCAAGGCCCTGGCAGGTTTGGTGTCTGGTGAGGGCTGCTCTTTGCTTCTAAGGTGGACCCTTGTTGCTGTGTCCTCCCATGGCAGAAGGGATGGAAGGGCAAGAGAACACTCCCTTTGACCTCCAGCCCTTTTATAAGGGACCTAATCTATTCATGAGGGTAGAGCCCTTATGACTTAAGCACCACCCAAATGCCACACCTCTTAATACTGCTGCATTGGGGATTGAGTTCTAACATGAGTTTTGGAGAAGACATTGTCATTCCAGCCATAGCACTTCTTCTAGGCAGGATGGTGATAGCAAATCAGTGTGGTGCTGCCATTCATGTTTTCAGCTTTGCCTTTAAATCCTAGAAAGCAGCTAAAAAAGAAGACTCATCCTTCAAAATTGGACCCATCAGATCAGCGTTCATGGTGCAACTTTCATATTCAAAGAAAAGTGGGTGTGGCCTGTCCAGCTCTGGCCCACATACATCATGACCACGTCACATCCTAGACTCTGCTGGGGTTGTTGGGAACCTACAAAATAGGGGTATGGTGCTTTCCTTGTACTACAGTTTACTTTGTTATTCAAAATATTTCAGGAGGTTAAAGTTTTGATCTGAATACATTTCTTCTAAGAATTTAGGTCTCACTTTTACCAGAACTGAGCTGGAGCCTACATGGTATGCCCAGTAAAATTCCCTGTTAATTCTTACTCTTTAAATTAAAAGGACAGAAGGCATTTCCTACATGCTGGTTATGGCGGGCAGAATTTTAAGATGACCTCCAAAGACCCTTGGCCTGGTACCCTCCCCTCCCCTTGAGTGTGGAGGGACCTGTGACGTGTTAACTTCCCAGTCCCATGATTATGTTTACATTACATGCAAAAGAGATTTTGCAGATGTGATTAAGGTCCCAAATAAACTGACCTTACGATAGGGAGATTCTAGGTTAGGCCTAACCTACATGAGCCCTTTAAATCTGTGTCTAGAGGTCAAGGCATGAGAAGGAATCGGGGCAGGAGGACGTGTGGCAAGGAATGTAGGCGGCTTCCCAGGAGAAGATAGCAGCCTCCAACTGACAGCCAGGCAGGAAGTGGGGGCCTTGGTCCTAAATCCACAAGAAGCTGAATTCCACCAACAAGAATGAGCTCGGAAGCCGTTTTCCCCAGAGCCTTCCAGTAAGAACCCAGCCTTGTAGTATCCTGAGCAGAGAACCAGTCTCACCATGGTGGACATCTGATGTGCAGAACTGTCAGCTAATCAGTGGGTGCTATTTTATTTCAGCTGCTAAACCTGGGGGAGTTGGTTCTACTCAATAGAAAACAAATAGGCCATCCATAGTTAATCAGACCATTTTATGTCCCTTTGATTGTTAATTATTTCAGTTCAGATCCACCCTCTGGATTCTGCGCGGTGATGACCAAAACTGGGATTCTGAAGACCTCGTCTCCTTCACAAGCTCCGTCAGGCTGTGCCAATCAGGGCCCCTGGTGCTGTCTGGGAGGCTGCAGGAGGGAGAAGGGGCCTGTTGCCACCTGCTAACTCCTGTCTCTCGGAAGCACTAAGCAACAGCCCTCTACCCCAGCAGCGTCAGTTTTCGGGCTTGTGGTTTCCAAACTTCCAAATTCAGCCTAATCACAATTCTTCAGAGATACAAGCTCCAGCCAGCAGTGTCTTCTATTTAGAGGTCTGAAATTACAGGGTCCCTCCTCCCAGATCCTGAGGTTGGAAGCTTGCGCGGCCCTCGGAGGTCAGAGTCCAGCTCTGTGGGCCCTTTCCCCAGGCCCCCGGGTTCTAATAATCCCACCCTGTTCCCTTGGAATCACTAACCCTGAAACCTCACAGCCTGTAACCACTGACTCTGAAGGCCTCAGTCTCTTCCCCTTGCCTTTTCCTTTCTCTGACATCGAGTTAATGATCGTTCACATTAAATTCTCTATGTTAAAATGATGGGTGGGGTTTCTCTTGCCCTGACTTGGCCTGACTGATGTGCTCCTTGCCTTCTCATTGAGTCTCACGGGTGTGGACGGGACGGCGGGACCACAGAACCTCAGGGCAGCCAGCTCCCTTTTGGAGAGAGGGGCTTTGACGCTTCTGAATTGACGCCCCAGCTGCAGAATGTTCTGTTAGGCTGATGATCAGCGTGGCCCTCCCTGGTGAAGGGCTGGCCTGGTATTTGTGCTACTGGAGATCAACCTTCTAGGCCATGAGCCCAGGAGCATGCCTTCCTCCTAGGCAGCCGACCTCGACCTCACCTCCAGATGTTGAACCAGCCCATCTGAGGATGAGGATCTTTAGAAACACCCTCTCTCTCGGAAGTGTAGACCTGGGTGAATACCCAAATGGTAGTCCTGTTCTAGGGACACTCAGCACTTTCCCCTGTTGTCTGAAAAGCCCAGCCTGAGTAGGGAAACTGAGGCCTGGATGATTGTACAGTCCTTGTGATGCCTCTTGCTGCAGTGTAGGCCGACTGTCCGCCTGCCACCCATTCCCATCAGTCACTTTGCACATTCCTTGTTCCCTAACCTGAGGTCCCTGATCTGCTGGCCTGGACAGATCCTCCCAGGAATCCTTGGAGCTGTGGCTACAACCATGTATCTTGGCTGTGTTAAATTAAGTTTAGCCTAAAGCTGCCTCCTTACATATTTTAAATTCTGGCCTACGGGTTTCTGGATACATAGTGAACTGTCACCTAACCACGTGTATAAACAGACTGTGACCTGCTCTTGTAACATGCAGCAGAGTCTCAGCCAATCACAGCAGCCAGCTGTTCAACACAAATGAGGCAGATGCCAGCTGTAACCAGTCCAGCTGCTATCTCCTTGAATGGGAAGAAGGGACTGTCCTAGGGGAGAATGGCAAGGATTGAGACACTTGGTGGCAATTTTGATGGAAAAGCAACGTTTATATGCAAAAGGATTCACGATGACTGTGCAAAGTTTCACTGAGTTTTTAGTAAAATGTTTTAAAATGTTTGACTGCGAGGCAGAAGCCCCGGGGGCAGGGCAGCTCGGAGAAGGGTGTTGGCTGAGTCTAGTTGAGTGTCAAGCCTGGGTTAGATGTGGGTTTGGAGCTGGGATTCAAATGACCAATGACTAGCTGGATACTGATATTTCCCGTGGAATAGGACTAGTATATTGTTTGGACTCTTTTCATGTGTAAATAAGATCAAGAACTCAAAGGACCAAGCGCAGGGCTTAAAACTTCATAGACCTTCAATACAGCAAAGCTCTTTGTTAGCTTTTCATTGTTTCATCCATTTCAGCATTTTATTCATTAACTTCTGTATGTCAGCAGGTAAAGGATGCAGTGAAACGTTGACTTAGCCTGCACAAATTTTGTCAACTTACAGATGGGGATTTACTGGCGTTGTTTATCTTTTCCTGCATGCAGGGCCTCCAAGAGGCTTGTTCTGTCTCCACCATTTCACCCCAGCCTTCTGCCTATTTGCTTAGCCGTGGTTACCAAAAAACAATCAGTATAACAGATTCGGTCTTTTTGTTAAATAAGGAGGGAAGTGATCTGGAATATGATTTATCCCGAAATGTAACACCTTATAAACAAAAGAGGCAGGACTAGAACCTGGGTCTTCCCTACCCAAGGATGTGTCCTTTCACACTGTCTTACTACTTTAGTGGGATTGTCACCATAATAAAATAAAGATGTAATTGATTTCACTCAGGGCCACAAACACACATTTAAGGGAATGTATTTTACTCGGTTTGGTTGTAGGAACGCCGAAGCACGGTCTCATAGTGACCACCGCTGGCCCTGCACAGCTGTTATCTTCCTCAGCACACGCACGGGAACCGCACAAACCTGGCTGCCTTTTTTAAATCTCAAAGTAAATGACTGAAGAATTTGCTGGAGTTTCTAGAATGAAAATGTAATACTTTGGTCTATTTGGAGCTCAGTCAATACCTTAGGAATGTTCTGCCAAGCTAGTTTTATTTACAAATTGAATATACGCATCTTTAATTTTTTTTTTTTTTGTATTCTCTCAAAACATGTTTTACTCTATTTGGATGCTTCCATGGCTTTTGAAAAATGCACTATATTTTTAACTCTGTGGACAACTTTCAGATAAAACTTCAATGTGACTATCCTTGACATGTTAATTTGTCTCCCAAAGACAATTATATATACCAAAGTCACGCCTACTTAATGGTGCTTTAGAAAAAAGGGCTAGTTTAATGACCACTATTTAGGAAGTGGAGAGGCTGTGACCTTGGACTTTCAAACACATTCCATTCAACTCTGCAAATTGAGAAAGGAGGTAGGAGGAGAAGGTATCGGAATTAAATACTGCTTCAGTAAAAGTGGAGATGGTTTCAGGAGCTCGCTTCTGCTGGTGAGCTCTTTCTCTGATAATTTAGAAGAGGAAATGCAAACTTAACATATTTTTATATTATATATCTATTCTTCTAGTTTATTTTCAATTGGAAATTAATTATCCTGGGATTCTTGATTGCTCATGGCCCATTCCCAGTTACCTACAGTCTTGCAGCAGAGCAGGAAATCAGATGTGAGCGCTTTAAGATGAGCTGGTTTAACATTTACTTACTTAGTTAAAGATCATCACCAAGCAGAACCCTCTTGGGAGGAGTCGATGGCTCATTGGGCCCCATGGGGAGGGCGGTAATTAAACTCTGAAGGCAGCACTGATGTTCAGCTAAAAGCTGGTCTTTAAATAGTAATACACTTGCCTTGTAAAGTGGTAGGCCCTCGGGTGGCTGTTGACACAGTGTGAGGAGCTGGCACTTTTTATATAAAAGCCAAATTGAAGAAACTGTTATGAACTCATCTGCATAAAGCAATATGATTCTGCCTGAGGGTGCAGGCAACAGGGAGTGATTAACCAACCGGCTCTCTCCCTGCTCCTCTGCAGCTCTGCTAACATGCCACTTGTCACTAAAAAATTGGAGACGCCATATGCCAGGCTGCCTCTGCGGGCACCCCTTGCTGATAATACACCAAGGAAGTCCTCCCCGACTCAGGGCTGTGGGACACTGAGCTGAGCGGCGTCTGCCTGCTGAGGCAATGCTGCCTGTCGCTGCAGCCTTTCACGGCAAGGACATCCCATTGTTCCAGGGAATGTGGCCAAGACCTTTTGAGTTTGCCTGAATGATTTGAGGCACGTTTGAAGGACATGGAAGCATTGCTGCAGACGCTGAGCGGCCAGACACCGTTTCCTCTCCTCCCCGTGCACAGGGCTGGAGTGGCACATGCGGAACGGGGTCCCCCGTGGCTGGGTTCCATCACCTGCCTTCCAATTCTGAGGGTCTCTTTCTTGTTGTGCAGGATAACTCAGGAGGGCACCACTTCCTCCTGCAACTCTTCTGTTTCCCCTTAAACCTATCTTGGGTTGTGTCTCTCCATTTCCTGTGCTCATTACCTATGCAGACCTCTTTAGCTTCAATGTGTAAATCTTAACCCTGAGGAGAATGATTTTCATGTGGCCTGACAGCCCAGCCGAGTCCCAGGCATGTGAACAGGAAAGGGCTGTGGTTAGCTTTTGAGGATTCGCTTTCCGGTCCCTCCAGGAGATGGTCTGGGCTCAGAGTGGCTTCTGGGCTGGTCTGATTGCAGGCTGCCATTTCACTTTCTCTCGGTCACCAGAGTTAAGGCCCTTCTAAAGCAGACGCTGAGTAGGGAGAAAGGAAGACTGTGTTGTAGGGTGTGGAGCAAAAAGGGACCACAGAATGGGGAGCAGCAGCTGCCCTTCCTGCTGCCTCTGGGCCACCCTCCCTGGGACAGTGAGGTTGGGGACAGAGGGTGGTAGAGATTCTCCCCTGACTGAGAGCTTGCTGCTTTGGGCTCCATTTTGGTTGCTTTGCTTAATGTAGCAGGGGAATTTGGATGGGGTGGACATGGGCCTCAAGAAGACATGCTCCCCCATAAAAACTCAGCCCCCATAACTGGGTGGCAGCCTTTACAAAGTACCCTCCAGGCCCCACTGCAGCCTGGCCACGGGAGCAAAGCCAGCCTCTCACTAGTTCTGTCCTGGAAAGGTACAAGATGTGACTTCCCTTAGGAAGACCTGGACTTCCCTTTATTTCTACGGGTTTTGAGGTGAGGCCTGCAGTGACTTGATCCCAGTAAATATTAGGTGAGTTATAAATCCAACTTTAGGAAATGCCAACTGCAGACTTGTGTTAAATTAATCAAACTTATTTTAATTTTTTAAGAAAAATGGATGGGCTCCATCTCAAAGAAAGATAAATAACTTACAAATCAAAGGCCTTCTGAGGTCTAGGTGTGGACTAGGGAGGGAAATCGCATTTATTTACTAACCCCTCTGTGCCAGTAGCTGTGCTCAGGGGCAGCTGCACCCTGTGGTGTAGGAATTATCACCCATGACCCTCATGTGGAAACCGAGGCTCAGGGGAGTCTAACTGACTTGCCCAAGGTCAAGAGGCAGGGAAGTGGCTGTCATTCGAATCCAGACCTGTCAGACCTAACGCCCGTAGTGTGTTGGCCACTCTGCGTCTTGCTTCTGGCCAGAGCTTGCCCAGTGCACTGGTTGAGATGTCCCTAACGGGGCAGTGGCCATCCCCAGATACGTGCCTTGACCCAGGAAATGCTGCTACGCCGGCGGCCTCCCTGGTTTCCTGCCTTGTGATTCAAGCCTTGGGGTCTTTTTGTAAGAGCACCAGTCTTATTCTCAAGGAATCCACCCTCATGACCTAATCACCTCTCAGAGTCTCCACCTCTTAACACCGTCACCTATTGGGGGTTTGGATGTCAACGTATGAATTTTAGAGGAACACAAACAACAGGTTCTTAAATTTTGAACCCTAGCCCGTACGTTGCCTTTTTTGTGGGTACGCTTTTAATTAAATGAAAGTGAATACATGGCCCAGTTTTCTTCTTCGGAAAAAAAAAAACGATACCTGCCTCTTATTTGGAAAAAAAAATTTCATTCAGTTTGACTGTCAAATGGAAATCGAAGGTAATTTTCATTTGGAAAAGTTCAACTGATAAATTTACAACAACAGCAGCAACAATAACGGCTCCTATAGTAGTTCCCTGGGGCTCTCGTAACACAGTAGCACAAACTGAGTGGCGTAAAACAGCAGAACTCATTCTCTCACAGTTACTGAGGCTGTGAGCTCAAAACCAAGATGTCAGCAGGGCCATGCTCCCTCCGGCCTTGGCATTCCTTGGCTTGTGGCCCCATCACTCCGATCGGTGCCTTCATCTTCACTTGGTGGTCTTCTTGATGTCTCTCTGTGTGTCCTTCTCTTCTTATAAAGACACTGGTTATTGGATTTAGGGCCCACCCTAAATCCAGAATTATCTCATCTCAAGATCCTTAACTAATTACATTTGCAGAGATCTTTTTTCCAAATAAGGTCACATTTTGAGGTTCCAGGTGAACTTTATGAATTTGAAGGGTGACACTATTCAACTTAGCACAGCTGCTGTTTGTCCAGAGATTCCAACGTGCCAGACTCTAGACTCTTCTCCACGCGATTTTCATACACTTTAGTAGAGTCCCTCACATACTTTCTGGTGCACTCCATGATCAAGGGCTCATTCCCCAATTTCTAGAACACTGAGAGGTGCGTCCTTTTCATTCCTATTTTACAGATGACAGACCTGAGGCTCGGAGAACTCTACCTGCCCAGGTTAGGGAAGGAGCCAGGATAGAGCAGATTCCACGGCCGTGTGCCCACAGAGATGGCCCTGACTCTGGCATCCCACTCCAAAGACCTCTCTAAGTCCGGCCCTGTTCCCTGCTGTACCCCAAGTCTGCTCAGTTTCTCTGGGTGTTCCCCAGCCCTGATGCCCACCATGCACCACCCACTCTCCCCGCCACGAAGCTTCTCCCCAGCTCCCGGAGATGCCGTGGGAAGTTTCACCAGCGCAGTGCGAAGGCCCCTCATCCCTGTCACCTGCTTTGCCAAGCACAGCTCACACTCACTAAAGGCTCAACTTGGCATTTGTTTTCTATGAAACAGACATTTTCAAAGACAAAAAATTAACTTTGAAAGAGAAAAAAAGAAGCGTTTGTCTTAGGTATGTAGATGGGGTAATTAACAAACACCACTGAGAGTAGCAATATTATATTTACAGAGATTTTTAATGAGGTAAATTTATGTGAATTATAACTTTTAAAAAGGAGGCCATGAATAATAACAGAAATTCTTATACTTTGATTGCTCTGGGATGGTCCTAAAATTATGAAAGTAAAGCTTGCTGGCCAGGTGACCAGAGACTCATGAGAAGTACTAATTTGATCTCACTTTAGAGTTATAAGAATAATGCCAAGTAGACAGGGTCAGGAGGTTTCCTCAAGCTGGGACTCAGTTTCCCCTGATAGATTTTCGGTCCCTCCCCCTTCCTGTTCTCCACAGACCCACGGCTGTCCCCCTTCCCCTAGAGTCTGCTCAGTGCCTCTCCCAGGAGGGTCCTTTGTGGTGGGACCTGAGCCACCCTGGGTTCCAGGTCCAGGCCATGAGGCTGATGCTCTGTGACTCTGGCTGACTTAGCTAAAGGCCACCTGGATGCAAGTGGTGGCTCCAAATGGCCATCTTGACATTCCTTGTCCCCATCCCTATAATTCATTGGTGGAATTAAGGAAGTGGCAGGACATTGAGGCATTTGAGGTGTTGGGTGTGTATGTGTCTGGTTTTAACATTTAGGGCATTTGGACACACACTCTCAGAAGGGAGGATGGTCTCAATTGTCTACTCTTTAGCATATCAAATATTTTAAATATGTAAACATATTTTGCATGCAAGAAGTATGTATTCTGTATTCTTTTTTTAAAATGAGCCAAACACATTTTATTTGATTTATTGATTGTCTACCTTTAAAAATAAGTCAGATAAGTATCTCAGGGAGCTTATAGTATAGTAAGGGACATGCCACACAGTGTGATATGCAACACTACAGAGATCCAGGCAAGGTGCTGTGATTCACAAGAGGACATTTATTCAGAGCTCTTTTCTGGGATCATTTCTGGATAAGGATTAGCCATGTAATATGATGACATAATGCTAGACCGCTAGGCTGGGAAGACCTGAAGCCTAGTTGTGGTGTCAATATTTAATAACTGGAGCTTTAAGCAACTTGCTCTCTCTGAGGCTTTGTTTCTTTATTGGCAAAATGAGTGTCTTAGTCCATTTGGGCTGCTATAGCAAAGTGCCATAGACTGGATGGCTTATAAACAATAGACAATTATTTCTCACAGTTTTGGGGGCTGGACGTCTGAGATCATGTTGCCAGATCTGTTACCTGCTGAGACCTCACTTCCTGGTTTTCAGACAGCAGCTTTCTCATTGTCTCCTCACGTGGCAGAGAGCAGAGAGAGAGAGAGAGAGGGGTAGCATGATTTCGTGTCTTTTTATAAGGACACTAATCCAAGTCTTGAGGGCTCCACCCTCGTGACCTAATCACCCTCCAAAAACCCCACCTCTTAATGCCATCACATGAGGGGTTAGGATTTCCACATATACATTTTGAGAGTAAACGAACTTTCAGTCCATAGCAATGAGCAATGAGCACAATTTGAAAACCATTGATTTAACTTCTGCAACATTTGGTAGTAGACACTGGGCCTCCAAATGTGTTCCTTGTGACATTCTTAACTCTAAAATTTTTCTCTTATTACGGCTTCAAATCCATGTTAAATAGGTCATTTCCAACCATGTCGATAAATAGCATTTAACTTTCCTTTCTTGATATTAAATGTTTATTTTTTGAAACATTATACATATTTTGAATAATCAGGTATAACTCTGTGAGTCAATTAGACAACACATAGACAGATGGTGTCAGTGAAGAAGTGGTGGAGGCAGTAAGTAGCCTGACCGGCAGAGCAGACCGTTTCTTTTTGTAAATGTTTATTACCAATCTTTTTCTGATTTACATTTTTAAAGCTCTTAAAATTTCCCAGAAATTTTTATTTGTTGTCTCCTTTACCAAGCTTCATACATCTGGAAGAATGAAGGCCATATTTAGTAACATTAGAACACACAAAGAAAATAAAACCTGGTTCTCATCCTCCAGAGGCTCACGGTGCAGGGTGGGGAGGGGATGGTGGGACGTGGAAGTGGGTAATTAATATCGACAGAAAGAAGATTATGCTGTGTGTGAAAATAGAATCTCTGAGTCCTGTGGGAGTAGAGGGAGAGAGAAATTGGTTCCATCTAGAAAATCAATGGAGGCTTCTTAGAGGAATTGTTTGATCTGTACTTTACCTTCTTGAGAATGTAGATGGACCTTAATTAATGTTTAGTGACTGAATTAATGAATAGAGAGTTTTTTGTTTTCTACATTTTGGTTGTGCATGTGAAGGGGAGGTGAGCAGACATCAAATACAGGAGGAACAGCCCATAAGTATGACAGCTGATAACTAGTCAATATTTGTTAAGAACTCATGAATTCTAATAAGGATATTGAACATAGTTCATCCATGAAAATAAAACACTCCCAAATGTATCATGCAACTCAATATAAAAACATTTGCAGAAAGTTATCTGTACTAAAATTATAGTACTATGAGCATAAAGACAGTGTCTTTTTACCATATTTTTTCCATAGCACCTGGGAAAAAATAGGAACATAAACATATTTGTGAATAAATGGAAAAATGATTTTGTATTAATAAAACCATTAGGTAAAATGAGACACACCAAGAATGTTCTGGGTTATATCTACATACAGAGCTTATGCCATAATCTAAATGTAGATACCTGTGACGTATTTTCCTGTTTCAAAAATCTCAAAAATAGTTTTTTTGTTCAATTGACACATCACAACATCCTTTCTCACCCCATGAAGGCAGAGATACACAGGAAGGAAAGCAGAGTCCTCGCTCCAGCTCTGTCACTAATTATTGTTGATTTTAGCCATATTCCATCTCTCTGATTCTATGTTTTATTTACAAATGGTTGTAGACCTTCAGACCTGTTAATAAGAAATAAAATCCTTTTCTCAAATAAAATCTCATTCGAAATCCCAAATTTCTAGGAGATAATCTCAGACATGCTCTGGTGGGCCCTGCGTGGATGTCTGGATCCTGGCCCTCTTAGCTCCCTGGCCATATGCTCTTGCACGGAGATCCCTAAGCCTTCTCTGAAAAATGTGGGGCTTCTTTCAATAATCACTGGGCTGTGATCAGTAAGGTTCCTCCCTAGTCCCAAATCCTGGACTATAAGGATTCTTATACAATATAATATTACCTTAATGCTATCTTCATCCTCTGCTACTTGGCCTTGTATAAGAAAGACAGAACCCAGAGGAATAGATCTCAACCTTTATTGTGTATGAGCCGCCTGAATAGTAAATTTAAGTGCAGATCCCTGTCCTTTTTACTCTCCCTTTCCCCTACTCCATGCTCCCTCCTCCCCAGTCTCATTGAGCAATTCTGCCCATAAGATCCAATTTGGAAACAGTAACCCTGATGATTTTAATAGCAGGTGCCCCAAGGACCATACCTGGAGAAAAAACAAAACAGAAAAATAAAATAAAATAAAACCATTGCTCCAGAATTGACAGGATGGCAAACACAGAAAGTAAGCACAATATCAAAGCAAACTTTGATTTCACGCTTAAGAATTGCTCTCTTTTAGTTTTGGATCAAAGTCTACTTAGCACCAAAACAGAAAAATTAGAATTCTTTTTGAAAGATGACATATTTCTAAAGAATAATTTAAAACTTGGACATTTTACAGTTTTGTGGTTGTTATAACAAGGAAAATACTTGGAGAACTGGCACATTTTCGTTAAAGCCAAAAAACTGGATCGATTGAGCTATCCTGGTGCATTTAAAGCCCCACGATGCAGCCATTCCTTGTGTTTTGCTTTGGATTCAATAAGGATCCTAACATCTCTCTCAACTGGAAGTGAAGGAGCGCGAAAACCTTGTCTCCTCATCCAACACGCGGCCTCTCAGTGGAGAAAACAGAAGGGCTCTCGGGTGAGTGATGGAGGGTGAAGAGGTTACCCCAAATTGCTCAGCGGGGTGGCTCCTGCTCTGCCTCTGCGTCAGACAAACACACCACCCGTCCCTTCCTTCATTCCCTTCCCTGGTAACTCTCCTACTCACCTACCATTTAGCATTTGCTGAGCACTCTGTCTGAGGTCCAGAGATGAATCCCACCTGTGTCCCACTTCGGGGACCTACAGAGCCCTATGGAAGGAATAGGACGATTTCACCTAACATAAAAGGTGCCTGGATCTTGTATTAGTTTGTTAGGGCTGCTGTAACAAGGTACACAAACAGTAGAAATTTATTCTCTCCCAGCTCTGAAGGCCAGAATTCTGAGGTCAAGGTGCTGGCAGGGGGCGGTTCCTTCTAAGGCTGTGAGGGAGACTCTGTTCCAGGCCTCTCCCAGCTTCTGGTGGTTGCTGGCAGTCTGGGGTGTTCATTGGTTTGTAGAAGCATCACCCCAATCTCTGGTGTTCATCTTCATCTTCACGTGGCATTCTCCCTGTGTGTGTGTGTCTCTCTCTGTGTCCAAATTTCCCCTTTTCATAAGGACATCAGGCATTTGGATATGGGACCCATCCTACTCCAGTATGGTTTTATCTAATTACATCTGTGACAACCCTATTTCCAAATAGGAGCTGAGACACTGGGGATTAGGACTTCAGCATAAGAACTTTCTGGCAGGGAATTGGGGACAGGGCACTATTCAACCCATAAAAGGTAGCATTCTCTTCCATTAATTTCTTTTTGTGAGATTAGATGCCACAAATAAAAGAACAATTTTAGTTTTCTCAGAGTTTAGTTTCTCAAAAGTGCTATTCATGTCTGGGTATGTTTTCAAGAGTAGAAGAAAGTCATAGTCCGTGACGTAAGCCAGTACATCAGTCTGTTCCCTCCCTGTCTCCCCCTTTCTCTCTACCTCCCTCCCTTTCTCACGTGTACTGAAGAAACTGTGCTGAGTAGACGTGATATTTCAATAGGCTTCCAGGAGCTTTGTTTAGTGGAAAGAGGGTTTGATAAGTTGTTAAATGATAGGTTGTCCAAGTGTTCAATGCTAAGAGACTTTTATGGGTGTCACTGTGGCCCAGGGTTTCTTCTGGAAAGCCATGGAAAGCAACAGCTATTTCTCAAACCATACAGCTTGAGACTGATACCTAAAATGGGAGCAGGAAATACCCTGACTTTTCATCTGAAATGTTGGGATAAGTGGCGTGTTTTGAAATTCCATGAGCATTGATTAAGGGGTGTGTCATAAGTGAGGTGGGGCTGGTCTGGGGAGGCTTGAGGAGGCATCTTCACAGTCATCGCCCCGGACTTGTTTTTTAAAATTTTGTATTTTTTAATCAAGTTCAGAAATCATTACTGAAATTCTCTATGCCTTCCTTACTCATTCTAAAATGGTATTTTTGTGGCAGCCATTATATTATATCCTTAGAAAAATTAAGAAGATGAGTCTTTACTCTGAATTAGATTAGAATCTAGTGGCCAACTTTGGCTTTAAAAATTAGTTAGTACAGTACTAGAAAACCCTTGGATCTTAGAGGGTTTAACATAACCTCTATAAAGACCCTATCTCTAAGCAAAGTCACATTCTGAGGTACTGGGCATTAGAACTTTGATATATGAATTTGAGGAGAGTCATAATTCAGCTGACAGTGTCCCAGTCAGCCTCACAGGGGACCAGTGTCTGCTTTTTCTCAACCAATAAAGTAGGACAGGCTAGGCCACTTTCACTGTTTTCCCTTCGCTTGGCTTGCCAAGTGTCAGACACTTGCAGTAAGCTTCCCAATGGCATGAGAGGCATCATCGGGAGCTATGATGTGAAGCAACTGCACTGCGGAGGATGTGCATGTGAGGGCTGCCTTATTTGTCTTGAGAGTTGGCCACACCACTCACCTCTAGCTTCTTGCCTAGGAATACTTCTCAACCAGGTAGATATTTTTTCTTCCAAAGCATCATAATCCACGTTGACCTTGCAGGGAGAAAAAATCCTGCTCTGAATACTTTCAGGTGTGATTGGTTCCTTGGCTTGGAAGTCTTCCCTCGCTGTCTCAGGCCCAGTTAGTCACCTTGCTTTAGATTCTCCTAGCACCCGCTGCATCTCCCTCTAGTATCACAGCCACTGACCTTTACTGTATTAGGTATTTATTTTCCCCTCGTTCCCACTAGACTTTGAGCTTCTCGGGGCAAGGACTGGCTCTTATCCATCCCTGTCCCCTCTGCACTCAGAACAGCACCTGCTGCATATCTAATGTGCCTTAAGAAATGAGATTAATACATTTTTGAAAAATATATTCTCCTATTTAAAGTTAATTGAGTTTCCATGGTATTAATGACGCTGATAATTTATTTTTTAACCCCATCAAACATAAATCTCTGCAGAATGAAAGTGAGAAGGAAGGGAATGCTTGCTGAGATACAACGTGGCGGACATTTGCCGGGAACCAAACACATGCTATCACATTTAAACTGCATCCTTACTCATTTGTATTTTTGCCTGACCTTATGGAGAGGACATAAGTCTAGGGAAGTTATTTGCGCAAGTTCTTACGTGTTGTAACAAGGAGAAAGTGAACATTACGTGTTTATTGCTTACTCTGCATAAAGCACTGTTCTAAACCTTTAAATACATATTATCTGATTTAATTCTCCCCCAAACCTTGAAGATGGGGGGAGTGTCATTGTATCCATTTTAGGAATGAGGATAATTGGAAACAGAGAATGTAAGTAAATTTGTGGGTCATCCAGGAAGTGGGTAGCTGCCCAGCATGAATACCTAGTGACTTGGTATCAAAGGTCACTCTTAACCCTGACCACCTCTTGGGAAACTGAGTCTGACCCAGGCGTGTGCATCACAACAGTCCATCCTCTTCTCCCAAGCTCGAATTCTTTATTTTTCTTATCCTCTTCTAGATGACTCCACATAAGCCCAGAGACCCAATTAAAATGTTGTGAGGTGATGTCGGGAAAGATCATTTTGACCACCCATGGTTTGATATCATTTTATACATTATTTCTACATCAGAGCATAATAAATAATGGATAAAATTAAAGTAAGTAATACAGAAAATTATTTGGGGTAATTACCTTATATAAGCATTTTGAGTAATATAGATAAATTAAAAAAAAAATCTCTCCTTTATCATTGTCCTGGATGGCATGCAGGATAAATGCTCTTCAAATGAAAAGAATGTGGTTCAAGGCAGCAGCTCATGAAATATATTCATAAAAAGGAATGCTCGATGTAAATGCCATCACCCTGAGCAGTGAAATGAGAGCTCTGGGGACGTGCCTGCAGGGGGCCCCAGGTTCACATATGAGCAAGGCGACACGCAGGCACAGGAAGGCTCCCTTCCCCTGCCATGGAGATGTGCACATTTTCTAGTCAAATTTCCTATTTTATTTTCTTACATCCATATAAGAGGAAGTAAAACCTTGCCTTTCTTCTGAACTGTCACGAATGACATTTACTTTTTTCCCTGTGGAAACTATTCAAAATAATTAATATCCAAGAATATAATCTTTATACAACTACCTTACTCCTAGAGAAATTCCAAGGTTAGAAAATGTCAGAAGGAATCTGAATTGATTTTGCCACCTGGGGTCAAATTTTCTATTCTAGTTATAAAAGTCAATTTTCGTAAAAAATTTTTCACATCCTATAACTTGGGAATATCATAATTTCAATGGATAAAAAACATATGGTTGCCTGTTTAAATTTTGACTTTTAATACAGAGCGATGGTATTCAGCTTTTACCTTCTATTTTATAAGCTTCTAATCTTCCATAGGAATAAAGTAGATGCTAATTCGCTCAAGTAAATTTTAAAATATGGAACAGCTTTAAAACAAAATCATACTTGTAATGCATCAGTAACAAAAGATTTGTTAAAAATGATTGAAAGGATTTATTTCAGGGAACCCAGCTGAAGAAGGTGACTTGTAGGCAGCTGGGATATTGAGAGTGACGGCTCTAATCACCTAAATAGGTCTTAGAGCTCTATTTTCAAGCCTAGGTCGAGGGAGAAAGAGACGGATGGACAGACAGACAAGTCAAAAGAATGGAGAAATGGAGAGATAGTAGATTTATTTCCTTTAACAACGCTTGTACGTTGGTTAAGTTTTGTGCTTTCAGATCTTTAATTATGAAACTGGAGAAAGAACCAATTTTTAAACAGGTTTTGGAATATTTAAAATATGGCATGTCTGTGTGTATTGTAGCACAATGAGAAGAAATTTATTCTTACGAGCGTTCATACGTGCGTGGATCTAGTCACAGGCAGGAAGTGAGGGTAGTTTGGATCATTATTAAGCTGAGACATTGAGGTACCATTTATTGTGCTTACGATATCCTGAAACAATCTTAGGTCCCCCAGAGTCTGTTTTTACTCAGCTTCCCTGCTTTTGCTGACCAGCTACAAGTGAGATATTTTTCCATCGGACTTGTAAAGTCAGTCAAATTATTAATAAATGATTTTCTTTTAACACACACACATGTCCAGGCTTCGATCTGACTGCAACACCGTTCACTGGGGCTCTCGTGGTGGTCCCCAGGGCCCTGCAAGGTGCCCCTACAAATGCTCAGCCCTGGCCACAAAGCCTTCTGTGTTTCCAAACACTCCTCAGGCTCTCCTGCCCCTGGGCCATTTCATTACATTTTTAGGTATCTCTGCCAGGAATGTTCTCCCCTGGGAACCGGGAACCACGCAGGCTCTGTCACTCTTTCCTTTGGGTCTCTGCTCCTAGGTCACCTCACCGGGATGGCCTCCCCGTTGTGTGTCAGTAGCACACCCCTGTCATCCATGACCTCCTCACCCTGCTTTCTTTTTTGGTCTGGAGCACTGAGCTTTATATGCCCTCAGCAAGTCCTGTCTGAACACTGTCTCTAAAACCGCGACCTGCATGCAACATTTCTTACCACCTTTCCTTGTATTTTTCTCTATAGCTTTCATGACCACTGAACACCTTATATGTTCACTTATTTATGTGTTGTTCATTGCCTGTCTCCCACATGTCAAGGGCATGCATGTTGTTTGCTCATTCAGGAAAGCATCTCAAACACCTAGAGTAGAGCTGAAGTGATTCTGTTACAAATTAGTTCAGGGAAATCAGTTTGGGAGGAGGGATGAAACTAATCTTTTTTTTTTTTTCTTTTAACTTGAAATCAGTGGCTATCTTATCTGATACTTGTTAGCATTTCTGCTTCATGGTTAATTTTTGGTTTTCCCCACTGGTGTGAATTCTAAAGGAACTTCTTTATGTAAAGTATTTAAAACAACCTCTTTTATGTAAAGTATTAAAAACACAACATTGATTTGGACCGCTTAATTTAAATGACCTTTTTCTTAAGCAGTAATGAGAGCATAAAAGAAGTGTGTATTAAATCAAAAAGTAAAAACTCCTCAGTCTTTTGAAGACAAATCACAGCTGTTTAAATGACAGGGCTTTGGAACCTGAGAGGGTGGTCAGACCCCAGCTCTGCCCCTTTGTGTCCACATGTCTCTGGATCTGCTGTTTGTTCTCCCCAAGTGCCCCACGTTCATCGTGACACCACGTTAGACAGTTGTGCAGAGCATTGAAGGGGATGCAGAATGCAGAACCTGGCAAATGTCACTCCTTATTGATTTATCAATTTAATTGAACACAGGGTGGGACCTGTGTTTTCCACAACATGGTTTGTGTTCTGATGGCAGGAAAGGTGCTCCATGCCACCTACCTATGATAGAAACAGCTCAGGGATTGGGAGCAAACCTTTCCACCTGCCTCACGTCCTTCTCTTAGGCTGACCTGAGAGGTCTGGGCTGGGATTCCCTGGTGGAATCACTCTGTTCTGCCTTCACTCCTGCCCTAAACGAGCTCACTGAGCATCCTCTCTGAGCCAGGAACTATGCCAGGCCCAGGGGCCCAGTGGTGGAAAACAGTGACGTGGCCCCTGCCCACCAGTCTGCAGTGTAGGGGCACCCGTGAAGCAGCTATGGGACGTGAGGTGTGCTGGGTGCCAGAGAAGAAACGAGCAGACCCTTGGCCATGTCACTGTGAGAAAGGGCAGGTACAGGGAGACCTGGGGGCAGGAAGTATGGACATACATATTTATAAAGTTATGATAAGCTTTTCTGAGCTCTCTCTAGCATATTACTGGTATAAATGTCAAGTAAATTAATGTACTTGAACTCCTTATGTGAATTTTTTAATAATGCATTTCCTAAAAAAATTTACCTTTCACTCATTTTTATAAAAAGCCTTCCCTGAGTCTAATAAGTCACCCTTCACCAGAAAACCTAAGCAAAAAATAACTGAATTAGTTTACTAGTCCAGAGTCTGTGTTTAGCTGACATGTTGTGTACCAAGAGTCCACATTGGTTATTAATACATGGCAACACAGAAGGTGATGAAAAATCTTAGCTCTAGGTAAAATGCACATATATTTATATAAGCACTTAAGATTGTATGTAATACAACTTTTTCCATTATTCAAACTTTTAAAAAAATGTAATATTTTAAATTCCTTTATCAAGCAAAGCAAAAAAAAAAAAATGAAAAGGGAGAGAGACTCCATTACTCTACAAACAATTATGTTACTTCTGTGCGTTAGTACATCTGAAGTAAAATTGGGGGATAAGTTTAGAAATAAAAACAAGGAAATGGAAAAAAGGAAAAGAATCCTTCTGTGCTATTCTCCCATTAACTAACAATAGGAGTTTTAGAATATCTCTTTGTTACTTCTCCAAATTTTAGATTTTTATGTGCAATTATATTAGAAAATGACAGATAAAAAATAAAAATTTCAAATAATTTTTTCATGAAAATTCTAACTTTGAGTTGCTCATGACCTAAATTTTCTTAGGGACCCAAACTGACAGTAACAAGTTTTTTTAAATGGTAAATCCTGGAATTTTTTGTTGTAAACCAAATTCCTTTCATCAAGTCAAGCTCATACATTCATTCAAGAAGTTCTTGAGATACTATTCCTTGATTAATTAGAAAGTATGCATATTTAAAGTTATAACGTATTTGGGTGTCTGTAAGCGTTAACTCACTAGGAAACTCAAACAAAAGAGTCAATTTACTTCTCCAAGGTCAATAAAACTAATAAATGTAAAGCCTTCATCATAGTCCTATTCTCTTGATCCCTGGTTGAGAGCTCTTTGCGCTATGTATAATTTAAACATGAAACCAACGATTTACTCACCCTTCAGCATTCATTGTTCATTGAATGTTCTTGTCTTCTTGATTCACTGACATCATGCTTATGTGACAATTATAGTTTGGTACTGCCCTCCCAACCCTGAGTACCAGACCACTCTCAACTCTGGGTGCCAAGGTGGCAATACAGAGTTGACAGAGTTGAGAATGGGGAAGGAGGATCAGACCATGTTTCCACTTCCAAATTTTGGCATCTGAATCCTGCAAACCCTTGACCAAATCTCCTTTAGATATAGAGATTTGATAACTTCTTCAAGTGAAGTTTTTTGCTCATGACTGACCATAGATATCAGGTGGCTAATTCTGTTTCTTTTTCAAGGGAAAATGTTTGTTGTGCATCAGCAAAAGTTCGTGAACTCCAATTTTAACAAGACTCCCTAAGTAGAGCTCTCTAGCTTTAAAACTGAGGAACTGAAGCCCAAAGAAATAACATGACTTAGATTTAGTTATCAAAATTTATTTTTTAAAAGGGGAAAAATCAAATTAATGAAGGCATTTAAAAATACATTGCATTCTTATTAAATACATTTTGTAGGCTTTGTGCTTGATGATCATGAACATCAAATCTGACTTCCCTGTTGAGCAAAATGAACTATAATCAAGTGGAACAAATTGCATTGCTATTATCCCTTCTTGTTGGTTGTGTTAGCACTTGGTAACCGAGCTGAAATGGGCTTTGTTGCTCAGCTCTTCTCCTAAGGAGAACCGTGTACCATTTTACCCTTTGAGTTTGTGCTAACTTTCTGTCTACTAACTGCCTAATACTGCCCTTGCTTTAGTAAAGAGTTCTATCTCTCTCTTTAGTTTAATAAGGCACATACCAATGGGAAACACATATTTTATGCCTAACTTTGTTCTGTAGTAGTGTTTCTCAACTTCAGCACATTGACATTTGGGGAAAGATAATTCTTTTTTCTGGGGGGCAGAGGGCAGCTGTCATGTTCATTTAAAATTTTTAAAAATTTTTTTAATTGACACATAATAATTGTACATGTTTACGGGGTACAATGTGATGCTTTGGTACACGTATACATTGTGTAATGATCCAATCAGGGTAATTAGCATATTCATCACCTCAACCATTTATTATTTCTTTGTGGTGGGAACATACAAAGTCCTCGTCCAGCTACTTGGAGATCTACAATACCTTATTGTTGACTGTAGTCACCCTATTGTGCAATAGGACAGCAGTACTTATTCTTCCTAACTGTAACTTTGTATCTGGAGACCCTCCCCTCCCTCTCCCCATCCCCCTACCTTCCCAAGTCTCTGGTAACCACTGTTCAATTCACTATTTCTACGAGATAAACTTTTTTAGGTTCAGCATATAAATGAGAACATATGGTATTCAAGGTATTACTATTCAGAATATACAAGGAACTCAAAACAACTCAACAGCATAAAAACGCAAATAATCTGATTGAAAAATGTGCAAAAAATTTTAATAGATATTTTTCAAAGGGAGACATACAAATGGCCAACAGATATATGAAAAAATGCTCAACATCACTGATCATCAGGGTAACACAAATCACAACCACAATGAGATATCGCCTCACTACAGTTGGAAAGGCTATTCTCAAAAAGACCAAAGATAACAAGTGTTGGTGAGGATGTGGAGAAAAGGGAACCCTTGTTGGTGGGAATGCAAATCAGTACAGCCATTATGGAAAATAGCATGGAAGTTCCTCAAAAAATTTAAAATAGAACTACCATGTGATACAACAATCCAACTAGTGGGTGTATGTCCAAAGGAAATGTCCTGTGCATTTTAAGATGTATGGCAGTATCCCTGGCCTCTACCCCCTAGATGTTAGTATCACCCACCCTCTTACCCCCATTTGTGACAACGAGGAATGTCTCCAGGTATTACCAAATGTCCTCTGAACGGCAAAATTCCTTCTCATTGAGAACCATTCTTCTACATATAGTAGGGATTATGGGATTATTATAAAACCAGAGAGAGAAAAATCTCTTTTCAGTCACTTGAAATCCTATTTTAATCCTATTAAAGTCTATTGGAGTCTATTTTTTTACTTTTTACTAATCATAACACTTGTACATATTTATGGGGTACATGTGATATTTTAAGCAAAGCAAACAAAGGCCCATTTAAGCTCAGTTCTCGTGTGCTAACTCAAATATGATTATTTGCAATGCCTTATATACACACTATAATTTTTTTTATCCATTCTCACTTTAGTGTTCGTGTTTTGTTTTTTTGTCCTCCTCAAGAACCTATGGAAGTATAAAAATACTTAATGCATTTAAATTGTTCACAGCAATCTTTGATTTTAAAAGACGTTCATGAAAAATGTGTTTTTTAGAACATAGTAGCATTGTATTTAACCTTGCTCCTCCTATTGGACTTGCTATAATTATTATGGAGAATTTCTCTTGAAGAAGGAGGTTATTTGAAGTAAGGGAGAGCTGCTGGCCTGTGTGCCTCCTGCACGTGGGCATTAAGTTTACCACCGAAATCCACCTTAAAGTTTGTGGCTCCCAGTATTTATTCTGGTAGAAATTTATTCCTGTTTTGCAAGCTAATCTTCTTCATGAACAATTTAGGGAAAATAAATAATGTCACTGAGGAAACATATTGATTTAGAGTAGTTAAATGCCTTCTAGTAGATGCAAGATCTGAAATAAGTATTTACTTACATTAGGAGGCAGGAGCTACAAATTTTGGGGTCTAGAATTATGCAAGAAGGCAAGTCGTGTGTTTTGTGATCTGATTGAAGTTACCCTGGTGATTTAAGTTACCTAGAACCAATAGGATATATATATATTTTATATATACACATGCAGGTATTAATATATGTGTATATGTATATACATACACACATAGAGAGAGCTAGAGAGAGAGAGAAAGAGTCTGAAGGAAAGAGAGAGAGAGAGATACTGATTCTAAGGAATTGGCTCACACAATTGTGGCACTAGTAAGTCCGGAATCTTCAGAGCAGGTCAAAAGGCTGGAAGCTCAGGAAGGATTTCTATATTATAGTCTTGAGTTGGAATTTTTTCCTCTCTGGGTACCTTAGTCCACTCCAGCTGCTATAGCAAAACACCATAAACTGGGTGGCTTATAAACAACAGAAATGTATTTCTTACAGTTCTGGAGGCTGGGAAGTTCAAGATCAAGGTGCCAGCAAATTTGGTATCTGGTGAGGACCCACTTCCTGCTTCATAGATGGCTCCTTCTAGCTGTGTCCTGAGATGGCTGAATGGGTGAGGGGTCTCTCTGGGGCATCTTTTAAGAGGGCACTAATCCCATTCATTAGGGCTCTGCCCTGATGGCCTAATCACCTCCCAAAGTCCCTGCCTTCTAAACCATCATCTTGGGATCGGGGGTGAGGATTTCAACATGTGAATTTTGGGTAGACATGAACACTCAGACCACAGTGCTCATTTTTTGCTCTGAAGGCCTTCAACTGACTAGATGAAACCAACCCATATAATCCAGAATAATCTCCTTTCCATAAAGGCACATGACTATGGATGCTAACTATATCTACAAAGTACCTTCAGCAATATCTAGATTAGTGTTTGATTAAATAAATGGGTACTATAGCCTCGCAAGGTTGACATGTAAAACTATATATATACCCACATACACATCCAGTACAATCAAGGGCTATCTGGACTTTTTTTTTTTTGAATTACCAAATTCATAAATGCAGTCATGCACTGCATAATGACATTTCAGTCAACAACAGAGCACACATATTATGGTGGTTTCAAAAGATTATAATACCATATTTTTACTGTACCTTTTCTATGTTTAGATATGTTTAGATACACAAATACTTACCCCCTGTGTTACAGTTACCTACAGTATTCAGTACAGTAACGTGCTGTGCAGATTTGTAGCCTAGGAGCAATAGGCTAGACCCTATAGCCTAGGTGTGTAGTAGGCTGTACCATGTAGGTTTGTGAAAGTACACTCTAGGATGTTTGCATGATGAAGTTGCCTAACAATGCATTTCTCAGAATATACCCTGTCATTAAATGACTCATGACTGTATCATGATGGACAGATTTTCTTCCTAAAATTCAATGAAGTAAAATCTCAAAGACGTTTTAGGTGGTGAATATATGTATATAAGGGCAAAGCCTCATTGAAAATATGTGCAAGATGGTCTGGGAGGCTCTTTGACAGCTTGGCTCTCACATGTCAGCAGATGACTGAGCTTGTGACTTATCCAGCGAGCAAGACACGTCTCAGGCCTTTAAGATCTCTTGCAAATGGTCTGAACTCAAGGGTGATGCCCTCCTATGCTGCAGGTCTATTAGAATGCACACGTAGATTCCTATTGAATTGGGACATTGGCTGTTTGCACTGTATCCGGTAATACTCATTATCAAAGTTCTATGTCCCCCTCCTTGGTTCCCTGTATCTCTGGGCCCTGGGTCTGCCCTCCCTCTGCATTAAGTATCAATATCTCTGTGAACCAAGAGTCTGAAGGGACCAGGAGAGCATGGGGTCCGGAGGCTGGCATCAGGGCTGAAGCTCACACTCAGAGCCATGTGCAGGGACAAACAGGTGACTAAAGTGAGACCATTGGGCCAAACCCAGACTGAACCCAGGAATAGGCAGTGGCAACAAATTCCCAGTGATAAGAGTGGAAGCCAGGCCCCGTCCGCTCTGTCTCAAGAGTTAGCGACACCCGCAACACTCACAGCAACACCACAGAACCACATTCCGAAGAGGGGCACAGGAAGGAGTCACTTTGATTCCTTTTGTGACTCCTATTTATTTGTTCTTACTGCAAGCACAGTCCTATTTTGACATTTTTGTTCAAGTTCCAAGTAGAATGGGCTAATATATATTAAGACTGAAAACAGAATGTTAAGTAGCTTTCTTGAGGCTCAGAGATCATCTGTGTCAGCCTCATGTGACAGCAGAGAAAATGGAGACCCTAAAAATATTACCTGGCCATCTTGCAAAAGCTGGCTTTGGGTTCCAGAAGAAAAAACATATACCTGGATTTGCTACTGTCTGTCTTAAAAAAAAAAAAAAAAGGAGATTTGTGTTTGAAACATAATGATGCGTACAAATCTGTTAGCAGAAAAAGCCAGTCAAATTCCTGCAACCCTGTGGGGCACTGCAGAACCCCTCCCTTCTTGAATTTTCTCCCTGGCACTTGTGTTTCTTTCCTTTCTGACCCCTGCCTAGTCGCAGAGAGATGTGGATTTTGACAGAACCAGGAAGAGTTGTTCTATTTCCATGGCAACGTCAGTTCACATTCTGCAGGTACATCGGCTGCCACTTAGGCCACTGACTAAATGAAGGCTCCTGAAGGCGCTCTGTGTTGCTGTCCCTGGCCAAAAATAACTTGGCATGCCACCGTTTCTCACAGCTCCAAGGAGAGAGGCATTAAACTGACTGGATGCCAACTGTCAACTCCGTTCCCATCTTGCCACTAAAGAGGAAGAAACAGGAACTGCAAATGTTTGGGGGAGGGGAGCCAGAGAGGCTGCTACATTGTTTCCATGGTCTAGGAAATAATGCATTTCCCTCTGTTGAATGGAACATGAAATATATTCTAACTTGTTCACCCCAGGGGCACCAGATAATTTGTATTTCAGCAGAAGTATTGTAATTACATAGTTTAGAATTAGAATTAATTAGCATTTTGGGAAGTAGTGATAAAACCAAGCAGTTATTAAAAAATTAATTTTAATAGAGGTCAGTTTGGAGAGACTTGATTTCTTTTGAAAGATTTTTCTTTTTCTTTCGTTTCTTTTTTTTTTTTTGCAGTGGGGGAGATAAAAGGATAACATTATTAAATGATCCTTTAATCAACCTAAAATTTTAACCACCTTATCATTGGATGTTACTTCTAGGTGTTAAAATCCAAATCGATAGCATACATGCCAAGCATATTTCAAAATAAATGAAGAGTTTGGCTAATATTTAGGATTATTTATGAAGAAAAAAATTTCAGTATAATACTTTAAAATACGTCATATTCCCAAATACATGGATCATAACAACCTTATTGACATTAAACAAAGTCAAGAATAGCTTCATATATTGTACTAGATATATAAGATACTTAATAGTCATTAAATATTGTTTAAAGAATAATTTTTGAAAACAGGAAACATTATCTACATGTGTACTAAGCATAAGGCTCTCCTGGGAGAGCCAGGGCACCTGGGAATAAAGAAGACAAATCTTTGCCCTCATGAAATTTTCCTTTGTATTCTTCCTTGGAGTGAGGAGTCAGAAAAGACTGTTTATGATTAAGGAAAAGTATTTTTACCTACAATTGGAGTTTTATAACACTACCATGTTTTAAGTTCTTAAAATCAAAGATATTCACAGTGAAATTTTAATTTTCTAAAATTGATAATTGTTCCAGGGTTATATGAAAGACCATCCTTGTTCTCAGAAGATAATGTTGAAGTATTTAGGGATAAAGAGGCATCATGTGTGCAACTTAATCTCTAATTGTTCAGCGGCAAGAATAGTAACAATAATTATTGTTTTCATTAGAGTGAGACAAAGGGAAAGTGATGGAGAAAAATGTGACGAATTGTTACCAAGTGGCAAGTCTAAGTGGAAGATATGCTGCAGGTCATTGTACTGTTCCTGTAGCTGTTGCTGCTTAGTTTGTATTTTTCCCAAAATAATAAGTTAAAAATTGACGTAGTCTATAGCTTTTGATGAAATGATAGTTTTCAAATTTTTCAGAAACAAAGTTTAAAAACTACTGTTTTGGAAATGGTACTATTTAAAAAAAAATTTTAGCACATTGAAAAAGGCTACTTTCTATTTCAGAATAGCAGTAGAGTAATTTCTACTATATTCTGAAAGCCAGAGAAGTTTGAACTTATAAGTCTTGAAGTTCTAGAGCTTAGTAAAACTGGGCATTCGTTAAGGAAAAATAAAAATAAATTCTGCACACTGCCCTTTCTCCTTGAAAACAGTATTTTATACTCTTTTTCCTCTTCCTTCTAAGACCATACCCTTGCCACAGTTTTGGGATGTAATGATCAGCTGACCCTCTCCACATCCTTATATTCTAAATCACAGTTGTTCCCTTCATGTTCATTGGAGAAAAAGGCAAAACGTTTGATAAGTTCTGCCGATAAACCTGTATCAATAATGGTTTAATAACTATGATTATTTAACACATATTATACATTTATTTCACATTTACTAGTACAAGAGAGAAAACAAGGAATGAAAGCAAATTGTGCTACAGGGTCCATTTCAGTATTCTATTACTATGCCCCATAAAGAAAAAAAAGTCTTTCATATTTAAATGAATGTCAATGTTATCCATCTTATTTACACCATTAGATATTGCCACAGAACATTAGAATATGCATTGGTGCAACCTGGGTTGTCTGGTGGTTGTTTATGGAAATCTCTATTGGTTTTATGCAATGTCAAAAAAGAAAACAAAGATGCCAGGGTTTGTTTTGAATAAGGAGATAAGCTCTTCTTTTCTGATGTGTTAAGTGGGAGCCTGGGGCATTTCCTTGCTAATGCAGAGTCCTAACAGTGATCCAGCCACGCTTTAAGAGGAATAAGTTTGATGTGGTAAAATTAATAAGACAGCCCTGTTCATCTTCCCCGGGATGATGAAGCCATGATGACTGCATGACACGGGGAGGGGTTGGGGTGGAGAAGGTGATTCAGGAATTGTAAACAGAGCAGAAAGGGCTTTGGTGACATCTCTAACATGACTCTTTGGAAACAAGGAGTATGGTTTACAATATTTGTTGAGTTTTCTTTGTGGTGGCCATTCTTTCTCTTAAATTATTTCAGGAGGTTGCTTTCACTTCAGCACATTTTTGAGGAAAGATATACACCTCCTAGTCCATGCGCAGCTGATGTCTATCCCTGCTTACACAAATGGCCTTGGATCTTCCTTATGGATTCTGTGCACAGTCTCTCATTGCACTGCTTACCTAAGACCAAAGCCTCAAATTTATGAAGTGCCTTTCTATTTCCTGTTCCCATCTGTGATCTGGTTCCTGGAGGGTATTTTGACTATTTTTTACTGTACTTACTTTTTTTCATCATTATATGTAGTTTCTGATTTTTAAATTCTACCTCTAAATATGTTATTTTTCTTTTATTTTCTACATTTATTCAACATTCATGTGCACGGTTTTGTTCTTAGATTTTTATTTATTCTCACAGTGGATTTTGTTTTCTAAACTTGCACTCTAGGCTGTGGTTCCTGCACTCTGATGAAAACACTGTTCACGTATGTTTTCAGGTGGTAATTCCCCTCCTATCGTGACACAAGACAAACGAAGCACCCACTTTGTGTCCAGAGGCAAATGACATGTCCTTACAGACCACATGTGACCTGAGTGAGGAGCCACCTCTGTGTCCTGTTATTATCCATGTTCTTTGTTCTGAATTGCACTTCTCTGCACAGGGTGAAATTTAAGGTACTAACAAAGGACAGAAGGATGACGGAAAGACAGACAACAGGATTGAGAGGAAAAAGAAAGGGGTAGTCAGAAATGGGTAGAAAAGAGAAGCATGAGAGCCCCGTGGATGCATCACTGAGTCTTGTTAGAAATATTGGAAATGGACAAGCACTGCTGAAGCAGGAAATTGTCTGTGGTCCCTTCCTTGCAGTTCTGGGAGTGGCCACAAGGGACGCAGTTGTGCTGTTAATGGATCTAAGGAGAGGCCCTGCCCAGGTGTGAACAAGGGCGTTGAAGGGCTATTACCCTAAAGATGTATAACTACAATATAAAATGATATAAATTCACTATAAAAACATAAAATATGGCCGGGCACGGTGGCTCGTGCCTGTAATCCTAGCAGTCTAGGAGGCCAAGCTGAGAGGATCGCTTGAGATCAGGAGTTCAAGACCAGCCTGAGCAAGAGCAAGACCCCGTCTCTACTAAAAATAGAAAAACTAGTGGGGTTCAGTGGTGTGCACCTGTGGTCCCAGCTACTGGGGAGGCTGAGGCAGGAGGATCACTTGCGCGTAGGAGTTTGAGATTGCAGTGAGCTATGATGATGCCACTGCACTCTAGCCTGAGCAACAGAGTGAGACTCTGTCTCTAAATAAATAAATTAATTAATTAAATTAAAAATAAAATAAAATACACAGTAAGATTTAAAAACTATGTACAAAGGTACAAATCAACAAACAAACAACCTTTCCATCACTGACTAATCAAATAGTCAGGAGTCAATACTTCCCTAAGAAAGTTCTGACCTCTGCTTGCCCTTGGCAATAGATGGAGATGGCATAATGCCACCGATAGTGTGAAGAAAGCCCCACACTCTGTCCTCTGCCCCTTCTGCAACAGGCTTTCAGGATCATTAAATTTCACTCCGTCATTCATGTGTCTCTGACAGTTTAGAGTACAGAACATCACAAGGTGCCCATGGTTTCCAACAACTTGAAGTAATAGAAGATTTAGGAGGACAGTGAACATGTCTGTCTACTTGCTGTTGTATTTCCGGTGTGCAGTGGGGCGATGCCACACAGTAGGCGTAAAGTCACTATTTGTGGAATGAATGATAGATACGAAAGAAGATAGACTCAGTCACTTTTGTGAGTGAGAAAGAACAGGGCTCATTCAGGGTAGAATGGACAAATGAATTTCTTCTCATTTGTGGGCACTGAATCATGTATAATTGGAAAAAGAGGATCCCTGTTATGTTGATTCCCTCCTCCACACACACACACCACATACCCTATTCTTGTAAAACTACGCAACCTGTTTCCCTCTCTGTTCTCATTTGAGAGAGCTTCTTTCTGCATGCACGTCTTTTCTCCAAAAGCAAGACCTCAAATCTAAGACATTTTTAGGTTGATGAAAGGATGGTTTATATATAGGCAGAGGTTCAAGGTACTTGTTTCACTGGAAATGCAGGGTTGTAACTTTATTCAATGGAGAATTTTTTGATGAAGAATTAGAAAATTCTTCATTGAACTCATGGAAGGTTAGAACTGAAAGAGACGTTAGCAATCTGATTCTAATTCAACCCTTTCCATGTTTTTAGTTAAAGAAATCTTTTCCTTGGAAAAGTGGTAAAGTTGCTCAATCAAGATCACATTCACTTTGATTATTTTTGTTATTAAGTAGCACATACTGAATTTATGGAATTTTTAAACTATACAACAAACATGACATTATTTCTCAAATAGAAATTTCTTGCTTTTATTCTAATATGTAAATAAGCACAATAGTGATAGCCTACAGGTCACATTTGGCAGGCATTCAAATTAACCCACCTGGGGAGGAGGTCTTGTGATTCATGGCAACATTCTGTCCCTGAGTAGAGAATTTTATGATGAGTTCCTCAGATTGTTGACATACTGATTAATGTATATATGACAGACACGGAAAAGGACCTTGAATTGTTTCTGAATCATGAAGTTTTACAGATTGTCTTGCTGGTAGACATTTTAGCCTGTATGTTGCAATCTGTAGCCAGTGATTGTAACCTCTGCACTGTACCCTTCAATAAAAAAGGACAGCTCCAATATGTGGAACTCCCTCCTAAACATTCCCATAAAAGCCTTCCAACCTATAGCAGACTCTGGAACATGCCCCACTTTGTTGGTGTGTCTTCCTGGGTTGATCCTCACATTTGGCTTCCAATAAACCTTTCTCAAATTGTTTCTGCCTCAACAACCTTAATTTTTGTTGACAATACTGACATTTTGAGCAACTTACTATTTAAAAATTAAGCTATATATTAGTTCCTAAAAGGAGACTTTATTATAAGGCAACAACCAGTCATACCTAACTACGCAGGTAGAATATTTGTCATAAAAATACTAGGTCTTTTAAAATTAATAAATTTTCTCCCTTTTTTTGGAAGTAGAGCCCATATACAGTTTATTTCTATAATGGACTTAGCTATATTCATTAGTGATTTTATAGTGATTTTTTGTTACTCATTTTAGAGTGCTTGGTGGTGGGGGGGAGGGAGGAAGTACTGGGTTTTTTCAGAAAAAAAATTCCAAGCATTTCTTATAAAATTTGCTTTCTGTTCCAGTTTTCTTTGGCTTCACAATGCATGTATAAAATTTGTCTAACTTCACAGAGTGTGAAGACATTGTGCTTGGGCCATATTCCTGTTTTTTGGTGTGATTCTATGTGAGCTCTTTCATAGAATTTTCACCAGCTAGCCACTATATTGAAATGCTGCTTACTGACTAGGTCTGCGTCCGTGTCTGCTCTTCCTCATCAACTTGAACCCACTGCATATTGACATTTGCTGCTGGGGTGAGCATACACGGGCCTTCTGGGACATCAGGGTCAGGCCCCAGGCTCTGAGCGAGACAAACACAAAGGAGATATCACCCCCCCACCTCCCAGGCAAAAATAGAAAACCAGATCTCCTAAGGCTCTGCGCGTTGTAAGGGTCTACCAGCTCTTTCTTCAGTGTAAGAGAAAGGTCTTGGAAAAAGAGCCTTTGCTAACCAATATATGACTAGAGAATGGTGGAGAGGTTTGACATCTTGGGCATTTGGGTTCACTGTACTCCTTTGGAATTGTACTTAGTGTTTTATTTCCCAGGAATCTATGGCTACAAATGACTGTGCTTTTGGAAACCAAGGGTCTCATGAAAGTTCTCTGTTTCCTATGTAACAAGGGACCTTCACTGGACTGTCACCAAGTTTCAAAATTCCTCCGGAATTCTTTTCAATGAGGACAAGTTGCAATTTTGTACAAAGAGGAAGCAATGATAACTTTGTGTTTCAGACATTAGGCAGCTTACTTATGTTCAGGCCATTTTACCAAATTTTTAATTCTCAGTAACCAAAATTTTACCTCAGAAATGCAGCATTTGTCTATTGTTCTTTCTATCAAAAGTTTTTCTGCATGTTTAAATGCCAAACTACTTAGTTAGCATATTTTAATTTGATTTAAATTGACCTATATTTGAGGGTCTTTTTTTTTACCATTACTAGTTTGCATTTGAAACTTACTATTGAGTTATTCTAATAATCTAAAATAGACTTTTTCGATCTTTTATGTTCTCTTTTTGGGTAATAAATAGTATGTTAATTATTATTTAAAGTGTGGATGCAGTGTGAATCTCAGCATATTCCATTTTACTAATTTCATTATTGATTTATTTAAGTTCTTTTACAAAAGTTACAAAAGCAATGGTTGTTTGCTTTCACAAGTAGAATGACGCAGAATGGTAAATTCCCACGGTTCATAGCCTCTTCCCTGCCTGACAGTGTGAGTCAGAAATTAAATAAATCAATAATGAAATTACTACAGGGGAATATGCTGAGACCCACACTGGATCCACCCTTCACGCCCTTCCCTACAACAAGATTAAATATGCTCTCTCTAGATGTAGGGTTAT
Organism: Daubentonia madagascariensis; assembly: GCA_023783475.1. NCBI lineage: Eukaryota > Metazoa > Chordata > Mammalia > Primates > Daubentoniidae > Daubentonia > Daubentonia madagascariensis. The sequence continues at coordinate 8,141,563 of JAKFHU010001482.1, read as the reverse complement.
TCCACTCTAGGATTAAAAAAAGATTCAACTCTACCCATTTTTCCACAAGTATTTAGCAAACACCTGTGGGTTTTGGTTATAAAGGTCCACGGACTGGAGCTGTTGGAGAGCAGTTCAGGAAAAGGGTACGCAGAAACGAGAGGAGCCCAGGCTTACAGTGAAGGTTGCTACATGAGAGTCTGCCCACAGGGCGTAGCCAACGGTCTCCCGTAAATGCAAGTTATATTAACAAATATGGAATGTACATTCGAGTGCATGATTTAGCTGCTATGTAAATATGTGAATGCTCTGGTTTTTAGACATAAGTCAAATAGAAAAGCTATATTGCTTTAATGATGTATGAGACTATTTTCTGAAAGCAGATCCTGGTATTGAGTAATTGTTGATGTTACCTTAGCATAGAAAGTCCATCTTCAAATCAAAGTGTAGCTTCTCTGAGAACATGCTTTGTAATTTGTGCTTAATGTTTCAGTAACAATAGGGCAAAATAATTTTTTCCTCTTTTGATCACCACCAGACCAATATTTTCTACATTGTATTTGGGGTTGATATTTTAGTAATACAATAAGACAAAATATGTATCTTTCCCTTTGTAACCACCAATCTGACATTTCTCATGTAGCAGTTTAAAAAACACTTCTCCCTGGATACACCTACTGGCTCCAGAATTCTCTTATTGTAACTCAGCTACCATCACGGACTCTTTGCTTTATATAATCTTGAAACACTTAAGTCTTCATCATAAATCCAAATTTTCTTTGGCTATATATACAAATTTGACACAGTGTGGTGTCAGAAATGAGGAAAGGGCTACTAACTCTTGCTAATCTGCTGCTCTCAGTCAGTAATTGATTATCAAATACCCTTTACCACTTGATATTTGAATGAAGCAGACTTTGTTTGAGCCACTTGGTTTTTCCAGTTAAGTGAGGGGGAGAAAATACTTGGTAAAAACAACTTTGGCTTCTTTCATCTTCCTCCATGAAGCCAGTGGGTCAGCGGCTCCCACCGGTATTTTTCATGTTTGTCATGGAAGTCCCAGGCAGTAGCAAGTTCTGGAAAGTGGCATCAAACCTTCAAACTGAGGATTTAATTAGCTGGAATATTCATTCTTTATTGCTTGTCTCAAAACCAGATGTGATGGGTGTTGTTACTGCCCTAGCATGCACGAGCTTGGCGGTTGAGATCAGTTGGTAACTAAGCCTTGACAGTGCTCATTTGTCTTTGAGATTAACAGGGTAGCTTATAAAATGGGTTGCATATTTTTGAAATGCGAGCATGCAGTGCATTAGTAACAAAGCTTCTCCAGTAAATCTTTAAGAATCTCTAAAGAAGTACAAGTCAGTTCGAGAGTATTATATTCAAGTTTTACTTTGCAGCAGTGACTTCATATCTTGTTGGGTTTTTGTGGTTCTTTGCGTCATGTTGAACATATTCCTGAATGAAAATGAGCCAAATATAGCTGCTTTGCTTATCTCCTATAGACACACTCTTTGATTAATAGGGTTATTGATGAAGTGTTTAAAGTCAAAGATGTTGTTATCACCACATGCAGAGGGATTAGGTACAGGGAGTATAGTGGGATTTTAAATGAGAAACACTGTGTATCATGATCATGAAGCAACTCCACAAGTGATTTTATGTGATGAGCTGACATCCCCCAAAGAGCATTTTAATTGGCATATTTTAAGCTAGAAGGTTCTGATGGCCAACCCATACCTTAGCAACAGCCTGTTCTCTTAGTAACATAAGAGTCCCTGTAAACAGGTGAGGAAATTAAGGGACTCCAAGTGTTCATCAAGTGGAGAAAACCCATTATAGCATTTACCTTTTAGAGGTGTTCTCTGAAATTCCATAAGGCAGAGTTTAAGCAAGCAATAAGCTGTTATAAAGAGACTGAGAAAGCTCTGAAAAATTAGATATTTTTTCTTAGAATTTACCAGACTTTTTTTCTCAGAATGCTATAAATAAATTGCAAGCATCCCTGCGCTCTCCTATTCTTATCAAACAGCAAATAAACTGGTTAAAAATAACTGGAAGAAAGTTTTTCTCATATAGGAATGTTTACCTACATGGAAATAGCTCTATTCATTCTATTTTCCTTTGCAAACTAAAATGACAAAAAAATTGTCATTTTCAAACAGTGCTGAATTTCTGACAGTTTTTGAACTCAGCTGCCTGTGATGATTTGGTTCTACCTGTACTCTGTGAGTCATGGGCACTAAATACATTTCCACTGGTTCTTCTAACTCCTGTTCTTCTCAAGGTTGTCCCGAGGCTTTCCCACTATTTCCAACTTACCAGTGAAATGGGTAACCAGGCAGTGAGACATAGCTACAACCACAAAACCAAATCATTAATGGAACCTTACCCAGTAACCGGTGAGGTCTCACTTTCCCTTTGAATCTCCTGAGTAACACGGTGCCCAGAAACCCACATAAACAGCCCTCGGTTTCTCCCGTCCGAGGAAGACATGAGAGCTAGTATGATGTACAACTTTGCCTATATCTTACTTTTAAAATAATAAAGTTTTCTTTCTCATAATAAGATAATGCATGTTTCCTTTGGATAGCTTAAAAACTACAAAGAAAAACTAAGAAGAAAGTAAAATCCACTTACAGTTTCACCCCCAGAGATAATGAATCCAGGCCTCTATTGAACAAGTCCTAGGATTCCCAGTTCACATGGAACAGAGTGTGGGTGGTGGCCCCTGAAGTTGTGCATCTCCGGGGTCTTGCACATGTGTTAACACTTTATGTTTCCCAGAGCGGTCTAGTTTTTGCTTTTGGTTTTTGTTGTTGTTGTTATTTTTCTTTCCAAAATTGATATCACGCCATTCTGACAGCTTAAAGCTTGCTTTGATTCTGTATGTCCTCATGTAATGCCCACTAACCACACATTCCGCATCGAGAATTCTGTTCTTGGTGAGAGGTGGACTGTTCACCCGGGGAAGGGCTGAGGCAGGAGGAAGTGCTTGGACTTAGAGGAGGGGGAACAGTGAAGGTTGGGCTGGAAGTCTCACTTCCAGCTCTGTGTCCTGTGGCCATCACCGTTGTCATCACCTTGGTGCCCACGTGGCTGAGGAGGCGGCCAGCATCCCTGGGACAGACTTGGTATGACCGGGTGATGAACAGATCCTTTCTGTGTTCTTTCCCTTCCTTTTCTCTCCTCTCCTCTTCTGTCCTCTTCTCTTCTCTTTCCTTTCCTGTTCCAAGCCCTAGACTGTTCATTCCTAGCACTGTTCAGACAGAACAGTGAGTCAGGCTGAGCTACCCGTGTCCAGTGGGTTGGTTCTACCAGACACTTTTAAGAGCTGCTAATGAGAAACTCTGAAGCTCCTTTGAAACATCCAATAGCACCTTTCTTTTAAAAGCCTGGGAGAGAGTTGTCATGTCATTGAACCAGCAGCAATGATAAACTACAGTGATAACCAGCCCACGATGGCAAAAAATCAATGTCGAATTCAGAGCAGAATTTTAGGATGTTGAATAGGGTTTCAGGTTACATAGTGAAGATACTATCCAGCTGTAAAAACAAAAACAAAACCCCCAAAACAACAACAATAACAACAACAGCAAAACAGAGCTAGATCTCAATCTTTGTGACTTGAAAAACCCAGAGGAAATAGGATCCTGGTTAAGCCTTTCAGTTAAAGAGACCGACCATCAGTGACTTGAAGTTTCGTGTTCCAGATCTCCCGTGTGTTTTTGTTTGAGGATTCTTACAGCTACCTGAGGAAGGCAACATACTGAAAAGCAATGGACACGCATGGTGTTGTTGGCATCCATCCAACAGCTCCTTGAAAGCACCGTCATCGGCTCGCTTGCTCATTCCAGCTACTACAGTCAGTGGAGGAAACACGTGCTGCTCTTGTTGTAAGTGCGTGTTTATGAGGTTTTCTTTGATAATGCAGGAAAGCTAAGGACAGGAGTGACTAGAGTTTATTTTTCAACAACACTTTTCTAGTCCCGTCAGATGCAGTAGTAAGACGGGAAATCAAAATCGTGGACTGATACTAATACAGTACTAATTTTCTCTGAGTCAAAGCATGTCAGGTGGTAAGTGAACACCCTGCAGGACAAACAGGACTGCAGCCCGGAGCCTCGGCTCGAAGCACGGTGGAGCGCTCTTTGACTGGGGCTCTGTGACTTGTCGGCAGTGTGGCCTCAGGCAAATCGCTCTCTGAGACCTGGTTTCTTCATTGATAAAAATAGTATAATAAATCTTCTTCTTCTGTAAGGTTGTTGGAAGTTAAAGAGAATATACGCAGGTGCCTTTGTGGCAGGTGCATCCTCAAAGGGATGCTGTGGTTGCAGCGTCAGCTTCATTGTGGCCAATCAGGGGTTCCTAACCTGTGGTGCGTGCCTGGAGCTGTCTGCTGGTCTGATGACGGCTGTGGAGCCCTCGTCAGGACAGTGTTTTTAAATGCATAAAACATCAATATGTAGTATTAGTAAGGAAATCATTTATTAGATTTTTATTAATATATTAATATATATGTTAGGCAGAATAATGACTCCCAATGATGTCCATGTTCTAATCCCCAGAACTGGAATATGCTATGTTACGTGGCAAACAGGAATTAAGGTTGGAGATAGAATTAAGTTTACTGATCGGCTGTCCTTGACATGAAGAGATTATTGTGGATTGTCTGGGCGGGCCCCATGTCATCACAAGGGTCCTTAAAAGTAGAAGAAGGAGGCAGGAGAATCACTGTCAGAGTGTTGCAGCGGGAGAAAGACTCTATCAGCTGTTGCTGGCTTTGGAGGTGGAAGGGGCCAGGAGTCAAGGAGTGTGGGCAGACTCTAGAAGTGGGACAAAGTAGTGAAATGGGTTCTCCTCCAGAGCCTCTAGAAGGAAGACAGCCCTGCCAGCACCTTGGTTTTAGTAGCCCACTAAGACCCATTTTGGATTATGGTCTCCAGAACTGTAGATAGTAAATTTGTGTTGTCTTATGCCACCAGGTTTATGGTAATTTGTTACAGCAGCAATAGCAAACTAATACAATATAGTTATCAAATTAGTATAAAAATTAGCATAAAATCCATGATGTGTATGTTCTTCTTTATTAATATATTAAATGACAAACTAGATTTGTGTCTAACTATAGCAAATTTAAAGACATTATTCGTGTAATAAAATGGAGACAGAGCTGCTATATCCGAGATGTGATATGAAAATAATGGTAATTTTTATTGATGATGAACTCATGCACCAATAGTACTGTGATTTGTTACCTATATTAAAATTTTTAAAAATGGTAAATTTCAGTTAGAAGTTAGTAAAAAACGAGAAGTAATTTTTCCTATACCCAATTTCATGGACCTTCCTGAATTTTATGCATGAAGGGTACGTGCGCTGCAGATTAACAGTCCCTGGCTTAGATGTATGAAAGAATGAGAATTCTTCTAAACGCTGCAAGATGTATGCAATTCAAAAGCAGAATCAGAAAATCATTGCAGCTGGTACGAGCATTAATAATCACTAGCCACCACCTTAGTGTATAGTACCTCATTTTCCAAGCAGAAACATTCTTTGGGAAACATACTCAAGACTAAAGTAAGGTCAAAGGTAGGCAGTTTTATGTCTCAACTCTCTAAAGACAGGTAACAATTGCTAATATCAGTAATAAATGACTGTTTCTACTTTGCCATATTCTAGTGTTTTCATTTTAAAGTAAGCCTCCATGTATAGTTAAAAAGTAAAAGAAATATATATATAATCCTCAGTATAAATCTTTTTTAAACGCTACGTAATTTGAAAGTAAATGCATCTCATTTAAAAAAATTCTTTTTTGATCTTGCGTATCCTTTGTTTCCTGACCTAGCGTTCAGAAGGGCCGGTTCTCCCTGGGCACCGGCCTAATCTCTCTGCGGGCTCAGGTGAGCCGGGGCCTCTCCTGCTCTCAGTCTCTTCCTCTGCAGGACGTGCAGTCTGACTGTTGTTTTCTAGTCTGCGCACTCCAGCATTCCATATCCTTTTAGGTGAAATTTGGGAGTCCATCTGTGAATATGGCCAACTTTTCTGAGTCAAAAGGTCATTTTTACTCAGACTGATGAGTTGTTGTTGAGTCTTTGTTAATTGAAATAGTCCAGTGTGGCATTACAATTTATTTTAAGGGATGATTTTTCAATGTTTCCTTTGCCCAGATCATAGAAATATGATAACTGAGTTGGCATCTAATTGGTATAAGTTATTGCTTTGAAATTGCAACATTTATTTCTTGCTGGCATGCTCATTATGAGGGAAAATGTGCTAATAGTGCTTAGAAGAAGAAACAGCATTTTCAATAATCTGCTCATTGTAAACTTCTACTTTCAATAAAAGGAGAAAAAGTCCATGAAAGATTCAAAAATAGTAATTCTTAGATAAACCTCATTGCTCCAGTGCTGGAAGATGGTTGCTGCAGGCCTTGGATGGGGTGCCAGGTGTCATTTGCATGCATGAACATGAGTAGAAACTGAAATCACTGAAGCCAGACATGGAGTACGGTATCTAAATGCTTTCTACAGAACAGGTCTTGAGCATTCAGTTACGGTGAATTACCAACAGACCCCTTCAACCAGAATGCACGTACAATGAAAATCAACCTAACTCTCGAGACTTAAAATAAGAGATGAGTTAACTGAAAAGTGACTGAGATTTTCCCATCTATTGATTATCACTTAATTAATATTTAGGGCACTCAAAAAGCACCAGCAAATGGATTTCTGCTCTCTTAGGGGCAGCTAGATCGAACCTTGATTGCTTTTGTTCCTATTTATCTTAACCTGGCAAAATTTCAACAATTACAGACTCTTCAGTATTGCACAGATAAAATATCAAGTTGAAAATCTTAGACTGTGTGATGGCAGTAAATTTTGGAGATGTGGTAAGTTGCTAATTTTGAACTTAAAGAGGCCTAAGAGATGGGCACCAAACAGGCTCATCTTGGTCTTTGAAACAGACTACCATTTCTCAGAACCACTTGGTTCATTGAATCTAGGCCAATATGGACTTGACCTTTGTTATGGGTTAAATTTTGTCCCACAAAAAATTCATATATGCTCAAGTCCTAACCCCAAGTACCTCAGCATATGACCTTATTTGGAAGTAGCGTTATTGCTGATGTAGTTAGTTGAGATGAGGTCATACTGGAGAAGGGTAAACCCCTAATCCAGTATGACTGGTGTCCTTGTGAAAAGGGGAAATTAGGATGCAGACGCACACACACACACACACACACGCGCACACACACACACAGAATGCTGTGTGAAGATTGGAGTTATGCTGCCACAAGCCAAAAACTACCAGAAGCTGGGAGAGAGATCCGGAACATGTCCTTCCCACCTACCACTTTCAGAGCAGCATGACCCTGCTGACACCTTGATCTCGGACTCCCAGACCCCAGAACTGTTGTTTAAGCTGCTCAGCATGCAGAGTTTTGTTATGGCATTCCTAGTAATGCATACAACCTCTTTCACATGCTCCAACCAAATTCACCCTCCAGTTGTTTCTTCAGTTTAGACACTGGGCATATTATCCTATATAAGGCACATGAGTCATGGCTGTCTGGTGCTACAGCTAATTCTAACATCTTTATAAGTCATTTAACTTGCCTGGGCCTCAAGCTTTATTCACCTGCAAATTGAAGAGATTGAGGTTTTTCTCAGTTTTTTTCATTTACTTGCCCCTAAGGACAACATAACATAAAACCCCAGAGGGTTTAGGAGTCACCCAATGCAGCCCATTCCCAGCTTACACAGTCTATGAAACCTGTGTTACATCTTCAAAAGTCATGTGGATTTTTTATTCTTTGCCACATTATGTGTGTTTGGTTTAATATAAAATAATATTTGAAATTGCTTACCATTACATAACATTGAAGCATTTGTACTATGAACTATGCTTACACCACAGATTCCTATTCGCTGACATGTCATCACATCCCCTAATACTTGGGAACCATGGGGCTGTGTTGTCTGGGGCCTCTTCCAGCCCTATCACTGTAGGATCCTAGGGCTCTTTACAGATGCATTAATTACATCATTAGAGACCAGAATGTATCTCTGTGCATGAGTCCCCCAGATAACTTTGTCCTTATGGATACCAAAATGTACATATCCAGAATGAGTTAACATAACATTAAAATACTCATTGAAACTATGTCACTGGACTACATGAAAAATATGCACCATGAGTGTCTGCTGGGCAGCTCCCAAGTGGGGCACTTTGATCATGAAAAACTGTTTAAGGGATCCTGTCATTTTGTGTACAAGAACTGATGACAGTCAGGAAAAATGCCTCAAATTAGATTCTGCATCACGTGCCACTGCCTTCTCCACTAAAGTAATTTGTGGCCAAGTCACTTAACAACAGAGCCATTGTACCCAGCCTCACCATGGAGTTGGGCAGTGCCCTCAGCTCTGCTTAAACCCCTCCCAACCTGGCAAATTTCCTCATCTGAAAAATTGAAGAACAATCTATCATGGGCCTACTGTGAAGACTAAATAAGATAATATATATCAGATCTTTTTTTTATAAATTCTAAACTGCTGCATGGGTGTCAGGAATTATTATTTGGTGCATTTCTAAATAGACCCCAAAGGTGCCGATGGAGCCGCCAATGGGGCTGACGTGCCGTGTGCTCAGGTTCGGCTTATGATGCATGTAAACTCTGAGGGTGGGACGCTGAGAACGCGGCTCTGCAGGCTTTAGTGAACATGAACGTTTTCAGGGAAAATAAGAGTAACCACATGATACTACTGAGGCAGTTTAGTGGCATGCAGGTAAAGGGGTCAACAGATGTCAAATACCCTTTTCAATATAGAGAGGAAAGACAAATCATCCTCAAATAATGCAGTGGTTTATGTTGTTGGGGAAACAGCAAGGCCATCAGTGACCCTTCAAAGGGGTAATGCAACATATTATGGGTGAAATCAAATGAACAAAAAGATTAAACGGACTGGTTACTCATCAACAAGGCTAGATACTAGATTTTGGTGGTGATAGCACCCAACTTAACCACAATTTGATTTTAGCTATAATTTTAAAAGAAGAAAGGAAGGGGAGGTCTAGTTCTTTTGATAATGAAGACTTGAACTCCTCAAATACTAGCCACCTGCAAAGCCAGCTGGTGAGTACAGCATACGTACCTTTAGAATAAATGCATGGTGTGATATCACAGCGAGATGAATACTTTACACCTATTTTGGGGGTGTCCACCATGTGCCAGGAACTGTACTAGAGACACTAGCTATACAGCAGTAGACAAAAAACAAAAAGAAAAAAATCACTGGTCTCATGGAGCTTATATTCTACAGCAAGGGAGATAGACAAATAATGATGTATTCAGGAGGCAGTGATCGATGCCCAGAAGAAAAATAAAGCAGGTTAAACAGCCAGGGACGGCCGCAGGAGACGAGGGAGTGAGTGTTGGGGCCTGGTGGGATGGAGAGGGAGAAGGAAGAGCAGGTGCCAACTCCCTGCCGTGGTTGTGTGCCTGGAAAATTCAGGACCAGTGGGAAGGTCAGTGTTGCCGGAAGAGAACAGGAAAGAAGGTAAGGAGAGGAGAGGAGAGATCTGAGTGTTGAGGGGCCAGGCCCTGAGCAGTCCCGTGGGGGTCTGGGCATCATTCGGAGTGAGGCAGAATCACCGGAGGCGCTGAAGAAATTAAACGGGAGGGAGGAGGAGGCACCATCTCTGCTCTCATCCCCTCTCTTCTCCGTCCAGCCCCGGCCACGGGGACACCCTCTTCTCTCAGCATCCCCAGCTCTGGACAAGGTAAGGAACAGTGTTGGCATCTCAAACGTCCATGCACTAATCCATCCAAAAGATCACCTTTCCTTCGTTAAAGCCCTGCAGTCCTTTGAAGCTGCGGCTTCCCAGTCTTGTTTGCTCTTGTATCAGCTTCTGTAGATTCATGTTTCTTATCTTTAGAAGTATACTGAAGACTTTGAAACCAGAATTCATTTTTAAAATCCATATTTCCTATTTGCACACAGAAAGAAAACTTCACTGCCTTGGAACAGAATACTCGGCTAGGCACTAGCCTTTTGAAAAAATGTATTCTTATGAGAAAAGAGGCAATTCGTGGATGACCTCAATGAGATAGAAAATCAGTACATTCTCAATGGAGACAGTCTTTATATATCACAATGAATAAAAATAGGGAGCATAATTTTTAAAAAGGGAGGACATAAGAATTAAATTGGAAATGGAAGCAAAAATATGAAACTCACAGGAATAATGCTAAATATAACACACTTGGTAAAATTCATGGTTTTCCCTAGTCCTCTGGGACAGAAGTAATAACAATATTTCAAATATATATTGGAAGAATATATTTGAAGACTATGTATTTCAACATACAAAGAGGTAGGGTTGCCAGATAAAATACAGGACACTCGGATAAATTTAAATATCCAATAAACAACACACAATATTTAGTGTGAGTATATCCCAAATATTGTGTGGGACATACTTATACTGAAAATTAGGCATTGTTCATCTGAAATTCGGATTTAACTGATATCCTGTATTTTTATTAGCTAAGTTGGGTAATCCTACCAAAAGGAGACTATTGACTCTATCTCTAGTGAGTGATATTTGCGTGGATAATCTCTAGCAGAGATTGCGTGGAGTATCTCTGCAACTGACATTCTCTTCGAGCTTGCTCTGTTGAAAAAGTGCAGCCTTGTGCTGCACAGCTACCTGTGCCTCTCCAGGTGCACTCTGTACCTGTCTCCACCCTGCTCTGGGCCCCAGGAGGCTGGCTTCATCAATGACCTCTCTGGACCTGGGGCTTTCCCTTGGGTTCCGCCAATAGGAGGCATCAGCAGGAGACTGCAGGGCAGGAGAGAGTGTTGCCAGGGCATTGAATGTATTCCACCCACTCTTTCCCTCCCAGGTTGCTCTAGAACACACTCCTTCCCATTAACCCTCCAGGCCTAGGGGAGGTAACCACTTTGAGCTACTCTCAGCCCCTGGGCACTGCACTGGCTTTGTAAATTGTGCCTTTATTAGATACTACTCCAATGATTGGGCTTGAAGGTACCATCTCTCCCCTGCTAGAAGTCCAATATGCTAAAGGATATGAGATAGATGTCCAAGGTCAAGAGTACAATCTACATCCATGAAGATGTGAATTAGAAAGAAAAAAATAAGATTTGGAAAGAAAATGGCAAATTTTGGCATTCTGACTGTGCCATTCAACAGGGAGGTCTTGCTGGTCACTTAATCTCCCTTTTAAAATGGATATCTCCTCCTGGAAGGTTCCTAGAAGAATTCATAGAAATAGGAATCAAATCAGATGAAAGAAATAAAGAAAGAGACTATGGAAATAAGCAATTTATTATTAGAATGCCCATGTTCCCACAAAACAAGACCATAAATCCTGTACTTATAGAACATGCATATTTAAGGGGGTTTATTCATAAAACTTAGACATCAAAATATTTAGAAAGTACTTGGTAATTATTTAGGAAAAAGGCAAAAACAAGCAAATCGTGTTGTCCTGTGACTGACTTTCTCACAGTCTATCCTTCCCTCTCCTCCTCCCTCACGGCACTGCTGGAGCTCGCTGTCTAAAGGACAGGACTTGCCCTTCACCTCCAGCACAGACACTTAGATGAGCCCTTTCTATGGGTCTAGCAGGTTTTCAAAAAATATCTGCTAAATTTAATTGCATTTCTGCTCCTTTGACCCAATTGTCTTGGATATGGCTGGGAAAAAGGCAACAGAGAAATAAAGTTAAATTCCCTAATTATTTCTCTGAACTTTTCCCAGAAAATTAGCAGGCATACTGGAGTATGCCTATCCCACAGTTTAACAAGACAAATGCTTTGCTGGTGGATGGATTCTTAAATAGGAACTGAGATTTTTCATCTAGAGATTGGCACAAATTGGAAGGGTCTGGCTGTTGTCATCCTAGATGTAGTAGAGTTTTGGTTTTTTGTTTGTTTTAATCTGAGTATCTGATAAGGTGATAGCAGAGCAGGAGAGAAACCTGTGGAAGAGATTGGCTGGTCAGAAATGTTTAAGTCTGATAACTCATGCAGCTGGAATCACTTGTATTGTTGAGCTAGGATTCCTCATCCATTGTCTGTATACGGACATATCTCTATCATGCTATATGACCACATAAACAAATATAATAGTCACCTTCTCAATGTATTAGAGTCTATAAGTATTCATACACTTATTTCAATGTAGTCTGTCTTCCAGCTTAGGTAAATTTAGGTTATCTCATTTAATACTGTATGAACAATCTGCTTTATTCCCAGTTAATTTTTTCAGGAATTATTACTCATCCTACATAGTGTTATTTAAAGCTCCAACTTTCTAACTTGATAGAGAATGGACTGTGTATCACATTACTATAATGAGAAATTCTCTTGTGTTTTAATTAATCTCCCCTCTTAGTCAGCATTGGAAAATTCTGTGGATTCTAAAATTCTATTTGAGAATTATGGGAGTGTTTCTTTACCCTCCTTTTAATATTTGCCACATTTTCTCATATATCAGTGATGGATGTATGTATTTATATATATATGTGTGTGTGTGCTTGTAAATTCCAAATAATACCTGACAGCTGTTTCTTAATAATCTCACTGGTTTACATAAAAGTCAATCAGTTTCTACCATTTTTTTTTCCAGTCTTAGGGAAATTGTGTCCAAAGTGCCCCTCTGTAGAGGAGAGGGAAGCCCATAGAGCCCCTAAGTTGGGCCAGTCACTATGTTTTGGTGCTTCATGTGTATTACTTTTTTTAATCCTCATGGCAGTATTGCAGAGCAGGTCACAGTATTCCCATTTTTAGATAACTAAACTGAGGCTCACTGAAATACAGTAAGCTTGAAGGTCACTCTGCTAATAATGGTGGAGTCATTTTTACATTCTTGTAAGAATGACAATAGTGATCCCGTGACAACAACAGCAGGTGTTTCCTGAACTCCCACTGTGAAGCAGGCACTATGCTGAACATAAGCAGTCTGGTGAGGCAGGAGTTGTTTCCATTTTACAGGTGACAAAACTGAGTCTAAGCAAGGTTAATATGTGTGCAGAACTTGAAACCCACATGTCTGATACCAAAATCTATACTCTTAACCCTATATTATGCAACCAACCATGAGCTAAACTTTTATGAGTACGTTGGATTACACACCAAGCCTCCTCTCCTTTGGAAATCCAGTACTTCATACTTCACAATTTCAGTGGTTTGAAAATCCATGTTACTTTGACAGATCCCAACATAGCAGTTCTCAACGTTAGCTGGAAATACAAGTTAGAAATCAGCTTCCACTTAGTGATGCAAAACTCTGCAAAGGCAAATGTAGGTAGCTGATCTTTATAAAAAGCAAATATCCTAATTAACATTATTTTTATTAATTTTTTAAATTGACAAATAGATTTGTATATATTTATTGTGTACAACAAGATGTTTTAAGGTATGTATACATTGAGGAATGGCTAAATTGAGCTAATTAACATAAGCATTACCTCATATGCTTCTTTTTTGGATGAGATACTTAAAATTTACTCTCTTAGGGATTTTCAGGAATACAATACATTGTTATTAGCTATAGTCACCATCTTGTATGATAGATCCCTCGAACTTATTATTTTAATCTAACTGAAATTGTGTCTCCTTTGACCAACATCTCCGCAACCCCCCAAATCCCAACCCCTGATAACCACCATTCCACTTTCTGCTTCTATGAGTTTAACTTTCTTACATTCCATATGCGAGATCACACAGTATTTGTCATTCTGTGTCTGGTTTATTTTACTTACTATTATGTCCTCGAGGTTCATCCACGTGGCAAATGACAGGTTTTCCTTCTTTTGTAAGGCTGAATAGTATTTTATTGTGTATATGTACCACATTTTCTTTATTTGTCCATGTGTTGACACTTAGGTTGATTCCATATCTTGGCTATTGTGAATAATGCTGCAATGACCACGGGAGAGCAGATATCCCTTCAATGTACTGATTTCATATCCTTTGGATATATACCCAGTAGTGGGATTGCTGGGTAATAGGGTAACTCTATTTTTAATTTTTTGAGTAATCTGCATATTGTTTCCTATAATGGCTGTCTCAGTTTACATTCCCACCAACAGTGCGAGGGTTCCCTGTTCTCCACATCCTCACCAACACTTGTTATCTTTTGGCTTTTTGATAATAGCCATTCTAAACAGAGTGAGGTGGTATGTCACTGTGGTTTTAATTTACATTTCCCTGATGATTAGTGATGTTGACCATTTTTTTCATACGCCTATTAGCCATTTGGATGTCTTCCTTTGAGAAATGTCTATTCAGATCCTTTGCCTGTTTTTAGTTAGGTTATTTGTTTTCTTGCTATCAAGTTGTTTGAATTCCTTGTATAATTTGGATATTAACTCCTTATCAGACATGTGGTTCACAAACATATTCTCTCATTCTGTGCATTGTCTCTTCACTCTGTTGATTGTTTCCTTTGCTGCACAGAAGATTTTTAGTTTGATGTAATTCCAGTTGTCTATGTTTGTCTTTGTTGCCTGTGCTTTGAAAGTCAAATCCAAAAAATCTTTGCCCAGACCAACATCATGGAGCTTTTCTTCTATATTTTTGTTAGGCAGTTTTATATTTTCAGGTCTAAGGTTTTAGCATTTAATCCATTTTCAGTTGATTTTTGCATATGGTGTGAGATAAGGATCTAAATTCATTCTTCTGCATGTGGCTATCCAATTTTCCCAGCACCATTTATTGAGTATTGTCTTTTCCCCAATGTATGTTCTTGGCGTATTTTTTGAAAATCAATTGACTGTAAATGTGTGGATTTATTTCTGGCTCTCCATTCTGTTCCATTGGTCTTTGTGTCTGTTTTTGTGCCAGTACCATGGTGTTTTGGTTACTATAGCTTTGTAGTACTAATGTATTTTGAAGTCCAGTAGTGTGATGCTTCCAGCTTTGTTCTTTTGCTCAAGATTGCTTTGGCGATTTGGGGTCTTGTGGGGTTCCATACATACAAATTTTAGGATTGGTTTTTCTATTTCTGTGACATATGCCATTTTGATAGGGATTGCATTAAATCTATAGATCATTTTGGGTAGTTTGGACATATTAACAATATTAATTGTTCCAGTCCATGAACACAGGATATTTTTCCATTTATTTGCATTAATTTCCTTTATCAGTGTCTTATAGTTTTCAGGGTATGGGTCTTTCACCTCCTCTGTTAAACTTATTTCTAGGTATTTTATTATTTTTTATAGCTATTGTAAATGGCATTATTTTCTTGATTTCTTTTTTTTCTAAAGATGTTCAGTTTTATTACTTCCAATACAACTGATAACACAAACAATTTTATAAGGAGGTTATCAAAAAAGTAGTTATAATTTTCCACTAGAAGTCCTTAAGGGTATTAATGAATAGAATAAGATCATGTGAGTTGTGTACATTTACATGCACAATTGATAATTATCTATATGTAGATCACCTATCTGTGTTTTAATTGACTTATCTGCATAAACAATAATTTGCTTCTACACGTTGATTTCTTTTTTGGATAGTTTATTGTTAGTGCATAGAAATGCTACTTATTTTATATGTTTATTTTGTATCTTGGAATTTTATTAAATTTGTTTATTAGTTGTAAACATTTTATGGTGGACTCTTTAGGGTTTTCTATATACAAGATTATGTCATCTTCAAACAGTGAAAATTTAACTTCTGTTTTTCTAATATGGAGGCTTTTTTATTTCTTTCTCTTGCCTAATTCTTTGGCTATGACTTCCAGTACTATGTGCTTCCAATACTATGTTGAGCAGAGGTGGCAAGAGTGGGCATCCTTGTTTTGTTCCTGAGCTTGGAGGAAAAGCTTTCAAATTTTCATCATTGTATATTATGTTAGCTGTGGGTATGTCATATATGTCCTTTATCATGTTGAGGTACATTCCTTCTATACCTAATTTTTGAGAGTTTTTACCACGAAAGGATTTTTAATTTTGTTGGAAGCATTTTCTGCATCTATTGAGATGATCATATATTTTTTTCCTCATTCTGTTAATGTGGTATATCACATTTATTGATTTGCATATGTTGAGCCATCCTTCCACCCCAGGGATAAATTAATAATTAATTATGGTGAATGATCTTTTTAATGTGCTGTTGAGTTTGGTTTGCTAGTATTTTATTGAGAATTTTTGCATCTATGTTCATCAGGGATATTGGCCCATAATTTTCTTTTTTTGGAGCACTCTTGTGTGGCTTTGGTATCAGGGTAATGCTAGTCTTATGAAAGGAGTTGAAAATTTTCCCTCCTCTTCACCTTTTTGGAAGACTTTGGGAATAATTTGTACTAGCTCTTTAATGTTTGGCAGAATTTATCAGTGAGGCCATCAGGTCCTGGGCTTTTCTTTGATGGGAGACTTTTTATTACTGATTCACTCTCATTATTCATTATTGGTCTGTGCAGATTTTTAATTTCTTCATAATTCAGTCTTGGTATGTTGTATGTGTCTTGATTACAATGGTGGTGTTTTTGTGTCTGCATGAAGAAATGGAGACTGTCTTAGTCCATTTGTGTTGCTATAACAGGATATAACAGACTGGGTAATTTATAAAGAACAGCAATTTATTTCTTACAGTTCTGGAGTCTGGGAAGCTCAAGGTTGAGGGTCTATCATCTGGTGAGGGCTTTCATGCTACATCATCCCATAGTGGAAAGTGGAAGGGCAAGTGAGCATGTGAAATAGAGAAAAAAGAGGGTACTGAACTTCTCCTTTTATCCAGAGCCCACTCCCACAATAACTAATCCATTCCTGCGATAATGGCATTAATCCATTCATGAGGGCAGAGCCCTCAGGGCTTAATCACCTCTTAAAAGTTCCACCTTTCAATACTGTTACAATGGCAGTTAAATTTCAGCATGAGTTTTGGGGGAGAGCATTCAAACCACAGCATGTCTGGTAAAGCCCTTCACTAGTCAGTCTGTCCAGAGATTCTAAACAGGCCATCTGGCATAGTCCACAGGTAGATTTGCTACTGGGGTCCTCATGCAGGCTTGCCTGGTGCCTGAGTCCACATGGTTGGCTTTGATGCAATGCAGACCCTGGATACACTTTAGTGGACCTATTGACTGGGTCTGCAAGGGTGGGCTTGGAGCCTATATCCATGGGGGCTGACCTGAGGCTGAATCTATGGGGTTGGCCTGATGTTAGGGTGAGCCTTGAGCCTAAGTCTTCAGGAGATAGCCAAGTGCTAGGATGTGTCTGGTACCTAGGTCCACTTGTATGGGCCAGAGGCCTGAGTCCATTGGCATGGCCTAGCTCTGGGATAAGCCTGGAGCCTGAGTTCACAGGTCAGAGACCTGGTCCCTGGATCCACGGAGGCTATTCTGGAGCCTAAGTCTGCCTGGTGTTGGCCTAGCATCAGGGTCTATTTGCATGAGCCTGGACCCTAGGTCTGCTGGAGCAGGCCTGGGCCTTGAGCCCAGTAGAGCTTGGGGCTGCAGAGACCAGCCTGGAGCTTTGGGCTGGCCTGATGCTGGGGTAGGCTTAGAGCTTGGGTCTGTAGGGGCTGGTCTATAGTCTGAGACTGCAGTGCTGGCCTGGTGTCTGGAGTCACAGGGACTAGCCTGGAACCTGGGTCAGTGGGTCCAGCCTTGTAGGCTGGGTGTTTAGGTGCTGTCCTGGGGGCTAGGTCCATGAGGGCTAGCCTGGGTCCTGAGGCCATGGGGGCCAGCTTGGAACTTGGGTCCACAAGCACAGTTCTTGGTATGTGGAGTCCAGCCAAGTTCTGAGGACTCTTGGAATGGTCCCATTCCCTGGGTCTGCTGGAATGTGGGGCTGCAGAGGCCAGCCTAGACAGTGGGGATGCAGGGACCAGCCTGCAGGCTGGAGCCTGATGCTGCAGGGTCCAGCTTGTCACCACGGGTAGCAGCCTAGAATCCGGGGCTGCAGGAGCCTGTCCAGCACTGGGTTTTGCTTGGGTAGACCTGGTGTCTGGGTTTGAGGCAAAGTCTGGTGCTTACTTCCTGCCCCTTCCCCCATGTAGAGGGCATCTCTCCCCATGCTCTGCTGCCTGGGGTTGGGGGAGGCAGGGGTGGCACAGGTATTTTAAAATTGCCATTCCTACAGACTTTAATGCATTGTCTCTTATTTTTGTACTACCCCAAGGTGCTATAACCTCTTACCTGGTTTCCTTAGCTCTTGGGAAGGTATTTTTGAGTGTGGAAGTTGTTCACATTACTGTCCTTGTGGGGGACAAGCACGGGGGAGCCCTTTTCCACCATCTTGCTCAGGTGTCCTATCTTAATTAACTTTAGATACGATTTCCTTGGAGCACAAGTATGCAATATTGAATTTCTGCTGAGGGAAGAATAAAATATATAACAAATGCTAATTATAGTAAACTTTAAAAACATGAATTGTTTATGTTCACTTAGTCACAGAGAAGAAATTAGCTAAGTGCACTGGAGGGTGACCTGTGGGATGTGCACCCCTGAAACGATTTCTGGTATGCGCTCAGGTGAGGGGAAGGATTGCCTCCGACTCAAACGGTCACTGTCACCTCCTGGCCCCAGGCGCCCTGTGGTGCAGATTGTGTGGCTGCGGCCCTCTCACTTAACGCTTCTTTGCTGTTCTCCTGTGGGTCTGAGAAATCAAAACCAGCTGACGTGAGAACCCCGTACTGTGCGGGCTTGGGGTTCCCTATCCTGCGTGGTGTTGGGGGGCTCTCACTGGTCTCCTACGGCAGGGCTTGAAGGAAAGGTGTGTCCTGTCAGCGGAAGACACTCCATCAAAGGTAAGGGGTCACAAGAGGTGAGAGCCATCGGCTGGGGCGAGGGTAGAGGTGGGAAGTAAGCCTTGTGCTCAATTATTTCCTTTTCCTTATTTTTATATAATTGGCCTTTCCCGACCTATATTCAAATGCAAAGCAAGCACATTTCTTAATTTAAGTGGAACTTATCCTCATTAGGTATAATCTATACCTAATAATATATGCATTATAAAGTAGAATTTATCAAAGTCTCTGAAGCTCTAGAATAGCATTTTTTTAAAGCAATGGGAAAAATCACTTGACTTATTCAAAAGGTATTTGTTGAGTGTTTAT
The DNA here is from genome assembly GCA_023783475.1 of Daubentonia madagascariensis. Taxonomy (NCBI): domain Eukaryota; kingdom Metazoa; phylum Chordata; class Mammalia; order Primates; family Daubentoniidae; genus Daubentonia; species Daubentonia madagascariensis. Next base: position 8,122,487 of record JAKFHU010001482.1, on the reverse strand, counting down.
TATACTCTGGTCACTGTTTAGGAGTCTGGGATACTTTAGTGAACACAAAAGGCAAAAATCTTCTCTCATGGGGCTTCTGTTGGGGGGAGAAGGGTACTGCATTAAACCTAATAAATGTGTAAATTATATATTAGTAGTATGTTTGGAGGTGACATGTACCGTGGATGAAAGACACAAGGAAAGCAGGGGAGGAAGGGCTGGGAATGATAGTGTGGGGGTGGCAGTCATCTGTGGGGGCAAGGTGCTCAAAAGGGGGCTTGCTGGGAAAGTGGCATTTGAGAGATTGCTTAAAGGAAGAGAAGTAGCTGGTGAGATGTATTTGGAGGAAGATCTTTCCAGGCAGAGAGAAAAGCCAGGCAGAGGTCCTAGGGCAAGTGCGGATCTGGCACGTCGCAGAAACAGCACAAAGGCCAGTGTACCCGGATTGAATGAATAGGGGAGTGTGGCAGAGGTGGAGGGAGGTCAGAGAGGAAGTGGGAGCCAGCTCTCCCCAGGTACTGAAGCCCCCCGTTATGTCTCTGAATGGTATGGGGAGCCCTTCAGGAATCTGAGCAGAGGACCTGACTTCTGTTTTCAGAACTGCAGTGGTTGCTGAGGTGAGAAAGGACAGTGGTGAGTGGGTGGAGGCAACACTAGAAACAGGACACCTGCAAGGGGCAACTGCGGTGGTAGTCAACAGACACAGCAGCTACAGGGAGGTGGGCAGAGGTGACCACATTCTGGTCCTATTTTGCAGCTAGAATGAAAAAGATTCGTTGCCAACCTGGGTATGCGCCATGAGAAAAAGGGAGCAACTAACAATAACTCCCCAGTGTTTTAGATCATTAACTGTCAAAGGGAAAAATAGATTTTTCACTAAGAAATATTTATTCTTGAAAAGAAAATGACATTTGAAGTGTGCATAGTTAATAATTTTAGGCATTAAAATTATACTTTCTTTTATGATAAGAACAAGTTCTTAAATATTTCACAAACATGTAAAAAATAGGAGCGGGGACTCACAGATTTTATAAGCTGGTAAACTTGTATGTTTAACTTCCTTGCTTCACCAAGCTACAAAAAAGGAAAATGAAGCCCATCTCTGTCCTCTGTAGTTTAAAAAGTGACCCCAAATCTGTTTTAATTAGTTCTTATTGTTCTTTTGCCAGAGTTTGGCAATTTTAGAGAAAGTTAAAGAAGCATTTCTACAGTAACAAAAGTCAGCAGAAATTCCCAATGACAAGAAATCCTTATGTTAACTGTGTATTATACTGGCCCATTTTGCATTGCCCGTGAGAAAGAAAACTTTGCAGGATGGTGACAGAGTGTGGAGGTAAGAACAAAGCAAAGCAAGGAAATTAACAACTGTTCCTCATCCTATTGGGTGCTGGCAACTTCCACCTGCTGTATTTAAATGACTTCATGCAGCCTCTCTGCCATGCCAAGGTAGGATGTTAGACCCTGAGCTCTCTCAAGTCTTCCCTCGGGAACGAGACGTCAGTTGAACAAGGACCTCGCCCCCCGCAGTGCCCTACCTCATCTGATCCCTCCTGCGTGGGGAAGAGGAGGGTGGGTGACAGATTAGCCACAATGTGGGAAAGCAATATTTTAACATCTGAGTAATGAAGATATACTATGTGAACATACACAGTAATTTAAAAAAAAAAGTCCAGACTTCAAACATAGATCAAAAATTTTTTAAAAAATGAGCTGCATTTATCATGGACAACACTGTTCTTAGCAAATAGCACAGACCTACAAAATCTCACATTGTATCCTAGCTGAAATAATGTATCTTTCACCTTTATTTTCATTTCCAAAATTTAGGGGATGGAAGTTGTATTAGGGTTTTCTGGAGAAACAGAACCAATTGCATGTGTGTGTGTGTGTGTGTGTATATATATATATATATATATAAAAGATCTTTATTTCAAGGAATTGGTTAATGGATAATGAAGGCTGGTTAAGTATAAAGTCTGAAGGCTGGGCTGGAAGGTTGGGACCCAGAGAAAAGCAGACGTTGCAGTTGCAGTTGACAGTCTGCTGAATACCCAGGGGCGAGCCAGCATTCAAGTCTGAAGATTCCCGGGGAGGAGAATCCTGTCTTGCTGGGCTAGGTTAGTCTTTGGTTCTACTTTAACTGGATGAATCGACTTTCCTCAAAGTTCACTGACTTATATGTTAATCTCAATCAAAAACCCCAGAATAATGTTTGACTAAATATCTGGGACCCCTGTGGCCCAGCCAAGCTGCCAGATAAAATTAACCATCACAAGGTTTTGTTTTCTTTATGCCAATTTTATGGCAGGACTTTTTTGTTGTTTGTTAAAGTGTAGGTCTAGAGAACAGTGCCCATGATTTTCAGCTATCCTATTACGTATGAGTATTACATAGTGTGGTAGAATCTCGTATAATATTCTTTGCACATAGCTGGAGAATCTCTGTAAACTCTTTGAAATCTCTGTGAACTCTCTTGAACTTGTCTTTGTTGCCTTTTGGTAGGGAATAACTAGAATTTAAATTGTGTTTGGCAAAGATGATTCTGGAAATGAAACCAAGGGAAAACAGACCATTTTATTAATCTTTGGATGAGTACAAGAGTTGGAGCAGATAATAACGAAATAAAGGCTTTCCTTTACACTGTTCAAGTTATAATATCCCTCCCAGGTTAGAGGCTTTCTGGCTTTAATTCCCAAAGGAACTTTAATCAGAGTGGTGTCGTCAGTGGGATAATTTGATTTTTACTCTGTTCTCCTTTGGGTGGATGGTTTCTCATCTTCCTGATGGTGCATATGTTGTTCTGTGCCCATGGAGTCAGAAAAAGATAGAAAGCTTATTTCTCCCCCCTCAAATGCAGCGGAAGCAAACTTCAGAGGTGAGTGGTTTCTTATTCAAACTATCAGGCAGTCTGATGCTGAAAGACAACCTCAGATATGACTGAGTCTTCATGTAGTAAATACCAGAGACCAAAAGTCTATCCTCCTGTATCTCTAGCATGGAGCAAAGCCGTGATCTCCACGGAGACTCCCCCGGCTGTTTGGCAACACTTCGGCAGAACATCCCTCACTGTGCCAACAGGAGTGCAGAGAAGGCGGGCTTTGCTCTAGGTGCTCAACAAACATGTGCAGATGTTACACGAGCCAGCAAGCCACTGTTCTAGGTGTAGGAATAGAGAGGTGAACACTCTCTTGGAGTTGATGATGGTATGTTCATTGAGGATGGGTTACAGAGAGGGAGAGAGGGAGGGATGGGGAGAGGGTGAGAAAGACCCACTCACCCTGAGATTATTCAGCTATTTAATAGATAAGCCAGATCCAGGAATTAAATCAAAGGCCCATAAAAAGCTAAATTTTTAGGATCAAACCTTTGTGCTAAAGACCCTGCTCATCAGACATGCAGAATTCCTCTAAGTCTTATTCTCTTAGGCTGCATATGGCTGTTACCACCTTGCTTACCTGGTGCTCCCAGCCTCTTAGAAGCAGAAAGTGAAAACAAGCAGAGTTGCTCAAGGCAAGTACTGATGCCCCGAAGCCAGGGGGAAAGGCTCTGAGGAAGGAGCAGAAATACTCTCAGAGGAGCCCAGCAGCAGGGGCTGATGTCCTACAAATGTCGTCTCCAGTGTTAGCTGACTCCAAGCTCTGTTTGATGACAGGTGTTGATCCCAGTGGCTGCAGGCTTGAGATATTCAGGGGACTTGGGAAGCTGGAAAGGAAGCACTGCACGGCTCCCTGGAGTATCAGTTTACTCGGTGGAGATTCAAGCGCTAGTTTCAAAGCTGAAACACTGCTTTGTTATGGGTTAAAGTGCAAGATCTGTGTGCATTTCAAGGCTAAAACATGAAGTATGAAATAGCATCTTGTATAGTCATAGGCCCCTTCATGCTACAACCCCAGGGCCCTTGAGGTTGTTGCCTGACTGCCTGCCTGCCTGCCTTCCTTCCTTCTTCTTTTACTTAACATTTATTAATGCGTAATTACTCTGTACCAGGGTCTGAGTTATCAGTGGTCCAGTGGCCAGGATGGACATTCTGTGGTCACCTGAAGAAGTTAGGACAGTCATTAGGGGAGGGCCAGCAATCACCAAGGGCCGGAAGTGAAAGTCACACAGAGAGTGATGGAAGGAGAAGCACAATATAAACCACGCTAGTTGATTACGAAAGATTAAACCCTGGTTAATGCATTCCATGTGCTTCGATGACTGTGTCGCTGTACATTCACTGATGATTGAGTGGCTTTTGATCTTTCCTTATCTGTAAACTGTCAGCCTTCTATGGCTCACCTCTAGGAATGGGGTGGGGTCTTTCGATGTGTGTTTTGAATGTTAACTACGTCTCAGGTTTTATTTTATTTTTCCTACCCTGAGTTTATAGTACATACGTTTGTAAGCTGCCTTAAAAACTTTTATACACAGCAAGGTAAAAGAAAATGCAGCAGATTTGAACGAGGCTCCTGTTAAAAAACATTTAACAATAGTAACAGTGCAATAATAATGTTTGCACTCAAAAGGTAAATTTCAGACTATGTGTGTGTGTGTATGTGTGAAAGGTGAGTGTGTATGTATGTGTATGTATATATGTGTGTATATAAATATATAATAATATACGATATACAATAAATACATTTACATTTGATTCACTTTATATTGAAATATACATGTTTAAAATATTTTAAAATTGAATAATAAGTAAAAACATACAGTAAATAATATCTACATTAAATGTTATATTTAATTATAAATTTATTTTATAAAATAAATTATTTAAATTTGAAAAATTTTATTTACTTACTACAGGTAGATTCAACATTTTATGATGATTATATAATGATTTACTGATGATTAGCTTTCTGTATTGTTTCTTTTTGTGTCTGGTAGAACAGCAGCAACTTAATACTGAAAAATGTAGTGTAGCTGATTCTATTCTATTTTTTTTTTTTTTTTTTTTGGAGGGTGAACACCAAAGGCATGTTGGGGATTTGTCCATAGCAAGGCACCTTGATGGGCCTTGTGGTATTGTCAGGGAGGGAAGGGGTTGACATGGGTTGAGGGGACTAAGGCCTGGTTGTTAAATTCTTCTGCATGACAAAGGAACAAAACTTGAGAAGGGTTCCTAAAAGCTGCTGGAGGAAGTTTCCAGGACTGAAGGTGACCCAGTGACAGGGCAGGAAGCTGGGGTCTGGGAATGCTGGCAGCCACTGAAAAATTCACAGTGACAGGGATAGACAAGAACTTCTGGATGATAGTATCTACCATTTGGTTTTGGGATTTTTCCATTTCTGTGCTGTGTGGCAATTTTTTCATATATCCCCCAAGTAAAGCCAGGTAACCACAGCAACTTCACGTCAGCAATGCTCTGGGGAATGAAGGAGAAAGGTTGGGTTTCATGCCGGGTGTCACACAAGATGGAGAAAGGACAGCAGGAAACCAGAGCAAAAGCTACCAGTGAACACTGTCCAAGGATTTTTTTAGGAGGTAAAATTATGAGTCTTATGCATATGTAAAATGAACATTGAGTCAAAGATTTTCTTTAACTCGTTAATGAGCGAGGGAATCACTAAGATGTTGCAACTGGTTCAGTTGAGGATGTGACCTACAGAGATTTGTATTCTCTATGGGACAAAATCTATTTGCAGTGCCATGAGCAGGAGTCCTTTGCATTGCTAGGGACAGGAAATGTTGGCATTGCTACCAGTTTTCTATTAGTTAACTTTTATCTCTACAGAGTTGTAAACAGCCTAGGTCTAGTCAAAGACAAGCAAAGGTATAGGTAGTCAGGACTGGTGAACTAGCAGAACACTTAACACCTGCTTATTCAATTTTTGCCCATTTCGGTCTTTTACAACTCATCCTGACTACATTCTTGGGATGGTGATATATTGGGGAAGACTCTGGTTTCATCCATGACTCATAGTCTTTGGATTTGGACTTGGTTTGTTTACAGGTAGGAGAACTGCTGAAGGTTAGATGATTTGGGGTGGGTTGGGACATTCTGGAAAACAAGAACCTTGTCTAATATCTTTTATCCCCTAGGACTCACCTCCTGTTCCATAGAATTAATAGTTCATAAATATTGGCCAATAGCAGAAATATAAAAATTGCTTAATTCCTAGAAAATTAGAAAGTACTTGCTCAGTGCCATGGTGGGGAAAGAAATTATTGATTATTTGATGTTTAAGTTTTGCATTCAAATTTTAAAAGAACCATAGTCATAGAAAGCTTTTCACAGCAAACTTTAGGAATACTCAAAAAATTCACGTGTATTAAGGCAGTCATGGCATGTTTCAGCTCTGTTGTTAAAATACTAAGGAGAACCAGGCACACTTATCTATCCCAGGGTTGGGACTCTTGAAATGGAAAAATAGTAATCTAGGTTTATTAGTGGGTATTCATAGTTGTTAAATGAATTATATAGAAAGTGCGTCTAATAAACAGCTTAAGCAGTTTCAACATGTTTAATTATAATATGCCTGTTATTTAGGAAAATAACAAATGTTATTAAACAGAAAAATTTAGAGCTGTTTCATTGGGCAAAGACAGCAAGGCTTGTCAATCCACATAAAAAAATTGACCTAGAAAAATAGCTAGTATAGATATAATTCCCATTGTAATTTCTTGTCAAAGTGCTTTGGCCAGTGACATTAAAACCAAGCCAACTTACCTCTTGAATAAATACATTGCCCATTTAACTTGATTTTCTCTTAAAATTAAAAAAAATAATATTCTAAATGCCTAAAACCACTCTTATCCATAATAGATGGCCAATAAATGGCTATTCTTCCTTCCTTACTATTCAAATAGATTCAACATTAAATTAAAAGAAAATATCAGTAGCAAAACACTTTTGGAAAATCTTAAACAGATGTTGCTAAAATATAAGTAATGCAAAATCATTAGGAATTTTTGCTTATCTGTGTATGCACAGGTATGTTAACTTTTCCACTCAACTACATTACATTGTGTGTCTAATCTTCTAGAAATTAAGAAGAATCATGTGTTACTTAAAAAAAATTAGTTACAACTAATTCATTGTCAAGTTTTATGAGATGTCTTTCTCTGACAGTTGATCAATATATAAAAGCAAGTCTGATATCTCAGAAATAATTAACATCCACTGCACCACAGCCCTATCTGCATCGTTTTCACTGTTAGGCAGCTGTGGCCCTGATGGCTCTGTCTATTTCACTCATTTTCTTTTTTTTTTTTTATTCCTAAATTTATTACAATTTTTTTTTAATTATTTTTTAATTTCAGATATCATGGGGTACAACACTTTGGCATACACATTGCCCTGTTCTGCCGTGCAGAGCCACAATCGTGGTGTCTCCAAACTGTCTCCCCATCCTTCAGAGGCGTTCCACTTCCACCCCCGCCCGCCCGCCCTCTGATGATGTTTTGCCCTGTGTATGTAAGGTTATCAGTTATCCTTGATGGGAGTACCGGGTGCAATATGATTGATGTTTTATTTTTTTAAATCTTTAATGTCATTTCTTTTTTATCTAAATGGGGGTTTTTTCAGTTGTTTGGGTTTAAATTAGGTTTTATTTATTTTTAATAATTTTAATATTTTAAACCTGTTAAATTTTATTAAAACTGTAAAAAAATTTAAACAGATTTTAAATTGTTAAAACATTTAAAAAGTAACATTTAATAATATTTCAAAAAAAGGTAAATTTAACTATTGTTTGGAAATTTTAAGTGTGTGTAGTATTGTGTAAAGTGTGAAAGATAATTTATATATTTATATAAATATAAAATACATTTATTATTTAAAATCATTTTAAAATTTTAATTAAATATTTTTTTTTAAAAAAAAAAAAATAATATCTACTTTAAAATGTTTAATTTAATTATAAATTTATTTTATAAAATAAATTATTTAAATTTGAAAAATTTTAATTTACTTACTACAGGTAGATTCAACATTTTATGATGATTATATAATGATTACTGATGATTAGCTTCTGTATTGTTTCTTTTGTGTCTGGTAGAACAGCAGCAACTTAATACTGAAAATGTGTGTAGCTGATTCTATTCTATTTTTTTTTTTTTTTTTTGGAGGGTGAACACCAAAGGCATGTTGGGATTTGTCCATAGCAAAGGCACCTTGATGGGCCTTGTGGTATTGTCAGGGAGGGAAGGGGTGACATGGTTGAGGGGACTAAGGCTGTTGTTAAATTCTTCTGCATGACAAAGGAACAAAACTTGAGAAGGGTTCCTAAAAGCTGCTGGAGGAAGTTTCCAGGACTGAAGGTGACCCAGTGACAGGGCAGGAAGCTGGGGTCTGGGAATGCTGGCAGCCACTGAAAAATTCACAGTGACAGGGATAGACAAGAACTTCTGGATGATAGTATCTACCATTTGGTTTTGGGATTTTTCCATTTCTGTGCTGTGTGGCAATTTTTTCATATATCCCCCAAGTAAAGCCAGGTAACCACAGCAACTTCACGTCAGCAATGCTCTGGGGAATGAAGGAGAAAGGTTGGGTTTCATGCCGGGTGTCACACAAGATGGAGAAAGGACAGCAGGAAACCAGAGCAAAAGCTACCAGTGAACACTGTCCAAGGATTTTTTTAGGAGGTAAAATTATGAGTCTTATGCATATGTAAAATGAACATTGAGTCAAAGATTTTCTTTAACTCGTTAATGAGCGAGGGAATCACTAAGATGTTGCAACTGGTTCAGTTGAGGATGTGACCTACAGAGATTTGTATTCTCTATGGGACAAAATCTATTTGCAGTGCCATGAGCAGGAGTCCTTTGCATTGCTAGGGACAGGAAATGTTGGCATTGCTACCAGTTTTCTATTAGTTAACTTTTATCTCTACAGAGTTGTAAACAGCCTAGGTCTAGTCAAAGACAAGCAAAGGTATAGGTAGTCAGGACTGGTGAACTAGCAGAACACTTAACACCTGCTTATTCAATTTTTGCCCATTTCGGTCTTTTACAACTCATCCTGACTACATTCTTGGGATGGTGATATATTGGGGAAGACTCTGGTTTCATCCATGACTCATAGTCTTTGGATTTGGACTTGGTTTGTTTACAGGTAGGAGAACTGCTGAAGGTTAGATGATTTGGGGTGGGTTGGGACATTCTGGAAAACAAGAACCTTGTCTAATATCTTTTATCCCCTAGGACTCACCTCCTGTTCCATAGAATTAATAGTTCATAAATATTGGCCAATAGCAGAAATATAAAAATTGCTTAATTCCTAGAAAATTAGAAAGTACTTGCTCAGTGCCATGGTGGGGAAAGAAATTATTGATTATTTGATGTTTAAGTTTTGCATTCAAATTTTAAAAGAACCATAGTCATAGAAAGCTTTTCACAGCAAACTTTAGGAATACTCAAAAAATTCACGTGTATTAAGGCAGTCATGGCATGTTTCAGCTCTGTTGTTAAAATACTAAGGAGAACCAGGCACACTTATCTATCCCAGGGTTGGGACTCTTGAAATGGAAAAATAGTAATCTAGGTTTATTAGTGGGTATTCATAGTTGTTAAATGAATTATATAGAAAGTGCATCTAATAAACAGCTTAAGCAGTTTCAACATGTTTAATTATAATATGCCTGTTATTTAGGAAAATAACAAATGTTATTAAACAGAAAAATTTAGAGCTGTTTCATTGGGCAAAGACAGCAAGGCTTGTCAATCCACATAAAAAATTGACCTAGAAAAATAGCTAGTATAGATATAATTCCCATTGTAATTTCTTGTCAAAGTGCTTTGGCCAGTGACATTAAAACCAAGCCAACTTACCTCTTGAATAAATACATTGCCCATTTAACTTGATTTTCTCTTAAAATTAAAAAAAATAATATTCTAAATGCCTAAAACCACTCTTATCCATAATAGATGGCCAATAAATGGCTATTCTTCCTTCCTTACTATTCAAATAGATTCAACATTAAATTAAAAGAAAATATCAGTAGCAAAACACTTTTGGAAAATCTTAAACAGATGTTGCTAAAATATAAGTAATGCAAATCATTAGGAATTTTGCTTATCTGTGTATGCACAGGTATGTTAACTTTTCCACTCAACTACATTACATTGTGTGTCTAATCTTCTAGAAATTAAGAAGAATCATGTGTTACTTAAAAAAAATTAGTTACAACTAATTCATTGTCAAGTTTTATGAGATGTCTTTCTCTGACAGTTGATCAATATATAAAAAGCAAGTCTGATATACTTTCAGAAATAATTAACATCCACTGCACCACAGCCCTATCTGCATTACGTTTTCACTGTTAGGCAGGCTGTGGCCCTGATGGCCTCTGTCTATTTTCACCTCATTTTCTTTTTTTTTTTTATTCCTAAATTTATTACAATTTTTTTTTAATTTATTTTTTTAATTTCAGAATATCATGGGGGTACAACACTTTGGCCATACACATTGCCCCTGTTCTGCCCGTGTCAGAGCCACAATCGTGGTCGTCTCCCAAACTGTGCTCCCCACATCCTTTCAGTGAGAGCTTTTCCCATCCCTTCCACCCCCCTCCCGCCCGCCCGCCCTCTGATGAATGTTATTGCCCTGTGTGATGTAAGTGTTCATCAGTTAGTACCAGTTTGATGGTGAGTACCAGTGGTGCTTGTTTTTCCAATCCTGTGACACTTTGCTTCGAAGAATGGGTTCTAGCTCCAACCAGGATAATACCAGATGTGTTAATTCACTGTTGTTCCTTATTGCTGAGTAATACTCCATGGTATACATATACCACATTTTATTGATCCACTCGTGTATTGATGGGCACCTGGGTTGTTTCCACAACTTTGCAATTGTGAATTGTGCTGCTATGAACATTCGAGAGCAGATGTCTTTATTATAAAATGTCTTTTTTTCTTTTGGATAAATACCCAGTAGTGGGATTGCTGGGTCTGTCTACCAGACTTCATACTATTTTCACCTCATTTTCAAGCGCACATCTGTTGGGAGTAAGCCACTCTGCCACCTGCTCCACCTCCCCTATTTACACCTCTACAAGTGTTGAGGCACAGTGCTAAGAGCTATAAATTGTCTTGCTGAAATTCTTTGGGTAAAAACAGGGGCCTCCCATGTAACATAAATCATGGGAATCAAAAATTCTAGAATCAAAGCATTCATTGCCCTCCACTGTCAGGGCCCAATTCCGGGGAAAATGTGTTAACTTTTGCTCTAATTATTTTTGAAATGGTTCCAGAGAGTATGAAAATATAGTGATTTCTCTGATCTTGACTCTCAAAACCAATAAAATTTTCCTGGAGTCCAATTTCAAAAACATGAAATGGTTTCAAATAATGCTCGTGTTGTAGTAAGTAAAATTTCTGAGAAATTCTCTACATTAAAAAGAAAATAAAAATAAAAATAAGTTGAGCCTAGAAAGGGCAAGAGAGGAAAGAAAGTCTAGTGTAAAATACCTAGACGATGTAACAAAAGCAATCATTAGTTTTATCATGTTGGGTGCTAGGCACATGTTTTAAATTTGTCCAAAGAAAACACGCCCAATTTAGTTGTACTGTCCCACAGCTATAATGGCATAAAGTTAAATATCTATTAGAAAAAGTTCTTAGAACAAGAGACCACTGTTGTTCTTCCCACAGGAGTCCTGTTGCTGTAATAGTAATTATGGTGACTTTAGCATCTTCTGATATTAATGCTTTGGTGCTCAACTGGGAACAGCAAATGGCCTCTATGGGTGGCAAGATCCATTTTGTGTCAGTAGCCACTGCACGTGGGTTCTGGTTCTTGCTCTGCCATTCACTCGCTGTGGCTTCATGAAGTTGCTCTATGCCCCACTTAGCTGCCTTCCAAGGGGAGCTGATACTGGTCCTGCCTGCCTCTTGGGGTTGTCAGGGAGAAACAAAATCCAAATTCTAGGGAACTAACTAGGTACTGCATTTGAGTTAGGATAAGAAATTTAATTGTCATAATTTATTGTTTGCATGATTGAGTGTGGTTTTAGCTTTATTGTATGCTTTAAAAAATAAAAGAAGAAAATCACACTTTGCAGCACTGTTGAATTCCTTTTTGTCATTTCCACTGATACTGAAAAATGTTGGGCATTTGAGTCCATTTCATTGCTCCCAAGCAAGTCTTCCCGTTGCTCTTCTGAGCTTTCCACAGTAAGTGGCGTTTGTTGCAGGGAGCTTCTGTTGAGGGAGTTGAAAATGAATTTAATAGTTTTAAGATAGTTTTTTTTTCCTAGATGAATACACATTGTTAATTCTTTTCCAAATCAGTAATTTTGGTAGGTTGACTAAAATGTTTTCTGATTGCATGAGAGAAAAAATATATATAAATATTAATATCTAGAGTATCTTTGTCCTTGGACCAATATCATCTTTAAGGTCCAGTTATGTGGAATCCAATGTGTGAGTGATAATGGCCTTCTTAACGTATATACTTCAATATACTGCCGCTGTAACTTTTTGTACTCCAAATTGTGTGGCATATCATTGTTTAATAGTGACAGAGCCTAGCACTGGGCCCTACATTAATGACTTTCAGCAACAACCATGCCAGATTTCTACCATCAAAACTGTAACATGTAAGCACATAAAACATGTTAAGACGTGTTTTAATATGGAAAATATGTGAGAGATAAGTGATGTCTAAAAGATTTGAAATTCCTCTTAACTATGTCCCAGGTATTTAGAGAACAAAGTATATGATATGTCTAAAAAAATCACTTCCATTTGTTGTGCATAGAATTTGTCTTAATGTATGTGAGACTATGAGAAGACTTCATCGGTCTCTGCCATGTTATCTGTTTATATAGTCGAAGCATATACATCGACTTTAGATTTTCAAAGGGAGGGATACCAGGAGGAGAGGATTGTTACTCCCACTCCCCCAAAGGCTTTGGGAGATGCTTTGTCTCATGCATTAGGGATCCTTTAACTTTTATGGGTAGAGCTACATCTAGACAGAGACTATTCCCTTTTCTAACAGGAACCTGAGTGAACCGGGGCACAAAGAAGCACATACAGGCCGTGAGGCTGGAGCATCCTTTAAGCAAGAACTCAGAATGACTCCTGACTTCCATTTGTTCATTTGAGTCAGTTCTGGTCTTTTCTTTGTTTTGTTTTAGGCATGGTTTACATTTTATTGCTCCTATGATTCAGTAAGAATAAATAATTTGCACACTCAGTAATGGTGAGGTCAAGACTTAAACCCAGGATTTAAAAATGATTCTTTCTTTTTTACCATATTTTCCCCCAAATATACAGACAGCACAAGAATGACTACACATAGCACAATAGTGGTTATAAATTAAAATGGGAATAACACCAAAAATCATATATTCAAGTTGATTTTCTTCAGTCTGTGTATGCGCAGGCAGTTTCTGTCTCAGCTTAAGTTTGGGGGTAAAATATTGTTGTACAACATTTAATTTTGTTTAGTTAAGCAACATGGTAAAGAAAGTCTCATTTCATTTATTCGTTTTTGTTATACCTCATCCATGTTGCTGTAATTTACCTGGTACAAAAGACCATTAGATGGGGAGGGGGGTATATGTGTGCATGCATGCACATGTGTGTGAGAAAATAAGGTCCAAAATATTTGCACCTTATTTATTTTCACTGCTAGTATACACATTTTTACCTGCTCAGAGAGAGGAACAAAGCTTAGGACAACCTATGTAGAAAATCCCATGTGAGATGTTTCTAAAAGGACTAAGGAATTAAGCACATCAGAACACACAGAGGAGCAGATATTACCCTTGCCTCCCTTTGTATGATGACCACCATTGTGTACTTCCCTGCGTGGACTAGAGCACTGGGCTGTGTAAGGTGGTAAGAGGTGGATCTGATGTGCAGCAGACCTGGGTGAGTAGCTTTGTGACCTTGGTCAAATTACTCATAGCATTTGTCTCTGGTTTCATCGTGTGGAATTGGGGACAGTCCTAGAATCTACAGGATTGCTGAGAGGATGAAATGCCTTGTTGGAATAAAGCATTTAGCACAGCACCTGCCATGTAAGAGGGGTTCAGTTATTATAGTACTTCCTCCCTCATTGGCAGTGTCACTTTCTGTGGTTTCAGTTACCCGCAGTCAACCATGGTCCGAAAATGAGTGAGTAAAGTACAATTAGATATTTTGAGAGAGAGAGAGAGAGAGCACATCCACATAACTTCCATTATGGTATTATTGTAGTGTATTGTTATAATTTTTTTTTTTAATTGTTAGTCTCTTACTGTGCCTAATTTATAAATCAAACTTTGTCATAGGTATGTGTCAAATTAGATTAAGGCTGTCGAGGCAGAAATAATTTGATAAATGTTTATTGGAAGCCAAATGCGAGGATCAGCCCCGGAAGACACACCAACAAAGTGGGGCATGTTCCAGAGTCTGCCACAAGTTGGAAGGCTTTTATGGGAAAGTTTAGAAGAAGGGTGGGGACTCCGCATATCGTAGTTGTCGTTTTTCCTTGGAGGGTACAGTACAGAGGTTACAATCGTTGGCTATAGATTCCAACATACAGACTAAAATGTCTACGTGCAGGACAATTAGAAACAAATCAGCAAAACTTCACAATTCAGAAACAAATCAGGGTCCTTTTCAATGTCAGTAGGTCATACATTAATCAGCATGTCAACAATTTGAGGAACTCAGATAAGATTCTTTACTCAGGGACAGGAAGTCACCATGAATCACAAGACCTCCCCAAGGTGGGTTAATTTAGGAAGGCTGTTTACTTTGAAAGCAAACTGCCAAATGTGACCTCTAGGTTATCAGTATGTATGTATGGGAAAAAGCAGTATATAAAGGATTTAGTACGTTCCACAGTTTCAGGCATTCATCAGGTGTCTTGGAACAAATCACCTGTGGATGAGGGAGGGCTACGGTATTGTTATGTTGTTGTAGATGTTGTAATTAGTTGTTGTAGTTGTGGTAGTAGTGGTAATATCAGTAGTAATCATTGTTGTTAGATTTATAAGTCTTTGTTCAAAACCTCCGTTCAACTCCTGAAATTACAGATCTTTCCTATTGACCAAGAACTAACTTTTTAGGATGTTCTATATATTTTGAAGATTATATGTAATAAAGAAGTGGCCATAATTTTAGTATATTGTAACATTTTTATAATTCGCTATTTTATTTGGTAGATAGAAAGTAAGGCAAATGCAACCGCTTTGGAAAACTATCAATTTCTTATAAAGCTGGTCCTATGCCTGCCCTATGACAAAGCCATTCCACTCCCACATATGTCCCAAACAGAAATATTTACCTATGCCCACAGGTACTGCAGGTACCACAGTTTCACAGGTATACAGAGGGATACACAGTGTTCTTAGCAGCACTCTTCATAATAGCCCCAAACAAGAAACCATCCAAATTCCCCCAAACAGCTAAATGGAGAGATAAATTATGTTCATACAATATAACACCACTAAGAAGGGAGAATGAACTGCCAACATGTACGTACAACCGCATGGGTTAATCTCACAAAGGCAACGTTGAATGAAGGCAGCCAAACAGGAGAGAGTACATACTGTGGGATCTATTCATACAAAGTTCCGAAACAGGCAGAACTAACCTCTGCTGTTAGAAGTCGGGAGAGTGGCTGACTTTGGAGGGTAAATAACAACTACCAAGAAACACAGGGGGTAGGGTTCAGGGGTGCTGGTAATTTGTCTCTTGACCTAAATGTTGGTTACGTGGGTGGGGTCAGCTGTTAAAAATTCGACTGGGCTGTTCACCTCAATGTACTCTTCTCTAGATATGTTACACTTTACTAACAAGTCTTTTAGAGTAAGCAAAAAAAAAAAAAGTCAGTGGACAAAATGTGTCATCTTTATCTTTTAAAACATTGAATAAAATTTTAACAATTTAAATGGAAATTTGGGAGGGTTTTAAATTAAATATATATTTTTGATAATATCCTAAAATAATTATAAGTTTGTGCTCAAAAGCATACTTCTCAGTGTTGACAGATGCTATATGTAATTGAGTACACCAACTAATATGGGTTTTATCACTGCCTTCCAAAACAGAAAAAAAGTGAAACTTATTAAGTCTTGAATGCTCTTCTAATGGGTAGGTTCATGGGAGAGGATGTCAGTACTTACAGTGGAAATAATTATGAGTAACAGCGGAATTGAACCTTCCTTTGGAACTTCAGTGCTGAACATCAGAGACACTGCCAGGCTGTGCTGGAGAAAGGACTAGCAGATAAACACTGTCTGTTTTAGCCATTATCCCTTTTTTTAAACTTCCTTTTTTTTCTGGTAAGGATGGTATCTCTTTTTTCCAATTTCTTTTCTTTGTTGTTGTTCTTATCTTTTATTACATGAAGTTCTGATTTTCTATGACAGACAGAGAACTGATTTTACTTCCTAGACTCATCAGTGAAAAAGGATTATTTTTATATTTCTCTTAATTTGTGAGTATTGTGTGAATGACAGTTGAACAGATTTATTTCGAAAATTTCTCTATACATTCACACACATTTTATGCCTTTCCATGTTGATATCCTACATGCTTGTGAGCCGCCTTCAGTCTTCACTGAATACTTCTAAAGAAGCACCAGGAGTTTTGTTTACTTCTTTGGACTCTTCCAAATATCCCAATTTTTTATGCAATAAAGATATGTTACTTTGTAATTTAAATTTAAAAATAAATATTATTTTTATCAGATGTTGGCTTGCAAAACTATGGTCACAGCACTAAGGTAAGGGGCAAACCTTCCTACTGCTCCCTCTGAACTTCCCTTCACGTTTTCTTCCCAGTTCATGGTTAATTGCATGGATCATCTTGATTCGATCACCATAAACACATTTAAAAGCTCCTTGTTTAGTTAAGACTACAAACATTTTAGCTGACAAAGTTGTGAGCAAACCCTATTTTAAATGTACATCTTATTAAATATTTGTGATCATCATTATTATCATCATCAATATTATTAATATCATTATAAATTGATTACTATGTGCCAGGCACCTAGCTGTGCATTTTGCATGCATTATACAAATATTGCTATTATCTAAATTGTTAAACCTCATAACAACTCAGTGTGTACTATTAGCCTCTAAACTGGGGCTCAAGAGAGTTTAAGAAATGGTCTGAGTTCACGTCAATAATGGATGGCTGAGCTGTAGTTCAAACTCGGAGTCGGTTGTCCTTCCGCATGCTATATGGCTTCCCTAAAATTATCAATAGACCTTGACTAATATGCCTTTAAATGGAGACACTGCAATAGAAATACAACGAGGTTTCAGGCACAGGGGCTTCTCTCCCTAATCCAGCAGGGGAGTGAAGAAACATTCACACAAATTTGAAACGTGTATGGAATAAAAGTATTGGATAACTAGTAACATGACAAATAGTTTGAATACCCTAAAAATCAAGAATGGAATGAAAGACCAACTAAGATATGAAGGAAACATGAAACTAAAATTGAATAGACTGAGTGTTTTGTATGCAAAGGTCAGCACTTTCATTAATGAGCACATTGATCATGCCACTGAGGAAAACATGATTCACATCATAACTAGGCTGGGACGAAGGCAACAGAAGGAGCCCGGACTCTGATCCACAAACATGACGAAGGAGGCCCCAGCCCACTTTTAGGAGAAGCCTCTCTGCTACATCTGATTATGAGTTTTACATGAGAAGGAACCCTGCTGGCCGAGTGTAGCTCTGGAAGATGCACCATCCTTGTGTCCTTCTGAAGGGCACTGAGCTGAATGTTGAGACCTAAATCAAAGCGGATTTTGAAGGCTTAAACACAGAATAAACCCAGGAGTGACCCATAAGAGCTGACTGAAGTGCTAATGCACCTTCAGGATGAAAGAAATGAAAGCTCGTCATTAATTATGCACGACAGGCTGAAGGAGGGATATGGAGCACCTCACTGCTACAGAAACTTCTGGAAACTTTGGGTGCTCTTTGGAATCCAGGGTAGGTGAGGCAACAGTGAGCCCCGACTGATTGTTTGGGGTTATGGGATTTTTCTTCTCTGTAGAGATGCCAATCCTCAGATGGCCTTGAGGGCCTGCAGGCTCCTTTGAAGGTCACTGGACTGGGTACTTTGGATCCACTTGTGCTGGGTGTCTGCAGAGCCCGGCTTCCTGGCTGGTCTCGTTGCAGGAACCCTCAGAGGACATGTCAAGAGCAACTCTTCCCTCCATCTCTAATGGACGTGGACCCCCATTCCCAGGCAGAACGCGCACATTCTGCCTGCACAAGCCTTGAGGTCATCATTATTTATGATGTCTGGGGGAATGCTGCCATCCCCTGTGACGCCTGTGATTAATGATAATGTGCAAACCTGAGGTAATTTGCTGACATATTAGATCTTTGTGAGGCGCCAGGATGGAAGCGGCATTTTTCAAACTCTGCTCGGCCAGAGCCCCAGGGGCTGTGCTGGCTCTGGGTGGAAAGGGAGGGTGGTTGTGGGGGGGTGGGCAGTAGCTCCCATGGCTGCTGCTCCATTTTTAGCTATTTTGTGTGTTTATTTGTTTATAATTCTTGTTGAGATTCTGGATGAAGAAAAGTGTTGTCTATTAAAAAAAAAAAGAGAGAGAGAAAACAATAGGATGGAATATTATATGTTGCAAAGGAGCGTGCCAATAGGTTTCTTGTGCCATTTTCTGGAATCTTCTAGGACTGCATATGTGTGTGTTTGTTTTGATAATCATCTGTGTTAGTCTGTTAGGGCAGCCATAACAAAATGCCACAGACTAGGAGGCTTAAACAACATTTATTTTCTCATAGTTCTGGAGGCCATAAGTCCAAGATCAAGGTGTCTGCAGAGCTGGTTTTGCTGAGGCCTCTCTCCTAGGCTTGTGGATGGTCATCTTCTCTGTGTCCTCTCAGGTCATCCCTCTGTGTGTGTCTGTATCCTTGTCTCCTCTTCAAGCGCGACACCTCTTCTTGTAGATATCTTTTCAGTATGACACCAGTCCTACTGTGTTAGGGCCCACCCTGGTGACACTATTTCACCAAATGCAGTGGCATCCTGAGCTACTGGGGGTTAGGACTTCAACATGAATTTTGGAGGGACATAATTTAGCCCATAAGAAAATCCAAAAATAGTTGTATATGCATATTTTGTATCATGCAGAACCAGCATGATCTATGTGATAGATTACCCCCGCCTAATTTCAGAGCCTAGGGTGCTGCCTAAGGGGGGTGGGGTGCACCTTCCACCATATTGGGAAGCGTGGCCACCTTTAGATTGGCCTGTTTTGTTGTCAGAATGGCTTCTTGGCTCATGCTCCTTTCGTGTAGTTACTGTCTATTTCAGTGGTGGAGCCCCAGTAAGCTTTGTAATGAATTCCAGTATTTGTCTCAGTATATTCAAATGGTACAACTACCTATAAATCCAAAAAGAATGTGCCACTCTTCCATGGCTGCAGGGCATTCTGTTTTTTTATTTCAGTCTGTCAGATAAGTTCAGAACCATTATCCAGGATGGAGCCGGAGGTTCTCGCCAGTGGGTAAACTGAGTCACTATGGCTGCTTTTTAGTAAGGTCTCTGCCAGTTTAGTGAACTTCCCCTTTATTCCCCCAGAATAGCACTGATGCTTCTGCTCAAATAAATTAGTGCCCCATATGGACTGTCTTATTTGCCAGGGAAATAGGTTTGTAGCCCACTGAGAGGACTGACCTGTATGTATGACCTTAGCAACAAAAATACCAAGCGCACTGCTGCATTTGTGCTAATAAGCATTGAGAAACTGTGCTTTCTCTCCTCATTTCTTTCTTCACAGTGACATGCATTAGCTGACACTCAGTTTCTGCATCGTGCGCACATATTGGGAGAGTTAGTATTCTAGAAGGGGACAGAATGGGAGACACATCAGGTAATTGTTCTGAAAAAATGAGTACAAGTGCTTCTTTTTTAAACCACAAAAACTTTTTAACACACAAAATTTTTAAATAAACCACCCCCTTCAAAAGAAAAAAAAAAACCATGCAGATGACAAAAACCAAATCAACTGTCTATGTGTTTACTCTTGAACTATCTGCAATATCATGTTAAATCTCTAAGCTCCCACAGAGTAATTTTGATAATTAAAAATCCACAATAGAATTATTTCAAAATTAAGTTTTACTATTTTTTTTCACTTAGGAAACAATATATGCAATAAAATAAGGTGCGTGTGCATCTCCACTTAAACAAAACATATTTATGAAAATTAGAACTTATACACTGATAGATTAAAAGATGATTATTTCCCATATGTTTTCTTTAGTTTAGAAAAAAAGGATTTACACTTTATGTAAATAGCTCTTAGTGAATTTAAAATATGATTCAGTATTCTTCTCAGGAACATACGCTCATTACGCTTTGAAATGTGAGGTAATCTTGTGTTCTGTATTTAAGAATTGAAGGATGAAGTGTCTACATTCCCTATATTTATGCCCAGACACATGCTCATTTCGTTGACACATCTATATGATGTAATAGAACTAAAGCTGCCATCAAGAGACTCATGGTCACAAAGCTGAACTCTGAGCTAGTTTTATAGCTCGATGAGAAACATGGTATTTAGAACATCGCTTTGCTCCTTTGAGCTGTCCCTGCTGGTACAGGGCTGTAGCAGGTGACTTCTCCTTCTAAGTCAGAACATCTGATACAAGGTTCATGGAGGTGTGGAGCCAGGTTGCCTGGGAGTGAATGCAGTCTCCAGAACTTCTTAGATGTGTGTCCTTGGGCAGGTGGTTTATACTTTCTTGCCTCAGTTTCCCCATAAATAAAAGAAGGAAAAAATAGCAGCCAGCTAATCAGGTTGTTGTGGAGGACTACATTATTTAATCCCTGCAAAGCAATTGGAACAGACTCAGAACCCTAGTGCTGCTCTGTACATGAGTAGTTGCTGACATTGTTTTAAAACACTGGGTTAAAAATCACAGCACCTGATATCTGAGATCTAAAACCTGTTCTGCCACTACCTAGCTGGTGGTAGCTGGAGGCATAGATTCTCACATGAAATGAAGGAGTATTCCAAAAAGCCTCTACCTTACTAAGTCAACTGTCCCTCCTTGCTAGTGTAAAATGGTTTCTTAGAGTTGATGTGAGTTTGTTCCTCTGGCATATGAACATACTACTTATTCTGCATGTTTGGTCAGGACTTTAGAGCTCACATTGATGGGATCATTTGCTATACTAATCGCTCAAAGTTCTTGTCAGTTATGCTGAGCCTCTAAGAAAGAAAGTTGCCATTTGTGGATCTTTACCAATTATATTTTCCCCCCTCTGATGCATTAAAGGGAGAAAATACCAGTAAAGAAATGGCTAAATAAAATTGAATATGACACCAGAGTCCAGGGAGGGGAAACCATAAAAATGCCCATAATGAAGATAAAGTTGCTAGACAAAACAAAAGCAATTTATAATATTTTTTTCTTATATATGTAGCATTCCAAGACTACTGACTGAAGATTGTGAGTTCTTTCTTAGCCTTAATTAATAATCATCATCATCATCATAATAATAATAATAATAAACCACTCCAAGTTTCATGACTAAGAGTGACTTTAGTGTTGGTCTCAAAATGCAGGTGAGTCGAGTCCACTGGAGATGAGATGTATAAAACTCTTGAGCTCCAAGCACCCTTTATAAGCAAACCTTGCTCTGTGAGGGAGGCACCAAATAGCACAAGCAGCTTTGGTATGACATTATTGTAAGCCTGCCCCATTTCACTGACATGAATTTGAGGATTCAAGACTGTTGGATTTTCTGTGTCCATGGCTTTCCCCTGTAAGGCAGACACATGAAATTAATGGGCCTACTAGAACTCTTGGTCTTAGTCACAGTTACTGAAGGCTCATTGGTTTAAAAGCTCTTTGTACTATAACAAGTTACAAAACATTTTTCTTTTGCATCCAAACCTGAAATAAATGAAACATATCAATATAATTATTTTATATGAATTATAACATATATACTAATTATATCATTGTGGGTTTTTTAGGTAAAAAAAATGTATGCACTATAAAATATTCTGAAGACAGGAGTGATTATTAAAAAGTGAGGCACCCCTCCATCTCTGTGCTCCAGACATTCACTTTAAACATGTTGGAATAGATTTACCCAGTTATTTTCCTGTGACTTTATATAGGGTTATATTATGCTAAAACTTTTTTTCATCTAAATCTGTTAAAACACTTTTCTACAAAATATATATATGCCTCATTGTTATGTTTTTTAGTCAGACACTACATGCAAATAATTTTGATGTCATGTGGTTATGAAGAGCTTATAGCAACAAAAAACTGAGAATACATTTCCCATTTTCTTCCTCAAAAGCAATCACTTCCATCATGTTTTTGCTATTCCTTTTGTTATTTAATTTTTCTAAATTGTATTCATGTATCTATTGGCTTTATATTACGATGGATCAGAAATTTAGGTAACTTTGTCCATATGCCCATCCTCCCAGTATTTCTTAAATTTTAGTCAAATCCATTAAAACTATGTAAATATTATTAAGTGCTGAGCCAAGTTGTGTGCTATGATTACGTTTTTTCTTTATGCTTTAAATATCTAAGGCTTCCACACTCCAAAGCACTGGGCACTTTCCCACATGGTCAACTTTGTCAGAGAGTTTATTATAATAGTTCTACTTTGTTTTCCCAGCAGAGATGGCTCCTGGAGCCCCTCAACCGGCCTCCAGTCTGAACTGGCCGCCCCTGTGCAGCCCTGCACTTTGCTGCCACCCTAACATTCTTTTCACTGCTCCCCTATGTCGGATTCCCTATTTCCTAAATCCTGTGTCTTCCTGTTTTTTCTTTCTTTCTCTTTTGAGTGGGGCATATCCTCCATCCAGTCATTTCTGAGAAAGGGTGCATGAGAAGTACATTTTTAATGTTTGCAAAAAGAATGTAAGTTTGGGAATAATTTCTTTCTTAGAAATTTAAAATAAGTTCAAAGGAAGTCATTTCTCTGCTGTCTTTTAGCTTCCCGAGTTGCTGCAATTATGATTCCTAATCTTTGTGTATAAATTCATTTTCTTTTTTGTTTTCTGGAAACATTGAGGCCTTTCCCTTTATCCCTGATATCTCATAATTTTATGAGAATGTGTCTGGCTGTAGCTCTGCATTCATCTGCTGGTCACTGAGTGGGCTCTTGGAGCTCAAACACTCCAGAACCCGAGGGTGGGGAGATTTCCCTGTATTACTTTCTGGATAATTCTCTTCTGACTTTTTCCACCCTTCTCTCCTGCTGGAACTTCTATCGTTCAGATGTTAGACCTCCTGGATGGAGATGATTTTTATTTTTTGTTTTATTTTATTATTTTATTTTTATTTCAGAATATTAGGGGGGTATACCACTTTGGTTATATATATTGCCTTTTAAAATCTTTATTCTTTTATTGTACAAATCTTTTCCTTTTTGACATTCCAGAAGTTTTTTTCAAATTTTGCCTCTTGCCTTCATATTAACTTTTAGAAATTTCTACACTTACATATTAAATATCCAACAGTTCTGTTTTAGTTTATCCAGAGAATAAACCCTTTAGACTCCTCAGATGCTTCTGAAAGAGGGATGGTGACCTGAATGTGCAGGCAGGGCATGAGGACCTGGGGGTTTTCAGGCAAGCCCTCCTTGTTCAGCCCCTGCCTCCTCCAAACTTCGCAAGTGTCTGGCATCTCCAATTGCTGAGTTGTTCCAGGGTTCTATGTTCTGTGGCAAGAAGGAAAAAAAAGTCCTCTTGGGCTAGCTCTCCTCCCCACTCCCAGGTGTACACACCACTCGTCTTTCATCTGCTTCCTAACTTAAGAGAGCTGAGCTTGAGTTCATGGGCGTTTCGTAGAGAACCTGAAACATTACATGTCTCTGAAATGGTGTTTCTCTTCCCTTCCCTCTTCTCTTGTCCCCTCTCTCTCTCTCTGCTGTGAAATTGCATTAACTAGTTTCTTAGTGATGAGACTTTAGCCCCCCCTTCCTCCATTTTCACTATTATAATATAAACATCACTGACAAAAATTCCAACATTTGTGTATTTATTAGTCAATTCCTAGATAAGTTTCTCCTTATTAAAAATTCATGCACATTTTACAATATGCCATAAGTTAACAAATTACCCCCTAAAATATATCAAATTATCAAGTTTCATTTCTAGCGAGTGTGTATAAAAGTGTTGGTTCTTCTCTTACCCTTCCCAACATTAAGTATTACCTCTTTTTAAAACCATTTTCAATTTTATGGGCAAATTAATTTCATCATTCATGCTTCTAAGTATATACCTTCAGAAAGCTGTATATTTCTGAAAATAGAGTATTTGCTCTTTTGCGTGGTCATTTGACAATTTCTGCAGATATGAACAAGCAAATCAAAGAAATTTAAACAAATTTATAAAGATCAATTAAATACTTAAATAATTATTTTGTGGATTAAATCATTGTATATGTATGTATAGTGTGTGTTTAAAAAGATAATGTGTTGTGATTAGGAGACAAAGACTCATCAAATATTTTTTTTAAATTTCTAATGTATTTTCATGTCAGAAACAGCTTATATTTAAATTTGATTGTTGTTTCTATAAATCCCCTTAATTTTCTTGATTTTTAAAATACAGGTAAGGTATTAATGACCAAAATATGGGAGCCCTCTGGTGGCCAAAATACCTTTAGATACAGACTAGTATATTTCTCCTTTGACTTAAGATTCAAGATGTAGTTATTTTAAACGTCTTGAAAATATAGCCTTTTAAAAAAGAATCAACAGATGAACAAAGTTAAATAAACAAAAAAATCTTTTAAATATAACTGCATTAGGAAAAAAATATGAATTTTGGAAGTGACAGTCAGCCAATCTTAACCAAGTTCTTATAAGTGTTCTTGGAAACCAAACCCATGTGTTAGGTAAAGGAGGAGCCACAATGTGCTTGGAACCTTGCTGTCCACTCTTAACAATTCAGAAGCCCTTTGAGACAGTCCCATAGA
The DNA here is from genome assembly GCA_023783475.1 of Daubentonia madagascariensis. Classification (NCBI taxonomy): domain Eukaryota; kingdom Metazoa; phylum Chordata; class Mammalia; order Primates; family Daubentoniidae; genus Daubentonia; species Daubentonia madagascariensis. The sequence continues at coordinate 8,097,629 of JAKFHU010001482.1, read as the reverse complement.
ACTGTATAACACTTTGTCCTGAATGAAGTGAGTGTATATAAATTGGAGAAAAATAGAAGGTGTGTTAGCTGTCTTCAAAGGCCAGAAGGGCCATCTCTGTAATAGGATTATACTCCTTACCTGGCCAGTGAAGGGATAAATAGAAGTTGAAAAAAAGAAAAAAACATTTCAATCCATATAGGGAAGAAATTATTATTAAAAACAATATTTAAAAAAATGGGATGGAGTGCCTTGTCAGATAGTGAGTTCTCCATCATTATGAATATTCAAGCTGAGGATGGAAACCTGCTTGTCAGAATTGCCATGGAGGGGATTCAGACTCTTAGGGTTGGGTCTCAACTACATGGTCCCTTCCACCCGTGCCACCCTGGGACCATGTGGGTCAATGATCAACCATCATGTGGGAGCTGCTGATAGCATTGGAGCCTGTCTGTTTAAACCAAAGAGTTTTAGGAATGAAAAGTGGTAGGTCTTGGGTCTAGACAGGGGTGAATACCATGTCTCAAGTTCCACGAGGGGTAGATGTATCCAGACTGCATGTTGCCTTATTTCTGAAAGGATAAAAGCAGAGATGGTTCCTGGTCTCCAGCAACTCCGGGTTGTTCACGAGCAATGGATTTAGCATCACAGATGGGGTTGCACATATGTCTGTGGGAGCTGCCGTTTCTTTTTGAACAACAGTTCCATTTATATTGCACTCCTTGTGACCACATCTGCATATTTCACAGTCTTTTTGAGATTTTTGCAGGCATGATTCTGTCACCCAAAACATCAAGGATATGCTCCTCTTTTATTTCTATGCTTTAAAAAACAAACAGAACTTAGAGTTTGACAATCTTGCTGAAAATATTTTTTACCAAATGTGTTTATAGTCAAACAAGTTGTCAGAACAAGGGGTCATTGTTCCTTTCTTAAATATCTCAAGAGTTAAGCTGTAATGACATTTGAAGAGAGAACATAATTTTATTCTCGAGAGGGAATGGAAGGAGTGAACTCATCTCATTATTTTTAATGGGACGCAGTTTCTAGTGTTGATCCGTATCCATCTGAACAGGTTGCTTAACCCATTTGGTGCTTCGGTTTACTCATCATTGAAGGTGGCTTTTCATATGCGGTTCTACATCAAATGCCCACAGAAGGGCTTTCTGAAGACACACAAGCTGAGACCTGAAGGATGAGGAAGTGCCATCCGTGAGAAGAAAAGAGCATTCCAGGAAGAGAGGAAAGCGTTCCCCGTGTTTCATGCAGTGAGAGAAGGACAGCACATCCGAAGCCACGTGTATGATGGATAAATTGACATGGAAGGATGTTCAAGAGGCAGAGTGAGGCCAGATCTGGCAGGACCTTATATGTGCGTAAAGGGAATTTGGATTTTTATTTTAGGTGCAAAGAGAAGCCACTGATGCATTTTAGGCAGGGGAAAAGATAATCTTATTTAGATGTTTAAGTGATGGTTCTGGTGGAGAATGAATTAGCTAAGGGACAGAAAAGGAAGCAGGTGTCCAGGCAAACTTGGGGCTGAAGAGGGAGGAGAAGTGGGTGAAAGTGGAATATATTTTGGAAGTGGAATGGACAAGACTGCCATAGGCTTCATGTGGGTGAGGACAACTGACAAATCACAGGCGACCCCTGGTTTTCTTCTGGCTTGGACAGTACTCATAGGTAGAACACAGAGGCGATACCTGTGTGCATTTAGGGAGGCGTAGAGTGAGGGAGTTATGGACCAAGAGCTCAGATTTAAGTGGGTGAACGATTTCCGCCTTCCTCTGACTCTACTCTCTGTTTTCCCCCATAGTACTCATCACTGCCTAACATGATACATTGTTTGTTTGTTTGTTTATCATTTCTTGTCAGTCTCTCTCCCCACCTGAAAAGCAGGACCCACGTTGGCAGGGATTTACTTGCTTATTCCATTGATGTGCCCAGAACAGCCCTGGCACCTCGAAGGCATTCAGGGAATGCATGTTAAGGAACCAATTGGATACAGGACTTCAGAGTTCAAAGGAGGGACTTGGGAGACAGAAATGTGGGAGAAATCCACATACGGATGGAAAAGTCATGGGAATTGGCGAGATTACCAGGAAAGAGTGTACAGATGGTCCAGGAAGGAGCCCCGAGAACCTCTAGTCAGTGTTTGGAGGGGAACATGAGATGGCAAAGGAGAACCAGCGGTGGGCATTGTGTCAGGTGTGAAGGCAGGAGAGTGTTGTCACGTAAACCAGGCAAAGAGAGTGATTCCAGAAAAGGAGGTCCTCGCCTTCAGAGTTGTTTCCTGGCTGAGCATGAGGTGAGGCCAACAGTTGCAGGGTAAGAGTGTTGGAAAGGAAAGACAAACCACAGAGCTCAGGGCGCAAGGAGGCACGCTGCAGAGTTGGCAGCAGACGTGGGGATGGTACAACCTTCTGGTACCAGCCATCAAGGAGAGGGGTCTAGACCTGCAGGCGGGTGGGTGGGGCCCTGGGGTGGGATCCTCTCTCCAGCTGGTCCTGAGGGGCGTGAGAGAGACCAGCAGCCTGTGTTGCAAGGGATGGGGTGAGATTGAGTGTGCAGGGGCCCCCCGAGTTTCATTTAAGACTTGGAGGAAGCGGGGATGACCAAAGCCTGCGCTGTTGATCCCAGAGACGACTCTCAGAGAACACACTGGGAAAAGGGAGGGGAGGGATCGGTGACGGGACAGGCGAGCAGATGTTCAGGGCCATGTGGGGTGGTCTCTGTATGAGCAGTGAGGCTTACTGAGAAGAGCAGGGGAATGTCAGGGCTCTGGGAGTACTGCTGATGGATGTTCAGCTCGCCACGTGCGGTTTATATAAACGAGGCCTTCAGCTTTCTTTTTTTTGAAAAATACATTTAGAAATTCCCAGATGACTCCTTGCTTGCAAGCCATTATCAAGTAGGTGTGCAATAATGAGCTCTTCAATTAATGTCATCATTTTGGTATCCTAAAGAAGTATATTATTGTGCTCATCTATTAGGCCGAATGATATAAAATTGCTGTTTTGTATGTCAAATTTGGGCTAATTAAGCAATTTCAGATGGTTCAACCTGGCAATCTTTATAGCAGAAAGTATGCTGAAGAGGAAATACTAGCAACAATTGTAATGATAAAATGAGTGAAATCTGAAAAATATTTTGAACTATGTGGGATAAGAAATGGGTGCGACATGCCCCTTTATATTTGCATAGTGGCTCATCAATTGACCTTCCAGAAACGAGTGGTGGAAATGACCCCTTCTCCTGCCCCCCACATCTACCTGGTGGCATGTAACCCTGATCAGCTGCTACAGTGGGAACTCTGTGGTGGCTTTTGCCTCAGTGGCACGTTAGAATTGCCTGGGAACTATTAATGTTAAGACTCCTGGCTGCTTGGGCTATAAACCAAGCAATTAAATCAGATCACCTGAAGATGGAGCCCAGGAATCGCTGTTTTAATTGGCCCCAGGTGATTTCATTTTGTCACGTTTGAGAACTACTATTCTAAACCAGTGCTTTCAAACTACCATGGGTATGGTTCACCTGGGGATCTTCACTGCCAGTGCCTACCTCCCACACTGAAACGTTCTAATTTGGTGGGTCTGGGGTGTAACTGGGTGTCAGGATTTTTAAAAGATCCCCAGGTGATTCCAATGTGCAGTAAAGTTTGGGAGCCCCTGCTCAGTCTAAACCAAGAGCTGCCTTAAGCCAGTGGTTCTCAAACATGCATCACGTCAGAATCACTTGGAGGGCTTGGTAAATCAGGGTGTTGGCCACCACTCTGAGTTTCTGTTTCCAGATGTTGGAAGAAGGGTCCAAGAATTTGATTTTCTAACCCATTCTCAGGTGACACTGCCACTTCTGAGGAGCAGACCATGAGAACCACTGTATTAGGCTCCCACAGAAGCACTGGTGTTCCTGGGTGCAGTTGGTATGGCTGGGATCTCATATTCCCTGCGTAGAATCTTACATACACTTGCAGGAAGGAGTTCCAAGAGGAAAGACGTGGGTTTAAAACCCTATCGGCGCCCTATTGCCTTTTGATCTTCCCGTGGACATCCTTCTCATCTGCTGTCTTAATTTCCTGCTGCTGCTTTAATAGATTAGCATAAACCTAAATGACTTAAAACAAGACAAAGTTATTATCTTACCATTGTGGAGGTCTGAAGTCCAGTGGGCTAAGTGGTCTCACTAGGCTAACATCAAGGTGTTGGCAGGGCTATGTTCCCTTCTGCAGGGCCTAGGGGAGTTCTCTTAGCTAGGTGTCCTGGCTTCTTTAGAGTGGCTGCCGTTCTCGGCCCCTTCTCTCTTCAGAGCCAGCAAGGCTGGTCCAGTCCTTCTCACATCCCATCACAGCCTCTGACGCTTCCTTCCACTTTGAAGGACTCTTACAATTACATTGGGCCCACCTAGAAAATCCAGGAGAATCTCCCTACTTTAAGATCAGTTGATTCGCAACCTTAATTGCCCTTGGCCATGAAACCAAACATATTCACAAGGCGGGGCAGAGGTTATTGTACCTATCACATCTGCCTTCTGGACTCCAGACTCCAGAGGCAGAATGCTTGGGTGTGGAACCAGCTCTACTACTCAGAGCTGGCTGCTGGCTGACCTGGAGCAGGTTATTTAACTTCCGTAAACTGCTAGAACCCAGGGAATTAAAGTACCTGCCTCACCGTGTTAAGATGGGGTTACCTACATGGGTAATTAATAACATATGTATGTGCCAGATCCTGCCAAAAGGATTTTAGAAAATCTTATTGTTATAATTGTCATCATTTTCAATTTTATTAAGAGTTTCTACCTATAGTCACCCAGTTCCTCTCTTCATAGGAAAACACTGCTATTGGGTACCCTTTCAGACCTATTCTGTTCATGCACAAGCATATGCAAATACATAATTTATTTGCACAAGTGGTAGAATATTACACCTATCTGCAGAGTACTTTAACTCATGTTCATTTCCTCCTTCTTCTAAACAGCTGCATGGTTTCTATTTTATGAATGTACTTCAGTTTATTTAGCCAGTCCTTTATTGATGAGCTCTTAGTGTTTAGCTCTTCTGCAATTACTAACAGAGCTGTAACTAATAGTCTTATAAATCAGTAAGTTTGCATATGTGCCTGTGTATCTCTCATATATACTCCTAGAAGTGAACCTTTGGAAGCAAAGGTTACACACAGTTTTAAAATTTGATAGATGTTGCCAAATTTGTCTCTATATATCTTTCATCTGTTTTCATTTCCGTCCGCACTATACGAGAATGTGCATTTCCATACATCCCCGGCCGACTCCTGTCACCACGTGTTTTTATTTCTGCCATTCTGATAGCTAAAAACAGTATTTCATAGTTTTGATTTGCATCTCTCTTGTTACAAAGGAATCAGATTTCTTTTTATACATTCCTCAGCAATCATATTTCCTTTTCAGTTAACCACCAATTTATGTCCTTCATCCATCTTTCCTTTGGGTGGTTGATTTTTCTTTAATGATTAATTAATAGGATTTAATCACAGTTTAAGGAAAGATCTCTTTTCTGTGATATGAATTACAAAAATTTTTCTTTGTTTACTTTTTGATTTTACCATACAGAAATACATTTATGTTGAATTTCTAAATTGTTTATGGAATCGTGGTTTTGTATCATACCTAGAAAGACCTTTCCTATCTTAGACTATATAAAACAAAGTTTCCATGTTTTCCTTTAATAATTACATTCTACTATTTTTGTTGTTTACATCTCTAGGACTTGTTTTGATTTGATGAGTTAGGTAGGAATGCAGTTTCAATTTCTTCCATAATTTCCTGTTGCCTCAACACCCTTTGTTAAATAACTGGGTTTTTCTTCTACTGATACACAGCACCACTTTTATCACCTGCTGAAAATTTATATTTGTCTTTCTGGTCTCTTCTTTCTGTTCCATTCTTCTGTCTATTCATGCATCTGTGCTACAGCCTTGAAACATGTTTAAATAACTGAAAGATCTATTTCTGCTTTATTTACTCACTTTACTGCAGATTTTTTTTCTGGCTATTTTTGCATGTTTACTTTAAAATCAGATTACTTTTGCTGGAGAAAAATTTCTTTAGGCTTTTGTTAGGGTGGTCTGAAATGTATGGATTAATTCAATAATTGCCTTCCTTAGAATATTAAGTGTTCCCATCTTAAATAGGGTGTGCTGTTCCACTTAGTCAATTGTCCTTTTGTGTACCAGCGAAGTATTTCAACATGTTGTTCATATGGTTCTTACACAGTTCTTATATTTGTGCCTTTTGTTTCTATTGTGTATGGGTCTTGATGCCAAAAGGATGATGTCTTGTATATACTTAGGCAAACTATTTTTACCTTTTACTTTTTACTCAGTCATTTCACTGAATTATCTTTACTGTGTGTAGTAGTTTTTTAATTGATTCTCATGAATTTTTCATTTATGCAATTATATTTTTTGCAAATAATGGTAATTTCCCTCTTTTTTAATATGCATAGTTGTAGTTTCCTTCTCTCATCTAGTTGTATGTCACAGCATTTAATTTCATTGCTATGATTAATTCCCCATTCTCATTTCCAATTGTGTGTATTTTGTTCTTTTCTTGGCTTGTTTAAACAATTTATCTATTTTATTAATTATTTTAAAACTTTAGATTTATTTGATAGTTCTAATATCAGTCTGTTTCTAATGCATTCTTGTGTTCGTTTTTATTTTTTTTTCTTTTGCTTTAGATTTCTTTAATAGCTCTAATATCAATCTGTTTTGTAATGTATTGAATCTTGCATTTATTTTTTGTTAGTTTGTTCCTTTTACTTTACTTGACTATATTTTATTGGTATTTTTTCTAATTCTTTCAACTGGATGTTTAAGTCATTTTTTTCATTCTTGCTATTTATATATGTGTACAAGACTGTAGAATTTTTTCTGAGCATTGCTTTTGGCATACTACATAGGTTCTGATATAAACTATATTCATTAACAATTTTTGCAGATATTCTCCAATCTCTGTTTTGGTTGCCTTTGTGATTCATCCAGGTTGGAAATCCTGTTACATTGTAGTTCTGTCGTATTGAGTTCAGGATGTGTTCTGTTCTGTACCATTTCTACTTGCAAAAATTTTCTTTGTGACCTAATATGTCTTCAAGATTGGCAATTTTTCCTTGGATACTGGAAAGTAAGATAGATTACCTGTCCTCGGGTTATAGAATTAGGTAAATTACAAACAGATTTAACTATGTTGTTTAAATCTTCATTGCTTTTGCTTTTTATGTATACTTGCTCAGTCACGGACTGAGAGAGGCAAATTCGAGTCCCTACTGCTAACATACTTCTGCCTATTTTAAAAAATTTCTCGTAGGTTCTGTTTTATTATATTTGAGGTGATATTTTCATTTCATGCAGATATTCACGCCTTTTCTGACTTTATTGCAGATTATAAGTTTTGTCATCATAAAGGGCCATTCTTTGTCACACAAATGCTCTCCACCCTAATTTTAGCCTTGTCTGCTGATGAAGAGCATCATGGTTGCCTTCTTTATTGCGTTTGCCTGATTTGCCTTTCCATACCCTTCATATTCAATGCTTTTAATAACTTTAAAACTCACCAAAACAGTGTACATTTACATTTGCAATGGGAATAAGTTTAGCAATATGGGAATAAGTTTAGCAATATGGGAATAAGTTTAGCAAATTTACATTGTGTTATATCATATTTTGTGTTGTTCTTTCTCTTTATATTGCTTATTTTGTTTTTTCCCCCCTGTTTTGTTCACATATGAGCCTGTGTGTGGGTGTGTATTTCTTTTCATAATACAGAAGTTATGGGCTATATAATGGCCAACTCTGCAATTACACATTGATATGATACACTTGACCTTCTTTCTCTAAAGACTGTATCAGTATCAATTCCCCACCATGACCGGAGATGAAATTACAAAGTATCCTGAGTATGGTTATATTTTTATTGGTTTTTCTAGTCTTTGCATTTATATCTTGATTAATTGACTTATCACCATTAAAGGATCTGTGTGTGATCTCTGGTTATAAACATCCCTCTACCCCCATCTCTTACCTCCCTTCTATGAATTTGTGTTAGTTATGGTAATTCTAAATTGCCATGATTTATAACAGTTGATTTCTGTCCTGTAAGTCCCACAGTTATTCTACTCCTGACCCTATAGTTAAATAGAATAAATGCAGAGCAATCCTTTTGTTACAGTTTTGTGATTCATTTTTCATCATTTTATTATAAAAAAATTTTAAACATATAGAAAAATGAAAATAATTGTACAAGAAACACCCATTAACCATTACCTAGATTCTGCAATCAGCATTTGCTGTATTTGCTTTATCGACTAGCTATCCATTTATTGATCCCTCTCTACTCATCAATCCATCCTATTTCTTGATGCACTTCAAAATAATTTGCAGATGGTAGTAGACTTTACCCTTGAACACTTTAGTATACATATCATTAACTAGAGTTCAGTATTAGTGGTATTTATTTATTTTCCCATTAACTATTTTTTTCTAATTGTCAGGAAGACTTCAAAGCAACTATAATTCCTGACTATTTTTGCATCTACAAATGTGGCCTATAGTCTTATAATTAAATGCTATTTTGCCAGTATATAACACTTTATTTCCATGATTATTTCGTAGATGTTGTCCCACTATTTTCACATGTGGAATATTACTATGAAAAAATCTAAGATCGGTGTAATTTTAATTTACCGTCTTCTTTTAAGTGATTTGATTTTTTTCTTTTTTTACCTGATTATGAATATTTTTAATTAATCTTCAAAAGTTCATTAAAGTAAATCCTAGCATAGACAAGGTTCTTGCTGACTTTTTTATACCAACTATTCTTAGAACCTTCTGACCATTTTCATCTGTATACACTTTGTTTAAATGATTCATTGGCTTGATAACTGCTCATTCTGGTTGAGTGTTTCTGTTTCATTTATTTCCCAGTGCTTTTCATAATCTTGTCTTATATTTTATTTATATAAATCCCATGCTGGGAGCTTTTTGATTTATTTCTCACTTTTTGATGGAAGGCCTTCCTAGATCAGGTACTTGCAAAAGGTTTTTTCAGGGAGTAAAAGCATAACCAGATTAGTAGGAATTAATCTCAATTTATAGTGAAGTACCTTCTAAAGTCAGGTTATATTTCTGTGAGTTGTTTGCCTTCATGTCTCTCCAGCCAACAGGTCCTGGTCTGCTCATAATTCTGAGGGTCCCTTCTCCACCCCATTTCCTGTAGGGATCAGGATAGAATTCATGCACCCCTGCTTTTCCTGCTGCTCTGTGTTCCCAGTGCACAATTATACCACCAATGTTTGTGATTAGCTAAGGCCCATTAGTCGTTTTTTTTTCTCTATTATATAGTACCCCTATTTTGAGAAGGATACTTCTGCCTGAGATATTATAGGTATCTTTTCATGGTTACTTGGTTACTTCCCACATTTTCATTTGATTTCCCCTGCTTTTGGAAGGTGATTTGAATTCATGGAACTCTCTTAGTTTTTCCCAAAGCTGAATTGTATATGCTCTGAGACTAACGATGAGCCCCTTCCATGTGAAAACTGTTACTCACGTGAGACGTGTTTGCATGGCCGTCCTTCCCCTTAGTTCTAGTAGGGCTCCTGCAAGTTTCGTATAGTGCCTTTAAGTTGTTATGTTGTTTTTTATGTTTTATTCATACATCTTTAAATGTGGGAAAATTGAGTAATTGAAAATTGAGTGCTTCAGAATAGTCTTGACAGAAAATGTCCATGTACATAGTTTAATTTCATGCTTTTGACAATCCTTCCAAGTGGGCATTGTTATCTTCATTTTACAGATGAACAAAAGAAATTCAGGTAGATCACAGGACATGGCCACAGTCACATGCCAATATATAACTGAGCTGAGTTTCTGACACCATCATTGTTTCATTATACCACCTTTCATAACTGGGAATAAAACCTGAATACAAGAAAACAGTTCCCCGAATGTGGTGAGAGTTTTGACATTTGAGATAGATTAGAGAAAATAGGAAATTGCCCTTATTTATCATGAGCAGACTTTGCCATGGTGACAGACTGTCTAATTGGTTCATGTGTGTCTTTCTGTTTCGGTCTATGACTCTGCTCATTAGTATGCAATTTTCTCCTCCTAGCTGGGCAGGGACTTGGGGCTTATGAACCCTGTTCCCGCATCGGGGCTCTGCTGGAGAGTAGAATGGCATATGATATGAATAGTCCCAGCCAAGGACTTGCCTCTCCCCTCACTGTACTTAGACACAATGGATGCCTTTGGTAATTCAAGGACCAAGGCTGTTACTTCCTTTTCCGTCTTGTTAGTGAGCGGTAAGTTCATCTCCTGACCTTTTCAGTTAGAATAATTTTACAGGAGGCTGAAGACTCTTTGCTTTCTATACATCCTTAGTGCTTCAAGCATTTTAAGTTGCTGTATGAGTGTTTCTTAATTGAATATTATTTGTTCTTTAAAAAAGAGTTGTAGCACTTTTGATGTTCTACTTTTATTGATCTCTCGTCATCATCAACAGCAGCAAATATTTATTGACATTAGTACTAACCAATACTCAGGTCGATGGTAAAGTTCTCATCCTAAGGTACTGGGTCAGGACGTGGGCAGTGGTCCCCAAAGAAGGCTGATAAAATGTTGGGGACAATTGAAGCTTTTGGAGGTGTTTCTGAAAATGCAAAGAAAACATACATTTTGTTTTTGTAGGCATTTTGTGCATTGAGAACATAAAGTCATTTGCCAGTCATAGGAGAGAATCTGCCAGAATTGCAGCTGTCAGCCTGTCAGTGTGACCTTTCCTAGTGTGACATGCCATGGAATTTTCTGTCATATTAAGACAATATGACAGAACTGTGCATTGCTTTTACAGTAGTTCTACCCATCCTTATCTTCTCAAGAGAGAATGCATTCCACAAGAGATAGGGAGTATATTTATCACATATAATCCCATGAGCTCAGAAATCAGATGGAAAGTTTATACATTAAGCTTTATTTTATGCAATGATGTACATGAGCGTGTACTATTACTTGTGTGTGTGTGTACATGTGTGTACATATACATATATATCACATGTACATCTCCCCTCCCAACCCCTCCCCACACATGGCCTTTGAAGTTCAGGAACCAGAGAGGCAGCCACGTTTCTGTCGAGCAGCAGCAAAGGAAAGATTGGAAATATCAGAACTCACTTTAAATGTCATTCTGAATTCAATATGGAATTATCTAATTATGTCTAATTCAACAACTGAAGCATAAACTACTAATTTCAGCTTTAGCCAGAATTTTGCAGATTTTCCCCATTTTCCTTTATAGAATATAACATTTGGCACAAGTCCTAGATCAGATCTTCTGTGCAGCTGCATTACTAAGTACTAGCCTTGATAGATAATTGTTTGTATCATGCATTTAAAAAAAGAAAGAGAGAAGGAAAATCTTGACATTTCTAGTTTCTTCTTTTCTGCTGGTGGAGAACTCTCACACACATTGTTACCCCATAACCTAGTCGCATCCTGCTGCTTACTAGAGCATGAATGCCATGCTGTGTGCTTTATGTAAACAAAATGTAAAATTTTGCTTGGCACCAATATCCAGCTAATATATTTCATACTTTGTATAGTACTAATAGAATGACTATTGGAATTAATCTTTCAATATAGAAATGTTTACACAATAAAATAAGAATTACATGTGATGTCACTGTTTAATTTCTTAGTTTCACTAAATATCTTAAACTTACTCTCATTTCCCAAACCAGCTTGTGTAAATTAATAATTGTTCAGAAATCAGTTTTGAATACTAAATTTTTCATTTCACAAGTTAGACTGATGCATTTACAGAGTATTTTTCAGGATACCTTCAGTATACTTCTTTTTCTTGGTGTGTGCATATATACATATATGTGTGCATATATATACACACACACATTTTATATATATATATGTAGTCTGCATCTTTTATTGGATACACTTTATCAATATTTTAATCATCTTGATTTTGTATATAATAGGCAAAAATAAATTTTATTTTTGAAGTTTGCTTCGTTGAGAGGCCAATTAGTATTTCAGAGTCTCAGGGAGGTGATCGACTGGAATTTTTCAGCAGTGACGCCGACCATTTAGGGACCTTGCTCTCATAGCCACTATAATCCACAGTTAAGTGGTAATTCATTGTTAAATACTGCATTTGTATTACCAATCCAAATAGCTTCTAGTATGCACACATCTTATAGGAACCCTGAAATTCTAACTGTAGTAATTTATTTATACACTCGCATGCAGTCCAACACATGTTCTAGAAACAGTTATAGCTAAGTTACTGTCTTATTGTGCTTTGCCACACTGATGTTTGATGCAATTGAGAAAGCAAATTTAATTTATGTAATTTATTCTGACAACTGTATATACCTGGTACAGACTTAGTATTATATGAGCCACACACACATACTCATATGTATAAATACACCACATGGATACAAAACCAAGAAATGCTCAATTATCTCATATATTTGATGTGGAAATTCCTTCACCACCCTGACTCTGTTGCCTTTCATAACCATTAAAGCAGCCCCACTAATCTTTTTATAAAGATTTATGTTTCTTTCAAAGAGAAGGGATGTCTAAGTCAGTAGAAACCGTCATGGGGAGCTGCAGCATAATAGTAAGTACTCTCCTTTCATTAGAATTCTGTCTGCTTTCTTTTATAAACCCTGGAGCCTGGCCTCCTCTCACATCACAGCCCTAAGTTCCAACAGGGCAGAGCCTTTGGAAGATGAGGCTGAGTGCCCAGAGATGACTTGCTAAATGTCTCAGAAATCGTCATGCTTCCTACCCCTGACTTCAGTGTGCTGCGTGGAAAACAGGCAGGATTGTTTATAGGCCTGGCCTTAAAGGACAAGGCATATAGACTTTCATCCATCCTGGAATAGCCCAGGCAACTGGCCAGTACAGTCACAAAAGGGACAAATCTTGAGCAGGAGGGCAGGTGACCCACAAGAAATTCACACATTTAGAAAATACTATGAAAATCCTAAGGTGCGAAAAGAAAAAAATGATCCCTGTTTAATCATTGCTGGAAATTCTCCATATGAATTCTTTAGTGAGCAACTTCCTAAACATTTCTCTTCAGAGTTATAATGATGTCTGTAATTAAAAAGCAATAACAACAACAAAACTTATCTTCAGTAAAGTCTTGATATATTTGATAAAAATTATATGTAACATAGTCCTGGTGAACCCTGGTGACTTAGATAAACTTAATACCCACAAAAGACAAAACCTTAAACATTTGCAAGCAAATTTCATTTCTGAATTAAAACCCAGGTAAAAATATGGGCTATTAATCAAATGTTTGGAAGTCATTATCTGTGAAAGCTACATGGAATCTTAAACCAAGGGCTTTATCCCTGTGAATATTTTTTCCAAGGCTTTCTGGTTAAATAACATTTATTGTATTACCAAAAACAAAGTAGTGAGTATCATCATGTAGTTGTGAATGAATCAATAAGATTTTGGACAGAGCTTGAAGGCAAACAATGGTGCATCAAAGACACTTGGGGCCTATTTGCAGGTGCCTGTCTGGGTCCAGTACATTGAATATGTACTCGACAGCCTTTCAGCAGCTGAAAGTGGTTTGCCCTGCTGGTTTTCCCAATAATCAAATCAAGCAGGAATCCTCACATGTATTTTTTTATATTGTGCTGTTTGGTTTGGTTGGTTTATAAAGGTGTTATAGCAACATGGCATAAAAAAATCCAAAAAAGACTCTCCGAGTAACCTGTTAGCCATTTCCTGTGTAGCCTCATAGGACTTTTCAGTGCAGAGTAACATCTATGTTGATGTGTATTCACAAATATCATTAAACATTTCATTGAGTTGTTATTCTGTATATCCCAAGTCAGAACTTACTTAAAAGAAACAGAAGAAAATCAAACAATGTATTTGATTTTATTTCTGCCTTTGGAGAAATATTTTAATTGATTTAGGTATTGTGGATTTAGCTATTATATTTAAAACTCTTATGATTCACAAAGTTAATGAAAAATAGGTTTAAATCAAATCTATAATTGTAAAAATTCCTACTAGGAAAGGTAACCCTAATCTTTATTAAGACATTTAAAACAGTTTATTTTATCAAAGGAACTTTGATGAAGGTCAGATAGGAAAGAAGTTATGTAGATGTTCACTCTGCTGATTACCTTAACTCAATGTTTTCATGTCTTTGTGCCTTCAAGAAAAACTGCCAAGAGAGAATACAAGCTCAAGTTTATCTGATGCAGTAAAACTAACTTTTAAAATATTTGTTTGGTTACTGTTTAGAATATAGCATTAGAGAATCCATCGTAGATGACTTGTGAAATCACTTATTTTGGCCACACGTGAAAATCTATGGCATGTGCAACTTTATTTTGATTTATAAAAAGTGAATGTGATAACTTAGTGGTTTTTTTTCATCTTTAACTTCTGAGAATATAAGAATGCAGATTAGTATAATGCATTTACAACTTGACATTGGGGGACACACAGTTCTTATAGGTGGGGAGTATTTTGGAAAGGTAATTATGTATATAAAGATATTGTGGTAGGCAGAGTAATAGCCCCCCAAAGATGCCCACATGCTATTTCCCAAAACTTGTGAGTATGGTAGAGTCCATCAAAAGGGAAGTAATGTTGCAGCTGCGATTAAATGACCTTGAGATAGATTATACTAGATTATCTAGCTGGGCTCTGTGGAATCATGTGCATCCTAAAAAGCAGAAAGCCCTTCCCAGGTGTGGTTGAGGGACACGTAACTACAGCAAATGGCCAGGGAGAGGCCACGCTGCTGAATTTGAAGATGGAGGAAGGGGCCACGAGCCAAGAAATTCTGGCAAGCTCTAGAAGCTGAAAAAGGCAAAAAAACATATTTTCCCTTCAGAAGCTCCAGAATAAACATCGCCTTGCCCACCTTGGTTTTAGCCCAGTGAGATTTAAGTCCAACTCCTAACCACCAAAAGTGTAAGATATAAATCTGTGTTGTTTTAAGCCACAAAGTTTGTGATAATTTGTTAGTAGCAGCAACAGAAAACCAACACAGATGTGAATGAGATTCAGCTTTCTGCCCTCAATTCTGAAACAAAACTGTAAGAATTATATTTTAGGCTTGTTTTTGGTGAGAACACACCCCTAAGAGCGAAAGACAAAAGAAACAGATTTCGTTTTTTTGCAGAGTGTATTAGTTAAGGTTCTCCAGAGAAACAGAACCCATAAGAGATTAGATAGATGATATATAGATGATAGATAGATTTATCATGAGTATTGACTCACATGATGCTGGAGGCCAAGCAGCCCACGACCTGTTTTCTGAAAGCTGGAGAACCAGGAAGGCTGGTGGTACAACTCAGCCTGAGTCCCGAGGTTTGAGAACGACAAGAGCCAACCCAGTCCAAGTTTGAATGCCTGAGAACTGGGTGGCCACTGGTATAAAAGTCTGAGACCCAGAACTCCAATGTCCAAGGGCAGGAGAAAATAGATGTCCCAGCTCGAGAAGGAAGAGTGAATTTGCCCTTCCTCTATGTTTTAATTTTATCTGGGCCATCAATGGATTGGATGATACCAACCTGCATTGGGGACGGACATCTTCTTTACTGAGACTACTGATTTACATGCTAACCTCTTCTAAAAACACCTGCACAGACACATCCCTTAGCTCGCTCAAGCTAAGCATAATACAGAATGAACAGACTATATAGCATAGTTGATTCCCTATTGATATAACTGTTGAAGGAACTTGGCTTTTATATTATATTTTATTTGAGATATGAAAGAAATGCTTAATTTTATTAGGCAAATATTACAACAACTGTAGGGGGAAAATCTAATTGATCAAAAATGCTCTTTGGCAAAGCAAATGAGTTTTGAAGAGTAAAACAATCACGTAAAAAAATAGAGCTCTAACCTTTTTTATCCTCAAAAATTCCAAGTAAGTTTGAGGTTGGTTGATATAAGCATCACACACCTTCCTGTTAAGCAGCTATATTTTGTGGAATACCTATCACAAATAAGTTGTCTAATTTAGGAGAAAAAATTAATGCCAGTCAACAACAGAAATGTGGTTGTTCTTTCAAAAATGATTAATGCTACTGAAAATACAAATGTATTATATTCGGAGTTTCCATAACCACAGTAATGAGGTCTGTTGTATGGTGAATTTTTTTTTTATTAGAAAAACAAGGAAAAGGAAAGTTAACCCTAGCATTTGGTTGTGTAAATTGGAATCAATGTTCCCAGTGGTTCTGGAATGTCTCAAATACTTTTTTCCCAATTTGAGTAATATCTTCTTTTATTTATTTATTTAATTTCAGAATATTATGGGGGTACACTTGGCTATATATATTGCCTATGCACTGCCTGTGTCAGAGCTACAATCGTGCACATCCCCCAAACTGTGCTCCCCGCATCTATTCAGTGAGAGTTTTCCCATCCCCTCCACCCCCCCGCCTGCCTGCCCCCAATGCATATTATTGCCACGTGTGATGTAAGTGTTGATCAGTTAGTACCAATTTGATGGTGAGTACCAGTGGTGCTTGTTTTTCCATTCTTGTGACACTTCACTTCGAAGAATGGACACTAGCTCCAACCAGGATAATACCAGATGTGATAATTCACTATTGTTCCTTATTGCTGAGTAATACTCCATGGTATACATATACCACATTTTATTAATCCACTCATGTATTGATGGGCACCTGGGTTGTTTCCACATCTTTGCAATTGTGAATTGTGCTGCTATAAACATTCATGTGCAGATGTCTTTATTATAGAATGTCTTTTTTTCCTTTGGGTAAATACCCAGTAGTGGGATTGCTGGATCAAATGGTAGTTCTACTTTTAATTCTTTGAGGTATCTCCATATTACTTTCCATAGAGGTTGTACTAATGTGCAGTCCCACCAGCAGTGTGTGAGTGTTCCTGTCTCTCCACATCCACACCAACATTTGTTGTTTTGGGACTTTTTGATATGAGCCAATCTCACTGGAGTTAAGTGATATCTCATTGTGGTTTTGATTTGCATTTCCCTGATGATTAGAGAAGTTGAGCAATTTTTTATATGCTTGTTGGCTATTATTCTGTCTTCTTTTGAAAAGTTTCTGTTCATGTCCTTTGCCCATTTTTTAATGGGGTTGTTTGATTTTTTCTTGTTGATTTTCCTAAGTTCTGTATGGATTCTGGTTATCAGCCCTTTATCAGATGTGTAGCATGCAAATATTTTCTCCCATTCTACAGGTTGTCTGTTCACTCTAGTGACAGTTTCCTTATTTTCTAATCATAGGTGACTTCTTATTCACTTCAGCCTTGGTTAGAGGTGGTTAATTATTAGTATTTTTAAACCATAAAGTACACAGAGCAGTAATGGTGCCCAGTAAGTAAAGAGTAAATATTTCAGAGGTCTGTGGAAAATGCCATAAAATATATCTTAGATTGTTCTTGGTCTTTAATTGTCCTAAACCTTTTAGAACCAACAATGGGAAATAGAGCTTTTAGAAGGAAATTGACAGTTTTAGATATTGTGTTGGTAATGCAGAAATCTTCCCCATCTTCCATAATGAAGCCCCTGTTTGGGTGTGAGACTCTAGTCGTTGTCAGGAGTGGAATTTCATTCACCTGCATGCCCAACCATAGCCTGATGAATAAATCCTCCATTCTGAGGAAGAAATGGTCATTAGTGGGTCCCTTGCAGTGACCACCCATGCTGCTAGGAAAGGGATCTCGTCAGCATTCTGCACCATCTCTGCCATAGCATGAAGGAATAAACACCACACAGGAGCACAGGGAGGTGACAGGGCAGGAGGGCACCCAGACAGACAGGCTGCTTAAGGGATAGAGGAGGACACACCGGATCTTCAGCATCACTCAGTCCTACCTCTATTTGCATATATACAGTGTCGTCTTTGCTGCATTTAGGGCTGGCGCTGTCACTAAAATTTCCCCAACAGGACTTTGAAAGCCATAGGGATTTATTTTATTCTGTTTTTTCTTATTTTTTTTTTTTCTTAGGGATTTATATTTTCATTCTTAAATACTATTTCCAATAAAAGACTTCTGGGTTTCTTAAAGAACATATGGCTGCTTGACTATATGTTGGAAGCAAACGTTACTTATTTAGTATTAGTCAGTAAAATTATTTCCTTTGAGGGGAGATCCACATCCTGAAGTTGGTGAGAGTGAGTTTTAAGTGAAATTGACTTTGCAACCAGAGTGGAATCTGGCCATTGTAAACCTCCCACTAAGTACATTTGCTTTTTGTACCAGTTTTGCTATTTCTCCATAGAAAGACTGGCTAAGAATGGCTACTTCTTAATGCAGTTGATCATTTGCTGTTTTATTGAAGGGCCTGGGGCACTTAGCGGAAGATAAACTGGGAGGATACTGGGTTGTATCTGAGCAGCAAGTGCCATGTACGGTAGAGATTTACATTGTGGACATCTGAGACTGGCCGACATTCCTTGGCCCAGTGCCCTTAGGACTGTGTCTTCTCCTTGGATCCCATGATGTGACCTTTGCAGAGTCCAGTGTTGCCTTGGTTGACAAAGAAGTGGAGCAGAAAAGCAGGCATGTCATTTCAGCATGAGTTGACCACCAACTTTGCATTACTCTCTCAAGTGCACGTGAGATCCTTAATTTATATAAACGATGACT
Source organism: Daubentonia madagascariensis (assembly GCA_023783475.1). Classification (NCBI taxonomy): domain Eukaryota; kingdom Metazoa; phylum Chordata; class Mammalia; order Primates; family Daubentoniidae; genus Daubentonia; species Daubentonia madagascariensis. The sequence goes on along the minus strand of JAKFHU010001482.1, from coordinate 8,078,964 downwards.
TTGCCTCACACTTTCTGTGACTAAGTTGACCCGCACAAGGCACAGAGGTCCCGCCATCTTTCATCACCATCCCATAGATCTCCTACTGAAAAGGCAGAACTGGAAAGAATTGCCCTCAACAAGGTCTGCAGAAAGATTTGTGTTCCAGGAGGGGACATAGCAGTGACTTGGATCGGAGGACAACTTCAACAATTGCAGAGGTTGAGTCCCTCCATCTGATCTGACTTCTTGGCATGTCCTCTAGGTCAGGGGTCCCCAACCTATGGTAAGTTGTATAATTATTTCATTATATATTACAATGTAATAATAATAGAAATAAAGTGCACAATAAATGTAATGCACTTGAATCATCCTGAAACCATCCTCCCATCTCCCCATTCCGTGGAAAAATTCTCTTCCATGAAAACAGTCCCTGGTGCCAAAAATGTTGGGGACCACTGCCCTGGGTCACTCTGTTTTCTCTCAAAATTATTTGTTTTCCCTTGGTCAAGAGCAAATCATATTGGGCACCCTCTGTGTTTAAGGATGAACCAGGATTCCTCACTGAATCCACCAGGCCCCATGATTTGGCCCTGGCTGCATCTGCAGTGTCCTCCCCCAGCACCCTGCACCTTGCTTTCTCGGTTCCAGCCATGCTGGCTGCTTTCAGGACCCCAAACTCTTCAACCTCTTCCTTGGCTCAGAATCATCTGAGGCACCATCTCTTCCCCCTCTGGCCTCTGTTTGTCTAAGCAGCACCTCCATTTAGCCATTAGGTCTCAGAAACAAATGCCTCTCTGACAACTCTAACCCACCATTCTCCCTTGCCAGTATCCTGATCTTTAGTTATGTAATAAGTTACATGATTGCATGTTTGCAACCTGTCTCCCTGATTCGATGCTAAGCTCCGTGAGGCAGACACCATGTCCACACCATTTCCTGACAGCTCAGCTTGTGCCTGAATAGAGATGCTGACCTCACCTGCCAGGGACCCTGCCCTGTGCCCACCCACCCCAGTCTCCCATAGTGTCCTTCAGACACCATCTGTAGCCAGGCTTGGCCTGACCAACCAATGACTTCTCCTCCCTACCTGAGTCAGGATCATCAAACACACACAGAAGAGGGGCATGCTGAGATGTGCTCCTGATCAAAGGAGGATTTACGTGACTTCTCAGAAACAGGCATTTTCTTTTTTTTTTTTCTTTTAATTTATTTTTTTAATTTCAGAATATCATGGGGGTACAACACTTTGGCCATACACATTGCCCCTGTTCTGCCCGTGTCAGAGCCACAATCGTGGTCGTCTCCCAAACTGTGCTCCCCACATCCATTCAGTGAGAGTTTTTCCCATCCCTTCCACCCCCCTCCCGCCCGCCTGCCCTCAGATGAATGTTATTGCCCTGTGTGATGTAGGTGTTCATCAGTTAGTACCAGTTTGATGGTGAGTACCAGTGGTGCTTGTTTTTCCAATCCTGTGACACTTCGCTTTGAAGAATGGGTTCTAGCTCCAACCAGGATAATACCAGATGTGTTAATTCACTATTGTTCCTTATTGCTGAGTAATACTCCGTGGTATACATATACCACATTTTATTGATCCACTCGTGTATTGATGGGCACCTGGATTGTTTCCACAACTGTGCAATTGTGAATTGTGCTGCTATGAACATTCGAGAGCAGATGTCTTTATTATAAAATGTCTTTTTTTCTTTTGGATAAATACCCAGTAGTGGGATTGCTGGGTCAAATGGTAATTCTACTTTTAATTCTTTGAGGTATCTCCATATTCTTTTCCATAGAGTTGTACTAATTTGCAGTCCCACCAGCAGTACATGAGTGTTCCTATCTGTCCACATCCCCGCCAACATTTGTTATTTGGGGATTTTTTGATATGAGCCAATCTCACTGGAGTTAAGTGATATCTCATTGTGGTTTTGATTTGCATTTCCCTGATGATTAGAGAAGTTGAGCACTTTTTTATATGTTTGCTGGCCATTATTCTGTCTTCTTTTGAAAAGTTTCTGTTCATGTCCTTTGCCCATTTTTTAATAGGGTTGTTTGATTTTTTCTTGTTGATTTTCCTAAGTTCTGTATAGATTCTGGTTATCAGCCCTTTATCAGAGGTGTAGCATGCAAATATTTTCTCCCATTCTGTAGGTTGTCTGTTCACTCTAGTGATAGTTTCCTTGGCTGTGCAGAAGCTTTTCAATTTGATCAGGTCCCATGTATTTATTTTTGTTGCTGCTGTGATTGCTTTGGGGGTCTTCTTCATAAATTCTTTGCCTAGGCCAATGTCCATGAGAGTTTTTCCAACGTTTTCTTCAAGAATTCTTATGGTTTCATGTCTTAGGTTTAGATCTGTTATCCACTGTGAGTTGATTTTTGTGAGAGGTGAGAGGTGTGGGTCCACTTTCAGTCTTCTACATATGGCCATCCAGTTTTCCCAGCACCATTTGTTGAATAGGGAATCTTTTCCCCAGTGTACATTTTTCTGGAATTTGTCAAAGATCAGGTGACTGTATGAGGTTGGTTTTATATTTGGGTTCTCAATCCTGTTCCATTGGTCTATGTGTCTGTTCTTGTGCCAATACCATGCAGTTTTGGTTACTATAGCCTTGTAGTATAGTTTGAAGTCTGGTAGACAGATGCCTCCCAATTTGTTCTTTTTGCTTAAGATTGCTTTGGCTAGACGGGGTCTTCTCTGGTTCCACACGAAGCGTAGAATTATTTTTTCTAGATCGACAAAAAATGATGTTGGTATTTTGATAGGGATTGCATTGATTCTGTAAATTAATTTAGGTAGCAAAGCCATTTTTACTATGTTGACTCTGCCTATCCAAGAGCATGGTAGGGCTTTCCATCTATTTACGTCCTCTGCAATTTCTTTTCTCAGTGAGAAACAGGCATTTTCTACATGCTAGAGTCATCGATGCTTAAACTTAGGACGCACAGTAAAGGTCACAGAGTCCAGCCATGCTTGGAGGACAAGCAGACAAGTGAGCAGGTGACCTGTATTGCTGGGTAGCATGTTCGTGTTGTCCTCTGCCTTCCCCTGGGACATCCTGGGCAGTGTCAGCTGAGATGCGCCAGCCCCCCATCTGCTTTCTGCATCCAGATGCAGCTGTCTCTAGGTCAAGCCCTGAATTTACCCACACTCCCGCCAAAACACAATGTTGTCTGCTTTGGGAGACAGAAATGGAGAGGGAGGACAGTTCCTGGTGATGGCCAAGCAGGTCGTGTGTCATTCATTCACCACCTAGCCATCCAGCAGGTGCTTAATCACCTGAGCATGTTCACATGGCCACCATAGCAGAGGATCATGGAGTGTAAACAGCCTCTTCCCTCCCTCCAAGATCTGGCATGTAGTTGTGGAGACACACAAGTAAACACACAGGACCACGCTGAAGGGAAAGTGCTCTGGAAGGAGCAAAGTTTGTGGTGAGGGGGCCGGGGGAGGCTCCATCCGCAGGCAGCAGTCTGCTCTGCCTCTTCTACTGTAGTCAAGGTCTTTCTTTTCCTTTTCCTCCTATAAACTAATGTGATCTTAACACCATACAATGCAGAGATTTCTCTTTAGAGATAAAGGTAAATTCTAGCAGACAGACAGAGATATATAAAATTGAAGAAAGGGACACTTGATGTTATTTGCCAATTAACGTGTAGGCATGTAATGGAATGGAATTGGCTCCCAACACATATTTGGGCCTCCTTGGCACTGGGCCCCCTCACAGAGGTGCCCACATTGGTGGTGTCTGAGCACACCACTTCTGCACAAGCTTTCCATCAGGAATGCTGCAAGGCATCATGGCTCCTTGGCTGTTTTCCCCCAGGAGCCCTTTAAGATACGGTGTCTTTGTCTGTTGGGGCTACTGTAACAAAATACCATAGACTGGAAGGCTTATAAACAACTGAGATTTATTTCTTACAGGTTCTGGAAGGTGGAAGTCCAAGATCAGGGTGCTGGATGGTTTAGTATCTCATGAGGACCTACTTCCTAGAAGGCCATCTTTTTGTTGTGTCCTTATATAGTAGAAGAAAAGGACTCTGGTTTCTTCAGCCCCTTATAAGGAAACTAATCCCACTCATTAGGGCTCTCCTTTCATAAACTAATCACCTCCCAAAGACCCCACTTCCTAATACCTTGGGGTTTAGGATTTCAACATATAAATCTTGGGAGGACACATTCAGACCACAACAGATGGAGATGTCTTAGTTCTGTCTTACTCACACAAGAAAAGTACATTATAAATTTTCTGGAGAAGACTTTACATAAAAGAAAGAAATGAAGTGTTTTTAAATCCTGTTGAAGGGGTTGTCATAATTAATGTGAATTAAAGGATCTAAAGGGCTAAACCTCAAACTATTCATATTGGTGATACTAATGACCTTGACAAACTGCCTTTATTTTTTAATGTCAATATTCATTATTTGGACTACTGAATAATCTTTCAGGAGCACTGTTAAAAAGCTGTGTTAGGCCTAAATAGCTTTTTAATAAACCTAAATAGTTATTTAAACCTAAATAGCTTTTAGATGTCCTTGCCACTTCTCTGTGTCTGTTGGGTTGTAAGGTCCTGAGTAGGAACACAAAGCTAAAGTATCCTGTTTTACCTTTGTTTCCAAAGCTAAGGGTGTTTTGCTAAGACGTCACTATGCAGGCAAGTTGATCCTTCATTAAGCAATGTGTTCATCTTAACAGATAGATATATATTTTCCAATACAAAAACCATTTTCCTAGACTAATTGGAGATCCTTGCATTGAAGGTAATAGAGTCTGATTATCTGCATTCCATGTGAACCGTAAAGCTGAAATCATTAGAGAAAATAAGAATATCATTCTCTTTTGAAGAAAAGCAAGTGTGTTTTTTATATCCTTGGTTGCTGTGTAGTAAAGTTTTTCTGAAAAAGATGAACATTTTTCAGAGGAAGGCTTCAGTTAACTGGCAGCTAGAAAGAACCCATCTTAATTCTAAACCTTAATTGGATTTTTAGAGGCCATTCTGAGGGACTTGGTCACAGCAGATTTTATATATGACCTTGTATGCCAGATATTTCATCTTCTGTTCTCCCTTATTTACCTGGAAATGAGTTGGTGGGTAAGTAGAGGCAGCTCTAAAAAATGACTTTTGTACTAAATTGTAGACTGTATCCAAATATAAAATTAGCTCTCTAATAACGTTACATACACAATCAAGTACAGTCTTCATAGCTAAGATACCCCCAAGGGTTTGATAAAGATTTTCTGCCAATGTGAGATTTGGAAAGTGATTTATGGTAACAAAACAAACAAACAATAGAATGTTCTTGAAAGAGACTACTCACTTAAGTCACAAACCTCCAATAGAACAGAACCGGCGTTGCATTACCCAGGAGTGAGCTGAGTCGCCTCACAGCCTCGAGGCCAGCACACAATTAAGGCTTCTGGGGTGTTATGGTCTGAATATTGGTGTCCCCCCAAAATTTATATGTTGGAATTTAACACCCAATGTGATTAATATTAAGCGGTGGGGCCTTTGGGAAGTGATTAAGTCATGAGGGCACCACTCTCATGAATGAGATTAGTGTCCTTGTAAGAGAGGCTGAAGGGAGCTGCCTGTCCCTTCCGCCATGTGAGGGTGCAGAGAGCACGCTCGTCTCGGAAGCAGAGAGCAAGCCCTCCCCAGACACTGAATCTGCTGGCACCCTGATCTTAGACTTCCCGTCCTTCAAAACTGAGTGATACATTTTCTGTTGCTTATAAATTACACAGTATAAGGTATTTTGTCATAGCAGCCTTATACTGTATAATCATAGAAGAAATCACAGAAGACTGGGTAGAAATCACAGGAGGCCGAGAGCAAGCACAGGTCAGTCCTGGAGAAGCTGTGAAGCAGGAAGAGCGTGGGGCGGAGGGTGAGGCGCACGCAGGGAAGGGAGGTGAACGGCATCACTCACGGTGCATGAACATTCCCACTGTAACATGGAGCCTGTCATTGTTCGGTCCAAAAAGGCACCAACAATCAGAAGACCATGATCCTCTTCTCCTCTTGTCTGCTTTGGAGCAAGTTACAGCATTGGGGGCCTTGGCGTTCTCATCTACCAAATGAGGATGAGGACGCGGTGATCATTCCGGTTCTTACTCATTCTGCAAATATTTTCTACTGTGACCCTGTTCTTAAAAATAGAGTATGTATTAGTTATCACTACAATACTGCAGTGTCTCAAATAGCCCCCAAGCCTAAAAGCATCTATCCCCCTGCTTGTGAGTTCACCAGCTGGCTGGGCGTTGCTGCCCTCAGCTGGGCTGGGCTGTGCTTGTCTGTAGGTGTCAGGCTGGGCCAGGTTCATTCCCTTCCTCCTTGGACTAGCAGGTTCATGGGGTTTGCTTCTCTCAGGGCAGATCCCAGCAGTATGAGAGGCAAGCCACGACACGCAGACACATTTCAAGCCTCTGTTACAGACATTCTGCCGTTATGACCTTGGCTGCCAGACCTATGTGCAAGTCTAAAGTCAACAACCCCGACAAGTGCATGCCTCCTGCCCTGGGGGTGGGGCTGGCAAAGGGAGGGAGCCGTGATAGACTGACCACAATCTAATATCCCAAGTCTCCCATTTTAGTTATTGATCATCTCATGAGCATGTTTTGGAATATTTCAAAGTTTAGAAAGAAAAGAGTAGCCCCTATTGATACTGCAACAACAAGGTAAAAAAAGAAAAGAAAAAGCAGCCATTTTTCTCTTGTGTTATACACTATGTCTTGTCTTAAGGAAGCAACTATTTGCATAAGGTCAAGGTTTTTAAGTGTTTTTCCTTCACCTACTTCTTCTAAATTCTCAATGAAAATATTAGTTCCACAGCCAGAAAGCTTGACACGAGTGCCTGTTTGTCAACTTTGTAAAGTGAATAGGAATACAAACACAATGCAGCACCGCTGTAACTCTGGTAGGATAATTAAAACTTTAAAATATTTCATATTAGTGTCACCTGTAATTGCTACAACAGTAGGACTGATGTAAAGCCAGAGAAAATAGTATTCATCTCACATCTGGGAGTATTTGTTATGAGGACATTGTGTTTCCTTTTTCTTGATTTCACCTATGGAATTGTGTTGTGCCAAATGAGAACACTAATGTGAATTTACTTTTTAAAAATAATGTTAAACTCCTTTTGGACATAACAGGTGATGACATAAATCTGGGTTTTATTTTGATGATGAAGTAACGTAGTCATCAGAAGTGGATCCTTGGGGATCTGGGTTCCCCAGCAGGAGCACAGACGGGAGCGCAGACCACCATGAGTGGAATCCTGTAGCCTACTGCAGTTTCAACACTTAAACCTACGGTGAAGACATATGAGCATTCTCTTTAATTAGGAGATGTTACAGTTTTGCCAGACAGAAAATACTGCTGAAATAAAGAAAGGATTTCAACACCGTTACAGATATTCTACTGCAGCATAAATGCATAGACCAAGTAGGAAACATTAGGTGGATATATGCCCCCATACCACTATAAATTTTAATTAAAACCTTGTTTAAAATTTTTGTTTTGGAATGAATTAGCATTTCTGATTGGCAAAAGAATTTGATTAAGTGAAGTACCTAAATTAGCCATACTCAGAAGAGCCCCACTGCCTTCCTGTCACCAGTATAGATTTCTGTCATCAACATGATATACCCACAGGTATGAGAGCAAACCTAAGGAAGAAAATAACTAAGAAATCTGTAGTGCTGATTCCTGCATCTTGGCATTGCACCATCTAATAGTGTATAAGAAGACAAATTATGCTCTCTCCTCTGCCATTTATGTGCTTTTGTTCATGTGCACACACATGCACACACACACAAACACATGTCCTAGGGGAAGAGGGAAGGAGTTATAGATGTGTCAGGTATGATTTCTTTCATCAAGGTGTACATGTTCCAGTTGGAGAGTCTAGACATTAATCAAAAATTAACTCAGGGGTCTTAAATTATATCTTATTATTTTTATAAAATATTGAATACATTAGTAGTGTATGCTCATTATCGAAAATGCAGCAGATACAGATTAGTAAATTTAAAAAATAAAACCACTCCAATGCCACCGCAGTAGATGGGCACTATGACCATTTTGATCTCTATATCCAGACTTTCTTCTACGTATATGTATGTAAGTATAAGTTCTACACATGGATATTTTATTTATATATATATATATGTATATGTAAAGGAGATGTGCAGTATCTAACATTTTATAATATTCTCTTTTACTCACCAATATGTTATGAATCACTTTCTGAATTAACAAATACATTTTTTATAGCAACCTTTCAGCAAATATTTTTGGTCCCTTTCAATACATTCTCCCTGATGTAGGTGAAATTATTCAGTTGTGTTCATGACCTCTACCCTCCGAACCTATAGTCTAGACGAGAAGATAAACATTAGATAAGTAAAAAAACAAGTGCATAATTAAAAATTGTAAGATTAAGAAAGAAAAACAAACAGGGTGAGACGAAAGAGAGCAACATTAGGGTCGGAGCATGAGCAGAAAGTTGAGATGGGCTGCCAAAGAACGCAGGGACGATTCACCCACAGGGGCCACGTGTTGCGGAGGTCCTGAGCAGAGGGTGTTCGCAACGTGTGGGTCAGTCAGTCAGTGAGGAGAAGATGCATGCATGTGGGTGAGAGAGGACATATGCAGGTAAGCCCAGTGGGCTAAGGATGAGCCAGAGAGATCTGGAGCTTACCTGAGTCTTGGCAGGGCAAGTCAAAGAGTTTAAATTTTATCCTAAAGTCCATTAATATATTTTTGGCAACAGAGGGAAAGAGACCTATGTTTTGGAACCAGAAGTTCATTGACGACTTTGACAAAAGGATGCTTAGGGGGTGGGGGTGGGGGGCAGTGACTCTTTGAAATGTGTTGTGTTGTGAATGATTTCATAAATTTACAATGATGGACCTGCCATTATTTATTTAACCCTTCTCCATATTGTGGAACATTTGGCATCTGTTGTCTTTGTTACCAAAACAAAACTGAAAAGAAAAATGACAAACGTCTATATCTTGGATAATAAGTCACAGCTGATAATCCTGCTTGTTAGAGGCACAAGACAGCTCATGTGTGGTCAAGGCTGTACCCCCAACTCAGCCCCCAGGGAGCCAGGCCCACAGAAAGACTGGCAGGAGGGTGGCAGGACGGGGTTGGGGAGGCGAATTCTGGGAAGCAAATAAACAGTGAGGCTCTGACTTCCTGGGTCATGCCTTCCTGGGTGGCTCTCAAGAAAGATGGCCCTGGGCTGCCTCCTCCTTGGGACCTGGGGTCAGTGGTCTAGGTCCGGTCTACCAAGCACTCAGAGACATACACTCCCTTTTCCTCCATAGTCATATGTGTTCTCCCTAGTTTACCAGTTCTTGCCCTCAGAGTGGTAGGAACTGAAGATCCAACTGGGTGAGCCCAGGGTTGGGTGATGGAAACACTGAGTGGGCGCCCAGCCTCCTTCCAATGGAGACCCCAGGTCTGCCTAAAGTCAGTCAGAAGAGTGTTCTCTAGGCTCCAGGTGGTACAGTCTACAACATCAACAATAACTCCATTAATGATAGGAATAGCTGACACATAATCTAAGTGTTGTTCAGACAGAATTTACACAGGTCGACTCATTCGATCCTCTAAGCCACCTTATGTGTAGTTCCTGCTATATGCAGTAGCCCTGAAGCTCAGAGAGGTTAAGTGGCTAATGTGACACACAGCCAGGTCTCAGACCTGGGCCTCCTGGACCTCAGAGCCTTTAACATTTGCAATTACTCCTCTCCTGTGCTGCCTCCTTCCACCTCTCTCCCTGGAGAACTGTCACTGAGTTGAACAATAAGTCAAGGTTCAAAGGATTGGCATCTTGAGTGCCCATCACCCAAATGCTGTCTCATCATGGTCACTGATGTCATTAACATAGCAAATACATGTCCCCACAGATCATGTTATTTCAGAAGACCCCAGGTTGCTTTACAGTTACAAAATACTTTTTTCTCCATATTTCATGTGGTTTTTTTTAAGCAAGACACATATATTTTTTAACACTCATCCCACCTGGCTTTCCTAAGCTTAAAGCTTGGCAACAAGGTAGCATTTGCAGGGGACCCACAATGTCATAGAAAGCAAGTATATACAGGGTGTCCTAAAAGTTGCCATACATAGGGAAAATGGGGAATTGCAGCTAAATGTACCTTTATTCACAAAATATTCATTAAAATTTTTTTCATTTGTATGGAGACTTTTGGGTCACCCTGTATATCAAAGGTACCTCCTAGACCAGGGCTACAGAGAGGGCAGACATCCTGACTGGTTTCAGCTTCCATGGGCCTCTTTCCTCTTTGCTCCTACTACTAACTCATCAGAGAAGACCTTGGAGGGTTTGTAGATAAGAACCCTTCTCCACGGACTCAATCACATAGGAAAGCTAATTGTTGAGGACATTGATTCCACCTGGTTCAAACTGAAGCCCACAGCACTGGGACAGAGTACAGAAGGAAATGCTGGATTTAGGGTGGCTAGGCAGCTCTGATGTATGCCGGGCACTCAGAGCTCAACCACATCTCTCTGAGGTTCCCGACACAGGCTTACTAAGAGTCAGTACTGAATTCTTTCTTTACAAACATCTGAAGTGCTGCCTTCATGTGGCCATGTTTCACTGAAATTTGTTCTACGTCTAACTTGAGTTTTCTGACTCCACTCTAGTTCATCTGTACTAATAACCGAACAGTCTGATCCAGGCCTGATCTTCATTAAAGTAATATTTTCACACAAAGATCTTTGATAAATGATCTCCTAAGTTCTGATTCCATTTTGCCTGTGGATATGTGGTGAAACTGTAATAATATCAACTAAATTATTGAGCGCTTGCTATTTGCAGGAGCTATCATAGCTGCTTTATGTCTATTTTCTCATTTAATCCTCACAACAGCTCCATGATATAGGAGGTAATATTAATATCCCCATACAAATGAACAAACTAAGGCCCAGAGAGGTTCAGCAATTTGCCTAAGTACACACAGCTAATGGGGGTGGTAAACAGGGCTGTTCCTAGCCCATATGCAACAGAAAAGGGTATTTGTGCTTCAGGATACCTCATTTCCGTCTGCTGAAAAATTATTAGAATATACTGAATATTTTTTAAAAAACATGCCAATATTGCCACCTTCCTGGAAAAAAAAACCGTAAAAATATATGAATCTATGATGTCGATATTTGCAGTGTGCTTGGCACCCTCTGGAGTGTGCAGGGGTGGAAACCACGAAGTCTACCTCCAGGAACTCTGCTCTCAGCATCTGCGTTATTGCACCTCATGAGAGATTAAGGGTCTGCTACTTTTCAAAAGGTGCCAGAAGAGACGCACTGATTTTAGAGCAAAATCACATGGTCTCAATCCGCCCCGTTCCTTTTGTTGTTGACGTCAAACAAAAACCAAATGGAAGTTTTCTCTCAGGCTGCCACGAAAGTTCTCTCCAGGGCACTGTGTGGGTCGTGTTCATGAGTGCCCGTTACCAGCCGTGATGTGTCTGATAGCTAATGCTGATAAGACTTTTGACCTTGAGCTTGGCCAAGGCCATGCCGTAACTGCGAGATTCTGTTCAGTGCCACGACGGCTGAGGCCTGTGTGCAGCGTTCACAGGCTCTGCGTTGGATAATTGCACTTTCCCAGTTGTTTAACTCCCTCACGCACCATCCATTCGTTCATTCATTTAACTCCGTAGACGGTGGCGAGGCTGCTGTGTGTCGGGAACGTTGTAGACCTTCAGGATGCTAAGATAAACAGAAGACAGGATCTTTGGCCTTCAGAGAATTTATGTTCTAGATAGTTTTGCTTTGGACAAAATCACAGCTATATTTCTTTGAGTTTGATCATCCAATGTGATTACAGGATCTTAGGGTTGAAAAGGACCTCAAAAATTATCACATCCCTCTCATTTTAAGCTCAGTGACAAGTGGCTTCCCCAGGGTCACATGGTCAGTCTGTGGCAGAGCACAGACTAGACCCTGTGTCCCCAGCTCCTGGTCCTGGGCCTGCTCCTGCTGCCGAAGGCTTCATTTTAACCAGGTGCTGGTATCAACAGAAAGCCAGGAGAGCAAGACGGAAGCTTCGGGGGCAATACTGGGCAGGGCAGAGGGTCAGGCTGAGACCCGTCAGACCATGAGATTTGAATATTGCGGCAGTTGAGTCTAAGAGGTTGGCCTCAGGGGCCCGACTGCCAGGGACCCCTCTGGCTTTTCTTTGTCGCTGTGTGAACTGGAACAAGTTACTTAGCCTTTCTGTACCTCAGTCCCTCACTTGCAAAATGGAGATAATCCTGGAGTTTGCCCCGCAGGATTTTCGCTAAGATTACGAGGTTGCTCCTGGGAAGCTTCGTGCTTGCCCATGGGTGGTGGGTGCTGAAGCTGGGCTGTCATTATTATTATTATCACCTCTGAGACTCTGTGCACACCCTGGCACAGCCCAGACTGAAGTTCTCGAATGCCTCTTGTGGTTCTTAGGGTGGAAGTTGCCATCATGGGCCTCCTCTGGATTGGAGATGGTCCTGAACATGACCCAAGTGGTGAACAGGCCACAGAGCCTGTTTACACCCCTTCAGAAGAAAGCCACCTGTAGATCATTCATTAAAATAGTTATTTAATTCCACATTCCTGATTTTTACTCACTTCAGGAATTCTGAAAATAAATTCCTGCCTTTTCAGCCAAATGTGATTCATTTCCTGTGTCTTTAGCTACTACATCTTATTATAGGTACATAGTACATCTGTAATGACTATAACACACTATGTCCCAAAATACAGTCACAGCACACACACAACATACACACAGAGCCACATCATTTTGGAAAACAGTGTAGCCCCTTCCTGGAAACTCAAAATTGATAATAACTATTAAACACCCTGGAAGGTGCTGAGATACAGGTGCTAAATTTTACAACTTGTTTGGGCAAGAAACACCTGTCAGGGCCAGCTTTATGTGTGCACAACTTGGGCAGTCATACAGAGCCCTGCTCTTAAGGACCCAGTGCTTGGCTTAACACTCTGCTGTTGTTGTCTTAAAATTCTTAATCATTTTTTTAACAAGGGGCTGTGCATTTTTGTTTTGCACTGGGTCCAGAGAGTTCTGTAGCTGTTCCTGACACCCCTCATCATAGCCCACAGAGCTGGCATTCTGCCAAACACTGTATCTGGTGAGCCTGCCATTGTCTGCTTCCTGCCATCTAGGTCAATGAGAGACAAACTCAGTGGAGAGTTAAGAATCTATCTTGATTGTTAAAAATATGCACCAGGTTCCCTAATCTAAATGTATATGGACACACCGCTAGATGCCAGCATGAACCAAAGCTGCTGAATGCTCGGTCAGATAGAATTCCGCCAGCCTTGTTCTGAGAGCCAGAGTTCTAGGTTCTTTCCTAGACTGTAATGGGACACTTAAGCCAGAAAATACTGTTTAAGTGTAATTTGTGTAAACTAAGCATTTCAAGGGGAAATTTCTCTAAATTAATCTTTATGTAATTTCTGAGTTATAAGACTTTTTAGGTGAAGAAATGCACAACTGAAATTGATACAGAAGTACTTCAAATTGGCACAAAAGTGCATTAAAAAGAATCTACAATACAGATGCTCCTTGACTTATGATGGGGTTGTGTCCTGATAAACCCATCATAAATTGAAAATATCTCAAGTTGAAGTGCATTTAATATACCTAACCTACCAAACGTCATACCTTAAACATGCTCCAGACCACTTACTCTAGCCTATAGTTGGGCAAAATCATCTAACACAGTCTGTTTTATAATAATGTGTTGAGCAACACGTTTTTCCTGTGGTTGTTTACCCTGATTGTGTGGCTGACTGGGAGCTGTGGCTTGCTGCTGCTGTTCACCATCAAGAGAGTGTCATACCACATATCACTAGCTTGGGAAAAGATCAAAATTCAAAGTATGATTTCTACTGAATACATATGTTCTTGCACCATCATAAAGTAGAAAATCATATATTGAACCATCATAAGTCAGGAACCATCTGTATAGGCAGAAGGACAAACACATATATCAATGAAACAGAATAAAAAAACTCAAAAACAGACCCGCACAAATATGCCCAACTCCTTTTTGACAAAGGTGCAAAGACAATTCAATGGAGAAATGATAGTCTTATTTTCAACAAATGGTACAGGAGCCATTGGATATCCATAGGCAAAAAAAATGAACCTCAATCTAAACCTCATTTCTTATATAAAAATTAGCTCAGAATGGACCACAGATTTAAATGTAAAATGTAAAACTATAAAATTTGCTGTTTTGTTTGACACATAATGCCAACTAAATCAAACAAAAATTAGAGAATTTGGAAGTCTGAAAGGACTTGACAAATCACCTAGCAGCTAGATTACACTTCAACTCCAGCAATTTGTAACAGGAAGCTGTTGCTCATGAGCTGTTCCTTTAAGCCAAAGTGATTCAGCTCCGTAGCTGAAGGCACAGCCCCCAGTGTACCATCCCACCTCTCACCACAGCCACTAAATCTAAGAGCCAGAAAATAGTGATTCCTAGGTAATCTCACCCAACCTCCTGCCTAGGGAAAAGCTCTTGTCTGTGTCTTTGACTTTTGGTATCACCAATCCATTCCATTGCTGGAAAACTCTCTAGAGCATTGTGGGGGAAAATGTAGGTCCTTAGAGTCAGGTCATCCTAGGCCAAACTCTTCCTTCATTCCCTACTAGCCCCAGTCTACAGATAAGCATAATTGTGGCTACTCTTCAATGTTGTGAGGAAATAACCTGATCATCGATAGCCTGTAGGTCTTGTGGATAATATAGGGAATTGTACACTCTCCTTGGTGTCTTGATATAGTTCGAATCAGGTCTTGCTTGTGACACCGATTGTATTCCTGGTGATTAATATAAGTTTATTGAGAATAATAAATAATTATACAAATTCAAAAATGCTTTCACTTCTTCATACACAGGGCATATCAGAATTGCTTTTTGTAATTATAATTGAGGTGCTGCTGCGTAATTTTGTTTAATTATTTCCACTTGATGGCCTGATTAGGAAAATTGCTCACATTGTTTTCCCAGCATAACGTGCCATTATGAGGAACAACTGAAGACTGTCTGCAGTTCCCCAGCTGAGCAGCCATTTCATAGTGAGCGTGGTCTTGCCAGGGTCCAGATAGATTTAAAGTTCAGCCATTTGATTTGAAGCCTAAGTTCAAATAATCTGTTTTTCAAGAAAGGTATTTTGTTTAACTCCAGGACACTGGGAAGTGGATGTGCTATGTCCCATTTGCTGATGGCTTACTGTCTTTAGAGTCTATCTCAGTATTAGGCACATTGACACTCTTCTCTGCCTCCAAGTTGTTTGTTCACACACACACTCTGGCTGTACCAGCTGAAGGGGTGGAGATTAAAAAGGAACATAGTGATGAAGCAGTTAGTAAAAATTATGGAACTGGAAAGTTGAGGAATTGAATGGTTTGAGAAACCTAGACATTTGGACAGGCTACCAGGGAGGGCTAGAGTGAAAAACCCAGGTTAGAAGAAGAGAGGAGGTCCAGATGCCCCCTGAAAGTCACTGGCCCTTCCCAGGTGAACCTCAGGTGACCTCGTCCACCTCAGATGACATCATCTACCTCAGGTGACATCATCCACCTCAGATGACATCAGAGGCAATACTATCAGTCTTTTGCTAAGCATTTCCCTAGACTGAAAGAAAAGCAGGTAAAATAAATCCTGCCTCTGCCACCAGCCAACGGTGTGAACAAACCCAATCCTCTCCAAGCTTTGGTTTCCCTTCATTGATAATTGAATTGTAGGAAAATAGTTTTCAAAGAAAAATATAATCCTGTGCAGGGGTGGGAGATGGGGCCAGTCCAAGCAGAAGGAACAGCCCACGACCGAGCAGGTGCCGAGTCTTCTCCATCAGCCCCGCGCAGCCCTGGCGCAGCGGAGCCTGCCTGCTGGTGGTGCTTGTTTTACTTCTGATGGATGCGTTAGTGGAGGAGAAAAGTGACTGATTTTTGTTGTACCTGTAATTTGCTGATAACTTGAGACCAATAGAAGATGTATAGCAGTTATACTAGAAATGTTGCCTTTCACAGCCAGGAAAGAGGAGCCGACAGGAGGGGCGATGTGCCGCTGTCATTAAGAGAGCAGACTTCAGGCTCAGACTGCCTGGATGCAAACCCCAGCTCAGCCGCCGTGGGACCTGGGTTGGCGTCTTAACTCTCTGAGCCTCAGTTTCCTCACGTAGGCCATAAAACTGCTCTGGTCTTTAATATGTTGATCCTTGGCAAAATGAAGGGTATTTCTATTTTGTCCTGTACTATACTGATCCATAGCTCATTTTCTGGCTTCATTGATTAAAAAGGGCATTTTACAGTAGGGTAAGATAATTAGGTAGGCTGAATAATGCTCCCCTCTCCAAAGATGTCAAATCCTAAATTCTAGGAGCCTGTGAATGTTCCCTTATATGGCAAAAGGGACTTTGCCGACGTGATTAAGTTAAGGATCTTGAGATGTGGGGTGATTAGATTGTTTGAGTGGGGTCTAAATGTAATCACAGAGGTCCTTACAAGAAGGAGACAAGAGGGCCAATGGGAAAGATTTCTGATTATCAGAAGAAGAATAAATTTGTAAAAGAGTAAGTTGTGTTGCTTTAAGCCACTAAGTTTGTGGTAATTTGTTACAGGAGCAATAGGAAACTAATACAGTTGACCCTAGAACAATGCAGGAGTTGGGGGTGCTGACACCCCATGCCATCAAAAATCTTCATATAACGTTTTACTCCCCCAGAACTTAACTACTAATAGCCTCCTGTTGACTGAAAGCCTTAGCAATAACATAAACAGTGGATTAACACACACTTTGTATGTTATATGTATTACATGCTGTATTCCTACAATAAAGTAACCTAGAGAAAAGAAAATACCACCAAGAAAACCATAAGGAAGAGAAAACACCTTTATTATTCATCAAGTGGAATGGATCGTCGTAAAGGTCTTCATCCTCGTCTTCATGCTGAGCAGGCTGAGGAAGAGGAGGGCTTGGTCTTGCTGTCTCAGGGGTGGCAGAGGCGGAAGAAAACCCACATCTAAGTGGACCCGGGAAGTTGAAAGTCATGTTGTTCAAGGGTCAACTCACTGTACACCCCACTGCATAAGATTTCACCTGTTTCAGAGGGAAATTTTTCTGAGAGGTATGGCATAATATCTGGCTTCTTAAACCAAAGGTGGTGAAGGTGGGCAGGGTAACTATTTTTGTCTGGACTATTTAGCTTCACCCAGATCCTGTCTAACATAGAGATCCTCCATATTCTTGGATTGCTTTGTTTTCAGTTGCTAGTTTTCATTTGTAAGGTTTTCCCATGGTTTTTCTCCTCTTCCTTTCCCACTCACTGCCCCTCTCGCTCTGCTGCCTTCCTCACCATCTTCTAGTCCTACAGCAGAGAAGTACAATGCCAGTGACCATGCTTTGAGCGCTTGCTGCGCGCTTGGCTTCCAGTGTGTCACGTATGTTGTCTCTTTTAGCTCTCCGACAACCCCTCGAGGTAGGTGCTGCTGTGACCCTATTTCCACATGGCAAACTGAGGTCCAGAGAGGCCAAGCAGGCACTAAATCCACACAGGATGAAGATGGGGGTGCGGCAGTAGAGCTGGCGCCCTAAGGACTGTTCTACACTACCTCTGCCTCAACTTTCAGAAAACTCTGTCTCGCTACAACTGTACCCAAAATAGCACTAAGCGAGGCTGTCAGTGAAGGTGCGAAGATTGGGTCTCCATCAAATGCACGTGCAGGGAGTGGGCTGATTGTGTCCATACTGATTTCGGTAAGAGACGGCACACAGTGACCGCCCCCACCCCGTGTGTAGAGATATCCTTTAAACTATTGGGCATTAGGAAAAATTAGTTTTTGTTCATTTGTGTTTTGTACAAGGTCTTAATGAATTTTGTTTGAGTTGCTCCGAAGGCTCTTTTCTTGATCATTTTTAACTGGGTGTTAGTAAATTTAATTCCTACAGGGTGAAATTCCATTAAGGACAGAGGTCTTGCCTTATTACCTTTTGTTTCTCAGCATCTGAAACAGTGCCCAGGGTAGAAAAAGCCTAGAAAGTGTTTATCAAATAACTAAAATAAGTAACATATCCTGTGGTATTTAATAATAGCATTTATTGAACACTTACTCCGTGTCAGGCAGTAAGCTAGGTGCTGTTCTTGTGTCAACGCATCTGACCCTCTCTGTCATCAACATTGCCAGGACCTGAGTTATGGGGCATTTAGCAACTCTCTAAACGACAGGTGCCAGCCTTGAGACAAGAGCCTAGGCCGCCTGGGTCCAGAGTTTGCAACTCCGTGCAATACTGCCTCTCTAAAGTCCATAAATACAACATTTTAAATTATATTTTGCAAAAATTTCCAAATATGCAGTTTTGTTTGCATGAAATAAATAATTTTCCTCTGATGCCATGTAATAACATCTAACGTTTGGATACAACTTTAAGCTTCATGAGAGCAAAGATTTTGTCTTTTTGCCAGTTTCTCGCCCCTGTGTAGCAAGCCCAGAGCCTGGCATAGAGTATGTGCTCAATAACCATGGGGTCACTGTCAAAATCACCGTGCTGCAATGATGCCTGGGAAAGTACCTAAAATGTAAGGTTTCTACACTAATGGAACTTCAGTTTTATTGTATCTTACTTCACATGAAATGGTCTGCGTGTGTGTATATATATGAGGCCATTGCATGAAAAAAGAGGTGTCATGATATCAACAACAATAAATATGGATATTTGCTCCAAAAGGAATTTGTACATTTGCACATCACATTTAGAGATAGTTTTGCCTTCCCATTTAGTCCTTATTTGTCTTAGACTCTATAAAAGACTCACAACTTCAGTTTAATAATTGATAATAAAGTAGTATTTGCACTCATTGTTCACACAGCTGATGGCCAGCACCTTGGTTGGGACAACAGAGAGTAAATCTAAGGTAAAATATTTGGGGGTA
Organism: Daubentonia madagascariensis; assembly: GCA_023783475.1. NCBI lineage: Eukaryota > Metazoa > Chordata > Mammalia > Primates > Daubentoniidae > Daubentonia > Daubentonia madagascariensis. The sequence continues at coordinate 8,059,997 of JAKFHU010001482.1, read as the reverse complement.
AGACAGATGAGCTTTGATCATGCTGAACGTGCCAAGCCTCAATTTCAGAAATTTAGGAGGCAGAGTCCCCTTATAACATATCGAACTGGACCTACATTATGAGGACAGACGAGAAAGGTGGGCTGAGGAGCTCTCCTGGAGCCACGAGACCACGTGGCACGAGGTTTAATCCATCGAGGGCTGGAAGCAATTAGGATCAAAATTCAGCTGATTAATCATTATCGTTTGGGGAATTCCCTTTGGAAAAATGGGGCTTTCTGCCTAGAGTGACTTTAATTTAATAACGTCTTCAATCAAATCTCACAGAAAAAAACAGGGGCACCAGGCAACACAGAGCAAACAACAATCAAGTGTGGCCCTGCTAGCTTTTGTTTCCTTTTGTTTCATGCATCAGAATAAGGATCTGTGACATTCTTCTAATGACAAAGCAGATAAAAAGCAGATAAAAGTTAAGCAGATCTTCTCCTTAACTTTTCCCGGGTGTCTACTGTGCTGCAGGAATTTTGCATAGAATGTTACAAGGTGGGCAGCAAGACAGGAGCAGAGGTCTCATGCACCATGAGATAGAGAGGCAATGATTCTGAAGTGGGCATGACTGCAAGTGGGCATTGTGTTTGCAAATCACTGTTACTCGAGGTCTGACATTAGCCTGCCGGAATCAGGAAAGTGATCCTGATACTGACCCACACTAGCAGGGGCTTAGGAATTTTGGCTCATGTTAACAAAACTCCCAGGAATCTACTGAGTAATGGAGCATGCCAGTGTATGAATGTCCCGTACCCAGGGCAGTGGTGAGCTGGGGCAAAGGCCTATGACCAGGGCAGTGGTCAGCTGGGATGGAGGCCTATGCCCAGGGCAGTGGTCAGTTGTGGCCACAGGCCCTCTCCTAGGAACCCTGCTCGCTCTCATCAAGGCTCACTGCACGAGAGCCTCGTGGCGAGAAGGTTGCTCAGTAAGCCTGGAACCAGAACACTTGGGCTGCTTATATCTCAGATGGCTGTGGCATCAGGTCCCAGGGCTGACACCCAGGGGTGGTGTAGTGGTGTTCTCTGGCTTAATGTACCTCCTATAATAAACAGCCCTCCAAATGGGGGGTGGTCTCCTTGCACGTTGGATTTCTTTTCCAAAGTGTTAGCCAAGTACCAGTGAAGACAGAACAAAATGTGAGCTCAGATGGCAATCTGGGTTTGATGGAGGAGAGTGTGTACATTTTCCTGTGTGTGCTGCTCCAAGTCCCCCATCCCAAATGACACCGTTCTGGTTGTCATATTTACTGTGGTTCTAGCTAGTGTTCCCTGGAAGTGCCGAAGGAAGCCTGCTGAGTGTCTTCCCTGTGCCCCAGCCCTTGGAGTTGTGCCTCTGGGAATGTATCTGGTTCTTCACTTGACTCTCATGCCACAGAACTCTCTAGAACACTTATCTTTAATGACACTGACATTTAAGAACTAAGTAGATAGTGAAATGTGGACTTTGACAACTTTAATATTGTTATTTACATTATCAATCTTTTGATGTGTATAATCTATTAAAAGATGACAAATTTCCTAAATATTTCAGAAAGTAGAAACAGGGATGTAGATGCTGTGGTCTGTTTTTGTGGCTTGGCATTCCCACTTGTGGACATACACAGGTTGCTTAGCCACGTAACTGAATGGCCAAGGAAAGCATCAATTGACTAAGAAAAGGAAGCAACACAGGTGTTTTTTTTAAACTGCCCATGGATCTTGTGAGGTGACAACATATGTGGCTACCGTAGGTAACACTGTCCATCCAACTCATATTCAGTGTGCCTGCAGCCCTGGGTACTAGAGGGGTCTATGCCTCCTGCTCAGCCAGCCCTCGGGCACAAGCTCTTGACCACTGCACCTGGCTTTGCAGGACGCGGCCTTGAGTCCATCTTTCCTTCCAGTGCTCCTAGTGCAGTGCTCGTCCAGCCGCGCTCTCTGACCTCGACCCGTGCATGTTTACAGGCACAAATTTACAAAAGAAACATAAGGTCTAGAGAAGCTTTTTTTGACCAGCAAACAAAGTGAAGTTAATTTGAAAAGTTCAGCTTCCTCACCCTCCCTTTTGCATCCCCCAAAATGTGTGTGTGTATACATGATATATATAAATATATCCATATATTAATATATGCATATACACAGTTTATATATACACACATATGTAACATATATGTTTACCATATATAAACATATGTGTATAAATGTATATATGATTGTGTATGTGTGTTTGTATATACATATACATATGTGTGTGCTGTGTGTGTATATATATATGCTAAAGGTCAATAAGGGACTATAAGATTTGAAGTAACTATACTTTAGAATTTAGCAAAATAGAAAATGCTGTAATTACTTTTTAAGTTTATGAAATGAATAAGAAATTTAGGGAAAGAGAATATTAATCTCAGCTATATCATTAACTTTTTGATCCTAGCATTCATTTAAGTAACCCAAATCTCAGTTCTGTCGCTTACTACATGGTAGGATGGCATCATTGTTGAAGCCTTAGCTGGCATTATATTCTGGGAATAGGGTTTTTTAAATCTTTAATCCAGAGTAAATTGTGTGAGTTTCCTGGGGCTAACAATTACCACAAACTGGATGGCTTACAATAGCAGACATTTGTTCTCTCACCGTTCTGGAGGCTGCAACTCCAAAGTCAGGGTGTCAGCAGGGCCCTATTCTCCCTGACAGCTCCGGGGGAGGGTCCTTGCCTGCGTCTTGGAGCCTGTGGTGTTGCAAGCCACCCTTGCTGTTCCCTGGCTTGTAGGTGCCTCACTCCATGCACATGTCTGGCTTCTCCCTGGGTTTTCACCTCATTTTCCTTCTGTGGGTATCTTTGTCTGTCTCCAGATTTCCCCGTTATATGAAGCCCAAACTCATACTGGTTAGCACCCACCCTAATAACCTCCTTTAAATTTGATTACCTCTATAGAGACGTTATTTCCAAATAAAGTCCCCTTTTGAGGTACCGGAGGCTAGGACTCTGCCATGAATTCTGGAAGGAGACAATTCAACCCTTAAGTCCTAAATAAAAAAACAAAAGAAATATATTTTAAAAGCTATATCATGTTGCTAGAGTATCTGCAAGTTAAGAATGTTCCAAATCTGGTTATCCATGTATACCAAATTTAAAAATAGAAAAATTCTATTTTTACCATCATGTTTTTGGAAATAAATCACAATTTTTCATATTATTTATTAAAGTGAAAGACCAATATTAGCTATTTATGAAAAGAAAGGACAATACGAAAGAAATGAAATGTAAAATTTTGTTTGCAATATTTCTCTAAAATTTATCCAACACCTCTCTCTTTCCCCCACCCCCCACAGCCTCCACTCTTGGATCTCTGCCCACTGAGATTGATAGCAGGAACATTTATAAAATACTGTTATTAATTTTATTTTACTACTAATTATGGCCCACAGAGGCCTTCCAATTGTGCTTACATGTGTTCAGATGTAATTCTGGCAGGAAACTGAGCTAAAGCTGAATCTGAGCTCGGAGGAGGAGCGTCTGTAAGGAGCAAACCCTGGTGCCCTTGCACTGGCTCGGTTCTTGTTGCAGTTTCCTGCCACGTCAAGTGTAGCTGCAAATATGCCCCCATGGGATGCTCTGCTCCACAAATGTCCTTACCGGAGACGTGGCTATAGCTGGCACTTCATAGAAAGTGCTTAATATTAGTGGAACATGCTTTGAGATGTTTATTGTCATAAATTTAGGAAATGGAAACTATAGTCAATTGTTAAAAAGCAAAGTGAAGCACAGTAAAATTTTAAAGAGTTCATTTGGGCAAACAGCAATTCATGAATCAGACAGCTCCAAACCGGAAGTGGTTCTGTAGCTCCACTGAGGAAACACAATGGGGAGGCTTTTATGGTACAAACACAGAAGTAAAGCAAAGAAAATATTTGATTGGCTACAGTTATACAGTTGTCTTATTTGGTCTATCCCATTGAAAAGTCCCTAGTTATACAGTTATAAGTTTGTTTCTCTTATTTCCAAATGAGGTCACATTTTGAGGTACAGTACTAGAGGTTAGGAGTCCATCATGAATTTTCTGCTTCTCATTGGTTGAGCTTAAGTTCTGTTCTTTCCTTAACATAGGCATTTACAAGAAATAGCTCATTCGGTTTCGCTTATGTCTGTAAATCAAGCAAGGTTAAGGTCACTTATGAAACCTAACCGGTTTCTTTTCTGCTCAGAGATTCTTCACGCCTGGTCTCCATTTAATTTACTTTAACACTATTTACATATGTGTTTTAAGTCTTCCTCTCTCTCTCTCTCTCTGGATAACGAGTCAGTTAGAAATTAGTAACTGTCCTTGTTAATGAAAACCTGCATATAATATTTCTGTTCAAAATGCTCATCACTGGAGTCAAAATTGGGAGTAGATACTCATTTGCTGTGAAATGCTCCCAGATGCTCACATATGCCACTGCCTGGCAAAGTCAGAAAAGGGTAAATAAATTACCCAGGCAATACCTTCTATGCCCTCTGGACTTTTATGCCTTGTTAGTGTCTAAGGTTCCAGACAAAAGAAATGGAATACTCAGGTTGCTAGGGAGACATCCAAGCCTGTCAACACCTCTTGCTCTAATAGTGACAAATGGTACTTATTACATCAGGACTAATTTCACCGGATTCTGCTCAGATAAAGATACTTAACCTTTACTGATAAAATTCTGTTGTTATAATTACTTAGTAAAAGACCCTATTAGGTAACAGTATCCTATGTCTATAGATGCACATTTTATTGAGGCTTATTACATAGTATATTGATGGCATACTTGAATATATGATTTTTCTGCAAGACCTTTACCTATTGGAAAAAGCTGCAGCAAGGAGATTTTGGTTTTGTGGCTGCCTCATTCGAAAAAACCTAAAAATGTGGTTTCTGCAGGTTGTTATTGAAAATCCTGAGAAACAATATATACATTTTAAATAATTTAGACATTACATACCAACTTTAAAAATAAGGCTGTCTATCCATACAAATGAGATTAAAATATCCAAATATGTCAACACACCTTTTGGACTTTGAGGCCATATGCCCTTGAAGCCAAGGCTGAAAATTTACATTTTGAATGCCAGCTCTATCTGCGTGGCAGTGACTGCCTGGAATGCAGAGCTGGGAAGCATTCTGAGGTCTTATCTGGGCTCACCAGAAAGGAGTGTAGTAATTGATTAGTAATGTCTGCCACGGGTGTGAGCAGGACATATGTCAGTGCACATGCCCACGCTTGCCATCCCTGGTCTAAGTCTATAGAAAGAGAAAGATAGTGATGGTGTGAACGGGGCATTCATTGTGTTTAGACGAAACTTTTCTCCGGTCTCTTCCGTGTGCGTTTCGGGCTCAGAGCCTTCTCATTCAGTTGTTCTCAGGCAGGGAAACCACAGCCCTGTATGACATTTCTCAAGGTTGGCAGTGAGGCAGCTCTGCAGAACTCTGATCAGCCTCCCCCTTGCAGGGGGCCCAGGAAAAGATAAGTGTCCTCTCCCAAGGAGCTGTTTGTCTCGCCACTGTCACTGGCAGAATCGTGGAGACATTTATCTTGAAAATCCGCATACTTTCCATTTCCTCTTTCCATTTTGGTTTCACCCTCTCAGGTGTTAATTCTGCTAAAGCAGTGATTGGTAGTGGTATAAGTTTATCGCTCCTGACAGCCGAAGATATGACCCTTGATGAAAATTCAAAGACTGTGAGAGGCAGTGGGGGAAAGGTTCTGAGGCAAGATTATTTTTCATAGTATCCCTCAAATCACACAGTGTTGGCAGCTTCTGTGAGAGCAGATCTACTTGAAATCCAAAATTTTCTAGCCCAGAGAGACATCTGAGAGGTCTCACACCAATGCCATAAGCACACACGCAATTCTGCATAAAGGAGCGTGCTAAGGCGTGCCTGATGTTTGCAGAATGAACTTGTGCACCACTTTCTGAGCAGGCTGGCTTCCCCTTGCCTGTGACTGGGGTTAATGAAGGCCAGTCTCCCCTTTGGTAAGAAAGGACAGGTGCTATGCGCCTAGCTTCTCTCCTCTGTCTCACCAGTTTTGGAGGCACGAGCAGGTTCTAACACCTGGGGCGAGATGAGGCCGGCTGAGGAGTGGCGGAGGGAGGGGTGCAGTGCTGGACCGGAGCTGTCGGCAATGGTGGTGCCAGCTCCTCTCTGTGGTTCTCAAGGTCTTGAACATACACAACTTCCTCTGTCTTGCTCCATAGCTGAAACAATTGTCAGGTTAACATATTATGTTAAAAATTGGTGAGAAGGTGACACTTTTAAGACTAATGCCTGAGGGTGTAGCTGCTCCAGGCTCTCTCCTTATTAAACTTCTGTATTCGTTTTCTAGGGCTGTCATCGCAAAGCATACACACCGAGTGGCTTAAACGACAGAAGTGTGTGGTCTCATAGTTCCGGAGGCTGGAAGTCTGAGATCAAGGTGGTGGCAGGGTTGGTTCCTTCTGAGGGCTATGAGGGAGAATCTGTCCCACGCCTCTGTCCCAGCTTCTGGTAGTTGCTGGCAATCTTTGGTGTTTCTCAGCTTGTAGAAGCATCACTCTGCTGTCTGTCTTCATCTTCACATGATGTGTGTGTGTCTGTGTGCAAAGTTTCCCTTTTTATACGGACACCAGTCACATTGGATTAAGGCCCACCCTAATGACCTCATTTTAACTAATTATGTCTGTAAGGACAGTATTCCCACATAAGGTCACATTCTGAGGTCCTGGGGGTTAGGACAGGAGCATGTAAATTTTGGGGACACAATTCAACCCTAACAATGTTGATACTTGGTTCAGACCATGTGCTTTTGTCTGTTCTCCCAACTCCCCTGCTTGCTCCGTAAAGTTCAACTCAATTCATTCAGCTATTCTTAGAATTTCCATCTTTAAAAAAAGCTGATTTTCTTGATTATAAATGTAATACATTCTAATTTTAGCAAATTTAGAAGCTTTTAAGATGGATTAGGGGTAAACAAATCACAGAACCCCAAATCACAGATTTGGAGCCATGAAGTCCATGTTCATGTTGATCTGTTTCCTTTCAGTCTTTTGTGTGTATATATAGAGAGAGACAGAGAGGGACAGAGAGGGACAGAGAGAGACAGAGAGGGACAGAAGAGAGAGGGACAGAGAGAGACAGAGAGGGACAGAGAGACAGAGAGGGACAGAGAGAGACAGAGAGGGACAGAGAGACAGAGAGGGACAGAGGGAGAGAGAGGGACAGAGGGAGAGAGAGAGGGACTTATCTTAAGAAGGAGAGTTGAGGTTGTTTGCATAAATTGCTTACCCAGCTTATTTCATCAATCGTTATATTATGATTGTTTCATCAAATTATTCAATATTCTTGAAAAATATGAGTTTGTTGTAATTATAAAGCCATTACAATTGGTCTCAAGTTATTGTATTTTGCTTTGTGCTTAATGTCTTTGCTTTATTCTATTTTAATTCCCTTAATATGTCCTTTTTTCTTTAACTTTGTCTAAATAACCATGTTTTCATAACCACATTTTCAGTAAAGATTTGAAAGACATATATATATGTGTGCAAACATTTTTCTACCTATAAAAGCCAAGAATAAAAAGTATCTCTGTGTTTCTTGGGTATAAAGTGGGTAATTTAATATGACTTCAATTTTTTATTCTCTTCTAGCAAGTTCTCCCTTTCAATAGCAATAATAGAGAGTTTTTCACAGTGATAATGATGATGACAGAATTGATTTTATTGAGTTTCATGATCATATCAGTAACACATATTGACATAATTTATATTTAACTGAGTTTATTTTAAGTCATGCAATACATTTTTGAGTCCTTTATTTCATCTTGTGATAGGGTGGAATATCTATTTGAGTAATTTTTTCCAAGAAAGATACGTGAGTGGTATAGCTGGTGAGACCTTGAATCTAGATGACTTTCTTTCTTTGCCCTTATATATGAAAGGTAAGATGGCTGGGTATAGAAGTTTGCTCAGAGAGGTGTCTATTTGGTTTCATTGTTCTTGGATGTTAAAACCAACTTTTCCATTTATAGATTATCTGTTTTATCAGCCTGTATAATTAGAGGACTTTCTTTATCCTTATGTTTCAAAATATCTTCAATATATGTTTAAGAATTCTTCTCTTTTCAATATAATTCCTGATAGTTCAAGAGCTCTTTCTATCTGAAAGTACAGGATTTTATGAACTCTTGAATACTTTTTTTTTTTTAACTATTTTCTTTGATTATTTCCTTTTTTTGTGTTCTCAATTACTGGAATTTCTGGCAAAAGTAGCTTGGCTATTCATGTCCAATTTTTAGGTTTTTTTATTATATTAGTGCTTTATGTTTTTACTCTGAATTGTCAGTGAAACATTTAAAGTTTTTATTTTATCCCACTAATTCAATTTTATACAATATTGTATCTTCTGCTTAAAATTTTTAATTCAGTAATCATGTTTTTTCATCCTTACCAAGTTTCTCCACATCCCAGCCTGGCCATTTATTTTAGCAGATTGTTCTAGTTTCATATGTGCCATGCCTTTTCTATGTATGTTGGGATAATTAATTAGATTTTTTACTAAAACCTTCATTTGTACTCTTTGCTAAAACATTCTTACTTTTGCCCTTTGGTACTGACAGTCCTCAGCAAGAGAGGGTTTGTTTTCATTGACAATAAAGCCCATGTTCTTGTAGCCATAATCCCCACCTCACCTAAGCACCTTCGCTGGAATGTTCTAAAATACTCCTAGGCCCAGCTATAGAATTGTTAAGAATTGGATTTACAAATATCATAGTTTGTTTGAGCATCTTCATCTTTAACTTGAGCTTCAATCAAAACTGACAGGTTGATTAAAACATGAGCTTTTTTGCTCAGTACCATGTGAAGGTTTAGAGGAATTTCACTGCATCCTTTCCTCTGGCCAACCGTACTTTCTTGTTTTCCCAACCAACCAATTTGCCAACGTATGAGGTGGACGGCATTGAACACTCCTGCCCAACACACTTGATTCTCTGGTCTCATTTGACCACTGCATGTTCACGAATGTTCTTTATGCCCCCTAAACCCTAATAAGTACTTCAGTGGTTACTCCCAAGGAAGTTCTCTGTCTGGCATTTATTGGGGAACCTTTGCACAGAAGAGAGAGCAGATCTATTCAAGCAATAGATCTAGGTTTGGGTCTGCATGAGACATTAACTCACTGAGCAATTCGAGGCAAGGGATTTAAATAGTCATTTGGAGTGTCACTTTTCTCATTCCTATGTGGGGATCATGATAGTGGGCAGGCACTTTCCTTAGGAATTAATAATATATATGAACAACGTTTTTAATGTTTTGTTATTGTGGTCAACTGTGTCCATTACATCAAGTGACTTACTTGTGTGGAAGAGATTTTACTACAAAAAGTCTTTGTATCTTTCTTGTGCCTAATATTAATTAAGCACAATGATTATTACTTGTTGAGTTAAACTGAATTAAATATCCCTTATATACCTAGAACCATACCAGAAATATCTGGGTGGTTATTATAGCTAAATTTCACTCCATAGCACTACGATAAAATATCAGTTATTTGCTGTTTAATATGGACATACACATGGCTCTATATATCTCTTTATTTTTCTTGTCTTCATCAAATATCAAATCCAATATTATATTACATACAATAATTGACTTGTGGTCATGTTTCTGAAAGTGATTCTAATGTATTTTCTGTTGTACTCAGAAATTCACTATTTCTTTATGAAATCTTTATAATGACTAAAGATTACCTTGTTTCTTCTGTTTCATAAGTCTTGAAAATGGCTTTTGATCAAAAGGAATAAAATGTGTATGAAATATTATATGTTGGCAATGAAAAATAAAAGTAAACATGAAATAAAAATAAATATTCACTCAACTTTTACACTTTACAATGCTATTAAGAGAAAATTTTAGGAAATTTACTATTCAATTTGGAACTGTCATGTAGGAAATAAAATATGGACATCAGAGTTGTAGACATAATGAGATGCCTCGACCAAGTCGGACCAGTGTCACCTTTACAGATGATGAAATCTCAAGGAGCATTAAGCATTCCAGAGTCCTTTGATTTGCACGTGCAATGACAGCTAGTTAGATGAGAATTCTTGAATGCTTTTCATTAAAGAATGAGGTCTTACGTGTCATGTATATTTCCCTCTTTCCCTTTCTTAAAAAATTCTAAATTTATCCTGCTCTATAATCCAACCAGTAGAGAGTAGTATAATACCACTCCTAGACACAGTTATGAAATATTACAATTTTTCAATATAGTATCTTTATTATTTTTTATTTTACTAATTGTAGCAACTCAATTGAACTTAATATCAATCCCTATAATTTTCTTTGCAAGTAGCTGACTTCTTTACCCAAATTGCTGAAAGAGACTGGAAAACTGTCATTTTTCATTTTGTTCTTACCTTTGTCTTGAAATAGAACGAGTTTTTCAGTCTTTCCCACACTCTTTGCTTCTCTGTTCAAATGTACAACATTTCTGAAAGAAGAGTTACCAAGGTCAATGTCCTTTTGTTTTAAATGATCAACAAGTGTCTATTAAGCACCAAGAACCTACCAGTCACAGGACACTACCAAGGGTATCTCTAGAAATAATTGCAAGGCTTTCCCCTCCTTTGTTGATAAACCATGCAGACCAATGAAGACATAACTTTTGGTTTGAATACGTTGGTCAAGAGATGGTACAAAAAGGAGCCAAGAATTCAAGGGGAAGGAAACCAGAGCATGGTAGATAGGCAGAAAGAATCACGGAAGAAATAGAGAGGTGGGCAGAAGCCAAGCCTTTAAGAACAGGTAAGAATCAAAGAGTTAAATCAAATATGCAAAATCCAGAAAAAGAGAGTGATCCAAACATCCAGGCAAGGCAGGACTTTTCGGGTAGTTACAACAATGATGCATAACACGATTGTGCCCTTCCAGGAGTGGGGGGAGGTGTGTATAGGACTTGTGGCAGGGGTTGGGAGAGTTTAGAGAGAGGAAGTGGCTTATAGAAGGTGGGAAGTCCACCCAGGTGGGTCTCACCTGCCCACTGGGGAGCATGCACACATGTGCCTTGTGGTGACCACCTTGCCAGGGTGTGAGATCTCCACTCCAGGGATGGTGATGTTTGTGCAGTTGTGCAGATCAGATTACTCTGGGCCCTGGGCAACTTCCCCGTCCAGGCCTAGGCAAAGTTCCCTTGTCCTCCAGGGATTCCAGACTCCCGTTCTGTTATTATCACACTGTCTCATAATCAAAGCACCCAACTACGCTGTGCTCCTTGCAAACATCTGGTCTCTTTCCTCAGCAAGAGCACAGTGACTGTCTGGACCTGGGTGGTTCTTCTTTGGTTTTTCTACCATTTATCCATTTCTTTTTCAAATATATCTAGAACTTAGTGTTAGCTCCATTTCTAAGTTGAAGATCTAACAGTAGCACTACCACCTTTTGGGGAGTTCTGTTAAGGAGACCATAGAAGACAATGCCCTTTTATATTCAGCTGTGTTCCACTGCTGTTTTGTACTAGAACTTGAGCCAGTTAAGTTTCATCTGTCTTTTCATTTTTTTTATAATAGCTATTATAAGGTCTTAGCTCCCTCATTTGATTATATTGCAGTATTTGAATAGAAAAATCAGTCTTGTTTTGATGATAGTCTTTAGTTTTAATATTAAAAAATAAGTTTTATTGAGTGCCTAATAGTGCACAACATCCAAATCAAATTCAAGGTGTTTTTCTCTTGGGTTGTTTCTTCCTTTGCTTCCACTGAATCACACCTTCTTTCTGTAGCCTTGATCCTGGAAAAATTTTTAGGCATGTATTAGAAATCCCCCTGTATGTAACTAGGGATATATTTTATTGAGGGTGAGAAAATTTTCCCTCAGATGCTTATGAATATCTATATGCCAAATAAAGCTGGATATTAAATATCTCTTCCTTCCTTTGTCCCATGTCTTCATAAATCTCTTTAGCTTTTAGGCCTGGTTACTTACCTGATGCCTTATCAGAAGACTTTGTAGGCTTAGGCAGGTTCATGTTGGCAGGTGAGATCTTCTCTGTACTTTGATAATAATAATCTGTGATTTTCAAGACATGCCTAAATAGCTAACTGGATCAGCATATTTCAGACTGCAGGTTGCAACTCACTGTTGGGTTATGAAATAAATTTAGTATTGTAGGACCAACAATAAAGAAAAAGATGTAGAAAAAGGTGGACTAGCAATATCAGAGTGCATCTCATGTAAAAAGTGTGAATGACTTATGAACATTTTTCATTACCACAAATAATATATGAAAAGTTCAGTTGTTTCATTTCCTTACCAACACATTTTAATTTTAGCTTATCTAGGAGGTATGTAGTGGTATCTAACTGTGGTTTTATTTTGTGTTTCCCTGATAATGATATCAGGCATTTTAATATGTTCATTTGCCATTCATATATCTTTGATTAAGTATCTGCTCAAATATTTTAGACATTCTTAATTGGGGCATTTGTCTTACAGTTGAGTTCTAAGATTTCTTTACATATTCTAGATACAAATACTTTACCACAAATATGTTTTGTAAATATTTTCTCTTAATTTGCAGTCGGACTTTTTATTTTCTTAATAGTGTTTTTGGAAAAGCAAAGGTTTTTGGTTGTGAAGAAATTCATTTTATAAATATTTTTCTTTTATAGTCCAAATTATTTTGTGTCCTAGATAAAACACCTTTGCTTAGCCAAAGGTCACTTCAATTTTCTTCAATATTTTCTTCTAGAAATGCTATAGTTTCAGCTCTTACATTTAGGTCTATGATCCACTTCAAGTTAAATCCTTCATATGGTTTGAAGTAATAATTGAGGTCCATTTTTGCCATACAGATCTCTTAGTTTTCTTCATATGGATATTTACATGATCCAGCATTACTTTTTGAAAATTTTCCCCCATTGAATTATCTAGACACATTGGTTGAAAACCAATTGACCATATATATATATGCGTTGGTCTATTTTTAGACTCTATTCAGTTCCTTTGGTCTGTATGTTTATTTTTATGCCAATAGTATACCATCTTGATTATGTAACTCTATAATGAATCTTGAAACCAGATAGTCAAAGTCCTTTAACTTTGTTCTTATGTGAAATTGTTTCAGCCATTCTCTATCTTTTAAATTTCATTTTAAACTTTAGAATTAGCTTGTCAATAGCCTGCTGGGATTATGATTGGGATTTCACTGAACCAAAAGATACACTTGGGATGAACTGACCCCTTAACAATATTGCATTTTCTAATTCATGATCATAATTTATCCCTCTACTTATGTAAGTCTCCTTTCATTTTTCTCATTAATATTTTAAAGATGTTGGTTTATAGGTCTTGTGCATTCCAAAAATTTTACTGCAGTATGTCATATTATTTGTCCAATTACAAGTGGTCCTGTTTTTAAATGTTCACTTCTGATTGTTTGCTGGTATATAGAAGTACATTTTAATTTTTTGGTATATGATTCTATAGTCTTGCTAAATTCACTTATTAGTCCCGGCATTTTCTCTGGTAAACTACTTAAGATTTGTTCATGTAGGCAAGCATGTCACCTATGAACAAAGATGTTTTATTCTTGCTTGCCAACTTGTATGCATTTCATTTCTTTGTCTTTCCTTGTTGCGCTGGCTAGAACTTCTGGTACAATGTTGAATAGAAGTGCTGAGAGCAGACATTCTTGTCTTGCTCCTAATCTTAGGTGGAAAGCATTCAGTCTTCCAATATTGAGTATGACATTAGGTGTGAGTTTTTCATGGATGATCTTTACCATGTTGAGGAAGTTACCTTTTATTCCTACTCTGTATCTTTAATCAGTGCTGAATCTTAATTTTTTTCTTTTTTTGAATATATTGAGATGATAATATGGTTTTTCTGCTTTAGCCTGTGTCTTCAAATGTGTCAACAAATGGCTTTAGCTGTTTGATGTCTTCTAGGAAAGTTCCCAAGACAGAGGAGATGAGCAACAGATTTATTTAGGGAAATGTTTGTTAAAGGTAAAGGGCAGCAGAAACAGGAATAAGTTAAGAGAGCCTTCAGACCACAATGCAAGTCTGACAACCATGAAAGATTAAGGGAAGGAAAGAGGATTCAGTAGAAAAGCTTCAGTCTGCAGTGCACCTCTGAGAAATTCTCAGATAGGCCAAGGGGGAACCCCAGAGCAAGCATTGCTTGTTAGAAGTGTCCTGTACCTAGCGGAAATGGCCCAGTTTAGCACCACATCCTACTCAGTCATTTGCGAAGAGCAGCCTGGGTACAGTGTGGTTTCAGCATTAATGCTGTAGTGAATCTGGAGTGTGCTAGGTGGTGGCAGGCAGCCAACCACATCACCTCAGCAGGTGCTCTTGAAGGGACATCTGACTGACGCACCTCCATGGCTGCCGGAGTCTGCTAATCTAGCAAATGGCACTGGTTGGTTTTCAGATGTTAAACCAATCTTCTCTTCCCAGGATAAATCTCACTTGGTTATTGTGTGTGTGTGTGTGTGTATAATAATACATATATATAAAATATATGCATATATGTTATATATAATAAATATGTACAAAAGCGTTGGATTCATTTTGCTAATATTTTGTTGAGGATTTTTTTTTCCTATAATGACTTTGGTTTTAGAATAAGGTTAATACTGACCTCATAAAATGAGTTAGGAAGTGTTTCCTCCCCTTCTACTTACTGGAAGACATGGTATGAAATTGTATTATTTCTTTTTTAAGTGCTTGATAGAACTCACTAGTGAAACCATCTTTGGGCATTTTTGTTGAACGTTTTTAACGATAAATTCAATTACTTTAATAGTTATTGGACTATTAAGGTTATCAGTTTCATGTTGGGTGAGTATTGGTGGTTTGTGGTTTTATGAGAAACTGGTCCATTTCATCTAAGGTGTTTTAAATTTATATGTTTAGAGTTGTCCGTATTATTCTCTTAGTATTCTTCTAATACCTGGGAGGTCTCTCGTGACATATCCTATTTTATTGCTGATAATGGTAATTAGTGTCTTCTCTCATTTTCACTTTGTCAGCCCTGCTATTAGTTCATCAATTTTATTTGCTATCTATTTTTCGTCAACAGTTTTAACTACTGTAGCTTTATGTTGAGTAGTGTTTATGTGGGTTTTTTCTTTGCTTTGTTTTTTAACATCTTTCTGCTTTAACCCTTCTATGACTTGAGTTAAAGTATGTTTGTTTTATACAGCATTTAGTTGGGTCTTGCTTTTTATATAATTTGACAATATCTGTTTTTAAATGAAATACTTGCACTGTCTAAATTTAATGTGATTTTTGACCATGTATGGTTTAAATCTACCATCTTGCTATTTGTTGTCTATTTATCCTAGCTATCCTTTGTTCTGTTTTTCCTCTTTTCTTTCCTTCTTTTGGTTTAGGTGTATATTCCATTGTACTAATTTCATTTTGTCATCACTCTTGGCTTATTATTTATGTCTGTTTTGTCATTGTTATTGTTGTTCACTTGTTTGTTTTTCTCTACAATGTACTATATATATTACTGTCTATGTTTTATATATGTGAATCATTACTGTCTATCTAGTCACATATATTGTAAGAATCTTATAACAGTATATTTTTATTTCTACCCTCCTAGACTGTCTACTATTGTTGTCTCTATTTTATTTATACATAGGATAAAAGCCTCACAATATATTGTTATTGTTTTACTTTAAATGATTAATTATCTTTCAAAGATATTTTAAAACTGATAATAAAATTTTATATTTAATCACATATTTTCTGTCTCTGGTGCTCTTCATTCCTTTATGTAGATTGAAATTTTTATCTAATGTTCTTTTCTTTCTGCCAGAAAGACTTCCCTGAGCAGTTTTGTAGTGCAGGTGTGCGGGCAATGAATTCTCTCAATTTTTGTTAGTTTCAGTAAGTCTTTATTTCACTTTTTTTTGAGTTTTTTTTTAACTCGATAGAGAATTGTACATCAACAGTTTTTCTTGCAGAACTTCACCGCTGTCATTCCATTGTGGGTCTGGGTTGCATGGTGAGGTCTGTTGTCATTCTAATATTCTTTGTTTTTGTAATATTAACCCTGGTTCTTTTAATTTTTCTAATTTTTAATTTTTAATTATTATGGGTACATAATAGTTGTATATCTTTATAGGGCATCTGTGAGGTTTTGAGAGAATGTGCATTAAGCAAATCAGGGCAATTGGGGTATCCATCGCCTTAGGCATTTGTCATTTCTTTGGGTTTGGAATGTTCCAATTCCACTCTTCTAGTTATTTTAAAGTTTACCCTAACTTATTGCTGATTATAGTCACTGTGTGGTGCTATCAAATATTGTTCATTCTGTCTAATTATCTAACTATTTTTGCACCCATTAACCATCCCCACTCACCCTGCTGCCCTTTCCAGCCTGTGATGACCATCATTCTCCTCTCTGTCTCCAGGACATCAATGTTTTTAATATTTAGCTCCCACATATGAGTGGGAACATGTGAGATTTGTTTTTCTGTGCTTGGCTTATTTCATGTAACATAATGTTCCATCCACGTTGTTTCAAATGGCAAGGACTTCATTCTTTTTTGTGGCTATGTAATAGTCCATTGTGTATATGTACCACAATTTCTTTATCCATTCATGGATGAAAGTGGACACTTTGGTTGATTCCAAATCTTGGCTATAGTGAATGTGCTGCAATAAACATAGGAGTGCAGGTATCTTTTCGATATACTAAATTCCCTTCTTTTGGATATATACCCAGCAGTGGGATTGCTGGGTAATATAGTAGTTCTATTTTTGTTTTTTTGTGGAACCTCCATACTGTTCTCCATAGTGACTGCACTAATTTACATTCCCACTAGCAGTGTCCCAGGGCCCCCTTTCTCCACATCCTCACAAGCATTAGTTATTGCCTGTCTTTTTGATAAAAGCCATTTTAACTGGGGTGAGATGATATATCATTGTAGTTTTGATTTGCATTTCTCTGATGACGAATAATGTTGAGCATATTTTCATATACCTGTTGGCCATTTGTATGTCTTCTTTTGATAAATGTCTATTCAGATCCTTTGCTCATTTTTAAAATCAGGTTATTTGATTTTTTTCCTATTGAATTGTTGGAGCTCATTATATATTCTGATTATCAATCCTTTGCCAGATAGGTAGTTTGTAAATATTTTCTCCCATTCTGTGGGTTGTCTCTTCACTTTGTTGATTGTTTCCTTTGCTGTTCAGAAGCTCTTTAGCTTGATGTGGTCCCATTTGTCCAGTTTTGCTTTTGGTTGCCTGTGCTTTGGGAGTATTGCCCGAGAAGTCCTGGCCCAGACCAATGTCCTGAAGCATTTTCCCCAGTGATTTCTTTTAGTAATGTCATAGTTTCAGTCTTAGACTTAAGTATTTCATCCATTTTGATTTGATTTTTGTATATGGTGAGAGATGAGGGTCTAGTTTCATTCTTCTGCACATGGATATCCAGTTTTCCCAGCATCATTGATTGAAGAAACTGTCCTTTCCCCGCTGTATGTTCTTGGCACCTTTGTCAAAGATAAGTTCACTATAGATGTGTGAATTTATTTCTGGGTGCTCTATTCTTTTCCATTGCTCTATGAGTCTGTTTTTATGCCAGTACCATGCTGTTTTGGTTACCATAACTCTGTAGTATAATTTGAAGTCAGGTAATGTGATCCCTCCATTTTTGTTCTTTTTGCTCAGGACGGCTTTGGTTAGTCTGGGTCTTTTGTGGTTCTATATAAATTTTAGGATTTTTTTTCTATTTCTATGAAGAATGTCATTGGTATTTTGATGGGGATTGCATTGAATCCGTAGATTGCTTTGGGTAATATGGACATTTTAACAATATTGATTCTTCCAATCCACGAGCATGGAATAGCTTTCCATTTTTTTGTGTCCTCTTTAATTTCTTTCATCAATGTTTTACAGTTTTCATTATAGAGATCTGTCACTTCTTTGGTTAAGTTTATTCCTAGGTATTTTATTTTGTTTGTAGTTATTATAAATGGGATTACTTTCTTGGTTTCTTTTTCAGATTGTTTACTGTTGGCATATAGAAATGCTACTAATATTTATATGTTGATTTTGTATCCTGCAACTTTACTAAATTTATCAGTTATAAAAGTATTTTTGTGGAGTCTTTAGGCTTCTCTAGATACAAGATCATATTGTCTGCCAACAAGGATAATTTGATTTCTTCCTTTCCAACATGGATGCCTTTTATTTATTGCTCTTGTCCGATTGCTGTAGCTAGAACTTCCAATACTATGTTGGATAACAGTGGTGAAAGTGGGCACCCATGTTTTGTTCCAGATCTCAGAGGAAATGTTTTCAGTTTTTCTCCACTCAGTATGATACTAGCTGTGAGTCTGTCATATATGGCTTTTGTCGTGTTGAGGTAAGTTCCTTCTATACCCAGGTTTGTGGAGAGCTTTTAATCATAAAGAGATATTGAATTTTATTGAATGCTTTTTCAGCACCAATTTAAATGATCATGTGGTTTTTGCTCTTCATTCTGTTGATACGATGTAGCACATTGATTGATTTGTGTATGTTGAATCATCCTTGCATCCCTGGGTGAATCCCACTTGATCATGATGAATAATCTTTTTAATGTGTTGTTGAATTCACTTTGCTAGTATTTTCTTGAGGATTTTTGCATCTACATTCATCAGCGATATTGGCTTATAGTTTTCTTTTTTTGTTGTGTTTTTGTTTGGTTTTGGTATCGGAGAGATACAGGCCTTACGAGTTTGGGAATGTTCCCTCCTCCTCGATTTTTTGAAATAGTTTAAGTAGGATTGGCATTAGTTCTTCTCTGAATGCTTGGTAGAATTCTGCAGTGAAGCCATCAGGTCCTGGACTTTTCTTTGATGGGAGACTTTTTATTACTGCTTCTATCTCGTTACTGCTTCTGTCTTGTTATTGGTTTATTCGGGTTTGGATTTCTTCATGGTTCAATCTTGGTAGGTTGTATGTGTCTAGCAATTTGTCCATTTCTTCTGTTTTCCAGTTTATTGGCATATAGTTGCTCATAGTCGTCTCTAATGATCCTTTGAATTTCTGCAGCATCAGTTGTAATGTCTCCTTTTTCATCACTGATTTTATTTATTTGGGTCTTTTTTTTTTCTTAGTTAGTCTGGCAAAGGTTTGTCAATTTTGTTTTTCTTTTCAAAAAACCAATTTTTTGTTTTGTTGATCTTTTGTATTTTTTTGTTTCCATTTCATTTATTTTTGCTCTGGTCTTTTTCTTTAATTCTTTTTTTAAATTTCAGATTATTATGGGGGTACACACATTTTGGTTACATGATTCACTTTTGTACAGTTTGAGCCCAAGGTGTAAGTGTGGCCTTCACCCAGATAGTGTGTGTTGTACCCGTTAGGTGTGAATTTCCCCATCTCCTCCTCCCCCTCCCACCTGCTTGATTTCTATTGAGTTTTACTTCCTGTTGTGTACTAAGTGTTGATTGATCAGTTCCAATTAGTATTGGATACATGTGGTATTGGTTTTTCCATTCTTGTGATACTTCACTTAGAAGAATGGTCTCCAACTCCATCCAGGTTAATACAAGAGGTGTTAGTTCACCATTTTTTTTAATGGCTGAGTAGTACTCCATGGTATACATATACCACATTTTATTAATCCACTCATGTATTGGTAGGCACTTGGGTTGTTTCCACATCTTTGTGATTGTGAATTGTGCTGCTATAAACATTCACGTGCAAGTGTCTTTTTTATAAAATGTCTTTTTTTCCATTGGGTAAATACCTAGTAGTGGGATTTCTGGATCAAATGGTAGTTCTACTATTAGTTCTACTTTAGTTCATACTTATGGAGGTATCTCCATACTACTTTCCATAGAGGTTGTACTAGTTTGCAGTCCCACCAACAGTGTACAAGTGTTCCTTTCTCTCTGCATCCATGCCAGAACCTGTTGTTTTGGGACTTTTTGATAAGAGCCAATCTCATTGGAGTTAAGCGATATCTCATTGTGGTTTTGATTTGCATTTCCCCGATGATTACAGACATTGAGCATTTTTTATGTGTTTTTTGGCCATTAATCTATCTTCATTTGAAAAGTTTCTGTTCTTGACTTTTGCCCACTCTGCTCTGATCTTTATTATTTCTTTTCTTCTATTAATTTGGGGTTTGGTTGGCTCCTGTTTTTCTAGTTCTTTGAGATACATTATTCAGTTGTGTATTTGAAGCTTTCCTACTTTTTTGATATAGGCACTTATTGCTGTAACCTTTCCTCTTATTACTGCTTTTTCTGTATCCCATAGGTTTTGATATGTTGTCTTTTAATTTTCATTTGTTTCAAGAAATTTTTTTAATTTGTGAATTTAATTTGTGAATTTGTCAATGAAGAGATTATCATTGACCCACTGGTCATTCAGGAGCATGTTGTTTAATTTCCATGTGTTTATATATTTTCCAACTTTCCTCTTATTATTGATTTCTAGTTTTATTCCACTGTGGTCAGAGAAAATACTTGGTGTGATTTCATTTTTTTTTACTTTTTGAGACTTGTTTTGTGGCTTAACATATGGTCTGTCTTTGAGAATGGTCCATGAGCTAAGGAGAAGAACGTGTATTCTGCAGCTGTCAGATGAAACGTTTGTAAATATCTTTTAAGGTCCATTTGGCCTATAGTGCAGATTAAGTCCAATGTCTCTTTACTGATTTTCTGTCTGGATGATCTGTCCGACGCTGAAAGTGGAGTGTTGAGGTCTGCAACAATTATCGTATCAGGGTCTCTCTCTCTCTTCACCTCTGATAATATTTGATTTATATATCTGGGTGCTGCAGTGTTGGATGCATATATATTTAGAATTGTTATATCCTCTTGATGAATTGACCCCTTTATCATTATCTAATGGACATCTTTATCTCTTTTTACAGTTTTTGTCTTGAAATCTATTTTATCTGATAGAAGTATTGCTACTCCTGCTCTTTTTTGGTTTCCATTTACATGGAATATCTTTTTCCATCCCTTTGGTTTCAGTCCATGTGTGTCTTTACAGGTGAAGTGTGTTTCTTGCAGACAGCATACAGTTGGCTTTTGATTTTTAGCCATTCAGCCACCCTGTGTCTTTTGATTGGAGAGTTTAGTCCGCTCACATTCAATGTAATTATTGGTAGGTGAGGACTTACTCCTGCCATGTTGTTATTTGGTTTCTGGTTGTTTTGTGGTCCTTTTTTTCTTTCTTACTTCCTTCCTGTCTTCCTTTGTTAAAAGTGATTTCTCTGATAGTGTGTTTTAATTTCTTGCTTTTTATTTTTTGTGTATCTGTTCTAGGTTTTTTGATTTGACATTTCCATGAGGCTTGCAACAAACATTTTATCACCAATTATTTTAAACATATGACAACTCTGCTTACATATAAACAGACAAATGAACAAGTAAAGAGAAATCTAGCAGAAATTCTACACTTTAACTCCATCCCCCCCACTTTTTAACTTTTTGTTGTTTCCATTTATATTGTTTTATACTATCTATCTCTTAAAAAGGTGTTGCAGTGATTTTTGAAAGGTTTGTCTTTTAGTCTTCCTATTCAAGATATATGTGGTTTATATACTGCAATTACAGCAATAGAGTACTCTGTATTTGTGTACTTACCAGTGAGTTGTATACCTTCAGATGACTTCTTATTGTTCATCAACACCTCTTCTTTCAGATTGAAGAACTCCTTCTAACATTTCTCATAGGACAGATCTCATGTTGATGAAATCCCTCAGCTTTTGTTTGTCTGAGAAAGTCTTTATTTCTCCTTCATGTTTGAAGGATATTTTTGCAGTATATAATATTCTAGGGTTAAGGTTTTGTTTGTTCAGTACTTAGAATATGTCACGCCACACCTGGCCTGTAAGGTTTCCACTGAGAAGTCTGCTGTCAGATGTATTTGAGCTCCCTTATATATGTTATTTTTTCTTTTTTCTTGCTTCCCTTAGGCCCTTTTCTTTATCCCTGACCATTGGGAGCTTGATTGCTAAATGCCTTGAGGTAGTCTTGTTTGGGTTAAAGCTGCTTGGTGTTCTATGACCTTCTTGTACCTGAATATTGATGTCTTTCTCTAGGTTTGGAAAGTTCTCTGTTGTTATTTCTTTGAATAAACTTTCTACCCCGATCTCTCTATCTCCTCTTTAAGGCTAATATCTCTTAGATTTGTCCTTTTGAGGCTATTTTCTAGATCTTGTAGTTGTGCTTTATTATTTTTTATCCTATTTTCTTTTTTCTCTTCTGTGTGTTTTCAAATAGCCTTTCTTCAAGCTCACTAGTTCTTTCTTCTGCTTGGTCAGTTCTACTGTTGAGAGACTCTGATGCATTTACTCCAGAATTTCTGCTTGATTCTTTTTATTATTTCAATCTCTTTGTTAAATTTCTCTGATAGGCTTCTGAATTCCTTTTCTGTGTTGTCCTGAAGTTCATCGAGGTTCTTCAGGACAGCTATTTTGAATTCTTTGTCTGAAAGGTCACATATCTCCATCACTCCAGGATTGGTCACTGGTACCTTATTTAGTTTGTTTTGTGAGGTCATGTTTTCCTGGGTGTTCTTGATGCTTGTGGATGCCCATCGATGTCTGGGCATTGAAGAATTAGGTATTTATTTTAATCTTAACAATCTGGGCTTGTTTGAACCCATCCTTCTTGAGAAGGCTTTCCAGATATTCAAAGGGAATTGAGTGTTGTGATCTAAATCGTTAGTCACTATAGCTGTATCAGCACTGGGAGTGCCCCAAGCCCAGTAATGCTGTGACTCTTGCAGACTCCTGGTGGTACTGCCTTGGTGGACTTGGGTAAGATACGGGAGAATTCCCTGGGTTACCAGGCAAAGTCTCTCACTCTCTTCCCTCACTCTCTCTGCTGGGCTGCTGGAGTTGCAGGAGTGTCATGGGCACTGCCTTGTAGCTACCAGCACCAGGTCACACCTGAAGCCCACCCAGTCTCACTCAAAGCCCCTGATGACTGACTACCTCTGATGTTTATTCAAAGACCAAGGGCTCTGTAGTCAGCAGGTGGTGAATCCTGCCAGGACTGGGTCTTTACCTTCAGGGCAACATACTTCCTTCTGGCTTAGGGTGGGTCTAGAAACGCCACCCAGGAACTAAGCCCTGGACTCAGGCGCTTCCTGAGTCTGCTTGGTAGTTTATTTTACTATGGCTGAGCTTGTACCCAAGTTGCAAAACACAGTGCTCTGAACTCTTCCCTTTCCTTTCCTCAAGTGGAAGAAGACTCTCCCTGAGCCATACGTCCTGGAGTTAGGGGAGGGGTGACACAGGCACTGTCTTGGGCACCACAGCTGGTGTGTCACTGGCTCACATGTACCCCAAACCCACTGGCTCCAAGCCAGCACAGCTACAGGAATTGCCCAAGGACTTCAGCCTTTGTGGCCCAACTGCCTTAAGAATTTAGTCGGGCCCCAGGCTCCTTTTTGTCAGCTGGTGGTAGGGCTAGCCAGAACTTGGGCTTGGGGCAGAGGATTTCCCTCTAAATGCTCCCTCCATGGGCACTGGCAGAATCCTGCCTTGTGCTGCTTCCCTGTGCCAGGGTGGCCCTGAGGTCCACGCAAAGCCCCACAGTCACTTCACTCTCCCTCCTCTGGGCACAGATTCTTTCTCCACCCAGCGCACCGGGTGGCACTGCTGGGGGATGAGGAGGGTGGCGTGGGCAGTGCAAGACTGTCTTTTCTGCCCTCTTCAGTGCGTTTTCCCTTGATATAGTGTTAAAACCAGGTAGCATGATTACTCACCTGATTTTTGGTTCTTCTGAAGGTGCTTGCTTGCGAGGATAGTTGTTGAATTTAGAGTTCGTGTGGAGGAATGATCACTGGAGGTTTCTGTTGGCCATTGTGCTCCGCCCCTCCCTCTCCCTGCTCGTTTACCTGTTGTCCCTTCATCACGGGTCTCAGCAATGTCACAATGGCATGTCCTGTTGTTGCTTTCCTCATGTGTCCTGGCCTTGGAATTAATTGGACTTCTTGGATCTATGGCTTTATAGTGTCATCAAATTTGGAACTATTACTTGTAATACTCCCTTCAATATGTCTTCTTCAAGCATCTTTTTCTGTCCCATCTCTGCTTTCCTCTAATGGAGTCCCATCTCTGCTGCTTCTAAGTCTCTAATTGCACATATTCTGTACTTCTTGATACTGCACCTCAGGTCACTGGTTCTTTGTTAGTTTTTCCAGTTTTCTTTTCATTTATATTCCATTTTGTACAGTTTTTATTGCTGTTTTTGAGTTTACTGATGATTTTTTTTCTCATTGCCCAGTCTGCTATTAATCCCATCCAGTGATAATTTTTAACTTTAGGTATTGAATTTCTAATCTCCTGAAGTTTTACTTGGGTCTAATTTATATATTCCACTTCTGTCTTCTAACTTCATCCTTTTCTCTCTCTTCCTGAACAAATGGCACATATTTATAATTATTGTTTTAATTTCCTTGTCTGTTAATTCCATCGTCTGTGCTATTTCTTTATTTCTTGGACTGTTACTATGGATTGATTTTTCTCCATATGTGTGTGTGTGTATATGAATACATATGTATAAAAATATATAAATATATATATATATAAATGAATATTATATTTTTTTTTCTGCTTTTGGCATGTTAATAATAATGCTTTTATTGGGCGCCAGACATTTTGAATTTTATGTTGTTGGGTGCTGGGTTTTTTAGCTTTCTTACAATATTGTTGGGTTCTTTACTGGGATACGGTTGAGTTACTTGGCAGCAGTGTCATCCTGTCAGGTCTTGCTTTTAAGCCTTGTTTGTGTGGTTCTTGTTTGCATGATTCTGTTTGCATGGTTCCAGTCTAGAGCTGATTTGGCTCCCTTAATAAGGCCATTTGAATACATTTCTTTGGTCTCTACTTGATTCCTTATGTATTCAGACATTTCACTGACTGGCGGGAATACAGACTATTCCCAGCTCTGTGTGGGCTGCAGGGATTGCTCTGCCTGTTCCTTTCTACTGGTTCTTGCCCCAGGCTTGGGTAAATTTTCTCACAAGTGTTAGCAGAATAGTACTCAGCAGAAGACTTGGGGGACCCCTCTGCAGAACTCAGGATCTGTCCTTCTCTCACTATAGCGTCTTCCTCTGGTATTTTTCTGTAAGTTCTAGCTCCTTGGCCTCCTAGAACTTGAAACTCTGTGTTCTCAACTCAGAGGAGAGACCGTCAGGCTGGTCGGGTTATTCCGCCCTTCGTTGTGGCTGGGGACCTGTCTCCAGGTGGTAGGCTAGGGAAGATAAAGAAATTACCTGTTTTTTTTCCCTATCTCAGGGTTTGCTGCCTGTTTGCCAGATCTGTAAATCACTTTTTCATATATTTTGTCCTTTATTCAAGTTGTTTAAGATGAGAGGGTAAATACAGACTTTGTTAATCAATCAAGGCTGAATGTAGGAGTGATTATTAGTAATTTAACATTAAAAATACAAATAATATTCTGATGAAACTTTTTAATACTCAGGCTCTCAATATCCAGGAACTAAAAGTATTGCCAGTATTTACTTGAAATTTTTTTATGACTGGACATTTGGAAGCAGTTTTTAAAATCCACACCAAAGTATTTAAGTTATTTTTTAGACTTACCTGTTTTTTTCTTTCTCCATAAGCATTAACATTGGGCCATAACACTGTTATTCAAAGAAGTATTTAGTTATTTCTCAGAGAAAAAAATAACCACGCATCACCTAAACACCAAGATAGGTCAGATGGTATTATTCTAATCCCATTCCTAACTCACTGAAAATGGACTATTTTGAAACTGCTACCTTTTGGAGAGCAAATGCCTCATTCATCAGAACCACACCAGCCTGAGAACATGAGTTATATCATTTAAAATTACAACTGACATCACTGGGCCTGCTGCACGTTTGAGTAAACGCTTCTATTTGGTATCACTCTGGTTGTGTTACGGTTGGCGATCCTGCAGCAACCCTCCTGTGTGAATAAATAGGCTCAGGAAGGAAAATGCAGAGCAGGCTGCAACAAAAGCAAAGCCTACTAAATATCCATAAATGGTTAACTAAATCTTAGGATAAAAGAAACCTCCTACAAGAACTAATGTCAATTTAAGACTCATGAACATCTGCTGTTGTGTCAGAAATATAAGATACTCAGTTTTCAGGTGGTCAATGTCCCTTATTAAATGTGTCCCCAACACTGAATATGACGCCCAGCTGACCCTCTCTCATCAATCACTGTAAGCCCCAGAGCTTTTCCCACCAAATAGCTCATAACCAGAATTTCCCTTCACATTATTTGTAAAAAGCTTTTCAATATCTGAAACCTCAACATTCCCATTGCATTGTTTTTAATCCTAACTATGATCTATCTTATTAAGTTAGTTTAAATTCCAGCTTGTTTTTCGTTATACTGTCCATCCAGCCTATTGAAGACCTTCGGATTTAATAACCATTCTCTCTTTCCCATCATATACATCATCCACGAAAATTGTCAATGCTAGCCCTGACTGTAGGCTTAAGGTCCTTAATTCTTTCTTTTATTTAATATATTCTTTATCAAAATTTCTTTTTTTATTATTTATTTTCATATAGGGCACTCAAACATCCCAGGGCTTAAATTGTTCTGTGCCCTTTGTAACAATACAAGTTTCCTTTCAGGTGAAGATGCGGAGTATCTTCTGTTGTTCTTGTTGTTAAAACACAGTGGGCACAGTCTCCTAGTGCCCTGTAAATCACCTGGTAGCCAGAGAGCCTTGTAAAGAGCTGGGTTCCTTTGATGGGCTCCTTGAAAGATACTTTTGTACCACTGAGTGATTTTTTTCTGGATCTGGTTCATACCCAGAAAGGTTACAACCAATTATTAATAGATGCGTAACAAATCACCCTGACACTTAGTACATCAGGTAAACTTCATTTTGTAGCTCATGAATCTTTGGGACAGGAAGCAGGGCTCTGGAGGGCTGCTTGTCCCTGTCTCACATAATGTCACCTGCACTGGGTCTGAAGTATCAAAAGTGGCCTCCCACCTGTCTAGAACCTCTGCTGAGGTAGTTCAAATGGCTGGGCTCACTGATGTCTAGAGCCCCACTTTTCCTTCACGCGACCACTCTCTTTATATGGTGTGTCTGGCCCTCCAGAGTCTCCCCCGCATGTGGCCACTCTTCCCATCAGGAGAGTTTGAATCCTTCATATGGCTGCTGGGTTCCACCTGAGAAAATGTGGAAGTGACAAGACCTCTACAGGGGTCGCCTTGAAACTCCCAAGGCATCGCCTGCACGGCATTCTACTGTCAAAGCAAGTCACAAACCATCCTGGATTCAAGCAGTGGGGGAAAGGGACTTCACCACTTGAATCTGGGATTCAGAGCAAAGTAGCATCAAAGATGGACCTTTGACACAGAGAGACCTGACTTATTGGGGACCATTTTTCTTCTTTTTTTAATTTATGTTTTAATGGACAAATAAAAATTGTATATATTTATGGTATACACTATCATGTTCTGAAATATGTATACCTTGTGGAATGGCTAAATAAAACTAATTAAAATGTATATTACCTCATATACTTATCATTTTTGTGGTGAAAACACTTAAAATCTACTTTCTTAGTGATTTTTAAGTATATAATACATCGTCATTAATTATGGCCACTACGTTGTACAATTCATCTCTTGAATTTATTCCCCCAATGTTGTTCCCTCCATCCCCTGGTAACCACCATTCTACTCTCTGCTTCTATGAATTTGACTTTTTAGATTTCACATGAGTGAGATTGTGCTGTATTTGTCTTTCTGTGTCTGTCTGTCTTTATTTAGTATAGTGTCCTTCAGGTTCACCCTGTAGAGGTCTTGTCACTTCCACGTTGGCTCAGGTGGAACCCAGCAGACAAATTAGTATAATTTGTTGTTGCAAATGGTAGGATTTTATTCTTTTTTAAG
Organism: Daubentonia madagascariensis; assembly: GCA_023783475.1. Taxonomy (NCBI): domain Eukaryota; kingdom Metazoa; phylum Chordata; class Mammalia; order Primates; family Daubentoniidae; genus Daubentonia; species Daubentonia madagascariensis. The sequence continues at coordinate 8,032,094 of JAKFHU010001482.1, read as the reverse complement.
TCTGAATAGTATTCCATTGTGTGTATATACCACATTTTCTTTATCCGTTCATCTACTGAGGGATAGTCAGGTTGACTGCATATCTTGGCTATTGTGAATAGTGCAGTGAACATGGAAGTGCAGACATCTCTTTAACATGGTGATTTCATTTCATTTGGACATATATCCACCTGTGGGATTGCTGGATCATATGGTAGTTCTTTTCTTAGTTTTTTGAGGAGACTCCATACTGTTTTCCATAATGACTATACTAATTTACATTCCCACCAATAGTGCACAAGGGTTCCCTTTCTGTATATCCTAACTGTTGTTAGCTTTCATTTTATTAATAAAAGCCATTCTAACAGATATGAGGTGATAACTCATTGAGGTTTTAATTTGCATTTCCCTGATGATTAGTAATGTTGAGCTTTTTATCATATACCTGTTGGCCATCTGTCTGCCTTCTTTTGTAAAATGTCTGTTCGGGTCTTTTGCCCATTTTTTAATTAGGTTGTTTGTTTTCTTGTTATTGAATTTTTGAGTTTCTTATATATTTTGGATATTTACCCCTTATCCGATTTATGCTTTGCAAATATTTTCTTCCATTTTGCAGTTTGTCTCTTCATTCTGTTGACTTTCCTTTGATGTGCAGAAGATTTTTAGTTTGATATAATCCCATTTGTCTAAGTTTGTTTTTGTTGCCTGTGCTTTTGGGGTCATATTCAAAAAATCTTTGCTCCAACCAATGTCATGGAGCTTTTTTGTTGGGGATGTTTTCAGCATGTATCACTAATGCTGCCCCCAAGACTGCACCAGTGATTACAATTTTAGATCTTGGTAAATAGCACACCTTCTAAATTTACACACAGGTATTGTATATATGATGTCTCAGAAGGGTAAGATGGTAAGATGGCTGCTGTGATCCAACTTGAATGGGTGAAGGGCCTCTGTCACATTTCCCCAGGGTCTACCTGTGCTCAGTACTCTCAGAACATCAGCATCACTCAATAAGAAAATCGTCCTTTTAGTAGACTATCTCCTCTACTGGATTCTCAGTTCCTGAGGGCTATCGGCTGTGCCCTGTTAACCTTTGTATCTCCCACGCTTTGTGCCTCCTGTTATGTAGGAGCTAGCTGTTCACTGAATGAAACTAAACAGCTCAACTATAATAATGCATATTTTGTATTGAACCAAGTTAAAACCTTGCTGTAACCAGACAAGATTATTTTTTTATATCTTCTCGATCCTAGATCTTCTAGGTCTATTACTCTAGTGTGTGTGCATGAAAAAATAAATTTTCAAATGCAGCTAAGATTTTGTTGTGTTTCCCCCATATCATGTATTTCAATCTCTGTGAGGGAGGAATGTTGCTGCCCTCCTCCTGTGCCTCCGAAGGGTCATTATCAGGCATGATGCAAAGCTCCCCTGGATCCAAATGATAGGCAGGGCTGAAATACTGTTCCATTCAATGGCTTTATTATGCCCCATAAAAGAAATGTGATTGGGTGTACTGCGTATGCCTGCAGACATCATGACTATCAGTCACTCTAGGAAAGAGGATCCATTCATTGAATCAAAATGGCAATGAATACAAATCAAAAAATGCCAGGAGTGCAAATTGAAGAGACTTTCCTAGACAGTTGCAGCACGGTGAACCCCAATAAAGGAGGGACCATGCTTTTCTCTGCTCTCTATTCTATTTCTGACCCTGGCATAGAGCCTGGTGTGTGATGGACCCTGTCTGTTAAATGAAGTTTAAACAGTGGTAGAACTTTCTGAAGAGGATATATAAAATATTCCCTATATTTATTTGTTTAAATTAAGTGTAGTTCATAGAGCAGATTTCTAGAGACACACAGGAGGTGCCTGGAAATCTGTGACATCATAAGGGCCGTGTGCTGTATTGAGGAAGCACAATGTTTCCAAGGAAACCCTCTTAGCTTTGTGCTCAACCTTTGGTCTTCTGTCCTCAGGAGGCCATTTGAGCACACAATTGTTTCTGACTAGTCAAGAGACTGGGGCTTGGAAGCTCATTTGCAAAATTTTCATCTCATGTCACAAATTTCCTCTAAAATCTTTAACAGATGTCCAGCCTTCTCTTGGTTCACAGAATCTGAAAAGTTATGATAAATTTCATGTCTTAACTCTCTCATTTTGCTATTTCTGTACACTTCCAGAACATTCTGCTAATGTAAAGTGTTTTGTAGCAGCATTTTGTTTATGCCACAGATGAATCTCTTTGGAATTAATCCTCAGACAGTCGTTAAATGATGTATTATGAACTTGCATTTATAAAAGATGAGTAAAGTATAAGATACAGGTATGAAATAAGAGAGATTCAACAAGAGAAATGGAGTCCATCTCAGAACTTTTTCACTTATGTTAGTAAGGGAATTAAAGTAGATAATCTATGGAAGTTACTTGGCATAATGCTGATCAAATAGTTCAATACGTTGTAGCCATGATTATGATCATGATGATGAATATTACAAAAAATAGATATGCCTGGATTGCATATTATTTTCTAAGCTATTTTATGAGTCAAATTTTTTGAACACTTAAAACTTAACTCCTAAATGCTTAAAAAATGTTCACAGACACATCCAATACTCCAGCTTTATTAATGAGCATAATATCCCCACTAGCTATTCAAGTCCAGAGTCTCCTGTCACATTTTAGGCTCAGCTGGCTTTTTGCCTGATTTTGTCGTTGGTATCCTCATGACAAAACTTGGGGTTCTGGTGAGAGAAGTGCATGTGTGTGGGTGTGTGTGTGTACTCATATGTATGTGTGATTTTGCTTTTGAAAAGCAAAAAAAAAAAAAAGTTAATATAATGAGGACTTATTCTGAAATTAAAAATCAAATGTATATTAGAGTCAATTGAATTTTCCTCTTAAGAAATTCTTATTAAACTTTCCCCTTAAGAAATTATTATTAAAAACAAATGAACAAAGGCAATGTCAATTTTGAAGTGAGTCCCATTTTTGATCCTGTTTACGTACAAGGAGCCATAATTTACATAACTTTAGGTAAAAATATATATGTATATCATTTGGAAATACGCAGATGTTTTACTCTCCCTGGAAAAATAGGCTTTTCTCCATTTGGAAATAATTTCATTTATGCTCTCTGGAAGCTTACTTTTTCCCTAGGCAGATGCTTTTTATAATAATCTGAGATAGCTAAAAACTCTTAGCTCCTTATAAATCAAATACCATATCTCAGAAAGAATAAATTTTATGTGACCATCTAGAAATCATAAAGTTTTCCTATCAACCACACAGGGGGTTTAAAAGGTGAAACATTGTATTATTTTCCAGTGTTGCTCTGCTCTGTCAGGTGTAAAATACACCTAGCAAGGCTGGGTGGCCCTCTGTAGAAATAGCAAGGAGAGCTAGCAAAACTGGCCCATGGCAGGTACCAGATCAGCTGTCTCCAGAGGTGGAGATGGGGCAGGTTTGGAAGGCACAGCCCTGGTGGAAACTCTAGGGGAATACCATGATGTCTACTTTCCTTACATCTTCGGCAAGTTATTATCCCATCCACATAGCACATTTTAAATCACCATGCTAAAGCCCAGCAGTTCTCAACAGGTGGTCCCTGGACCCTGATGGTCTCCAAGAGCCTTCAGGGGTTTGCAAGGTCAAAACTACTTTCAAAATACTACTGAGATGTTGTTTTTCTTCTTTGCTATTTTGATATCTGCAGGGATGGGTAAAACTGCTAATGTCTTAGCATGAATCAAAGCTGTGGGACCCAACTGTACTTGTATTGTGTAAATAGTATACTATATTCTTCACTGCTACACACTCACAGAAAAAAAATCCAGTTGTGTTAAGAATGTCCCTTATGTAGCCACATGACTATTAATTCTACTAAATCTCAACCCTTGTACATGACTGTTTAATAGTCTATGTGAGGAAATAGGGAGTTTGTTAGCATCAAGTATGGTAATCTCAAGGAAAGGCATCTGTGTGGTTGAGTTGCAAGCTGGACTCTCCGGTTTTTTGAGTATGGAACACCACTTTTACTTAAAAGAGCGATGGACAGGAAAACTATAGCTACACAGACTATGGATGTTTAGCAGATCTCTTCTGAAAAAATAAACCAAAGTGACCCTGTTACTTCTAGGAAAATAACTGACAGCATTTGGTTCAATGGTAAAATTTGAGCTTTCAAACAAAAATGTAAAATTTGGAAAACTGTCATCTACTATTGTGTGCCTGACAGCTTCCCAATATGTAAAGACTTTCTGATGAGATCGGTAGTATTAACAAATGTGATTTTTAAACATTATGTATTGAAATGTGTCAACATTTGAAAGATCTGCATAACTCGCTGAACTCTATTTTATACATGACTAAGGCATGGTGTTACAAAAGTCAGGCATCGGTCATGGCTCTGTTCAGAGTTCCAGATAGAGCAATGGATTTTAATACAATGGAGTGCAAAAATACCATTTAAACTCACCTTTAAGAAACTACCACAGAAGAATATCCATAGTTATCTACAAAGACTATTAAAACACTCCTTTCTTTTCCAACTACGTATCTGTGTGAAGCCAGTTTGTCTTGAAATACTTCAACCAAAACAACACACCACAAGAGATTGAACACAGAAGAAGATGTGAGAACTGAGTGTTCATCTATTGGGGCAGATGTTAAAAAGATTTATAAAAATGTAAACAATATTACTCTTTCAGCTATTTTTTGTTTTATAAAATGTAATTATTTTTCATAAAAAAGTTTATTTATACCAACATGTAAAGGGGTTACTATTTCATTTTTTAAATAATAAATATTTTTAAAAATTTAAAATTTCTACCACGCTAAATATAAGTAGCTATAAATTACATAATTAAATCTCTTTGTGGTCTCCAATAATTTTTAAAAGTACACAAAGGGGTCCTGGGACCTACTGCAGTGAGGCATTGAAGGATGGTGCCTCCAGAAGCAGGGAGAAAGGGTGAACCCTGGCCCACTGTGCCTGCCGTGATCACACATTCACTTGTGGCTGTTTTGCATCTAGAGTTCTGTGTAAAATACCACTGGAAATATCCATTCCATATATGTATAGAATTTAGAAATATGTTCCCTGGAACACGGAAATTCAGAGACGGGGGGGGGGGGAATCAACAGTAACATTACTTTGCTACTTTGTTTCACGTGCCATATCAGACAAAAACAAACAAAAAGAATGGATATAATCATTCTACCTGCCTCCTAATGGCAGTGTGAGGTTTATGTGAGTCAATGTTTATAATGAGCTTAGAACATACCTGTCACTACTAAGTCTATATAAATGCTTGTTAAATAACAACGAATAAAGAAATAAACAGCTTCTAACAGGATCAACGACGGTGTCTCTGTTGAGCACATTGCTGGGCAGGAAAGTAGGTTAATATGATTCTTGACCTCAGAGATTCCAGAAGTTTGTCCAGCCCAGTCAGGTTCAGGGAGGCTACCTTTAGGTTTCTAAATTTCAACGGACATTCTCTATAAATATCCCACTTCTCAAACACAGTGAAACATAAAGACTTTTATAAAGTCATCTAGCACGCACACAGGAATTGACAACAATCCTGACTCTACAGTTTAAGTAGGTGGTTCCCTAAAGAGCCCTAAGCCTGTTTAGGAACTAGAAGTGACTCAGTTTTAATACAGAAACCCCTTTCCAACCACACCCCCAAACCAGTGTGAACTGTCTATATGTAGGTGGGTTCTTTGGACTCCTATTTGGCTGGATAAGTGCTTGTATGGGAGATGCAAAGAAAACAGCACTGCCTCCTCTTAGAAGACACCTAATGTCCCAGTGGAGATTTCGGTGTGTGTGCATAATTCCAAAATGAGCGTGGCGTGGCGGGCGGAGCATGGACGTTGGAACCCTACAGCCCCGGAGACGAATTTTAAGTCCAGCTCCAACCATTTTTTAGCTGTGTAATTGTGAGCAAGTTATTTACCATTTGAAACACAGGATGGGAGTTGGGAGAATTTAGACATTTTAAGAAGAGAAAATGAGTGGTGAGAAGGAGCAGGAGGGGAGAAAAGGGCAGGGTGTGTCGGGAGCCATTTGGGGTGAATTGTGAAAGGGGTATGGGCTGTAGGGTAGGATTTGGGACAAGGTCAAGCTGAAAGTGACCTTGAACTTCAGGGTAACTGTTAGGCCGGAGCCAAGAGGAAAACACGTGAAGCCCAAAGATATAAAGAATTGTTTATTTGAATATCTGGGGGCAGGTGGGTGGAAGCCGAGAAAGGTGTCTACCCCGAAACGGGGTCTAGTGAGTGCTTCATAGAGGGTTGGGAGGAGGGAGTGGAGTTGGGGGGAATTAAACAAGAATCGCAGTATACAGCAAGCAAGTCCTTGACGTTTGGGAGGAAGTTGTGCCCTAGCAGAAGGCTAGTCCTTGAGATGTCTTTCTTTTCGGTCACATCCCCCTTTTAGGCTTGCACACCTTCCGTTTTGCCTGCTCAGCTGCCTTTTATCTCCCCTTGTCCCTGCCATCCCCTTTTCTGGCTTTGCAAACCTCCCCTCAGGGTAAAGACCACACACCTAACAATAACCCTCTGCACTTTACTCTGAAGCACTGAGGAACAGTTAGAGTTGGGTCACTTCTTAAAATGTCTGAATCAAAGTAACTGTCACCTAAGAGTACATAAGTTCCCAGAGGGCGAGGATTCCCTGGTACAGCCCCAGTACCGGCGAATTTAGGCAAGTTTTTTCAACAACAGCCAGCTGAATACAGACATCCTCAATGTAGGTATGAGGTATTTTATGCAATACAACTTATAGGCTGTAACCTACTGTTATATAAAAATAAGAAGTTGTTGATACTGCCACTTCTCTTAGAGTACTAGTAGAACTACCACTAGTAGTATAATAACTACTATTAGTAGTTAGTAGTATAATTACTATTAGCAGTAGTGGTGGTGGTAGCAGTGGTACTGATAGTCATAGTAATAGTAGTAGTAGTAACAGTGGTAGTAATAGTGGTAATGGTAGCAGTAATAATGGTAGTAGTGGTAATAGTGGTGGTAACAGTAGTAGTGTAGTAATGGTGATAGTAGTAGTTATAATGGAGTAATAATGGTGGTAGTAATGGTAATAGTAGTGGTAATAATAGTGGTAGTAATAGTGGTAGTAGTGGTAGCAGTAGTAGTAGTAGTGGTGGCGGTGGTAGTGGTGGTGGTAGTAGCAGTAATAGTGGTAGTAGTAATGGTAGTAGTACTGGTAGTAGTGGTAGCAACAGTAGCAGCAGTAGTGGTAGCAGTCATAGTAGTAGCAGCAGTGGCAGCAGCAGCATCTTGGGGCCTTCGTTCACCAGTATTTTCCTCGCAGGCCAGGGGCCGTGGCCTTGCCAAGTCCGGCACTTGCGCACGCTAAGCACCGGCTCTGGAACACACCAGGGCACGTAGAGTGCAAGTCGCTGCTATCAGGATGTTGTTCACCTGAGAGTCCCCTCCTCACTCAACTGAAACTACCACAACACATCAACAGCATCCTTGCTTTGGGAAACCACCCTTGTAGTGGATATTAATGAGCACTAAATCTGATCTAACGAAATTTATCTAATTCCCAAGGCTAGAATTTTTCTGGAAAGTTGGCAACATTGTGGAGAATCCCTTTTATCTAGTATCTGTTATAGTTGCTATTCAGTGAAATTTTGTTGCACTATTGCTTGCCATTTAAACACCATTTTAGCACGTTTTTGTGAACTAAATATATGTTTTGGAATTTGATTTAGAGTTCTTTTGGTGAGATGTGGTAGCAATGAAGACTAGGTAAACAAAATCTCTCTAATAAGTTAAAATGTAAAATTGTAAATGTCACCTTGATTTAGGAAGTTAACACTGTCAATGCTGTTCTGAAGCATAATGAGTTGTCCTGGTGTTGGAAGCCTCCATGGGGTATGTTTCCATATGCACAGGCACAAAGAGGCAGCTTTCCCTCCCACTAATGGCTTGGAAGGGGCTTCAGAGAGCGTGCCGGCAATCACATTTGATATTGTGAATTGATGGCTGATGGAGTGCGAGGGCCGTGGCAGGGAGTGACTTCAGGGCTTTTAATAAGGCTTGCAAATAAACCATCAGGCCACACAGTAACACTGTAAATGCCAACATCTCCCCACCCCATCCACTCCCCAAGAGGACCCCAGAGCAAAAAACAAAATAAAATAAATTTAAAATGAACTGCAAACATGAAGAATCTTTAATAGACTTTGTCCATGGAGAGTGATTCTTTCATAAAATTGCTTTAATATCCATTTTCTTTGTGTTCATTAATACAAAGAGAAAAAACTAATAGCAAGGTCTCGATATTTCTGATTTTTTTTTTAAAGTTTTGTGATTTAAGAAAAGAACAAGAAAGCAAAGATAAATTCCTTGCAAAGGCTACTGCGGAACCGACACACAAATCTCCAAATTGTATTCTTAAACCAATTGTAACTAATTTCAGTGTTCTCCAAAGAGTGAATTTACAAACTGCTCTCAACCCTCCTGGATACCAGAGACTGAAATTTTTGATTTAAAAACAAAAGAAAATCCAGAAGGAAAGTAAAAATAGACCTGACCTTTGAAGACAGAAATTTCTTGCCTTCGAATTTGACTTTCATTTTCTTTCATTAAAATAAAAATAAAATAAAAGAGAATACCCCAGAATAGCCTCTTCTCAAGTTAAAATACAGAGCCACATCAGATTATTTTTGAAACCAGCCAAGAAAAGAAAGGGGGAAGGAAATTAAAATGTTATATATTATCATTTCTTAGTGGAGTTTTCATAAAAATCTCGCAATTATTTCGGCAAATTAACAGAACTCAGTGTATTTGTATCAATTAAAATAATAGGCATTGTTTGACCACTCAAATAACCATGTAAAAATTACTTAATTCTACCTTTACTTCCTTTAAAATTTTCCTTAGGGTCCTCTTGGAAAATATTTCATATACATTAAAGATCTTGGGCTTCATTATTTCTCCCATCTAAGACTGTCTTTCTATCCTAATCCCCCCTCTGGTCCTCCCCAGTTACTCGCAGAAGGACCCTAGTCTGAACTTGTATGCCTTTAGTCCTACAATGCTCAGTGTTGAAAATCCTCCTCTCTCCTGTCCTCTCGGTAAAATTCATCCATTTTTCAAAAATTCATCCCGAGACAGAGGCTCTCCCATCCTCTCCCCTCTAAGAAGGAGATTGCTCACCCCTGCTCTGTGTTCTCGCTCGTCTGTAAGTATTTCTGTGTGTGTGCAGGGTTTGGATTACTCAACGTCACATTCCCACTTCTGTCTGCTTTGCCTGCCCGAGTTGAAGACTAAGGGAAGCAGAAAGTTACCTCCCCGGAGACCCCTGCTGCCAGGGCTCTGGAGGTGTTAGGATGCGGTAAGATGCACTGTGCGCATAGAGAGAAGTGAGCGCCTATGGGGCAGTGCAGTTCCTGTTCTGCTGTTTTCCATCTTGACTATGTAAAAACCATCTGGTCTGATGTAGAGGAAAGAGGGTGGCATTGGGAGTCAGGAAAGCCTGGGCTGTGTGACCTTAGTCCTCAAGTTATACAACCTTGCTGAACTTCAGATCCCTCATGCAGCTCATAGGGGTGTTGGGGGGATTAAATGAGGTAATATGTAAAATGCCTGGAACATAGAAATCAATGCAGGTCATTCCTCTTCTCTTCATCTGCTCACGTTCATAAACGTTCTGGGTAAAGAAGATAGTGTGAATTCACTGCCGTGCTCAGACCCTGCACAGATTGTCATTGTATTAAACCACTCAACAACTATATTGTAGAATATATTCCTTAGCTATCCCAACAATTCCTCAATTTGATGTCTTTCTTTAAACAAGGAGTGTAAGTTTGACCCCAGAAACTTTACTTTAGGGAACTATATTAAGCAAATAATCAGAAATGCAGATAAAGATCTATGTAGAAAGTTTTATTTTAATTATAATAGTGAAATATTAGAAGCACTCAAGAGTAGATGGGTTAATTCAATGATTGTATATTCACCCAATGGATTGTTGTACAGTATTACAGTAATGTATTAAAACATTGAAATGACAGGAAGCCACTCATAATTTAGCAACATTCATACAATATCCACTGAGCACACCCATCTAATAAAATTATTAAGTAAAATAAACTGAATGCAAAGCTATTTAAATAACAGTATAATCTTAATTATACACATACACATACATATGTATGTAGGAAAGAGTATAGAAGGAAATATGCAAAAATGTTAATAATGGTCAGCTGTAGAGGTCAGCTATTCGTCCTTGATAATGGAATTATGGGGGGTTTATATTCTATTCTTTATAGTTTCTTTATTTTCAGATTTTCTTACACTATGCCTACATTTGTAGTCACAGAAAATGTAGAAAGTCTTGTAAAATGAAAATATGGATTTCTTATATACCTTGATATTTTAAAAATATGCTTTTACACATATAAATTTAGTAAAGTGATTTTCATTTTCTTTGTATTTTCTCTTTCTACAAAATATAAGCTCCCAAAAGCTGAGAACACGTCCTTTCATGTTTAAATCTTGATGGGGATTCATCCATTTATTCCTTTTTCATAGCACTAATATGGATTGACTGCTGCTGGGCGTCAGAGGTCATGCACCTGGGTCCCGAGCTTCTTAAGTGATGATGGGAGGGTACCAGATTCTTTGGGTGTGGCTTTCAGAAGTGGGCGAGACTGAGAAATCAGTACGCTCCCCAGGCAGTGTTTCTTTAAGTTTTTGCACTCTTTAGATTTGAGGGCATTCTAATCCTTTCATTCAAGAAGACTTTATGGTCTCAATCTGAAGTCGGTATTAGAGAACCACGCATGTGGGGCAGTGTGCATTAAATGTGATCTTACATCTGATGTCAAGGAAACAAAGCTTGAGTGATGTCTAACGTACACTAATAATTCTGTGCGTATTTATCAGCTCATGGTCCTTTGTAATGCTTGCTCTTTGGGTTGAGTTGTAAATTTTATTATTAAATATATCTTTTGAATGTTTATGTTTAAACACTTTTTTTCCTTATTAAAAATTGCCCTTGTGGCCCACCTAACATCTATGCTATCTTGAGAAGAGAAGTTTCTGGCGATGCTTATTGTGTATGTGCTTACTTTGTCTTTTCACCTATGGCATGCTTGTAAAAATTTCACTGAGTTGTGAACATTGCTTCTGAGTTTATATTTACTATGATGTTGCTGTTTGGTTCTTTGAGAGAAGCATCTCTTCAATTGCATCTTGTAGAACTCAGCAGGATCAGGGAGGAAGCTCAGTGTTTGGAGTATACCCAAAGACTTCACGTGCTTGTACATGGTGGCTTTCTTTTCTGCCTACGTCCTAGATGCATAACACATTCCCTATCCTGGAATTCCAGGGTTACAAGAACTTGTGTTCTACCCTTCTTTGTGACCAGGAGGGATATTTATAATAAATTCATGTGATTATTATTTTCTATGTTTTATTGGTTTCTTAGAAAATAGTTGAAACTTAATGCTTAAAAGGAGTATCATTTTCTAATCCACTCTCATCCTATAATTATTTCAAAATTTATTTCATTTTAGGAAGGGTATGGCCTACTAATGAACCTCTGATCTGATCATCTAAGGGTTCTTTTATTGGTGTTTAATTTTTTTCAAATATTTATCAAACATTGTTTCTCTTCAATCTACACTAGAATAATAAATGATTTTTAGAGTCTTGATAAATATATATAAATATCAATTACAAGCATTGGTTTTTTTGTAGTAGTAATAGGATTACATATTCAGGAAGTACTAAGGGTTAAAATTCAGGAATTCCTCTCACGTATCCAGTGTTAAAGTATGAGATACAGGAAATGTATCAGATGTTTGACAAGGATATGTAGAATAGCCATGGAGATAATGAGGGATAAGAAAGCACTTTTAAGAAGAGCGATAAAGGCAGCTACCTTATGAAAACTCAGCCCCAGGTGGCTGTTTAGCACGTGTTTGTACCCACGGCCCAAACTCCGCTCTTCTTCGCTCATCCACTACCTCTGGGAAGAAGGAAGAGATTAGTCAAACTTCCTTCCATCTGACATGACCCATAGTCTCATTCTAACCCCAGTACATGCAAATTGTATCAACATACCATACTCAAAGTGACATTTTTCAGTTAGCAATTCTTCACATTTTTGCAACAAGAAATTTCCAATAGAAGCAAAGGAGTGATACACTTCTCTGAATATTTGTGGCAAGCAATTATTTTTTGAATGAACATGCCTAATGTTATGTGGGTCACTGCAGAGGGAATCTGTATGCACCAGTCTGGAGATGTCCTGTCACTGACATTGTGCTCATGCCTACATTTACCTAGAGAAGAACTCAACGCTGAGAACAAACACTGGAGAGAGGGAATAATCAGAGTATGAAACTGATAATTGAAAGTGCCCCCCTCCAAAGAAAGCATTAGAACACTTTATAGTGTACTTTTAGGTTACTTTCAAGCAAGTGATTTCCTTTGATTAAACTGAATCGGGAGTTCTTTTATCTTCCATTGATCTGCATCCTTTGCTTATAATTTGTATTCAGAGCTATGACATTCTTATCTCAAAGAGGAGGTAGGTAACTTGGGTAAAATTTAGCCTCCCTCAAGATTTCCGTATTTTGTATTTACTCATTGATAGATTTTTAAATATAGAATCGGCTTTTTATCCAAAGCCTATGTGAGTGAGTAAAACACACACTGGTGCTCACTCTAATAGCCATGAGGTCGGCCCCTGGTAAGACGGTAGCTCACACCCGTGTGATGAGCACTGCTCATATGGCAGCAGCTGCCGGTGCGGATGGAGCTTCAGGGATTATGATCAGGAGCACAATGATTTCATGCACTTTACATCATCTGATAGGAAATGTTACATACCTTGAAATTTTCTTCCATAGCAAAGCTATTTTCTTGGGAGAAAGTCTCCCTCCACCCCTCACATTTGCAAAGAACCATAGGTACAGTTTTCTCACCCTTATTTTAAGCTTGTTGCTACTTGAGATAGGCATGGGATGAACTGCCTTGAGATGCTGTGATAGGTTAAATTGTGTCCACCAGAACGATATGTTGAAGCCCTAATACCCCAGTAGCTCAGAATGTGACCTTATTTGGAAATAGGGTCATTGCGATGTAATTAGTTAAGATGAAGTCATACTGGAGTAGGGGGGCCCTTAATCCAATATGACTGATGTCTTCATAAGAAGAGGGAAACTTAAACACAGATACAGACACAGAGGGAATAAGGCCATGTGAAGACAGAGGTAGAGATTGGTAGTGTGCTGCCACAAACCAAGGAATGCCTACGGCCACCAGAGCTGGGAGAGAGAAGGCTCTGGAGGGAGTGTGGCCCTGCCAAGGATTTGAGTTTGTTCTTCTGGCCTCCAGGAATGTTAAAGAATAAATTTCTGTTGTCTAAGCCTCCCAGTTTGTGGCACTTTGCTACAGCAGCCCTGAGAAAATAATACAGATGCCATATTGAAAGAAGAAGCCAAAGGCAAAACATAGAATAAGTGCTCTGGCAATCAACTAATCAAAGACTGCCCCATTTCTCTCCGTGAATTATTCAAATCTTCTTTTTGTACCTGTCCGTTTGAAAAGGGAGACTGTCATCACTTGGTTGGCTATTACAGATCCATCTAAAATTATTGCTGTCTAACAGCTGCCTGTTAGACTCCAAGTTTTTTACTCCTGTGCAATAATTTAGCTTTTGGCTGAATGTTAAGATTAGGTTCACCCACCTGCTGAGCAGGTCTGAAGACCACTGCATGCGAAACTGGGCAAGAGGAGTCAAAGGAGACTTGATTAAGCAAAACCAGACAGAGGCCCCCTCAGCCCCTCCTTCCCGCGAGTACATACAGCTCCCTCTCCAGGAGATTCCGAAAGGGACAGGAGGTGGTCACACGATGAGCGGGTAACCAGTGAGATTTATTTTCAATGACACATGATGATGATCTCCAAGGGAAGGAACACCCAGACTTCTCATGTACACACCTGTTCTCTCACTTTTACATCCTCAACAAATCTCCTTTCTTCAGTTTTCTCTCACATGATACATCAACACTGGGATAACATGTACGGTGGTCACTGCATTGGATACGGGGCAGGCAAAAAAGTCGGCCAATGTACATGAAGAAAATATGTGGGCAGTGCGTACCTGTTCCGTGATTGCAACACGTTATGGCTTCTTTTCAGAGCCAGGGCTGCGGGTATACTCTATCACTCCTGTCATTAATCTCAGCCAGATAAGTCCATACTTCCGTTGTACTTTATGGTTTAGATATTAAGATCCCTGTCAACTTGGTTCATAGGGTTAAAATGATTTGGGGAATTTAACGAAGAAATTTTTAAATATACATGGACAGTATTAATGGTAAAAAAATCTATGATGGTAATTTGGCCTAGGTTTTGTGTTATATAATCCATTATGGTATTTGCTGAATACAGTGGGTATCTTTGGAGCGTACCAAAAAGAAGTGGTGCCCACTAGTCAGATTTTTTTTATCACATTACCTTTTTTTGGTTGGTCCTCATTTTTGCTATGTCTCTCCATAAAATATTGGTTATTAAAAAGGATATTCTCCAATTAAAATTTAATATCAAGAAATGGAAGAAAGATGGGTTCAATGCTAGACATTTATAATGACTTTATTGTATCTTTGCTCAAATGACAAGTGAAGTTTTCTCAGCATGACATGAGAATAATTTATCACAGGATATCAAAATGAGTAAAATGCACGTTGAAGAAAACCCTTTTGTACTCTGTCTCAGGAAGAGAGCAAGTTATCTTAAAACACTGGGGATTTTTATTCATATTTTATGTAGGATATCCTACTTTTATTAAACACATGTTGAATTACGTTGAAGGAAATAGTAAACTTAACGCATTATATTGTGCCTATTTCTAAATGGTAGAGGATGGTTACACTGTACACTGTATTTACTATAAGAATTGCTAATAAAAGCCAATACAAAATGAACATGTTCTACATGGAATTTGTACATATTAATAATTACCAGGTGGGAAAATGTGGGGCAAAAATATAGGGAATAAAACAGAAAAGCAAGATTGTCTCACCCCAGAACAGCAAATTCATAGCACCCCACCCTACTCCAGTACTTCGTATGCATTTGAATGCATTGTAATAGAGTTTAGTAGGATTGGAAACACTTTTCAAGATATAAAGTTGACAATGCTTACAGTTTTGTCAAATATTTTCAGAGAACACAGCCTGATTAATCAGTGGAGGAGGGGAGTCTCAAAACAGCTTTGTTTTTTTTGTCATTATATTTCTCTTTTTTTCCCTTTTATTTCAGAATATTATGGGGGTACAACAATTTGGTTATATATATTGCCTATGCACTGCCCAAGTCAGAGCTACAATCGTGGTCATCCCCCAAACTGTGCTCCCTGCAGCCATTCAGTGAGAGTTTTCCCATCCCCTCCACCCTCCTCCCACCTGCCCTACCCCCGATGAATATTATTGCCATGTGTGACATAAGTATCAATCAGTTAGTACCAATTTGATGGTGAGTACCAGTGGTGCTTGTTTTTCCATTCTTGTGACACTTTGCTTTGAAGAATGGGCTCTAGCTCCATCCAGGATAATACCAGATGTGTTAATTCACTGTTGTTTTTTATTGCTGAGTAATACTCCATGGTATACATATACCACATTTTATTAATCCACTTGTGTATTGAGGGGCACCTGGGTTGTTTCCACATCTTTGCAATTGTGAATTGTGCTGCTATAATAAACATTTGAGTGCAGATGTCTTTATTATAGAATGTCTTTTTTTCCTTTGGGTAAATACCCAGTAGTGGGATTGCTGGATCAAATGGTAGTTCTACTTTTAGTTCTTTGAGGTATGTCCATATTACTTTCCATAGAGGTTGTACTAATTTGCAGTCCCACCACCAGTGTATGAGTGTTCCTATCTGTCCACATCCCCACCAACATTTGTTGTTTTGGGACTTTTCGATGTGAGTCAATCTCACTGCAGTTAAGTGATATCTCATTGTGGTTTTGATTTGCATTTCCCTGATGATTAGAGAGGTTGAGCAATTTTCTATATGTTTGCTGGCCATTATTCTGTCTTCTTTTGAAAACTTTCTGTTCATGTCCTTTGCCCACTTTTTAATGGGGTTGTTTGATTTTTTCTTGTTGATTTTCCTAAGTTCTGTATAGATTCTGGTTATCAGCCCTTTATCAGATGTGTATCATGCAAATATTTTCTCCCATTCTGTAGGTTGTCTGTTCACTCCAGTGATAGTTTCCTTGACTGTGCAGAAGATTTTTAATTTGATCAGGTCCCATGTATTTATTTTTGTTGCTGCTGTGATTGCTTTGGGGGTCTTCTTCATAAATTCTTTGCCTAGGCCAATGTCTATAAGAGTTTTTCCAACATTTTCTTCTAGAATTCTTACGGTTTCACGTCTTAGGTTTAAGTCTGTTATCCATCCTGAGTTGATTTCAAAACAGCTTTAATTCCCATGGTTTTGCTATGAAAATTAAACAAAGTAACGAACGTGAGAGCCTTATGTAAAATATAAAGCACAGGTTTGGATTCTCAAAAAGTAAGTAGACGCCTGCCAGGTTAAAATGTGGGTGAAATGGAATTTGTGGACCAGTATCATGAAAGTACCAAAGAGACTGTTTTCCTTCAGGTACAGATGTAATGCCGCTGCCGTCCCTCACGTGGAGTAACACAGGCCTCCGCAGTGCCCCGCCTCCTGGGACCTCTCTCCCCTCTGAAAGGCGACTGTTGTCCGGTGTCTTAGGAACATCTAGTTTTCTATGTCTGTCATATCCATCATTATTATATTATCACTTTATATAGTCACTTTTTGTTCGGGTTACTCATGCGTACCAATTACTTTATCCACCATTTCTTTTTTGCATCCCATTCTTCTTGAGTGCAATTTCCCTTCCGGAACCACATCCTTTACTTCTCAGTTCTTATCAATTCTGAGAAATTTTCAGATTTTTCCTCCAAATACTGCTTCTCTACCATTTTTTCTCCTTTTTCTTCTAGGACTGTAATTAGCCTTGTAGATCCCCATCTCTCCTTCAAGTCTCCCAACCTCTCTCTTATGTTTATGTTTCTTTGTCTCTCTAGGAAATATTCTGAGTAATTTCTTTAGATTTGTTTTCTTATTCACTACTTTTTCTCAACTGTGTCTAATCTAAATATTTATATCAAGGGTTATATTTTTCATTTCCACACGTTCTATTTTATTTGTCTAATTTATCTATCAGTCTTTTATGATACAATCATGTTCCTCTCTCTTATTTTTATTCGATTTTATAGATTTGCAAACATTTAAAATACTTACTATGTAACCAATATCCAGTTATTTCATTATCTGAAGTCTCTATTACTTCTTCTGACTCTTTTTTATGATAAATTGTCCCCTAATATGTTCAGTGGTTTTGAATTGGGAGCTCAAGATTGGAAGGGAGGAATTGAGTTTTATCTATAAACATTCCTCCAGGGAAGATTTGTCTCTGCTTCTGCCAGATGCTCTTGGAAACTGAGTCACTATATGTTAATTTCTATATGAGGTTTCTTGGCCCCTGCAGATGCTATAAATTCAAACCCCAAACCTGAGCAAGACCAAGACTATGGTTAGATATATTCCATACACAAAGCTTAGGCTAGGAAGGCAAGGATATTTGCTAAGGGTATTTTTTTTTTTCAGGTCCAATCTTTTAGCAAGGTTATAGCCTTCTGCAGAGTTCTCCTCAACTTGAGTAGAACTAAAAGCTTTCTCTTTCCTCATTTCTGTTAAAACTTGTTTTCCTGGAAGAGCAAATGTCCCAGGGCACCCATAGCATCAATAAGATCTTTACTCTTAGGTGTTCACTTCCTTCTTCATTTGAGAACTCTGCTGTTCATTTAAATGGATGTTTGGTTTGTTATATTTATACAGCATGTCTAGGTTTCAAAATAATTAGTCTTTTACATAGTCAGAAATGGAAGTTGCTACAACTCACATTTGATTCATTGACTATATTAAACTATTTGGAAAAAATAGGAAAAATGTTATATATTATTATATACCATGACATACATTTCATGACAGAAATGAATGACCAATATTTAATCCTAGGAGGAATTTTCTCTCAATATTCTAAAAGAAAATTCATTAGATGGTTTTAGGGCAAAAATGAAATTAAAAAATAATAATGCATAAATGCGAAGTTCAAGGAAAGAAATCACTGCTCTCACTTTAAGTTGAGAAGTAATTTGACAAGGTACCACTAAAAAACCAGAATTTTGCTGATGACTAGTTTCTAACAAAGCCCGAGAAGAATAAACATAGGACTTGCTTATAGATGAATGAAACAAAAATCATATGTCATTAATGAGGGAGTACTAAGGTAGGGCAAGCTCCCCAGGAGTTCGCTATTTCCTTTCTGGGAGCATTTTCCACTCTGTTTCCCACGCCCCGTGTGTGCGGTGGAGCCCTCCAGGCCAAGCCGCCCGGCCTCAGTCTGACCCGCAGGGGGCGCCCGGTGCTCTCCAGCAGTGGCAGGGCCTGGGCTGCTGCTCAGATGCCAAGTCCCCACCCCAGGACAGCACCTCTGCAGGGAACAGCGTTCATTCCCCTTCACAGGACGTCTCAGAAACAGCCTTGTTGTACTTCTACAATCGCCTTCAACTGAAGTCTCAGAATCTGAAAATCTATGAAGAGATTTACTGTCCTGAATGTTTTCCTTTTAATTTTGCAAACGTGACAAAATCCATCAAGAGTTACTTTGCAATGAAAAATAAATATAAATATTTTTAATCAAGTGTTTGTTTTTCAAATGCTTTATTTCAGTTGTATTTACCTGTGAGGTGGGCCAAGGCAAAATGAAATAAAAGCACAGCGTTGAGATCTGCAAGGCTGTTAAATTACAGTATGTGTAATTAATAGAGCATGATATTGCTTGATTGCAGTCATGTACATTAATGTTACCCAGGGGCACCAGCATTATGGCGGTATAGGGCTATATCCACCTAGAGTTTGCTGTTAACAATTAAAACCTCGCAGAGAAAGTGACTGTGCTCTGAAGCACTGAGGCTGATATCATCAACTTGAAGATGCTTTGTGTCCCAAGCTGGGAATCTGTTTACCCTTTTATTTCATACTTAGCATCATTCCATTGCTTGGAATAATTCATTTCTTTCTGACAGAAGCTTATCAATTTTTAAAAAATGTATATCATGTTTTGAAGAAAAGATAAGCATTGCACAGAGTTGTGAGAGGGGACCCAGAGGGGTTATGAAATAAGCAACAAGAACTGAGACCCGCCATCAGTGGTCATGTGAGAACCAACCCCCGGCCACACCAATGACTGGCAGTGTGTGCCAAGCCCAGCCGTTAAGAAGTCACTCGGCATTTCAGAGGATCCAGTAAAACTTAAAGCACAAACACTCTCAACACAATAGATACATTTCTCGGTAGACGTATTAGCAAGACCGTCACATGTGTGCCCAGGAAATCTTGTAAAAGGTTGTGGAAAACTGGCATCAGTCTTAATGCCCATCAGTAGGAAATGAGTGGAGTCATTGGTTCATTCACTTGACAAACATTTAATGAGCAACTACTCTGTGTGCGTCTTGCACTGTTCTAGGGCCTGGGGATACAGCAATGAAAAATGCATGCTTTGATGGAGCTCTCCTTGCAGTGGGTGAGTGTGAGTTATATTCATAAAATAGAATACTGTATTTTCATTAAAAAGAATGAACTAAATTTCTCTATATCAACATAGATCTTAAGAAAACATAATGTTGGGTGGAAAAGGTGAGTTTTTCCATGATAAATAGTAAACTGTTAAATTTGAAAAAAGAAAGAAAATACAGAACAGTGCCATGTATAGTTCATGGCCATGTATATGTGTGTGTGTGATAGAATAAAAAATGGAAACTGGGAATATGCACTCACTTCCTGATAACAGTGGCTTTTTAGGAGAAAAAGATAGGACAGGAGAGGGAGCAAAGACAAAAATTTCTTTGTAAAGTTTTATTTTTTTCATTAAAAATACATAAAGCAAATAACACTAAATGCTAACAGTGATCAACTCTGAGAGATGGGTACATGGATGATTATTTATGTGTGGGTGTGTGGTTGGTACTTTTTCAATTAAATAAGTAAGTGGCAGGGGAAGGAGGGACAAAGGAGGGACATGGCAAGTGAGGACACCAGATGGAAGAAAAGAGATCATTATGAGGCCAGAACTTCCCTAAAGGACTGGCCCATCATTAACCTGAGAAATCCCTTGCAGCAAAACCGAGCACATCTCCCCAGTACCTGTTTCTGCCCCAGCCTCATGCCTCCTGGTTGGCTTCCCCATCAGTGGGCCATCGTCTTTGTTGTCCAGTTGTTTTATTTGTTTTGTTTTTTTAGAGACTGAGTCTCACTCTGTCACCCAGGGTGGAGTACAGTGGCACAATCATAGCTCACTGCAGACTCAAACTCCTGGACTCACCTGATCTTCCTGCCTCAGCCTCCCTCCCGGGTAGCTGGGACTACAGGTAGAAGCCGCCATGCCCAGCTAATTTTTAAAAAGTTTTTTAGAGATGGGGTCTTGAACTCTTGGCCTCAAGCAATCCTCCCACCTTGCCCTCCCAAATGCTGGGACTACAAGCGTGTGCCACCACACCTGGCCTTGCTGTCCAGTTTTGACAACATCATTAGCATGTACCCACTCTGTTCTCAGCGTTCCCGAATTCAGCCACCCCGATTTGACCTCTGCTTCACTTGGGTTTACCTTTTGCCTCACAATCTGAAAATGAACATCATCTACCACTATCCTGACACCAACCCCTGGGCCTCCCAGAACCCCCATTTCACCGTTTGCCACGTGAGCTGTGCAGCACAGAGGTCCTCCAGGAAGTGGCTGTCAGCTGTTTCCTTGGCTGCTGGCCCAGCCTTCTGTGATCCTTGTGCAGGTGACAGGCCAACTTCTTGTTTCCTTGAACTCCCGAGTAATTTCTTCTTTTCTTGCTAACAATCAATGGCTATCCCTTTCTTCAAGAAACAGTATGTAACTGATCTCTTCCAGGAAGCATCATGAATAAAGCACGTCTCAAATTTTGGTCATAAATGATATCTGCAATCACTGAATACCATCTGCACCATTATTTTTGTTTTTTAAATAACTCTTACTTGCTTAAAGCAGTGTAATTTTAAAAATAATTTGCATTGTTATCTTTAAATGGAAAGCCAGTATAAGTAGCCATGTATATATATACACGTGTATATATATATATAAAAAAGCAAATGCAATGAACGCAAAACAATATCATTAAATTCTAACCAGGTACAATTGCCTTCCAAAGACTCTAAGCCAGTAGTTTACTTTTCCTTTGTTTAAAAAAAAAAGGAAAGAAAAGAAAAAAAGAAGAAAGAGATTAGGAAGCATTAGAGAGGCAGTAGAGGTATCTTCCTCCCACAAGAGCATGCTGAGAATTTCAGTGGACGCACGTAGGCGGGTGCATAAATGGCACCTCTCAAGGCTTTCCCTTTGAAAGAATCAGCAGGATAGAGAAGAGTTACGGAGGGAAGAAATTCTTGCTGTTGGTTTGAATGTCATTTCACTGTAGCATCTTGTCAGCCACATAACAGTGGTTCCCACCCGCTCTAATTCATCATAGATACATTATTTTCTGTCTCTCTTTACCTCAGCACTTTTGTATATGCAACTGGCACTGTTTTACTCTGCTTCACGATGTTTACACTTTTGCCTTGTGGTGTATTTTCTTTCCCTGTAACTAGAAATTAGCCTTTTAGGTCACCTTTGACCTCATTACTAGGTCTGCATATGGTTTTACTATATGATTTTACTAATACTCTTTTGTTACAAAAGATACTGAAAGACAGTGGATTTCATGATAAACTAGATCCTGGGAAGTCATACAGGGAATTGACTTACTGTCATAGTGGAAGGCTCTGTAACATAGAAACCAATTTCAAAACTTCTCATGGGGTCAGACCACTTAAAGCCAAGGAGGTCTGGGGGTGCAGATGAGACTAGGAGCTGTATTTGACATGGTTTCTACCCTTTGGTGTTTTTGTAAGTATATTTATTTGTATATATGCTTGTGTGGATGGCTTAGTAAATGCATTATGATTTTCTTAGACAGCTTCATGTGTCATCAGGAAACAAACAATCCAAGATCTTTAGATGATGTTGCATTTAAAAAAAATCAGCTGCTTTTTCTGCTGCTCCCATTATAAATGCAGCCAGGTCTGGGAACTTACAGACTTGCTAATCTGCATGTTGAAAGAGAGAACTTTAAGAATCCCAAATATACCAGCTGATTTGCTTAAGGGCAATTAGACTTGCTCTGACATGGAAGCCTCGTCAAAAAAAGAACAACTCGATCTCTAGGATGTGGAGCAAGGCTCTTCAAACATTTTTTACTCTGACTCACAGTAAGAAATACATAGTAAAAAATACATTTTTATCTTGGGACCCAGTAATGCACACACATACATGCGCACATAAATATACAAACACATATGATCTTACGTATGTACATCTGAACTAAAACAAAACTGCAGAATGCTTATAACTACTATTTGATGCACACTGATACCTTCTATGCTTTTCTGCTTTATTTTTTTAATGAAGTTACAATCTATAAAGTTGATTTCACAACCCATCAATAGGTGAACCCACAAGTGTGAAAAACCATTCCCCATAATATTAAGTGGCCACAACATGGTGTCTATTTTTATTCTTTATGGTTCCTATTTTTCCAAATTCTTTCCTATAACCATATGTCATCTGCATCAGACAGACAAACTTTACAGTTCATTTTCACTGTGTTTCACCAATAAGCCCAGTGTCTTCAATTCTGTTTGGGTTATTAATATAGTTAGACCAGGTAAGCACAATTATTGTGGATTGAAGTGTGGTATTCTGATCTCCCTTCACTTGTGTTTTCCTTTTTGAAAATGTTGCCTTTTAATCAGCACAATATTACACAGCCACAACTAGAACAGATGATCAGCAGGAAATATGCATTCTCTTCTAGCCTCAAAATGCAGAAATCTCATGGGACAGGAAATAACGCCGATGCACCTGTTCTAAATATCAGTCAACCTAATACAATAAACGCACCTAATGACACTATTTTTCTTACTTTTCCCATATCTCTAATGAGGCGCTATTTTTATTCCCCAAAGTTGAAAATAGGCCACCCATGGACAGCCAGTGCTGCATCCCTGGGCTGCTTCTTCCCAGCAAGGGGCTCTTCTCCACCCACTTAGGGCTCCTCCCAAGACCTAGGAGTCACCTGTGTCCTCAGCGCAGCATCCAGGCCAATTCGATGTCCTGTGAATTCTGTTTTCAAAATGTATCTTGTTTCGGTTCCTTGGACGTGCTACTCAAGACTTTTGCACATGCCGTTGCCTCTACTTTGTCCTTAGCCCTGCTCTTTCCGTGGATAACACCTTGCCATCTTCTCCCCCTCTGTGCCGCATCGGAAATGCAGCTCAGAAACCCTCACGCTCACCGTGCTGCCTAATCAGCCCTCACTCTTCATCTAGGTTCAACCTCCATTTCTTAATTTAAGCACACTGATCACAATTTTTGATTTCTTTTCTTTGTCAATTTACTCTTTTTGTCTGTGTTCCCAACTGAAATATTTCCTTCTAGACATCAGTGGCCAAAACTATCTTGTTCATTACATAAATAAATAAATACAATTTATAAGTTTCTTTAAAACTCTTTTCTTTAAAAAATTCTTTAAATTTTTTTTCAAAAATCAAATTCTATTCTTTCTAAGGATTTATTCTTTTAAATAACTAGAAATCTAACTAGAGCAAAGATTAATGACAGGCTCGAATATCTGCACAGGCAAAGATCTGATCATTAACAAACTAAATAGGGTAATTAGGTATACAGTCAGAATGCAGTGTGCAGGCTTAAATTAGTAGTGTATAATTGAGCCTCATTTAACTGCAGGAGAATTTCACTGAGAGAATTTTATTTACATAAGAGAAATGTCTTAGTGAAATTGCTTTGAGAGAATTTAAACATATATATTCCAAATCTCTACTTACTTCTAAGACCCAGCCAGAGTTGCTAGCTTATTCCTCATGCCCTGTGTACAGAGGTGATGTTGTTATAATATTTCTGGCCAAATGATTTCTTCCAGGCAGCTCAAGACCTATGTTGGGGTTTCACTGTTCCTTGGATGTCTTGATGACATGTTCATAAACATAACAGGTGCCAACAAAGATTAGGTAGAGTGATATGGTGGGGGCTCTACCCCTCAACACAATGCCTTATTTTACTGATCCTATTTTTGGGAAAAACTCAAATATCTTCAATATCCAAAAAATTATTTAATTTAGCAGTGTGCAAGGTGGGAGGGTGGGAGGCAAATAGCAGGTAAGTGGGGCAAACAAGAGGGTGACCTTGTCCTCGGAGAGGCTGCTGTTATTTGGGAGGAGTGTTGCTAGCATACAAACCAACTGGGTGGAATACAGTTATGTGTGCAATCCTGAGTTATCAAAGTAGTTCAGGAAGATAAGGGGATAGGATACCTGGCAGGTTAGACCTCTGTGTCAGGTATTTGGAGGGGAGGAATTACACAAACCAGGGTAAATGTTGACAGTTTCCCTTCCTGCGTTTACGCATGCCCAGGTAGTGATCAGCTTGCACGGCAAGCAAAATAAAGAGCCACCTTTGACACATCTATTCCCAATATCAATATTGTCCTAGATTTCTCTCCTATGTTGTGCTGCTTAAATGGGTTTGGCTCACCACCCCCTGACTGCTTTTACGAAATAAATTTTAACTACACAACTAGTGCACTAGTGCAGTATTTTTAAAAGATATTCAAATATATGACAGTATGAAATGAAACATACAATTCCTTCTTCCCTTCCCCTAATCCACTCGTGACATCAGAGGCAACCACAGTTAACGTTTTGGTGGGTATCTGCTCAAACAGTCCTCTCCGTTCATTTGCATACACAAATTTAATCATATACACATATACTCATTGCCATTGTTACATAACGTTATAAATTGTTCTATAATCACTTTAGATTATGCCTTGGAGATCTTTTCATGGAGTACGTATAGATATGCTTTGCTGTCTTTTAAATGACCGCAGAGTGTGTATATACGCCAATTTATCTACTTATTTACCCCTTGATTCAGATTTGTTTACAATTTTTCATTTTTGAAACAGTGCTTCAGTGCATTTTTTGGGCAAATATCAATGTGTGCACATGTCTGAGTGTTTCCATAAGATGGAGTCTTTGAAGTGGCAAGCTGGATTGAAATGTATGTGATTCTCACACTTGAAATATGCTAGCTGCTTGACCTCCACAAACCAAAAGGCTTCACCAACTTACACACCCAAGGGGTTTATTTCCCCACACCCTTTGTCAAGACTACTTATTATCAAACATTTTATTTTTTTTCTAATCTCCTGGATGAAAATAACATCTTATTTTAATCTGCATTGATTTGGTCAAGTTCTAAATAAATTATGTTCAGCAATTAATTAAAATGTAATTCATTTCACTTGTGAAAAATTGAAAATATTATTGCAATATCTAGTTATCTAGTCCTAGAATTTGATATGCCTCTTCATTTATCCAGGTCTTCTATTATGTCTTTTGGTAATGATTTAGTGTTATTTAAGTCCACTTTGTGTATACTTAGCTCTTTGTAGCTAGATAGTTGATATTTTTATTGGTCTAGCAAGGGGGCTATTTTATCATATTTTATTACAGATCACAGCTATTCTTGAGTGCCTTTCTCTGCCAGGCACTTACATGGATGTTCTTATTTAATATCACAATTTTCCCAAGAAGGTACTATTGCCCCAGTGTTCAGATGAAAAAACTGAGGCCCTTTTAGGTTATGTACTCAAGGCTATGCCAATAGGAAGACACAGAGCTGAGGCTGTTTGCACAATCTTCCTGGAAGTCCTCTCCCTGGCTTTCTTAATACCGCAGTGTCTTGGGTCCTCTATCCCTCCTCTCTCTCCTTTGGCCCTCTTCCTTCACTCCCCTTCCTGGGGGGGTTCCTGAACTTTGTTCCCATAAAGGGCTCCTCGTCAGCTTGAGTAGCTTGATCCCAAATGCTCTGTCTCCAGCTTGACTGTAATTGCTGACTTTAAGTGACTTGGCATGTTCACAGGTGAACTTTTATCTTCTTTGAACGGAATCTCCCCTCCCCCAACTTCTTTGCTCTACCATTTCCACAGGTCCCTCAGAATCAACACTTGGCATGCTCTTCTCCCCCTCAGCCCAGTTCTGTTGAGCCTTTAGTTTAAATATTTCTGTGTTCACTACTCTGCCCCACCCCCGTACCTCCACTTGCCCAGGTGCTGTCTCACACTTGGACCACGACCCAGAGCCAGGGGAGAGTAGTGGGTAAGGGCGTGAGCTCAGAGCCAGCATGCCAGGGTATCACCCTGGGTCAGCTACTTCTAGTTGTATGAATAGTGGCAAGTCACTTAACCACTCTGTTCCTTTATTTTCTCATCTGAAAAATGGGAATAACAGTATCTTCCTTGTGGGGTCATTGTAATTACTAAACAGGTCAAACATAAATCATGCTTAGAGCAATGGTGGCCCCTACTAAGCACCCAGTACCTATTGGCTCTGATTAAGATTAGTCTTAATACCCAGATGTCTCTGTCCAAATTTCCTCTTTTTTATTAATATAAGGACATCAGTCACATTGGATTAGGGGCCCACACTATCCCAGTATGACCTCGTCCTAACTTGTCACATCTGCAGTGACCCTATTTCTATATAAGGTTACACATCCTGAGGTGCTGTGGGCTAGGACTTCAACATATCAACTGGGGGCGAGGGGAAAATTGAGACCACAACATCAGGTTAGATGTCTTGTCTTGCAGGACGATCTTTTTTTCTCTTACGTGCAGCTTTCAACGTGTTCATATTTTCTTTAAACAGTCACTTTTTATCCGGCCGTCCAGCTGCTCAAGAAATATCTGTAGCTCCTTCACGCCTGCATCTAATCATGCACCCACCCCTCATGTCACAGACTAGGACACACCTCAGAATCAAATGATGAGTTAAATTCCTTTCTAAGCTACATCTGAGTTAAGAGACTTTGGTGCCTTTAATGTCATCAGTTGTCATAGATGTGTATGTTTTTTGCTCCCACTCCTCCTTTAGTTAATGCTAAGAGGCCCATCTCATTTCTAGTGCTATGTACTTAGAACTTAGATTTCAGTCTTAGGTTCTTCTAATTTTTCAGGAACTGTTTTGAAAACTGCTCTGGAGAAAGCTCAGTTTCATTACACGGTATGGCTGTCAGTTGGAGGTGGCAGGCACAGCTGATAAAAGTTTCATTGTGTTGTGCGACCATTTGGCATCTTATTAGCAGAACCATCTGTTCTTTTAATTGCTATCAAGTCAGTTCAGATAGATTGCAATAGCAAAATCAAAACAAACAAACGAACAAAACCCCTACGATGTATTTATGACTAAGTGAAAAATCAAATATGCTTTTAAAATCTTCCTAAAAACAGTACTGTCTCTATTGAAGATCTAACAGCCTGTCTACACAAAAAAATACCAGAGGGCATAATGAGAGAATAATTAACATCAAAATCTTAAAATATGTTCATTTTCATATAAGAATGTATTATAGTCATTTCTGGAAGGGAGAAAAACTCTTTATGTATTCTACATGAGGAAATATCATGTCAAAATCTAAAAAGAGGTATTTTAGCTTTCTTTTTACCCAGACCCAGGAAGAGATGTTTTGAATACAAGAAATGGTAAACTGTTTCATCAACCCATGCATTTAACAAATATTTTTGGATAGCATAGCCAAGTACTATTCCATGTAATGGAGATGAAAAGTTGAACAAAGCAAAACAAGTTCTTGCTATTGTAGTTGGAGGAGAGAGATGTTAAACCAATCTCATATGTGTGCACAAGATAACTTCACATAGAGATATAGTAAAAACAAGTCTCTGATAATGAGTGACCATGGATGCTGCTAATGTGGACTGACATTGTTTAGTCCTTAATTGAGTTAAGGACTAAGGCCAGGATGATAAGAAGGAGCCAGCCAGGTAGAAATCTGGGATTAGGGGCTCCAGGTAGAACAATTGTAAGAAGGGCATGTGGCCAGGGCATGGCGGAAGAAGGAGAGGGTGGAGGAGAGGCTTTTGGAGATACGTTCAAAGCCCAAACCATCCTAGGCCATCATAAGTGATCTGATCTAGTGGGACTCCATCAAAGCACTAAATGATCTTTGATGTATCTTGTTAAATGACCATGGATGTTGAGTGGAGACTAGGTTGTAGAGGAGCAGGAATGGGCACAGGGTCTTAGAAAGCTGGGGTGCTTAGACCTGGGTGATGTGGTGTAGAGAGAGAGAATTAGTGGATTCAGGATGTATTTTGGAGGTAGGAGCAGAGGGACTTTCTGTTAGATAAAATATAAGGGATGAAGAATGATTAATTTTAAGAATTTCAGAATATGTTTCTTATGTTCAGATACTAATAAATATTCCAGGAAATACAGTTATTCAAGCAACATGACAATGATTTTGGAGAAAGTCCCTGGGTTTTTGTGAATATCTCTTTCTACTACAGAAAAGATTTCTGAAGACAATGTGTTGGTCAGCTCAAGCTTCTATAACAAAATACCATAGACTGGGTGGCTTGAACAACAGAAATTTATTTTTCACAGTTCTGGAGGCTGGAAAATTAAAAATCAAGGTGTTGGCAGATTCAGTGCCTAGTGAGGACTCTCTTCCCAGCTTGCAGAAGGCTGCCTTCTTGCTGTGATCTCACATGGCAGAGAGAGAGAGAGTGAACTGTGGTCTCTCATCCCATCTTTGGGAACTCATCTAAACGTAATTACCTCCCAAAGGCCCCATCTCCAAATACCATCGCATTGGACATTAGGGCTTCATGATATGAATTTTGGCCAGACACAAGCATCCAGTTCATAAAAAATGTCTGTGACCTTCCTCTCCCCACACCTTTCACTGGGATGTGTGAAGATGCTCCATGGGCTTGTTATATCTTTCTACATTTTGTTAATACTCTGTCACATGATGCTGGCTCAGAGATTCAGTAAATATTTTGTTTGTGGTGACATAGCCCCAATGACAGAATTGTGATATCAAACTCATCCACGTCATTTCCAATCTGATGCTTTCTGTAATACATGAGGTTGCCTGTTATAACTAAACAAATAAATAATTAAAAGTGAGCCCTACTATGTATATATCAGTGGGATCTTCCTGTCCTATGTACACCTTCCTATATACACCAGTATATTGACCAGAATAGCAGAATAACTAATATGACATTAACTTGTGTAGATACCATTTTAAATTTTATTTATTTTATTTTAATGAATATCATTTTAAGTGATAAAGTATAATGGTATACATGCATAAGGTACAATGTATTGATCTGATGCGTGTGTGTGTGTGTATATATGCATAAAAAAATGAGAAATGATTAAATCAAGTTAATTAACATTTCCATCACCTCACTTAACATTTTTATGTGGTGAGATATTTGAAATTACTCTCTTAATTATTATGAAATACACAATACCTTATTTTTAACTGTGGTCACCTTGCTGTGCAATAGATGCATGCTGACAATAGATGTGCTAGCTGACATCTGTGCATTAATTTAATCTTCAACATTAGACTAAAGAAGATGTTACTCATCGTCTCTCTTTCCTAGATGAACAAGCCAAAGTTTAGAGAATTGAATGGCTGTACTGAGCCCACATAGCTGAAAAGTGACAGTGACAGTTTTGTAGTTCAGATCCACGGGCTTCCAAAGCCCAGGTTTGTCCTCTGCACTGAGGGATCTCTCACGGTGGGTGAGCTTGTTCCAGCTGGTATCAGGAAAAGATCTTTTCATTGCTTCTTTATCAGAACCACTGAAAAAGCTAAGGAGATTGAACAAGCAAATTAATAATGAAGACTTTAACATATAAAGTTGATTATTTGGATCAGAGTCATACGCAAGGATAAATACAGGTTTGGGGATAAATAACAGTTTTCCTCCCTTTCATCCAGGTGACACAAGGATAACTTCTCTTCCCTGATTACTCTCCAGATTCTTCCCTTCCATCCTTTTTTCTCACCTTGATTGCGTGTCCCCAACCCTAAGACTCAAATCTGTCTGGATTACAAGCTCCCTGAGACAGGGGCTGTCTCATTATTTTTTGTATTTCTGGAGCCTAGGAAAGTGCTGGCTCAACGAGTGGACGCACCACTTAACTCTGTTTCCTGCCCACCCATAGCACATGGTACCTCCCAGAATCAGCTCTGATATGCCTCTTTCTAGAGGTCACATATGTCTGCTTTCTGCAGCTCAGATCTTAAAGTTCAGGCTTTCTGCTTAATTACCCATAGTTCAGCAAAATGGATTTCTAGAACTGTTGCTATTTTAATCTCTGCCTTTGATGCAATCATACAGAAAACCCAAAAAGGTATCATGCCTAAACTTCAGAAGCTGTTTCTCTCTGTGTGTTCTTCATTGCTCAGCACCATGAGGGTGGGAAGAACGTGACTGTAGAACTACTACCCTGAGGGTTCCTGCAACATTCTCCTATTGGGCAAATGCCCCATTTTCTTTGGTACTTTTGTGTTTCTAGGTAAAACTATCCCACTAGCCCCTATGCTGAACTTAGTCAGACTGGCTGAACTGGTACCAAGCAGTGGATTTATTTTAGTGGCACTAACATACAAGCTCATATTAACTGACATTGAGAGCTGCTCTATCACTTGCTCATAACCTATTTACTCTTAGTTTAAACAAAGTCCTAGCCAGTTTGGTAGGGCTGTTTTCTAACTCTCAGCGTACTGAATGCATCACACTGTAAGTGTGTTGACAGGAAGATTGATAACAAAGAGAAGTAACAGCTAATAGCCTGACAGTAAAGGAGGAAACAGACAGGCTCAGGAACTTAAACATCTGGCAGTCCGGGAACATTTAGTGCAACTTGAGAAGCCAAGAGAGGTTCTGCCGCATTACTCTAGTAACTGAGCAGCAAAGCTCAATAATTGATGTCCACAGTGATGACCCTAAATCCAAAAATCATTCACTATTGTTCGGTTGACTCTGATTTGCAGTGCATTTAACATGACAAAAAGTATGAACAATATTTTAGAAATATTTCCATCTAAAATACTAATATTTTCTAAGAAAAACAGTTACTCATAAAATTTTTGGCTTTGCACAGTTGTATGTTACCAGACAGTTCTGAGTAGTCAAGTGGTGGGTGGGTGTGTGTGTATATGTGTGTGTCTGTGCATGCATGTGTGTGTGAGAGAGAAATCAATAAAGGATCACAGAGAGAGACAGAAAGAGACAGAGAGAATTTGTGTGTTTGCATCTTATTGATACCAATAATTTGTATGTTAACATTAGCCTATTTGAATGGAAGCATGTTCCTTAATCCCATTTAAAGACCCGAACAAACCATTTACTCCATATGACACAAAAACCTCTGGTGATGTAATGCAGTAAGTGGGGTGCAGTGGCAAGTTGGGGCGTAGTTAAAATGATTCTTTGTTGCCACAGAGCTGAGATATTTGGTGCTTTCCTGGCTTTGCTGTGTCCTCATTGTCCCCTGAGAGTTCCACGCGACTCCAGAGTTGAGACTGTACCCAAGGACCCTGGGCTTTCCTGTCTCCACTCATAATTAAAGGGTTCCACTTGTCAACCTTTTTTTTATGTTTTAAATTGTGGATCAATTTCAAGATGGGTTTCAATGAGAAATGAGGGGCTAGGCAGAGATACGTCAAATTCAATACAGAAACTCGGCCAATATCAACTTCTCCATTCCTATGAACATGTTAAAAAATGTTTAAATGACATGTATTAAAGGAGTCTTATTTAGCATGCTAAGTACATGAGTAAACTAAAAAAGTTAGATATTACAAGAGCAAAGTGGGTGATTAAATTAAATGTGCCTAGAGAATAGAGCTCTCTCAGGAATCAGCAGGTAATAAACGCAGGCTGCCGCTATCTGTATGCATTTTTCAACCCTCTGAAGAATGGCATGAAAAATGCTTTCCACTTACATTTTGCCACTGCTGATGGCCTGTCAATTCTAATGAAAATGCTCCATGCTAGGACGGTGACAGGAGTTACATGAATTACATACATTATCTTTTTTGGCCTTCCTTTCTGTCTATCATGCTGTACTTTAAAGGAACTGATTATTAAAGCATTATGTAAGTATGCAAAATATATTGAAAGAGAAACAATGTGTCCATTATATACAGTATATATTGGTAAGAAATGCTTGAGTGTGATGACACATGACAAGTGATAAAAGGTATTTTTAGTTTCTTTTTGGGGGAGGATAAAGCAAAATTATCTAGAATATACAGCATTAGGAGATTTTTCAGCTTTTCTAATATTTAGCATATTTATGACATTTTAATAGATATCTAAATAGAATTGTTTTGAAAGTTAATTTAAATACTAAAGATATTTTATACTATTTTAAATAATAATTTGTGCTCTTTTGGAAAGCTTATGCTAGGTCCGTGTTTGCTCTATTTTTTAATGGTCTTTTTCACATCCGTCTTCCTTTGAATTGCTGTTATTGCCATGAGAAATCATAAACCATTTTTAATTCATCTGAGCAATTGATCTATGAATAAAGTATAGTCCTTGCAGGAAGTGACCAAGAAATTATGTTTACGACTTAAATATCTGAAGCCCGAAACAATGAAGTCATGACTCCTGGAAATTCTGATTAAAATGAACCAAAGGAATTTTCAACTGAACCTAAGAAAAACAAACAATAAAAGAAGTTGATTTCTTGGTATTTTAGTCTTTTCCCAAAGAGACAAATCACATTCTTTCATGTGAAATCACATCACATGTAGAAATAGTTATGGAAGAGTCCAATGGTGCAGGAAGTATACTGACTCACCCACCATAAATGTGCAATGACTCACTTTGAGGTCTACTTTTATGCTCCAATTTGTTTTGCCACCCAATTATTAATTCAACAGTGACAATTATCTTTAAAAGTTACATTTTCAAAGGAAAAAGAGTCTTCACCCTTCTTAAAGTAACACTGATATTTGATCCCAATGTTGACCATTTCTGTAAAACTAAAGTTGTGCATGTAAAAAATCACAGGTCACAGATAGGACATTGTGTTTTGTGCTGATGTGAAAAGGAATGGCTGAGCATGAGCTTTTCTCCTTGGGTTGGAAATACTGTCAATGATTTTAGTAGTCACTTTAAAAATTAGTGATTAAGAAATAGCAGAGTGTTCTAAAATGTGGAATCTGGGAAGACTTGATCTTTGTTTTAGAATATAGCGATAAATGTTGGTGGTTAATATTATGAAGAAATAAGACAATATTTCCTGGGGAGTTTGTGGAATATTTTATTGCTGTATAGTCTAATATTTTAGTGCTTTTATTGAAATACTTCAAACTGAGGCAAAAGTTTATGCTTTCATGAGGTAGAAATTTGCAGCAAAGTTAATACTCCCTTAACTTGTCACATCCTAAGAAAAAGGCAATGATCCAAGAAAATCTTCTACATTAGCTACACACTAATTATATGACAACTCTGTTGCTGTAAGATAAATACGTGACCTAAAAAAATTAATTTATGAGATTATATTTGCTAAGTATATTTTTATTGTGTAACATACTTACTAACAACCCTTAATTTAGGCAGTTGAAAAATTAAAACAGCTTGGACTCTTAAGTAACACCCTCCCCCCATTTTTAGTCTTTGCTTGAGATTTCTTCAGGTGAAAAAAAACACTATTTAAGGACTTTGTTTATGTGGTTGGCTTGCTTTAACCAATTGCTTAACCAAGCAATTACTTTCCTCTGTTTCAGGATCTAGATTTCTCATCACATCCACTGGAGCCTTGTATATTAAAGATGTACAGAACGAAGATGGATTGTATAACTACCGCTGTATCACGCGGCACAGATACACTGGAGAGACGAGACAGAGCAACAGCGCGAGACTCTTTGTATCAGGTAAAAACTCATCAAGACTGTGTCAGATACTGCTGCTATTCCTTTGTTAGTGTCCTGAGATGACTCCACCAAAATTGTGGAATGCGTGACTAAAATGAAGCCTTCAATTTTTTTTCAAATTATGTTAGCAATTTAAAATGTCTTTCAAACCAGTATCAATGCAATGAAATACCAATACAGACATTCTAAGTACAGTCATTTTACATCTGTCAACCAAGTAGGCACTCCATTCACATGATGTACATTAGCACTTTGGGAAACAGTGGAATAGTGTGCAATATCCATCTCAGTATTAGAAAATCAAATTCAAAATACCCGACCTTTGCCTTTGTAGCTTAAGAATGTAAAGTGGTTGCATGTGATAGACATCCTATACAGTATAATAGCAAGATGGAATTGACCAAAGGTGGTTTGCTATCAATACTTGAGGAGTATCTTATTTTATTTGTAGTGATGCTTTATGGGAAGAAGTAATGAGAAGTTATTAAACATTGGGGTAATTAAAAACATACCCACTAAACACCCGCTTATTGTCCTTGATAATGTAATATTGGTATTTTTCTCCTCCCAACACATCCTCAAGATAGCCAAAGCCTGTTTAGTCTTTCAAGGTCTAGCACAAATACAAGTCAGAATTAAATTATCTTTCCTCTGAACTTACAAATTTTTTTTTTACCTGTTGCTTTTCAAGTCAATTGTTACTTTCTCCCTTGTTTTGTAGTTATGATGTCTCGTCAGGGAAGGTGAATTAGAAAATGAATAATATCTGTCATCTTAGTCCATGGTAGCTTTAATGACAGCACAATATTCAACTGGTTCAAAATATCCTAGACAAAGTCTTGTTTTCATTGAACAAAAAATTTCTAATGATATGTTCAGACTAGGAAAGAGAAGGACTTGAGCAAGAGGGGACAGACCATGGTATACAATTAATTTGGGGTTAACAAAACTAGTTAATAAGCATTTCTCCATCCAAAAGATGACTTACATGATGATGATCTGGGAGCCTGTCTTTCTCCTGCAGGTGATCTTGTTTATATCCACTCTAAATCATAAAGCCCTGATTTTTAAATTTAACTCTCAGAGCTTAGAAAGGCAAATTTACTTTTATTAATCCCAAGGTGTGTGTGTGTTTGTTTGTTTTGGAGTGATTCACTGATATTTCACAAATTGGCAGCAGCAGTCATGAGCACTTGGTCGCAGTGGAAGCCACAGGAGTCCCTGGGATCGCCCAGAGAGCACTGGAGAAGAAAAGTGAGGAGCATCACAACACAATCGACTGAGGGGACATCGCACACTAAGACGTCAGCAGCAGGGTAGCCAGGGAATAAGACTGGACATTTGGGGAGGAAGGTGTAGGTGGAGACAAGGAAGGTGACAGTTACAAGGAGAGCAGAGGGATTTTTAGAGTCACACGTCATTGAAAGGCTCATATGAGAGTCTGCCATATGTGGCAAATAATTCATGATTTTTGGTCATGATTTTTAATAAAGCAGTTCAGGGAGGAACTTGTTAAAAGATCAGGACATAGACGCAGAGTGCAGAATAATATTATAAAGTGCTAAGCTTTGAAGAAAAAGATAAATAAATTTTGTTTTAAATTGGATTTAAATTCATTTTAAAATGTACACATGGAGTTTGGGTCATGGTGGGGACATGTTAGCAGCAAGGTTTATAATGACCCTCAAACTCCTCCTGAAACGAAAACAGATGAAATAGGATGGCAGAGGGAAAAGCACACAGATGACATCTTCAACACAACTTGGTGATGGAGATGCCACAGGAACCTCAGAATATGGGTGAGTGTGGACAGACTACTGCCAACCACAAGAAGACCCGTGTGGGGACAGCAGCCGTGCAGCAGAAGTGGAGGGCGGTGGAGGGGGAGCCTGGTCGAGCTACAGAATGGTCAGGGAACGCTCATCTCCAAAAGCAGAGCAGCATCCCTCAGGTGGGAGCCTGGGAAAATGCGTCTCAGAATATTCACAACACTTGGATGGAACTGCACGAGCACTGAGGTGGAGATGAGTACAAAAAGCCGTGAGCGTAGGCAGTGATGATCGTGCAGCTCGGTGGTGTCCAAGTCCTTGCAGATCTCAGAAGCGTTCAGCAAATACTCCTTCCAGAAGAACAGAGACTCACCCTGAGGGAAACTGCTGGGTTTAGAAATCAAACTGAGCTGGAGTGGAATCTAATAGTAACAGAGAGGGAAGGCTCAGGCAGCAGGGGAGGCCCGAGAGGATTCCGCCTATGAAATGCTACAAAAGAAAAATGCAACATGAAAAACTGAGAGTATGGCCTTAGTATGATCGGAGAGCTTGAGGAAAATCATGACTGAAGGCGGAAACTCTCCCAAACTAGTACAGCTCTGAGAAATGGGAGAAATATTTTGAGTCCAGCAGGGTGATGTCAAGAGAGAAGGCTGGGAAAGCATACTTAGCCATCCTCTCCCGCAGGAAGCACATCCTAATCAACTAAGAAGTTCTGTCTCATTGTAAATGGAACTAAAAGGAGAAAGATTTAACCCTATACAACTTTATCACAAGAAAAAAGATGAAGATGAACAAAATAATGTTTTGACAATTAAAAGTAAGTAAAAAAATATAGGCACAAATCTTATGAATACTATAATTTATTGTTTGAAAATGATTAAAGCTTTGAAATAGCAGTATAAATCAGAAATAAAATAGTTCATAAGTAAAATGACTAAACAACAAAAATCTGTGAAATAAGAGATGGCATAATTTAGGAAAGAATTCAAAAAAATTAAGAGTTATAAAATGAGGTGGAACACATCAGAAAATAAACAGAAGAGAAAGCATAATATGGGAAAAAAAGAACAGTAAGAAAACACATTCGGAAAATCAAACAAATAGAGGTAAAAAAAATTAGTGGAAAAATATATCCATGGCTGGCAAAGATGATGAAACACATGTGTGACGAGATTCCCTTAAAAAGAAAACCAAACAAGTGATCAGAGCAAGTATTTAAAACAATAATTCAAGAAAGTGTCCTGCAATTAAACAATACATAATTACTTCATATAGAAATGGCACAACTGTACCTGGGAAAATGAACCCAGCATGGTTGACATGTAACATATTCTATTTTTTTAAATTAATTTATTCATTTCAGAGTGTTACGGGGTACAGACATTTAGGTTACATGTATTGCCTTTACTCTGCCCGAGTCAGAGCTTCAAGCGTGCCCATCTCCCAGAGAGTAACATATTCTAATAAAATTTGTGAACTATAAAGGTTAAGAAAAATATCATTTAAGCATCCAGGGAATAAGTTCAAGTTACTTATAAGAGAAAATATAAAGAGAAAGAGATCAATGAAATAGAAAATAGACAAAAGGAATAGTAAAAGCAAACAAGTTTTCTTCTTAAAAATCAATAAAATAGACAAAACTTAACCTATTTTTAAAAATGGTGTTGATTTCTATACTAGGACTAGGTTTCTGAGCCAGTCATTCTTTCTCTAGAAAGGCTGGTCAAATGTGTAAAAAGCACCTGCTTGAAGTTGTCAGGAGCTAATGTGAAAAGTTGTAGGGCCAGATTCTGGGAGAAAACAGCCACAAGAAGGGAGTCTGGCGTCGAGGGCCGCTTTTCCAGCAGGCCGTTCCGGAGGAGATACAGGAAAGGCTGAGAAGCTGAGCAGCTCTTTTGAAAGCGCAGTAGGATGAGGAGGATAAACTTGGAGTCTTGGTCCGTTAGAGTGAGGCCTGGTGAGCTCTATGTGCTTCGGGTTGGGATGTCAAAGGGCTACAGTCCGGGAATGAGTGAGAACCAGACTGTCCTCTAGGACTTAACAGTTGATAAAGATGATCTTGGGTCCCGAACGCTGTAGCGATGTCCCTTTCACATTCCTGACTGTGGGTATTTTTGCTCTCTCACTTCCTCCTTCCCTTCTTGATTAGTCTTTCCAAGGACTTGAAAAAAGATACACCTCCCACCCCATGCAGGGCAATTGGCCGTTGTTTAGCAAAACTGCATATGAATTTATTCTTTGAGTGAGTAATCTAGGAAGTTTTTCCAATGATAGAGTGTCAAAATCATGCCTTATGTATGGAGTTACTAATCACGGAATTATTTATACTAGCAAAATCTTGGAAACTACCTCAATATCCATCAATAGGGGATAATTAAATAAATTATAATGTAGTGCTGAATGAAGTAACATGCAGGCACAAAAATAATGAGGACAATATTGATTTCATTAGTGAAGTAATCTCTGGGATGTAGTGTTCAGTGCAAAAAGGGAGGTGCGGGACAGCACATACAGGGTATGTCTTTTATGTAGGGAAAGTGGAGGAATTTTAATATGTATGGACTTACTTATAATTGTAAAAAAATACTGGAAAGGTAAACTAAAAACTAATAAAATGGTTTACCTCTAGGGAAAAAAGTGGATGGGACATGGATGGAAATAAGACTTTTTTTAATATAGTTTGTCTTACAGTTTCAATTTTAAAACCATGCAAATGTTTTATGTTTCAAAATATTAAATTCAAAAAGTAATTTAAAAATTGAAAATACACTGAAATAAATGAATCTAAATGAATATCAAGTTGTTAGATTATCAGAACATATTTCAAGTAACTTTAAGATACAGTTTTGTATATGACAAACATATTCTAAAGAAAAGTATGGCTTAAAATCAATTTTAAAATTTGGTTGACTTATTTTTAAAATATTATTAGTTTTTTTAAAAAGAAATATATAGTAGGATATATAGTAGGATAGGGGAAAGGTAATTAGGTTTATTTTATTAATATTTTTATTTGGAACCAAGATATCCAGTGTAAGAGAAAAATAAAAGTATAAAAGGTAAGAATTTAAGTAAAATCCTTGAAATGTCAAATTTTAATTAAAACTATCAGTACATGATTTTGAAAAAATATGTATTTCCAAGGTCTTTCCATTGAAAAGTCCCAGAAGCAATGAGCAAACAATAGCAACAAGCACCTCTAGCACCTAGATTGTATCTACTTTCAAAATCATTCCCCAGTGAAAGGAACCATGGCTCCTTGGAAGAATGGTTGATTATAGGTTGGGGCAGGAAATGTGTAAGATGAGTCTGAAACATTAATGACGTTTTTCAAAATGACACAGGAGCCAACATGAAGAGATTTTCATCAGCCAAAAAGTCTAAGTTGAGCGTCAAAAATTATGATTGCATGTGATTATAACCATTAAACATTATAAAAACCCTTGAGTTCATTATGATTTTATATGCATATATATACACATGTGTGTACATATATGTATTTTTATGTGCATATATAGTTACATATGCACACATGCACATACATTTTATAATTTAAAAACAATAATAAGAATCTCATTGGTCTACATAGTGGTAACTGGGACACCAACTCTTCATTTTGATACCTGATGATTAAAGAAAACAACTGTCTTTCCTATATTCTACAATAGAAATACTGTATTTCATAATAACCAAATAACCTTAGTTCAGGAGGAAAAGTTCTTATCTACCGAATAATTCCATCTACTGAATGTGAAAGAAATAGGAAAATTAGAAAATCACCATTTTTTCAACCCTAATAAAATAATCAATTCGGCTAAATTTCAATACCTGATCTCACCAATTTAATGCTACTAAGTGTGGGAAAGCCACGTATTATGTGGATGTAATAGGAGTACATAGTAACCCACTCAAAGAGAAAGAAAAAAGCTTGAACATTTCTCTAATCAATCCATTGAACTAAATTCCAGTTTATTAAGAAAAACGGCTATGGCAATAGAGGAACAAGTTAAATAACACCATGAAGAAACAAATTCAAAATGGGGGATTTCCTACAACTGGTACTGATCCGTGGCCTGTTGGGAACCGGGCCGCACAGCAGGAGAGGAGTGGGGGGCGAGCAAGCGAAGCTTCATCTGTATTCACAGCCACTCCCCATCGCTGGCATCACCGCCTGAGCTCCCCCCACTCCCCCAGCTGTGGAAAAATTGTCTTCCGTGAAACCAGTCCCTGGTGCCAAAAAGGTTGGGGACCGCTGTCCTACAAGATAACTCACTTGGTTTCTTCAGGTCAACAAGTCAAAGACATGGGAGAAAAAAGTGAGGAGGGAATTCCTGCTCTGTATTAAGAGAGACTCAAGGGATGCAACAATTAAATGTGAACTGTAGAAAGTCCTGGATTAACTCAATTGTTTAAAAAATAAACTTTTCTTTTTAGCTGATCAGGAAAAAATGAATATGGAGTGTATAATAGAAGAAACCAAGAGATTATTGGTACTATTGTGTGATATTGGTATTGTGGTTATGTTTTGAAAATCCTCTATTTTTATTAAAGAAACATACTAATGACATAGTGATAAAATTACATAGGTTCCCTGATTTGTTGCAGATACTTTAGCACTAAAAAAACGACTATAAAGAAAAAAAGGCAGATGGAGATAGGAAAATCTTGGTACCGGTGATATCTGCATGGTGAATATGTGGAAAACACTGTATTATTTTCTCTACTTTTGTGTCAGTTTCCAAATTTTTGTGATAAAAATAATTTTTGTAAGTGTACATTAAAAAGTTTGAACACAAGAGGATAAAAATTAAAGCCAATGCTATTTGGTTGTTCTAATTTGATATATGACCAAATATCCCCATGAGAGTTGGTCTCAAGCATTGCTTAAATTGCATACTTAAAAGAAATACCTCATTCCTTTTTTGTAAAACAGTTTTATTGAGATATAATTTACCAGCCATAAACTAAATCCAATTCAATAATTTTAGAAAATTTATAGAGTTGTGGAACCATAGCAGCAATCCAGATTTAGAATATTTTCATCACACACAAAGATTCCTCCTCTCCATCTGCTATCAATTTCAATTTCTATTCCCAGTTCCAGGAAACCACTAATCTATTGTCTGTCTCTAAAGATTTGTATTTTCTGGATATTTCATATAAATTGAATCATATAACATATGAATTTTGTATCTGGCTTCTTTCATTGGCATAATGTTTTGAGGTTCATCTGTGCTGTACCATGTATCAGTAGTACACTCTTTTTTGTTGCTAGATAGTATTTCATTGTATGATATATTGCATTTTGTTTATCCATTCACTAGATGATGGACATTTGAGTTGTTTCTACTTTATGGCTATTATGGATAATGCTGCTATGAACATTTGGGTATATAAATCTTTTAGTGAACGTATGTTCTTATTTGTCATAGATACCTAGAAGTTGGGGCCTTACAATAAATTGAAGTTTAAACATTTTAAGATGATACTGCCAAACTGTTTTCCTAAGTGACTGCACCATTTTACATTCCCCCAACAATGTATGAAGATTCCAGTTTCTCCGAGTCCTCACCAGCACTTGTTATTGTTTATGTTTCTGTTACAGCCATCCTAATGGGTGTGAAGTAGCATCTCCCTGTGGTTTTAGTTTGCATTACCCTAATGGCTACTCTGATTGAGCATGTCTTCATGTAGTTGTCATTTGTGTATCTTCTTTGGTGACATAAAATATTCAAATATTTGCCCATTTTCGATTGAATTGTTTCTTTTTATTGTAGAGATGTAAGAGTTTATTTTTAATATGTTTTAGATACAAGTCCTGTATCAGAAATGTGATTTCCAAACATGTTATTCCAGTCTGTGACTCCTTATTTCATTTTCTTAATGGTACCTTTGAAAGTGCTAGAGTTCTTTATTTTGAAAATGATGAATATATCCTTTTTTTGTTGCTTATTTTTTTTGGTGTTATGCCCAAGAACTCTGCCAAACCCAAGGTGATGATATTTTTCCTATCTTTTCTTCTAAAAGGTTTATAGTTTTAGCTCTTACATGTAGGTCTATAATTTATTTTGAGTTAATTTTTGTAGGTGGTGTGAGGAAAGGCTCTAAATTCTTCTTTTTGATGTGGATATCCAATTGTCCCAGCCATCCATACTTTTTTTTTTTTTTTTTTTTTAGACAGGGTCTCAGTCTGTGGCCTGGGCTGGAGTGTGCAGTGGTGGCATCATCATAGCTCACTGCAACCTCAAACTCCTGGACTCAAACCATCATTCCACCTCAGCCGCCCAAAGTGCTGGGATAACATGTCATCAGAATTATACAGCACTATTTTAAGCATATTTGAAAAATTTCTGCCTATAGTTAGTTTTAGTTAGAATATAAATTTTTAAGTGCCATCATTGGGCATTGATTTTTTTATGACTAGCATTAGAAGTGGGTACACGTTTTTTTCTTGAGATTGTGGGATTGTCCTGCAAAAAAATCAGAGGTCTAACACTCTGGGAGTCCCAGGCAGGAGGATCACTGGAGGTCAGGAGTTTGAGACCAGCCTGAGCAGGAGCGAGACCTTGTCTCTACCAAAAATAGAAAAAAATTAGCTGGGCGTGGTGACGCATGTCTGTAGTTCCAGCTACTCTGGAGGCAGGAGGATCGCTTGAGCCCAGGAGTTTGAGATTGTGGTGAGCTGTGATGCTGTTAAGATGCCACTGCCCTCTACCTAGGGTGACAGAGTGAGACTCTGTCTCAAAAAAAAAAAAAAAATCAGAGGTGCACACTGTGGTGTTGTTTACTAGCCACCCCTGCCAAAGGGGTGACATCTTTGTGCTACTTTCTCCAACTCTAATCTTACCTCCTACTCTAAGCAAAATGACAGCTTTTGGTACTATTTTTTCATACTACTTTGTAAAGTCTCCATTCTTCCACTCTAGTGTGACTAAAATGTGTTGCTCGAGAACAAGAGCTATTATTATGTTCCCATGTTCTTAAATAAATGAAGGCAGATTTCAGAATAATATTATAGAACCTTACTCTAAAA
The DNA here is from genome assembly GCA_023783475.1 of Daubentonia madagascariensis. Taxonomy (NCBI): domain Eukaryota; kingdom Metazoa; phylum Chordata; class Mammalia; order Primates; family Daubentoniidae; genus Daubentonia; species Daubentonia madagascariensis. Next base: position 7,989,300 of record JAKFHU010001482.1, on the reverse strand, counting down.
CATATATCTCAGGTATAATTTCTTCTTACTAAACAATATTTCCATGGTATTTGTATTGTCTGCAAGTCAGTGTACTAGGAGGTATTAAAATCACACATGGTGAGGATGTCCAAGATCATTTTTGGAGCTGGCCTCAAGGACATTCCTGTTTATTCTAGTTCACCGTACCCATTGGGGTGTGCAGGTGATGACACTTCTAGTAAAATGGGTGTGGACAGCTAGCTATTTTCCCAGATTCTCAGTTGACATTTGAAGATGCCAGGTATTAGTGAGACATCATATGTTAGGCTTGTCTCTTCTTAACAATTCAGTCCACAAGAAAGTAAATGGATCTTCAAAGCAATACTTTCCAAAGTCTGTTTGCAGTTCCCTTTACAAGCAGGTGAAATGAAGCAATGAGGTTTTTTTCTGACACAGGCTCTGTACCTGGTATTGTGAAACTTTTACATCTCTATTTCCCTCTGGAGCCTCAGAGTCAAACATGTGAATGGATATAATTATGGAATACAGAATTCTTCAGTTCATGAATGATGAAATTTCAGAAGAGTCTTGGAAACTCAGTCACATATTCTTTAGATTATTTAAGTTCCCTCATCATATCACTTTCACATTGTTCTCATGAGACACCCGTGAAGTGAAAAGAGCAGCAAGTTTATAATGAATTTTCGTCTCTGATGATCACAAAGGAAATCCAAAGCCCAAGAAGTTTCAGCTAAATGTTTTTATTCTCCGTTTTCAATGGTGCCTGTTGACTGCCCCCAGTGGCTTATTATGGAATTGCAATCTTTTAAAGAGGTCTTTCTAGATGGTTTTTTGTTGTTTTTTTAAGCATAGAAGTTTACTTCTCACACACATAAAAGAAGTCCAGAAGCTGGTTTGGCAACTTCAAGGTTGCCAGGGGCCAGAATTTTATCTTTCTGATCCATCATCCTCATTTGTGATTCTATTCTCAATTTGATTTCATAGTCCAAGATGGTTGCTGGTGCTCCAGCCTTTACATCCACATTCCAGGTGATGAAAAGGAGGAAAAGGAAAATGTGCAAGGACACCTCTGCCAGCTAAATTACCTTTAAGCAAAATTTCCTACAAATCCAAGCATTTTTGCCTCTTACATGCTATTAGCTAGAGTTTCTTTTTCTCCAGCTTTATTGAGGATACTTGACAAATAAAAATTGTATATATTTATGTTGTCCAAGGTGATGTTTATATATGTTGTATATATTTATAATACAATGATAACATATATTGTAATGATTACTACAATCAAGCTAAATAACATATTCATCACCTTACATAATTAACATTTGTGTGTGTGTATGTGTGTGTGCTCATGTGTGTATGGTGAGAACAGTTAAGATCTACTCCCTTCGCACTGTCTCCCAGGCTGGACTGCAGTGGCACAACTGTAGCTCACTGCAGCCTTGAACTCCTGGGCTCAAGCAATCCTCCTGCCTCAACCTCCCTGATAGCTGGGACTACAGGCATGTGCCACCACACTTGGCTAATATTTTTTTTTTTTTATAGAGACAGGGTCTAGCTATGTTGCCCAGACTGGCCTTGAACTCCCACCCTCAAGCGATCCTCCTCCCTGGGCCTCCCAAAGTGCTGCAATTACAGGCATGAGCCACCAATGCCTGACCTGTTGTACTTTTGAAAGGGCCAGTCTGATGTTCCTGTTTATAAAAAGACAATCCAATTCTTGCCTTGAACTGACCACTCTTGTTGAAGTATGCTGACTCTGAATATTTCGGTTACTGAGTAGGGAAGGACAAGCAGAACCTCTGACTAGTGTTCATTGAACCTTTACAAATTCTGAGCAAAATGAATTTGTAAGAATAGGGCACTTTTTTCTGTTCACCTATAAAATCTTAAAGACCCGTATCAATAGTTGGTCTGACGTACAGGATTTAAATTACACGTGAAGCCATGCAATTCTATGTGCCCAATTCAACTCCTCATTCACTGCCTCTGAAAGTGTTTCTTTCTTCTACAGACCCAGCGAACTCAGCCCCGTCCATACTGGATGGGTTCGATCATCGCAAAGCCATGGCAGGGCAGCGTGTGGAGCTGCCTTGCAAAGCGCTTGGGCACCCTGAGCCAGATTACCGCTGGCTAAAGGACAACATGCCCCTGGAACTTTCAGGGAGGTTCCAGAAGACCGTGACAGGGCTGCTTATTGAGAACACTCGCCCCTCGGACTCAGGCAGCTATGTGTGTGAAGTGTCCAACAGATACGGAACTGCTAAGGTGATAGGCCGCCTGTACGTGAAACGTAAGTTGGACGGTAACTGGCAAAGGTGGTATTGGCTTCCATCGCTCCTGTTGTAAGCAAACCTCCAGGCTACCTCTGTAGCCTTCCATTAACTCTCACAGTAGTCTGACTGAGGTAAATAATAGCCCCATTTTGCAGATGAGGAAATAAATGCTCAGATGAATTGCCCAAGGTTATATAACTGGAGAGTATTGGGTGTGGGATTTGAATTCAAGTCTGTCTGATCCTCAAATCCCTGAGATTTCCATTAGGCCAAAGGACTACTATATTTCCAAGATACGTTTTCAAGATATGTTTTAGTGTATATTTTTTATTTGATGAACTGAACTGAACAAACTAAACCTCAGGGATCTCACACTGAAAAGGGAGGCGTTTTCTTCCTCTATTTTTTTTCCCAGCCCCATCCCTGTTTATGGAACTGTCTCTTCAGTGTCCACCTGAGTGTAGACAGTCTTAGCACAACATCTGCCTGAGAGAATACATTGAGGTTACATATCCAAATGACTATCTGGAACCAGCTCTCCAGAAATTCCCTGGTTAAGCCACATATGGTGTGAGTCCTGCAAATATTATTCAAACATGCTTAGGCTGGGATTGGAAATAGAAGATAATGTCTGCACAGTTATACTTCTATAGTCAAAAAATCATGTAGACGAAATAACCCAGCAGTGGACAGACGATAAGAATTATCCCCACTGTGTTAAGACACCCTCCAAGGCTCACCACCTTCCATTGAATAAAGCTTGTGGTAGAGAAGGCATCTCGAGCAAAACTTTCTGGTCCTATTTCCCATTGTTTTGCTTCAATAGAAACCTAATCTTGCCAAATCTGACTTCTTCCTAATCCCTGTACAAACCCATTGCTTTCCTGACTGCAAGTCCCATTAGTTACGTTCCTCCATTCACACAGGAAGATTATTTTCTGTTACTTAGCTATCTAAAATTTCCCACCTTTCTTCAACTAATGTATTGCTCCATCCCCAGGGACGTGTTCCTCCTTCCCCACCTGTCTTCTGCTCCACTCTCGGGGAATTTTCTCTCTCTCTCTCTCTCTCTCAAGACATTTATCAAGAACTATGTTTTAAAAGTGATTTGTGGAAAAGTCTTAATTCTGACTGTGCTTGTTTTCATAATTGTAATCTGCCACATTGAGGTGAGTTCTCAAATGCTTCTTGAATGTTCTGACTGTTCCTTCTGCCTGCAGAAGAGAACTGCTTTTTCATGCCTGTCCCTCCTGTGTAGATGGAAAGCATTTTCTTGGGTTCCAAATTCAGAACCCTCCTCTCTTCAACCAAGACTTCCATGTCTTTTGGCTCTCTTTCCCTCTGTATGACTTCAAACTCCTCACCTCTGAAAACAAGTTCTAAATCTACGTGTTTAGCCCCAGCTTCCTGCATGAGTGTCAGACAAGCACATCTCCCAGGTTTTTTATTTTTTATTTTTATTTTTTTATTTTATTTCAGAATATTATGGGGGTACAAACATTTTGGTTACATAAATTATTTCTGTACCATTTGAGTCAAAGTTATAAGAGTGCCCCTCCCCCAGATAGTGTGCACTGTACCTGCTAGGTGTGAGTTTAGTTTTATTTCAGATGTTTAGCTGGCATTTCAAGAGAACAATGTAGGAGACCACCTGAAGTCTCCACCATCTCTTCCTTCCAAATGGCTCTTCTTATTGGAAACATTTTCCTTTCTCTCATTCCCCAAATGCAAACTTTAAATCTTGGGTCCTCTTTAAGCCTTTCGTTTCTACGGCCAAGTCCTGCTAAGTCCTAGAGATTGGATCCCACAGAGTTTGGTCTCCGCCACCACCCTGTCCTCGGGTGGGTCCAAATTGTACCTACGCTAGACATTTGTGATGCCTTCACTGACCAGTTTCCCCCACTCTAATTTGTCAAATACCGTATGATCAATCAGTTCTCTTAAAAATATGTTTGACTATGGCACTCACTTCCCAAACATTCTTGAATGCTTCCTTTAGTTATCTCTGCTTTAATTCCAAAATCTCCCAGCCCTTAGCAAGCGTGTCGCAGACTGCTTTTGTCGTTTGTGTCCCATTATTCTCCTTCAGGGACTCGCGGTTGTATCCAAACTGAGTCAGACCCTCTTCCTCAGACACGCCTGTGCACTCTGCCCCCATTCGTGTGGTTCCCACTTTCCGCAAGGCCCTCTCTCCGCTCCCGTTGGCTTCGACCTGTCGCCTTGTTCATTGAACCTTTCACAAATTCTGAGCCAAATGAATCTTGTAACGATCAGGGCACTTTTTCTCTGCTCGTACTAAATCTAGACTCCTGTATCATAGTGTCTGACGTACAGTTTTAATTACACGGACCATGCATTCTATGATGCCCATTCAACTCCTCTTAATCCTGAGTGTTTCTGTTCTTTTACAGTTCCAGCGAACTAGCAGCCCCGTCATACGGTTCGATCATCGCACCTGGCAAGCAGCGTGTGGACTGCTTGCAAAGGCTTGGGACCTGAGCCAGATTACAGCTGGTAAAGGACATCATGCCCCTGGAACTTTCAGAGGTTCCTGATAGACCGTGACGGTCTTATTAGACCACCGCAGAGCTCGTAAGCTACAGACTTGTTGTGAAGTGTCCAACATACGGAACTGCAGTGATAGGCCCGCCTGTACGTGAAACGTAAGTTGGACGGTAACTGGCAAAGGTGGTATTGGCTTCCATCGCTCCTGTTGTAAGCAAACCTCCAGGCTACCTCTGTAGCCTTCCATTAACTCTCACAGTAGTCTGACTGAGGTAAATAATAGCCCCATTTTGCAGATGAGGAAATAAATGCTCAGATGAATTGCCCAAGGTTATATAACTGGAGAGTATTGGGTGTGGGATTTGAATTCAAGTCTGTCTGATCCTCAAATCCCTGAGATTTCCATTAGGCCAAAGGACTACTATATTTCCAAGATACGTTATCAAGTATCATGTGACTTGGGTAACTCACTTTGATTTGTTTTCTGCATGAGCAAAATTGAGGGTGTTTGACTAGATTAGAGTGTGCCCCCTGCAATCACACCCTTCCTTCCTCCGAGTCTGCCTTCAGCATCCTCCTCAGCACATCCCTCCAGGCAGCCACTGCTTCAGTTGAAAATGAAATATATCCACCATACATGTACTAAACAAATGATCTAAAATACTGAGTCCAAGTCCATTATTTGGGTAATTTAGAGCCCTATGTTTCTGCCGATAATAGCCCCATGTAGAAATTTAATATAGAAATGATCTAGAAACAGACCAAGGACAACCACTTTGATTGGCTACCACCCCTTATGCTGAAAGAGCAATCCTCCCCTCTCCTGTCTATTTTTAGAGAGTTTGGCCATTCTGAATTAGTCAGCTAGGTGAATGACTTAAATAATGTATGAAAGATATTTGACAATTTTATGGCATGTGCTGGTTGTGCCAAAAACATTCATTTTTGTCTCATCTGTACGTTTAACCCCATCCTTGGCACATAGTAGATGCTCAGTAAAAGCTTTACTACATTGAATTAGGTTTGATGAATTGAAAACATAGGAAGTCAGTGTGGGAGTTTCATCGCTGTCCAGATCAGTTAGTCTCATTTCAAAGAAAAACTTTGTTTCATGGTCACAAATTCTAATATCAACCTGCTTTTTCACAATTGTGTGGTATTGGCCCTGGTTAAGCCATACGGCATATGAGCGAATATATGTGTGTGTGAAAATAGCCCAGAGCAAACCTGTCAGTGCCACTTTGGGATAAGGCAAATTAGGATTTATATATTCAAATACTTATGTCCCTATCGGTAACCAGCACATTGTATTTCTTGTCATCAGTGGATTAATTCTGTCATCCTCATATGTCCTCAGTGGGAAAGCAGTTTGACCATTATTGTATTTGTTGTATAGAGAAAGCCAGGAAAAAACCCACAAAGAGGAAGTTCCCAAACATGATGGTGCACTATGAAGTAATACTGAACATATGAACTGTATGGAGTATGCTTGCAGTGATGTATTTGCCCTGTCGAAAGTCCAGCGTGTTGTTGAAATGATATCTAGTGATATTTTTACCTTTGTTTCTCTCTCTCACCAAAACCTCCAGAGCCACTGAAAGCTACCATCAGTCCCAGGAAGGTGAAAAGCAGTGTGGGGAGCCAGGTTTCCCTGTCCTGCAGCGTGACAGGGTCTGAGGACCAGGAACTCTCCTGGTACCGCAATGGTGAAATCCTCAACCCTGGGAAAAATGTGAGGATCACAGGGACCAACCACGAAAACCTTATAATGGATCACATGGTCAAAAGTGACGGGGGCGCATACCAGTGCTTTGTGCGCAAGGATAAGCTGTCCGCTCAAGACTACGTGCAGGTGGTCCTTGAAGGTCAGTGGGCCTCATTTTAGGGTGCAGCTGAAAAAGAACCCAAACCCAGAGTGCTCAGAAGAGTAAAGAGTGAAGCAGTACCAGTAACTCTGGTCTAAAGTCTCTGTCCATCTCACCGGCCTGTGACTCTACCCCAATTTTTCAAGCTAAATCAGGCAAATAAGAGAGAAAGTTCTGATGAGAATGAAATCGTATTATATTAGAAGTAACAAAGTTAAGTAACATAAACATTGCCCACTCATGTGTTTAAAGTTGCTTGTCTAGATATAAACCTCAGAAACTCGAAACTTACAGTTTTGTTGGCAATTCACTAACTTCTAGACTAGGGTTTCTCAACAGTGCCTTGTTTGGGGGACTGTTTTGTGCACTGTTGGATATTTAGCAGCATATCTGGCCCCTGACCACTAGACACATGCTAGTAGCACCTCCCTCCCAGTTGTGACAACCAAAAAGGTCTTCAGACCTCCGGGGTGGGAGGAACAGCCGCCAGTGGAGATACAACTTTAGAGACTAAGTGCAGAACAGAATTTCAATATAGTGCTTGGTGGAGTGACGAAATGGCATCTGGTTGATACCGTTGTCCCTAGTTGGGTCCAAATGTTCACAGATTTAAGTGAATGCTATTTGTGAAGAATTACTTTGTAGCATAATAACAGGTTTTAGATATGTTATACTGTTTGCTTATCTTGACTACTTGCTGCATACTAACATCTTCAAGCATATCAGTCAGCCAGGGAAAGAAGCTAGCACAGGTAGAATTTAAGTAAGACATATATTTATCACCAGATAATTGAACTAGCTTCTATCTCTGTATTTGTGTGTTTTGTTGGAAATTATGTCTTTATATATAACTTAAAATTCTTCATCTGTTATCAATTGATTAAAATAATAAAATGATTTTCATATAGCCTAATGGGAGCTCAAATAAAACCCATTAATATATGAAAATAAGATTAAATATGTCTTGATTTTAAGATGATATTTCTGTTATTTTTTTTGACCTTAGCTAATTTATAAGCAGTAGCAGGCTTAGCAATGAGATTCCTATTTTGATTCAGGTATTTCATTGCAGACAGTGAGGTATTTTTTAAAGCAGAGGTGAAATTAGCTGAAGGCATGGTACTCATATTAAATGCCTGACACCGTGTTCCACAGAATAATTAAGTGTAGAAAGTAATCAATTTGTACAGAGCCAGTTTGCTAATGATGATGCACCCTCTAGTCCTTACATAGTCACTATTTTTAGATTCTTTGTAGGAAAAGGAGAGATTACCTGTCTAGGCCTAGTTACCTTGGCAACCATCTCGTGTGACTAAGAAAACCTAAAGAGCATATTGATAATCCATAATGATGTCGAAAGAGTTCAGGTTATCAGAGTGACAGCAAGAAAGATTTCAAAGACACTCAGGTCTCCCTGGGAAAATAATGTCTGCTTTCATCTCCAAAAAAGCCTGTCACTGGAACAAAAAAAGGGGGCAGAGGAGCATACTGAACATACTCACGGATTTATTTGTTGCATGTCAGTTTCCATTCAGGACAAGAAGCTTCACGTTAATTTTTCTCTTCTGAGAGATGACAGGGCTAATGTAGCAAAAGAGAGCAGAAATGGAATTACAAATACATATCTAGTACCTGCTTTAAAATGGTATCTAGCTGGTTTCCTCTGAAGAAAACCTTCCATTATTCTCACCAAATAGCTATGGATTAAAATAAAATTATAAAAATTCACAATACTATGAACTAGAAATGAACATTGATATAATGGAGAATCTGGGAGTGTTTCCTATGAGGCTAAAAAATGAAATCTAATAATTATAGATTGAGGATAAAACCATAAGAACTGGAAAATTAAATAATAAACAAGAATAATTACAATCTCTAGTTCTAGAAATGGTAAAATAGCATGTAACAGACTAAATCCCAAGCCGATAAAAATTATGAGCTTTGGGAAAAGCAAAACTATATGTGGATGCTGGAGACACCAAAAGTAGGTGGAAAGGATGTGACCCTTGAAGGAAGGGAAGAGGATTAGATGACACCTACATTGATACACTTTCCCCCTGGGGACACTCCCCGGGCCATGTGGAGGGGAAGGAACTAAAAGAAAAGCAGAGAGCTGCAGCCTTGCAAGACTGAAGTAACAGAGGAATCAATAGAAATGAAACATCACTCTATTTGCTTTAATACAAGATTAGAGAAGGAGGAAGAGAGGATCAGGGAACTTGAAGATAGAGTAAAAGAAATTATCCAGTCTGGAGCATGGAGAGAAAAAAGGCTGCAATGAAAATGATTAGAACCTTGGTGACAAGTGGCACATTATCTGATGGGTGACATACATATGATTAGAGGCCCAGAAAAATAGGAGACAGAAATGGGGAAGAAACAAGTATTTAAAGAGATAATGGCCTTAATTTTTTCAAATGTGATATGAAAAATGAAGTTACCAACCTAAGAAGCTCAGCAAATCCCAAAAATAAATAGAAAGAAAATTACATGTGAGCACATCAGAGTCCAGCTGCTGAAAACCAAAGATGATGAGAAAATCTTGTAAATCTAGGGGAGGAAAATATTACACAAAGGGATGTTAATATAAATGGGGCTGACTTCTCATCAGATACTTTGGAGAACAGAAGACAGTGTAGCAACCAGCATCTTTAAAATGTTGAAGAGAAAATAAAAAACAAAAACACAGCCCTGCCAATCTAGAAGTCTAAAAAAAATAGTCTTTAAAAATTAAAGCAAAATAAAGTTATTTCCAATAATCAGAGAGTGAAAGAATAGGATGAGAGAAGACCAGCGCATTCGAACGTGACACGTAATCCATGGTGAATACATAGGAAGTGACGTCACGAAGGGCGAAGAAAATGACGTCAAATGGAAACTCAGATCTGTAGGTGTAAAGAGCAGGAATAGTAAACATCCTAGCAAACATTTAGCAAAATTAAATTTTCTCTTGTAATTTATTTAAACAGTTGATGGGCTATAATATCAAATCACAACACTACCTTATAGAGTTTATAACAGAAGTAGATGTAAGAACACAAAGAGCAGAATATAATTTAAATTATTTAAAATTGTTTGTTGCCAGGTTCTTACATTTCACATGAAGTTCTACGATTTTAACTTTTAGTAGATGTAATTGAAAACATATACACACATACATGTACATATATGTATACACATACACATATATGTCAGTTGGAGCTTATCCGATAAATGCAAGATTGCTAAAACATTAAAAATAATCTATGTAAGTCAATATATTAATAGAATAAAGGAGAAAAACCAACTGGTCATCTCAATATATACAGGAAAAAATCATTTAACAAAATTCAACATTCATTCAGAATAAAAAAAAACTCAGCAAACTAGGAATATAGGGAGCTTCCTTGACCCAATAAGGGGCATCCATTGACAATTTACAGCTAAAATCATACTTAATGGTTAAGCACTAAGTGTTTTTCATTTAAAATTGAGACCAAGGCAAAAATATTCAGACCCACCACTTCTATTAAACATTATACTAGCAGTCTTGGTCAGGCATGAATAGGAAATGAAATGCATAAAATTTAGAAAAGAAAAATTTCAGCTGTCTTTAATCACAGGCATTGTTGTTTACATAGAAAATCCTGAGAATACTATAAAGCAATTCCTGTAACTACAACTGGGTTTAGAAAGTCATAGGATACAAAAACAATATACAAAATGCACAGTAGGAGTAAACAATTTGGAAAATAATATTTTGAAAATTTCATTTATAACAGCATAAAACATAAGATACTTAGGAAAAAATTTCATACAGGTGTGAAAGATTTCAACATGTAAAACTACAAAACTCTGTTCATATAAAATTCAAATAACCTAAAAAGTTAGAAGAATGTAACATTTTCAAGGATTAGAAAACTAAATATTTTTAAGTTAACAATTTTCTCTAAAGTTATCAATGTAATTTCAATCAAAATCCCCTAGAGTTTGTAGATTGATTTTAAAATTTATATGGAAAAGTGGAAGTCTTATAGGCTAAGTTGATCTAAAATATATATGTAAAAGCAAAGGGCTGAGAACCACTCAGTCTTGAAAAACAGAGTAAATTTGAAGGACTCGTACTACTAGGTTTGGAGACTTACTACAAAGCTACATTAAACAAGGTGGATATATAGCTGGATGGAACGTGGCAGATGGTCCAGAAATATGCCCACACACATGTGCGGAATTGATTTTCAGAAGGGCACCGGCTATTCAATAGATAAAGGAAAATCTTCTCAACAAATAGCACTGAAACAACTCAATAAATATATGGCAAAAAAAATGAGTATCAATTCCTATCTCACACTTCATGCCTTACCCAGACCTGACTGCGAAATTTAAAAATGTAAAGTCTCCAAGAGAAAATAGAAAAATTATTCATTACTCAGGGAAAGGCGAAGACTTTAAGGACACAGAAAGCACTAAATGTCGACAACAAAGACGTTATTGAGAAAGTGAAACAGCAACCACAAACCAGAAGAAAATCATTTTTATACACACAAATATTTACTATGTCTGACAGATATTAAATATAATCTATATGGGATATCTGACAAATATATGGGACCATTATAAGATATCTGACGTATATACTATGTGTATTTACTTGTATTTCATATACATAAGGAACTCTACAAATCAATAATAAAAGGGCATGCAGTCTAACTAAAAAAATGGGCAAAAGGTTTGAGCAGACACTTCACAAAAGGAAATACATAGATTACCAATAAGCACTTGAAAACAACATCACTTCCATGGTATTTCTGGCAAAAATGTACAACCTGCATTTAATCATGAGGAAACATGAGACAAACCCAACTTGAGCAACTGGCTACAAAATTACTCTTCAAAAATATAAGTCAAGAAACACAAAAGAGATTGAAGATTATTCCAGATGAAAAGATACTGAAATGACATGACAAATACATGTGATACTGATTGGACTGGAAAAAAGGGACATTATTGATCAATAGGCAGAATTTCAATATGAACAGTGCATTAGATAATAGGGTGGTTCCAAAATTATATTTCATAATTTTATTGTGTACTGTGGTTATGATAGAATATGAAAAGTTATAAAAGAATACATACTCTATTATTACATTTATTTAATGCTCAAGAACAGGCAAAATTAATACATGGTGAGAGAAATCAAAACAGCAGTCGCCCGTGACGGATGGACATTGACTGAAAGGAACCCTTAGGGAACTTTTGTGATGGAAATGTTTTGTATCTTGATCATTTTGGTGGATATACAGGTGTACGTATATTTACCAAAACTCATCTGTGTACTTAAAGTCTATACGTTTCATTGTATGTAAACTCCACCTACAAAAAAAATTATGGCTAAAGAACACTTTCCTAAACAGATAAAAACACTTGAGTTTAGGGTGCTTACTGTAAAATGAGTGCAAAGAAATTGACAGCTAAACACATCCTACAAAATTCGTGGAATGAGGAGGACAAATAAAAATAACCTGAAGCTTCCCAAGCGTTGATGATGGGTTATGTACTGCGAGTAACAATCATGATGACATCCAACTTCTCTGTAAATTTAAATACAGAGTCTGATGAGGCCATGTCTGCAGTGTCTTAAAGGCAAAAGCACAGATTTTTCATTTGAATATTTTAAAGTTCTTTTTTCATCTCTGATAGTAAAGGACAAATGCTTGCAATCCAAGGGCACTGCAATATGCTACTCATAATGCATCTGGGAAAAAAATCATACTTGGGGGCCTTCTCCAGTCGCCTGCAGCAAGAGTTGGAGTGAAGAAGTGAGAGTCAGGAATTCGGGAGTGAATGGATGGCAGAGGACTGTGGCAGAGGGATGTGGGGACTCTTTTATAAAAAGATTTCCTTCCACTCTGTGGCTGCCCTTTCATTTTCTTAATAATGTCTTCCGGCTTCGTTGTTGACATTTAGTGCTTTCAGCCCCGACCAACATGAGGACCCACACAGCTGGCCTGCCTGGCCACACAACCAGCCTGCAGAGTGACACTTTCCTTGGGCAAAGTTAATATTTGGAAATATTAACAGTTATCTTTCTCTGATGGAATTACAAGCTATCCTCAATTTTCCCCCCTTCCTTTTATCTATACTTTCCAATTTTTCAACTAAGATATATTACTTTTATAAAGAAAAATTTAAAAAAAATATCTATTAATCATTATGGGACAAATCCTTTAAGGGAGCACAAAAACTCTTTTATAAAACAAAACATATCCCCTCCAGCAAGGTTTATTACCGGACTCAGAAATCCTGTTGGATGTGGTCACAATTATGTCAAAATGACCCACTTATGCCTAGAAAAACATGTGTCACAATGTTGATTTGTATGCCTGAGGCTGGTTGGCCTATTGCTAACTTTTCTTCTTTTGATTTTCATACTCCTTTAATAGGCATGTATCTCTTTTTTTAAGGGAAATACATATTAAAGAACAAACATGCATTTGTGATTATTACCATATAATAAGAAGAAAATAGTCTATTTATGTGACAGAAAAATAACAGAATATGAAAATTTGATCTTTGTTAAACATATTAGAAATTCCTATGGAAACTTCTCTAAGATTAAGATCCTAGTTTGTTTGTGACAGTTCTGGGTCACGCCTGTCCTTTTGGCATAATTATTAGCAGTACCCATTTCACTCTCAAAATCGTCCCAGATTGGATGTTAAATTATATGGCCACCCTGCTTAAGATACTTGTAGGGATATTTAACACATAACATTTAATACAGACTTTATTTAGCTTCTACCCGTTCTCAGAGACTTCATGGAAATTTACATGCAATTACCATTTGTAATTAAAACTGTAAAAGGTTATTTCCTATGAGAAAATAATGAATATGAGATAATCAGTCTCCCAGTAGTTTCCTTTATTCTTCTAAACAATTCTCTAGTGAGAAATCCCTAAATAACTTGAGGGAAGTAAAAAGCTAAAGCGACTATTAATTTTTTTTTTGGGGGGGGGGTTCTCTCTGTTTATAACTTTGGGTGGGGATACACCAGTTCTGAACTGGAGACTTCTTGGGAGCTGCCATTGTTTATCCTGAACATCTGGGTTGCATTATCATTGCTCGTGTTAAGACAATCAGGAAATATTAAGGTGCTTTATAAAAGCTTGCTAATGCTGTGCTTACCAGTTTTGGAAACAGTGAAATCTCATTCTGATTGGCATTTCGAATTATCAATAAAACCAGACCTTTTTTGGTAGTGTTTAACAACCACGACATCTGCCTCCTAACCACTGAATAAGTGTATTTGGAAGTTTCTTAATTATTTGTACGTGCCACTTCCTTCCACTATTTGTTTTCCTGCAGATGGAACTCCCAAAATTATTTCTGCCTTCAGCGAAAAGGTAGTGAGTCCAGCAGAACCAGTTTCCCTTATGTGCAACGTGAAGGGAACACCTCTGCCCACGATCACGTGGACGCTGGACGACGACCCGATCCTTAAGGGTGGCGGTCACCGCATCAGCCAGATGATCACGTCGGAGGGGAACGTGGTCAGCTACCTGAACATCTCCAGCTCCCAGGTGCGGGATGGGGGAGTCTACCGCTGCACGGCCAACAACTCGGCGGGAGTCGTCCTGTACCAGGCTCGAATAAACGTAAGAGGTGCTTGTCAAATCAGCTCCTCAAAAAAACACACATAACTCATTGTAGTGGAGAAGAAGGTTCTGCATGCACTGAGCTGAGTCTTGGAATGCCAAAACGGATTAACTGTGGCTTCCCATTTCCTACCCTTTCCTTCCTACTCAGGAATGGCACTGATTGGGTTAATGCTGGAAATGACATTTTGGTTTCTTTAGTCAGCTTGTTCCCTGTTTTTACTCCTAGATTTGTCCACTCGATCTTTCCTTTCCTGGTTTATGCTGTGCATGCTTTTTCCTTTCTCCTTTTCTTCTGTTTTACTACATTCATGGTAAACCTTCATGTACGTGGTATTAAACTTACATTCATAGTGCAACATGGCATAACCTCCATCTTCATCATGTGTTTTATAGAGAGAGTTAAGTAATTGATCAATTGCTACCAGTGTCCTCACCAAAAGAGCATGATTGTTCAGTGTAGACTAGTTACTTTCTATGGATTAGATTGCCTTTTATCTTGTAATTCACATTTTAATAGAAGTAGCTGATAAAGTATTTAACGCTCATCCAATTCATTTGAAAATAAGAAAAGAAAAAAAAACCTTCTAAGGAGAAAATACCACATGCAAAAATATTTATTTAACTGAAAAAGATATGCTTACATGAAAATAATCTACATTTTTAGGTGAAGGAAGAGTGTACCCATTTCCCCACATGACATGTACACTTAAATTATTTTCAAGAGTTTCTTTGTGTCTCTCCAGGGCCTGCAAGCATTCGACCAATGAAAAATATCACAGCAATAGCAGGACGGGACACATACATTCACTGTCGAGTGATTGGCTATCCATATTACTCCATCAAATGGTACAAGAACTCGAATCTGCTTCCTTTTAACCACCGCCAAGTGGCATTTGAGAACAATGGAACTCTCAAACTCTCCGATGTGCAAAAGGAAGTGGATGAGGGGGAGTACACGTGCAACGTCTTGGTTCAACCACAACTCTCCACCAGCCAGAGCGTCCACGTGACGGTGAAAGGTAAACCATGCTCTCCCCATCTCCACACAACTCATTCCGTGGCCCGACTGTTTCACTAGACCAGCAATTAGGAGTGGAGTAGTCTAAGAATCTGCATATTTAGAGTAGGATAGTTGTAAAGACATGTTACAGTAGATGTTCTCTTCACCACTGAATTTTCAGAGGACCTATAGTTGATGCAATTTTCTCTCCATGTGAAGTTTTAGCTTGGTTTTCCCAAGGACATGTGTTGTTAACATCACCATTGAAGAAAGAAACCCATCACTGGCTTGGTTATCTAGTTATCTGTTAGATAATTTTAAAGCACAATTCTTTCTTTTCCTAAATCCTACTAAAAGTGAGTTTTTGTAGAAGCCAACTGGAAGAGATTTCCTGTTAATGGGTGAGAATTTCAAGCAAACTGCTCATCTGGAATAGATGAGCAGATCAAAGCAACGATATAGGAAGTATGTTTACAGGATGCCACAGAAAGTTTTCCTGATTAAATTATTCTTTACATCCTGATGTGGATTGCCATGGAATCTAACTGTCAGTGTGCTCTTTGGAGATGCTGCAATTCATCCCCAATCTCTTTACCAGTAAAGACCAATAAAGTGACAAGACCCACCCAAGGACATACAGTTTTATAGTGGTGGACCCTGAGAATAACTCATCTCTTCCATTCCCCAAGTCAGTTTCCTTAGTTGAATATAAAATTTTTAAAAATTAATTACATAAATAATCTACACGAAGCAGGTCATAAAAATAGATCTGACATGTTATAAAACAATTTCCAAAATCTGCAGAAGCAGTCTCTAGACATGCTGAGCTGCCTGTCAGCTGCTCAAGTTATCTTCCCAGGTATCAATAGTTGTCTTTTAGTGCCCTGGTTACAAAGTTGCATAGGTTTCCCATGGTCTTCCTCAAACTTTTTCCCCCCCTACAAACCCTGTTAGTTTTACTGTTTTGGGAATGCCTACAAACACAACACACACACACACACACACACAAATAATATGCCATCTTGAAATTCATTGGTCTATCATGCCTTTTGAATGAATATTTTACCTACACATGGTTTTGTAACAGGATAAATTAGTGGTTTGGAAATTATTGGTTCACTGTGTTAAGCAGATCTTCCAAATGTTGACACAATTCATTATACAAATCAAAATATCCCATTTGTTAATGTCACCATGATCTTATCAGAAAAGTCTTCAAGTATTGGTAAGATGTCAAGCTCATGTGGCAGATTTAAGTATTCCAAAATTCTATTTTTGGCTTGAGAGTTTGAATTTTATTATTTGCAACAATCACTGTTAATTGTTACTCTTAGGAGTAACGGGCTCATTTCTCTCTGTCTCAAGAAAGTGTTTACCAAATAGACAAGTCTGAGTAACTATAATTTTTACATAGCTGTTATTCGAAGAAAAAATGGAATTACATGAAAAAAGAAACTAGTGGAGCTTGTAACTCAAACAAGCACACAAGTACTTTGCTTTAAGACAGACGTTCTGCTCAGTAGGCAGCAGAAACCCTTTGAGCATTCTTCCCATTTTATTGCAAAGAACATAGAACATTAAGAATGACATGAGCCTAAAGGTCAAGATTTAGTAAAAGTGTTATTTTTGTTGCTTCATCAAGTGTTTTTAAATGAATCTGTCCTACTAAACAACTCAGGTATATGGTGGTAAACAACACAATGACTAGTAGTACATTTTGGTGTCACTGCCATGATTTGTGCCAGAAGTCTCACCCACCATTGCTTTTGCTCCAGCAGTGCAAATGTCAACAGAGAGAGAAAGGCAAATAATGTCTTAGTAGTATAATGAAAATGGTTTTCTTCTTGCAAACTCCATAAATGGTCTTGAGGATCCCCAGAGGTCTGATAGCTACATTTTGAAAATATCTAAGCTAATGCTAAAAATTTAATGTATTTCTAATGTTTAATCATTATGAATGATGTATCAAATGAACTTCTTTATGCATTGGCCTTTGTCTGCCTTTAAGATTTCTTTTAAGAAAAATTGTCAGAAGTATGAACACTGGATAAATAAGTATAAATAATCTAATGCTAAATTTTAGGAGATATAAATTTAAACAAAGTCCATTCAAAATCATTACCTTTTATTCTTAAAATTGATCAGACCAGTATAAATCAATGCATTAATATTGATCCTTTTGAAGTGACAGAAAGCAACTCAAACTAGTTTATGTCCAAAAGGATTTATTGGCTTTTGTAACCTATGCATCTATGATTTTAGGAAATAATTCGATAAAATAGTCTTGTTTTCAGGAACTTCTTTTCTTCTAAGCGCACATTATGTAGTAGAAAAGTTGTCGCCTCCTTTTCAAAGACTTCCAAACAAAAGAAGGAAAATATTACTTTATGCAGTATTTCATTATAGTTGGCTGGTGAAAAATAGCTCGTGAGAGTGGGGAAGTTGTTGGGATTTGGGGTTTGCAAAATTTAGCAGGGTGATCAGGAAAGGCTTCTTTGACTCGGTGAGATTTGAGTAAGGATGGGGGGAGGGGAGCAAGATAGCAAATAGATATCTGGGGGAAGAACATTCTAGGCAAAGGGAACAGATAGAATGACGACAGTCCAGGGTGCGTCTGTCAAGCTTGGGGAATAGCAGAGAGACTAGTGTGGCAGAGCCAAGTGAACAAGGGGAAATTAATAAGCCTTGAGTCAAAAGTGGTAGGTTTTCATGGAGGACCTAGTACGCCAGGACTTGGGTTTTAAGGACTTGGGGTTTTTCTCTAAATCACACGGCCTGACTTAGGTTCTAAAAGGATGCTTCTAACTGGGCATGGTGGTGTGCACCTGTAGTCCTAGCTACCGGGGAGGGTGAGGAGGAAGGGTCCCTTGAGGCCAGGAGTTCGAGGCTGCAGAAAACTATGAACGCACCTGTGAATAGCCACTGCCCTCCAGCCTGGGCAACACAGCGAGATCTTGTCTCCCCAAAAAAAATAAAGGATGCTTCTGACTCCTGTGCTGAGAATAGCGTAGGAGGAGCAAAGCAGAGTGACCTGCTGGACAGCAAATCCCGGTGAGAGATGGCGGTAGCTTGGACCAGAGGCAGAGCAGTGGAGGGTGGTGAGAGGAGGCCGGATTCGGGCACATTTGAAGGCCTAGCAATGGGATTTCCTGATGGACTGGGTGTGGTGTGAGAGAGTAAAGACATCGAGGATCATACTGAGATTTTGTCCAGAGCGGTGGAAAGGCTGGTGCTGTCTTCTACTGAGTCAGCAAAAAGCACAGTAAAGTGGTTTGAGGGAAGAAGTTAGGGTTCTAGTTTTGGATGTGTTGAGGTTGAAATATACGTTAGACAAACAAGCGGACACATTGAGAAGGCAGTTACATGTGTGAAAGTGAAGTTCAGGGATCTGGGCTGCAGATTGGCGATATCGGTGTACAGATAATGTGCAGTGCCCTGGCCTGGATGTGACCCTCAGGGGGATTTGTGTGCTTCACTGCAGATTTTAACTTTGTATGGACAGACTTACCGATCCCTCAGTCAGACTCACATTAAAACCTATTCACCAAGAGTCTGAAGATAAAGTCTGGCAAAAGTTAAAACAAGGACTGTTTGAAATTTAAATTTATCCCTTTTTAAATTTCCTAGATTGGCATGAATCAATGTTTGCGCCATGACCCTCCTGGTTACAAAACAGGAACCCAAGTCAAATTAGCTTAAACAACCATGGTTATGAGAGTGTGTTGGGGGGAGACAGGGTTGGAGATGCAAGGGGGAGTTAAGCCAAGGTGTGGAGGGGTGGAGGCAGTGGAGGTCTCAGGAGGCCTGATCTAGACTGGTGATTGCTGTCTGAACCTCTCTCTGCTGTGCTTCCTTCTGAACACCAGCCTATTTCCCTCAGAGCACTTTCTCCATATGATGGGAAAATGGGCTAGGATCTCTCTGGATTCACATGCCCATCTACACCTTGCAAAACAAAGAGCCATGACAATTCCATGTAGGATAATCCTGGGGAGAAACTCTGGCTGGCTCTCTCTAGGCCACAAGCCCATCCTGGACCACCTGCTGCAGCCAGAGCCACGGGTGCCTGGACAGGCTGGTGCCTCCTCCCACCACCAGAACTGGAAGAAGACTGAGCTTTCCAAAGAAGGAGGGAAACAAAAACAATAGACACTCCAAGCTGTCTTCAGATAGTGAATTAAAGTATGAACAGGACCAATAGTGACTTCAACATGTTTACTCCCTTTCCTCATTAAAATGTGCTCAATAAAGAAAGGCCCCTGAATGGGTCAATACCTCAGAAAGTAAGTTATCTCTAATTGCTAAGAATTCTCCCTAAAGGAAACCAACCACAGGGATTAAAAAGAACCATATTAGGCAATGGAAGCCAAGCAAAGACCACTGATACGGGAGAACAGGGGAAGAGAGAGGCAGAGTGGAAAGAGATACCAGGTGTGATGATCAAATCATGACCACCAAGAAAGCAGGAAGCTTCCAGGTGCAAGATTATTATGAAGCCAAATAGATCTCTAGGAAACTTACAACCAAATATACGAAATTAGAGACATCTCTGGAAATCACTAATAAGAGCCTTCTAGATGGCAGATTAGATCACTCTGTGGCCCCCCCAGTATGAGAACATCATACACTAACAAACATTTAGTTGGAAGGACTTTAACAATAGGTTTGCCAAGAAGCTGGGAAGACAGAACTTGCTCAAAACATGTGTCCACTTAGTGTTTGTTAGATATAAATTAATTTTTTGTTCACACGTCTGGGCAGAGTGAGAGTTTGTACATTTTTCTTAATCGTTGCCTTAAAACGTGTTTTCTTTTAAAGAGTGTTTTATGAACTAAAATAACGATTGTTCGCTGTCAATCAATACCATAAGGTATCCCAACTTATTTTTATTTTTCGTCTTTTCTGTGTAGACAAATGAAACTTTAGATACTGAAATAGGAAACTGCAAGCTGAGTGGATAGGATAATTCTGCTTAAGCCTGTCTAGGACTTACCTGATGCAAAATAATAACTGCTGAATTTCTCCATGCCAGCCTAGGGCATCTTTCCCTCTGCCCTCCATGTTCACATGCATGGCACCCTAGCAAAGATATTTTCAGTAATTTTGTTTAAGATACCACTAAAATTTCTTGTTTATAATGACTTCTAACTTTCAATACACAGTAACAATTGTATGCCATTAACAATTTTAGCCTTTACTCACGTGTTAGAAAGATCTTTACCAAATTGACTTCTGAACACTTAGATTTGCGTTTTAAAATATTTTGAAATGAAATAGGTAAATTAAATCATACTCCAGTGGCCAGGATTATAGTTCACCAAGAATTTTTAAAAATTAATAACCTTTACTATTTTCAATTATGGGATATTAGGAAAGAAGATAAGGAACCAACTAAATTGTAAGAGAAAACTTAGCATTTTGGCTCTCCCTGTGGACCGGGAGTAAAAAACTGTCTTTCTTATTTTGTTCATCTAAATGCAGCTCCATTACCTTTCCTGTTAGACTAGAGGAATATTTTATCCAGGTAATTTTAGAAGAGCAAACCTGATGCCTCAGAAGTTGGCTTACTTTGGAGGTGGAGTGGACCCACCTGATCCCAGCAGTACTGCAGCAAACTGTGGAAACCAATCATTTTTATCTTGTTTCCAGGAGGTTCTTCTTTCACACTGCATACAGTGGTAAAGTGTGTGTATATATGTGTTTAGATGACACTTGGAAACAAAACTATTTTTATGTCATGTCTTTCTTGGTAAATAATCATGACCCATCTGCTTATTTTGTAGCATATGCTGGGAAAATTTGAAAACAAACAAACAAAAAAACCCAAAGATTGACACAAATAACGTGCTTCTTACAGAGATGGTGGCTGATGATTAAGCAGTTCTGAAATGTTTTTAACTATTCAGAAGTGCAGTTTTGCTGCCTTCAAACATATAGGCAGAAATAAAAGTCAAAATTTCTTCTTTCACTTCGATTCAACAAGCAGTTTTATATTCAACACATTTCAAAGCTTTGTCTTTCCCCTTTTAGGTGCCACATTGAACTTGAACAGTGCCTAATTGAATGTTTTAATTGCTGGGGACCAACATTTCCAAGAAAGTTAATTGGCTGCTAGATAAAAGTGTCACCTTCTATTTATATTTATATAAAACATTATAGTTTACAAAACACTTCCATATATGTCACCTTAATTAATACTCAACAGTGACCCTGTCATGTAGATAAAGCATAATCAGAGAAACAGAATAGAGGAGAGAGGAGACTTGCACAAAGTCATCCAGTGATGTACTCAAGGCTCAAACGCAGATCTTTTGTTTCCAACAAGACCCTGTGGTGACTCTTACAAAAGTAACTCATATTGCAATGGAAAGCCAGGGTGGGAGTCAGGAGAGTGAAGACAAAGAACCCAAGAAGAAAGCTATTTGAAAAGTCAAGAAAGAAGACTATTTAAAAAGTAGGACAAAAAAATATTAAGGGACTAATTTAAGACAGAGAAAGAATTTGTTAAATTGGAGAGATATTATAAAAGGAAGGCACTGGATTTGGTGAAAGAGGGCAGGTGAGACCCACAAGGTGACTCCAGAAGTTCTAGCTTGAATGATGGAGAGGCCAAGGCAGGTGGTCTGAAGTCTGAGTGGCGTGGTGGAAGTCTTACGAAGGACAGGGTTTGGTAGAAAGTGTCTGTGAACCACCATTCTGGATTCAGACCATGGACATTTTGAAATGCAGATTTAGGGGAGCAGGTTGACATTAGTAGAGAAAGATGAAACTATAAGTGGATGAGTGTCTAAGATGCATCAAGTTTTTGGAATTATATTTTATAGGTTTTTTTAATTAATGTTTGCCAAAAATGAGATAAGATGGTGATGCTAGAAATGCAGAGAATGTCCACTTTTCCACATTTCATTCCATTTCTGTGTTTGCAGCACTTTCCCACTCTAATTTAAGACAACTTTTCCCCAGGTTCTCCTTCAAGGCAGAAGGGAGAATTAGATGTCATTGCCAGGGTTTCTGACTCTTGCGGTAGCGGCCCTTTGTATTCTGTAGCCTAATGGGACACTGTTCTGCATATTTTGACATAAAAATCCTGCTTACACTGCAGCTTTTTGTCCTATGCTGCATCTCATCTGTCGCCGTAATGTCTCTCTGCGTTGCTGTTGGTACAGTTGGGGAAATGGATGCTGAATTAAAACCGGTGCCGGGAGTGTGTCTGTTCTCCTCTGTCTCTATGTGAGCAGCTGGGAATGCAGCCTTCTCATGGCATCATTCTTCAAGGGCTCCCGATGACTAATGTCATCTGGCCCAGGTGGAGGGACAGCTTTGTGCACGGAAGCACCGTTGCAGTGTCCCCACCCCCATTTTCTGACATTTGTTCGTTTGTTGTTCCACCTAGAGCACCATCAACCTGCACCGGGTTCCAAACTCAACTCTGTCAGGGAGGAAGAATCTTTCTCTCTTTATCTGTCACTTTCTTCCACTCTCTCTTGCTCTCTCTCTAGCTACTGGAGGCATTACTGTTCATTGAATGTACAACATTTCATGGTTATTTTTCTCTTTTAGTCCCTCATTAAAGTTGAGCAATGTTTAATTCAGGGTCCTGTTTGCTGGTGTCATTTGTGTGTGGCCATACATTACAGTCTTTTGCTAAATTTTTATATTTATTTTTCAACAACTACTTAGGGAATGCAGAGTTTCCATTATAAATAAGATAAGAGAAAAATAGACCCAGGGGAGAATATAACAGTAATATATTAAATATATAATCCTTTTGTAGTAACTTATGATTTCAAATGGGAATTTAAATTCTCTTTGTTAATTTAAGACCCTAATGTTAGGAAAGAGGGCTAGTGAAGTGGGAACTTCCACTGTCCCTCCTTTCTAAACTCCCAAAGGAAGCACTTGTGCTTAAGCATCCTTCGGTGGATGCATTTACTCCGCACACCTGGGGATTTATGCTCTCGAGTGTCTACAGAAGCGACGTAAGATGTCAGGACTGAGCTCAGAACTCAGCTCCTCTGCTTTCCTTCAGACAGGTTTGTCCTGGAGGTAGAATGACTCATAATTCTTCTCTTCTAGAAAATGGAGCAGGTACCTTTCTTAAAAAACACACTTTATTAAATGTTTTATAAATAATATCTCAAGTTTCTTTACCTTAACTAGAAGGAAAAAAGACCACTACAGGATTTGTTGTGATATTAAAGAATTATATGTGTGTGTGTGTATATATATACGTGTGTGTGTGTATATATACATATACACACACACACATATATAATTCTTTACATTGACAGATGAAATTGTACATATTTACTGTGTACAGCATGATGTTTTGAAGTATATATACATTATGGAATGACTAAATCTGGCAGGTTAACATATGCATTCCTCATACAGTTATCATTTTTGTGGTGAGAACACTTTGCATTCACTCTTTTAGCAGTTTTTAAGAATGTAATATATTATTAACTGTAGTCGCCCTGTTGTACAATAAATCTCTTGAACTTACTCCTCCTGTCTAATTGAAAATTTGTATCCTTTGACTAACGTCTCCCCAAACACCCCAGCCCCTGAGGACCACCATTCCACTCTTCGCTTCTAGGGAATCAGTTGTTTTTAGATTCTACATATGAGTGAGATCATGTTGTTTGTCTTTCTGTGCCTGGGTTATTTTACTTAATATGATATCCTCCAGGTTCATCCATATTGTCACAAAAGACAGGATTTCATTCTTTTTTAAGGCTGAATAGTATTCCACTGGGCACATATACCACTTTTTCTTCATCCATTTATCCATGGATAGACACTTAGGTTCATTCCATATCTTAGCTATTGTGAATAATGCTACAGTTAACATAGAAATACAGATATCTCTGTGACATACTGATTTCATATCCTGTGGATACATACCCAGTAGTGGGATTGCTGGGTAATATGGCAGTTCTATTTTTAAATTTTTGAGGAACCTCCATACTGGCTGTACTAATTTACATTCCCACCAACAGTGTACAAAGGCTTTCTTTTTCTCCACATCCTTGCCAATACTTACCTTTTGTCTTTTTGATAATGACCATTCTGACAGGTGTGATGTGATATCTCACTGTGGTTTTTTAAAATTTTGTATTTCCCTGATGATTAGTGATGTTGGGCATTTTTTCATATACTTGTTGGCCATCTGTATGTCTTCTTTTGAGAAATGTCTATTCAGATCCTTTGCCCATTTAAATTGGGTTATTTGTTTTCTTGCTGTTGAGTTGTTCAAATTACTTATATATTTTGGATATTAACTTCTTATCACATGGATAGTTTGCAAATATTTCCTCCATTTTGTAGGTTTTCTCTTCATTCTGCTGATTTTTTCCTTTTCTGTGCAGAAGCTTTTTGGTTTGATATAATCCCATTTGTCTATTTTTGCTTTTGTTGCCTGTGCTTTTGGGGTCATAACGAAAAAATCATTGCCCAGAGAAATGTTACAGAGTTTTCCCCTGTGTTTTCTTTTAGTAGTTTCATAGTTTAGGATCTTACATTTAAGTCTTTAATCCATTTCGAGTTGATTTTTGTATATAGTGAGAGATAAGGGTCTAATTTGATTCTTCTGCATTGGGATATCCAGTTTTCCCCACATTATTTATTGAAAAGACTGTCCTTTCTCCACTGTGTGTTCTTGGCTCCTTTGCTGAAAATCAGTTGGCTGTAAATGTGTGGATTTATTTCCGGGCTTTCTATTCTATTCCCTCGGTCTATGTTCTTATGCCAGAACTGTGCCTTTTTGTTACTACAGCTTTGCAGTATATTTTGAAGTCAGGTGGTGTGATGCCGCCAGCTTGTCCTTTTTGCTGAAGGTTTCTGTGGCTATTCAGAGTGTTTTGTGGTTCCATCTGTATCTTAGGATTGTTTTTTCTATTTCTGTGAAGAATGTGGTTGGTATTTTGATAGAGATTGCTTTGGATCTGTGGATCACTTTGGGTAGCATGGACGTTTCAACAATGTTAATTCTTCCCATTCGTGAGCACAGGATGTCTTTTCATTTATTTGTGTCTTTCCCAATTTCTTTCATCAGTGTTTTATGGTTTTCAGTATAGAGACCTTTCACTTCCTTTTTAAAATTTATTCCTAAATTATTTTATTTTTTATAGCTATTGTAAATGAGAATGTTTTCTCGACTTTTTTTCAGGTAGTTTATTGTTAGTATATAGAAATGCTGCTGATTTTTTATATTGATTTTGCATCCTGCAACTTTGGCATATGATCATTTCAATAGATACAGAAAAAGCATTTGACAAAACTCAACATCTTCTCATGGTAAACATTCTCAACAATTTAGATATAGAAGGAATATGCCTCAACACATTAAAGGTCATATATGACAAACCCACAGCTAAAATCATACTCAACTGAGAAAAGTTGAAAGCTTTTCCTGTAACATTGGGAACAAGACAAGGATGTACATTCTTGCCACTTCTATGCAATATAGTACTGGAAGTCCCAGCCAGAGCAATTAGGCAAGAGAAAGAAATAAAAGGCATCCAAATTTGAAAGAAAGAAGTTAACTTATCTCTGTTTGCAAATGACATGATCATATATATAGAAAACTATAAAGACTGCACCAAAGAGTGTTAGCACTAATAAATGAATTCAGCAAAGTTGCAGGATACAAAATCAACATATAAGGATATAATTTTCTTACTTAGTTAAAATTAAAATTTTAGAAGAAATTATGTATTGCAATACTTGTTATGCTTGCTAGACATGGGGGAACTTAGAGAAGAAAAGAATTAAGTAGAGAAGAGACAGGAAAAAGGATGGCAAGAATATTACTCACACTTTTGCTGTGTAACTCATAATTAATCTCTTTGCAAATACACACACATGTATTTTCACACACACACAGGAAAAATCCCTTTGGTAGTACTAGTAATAATGCTCCAATAATGATATTTGAAATCAGAAAGAACAGCTCTCAATTATTCAAAATCATGCAGTAGGATCTTTTATATGGATTGATATAAAACACAAGTAATTGTTTAAATATATAACTTCAACAGAATTGTGTAGTTTATGCACACATACATACATTTATATGTATTATATTTATAAATAAAGATATTTTATCTGTCAATATAAGACACACACATGTGTTAAGTATACATATATTTATATGCATTATATTCATGTACAGATAGACATAGATAAGTATATGTATATACATTATATATGTGCTTACAGATAAGTAAGTAGATGATACAATTATAGAATCTTAGGGCTATAAGTGAACTTGGAGTTCATCTAGACCAGCCTCCCATGTGATACTCAGTGTGCCCCTGGACTGTACCCCACATTTTTCTAGGTTCTGCCTACACAGTCTGTGTGGTGCTTCACTAAGCTCTAAGCCCTTTCTGTTTGTACGTGGGAGTGATCCTCAGATAGTTCTTCCTCCGGTTGCATACAAATCTGCCTTCTCTAGCTCTTCCCTTCTTTCTGGTCCCATTATTCCCCCTAGGGCAACACTTAACAGCTCCTCTCTCTCCCGGTAAAGCTACCAAATGTGCAAAACAATGAGCCCCCTGTCTGCCTGTCTAACCGTCTCTGACACCCCTGTTTGTTCAACTACTTTGTATGCAACAGAGTTCGGCAGTTCATTTCCTTTGTAAGGACACACTGATGTGTCTATTTACTCTCAAAGAAACACAGCCCTCTGGCATTTTCTAATGAATAAAAGAGGGAAATGATAGTGCCACCTCTACCCTGAAGATAAGACTTCTTTGTTGGAACCCTTGTCCCACTGTTGAGTCGTGGCTTTGGACTCATGAACAAAAACTCCTAATGGTGCTGTCCATTGATCATTTGGGATTTTTGTTTTGTTTTGTTAGCTTTTGGTTTATACCACACCATTGTCATCAGTCCATGCAAGTTCCTTATTTTGTTTTATTTTGATTTGTCTCTTTTTTTGACCTTCCACCAATTTTGGAATCATTTGTCCATGTCTTATAGGTACACACTTATGTGTGCTTAATATATTTATTTTACATCTACTTTCTAATGGCTATATATACATATATATATATACACATATACACATAAGCACAAAAAGTAAACACTTAGGTTGCCAGCTCTTTGTCTCTGTACAAATGCTACCTATAAATATCCTGTAAATGTGTCCAGGAGTAATATTAATATTAGTATGAGGCCAGTAGTAGAATTGTCAGGTCACAGAATTTAACTGAACTTCATTAATAATTGCATAATTATTAATTCCTAATACCAGTATATGCTACCACCAGCTATGCATGAGAGATCCCATTTCCCACTTCCTAGCCAATAACTGCTATTATCTATATATCTAATTGTTGTGAATCTAGTTGACGTAAAGTAGTGCTTTATTTTAATTTTTCTTCCATCACTACTGAGGTTGAGTGCCTCTTTATACTCTCGTTAGACATTTGAGTATGCCATCTATGCATTGTCTTTGCCCATTTGCCATCAGTCTTGTTATTTCTTCCTGCTTTACTGTAGTTCTTTAATGTAAATGTGAAGGCCTTGTTATGTAGAAATGATTTTGAATATCTTTTCCAAGACTGTCTCTTGTCTCTTTGTCCTTGAGTGTCTTCACTGGGATCTTGTTTAAGAAGTCACTGAGTTCATGAAGATACATTCCTATATTTTTTCTGTATTTGCTCTGTATCTATATTTCTGTTGTCCACATGTAGGTCTTCAATCCACATTAAGGTTCATAGACATCATAATGGTAGGGGTCCAATTTTTTCTTTATCTATATTGAGTCAGTTTCCCTAATACTATTTATTAAATGACTCATGTCTTCTCCTCTCCATATCCTGAGATACCAAGATAGTGCTGTCAGAGACAATTTTAGTTCTGTGCAATGAATTAAAGCTTTCTCTATGGATGTTTCATCTATTTTTAAAAATAATGTTTGTTTTTTCCTTATAGTTATTGGGCATACATTTATCTATGTGTTAGATTAAATTTGATAATGATATTATGTTTCATCTCTAGCTTTGTTTATTTTTTATTCCTTTCATTGATCAATTTTAAAAATGGTGTTAATATTATGAAATATAATTGATTTGCATTTTTTTCTGCTATGATTTCTGATTTTTCATCTTGAATTATATAATTGACAAATTACTCTTCTTGCCATTTTTAGCTCACATTTGCTGGTGCCTCTTCCCATTTCTTCAACTCCTGATTTCCTATAGCCTTTTGTTTCATGATGTTACTTGAACCCAACTTTTAATCTTGTGTGTGTGAAACTTTTGATTCACATTTAACATATATGTTTATTTTAATTAATCTTATATCAGTACTTATTTTACCCAAATTATTTCCTATTTTCCATGTATTTCCTGTTCTCTCTTTAGTTTGCACTAGACCCTCTCAACTGCTTACAGTAACTTCTGTTTATACTAAATGGTCATAAATATGCTGGAATTACATATCCATGGACATGAACTTCATTGTGCAAAGTTCAATTAGGTCAAAGAATTGGTTAATTTATTCAAAAAAGAACTAGTTACTTGTTATGTGTATAGATCTGGGCTTGGGAACAAAATACTTTGGTTTTGCCAACCTGAATTTTTCAAGTTGTCTACAAGTGATAAAAATACCTGGAAGATTTCACTCTGAACCTTTCATTCAAAGAATCAGAATACGTCAGTGCTGAAAGCTGTCTTGTCCGAATCCTCATGAGGAAACCGAGACTGAGAGATGTATAGAGACTTGTTCGGGGACACACCTGGCCTGCAAGAGTACAGAGTAGGTCCATGTGATTAGTTTTACACAGATTTATGTTGATGTGAGTGTTGTGTGGGTGGAGTGTAGAGGGACACGTCTCTTATTGGTCTATTTTCAGTTATTTAAAAATATCATTCTTTCATTGTACCACTAATTCAATGTCCTGAAACTTGTCAAAATAACTTAGTTGACTTAAAGCTTTGTTGAAACATCATAGCTATCTTTTTATACCCTTATATTCACTATGACATATTTTAGCACTTAAAAAATACAACCACTTCAAGTCAGTTGTGATTAAAAACCAAGCTTCTAAAGAGATATGACCTTTTTTAAGTCAAGGTTATGGAAAATACTTCTCAAGTAAATAATCTGCTACTACAAGCAATTCTTGTAAAGAAGATAATTGGAAAAATAAGCTAAATTTTAAAATGCATGTCAGCGATTTTTTGAGTCTTGTTTATCCCTGTCATTTAGCCTAGCTATCATCACCTCTGATTGGAGTCACATGGCTTTGTTTCTATCAAAAGTCCATATAAACAAAAATAAAAGAATTGCAATCCATCTGGATGAGACTTTTCTCCACCTATATTTCATTTTCTTGATGCCATGATGATTCAAATAGGTTTTTCTTTTCATATTAGAGATACAGCTTGGGTAAACCAGAAAAACTAGTCAGTTTTATTACAAAGTCTTCTGTATAAACACGTCATTGCCCTCAACCAAGGGAAATATAACCTGCCATCCTCTTCAGATCGTGGTGACTCTAATTGTTTAAATGCAGAAATTGTCATGAATTGTGAAGTCGTTCATCATTTTAAAGTGGTAAAGAAACTATTTATTTCAATGTAATGTGATTATGGTTCTAAAATATCTTCCTTAAAAAAAAACTTTAAGGAAACATCTCACGTGGCTGAAGACTAGAATCATCTCAAGAAACCACGCAATTTCTTCCATCCTATCCCCCTTCAAGCGTCTGGTTGACAATATGATAGGCGATTAATTGTTCTTGAAAGTGCACTGGAAGGAGATACGGCCATCCTTCTCAGACCTTGTTCAACTGTTTAATATACCCAAATTCCAAGCAGTTCGTCTCTTCCCTTTGTTGTGTCTAACCTGTATCTTTTTTCTTGTATCTAACTTGTATCTGTTTTCTGAAAAACAGAAAACAATAGTTTCTGTTTTCTTCATTTTATTTCTACATTAGGCCTTGAGGATGATTTTTTTCCTAAAACATTTTAATTGGGTTTTTTCCTCCCATAGACTTACTCGGTAATTTTAAGTAATTTTTGGGAAAAAAGTTATTTTTCGTACCTATCCCCTTATGTTGTCTTGTTTATGGCTCTATAGCTCTTCCCATAATCTGGCTGTCCAAAATAAGCATCCTACATAAGAACTACTTTGTTTAAAAATCATCATAGAAGAGTTAGCTACTCTTATCCCTGATTTATTGTAAATATTAGCTGTAAAGACAGCATTTTAGTTCTGAACACTGGCTGAACTTAAGCCAAATGAATGAGTAAAAACCACCAAACAAACACAGGATTTTTTTTTCAGGTAATGAGCAGCAATCTTAAAATCAAACTTTCAAACTATTTTTTTCTTTGCTTCTATCTTTACTTTTCTGTTTTGCAGGCAAATAGCAAGATATTGTTCATCACATATAGAGGGGTCTTACTGAAAGAGAACACAGCACACATGATAATTCTTCTCTAGTCACAATATAAAATGAATAAAAGTGACATGGAGGGATGGATAGAGTACACAGAGGCAGTGTTACAAACAGACCCGGTTTTGCTATTCATAGTGCATGAAATTTTTGCTTTAGATGAAACACACGGTTGCAGTCATGTTCTTCAGGAAGCAGACTCTGAGATGGAGTTTAGTGCGCAGGATGTTTGTCAAGGAGTACCTTACGATCAGCACCTGAGGGAGGGAAGGAAAGGAAGAAGAATTGGACAAAGGAAGGTACAGGCCAAGGACAGTCTCCTCTGACTCCTCAGGGAGCTCTGGAGCAAGAATAACCCTTCTGAGTTGTCCTGACTTGGGGCACAATTGCCCTCCTCAATCAGCCCTTGGATGTAGGGTACTCCAAAAAGGTCCTGTCCTTGGGTAAAGTGGCCCCCTGCAACTGAGACAATATCTAAAGTGGCTGATAACAAAAGGGTGCCCGCTGACATCACCCCCTGATTTGAGGGTAACATGTCTTTTCTTGAAAAGGCGTGTGGGCAGTGCATCTCCATGTACATCAACTCCTGTCACTGACGTAAATGTCAAATGGCTGTAGATGTGTATTTTAAACAACTTTTCAAGAAAACATTTTGTGATTAAATTGTTCCCACTTTCTATAATCACATTAGTCCAGTATTTCAAACTAGAAATAAGAAATAGCACAGTGTATGACTGCAGCATAATTGGACTACGTCTTTGTCATCAAAACAATGTTTAACTCAAAAAAATCTCTTTAGTTTTGTGAGCCCTAAGTTTTTTAATAAATTTGTTCAGGTAATATTTGTGCATCTGCTGTTAATGAGACCAAGTGATAATAGGAGGGTCACTACCAACAAGAGCTTGGGGTCTGAGGGAGGACCTACAGACAAATAACTACAGTATGTGGCAGGAGAGCTCACAAATGTCTTGAAAAAGGGCCACATGGGTTCAGAAAAAGAAACCATTACTGTTTGGCTGTGGGAGAACAGTGGGGATACAAATAACATGGTGTAGTGATTTTCAACACACCACCACCAAAGAATGTGCATGAGGTGTTTTAGAAGCAGAGAAAGTAGACATGGATGGATGGAGCCAGTTCTGGGCATGGGGTGGGATTAGAAGTCCAGACTCAGAAAAGAATGTCCAGGGAGAAACTGAGTTGAGTCTCTCAAAAGGGCTGGAGGCTGAAAAGGTCTCCAAAAGCAGGGAGTGACTGAGTTGGGTTTCCCCATTATAAGATGGTAGGGGTGAGAATGGGGCCAGGGCAGGGCATGGGGACAAAGACAGGGAAGGGACAGGGTGCAGAAGTCAGTATGGCTAAAACAAAGGATAGTCGCTGTAGGTGAAGGCCTGAATCTGCACAGAGACTGGCATGAGACCTTGTAGAGTTTGGCACCTCCTGCATAATCCTAAAGGTGGTGAAGTCATTGCAACAGAGGGACATGCTCACCACAGTGTTTTAGAAAGTTAATCTGGTTGAGGTGTGTAAGATGGATTGCAGTGGAGAAAGATTAAAATATATATAATATATATAGGAAGACTGGTTAGAATACTATTTAAAAAGTTGCAATAAAAGGTAATGGTAATGTGTCTGGAAACAATGAACCAAACATAAGACATGTTGAGATGTGGAGTAGACAAGACATTGCAACCCACGGCCAGTGGCTGGAGACAAAGAGAAAGGTACCACTAGGAGCACTTTCATTATTCTGAGCTTCTTGCAGCTGGGAGATTTTGCTGTCCTTACCAGGAACAGAGAATTGAAGATGAAGCTTAGATTAAGGGGAAACATGATATGTTTGGTTTAGGATTTGAGATGCTTCTGGGACATCAGGATGAAGATATTAGCAGTCTACTTAACAAGGGTGCATGAAACTTGAGAAGGAGTCTTTGGTTGAAAGTTGAGATTAAGGAATCAATGCCATCGAGCTGACAGCTGGATGCAAGGGGGAGAGAAGGAGGGAGCACAGCCAGGCCAGGGCACTGCGAACGACGTTCAGTTACAGCACAATCAGTAAGGGGCTCGCCTTTCCACTGGAATTGCTGGACTATTTATTTAAGGTTTTCAGTCCCTTTCATAATTTGTCGTGTGATTCTTCAGATGAGTGAAACATCCACCCCTATTATCCTTTGCCATGAGATAGGTGAACTCTTATAAACTCTTACAAAGTACTTGCTTGGGTTTTAGATATTTAAAATAAATACACATAAGTGGGCAGAGATTGTGACAAAATTTATTATTTTTGAGAATATATTATTGGTTCATTTAATTAATTCAGTAATAATTTTGAATCATGTTTGTCATCAAATGTTGTGTAATTGGGTTCTAATAATTGAAAAAACTAATACTACACATTGGTCATATTGGAATCTTTACTGAGTAAAATAAGGACACTAATTTTATGTAGGAAAAAAAAAAACATGCATTATGACATAACACCAGAAAATAAAATAGTTCAACCTCTTGTTTAAAAGTACAATATAATCTGAAGAGAAGAGTTTACCACAGCAGTGTCCATAGCAGAGATCATGTTCTAAGGATAGCAGGTCAAACATGCTGAGATTCTAGACTTGTGGTGCTCATCTTCAGGGAGAATGTGAAATTCTGTCTACATGATGGTGTTGTTAGAATGGCTACTTCAAAAACTCAAAAGACAAGTGTTGGTGAGGGTGTGGAGAAAAGGGAACGCTGTGCACTGTTGGCGGGAGTGTAAATTGGTGCAGCCGTCATGGAAAGCAGCATGGAGTTCATCAAAAATTAAAAGCAGAACTACCACAGGATCCAGCAAGCCAGTGACTGGGCGTCCATCCAGAGCCAGTGAGATCACGTGTTGCAGTGACATCTGCACTTCCGTGGTCATGGCAACATCATCCACAATTCCAAGGTGTGACAACGGCACATCCGTCGGCAGAGACGTGAATAAGGAAAATCTGATACCTGCACACACACACACGCACACTCACACACTCTCCCACACACACACACTCACACACACACACTCTCCCACACACACACTCTCTCTCTCACACACACACGCACACCACACTGACACACTCTCCCACACACACACACTCACACACACACTCTCTCCCACACACACACACTCTCCCACACACACACTTTCCCACACACACACTCTCTCCCACACACACTCACACACACACACTCCCCCACACACACTCACACACACACTCTCACACACACTCACTCCCACACACACACTCTCTCACACACACTGTCACACAACACTCCCCCCACACACACTCTCTCTCCCACACACACACTCCCACACACACACACACAGTGGAACGTTATTCACCTTTTTTTGTTTGTCTTTAATCATGAATAGTTCTTTAAGTCATGGCAGGCTCAGTATCCCGGGGCTTTTTGAAACTAGGAAAAATATGGGCAATTTGGTCCAGCTTTTTTTTCTGTCCATAGATAAAAATGTTTCTTTGTAATTTGGCATGAAGCCAGAGTGAAGCAAAGTCTGCAAGTGCTGGTTACTGCTTTTGCTTATAACCCCTGCCTTAAAGAAGGTATCCTTCTCATTTGAGTAAGCCTTAAATAATTAAAAAATGTGAATTTTTCTAAATACACCCAAAACTCCTACTTAATTCAACCACAAAATTTCAAATGTAGTGTTTCCAGTCTATGTCTAGAGAAAAACAGATACTTTTAACATTTTTAAAAATTATTTTGCATGGTTTGGGCTGTTACAAATATGCCTAAGACACAATTCTTTAAGGAAACCTTAAAGATGATAGATTCTAAAAGTCATCTCCGCCAGGCTGCAAGGACAATGCCTTGTCCTTCCCTGTGCTTCCCACCCGCAGGCAGGGCCAGAGAACTCCCTGCAGGCTCACTCTTGCCTCTTTCCCCGGGTCAACGACTGAATGTCAGTTAATGTCAGTTCACGTTGAACCGCATGGGAGCTAAGAGTGACAGGCCCGGAAGGGGACTCAGGAGGCCACGTTTGTGTGAACACACAAGAGCCTCTGATTTCTTTCAGCACCTGCTGGCTCCAGCCATGTCCTGCTTACTCCCTCATCACATCCCCCCTGGATCTTGGCCTCCTGCCCTTCCAACTAGAGCAGGTGCAGGCCCCAGGACTGGCAGCCGAATTCATGGTGAGCAGAAGCAGCTCTGGCTGCTGCTGGTTGGAAGTCACCAATCTCAGGGAAACAAACTCACCCAGCAATTCAGAGTTGGCACAAATGCCACGCCCAAATAAGCAAGGCCAGATGTTGACTCTCGTCACCCCAACTTGCCCAGCAGGAGGAGGGTCGGCTCCGTGGAACCACTATTTAGAAGCCCTGGGGACCTAGGCTAACCACACTGTGAATAGGAACCTCTCTTGTCTCTGCCATGTTAGCATTATTGTGTCCTGGAAGTGTCTGCCTTACTCGCCCTTTTAAGTCATTCTTAATGGCTTCAGGGTTGTCTAAATTTCGTCAAATGTTTATACTCTAAAGGTATTTTCAAAAAATTTATTATGCAATTAAGATGTACAAGGCACTATTTAATCCACTACTCATGGGAAATAAAAACTATAAACTCAATGTATCTCCTCCCCTCCTGGGTCACTCTACTTAAGGAAACGGATGTGTACATAAGTCACTATACTCACGTGAGTCATAAATGTGATATATTCCATAGTAGAGTTTTGAACAACAGGAGTGAGTGGAGGAATAGTTTGATTGTGTTGTATGTGCAGAGTGGAGAACGCTACCATACTGGGTCAGTAATCTGCAATTTGAGAAAGTGAAAGCATGTTGTAAAGCAGCAGAATTGGACAAATAACCAGTCTTGTGAGTGAGCAGATCATGAAGTGATGAGATGTTGAGATTTGGACTCATAAACCTCACATGCTCATCAGCCTCATCTTTTGGAGCCACAGCTTGCGTTTGAATAGACGGTGTGTAGCTCTACGGTTATGCAGGTCACAGGCATGTCCTGTGTGCATATGGCACTTAAGATGAGGGTGTAATTGGGACTAAACTCTCAAAGACCAGTCATGGGACTTGCTTTCCTGTAATGAGCAGGATTAGGAGATGCAATTTTTGGAGACTTCATGAAGCAGGTAAGATGTTTTTGAAAAGGAAAACCTTCCTAAAGGATGGGAAGAAAGATCTTGTTAGATTAGAGAAAAGAAGAAGGGTAAGAAGAGGTGCTGGGAAGATGGAAATATCCATTGCTGGATCTTAGCAGACTTTGGCTTAAAGCAAGGCCCTTTGAGCAGTGAGACCAAGAGCAGTCATCCTAAGAACTGTGTGGAGACTCATGCAGTTAAACCACCACTGGAATGAAATGACAAAATGCAGAATTAATGAAATCATGTGTGGTAATGAATATAGAACCTTAAGACATCTCAACATCTGTGTGATATATTTGCTTTTCCAGTGAATTATGGGCCATGGGGCAAAAAAATGTATAGGCAGAGGGAAGATGGAAGGATGTGGGTTGAGTACCTTTATTTACCGCCCAGGGCTCTGTGCTGGGCATGTTATGGAAACACTGTCTGCTAACACTCTCATGAGCTGCATGTCATTGTCACCATTTTACACAGGAAGAAGTAGAATCAGAGTTAAAGAAACCAGATCAAAATAACACTTATTTCCCAAGATTGACCAGAACCCAACCCATGATTTTATCAATATGTCATACTCTTCTCTAGGGGAAAAATTTAAAAAAAAAAATTCCCCCTGATGAAGAAGAATATACAATTAATTTTTGAGGGACAAGACACAGAAGTACATTAGCCTGATTTCATGTTCTTGTTAAGAGTTTAGAATGAATGAGTCTAAACTGACATTTGGCAATATTCAATGACTCTGAGCTGCCTCAGAGCAGGGCCCCCACCATCATGTAGAGTGAAATACACAAACCTGGTAATACATGACATTTACCAGATATTTACATACTTCTTATAGAAAGGGTGTGTCATACTCAGAATTTCTGCTCCTGTGATATACAAGCTTTCACTGTTAGCAAGATTTAGCGAATTTACCCTATTTAGGTAATATAATGAACCAGACAAAGTAATCAGTGTGTCTCAAGCAGGCAATTCAGCTTTCCCAAAATCATGAGAAGAGTTTCTTAATCACTTAGTTTACTTTTTCTTCCAATTTTATGTCTTATATGAGTGTAAAATATAAGATTTTAGACCCTTTATAAATTTTAAGCATTTTTATGTAGCAGACTTGCAACTCATAGCTGCTGCAGGAGAGGCAACCTAAGCAGTGAAGAGGAAAGTGATGTGGTTGACAAATAGTTCTGGGGATTTAATTTGCATTAATGATGACACGCATCCTGATGTAATGTGGCAAGTAAAACAACACATAACAAACCTGATTTTGACATTATCCTGGGAAAAGGACTTTTCCCTCTAACTAAATCCTTTTTAAATTTTTATTTTAACTATTTTGGATAGATTTTTTATAAATATGTTTTAAAATATTTTAAATATACCTTTTTCCACTTAATATGTGAACCATATCTTATGACTCCGTGTTTTAATTAAGTACTGTGATTTTGTATTAATTAGAAAAAAGCTGACTATGAAGGGCAATGTTCTCCAGCACAAAGTGTCCCCCAACTGCTGTGTGTGTTGCGTTTTTGTGTCTGTTCGTTACAGTCTACTCTTACTTTCCTGCCTTTCTTCAGCTTGCCAACTGTGGCTTCTTGCTACGCTCTCGTCACTATGCCTGAACTCTCAGGATCTGGTTTAGACCAAGAAATGAGGAAACTGAGAGTGTCGTGACGATTTGAAATAAGATGTTCAAAGCAAGGGACTATCCCCCGTGTGATGTGCGTGAGATTTAGTGCGTTAGTCCTGACATTGGAGTTCAGTGCTTTGGAGGTACACTTCTTGATTTTCAGCAGTGTTGCTTTAGGACAAAAGTAACTATGGTGATATTCCTTAGAATACTATAAACCAATGAGTTACAGCTATTTCAGAATTATGGAAAACATAGCATTTTATTTTTTATTTTGTTTTTAATGCTGCTTCTCCTGTAGCTACTTCTTGCCTCTATTCTTGAAAAATAGTATGCACGTGCCCTTCCTCGATCCTACAACTGTCTTATGCTGTAAGGGGACATTCTTATATTGAACAATTTTTGATAGCCTACGCCCTATTTTGTTTTCTTACTCAATAACTAGGTCAAAAAAACACTGTGCCTTACCTTCTTTCTTCATTTCAAAAATGGAAAGTAAATCTTAGTCTTTACCTATTTCTTCTCCTTATTGTAACTGATAAAGAAAATGAGCCCAGTAACCTTTCAATTAGACTGTTTTTTCTCATCTTAAAGGCTTGTGAAATAGTACTAATGCTAAGAAACTGATTCAGATGCATGCTGAAGTTTGTGAATCACTGAGCTAACTCATTCAGAACTCAAGGCAGCACTCTTTGTTTTATAAATAAGGAAACTGAGGCCCAGAGAGGGATGAAGTAACTATAGGAAATAGCATAGCTGGACTTAAACCTGGGTATTCTGGCTCCAAAGTTCATATCTGCAATTTAGATAACAAGCACCAAGCCAGCAGATATGCCAAGGTTGGTCTGAGTATGCTGATGACCAGGTTTTTGTGTGCAAGAAACCAAAAAAAAGGAAATATAATTATTTTTTAATAACAAAACATGGCAATTTATTAGTTGTAAGTTGTAAGTAATATATATAGTAAACATTTATGCCACTTGGGGAAAGACTTAAAGAAGCATAAGCACATTTGGTACACCTTGGCACTTTCCCCAACAAATTCCAGCTATAAACAATCACACCTTAATCTGACCTGATTCTGTCTACCAGTACCCAGTACCTCATCCTGAGATCCTTTTCTTTTAGAATCAGATCAACTCATTTCAAACCCAAAGCTCTAACTTTACATTGAGAATCCACAGCAGTTATGACATCAAGTGTGCTTGTTGGTACTTCAGCCATTTTTATATGTTTGTTTGTTTTTTAATTTCTCTGGCAAGACCTAACTTGAGCCACCTGTGTAGTAGTTCTTCTAAATCTGGTTGTATTTGCAATTCTGAGTTCTGACTCCCAACTGCTTCTAAAGGCATATAGTAGTAATAGCAATAATATTAAATAAGAGAATAGGCATGGCTGTGCTTTGCTGCTATCTGCTGCCTGTGACTAGACATGAAAGCTCGACTGGGTAGAGACTGGTATACTATATTCATTGTTGCATGCCCAGCACATACGGTGTTGCCAAGCACATTCCAGGTGCTCAATAAACATTACTTGTTTGAATTAATGAATAAATGAATGGTTTTCCATTCAGATTTCTCAGTGGGATCCCCCATCTCTCCTGAGCTGATAATTGAAATGAACCACAATTTACTAATAAACAGATAAACTCTACAGACATCCTGCTATTCAATAACTTCATTCTGTAAAATCACCTAGTATAATAATTATTGGTTTATGTAATATTAGGTTATTACATGCTTAATCATCTTAGTTTGTATCCTTTGTCATTTTCAAGCCCCTGCATAAAAATAAGCTTTCTTCTTTAAAAAAATGTATGCAAAAAACACAACAAAGGCTAACAGTACAGGCTCTGATATTAGCTAGATAGAATTGACTTAAGCCCTCATAGAACAATTAACTAGTTCTAAGACAAGAGCAAAGTAACATCTTTGAATATCACTTTCCTCATCTGCAAAGTGAGGCTATAAATAACTGCCCCACAAGGCTAATAGAAACAGCATATTAATATTAATAACTTACCCATGACCTGTAACTAATAAGTAACTGAGGTAGAATTTGAAGGTGGCTCCCCTGGCTCCATTTTAATTATTTTAGGATGCTAATACCCTATGAAATCATCTAGGAAGGCACCAAGGAAGAGTTCTCCTGAGGCAAGAAGGGCAAATAAGAGTTTATCAGAGAAATTAAATCAAGAAAGAGCCTTCTGACCTGAGTTGGCTAAGTGCACAGTGGCCAGGCTGACGGCTATAACCTTGTCTTCATTAGCAACACCTCTCAACAGCTCAGACAACTTCCATGGATTGGTTCATAATGAAAAGCCACTGAGCATGTGTAAAATTAAGGGGTGCAAAGTAAATATGCAATTATTCTAACATAAAATAAGTATTTGTAATTAACAGTTTTTATTAGCTGGACGTAAAAAAGAACTTTAACAACAAAATCAGAGTGTCTGCTTCTTCAACCGGTGTAGAGTATGCCTATTGGGGAGGAAGGAAAGAGTTGGAAGGAGAAACAGTAATTGTAGTGTTCTAATAGCAAAGCAGGAATGAAATCTCCTCTTGATCACATCACTTTGAAAAGCTTCGAAGGGGAAACCAAACCCAAATCCCTCTTCCACAGTATTTACACTGCAGGCCATAGACTCTGAAATGTTTTCATTCAAAAATGATTATTGAGTTAAAAAATTTACTGAACTAAATTACATTAAGCATAGTTGCTGAAGTACAAATCAAGCCATGCTTTTCACTTAGAATGAGGAGAAAATTCAAATAACAGGAGCATAATTTCAAATCCTCTGCAGCACACATTTCTGTGCTTTACCAATGATGGTCTTATTCTGTCAGTGCCGTGTAAAGGGTTAAAGGAGAGAGAGTAGACTGTGCACATGGCTCGTTATCTTTCCTCTGTTACTTTTTCTTCTTTTCTTCCAGTTCCGCCTTTTATCCAACCTTTTGAGTTTCCAAGATTCTCTATCGGGCAGCGGGTCTTCATCCCGTGCGTTGTGGTCTCAGGGGACTTGCCCATCACGATCACCTGGCAGAAGGATGGCCGGCCGATCCCAGGGAGCCTTGGGGTGACCATCGACAACATTGACTTCACCAGCTCCTTAAGGATTTCCAACCTCTCCCTGGTGCACAATGGGAACTACACCTGCATAGCCCGGAATGAGGCGGCGGCTGTGGAGCACCAAAGCCAGCTGATTGTGAGAGGTAAGCAGAGGAAGGTGCACCACATGGCACTGACGGAGTTGAATTCAATACAGAAACTCACTCTGATCCCACTAAGAAAATACAACTATACAAACCAACCACGAATTCCCCCGAACTCCAAGACAAGGTCTTATTTATCTAAAATAGAATCGTTCAAATGATTAGCAGCTAAGAAATGCATGAATGAAAAGTGGGAGCCATAGGATTGAATTCATAAAATAGGACTTACATATGCTTACCCAGTGGTTTTTGAGAACCAAAGTATTTATATAGCACTTTGTATAATACTTCTTATCATTTAGATAAATGGCTTTTAAAAATAAAATATTTGTCAAAGCCATATATCACAGTTTTTCTAAAGAGCTATCAAATAGTAGCTTTTTATAATTTTTGTTTTAGTTTTAGAACTATGATTTTCTTTGCTCGTCTTTTCTATTTAGCATTAAATCTATCATTATTTTGATAGGGAGGCTGTTGCAACATTTTTTAAACTAAGCAGAGTGTCGTATTATTTACAGAAAAATTTAAAATAGAGTAGTCTAACTTATAGAAAACATTGGCAGTGGTCTCATTACATCTAAAATGTAAGCTTTGGTCTTATTTCACATTGTTATTCAAGTCACCAAATTCCCATTAAGGTTCACACCCTTCATCTGTGAAATAAGCAGCTAGTGTTCTCTGAAGTCTGTCAAACAAGGATATTCTGTAGTTTCATGATTCTCCAAGCATAGCATGCATTTATCTACCAGTACAATATTCAGCCACATTGCAAAAGTAACTGTATGAAATTAAAGATTTATATTAATGTTGATTAATTTGCATATAAAATTCCCAAACATTATTGTCTAAGAGATCATTAGTATGGGGATGTTTCCACTATCACCAGGATAGTGGACAGATCTGTGCGGACTCTTTCTTGAGTGGTGGATTCCCAGGTCCTTGCTCAGTCCTTAGTCCTTGTTCCCTTGTCACCTCTCCTTCCTTCCTGACTGAACAGGAATTCACTTTCTATCTACTTGCCAGCAAAAAAGACGTGATACTGACTTGGAAGTCATTTGAAGAAACCAACTCTGTATTTCTGGAAAAAAAAAAAATCCCCGAGTGAATGAGTAAGAAAATATATCTTCAGTTAGACACAAACTAAAGATACTCATGATGTTTTTCTCTTTCTACTTTGCACTTTTGAATATAAGAATTAGGATACTTGGGTTTTTTCCCGATTTTTTGAAGATAAACAAAAATGGGAGCCAATCTAGTAGCTGCTTCCCAAGTGTTTTCTTATAAACAGAATTGACTCTTACTATGGTTTGTGAAGGGCGAAGTAGTAAATCAGCCTGCCTTCTATATAATCTGCTCTGAAGGAACCAGGTCAGAGAACAGAAACGTTAGATAAAAATGCACATGGATGTTCTTTGTATCACTTGTCCTTGCAGGAAAGGCAACCAGACTTTTTTGACTAAGGCAAAGGTCAGATGAACTGAAATTGAGCCCAGTTATTCAGGATAATGTAGTTGATCACAATATGATTAATGGCTGCATGGGATTGTTCTTCAAATATGTTAAATAAGCTTCTGTGAAATTAACATTAAGTCATCAGGTAGGAGATATAGCCCTGAGGAAGGAGATGTGTTTCACAAACAGACCAGCATGACTGAGAAGTAGGCAAGGGCAAGGTGTTCTCAGCCTGGACTACACTGTGGAGTCTCCTGGGAGATTTGAGAAAACACTGATGTGCAGTTTTAGTCCCAATCTGGACCAAATAAATCATAATCTTTGGGAATAGATCCATCTTCCAAATTCCTTGGGAATTCTTCTGTTTTTTAAAATCAAAAATCACGGTTTAGTGGCTCTCAAACTTTGTTACACATTTGAATTGCATGTGGAACTTAAAAAAATGGCCTGATGTCCAGGCTGTAGCCCCTACCAATTAAATAACCATCTTTGGAGGTGGGACCCAGGCATCAATCATTTGTAAAATCCCCAAGTTGATTCTAATATACAGCCCATATAATTCTGTCAATATTTCAAACTTTTTCATTATTATTACATCTGTTTTGGTGATCTGTACTTGGTGATCTTTGATGCTACTATTGTAATTGTTTTGGGACACCATGAACTGTGCCCATACAGGACAGTGAACTTAATCCATAAATGTCGTGTGTGTGTTCTGACTGCTCCACTGACAGGCCATTCCTTCATCTCTCCCCCTTTCTTCCAGTTTCCCTATTTCCTGAGACATAACAATATTGAAATTAGGCCAGGTAGTAGCCCTAAAATGGCCTCTGAATCTTCAAGTGAAAGGAAGAGTCACCTGTCTCTTACTTTAAGTGAAAGCTAAGAAAGGCATTGCCAAAAGCTGAGACAGACTAAAAGCTGGGCCTCTTGCACCAAACAGTTAGCCAAGTCGTGAATGCAAAGGAAAGATTCTTGAAGAAAATTGAAAGTATTATTCCAGTGAACACACAAATGACAAGAAAGCAAAAGAGCCTTATTATTGATATGGAGAAAGTTTGAGTGGTCTGGATAGAAGATCAAACCAGCCACAACATTCCCTTAAGCCAAAGCCTAGCCCAGAGCAAGGCCCTAACTCTCTTCAATTCTATGAGGGCTGAGAGAGGTAAGGAAGTTGCAGAAGAAAAGTTTGAAGTTAGCAGAGGTTAGTTTGTGAGGTTTAAGAAAAGAAGCTGTACCCATAACATAAAAGTGCAGGGTGAAGCAGCAAGCGCTGATATAGAAGCTGCAGCAAGTTATCCAGAAGATCTAGCTAAGATAATTGATGAAGGTGGCTACACTAAACAACAGATTTTCAGTGGAGACAAAACAGCCTCAGACTGAAAAATGATGCCACCTAGGACTTTCATAGATACAGAGGAAAAGTCAATGCCTAACTTCAAAGCTTCAAAAGACAAGCTGACTCTCTTATTAGGTGCTAATGCAGCTGGTGACTTTAAGTTGAGGCCAATGCTCA
The DNA here is from genome assembly GCA_023783475.1 of Daubentonia madagascariensis. Classification (NCBI taxonomy): domain Eukaryota; kingdom Metazoa; phylum Chordata; class Mammalia; order Primates; family Daubentoniidae; genus Daubentonia; species Daubentonia madagascariensis. Next base: position 7,945,678 of record JAKFHU010001482.1, on the reverse strand, counting down.
TGTACCATCCCCCAAATCTTAAGGCCCTTAAGCGTTATGCTAAATCTACTCTGTCTGGGCTCTGGAAATGGAACATCAAAGCCTGGATAACAGCACATCTGTTTACAGCATGGTTTACTGAGTATTTTAAGCCCATTGTTGAAACCTACTGCTCAGAAAAAAAATTCCTTTCAAAATATTACCGCTCATTGACAATGCACCTGGTCACCCAAGAGCTCTGATGGAGATGTACAAGGAGATGAATGTTGTTTTCATGCCTGCTAACACACACTCATTCTGCAGCCCTTGGATCAAGGAGTAATTTCAACTTTCAAGTCTTTTATTCAAGAAATACATTTTGTAAGGCTGTAGCTGCCATAGATAGATTCTTCTGATGGATCTGGACAAAGTCAATTTCAAAACCTTCTAGAAAGGATTCACCCTTCTAGATGCCATTAAGAATATTTGTGATTCATGGGAGGAGGGCAAAATGCCAGCATTAACAGGAGTGTGGAAGAAGTTTGTTCTAACCCTCATGGATGACTTTGAGGGTTTCAAGACTTCAGTGGAAGAAGTAACTGCAGATGTGATGGAAATAGCAAGAGAAGTAGAATTAGAAGTGGAGTCTAAAGATGTGACTGAATTGCTGCAATCTCATGATCAAACTTGAATGGATGGGGAGTTGCTTCTTATTGATGAGCAAAGAAAATGGTTTCTTGAGATGGAAACTACTCCTGGTGGAGATGCTGTGAACATTGTGAAATGACAATAAAGGATTTAGAATATTGTATAAACTTAGTTGATAAACCAGTGACAGGGTTTGAGAGGATTGACTCCAATCTTGAAAGTTCTACTGTGGATAAATGCTATCAAACCACATCACATGCTACAGAGAAATCCTCTGTAAAAGGAAGAGCTGAATAGTGCAGAACACTTCTTGTTTTAGTAAATTTCAAAAGCCATCCCAAACTTTAGTAACTACCACCCTGATCAGTCAGCATCCATCAACATCGAGGCAAAACCCTCCACCAGCAAAAAGATTACAACTTACTGATCACTCAGATGATTCTTAGCCCTTTTTTAGCAATAAATTATTCTTTAATTCATGTATGTATGTTGGTTTTTAGACCTAATGCTATTGCACACTTAGTAGGCTACAGTATAGTATAAACATAATTTAGGAACCAAAAAAACTTTTTATCGGGAATCAAAATATTGTATTTTGTTGAATTACCAAATTTATCTCAAGTTTTGCCGTAACCTAACACAATACACAAGGCCATGCTAGATCAAAACAATTAAATAACAGACAATGAGGACATAATAGTGAAATAACAAGTAAAGTTTTAAAGCTCACAACAAAGATTTTGAATTAGCAGGATGATTTAAAACATGATAAGGATTGTCCAAATTCAAACAAAGAGACTGAATATATTGTGAAAATTTCTATATCTGAAAAATGCATACCTGAAATTATTGGATCTATTTTATTATGAGATCTATACCTGGATCTATTTAATAGGAGATTGAATACTGCAGAACAAAGGATTCCCGAATTTGAAAAGAGGGCTAGAGAAAGTATCCAAATTTTTGCACAGAGAAATAAAAGACTGAAAAATAGTAAAAAGTGTCTTATTGAACTTGCGATCACATCAAGCAGCTCAATATATGTTATAAATCGTTAGAGTTTCAGAAGGAGGGGCAAGGAAAATATATTTGAAAAATGATAACTGGCAAACTTCCAAATATGAGGGAAAATATAAATCTACAGATCAAAAACTCAAGAAGAATAAACACAAAGAAAATCATCCCATGCCTTATCATAATCAAATTGTTAAAAACTACTGATAAACAACAGTTTACCTAATAAGTGTTGATACTTTAGGTCTGAGCAAAAACAAACAAACAAAAAATTATCAGTAAAGAGAAAATATTAAAAACACTCAGAAAAATTTATATTCATTACACAGAGGGGAACAAATTAAGAAAACTTTAGCCAATTCATCAGAGACAGTGCAAGCCAGAAGAGAATAGAATAGCGTTTTTAAAGTGCTGAGGGGGGCAGGTGGCAAAACTTGTCGACCAAGAATTCTATAACCAGCAAAGTATACTCATCTTCAAAAATGAAGAAGAAATAAAGACATTTTCTGACATGCTAAATTTGAGAGAGTTAAATCACTAACAAGTTTTCACTACAATAAATATTGAAGAATGTTCTTCAAGATGGAAACTTTGACCTATAAGAGGAATGAACACCCCTGGATATGACAAATTTATTGCTGAATATAAAAGACATTTTATTCTCAATTTTATTTAAAATATTTAGATGTTTAAATAATAGTTACAACGTACTGTGGAATTTATAACATGCAAAAATAAAATATGCAACAATAATAACACAAAAGATGGAAAGAAGGAAAATGGGAGTTTACTATTGTAAGATTGTTTTAAAATTAGACATGAACTGGTACTGTGTTATTTGAACATAGACATTGGTAGTTACTATATACAATGTAAACTTTAGAGCTATTGCCAAAGATGAAACAAAGAGGTACAGCTATTAAGCCAACAGAAAGATAAAATATAACAATAAAATATAATCAATTAACCAGAAAAAAAAAAGGCAGGAAAAGAAAGAAAAGGTAACAAAAAAGGAGATGGAAAAAATGGGGAATAAAGAAATAGATTGTAAACTTAAACACAATCATGTCAATGCTTACATTAATTGTAAGTGGGCTAAATATACCAACTAAAAGACAAAAATGGTCAGTCTGAATAAAAGAGCAATACTCAAGTCCATACTGTCTATGATAAACATGCTTTAAGTATAATGACGTAAGTAGGATAAGTGTAAAATAGTATCAACTACCAATCATAAAAATCTTGATGAGTTGTGTTAATATTCAGCAAAATACTATAGACTTCAGAAGAAGGATTATTACTATGGAGAAATAAGGTCATGTTATAATGATAACATAGTCAATTCATTAAGAAGACATAAAAATCTGATATGTGGATTCACCTAATAATGGAACTTCAAAATACATGATGAAAAATCTTAATAGAACTGAAAGGAAAAAGACAAATAACCGACAATGATTGGAAAGTTCAACACTCCTTTCTCAGTAATTGGCAGAGTAAATAGAAAATCAGTAGAATGGAGAATATTTGAACAACAATATCAACTGACATAACCTGATTGATAATTATAGAATATTTTACCCAACAACTGCAGAATATACATTTTGGACTTCTGACCATTGGAACCATAACAGAATAAGTTTGTGTTGTTCAAAGCTACTAAGTTTGTTGTAACTTATTACGGCAGCCATAGGAAACTAATATAAAAGCAAACATTACTATAGCTCTTAAAGACATTAATTTAAAGAATAATAAAGAAATATTATAGATCATTTTATGCCAACATGCTTGACAATTTAGATCAAATGGTCAATGATTTGAAAGACACAAATTATCAAAATAGACATAAGATAAAATAGAAAATGTGAATAGTCCTGTATCTGTCATAGGAATTGAATATTTTTATCAAAAGCTTTCCTATAAAAACTGAGGCCCAGTTGACTTCATTTGTAAATTCTAATAAACATTTAAGAAAGAAATAATAGCCCTTTTATACAACCTCCTTCAGATAATAAAGGAAAAGGAAACAGTCCCCAAATTTCTTTATGACACAACATAGCTCTAACATTAAAAGTTGAGACATTGCACAAAGAAAAAAATACAAGCTATTATTCTCAAGAATATAGATGTAAAAATCTTTAACATAATATTACCATAGTAAATTAGCAATATATAGAACAGATAACATCATCAGAAAGTGGGGCTTTATCACAGGAATGCAAGCTTGGTTTAATATTAAAAAATCACTAACTATTAAATTGGAACTAACCAATGAGCACACATGTGCTCAGAGGGAAATAAAACTCAGTCAAAATTAACTGGGGGGAGGTGGGTGAAGGGGAGGGGGAAAAACTACCTAATGGGTACTGTGAGCACTATTTGGGGACGGGCCCACCTATAGCTGGGACTCAAGCATTACAAAACCGATCCATGTAACCTAAAACATTTGTACCCCTTTACTATTTTGAAATTTTAAAAAATCACTTGATAGAATTCACATTATTAACAAAATAAAGTAGAAAATCTATAGAAATGAATAAAATAAATGAACAAAATTTGCCAGAATTCAACATCCATTCTTGATTTTAAAAAATTTCTCACAAACAAGCAGTAGCAGGAAACAGCCTCAATATATAATAAAAGGCACCTATGACAAATATAGTATATTATACTCTTTATCCTGGTGTTTGGGAATAAAATAGGCATGCCTGCTCTTAACACTTCTATTCACCATTGTTCTAGAGGTCATAGCTTTTGCACTTAGGCAAGAAAGATAAATATAAGGTATTATATTTGCAAAGGAAGGCACAAATATGCCTACAATTGCAGAAACTACTAAGCAAATGTAGCAAGTTCACAGGACAGAGCCAGTATACAGAAATTAATTGTATTTCTATATACTAGTGAACACAATTGAAAAATAAAAATATACTCTTCCAAACACCAAATATTTAGGGATATAGTTAGCATAATATAAACTGAAAACTACAAAATATTGCTGAGAAATTGAACTATCCTAACCAAAAGCCTAGCAAGCTTTGTTATAGAAATTTGAAAGCTTTTCTAAAATTTGTATGGAAGTGAAAGGGACCTAGAAAAACAAAAGCAATTTTTAAAGAAAGAACAAACCTGGAGAACTTAAACTATCTGACTAAAAGTGGACTAAAATTTAAAACTCAATAAAAAGTGAAATAAATATTTTTCAGAAAAAAAAACCGGACCAGTTCTGGGGCTCATATTGTATAGATTCCATACTAGGTCATAATAGGTCATTTCAGAAAATCACTCACCTTTAAATAACTCCAACCTATGTCCAAGCAACTTTCTTAGGGCCTACTTTTCTTTTAACTTCAGTTGGTAAAATAATGGCTAAAATGAATTAATTAGATAAGAACTACAAGGTGCACTTCACTCTCTAATGATGCATTTGCTATTTTTAAGTGTTTATCTGTAGCCATCTTTATTTTGTTTTCACAAAAACTTTCCAGTGATGAGTTCACATTTTTTCTTTACTTGTTAGTGAAAGACAAAATGCTGAATTATACCTCTTTAAAATGTCAATGAGTAGTTATAAACATATATTTTTTATATCTGCTCCCAAATGACTACACATTTCCATCCTTTATTCCTTCATCTTTCTCTTATTCCATCCTTAAGCAACAACGTACTTAGCACATGCTCATAATGCCAGGCCCTGGAGTAGTCACTAGGATGATGAAAGTTCATTTTCTCCCACTGAGAGCCCCTGGTCAGTGGGAGAGAAACAGCTGACAGGTCACATGGTGGTGTGACAAGCTGTAGGACGCTGTGAAAGAAGAAAGAAGAGTTACCTGACATAGAATAGGGGATACATGAGGCAGATGCCTGGAGGGCAGGAGGGATCCTGGAGAATTAGGAAATATAGTAACTAGGTAAGAAGAGACAAAGACAGACAACATGGTCCTGGAAGGACTCTTAGCCGCAACAGAAGGGGAGCTGGAGAGAGAAGAACACACTTACTTAACTGTGTATGGAATGGTTTGGCTGGGGAGGAAAATGCAGAAAGATGAGACTTCGGAACCAATTCTGCTTCATATCTTGAAGGTTTTGTGTCCTGAGAAAGAGGTATAAAGGCCATGGGAATGTATTAGGGGATTTAAAACAGAGGAATCATATGGTCAATGTCAGGGTGAGTCAGGTATTGGAATACAGGGAGTGCAGGAGCACAAAAACCAGAGTGGAAGCCTTTGCAACCCACCTGAGAAGGTGGTGGTGGTTAGGATGACAAGGAGGGCACCGATTTGGAAGATTCTTTGCAGGGTTTGATGACCAATTGTGCAAGGGAAGTGTGTGAGAAGTCTTGACAGCAAATGTCCTCCCCAAGAGAGTAGCTGCCATGGACTGGGAGGGGTGTTTGAGCGGGCGCTTTCCTCCAGACTGTGGAAAATCCTCCTGGTAGTCCATTTTTCCTCTGTCCTTAGTACATAATGATTGGGACAAGGAAATTTCTCCCTGAATGGTTAATTTCTGCTGTGGGTGACAACCGCCCCCTTCTCTATGACAGCTAGAGAACAGGGAGCTGCTTTCAGAACTCCAACGTTTAACGTGAATGGCCAAGTTGTTGCTTTTATCACTACTTAAGCTATATCATGTACTGAATAAGCTAAATCGATCTTTTAGGTGAAATGAAGACTCACTGTTTATCATTACTGTTTAGAATAAAGAGCATTCCACATTGCAAACTGTGGATTTACCAGTTAACTTTGGGACACAGTCTGTCATTTGGTTCATGAAAAACTGCACAGATATAGTTGGGGAAACAAAACCCACATGAAAATAGTAAACAACAATAGAGAATAACCGTATGAGTTTCTATTTTAATCTTTAACTGGAATTGGGAAATGTTTCTGTCTTAGATGCTTCGAAGTTTTTGGCTTGAGGTGTATCTTGGGAAAAATAGAATGAGGAGTTTGGAGACCTTGGAATAGCCTTGTCACAGCGAGGGTGGTTTGGAAGTACCAAAGTGACAAACTATTAATTACAAGAGCCAAATAAACTCTGATAAGGGAAAGATCAGTGTTATTTGATCTGTTCAAAGAAGGAGTTAGCTCCATCATCCTTGATATGTAAGTAGCATTTAGAAAGAAAAAGAAGATACAAAAACAACACTGGAACTTTCAGTAAGAAGACCAAGGTCCACATTTCCACTTGTTCATTTTGCATATGACTTTGGACACATGAATTAATTTCTCTGAGTCTCAGTTTCCTCCTCTGTAAAATAGGAATAGTGAGACCTACTTCTTAGCGTTTCAGAGAATTTAATTATTGGTGACAATTGTTATGGCCTTAGTGCTGGTAGCAGAGTTCTTCAATTACTCTCTATTTAATGAATCATTAAAAGGAGCACAGACATTCTTAGGTACATTTTCTGGGATCAGTGAGGAATAGACAGCACTAGCTGAGACATAGAGGCTGTGCCATGGTCGGAGTTGGCCCATCTGCTTGTTGCCGTGAACAAGTGCTTGCCAGACGTGGGAATGATGGAGGACCACAGATGTCCTGGGATCCATTGCCTTGAGGAAGAAGACCAGTCTGGCAGCAGTTAGTGGCTGTGGCGCCACAGATCAGAGAACAAGGGAAGCCCACTCACCTGTGGCCCTGACTCCCTGGACCCCTTTCCTGCTTCCCTCCTTCCCTCCCTGCTTTCCTCACGATTTTCCTCCCAATTTAGACACTTATTAGCTGTGTGAACTTGGGCAAATTCATTAACCTCTCTTTACCCCAGTTTTCTTATTTATAAAATGAGATAATACCTAATATGGGCTTTCTCAGGGTTAAATAAAACAAACATGTTTGTCACAGAGCCTGGTGCATAATCAGCACTCAGGGGGTGGCATCTCCACCCCCTTCTCCCTGTCTCTTCCTTCCTGCCACTCACATCTGTGTGACTTTGGAATGTGACTGAGGGCACATCGCACATCAGAGGCCATGGTGATCCAAGTGTGAGGCAATTAATTAGAATAGTGGCCTTGGGAATAGTCAGAAAGGCAAATATAAAGTATAATATATTTTTCAAGAAACTATGTGAGTTGATAATAAATTGCATGTCAGAGCTGGAGGTAATAACTAAGGAATTTAAACTGAGATGTAGAATAAATGGGTATGATAGAAATGGAATTTGGGGGCCCTATTCTCAATTATTCTTTATATCTGAGTTTTCCAACCTTAGGCCATTAGAAAGCTTAGCACATTTTTGATATCCTGGGTTACTGGGAAGATTTATGAAGACTTAATTTAAAATAAATTAGCTATTATCATAAGGCAAATGTTAAAAACAAAAATCAAAACAAAACCAAAAAACCCAAAAGCTCTTATGTATGTGCCCATGGCTTACACTAACAGTGGGCCGGTGATCTCCACGATATCGTGCTCAGCTGGGTGACCTTGGCGTCAGTGAAGCCACTTTGGGGAAAAGTGCTAGACTTAACGGCAGAACATGCCTGCCCTTTGGTTCCTGTCATTGGCTCTGCACCAGACAGGAAAGCTGCCAACGCGATGGCTCCTGTCTGTGCCTCCAGAGGAGGCCCGTTTCTTCACGCTTCTTTAAATCTTTCAATGAAGCTGTTGTTTCTGGTTTTTAATGATGAGCTGCTACCTACAGAAACAAACACACTGGCAAAAGAACTGTAATCGATCGTCAGTTGACAGGAAAAACAACAATTATACAAGGCCACCATCCTAGTGCTGTGTTTATTGATCCAATTTTGATACCTTATCCATGCCATCATTTTACTTGATTCATTCATTTATTCATTCTTTCAACAAATATTTATTAAACATCTGTTTTGTAATAGATGTTGTTCTGGGTTCTGGGGATACCACGTTGATCAAAACAGAGAGACCAAGCCCCTGCCCCACAGAGCTAAAGCTCTAGTGAAGGAAAGAGAAAACAGACAGACAAATAAACAATGTCAGGTATCTACAAGTACTATGCAAAATAAACAATTAACCCTTGGCAAGAGGCTTGAGGGAGATAAGGATGGAAATATTATTTTAGGTAGGATGGGCTGGGTGAGGCTTCCTGGAGAGATTTTTGAGCAGAGACTTGAGTGAAGTGAGGGAGTGAGTCACAGTGATCTGCAGGAAGCAAGTTCCAGGCAGAAAGATCAACAAGTACGAAGATTCCGAGTCAGGAGTGAGTTTTGTGTGTTCAAAGGACAGAAAGAAGACCTCAGATGGCACTTCTGGTGCCATCTACTCAAATCTGGGTGACAATTGTCCACTCAAATCTGGTACATCCTACTCAAAGACCTTGGGCTTTGGGGTCACCCTGATCTGAGTTATGAACTTGGCCAAGCTCCATTTCCCTAGCCTATAAAACTGAAATGATAATATCTATTTATTCATTTGTCCATTTGACAAATAGTTGCAGAGTGTTTTCTATGCCCCAGCCCTGTGTTACATGCTGGGGATACAATGGTCTGTGAGAAAGGAATGGTTCTTATTCTCACAGGGTTTACAGCCTGATATGGGAGACAGGCAATTCAGCAAACAATACCAAGCAAGGGTGATAAAAGCTATGATAGAGAAATTAAAGGTTTGGAGAAGCACTTAATCTCATCCACAGCATCAGAAAAGGGGTCCCAGACTAAGCGAGCTGTGGGCTGAGATGCAAATTTTAATAAGTGGGAATTTGTTAAACAAAGAGATGCAGAAGCATGTGTGAAGACGCAGCAGCAAGAATAGTCTTGTGACGGAAGAATAGACAGGGTTTTAGAATGGCTGGAGCAAAGCCTGCAAGAGGGGATGTCAAGAAATGAATCAGGAGACCAAGGACTAAAGCAATGAAGAGGCTTGAAAATATTGTAAGAGTCTGGACTGGAGCAAGGGGCAGTGGGAATAGACAATGATTTTAAGCAGGGAAGTCATACCATCTGATTTGTGCCTTAGAAGGATCCTTTAGGCCACTGTGTGGAGAATAGATTCACATGGGACAGTTGGTGGCAAGTAGACCAGTTAGGAGGGTGTTTGACAAATCCAGGTGAAAGACAATATTGGCCTTGTCCTAGATTGAGTTGCCTTGAAAGCAGAGTGTGAGGTACAGAATTGTCTGCAGGTGGTTTATTTGGTATGTAATTCCTGGGTCCCAGAGTAAGACAATGGGAAATAATGAGACCAGAAAGGGAGAAAAAAAAAATCAATAAAAGTTGTTTTAATGAGCGAGTTGCTGCTATGTGCTACTAGAGCTCGTTCTTACTGGGAACCCTCTGAGGAGTCAAGTAAAACAGTGGTTCTCGAAGGGTGTCTCTGGATCAGCATTCTCAGCATCACCTGGGAGCTCATTAGAAAGGCAGAATTTTGGATCTCACCACAGACCTACTAAGTCAGAATTTCTGGGGACAGGGTTCAGCAACGTGTATTTTAATCAGCTCTTCATATGATTCTGATGCCCTCTACTGTTTGAGAAGGACAGCATAGACATGCCTCGGAATTGTCCCACTGGGTTGGAAGATAGAGAGGCAGAGCATTTATACCCTGACTTCTGTCATTGATGGACAATTGTTTCCCAGATGTCAGGGTTGCACCAGTGAGGGTGAGTAAAGGTTCATGACTGCAGAGAAGGCCTGAGACAGTGGAGAGAGAGACTCCTGCCCTCAGTGCAACGTCCTGGTAAAGTGTGTGGAGCTGTCCGTTCCTGTGGTGCTGAAACCAGATGGGCTGAGGGTACATCACCCACACTCAGACTACGTTGGAACTAGGGAGTGGCAGTGGAGATGAAGAAAATTTGAGCATGTGTGATACATTTTCGAGGAATAATCAGTACCTGATACAAGGAGATAAAAGAGGGGGTTATGAAAGATAATGCACGATCCCCCTGCCTCAGGAGGAGCTTGATGGATGGTGGTGACAAGAACAGGAACCATTTAGGAGGCTTGAGTTTGGGGTATCTTTGAAATATCTAGTGATCAGCGGGATATGGTGGTCTATACATAGAGAAAGAAAAAGGCAATCATCATGATGACAGTGGGCAAGTAGCTCAGGAGGTGTGTTGAGTAAGATCTGAAGACAGGGGATGAAACCTGGAGTGGGTAACAGTGGGGAATAGTCTCTTTAATCAACAAGTGAAATAAGAATTATCTCTAGAGGAGTACTGGGAGGGGCTGAATGAGGTGACTTCGAGTATCTGAAACACACTGAGTACTCAATAAATGTTTACTTTTATCACTAAGTGACTACTTGGGGAACTCTTGCTTTTCTCAGAATAATTTCCTGGACTGCTACTTTGTAGAAAAAAATGTCTGGGTCAGGCAATAATCCTTTTAAAAAGGTCTTCACTTCTTTTAATAAACTGCTGTTAACCAAAAAAAAAAAAAAAAAATTTGGGAACTCCACTGTCCCTGGAGATTTGGCCATTCTGAGTGCTAATAGCATATAAGGATGGAGGTCATTCATTCCATTTTAAACACTGAGTCCTCATTCAGACACTCTTCCTGCTCTAGAGTTTCAATCTTATCTGGTGCTGCTGCCGTCTTAAATTGATGAGAACCCCCAAAGGATCATGTATCATTTATCTTCACATTAGGCTCTGGGTGTGCTAAGAAAATTTATTTAGAAACTTAGCCTGGTGTGGTGCACACACCTGTAGTCCCAGCTACTCAGGAGGCTGAGGCAGGAGGATCGATTAAGCTCAGGAGTTCAAGGTTGCAATGAGCTATGATGACGCCACTGCTCTCCAGCCTAGGTGATGGAGCAAGACCCTGTCTCTAAAAAAAAAGAAAAGCAAAGAAAAAGAAAGAAGAAACCTAATACAACTTCTTTCTGGAATCCATCTGCTGTACTCTTGCCAGGTGAAACTCAATTCAAGCACATCCTAACTGGTGTGTCTGGTCTCAGGTCTGCTTAGTGTGAGTACTTGGATGATTATAGGCTCAGAATTCTTATTGTAACTCACAACTTCACTTTCATGAAAAGGACCTACATATTTGCTGGTACATGATAAGAAACCACTTAGGTACTGAATGTTTAAATTCATGACAGTCTTCTATCAATGTTTAAAGGAAATGTATATGATTTGTTGTATTCATGCACTTACTAATATATAGAATTTTCCTCAAGATTATCTGAAGTTGCACAACATATGAACTTAAGGTCAAATAACTTAGCTATTAATTAGTTTCTTTGCCATAAAAATTAAAAATCTCATTTACTTCTAAAGCTTCTTTCCTAGGTTTTTATGTGAATGGGGATCAGTGTGGGTGTTTGAAGACAGAATTCCAGTCTGATTAGCAAAGGGGTATACATAGGTAATCCACTGGCTACTCCTACCAGTACCTGAAACAATTTTCAGTAATAATATAGTAGAATTATTCTACTAATTTAAGGGCCATTTTCATCTGTAATTACCTTAAACTTACACTATGTTAATGGTTATTTCCCATGTAAACCTCTGCAATCAGTTTTTAAGTAACATTTCTTTGGATTAGAACCAAATTGAGGGGAAGAGGACATGGATTAATTATAATTAGACTTTCTTCCAGAGGAAATGCAGGAGTTGAGCTACCCTATCCATTTGACAAGGTATTTCTTGCTCTTAGCAGAATTTGAGCCAAATAGAGTATAGAATGTGGATGACTGCAGATTTGCCTTCCACCCTGGGGAGAAAGATTTTTGTATGATGTCTTAAACTTTGCAGTTTACCCTGGAGGTTGATTGGTCATTTTTGCTAGAAAATTTTATTCTATATAATCTCTAGTATTTTTCCTTTAAATAATTTCTTCACCATGAGACAATCATTCATTATCATATTTTACATATATTTACATTTTATTGAATATATTTGTCTCAGAATATGATCTACATGAAGTAAAATTGTTCACTAGTTAATCAATATCCCAGAGACCTATTGGCTGTGTAAATTATTTATTTCATTTGCAAGTTGGGTACTTTGTTCATTAAGGATATGTCAAAGCTAGACACACTGCATTTACTAAATTAGCCAACCTTCCTACAGTGATTAATAACTTCCAGCCACTGTTGTGAGAACTTTTCTGATCTTAATTCATTTGATCTTCACAACAATCCTTTAAAATGGGTGCTGTAATTATCCCCAATTTGCAGATAAGGACATTGAGGCCAAGAGACATTTGATAATGTGCACAAAATCATCCAACAGGAAGTAGCAGAGCTGGAGGTCGAATCGAGGTGCTCAGCACTTGGTGCTACGCTGGTAGCCATCACTTTCTGTTGCCTCTCCATGTGTAATGCTTTCTACAAAAAGCTAGACTAGAAAATTAAAAGCAATTTCTTTTCCAGAAACACAGCATTGAGTTCCCTCTCTAGCTGCTTCTTGTGTCTTGATATTGTTCCCTCCTCCTGGATTATTTTATGGTCAAAGTGATCTTCACTTTGGCTCACATCACTTTGACATGCTTCTAAGCCCCTTGCTAACTTGGACCCAAACCTTCTCTTCAGTCTCTCACATGCGGTGACCAGAATTCCTGTCTATCTGTTTCTGTCTCAAAATGGAAAATACTGGATATCACAAGGCAGACAAGATAGCACTTGTGGGAAGGAGGGGAAGAACACCATTTGCTAAGTATTTAATATATGGTGGAAATAATTCATCTTCTTTCACGTAACCTTTGACTGCCTCATTGAAAACACATGCCATAATGAATCACTGATTTTCTGGGAAAGATTTGGGGATTATAATACCTTCAGATGCTAGCTTTCCTAGAGGAATTTGTGTCTTCTCTTTAAGAGAAGACTCAAAGACTCTTAAAATCATAATAGCTTACCTAAAGCATTTGCTTTCTCTTGGGAGACATGTTTTAAGCAAAGTGCATGTGTATGTTTTAGGTAGGGATGGATCTTTGCAGCACATCACAACATTCACCAGATAAACAGTTACTTATCTCTTGTGTTTTTATAAGCTCACTATAAAGCCTTTATGGTACCTTACTTCAACTGGCCTTCCACAGTCCCCCTGTGGCCTGGAATGGTGCTGACATCAGGAATAATGGTCTAAGTGTCCTTATCAGATTTCTGGGGAAAGTTTGATACCATGTTGTGTTATTGCCTTTAGGGAGTGCCTGTTAATTCTCTCTTTATCTCCTGTTAGAGGAAAAATCAACAAAAAATGCCTTGAAGAGTTCACAACCAAGAAGAATATTTATCCTTGATAATTACTATTTGAGGAGAAAATATATATTCTATCTGTTCTTTAAGTGGTGGTTCTATATCTGTTTTCTGTGGAATGAATTCCTGAAGGTCTTTGATAACACAAATCAAAAGCAAAATGTCCCATTCCTTTGGTTTAGTCAAATTTCCACACTCAAGAGGCCAGTTTCCCCGAGTGCAAACTACTTTTTTCTACTACACAAGCTCATTAATAAGAATCAGAAAAATTTCTAGCACTGAAATTACTGCCCTAATTTGTCCCAAACTGCAAATAAGGTTTTTATTTTCTGACATATATAAAAAATTCCTTGTATTTTAATGTTCATTAAAATAATCCCATTTCTTAATATCATATCCTTCTTCAGTCTTAGCCTTGTCTGAATCACTGGTGACATTTCTCTTTTCAGTTCCTCCAAAGTTTGTGGTTCAGCCACGGGACCAGGATGGGATTTATGGCAAAGCTGTCATTCTCAACTGCTCAGCTGAGGGTTATCCTGTACCTACCATCGTGTGGAAATTCTCTAAAGGTATGACATTACTCGATTTGCTTCTTAGCTGCCAAACCTACCTACCTTACGTTCTAAAAGATTGGATGAGCATGCCTAGTCTTTCCAGAGATGTTCCTTGCAAGTAGATATATGTCCGTGTCCCCACCAAGCCTATCATTCTCCCACAGACACCCCTAGTCACCCACCTAGGTGTTTTTTTTAGGCCATCAAAGGGTCTGTTCTCACATAACATTCCCCAGGAAGGACCAGGAAGGGGAGGCAGGTTACTTCAGCACTTGGGAAAGTACTAACTTGCCCCCCGTATTAGACAACCGTGGTCAGCTTAGAGACCACTGCAAACCTGTACACGTGGAGATGCCAGTTCAAATTGTCAGAATTAGTTATAGTTGAAGAATTACTTCCCCAGTATTTAAATACATGAGATTAAGTGGCTTCAGCAAGCTAAAAATAAAATCATTGGTTGTTCTATTTCACTGGTTACCTTAGAATATACAAATTATGTATCATCGCCTTATGCTCTTTTAAAAACAAACACATCCAATGTCCTATTGCGAGGGTCTAGTGTTCCCTGACTCTACTCCTAAGCATGCTTCCTGGCTTTTAGCTAACACTGTAGACATTACACAAGTAGACACGGGTAACATGGAAACTAGTGGTGGAACCATTTTGCACCCTGGAAAAATAACTCATGTTCATCATATTGGCTTCTGCAGAAAGGTTCCTTACCTGTGCTTGCAAACATACTGGAAATTCTCTTTCTTTTCTCATGCAGGTGTCTGAAATCCATGATTTATTTATCAAACATTTGAAGGCCAAATATTTACCAGTGAGATCAATCAACCAATCAATCATGGTCTTTTTTTCCAACAATCTAAGACCTACTATATAGGTTTCTATTTCCCCTTTGGGAAATTTCTTATTCACGTTACTCGCACACTTACCTCTAGTTTGTGTCCTTGGCTGACGGACTAGCTGAGGGTGTGGGAGAAAGAGAGGAGCCCTGGGCAACGAGGAGGATGGGGGTGCCGGTGCCCGAGGCCGGCGACTCCAGGAGGTGGATCTGAGGCCGGAGAACATCGGGGTTTGGGCCCCTCTCTCTGTAGACACAGCTGACAATTTCCAGTATAAGTAATGATATATTTTCTAAATATCCTATTTTTTTTGATAAATCCTTCCTCCACTGTCAGACCTGCATTCTGTTCTGCTGCCCTATGCCCAACTGACGTGTTTGCCACAGTTGTATGTTAGGTCGATTCTGTGCTCACCACTAGTCCTTCGCCCGCAGTTTTTCCACTGAGGAATATTTCCAAGCTCTTCCCTGCTTACAGTGCTGCGTTCCTCGCCTTTTCACGCACTGTTTCCCAGGAGGGACGCAGGCTGCCTGATTTCCCTTTAGGAAGGAATTGATCTTCCTGCTTGTGTGCACCAAGAGCTGACTTTGAAGTCTGGTAAAGTTATAGTCTACATTTTGGTGTCATTAATTTGGGGTCCATTTCCCCATAGATGTGATGTGCCTGTTTAAGATGTAGATTCAAGGAGTCTTTTGTTTATTTGCTTTTCATGAATGGTACCTCTAAGTATTTGTTCCCTTCCTTCTATTCCTTTTCTTCCTCAGGGCTCTGCAGACCCGTCACCTCCTTCAGTAGCAGTCACTGCTCTCCGTTTTTCCTTTATTCCCACTCTAATTTGTCTGGTAGTTTCCGATTTCTATTCTGTGTCTTTTCCCCCAGCAAAGTCTGTTCTCCTTTGTGCTCTCTCGGGCTTGCCTTCGTCAGTGTGAGCTTGCCTTCCTCCCCTTGTGTCTCCAGCTCCGCCAGCTCACACTTCACCCCTTCTTGAGCTCTGGCTTTATACACAAGTGACTGTTTTATTCACAGTTTTCATCTAAATCGTGGCAATCCTTTTTGGTGAGATTTTGTCACCTGCTTTCTGTTTCTATTTCTTTCTTCCATTTTTCTTCTGGTATCCTGGCTACGTCCTGGCTCCCTTTTGAATATGGGAGGCCCCTCATCCCTGGGGGATACGTTCCAAGACCCCCAGTGGATGCCTGAAACCTTGCATAGTGCCAAACCCTACATGTACTGTGTCTTTTCTGACACATACTAATACATACCTATGATAAAGTTTAATTTATAAATTAGGCACAGTAAGAGATTAACAATAACTAATAATAGAATAGAACAATTATAATAATACAGTGTAATAAAATTTATGTAAATTAGGTCTCGCCCCCGCCAAAAAAATCTTATGGTACTATATACTCACCTATTCTCAGACCGTGGTTGACCACAGGTAACTGAAACCATGGATAAGGGGAAACTATTCTACTCACCTTGAAGAAAATCCACGTCCCCAGAGAGAGACTGCTTTGTGCAAATATCCGTTTCCTCACTTGACCCTACCTCTCTGATTCTCACCCACAGCAGGTCTAGGGCAGCCCCTCCCCACCCCACCTGTGCACACTGTCGCCCCTGATGGAGGCTTTGCCCCTCACACGCTGCCCACGTCATGGTGTTTGCTGAGATTCACAGCACTGGCCCCTATTTGCTTGTCTTTCTGCAAGCGACTCTGCTCCATCGACACTGTTGGTTGCCCAGTTACCTATCTAGTGGTTGGAACTTTGGCTATTTTCCAATTTCACAGAAAGTGCACTTGACTTTACATTTTCTAGTCCTTCCCCAGTTTGCCTTTGTAGGGCTCCCAGGAAGAGAAGAAGAAATGATGGTTTATGCCTCCATCTTCAAATCTGAAATTCTGTTGTTTATGTACAAAGCTTCATTAAACTTGGACTTTATTTTAGAAAATAAAAGTAAAGTAGGAATCTAACAGGAGTCATAGAATCATCAGTGGGGAGAGTAGGCGATGAGTTCAAACCCCAGCCACAGCACGTCTGGCTGTGTCGCTGCACGTAAATTACTTACCCTACGTGAAGCACAGCTTTCCTGCATGGGAAACAGGTAAAATAAGGGGATTGACGTGAGGATTTAGTGAGACGATTCCTAGAGAGCATTTATCATGGCTCCAGCACACAGCGGTTAGTCAACACACATCAGGTGTTGTTATCATTACTGTCACTATCACCGACTTACATGCGTAGCCAGCTGTCCTAAAACTAGTCAATGAATAGCCCAACCTTTGCCCACTAACTTGAAATGCTCTACAGTCTAGGAAAAAATGTGAACACTGGAGTCTGTTTTTTGGCCCTCGCTCTGTTACACTGCACTGTCCGTCGTGGCGTCAGCATCACACATTTTAGAGGTTTATCTCTTTCTAATATATTTAATATTTGCTATGACAATACTCCCCTCATTATTTTTCTTTTCTAAAAATGTCCTTGCTTTCTTACATGGACTTTTATTTACTTGTTCCTTCTAGATGAATGTTAGGATAATTTTATTAAGTTCCCAAAAAATTATTCTGGAAAATTTGGAGGATTGCAAATTTAAAGGTTAACACGAAGAACATTATCATCATTCAGATATTGACCCTTCCCCGCCAATACGACAGACCATCTTTCCATTTATCCAAGTTTTTGTTAATGTCCATTAATAATTTTATTGCTTTCTTTCCATGGGTCTGTGGTAGTGAATATTTGTAAGCTCCTGCCTCTAGTTTCCTTTGATGCTCTTTGGTTTTCTGGTTGGACAAGTGCTGCATCTAGAGGGGACCTTGTTCCCCCTGCAGATGTCCACATCTCTCTCTTCTCCCAGCAAAGGAGACGTTGTGCTCAGTTTAGGGGGTTCCTGTTTTCTCCATTCTTTGCACAGAGGGCTCCAGTTGGGATGGGACTCTCCTTTTCCTGCCTGCTTCTCTCAAGATTGGCTTTCTCCCTGCCCATTCTCCTATGGCCTTTCTGCTCTTAGCTGTGGTACATCCACACAAGGTCATGGTTTCCCCAACTCCAGTTTTCCCTGGAGGCTCCAGAGACTCCAGCTCACCCATTTGCTTTGGCTCCATTTTTTCTGCTATCCTTTCTGTACTCACCCACAGTGTACCATAGGTCCTGGCTGTCCCTTGCCACCCAGGCCCCAGGAGAGTCCTCTCCACCTGCAGAAATCCTCCCCTCCACTTATAGACTCTTGATAAGGGCCAACGGGGACTTGATTATTTTGTTGAGAAATCTGTAAAAATAAAACCAGACACTCAGAACAGCTATCTTGGACATTTCCATACAAGGTGCTCAATTCCAGGACGGGAAACAAATGTTGTGCTCAATATACACGGTCAAGCTACTGAAGTGACCCTCCCTGGAGTCTCCTCCTACTTCGGGGGCTTGCCCTGGAATGCTACACCTTGGTCCTGCCCACACCTTCTCTCCCAAGGTCAAGGTAACAGCCTGAAGGGATCCTTTATAGTCCTCCAAGCCTATGTCTGGGGATACTATGAGAAGTATGTGGAAAGGGTAAAGCCCAAGGCCCTCGAGCAGGCCAATTCTGGGACACATGTTCTGCCAACACCAATTTCACACCTCCTTGGTAAGGTGATGGAGGCCATTCCTTCCTCAGCAGTCAAGAGACAGATCACCTGCCTTCTACCCAAAAGACAAGTCTGGAAAGGGGAAAATAATCAAGAGAAAAATATTCCCTTTAAATAAGATCTCCTTTTGTCTCCCTTCCAGGGAAGCAGTTTCATATTAAAATAACTCAGTGGGGGTAGGTTCATACAGCACAGGCTGGATGATCCTCACTTCTCTAGTGCTCCAGATTCCTTCCTGAGTTCTGGTCTCTTAATCCTGCTCTCTACATTCTTGAATGTTTCACTCTGCTCCCAGCCTTAGGCCCAAGCGTCCCCCGGGGACATTGTCCAAGGCATTTAGCCTCATTTCTTGACCCTTTCATGTCAGCTTGAATGTCAGCTCCAGGGCCTTTGCTCAGAACGAGCGTCCCCTTCACATCCCGTTCTAGAAACTGGGTCTCTGCATTGTCCTCGTGCCTTGCCTGGGTCATCTCCTTGGGGTCAGTCCCTCCGTTCCCAGCCTCGCCTTCCTCTTCCTAGTGTGAGTCACCAGAATCCAACTTCTGACTGCAAACCTCACCCAAGGAGGCTGCTGCCCACCCACCATCCTACCTCCCTGCCTGCCTGTCTGTACACGGCTCAGTGCTCTAGCCCTGCCTGTTGCCAGACTCTCCATTTGTCCTGCTGTGTTGTTAGAACGCCCAAGCCTCTAGCCCTGTGGGTTAGAGCTCCTCCATGCCATTGGTTTCCTGGAACAGCAGAGATCCCCTTAGGTCTTCCCAGCACCGGTGCACCAGTGTGACCTGGGCTCTATGCCAGTGCGCCAGTATAACCCAGGTTCCACGCCAGTGTGCCAGTCTGATCCAGACTCTGCACCAGTGCGCCAGTGTGACCTGGGCTCCATGCCAGTGCGCGAGTGTGACCCGGGCTCCGTACCAGTGTGCCAGTCTGAACCAGTCTATCAGGTCCTGGCTATTCCCCAGTGCACCTTGTTCCCCCTGGAACCCAATTATGTGATAAGATATGAATCCTGAATTCATACAAGGAGAGAATTCAAATAATACAAAAAGGAGAAGAAGGCAACATCTCCCTATGGCATAAGTGGTAAAACTAAACCCAAGTTCAAAGTCCAGTGTGGGCCCCAAGTTCTGCTCTCATGTTCCCCAAGTAGGGACAGTGGGCTGCACTGAGCAATAATGAGTTCTTGGGGAAAGGCTGTAAGCAGGACAGAGAAGGTGAGTGTTCAACATATTGTTTTATTTTCTTCCTCTGATGGTAGAAGAAAAATCTTGTCAGAGATGAAAACCTTCTGCCTTCCTCTGTGCTGAGGTAAGTGGAGTGTCTGAGGCCCTGGGAGCTGTTGCGGGACCTCTGTGGACTCCTCACCCAAGGATGCTGCTATCACCTGCACCTTGGTGGGGTACCAGGCAGTGAGTCCCAGCCCCATCTCACGCTTCCTTGTTTTCCTTCCTTCCACTCCCCTGTCCTCCCTCCCTCTCATTTCTTTCCCCAGGACCTTTCTAGCAGTCTTGTGGGTAGAGGAAGTCACACTGAGGACAAACGTTTGGGGAGCTCTTGCTCCAGGGAAGTGGTGGCTGGAAACCTTGCATAGTGGACACAGCTGCAGGGTGCCTTGCAGTCCCAGTGCAAAGCCCTGGTGGCATCAGCATAACTGAGCCACCTCAGTGCCTTCTGGTATCACGTGACCCACTGGCACGTGCTGAATCGTGGTCAGTTCACGGTTCAATTTTCTGATAAGTGAGTGAAGGAGCAATGTTCCGTGTTGCTGATAGAAAGAGATTCTTGCAATTAGGTACAGAATTCCAGTCATGACATTGACATGCTGAACTGATGGACTACCCAGTCATAACAATCCCTCAGCAGGCACAAATCTAGTCTATGAAAGTGTGCTTATTTTCAGTGGATAGGATTCTTCAACATAGAAATAAAGGCATTAATGGGAGATAATTGGACTGCAAAGTGAACATAATTATGTGCAAATTTACAATAGAAGTAACCTGGATGCTGTCTCAGTTAGAGTGTGGTGTTTTTTAAAAAGGGATTTAATACAGGGAATTAGGTGCATGCAAAATTTTTGGAAGGATGGGACAAATTCAGCTGCCTTTTAGGTACTTGGGAAGTGTAGGAACCACGAGAAGCTACCCTCATCAGTGGTAACAACTACCTACGGCACCAAAGCAGTAATTGGTAGTTCTCCCAAAAGCAGCTATAAACCTTGGCATCTGCCTATGCACCAGTTTGCTTCTTCTGAAGGAAAATAATGGCTTCTCCTTCCTTGCACTTCCGAAATCGTGTTTAAGTGCCTTGCACTGGTAAAATGTAAACCAGAACCTGGTGACAAAGGAGCTGGGAAATGTAGTTTTCAGGCTTCCAGTCCCTGCAATTTAGGGCATAGTTTAGATGGAAAGTGGTAGCACTCAGGATCAACGTAGAACATCTGACGCAAGATTGACGTGACACAAATATTACAGGCACATATTGTGCGGTGATGGAAGTTCTTTCTTTGGGCTAGGGAATAGCTCTCCAGCCTGGAACCAGACTGTTGTCTCAAGACTGTGTCCCTGTCCCCTTCTGAGTTCTTCTCTATACCAGGACACCCAGAACCCTCAGCACCCCTTCACTGAGCAAGAGTCCCATTTCTAGCTGCTAAACCTTCATTAGGTGCAGCTGCTGTTGCTATTCTTACCTGCTGTCTTCTCTTCCCGCCTCCACCTCTCTGCTTGTACCTGCTGACTCCCTGCAGCCAGCAACTGTTCTCAGAGAAAGAGAACCCTCTCCCTGAAGAAGAAAAACAAACTCAGTCTTCAGGAAAACCCCACTTTCGCCACAAGGAAGAAAGGGATGGTGTTCTTGATTCCTTGGTGAGGAGAAAGAACAGCTACAGCCTTCCCATTGGGATGCAACCCGAGAGCATGCAGAGCTCTCCTTTCCCCTATTTTGTTATACTTCAAATCAGTCTTATTCCACCTTGCAAGGGGGACTCTCTGAATATGTTCATTGACCAACTTCTTCTGGTCCTTACATATAGGCATTTATACTGGCATTCATATAATCTAGCTTCCCTTGATGTGAATGACAATCCTATATCATGTGTAAATTGATTTTTCTCCTCATTTTATATATGATGAAATTAAGGATGCAGAGAGAATAAGCCACTTGCTCAAAGGCACAGGTAGTTTCAGAGAGCGTTTGAACCCACGCTTTTGCTTCTTAGCCAAGTGCCCTCTCTACAGACCAGCAAAGACTTATGGGTGGAAGAAAAGATAAAGCAATTGTCTTATTTGCTGCTGCCTTCAAAGTGGGCTCACTTGGTGACACTCAGCTGTTCTTTTTCCACTATCCCCACACCCTTAGTCCCTAGGAACACAGCTAGGCATATATTTTCAATAAATATGAAAGGTCGCCCAGTATTAACATAACCAGTAATTCAGTATATGCCTGACTTAATGCTTTAACAGTTTATTTTCATGTAATGGAGCATTAAAATTGTTCCCACTTGACCCCAGCTAGCCACAGAAAATTGACAGCTTTTTAATTAATGACTGCTGGTTGCTGTATTGTATCTTCTAGCTAATTACCCAAAGTGCTTACCTTGTGCTAAGAAGATTACAGGATTTTGCATATTGATGCACTGGGTTAAATGTTACTCTTTAAAATAATGATGAATCTATAGTAGATGACCGATAATTCTGTCATACCATGGCAAAGTCCACTTCCCTCAAATTAAACGAGTGCTAACCCTCAGAACTATAGTCCTCATAATAGATGAATTGGTTGCTTATTCCATTTAGCAAGCATGATTAGATCCTTAGATGCAGTAACCCTTCAACTTAGGTTCATTTTTCCGATGGAAAAAAGATTTAATGTTTTTTAAATGTACTTAATACTTAATTTCTGTCTTCATTAAGACCTTTTAGTAATGAAGAGGCTTATCTTGGTCCAAATAGGAATTAACCTTTTCTGCTATTTAATTGAGACAACTTAGCTATACAGTTAAATTTTAGGTTGTAATCCTTTAATATAAATGTTTCAACCGTTACAAGTATTTTGCTGGTTAAAATTCTTTAAGGAAAGGAAAAAAATTGTGTTGTTGACATGGACAATCCTATAACTTTCTCAGACTACACCAGAATTTCATTAGATTTTTCAGAGTTTTTGGAAAACAGTTTAATGTAATTTGAGAATTCCAGATTTTCTGTTTTATGGTTATATTTTTTAAATCCTACATTTGGCTGAATTTTCAAGTTGTATGTATTAGACTGGATCTAGCCTCCAGTTTATAGCCAACTTTGAGAAAGCCATCAATTGCCTTTACAAATTTTCAAAATGTGTACCAAATTTAATAAGTATTTAAATAAAAATTGAAGGCTTTTTCCTTGATTTTTACATTTCCATAAGATCCTTTATCCTTATACTAACAAACATGTTCTTCATAAGAAGTAATTTTATAATTCATAAAACCAAATTCTTTAAAAATGCAATCCACTTCTATAGAAGAAAAAAACATATGACCACTCAATGGATGATGAAAAGGTAGCTGATAATATTCAATACCCAATTCTGATTAAAACAAGAAGAACAAAAAAAGAGTTTTGTACAATGAAGAACATAGGAACACTTTCTTAACACCCAAAGAGCTTTGGAAAATGAAGAAGAAACAAACAAAATGCTCAGTAAAAAAATGGGCAAGGAATATAAATGGGCTGTTTACCAAAGGACAAGTACAAATGGCCAATACAGTCATGAAAAGATGCTCCAAATTATCTATAAGCAAAAACAAACAAAAAAGATACAAATTAAAATAATAACATATATATTGTATTGATGAATATTAAAGAGATCAATAGTATACATGTGTGAGGAAAAATTTAACCCCCAGCCAACACTGATGGAGATAAAATTGGTACATTTTTAGCCAGCAATTTAGCAATATATTTTGAGATTTTAATATATATCACCTTTGGTTGAGAATTCCTCTCCAAGAATTAGACCTACAGATTGCCTACCACTATATCTTTTTCTGGATTGATTGATAAGTGGAGCAATTCATTGCGGCATGGTCTCTATTCCTGTGGAATGGGAAAGACACAGTCACATAATCATAAAATGATTAAATAATTAAAAGCAGAATTTTAAAAAACACAATATTGTGTGCTCACTATAAGCTGTACCACAGTTTAAGAACTTCAACACTTACACTATCCTATGAAGGAAGTTCTATTATTATCCCCATTTTACAAATAAGGAACTGAAAGCTTGTGTGTAACTTACCTAGTTTTTCACAGTATATTAGTAATCTGTTGCTGAGTAACATATTACCCCAACCTTAGTGGCTTAAACTAATGTTTCTGTGGGTCAGGAATACAGGTGTGGCTTAGCTGTGTGCTCTGGCTCAGGGTCTCTCCCCACACTGCAATCAAGGGATGCAGTCATGTCAGAGTTTAACTGGGGGAGGGTCTTCTCCCAAGCTCACTCTTGATTGTTGGCAGGATTTAGTTGCTCACGGACTATGAGTTGGAGGCCGCCCTCAGTTCCTGCCCATGGCAGCCTCTCCATTGAGCAGCTCACAACATGGCAGCAGAGTGAGGACCCAAGGGGAAGCAGGGAGGGGGAGGAGGAATGGCAGTCACAGTCTTTTAAACCATAGCTACTTGCTCAGTATTTCCCATATGGTAGGTGCTCAGTAATTGAACACTAAACTCTATTTGTGTTAAAACAGAGGAAACTGCTTATATGTGCTTAGAAAAATACTAAGAAAGCTGTAATCCTTCTAGATGGTAGGATTGGAATCTTGGGGAGAAAAAAAGGGCATTTACCTTTTTCCTGTTTGAATTTTTCACAAAAAAATCATAGATTCCCTAATCTAAAATTGTCATATTTTAAATCCCAATAGGTAAACTAATAGATAGCTTTCATTAGTTATTTTTTTCAAAATCAATCACTCATTTACTGACATTCATCCATTATCAAGCATTTGTTAAAATCTATGAACTTTCATATGAATTAAGTTTCTTTTTTATCTTTTTCATTTTTTTTTAATTTCAAAGCATTACAGGGGTACAAATCTTTTTGGTTATATGAATCACTTTAATAATGTTTGAGTAAAGGTTATAAGTGTGCCAGTCATCCAGATAGTATTCATTGTACACATTAGGTAGATTTTTGCCCATCCTGTCCTTCCCCCTCACTGTTTAATTTCCACTGAGTTTTACTTCCCTCTATGCACATGTGTGCTCATCGGTTAGTTATAATTTAGTAGTGAGTACATGTGGTGTTTGTTTTTCCATTCTTTAGATACTTCACTTAGGATAATGGTCTCCAGTTCTTTCCATATTGTTGCAAAAGGCATTAAGTCATCAAACAACCCATTAAAAAGTGGGCAAAAGACATGAACAGAAGCTTCTCAAAAGAAGATAGACAACAAATGGCCAATAAACGCATGAAAAAATGCTCAATGTCACTAATCATCAGGGAAATGCAAATCAAAACCACAATGAGATATCACCTTACCCCAGTCAGAATGACTTTTATTATTAAAAAGTCCAAAAACAATGAATTAAGTTTTAAATTATCTATATTATACAAGTTTCTAGCATAATGTTGCATTTTGTACATTTTGGTAATTTCTCTATTTCCAAGGAGTGAGCAGATTTAGGGATAAGAATGGTTTTGTTCATTTAGTCTCACTTTATAAAATGTTCAGCTGATAGTGAGGAAAGCAACATATTGAAATGATAATAAAATGTTATGTTTTTAAAACTCTTTCATCCCTGATTTTGAATTCTTTATGAAAAGAAGAATTAAAAAAAAAGTTTCTACTTGGAGCCATTTTGTGCTGTTTCATACTTTAGATACATGATAAAAAGCTAATCCAAACATGTAAGTATTGCTGGTATATGCTCCCTCTTCCAACTTTATGATTATCTTACGTTCATATTCGTCTTACTTAGCTTTAAACCAGGCATCAGCTAACTATGGGTCAAAGTCCAAATTCTGCCCTCAACCTGATTTTGTAAATAAATTTTTTGAAGCACAGTCATGTTGTTCTACTTATGAATTTTCTATGGCTGCTTTCATGAGTCAATGGCAGACTTGAGTAGTTTTAACAGAGACTGTGTGGTCTGTTAAAATGTTTACTATACAGAAAAAGGTTGACAACCCCTGTCTGAAAATATTGAATATTTTTATCCATGACCGTGGCATAACTCTCTACTTGTTTAGGTCTTCTTTAGTTGTTCCTAACAACTTTTATAATTTTCAGTGGGCCAGTCTTGCAAATATTTGTTAAATTTGTTTCTAAATATTTCACGTTCTGGTGTAAATGTATTGTCTTTTTAATTTTAATTTCCAATTACTTGTTATTAGTATATATAAATAAAATTGGCCTTAATTTTGTATATATCACATGACTTTACTAAAGTCACTTTATAGTTATAGCAACTTTTTTGTTGACTCGTTCTGGTTTTCTATGTAGAAAATTGTCATCTGTGAATAAATATAGTTATATTCTTCTTTATTGGTCTATATTCATTTTATTTCCTTTTCTTGTTTTATTGTTCTTGTTAGAATCTCCAGAACAATATTAAATAAAAAGGGTAAGACCAGATATCCTTGTCTCTTTCTTGATCTTTGGTGAAAAATGATTCAGTCTTTCACAATTAAGTGTGATGTTAGTTGTTGATTAGTTATAGAAGCTTTTTATCTCACTTCATTCTAATCCTAGTTTTCTATGATATTTTGTCATAAATGGATGGTGAATTCTGTAAAGTGTTTTTTTTTCTTTTTTCATATCCATTGATCATATCATGTTTCTTTTTGGTCATTTGATACGGTGAATTTCATTGCCTAATTTTTCAATTTAAATTAATTTTTAATTTAAACCAATCTTGCATTCCTAGAGTAAACTTTGTCATGATGTATTACTCTTTTTATATCTTGATAAACCTCATTTGGTAATGCTTGATTAAGGATTTTTATATCTGTGTTCATTATGGATATTGGTCTATAGTTCTCTTTTCTTATAAAGTCTTTGTCTGATTTTGGTATCAGGATGACGCTAGCCTCATAACATCAGTAGTAACGTTTCCCTTTTCTTGTATTTTCTGAAAGTGTTTGTGTAAAATTTATATTATTTCTTTCTTAAATGTTGGTTAGAATTCACTAGTAAAGCTATTTGAGCTTTGAAAATTCTTTGTGGAAAGTTTTCAACCACAAATTCAATTTATTTAATAGATATAGGACTATTGAGGTTATCTATTTTTTCTTGAGTATTCTTTGTTTTTTAAAAGAAATTTATCTATACAATCTAAGTTGTCAAATTTATTGGCACAAAGTTATTCTTAATTTTTTTATTATCCTTTAAATGCAAATGAGGGCTGTGGTAATAGCCTCTTGTATAACAGTTACTTGTACTTTGTGTCTTCTCTCTTTCCTCCTTGATCAATAGCTGGATAGCTAGAGGTCTATCTATTATATTGTTCTTTTCTTTTTCTTCTTTTACTGTTGAACATGGTGTTTTAATTTTTTTACATTTTTTAAAATCTCAATAGATATATAGGATACAAGTGCTTTTTTGTTACATGGATGAATTGTACACTGGTGAAATCGGGGCTTTTAGTGTACCCTTCACCCAAATAGTGTATGTTGTACCCAACAGGTAATTTTTCATCCTTCGCTTCCTTCCCACCCTTCCCTGCTTCTGAGTCTCCAGTGTCCATTATACCGCTGTGTATGGCCATGTATACCTATTATAGTTAGCTCCCACCTATAAGTGAGAACATGCAGTATTTGTGTTTCTGTTCCTGAGGTACTTCCCTTAGGATAATGGCCTCCAGTTCCATCCACTGAAATAGTGGATGGGATATTTCATCCATTGAAATAATGTCTGCAAAAGAAATGATTTCATTCTTTTTATGGTTGAGTAGCACTCCATGGTATATACACACCACATTTTCTTTATCCGCTCATCAGTTGATGGGTACTTAGATTGATTCCATATCTTTGAAATTGTGAATTGTGTTGCAATACGCATATGAGTGCATGTGTCTTTTTGATATAATAACTTTTCCTTTGGGTAAATACCCAGTAGTGGGATTACTGGATTGAATGGTAGATCTACTTTTAGTTCTTTGAGGAATCTCCATACTGTTTTCTGTAGAGGTTGTATTAATTTACATTTCCACCAACAGTGTATGTGTTCCCCTTTCACCACATCTGTGCCAACAGCTATTGCTTTTTGACTTTTTGTAATGGCCATTCTGACAGGGGTTAGGTGGTATCCCATTGTGGTTTTAATTTGCATTTCCATGATGATTAGTGATGTTGAACATTTTTTCATATGTTTCTTGGCCATTTGTATATCTTCTTTTGAAAAATGTCTGTTCATATTTTTTGCCCACTTTTTAATGGGGTTATGTGGTTTTTTTCTTGCTGATTTGTTTGAGTTCCTTGTAGATTCTCAATATTAGTCCTTTCTTGGGTGTATA
Source organism: Daubentonia madagascariensis (assembly GCA_023783475.1). Classification (NCBI taxonomy): domain Eukaryota; kingdom Metazoa; phylum Chordata; class Mammalia; order Primates; family Daubentoniidae; genus Daubentonia; species Daubentonia madagascariensis. Next base: position 7,917,429 of record JAKFHU010001482.1, on the reverse strand, counting down.
CTTTGCAAATATTTTCTCCCATTCTGTAGTAAATAATCACTCTGTTGATTATTTCTTTTGCTATGCAGAGCTTTTTAGTTTAATTAAGTCCCATTTATTTAATTTTGACTTTGTTGTATTTGCTTTTGGGCTCTTAGTCATAAATTCTTTGCCTGGGCCAATATCCAGAAGAGTTTTTCATATGTTTTTTTCTAGAACTTTTATGGTTTCAGGTCTTACATTTAGGTCTTTAATCCACCTTGAGGTAATTTTTGTATGTGGTAAGAGATAGGGTTCCTGTTTCATTCTTTTGCAGTGGCTCTCCAATTTTCCCAGCACCATTTATTGGATAGGGAATCCTCTCCCCAGTGTATGTTTTCATATACTTTGTTAAAGATCAGTGGTTATAGGCATATGGCTTTATTGCTGGGTTCTCTGTTCTATTCCATTGATCTTTGTATCTATTTTTATACAAGTATAGTGCTATTTTGATTACTGTAGCCTTGTAGTATAATTTGAAGTCAGGTAATGTGATGCCTCCAGGTTTTCTCTTTCTTCTTAGGATTGCTTTGGCTATTTGAGCTCTTTTTTCATTCCATATGAAATTTAGGGTTGTTTTTTCTAGTTTTGTGAAAAATGACATTGGTATTTTGGTGGGAATTGCATTGAATCTGTAAATTACTTTGGGCAGTATGGACAGACATTTTAACAATATTGTTTCTTCCCATATATAAGCACGGAATATTTTTCCATTTGTTTGTGTCATCTAAGATTTCTTTGATCAATGTTTTATGGTTTTCTTTGTAGAGAGTTTTCACCTCCTTGTTTAAGTATATTCCTAGGTATTTTACTTTTTTTGCAGCTATTATGAATGGTATTGAGTTCTTGATTTGATTCTCAGCTTGGCTGTTATTAGTGTACAGAAATGCTAATGATTTGTATACATTAATTTTGTAACCTGAGACTGTACTGAATTTATTTGTCAATTCTAGGACTTTTCTGGAGGAGTCTTTAGGGTTTTCTAGATAAAAGATCATATCATCAGCAAACAGGGATAGTTTGACCTCCTCTTTTCCATTTGAATGTATTTTATTTTTTTCTCTTGCCTGATTGCTCTAGCTAGGACTTCCAGTATTATGTTCAATAGAATGGTAAAAGTAAGGCTGGGTGTGGTGGCTCATACCTGTAATCCTAACAGTTTGGGAGGCCGAGGCAGGAGGATCACTTGAGGCCAGGAGTTCGATTCCAGCCTGAGCAACATAGCAAGACCATATCTCTACAAAAAGTATAAAAATTATCTGGGCATGGTGGTACATGACTATAGTCCCAGCTACTTGGGAGGCTGAAGCAGGAGGATTGCTTGAGCCCAGGAGTTCGAGGCTGCAGTGAGCTATGATCACACCACGGTACTCCAGTCTTGGTGACAGAGTGAGACCCTGTCTCAAAAAAGAAAAAAAAAAAAAGAAGTGGTGAAAGGGGCATCCTTGTCTTTTTCCAGTTCTTAGTGGGAATGCTTTAGACTTTTCCCCACTCAGTATGATGTTGGCTGTGGGTTTGTCATATATGGCTTTTATTATTTTGAGCTATGTTCCTTCTATGCCTAGTTTGTTGAGGGTTTTGTCTTGAAAACAGTTTTTGCTTTTATTGATTTTCTCTTTTTGTTTTGTATTTCATTGATTTCATTTTTCCTCTTTATTTCCGTTTCTTGTAATAGCTTCTTAAGGTGGACATTTATCATTGATTTATGATCTTTTTTCTTTTCTAATATAGGCATTTAATGCAACAATCTTCCATCTAAGTCTTTATTTTAGCTGCATCCCACAAATTTAACATGCTCTTTTATTTTCACATTCATTCAACTCAAAATGTTTTTTTCTAATATCACTAGTGATTTCTTCTTTCACCCATAAGTTATTTAAAAGTGTGCTGTTATATTTTCAAATACTTAGACTTTGTTCAGGTATATTTCTGTTATTGATTTTAATTTTAATTTTAATTTTAATTTTGCTGTGGAAATAGAACATTCTTTGTATTCTTTTTATCTTATTACATTTTTGAAATTTTTATTATGGCCTACAATTGTGTTTTCTCGTAACTGTCTTTGTCTGTTTAGGCAGCTATAACAAAGTACCATAGACTGGGTAGCTTAAACAATAACTCCTTTCCCACAGTTCTCGATGTTGACAGTCTGAGATTAGGGTGCAAGCATGGTCAGGTTCAGGTGACTGCTCACTTTCAGGTTACAGACTACAGTTTTCTCTTTATATGCTTACATGGTGGAAAAAGAGCAAGGAAGCTTTTGAGGGTTCTTTTTAAAAAGGCACTAATCCCATCATGACTTAATCAGCTCCCAAAGGCCCCACCTCCTAATACCAGTCCATTGGACATTAGGATTTGAACATATGAATTTAGGGGTACATAAACATTCAGTCCACTGCAGTGATTGTTCCGTGGGCACTTGAAACTCATGTATTCTGCTATTGTTGGGTGTAGAGTTCTACAAATGTCAATTAAGTCAAGTTGATTGTTAGTAGTATTAAAGTCTTTTATGTTTCAACTATAATTTTTTCTTCCCCTTTCTTTCTCTCTTCTCCTTCTGAAACTATAATTTCTCAGTGTCAGAATATTTGATATTGTTCCAGAGCTCTAGGATGATCTCTTCTGTAAAAGTGAAATAGGCATTTTTGCTCCTTTTGTTTCACTTTGGATAATTTCTTTTGGCCTAATTCTTTGCCTTGCTGTGTCCAGTCTGCTGATGAGCACCTTTCACAAATTCTTCATATCTAATATTGTGTTCATTGTTTCTATCATTTTATTTGTCTATATTTCTCTTTTTTATAGTTTTAATATTTCATCCAAATCCCTCCATCTGTTTGTGCATATTAATCATAGCTATTGTGAGTCTGTGTCCAATAGTTCCAGCTACTCTATGATTCTGTTGACTGTTTATTCTATGGTCCTTTTTTCTTGCTTTTTTTGTATGTGTCTTATAATTTTATTGCATTCTAGGCATTGTGTATATGAAGAAGAGTAGAAACTGAGGAAAGTTGTAGTTATTTCTAGTTCTTTACTCTCACTCACTTTTACGCCCATGCTGTCTTCCTCTCATCCTGTGCCAAAGGTGAATTCGTTTATATGGCCCAAATAGAGCTTTAACTCTTTGCCACTAAGTTTACCTAGTTATCCGTGACTTCAATTACCTGATTCATTCAAAATACAGTATGATTTTGTAGATTAATGGTCTTTTTTCATTATTAGAGTGAAACTGACATTCTTTTGTGGATTTCTACATTGTTAGCAGAATTGGAACTCTTTTTTTTTTAAATTCAAGTTGTCATGTGTCCCCTCTAGCAGTTCTATTTTGATAGAAACCACCTGTTGTAGGGATTCTGCTTGTTCTTCTTATTCAGTGTGAAAGGTTCCCTTACATACATTATTAATTTCCTTTGTCTCTTTTGTGGGATTCAGGTCCAACTTACCTGAACCAAAAATAAGGGAAGGGAAGGCACAGCCAGTCCCTGCCACTGTGAGCTCTAGGGGTACCAATAGGCAAGTTTGCAGTTGCAGGTGGAGACAGGAGGAGGAAGTGTCTCCCCCTATAGCATCCTCAGATACAAAATCTGAAGTTTCCTGCATGAGGAGTGTGGAGACAGCTGACTTGTTCAGCTCCCATGTAGGTTCTGAGGCCAGTGAGTTAGCAGCTCCTCTCTAGAACACAACCTGGGCCATACTTTCAGCTTCCTCCAGGGAGATCTAATGGTTATCACCCCAGGGCTTTCCCGCTAAGGCCCCAGACTCTCAAGTCAGAGAAGAAAGAAGCCCTGAGAGCTCTCCAGGACCTGGATCACGTCCTCCTAGTTCTAACCAACGCCCCCAGGAGAGAGGCAGGCAGCATGGCATGTTAATCTAAACCACCATCTTCCCAGGAATCTCCCAGGACCTTAATCCTTTGTTTCATTATTTCTAAAATACTTTCTTTTCAACATAGTTTCATATGGATCTTCCATATGAATCATGTCATATCTGTGATCACAGCATATCACATCAGTGCCATTCTGTCCTTGCATGTAAGCACTCTGAGGAGATTGGTGTTTTAATTCTGTTCTGTCTTTGTACAATAACCTGACTTGTTTATTTAAATAACATTAAATGATATTGGCAGTGTTTTGTGTTTCTAGACTGGAATATAAGCACACTTAGAAGAGAAATGTGCAATACTGCTATTCTCTTTGTAGCCTCAGACACGTACAGTGAGCAAGGACTTCAAATGCCATGTCCCTGGAGCACTCCTTGTTTACATTCCTATTAAGTCCCTGGGAACACAAAGAGTTTATTTAGTACCATGAGAGATGTCTGCTTCTGTGGTTGTTCTACTGTGATTCCTTTGAATAATTTATCAGCTACTTAACACTCATCAAATTTGGCTTTTCATGTAGAAACTATCTGTAAGCTCTCTCACTTTTTATCTCAGAGTTTGAAATACTGTCATTATAAATAAATGTGTTTCTCTCTAAACAAGAATTTCAATATTGGAGGAAAGAAAGAAAAACCCAGTGTATCCCACGACTGCCCTATGTGATACATGTCAAGCATCCACTGCTTCACTTTATTAGTCTGGTGAATTTGAGCACATTGTTTTTCCGTATTTATTCATGTTTGCGTCATCATTTCTCTTCTCTTTTACTCTATCCCAGGTGCTGGGGTTCCCCAATTCCAGCCAATTGCCCTGAATGGCCGGATCCAGGTTCTCAGCAATGGGTCCCTGTTGATCAAGCATGTTGTGGAAGAAGACAGCGGCTACTATCTCTGCAAGGTCAGCAACGATGTGGGCGCAGACGTCAGCAAGTCCATGTACCTCACGGTTAAAAGTAAGGAAGAAGAAATGCTTCGTTTTACCTACATAGGTCTTTGGGGGCTTAGATATTTCCGTTGTCTCCATACATACCTGTTGAAAAAAAGAAAAAAAAGCAAAGACCAATGGTTTGCCACAGCTGGGTTTGAAGTTTTGCTGTTTTAGCAACACAATTGAAGAGTATGGTAAAAGTCCAGCCAGCTGTCGACAGCACGCCCCAGGCCCCTTGTGCCTACAGCATGGAGCCACATTCTTCTCTCCCTACGGTTCTCATAGCCATTGGCTCTGGGCAACCTAGCAGATGAGTAGGTCTCTGCCTTTAGCACCCACATTTATATCCTGTTGATTTTACTGTGGAAAAACCCAATACATGGTCTCAGATGTAAAAAAAAAGATATTAAAAAAAGACTTTTCAAAAGCCTTTTTTTGTGCATTTTATTAATTGCAAGCTGGCTTTTCCATAGATTTCCTTTTAAAGATTATTATAAAATCAAGTGACTGAAACCCTCATTACCAAAAGCAAACAACTATGAGACAGAAGTGTGTAGGACCAGGTTTAGGTTCCGTGCTGCTGGCTCCATTTACAGGAAAATGTCCCTTATGATAAAATGTTTTTCATCCTTTAGTAACTGACACCAAGAAAATGATATACAGTGAACCAACTTTTACTGAATCCTGTTTATTAACAAATGGTTGTTCATCTAGTTTACAATGAATGGCTTATATCCATATATAATTTTCTATTGGATAAATTGTGATTTCTTCTTGACTACAAGGCTTTATTAAGACTTCCTCTTTGTTTAATTTTAATTATGCTATTAATAGTTTGGAAAGATTTCTACCATATCATTTATTTGGAGGAGTGGATTTAAAAGTGAATTTCAGTGAGGCATGTATGTTTGTGTGTGTGTGTTTGTGTGTGTGGTATTTAAAGGCTAACTACACAGACTAGTAGGCATCACAATTCACTAAGAATTTATTTTGTTTAGTTAATTATTTCCAATAGAACAATAAAAGTGTCAAAGTATTTATTTGCTAAACTTAAATATTGTAAAACAGATTATAGTTCTGAAATGAGGTTGTTTTGAAATACGTTTTGCACATATTCAGTACACAATTTTTGACTTCTAAAATATATGCTTTGGAGGAACTGATTTCCAAAAATCTGATGGCAAATTGTGGTATCATTTAAATCCAAAGCTGAAATGGTAATATTTTAAAATTATAAATTGATAAAATAGTAAGGAAACCCAAAAACTGAAGACCAATGTTGACCAAAGTTGGTCCATCCTTCCCCAACAAAAGAAATATATTTTGCATTTTGCATTGGTGTGATCATAGCTCACTCCAACCTCAAACTCCTGGGCTCAAGCAATCCTTCTGCCTCAGCTTCCCCAATAGCTGGGACTAGAGTCTCATGCCATCATGCCTAGTTTATAAAATTTTGTTTTGTAGAGATGGGGTCTTGCTATGTTGCCTAGGCTGGTCTCAAACTCCTGGCTTCAAGTGATCCCCCATTAACCTCCCAAAATGCTAGGATTGCAGATGTGAGCCATTGCTCCTGGCCATACATTTTATATTTATAAGACATTTTTCTATTACACAAATACATATCTAGGACCTGATATGTACAAGGCCCTATGAAGGAGGTTCATACAGTCAATCATGGATCTTATCCTTGTGAATGGGAGAGCTTATTTTTTTGGAAAGGGAGATAACAAGGAAGAAGACAGAGGCTACTCATCATCATGCAAGGTGAAGAGTAACATGTAGCATATCTGTGATTTTCAGAGGAGGATGGAACTGTCAACTTGGCATAAAGAAAAGTTTCATGGAAAAAAATCTTTAAGAATGGATAGAATTTTAAAATGCAGATATTGAAGATTTTCCCACATCTCCTTTCTCCACACCTTGGTATCAGGTGCTTGTAGTGGGGCATGGGGGCAGAACTAAAGAGATGACTTGGCCCCTGCCCTAGGGGAGCTCTTTTTCTTGGGGCAACTGAGCATGTGTGTGTGCAACTCCTGCCTTGCAGATACACAAGCGATGAAATAGAGCACAACACACTGAGAGGGCATAGACGATGGTGTGATCTGCATTTGCTTGTAGAATCAGTGACTATATGCAGTGGACTGACTGTGTCCCCTCAAAGTTCATATATTGAAATCCTACCCCACAAAGTGATGGTGTTAGGAGGTGGGGCCTTTGGAAGGTGATTAAGTCACAAGGGTGGAGCCCTCATGAATGATATTAGTGCCCTTTGAGAGGGACCCCAGAGAGCTTTCTCACCCTCTTTCCATCATGTGAGGATACATGGTTCCTGCAACCAGGAAGAGGTCCCTCACTAGAACCCGACCATGCTGGCACCTTGTTTTTGGACTTCCAGATCTATGAAAAATAAATTTCTGTTGTTGATAAGCCACCCAGTTTATGGTATTTTGCTATAGCAATCCGAGCTGACTAAGAGACTGTAGAACAAAATGCTGTAGCATCCGATATCAATCTTAAACAACACAAGGGACTTCAAAAGGTAGTATTGTTAGGCTAAGAAGGGGTATTCCGGGGAGAGGTAGCAGAAAGAGCAGATACAAGAAATTGAAAGATCCAAGGCAAGAGGTAAATCTCTGAATGTTGTACAGATTCAAGAGGGAAACATTTAAAATGACCACACTTCAAGGAGAAATGATTCTTAGATTCTCAAACCAGTATGAACTATTAGGGGAGAGATGCCTTTAAATAAGTTGATTTTACCAGTTCTTAATAACCCATGGCTGGTTTTACATACCATTTCAGCTTCAAGCTTCTGGTATTTTTAACTCTTTAAAATCATAATATTCAAATTCTAAAAAGTTAAAAACAATTTAACGCTGGGAATCATGCATGGGCTGAGTCACCTATCTGGGAAGTTTTCTCACAGCTTTCAAAAAACACCACCAAAAATAAAGCATTTTAACAGAAAATACCCACCACACACATATCCCTTTTTTTGGAGTCAGACATGAGGAGGCTGTGGACGAGGAAGAGAGTGGGCAAATATGTATGGAACTGCCATGGAAAGCAAACAATGGGATAGAAAATTAATCCGTGCAAATCCTTCCAGTTTGGTTGAAAAGGCAGGGGGAGCAAGCTCTGCTTGCAACCAAACTTGGTCTCTGGCAATGACATTGCACCCCTCACCCCAGGCCCACTGGGGCTGCAGAAGCCATACCATGCCCTTAGAATAGGCCTCTTCCCCCATAGCAGGGACCATGTGAAGTCTGGGAAGTGTAGTCGTTTATGCTAAGAAAATAGGTCCAAAATCCACTGCATCTCTTAAATGGATAGCTGTCCCTAATGTTTGTCTCAGGTGCCAAAATTGCATCATCCCCGCTCCCAACTTTCTGTCACTGGCTGATCTGAAGCCATGTGTTCCCAGGAACACCGATTTCAGTGTGAATCTGTAGCCCACAACAAACAAGCAGCTTTTCTTTTGTCTGCCACTCTGTGTAGGTGCTTTCTGATCCCTGCACGCAGCATAAAAGAGCATCGCTTATCAAACAGCGGCAGGCGCTTCCCTGGAGAGTCAGTTACTCTTGGAATCTAATGAACCCCCCTGGCTCCCAGAGCCAACCCACAGACTGCAGTCCAGCTTGAGCCCTGCAGCCTCCCTCCCCTCCTGCTCAAGCTGGGCAGGTCCGTGGGTCGTCATGCCCATCAGATCTCTATGCTGTTATAATGAGTTTGCACATGCATGTGCACGTGTGTGCATGCACCAACTCCCTCAGCTTTGATCTGGCGGTCCTCAGGCTCTTGGCTATTTCTGCACTGATCTCCATAGTGTGATTCAACCTTTTTTAAATTTCGATAGATTTAAGGGGTACAAGTGGTTTTTGGTTGTATAGATGAATTGTATAGTGTTGAAGTCTGGGCTTTTAGTGTACCCATCACCTGAATAGTGTATATTGTACCCAATGGGTAATTTTTCTTCCCTCGCCCCCGTTCTGAGTCTCCAATGTCCATTATACCACTCTGTATGCCCCTGCATACCTGTAGCAACCTCAGGCCACTCTTAAGCCTTGCCATTGCCAGGGTGGATATGTGGGGCTTGACATACCAAAAAAGTCTATCTCCTTCCCCTCTAAAGAATCTGTATCTGTCCCTGGATATTCCAGTCAACCTCTGTTACTTTCTGCCCTCCCAGTGCCATCAGGACCCACAGATCTTTACCCCGACACCTAGACAGCTAAAGTGAAATCTTCTCTCATCCTTGCAGCGTGGCTCTGTAATACTGTTGGGAGGAAGCACAGCCCCAGGCTGCCCCCCAGGGTGAAGCTGTGGTGGCCTTTAATCAGTCTCACATAACGTTTTCCAAGTTCCTCACGGGCACTCTGACAGGCCACCCTTTATTCCAAGAACAAGAGATGCAGGCTTGTTTCCCTTTGTTTTGCTCTCCTGCAGGAAGGGGAAGTAAAGCTTGAAAATATAACATCACTAAATTGCATTTTTTTGGTTGTTGTTCCTTAAACTGCCAAGATAGCTTGAATGTGCCTCAGCCAAACAGTTTATTTTCCCTCCGTTGCTGAGAGGTTATACATCAAGGCTTCCAAACCTCTTCTTGGGAGCCCCAGTAATCTGGGGATGCCCCCACGAGGAACCTTTGGAATTATATGCAAAAACATACATGTTTTTCTGGGAAAAACTGTAGCCTTCATGATAGCCTCCAGGGATTTCATGATGCAAAGAAGATTAGGAACTACTATTCCAGAAGATCACACCCTGGTGGCCTGAAAGAAAGACCGATGCTGTGCTTTTCACGCATCCTATCTTAGAGCATTGACCTGAAAGCAACCAAGCACACAAAGACCCTGGAAGGAGAAGTGAGCACCCATAAGTCAGGCGATAGACTAGGTTTTACTGAAAACTAAGTTTTGATATTTCATTACTTTTCCTTCATGTCCACACTCTTATTGCAGCCTTGGGGCATATGTGACCTAAATGAACCAAAGTGATACAACGTTGCAGTCAACAGTCGACCCCAGACTCACACTGCCTGGGTTCCCAGCCAGGTTACCTGGGCCAAGTCACTTGCCCTCTCTGCGTGCTTCTGTGAAGCAGAGATAGTGACAACACCCCTCGCATGGGCGCTTGTGGGGCTAACATGAGCTATCGCATATAATCACTTCGGAAGATGGCAACATATAGTAGGAGCAGAATAACATCTGCTGTTGTTGATTGATGTTGCTAATGCTATTATCATCATCATCTTTCCTGAATTGCAGTTTAGGGCCTTCCCAAACCTGACAGGTCAGTGCCTGGAATAGAATACCAGGTGTCCCAGATTAAGAAACACCCAGTTTACACATTTTCATGAATGCAGAATCACCGCCCCCTACCCCAGCTTAACCCTCTCCCTTCCCTCTGAAGCCCAGTTGTCAAATACATCTGCAGCTTTTCTGGGAATGTCTGGGTGCAGAGGCAGAGAATGGGACAAAGCAGGGAAAATAAGCACAGTGTAGGGATGACTCAGCTCAGGGAAGCCCCTCGGTGGCTGCCACGCCCAAGGTGTCTCCTTCCAGGTAGAGCATCTTGTCCTCCCCCTAAACATGTGCATTTCACTTCCTAGGTCAGCCTGAAATTCTACCAGCTAAAAATTCTTAGGGATTAATAACGAATTTGTAAAATGGGAAGGTTAATACAGCAAAGGCTGTCTGTTGCCTGCTCCAATTTGAATTTCCTTCCTCCCTCAGTGTTAAGGGTTGAATTGTACTCCTGCCTGCCAAATTTGTATGTTGAATTTCTAATCCCCAGTACCTCACTATGTGACCATATTTGGAAATAGAGTCCTTTAAGATATAATTAGTTAAGGTGATGTTTTACTGGAATAGGGTGGGCCCCTAATCCAATATGACTGGTGTTTTGTGAGAAAGGGAAATTTGGATGCAGACATAGATGGAGGGAATATGGCCAGGTGAAGACAGAGACAAATTGGAGTTATGCTGGTGCCATAAGCCAAGAGACGCTGGAAAAGGCAAGGAAGGTTTCTCCCCTAGAAGCTTCAGAGGGACTGTAGCTGACCCCAGAACTGTAAGAGCGTAAACTTCTGTTGTTTTGGGCTCCTTGGTTTGTGGTACTTTGTTATGGTGGCCCCAGGACACTGATACACCCATTGATAACAGAGCTCTTTTGCAGTCTTCTGTTTGAGGGAGACCACAAACACCTCCTTAAGCAGGTAAATCCTAATCTGTCTACACGATTGTGTGAGAGCCCAAGCCTGAACCAATCAAAGGCAGCCCATCCCCTTTGGTTTAAGGATGGGCATGCAACTAGGTTTTGGCCAATGAAATGTAAGAAGACATCTTCTGAGAAATTTCTGGAAAAGATGTGCTTATTCTTAATCGGAGTCTCTGCAAGAGAGGTTCATCTCATTTAATTCTTAACCCTATGGTGTCTGGCAGTGACACCTTGATCCATGGCAGCTATTTTGGTATCATCCCATGGATAAAACCGACACAGAGAGGAAGGTAGAGTCTAGAGAACCAGAAGAGTGAAGTCGCATGCCTGACGCAGCACATCTGGAACCCCCCACCTCTGAACTTGCAGTTGCGTGAGATGACCTATTTGTTGCCTTTACTGTCCAGGCCAATATCAGCCAGGGCTTTCTCATTTGCAGGTAAGGAGACAGCATCATCTCCAATTAATAGAACATAATTCATACAGCTGCCATCAGTAAATCAGGCTGAAATAAACAACTCTGAGGGAATGAGGAGTTTCGTCTGGGTTGAGAAACTGTAGAAATTTATAGTGCGTGGTGCTTTGGGTTGGGGCAGGACAGGTCTGTGGGAGGACAGTTGAGGGTTGATGGCCACACTCGGACCTCAGGTGCATTTGGTGGCTTGGAGCAGGGAGGCCTGTACCTGGTAGAGGGAGAATGGCAAATACGAACAGCCTTTTCAAAAATGTTACTGGGGCCAGTACTTCCCCAAGGAAAAAATCTTATTTTTCCCACTTACTTTTCACCTCCTCCTCCTCTTCCTCCTTCTTCTTCCTCTTTATGTTTTGAAGCCCCTTTCTACCCAGCAGCTGAAAAGTTATTTCTTCCAGTTTGGGGTAATCTCAGGTATTTCAAGGTTTCTCAGTTGATTTAAGGTCCTTCCTTTTCCTCAGCCTTCTCCTGTGGGTGGCGGTATCAGCGTTCCTCAATCAGCTGTCACCTCCACGCTGGCCTCCGCTGAGGTGCCTGCATTCCCAACTGGTCCTTGGGCGCGGGGTCACTGCCTCACTGCCTGTGGAGCACCCTCTGCGTCTTCTGGCAGGCCTGGGTCAGGTCTGTCCATTTCCCGTGCAGTAGGATTCACTGAGCACCCCTAGTTCAAGGACTGTTCTAGACCCTGCATGTGCTCAACAAGACCAAGTATTAGTTTGCCATTATGGACCATATGTTCCCTTGAGGAGAAGGACACAAAGACGGGTATGTGACATAATGCCTGGCAGAGGACAGAGTGAAGTGAGGAAATGAGGCGTGCATGTGTCTTGGAGAGAGCATTCCAGACAAATGGAACAGCAAGTGTGAAGGCTCAAAGCAGAAATAGGTTACATTTGGGGAGCAGCAAGGAAACCATTTGCTGGGAATGTGTATTCGTGTGTGTGTGTGTATGTATTTGTGTATGTGTATATGCATATGTTTGTGTGTGTATGTATATGTATACACACAATTCATATTTTATAATGTTATACAGTCATGGGCTGCATAAGGACATTTTGGTCAATGATGGACCGCATATATGACAGTGATCCTATAAGATTATAATGGAGCTGAAAAATTCCTATTGCCTAGTAATGTCATAGCCATCCTAATGTCGTAACTTAATGCATTACTCGCTCGTTTGCAGTGATGCTGGTATAAACAAACCTACTACGATGCTAGCGTATAAAAGTGTAGCACATACAATTATGTATAATATATAGTACTTGATAATAATAATAAACAACTGTGTTACTGGTTTATGTATTTACTATATTATACGCTTTATCATTATTTTAGCCTGTACTCCTTCTACTTATTTAAAAAAAAAAGTTAACTGTAAAACAGCCTCAGGCATGTCCTTCAGGAAGTCTTCCAGAAGAAGACATTGTTATCACAGGAGATGACGGCTCCATGCCTGTTACTGCCCCTGAAGACCTTGCAGTGGGACACCGTGTGAGGGTGGAAGACAGTGATGTTGGTGATCCTGACCCTATGTAGGCCTAGGCTAATGTGTGTGCTTGTGTCTTAGTTTTTATCAAAAAATTTTAAAAGGGAAAAAACGGTAATAAGAAAGCTTATAGAATAAGGATTTAAGAAAGAAAATATTTTTGCATAGCTGTGCAATGTGTTTGTGTTTTAAGCTAAGGGTTATTACAAAAGAGTCAAAAACTTTAAAAAAATTAAAAAGTTTATAAACCGTAAAAGTTAGAGTAAGCTGAGGTTAATTTATTATTGAAGGAAGAAAAATATTTTCTTATAAATTTAGTGTAGCTTGAGAGTACAGTGTTTACAAAATCTGCAGTAGTGTCCAGTAATGTCCTAGACCTTCACATTCACTCACCAACTCACTCAGAGCAACTTCCAGTCCCACAAGCTCCATTCATGGTAGTACTATTTTTTTATCTTTTATACCATATCTTGACTGTACCTTTTCTATATTTAGATATGTTTAGATACACAAATGCTTACCATTGAGTTATAGTTGCTTACAGTATTCAGTACAGTAACATGCTGCACAAGTTTGTAGCCCAGGAGCAATAGGCTAGACTGTATGGTCTACATGTGTAGTAGGCTGTACCACCTAGGTTTGTGTAAGTACACTCTAGGATGTTTGCACAAAAAGTCCCCGAATGATGCATTTCTCAGAACATATTCCTACCATTAATTGATACGTGACTATATGTGGAAAGGCTAGTTTATCCAAGCTCTCTACCATTACTGCAAGTCTGAAAAAGTTTAATTCTATTTTATGGTGTTTCGATCTACAGGTTTAAAAAATTTATGTTGCTAAATCCAACAGCTTTCCTTTAGGATTTTCCCCATTTTTGTACCATGCTTAGAAAGTTACTTTCTATCCCAAGAATATTAATATTCTATTTTTGTCATTTAATTATTTAATACTTGTTAAACTTATTGTGATGGAAATTATGAGTAAGAGCTAATATCTTTTTCACGAATGGTTAGTCAGTTAGTTGTTCTAACATCCTTGTTAAACAGCCCAGTCTGTCCTTACTTTTTTGAAATGTCAATTTCATTTTAAGGAAAGATACTTTAGAAAATGGGCTCTCAAGAAAACTCCTTGGTTAGCTCTACCAATTACTAGCTGTGTACCTTGTGCAAGTTACATAACTTCTCTGTGCCTTGGTTATTTATTTCTGTAATCACCTCAGTATACTGTTGTAAGGTTTAAATGAGTAAACCCGAAGATATAAATTTCCCAGAAGAAAGGAAGGAAGCTGGGTCCCTCCTCACACTATATACAAAAATTAACTCAAAACAAATCATAGACTTAAATCTGAACTAAAACTGTAAAACTCTTGAAGAAAATATTGGAGCAAATCTTTGTGTCCATGAGTTGGGCAGTGGTTTCCTAGCTATGACACGAAAAGCATAGCAACAAAAGGAACAATGCATGATTTGAATTTTATAAATAATAAAACATTTTGTGCATCAGGAAAATGAAAAGACAATCTGGAGAATGGGAGAGAATAGTCATAAATCATATATCTGATAGGGGACTTATATCCAGAAATCTTACAACTCAACAATAAAAGTAGAAACACAACTTAAAAATGGACAAAGGATTTGAGAAGACATTTATCTAAAGAAGATATCCAGGTGGTCAATAAGCACACGAAAAGATGCTCAACATCATTTCTCATGAGGGAAATGCAAGTCAAAACCTCAATGAGATACCACTTCACACTCAGTAGGACGGCTAAAATTAAAAAGAAGACAACAATTGTTAGAAAGGATGTGAAGAAATTGGAACCCTCACACATTGCGGGTGGGAAAAAAAATGGTGCAGCCACTTTGAACAACAACTTGGCAGTCCCTCAAAAAGTTAAAAATAGAGTTGCCACATGACCCAGCAATTCCACTCCTAGGTATATACCTAAGAGAAGTACGTCCACACAGAAAATTATACATGAGTGTTAATAGCAGCACTTTCTATAATAGCTTCTTTCTGCTACCTGAAAGAAGCTGGGCACAAATGACCATATGTTTCATGATTCCATTTATATGAAATGTCCAAAACAGGCTAATTCATGCAGATGGAAAGTAGAGTAGTGTTTACCAGGGGCTGGGAGGACGGGGCAATGGTGAGTGACTGCCAGTGAATAAAAGGTTCCATTTGGGGTGATGGAAATGTTCTGAATTAGATCGTGGTAATAGTTGCACAACTCAGTGAATATACTAAAAATTACTGAGCTGTATGCTTTAAAACACAAATTTTATGCTATGTAAATTATACCTCAATAAAGGTATTACAAAAAATAATTTCCAGAACATTTAGCAACTTCTCATGGGGCTGTGTAACCATTGTTAACAGTTTGGACTTTGAAGTTAGATAATCTGGTTTCAAATCCCAGTTCCACTGCTTGTTAGTTCTATAAACTTGGGCAAAGTTTTTGAACCTTTCCAACCTCATGTTCCTCATCTGAAAAATGGAGTTAATTGTGCAGACTTTCTATACAAGTGATAGGATATTTTTTTGCATTCTTTTTTTTTTATTTCAAAATATTACAGGGGCACAAATGTTTTTGGTTACATGGATCACTTTTGTAATGCTTGAGTTGGGGCTATAAGTGTGCCCATCACCCAGTTAGTGTTCACTGTACTGGTTAGGTAGGTTTTCACCCATCCCCTCCTCCCTCCTTCCCCCTGCTTGATTTCCACTGAGTTTTGCTTCCCTCTGTGCACATGTGTGCTCATTGGTTAGTTCCAATTTAATAGCGAGTACATGTGGTGTTTGTTTTGCCATTCTTTAGATACTTCACTTAGAATAATAGTCTCCAGTTCCATAGAAATTGTTACAAAAGGCATTAATTCATCCTTGTATATGGCTGAGTAGTATTCCATGGTATACATATACCACATTTTGTTAATCCGCTCATGAATTGATGGGCACTTGGGTTGATTCCACATCTTTGCAATTGTGAATTGTGCTGCAATAAACATTCATGTGTAGGTGTCTTTTTGATAAAATAACTTCTTTTACTTCTGGGTAAATACCCAGTAGTGGGATTGCTGGATCAAATGGTAGGTGCACTTTTAGTTCTTTGGGGACTTTCCATACTGTTTTCCATAGAGGTTGTACTAATTTGCAGTCCCACCAACAGTGTATAACTGTTCCTTTCTGTCTGCATCCACACCAGCATCTACTGTTTTTGGACTTTTTAGTAAAAGCCATTCTAACTGCAGTAAGTTGGTATATCATTGTGGTTTTAGTTTGTATTTCCCTGATGATTAGTGACATTAAGCATGTTTTAATATGTTTATTGGCCATTCTTCTATCTTCTTTTGAAAAGCTTCTGTTCACATCTTTTGCCCACTTTTTAATGGGATTGTTTGGTTTTTTCTTACTGATTTGCTTGAGTTCTTTGTAGATTCTGGTTATTAGCCCTTTACTGGATGTATAGCTTGTGAATATTTTCTCCCATTCTTAGGTTGCCTATTTGCTCTGTTGATTATTTCCTTAGCTGTGCAGAAGCCTTTTAATTTAATCAAGTCCCATTTATTTATCTTTGTTGTTGCTGTGATTGCTGTTGGGGTCTTAGTCATAAATTCTTTGCCTAGGCCAATATCTAGAAGAGTTTTTCCTACATTTTCCTCTAAAATTCTTATGGTTTCATGCCTTACACTTAAGCCTTTTATCCATCTTGATTTAAGTTTTGTGAGTGGTGAGAAATATGGATCCTGTTTCATTCTTCTGCATGTGACTATCCAATTTTCCCAGCACCATTTATTGAATAGGGCTTCTTTTCCCCAGTGTATATTTTTGTCTGCTTTGTCAAAGATCAGTTGGCTGTATGTGGATGGTTTTATATCTGGGTTATCTGTTCTGTTCCATTGGTCTATGTCTCTATTTCTGTGTCAGTACCATGCTATTTTGGTTACTATGGCTTTGTAGTATAGTTTGAAGTCTGGTAACGTGATGCCTCCAGATTTGTTCTTTTTGCTTAAGATTGTTTTGGCTATTCGGGCTCTTTTCTGGTTCCAAATGAACCATAGAATTATTTTTTCTAGATCTGTGAAATATGATGTTGCTATTTTGATGGGAATTGCACTGAATCTGTAAATCACTTTAGGTAGTATGGACATTTTAACAATATTGATTCTACCACTCCATGAGCATGATGTGGTTTTCCATTTGTTTGTGTCATCTGCAATTTCTTTACTCAGTGTTTTGTAGTTCTCTTTGTAGAGCTCTTTCACCTCTTTGGTCAAGTATATTCCTGGGTATTTTATTTTCTTTGTAGCTATTGCAAATGGTATTGGTTCTTTGATTTGACTCTAAGCTTGACCGTTACTGGTGTATAGAAATGATATTGATTTGTGTACATGGATTTTGTAACCTGAGACTTTGCTGAATTTATTTATCAATTCCAGGAGTCTCTTGGTAGAGTCTTTGGGGTTTTCTAAGTATAAGGTTATATCATCAGCAAAAAGCGATAGTTTGACTTCCTCTTTCCCGATTTGGATACCCTTATTTCTTTCTCTTGCCTGATTTCTCTGGCTAGGGCTTTCAGCACTATGTTGAATAGAAGTGGTGACAGTGGGCATCCTTGTCTTGTTCCAGTTCTTAGTGAGAATGCTTTCACCTTTTCCCCATTCAGGATGATGTTGGCTGTGGACTGGTCATATGTGGCTTTTATAATTTTGAGATATGTTCCTTCTGTGCCTAGTTTTTTGAGGGTTTTATCATGAAAGGGTGTTGAATTTTGTTGAATGCCTTTTTTGCACCTACTGAGATGACCATTTGGTCTTTGTTTTTGTATCTGCTTATGTGGTGAATCACATTTATTGATTTATGTATGTTGAATCATTCTTACATCCCTGGGAGGAAGCCCACTTGGTCATGGTGGATTATTTTTTTGATGGGCTATTGAATTCGGTTTGCTAGTATTTTATTGAGGATTTTTGCATCTATATTCATAAGGGATATAGGTCTGTAGTTTTCTTTTTTTTTTGTTGTGTCCTTTCCTGGCTTTGGTATCAAGGTGATACTGGATTTGTAGAATGAGTTGGGGAGGATTGCCTCCTTCTCGATGTTATGGAATGATTTCTTCAGTATGGCTACCAGCTCTTTGTAGATCTGGTAAAATTCAGCTGTGAATCCATCTGGTCTGGGGCTTTTTGTTGTTGGAAGTTTTTTTTATTACTGCTTCAATCTCACTGCTCATTGTTGGTCTGTTCAGAAGTTCTGTTTCTTCCTGATTTCTTCCTGGTTGTGTGTTTCCAGGAATTTGTCCATTTCCTCTACATTTTCAAGTTTATGTACATAGAGATTTTGATAGTATTTACAGGTGATAGGATATTCTAATAGTAGAATGTCTACCAAAGAATAAAGATAGGCTCTTAATTAGTGGAAGTTGCCACGCTCACACCCTAAATGCTCATGTATACTTTTGTATTGATTTTTTTTTAATTTCCACACCTAAAATTTCCACATGTGGTTTAATCAATTATACCTTTATAATATGTTAAAGTTATGGTAGGGAAAGCTCTGCCTCTCCCTCCACCCTTCCAGTTGGGACACTTCCCCTTTTACTGTTATTTAAAAACTTATTTGCTCTGCTCCTGTGTTTATGCATCCATATAAACATGATTTTGTCTATTTCAAAAACAATTGTTGGGGAATTGATTACAATTTAATATAATTTATAGAGTAATTTTGGGTGGGGGACTCACCTCTTTACAATTTTGAGCCATCATATCCAGAAAGATGAAAATTCTATTTTCCTTAGTCTTCTTGTATGTCCCTTAATGAAGAGGTAGAATTTTCTCCGTTTTGGACTTAGATATATTTTATTAATTTATCCCACAGAATTTTTCATTTTGTATATCATTTAAAAATATATTTTGCCTTTGCCTTTTATTTATATAACCTAAGCCCAAGTTCTTAATAATTTAATACTACTGGATTCTTAATTATGTTTGGATGTTTTTACAACATAAACAGACTTATGGTGAGTTGACCATCACCAAGAAGGCTCCAAGATGTGTGCAGATCAGTTTCAACAGGAGTTGCCTTGTTCTTCCATTCATTGGAGGAACATTTGCTGAGTTCCTACTGTGTGCCAGGCACAGTACTAGGAACAGTTAACCAAGCCTCACAGCTGGGGTTCCCAAATTGCTGTCCTCCCACGTGGTTTCTGTCAGTGCCCTCCAGCCAAAGCCTACCAGCCATGTACTTGTAGGGTAACAAGTTGGGTTTATTCTTGTCATGAGGTAGAAAACACACCATGAAGAGCAGTGGGGTGACTTCATAAAAGAGTGTTGGAAAGGATGTATTATATATTTAGGTGTGTGTGAGGTGACTTGGGGGAAGGTTCAAGGAAGCAGAGCCTAGCTCTGGAGTGGATGCTATTGGGAAGTGGAAGTAATCTATGATTGGGTATTGTCTTAGTTCATTTTCTGTTGCTATAACTGAATACCTGAGACTTTGTGATTTATAAAGAACAGGGGTTTATTTATTACAGTTCTGAAGGATGGGCAGTCCAAAGTCAAGGGGTTTCATGTGGTGAGGTCCTTCTTGCTGATGGGGACTCTCTGCAGAGTCTCTGCACAGGACATCAGAGGGTAAGGGGGATGACCTCATTTAATCCTAATTGTCTCCCAAAAGTCCCATCTCTCAAATACCACAGTCAGATTTTCCACTCTCTTAATACTGTTACGATGGGCATTAAGTTTCAACATGAGTTTCAGAGGGGACAAACATTCAAACTATGGCAAGTATCTAAATTTTATTCATAAGGTAGAGGAATAAGCCCAGCCCAAAGCTGGAGTGGGTAAAGAATCAGTGGTCACTCATGTTGGCCAGGATAGCAGGTGTTTGGTCATTTTTGTGGTTTCTTTGGACAATGTTGGTGCTATTGTCTGTGTTCAGACATGATAATGGAGAGGTCTCATTTTTGTCTTGAGCCATTTTGGTTGTAGAGTAGGCTTGTCTGATGTTGGCATTTGTGAAATTGCTTACATTCAACAAGAGAACACTGAGGCCAGATGAGAGTCAGGGATGTCAGAGGCTGCTTTCCTCTCTCTAGTTTCATTCTTACCAAGTCATGAATTTTAACATAATTCATCTTGAAAAGGATGCAGAAGACAACACACAGCTTTGTGTAGCCTTAACTAAAGAAGAGCATCTACACATAAATGCTGTTCTCAAGGGCCACTAGACCAGTTTTATTGCAAGCTCAGCTGAAAGAAGTTCCTGAGTCATCTGATCTTCCATGGACCTTGTTAGCAGGTGCATGGAAATAAGCTCATGGACAGGTGAGGTTTAGTGATTTTCCTCTGATAATTTATTCTTTATACAGTGCAGGTACCTGGGCTGTGATGCTCATTTTTCTCTTGAGGACTCCCAGGTGTGACCCTCTGCAGGGACGATCTGAACTACTCATGTTAGGACACATCCAAAGATGACAGCCCCAGAGCAGAGTTGCTGATGAATGTTTGTAATGCAATAGCAGGTCATGGCAGGTGCCCATGGATACCAGAGCAGTGACCAACAATCTTCTCTTTGCATTACAGCCATGGCTGAGGCAGAAAGGCAGAGACAGGGGTGGAGGCAGTAGATCTTAGAATATACCATATTCCCACCTATTCCTTTTAATTCCCACACCCTTAAGTCAATTAATTCCAGAACCTCAACTTAGATGTCCACCTTTTTGTGAACATCCATTTAGCTACTAATTTTAAGGCCCATTGTGGAGGACTATAGCCCATACACACAGAGGCAAAAAAGGACCTCCTCATTCTGAAGATGCATGAGCAAATCAGGTCACCTGGTTTTAGTCTTCTCTCTAAGGAAATGGAGATAACCTTTAACTTATGGGCCCAGGGGCATCACTTCTCTGCTGGTGTGGCCAGATCCCTGGGTGGTGCTGTGGGATCTGGTCCATACTAGGAAGTCCCTGTCTTGCTTCCTGTCCCTAAACTTTTAGCTTCTATACTTGCTCAGAGTGGAGTCTATCATTAATATGAAGGGAGGAAGCCTTGTGCACTTCAGGAAGATGGCACAGCCAGTGCAAATGCCCTGAGGCAGGAGGAAACTTGATGTGTTCCATCAGTGGTGCTGCCAGGGTAGAGAGAGCAGAGTTCAAGGAAAAGGAGATAAAGGATATAGGCCAATGAGGACTTTGCATTGCACTCTGGGTGAGTTACCAGCCTCTTAATTTTTCCTTTTTCCTAATAGGCATATCCATATTCATCAGCTTTTTCTTTAAAAAAATGAAATCACACAGCATATATTGGTATGCATTTGCTTTTTTAGTTGACAATATATCATAGCTCTCTTTCTAGATAAATACATATACCTTCATTTTGTTCTTTTGAATGGGTACACCATATTTCACTGTATGGTTTGGCATCATTTTTGTAACCATTATCTTACTGGGCATTCAACTTGGAAATATTTTCATGTGTTCATGTCCCTTGAAATAACATTTCTGGGGCTTGTAAGTAGTAGGTTCCCGACCGTTTTTGCAGCAGAAGTAATGCAGGAAGGAAAGAACAGAAAAGCTGATGTCAGACTGCAGAAGACCCTCAAGGGGAAGTTTTGGAAGATACATTCCTAGGTTTTCATCACTTCTCCACTTTTCGTACGCTGTACTGCTGAATGCTTCCAGAGAACAATAGTTTCTCCCCAGAGATACAGGTCAAACACCAAGTCTTCTGTGGCTCATTTATAGATTTGACAAAGAATGGGCCATTGCTAGAAAATGGAAACAGAATAAGTTCAGAAAGCGCTTTGCAATTCTGAGTCTGTAGCCGTTCGTTGCAAATGTGAAAGAGGGGGGAAGAGCGCTTTTGCTTACAGCCTATTAATGCAACAAGGGGAAGGGACATTCCTCTGTGAAAACAATGAGGAGAAAGGAGGCATTCTGTCGCCACAAACTGTATGAATAGCACATAATACCGTGATTGTTGCCATGTCATCATGCCATGCAGCCAACTCTCCGTTACCTTGGCCGTGTATTGAAGACAGGGGAAAAGACAAGGATAAGTGTGTCACCATTAAAAAGTGTTTGGAAGCCCTAAGTTGCCTCCAAGATTACCTTCTGAGACCTCTGTGAAGCCTTTCTTTCTCATGTGCCACTGTAAAATTATTTCTACAACTGTAAAAATTGGGATCGTACTAATTCTAAGTAAATCCATTCTGCTCATTCAATCCTGTCCCCCCAGGTAATCGCTGTAAAAGGCTGGGTATGACGCATTAAATGAAAATAGTGCGGTAATGGAGAGAGGCAGGTGCCAGGTAGTGGGTTTAGCATTTGTGTGTGTGCATGTGTGTGTGTTCACCAAATATAGTCAGTCCTCAGTATTTGCAGGTTCCCCAGCCTTGGATTCAACCAGTTGCAAATCACAAATATTTGGGGGGAAAAATTAAAAATGACAATACAAAAATAAAAATAATATAAATTTTAAGATACAACTATGTACATAGCATTTACATTTTATTAGGTATTGTAAGTAATCTAGAGATGACTTAAAGTGTACAGAAGGATGTGCATAGGTTATATGCAAACACTATACCATAGTACTAGAAGGGATTTGAGCATCTGAGGATTCTGGTATCCTGGGATGGGTGGGGTGGGGGGTCTTGGGACCAATCCTCCACAAATACTGAGGAACAATTGTACCTTTGTTTTCTTCTCTCTCTTATCCCCTTATCATATAACACATGATGCATTGACTTTACATCATGGTATGTAAGTTATAGGACATTAAGAAGAAGAGTGAACATCACCCAAGGACTTTGCATCCTCTTCTGTGGATAAGTTTAATGTGTTTTTAGTTGTGTGCAGGATAGTCGTATCATATTAGGTGGATGTATGACTTTGTTATTGTTTTTATTTGGAGATTAAATATGGCTTAAGGAGATGTGTATGGATTCCAGGGTGCCAAGGGGTGGATTTGTGATGGTTAATTTTATGTGTCAAATTTGGCTAGGCATGGTACTCAGATATTTGGTCAAACACCAGCCTGGATGTCACTGTGAAGACATTTGTTAGATGTGATTAACATTTAAATCTGTAGACTTTGAGTAAAGTAGATTATCCTCCATGGTGTGGGTGGGATTCAACAGTTGAAGTCCTTTGGAGAAAACAGACTGAAGTCCCTGGAAGAAGAGGGAATTCTGCCAACCAGCCACCTTTGGACTTGAGCTACAATGTAACTCTTCCCTGGGTCTCCAGCCTGCCAGCCTGCCCTGCGGATTTTGGACTTGCCAGTCCCCACAGTAAACTGAGCCAGTTTCTTAACATAAATCAATCTCTCCCCCCTGCCCTTTTCTCTTCTCTCTCTCTCTCCATTCTATTGGTTCTGTTTCTCTGGAAAGCTTTGACTAATACATATTTTGGTATCAGTGGCCTAGAAGTTCAGGAAGGATCATCTTTGCACACACATGCCTACACACCTTGCCACATTCACAGCTTAGATATCTTCCTCAGCAAAATTACACATTTGAACATGCCATGAAACTTCCATGTTGTTTTCAAAAAGAAATTGGAAATGTTTTCCACATAAGTGCTTTAGGCTGTGCTGCATTTTCATTTGGGAATCCCCAAAACTCAAGTCAGAAGCATTCATTGAACACCTACTGTATTAGTTTTCTCTAGCTGCCCTAACAAATTTCCACAAACTTAGCTACTAAAAAACCACCCTTTTGTTATCTCAGAATTTTGTAGGTTAGAAAGCTGGTGGGTGTGGCTGGTTTCTCTGCTGCTTGTATTACAAAGCTGAAACCTGGCATCCACAGGGCTGTGCGCCTCTTTCCGGAGGACCTGGAGGGGAATTCACTGCCCAGCTCTTCCGATTGTTGGCAGAATGCTGCTTCTTGGGGCGGTAAAACTGATGTCCTTGTTTTTCTGCTGGCTGTCAGCTCAGGGTCGCCCTGAGCTCTTAGAGGACTTTTTCTATTCCTTCCCCATAATCACTTACATCTCAGAATTAGCCAGCACAGAGTGAGTCCTTCTGACACTTCAAATCTCTCTGACTCTCTTTCCACCTCATTTCTCCTGACTCTTTTTCTGCCACATCTAATTGACTGACTCTTCTGCTTTCTTACTCTGCTGTTAAGAATCCATGTGATGTCATTGGGCCATCCAGACAGTTTATGATATTCTTCCTATTTTCAGGTCAGTTGATTAGCAACCTTCATTCCATCTGCAAATCGCCTTTGACTACGTAAAATAGCATATCCATGTTCTGTAGATTAGGTTGTGGACATCTTTGGGGAACCATTACTCTGCCTACCATACCTACTATGAGCAAGGACCGTGAATGTCCTTGCCTTTCAGTCCCTTAAAAATTCACTGGAGGAGACAGCCATATGCTTATAGTAGATTATTCATAATGCTATTTCAAGCTGTAATAGGCAGTTGCAGAATAGAACCTGGCTTCATGAATCACACAATGATGGAGCAGGAGCTGTGTGAGTCATCGTTATCTGGCCGACAATGCCCGGCACCTGGCAACGTGCAGAGTAGGTACTCAGTGGTTAAATGGATGAATGGAGATAGAGGAAAATTGAGTGAAAAATTAAAAATATTTGAATTATCTCATCAATAGAATTTAGCATCCTTTATTTATCTGTTTATTCCGTAATTATATGTTGAAAACATAATCTATACAATTTCAATGCTGGGTCCTGGAGATGCAATGACAAGGAGACCAGGGGGCCTTTACCCTCATGGAGTTCAGAGTCTGACACTAATTATATAAAAAGTTGAATAAATATATAGTTAAGAATGTGCACTAAATGTTACGAGGTCACTTAACAGATGTCATATGAGAGACAAGGGAAAGCTATTCAGAGGAAGCTGATTTCTGAGCAGAAAGCCAATCAAAGGGGGAGAGTTGTCCTAGGCTGGCTTCTGGGGAAACGGACTCTGAGGTGGGGGTCTGTGTGCAGGAGCCTGCTGGGGGTGCTTGGGGTCACCACCTGCATGGGAATGAAGGAAGCAGGGATGACAGAGAGAGAAGCTGGGGCACAGACGCAAGCAGGGCCTCAGCCGATCCCTCAGAGGGCTCTGAAGCTGGAAGCTGGAGTGTCCCTTCAAGGTGCCTTGAGCTGGGGCTGGGGGCCTGGGTTTTATACCCACCCCCACTGACCAGTTACCTTGATTCTCTGTGTTCCATTGTGACGTACCTCAAATTTTCTGGAGGCAGGTGTGACATACGTTTTGAATGGTTAGAAAATCTCATGATTGCACACATTAAATGTATTTAATATTATCGGCAATGCATTTTACATGCATTGGAATTATGGAAAAATCTGGCCTTGGTTAGGGGAATGGGGAGCATAATGAATCAACTTTAATTTTTTGCCATCACTGCCTTCAACTGGGCTCTGAGCTTTCTTCTTACTTCCTCATAGTGTCACAGCCAGTGCAGCTGACACTGTGGTACTCCACCTGCCCCCTGCCTGGAGTGTCTGGTCTTTTCATTCGGGATCATTTTCTCACGTAGTATTGGGGTAATATGATGTGAGGAGATGCTGAGGAACAAAAGATCTTTCCTTTGTCTTGGCTGTGGCAATTTCTGTAAAACTTACTGACCATCAAAGGTCTCTGTATGGCAAATAGCCTACATTCCTACCCCATTCTTTGACACCAACTGGGTGTCCTACAGTTCAATTCCAGTCATTAATTACCTGGAGGTAGCATTAGATCCCATGAGTTAAAGGGCAATATCCCCAGTAAGACTGCCGTTACTGCAGACACCAGCAGTAAGTGGGGTCCCCGGGCTACCTGCACTTCTGCCTGGCCAGCTACAAAGTCAAGTCCAGACAGTCTCCTCAGGTTTGATAATTTGCTAGAACATCTCACAGAACTTAGGAAACTGCTATACTTAACAATGACTGATTAAAAAGGATGCAAATGAACAGCCATATGCACAGGTTGTATGGCAAGGTCCAGAAGGGTTCTGAGCTCAGGAGCTTCTGTCCTTGCAGAGTTGGGGTGCATCACCCTCCTGGTACCTCCATGTGTTCATCTACCAGGAAGCTTTCTGAGCCGCATTGTTCAGAGTTTTTATCTAAGCTTTTTAACAAAGACCTGGTTGATTAAATCATTGGTCACAGGACTAAGCCCAATTTCTATCCCCCTTTCTTTCCTCAGAGGTGGGGGGAGAGAGGGCTGAATATCCCAATGCTCTAATCACATGCTTAGTCTTCCTGGCATTCTGGCTCCTCCCTGGAAATTATCTGGGGGTGCATTAAGAGCCACCTCATTAGCATAAACCCCCAGTGGTACTACAGAAGCAGAAAGGGGCTTGTTACGAATAACAAAAATCACTCCTATCACTCCGGAAATTCCAAAGGTTTTTGAAGCTCTGTCCATTGTCCATGGACCAGGGACAAAAACCAGATATATTCTTTACAATATTGCAAAACCAAATATGTATGACTTATTTGGCAGGGAATTCTCTGGCTTCCTGTACAGTCCCTAACTAAGGGAATAATGAAGAGGTAAATAACTTCCTCCCTCCCATGACGCACCCCAATCCCATACAGAGATTTTGTGCTTGGGACTCTTACCAGTAACCAGCCATCCTAGCTAAGGTACCAGCCAAGGCCAGGTAGTTTCTGCAGTGTCCATGGAAACTCATGCATCCTGTCCTAGCTGTGCCCACACTCCATCTGACATCTCTCTCCTTCTGGTTTATTTCTTCCTGCTCAGGTAGGTGTAAGGTAGATACACATGTCACCTCCCAATGAAAATAGCAAATTGGGGAATAAAAGTTCCATTTCCTTACTTTTGCAGGTACTCCCAACTCCATGAGTGACTTGCTTGTAGTCTCCCTCACTTGGGTCTGGGGGGACAAGCAGCTCAAGCCTTAGCACTCTCTAGTAACCCAGGACAATTTTCTCTTCCTCCCCCATTCCCCTGGTCTTGTTCTGTGACTGGGAAGAAGCGAGAACTGGAAGTAGCAGAACATGACAAGCCTTTAATGGGAATCTGGTCCCACTAACTCTTTAAAAAGTTCAAGGATGTGACACCTTGATCCTCAGCCTTGGGTCATGGAAACCAAATCTGGGCAATAGTAAGAGTCCATCTCCACACTCACTTGCATTTACTTGGACACCTAGCTGGCTCATCTTAGTAATTTTTTTTTCTGATTATAACAATTATACATGTTCCCAGATCTTTTAAAAATGAAATATTAAGTGAAAAGGAAGAAAAATCTCCCCTGATGCCAATATTCAAAGATACTGTTTTAAGAGAGACCTAATAGAAGTATTTCTATTTCACCTGCTTAAAATCTGAAAAATATGAGGGAGACAAAGGAGTGCAACAGTAGAATCTCATTTGTCACTGACAAAGTTCACGTGGGACTATGCTGTTTGTATCTACAGGTAAAGGAGCCTTATAATGTGAGCTACGAATCCAGACAGTCCTAAGCACCACTGGACTGCTGTCCACCTCTACACCCTGCCAAAGCCTAGGCTGCTCATGCAACCTGATGGCATGAGGGTGTGATTTAATTATTTTTGGCTTTGTAACAGATTATCACAGACTCAGCAGCATAAGACAGCACACATTTATTACCTCACAGTTAAGGTGGGCCAGAGTCCAAGCACAGTGTACCTAGGCCCTCTGCTTCAGGGTCTTCCCTGCAGGCTGCAATCAAAGTATCAGGCAAGGCTGAGGTCTCATCTGAAGGCTCAAGTAGGCAAAGCTCTGCTTCCAACTTCATGCAGCTGTTGGCAGGATTCCATTCCTTGTGGACTGTTAGACTGAAGGCCTCAGTTCCTACCTGGCTGTTGGCCAGAGGCCATCCTCAGTTCTTTGCCATGAGGGTGTCGCCAGCACAGCTCCTCACTCCATGAAAACATGCACATTAAAAAGGCAACAGAGAGAGTTGTGAGATGAAAGTGACAGTCCCATGTAACCAAATCATGGAAGTGACATCCTATCATCTGTGCCATATTTTATTGGTTAGAGCAAGTCACAGGTCCTGCCTACACTCAAGAGGAAGAGATTCCACCAGGGCATGAATGCCCAGGGACAGGACCGTTGAGGGTCATCTTTGAATCTGCCCACTGCAGGGTGTTTCTTAGGGACTGCCATCTCCCAGTAGAGAGTAGAGGAAAGGGTAGAGCTATATATGTCTAGTTCCTCCTTCCAAACTCACTATCAAGGGTAAGTCATTACTTTCCCCCTGAATCGAAACAAGGGAAGAATAGGAAGATACGAGGAATGTTACACCAACAGCGTGGCCCATGTAGAAGGAAACATCAGGAGAGGAGAGAAAAACACTCCCTCCACAAAAAATTTATGAACATAAATCTCCTTGTGGCCCATTTTTTTCTCTGCTAATATGTGCTTGTGCATTCTATAACTAGAAACATCTGAATGTACTTTTTAATAGCCTACCCTTTATTCTGATCCATATGTGTCTATTTTTTCCATGCCGTTTGGTATTCTTCTGCTATGTGCTTTTTAGTGGTCTGTACTCTCCATCACTTGGCTGCCTAGTGACTGTCTAGCCCTGCCCTTGGTGGCCCATTTTGCCTTCTGGTGCCTTGCGGTCTCCAAGCTGTATCAGCAGCACAGCTTCTGGCACCATATTTCATTGATGATAGAAGAGAGGACAGGCAACATGCTGAGAGTAAGGAATGTGGGAGCCCAGAAATCTGCAGAAAGGCCCCAGCTGCCTTTTTAGGATATCCCTGGATGGAGACTGAGCTAATGCTCCCTGGTCTTATCAGTCCCTGGAACCGGCCTGTCCAAAAAGGACAGGGTCTTAGAGACTCAGGTAACACAGTCCAAGAACTCTTTTCCTGTTCAAGTCTTAAATGTGCCAACGTCGCCCTTCATTGAAGCAGCACTTAATTACTTCCGGCCGCCTCCGTGGACATGAACGTGTCAGTAATATTTCAGATGTTCTCATTAGCAGTGAGGCTGGGACCGTCAACCCCGACCCAGCGCAGCACAGCAGCCATCACCGAGCTGTCGCTGCCACTTCAGGAGTGTCTCAATGTGAGTGTTGCCCTTTCACAGATTAGCAACAGAGGGAAAAGGAGGCCGGCCACAGCAAGGCCATCTGGGAATTCAGAAATACTGGGTTGATTTCTCCGTAAGGCAATGTAAAATGGCCATATTTTGGACTACATTACAGGCTATCCATCACAAATGTTCACTATATGTATGAAATTTTAAAACAATTATAAACAAACCACAGAAGATGCATCAGACTAAATTGAAATTTTTATCTCTAGCTCACCTCGTAGTGCCACATACCTATTCTTTCTTTATGTCTTCCATTCCTGCTCTGATACATCCTTAGAGGCAGTGGCCTTCATCTGCCTTTACTTATATTCCTAATCCATGCCCTTGACTTTTCCTTAAAAATCAAAATCCCTTACCACTGTAGGAACTTTTCAGAGATGTCACAGGCCACAGGAGGAGTGTTGGGGTCCCCAGATGCTGCAATGAATTAAGCTTGTGGCAGAGTCTGTGAATCCTCAAACCTTCATAGGTCATTCTGCCATTCTGAGCTCTGCAGTTGCCACACCCAGGCAAGTACACACAGTCTCCTGTTTTAATTTGAAGGTCATGAAGTCAAGGTCATTGTGAGTAGAATCTGCAAAAACAGCTCAAGGTGACTGTGTTCTGAAGCTTAAAAGTCAACAGAGGGACCTCTGCTTCCTTCAAAACAGCTCCTCCCAGGCCTCCCTCACTTAGGGACAGTGCCAAGAGGCCTTGCTCTCAGACAGAATGCCTCAAAGCCTCTTCTTGGTGGCCGGCTGGGGCCACACACCTACTTCCCTTATCCACCTTTGCAGTAACAGAAGTTCTCTTCTCTTCTGGCTGCATGGAACCCTACATTTTCCCCATGAGGCATAACTACCTCAAATCTGTGCTCCCTAAAGCTGAAATCCCAGCATCCTAGGTTGCAAAGAGAGCTCACATCTGACCCTGACACCCGACATATCACACACTTCCAAGGGAAGGGACAGCTGCCTTCATAAACAACCTCTCCAGACATGCTGCAATGTTGCTTCCATACTTGTCCTGTTCACGCTTCACAACTCCCATGATCTGAGTGTATTTCTATGCTAACTTCCGGCAACACTGCCATTTGGGTAACTGTATCTTCCATGTTTCAGGTGTTGAGACTGATGCTCATCAAGGCCACATATACGTGGCCAACTGTCCCAGTTTGCCGGGGACTCTCTTGGTTTTGACATTGAAAGTCCTGCACAGTGGGAAATTAGGGAGCTTAAAAGGGAGATTTAAACCTTTGCTCTTTCCAGGCTACATACTATGGATTTATGCCTGTTTTTCTAGTTCTGCTTTTTAGAGTAGAGTGGGGTTCATCTTAATCCCTGTTAGTGCTTTTCCTCCACATTAGTTGTGCAGGGCATGTCCACCCACACCAAGGTCCTGCGTTCCCTGGGCCTCTTTTCTGTGGACACCTGCTCCTTGTTGGCTGTTTGGGAGGGGGGTATGGGATTCTCGCCCATGTTCACTCAGGCCTTCTGGACATGCTTCCCGAAGACTCTTTAAGGAACAGGATCTGGATCTCACCAGAACTCAAAGACTGTTCTTTATCCACCACCCCTGTTCCTCCTCCTGGCTGGATAAGTATGAAAGCTTCATTGGTCTGCCCAGTTTCAGAATAAGAAGAAGCGTAAAAGCCCACGGCAAATCAGAGGGCTAAGGTCCACAACTCAGAGAGGCTTGTGCACAATTCCTTCCTCACTTGTTAACTCCTGGGATCAAGGGAAAGAAGAGATTATGAGCTTAACCCACCCAAGCTGGCCTCCCTGCCAGCACCAACCCTGAAGGGGAGGACAACAGAGACTATGGTAATCAACACGCCTGCAAAATTTCCCTGACTTGCTCCATAACAGGCTTCCCTGCTGGGAGAGGTGCAGGTGGGGGTGTCTTCAGAGGCCATCCCAGCCCTGGGAGCCTCATGCTAATTGCCCACAAGCTGTGATGGACTGGGCTATGCCGTCAGCTCTGCTTTTTCCTCCTGTGTCAGTGAGGAGCTAAGGTAAGTCCTGAAAACATGAAAAGGTCCCCAGATACAAGGACTTGCTCCTGTTAGGATAACAGGCCCTTTTTGTCCTAATGAGGTCTTTCCACTCAGAGGGCTGTTTGCTGCCTCTGCAGACCATCGGCACAGCTTTGACTTAAGGACTTGCGCTTTCATCACCCATGATGTGTCATTACCCTGACAGGCGGCAAGCGCCAATAAACTGCGCTGAAAGGCAATCCTTTGTTGATTTTCTCTCACAGCTATTCTGCGGCAGCTGGGCC
This sequence comes from Daubentonia madagascariensis, assembly GCA_023783475.1. Taxonomy (NCBI): domain Eukaryota; kingdom Metazoa; phylum Chordata; class Mammalia; order Primates; family Daubentoniidae; genus Daubentonia; species Daubentonia madagascariensis. Next base: position 7,886,093 of record JAKFHU010001482.1, on the reverse strand, counting down.
ATCACCAGAGCAACACAGTGGCAGCATGGAAGGAAGTGGATTCAAGGTAGCTGGTAGAAATAGGGAGCATCCCTCCCACCCTCTCAGTTTTCTTGCTGTGGATTCCTAGTGCCTGGCAGGTGCTCCACAATGCCAAGTCCTTGGCAGTTGGCGGAAATGAGCATCGTCTTGTTAGCTAATTGCCAGTGAGGAATTTGAAGCACTTCTGCATGCAAATCATAACAGCACTGAGCTTTCCTGCTTTTTAACACTCTGCTTGTGTCTATCTCACCCCTGGCTTCTGGAGAAAAATGAGATTTGTTGCAAAATGCACATCAGATTATTTCTGAAGCTTTTATGTCTCACCTCCACCCCTGCTGCCCCCACCTGAGCAGGGCTCCTGACTACCTACTGGTGCTGTGAGGGACTAAGACACGGAAGATGCTATCTAGCTTTGGTACAAAACACTGGCAGCAGCTTTCATTCTCACCCCGCCCAATTCCTTTGGAATTTATCTCTGAGACCTCTTAGATCTGCCTCATAAAAAACAAAATGCAAAACAGACCCAGGGACTTAAAAAAATGATTAAACAGAGAATAGTCTACTGCAGCACAATTGTGAATTTTAATAACAGTTTGGCCAGAGCCAGTATGATAAATGATGTAGGATATTAGTTCACTGTGAAAGAAGGGTCAATTTCCACACGGCAGTGTACCAGTTTAGAAATGGTCTTCTCTGTGTGTTGTCTAAATGTGAAGATAAGAATCCATTTGTGCATCAAGGTGCATTTATTTCCTGCTTCTCTTTAGCTGTGTATTCTGAGGTAGGCAGGGCTGAAATGAGCATCACAGATAGGAAATGCAAGGTAGGACCCCCCAGAGGCCCCTCCCTCTGATGCCTATGTGGATCACTGTCCTGGAAGGCTCTGTCCGTGACACTGGGGGGGCTAATGTGGTGGCAAGTAATGGTGGCTGCTGGAGGGAGACTTCCTCTCTCTCTTAGCATTATCCAGAAACACTCACAGCATTCAGCTGTCATAGCCTGCATCCTCCGAGATCATGAAATACAATGCGGAAACAAAGTGTGCAAGAGCAAAAGATATTCTTAAAAGGCTTCCATGTTACAGACAGGGCTGGCTTCACAGGGGTGCAACCTGTGCAGTCACACAGGGCCCCCCACTTGGAAAGGACCAGTGCTTGGATCTGTACACTGCTATCACCATCTTGAAATTCTTAATAGCCTTTGAACAAGGGGGCCCACATTTCCATTTTGCACTGAGCCCCACAACTTATATCTCCTGCTTACAGGTAATATGTATTAAACTAGCCATGTTAAAAATGCTCATTTTGTTCCTTTTTCACTACCCTTTACTAGTTAAAAAAGAAAAAGAAAAAGAAATGCATTTAAGAAGAGATTCTGTGCCTTTGAGCCCCAGGTCTTTTTACCAAAGCAAAACAATCCAACCAAGGCAATGTTCAACCCATCACCTTGCCCCAAAGACTTAACTTTTTATTCTGAAAAAAATCACTTCATTATTTTTTCTTTTTCTCTATGATTGTTCAATTGCTTTAGTTCCAAATTGTGAAATGTAACAAGAGCCTTGCGTGAAGACCTTTTCTCCTGAGCTTTGGTGTTCCAGAGTCAGGGTAAACACATAAGAACAGTTGCCATAACACAAAGCCAAGGGTGATTCCAGAGCTCAGGCCAGGCTGCCCAGCTCTGGGTTGCAAGACCCAGAGATCATTAGTTGTAAATAGGAAATAGCAATCAAAGCCCCAGACACAGGAGAGTCTTATCATGTTACTAAACTAAATGGGTAATAAGGAGTTGCCATCAAGGACCAATGTTGGTGAGAGAGGAGCATGGCCATGGCCAGAAGAGCTGTGCGTGAGAAGGAAGTGAGTAGTGGGGAAGAGAGACCCAGAGGGGCTGTGTCAGTGGGAATGGAGGGCTTATGCTTCAGTACCAAGCAACCCCTAATTCTCAGCTGCTTAAAACAAAGAGTTCTTTATTTATCACCCCCACAATACGCCCATTGTAGGGTAGGAGGCATGGGGTCTGCTCATTGCACCCTCAGGGTCCCAGACTGATAAAGCAGGCACCATCTCAAAGTTGCCTGTCTCCATGTCAATAGGAAGGAGTGTTCTGGGTGGTTTCATCCTAATAAGTAGGCGATCCAGCCTGGAAACCACACATGGCACTTCTCACAGCTCATTGGCTTGAGCCAGTCCCGTGTCCCCCTCCAACCACAAGGGACTGGAAAACAAGTCTCCCAGATGCTCAAAGAGTGGATGACCAGAAGCATGTGGCAAACGGCACTCGTGGTCACCACAGAACCTAAAATGTGACTTTTTTAAAACTTGATTATTTCACCCATTCATCCATCCATCCATTCATTCCTTCAGGAATCCACCTACAAATAGTCATTTACTGTGTGTAAGGTGTTGTGCTAAATCTCGATGGAGTCATGCGTGTCTCTGCATCCCAAGAGCTCAGATATGTTGGGGAAGCACAAATACCTCGTGAGAAAGGGATCAGTGACATTTGTCACAAATGTCATGTGTGTCCAACAGGCAGTTTGGTTACGGGAATGTGGAGGAGGAAGCCCGTGTGTTCACACAGTGCAATCAGTGGATGCTTCACGGAAGGGGGCCACTGGAGCTGCATGTTAGGGACTCTAGGAGTTTCACTAAGCAGAGATCAGGAGAGAATGAGGCAGGAATTTCTGACACTGGGAATAGCCTGAACAAAAACCTAGAGTCTGGAAAACATAAGGTGATTTAGGTGGAAAGGAGCACACGTAATGTGCTGTCACCTGGTATAAGATGTTGAATGCTATTAAAGATGGAGAAAATATAATGGGAGAAGTGTTTATGGAAAAATAATGAACATGTCTGTCCGTGCAGCGTGGATCAGGGTGGGTGGAGTGACTGGGACAGGACAGGAGTGGGAGCTATTGCAGTAGTCTAGGCTAGAGGTGATAAAAGCCCCTAAACAGAGGTAAAGTGGGGATAGAGAGGAAAGCTGGAGGTGCCTGTGGGACAGGCGCGTAGAAATGGCCAACTTGCCGCTGCCTGGGTTGGGTGTCAATCCTGAGGGCTCCCTCGTATGGTTGTGTCGGTCAGCGCCACACGGAGTAGGGCCTGGAGACCCCCAGCGGTCAGCATCGCTGGGATCTGGTTCGAAATGTAAATTCTCCTGGCGTGTGGCCTGCCAGTTTGTGTTTCAACAAGATCTCTGGGCACTTTGTGTGCGGGTTAAAGCCGGAGCAGCTATGGTATAGGTGTTATGCTGCAGCTTCATCCTTCCTGTCTGGCGTCCCTGCGAGGCCCTGGTAGAAATAGAACTGGGATGCTCAGCTCGAGAGCCCCCTGCACACAGACCCCCCTGAAACTGACAGGCGTGAGCGAGTACGGAACGCATTAAACAGAAGCTAGTGTAGGAGAGTTCGAGGTTACTGTAAAAATGTTTCCTGTGTGGTTTGCTAAGTCTTTCTCTACGTGCAATTACCAACTTTTGAATGCTGTGGGAACTCTTCCAGAGCCTGGATTAAGTTCCTTCCTCTGCTACCCGTGCCGCGCCTCAGGGAAGAAGTCACATCAGGCCTCACCGGTCCTTTTGAGTCAAGTGCCTCTGGAAGTTTCCTGTAGGGTTCTAGGCACCTATGCTCAGTGACTTCATCACCTCTTCCCAGCACAGAAAAACCACCTAAACTAACCTAGTTGGTTTAACCCACCTTGGGCTGGAAAAAGAATTATATTTTGTTTTTTCCTGTACGTAGGTACTTCCTTTGCCCCTTAAAATCTTAGAAGGTACTTCTTAGTCCATCATTGCTCTTTGCTGATTTCTTCTTGCCACTGACTCGTATTGAAGAAGCCACGTCTCCAAAATCGGCGTACGTGAAGTGGGCCCCTTTCTCCGTCTTGTGGTCTACAGCAACGTTGCCGTAGGTTTCAACATCCTTTATTTTCTCTCCCTGAGAAATTGTGACATCAAAAATTCTATTTCCAGCATGTCGGGTCATTATTTCTTCTCACTTGGAAAAAAAGAAAAAACTAATTTCCTTCTCTTTTACGAGGCCCCAAATCGTCTTTCAGTATCAAGATATTTGGGGTTTTGATATCCTGACCCATTGCGTATTCTTCTCTGCAGAAAAGACTTTTGAAACAGATCTGGAGGTGGGGAGAAATGATGATAACCCACGACAGTTGCCTGGCGCCACTCTGGACGTCGCTGTTCTCCATCTCTGAAGTCACTCGTGGGGAGAACTTAAAAGAGTGTAAAGTACATGGTGACTGACACATGCGATGAACGGATTACGATCTACTCTTTCTCAGAGAATATTGCCACTGCCTCTACAGTAATGAGAAGGGGGAACATCACCCTATATGGGGCTTCTGTCGCTGTCAGGGATGCAAGTGCAAGAGCACAGTTACACTCTCCCTTGAAAGTGCTAAGGCTCTAGAAAATCATGGAAAGGCTTTTATAATAATTCCTTCCGGGTACTATGCTATCACCTCCAGGAGCTGTACCTTAAGAATAGTAGCATTTCATTTAAGGCTATGCAAAGCCAATAGTTAGTTTAGACATGAAAAAGGAAGGAGATGCTTCTTGGTGGCATTGCTTATTTAGACAACACACAGATTAGTTATTTTCCTTTCTTCCTGCTGCCATGGCATGCATGAGAAAAGACACAAACCTTTTCCACTTGGAGCACTTGACTGTTTCCATCTTCCTCCCTCCTAGAGGCCACTAAGGCCAACCACACCTGCTAGGTAGAGTGTAGAGGCAAACACTTCCCCCTCTCCCCTACTCACTGTTAGGTCCAGAGGTCCCCCAAAGCCATCCAGCTCTCCCACCGCCCTGGTTCTAAAACATAGAGGCTGTGGCTATGGATCACTGCTTAAAGAGGAGGCCCTCATGACCTGAAGCCTGGCCCAATTTTCAGTTTCTCCATCTGGGCTGCCACATCCTGAGATGTTTTTCCAAGTGTGTCCAGGCACCATCCTCACTGGGGATGGGGGAGCTAACTATGAATGCAGATTCCTGCCCCACTTTCCTCACCTACAGAATCAGACTCTGGGGCTGGAGCCTCAACTTTCCATTCTCTAAGACCCCTCAGTCGATTGGTTGGGGTGGTACAGTTTAAAAAAAAAATCCATGTTTTCTGACATTTGAGCAAAGAGGTGATAAAATCTGGAATTTTTAAGGCCCTGGGAACTTTTTGTCCTTTTTGGCATATTTTGAAACAAAATAAAATATGAATGTAAAAGAGTAGAGTCTTTTAAAATTCTCCTAGACCCCAGGGCCACAGCATATGGCATTTGCCTTGTGCATTTCAGGAGCGCTGTTCAGATCATGGTCCCTGTGGTCTGTCTACTTCTCATGATGGTTCCCAGGCAGAGGGCGGCCGGGGGCCTAAGGAAGTGGTGGGTTTTGGTCTCCTTTATGTAGAGGCGCCATTTGGGCCAGAGGCGGGGTCCACATTACTCCTTATGGCTTCAGGGAAATTCTGGCCTCAGACCCATCCTCAGAAAGGTTCTGACCGAGGGAGGGTCATCCTTCCATCCCTTCCTCTCACATAGCCCCACATCTGGTTTGATTTTTCTCCCAAACTTCCAAAAGCTCTGTGGTAGACAGAATAATGAGCCCCAATCCATGGAAGCTGTGAATGTGTTAATTTACACGGTGAAATGCCCTTGCAGGTGTGATTAAGTGAAGGACCTTGTGATGGGGAGGTCACCCTGCATTATCCAGGTGGGCCTGGTGTAATCACAGGGTCTTCATACAAGAGACACAAGAGGCCATGAACCAAGGAATCTAGGCAAACATTAAAAGTTGGAAAAGGCAGGAAAACAGATTCTCTCTTAGAGCTTCCAGAAAGAACACAGCCCTGCTGACATCTTGATTTCAGACTTCTGACCTCCAAAAATGTAAAAAAATAAATTTGCATGTTAAAGCCACAAAGTTTGTGGTAACTTATTCTAGTAGGCACAGGAAACTTATACAACCTCCTAGCATTCTTGCAGCATTTTTGCAGCAGACCTGGATTGAACCGTCTTCACACAACAGTTGACGCGCTAGCCCTAGGGGTGAGGGACAGGTACCAGGCACCTACCCTCTCGGAGTTGACAGGAGAGTTGGAAGATAGTTGTTCAGTTGTCGGAAGTTTGACAGCTGTGCTGTGGCAAAGCTGTCCCATAGCTCCTCATACACCCTGCCCAGTGACATTGACGACCTCCTCTCAGACACTGGTAAGATGGAGCATCTTTGATTCACTTATGTGAGTGTAATTCAATAGACATGTATCCCCTGCTTATAGTGTACCAGTCATTGTGCCAAGCTCTTCATCAATATTAACTTCTTGAGGAATTATTCCAACATGATGACAGGGGCATTATCATTAACCCCATTTTAAAGATGAGGAAACTGAGGCTCAGAGAACTCACCTAAGACCACGAGGCTTGTAGGAAGCAGAGCCAGGCTGCAAGTCCGAGCAGCCCGACCCCAGCACCGCTTGAACCCTAACTGTGCTGCCTGCCCAGGGCTGGGGCATCTCCGTACTTTGGCCACAGGCAACTTCACACATTTGCCCCACTAAAACAGTACCCCACAGAGGGAAGTTCTGTGAAAGTGTTGGGGAGATGAACTAGCCCACATCCATGGAGACTCACCAGAATAGGAAACAGCCAGAAAACCACGGGCTAACTTGACTTCACAACATGGTGAGAAGGTGCCGGAAGCTCAGATGCTCTTCAGGGTGGACATTTTCACTTCTTCATTCATCAGATGTCAATTAAGTCTCCACTTTGGGCCAGGCCTTGGGCTCAGTGCTGGGAATACCAAACCGAGCAGGGCAGCCTGCTGTCTGCCCTCGGAAAGCAGTTTCTAGAATGCAGTCAGGAAATATGGGCAGCCAAGTTCAAGGCTTAGAATTCTTTTTAATATGTGCAGATACATAGGAGGAAACAAGTTGTTTTATATGTTAATATTTAGGTGTGCAGATTGAAGCAAGCGTACAGACGAAATTTATTTCCAACTGTGGTGCTTCCACCCTCGATATAGGACTTAATAATAGAGCCACATTGTACTTCATCACCTGGGGCTTTGGTAACTTTCATTTTAGTAAACAACCTTACTTTTGAATCATAGAAAAACTACCCCTGCAACAATGAGCTTTTTTCTTTAGTCCCATTGATGACACAAACATACGTTTATCACATCTAGTGTAAGACAGCTCTCTCTGTAATCACATGGCCTCTGGTGCACTATAAATGGGTCTTATTTTTTCTCCTAGAAAGAAATGCAAGCTTGATGATGCATCATCATGAACTTTTTAGTTGCATTTTCATTGTAAGGGGGAAATTTGCTTGCAGATGAGTACATTTGAAGAAGCAACAAATCAGGTGATCCAAGAAGGGAAGAAGATGCATTTTGAATGGAAGGCAGTGTTCGGCCCTCTTGGGTGTGATACCATTTTCTTCCCTCCAAATGGTCCTAGAGGACTGAACTCTATTTCCCTTTTATTTGGCTGGGCTTTCTTGCTGAAGAGGGTGAGGGTGATTAAAGCGCTCAGAAAGAGGCCTACATAGACCTAAATAGCAGCCCTTGTAGGCTTCATTACTGGCCTTTATGTAACATTCTTCGTATTAAATATATAGTAAAAGAGAAGAAATGACTCCATATTTTGCAAACCTGAATTTTCCTCCCTTGTGTTTTCCTACCCCATAAGATAAGATGTGTTTCTTTGTGGGGGCCGGTACAGACAGTTACTGTGGAACATAAGGCTAACTGACCTGAGCCTACTGTTGTGGGTCTCCTCTATGTCTATGGCCACCATCTGGCTCCCTGACCAAATCCTGACGCCTTGGTAGAGCTGAATGTGGATAACTCCATAGTATTGTATCCCCATTGCCATAGAATAATATAAAAAGTTACTCTGTTAATTTTGGTTTCTTGTGTATAGGCTGTAGTAGAGTCTTCAATTACATAGGCAAATAAATTGTTCTTAACAGTATTGCATTTCCAAAAAGGCTAGTTTCACAGAAATGGGGAGAGCACTGGTAGTGAGTTTATTAACAAGGTCTACTATCATTGCAGACAAGAACAACTAAGTGTTAATATCCCAATGTGCTTATGAAGGTCTGGAGTTGGATGGAGACTAATAAGCCTCTTGTTTGAGAGGGAAAGACTGAAGCCCAGACCAGACCAGCACTCAGGTTAAGACCTGCCTCCAGCCCTGGGCTTCAGGGATATATATTTTACTCACATTGCACCTTAGGAAAAAAACAACCCAAGGGAATTGTTCAGGGTTCATAAGGTAGTATCACCAAAAAATAAAAACACATATCCACGCAAAGAATTGCCAACTGGATGCATTTAAATGCACCAGGAAGGGATGGCAAAGGACCAGGTGATTGCAGAAAACAAGAGAAAAGTGGGAGAGTGAACTGGATCGAGCACATCACAGAATAGCAAGGCTCAGAGAGAGGAGGCAGGAAACAGAATGCTAAGGCTGCCATCGACAGGAGTTAGAATGGTCGCAGAATTTTCATCTGCTGTATTTGCCCAAAGTTCAAAAATCAGCCACATCTTGTATCAACATTATCAAGTCAGGAAAAGCAAATAATAGCTTACTTTTACCAACTGCTTGCAAGAGCCAGGCCCAGTGGGGGCTGCTCTTCTTCTATAATCTCATTTTTCCTTTCATCGGCCTCTGAGGTGGACATGACCATGATTTCCACTTCACAGCTGAAGAAACCGTGGCTCAGAGATGTTAATCAGCTTGCCCAAAGCTGCAGAACTGTTCTATACCACTGCGGTCCCCAACTCCCTGGCCGCGGACCAGTACTGGTCTGGGCCTGTTAGAGATGGGGCCACAGAGCTTCGCCCCCCTGCTTCTGGTCCACGGAAAAATTGGAAAAATTGTCTTCCATGAAATTTAGGAATGTGGGGGGTGGGGCACAGAGCAGGAGGTGAGTGGCAGGAGTGAGCGGTGGGCAAGCAAGTAAAGCTTCATCTGTATTTACAGCCCCGTTCCCCATAGCCCCCCCTCCCAGTCTGTGGAAAAATTGTCTTCCATGAAACCAGTGCCTGGTGCCAAAAATGTTGGGGACCACTGCTATACCAGATACTGGAGATGGTGCCAGGATTGTGTAGGTCCAAAGTTCACCCTCTTCACAACTCATATGGCCTTAGAATGACCTCAGTTTGCCTTGTCTGAGAACACTAAGCCATCCAAAAAATGACGCCATGCCTAAAGGGGAAAATATAAACCAAATCAATATTCTAAGGCCAATATTTTGGTCTTAGTATTATGAGAACACAGACACATTTTGTTCTACCCAGCACTACAGATTAACTCCATGGCAACAGCTGTGTCATGCTGCACATCCCGGCATGGCCCTTCTGCTTAAGGATAGCAAGTGTCTTTAGCCTGGGATTTGAGATTTGCCTAGGCAGACTGGGCATAGCGGGCCATCCATCCACCAAGGCTAGGTAGGAAGGAGTGTGCAGGCTGTACCTGAGGCTATCAGATGTTGACACAGCCTGGAGGCATCTTAACATGCAAGGACTATTACCCAGCCACAGCAAAGAAAATGAATTGGAGCTATACCAGGTTATGTGGCATTGCCATGAGTTATTGCTGCTTGGGAAAAGTAATATGCAGAGATATGTGTAGTAGATGCTTTTTGTCAAATGTACAGACCCTGTGGGAAGCAACTTTATCAACCAGAGTGTGGTGTTTATGTACAGTTCCTTTTGCCTTTAGTCTTTCTGCCACCACTCATTTCCAAAGTTACTTAGGTCACCACTTTACCACTGCTCCTTTAGTGAGGTTATATAATTCATTTGTAATAAAGTTAGATTAATTTGCATAGTCAGCATTCCATCGTGAGATCCCACAATCTCTTAAATGATATGTTTTTTTAAATTTTAGTTAAATTTTAATTTGCCTACCTTAAGATTCATTCTTTGTGCTGGAAAGTTCTATAATTTTGACAAATGCATAGTGTCATATATTCACTGTTACATTATCATACAGAATAGTTTCTTCTCCCTAAAAATGTCCCCTGTGCTTCACCTGTTCAACCATCCCCTGTACTCAAATCCATGGCAACCACAGATATGTTTACTGACTCTATTATTTTGCCTTTTTCAGAATGTCATATAAATGTAATTATATAGTATGTAGCCTTTTCAGACAGGCTTCTTTTACTTGTCAGTGTGCATTTAATATTCTTTTAGTGGCTTAACTGCTCATTCTATTTTATTGCTGAATAATATTCTATTGTCTAGATGTGCCAAAGTTTGTTTATTTATTCACCAGTTGAAGGACATCTTAATTGGTTCCAAATTTTTGGTGATTATGAATAAAGCTATTATAAACATTGATATGCAGGTTTCCATGTGGATATACATTTTCCATCAGTTGGGCAAACATCTAGGAGCACAACTGCTGAATCATAGGCCAATGCTATATTTAGCTTTGTAAGAAACTGCCAGACTGGCTATATGATTTTGTACTCCCACCAGCAATGGGTGAGAGTTCCTATTACTCCATAACCTTACCAGCATTGTGAGCTCAAGGGAGAAATGTCTGTTTCAATCCAAGAAAATAGGAGAACCCACCGAATTACAAAGAATTATCTACCCAGTAATAGATAAAATGATGTGTTCCACATTTGCATTTATACTCTGTCCCCAAATTCCCTGTGCATCTTACCTACATTCCTTATTTCAGAGGCAGCTACCATTTGAAGAAAGGTCAATAGCACAGATTCTGGGGCCACACTGCGTGGCTTTACATCCCAGCTCTGCCATTACTAACTTTAATCTCTCCTAGCCTCAGTTTCCCCAGCTGTACAGCCAGAATAATAAGAGAACCCATCTCATTGGATTGATAGGTTGGTGTGAAAGAGTTAATGCATGTAAAGCACTTAGTAAATAAGTGCTTTTTACATGTAAGGACTTATGATCAAACCCACATAGGAATGGATGCTTCTATGTTAGAATCATCATCTTTCAATGTCAGAACACATCAGTGCAGCGAATGTGTTGAGGTCTCTGTGAATAGTGGAACAGTGCCATATCTGATTCCAGGAAGGTGTTTGGGGAGAGGAGGATTCTCTCTGCCCTCCACTTCCTTCTCCCCTTAGTCAGCACAAATAGAGCCTCAGAGGGTTGAGGAAGGGGGTTGTTACCTTTGTCTTCCCTCCATGGTTACCATGAAGACTACATGGACCCCAGGGGTGACCGGGAGGGACAGGGAAGGAAAAAGCACCTGGCCTCCTGGGCTACAGAGACTTTTGTCACCAAGGTCTATATCTCAGGGTTGATGGGGTGGCCACTTAGCTGAGGGACCGGGAGGGCAGCAGTTGAGTCCATACACAGAGAGAGGTGGAAGAGAAGACGCTGTGACCTCTCTCATATTGGGCAGGATTTTAGGCATTTTGAAGCTATAGCAAGCTTAAAGGTCAAGGTGGGAAAATGACAACTTGTAGAGTGTTTGAGAGTAAAGGTCACTGTGGCCGAGAGGTTTTGAGAGGCTGTGCCTGAGGCAGCTGGAGGAAGAGCCTGGGATGGCTATGAGCTTTGAAACACCAAGGCATATGTCTTGGACCTGGTCCACAGGACAATTCACAGACACCAAGTGATGGTCAAGGTTGAGTGGCCAGGGCAGGTTTTGCAAATAAAATATCCACGCATTTATTTATCATTTATGGGCATTGTTGGAAGGAGGCTCTGAGTCTGAGAATGAGCAGTGTCTTTCATGCATTTGGCCTGTTCAAACCGCTTTGAACTGTGATGTTTCAGTGTTTTCCAGTAAACAGCCTGAGTGTGTGGTGTGTGCATGATGTGCCTATGTCATGGGCTGTCACATCATAGCATGCATAGCACCTCCTTAAAAAAGGTAGTCCCTAATTCAAACCCACTTATATTTAACAGGAGTCCATAGAGTCACCTGCATTTGGGATTAACTATTTAGGTGACTGATAATTCAATTGAGGACAAGAAACATTGACTTATTATCTTTTTTGAGGTGTCATTTTTAATTTGGAAATTCTCTGGCATGTAAATATAAAATTTAAGATGCAGCCTTCTAGATGGTTGTCCTAATCAGTTTTAGTTTAGAGGATGCAATGTCTCTGATACTCATTTTAGAAACTACAAAAGCCAATTTTTATTTTTTTATTCATGACTATCATAAAATCTTCAAATAAAAATTTAAGACATCATTTATTGCCAATTATTGCTCTCTGCCTGTTTGTGCATCAATATTAATTTATGGAATTAAATTCCTCTTTAGCAATTTTGTAGATAATCTTGGTGTATATAGTGGAAGGTTGGGTTTCCCAGGTGACCCTTCCCCATCCTGGGGATTCTCCCCTCGATGTCATGGTGTGAACGATAAACAGATTCTTGCAAGGTAACTGTAATTGATTTCATAGAGGATCAAATTTCTTTCCTTCCTTTCTTCTTAACATCCACTTAAACTGTTGACTAAGTACAAACTGCCAGAGATATTTAAATATGTATCCATGTGTCACCAGATTTCTTTTCATTTGTAATTTAACCAAATCTTGTTTGAAACAGTGTTGGTGTTAAATCGTGCATCAGAGACAGTTGATTAGTTAATAAAGGACTATACTGCCTTGATTCCCTGGAGGAGGAAAATAGACTGAATTATAGGATATTTAAAGAGTTCAGATTTTCTTTTTCAGTTAAAAAAAAATCATATTTGGAAGTAGCCAAATGTTTTCTCCATTCCCTAGAACAGATGTTATGACACTGCAGGTTATTTTGAGAAATCTATTTAGCTTCCTCCCGATGTCATTTATTCTGCACTTACCTGAAATCTAGGAAATGCCAGTGCAGTTCCCAGGGACCCCCAGCACGCAGGGTTGGGGGTGTGTCCTGATGCTCTCCATCCTTCCTGTTGGAGGCAACCCTCCTGCTGGCATGTTTGAGCAGGTGGGAAGTGTGAGGTGGCGTTTCTGAGTCCCACCTGTTTTGGAGAGGCCCTTAAATGTGTTTGCATACATGTTGTCCTTCTCACACTCAGACACACTTCTAATCTTCATAAGTGAGTCAGAGTAACCTTTTATCAATGTTGTAACTTTCTAAAATTTCACATTGAAAAACTTGCCTAGGCATTTTGTTATATCCACAATAACCACACTTGATGGCTTAAAAGATAAAGAGAAAATCCATTTAGATAGATATATGGCTGTGTCTGTGCATGTGTGTTTCTAATTATAATGTGTAAGTGCCTGCAAAGAAGGTAACTTGGTTTTTGGTTGAAGATGTTTGAAGATCCTGGCTGGGCGCCGTGACTCACGCCTATAATCCTCCTGCGAAGGCAGGAGGATGGCTTGAGCTCAGGAGTTCAAGACCAGCCTGAGCAAGGACAGATCCCATCTCTACAAAAAATAGAAAACTTAGCCAGTGTGGTGGCACACACCTGTAGTCCCAGCTACTCGGGAGGCTGAGGCAGGAGGATCGCTTGAGCCCAGGAGTTTGAGGTTGCAGTGAGCCATGATGATGCCACTGCACTCCAGCCTGGGTGACAGAGTCAGACTCTGTCTCAAAAAAAAAAAAAAAAGAAAGAAAGATGCTCTTCTGATTCTGGGAATGGCTGTCGTACCTATTTGACCTATTTTTTACCGGTGTTTATTAAGCCTACACGTCACAATGCAAGAAAGTTAGGAATGTTTCTAAGAGTTGAAAATGGCATTTCCCTTAGGACAGGAGCAACTGGAATGAAATTGGTAATGATGGCAAGTTAGGTGTGGCTCTGAAATGACTTGCGTGAGGGCTCTCAGGCTTCAGCAATGGGTTGGACTCTGGGTCCCGGGATGTCATCTGGGGCTCAGGGCAGCACAGCCCTGGGCTCTCCACAAGGCTGCTCTGACAGTGAATCTCCGGAAGTAACTCCCGTTCTGCACCTTCCTTCTGCCTCTCACATCAGGAGCAGAGGCTCTGGGCAGGCGGCCATGCAGGGCTCCCAGTGTGGGGCAGGGAGAGAGAGTCACGCCTGACGCATAGGAGAAGGGATGCTGAAAGACACGGTGCTAAGTGGTAAAAGAATATTGACCAAAGAACATTCCCAGGGATTCAAGTTTATTTGGGGGGTTTGGCCCTCATTCTAAGAAACTTCCATTAGACTTTAAGCCTTTAATGCGTATCGATGTGGATTTTAAACTTTTAAATCTTCTCAATTACATAGAGGGGGCACTTCTCAAACTTTTTGGTCTCGGGACCCCTTTATACTCTTAGAAATATTGCAGATCCCAAAGAGCTTTTGTATATGTGGGGTATATGTATCAATATTTGCCCTATTAGAAATTATACTGAGGATGTTTAAAAATATTTAAATGATAAAAGTCATGACATGCTATCATAAATACACTTTTTAATGAAAAATAATATTTTCCAAAACAAAAAGAATTTAGTGAAAAGGGCAGGCATTGTTTTACATTTTTGCAAACCTCTTTAATGTCTGGCTTGCAGCTGGACAGAGTATCTGCTTCTGCACTCAATTTGTTGTAACCTGTTGTTTTGGTTGAACTATATGCAGAAAACACAGCTCACACAGAGATGTAGTTGGAAAAGGGAGGCATAGTAGCCTTTTCAGATCACTGTGGCTATTCTTCTGATACCACACCAAAATTTGGAAAGTGGTAGTTTTTAAAGGTTAGATAGTTAGCATATGGAACCAGAAACCATATCAATACCTTCTTTCCTATTCTGTTGCATGGGAGCAGATCTTTTTCACATGCAGGGGTTTGTAACACCATACGCTGGTTTTTGGAAAATATCGATCCTCTTAGTTCTGTGGCTAGCCCAAATGTTGACGCATTCCTTTATACAATATTTTGAAAAATCACATTTTTTAATATCACCACTAATGTCATCCAAAAAGTCTTTAAATGTTGGGAAGGTATGTTAAGTGTGCGGTGGAGAATGCAAGTTTTCCAAAATCTAGTTGTGTCTTGAAAGCTCGGATTTTATCATTGGCAGCAAACACTGTCAGTTGTTTTCCCTGAAGTGATGGGCTCGTGTCATTCCTTTCTAGAAAATGTTTGTCACATGCCCAAAAATAGTTTGTCAGTTTTTCTTTCAAGTATAAAAGTGTTCCATTTTTGTGGACTGAAACTCAGTCCACACACCAGGGCTTTTCCCGGAGCACACAACACAGGACTGCTTTGCATGCTTTTGCCTTTCTGTCACACAGAATGATAAAAAGACATGTCCTCAAGAGTTGAGATGGAATAAAATTGAACGTTTTTTACTGCCTTGTCAAGGACGCGCTTAAGTGAAGCTGGCACGTTTGTGTGTTTGTTTGTGCTGTGAATGCTGACAGTGAAGAGCACAAGGACCACCAGGACAGTTTGGTGACACTGCCTTGGATCATACTAAGGCCCCAGCAGATTCGCCTGCTATTGCTTTTACACCATCAGTTTCCAAAGGCAAATAATTTTTTAGTATTATTCTGAAAACAGCTCTGATCTCACAGATCCCCTGAAAAATTCTCAGGGACCCCAGGTATTTGCAGACCATACCTGAGAACAGTTGATGCAGAATAACCCTATGATTATTTTATATATGTGTGTATATACTTATACATATGCTTTTCGTGTTATACAGATCTCAAATCTGAGTAAGCCCACCAGGTGTCCAATTGCTTTGCCCTCTGCGTGGGGTGCTGGTAGCATGGGTGGGCAGGTACTGTAGTTCAGAGAGGGACTTATCCATTATTCGTGTGATACCAATGAGGCTGCATATCATTTGCATAATAATGAACAGAGGTACTACAGTCAGACACAAACGCATTTAAATCCTGCTTCTCGCCAGCCCTGTGATTTGTAGCAGGTGTCCGAGCGTCTCTGAGCCTCAGTTTCTGCACCTGCGAAGTGGAGATAATTAAAGATACCTCCTAGGATTGTTCAAAGATTAATGAAATTAAAAATCCCATTGATGGAGGGGCCTCAGAAAACGAGTTGTAAAAGTTGCCTTGTCCAGCCTCCTGGTCCAGCGAGTGCAGGGATAAACACAGAAGGCTAAATGGCCGTTTTTTGGCTGGGTGGGGGGTGGACCTGTAGGTGACGGCTGCTCCATTTCCTCCAGCTTGTTCCACGTGTACAGCACCCCTGCCCACCGTGGTGTGCGAGGGAAGAAATTGGGTCCTTCATCTGTTTCCTCGCTCACAATTGAGCAGTGAACTCTCATGGGGAGATTCCCACGTATAGCTGTTCGAAGACACTCTCGTTACTGCGTGGCACAAAAATTATGATTTTTTTAAAGAAAGGATTATGTAGTATTGAAGTTTATCATAGCAGAGTTTGCATAACATCGAATACCTTTACATCTATTTATGTATTATGGAGGAAAACAATTTTAATTATTAAATAAAATGTAAAGAAAAAAAGCTAATTTCTCTCTTGAGTACCAAATGTCTTCACCTCAAAGCCCAGGCTAAAGTTATGCTTACAAATACACAGTGTTTTCAGAAGAGACAAAATAATGAGTACAGTTAATATTTTATTGTGGACTCTATTCACCATTTTTCTTTTACATTTTATTTATTAACTCAAATATGTATATTCACTTTGAATGAAACTCTTCTGATTCTTGACTTGGCTACGTTTGGAAATAACCACCCGAGGTTAGTTCATGGAGGAGTGTGGCTGGCTACACACAGACACAGGAACATAGGCTCTCTCTAGAGTGTATGCAAGGTACTCACATTTTCCCGACACCTGCTTCCAGGATTCCAGGCCACAGTGGATGCACAGGAGACAGGATGCCATGCGAAAAGGCAAAGTCATGTTGTTCAGTCTTTCATAGCACAGTTAAGAAAAAATGATAACATCTAAACTGGCAAAACTGTGTAAACAGTTTATAGCTATTTATTAGAAAAAGTTTAGATATTAACTTCTTAGACTCTAGTGATTCCAGTTTTCTAGTTGCCCACAACTATTCAGCATCTTTTGTGGAAGAAAGAATATTTATGTCTGACCTGCATCAAACATATTCAAAAAAACAGGATTTGGAATATATTACAAAAAACATGTGGCAGATTTCAACATGTTGGTATTTGTATTAATTTACAAATGATATAGTATTGTTTATGAAGTATGATGCTATCTTTAAAAAGTTCTCAATTTGTTGAGAGTTAACTTTAGCAATAAACGTATAGAGAAACAAAAATGATAATATGGAACTTTGGCAGAGATGCACAGATATTTGCATTCTGATACACTATTTGGTGGGAAAATTTCTATAAGGCAATTTGACAACATATATCAAAAGCCATAAATAGTTCAACTCTTTTGCTCCACTAATCTCATCCTTAGTTATCCATACCAAAGAAATACGTGGTGTAGACAAAGATTTATGTAAAGAGAGTCAACACAGCCCTTTATAACAATAAAAAATTGTTTCTCTCCAAATAGCCTAATTAAGTGGCTGCTTACATGAATTATAGTGCATCAACCTAATTCAATATTATGTAGTAATTTAAAATTATGGGCTTAAATAAGTTTTCTTAATGTAAGGAGCAGTCATACGATATAGCTACATTTTTAAAGAGCAGGATTTGGGCAGTATAATCTTGACAAGGTACAGAAGTCATATGAAAAAGAGGAAAAGAAACACCCATGTTAGAAATGGTTGCTTCTCTCTGCATTACAATTATGGGTGATATATTTGTGTGCTTCTTAACACTTCTCTGCATTTTTCAAATTTTCTACATCAAGCTTCGATTAGTTTGCAATCAGAAAAAAATTAAGAAAGCTAATAAAATATTAGGAAATATACGTCATCTTCTGAGATGTCAAATGCGAAGTAATTTAGAAATGACGAAGATATTTGTCGTGCCATTTCTGAGAAAGGAGTAAGAGACGTTCTTTTTTAGAAAGTCGGGTTGTGTTTTGCAGTGAGATGAGAGAAATATATACCCTGGGCCTTTCTGGCCTGGGAGCAGAATCATAAGCTGTGTTCCGTTTCTCAGACCCAGTGACCTTTGTTTTTCACTTACGGTGACTAACTATTTTTGTTGTTGTTGTTGCTGTTTATTTCAGAATATTAGGAGGGTATAAACATTTTGGTTACATGATTTGCTTTTGTGCAGTTTGAGGCAAAATTATAAGTGTGCCCATCACCAAGATAGTGTGCATTGTACCTGTTAGGTGCGTATTGACCTGTTCCCTCCTCCCCCCGCACCTGCTTGGTTTGTCGTTGAGTTTTACTACCATACGTGCACATGGGTGTTGATCGATTAGTTCCAATTTAATAGTGAGTAAATGTGGTGTTTGTTTTTCCATTCTCGTGATACTTCACTTAGAAGAGTAGTCTCCAGTTCTGTCCAGGTTGTTACAAAAGGTATTAGTTCTCCATTTTTTGTGGCTGAGTAGTACTCCATGGTATATATATACCATATTTTATTAATCCATTTGTGTATCGATGGGCACTTGGGTTGATTCCCCATCTTTGCAATTGCGAATTGTGCTGCAATAAACATTTGAGTGCATGTGTCTTTTTGATAAAATGACTTTTTTTCCTTTGGGTAAATACCCAATAGTGGAATTGCTGGATCAAATGGTAGGTCTACTTTTAGTTCTTTGAGGTATCTCCATACTATTTTCCACAGAGGTATACTAGTTTGCAGTCCCAGCAACAGTGTACAAGTATTCCCCCTTCTCTACACATCCACACCAGCATTTGTTGTTTTGTGACTTTTGGATAAAACCATTCTCACTGGATGATATATCCTTTCCCTGATGATTAGAGATGTTGAGCATTTTTTCATATGTTTATTGGCCATTTGTCTATCTTCTTTTGAAAAGCTTCTGTTCATGTCTTTTGCCCACTTTTTTATGGGGTGGTTTGATTTTTTTCTTGCTGATTTGTTTGAGTTCTTTATAGATTCTGGTTATCAGCCCTTTATTGGATGTATAGCATGCAAATATTTTCTTCTATTCTGTAGGTTGTCTGTTTACTGTATTGGTTGTTTCGTTGGCTGTATGGAAGCTTTTTAATTTAATCAAGTTCCATTTGTTAATTTTTGTTGTTGCTGTGATTGCCTTTGGGGTCTTTTTCATAAATTCTTTGCCTAGGCTCATATCTAGAAGAGTTTTTCCAACATTTTCTTCTAGAATTCTTATAGTTTCATGTCTTAGGTTTAAGTCTGTTATCCATCGTGAATTAATTTTTGTGAGAGGTGAGAGGTGTGGATCTAGTTTCAGTCTTCTACATGTGCTATCCAATTTTCCCAACACCATTTATTGAATAAGGATTCTTTTCCCTAGTGTATGTTTTTGTCTGCTTTGTCAAAGATCAGATGGCAATATGAGGGTGGTTTTATATCTGGGTTCTCTGTTCTGATACATAGGTCTATGTCTCTTTTTGTGCCAGTACCATGCTCTTTTGGTTACTATAGCCTTGTAGTATAGCTTGAAGTCTGCCAAAGCAACCTTAAGCAATAAGAACAACTCAGGAGACATCACTTTACCAAACTTCAGGCTATACTAACTTTGAAAAAATAAGGCAAATGACATCAAATTCTTGTCTAGGAAAAGGCACTTATCATTCAGCCCTGCCTTAGTACCTCCTATGTGCCATCATATTCTAACAGGGTGGCAGCTCCAGAAGAGAGGTACAAGCACCACTGCCTTCTCATCCAGGATGCTGGTCAGCTGTGGGGGCAGCCTTCTCTCCTCATTGCTGGGTGTTACCTGTGCTGCCAGGAGCATACACCTATCTGTCAGGTGCAAAACCTGCTCTCCTGTGGTGAACTATTTGAGTGACTTCACTCATGGTCACATAAATCTAGGTTAAACAATGTATTGGCATTTTTTCAAACCCTTGCAGCTCTCTCTTTGGTTTTGTAACTGATTATAGATTATAGGAAGGTATTTATTATAGATGTCCACATATGTAAGTCTCTGAATTCCATCAGGATTCTAAAATAGGCAGATCTTGCCTCTGAAAGTTTTAAGCAGCTTTTTAGGAAGCAACAGATTTCATATAAATTTCCCAAAAAATGGGTCACATTTTTATAGGAGGCCAAAAGAAACCATTGCATGTATTGACTTGCTTATTGCCTATTCTACAGAAGGAATATCAGCATGAAATGCATTTTTATGGCTGGGTCCTTCCCTAGGGAGTCTTGAATAAAAAATATCAAGCTTTCTAAAAATGTAGAAGAAAGGGACATTTTCACCCCTTTTATAAAGCATGGAGACAAATGATAGTAATTTATGATTGACTTATTCTACCTGCTTAGCCATGTAGGGACTCTCTACTTTAAATATAATCAGTACAGAATCTTTCTTTATAGGTTCCAAAATATACCAGACCCACACTTAATATTTTATCTTGATTATATATGCCACTTTTTAGAATCTCACCTAAGTACTTTTGTGTGCGAATGTCTCCTGTTTCCATAAGTATTTTAAATATTCTTTTTTCTGAGGTGGCCAGGCAGGCTGATGGCCATGAGTAGCCAGAGAGAAAGCAGCATTTATCCAGCCAATGTGGGCTGGGCAGCAAATTCCCTGAAAGCCTTAAGAGCAGAGACAGAAGGGAGGCCTTGTCTTCCAGGCTCAGGTACCACTCACTGCCTGATGTCTCACTCTCCGTGTGTTTGGTGGGTTTTTGTCTGTCTAGGAAAGGGGGCTCTATGGGGACAGTGACTCTGATGATCTCAACACTGCTGTAGCCACAGCTCCTGGTTCAGTGCCTGGCATCGTTGGCACTTGATATTTGTAAATGATGAAGAATTAAATGGATGCAGGATTAGGGGCTCATTACTGGCTAAATTGGGCCACATGCTATAACAAGACATTGAGGACCAGCATGGGCCCGCTACATGGTGATGGCCCTAAAGCTGGGGCCTATCTAGATTAAGCCCAAACCAAAGTCAGAAAATCCACCTGTCGATAGGAGCAGTAGCAAAAAGAGTAAGCTTCAGCCAGTCAGGAAAAGCAGACTGGGGAGGCAGGAACCCAGAGGCGGGGTGTCCTTCGAGAAGGGAAACCTTGCCCATCGAACCCCCAAAACCAGGAGGGAAACCTACAGAGGGAACTTGCCATACCATATAACAAGTTACAACAAGTTTGTTAAAAGCTAACAATTAACAGTGTTCGAGACAGGAGTCTCTGTTCTGGATCACATGACAGCCAGTCTTCACCCAGAAGCTCTTCGGGGGGAAGAGAGTGTTTGTTGAGGGAGGTCCCTGTACCAATAGGGCTTGTTATGGGGCATAGAAAAAGATTGAGACGTTCCCACTCAGGACATGGCTATGTAGTGGGCCATGGAACCAAGCATGCTGCAGGCCAGTGGACTCTGACGTAGTCAAAGGGTAAAGGCAGTGCTCAGAAACCTCCAGCTTACACGCGATGGGTTTCAGGAAGACACCATCAGACGCTTATTGGGTGGAAGTAGAAAGAGGAGGCAGGAAAGAAGGTTCTGGAAGGAAAGTGGAAAAGGAAGAGAGCTGTGCCATGTTTTCAACCTGTGCTCAGTTGTTGGAAGCTGAAGGACTGGGTACCCCTAACCTCACCATTTGCTAAAGAGTGTTTGTCTTCCCATATTTCACACCACATGGTTGGGGATTCGAGGGGACCCCAAATGTATGGGCCAAGTGGCTTGGGGTGCCAATACAGAGCAGAAGGTGCTGACGGGGTGAGGGACCCAAGGGTTCTGTCTTGGGGAGGAACGTCCTGAAGCCAGGTTCCTTAGCCCGCTCATGGCACCATGAAAATCCAAGGCACAAGCCGTGATCATGCAGGTCTGTGGGGACTGCCTCAGGGAGCCTGCCTTGACTCAGCTTATTTTCACGGAGAAAAAGCCCATTCATCTCTGCTGTCCTTAACCCATTCTGTTCTAGCTTCTCCTCCCCTCTATCTCTAAGCCAGCAACCCAGTGGTGTCTCTTAGCTTCTTGAAATACTCTGTAGTGGCTGCCTTAGATGCCTTCTGCATGGAACCCATTATTAATAAAACCTCAATAAGTTAAATGGGGTTTTCCTGCAATTATCACATATTACTCACGTCTATACCATGTAGAGGACCCAGATGTATGCATAAAGGCAAGGAATTAGCAGTTTATGGTAGAAACAAGACTTCTTAACATCTCTTTTGGTGGCAACTTAAAAGCTGTTTCTAAAGCTGTTTTGTTCATGCAAACCATATTACGCTCCTACGGCCCACACCTGACACCAAACCTGTGTGTGCACAGGGCATGCTGGAGGCCGTGAAGCAGCAGCAGGGCCCTCTACTCTGTTGCTAGCACACGGTGCACTTTTTAACCGTGTCTTACTATGTCTGTGTTTCTGGGGTGAAAAAAATGTACCCTAGAAACCTTTATACACAAAATAAAGCAAAACATGTAATATAAAGTAAAAAATATGAAATAAGTAAAAGTTTCATGAAATAAAATTTCCTATATTATTTATATCATCTTGAAGATGGCATTCACTTCCCAGGCCTACCATAATAAATTACAACTGGGTGGCTTAAAACAGCAGAAATTTATTCTCGCATAATTCTGGAGGCCAGAAGTCTGCACTCAAGGTGTCCGCAGGGTTGGTGCTTTCTGGAAGCTCTGAGGGAGTATGTGTGCCACATCCCTCCCATCTTCTGGTGGTGCTGGCCGCCCTTGGCATTCCTGAGCCTGTGGCTGCATCACTCCAAACACTGTCTCCACCTTCACATGCTTTCTTCCTGTGTCTCTGTGTCTTACCCCTTTCTGTCTCTTATAAGGACACTCCTCAGTGGATTTAGGACCCACCCTAATCCAGGGTGATCCTATCATATCTAAAGCCCTTACTTTAATTACATTTGCAAAGACCCTATTTCCAAATAAGGTCACCTTCTGAGATTCCAGGGGATAGGATGTTGATATATCTTTCAGGGGCCACAATTCAACTTACCACAACGATGAAAATTAAAGTGGAAAATGTCAACCCCTACAAAGAATCATTCTATTGCCAAGCATATAAATTCCTCAGTGTCACAATGTACAACAGAGGCCTCACAAACAGATGTGTTTCCTGGTGTGAGAATGACAAGAAACCAGGTAGAAAGCAGACCGAGATGCTCACGGTGTGTCGCCTTGTCACCGAGGAAGGACGCACTGCTGGAGGTAGTGCTGGGCGATGAAACACAACAGCCGCTGTCTTAAAGCCATTTCCCAGTGAGGATAGCATCCTAAAAATTCAACACAAAATGTTGTAATGATTAGGACTTTTTCAAGCCTTGTTTCATAGTTAACTGTCTTGTCCCTCTGGTATAGTGTTGATTATCTGAGCAATTTAACTTCGTTAGGTTCATTGGGAAAATGAATGACATTGATTGGCCTTTAGCATACTGTTGGGAGAGAGTGGGAAAAAGGCTCTTAGTCCATTAAAAGTGGCGTCCTTGTTTTGGTCCAAAATGCCCATGATTATTTATTATGACATCCACATGGATGTCAGGTCCATGAACAGCAGTTGCTGACCATTACTATGTAGCTTCCCTTTATGTGGTCATACACTCATGGAAGTTTCTAGAAAAGTGCTCACCCCACAGTAATGCCAAGGGCCATTGCTATCACCTCCTCCCAGGAGGACTTACAGGGCATCACTCAATGCTCTGCTGAAACTCCCACAGTCCTTGCTTCTCAGCTCAGGAACTGTGCTTATGCCTTGATAGTGGGTTTGTCCTCAAATCATCCAAATGTGCAAGACAAATTACTTAATGGAAAGTCTACCCTTCCTCCCTCTCAGTAGACAGACCCATACGTGAAGCCCCAGGGCCATCCACAGAGGGCTGGGTGTGGCTGGAATCAGGACAGAGGGCAGCAGTAGCCATCATATTATTGAACAGCACTGCCCACACTGCAGCTCTGCCTGCTTTCCGCTGGGGATGCTTTGCCAGTCCAACCCCAAGTGTAACGTTGTCTGGCCAGGATGGCCTCTGTTCTAGACAGAACATGGAAAGACCTTCCCTTGCCTATGTTTGCTCTTTTTTCTTTGCTTCTATATCTTCAACCCCCTTCAGATTGAAATCTTCCTTCTCCAGATTCTTTAATGTGCTCAGTCAGGTCACAGCCAAATCTTGCTACTCTGGGACCAATCTGTGCCCTTATAGTGAAGATTTAGAAAATTGGGGGTCATAGATTTCTTATTTTTTTTAATTTCAGAATATTATGGGGGTACAACACTTTGGTTATATATATTGCCCATGCACTGCCCAAGTCAGAGCTACAATCGTGGACATCTCCCAAACTGTGTCCCCCACACCCATTAGGTGAGAGTTTTCCCATCCCTTCAACCCCCCCTCCCACCTGCCCGACCCCTGATGAATATTATTGCCATGTGTGACATAAGTATTGATCAGTTAGTACCAATTTGATGGTAAGTACCAGTGGTGCTGGTTTCTCCATTCTTGTGATACTTCCCTTCGAAGAATGGGCTCTAGCTCCATCCAGGATAATACCAGATGTGTTAATTCACCATTGTTTTTTATTGCTGAGTAGTACTCCATGGTATACATATACCATATTTTATTAATCCACTTGTGTATTGATGGGCACCTGGGTTGTTTCCATATCTTTGCAATTGTGAATTGTGCTGCTATAAACATTTGAGTGCAGATGTCTTTATTATAAAATGTCTTTTTTTCCTTTGGGTAAATACCCAGTAGTGGGATAGCTGGATCAAATGGTAATTCTACTTTTAGTTCTTTGAGGTATCTCCACATTACTTTCCATAGAGGTTGTACTAATTTGTAGTCCCACCAGCAGGGTATGAGTGTTCCTATCTGTCCTTATCCCCACCAACATTTGTTGTTTTGGGACTTTTTGATATAGGCCAATCTCACTAGAGTTAAGTGATATCTCATTGTGGTTTTGATTTGCATTTCCCTGATGATTAGAGAGGTTGAGCAATTTTTTATGTTTGCTGGCCATTATTCTGTCTTCTTTTGAAAAGTTTCTGTTCATGTCCTTTGCCCACTTTTTAATGGGGTTGTTTGATTTTTTTCTTGTTGATTTTCCTAAGTTCTGTATAGATTCTGGTTATCAGCCCTTTATCATATGTGTAGCATTTAAATATTTTCTCCCGTTCTGTAGGTTGTCTGTTAGCTCTAGTGATAGTTTCCTTGGCTGTGCAGAAGCTTTTTAATTTGATCAGGTCCCATTTATTTATTTTTGTTGCTGCTGTGATTGCTTTGGGGGTCTTCTTCATAAATTCTTTGCTTAGGCCAATGTCTATAAGGGTTTTTCCAACGTTTTCTTCTAGAATTCTTATGGTTTCATGTCTCAGGTTTA
The DNA here is from genome assembly GCA_023783475.1 of Daubentonia madagascariensis. Lineage (NCBI taxonomy): Eukaryota > Metazoa > Chordata > Mammalia > Primates > Daubentoniidae > Daubentonia > Daubentonia madagascariensis. The sequence goes on along the minus strand of JAKFHU010001482.1, from coordinate 7,860,797 downwards.
AGTCTGTTATCCATCATGAGTTGACTTTTGTGAGAGGTGAGAGGTATGGGTCTAGTTTCAGTCTTCTACCTGTGGCCATCCAGTTTTCCCAGCACCATTTATTGAATAGGGAAGTCATGGATTTCTTTGAGCATCAGAAGATAGCTATGGATTCTTGCCATAGAAAACCACCTACATACATATGCCACGAATCAGTCACCTGAGTTGCATCTGTGACCACCTGACAACCCACAGAACCCTGGCTATGTATCCCTGCTATAAGGTGGATATTTCTGCTCCAAGCCAGCACGGGCTGTTTCACAAGAGCCCCACCTCTGTGATTCCTGGGGCACTCATCTTTGTCCCCGTGTAGTACCTTGACCAGTAGATAAAGCTAGAGAAGTATGTGGATCCGTTCCCCTTCAGATTGTCAGATATATAAATTAAAATAAATTGCATTTAACAAACTTGTTTATGTGCAGTTTCACTTTTGAATATGGGAGACAGAAAGAAGAAAGGAAGCTTTAACTCTTTTGAGAGTATAGGACAGGAGCTGAGATATAATTTTAGGAGAGAACATTCTAGAAGCATGAAAGAGTGTTCTAAAGGGACAAAGTGTGGGCACTCTGTTATGGTGCCAGCTTCAGCGTGTGACACGTGGTCATCACACGCCCAGCCACAGCCAGTCTATCACGAGCCTTGAGCACAGACAAGGGGCAGGGTAAGCTCTCTTGGTTCCCACCCATGCTAGTTTACCTCCACCCAGGTACGCCAGGTGTGGACTGGAAACAACTGGGTTCCCTCAGAACAGAGCACCCGCCTACGTCTGATGAGTGCCATGTGGTTTGGAGAAGTCACACGGGAAGACTGCAGCAGGGAATAAACGTTGTGGCTGCACCTCTCTGTGTAGCCCTGACAGTCCCATGAAAACTGAGGGTCAGGGAAGTAGAGGCAAGCAGTCGTCACCTGTGGTCATGTGGTGCTGTTATTCACCTATTAGGGCCAAGGACGTTCATTGTATTATTCTCTATTTCTTTTCATATGAATGAAATATTTCCTAATAAATTATAAGTGTACCTGTAAGAGTATTTGATATAAAGATACAACAAATTGGGTGTGTGTTCGTGTTGTTACTGGGAAGTGTAGTCCCCAGATTCCCACCCTAGTAGATCCCAGGAAGGCACTGCTGGGTGCTGGTCTACAGGAAAGCTATTGATTGGGACGTGGTCACCTTGTCTATCCAAACACCGTGCTGATGTCATTTACCATCCCAGTAGCAGAAGGTTCCGCCTGACCTATTTTATCAACTGCTGGGTTTAAAATACATTGAGGTCTGATGGCAAGATTCCACAGGAAGACTTTTTGTACCACAGGCTGAGAAAACCCTGTGCCATTAGGGGAAAGAGGCAGACAGGTAATTTTGACTGGGAAATAAAGCTGTAGTCAACTGGGGAAGGGAGAGTGAGACCCATATTTGCTGGATCAGTGCTTCATGGGCTGAAATCAAAATCTCCTGAGGTTGGAATTGTGCCTTAAGAAAAAAAATTGAGGGAAAAAGCAAGCTATTTCACAAAACCTCTGTAAGATTTCACAGTACAAGACCATTGCTCCATGCCATGGTGCAAAGAGAAGGCAGGCCTCCTCTTTGGTAAAGAACTCAGAAGAGCCTCGGAACCTGGAAGACTCCAGAGAACAGCATCTTCTTCGCACCTCAGAGAATCTGCCACATCTGAAGTGGAGCGCCTCTGGGAATGGGGCATCACTTCTCAGAGACGGTGAGCAAAGGTGTGTCAAGGAAATGCACACATGCACAAAGGCAGGTGACGCAATTTTTATTTCAAACAAAATGGGATTCCAGGGAGAAAGTGTTCATCCAAACAGAGAAGATGGCCCTATGTTGTCCAGGTGGACAGATGATAATCCACAGTGTACAGTAAGGAGCTTTTATACACGGGCCATTGTGTCCAAACAAGAAAATCTGCTCAAATACAATGAGAAGTAAAGGAAACAGAATGCTGCGGGCTTTCAGCACATGCCTCTCAACCTTTGACAGATCAAGTAGACTAAAGCAGATACAAGGGCACAGAGGACTTAAATAATTTAATTAGTAAAGTTAAAATACTGGCAGAATATCAAGGACTAAAGAAAAACTCCATTTCAAACTAAAGAAATCAAATAAAACACATTCTGCAGGCTATGTTCTTTGACTACGACGTAGGAAAAATGGGATGCCTGACTTCTGCTTGGGGTTCTTAAGTGTCATCCCCGACTTCGTGTTCAGCTCAATCACTGTGGCCTCGTTCTTATGTCTGCTCAGCGCCAGTTGCAGGGAGGCCCCCGCACGAGCCCCCGAGTGCCACGTGAGGTTGTGCCTCTGTCCCTCTCTGCCTTGAACACCCTGCCTCCTTTGCAAAAAACAAAAAGGGTTCCAGAATTTTAGTCTCCCACAGCCAAATACACACACGCGTATTTGTGTAGTAGCTGCTGTGTGGCAGCAATTGGGCTCTACACAATTAAGACGCAAGCTGAGACCTCAAGGAATGTGGAGGGGAAGGGGGAGGAAAGGAATGAAGTAGGAAGGTAATTGCCTCGTTGACGGGTGTGGACTGGAGAGGACGGCACTTCTAGGCGCAGCGCGGCGGGCGTCGCCACGTGTGAGCACCACACGGCCGCAGCGCCACCGCCTGTGGACAGAACATGGCGCTGCCTTTGGGGATGTTCAACCCACACCCTGATTTATAAGTGGGTGGGTCTACTACACATTAAAAATGTAACGCCTTGCTACACACTTAATGAGAACAGCAAAGAAATAAAATTATAATGCCACATGTTAGCAAAGATGTGGTAAAACGGGATCTCTCATACATTGGTGGGGATGTAAGATGGTGCAGCCACTCTAGAAAATTATTTGGCAGTTTCTTATAAAACTAAGCATGCACTTACCACAGGGTCCAGCAGTCATACTCTTGGGTATTTATCCCAGAGAAATAAGAATGAATGTTCACACACACAAAAAAAAAACCCTGTATAGGAACAGCAGCTTTATCCATAATAGCCAAATTCTGCAAACAACCCAAATGTTTTTCAACAGGTAAATGGTTGAAAGATCTCTGTTCCATCCATAGATTGGACTAGTACTAGTCAGCAATAAAAACAAATGAATTATTGGTGACACCATAACCTGGGTGGATCTGAAGGGCACTATGCATACTGAAAAACGTCAACCTCAAAAGATTATATTCATAAAATATATGAGAAATGACAAAAATGCAGACATGGAGAATAAATTAGTGGTTACCAGGGGACAGGGACAAGGAGGGGATGGGGCTGGGTGCAGATACGAAGAGGTAGGGACAGGGAGTTCTTCTGTGGGGGTGGAACAGTTCTGTATTTGACCGAGGTGGTGGGTATATGAATCTATAATGAGATAAAGTTAAATAGAACCAGACACACAAACATACAGACACACACAAGCACGGACACACTAACGACTGCAAGTTAAAAATGGACAAGGGGTATAGTCTAGTTAATAATGTTAACTAGTAATGTTCTGATGCTAGTTTCCTGGTTGTGATATTGCACCACCGCTATAGAAAGTCTCAACTTGGGGCAAGCTAGTGAAGGACAGACAGGATTCTGTGCTGTTTTTGCAACTTCCTGTGAGTCTATATTTCAAAATTTTAGTTTTTAAAAGTAATGTTAAAATGCAATGGATGGATATGTTCAATAAATGTGATCTGTACATTCAAATGTGGTAGTTCAGAGAAGAAAACTCACCTTGGAGAGGTGATGTCAGGGAGGAAGAGATGGAATATGACTTTGACAAGGAAGGACAAGTGAAATTCAGGTTGGAGGAATGGAGACAATTTTCAGAAAGGCAAAACCGTGCCAGCCAGCCAGCCCTGGGAAGGCAAAATTATGTTCCCAGACCACAAAATATGGGGTGTGGGAACATGGAAGAACAAGCAAAGTGTGTGCAAGTGCTGAGGTGGAATGTCTGTGTAAAGGCGGAGTTAGTTGGCAACTAGAAACACAGGTCCAGTCCAGGATGGACTGGAGTGGAGAAAGGAAGGACAGAGACAGAACAGGTAGAGCACTTGCACAGCCCAGCATGGGCATCCTGATTAAGGCTTGCACTAAGGTGACGGTTGTGGGACTAGAAAGGACCAGTCTGATTTGAATGATGCTGTGGACTTTGACTGAAAAGGACCAGGTCACTCACTGATTGGCTTTGGGGACCTGGAATCCATCCAAGGTTGAGCCTGGCACACAGGAATAGGGAGAGGGAGGGAGTTTGGGGAAAAGGTGCCACATTCTATTTTGCCTATGTTGACTGTGAGGGGATGGTGCACCACGCAAATGGAAATATCGGGCCCACTTCCAGTGATGGGAGATCGCAGCTCAGGAGAGGGTGGTTGGGGCTTATGAGAAACCACCAAAACTCTCAAAAGAAGACAGAACAATGGCCAGCAAACATATAGAAAATTGCTCAACTTCTCTAATCATCAGGGAAATGCAAATCAAAACCACAATGAGATATCACTTAACTCCAGTGAGATTGGCTCATATCAAAAAGTCCCAAAACAACAAATGCTGGCGGGGATGCAGACAGAGAAGAACACTCATACACTGCTGGTGGGACTGCAAATTAGTACAACCTCCATGGAAAGTAATATGGAGATACCTCAAAGAACTAAAAGTAAAACTACCATTTGATCCAGCTATCCCACTACGGGTATTTACCCAAAGGAAAAAAAGATATTCTATAATAAAGACATCTGCACGTGAATGTTTATTATAGCAGCACAATTCACAATTGCAAAGATGTGGAAACAACCCAGGTGCCCATCAGTACATGAGTGGATTAATAAAATGTGGTATATGTATACCATGGAGTACTACTCAGCAACAAAAAACAACGGTGAATTAACACATCTGGTATTATCCTGGATGGAGCTAGAGCCCATTCTTCGAAACGAAGTGTCACAAGAATGGAAAAACCAGCACCACTGGTACTCACCATCAAATTGGTACTAACTGATCGATACTTATGTCACACATGGCAATAATATTCATCAGGGGTTGGGCAGGTGGGAGGGGGGTTGAAGGGATGGGAAAACTCTCACCTAGTAGGTGCGGGGCACACAGTTTGGGGGATGTCCACGAATGTAGCTCTGACTTGGGCAGTGCATGGGCAATATATATAACCAAAGTGTTTGTACCCACATAATATTATGAAATTTAAAAAAAGAGAGAAAGAAACCATTGAAACAGCCCAAGCAGATGAGATCAACAAGGGTAAGAGTGTACCAGAGGGCAGAGATGAAGGACAGAGGTGGGGGAGCCCCTGGCTGTACAGCTCCCCACTGCACCCATTTTCTTCCTCTGCTTGGCATTTTGTCCCAAGCCTGCCACTATGCTGGACAGGTTGGCCACATACTCTGTATAACCTCCTCCTTTGCTTCCTTAGCAACCTCCTGCCACCCACTGTCATACACAGCAACCAGTTCGTAGGGTCCCCAGCGGAAGAAGATTAGGGGAAAATCACTTATTGTCCAAGTGTCTACAGGCAGGCTCTCTGAAGCCCCAGAACCTCACCCCTACAACTAATCCAGGACTTTTCCCTTAGTTGGAGGTGGAGGGATGCTTCATATTACCAGGAAAAGGTTTTTAGGTCTTCCATCTTTTTAACTATTATTTCAAAAAATTTAGGGGGTACAAATGTTTTTATTACATTGATGAATTGTATCATGCTGAAGTCAGAGCTTTTGGTATACCCTTCACCAGAATAGTGTACATTGTACCCAACAGGTAGATTTTTATCCTTCACCTTCCTCCCACCCTTCTCCCTCTTAGTTTCCAATGTCTGTTACACCACTTTATGACCATATATATCCCTTGTTTAGCTTCCACTTATAAATGAGGACATGTGATATTTGTTTTTCAAAATGCCAATTCCTGAGATACTTCACTTAGGATAATGGTCTCCAGTCCCATCCAAATTGCTGCAAAAGACATTGTTTCATTCCTGTTTATGGCTGAGTAGTACTCCACAGTATATGTACACCACATTTTCTTTAACCACTCATCAATTGATGGACACTTAAGTTGGTTCCCTATCTTTACAATTGCAAATTATGCTGCTATAAACATTTGGATACAGGTGTCTTTATTATACAATGACTTCTTTTCCTTTGGGTAGATACCCAGTAGTGAGACTGCTGGATTGAATGGTAGGTCTACTTTTAGTTCTTTGAGGAATCTCCATACTGCTTTCCACAGTCGTTTTACTACCTGAAACGATAAAAACTCTAGAAGAAAATGTAGGAAAAACTCTTCTAGACATTAGCCTAGGGAAAGAATTTATGAATAAGACCCCAAAAGCAAATACAGCCACAAGAAAAATAAATAAATGGGACTTACTTAAACTAAAAAGTTTCTGCACGGCTAAGGAAGTAATCAACAGAGTAAATAGACAACCTATAGAATGGTAGAAAATATTCACGAACTATACATCCAACAAAGAACTAATATCCAGAATCTACAAGGAACTCAAAGAAATCAACAAAAAAAAATACTCCATCAAAAAGTGGGCAAAAGATATGAACAGATTTTTCTCAAAAGAAGATAGACAAATGGCCAATAAACATATGAAAAAATTCTCAACATCACTAAGTATCAGGGAAATGCAAATTAAAACCACAACATTTTAGTTTTTTTTTTTTATTTTTTTATTTTTTTATTTTTTTAATTTCAGAATATCATGGGGGTACAACATTTTGGCCATACACATTGCCCCTGTTCTGCCCGTGTCAGAGCCACAATCGTGGTCGTCTCCCAAACTGTGCTCCCCACATCCATTGGGGGTGGAAGGGATGGGAAACATTTTAGTTTTTTAATGAGGGGCGAAGGAGGGAGGGTGGGGCAGATGGGGACGCAGCAGCCTTTTCGTATTTCCACCTCACAACCCAAGGAATGTCATGTGGGGCTAAACTTGACCTTCCTATAGAGAACAGTTACGTCGGGAAGCCTTTCTGCATGTTCTCATCATCCTCCAAACGTTCCATCACGAGGAAGCTGGAGAGGAAATGTTGCTGCTTTTCCCTGCTGGACGAGAATCCCTGACCACGTGGGAATATGAGGATATGCAGCACTTTTAAATCTTTGAAAAAAGTCTGTGAAAGCCGTAACTCAACTTGTGATTCTACATACCCAACAGAAAACCTTTTGAGATTTTCTGCCATTTGCTTCGACAGTGGACTTGTGGCCTGATTTAGCCACAAGATATAGCCTCTGGAAGAGTCTTCAGTCAGGGCTGAAAGGCATTTCCATGAACCTTTTTTAGGTGGACACTGTGCTGCTCAAATTTGAATCAGGAGTATTTGTTAATGGGAATTTATACTCAAGCCATTACTCTTGTATTAGTTTGTCAAAAACAAAATAGTTTTGTTTTTTCTGCTTATAAAAGTAATATGTGTCTATTATAAAAGATTCAGACAAATCAGAAAGAAATAAAGCAGGAAGTGAATATTACCTATTACTTGCCACTATTAGCATATTTACTATCTTTTAAGATATTTTAATTTGCATTTCTCTATATAGATATATAGATTTATTTATACACAAAGAGAGGAGTTAGGGGAGAGAGAAATTCATAAACATATTTTTAAGAACAAAAAATCATTATGCTGTACAGGGCTTTTTATTTAATTGATAATATATTACAGGTATTATTATGGGCTGCATTTTGCACCCTCCCCCAAAATTTGTATGTTAAAGCCCTAACTCCCAATGTGACTGTATTTGGAGGTAGGGCCTTTAAAGGGGTAATTAAGGTGGCATTGGTCATAAGGGTGGGACCCTAGTCGAATCTGACTGGTGTCCTTATAAGAAGACATTAGAACACAGACACACACAGAGGGAAAACGCTGCGAGGGCACAGGGAGAAGACACCACCTGCAAGCCAAGGAGAGAGGCCCCAGAAGAAACTAACCCTGTCAACACCTTGACCTTGTAGTTCTGACCTACAGACTGTGAGGTGATAAATTCATGTTGTATGAGCTCCCCAATCTGTAGTATTTTGTCATGGCAGCCCTAGTAAACTAATACAGGTATCTTTATGAGACTTTAAATATAGTTTGTAATGTTTTAATGGCTGAATAATATTCCATTTGTAGATGTGTAATTACTTATTTAAATGTGTGTATATTTATATTGTGCTTAAAGGCTCCTATTATCAATAAGGTTGCACTGAGCATCCTTATACATAAACTGTGCACATATAGATAATCACTTTCTTAGGACAAAATACAAGAAAAGGAATTGCAGGGTCAGAAGATGTGCACACGCAACATTTTTTTTTCATTTGGCCAAACCAGCTTCCCCAAAGGCTGTACAAACTGACATTTCCATTTGCAGGATCTGAGTGCCAGCGTTCCCACCTCCCACCAACTGGACCTTTTCGGTATTTAACCTGCTCTGCAATGGCAGGCAAAGATGAACATTTCATTTTGTGACAAAAGAAGTTGAGTATCTTGGCATTTTATTATTGAAATTTCCATTTCTTTTTTTAAAATGACCTCTCCGTATTCTTTTTCATTTTTTTCCGAGGTTTTATTTTTCTTAGTGTTTATAAATTCCTGTTGTGGCAAAATAATCCTTTATTTGTTATACATTACAATATTTTTCCAGTTTGCCATTTTTATTTTAATTTTCTTTTTTGCTTGTTTATTGCCATACATAATTTTTTAATGGATATGTTGTCAAATCTGCAAAGCTTTACTTTTATGGTTCCTGTCCTGGGTATCATGCACACAATTTCATTGTTTTCCTACAAGTATTCACCTACATTTTTTTAAATGTTTTTGTAACTCTTAGGGGGAAAGCAAGAGTTAAGGACGTTTGTTACACATACTATTTGGAATTTTTAGAATTTAAAATCCATATAGCCACGTTGAAATATCTCAGGAAACATGGTGGATGCTGGAGTCATTCATTCTTCTGTGCCAGCAGCTCTCAACATGTCCTCCCCAGACCAGCACACTGTTGTCTCCAGGGAACTTGTTAAGTATGCAAACTCTTGGGCCACTTCCTAGACTTACTGGGTCAGCCACTCAGGTAGGGCCCAGTTGGCTGTGCTTTAACATGCCCTCCGGGTGACTCTGAGAACCTCTGCTCTGGCTGCCCCAGACAGAGCAGGCGCCCTGAGCCCTGACCTCACATGCTTTTCCCCTAAGAAGTTTACATTTTACATCCTGTCCCTGTCATTAGGGACATGACTACTCAGATGAAGGCATTCTAGTTACAACTCATCTGTTATCTACATAGGTACACACAAACTCACACATGTGTTCAAGCTTTACTTACCTATGTGCATTGACATTACTTGTTCTAGAACTGGATGGAGTTCAGAAAGACAGATACAATTAGAGCACAGGTCAAACATTGTTTCAGAACTCACGATTCCCTCCTCTTTGGGCATCCAAGGCTCTCTGAGAGGAAGCAGGTCAGCTTCCAGCTCCAAGAAGCCTCTATGGGCAAGACGCTTCTACATCAAATATGAAAGGTGGAATGAGGAAGACCTCCAGTGCCTGTTGCATTAATATTCTCCAGAAGGGGTGGAGAGAAAAATGCTACAATCTTTCCTCGTGAGAAACTATGTGATGCTATTAAACATTATTTAATACCTTGAATATTTTGAAACATGTTTAAATATTTCCTATACCTATTTTATATGGGTATAAGGGGAAATATGCAATATAAATATTCATCCATAAAGACAAATAATCAGGGAAATGATAAAAGAAATGTTAATACGGTACCAGATCATTTTTTGTGGCTCCTTAGCTCAGGACCTTATGCTGTGAGACCCAAGTCTCTGCGTTTAAGGGTGCACTTATTCGCATGAAGGAGCAGTGAATGAAAGCCACTAAGGTCCCGGCATGCACTGCTTGGCAGCACTCATTTTCGTTGGAGCTGCATCTTCCTAGCAGGTTTCTGCTTCATTTAAAGCCGTCAATACCTCAATTAGTGCCTGCTTGCCTCCCCTGGGAGGGACAGTTACACATGTCGCTTCACAAGCCTCTGAAATCTAAAAACCCCTGAGAGGCGCTCGGTCATAAAATATCTCCTGATTAACGGTGCTGTTTGCCAACAATTCCTTGCTCCTTTCTGTTTCTTTCTTTTTAAAGATGTATCAACTGACATAAACACAAGACACTAAAGAGATGCCGCCTGCCAACAGTTACATTGAAAATATTCCCGCAAATGTGTTGAGCTTCTGTTTACTGATTTTACTCCTGGATACAAGGCTCATATCACAAAGCAAGAAAAAGCACTGATTTTAGTTGTGTGTGTGCAAGAGTGTGTGTGTGTGTGTGTGTGTGTACACCCGCTTATCCTGGCATTTACTCAAAAGCTAGGACACGACCTCCATCCATTAGCATCATTAATACTACAATTCAGTACGTGACAAGAATTTCTTCCACTTTGAATTATGAAAGAAAAGACAGCCAGTTCTGGCTTCTACAGGCGAGGTGAAAGCCATGTTTCTTGTTATTTCAGAACAGGTGCTTTTCTATCTGCAAACCATTGGTGTTATTTTGTATCTCCAAGCCTCCCTAAGTTATCCCTTTGGCAAACCTATAAAATAGGGCAAGATTATAGAAACCATCTGAGAATTTTGAAGTTTTCCTTTCTGAGAAAGTTCTAAATGAGAAATTTTATATTTCCTAATAAACACCCTAAAAAGTACACATCATCTTGGTTTTCATATAAAATTTGGGAGAAAGATTTTAATATAATTCAAATGCTTCAGTGGCCCAGGAATTGCCCTCTATGCTTCCAATACACAGACACACACACATACACACACACATGTGTGGACAGAAGCACACGTCCACATCCACACACACATTGCACACATATACATGCACACATAAAAGAATGCACGTACATGCACACACATGCTCACACAGGTGCACTCATGCACATGTGTGCACACACACATGCACACATGTACGCATATGGGCCCTTCCATCAATCTGTAGCAAAAATCTCTTTGAAAACACCACTTGAAAAGTAAATATATCTCCACCCCAGTCTTCATATCAAGTTAACAGAAATTAGCATTTAAAACATCCCCTTTTCCCTTTTTTTCTTTAACCTTTGTGGTCAATTTTCTAGATGATATGATGGATACAACTATTATATTATTTACCAAATTCATTAATGTTTCATTTAGAACTTACATGAGTGAAATTTACCTTTAAGCATGTTTTATTTATTGTTCAAGCTTTATAAAAACCACACTATGTATTTAAATCTTTAAAATCATAAAGATCCCAGCACCTTGACACTGTTTTTTGTTTCTTCCTTACAGTCCTTGCCTATATACCTATATATGAAAAGCTCTTTAGCCTTAGAGGAATGTAGAATGAAGTTGAGGAACCAAGTCATGGATGCAAATATTTGCTAGAGAAAAAAATAACTAACATCATAAATACTTTATAGTCCACAAAGGATTTTGCATATATTTGATTTTTTAGCTTATTATATTAAGGTAGGCATCACCATTGTACCCATTTGACAGATGAGGAATCGGATTCAGAGCATAAATACCAACCAAATTTTGTAGATTATGAAATTTGTAGAATGAAAAAGCTCAGAGTCAGCTCTTCTGATTCCAAATCCTGAGCTCTTCTCACAAAACCTGCACGGGACACTACAGACTAAGGCTCTGGGTGATGGGTGGGGGACGGATGGCACAAAGAAAGGTCTAAAGCCATGTTCTTGATCTTTAGCGTGTACCGGAATCCCCTGGGGGGCTTCTTCAAACAGATCCTAGGGTCCCAGAATTTGCATTTCTAGCAAGTTCCCAGGTGATGGTTACACTGCTGGTTCAGGAATCGCTTTTGAAGAATGACTGTTCTCAACAAATTAATAACGAAGACTGCTGGTAAGACTGTAAATTGCGCAGCCATTTGCGAAAGCTGTTCGGCACAGTCTCACACTTTTAAAGATAGACAAACACCATAACTGGAAATTTCGCTCCTCTGTACGTACCCTAGAGAATCCACGCAGTAGCGACCGGGGTTCGCATACCAAAATGTTCTTAGTCGCATTTTTTTCAATGGTCTGAATCTGAAACCTTCCAAGTAAGTAAACTGTGAAATAGTCATACAAAGAAATATTATTCAGCAATAAAAAATGGCAGGCAATATATGTATGTTGTAGGTATCATACAAAAATAATGAAATGAAAGACGCAAGATACAAAAGAATGTAGAGTTCGATGCCATTTTATATACAATTCAAAAATAGGCAAGGCTATATGTACTACACTGCTTGTGAATTCATACCCAAGTGGGAAAAGTATGGGCTGCCTTGGCTAAAATTCTGGCTTCACCACTTACCACCTGTGTGACCTTGAATGAGTCATTCAACCTCTCTGTGCCTCAATTTCTGCACTGATAAAATCAGGGTAATGATAGCACCTACCTCCTAGGGTTGCTGTAAAGATTAAAAGCTAATACAGTACATAGGACATGATACATGTTAGCTATAATTATCATCACCAGTATTACACCAGGTGTTCTTAAAGGGACATTTAATGTCCTTGATACTAGCATAGTCAAATGACAAAGACATGCAGAAAAAAAGATACAAATGCAGATAGCCAAATAAAAAACATATAGGCATCATATTGCAAGCCAGTGGGAACATGTCATTAATGGCTGAAGGAAGAGGGCACAGTGGGAAATGAATATTGATACAGATGGAGACTATGTGTTTAGAGTGGCTTCAAGGAAAAGGTGAAACTTCAGAAATTAAAAATATGGTGGGGTTGATAGGGTAAAAGGCAAGATCAAAGTCCTGGGCGTTGGGCCCATCTATCTTGGACAAGAATGTTCAGGTGGAGGAAGTCCCTGGGATACCCCAAAGGGGTGGGGGAACACAAGCACAGCTTCTAGGGAGCCACAGGCAACATACTGCTGCAGCCGATGATATAAACAAAATGTGGTGTAAATCACCACCCCGTTAGGTGTTAATGGGGATGATGACATATCTTCTCTCTCTTTGTTTCTCCATGAAAAACAGTCTCATGTAAGACACCTGCTCAAAAGTTAGAACATGGCTTTGGACCTAACTACTCTGTGTGTCCATCCCCAAGCCACTTGGAAACTGCTGGTTCTGTTTCCATGGAAACTGTTTGCCTTCCCAGAACTGTATCTGAATACTTTGTAAGGCAGAAGGGTGGCTGTGGTTGGGAAAAGGGAGGAATTCACTCCCAAATTCCTGCACAGGGTTGTTGGGAGGACACTTGTCTTTCTCGTGGTCCTCTCCATTGGCCACCAGGGTATCCTGGTGACATCACAGCAGCTTCCCTGGAGATCATCAGAGACAAAGAGAGAGAGGGAATTGGTGCACCCAAGATAGCAGCCGCAGTCTTTTTATAATTTAATATCAGAGTGACAGTGACTTCCTCCATAGTCTATAGGTCACATAGACCAGATAATTGGTAAAATGTGGGAGGGACTATAAAGGGTTTGCATTGCAGGAGTCAGGGTTGCCGGGGTCATCTTGGGGACTGGCTAACACATTGCTCATAATTTATTTTTTCTAATTAATATCTTGAACCTCACTTGCCCAATTTTTCATGATGACATGGTCTATTTTCTTGCAATGGTTCATTTAGTTTTTACTAGGTTGTTGGCAGGAAATTTTCTTTTTTTCCACGTAATTGTTAGGAAGTTTTCTTATTGGGTGAAATATAGCATCTATGTACATGACAAGACAGGAAAAAAATAGGAAGAAATGATCTGCCTAGCTCCCTGTGAATGGGAGGAAAATACTGTTTTTAATATCTTTTGGTTAATATTCATACTTGTCTTGCAAAATAAATCAACTTTCTTCCAATAATGTGACTTGAAACAACTTCAGAATGAATATAATATGAACCTTAAATGTCCTCGGTCTTTCCCCTGACACGTTTAATCACGTCAGGAGGCTCTGGCAGAGCAGCCAGGAAGTGGAGATGTTGTCATTCTTGTTAAAGCTTAACATCAAATATATCCCACTCTAGCTTGGAAACATGAATTTGATTAATGGTTATAATCAAAGCAACTTCATTATGTAAGCATAATAACCCAGCTGAGGAGATATTTTAGTATGTGCTAAGAATTTATTAATTCCTGGCTGGAGAAATCATTTTCTTTACAGGGAGCAGAGCTGCCCAGTAGGCAGCCTCACTTGCTAAAACTTTTATGAACAGTAAGTGTTTGGACAGGAGGAATTTTTGATTCTGCTGCAGTGATAATAGCACTTTGTGTTTCTGTGGGGCCTTTCTTATACCACCCTCAGTGGGCTTCACTAACATAACCTCGTTAATCCTCATTACAGCCTTAGGAGTCCGCAGGTCTCACTGTTCTTACAGATGAGGAAACAGATGAAAATGAGAGACAGAGACCACAAACGGGGAAAATGCTGCTTGGCCTTTGAAATGCTTGAGAAGAAATAGGCAAAGAATTGCCATCCACTTTCTCTAGCAAAGTTCTACGTATTTTTAAAGAACACTGTTTTGTACACCAGTGATCACAGCATCATTACTCACAATAACAAAAAAGTGGAAGCGACTCAAGTGTCCATGGACAGGTGAAAGGGTAAAGACGTGTCTTGGAATATTATTCAGGCTTAAGGAAGGACATTCTGGCACAGGCTACAACATGGATGAACCTTGAGACATTACACTCAGGGAAATAAGCCAGTCGCAAAAGGACAAATACTGCATGAGTCCGCTTATATGAGGTCCCTAGAGTATTCAAATTTGTAGTGACAGGAAGCAGAATGGTGGCTTCCAGGGCCTGGGGGGCTGGGAAAAGGGGGGAATGGGAATTGTTGTTTAAGGGTGACCAAGTGTCAGTTTGGGAAGATCAAAAATTTGGGGGAATAAATTGTTGTGAAGGCTGTGCAGTGATGTGAATGTACAGTGGCACTAAGTGATTAAAGTGATTAAAATGGCAAGTTTTATGTTATACATATTTTACCAAAAGAAGATGAAGAAGAAGAAGAGGAGGAGGAGGAGGAAGAAAAAGAGAAAAAGAAAAAGAAAAAGACAAGAAGAGCCCTGGAGGCAAAGTGTTTGCTGTGACTGGGAAGATGCCACTGCGGTTCCTTGGTGGCTGCTGGGTGATGTGAGGAGCAGGAACCGCAGGGATAAGGGAAGATAAGGCTGATGGGTCGCTTGGCTTGGGATGATGCTTACTGGAAGGGGATTAGCCACCTCTCTCACTGAGGTTGCCTCCGTGGTGGAGTAGAGAAAGAGAAACCAGCCAGCACCGCATGTCGCTGTGCAGTGCGGCTAGTCACATCTAAGTCTGACCCAGGAGGCTGCCCCCTCCCAGCTCAGGATAAACAGGCTGCTTCTGTCTTAGGGACAGCAGTGCTGCCTGGGGGTACTTCTCTGGCATTCAGGGACAGCATCCTGGGGATGAGACCAGTGCCATCCCACAGGGCCCTCCACTGGCGTTTAATGTTCTGCGGCCGCCATCGTGAAATTCTTAATACTCTTTTTCTGAAGTTGTGTTTTGCAAGTGAAGTCCTATGGGACAGTGGATGGAGCTGAAGCTCCACAGCCTCCCACCTGCCGCCACCTCCCCAGGATAGACACTCAGCTGTCCACTCTCCCACCCCTGGGCCCCAGGCCTCCTCTTCCCTGCATCCCCCGGGGATCCGGGTGAGTATGAAGAGAAGACCCAGCACAGGGACGGCCCCCTGTAATATTCCTGGGTGGGGCAGCCCTCCCCGCAGTGGGGAGCCAGTACCATAGATCTCGCAGAGGATGGCTTAGCAGGGTGGGCCTCTGGGTGACTGGGGGTCACCCATCCAATTGGGAGAAGCCTGACTCGACATCCCCACCCTGGCCAGGCTATGGCAAGTCAGTCTGGTGGGGGGAGATGCTGGCAGCTGGTGGGGCACGTGAGTGTGTACGTGCCAACTCACAGGGCCATGTCTGGGTGCCTAGGAGAGTAAACACTTGCCCAGCCAGACTCTCCATGCCGGAGGGAGAGAGACATTAAATAGAAAAATAAAAACCATTATGACACGGGAGGGAGAGAGAGAGAGAGAGACCACAGAAGAAAGAGAAAAGCTTTATATTATAGAACTTTAATTGTACCTTTTTTCCTGCTTTCTGAACAAAGGGCTCCATATTATCATTTTGCTCTGAGTCCTAAAAATTATGCAGCCAGTCCTGCTGCAGCACTCTACAGATATGCAATAGGCTTGCAGGGGTCCTGGGATCCTCCCTGCGGCTAAGGAAACAGAACTATGAAGGATTTCATGGAGTCTCCTCTAAATGGACTCAGCCCCAGACCAAGGGGCTCCAAGGATGCTCTGGCCTCAAGGACAGAGTTAGGCTGTCACACAACCCTGCGGTCAGATGCTCGGGGCCCTGTGGCCCAGCCTCAGCCTCCTCCACTGCAGTTAGGCAAAGAGGTTTTGCACATGGAATCAGAAGATCCAGCTGTCCTTCTAGATCATCTGTTTACTAATTGCATGGCTTTAGGCTAATTACTTACTCTCCCCATCCTGTTTTATTATAGGGAAATGGAATTAAGAATTCCCTTCTCTTCTCTACCGAGAACACGTATGTTGCTGTGAGATCATACATGTGGAAGTGCTATGAAACTTGAAGGACACAGAAGGACAGATTTGTTATTTACTTATTATAGTATAGACTCAGACCTGTTTAGCTTCCCAGACCCTGGAGGAGGGAAGGGAAGAGAAGGGAGAAGAGAGACTCATCACCTTAGGGGTTAGTGAAGATAACTTTACTGCATTATTTTTATGGTAATATTTCTTTTTTAAAAACCTTTCTAGATAAAATAGAGCTTTGCATGAGGGATAGGAGAGACACAAAGGGAATAGTTATAGTCTTTTCCGGTCTTAAACTGTCCAGTTCTCTGCTTCCTTACTTAGAAATAAAGGGGAAAGGGGAGAAGAGGTCAAGTATGAAATTAATCCCAATATTCTCTTATATTCTAATCTTTATTTTTGCCCCTTCAAAACAGGTGTTTGGTGTCTGGCTTCTCTTTGACTGTCTGCATAGACATCTGTTAATATAAATGTAAATTCGATGAATCTGCTGGAAATGATATTTCTACATCTCTCACTTATATTTATAGCATAATTTAGAATCTTTTAAAGTGGCACTTCTACGTCTTGGGTCATTTCTGTGGCTAGTGTTTTTATCCCGTCATGCTGTTGTTGGATTAGATACGTGTACAATATATGGAAAAGCTCCCTTGCACACAGCCGGCATTCATAAAAGGTAGCTATTTTGTTGTTATGACATTGTGAAAGGAAGAGACAAGGGAAAAGGGAAGAGAAACACAGGATGAAGAAGAAGAAGGAAGGAAATCATCTGGTTGGATTGTTTCAACCCAGGATGTGTATTAGGATCGTTTGGGAAACTTTAAATTAATCCATGCGAAAGCCCCACCCCTGGAGCCTCTGACTCAGTTGGTCTGCGGTAGGGCCGGGCACTGGTCTATTTTAAAAGTCCCCCAGGTGATTCTGAGATGCGCCCAGGCTGAGAGCGCCTGACCCCATTTAGCGCTCCCGGGAGTCAGATGAGGAAACGGAGGCCCGGAGCAGCCGAGGGTCCTGCCTGCTCACCGTGGCACGAGGTGGAGCCAGGCTCCTTTCTCCCCTCCTCCTTCGATGTGACACACGTGAGGGGCACTGCTCTAACCTCAGGGCCACCCGGCCCCACGTCACACCTGGAGTCTAGGGTGTGGCAGTTCCTCTTCCTGGGGCACAAGGTTCGGTGGGTCTCCACCCTGAGCTGCAGAGTTCCGGGACAGGGCTGCTGGCGTGAAGCCTGATCTCTGAGACTCTCTCTCGCTGATTCATGTCTTTACCTAAGATCATTTTAAAATAGAATAATGAAAATTATGTTTTCAGTCAATTTTGATTTACTGATAACAGTGAAAATAAACTTTGATTCAAATCTGTGCAGAAAAATGTTTATTATGGAATCCAGGTAGTGGATATATAGCTGTTCAGCTTTTTGTATAAATGAAATTAGTTCATAATGAAATCTTGGGTGGGGGGAATGTAAAAAGAAAAAGGTAGTTGAAGTAGCTGCTTAAAAAAACGTTCATGTCTCAGAGCATCTCCCCCCCTTGACCTCTCACCTGGAAACCCCAGTATCTCCTGTCTCAGTTTCCCATCTTCGGCATTGAGCCAGCTTTGTGTTGCCTCCTTCTTGGCCCCACACCCTCCTCTGCCACCTCTGCTCTGAATGAGTGGAGGGACCAAGCAAATCCCCAGGATACAAGGCTTTCCAGGCTAAAACATAGGAAGTCCTGGATGCCTGGGGCAGTTGCCACCCTCTGTGCCAGGGGTCCTTATTGACGATGATAAGAACCATTAAAGTCATATCCTGGTTGACTCTTGCATTTGGGCCTTTGACAACTGTTCTTTTCTGGTTTTCTCTTTTCTTCCCTATAAAAATGAAAAATTGAAGCAGATGATCATGACAGGAATCTAGTCTAGTTAGGAGCTATCCAGGCTGCTTGGTATTTTCTCTTGTTTCCTTTCCAATGGTATTTTCAGCAGAGCTGAGACAGAACAAAAGAACTAAAAAATAACTAAAAATATGTCAGGATTAATTTTGTATTATTGGTAGAGTCATTAAAAAACTTGAGAGTAAAGATTGGAATTAATCTTTAATATAAGTGATTTATTAATATAAATTTCCATTCTTTCTGTGTCCTTGTGTGAAAAAAATCAATGTATATATCAATTTATTGATGATTTACTTGTGAAAACATATAGTAATATACTGTTCATATTTTAGGGTTGTTTTTATGAGTAAGTTAATTATTGTTCTTAGGTTAAAATCTCCAACTTTTCAGTCTCTGGTATGATGGGAACATCCTTTCAAATTATTAATATAGTGAAACACTCTCCTATATAGTGTTCTGGTAAGTGGTTAACAATTAGCTGTGGAGAAAGCTCTGATTTCTAGCCTTTGCCGATTTCACTGGTGTAAATACTCCCACTGTTGCCAATTTCAGGCTAAATAAGTAGCACCCCTGCGCTGCAGAGCTAGGCAGAGATGTGCACAGTCAGCTCTCCCTGGCTGGTGGCAGCAGCTATACTACACCACTGCATCTTTACGCTGCCAGAAAGTAGGTCAGATGTTGCTTCCCGTGTCATAAGAATGCAGTTTTGCTTAGCAGGAAAGGTGCTGTTAGGTAATATCATGGTTTAGGAAGGAAGTTTATAAACTGATATATCATGATATAAAACAGCACCTTCTTTAATGGGTAATTTTGTGGGAAAAGCACACAGCACACATTCTTTGGACAAAGCCCTTTGGCCCTGCTAGCAGGGTTTGCCCACAGCCTCTCTGTGGAACCAATCCCTGTTAAATTACCCCATCCATTCGTAATGCTTCAGAAATCCTTGCAGAAAGGGCTGCTGCACTGACACGTTGTCACCCCTCAGCACCCATAACTGTGACAAGTCAAAAGGTCGCGCCTTCAAACATTAGCATTGCAAAGAAGCCGTGACAATTATTCATTTTGCACAGTCCTTTCGACCATTCTCTTAAAGGGCTGAAAATGCTTGAGCAGGATAGGAAAGCATGGGCTAGTCAGAGCATTTCTGCCTAAATGCTGAGTTTATTAACCCAAACTACAATATCCACTTTGGTGGGGCTCTGTTTCAAAAGGGAAACGTGAGTAAAAGTGAGGAACATTTTTTGCAGAGTGAGATGGGCAAATCATAAACAAACGAGAGGTCTATGATTTTAGTTGACATTATTTCTCCCATTTAGAATGCAATAAAGCTTGTAATTTTAAAAAACGTTTTAAAGAAAGAAAAGAGGAGAAAACAAACAAGTCCTCAAATTAAAGCTGCAGTTTTTGGACAGCGGTTCTTCCGGTTGGTTGTTTTAAAGTACTAGAAAATTGCACCCTAGGGGACACCAGCCTCCACGATGCGTTGCTCTCCTGGGCAGGAGCTCCCGAGGTAGGACACAGACCCGTGCTTCAGAATCGGCTCACTCTCGCCGGACTTGGGAAATTCTCACACGTGTTCTCAAAGGAAATTTGTGTTTATTTCACGCCTTACCATTTTACGGATTTCTTTTCCTTTTCACAAATACTGCACAGTGAGAAATCCGGCCCGTAGCCGTTAGACATCCATGAGACCGTGGGGCATTAGGCATAGATTGATTTCCAGAATATGGTTTTGCAACCAGAGTTTCTATCTTTTGTTCTAATCGCGAGGGCGTTTCATCAGGAATCAGGAAGGAATAGGGGCCGCATTTCAAAGCTAAATTCTATGTGGGGGTCATAGTTGCTGCTTCGTGTTCCCCAGCTTTGAGAGGAAGAATGGGAAGGAAATATTTTCTTCTTTTGGGACCTACTATAGATTTATTTACAGTTTTGCAATTTAGGTCACTTGTGTGGACTTTGAGATCTCTAGTTATCATGAGTTAGCCCTCGGCCCTTACGAGAAAAACATCTTGATTTGCGCATGTGAGCCCAAACAGGAGGTGTGCCTAGGAGAGGAGCCACCACCCTCAGCTCCTCTGCGGTGGCAGCACCACAGTGAGCCTGGGGTTTCTACAGCCAGGACGTCGCCACCTGGAAAGCAAGATGCCAGCTCACCTTTTTGCAGATGACCCAGTCGCTACTGTTTGAGTTCCCCCACATGTGGTTGAAGGGGGATGTTCTTGTTCCCTCCCCACAGGCTCTGAATCGTGTCAGAGTGAAGATTCTCACTTAATTTCTCTCCTCCTCTCGCTTCTGCTGTCCTCCGCCCCTGCCTAGGGAATGAGAAATAGTGCGGCCACTTGGTAAAAGTGTGGCCGTTGCTCAAGATGTTATACGTAGAATTGCCATATGACTCACTACTTCCACTTTTAGGAATCTACCCCGGAAAAATGAAAATATATGTCAACACAACAACTTATACACAAATGTTTTTAGCAGAATCATTCATAATAGCCCAAAAGTGGAAGCAACCCAAATGTGCATCCATGGGTGAATGGATAAACAAAATGCAATATATCCATGCAATGGAATATTATTCAGCAATAAAAAGGAACAAAATACTGGTACACACTATAATATGGATGAACCCTGCAAACATTAGGCTTAGTGGAAAAAAAATCCAGAAAGCTAGACACAAAAGAATATATACTGTATAATCCCATTTATAGGAAATGTCCAGAAAAGGTGATACAGGTATGGAAAATAGGTTAGGGATTGCCTAGAACTTGAGGTGGGAAAGGGAAGTGACTGTACATGGACAGGAGGAATCTTTTGGGGTAATGTAAATGCTTTAAGATTTGCCCTGGTGATTCTGCAACTCTATATACTTGTATTCAGGTTGTAATAGTATGTATGAATTTACATGTATTGGGTAATGTAAATATACCTGTACTGGGTTGAATAGTGTACTCCCTAAAACCTCAGAATATGGCTTTATGTGGAAATAAATAGGGTCTTTACAAATATGATTACTTAAGACGGTGTCACACTGCATTAGTGTAGGTTCTAAATCCAGTGACTGGTGTCCTATAAGATGTCCGTGTGAAGACAGGGAAACAGTGAAGAAAGAACACCAGGTGACGATAAAAGCAGAGGTTGAAGTTATGCTGCCACAAGCCAAGGGATGTCTGGAGCCACCAGAAGCTGGAAGAGACAATGAAGGGTCCTTCCCTAGTGCCTTTGAAGGGAACGTGGCTCCGCCGACACTTTGATGTTGGACTTCTGGCCTCCAAAACCGTAAGAGAAGAAATTTCTGTTCTTATAAGCCACCCAGCTTCTGGTAATTTGTTACAGCCATCTTAGGAAGCTAATACAATTTTAAGTGTACGACTGAATTGTAAACTTAAAACAGGTGGATTTTATAGTATATATATATTATACTTCAATAAAGCTCTTAATAAAAATAACCATTTTCCTTTATAGGCTAGGGGAAGGGAGGAATCAGAAATGGAGGCTGGGCATGGTAGAGCCAGTTTTAATGCTGTTAGTCCATTTGCCCTGCTGTAAAGGAATACCTGAGACTGGGTAATTTATAAGGAAAAGAGATTTATTTGGCTCACGGTTCTGCAAACTGTATCAGAAGTGTGGCACCAGCATCTGCTTCTGGTGAGGGCTTCAGGGAGCTTCCACTCAAGGCAGGAGGTGAAGAGGGAGTGGGCACGTCACATGGCAAGAGAGCAAGCAAGAGAGAGGAAGGGGTGTCCACTCTTTTAAACGGCCAGCTCTCGAGTGAACTAACAGAGTGAGAACTCACTCACTGCTGCAGGGAGGTCACCAAGCCATTCATGAGGGATCTGTCTGCATGACCCAAACACCCTACCAGGCCCCACCTCTAGCATTGGGGATCAAATTTCAATGTGAGTTTGGAAGGGCCAAACATCCAAACCATATCTGCTGCTTCTCAGAAATGCTGGAAGAGGAATCTTGCAACAGTTGTGGGCAACTCTCTTTGAAATGCAAGACTCTTCCCTTGGTCACCAATTCGCCTAATCCACATCTTGTTACAAGGTCGGTGCTGTGAGGCACATCTCTGCCACCTGGCTGCTGACTCTGGAGAAACCCCCAAGTGTAGGTTCTTCCGTGGGTGTTCAAGCTATAGAACTGGTAGATCTTTGACTTTTTGTTATAGGCTCAAACCTCTCTGGTAAGCAATGGAGGAAGACATGACAGGGTATGTGCCAGTCCCAGAGGAACCCACAGTGTTTCTGTGGTCAAGTGCTCAGCGAGCACTGGAGGGCCTCTGAGGCAGACAGTCCTGGGCGCAGTGGGAGCTTGACCTCAGAAATGAAGGGGGGGCTTTCTTCCTGTGACTGGAGAAATGAGGTAAAAAGCAGGTACAAATACAGATTTGTTTTGGTCATTTATAAAATTTTCCTAGTACTTTTTGATAACACTTGGTTCCTTTATCATGTTTTAAAAGTATCTTTAAACATTTCAGGAGTAGTTATTCTGCAGTCTGTGTCTAGTAATTCCATCACGTGAAGTCCTTGGGAGGCTGATTCTCAGTCGTGGTGCGTTGTTTTCCCACGCGTTTTATAGTTTGGGCTTGTGAGCTCGTGTTCAGCTGTTTATCTGGGTGAATGCCACTGGGCCTGGATAGGGGACACATTCTTGCAGACTGTGTGTGCTTTTGCCAGGCTCCTCAGACCTGTCACTGAACAAGGTTGGTTCTTTACGACAACCCTCGGATTGGTTCTTTTGTTTGAACTTGACTCCAAACCTGTGTAGTCAGGCCAGTTACAAATTCTCAGGGAAGAGAATTTTTTCTACATTCGTAATACAAGCCAAGGCAGTTTGCTTCTCCCTTTGCTGTCTGTGGATTTTTATTTTTACTTTTTGGTTACATACTTTCTCTCAAGAGGGAGCCCTTTGAGGAACCTGACTTTGGAGGTCTCACTTTTAACTCCCTGCCTCTCAGGTAGTCAAAGTACCAACATCATATTACCTCTGGATTTTCAACATCCACTTTTGGTTTGGGTCCCTGGTTTTTCTCCTAATTTCTTGTAAGCTTAGTATGCATTTAAAAAGGTGTTTGTTATTCAGAATTTCTAGGTGGTTTGTGGAATTATGTTGGGATCCTATCCATTTCCAAAAGTAGAAATATGCATGTTAATTTTGAGGTGGAGAGAGGGAACTTGAGAAGTTTCACAAATAAAGGTTTCCATTTTCTCAGTAAATTGGGGGTGAGATTCTCTGCTATAGGTTGTGCAAGAAGGACAGGTTTGAGGTCTCCACGTGACTGACAAAGGTTGGCAAGGCTATGACAACTGTGGAAGATGGGGATGTTGAGAAATAATTACAAGGGTTGGTTGCAACAATAGGGGATCCGCCTGAGCTGACTAACAATGAATGTTTCATCTCCATTGTTGAAAATGGTAGAAATGTAGATTCTTGCAGGAGGAAGAGTGTAATTCTTAATGTTAAGTCTTGTTTCTACACTAATCAGCCTGTAAAATCATTTTCCTGTCCTAAGGGACGTAGGCCATAGCCCGTGACCCAGGTCTGCCCTCAGCGGGATGGGAAGAGAGCGGCGTCCCCGTGAACATTAAACTGCATGGCAGTTTCTGCCGAGGGCTCCTTGAGTCAAGTTTCATTTTTCTGCCACCTTCCCTTTATTTTGTTCATGATTATTGCTCAGCAGTGTCTTGAATAAATTTTATTTCTAAGAAACACTCCTTTTAGCATGACTTACCTGAATGTTATGCCGGGGAAGATCAAGAACCCTGCTTTGCTGAACAACTTGTGGCCTTTTTGGTTTTTCAGTTCCCGCAATGATAACGTCCTACCCAAACACCACCCTGGCCACTCAGGGTCAAAAGAAGGAGATGGGCTGCACAGCCCACGGGGAGAAGCCCATCATTGTGCGCTGGGAGAAGGAGGACCGAATCATTAACCCCGAAATGGCCCGATATCTTGTGTCCACCAAGGAGGTGGGAGAGGAGGTGATTTCTACTCTGCAGGTAAAAGCATGATAAATATGACACAGTGGACTCCAACAACTTTATTGGAAGAATAAGTCTGTCCTTTCATATAAGTGGATGCATGCAGGTGATAAATAGCAAATAATATTTTGGAATTTATTTATGAAGCATCATTTGTCTACCTTTTCATACAGTGAGATTACTGAGTGGCCTTCAAAAATAGCACTTTCTCGTAAGTGTTATTAAGAGTAGAATTACTATGAACACAGCAAGAAACCCAACTGTAATTAAAAAAAAGTGAGAAATAGGGCTTTTTAATGATGGTTAATCCCGAGCAATGACAGCCTATTCTGTGCACCTGTCTTAACTTCCTGTAAAAAGAAAAATGGCATAGGCTTTGGGAAAAACAGTATTACAATAAAAAATATTTTGCTTCTTTGGAAAAATCCAGTGGAAAAAAACTGTCTTTAATACAGGATCACAAAAGCTAGAAAAAATGTTGTATTCTCTTATATTTTTTAGCACTATTGATAGTTAAGTGAGCAATGCTTTTATTATGGGGATGGGAGATGATGCTGTAGCATCCACATGGAAAAGAAAAAGATCTGATTTGAAACACTTGTATTGGTTCTCTCCCAAGGGTCCAATCCTGGAATCCTTTTACAGCAGAGCTCTAATGAGGGTGGTGCTGGCCCCAGGCCCTGCCTGCAGTGTTTACAGATCTGTTTCTGTAGGCATGGTTGCTTTAGATGCTCTAGGAATACCATGAAAAAGATGTATATGTGGAATATATAGCAACGTGACCACGGCATCCTACATAAATCACACACCCAGTCTAAGGAGCTGCAGCTGACGTGGACAATGTACCTAGGGCCTATCCATCTGCACACTTACAATTGTGCTGAAATAATTTGCCCTCACAAGGATATGTGCATGCATGTATGGATGTGTGTGGGTGTGGGTACATGGGAATGTGGATGTGTTTGTGTTGGCGAGTTTGCGTGTCCGTATGTGTGTGCACGTGCGCTGGGCATGGCACAAGGGAAGAAAGAGTGGGGAGGGAGTTTTACAGCCAAAAGCCATTTTGGCTACTGAGTAAGATGAATTTCTTTCTGCTTTACACATAGATTTTGCCAACTGTGAGAGAAGATTCTGGTTTCTTCTCCTGCCATGCTATCAATTCTTACGGGGAGGACCGTGGAATAATTCAGCTCACAGTGCAAGGTAGGAAGAAGACAGCATGAGGGAAAATTTCCAGATGTCTCAGGACAGGAAGTGTAGCCTAGCCTCAGGCATCTGTGTGGACTCAGCTTGCCATGTAACACTTACTAATTCTCAGAAAAATTGGAAATGAATGAAGCCAGTACTAAAGCAGTATTATGCAGTGCCTGTGATTATGTCAAAGTGCAGCCCCAAAACAGGGAACAAAGCCCTTAAAGGAACTAAGCCAGATGACAAGCTACTGGCAGTCATGCTGAATGCCCAGAAGTACAGTGGTGTACTTTCTTCGCTCAATTTTAGGAATCTGCATACTAGCCAATCAGAATGAAAAGAGAAGATGAACATTTGGGACCAAAATATGTTTTGAATTAGAGATCCAAAGTAAAATAGTGACAGTTGTATCCTCCAGGTTTGGCCAAGTTCTATGAGTGCTATGAAAATTGGACGTCCTGGGAAAGTGGAAATTCTCCTCCCTAAAATGTGATTAGGAAAAATATCCTTCCAAATAAAAAGCACCTGTCCTTTTCTAATGCTGACAAATCATTTCTGAGTCATACTCAGCATTTCCACTAGCGCTTTCTGTCTGAACTCTGTTTGAGCTAACCCGGGGTCTTTCTGTTGATGGCACAGAGCCCCCCGACCCTCCCGAAATTGAGATCAAAGATGTCAAAGCACGCACAATCACGCTCAGGTGGACCATGGGGTTTGATGGAAACAGCCCCATCACAGGCTACGATATTGAATGCAAAAATAAATCAGGTAAGTTCTTTATGTTCTCCATCTTTATTTGCACTTCAAAAAGCCCTCTTTTTCCCTTTTTAATTTATCTAACCCATAAGAACACACCTGGACTCAGGGAAGCTCGGACGGCACTCTTCCGCCAGCTGGTCTCCCTCCTTGCATGAAGTGTATCCAGGCTTCCTTCTGAGGGGGCTCAGCTCCGTCCCTTGCTTTTGGAGCCAGCCCAGACCTCAGTCATGCTTCCTGCTGGCCTCTTTGGCATTGCTGCCACCCATGGGCACACGGTCAGCTGCTGACAGAGCCAGGCCCCCGTTGTGGTCTTTCCTCACCTGTCCCTTCACTTCCCATTTCCCCAGCAACTGCTCTGGGGCATGAGTCCCTGTCCTGGGCCCCGAGTGCTGAGCCCCAGCTGTGCCTGGGCTCTGTGGGATGAGCTGCACAGTAGTGGTTTGTGTAGAAAAAGGAGAACTCACTCTAAAGACACCTCCTGGAAATGTTCAGGGACTGCCAGAAACACTGACTGCTGCACCAGGGAGCCCTTGGCTGAGAGCCCATAAATAAAACTGCCCCCGGTGTCAGGACCACTGCGGGTGTGCCCTTTGATGACCTTCAAGGGACAATGCCAGGGCCACTTTGAACATTATGATCCATCAGGCCAGTGGAATACCACCGCTGTGGCCTCTAGTCAGAATTTTTACCGTGTTCCATAAAAGATATGAGGAATTTGAGCGCTGTCAACATGGGAAGGGTTAATAAAAATTCTTTGAGGCCGCAAAAGTGGCCTAATTTTCCACTTCCTGAGCATCTTATGTTATTTCAGATTACACACTTGTGACTGATTTAGTATCCTTTGAGCTAAAAGTCAAGCTCGAGACAGCTGGGAAAGGCAGGTGAAGAGCAAGGAGATGTCCCCGTGGGAGCGTGCCAAGCGCAGAGCAGAGGGTTGTACAAGGTGGGATTGCAGAGAAACCCGGAGGGTGGCTCTTAAGGAATTCAGGAAAGCAGAATTTGGAGACTAAAAAGAAGATGGATCCAATCAAGAACAGTGTTTTGAGAAATAGTATCTGAGACTTGCTGGATTAAAAATGCATGTAGGAAAAGCCAGAACATCTGAGATCATTCATCTCACAGTGGCACCCATGGACCCCAAAGTGAGCTGGTGCATACATGAGGCCCAAGGAAGGACCTTCAGGAGGCGATGGCACCCTGAGTCTCACTGTCGCCAGGAAACGCAGCACAGCCAGTGCCTGGGGCTCAGGGGCGAGGCTCAGTGACTTGGGTGGGCACGGCCAAGACAGTGCTGAGCAAAACAGAGGGTCTCTCGGGGACCAGGACAAACCATTTTCTAAGGGCCAGGGGAGAAGAGGATGACCTTGCCTTTGTTTTAAAGAAACAGAATTGCAAGTTCTGAGATACTGGTCTTGAAGTGTAGAAAAGGCTTCTTGGGGGAGGCAGGTATGTTCGAGCAGGTCTGTTCTGGCCTGGAACCAGACGGTAGCAATGAGAGCTCAGGCAGCCCTTGCCTTTGGCGCCGGGGTGCTTAGATGCCTCCCAGAGCGGAGCAGCTCAGGGTCCCCACTGTCCTCCAGGAGGATCAGGCCCTGCCAGATGCAGGCTCAGAAGGGGTTGGGACCCAGCCCGTGTCAGACCCGCGGCTGGGCCTGCGCCTTACCAGCTCTGCGCCTTTGCCTGCTTGCCTCCCTTCGCTGGTCTCATCTGTGAAGTGGGCGCTGCCGCCGCACCTGCCTCAGAGGACTGTGGCCAGTGAGCAGCCCTCAAAGGCCACGGGCTGCCCCGGCTGCTTCCTAGGACCGTGCGGTTGTGCCCTCCTTCAATTCCACTTCTCATGTGCCCACACGACCGTCTCCCTTTTGCTCCTGGCAAACATTCCATGTCATCATGTACACGTCACATGATTATTGATGACTATATTGATTAACGCATTTCACCTCCACCAGACTGGAAGCTCCTTGGGGTTCCCTGTGCTTAGTAGGTCTACTTTCGCCCAGCTCATTTCTCCATCACCTAGCACTGTGCCTAACATGTGGTGGGCACTCCCTGGATATTTGATGAGTACTCTGTAAGAAGGGAATATGTTTAAAACACTTCAGTCATTGTCTGGCACATAGTCAATATCTAATAAGTGGTAGCTTTTGGCATTGCTCCAACATGCATGAAAAGGCTCATGAGTAAAATGCCTCTGAAACCATCTACGTTAGTTGAACTACTCGCCCACCATTTAAGAGTCCTTGGTGTCTCCCCACTCTTCCACAAGCTCCCCAAAGGCAGGGACTCTGATTTGAGTGCCCCTGGACCTCCAGCGCCCAGCACATTGCCTGGCATGTGAAGACCATGCTGTAAATATTTGTTACATTTCGTTTGCATGCAGTTGAAATCTAAGAATCATCTTTATCATCAACAGCATCTTTAAATGTACAAATTAATCAGACTCTACATAACCAAAGCAGGAAAGCTCCTTATCTATAAAGCTGGGTATAGTCAGGATTAAGGGATGCTTTTTCCATCCTCCATGCTCTACTTCAATCACAGACAGGCCCACTGGTGTGCCTTTTCTCATATCTGTCCCCCACCATTGGGCAGTTGTCCCCCTTCAGGCCTTAGTGACCCCTGAGAGCAGGGACTGTGTCTGACAAGCCCTGCACTATGTCCCTGCACCCCGCAGAGTGCCTGGAACATGTACTAGACTTTCAGCCCTTGCTTTAGGCAATGGTGAAATCATCCCCAAAAGATGCCTTCCTTTACTTTTCATTCATTTCCTAAGAAAGCAATATATTACCAATATATTAAAGTACTTAACATTCTTAACAGAGTACTTCTGCAAGTGATCATTCCGTCTATGCTTGAACAATCCCAGAAATAGAAACTCACTAACCCTGAGAAAGCACACTTCTGCCTTTGGCCAGCTGCAACTGTTACAAGTTCTTACATTTATTGCACCAAAATAGACCTTCCTGAATCCAGTGGCCCTCTTCCCACCCCTAAACCCTTTGGCCGAATGATACCTCTTCCAGGATTTGAAGACAGATGACTCTCCCTGGCTTACTGTTTGCCAGGAAACATGAACTATCCCAAGTCCCTTTACTTGTATCTCCTACGACTGTCTCCTGGCCCTCCCACTCTGGTCGTGCCCAGTGGCAATCCCCAGGTACCATCTGACCAGGCGCAGGCACCGTGGAGCTGTTGCCTCCCTCAGTCAGACTGTTCTTCTTCTCTTCCTGACACCCACAATTCCTTGGGTTGCTTTGGTTGTCTCGGTACCTGGCTGCCAGTGACTACTGCTTGTCCTCCACACGGGCCCATGAGCCTCTTTAAAGAACCCCTTTCAGCATCTTGTCATGGGGATCCCCCAGATGACCAGTCTGCAGTTTGCTGCATCTGCTTTCTTCCCTTCTTTGGAACACAGCCTGCCCTTTCCATGTCTGGTCTTCCGGTTTCTCCTCCCTCCACAGTGCCTTACGGGTCTTTGAAGGGGCTTCAGCACCTTGGCTAGCTCCCCGAGTCCTGGAATGTGACCTCCAGGCCAGGAAGCACAAACTCTCTTCCACACGTGGCTTCCCTCTTCCAGCCCTTCTCTCCCGGGCCTCTGCCTCCCATTCCACCCTGAGCATTATTATCCTCCGTGAAGAAGACAGAGCAAAAGGGGCTTTCCCCGGGTCCCTATGCCTCCCTTCTATTAGCCAACACAGTAAGCCTGGTCCTTCTTCAAGCTACCTCTTCATTTTCAACCCTTTTGCGTAGTACTGTCTCCAGAACTTTCAGTGACCCTCACTCTTTCTGGTCTTTGGCCTCTAACAGCACTTCCTACCCCCTGACACTTGTCCTCGATGAGCCATCCTCCAGACTTGGGATGTCTGGCCCCCAATGTGGGCTCCCTGGTGAGCACCCAGTATAACCGCACTGGCTCCTGTGAGCTCCCCAGTCCTTCTGAGTTATTTGGAATTGCAGAGGCAGGGTGGGACTCTGAGTTACCACCCTGGTCTTATGCCACTGGTCTCCCCGGGGCATGATGTGGAATTTCCAGTAAATGCTTCTAATAACTCCTTTCCCAACCAGGTTGCAAGTCTCACCCTCTGCATCCCTCTCAGTTTTACTTCCTGCAAACTCATAGATGCTACAGTACCTCTTGGCCAAAGTGCCCTTCTCTTGCATTGCGCCAAACTGTTTCTCTGCATCGCTCCTCC
The DNA here is from genome assembly GCA_023783475.1 of Daubentonia madagascariensis. Lineage (NCBI taxonomy): Eukaryota > Metazoa > Chordata > Mammalia > Primates > Daubentoniidae > Daubentonia > Daubentonia madagascariensis. The sequence continues at coordinate 7,830,165 of JAKFHU010001482.1, read as the reverse complement.
TCATCTGCAACCAAGTCAAGAACTTTTCAGGTCTTCTTCTAAGCACATGAGACTTTCAGCAGGTGTCTGGAAATGTTGAGATCCAGTCTCATTAGGTGTCCTCAGAGAGTATGTGCAGGTCATATGCTACAAGAAAATGATCTTGAGCTTAGGAATAACTCAAGTCAGGTCAAAACTCAAGTCAGCCCTACTTCTTACCAGCTATGTATCAGGGCCTGAGTTTCCTGACCTTCACAAAGAAAATAAAAATCCCTTCCTTGGCAAGATGTTATAAAAATATAATCAAATAAAACAGCCTGTCCAAACTGTACATCAGAATGACCCAGACAATGAGTTTTTTTAAAAGCACAGCTTCCGGGGCACCGTTCCCCAGAGTCTGATTCAGTAGGCCTAAAAGCACAGTTGTCAAAAAGCCCTGAGGTGTTTCCAATGCACTCACAGATTTGGGGACCACAGAAGTCATGTTTTAAAATGCCTAGCACAGTGCCTCGATGGGACAATGGAATTGAAAATTGAACTATAAATATAACCAGGAAGAAGGTACCATAGACAAAATAAAGAAACTTCTTAGGAACAGGTCACAAACAGAAATGTATGCATGGAAGTCCAAGAGCCTGAGATGCAAACGTGAACAGGTGGTGTTTAGTAAGGCTACAGGAAGGAAGGACAAGGGGTGGAATTTGGGGATTTGTAACAAGTCTCCTGGCCCAGTGGCAGGAGTGGGACATGGTTTTTAGAGGCAGAGAGCAAAGGTAGCATCAAGGATGGTTTATAAGTCACACTGGAAGATTGTTTAACAAGAGGACTAGTTACCAAGGTGTGGGCTGGGCTAAGGAACCTACAAGGGATGGATGCTGAAGCCCCCAGTGACTGGCAAGGTGAGAGCTGTTCCCTCCCTGCCTTGATCCCTCATTGGCTTGGGTTGGTGCCCAGAAAAGGTGGTCAGCAGACATTCACATGCCTCTTCAGGCTGTCAGCCACTCCACACACAACTCCAGTGAAGATGGCTGTGCCTTCTTTGGCCCTGTCAGTTCAGAAACTTCCATGTGGCCTGAGCAGAGCCATCAACTACCACAAGTGTCTGCTTCCTTCTGGAGCTAGTTAGTTAGCAAGTTTCTCTGCCCCTTGCAGCACCTGGGGTCCCTCCCCGTCGTCCTAAGCATCTTCTCCGGGACGCCCGGCTTTCTCTTTGTGGACAAGGCTCCTACATATGTATTATTCCATTGATATGAAATCTCCTCCCCTTGCTTGTCCCTTATTGAATCACATTCTTCTCATCCTTCATTGTTTGAATTTTTGCCGAATCTTCTCTGTCTGCATCACGTTCTTCTACCTGCAGTCTTCTTGGCTCCAAGGGTGCTTTTCCTCCTAACGGCAAGATTAATGGTCAGTTTCTATTAGGCTCCATTCCTTGAGAAGTAGTTAGAGCATTCAAGAAGTCTTCAAGCCACATACTTTTTTCTTCAAGTCCAGAGAGTCACTTGCATTTATGTTAACCTCTGGACAGAGCAGTCCCCTAAACTGCCACGCTCACCATTAGTGTGACAAGGTGAGTGGCCACACTCCCAAGACTCAGAGGTCCCTCTATTTGCCGTTTATTTATTCATCTGTTAAACACGCATTTATTATTTGTCTACTCTGAGCCAGACACTGTGGTAGCAAAGGGATACAAAATTGAATATGGTGAGTGTGGCCTCTGCCCTCCTGGGGCACAGACTCCAGCAGGAAACACAGATTATCCGTGAAGGACTTACAAGTGTGGTGAGCACCACCAAAGAGGACCCTGGGGTGGTGTGAACACATAAGCGTCTTCTCTGTCCACTGTCTTGGAGACTCCTTTGTTCTTCCACCACTAATACCAGCTCTTGACCACCACCCCCATCAATAGCTGCCCAGACTCTTTTGAGACAAGAACTATTTACTGACATTCTCATCCTTGGTTGAAGCCCTAAAATGACCAGCTACAAACTCACAGATTCAATGATAATGCTGTTGTTAAAATGAGCTGTGGTTGAAAATAATTTCTACAACAAAAAATTTGAGACTAAATGATTTCAAAAAGTAGAATTGAGAACTACATTTGGTGAGCAGGGTTTATGCTGGGAATTGAGATCGGTTCATGTGGGGTTATCTCATTTTTACCTGTCTCTATATGGGAAAGAAACGATCTGATATGGCTCGAGGTTTTGGTGGTTTTCAAATGCCTTTTAGAACCGGGGATTTGTAGGGGGCTGAGAGGTAAGCGTGTCGGAACCGCACTTGGCTTTACTGACCTGTACAGCGAGCGCGCACAAGGGGTCGTTCTCCACTCCACTGGCCTGAGCTGCCACCACTAGTATTTCTCCTCCGTGACCTCCCCCCGGGCCAGATGTGCGCCTCCTCCGACTCCCCGCCCTGAACCCCGCTGCGCCGCCCTCCGTCCCCGCAGTGTGGGCGACGTGCGCGGGAGGTGACGTCCCCTCCGACTGCCACCTCTGCCAGAGAACTGGGGCCGGCGCATTGAGAAATCACTTGGGGTGTCATTGTCCTTTCTTTCTTGCCTTCTTTTTTTTTTTTTTTTTTTAATTCCTACTTGTGAACTTTCAAAGGCAGAGAAAAAAAACTCACGTCTCTATCTCTTCTTTTTTGAAAAACAAAACCCAAAAGACTCCTGGGATTCTGCTCAGAGAACCAAAGATGTGTCCCCTCAGCTGAACTCGGCCACCATCATTGATATCCACCCTTCCTCCACCTACAGCATCCGCATGTACGCCAAGAACCGGATCGGCAAGAGCGAGCCCAGCAACGAGCTCAGCGTCACGGCGGACGAGGCGGGTACGTGCGCGGGGCTGGCTCTGCGGCGCGCAGGTGCTGGGCGCAGACGGCCCTGCCCGCGCCGGGCCGGGGGGGTCTCTGGTGCGCGCTCTGCATCGTGCCCGGCGCTAGGAAAGCCGCGGACAGCTCGCTTTGAAGGCACTGCTCTTCAAATAGAATTTAGTTCAAGGTTCTCATAGCCAACACTTAAAAGGAAGACGTATGATGCTAGCAATCTGGTGAGATTCAAGGAATCACGCTGTTTTGCGAGTCCTTTGTTTGGACTTACGGAATCCGGGTTGAGGGGGAGCCTTAGGTGTTTCTTGCCTAAGACCCTGTGCAGTCCAGTGTGGGAGGGACGGAGGAACATTTGACTAGGAAACGGCAGGCGCCTGTTCTGTAGGGGGCGGGGGGGGGGGTACAGATTATCTAATTGACTAGAAACCTCAATATTTTTAAATGAACTTTATTGCTCTTTCTCCTATTACAAAGAATTTCCTATTCAGTGTTGAAAACCACAAGATAGAGATAAGCATTTTGAAGAAGGCAAAACAGCTTGCATCCTCCTCCCACCCAGAGCATGTTGATATAACCTACTAAATCATTTTTGCAGCCTGTTTCGTCACCCACACACGTGCATGCACACAGGCATGTACTACTGTATACACACCCCTTAACACTGTGGGCCATTCGTGGTTACTGGGGTAAAATTAACCAGTTTGCAGAGGACTGAGCGATTAGGCGGTGCTCGTGCTCCATAGGTGATGGTCAACTCACCACCTGGCAGGAGAGGAAGCCACTGCCCTTGGGTTTGTCTGAGGAGAAACCTAAGGAGCTGATGCCTGGCTCATTTCTTAGAGGGAAAGACGTGTCCAGCTCTCAGACCCTCCTTTGCTTTTCCTGCCCACAGTCAGAACTAATCAGCCACTCCCTACTGCGGTGCAATAAGCTTAGTCTCAGATCGCTGTTTCTCCATCATCATGATTCAGGTGCTCAACATCCGCAGATGACTAAGAGTCGGCTGGAGGTTTGTTTCAACTTTCAGTAGGAGTTGTTCCTGACTTTCTTACCACCACCTCCTTCTCTGTTATCCTTGTTAACAGTGTTCCAAATAGACATTGAACTTATGTCTCTTAAGTACTTTCCTACAATTTGTAATGACATCTCCCACCATTTATATAACAAATCCCATACTGCTAGACATGTCAGGTGTTTTCAAGTTTTCATTATTATAAACACCACTGTAATAAACATCCTGCTGGTATATCTTTTGCAATTTCCCAGATCATTTTCTTATGTTAAATTCCAAGAAGTGGGATTGCCGGATCAAATCAAATGCAACATTTTAACTCTTTTGATACGTGTAGTCAGTGCTGCCCTCCCAGGAATAGGTTAAAATGTACAATTCTTCCCGAACTGCCCAGGAGTGCCTCTTTCCCAGTGCTGAAAGACATCCATTCTTGAAAATTGTTTTCAGGCATGGCTGGCAGAAATGCCTTTATGCTCAAGTGCCTGAGAGTGACCCACTGCTGATACTTGGATACTCTCTGCGTGATTTCCCATCTGCAAAACGGACGTGATGATGCCTTTCTCTTCTTGACAGACATATTTGATCATTGAAAAAAATTCCCAGCTCTAAAAGTACTTTGTATTTCTCAGAAATAAGTGGGAAATGAGTGTTAATATGCTCCTGCAAAAATAGAATCTTATTGAATTATTTATTTAAACAACCCACTAACTTCCTGGCATTTTATTATGCTGGATATTTAGGGAAAATAAGCTATCCCCACCCTTCAACCCCAAATGTCGTCTTTCACTCCCTGCTCAGCCCTCTCCTTTCCTCCCCACCCCTATTATAGTCCTGCCCCATCTCGACAACCACCCCAGGAGAACCACACTTTTCCGGTGGTGCACTTTGCAGCTGCCTTCCTGATTGCCATATTAATGCTGCCGTTGTTGCTTTTTATTTCGTTTCCTCTGTGACCTCCGCTGTGGCTGGCAGTTGCCATGGCAGCAGCTCTCTCCCCAGCCAGGAGGCCAGGTGAACCGCCCCCAGGTTGCTGGTGTGCAGGGCAGCTGCCTGGTATCTCAGCAGACAGATGCAGACGGCGCCCCTGGCTCCCAGCAGGCCTTTTGTACCTAGGTGCTGACTGGGACAGCCCCACAAGACTTTCTCCTCTGATATTCAGACAAGCTAAGGGGAAATAAATGGAAGGGAACAGACTTAAGCAAAGGCACACTACAAAAATAGAACCTGTCTTTGTCTGGGTGCATAGGTTTGCATGACTGAAATGAAAAAGTCATTTCCCATGTGTGACTCACATGGGCCCAAGTGCAACTACCCTGACCAAAGACACCCTCGTTGGAGTTGCAGCAGGGGCTGTTGACACTGCTGCCACTTCCCAGCAGGCAAGCCCAAAATCACATCTTTTTAGGACTGTAGCCATCTTGAGGTGAACTTTTCCCACCCTTACAGCTCCCTTCCCCCCAAATAAGAGGTCACCTCTCAAGCAGTGAGAGTCTTCAGATGGAAGCTTCTGGAAGTTATTGACCCACTCACTTTTACCATAATGTAGTGCTTACATCTTGGGCACCAGAGGACACCTCTCCCTACCCACCTGGCTGAGGAAGTGGGTCTGTGAGGTGCTCAGGTTTTGGTGTCCCCCACAGTATGTGTGGGATGAATATTTATAAACACGGCTCAAAGGATTGTCCAGCACAGATCTTACAAGGAACAAACTGTGTGTGTGTGTGTGTTTGTGTGTGTGTGTTGAGAAAATATATGGTGGATTAAATCCACACTGAAATTTTGAAGGGTGTTATTGCCTGAATGTTTGTGTCCCCCCTAGTTGATATGTTGAAGCCTAATTCCCAGTACGATAATAAGAAGAGCTGGGGCCTTTAGGCAGTGACTGGGTCATGAAGGTGGACCCTCATGAATGGGATCAATGCCTTTATAAAATAGGCCTGGGGGAGCTCACTCACCCCTTCCACGGTGTGAGCAGGCAGGGGGGAGGCACCGTCTATGAACCAGAGGAGCCAGCCCTCACAGACACCAAATCTGCTGGCACCTTGATCTCGGACTTCCCATCCTTTAGAAATAAATTTCTGTAAGAAATAAATTTCCATTGTTTATGAGCCACCCAGTTTAGTGTACTTTGTTGTAGCAGCTCAAAAGGACTAAGACAAGGGCTTCATAAAGAAAAGCAGAGAAAAGTGAGAGGGTGGGACTGGAAGGCTGGGGGGAGAACAAGGAGGGAGAAAGAGTAAGACCCTCCGTCAGAGCTCTAGCACCGGCCACGGGAAGCACCTGCGCCTGCAGCCTGAGATGCCCCTGTCCTGATGGATGGGGCACGCCACGTCCCAGGTCATAAACTGCAGCCCACGACAGATCAGGCCTATGGGTGTGTTTGGTTTGGGTCTGCCTAGTGTTTTGCAAAACTTTTGAATTAGGTATCTTTTTTTAAATCTGGAAATTTCAGGTCAACTAAATTTTGAGTTGTTCTTGAGTTCCTGCTTGGCAGCAATGAGCTGGTGTTAAGCGTGTAGTGGTCACCCTTTAGGCTGGCTATACACCCCCGGTGAACCATAGCTCCACCCTACTTTCCTTTAGGGGTCAGCACACTACATCTTATGGGCCAAATCTTACCTACAGACCTCAAACTAAGAATAGTTTTTACATCTTAAAAAGAAGAAGAACATGCAATAGAGATTGCATGTGGCCCACAAAGCCTAAAATATTTACTATCTCACCCTTCACAGAAAAAGTTTATGGATCTCTGATTAAGTTTTGCCACCACAGGAATTTGAGTTTCAGATCTCTGCTGTATCCAATGCAAAGCGTAGTAAAGAATGAATCACTGCCAAGTTTACATAGCATCCCTACCTACTGTTGGAAAATAACATGGTTCCAATGCCACAATACTGAGTTTATTTTCATGTAAAAGTGCACAAATGCTTTATTATACCACTTTAGTGCACTTGACCTCAGAGAACAGCCGTGAAGCAAAGATCACACTGTTTAGCGCAGGTTTCTCAACTCCCATTAACAATCCTTAGCCCCCCCAAAAAAGGAGAATTGGAGAGAGTAAGTGGAGACACTGTCAGAGTTGGTGAGATCAGCTCTTAATGGACCAGAAGTGCATTTGACTTGCCGGGTCTCTTTGACATGATCAGCCACGCAGCATGCACAGCTGGCCCTTGCCAAGACCGACTTCCCCATTAGCAGCTGCCCCCTGAGGGTCGCATGTCACTTAGTGCCATATGACCGAGCTTGGGGTGGCTGGTCCCTTCGTTGTTTTCATCATGAATCTGTGCATAGAACGTGGAAGTTCAGTTATGCAGGAACTTGTTGAAACGCCACTGGATTTTCACAGCCAGTCAGAGAATGGAAGGTCTGGATTACGAAAGGGTCCTGCCGTGCAGTCATTGGGTTTCCAGTGGGTGTGACACTGAGTCGTGTCCTTGTCTTACCTCTCCTCACCTTCCAGAGTGGCAGCTCTGGTCTGGTAGCAGTTTGCAGCGTGCTGGGCTGGAGCTGGGGAGAGAGGGGGTATGAGGGCTGAAGGAGCGAAAGGCAGGAACGTGGGCAACAGACGCAGGGACAGTGGTGCACGTCAGGGCAGAGTGTGGCCTCAGTGTACTCTTCAGGAAGAGAGTCAAAGGTCAGCGTCCCTCCAGGGGGGAAGGCCAGGCATGCCCTGCACCCAGCGCAGCCATCAGCGGTCCGCTTCTGCAGGTTGTCCTCGTTCTCCTCCATCTTCCTTCTGAAGAAATTTTGGAAATTAAACCTAAAGAAATCATCAGCCTCCCTGCTGTTTCTCATACACACAAAGTATACTTATGGGTTATCCTGGAATGTTCTGGAATGTTCTTCCCTCTTCTCTCTTAGTACTTCCAAGTCTCTGTTCAAATATCATCTTCTCAATGATCCTATCTTGACCACCTTATTAAAATTCAACCCACTGCCTACTCTGGCACGGTTGGTCCCCTCCCTCCCCTAAGCCTCTGCTTTTAATCATGTATCACCACCCCATATACCACGTAAGTTGTTGATTTCCTGTTTTTTTTTTTGAGACAGAGCTCTGCTCTGTCGCCTGGGCTAGGAGTGCTGTAGCATCAGCCTAGCTCACTGCAGCTTCAAACTCCTGGGCTCAAGCCATCCTCCTGCCTCAGCCTCCCGAGTAGCTGGGACCATGTGTGCACACTACAATGCCTGGCTGATTTTTTTTTCTATTTTTAGTAGCGATGGGGTCTCGCTCTTGCTCAGGCTGGTCTCAAACTCCTGACCTCAAGTGGTCCTCCTGCCTCAGCCTCCCAGAGTGCTAGGATTACATATGTCAGCCACCACACCTGGCCCAATTTACTTTTTTTATGGTCTATTTTTTGGTACCCTCCCACGAGGGCATGAATAGTTGCCTAATTAAATAAATAGTTTAAATGAATGAGCTAAATATTTATTTAACCATTATTAAATGAATTCAACTGTTCTTTGTTTTACTTTGATTTTTACTGAACACTATCTTGGTCCCCTTTGCCCAAAAAAACATGCCTTTCACCCACCCAACATCTGTAGAAGACAAACATGTGGTTGTGAAATTGTGCAGCTGCACCTCCCTACTTTGTTTCTTTATTTGTTCTGCTTTTGTAACCCCAGTCTTTGCCTAGTTTAGGACCTGCCACATCGTAGGCCCTCAGTAAATCCCCCAGTAAGGAAACCAGAGGTAGAAATGTGGGTGTGATTCCCACTGGGGTGATTCCACCCAGTTCAATAAACAAGGAGACCCCAAGACCCTGTTTGAAGCCAGGACTTTGACAGATGGGGAGGGAGGGGCCCTTTGAAGTATAATGTAGCGCTGAGGGTTGAGTCTCAGTGGGGCCACGGGCTGTCCGAGCAGCAGGAGGCTGCCCAGGCTTCGAACTGGAGGGAGGAGCCAGCACAGGAGGGACAACAGACACAGAATCAGTCACCCATGGAGGGCCAGGAGGGGAGCAGGAGCGAGATCCATTGGTTTGACAATTAGGAAGCACCTGTTATCACTGTTTTCAGCCAAACAGAATTAGTAAAGTTGCCTTGTCTTTCACCTTGCAAAATGTTAGAAATTGTAAACATGGTCTTTACGCATTACTGCTTCATAGACTGAACAGTTTTGACTTCTGTAGAGGCACAGAGATCATTTATTTTGGAAAATAATTTTCATTGTTAATCCTCACCTCTATACCTCTCCATTATTGATCCTCAATGCTTTTTGCACTGGGGATTCACTCTTCCTTGGATACTAATTTTAAATAAATCATCTGCAATGAGATGAGAACCTATGAAAAAATTACAGCTCAGGAACTGTATGGAAAGCACTAAAATTCTGAAAGAAGACTAATTTTTTTATAATTTAAAAAGTTTTTCTTATAATGTTTTAGAAACTTACAGTAGAAAATTTAGTGTCCTTTGTAAAAAACAAGCAAACCAAAAAAAACCTCCCTGATTATATTGGGCACAGCTCTAATGTATGTGTATAAATTATATTCTTTAGGTTTGTTTGGACTGTTTCTATCACTATTTTTTGAGAGACGAGAGATCCAGATGCATTTACTTTAGGAAATAGGCAGACTGATACCCAAATTACTCACAAACCACTGAAGTATTGGTAGGCTAAGTAATAAAGGTGTTATGTTCTTACAAATGATAGGTCTGTCCTAGAAATAGGAACTGTCCCCCTCTCTCCACTTCATTGAGGACCTTCATAAAAGACCAGACCAGACTGGAGAAGCAAATTGTCCCTAATCCATGATTACATCATGGACTTTATGTTTTCTGATGGGATCAAGGGCATTTTTGTAAATACTATACTAGTACCTTTGTTTTATTTATGAGTATATCTCAGCAAGAAAATAAAGGCTGTGACTATTGTCTGCCATGTTCCTGAGAAGGCACCAAAGGCCACAACCCAGATACGCCCAAGGGATTCAAGATGAGGCAGTGCCCCGACATTGCCTCTGATTCCCAATAAAGTGACTTTTTGTTAAATTCAGTTAACAATTAAAGTAAAATAGCCAAGCATCAGAATAGCTGTCAGACTTCAAAATAATTTTTCAAGAAGGATTTTTATGGAGGAAGCGTGTGCTTCTCAATGACAACAGAATTATCAGTGTGGGAGAGAAATCTGTTCCATGGGTTTTTATTGGATCTGGTATCAAAAGTTTCCTGCATAAAGGGCCTGACCCTGTGAGTAGAAATTAGATTCAGAGCTTTAACAATAATTATCACAGTTAGCTGGATGCCAGGCTCTGCCTCGGTTTCTGTTCCAGACATTAACTTCAGTGCTAGCAGAGCCTTTTTGCTTTTGGAATTAATAAATCAGAGAGGCTGCAGTACCCCCAGATGACCATCTGTCCCACAGACCTGCTGAGGACAAGGACCTTCTCCGTGTTTAGCATCCTCAAATTGCTTCGCCCCTTCAAAGCAAGGACTTACTCTGGGCTCAGTTCCTGATGCCACGTAGAGTGTGTGGGGTGACCAGAGACATGAAAACACTGATATGCAAGCGTATGCACAAGCCCAGGTGGGGATTAACGCCATGGTGGGCCCCCAGGCGTGGGCAGGAAACTCTGATGGAGGGAGAAGAAAGCTCTAGGACAAAGGCTCTGATTGCCCAGGGGTCAGGTGCATTTTGGTTCTGCAGAGATGTTGGACTTGGCTCAAAACTTCCTCTTCCTCTGAAAGAAAGGAAACCAACTTTCCCTGGTCATGCCCTCCCCTGTTCTACCATTTGTCTTTAAGGTATCCCTACCTTTCCTCTTATTTCCAACCTCTTCAAAATTGGCTTATATCCACTACTTCTGCTTTCTTATCTCCCATGCTCTACTCAACCTTCTGCAGTGTCCACAGAGATGGATGACTCATTTGTAATTCAGCAGTGGTCTCAAAATTGTCAATCCCAAAACATTTTTAAATCGAATGGAGTCTCTCCCTTCTGTCACGTAATTATTTGCTTCTGTATCTCAGCTCCCTTAGTATCTGCTGGCTTGTCTTGCTGTCTTTCCCTCAGTATGTACATCTGATTGCTATGATTACATTTTGAACTCTTGGTTGACAAAATGTTTTATATGTCTCAGTTCTATACTATGCACCTAGTATGTGCACATTTCTAACACATGCTAATCAGCTCTCACTGGAATGTATTTGGAATTGTCTCTCAGTGGCTTGCACAACCATCGGAGGTACATTGGTGTAAGTTGCCTGCTTTGTTTCCTACTCAGCTTTGCTTCTGCCATCCGTGGCTAGAGCCCCTGGTTCTCAAGCATTTTTAATTGGAAAGTATGGAGAACTAAAACAATAAAAAGACCCAAAGGCAGAAGAATCCTGACTATTTTTGCCCCAAGTAGCTCTGAGCAACTTGAGTAACCCCAATATTCCATCACTAAACAAAGCTTCCAAAGGGAAGAGAAGGATCTTCAACACACACCATAGACAGAATTTTATAAGGGAAATTTTGTTTCACAACTTTCTATCATACCCCTTAACTTGCTCAAAGTTGAGGTTGATTAATAAAGTTGTCCAAGACATGGTGAGGAGGAATATGATGACAGGTCCCCAAGATTCACTTTCTGAAGAACAAATAAACACAGGGAAAACTTTGCACACAGTGACTCTGCAAAACTGATTTTGCCCACTACCACTGAAAACTTACTTCCCTGTGCCGAACATGGAAATGTCTTCTGGGCCCACGTGTGGTTGTGTAGGTTTTAGTCTACTCTGGAATGCACTTCTAACCTGCCTGTGGGTTTTGGTCCTTACAGCTCCTGATGGGCCACCTCAGGAAGTTCACCTGGAGCCCATATCATCTCAGAGCATCCGGGTCACCTGGAAGGTAAACCAAGTAAACACTTGTATTCCTGGCACTTTTCCCATGGAGCGAGCCCTTCACTCATGTTAAGTGTGGTGATTGCAAGACACTAACATTTTAAGAAACTTTTATTTTTAAAAATTAGATTAAAAGCCCTTTTCTTAAAAGTCAGTATTTCTATTCACATTTTGAATACTTTTATAGCAAAAAATCCTGTATCTACAGAGGATAAAATTCTTTGTCTTTGTTCATTCCTTGAATCTCGATGGAGGTCCTAAGTATTGGTCACTGCACAAATTGTGAAACTGATGTCCCTGACTGTACTCTCTAACTTCATCCCAGTGAAAACTTTACTGAATTGCTTTTTCTAAGTAGCAAAGCACGGTGTGGTAGAAAGCCGGCAGAAAGCAGAGAAGTCCTAGCTGGGCCACTAACTAGCCATGCCCTCAAGCAAGCCCCTTAATTTCCTCACCGCTGAAATGAACTACTGAATGGGCTGTCTCCGAAGACAGGGTACCCTGAGTGTGGCCCTCGGATGCAGACCGGCTGCTGGCTAGCTCAGTGTTGGTTGCCAGCTGCAGGGAGAGAGAGAAAGCTTGAGCCATAGTGTAAACAACTGCATCACTAAAAGTGTGTTGTTATGCTCAGCTGCCGTGGTTTCCATGGCAAACGTTCTCAATGAAGGAAGCAGTGTTGATTCTGGGGCAATCTTGTCACACACCGGCACTTTGGGGCACCCCTGTCCCACGACATTCTAGGCACTGACGTGGTGGGCAAAACTACCTTGGGAATTAGTCATCCTCTTGAATGTGCTCTTGGAGACAACTCGCATAACCAAATTCCATTTTATCTGGAGTGTTAGCATCAGATCAAGAGCTGTGTAAGGTTGCACGTACTGCTCTAGTTCTGGATGTCCCTCACTGTGTGCGACATTCTTCTTGCTTCCTTCCTCACCCTTTATTCTGTGTCCTTGCTCAGAGAAGAAGGCAGCCAAGAACCACAGTGAGGTCTTCAAATGACACGCCTCTTGTAACCATTGCACCTGTTTGTTTGTTTGTTTGTTTTCCTTCCAGTATGGGCTCTGTCATAAAATGACCAGCATCTGTAACAAAAGCGGATTTTCATTGTCAGGGTGGAGACCACCTTTGGTATTAACACATGTTAATGCACTGAGCCCCTTTGTGTCAGCTTTTTTCAACCCCAGCCAATAAGTTGTGTTTCCAGCGGGCATCGTGACATGGCCCATCAGCTGCAGACAGTACAGGCTGAGGAGTGTGGGCAGAGGTGCCGTCGGTCTTTGTGAGCACATCCACCACCTGCAAACATCACACACACTGTATAAGAAAAGGCACTCAGCAAGCCATAACCCCACACGCATTCCAGCCATTCTACAAATGGGATGCTGACTCACTCTGTCTTGAATTAAAGACTCTGTGAAGTTTCGCCCACTAGCCCTACACATTCTCTTATGTTTTGCCACTGAAAAAGACCAGGTATTACTGTGGCCTCGAATGCTCTTTGGGTCCTGCATGAGAGAGGTGTCTGTCCACAGCATAGCTAGCTCTGATAACTAAAAATGGAAACTTCTGAGGCTTTAAAAGGCATCGTGTCCTTCCTCTCTTTGTAGAAGGCACCAGCAAAAGTCAGTAAATTGCAGTTAAATTTCTTCTTAGTGCTGAAAGGATGAACACGTTGTGGACTATTAAGAGGCACCTGGCTTTCATTAGATTGTGAACAGATTGTAATATGTTGTTCATGGAAGAGTGTAATCTATCTCAGTGTAGTGGGCCCTTGTGGCATGGCCTGTCAGCAGGCAGGCATGTCTGTGATCTAACTGACAAACGAGGTAAGGACCACCCTGTCACCGGCTTACCATTGCACATCGGCATATTTATGTAATGAGCTTTTAAAGCGCATCACTGATTCAATCAAATTGTGTGCTATTGTGCGTCATCTAGAGTATTTGTAAAGTGCAACACGTTGTATACAACATGCCTCTATATTATGGTATTGAAGTTCACAATATACATTTTGTGTAAGGAGACTGCCAAGGAAAGGGGAAGAAAGAAGGAGGTAAGAAAAGGCAGAGAAATAGCCCCGAAGAGGGAGCCCCATGTCCATCAGCCAGGGTGGGAACATTGGGTGTAGTGGGCAGCCGAAGGTGGGGTGGAGGAGGAGAGAAGAGCTCTGGGGTTCTGGTGGGAAAACAGCCATTTTAGGCTCTAAACCTCTTAAAGGTAAGGAGCACCTTAGTGGCCTTTCTATAACACTGGAAATAGATATTAAATTTGTTTAATTATCATTGCACAAGCAACACTTCTGTAACAACACCTTCTACTGAACAAAATAAACAACTTTCCCTTTTTATTTTAGTTATTTCTTTTATGGTTGCCCGTGGCCTACTGAATATAGCACAATCCCATAGTTCACGTAAGGTCACCCAATGTCAGGCTGCAGCACCCGGACTCCTCACTCAGGTTCACCACCCCCATGTGCCCCCCAGGGGTTCCTGCCCATTCAGGTGGCAGGTCCACAGGTGGCATCCTTCCTATCATGCCCACCTGTCCTGCCCCATCCTGCTTATTCAAGGCTCAGGTTGTGTGTGACTCTCACCTTGAAGACAGGTGAATCTCCAAAGTGGAATGAATAGTTCATCCTCTGTGTTCCCTATTGCTCTTGGTGATGGCTCAATGAGGTTCCCATCACATGGTCTCTACAGTCTGTTTCACGTGCATCTCTGCTGCTGTTCTGCAAGCTCCTTAAAGGTAGGGAGAGTGTCTTATCCAGCTTTGAACATGTTGCATGAATAAATGAATGAATGAAGCAGTGAAGAAGTGAGTGAGTGCCTAGGTGAGTTGGCAGTGAAGAGACAACTGTTCCGTACCACAATAGCCTCGGAAGCATTAGGCATCTCAGCTAGTAGAATCTCCAATAGCAGACTGTAAAATGGTGATGGTCTTACTCATGACACAGTGAAATACCCCAGGGTGTACAATGGTAGACACCCAAAGATGTGATCCACGTTCAGTGCACCAGACAAACCAACCACTTTACATACAAGTTTCTACTATAATTTATTTAAAAGTAAAGGGCAGAAATGGTCCAATAAATTTGTGGTGAGTTCTATAGGAAATGGGAATGTGTACATCACAAATGTAAGCCCACAGGAAGATGTCCAAGAACCAGTACCATATTTGATGTCTATATTATGCAAGACGAAGGCTCAGAAAAGGTTCTTAAATATTTTTACAAATTCTGAGTTAGATAAAAATGCGAGGTGATGCCTTAACAGAAACTAAAAGACCGTGCAAATGGTTCTAAACAAAATGAAGATAAAGTAAATAACAATATAGCTTCATTTTCTAGCTCCTGCTTCACATCCTTTGAAAAACAAACAGGTTTGCATAAGAAAATACAATGTAATTTACAGCCTGTTTTATTTCTGATTTGAAATAAGAAAGAATTATTTGAAGCTATAGATTACTGATAGCATATATTTGATAAAGTACCTGAAAATCATAGAACTAAAGAATTCTTTGAATTTTCAGAAAATTCCAATTTTCATCTATCTTCAAGTGTTTCTTTTAACAGTGCCTGTCACCTTCTCTTCTGGCCAATCTCAGAATCAACTGACCCTTTTATGCAAACTAAGGACAATTTGATTCCAGTTACTGACCTGTGCATGTGTGCACGATTGTCACAGTCACTTATAGAATAAAAACATTATTTTGAATATTTAATTATTATAGACATCTCAAAACACTTATCCAGAGAAAACAATTTAAGGCAGAGATGTTTCCAATTGACGTAAACTTTTTGTTGTTGCTTTATTTTTGCTTTAAATGAGAAATCTTTGTAGAACCACAGACTGTCCCCAAAATATGAAATTTTCAGTTGCTTAAATACTGCTGTGCAGAGAACAATTATCAAACTGATGACTCAGAATGAAAATCCTGAGAATGACTTCACCACTCCCCTGCCCCTCAGTGTCATTACCATCTGGCTGAGAATTTTATTTCGAATGAGCAGAATTCTCATTTAAAATTTAAAAAGAGAGGTATTGTTTCCATAAAATATTAAAGCTGAATATTTAGGGATTTAATTAAATTTCAGTAATCTGAAGAGTACTTTTAGCCAGAACACCACATCTCCTCAATCCCTAATAATTCCAACTAATTGGGGCATCATTACAACCTATTATGTTTCAGAGATGAGCTCTTACAATGGGAAAATGGCTCAGTCTGTCATTTAGAAACAAAATTGCCATATTGCCAGTGGCCTCCATGGTAATGGTTTAATGAACTGCAAGCTCTACTTGACTCCCACATTTAAATCCCTCTACCTCCAGGAAACAGCCTGGCACGTTGGAAACGGCAGCTCTAGAAGCATCTTCCAGCATTGGCATTTCCTAGCTGGGGACAGCTGTCCTCTGGAGCATGCGCTCTCTGCCCACACTGTAGTGTGACACTACACCTAATACAAATTACCTTGAGCAAGTCACTTTATTTGTCGTTGTTGAAACTTGAACCCTTTTCTCTAGTTTCAATTTGAGTGTCCTCTTCATTATGCCATAGACAGATAAGGAACAGTACATTTTAGTGACATGTTCTCTTCCCTACTCACCTTACAATCTTGACTTGATAATCACAGAGGATAGTGGATATACGCCCACTCTAGATAAGTAGGGTGGTCCCTTGAATAACAACCTAGTTTTGATCCCTACCCTGAATGCTGCCACCCCCTTGGCTCTGGACAGCACTGCCATTGAAGTGTAAATACTGTGACATTTTCCTAACTAAAAAAGAAAAGTTTTATTTCAAATAATCTAATAATAGATGGATAGGTAGTAGTGATTTAATAAAAGTATTCAGAAAACTGCCTTGTAGATAGTTTTGCTGGTTCACAGCAAACAAATAGGAAGATCAAGTTAAAGTGAATATGGCATTGAGCATTATAAATGAGTTGATGGCATCCATCCAGTGAATGAATAGATGAATATACACTATTTAATGTGCTCAATTTTCTTAGCAATTACTAAGGAATCTTGCTGATGACATTTCCCATTTTTTTCAGAGAAATCAAATAAGGTAGATAAGTCAGTAAACTGGGCACAGATGTCAGAATGAAAAATCAAAGGAAAACATATCCAGTCAAAAACTACAAAGTCATCCAATGACATCTGCTGTGTCATGGACATGTCTCCTTCAGCAAGGGAAGAAACTTGACATTACTTTTATCATTTGAGACTAGGCTGGACAAAATTGGCCAGGGTCTATTGAAGGAAGACCTCCAGCCAGGACAGCACGAATTAACTGCCCTAGGTACATCCACCTAATTTCCACAGACTATTCTTGAGGTAACATGAGGCAAGACAGAGAAACATAATATATGCTTTCAGATTTACTTCACTAATTCAAATACATTGACATTAATACACTAAGATGTAACTAACTAACCCTATTGCAAGATAACCTGTAAATTATTTTGAGGCCAAACTCCTCTTAGTGTTAAAAAAATTTGGAAGCTAATTTAAATTCTTTCAATTCCTGGAATGGAATGTACTTTCTTTTGAAAAATTTCAGTTGAGACTGAAAATGGTAGTTCTTTGTGCTTTGAGTAATTATAGATGTATAGGAAATAAAACAATTTTACCTTTTTTAAGTGTACTATCATTCTTGTTTTACCTGCTAGTAACAATCAAAAGTTGGAAATAAGATTCGTTTTTCTATAAATAACAGAAGAATTTAGGTGGCAGATCCTTAGTGAGTATAAGAAGCAAGAATTCCCAAAGAAAGCAAGTATGATCCAGGGAATGCCCCGTGTTGTTCCAGTGGGTCTATACAGAATCTCTCTGCATTTCGGCATGTGTTGGGTGTCTGTCCCCTCCCTTAAAAAGCCAGAGTGTTCACTAAGATCCCCTTGTCTGAATTCCTCTAGCATGTTCCCGACAGGGCAGACAGAGTAGCTTATTGGACAATTTTTTCAATGTTCTCCCCCAGAACACTTATTCATGTATGCTGATGCCTAAAATTCCTTTAATCAAGGCTAAAGCCTTTCATTACCCAAGTATAGATAAGAGACAAAGGCACATAGCTCTAGAGAGGAATGCCATCCTAGTCTTAAACCTCCACTAGGGCATATATGGAAGATAATTAAGTCCATGACCAAAGGCCCTTGTTGATACAGACGTTACTGGTCTTCTTCTGATAGAACACGAGTTATGACTTTGGCATCGCAGCAAGGACACAAGGAGAGTAACCGACTCCACCACACACCGGGCCCACGCCCTGCCCTCCTCCGACCCTCCTTTCTTGGAGGTGCCTCTCCTCCCTCCGCACCTACCTCCCAGGGCCCCACCCACTTACTGGCTCAGTCTACAGCACTGTCCTGCAGGGATCCGCAACCTGTGTCTGTGCAGGGCCCGAGACAAAATATTTTAGGCTTTTTGGGCCATGCGACAGTCTGTCTTAACCAATCTACTCTGCTGCTATAGCAGGAAGCAGCCACCATCGACGTGGAAATAAATGAGCATGGCTGGACTCCAGTGCAACTTTACTTAGAATGCTGAAATTTGGAGTTCGTATAATTTTCACATGTCACAAAATATTCTTCCTCTTTTGATTCTTCAATCACTTAAAAATGTAAACAACACAGCAGCAACAAACCATTCTTAGCTAAGAGCCATATGAAAACAAGTGGCCAGACAGACTTGGCCCAGAGACCAGAGTTTGTCAGCACTGAATTCCTGGCCGGGGGTGATCCCTTGGGAAACGGCCATATCCAATTGGAATACATCACAAATGGCTTCCTGTTCATCAGTTCTTCTGACATAGATTTAAAACACTCAGGCACCCTTTCCAGTTGTGGAGTTAAAACCAGCTTTCTAGTGGGCAGGTCCCCTCTGAGACCTGGATCTTTTTTGGTTCTTCTGAACCCTACTTAGCACAAGTCACAAAGACTGTGACCACATTGCACATGAGTGACACATCATCCCTTTACTAAGCCCCTTTCTGTCTGTCTGTCTCTCTCTCTAGTTTTACTGCCATAGCTCCCACCTGCCTCCTGGCTGTGCCATCCCCATCCTGTGGCCCCTCCAGCCAGGGGTCACTCTCACCACTGCCGGCTCCTGGCCACAGACCCAAGGACCCCAGGACTCAGTGTGTCTCCTCACTTAACCCCGTCCCACATAGTCTGAGGGTTCTCTTAGTTATTCTAGGATGTTTATTGTAACAAGCATGGGGAAAAAATGGAGGAAGTTGCAGTTTAAAGACGTACAAGGAGACAGAGGCTGCCCTGCGTTGAGTGTCAGAGGGCTGGCTCCATCCCCAGTCCTCTGGCTTCCCCACCTGCCAGCCCCAGTGGAAGCTGCTCTGGTAACTGCTTGGTTCAAGGAACATTCTGCTTCCCCTCCTTTGCTTTCCTTCCTTCTCCTGGGACCCCCGGGATGCTTTCAGAGCATGGAGACCTGATGGGCGTGTGGGCTGAGGGGTGGAAGTAAGATCCACCTTCTTCTCATTCAGCTCCACCCCGACTGGCCTCTTTGCTCAAGTGTTGGACTAGGATCTGCCCTCCACTGGTGGCTTTCCTACAAAGCTTCTGGTGTTAGATGTTTTCTTCTCCCACCTGGCAAAACCACCTCTGAGCATTTTCTGTGACCCTGTGGACATGCCTTTGAAATCCTGCCTCTTGTACTTGCTTAGCAGGTCTGGGTCAGGGACGCACATCCCTCCTTTATCTCTGCCATCCCAGGGGTGCCCACTACCTGCAGGGCAGCTACCTCGGGTTGGGTCCTCCAGATGTGCGTGGTGGGGCCAAGCCCTTTGGGATCATTCAGCTACCACTAACTAGTTGGGGCCTGGCCTTATGCTCACAGACTATCACATACCCTGTCTAGGCATCTGGAGCTTCCTCTCTGCATCCCATCACCTGCAGACAGCCTAGACCTGCCCGCCGCCCCAGGGCCTCATGGTCCCCAGGTGGACTCTTCCCTGGCTGGGCCCTGGCTACCCCCTGTTGGCCCACGAATCCCCTCCTGAAGCCTCTTCAGGCATCTCGATACTCGCTGTCACTTCCCCTCCCTGACTCCACCCCAGGCTCTGGGACACTGAGCCATCACCCTCCTGGCCTGTTGGCTTTCTCAGAAGTTGCCCCAGATTCCCTGAGCTGCAGCAACCACCACCTCTTCCTCTTCTCCACGACCTGGAGTGGGCAACAGAAGCTTAGGGAGTGGTCAGGCAGAGGTAGGCCTTGGTGTCAGGTGGGGATATCCCCGGACACCAGCTCTCAGGCTGATTTGTATGCAAACAAAGCCTGGATTCCTTTGTTAGGTCATTGGCAGGAAGCACTGCACAGGCCTCTGTGGACATTAGGAAATGCTGAACGTGGTCAGCAGGCAGTGTGATAGGTAAAGAACAGCAAGATTCACAGAGAAGGGCCCCAATGAGGGTAGCTATTGCACAAGTGTTTATTTGTTGGGTGAATAGTATGGAAGCCATCCTACACTTTAGAAATGGAATAAACAGAGTCTTGTTTTGCAAGTTAATTTCATACCATAAAATTATGAGTCTGTTTCTAACATTCTACATTTAGCAGTTTGGGGGCAGGGCCCACACACAGCCTTGGCTGCCATTTCCACCGCCGCTGCCGAGTCTGATTAGATAGGGTGCTGTAGGCTGCAGGTGGCATTCTCGGCCTCTCAGGACAGTGCCTTTTTCAAATAATCTGCCACTGATCATTTGTTTCTCAAACCTGAATTGAATAGCTCCTTGTTTCTAAGCACTCTCATTGTTGGGTCATGTGTCTATTTTTTATTTCATATAATGTGGACACGTCATTCTTTTCTAGCTCCGAGATTGACAATAACTTTGGGGGAGGGCATCCTGTGGGCACACATAGCTTCTTGTGAGACCTACGTTATAGAAATGGCATTTTGTGCAATGCATCTCTGAGGAGAGAGACAGGAATGAAAACAGCCTTTGAGGTGATGTTGTGGGAGTTCGCCCCTTTCTGACATTGCTCCCTCAAAAGCCATCATCTGTCTGTCAAGACAGGCTGTGTGTCCACACTCCACCCACATCCCCTGTTGTGAGGCAGAATCCCTTTGGCCCTGTGCAGGCAAATCTTCAGGGAACTCCCGGGACCAAGAAGGTCATACTGTTTTATATGCATTCATTCCCTTTTGTTCTGCTGACGAAGAGACCAGGGAAATGGGCTATTGTTTGACCTGAAAAGTGGGGAAATTCAGTCACTGCTTTTTAACTAGATAGTCCTTCCCAAGCAAGGGCAATTCTAAATCATCCAGAATCCCCTGGGGGGCTTGTTAAAACACAGATCCCTGGGCCCCACCCCTCGTGTTTATTTCTGACTCAGAAAGTCATAGTGGGTCCCCAGTCCTTGCATCTCTCACAGTTTCCCAGGTGGTGTTGATGCTCCTGGCAGGGACAGCACACTTTGAGAACCATAGCCTACAGATTCTACAGGTGCTGTCCCTTGAGTATTTCCCCAGCTTCATCTGTGCTGGCACCATCCCCCACCCCCACGATCAGCATGGATTCCCACACCAGGGTCACGCTGAGCTATTCTCAGTTCCTGGGTGTCTCTTGTTCTCTCACCTGGGTGCAGCTGTGTATGCTGATTGTCTACAACCTCACCCCCTCCACAGCAATGTCTGGTCACCTCTTAGACTCAGATGAAGTGCCCCGTTCTCTGGCAATCTTATCTTATGCCTCTCCCTTGGCCCTTCCACAGTATGCTGGGAAAACCTTCAGCATTGCAAGCACCATGCTGTGTTCTAATCACTGATTTACTTGTAGGTGTCCCTGACACCCAGCGCCTTGTGTAGAATAGGCACCAGGTAATATCTGCTCAATGCGATGCTCCCCTTCACGGAGCAAGCTTATGGGGTGGCTGCTGTTTATGTTGCAAAGCAGGCAAGGGGGCTGGATGAAATGCACAAAAAAAGATATCCCGCCACCTCTGCAACATAAGGGAAATGAGGACAGGTTACATTTTAAGAGAATTTGGAGGAATCTAAAGGAAAATTTTCAATTCATTTTTGAACTGTATTAGTCAACATGCCTGAGAAAGGCGGTGTTCTTCAAATGCAGGATTCTGCAGTGAGGGCTTTTAGCTTAGTCCACTCAACAGGTGAATCCGGAGCATCCAGCAATGTCCCCCTGTTTCCTTGCAATAGGGGGAGAAGGAGGAGGGTGCTCCAGAAACAGGACGTAGCTGGTGGCTTTCTGCAGAAGAGATGGCTGTTCTAATTATTCACATCCTGAAAAATGTTGTGAGCATTTTGCACATCACTGTTTTACTGTCTCTTTAAAGGGCGATGAATCTGCCACAGGCAGCTTGTAGCGGGCTGATTGGGAGGACACATAAAATACAGCCACTCACACACACACACTGTGCAAATAAATTGACATAGTGCTACGGTTGTCATGGAGATCAAAAGAGAAGGGTTCTTAAAGGAGGTGGGGGTGGGGAGGGATTTGGAGGCTGGAGAAAGGGCACTGGCGGATGGGGGATGGAAGGAGGCTGCTTGGGAAGACTTGCAGGAGAGAGACCGAGCCAGGCCCGGGGGTGGGGGGGGCCTTCCAGGGACAGCAGGGAAAGGAGAGAAATGCAAAGACCATTACTGGGTCCAAAGGCAAATGACTGGAAGAGTAAAATGCAACATGGGAAGAACAATCTTTACACGACAAACCCGACAATGAGCAGGCACGACCTTCTCTTACAGTTGTAGCACATTCAAAGGGATTTGAGAAAAGGTAAAAAGAGAACATTCACTCACGAAAGCAGTCTGTAAATAGCGACGTTTTCCCCTGTGGAAAGGGACTCGTTCTGAATTACTGAATACGGAGAAGGGAACCCTTAGCTTTGTTTTTGTTTTCCATACACTTACTCTCCAAAGTACTCTTTTAATTTGTATTAAGAGAACTAGTTGCCAGGTGAGATTTTCTATAAATCTGCAGTTCTGTCCTTATTGTAAAAACACGTAACCCACCGTCTGGGTGAGTAAGTGAACAAGCTCTCTTTCTAGAATCCTTTTTTTTTTTAGAAGGAAAAAAATGAATGACAGTGTCCAAATAAATTGGTCCTTCAGAAGCTATTTTTGGCCCTGATGGGGCCTGGGAAATGAGGCTGGACCCCTCCAAATCCTGCCTTAGCGACCTGTCATCCTTATGTGTGGGCCCACAGGCCAGGGGAGAGCGTGGAAGGCAAACCTCAACTTGAATCCACACTTCCGGCTGTCACACTGGGCTGCTGAGTGCTGCTCCGCTGTAGCGGCTAAGCCAGGCTTCTCTTCAACAGCTAAATCATGGGTCTGCAGTCCAGGAATCTCTTCTGACTTCACACCCTTGCCATCAGCCCTCTATCCAGGCAGATTATAAACCTGCACCTGCGATCACTCTTACCGTCTCTTCTGTTGCACCTCACATGTGTTCAAAACCGTTCTCTTCTCCATCCACAAAACCATCTGAGCATGTCCACTGTGTTGAAGCTCTGGTCTGGGCAGGGGGAAAAGGTGGGTGAGATTTCATGTCTGTGAGAACCCTTGCATTCTACAGCTTACAGTCACATTCTTGAAAACCAGATATTTAATGTGGAGTGGTGGGCACCGGAAGAGATGGAGTGATCAGTTCTCGCAGTCAGTGATGGATCGGTGAGTGCCGATGGAGACCCGAGGAGGGGAGGGCACCCCTGGTGAGCTGGGAGCTGAGCTGGCCCACAGAGAGTGAGTAAGGGGTGGTTAGTTGAACAGAGGAAAAAGAACATTCTTTGACAAGGGCTTTCATGAGCTGGGAATATGTAAGAGAGTTGGGATCCCCACTCTTTTTCAAGCCGTTACAGAGGAAGTCAGGTCACCAAGAAATGTCCAGGAGACGTTAGTCTCAAAAGATCAGACCTCACAGCAGGTACTGCTGAGATCTGGGGAAAGACAGGGCCTGCTCAGAGTGGCTTCTTAGGAAGTTTGTCTTCTCCAATGTAATGCAACCCAGATTCAAAATATTTTTCAAGATCCTTACCTGATTTCTTCTGTTTCCTTTCTTCTTAGCCCACCGTTAACCCAATTCACTTAGTTGCATGAAAGTGAATCATTATTTCCTGACCATTTTATCAATTGTTCTTTGGTGCTCATTAAAAACCATAGAAGAGTATTTGAAAACTGTCTTCTCCATGAAGATGTCTTCCCTACATGCCCCAGCCAACCATCTTCCTTAAGTCCAAGTAGACACATGCCCTAAGCAAAAATGTCTCTAAAGTATCATCCAAAACAATTGTTCAAGTAAAGGGTTTTATCCACTACCTTGTCTTGGGATGATATGAAACCTACTGCCAGACAAATGGATCAAAGTGTGTCCACTCACACATACCCCCACGCAGACTAGCTTATTGTCCATAATTCAGAGTGAGCCTCCAGTGCCACTTTCAAAAACCTACACACAACCCCTAAAATTCCCTACACGTAATGTACAAAATTCCTGCCTTTATGGATTTATTTCAGAGGACTGTATTTTTAAATATGTCCTCAAGGATTTCTTTCATTTAAACACATCTCCAAATTTTAATATATTCTGCCTACAAATTAATAAAAGAACTTAAGCTTTGCCTGATAGAGTGAGAATTTTTGCTTGCTTTTGTGCATAAAAATATAATATTTTCTTTCATATGATCTATTAAATTTTTTCATAATTAGAAATGCTTTGTTTACTATAACTTTACAGACTGAATTAACAAGCTTTGCAAAACGGCAAAACGTTATCTAAGGCTCTGTGAGTGGTTCAAACTAAATACAACTTTTAGAAAAGCCTTGAGTTAGAATTCCACCCTGTACTTACCTTGAGATGTTTTAACCCCTTTGACCTTCAGTTTCTTCATCTGTAAAGAAGGATAATGAGACTTCTTGGAGTTACTGAGAAGCAAATGGGATGATATATAGAAGCACCTACTGCAATGACTGGAAAAATACAATGCTCAATACATGGAGGTAGAAGTGGTAGAGATGGTGGCAGTGGCAGGGGTAATTGTGGTGGCAGCAGTGGTGGCATTGGGATAGTGATGGAGGGGGAGGTGGTCGTGTTGAATGTGATGGTGGTGGTGACATCAGGGATGATGGTGGTGGAGGTGTTGGAGGCCGTGGCAGTGGTTTGTTGGTGGAGGTAGTGATAAATGCAGTGGTAAAAGTGGTGGAAGTGGCAGAGGAGGCTGTAGCGTTACCTAATGGTAGTGGCAGTGATGTTGGCACTGATGGTAGTGAGGTTGGTGATGATGGTGGTGGAGATGCTATTGGTGGTGGCAATGGTAGTCACAGTGGTGTTGGCAGTGAGGAAGGTGGTGATGATGGTGGTGGTGTTGGCAGTGGTGATGGTGATGGTGCAGAGGTGGCGGTAGAAGTGGTGAGTATCGATTGTGGTGATGGTCATCATGGTGGGGGATGGGGCTCGTGTTGTAATTGAAATAGAATAAATAACCTAGCGCTGATTTAGCACACTACTTTTTTAAAAACAGTTTGATCGAGATACAATTAACATACCTTAACATTCACTGTTTCAAGTGTACAATTCAATGGTATTTCATATGTTTACAGAGATGCGCAACCATCACCATCATCATAAACATTCTCCTCATCCCCCCGAGAAACCCTGTAACCATTGGCCATCACTGCCACCCTCCCCCACTACCTTTTCAGACTGTTTTAAAACCTCACAGGCTTGGGGCCTGCAGGCTATGGAACTAAAACCTATGTCCCATTCATAAGAAACATCCCTCACTTCTTCTCTAGGTGCAATAATTTATTCTGCATGATAACTATAGATCACACTGCCACCCTGAAAAGAAAGGACGTGAAAACACTACTACCATCAAATGACTTGTAACTCTATTCCACAAACTTCCCTTCGAAATTGGAATATTGAGAAAAACAGAGGAGCGCTCTCTTGTTTGCTCCTTGTGATAAATATAGTCCCTTAAGTTACCATATTATATTGCACATCTAGAAGGATAACAACCAAAAAATCCCGTCTCATTAACAGCCAATTGGAACATGAACTTTTAAAAATAAGTGTTCTGCTTTTGGGACTTGAGTACAATAAATAAACTTAGAAACAGAGAAACCATATAGCAAAGGTGCTTAACACAGCAATTGTAGTAGTAAATAAATTAGGAACAACAATATCCCCAACAATGAAAAATGATTAAATAAAACAAAATATCAATGTGATGGAATATGATTTTTAAAGACTATAAAGATAGGAATATGATCATAATAGTATATTGAATGAAAAAAATCAGACACCAAATTGAACAGACTATGAATACAACTGTGTGGGGGAAATTACTTCACTTTGGAGAAAAAGATGGAAACGCATCAAAATGTGAATAGGGCTGCACAGGAGTGGTGGTTGTATGCTTTTATTACAAAACAAAATAAAATAATTATTCTACAAAATACTTTGCAGAAGTATCAAATAAGGAAAAATAACTTTCATTTTATAACTAGCAGGACTAAAATTTAGTTCTTCTAAAAAATGTAAAGAATTTCTTTTTATGATTAACAAAATATTGAAACTAAACCGAATAAAAACACCTGTGTCATCTATTAAGCTAGTTAGAATGTGTTTTTACCCATGGAGAGGAAAAAAGGGACGATTTCTCCATCTTATCTATGCAAACACACCACAGGCAGGATTAATCCCCCCAAACCAAACTAAACATCAGTGAGCCCATGCCTTTACCCCTTGTAGAATATTTAGGTAAATTGGTTGCTGTATGAAAACATTTTACTGTAGGCATTTGACTCCACTGTCTACACTTCCTTCTTGACCTGACTACACAGCCCCCATACTATGACTATGACTTGCTATCTTAGGGAGCCTTAAAGCCCTCCTCCTCACAGGGAGCCAGTTGAACAATTAGGATGTTTAACATATGTAAACCTAATTTTTAAAAAGTTATTATTTATACTTGGGTCACTATATATAACATTAAAACACTATGTAAAATTTTTTACCAATACCTCTTTGTTGGTAAATTTGACTTATAGATGACTTTGGCAGGGAAATTAATTTTATTAATTAATTAGATTATATAAATGCAATTCAGTGGTTACAGTAAAACAAATTTCATGTATAGTAATTCTCAAAATCTAAAATCTTTAGATCTATTTCAAAACAAAGTGAAAAGCCATAATCTACCAATGCAAAAGGTATTATATACATCTGGATTCGGGGGGTGCATAGACATTTGTTTATAATAAGAAAGATATGTACTCTTAATTTAGGGTCTAACTCTGAGCCAACTTGACTAAAAAAATAAATGGTTTACATGACTGTTTCATTGATGTCTATTGGCACCACAAATGTACTAAATCAGACTGGTTGTTGAGAAAAGCAACTGGAGTCCAAGAAAACCATGAAGAAACTTGCTTTTAAAAGGAAATGTGATTTTACTGCTCTTGTATAACTCAGACTAACTCCTAATGACACCCGGACGCATCTAATCCCACTGGCAGGTTAATATTAGGCAATCTATAAATATTTGCTGAATGCATCATGCTGCTTATCTGCTCAAAACCTTTTTCTGACTTATTGGCTGTACTCCCCTTGCCACATTTTGCTGGTTTTCAAGGACTTGCTCCACCCCTTCTGCTTCCCTCCTTTGTCACTGCTGGGCAGGTGTGCACCCCCTGCAGGCCCCGCCCACCACACCGCACCTCCATCCCTGAGCCTGGCCGGCCTAGGAGTCAAGCCCTCCTGGGCGCTGCCTCTTCTCACCACTTCAGCCCACTCTCATGCCACTTCCTGATGCCTGCTGGCTGGCCTTCACCTTCCAGCACCGAGCATTTTGACACTTCACAGTTCTCTATAGTTCAAGTGTTTATTTTCTCTCTCCAGCGGGATGGTAAGCACTTGCAGGACAGAGAAAGCTTTTCATAGCCCTGGGAGATATGGATCCATAGTTTGTATACACACACACACATCTGTTGGCTGCCTGAAAGTCTGTAAAACCTTTATTACTTAGAGTGTCACCTTGGTGTTGTTCTTCTACCACACTTGAAAAGGGTCTGGTTTCTTTAAGCCCCACGTGTTAGCCCACTCTGTACTGCCTTCGACTCAGTGGGCCTTTTTCAAACATCAGCGGAGTGGAGCTAGCTCCAGCCTCTCCCTTCTTCATTTTAATCACCACAAAAATCATTCCAAGATGAGTTAGGGTAGGGCCTAATGACAGAGGTTTATCTTCCTATTTGTGTGGACTCCTCTTCACATGCCAATTTTCAACTTGTAAACACCATTGTTCTGGAATAGTCCCTTAGAACGCAAGCTCCATGAGGGCAGGGATCCTTTTGTTTCATTTTGTTTCATTTTTTAACTCGATTCTGTTCCTCAGTGCCTAGAACAATGCCTGGCACAGAGCGGGGAGCTCCATAGATATTGCTGGGTAAAGGCATGAAGATCAGTGTCATGCTTGATCATTGGTGTACCTGGACATGCCACAAACACAGTATCTTTAAAACTTCCTCGACAATTGGACAAATCAACCAGGGCAGCATGAAGGATGGGCTGAGAGCACAGATTCCGGGGCCAGATGCCAGATTCCCCTCCAGCCACTGGGACTCGGATGACTTCCCGTGTAAAATAAGCGTCATCGAAGTGCGGTCTCAGAGGAGGATGGTGAAGGTTGTATGCAATAACACAGGTCCAGGAAGCCTGTCTGGCAAAGTATAAGCACTGTGGGTGTGTTGGCTGCTATGAACACTGCTGTTCCTCCTACACCACTATTATGATTGTGACTCTATTTTTGTTTTCCTAAGTGGGTGTGGGTGTTGCTTCGTCTCTTGCCTACCTCAAAACTTCTTTAGTGTGTTCTTTTCTCTCCTGTTTAGGCTCCCAAGAAACATTTGCAAAATGGGATTATCCGTGGCTACCAAATAGGTTACCGGGAGTACAGCACTGGGGGTAACTTCCAGTTCAACATTATCAGTATCGACACCACCGGGGACAGTGAGGTTTACACCCTGGACAACCTAAATAAGTTCACCCAGTACGGCCTGGTGGTTCAGGCCTGCAACCGAGCCGGCACGGGACCTTCTTCTCAGGAAATTATCACCACCACCCTCGAGGATGGTAGGTTCGGCCCTCCACGGTTCGCTCTGTGCCTCTCGGGCTCCCCCAACTTCGCTCCACCCTGACTTTGCAGAGGCAAGGGCGGCGGGACCTGCAGGGACCCCGGTCTCGGTCTCGGGCGGGAAAGCCTGTGCTGATGGCCTCCCCACCTCCCCACCTCCCCACCTCCCTACCTCCCCTCCTCCCCACCTGCCCTCCTCCCTTCCTCCCCTCCTCCCCACCTGCCCTCCTCCCCTCCTCCCCACCTGCCCTCCTCCCCACCTCCCCTCCTCCCCTCCTCCCCACCTGCCCTCCTCCCCACCTGCCCACCTGCGCACCTCCCCACCTGCCCACCTGCCCTCCTCCGCACCTCCCCACCTGCCCTCCTCCCCACCTCCTCCTCCGCACCTACCCACCTCCGCACCTCTGCACCTGCGCACCTCCCCACCGCATTGCAAAGCCGGAATGCATTCCCTTCCCAGAACCTTCCTCGTTCATTTCAAGCACAGGAATTGGGCTTTTCCCGAGCGAAACCAAGGCTCTCCCCACTACTGCAGGAGTCTGACTAGAATGCAGAAATCCGATTTGCTAAGAATTCCTCCCAAATCAATGTTAAGAAGATTTTTTTTCTTTTCTTTTTTTTTTTTTTGATGGCGTTCTATGTTGAAACATTCAGAGACCAGGGAGAACGACTTCTCAGGCTTCCGCAGCAGATCTCACGGTGACCGCGCGCCCCCTAGTGACCGTGACGGGTTAATTCGCCCTTCCACCTTAGCCCCGAAGTCAACCTAAAAGTTCAAATTTCCAGCGGCGCTTGAAAATAGAGAGGGAACCCCGGTGTCTAGAGACACAATGTTTTAGGAGCTATAAAATAGAGAGTTAATTGTAGCCATAATTGGTGGATTTGAAAGCAGAAAGCTTGCATGGCAATTACCTTTTGTGTGGTTAACCCCTGGGTCGCAGGTTTGAGGAGGAAGTTATGACTTGCACCTGGAATGTGTGACGATTTTAACAGGGAAAGAAGTCTTCGATAACGAGAAACTTGAACACTAGGATTTTATTTCTATCTTAATAATCTTTGCAATAGTGGTTAAACATGTCTTTGGTTTTTGCTTCAGTACTCATTTTTTATTGAAATGCATGTTTCAGTCAATATGTTGCACCCTCGCCTAGCTCCGTTTAAGGTCCGTATAAGCTCAGTATTAAAAATACTTCAAATAATCTTCAAACCTTCAAACCTAGTCCGTGGTCTCTCATCCCTCTGACAAAATATTATAGAATTGAAAGGAGGGCTGGTGAAGATGAGGCATTGAAAAACCTAGGATTACATTTCTGCTTTGTAGCACTTCTGCATGGTCAAGCTTCCAGTCTAAATGCCAGATATTAACAAATACGGAGGGACTGTACTGTATAAAGTAAATGTAACTTAAAGAAGTAACTTGCAAGATTAATGGGAATATAAATCAGGCAAGCAATGCCAATAAAACCAAAAGTGTACTCAACCTAAGTCTAGATAACCTCCCTTGAAATGAGGCAATTAAGGTGGGAAGAGAGACTATGGAATCCTTTAGAAAATATGTATAAACTCGTGATCTTTTACTGAGTTATCATAATATTTGAATAGGGAAGTGGCATTTTTTTCTTTTATTTTGGGGATCCAGTGTAGTTTTTTCTTTTGCTTGCACATTAAAATATTAAACTACATTGCTTTTTCAGTATTGCTTTGCTAATGAAACCACTGGCAGTTATTACAGATTCTAATTATTTAATTTCAGTGCCCAGTTACCCCCCTGAAAATGTCCAAGCCATAGCAACATCACCGGAGAGCATATCAATATCCTGGTCCACACTTTCCAAGGAAGCCTTGAATGGAATTCTCCAGGGGTTCAGAGTCATTTACTGGGCCAACCTCATGGATGGAGGTAAGAGGGTTAAACTAGGACTTTGAGTTTTCCCTAAAGGATGCACAAGGGAATTTGCAGACCCCCTTCCTAACGTGGGATTCAGGATATGGCGGGAACCTCGTTATCAGTGGACACTGTCCTGTTTTCTGTTATCTGTCATCCAACATTTGAACAGGTGTGTAAAGCTGTTTAAAACATCACATACCTTCAAAACGCAATGCAGAGCATCGGAGGGGAGTGGCACTTGGGAAAGTTAGACCTGGGTGTATTTTCCTGACTGTGAGTATCTATGTCAAGATTCTGCAGGCACACCAAAACTTTGATCTCTCTCTAGAACATTCTACATGATATGTACCCTAAAAAGTTGGCCACTTCCTATTCCCCAATAGCACTCAGCAGGGAACTGTCACGTTCCTGTAGCTGGACTATAGGGGGGCTGAGGAAGAGTGCCACGACACCTGAGGGGAACGTTATTGTTCCCCAGGAGGAGCTGTTAAATCCAGGACTCTCCGTCTTGTCTTCTCTTTATTTTTCTTCTCCTTTTCCTCCTGCTCCTCCTCCTCCTTCTCTTCCTTGCTCCTTCTCTTGTTTCTCTCTCGTGTGTGTGTGTGTGTGTGTCTTGCAAGTCGTAGGACAAAATTTTCCTGTTCATTTGGGGCAAGACTTTGCATAAGAGACCTGCCCAGGTGACACCAAGATTGGGGCCAGAAGTTTCTTAGGAGACCACATCTCGGTGCCTTTGCCTTCAGGTTGTGGATGCTGCGGCCCCAGCTAAGCCTGCTGTGTGAGCATGCTGGGTGCACAGCGCCTAACAGGGAAGTCCTCGCTGTCTCTGTCCTGGAGCTCAGGTGGGCACACCTGCATCCTCCCTCACCCACCCTTTCCACACTCCGCCTGGGCCCCCCACCCTTGGACGGTGCCAGCCCTCTTGTCTGGGGCTTCTTTCAGCCCCTCTGACTGGGTATGGGCCCTTGGTGGGTGCTCACCTCTGATTTTGGGGGAATACAGCCAAGAGCCTGTCCCATCCCTGCTCAGGATCACCTGGCTCTGTTCTCCAAAGCAGGTTTCTTGTTGCCATACAGGTAAACAGAACACATGGGCCTCAAAGGCTGCAGGAGGCTCCATTATTGGTGCCAGAATAAAGGAAAAAAGACACATTAGCAAAACAAGCATCATTTGCTAAGAAAATAGCAGTGTTTGAGCCTTAGCTATTCAATCTCTAGCTAGACATGTTTCTTAGGGCTGAAGACCAGACCTGATTCCTCTTGATGTAGAGTGTATACCTCAAACAGCACCCAGCACTGAGAGACATTCTAGAAAGATGTACCCACTCGGTCTTGCAGCAGATGTGTTAACTGAACATCTGCTCTGTGCTGACTCATGGGAGACACCAAGGATGTCTCGTCTGCCCTGTTGGAGGTTCTAGAGCAGTGAACAAGGGAGACTCTAATGGCTATGGAACCACAAGCCCAATAGTGTACAGCCCCATAGAGGGGCAGGTTTAAGTAGATAATTCTGTAACAACTTCACCGCCCTGCCCAAGGAAAAGCTTTTAAAAAATTGCAGAGTGTAGAACAATGGAAATTTATAAAAGTCATGTATTTTATTGAGAAAATACCATAGGATATCGTTACATACACTTGTTCTGATTTCTACTCCTCATCTTGAATAGATAAATACCTTAACACACTCACCTAAAGACAGTATTATGCTAAAATTGTTCCTTTTATTGTTCCTGTTGGAAATATTTCCAGAATCCAGTGGTGACTATTCATTCACATCACTCATAGTTTCAGATATCCCTAATATTTACTAACAGTGACTATTAACATCTTAATTCTAAAATGGGTGATGTGGCTTGATACTTTTAATGATCAAAAACATATAATTCTTTAAATAAACAATGCTTAGAAGTGCATGCCGTTTTTTTAAAGATACTTTTACTCATGGAATTAAGATAAAGTGATGTGATTAATGTATAATGTAAAAGTTCTACACTTAATTTCCAAAGGAAAAGCAAGAAACCTTCAGAAACATAAACCTTCTTATGAACAGTCACTCCCTATCTGCTCCCTGGGAGATGGCGTTTATGAATTGGCAGGTCATTTCATGTAATTACCGGAGGCGTTTACACAAACTCCTCAGGCTGTAGCTTTTAGGGTTGGCTGGGTTCTCATAGCTATTGAACATGATGACTGTGTAAAGAACTGTACCAGCCAAACCTTGAAAAAGCATCAATACTACACACACACACCCCCAACATGTATACCACATACACCACACACACATACGCCCCCCAACATGTATACCACATACACCACACACACACACCCCCAACATGTATACCACATATACCACACACACAGACTGAGAGCAACAGAAATTTTTAACACTGCTGTGCTTAGCACAGGATCCAAATACTTTCCAGAATATGAATAAGAAAGCATTTTGTTGTTATTGTGATAAGATAAAATAAAACTGGTTAGTGTATTTGATAGGGCAGGTTAAATATACAATATTTTGGTAAAATTTCTGAGTATTTTATCATAATCAGAAAGTTAAATAATTTTTAAGGCCTGACAGAAACAGTTCATTTGAGATTGCTGGGAAAATTGTACAATTTGAAAAGTCAACATTTTCATCCAAATCTTAGCCAGTTTTCATTTCTTCTGTCTTTCTTCATGACAAAAATGGTAGATTCTGAACTAAAGCAACATTTAAATGCCAACTGGAGTGTGTGGGGTGATTGGGGGTTGCTTCAGAAGTTATTTCCACCCTTTGTTTTCTGCCTTAAAATCCTTTGAATATGAGGCATAATAAATAAATATGTTTAAACCATTTTGTTTAAAAAATTTTGACAATAGAATATGATTTCTACATTTATTTTATATATTTGTTTCATTTTATTTTACTCATGACCTCAACCGAACAGCACACTTTAATTCATATATATTTTTTTAAACAGCGCAAGCTGGATGATGGAAATCGCTGTTTACGCTAGAGGGGAGCAAAAGAGCTAAATAGAATAGCACATGAAGCACAGTTTGTATTTGGCCCTTTCCATCATTTTCCTTCTGTTTCTCCTCCATCTGCTTATCACCCAGCATCTGTGGTCAGGAAAATACCTTCCTTCGAGACACTGAGGTGTTCGTGTGGAAGGATCTGATTCTGGTGCTTGGGTAGTTTTAGAAATCTTTGGCGATAATTTTGGACTGGGGGTTTGACCACAATGCCATTCATGGTTCATGACAAATTAGTTACTCCAAATGATATGAACCCCCAAATGAGTAAACATCCAGATGTTAACTCTAATCAGTATTAGTTCATCAGTAGATTTAATCCTCTCGCTTGCACTGTGGCTCTCCAAGAAGGTGGGGGGGCACCACGTCACCCTGTCCCTCCTCACCAGCCTCACCCTCCTCAATGTGTCTGACTGCGAACAGCATCTCCAGGTGGGTACAGCCGTCTCCCGCATTCTAATAGGATTACACTTCCCCTGTGCCCTTCTTAGAGATGAGAAAACAGACCTTGGTCAAGCTCTCACAGCTAGCTCTGGGGATACTGCCCCTCTGGGGCCCCTCCCCGCAGTTGTATTTTCCCTGATTGTGTGTGCGTGCGTGTGTGTATGTGATCTTTGACACACAATGTAGAAGCTTCTAAATTTGAAAAGATGTTGAGTTCTGTATTCAAGCAGAGCATGTCAGCTACCTTTGCTAAGGCAAGAGAAAGCAGAGAATTAGAGACACTGACAGACAGCCCCAGTTGCTCTCTGAATGTCCCAAAGGTGACCTGTACTACAGCCAGCTGCTCAACAGGGAACCCCCCCAGACCTCGGCCTCACATGCTCTTGGGGTACCCAGCATTCAGCTGCCAGCCCTTTCCCCCTAGGTGACAGTTCTCAGGCTCCCTTGCTGGCTCTGTAGGTGACGCATTTCGAACCCATCCGCCAAACCCCCATGGAGGTACTTAACACATCATTTGTAAGTTTTCTCAAATTGCCATGTATAATATGACAAAGATGAGAGTGCATAATGTTCCATCTTTGCATATCATTAGCTGATCCCACTCCAGAAAGTGAAGCATTTTTAGCTAACACCAAGTTTCTGACACATCGGCGTGTCACTTCAGCAGTGATGCCAGGAGGAGTTCACTTCAGGTAAAAAGAGGAATTTGCAGAGCCACTCAGCTTAGCACAGATGTATCTTTTTCTACTTTAAATGTTTTATTTTTTCAGCTTTATTGAGGTATAATTAACAAATTAAAATTGTATATACGTAAGGTATGCACCTTGTTTGGACAGATGTATCCACTATGAAATAATCATCACATTCAAACTAGTTAACATATGCCTCATTTCATATAGTTACCATTTTCTTTTTTCCCCCCAAAGGATACAAAGTTTCAGTTATGCAAGGTGAATAAGTTCTGAAGATCTAATGTACAAAGTGAGGACTATAGTTAACAATACTATTTTCTATACCTGAAATTTGCTAAGAGGGTAGATCTTAGCTCAGATATTTGAGAGCAAGTTAGGCACTTAAAAATACAAATATGTTAGAGTTTGTTTTAAAAAAACAAACAAACTCGACTTGCAGAAGCTGCGTAATGCACAGTTAGGATGCATCTACAGGGTGCACAGCATGTGCTCCCAAGCTTGCTGGTGTTGAGTGTGAGGGGGATCCCACGTTACCAGTCGCTGAGGGCTTTCCCTGAGTGGTAGCTGTGGTGTTGGTGTTGTGTTTATAACTCTTAACTTGGGAAGAATTGCTCCATTTTCTAGATCAGCATTCTGCCTGGTGTTGGGGCAATTTGGGGTGAATGACCTTTTCCAAATGGCTGCAGAGTGTTGGTATCTCACAATTACTATGCACAGTCCTTTCTATTAATAGGAATTCCAATGTCTGACAGATGGTGGCAAGATGCAGTGCCAGCCAGCTAGGACAGTGGGAGCATGGGCCTCGGTAACGGGGTCGTGTTTTCTTGTTCTTGTCCTCCAGAGCTGGGCGAGATTAAAAACGTCACCACCACGCAGCCTTCCCTGGAGCTGGATGGGCTGGAAAAATATACCAACTACAGCATCCAGGTGTTGGCCTTTACCCGCGCAGGAGACGGAGTCAGGAGTGAACAGATTTTCACCCGGACCAAAGAGGATGGTGAGAAACGTGTGGGTGGCAGGTAGAGAGTTCTGCTCCTGCCTTAAACACCAAGGGACACACAAGGCTCCTGCCTGCATCCTTGGGCTGACGCAATTGCTGGAAAGGCTGGGTCAGAGAGCACCTTTAGGCTTTAGTCCATAAGGCTATTCTTGGCTTTGTTTGGGCAAACTTTGCTGCCCTCCCAAGATACTCCAGTGCAATTCAGACCATCAACTTCCTTTTGCTTTTGTTTATGTATCCAATCCATTGTTTTTTTTCTCTTCCCCTGTAACTTTTTTTCTTCTTTCTTTTTTCCTTTGATTTTTTTTGTCAAGTATTATTTTAAACAAAATACCTTTTATCCCAGAGCTGTAATACTTGCCATACCTGTTTTTTATCCTGTTAGAATAATTTTAGTGGCTCTTTAGCTACTAGTGTAAGCTCTGATTCAATCCATCCTTCCACTTGAAAATAATGTACTGGTCTGCGTCCTATTATTATATGCCAATTGAATCACATTAGAATATGTCCTTGATTTGAGAGCTTTATGTTAATTTTTTAAAAATTCTTACAAGAATTCATGATGATTTAGTAAAATTTTAAATCAGTGCTCATGGTTTTAGACTGTTAATTCTTGTTGTTCCATACAATTTAGATTTGGTTCTATAGCTATTACCCAAACCTACAAAAACCATACAGCAAAGTTTCTGTATTATTTTAAAGGAAACCCTAAGGGGGCTTACCTAAGCCTATTTGAGGAACAGTTTAAGTTCTAATAAATAGCATAGCAATAGTGAGAAAAGTAGCCTCCACCTTAATAAGGGAAGGAACAACTGATGTCAAATTGTACTTCTGTAGAACCTTCCTAAAACATTCCAGCACAGCAGAAATGGCCAAAGATGAGACATGGTCCACCTAAATGCCGTGCTGACTCGCCTCTGAAACTTGCTGGCACTCTGGTCCCCAGGCGCCGGGCAGCATGGGGGTGGGAGAGCTGTTAGCACTGCTCGTGATCTCCCAAGTTTTGGCAGGTTTGATGTCTGTGCCACCTTCTCCACGACTACAGTATCAAAGATGCTGTTGTTCCATCCCGTCTCTGTCCTGTGGAAGCAAAGCTAAGGACACATGCCCAGAGGCCAGGAGAGGCTCTTTAGCCCTTCTGCCCCATGAATCAGAGCTTGTCCGCCAGCTTCCACCCCACTCTCTGCTCTGACCTTGTCGAGCAAGGCCCTGCTGCCCAGAGCAGCCCCATCCCTCCGCCCTTGCATGATATGTTCACCACGTCTGTAGCCTTTTTTGTGTTATAGTGTCTGCACATGAATCCATCCTTGTTTGCTTTAGTTTTTCTAGAACACACAGTTCTTCCTGGGAATGTGCGGGTGTCAGCCAGTTCTGCTCAACAAAATTGGATTATTTAGGGAAATCTAAGGTCAAAATGTAACGCCATTAGGAAGTCACACATCAATAGAGATGTCTACAAAGAGAAGTCCTAAGTGAAGACAGCCATAATTTAGTTTTTAAAAATGTAATAGACAAAGAGCTGTGTAAATGCTAGCTCTGTCGCCTGTTGCCCGTGGAACGCTGGACACCTTACCTAGTCTCTGAACTGGGCTGTCCTCTTCTTCTAAGTTACTGTAACAATCAGGCTGCACAGAATCAGTGTGTAAAAACTGGAGCGATGTGTGAGAACACCTGGCTTGACACATAGTGGGATGCCACCTGACACTCAGTGTTTATTTGCTCTCCACTCCTTCAGAGCGGGGGTGGAATATTCTTTTGCATTGCTAAGCAATAACACAAATGTCACTGGAGTTATTATTTAAAGAGCAAATTGATTGGCAACAAAAATTTTTACATTTGCATTTTTCAGAAGGATGTACAGAAATCCAATAAGAAGGGAAGACTCCCCACAGCTCCTTATTCATTGGTGATTTGAGATCAATTTTTAATTAATCCTCCCGTATTAGAAATCATACAGTTCTATGTCAAACTTGACCTCAAGGCCCAAAATCTAATTTGTCAATGAATTATTCTCTGCTTTAGTATCCAGTGCTGACAGTATAGGGAGATATGCTTGATTGTGAAAGACCCTGCCTTGGGTACACCAGTCACCCCAGGGAGGAGGTGATGAATTCCACTCATATTGGTAGCATGGAACAAAGAGTATGCAGAACTGAGTGTCAATATTTATTTAGAATAAATTGGTATTTTCAAAAATAAAATTAGGTGGAAGAAGAGAAAAAGTAGTAGAAAAATGACTCTATCTCCCAGATTCACAGGAAAAGTTCACTAATTTAGAAATGGTGAAGAACTATGCCAGCCACTTTTATGTATGCAATAGCTAATATAAATAGGCATTTGAGCAATTTATAGAATTAAGTGCAATTTTTTGTCTGGTTGAAAGAAGGGACAAAGGCTGAACATCAGAGAAGAAATGTTTAATCAAATTAAGACCACAGATCCTCCTTATACTTCTAGAAGCTTTTTAATTTTGAAGTTTGGATTATACTGCCAATTTCAATTAACTTGTAAAAATATGGCTGGATTTCTAGTATTAGTAAAAGGACAATTGCCAACATTTATTAAGTTCTTCCTCAGTAAGGCACTATTTTAAGTATAGGCTGAAGTTTTTGTGTTTATCAATGTTCTTGCAAGTAAAGAAGGATTAATACGTTAACAACAAACACTCGATTCAGCCCACGGTGCCGGACACATTTCTTACACTAGTCTTTCTAACCCAAGGAGCCTGAAGGTTTAAATTATGTTGTTAGGTCACTGGTCATCCTAAAAAGGGAAATTTTATAAGTAATAAAGACAAAAAGTTTACTTTCACAAGGGATTATTTGCAATAGAAATATTTGATTAGAGAACAAGTCTCCTGTGCTTTAAGTAGTTTCTCAGTCTCTACCCAAGGATTCTTGGGCTCATTGACGTATTCTCAGTTGCATGGAAATAGTCCCAGGTCTGCGGTCATATTCTCAGATACATGAACACAGTCTCAGGTCTGTGGTCATATTCTCAGGTCCGTGGACATACTCTCAGGTCTGTGGTTATATTCTCAGGTCCATGGACACACTGTCAGGTCTATGGTCATATTCTCAGGTCCATGGACATAGTCTCAGGTCTGTGGTCATATTCTCAGGTGCATGAGCATACTCTCAGATCTGTAAATACAGCCTCAGATCCACGGACACATTGTTGGCATCTGTGAGAATTACTCAGGTTTCAGATTCTCTTCCCAGGACTGCTTGATCAATGAGAACTTATAGCTCTATTATTGCTGCAAGAACACAAAAGGTGATTTGGTGATTTGGCTTTCTGTTTTTGATCACAAGACAACTAATTTTGACTTCTAAAATATTTGCAAAATCCTAGTACCATTTTATTTGCCAATGTTATAATCTGAGCAAAGCCGTGGGGAAAGAGGACACAAGCAAAATGTAGTCTATTAATTTTTCCATTGTTGTTTTCATTCTGAAGGCATAGGCCACTTTCAGCCTTGATCCCTTCATGCAAAAGTAAATGTTGTATGTGTGTAAATAGAGATAGTTGTGTTTGAGTTCAGATATTTTCTGAATATATCACTAATACACATGACTCTGAAGGCACATGTGGGAAGGTGTCCAGCAGGTATAACATGTGACCTCTGCTCTCTCTGCACCATCAATCACCAATCTCTTTGGCAGGATATCTGAAAGTAGACTTATAAGGGAGTAAAAAACAAACAAATACCGGGATATCACTGAATCCTCTGGCGACCTCCACCTTGAACCATACATCCCCTTGAAGGCATGGATAGCATGTACCTGTGTGTGACTGCTTAGGTGATTATGTGACCACACCTTGGTAGACCTTAAAGGTGATGGATTGTGTGTGTGTGTGTGTGTGTGTGTGTGTTTGCATAACCACCAGCAGCACTGCCCCTCAATAGACACTGAAGGTGTCATGCACCATGGGATGCCTGCCAATCAATAGTGGATTCCAGGGCCAGATAGCCTATGATATTGTGCCATGTGTGGTAGCAAGTATACCAGCAACACAACAGACCAGAATTCCTAGAAGAGATTCTACCAAGTGGCTTTCAAAAATCCTTCTATTGCAGTGGTTCTCAAACTAGGTTCCTACAATGCCCAGGGGTTCCTGAGCAGGGCTCAGAGGTGCCTAGTGGTAAGCGAGAGGTCCAGTGGGCTACTCCATCCTCACCACCATCCTCCATTCCAGCACCACTTTAAGAAAAGACACCCCACTTCTACTGGTGTTGTATGCTGGTTTCCCACCATGGTATTTTGGTTAAAGTATCTATCTATTTAAAAGAATGTTTAAAAACCACTGCTCTAGTGAGAACAAAGGCCAAAAATATTGGAGTCTTGTGGACGTGGGATGAGAAAAGGGATGTGTATGCATTGCTTGGCGAGATGGCAGCTGTGAATATGGATGTGTCCTTCCAAGATAATGGCATCTGTGAAGAGGCCACCACAGAATTTTGGACTCAGATGGATGTGGCTACCATGGTGGACCGCATGTGTACACACACACCCCTGCCTGTGGCTCATCACCAAGACCAGAAAAATGATGATGAAAAAAGAAGCTGCCTGCAGTGTCTGTGTGGGTGTTTAGTCAGACTGTTGTCTGACTTTCATACTTCAAACCGAGGCAATACTTTTTCAGAACACTGACTTTGAAGTTTACATTAAGATACGTTATTAGAGGGCTCACCTGCGTGTATTGATTTTCTATGCTGTGTAACAGATTACCACCACGGTGGCACCTTACAACAATTCAAATGTGTTATCTCACTGTTTCCATGGGTCAGGAGTCCAGGTCTGGCTCAGCTGGGTCCCCTGCCCAGGGTCCCATGGGCAAAATCAGGGTGTAGGCCAGGGCTGTGGTTTCGTCTAGGGTTGGGGTCCTCTCCCAAGCTCCCTGGTGATGGGTGGGATCTTTTCTGTGGTAGTGGGGCTGATGTCATCAGTTCCCAGGGGCTGCCCACCGTTCCTGTTGTGTGACCCCTCCACAGCATGGCCAATGGGAGAGTGTCTCTACAGCTTCCAATCTCTCTCTAACTTCTTCTGTCTCTGACCTCCAGCTCCTTTAAGGGGCTCATCAGATTGAATCAGGCCTACCCAGGAAACTGTCCTCTTCATTAACTTAAAGTCAAGTGAATAGGACCTTAATTATATCTGCAGAATCCTTTCATCTTGGCCACATCACGGGACCCGATCATGGGCGTGATCCACCCATCATAGTAACAGGTATGCCCCCACTCAAGGGAAGGAATTTCACAGGTGTGTACACCAGAAGATGAAGATCTTGGGGACCATCTTAGAATTCTGCCTACCACACTGTAGCTAATGAAATCATTTTCCCACTCATTCAGAAAATCTGTATTGAAGATCTAGTATGTTCCAGATACTGGCCCAGGCACTGGAGACACAGCAGAAAACAGGATGGACATGGCAGGCTTGCAGGCTGATAGGGGAGATAAACATTGACAAATCACTCCTGAGTAGATTATGACAAGTACAATGACAGAGAAGAGTCTTGAGAGAGAACATGGGAGCCCTCACCTAATCTAGGCTGGTGATCAAAGAAGACTTCCTGGAGGAAGTGATATTTAGTAGAACCTAAGAGATGAGTAAGAGTTGCCAGGGAAAAGGTGGAGGGTGGGAATATATTCTGGCCAGAGGGATACCAAGGCCCTAGATCATCATGTGCAAAGGACCTGGGGTGGTAGAAGCAGACTAACCACTCCCAGGGACCTTAAAAGGAGCCCAGTGTTGGGAGCAGCACCAAACCAAGGAGAGAGCCCAACCTCTGACCTGACATGTCCACGCAGAGCTCTAAAGGGCTCCTCAAATGACACTGGGAAGAGACTTCTAGATTCCGGCTCTTGCAACTGAGAAGATGGCTGGGACATTTCTTGAGGTGGAGGCAGGAAGGTGGCAGCTTTGGGAGAGAAGATGGAGAGCCGCCTATGGACACAATCGGTCTAAGGTGCCTGTGAGACACTTTGTGGAGGTGTTCGAGGTAATTGGACATATGACATATAAAAGCATCTGCAGCTCGGTGGGGAGGTCTAGGCAAACCGGGAGAATGCAGAAGGGAGAGTTCTCTGGAGGCCACACACTTTGCTGCAATCAGTTAAACCCAGGCAGAAATTCTCTCTACAATGCAATTCATGGAAACTGCCCAAACTTGCCTAAACCTTCATAAGAAAAAAGCAGATTACCAAAACATAATGTGATCACTAGGAGCGTTTCAAGAAAATGTGTCCCAGGCAGACCATCCTGTGCCATCTCTGTCTCCTGCAACTCTCAATATCTGGTGTTTATCATCCAACATTGAGTCACAAAATAAAGGCTAGTATCTTTTATAATCTGAGGAGATAATGATGGTTATTAGAGATAATAGCTAGAATTTATTTAGTGCTTACTGTATACAGAACCCCAAATAAATTATTTCATAAATTATCTTTTATAATTCTAACAATAAAACCATAAATAAGTACAATTATTGTTTCAGCTTCATAGATGAGGAAGCTAAGGTTTATTAGAGAAGTTAATTAACTTGCCCAGGACATAGAAGTAAGTGGTAGAGCTGGAAAAACCAGGGGTGAGGCTCTAGGACTCAGACCTTTAACCATTGTGGTTCAATCCAAACCAGAACTAAAATTTTAAATTCTAGCTCTGAAATGATAGGTTCAATGATGCAGAACACTTTTCCAGAATAGCCATTTCCTCCAAGTTTCTATATTATTAATTCTACAAAATTCTAGTAATCATACAAAGAAAGATTGCAAAAGATAGATCATAAATCTGTGTGTGAGAAGCCAAGTGGGGGTTTAGACAGTGCAGTACAGGCCACTTGTGATATGCTCACATGATGTGATACAGACATGTTAATGGAAACAATCAATTACCACAAGGAATCACTAGACTTTGCAGTGACCAAGACATACCTTAGACATTGTGTTTTAACTTAAAGCATATAAATATATGTTTATTCTCTAATCATTCCCTAATTAAATGATCCAGGAGCATTCCTTTAAGTTTGGGGTGAAGAGATTAGAGTTCTATGCCATCTTTTATTCCATGAATTGTATTCATCATGTATCATCAGCAATTTCTAGCATTTCTTGAAAGTAAAGTAAGAGCATTTGCCAACAATCTGTTTGCTAATAAACAGATAGTCTCGATTTTTCCATGTGTCGCATTATTCTCAGTGGCCTTGACCAAAAGTAGATGAACCACCCTGCCTGGCTTCCTTCCTCCCTTCCTTCCTTCCTTCCTTCCTCCCTTCCTTCCTTCCTTCCTCTCATCCTCCCTTCCTCCCTTCCATCCATCCTTCCTTCCTCCC
Source organism: Daubentonia madagascariensis (assembly GCA_023783475.1). Taxonomy (NCBI): domain Eukaryota; kingdom Metazoa; phylum Chordata; class Mammalia; order Primates; family Daubentoniidae; genus Daubentonia; species Daubentonia madagascariensis. The sequence continues at coordinate 7,787,026 of JAKFHU010001482.1, read as the reverse complement.
TTTCTCTTTCTCCTTCTCCCCCTCTTTCCTTTCCTCTTCTCTCCTTCCTCCTCTTCCTCCTTCCTCCCCTCTCCTCTTCCCTTCCCCCTTTCCTCCTCTCCTCCCTCCCTTCCCCTTCTATTCCTCCTCCTTCCTTCCTTCCTCTCCTTCTCTCCTTCCTCCTTCCCCCCTCCCTTTCCCCTCCTCCCTCCTTCTCCTCCTCTTCTTTCCCCTCCTCTCCCCCTTCCCCTCCTCCTCTTCTTCCTCCCTCCTCCTCTTCTTTCCTCTCCTCCCTCTCTTCTCTCCCTTCCCCTTCTCCTTCCTCCCTTCCTCCCCTTCTCCTTTTTTCCTCCTCCTTCCTCTTCCTTTTCCTCCCTTCTCTCCTCTCTTCCCTCTTCCTTCTCTCCCTTCCTCCCCTCTTCTCCTCCCTTCTTCCTTCCTTCCTCCTCCTCCTCCTCCCCTTTCTCATTTCCTCCTTCCCTTCTTCCTTCTCTCCTTCCTCCTCCTTCCCCTTCCATCCTTCCTTCCTTCCTTCCTTCCTCCTTCCCCTTCCTTCCTTCCTTCCTCCCTTCCTTCCATCCATCCTTCCTCCCTTCCCTTCCCATCCTCCTTCCCCCCCTCCTCCTCCTCCACCTCCTCCCCCTTCCCCATCCTTCCTCCGCCGTGTCCTTCCATCCTCCAGCCGTCCTCCGTCCGCCCCTCCGCCACCCGCCATCCGCCGGCCGCCCTGCCGTCCACCGCCCGTCCGGTCCATCCTCGTCCTCCCCGCCGGCCAGCCGCCGGCCGGCCGCCTCCAGCCATTCCTCCGCCCTGCCTCCAGCCCCGGCCCGTCCTTCCATCCTCCGGTCCGCCGCCCGGCCCCCAGCCAGCCGGCCGGCCGTCCGCCGGGCCTGGGGCCGCCGGCCGGCCAGCCAGCCGGCCGCCCCGCCAGCCTCCGCCAGCCGGCCGCCCTCCCCACCGTGCCTGCCGCCCGTCCGCCAGCCTCCGCCTCCGCCCTGCCAGCCGGCCCCATCTGCCCCGCCCTGCCTGCCAGCCTTCCGCCGGGCCGGCCGCCACCTGCCGCGCCGCCCTGCGCCAGCCTGCCGGCCATCCCCCGGCCGGCCTGCCAGCCTGGCCGGCCGCCCGGCCGGCCAGCCCGCCGCCGGGCGCCGGCCGCCGCCATGCCGACAGCCCTCCCCAGCCCCGCCCGGCCCCGCGCCGGCCGCCCTCCGGCCAGCCGGCCGGCCGCCCGGCCTTCCAGCCTGCCGCCGCCGGCCGCCCCGCCGCCGGGCGCCGGCCGCCCGCGGCCAGCCACCTGCCGCCCCCTGCCGCCCCGTCCAGGCCTGCCAGGCCGGCGGCCGCCAGCCCGGCCCGCCGGCCTCCGCCCGGCCTCCGCCGCGTCCAGCCGCCGTCCAGCCGGCCGGCCGGCGGCCGGCCGGCCCTCCTGCCTGCCGTCCGCCGGCCGGCCTCGCAGCCTGTCCGGCCAGCCGCCGGGCGGCCGGCCGGCCAGCCCGGCCGCCGCCCGCCGGCCCCGCGCCAGCGGCCCCCCGGCCGCCGGCCGGCCGCCGAGGGCCGCCATCCGGCCGGCCCCCGCCACCCCCGGGCCCGGGGCCCACGGCCGGGCACCCCGGGCCCCGGCCACCGGCCGGCCAGCCGCCCCGCCGGCCCCCGGGCCCGGCCCGCCCCCCGGGCCAGCCTCCCGCCGCCGCCGGGCCCGGCCGCCGCCAGCCTCCTGGCCCCGGCCGGCCTGCCGGCCGCCGCCTCCGCCAGCCGGCCGGGCGGCCGGCCGGCCAGCCGCCGCCAGCGCCCGGCCGCCCACCCGCGGCCGGCCCCACGCCGGCCGCCTGCGCACCGGCCGGCCATGGGGCCCCCCGGCCCCCACCCGGGCCCGGGCCCCGGCCCAGCCGCCGGCGCCCGGGCCGCCGGGCCGGCCGCCACCGGCCGCCTTCCCTGCCGGCCGACCGGCCGGCCCTCCCGTCGCCATCCGGCCTGCCCCCGGGCCCGGGGCCCGGCCGGCCGGCCCCCCCGGGCGGCCGCCGGCCGGCCGGCCGGCCAGCGGCCCGGCCAGCCTGCCGGCCAGCCGGCCGGCCGCCGGCCGGCCACCGGCCGCCGGCCCCCCGCCGCCGCAGCCTGCCGGGCCGCCCGGGCCCCCGGCCACCGGGCCGCCACCCGGGCCGGCTCGGCCTGCCCGCCGGCCGCCCGCCCGGGCCCTCCTCCGGCCGCGCCACCCTCCCGGGGCCGGCCGGCCGGCCGCCGGCCGGGCGCCGGCCGGCCACCGCCCGGCCCCGGCCGCCACCGGCCGGCCGGCCGGCCCCACCGGTCCGGCCCGGGCCCCGGCCAAACCCGGGCCCGGGCCCCCCCAGCCGGCCGCCGCCCGGCCGGCCAGCCGGCCGGCCCCGGGGCCCCGCCGCCATCCTCCGGCCGGCGGCCGCCGCCCCCCCGCCTTCCGGCCAGGCCCTCCGCCCGGCGGCCCCGGGGCCACCCGCCGGCCGGCCCCCGGCCGGCCGCCGGCCGCCCTCCCGCGCCGGCCGGCCGGGCCGGCCACCGGCCCCCCCCAGCCGTCCGGCTCCCGGCCGGCGCCAGCCGCCGGCCGGGGCCGGCCGGGCCGGCCAGCCGGCCGGGCCCCCCGGCCTGCCGCCCGGCCTCCCCGCCGGGCCCGGGCCGGCCAGCCGCCGAACCAGGCCTCCCGTCCGGCCACCCCGGCGCCCGGCGGCCTCAGCCGCCGGCCGCCCGGCCGGCCTCCCGGCCGGCCAGCCGCCGCCGGCCGCCCGCCGCCGGCCGGCCTCCCGGCCGGGCCGCCCCCGTCCAGCCGCCCTTTCCGGCCAGCCGGCGGCCGGCCGGCCCCGCCGGGCCCCAGCCAGCCCCCCCCCGGCCGGCCGGCCGCCGGGGCCAGCCGTCCGCCGCCTGCCGCCACCGGCCGGCCATCCGGGGGCCGGGCCCGGCCCCGCCCGGGCCGCCCGGCCGGCCCCCGGGCCAGCCCCCCCGGGCCATCCGGGCCGGGGCCGGCCGGCCGGCGAGCCGGCCGCCACCCGGCCGGCCACCGCCGCCCCGCCGGCCGGCCCCCGCCGGCCACCCCGCCCGCCGGCCAGCCAGCCCGGCCGGCCCCCCGGGCCTCCCGGGCCCCAGCCGGCCGCCCCCTTTCCCTTCTCTCCTCTTCTTTCCCTTTCCCTCCTCTCCCCCTCCTCTTCTCCCTTCTTCTTTCTTCCCTTTTCCCCCCTCCTCTTTCTTCTCCTTTCCCTCTCCTCCCTCTTCTTTCTCCCCCTCCCCTCCCTCCCTTCTTCCTTCTCCCCTCTTTCCCTCCTCTCCTTCCCTCCTTCCCTTCCCTTCTCCTTCTCCTCCCTTCTCTCTTCTCTCTTTCTCTCTTCCCTTTCCTCCCTCTCCTTCTCCCTCCCCCCTCTCTCCTCCCTCTCTCTCTCCCCCCTCCCTTCTCTCCCTCCTTCTCCTCCCTCTTCTCCTCCTTCTCCTCCTTCCCTTCTCTTCTCCCCTTCCTCTCTCTCCCTTCTCTCCCCCTCTTTCCTCTCTCCTTCTTTCTCCTCTCCTTCTCCCTTTCCTTCCCCTCCTCTTCTTCCTCCTCTCCTCTTCCTCTCCCCTCTCCTTTCTCCCTTCCTTCTCCTTCTTCATCCTTCCTCCTCCTCCTCCATCCTTCCTTCCATCCTCCTTCCTCCTTCCTCCCTCCTTCCATCCTTCCTTCCTTCCCCTCCTTCCTTCCTCTTCCTTCCTCTTCTCTCCTTCTTCCATCCCTCCTTCCTTCTTTCCTTCCTTCCACCCTTCCTTTCTTCCTTCTTTCCTTTCTTCTTTTTCTTTCCTTCTAACTCTCCTTTAATGAAGCCTTTCCAAGGAAGTTCCATTAATTGTCACCGAAACAGTTATCATTTGTACTCATACTTCATTGGTTTACATAATGAATTAACTTCTGAGATTACCATGACAGGTGTAATTGTCACAAACATGTTGGAAACAAACACAACCGACTCCTCTTTAGCAGCCACCCGACTGGTTGTTGCTGAAGTACTTGATCTCCCAGGCAGAAGCCAGCCAGAGGGAGTGTTCGGCATGGGGGACACCAGCCAGGTGGCTTTACAGAAGGAATAAGAGTGTTGGCTACTTAGGGTGTCAGGATGAAAATATCCGGCAAATGCTCACTGTACTCTGGGTGTTCAGGAGGAGCCCTCGTGGCTCTGGACCAGGTAGGTGGTGGCTGGCTGCCTTGGCTACTGCCCTTGCCTATAGGAAACCTAAGCATAAATGCTCGGGAGAACAGAGCTTTGTTCCCAAGGGATTTATTCACCCAGGCTCCATCACTTGTATGTGTTCCCTCTTCTAGCCACTTGTCAAAAACTGATACCAAGATTTTATATTTTAAATGGTGACTGTGTCTAACCCAAGTTAGTTCTCAGCAGAATTGTTGGTCTTGTTGTTCAGACTTAGAAGAGTCAAGGTGACAACGGTGATACACATTCACCTCCACAAATTTTTACTGAGCAGTTCCATTGTCATCAGAGTAGTAAGAAACTCACAGACTTCTTCAGGGGCTCACAGGGGACTTATACTGGTTTGAATTTCAAGGCCTCCATCAAGGTGGGAACCGTCCTCCTTGTGGACAGTTAGACCAGTGAGGAACAAGGCAAGAACCGTGAGCCTTCCCCCAGTGGCACATCTGACCTTCTTTCCACTTCTGGGTCTCACCCACCTTTCCCCCACCACCCTCTTCAACCTGAAAACAAGAGAATAGGAGGAAGGGATGTGCACTCACTCTTACTCCCAAATCATGCCTAATATTGTCACCATGGTGTTCTGCTTTCATAGATGGTTTACAGAGGGGACTTGGTCATATATACAGACTGTGAACCCCTGAAACAAAAATCCCTACTCATTAACAGTATTTCCATACCTCTCCTGAGCCAAAAGAGTGGCGTCTCTGGTGGCTGACGTAGTTCAGCCTTGTGCCTCTCTAACTCAGGAGGCAGGATGGACATCCCCAGTCCACTCAAAGCCAAAAACTGTAGCAGAAATGAGAGTGACCCAGAAGAGAAATCCTTCAGCTGCTCAGAGGCAGGACGTCACCAGGGACTGAGATGGGCAGGGAAGCTCCCTGGACCTGCGTGTATTAGTTCTTAGGGCCACTATAACAAGGTAGCACAGACTGAGTGATGCCAACACTGGAAATGTACTTACTGTCTCAGAGTTCTGGAGGCCAGAGTCCAAAGTCAAGGTGTCTGCAGGGTTGGTTCCTCCTGAGAGCTTAGAGGTAAGGGTCTGTTCTAGGCTTCTCCACTTGGCTTGTTGGTGGCCATCTTCTCACTGTGTCTGCATGTCGTCTTCTGTCCATGCATATCTGCCTCTGTGTCCAAATTGCCCCTTTTTATTAGGACACCAGTCGTACTGGATTAGGGCCTGCCCTAATGACCTCATTTTAACTTGATTACCACTCTATAAAGCCGCTATCTCCAAATAAGGTCACATTTCAAGGTGCCAGGGGTTAGGACTCAGACCTATGGATTTGGGGGGACACAGTGGAGCCCGTAACGCTGCCCCTTGCAGAGCTGACCAGCGAGAGAGCAGTGGGGTGGTGCTGGTAGCATGGCCATGTGCCACGTGGGGCTCCCCCCTTTGTGACTAAATGCGTGGCTCTTCCAGTTCCAGGTCCTCCCGCGGGCGTCAAGGCAGCCGCGGCCTCTGCCTCCATGGTCTTCGTGTCCTGGCTTCCCCCTCTCAAGCTGAACGGCATCATCCGGAAGTACACTGTGTTCTGCTCCCACCCCTACCCCACAGTAAGTTGGTAAATAGCCAAGTGCCTTTCACGCGTTTTCCGAGACCAGCTGCACGTGCTCGTGTGGGACAGTCTTGTTCCCTTGTTCCCCACCGACTTGGGTCTTTACAGTGGTTTTATTTCTCCTCTGTTGTCTCCACATACAAAGCAAAGTCCTCATTTACACCTCATTTGAAAATACACTTCTGAATCATTAGAAGGGACGCAATTGTGGAGAATTGTTGTTTATTTGGAGCATTCCCACTAAACTGCCAGCGGGCTTATCAAAATCCAAACCCAGAGGCCTTAATTGTGCCTTAATTGATAGTCAGTGGACACCACCTATTGATTTGCCTGTTGGACTCGTCATTAAATGCAGTTCCTCCCCCTCCCACCGCCCTCACCCCACCCTCTCCCTCCCCTTCCCACCCCCCTTCCCTGCCCCATCCCCCTCCCACCCTGGCACAGCAGCAGGCAAACTCCCATTCTGGGAGGAATGAGGGGCTTGAATGCAGATCTGTGACCCTAACAGATACAGTCCTCAGCCTGGTCCGTTGTGAAGGAATTAAACCTTAGAGTATTTACTATTTCAAAGTGTGGTATTTATCATCATTTATGTTATTACTGCTGCATGACAATTATAAAGTTAAACTGTTTCTGAAACCAGATACAAAAACATATCACAAAGGGAAATTTTAGAGAAAGGAAAACATTAAAATGGCACATCAAAACGGATGATGTCTTCATAGGAATTTTATGACATTTCCTGAGGTAGGCGCTGGGTCTGATTCATCTTTGTATCCCCTGGCATCTGGCATAGAACTTGACACACATAGTCACTCGGTAAGTGTTTATGGACTGAATGTACTGACTAACTTTGTTTCTATTGTAAACTATACATAACATGAAACTTACCATCTTCAGCATTTTTAAATGCCCAGTTCAGTGGCATTAAGTGCGTTCACATCGCTGTGAAACCATCACCACCGTCCATCCACAGAACTCTGCAAAACTGAAGCCCTGTCCTCATTAAACACTAACTCCCCATCCTGCCTCCCTCCAGCCCTGGCAGCCACCACTGGCCTTTCTGTCTCCATGGAGTTGACTACCCTAGGGGCCCCTGCAAGTGCGATCACACAGCGCTGGTCTCTAGCAACAGGCTTGTTTCACTTGGCGTGTTGTGCTCATCCATGTTGTGGCATGTGCCAGAATCTCCTTCCTTTTTATAGCTGAACAATATTCCCCAACTAATTTATTAATTAATCTTTTAATTAAAGTGATACGTTTCTCCAAGCCCAGAGTCCGTGGGGGCCCCTGAGGCCTGGTGTGCCCTGACAGGGAGCGTGAGTGACGGTGGGATCCGGGGCGAGGGCTGCGTGTGGCTCACACGGGTCCATCCCTCTGTTGCAAAAATCAAGTGTGTTCCCTGATGTTTACACGTTAGCATCACTACCTTTGCCTCTGAAGTGCACAGTTAAACGTAAAATGGTCAGAGCTGGGTTCCAGAACGTTTTTTGTGGGTTCCTTGTTTGATTTCAGATATGCTCTTAACTCCCACTTGGTGCGTCCCACCATCAAAGGCCGGGGGCAGTTCTCTGACTTTCTCATTAGCCCTGACAGGTCCCCCATCTGCTCAAGAGGGAGGAAATTACTGCCGATGTGAAGGATACTCGGAGGAACACTCTTTCTCCACTAGAATTCGAGGCTTCTTTACTTTTGTTCATTTTTCATTCATCTCTTTGCTGCGGGACTCATTTTGTTATTTTGACTTTAACAAGCTAGAAGGTGACCAGCAGGGAACCGAGAGCACCAGTAACTGACTCTCATCTTGTCTTCCCCATCTGATCTTTGTCTCTAAACTAAAAATCCTGACCTGGCGACCTGGCTCGTTTGAAATAAGTCCTCAGTGTCTGATGCTTACGTGAGAAAACCCCCATTTGGAGATGCTGTATTAGGGGACCATATTAGGCTCTGTCCTCCCAGCCTAAGAGTTACATGCAATAAAAAAAGGAAGAGTTACATATCCTGGAAAATAATCAGACAGGCTGTAAGATTGGAGTAGAAATGCTTTTCCCAGGGATTTCCACCATCTTTTCACACACAGAACAATAGGATTTGACCCACCAGGACCTTCTGGACAACACCCTTTCAAAAGAAGCGGTAGTGAGATCAAACCAACTAGAAAAGGTGGGAAATAACAGAGTTTCTAGCAGGGTGTTTCTGTGCTGCTTTTAGGCCATATTAAAAAATACTAAAGATGTAGGAATATGATAGTCACAGGTGCCTGTGGTCTTCTGGGCAATGCCATTTATTTGGGTTTGCAAGGAGAGCCCGGAACCCCAGAGCTGTCCCCACTAAAGTGAAGTGAACTAGAATCAGTTTTATCCCATTTCTGTAGCCACATTCCTATTCATCTATTTCAAACATTTAAGACCACAAGACCTATTTTTTACATAAAATAAGACCATTACCAGTCAAGATCAGAGAGAATAAATATATTCCTCTACAGAGATGAATACGTGTAAATCCCATATATTATTCTGTTTTTAATATGGAATTAACAAGAAACTATAAATTACTGGAATGGGAGATTCTTTTTCTCCATCTTTAGTTTCTGTAATTTAACTTAGAGTCAGAAAACTAGGTGCTGTCACATTTTCTGCATCTCTGCCTATGTGTCAGAATGAACACCAGAGGGCAGTACCAGCTCTGTATAGTCTCCTTGTTCATAAATCCGATTTTTTTTTTTTCCTTTGAAATGACTTCACAGTTGAATGTAGAACATGGGAGGATAAATCAGGACACAGTATGCCCTGATATTTCACCGTCTTTATAGGACTCCCTCAGCTAACCTTGCCGATGTCAGGTTTCTCTCAAGATCCCAAATTCCTCTCCCTTCCTTGCAAAAGGACCTTGTTAAAAGACAAAAGCTTTTTTCTCTAACATGTAAAATATACTGTCTAATAATAGATATTAATTTCATAGTGTTATCTCAGTTCAGCTTAGTAAAAGACATTAGAATTTGAAACTTTGCTTGTGGACAGACAAGTTAAATGAACGGAGAATGAATCTAATGAGGGTTGTCTACAGATGGTGCTGAGTAAACATTGAGGGTCCAGCAACTGCAACGAGACATCAACCTCCATGATCAGAGATTCAAACAGCAAAATTTCAAACTTCATTTGATACAGAATCTCAGCCACATAAATTGTGGATTCTGGCTATTAATTTTAATATATAATGATTTGAGCTATCAGTTCACAAACTATTATAAGCAATGAAAATCAAAAGCAAGAAGATAACCTGTTAAGGTCCCAGGTAGAAGGTTGCTAAGCTGCATTTTCCTTTCTAAAAGGATCCTGTGGAAAATTTTACATACATATAAATACACACACACACACGCACACATTGAATAAGCATTAGGATACAGAAATTGTCTATTTCACAATGCTAAGCTCATTTACACAACAGAGCTCAGAAATGTAAAATCAAGTAGTGCAGACTTCACATTAATGAAGGATTAAAAATCAGAAGGCATAAAAAATCATATCAGTAAGCTGTGATCCGCATGTTATCCAGTTTCTGCACATAGTAGGTGCTCAATAAATGTTGCAGAGTGAGCAAATGAGAACATACCGGAACTCTTCTTATCTAGAAGACGACTTTGGGCAACTAAACTCTCCACAGTCTAGCCCACAACTTAGAATTAAACAAGTCTTCTGTGAGGCAAGGAAGGTCCAAGGCAGCAGGTGTGTGTTTGCCTCCGAGCCCACCCAGACCACCTCTAATAAAGCCGTAGGAGGGCTGTGGACAGGAGGGGGGCTTCAGAGCACCAGAAATGTTCAGGAACCTCAAGGAGCAAAAAAGTGCTATAATGTGGAATCTGGCAAGAAGCACCCAACTTGGGCATCTGTGTTTACAATGACATTCATCACAATGTTCATTGTCCCTCTCTCAGAAGTCACCGTGGACCTCATGGCTGTAAAACTCCTTTACCTGTTCTCGGTGCTCTCACTATTTTATTTAGTTTTAGCGTCACATGCTGTTATACGGATATTTGCTTTTAGAACCCTTCCTTTCTTATCTGCCACTGTGCTCTTGTTCTTTCTCCCTTGTTGTTCCCTCTCCCCCTGCACCTCACCCTTAAATGTAGGCATTTTCCAATATTCTTCCTTTATCCTGTTTTCCAATTCTTTACTATCTCCATGGGTCATTGAATCTATTCTCATAATTTAACTATCATCTGAAGTTAAGGAGGTCAAATATTTTCTAACTGTGACAACCTTAGAGAACTGATAGTCCTGTGTTTCCACCGTCCCACCAGCCACGTGCTCCTGGCTGAGGCCCCGCTGTACTCCACGGTCAGCACTCCCAGAGCCAAATGCTGTCTTGCCTCCCCGTTCTCTTCCTGTTTCCTGGCTTGGCTAATGATCTAACAACATCTTTTGTCCTCTGACTTAGCGTTACCTATGGCTCCTCTCTTCCCTCCCCACCTGTTGCCTTGTTGGTTACCAAATCATTTATGCATTTACACCACACATATAGAAAGATCCCTACTCTACACCAAGTACCAACCAGGTCCTGAGGCGCATCGACCACAAGAAGCTGAGTTATGGGGCATGACAAATAAGCCTAGACCTCAGCGATTCACACCAACAGTTGGTTTTGTTTTTCTTTCATGTGTGTGCCCATTGTGGGTTGGTGGTAGCTCTGCTCCATGGCGCCATGGTATCTTGTCTCCAGGAAGGGCCCAAGCAGGTTTTATGAAAGAGGGAAAGAAATCCCCAAAGGGTGTGAAGTAGGCATCCAAACATTGGCCGAATTTGTCACGTGGCTTCACTCAACCACAAAGGAACCAGGAAGTACAATCCGAACATGCACCCAGACGTTCTAGGGAGGGCAGAAAATGCCACAGGTTGTCACCCTTCTGTGCAATATAGCAAAGGACACAGCAGTGGTATGTGCAGCACAACACAGGAGCACTGGCTGGGGGGTTGCTCCAACATGGGGCCAGAGACAGTTTCTCAGGACATATTTATAGTCCTGGCTTGCAGGAGAGGAATTGTACCTGATGAATCAGGGGCAGGAAGGCATGTTTTGATTAGAGAAAATCTGCAAAGTGACGTCATAGCGTGAGGATTCTCTCTGTGCAATATCTTCTTAATCCTCTCCTTTCATTCCAACTGCCATTGCCTCACCCAGGTCCTCACCTGGGGGTCCAAAACTAAGAAACCGTTCCACGGCCAGGCTCAACTTCCAGTCCACTGTCCATGTCCCTGTCACGATTATTCTTTATAGTTCTGAATCTGAGCATGTTATTCTGTTGTACGAATTCCTTTTATGACTTCCCACATCTCACCTAAAAACATTCAAAATTCTCAATATAACCTTTGTAGATTTCACAATCCAGCTCGAACTCCTGTCCAGTTTCATATTCTACTAACCTTCTTCCATCTGGTGTCTAAGCCACACCGTGCCATGCGGTGTGGGGGAGTGTGTGCATGTGTGCACACGTGTGCGTGTGTGTTTGTGTGTGTATTGTGTTCTCCTTGACTTTTCCCTCTCGTCTCTCATGTAAAAATGCTTACTCTTTAAGGCTCAACCTATAGCATTCAAAAATGCTAATTTTTATTCCACTTTTTTTGAGGACTGGCTGTATTCTAGCCACTATGCACTATGTGCTTTATACCTCTGGTTTTCAAACTTGCTTTATCATGGCCCACAATAGGACACACATGTTATAATCACAATCCAGTGCACACACACAACAAAAGCTATGTAAGCAAAACCTATGCTTACTACATACACATGATGCTCTCTGGCATTTTCTGTTCCATGGATTTTTTTTTCTATTCTATTTTATTTCACTTTTTTAAATGATTGTCGTGTTCCCCTAAATTGCTTCTATGAGCCACATTTCAAGAAATACTGTTTTGCATTAATTCTGATGACTACCCTATGCAGGAGATGTTATTAGAGTTACCTTCACTTTACTGATACTGAAGTGGAGACAGCACAGTCCGGCCAGAGTCACGCAGCTTAGCAAGGGGAAGACAGGATTTGCAACCCACAGGGGGCTGAGCTCAGAGTCCACGCTCTTCACCCGGCTGGCCCACCACCTTCCCCCGGGAGCCAGCTCCATCACACCTCAGTGTTCCCCACCATCGATTTTCAACCTTGCTTTGTCATACCTATAATCTCTTGTGTGGTGATTAGACAGGGGCATAGTTTCGCCTCCATAGTAGCCTATCAGTTTCCTAAGTGCAGGAACCATGTTTAGTCATTATTAGGACTTCAGAAAACCTGGTGTTATGCTGAAATAGTGGCTGTTCAGCAAATGTCGCGTTGAATTAAATTTTATGGATTATGACTGTGAGTCATCCAAAAGAGGTTAAGTTGTATAATGAAGCTGCTGCTTAATAAGGCAAGAAAGTGTGTTACATACTTTGGGATGCTAGGTATCCCAGAAGGATCTAGATTAAATGTCTATGCTTTTAAATCACTGACATAGAAATTGTTTTTCCATAGTTCTATCTAAATGACATAAAGGAGGATCTCATTTTTTATATAATGGCAAATCTGAAAATTATAGAGATACCACAAATTGGCTTAAGAATAGACAGTCACGTTACATTTACACACATGTAATTAATCACATTCGTAAGATCTTTGCTGACTCCTTCTACGCGACAGGGCTACGCTTGGCTCTCTATGCTCTTGTGATCAACCCAACTTTACTCCAGCCGTCAGCATCTTGTCACGGAATCACATCACTGGAAGAAACCTCAAAAAGTTTATTTGAGGCAAGACTACATCTAAGCATCCCAGACATATGAAAATCCATTATGGTCTTATAAAAATTCTAGGAAAGTATATTCTTAAAACTTCCTTGGAAATACCTTTGTATTTCATGGCCAGTTCTAATGGAATATGGTTCTAAAACTTCGTTAAATTTTTTATGCTGCTATTTACATCTATTTATTGGACTTCTATTCTCTGAGAGAACAGATTGGAAGTCTATGTTATCTTTTATAAGCTCACCCTTTAAAAATAGTCTTCTTTCCCTTTTAACCTATCCTCGGTGAACTAGCCAATAACTGCTCAACCTTTCTGTTGGATATGCATTTTAGTTTTCTTTGCTTATTGGCAGTTTATCTGCCAAATTAGGCAGGCAATCTTGCGAGACTGGAAAGTGCAGTGGCACAGTCATAGCTCACTGCAACCTGGAACAGCTGAGCTTGGACAAACCTCCTGCCTCAGCCTCTGAGTGGCCAGGACTATAGGCACATGGCTCCATGCCCTGCTAATTTTTTTTTTTTTTTTTTTTTGTAGAGACGGGGTCTCACCATGTTGCCTAGGCTCGTCTCCAACTCCCTGCCTCAAACAATCCTCACACCTTGGCCTCCCAAAATGCTGCGATTAGAGGCGTGAGCCACCGCACCTGGTAAAAAAATAAAAAGGTGCCCTTAGAGTACAGGTCATCTGCCTTTTGGCCAATTATAGCAACTGAATGGCTTCATGTGATGCCCAGTGAACTAATGACCATTTTCAACACATGAAGACATTCAATTGCTGTAATTGGTCAAAATGTAGATGACCTATACTCTAAGGGTAGGAGAAAGCTGGACCCCATCTTGTAATTTATAAAGCAAAGGGAAACAGAAGCATATATTCCAGTGGAGTTTTGGTACAGAAACAGCCCTGGAAATTTCTCCTGAGGCCCAGTCTCACAAGATGATCTGCCTAATTTGGCAGATAAACTGCCAACATGCATAATGGCTTTAAGGTGGCATTCATTCAGACTAGGCAGCCAGGCGCACACCTCCCTGAACGTGCTTCTCCATTGCTATTTAAAGCTTTCTGAGTAGCTAACCACGGGTTATAATGCCTTTTTTAAAAAAATAAATAGACTTTATTTTTTTAGAGTAGTTTTAGGTTCACAGCAAAATTGAGCAGAAGATACAGAGATTTCCCAAACACCCCCTGGCCCCACACAGGCACAGCGTCCCGCATTATCAACACCCACCACCAGAGGATACATTTGCTACAGTGGATGAACCTGCATTGACACATCGCTGTTACCCAGCATCCACAGTTTACATTAGGGTCGCTCTTGGTGCTATACGTTCTTTGGATGTGGACAAAGGTATAATGACACGGATCCACCACTGTGGCATCATACAGAGCAGTTTCACTGCCCTAATGATCTTCTGTGCTCTACCTGCTCATCTCCACCTCCCTCCTAACCTCTGACCCTTTTACTCTCCACGGATTTGCTAAAATGCCTTTTTGATTAATTAACTTATGGAACCTTTGAAAGACTCCAGCTTTGAAAACATCTTATCTTTTTGACTTGGCCTGACACAGACACGTTGTACTATTTAAAGAAATAAATTGGCTTTAAATCATTTTTCACTTAAGACAAATGGAAATAGCTATTTTTCCAACACTATGTATTATGCATATATTATTTTTATTACTGAGAATAGTCTTCCTCCCTGATTTCTTTCTTATGTGTTAGAAGCTATATGATGCTAAACTAGTTCTTTTGTGCAGAATTTATTGAATAGGTGACAGCAATCAAATTAATAATTAATAATGCATTTTTGACACACAGGCCACTTGCACGGCAGATGATGTGACATGGAGAAGGGGTGGGGCATGACTGGAGTAGAGGGAGGTTAAATCGTATTGGAGAGAGGGTGCTGTAATGCCTGTCTGAAGGCTAAGTGGTCGGTGCCATGCCTTTTCTGGATATCAACTTTAATATACTTGCAAAACATTATAATAATAATTTTTATATTTGGAAGGCAAAAAAAATCAAATATTTTATATTTGGAAAGCTTTTTAAAAAGTAGTCAATAGCCGTATATGTAACAGCAGCTACAGTAATCTCAGTAAAGGGCAGAAGAAACCACCAAAATTGACTGGGACAAAGCAAATAGCTCTAATATGTCACCCTTCCTACTAATGCCAGCCTCTCCAACCCATGCCTGTAGGAAGATCTTTGTGCCATGACAGTATCTTCTCTTGGAGATGGAAATCACGAAATAAAGTGAAAATTGGATCGAAATGTATTATACATAGGAATTTTTAAAATCTTAAATTGATATAGTGAACTGCCTATTCTTAATGGAGTCCAGGCCATTTCTCTGCCACTAACCAGAAAGAGATTTTATGTATTCTGAAAGTGCTATTGCCCTATGATTAGAAGAGCTGTCTGTTTTGTTTATTCTGTTTCGGGGGAGGGGTTTTTTTTAATCACTGCTGTGAACATTTGATCTATGAAATCACAGCATTCAAGTTTTTAAAAACTGCATGTTAGTAATTAGATATTGGGGCTTTTGAAAACACCAAATTTCCTTGATAGAATTAGTTTTTCATTAAAAAGTTAATTGAAATTTTTAAAAGTATAATTCTTTTTATATCACACAAGCTGAATAATTTGATCTGAGCAGCCTGTGACTTTGTAGTCACTGCTCCTTATTTTCTATTGTATTCAGGTCATTTCTAGGTCATTATTAAACTCAGCTAATACAACAAGGATTTCTGGATAGTGGGAGCTGACTTGGACAATACTCTGAACTAGGGTCATTGGGGAGTATAGTAGAGGAAGGGGTGAGGCAAGTCCCCTCTTAGAGAACCTGGCCGCCCAGGGAGATGGTAAGCACATGCAAGACCATAACCCACAGTGGAATAAAGGCAAGGGCTGTAAAAGAGAATAAACGAACAGTATATAAGGCCCCTGATGGAGGGGACTCCAGAAGGCTCTCCAGGGCTTTGCAAGTTCAGCTATTGAACTAAATAATGTGAAGGATTTGGAAATGAATTTGACAATCATTGGGTAAACGTCTAGTTTTATAGAAATTATCAAAGAGCATTTGAAGTAGCTCATCATGGCTAATTGTATCTTGTCTGCTGGTGAAAAGTATCTTAAATATAAAAGGAAAAATATGACACTGACGCCACAAGGCAAAAATAATTGTGTGATAAAGGTAGGTCTGGAAGACACTGCCCCCAGCCTTTTCATGGGTTGACATAGAAACACCAGGGGAAGAGTGACCTCCTAGCAGGCCTTACACTCTCTTGGCTAGTATACTACTGAGTTCCTTGGAAACCCATGACTCCATCCAGCAGACCTGAAGCATTAACACACATTTCAAAGGCAGATCACTTGAAATGTGAGCGTTCTGGCTTGGTGTCCCAAGATTTATGCCATTAGCTGCATTTTCCACTCTGGACACAGTTTTGGGAAGGCAAACATGTCAGAAGTCTTATAAAACCTTGCTATAAATATTTTTTAAATCAAATATATGAAGTTTCCATTTATTTTCCTAGGCACTTTGCAAATATTAATCCATGTCCTCAACTATGACAGGGATAGTTTTAGAAATGGAATGCAAATTATTTTATTTCTAGACTTTCATAGGAATTGCTCAATCCTACTATGCCTCATTTTTAATTAATCTTCTGTTTGCCAAACTGTCTTGTTCCTTGTGGGCAGGAACTTACCTTATAATGGGCACATTGGAACTAAACTCAATACATGACTATGAATTCAAACTCAGCAATTATTTGTGAGCTCTTACTATTACTAGGCATGGAGCTAAGAGCTTTTGCATAGATTTTTTTTTTCACCATGGCCCAAAGGAGAGAACTGTAGTCTAGCAAGTGGTTGTGGCCAGCTCCTGGGGCCTTGCAACTCTGACCATCACTCCTTACCCCCGGGCCTCTACTTCCAATACGGTGGTGTTCGAATGACTGACCAGCCACATCCCACATCCCACCGTGAACATTCCATTCGTAAGTACAGCATTTGTGATAGTTCATTAGATAAGATATATGCATATTTTATATTTTACCCCTGTGTCCTTAGACAGAATATCAAAGTCTCCCCCCAGGAATGCTCTGGGAGCCCTGCTTTCTCAGCCACCACCTTCTCTGATGGACCAAGAAATAAGTAACTTGGCTGCCACTTAAAGCCAGTTCAATTGAGAAGTGATTAATTAATAATACATGTTAAGTTAACTCTGGATTCTGATAGAGTCAACATGTTCAAACACTTTTTAGATGAAAAAGAACAGGCTTTTTTCTCAGATGGCACACAGGAATTTATGTAGATGCAGAGCAATTTGCAACCCCACTCCAGAAATGTTCAACTACTTCATCAAGCTGGACATACTAAAATAAGCAGAATTAAAAATAAGCCGTGGAACAGAACGCCCTGCAAGAACGAGGTGTGTGCAAGTCCACGCCTGGCCCTGGAGCTGTTGTAATGCTGACTGTTTCTGTATTTCCACAGGTCGTGAGGTAACTCTTAAGTCCTCTCTTAAAACAAATGTTTAGCCCAATTATAGTATCCACTCAAAATCAACTCATACTTTAGGCATCATAAAATTTAGAATGGCTAATATCTATGTCAACGCTGAAGAAGAGGACACTAGAGAGCTGAAAACCTACCTGAAGAAAATCAAGCATTTATATACTTAAATATTTAAATATGGAGAAAAGTGTCTTTCTCACCTCCCCATAAACTTCTCCTGTGCCGTATTTGGTTCATCAATCCCTAAGAACTTCTATTGCGAGTTTGCCTTTCCTTATGCTTCAATGTTGTATCCTATCGCCCTTCATAGTGAGGCCCTGCTTTGTTCCTTTCTTCTTTTTTAATGACTCAAAGTCTTTGAAATATTAACCCAACTGAAGTATCAGGAGAGATCTGGAAATAAAAATGATCCCTGCTCACCGAACACTCCCAGTATTTGGAAAAGACTGCCCCGTCATGAAATGCATGTGGAAGTTAGCAAGTCAGCTGACACTCTACTGGATCGTTGTGTTGGGAAATCTGGTATCCAATAAAAAGAAAATTAATGAAATGTAAAGACAGTCACTGCTATCATAACTCATTAAAATATGGAGGAAAATGTTTCATAAGGAAACACTATTCATCATCCCTTCTTCTCAGAACAAGCATTTTTGGTTGAGCATTAAGGAGAAGGATTTAATCAAATAGATTTACTACCCCGAATGAGCTTCTGATTTTTTTCCCCATTTTGCTCTTTTTTTCATCCTTACCTGCTACCTCCTCTTAAAATGGCTAACAATGGTTGAATTATGCACCATCTACAGCTAAGGGATTCTGTTTACAATAAATACTATATAATTTGCACTGCATCCCTCTATCAGAGGCATCTCATGCCTGCGGGCCTCCCTCTTAAAACATCCAGTCTTGCTCCCTCCCCTAAGGTCCACCTATAAGCATCCTCACCCCACCTGACTCTGGAGGTACAGGCAGTCCAGCACAGCCTTCTCTCCTGCTGTGAGCAGAGCAAGCTTCTGCCACTGTGGTGAGCCTTTCACCTTATCAGGTGTGACTCACTTACCAAGCTGTATGTCCTTCAGATTCCAAGTTCTCCAGGTGGTTCCCTTGGAGTTCATAGCTCTCTCCCACCCATAGGTAGGAATGTACACAGACATCCCTCAACAGAAAATCCTTATTCCTGACTCAGTCTCTTTTGGAGCCCAGATATGGCTGATTGGCAGGACATCAGAAGCAGTAAGTCCTGCATAGGTGGCCTCACAGCCCTTGTTAGGAAAGAAGGTACTGGCATCTTTGGGGGTATTCTCATACTTTAAGATCATTGCTACAACTTCAAGAGAATAGGAAAAGTCACCTTTAATATCCAGTTACATGGATATTAACTGTATTCCAAAGAAAAGAAATACACACATACACACACACACATAGAGAGATAGGTACAGGTATAGATATTCCAAAGAAAATGAATCTACTCTGCAATTGTTTAAGCTGTTCAGTTGGAAACTTTCTGCTTGCCCTTCTTACTGAGACTGGGAAAATAGTGCCCAATTATGGCAGTCATCGTGGGAATATATAGTGTTGTCAAAGGGTGCCAACAGCAGTGCAACTGACTTTCCCAAATAGCCAACAGGAACCATTGAACAGCTTGACTCTGTTATTTTGCATCCTAATCTATAGAGAAATGTCATGCCAACTGAAGGAATTTTCCATAAATATACCTTTTCACTTCAGTTCTTGGCTAATCTTCTATACAAATGATAAAACAAATATTGTTGCATAAGAAATCATATTTTTATTGTTGATTTTAGCCATGCTTCATGTTGCAGGCAAAAATTAAATAAAATGTGTATTTTGCAGGTAATCTAGGATCAATTTTACCTCACAGACAGGATGAGTATTGAATTTTAACTGAAAGCTATGTACTGTACACAGAAAATCCTTATTTTATAAATATATTTTAATGCTTTGTTGATGCTTAATGTTCAATAAGAGCAATTGTTATAATTTGCACATCATTAAGCTTTGTAAAATTAATTTGGCAACAACAGAGCCTTGGAGCATTACACAATACAAGTGCATACAGTCTTGGTATTATCTCTTTGGCTTGCCAGGAAACAAGCCAAATTCCCTCTGAACTTCTGGAGGGACTAGTTTTCCCATAATACTCTGAAGACAGGACAGGAATGTTGTGGTGTGTGTGTGAAATGTGGTACAGATGCGCCTAAGAATGTACGTATGCACTGTAGGAAGCTGTGCACGGGGGTCTCTCTTTAATTGTCTGACACTGTGTTTTATAAGTTAAATATTTGACAATAGGCAATTCTCGGACATTATTATTGGGATTTTATGACAATTAAGAGGTATAGTTAAGATTTGAATTCTCCTGTTCAATTGCAGAGTTGGTATTATAACTTATGCATACTACTGAGCGATATAAGGTTTACTCAACAGCCAGCAAGGGTAAAAGCAGGTCCTTCTTGTATTTGGTTGCTCATAATTGGCAGCATGGAGTGTGAGGAAACTGGACTTGGGACCAGAGCACTGAGCTTGAGCAACTACTCTGCCCTTGTCTGGCATTGTGGCTTCAGTGAGTCACTTAGTCTCTCTGATCTCCAGTTTCCTCATCTGTTAAATGGATCTAATACCAGCTCTACCTATTTCACATGGCTTTTAAATGAACAAATGTGACCTGTCTTGATCTATGTCTCCTTGAAGTTCCATCAGTTTTGTTTCATGTGTTTTGAAGCTTTGTTATTAGGCAAATATGTTTAAAATTATGTCCTCTTGATGAACTGACCCCTGTTATCATTATGAAATTGGTAATATTCTTTGCTCTTAAATATATTTTGTCTGATATGAATACAGCTACTCTATATTCTTTTGATTAGTGTTATGGTGGGATATCTTTTCTATCCCTTTGTTTTTAACCTATTTGTGATTTTATATTTGAAATACATTTCTTGTAGGCAGAATATAGTTGGGTATTGCTTTTATATCATGTCTGACAATCTTTAATTAAGATATTTAGACCATTTGCATTTAAACTAATTGTTGCTATGGTTAAATTTAAATTTATGATAGTGCTATTTGGGTTTTGTTATTGTCCTATTTGTTTCCCTTGTTGCTCTTTTTCTGCCTTCTTTGGATTAACTAAACTTTTTTATAATTCCATTTTATTAATGTTGTTGATTCATTAGCTTTATTTTGTGTTACATTTTGTAAATTCAGCAGTTTTTGTAGGATTAATAGCATACACCTTCAACTTACCATAATCTACTTTCAAATGATATCATACGTGTCACACATAGTATAAAAACCTTACAATAGTATACTTCCATTTATTTCTCTCCCAAACTTTGTGCTATAATCATACATTTTACTTTTATATATGTTATAAACTCACCTTGCATTGTTATTATTTTTAACTATCAATTATATTTTAATGAGATTTAAATAAGAAAAATCATATCTATTTACATATGTCGTTACCATGTTTGGTTTTTTTTTTCATTTCTTTGTGTACATTTATATTTCTATCTGGTATCATTTCCCTTCTGCTTGAAGGACCTCCTTTAACATTTCTTCTAGTATGGGTCTGCTGGTGGTTAATTTTTTCAGCTTTTTATATATATGAAAAATTATTTATTTCACTTTCATTTTGAAATATGTTTGTTGAATATAGTATTCTAGGTTGATTTTTTTTCAGTACTTTAAAGATATTGTTCCACTGTCTTTTACTTGGATTGGTGTTGAAATAAAATCTGCTGCCATTCTTAGCCTTGTTTTCCCACATATAACCATAGTTTCTCTGGCTGCTTTTAAGATTTTCTCTCTATCACTGGTTTTGAACAATTTGATTGTGAGGTGCCTTGGTGTCACTTTCTTAATATTCTCGTGGCTGGAGTTCATTGAGATTCTTGGCTGTATGGGTTTATAGTTTTCATCATATTTGGAAACTTTCAGCCACTATTTCTTCAAACATTTTTTTCTGTCCTGTCTCCCTTCCCTCCTTTGGTGACCCTAACTACATGTATGTTAGGCTGCTTGATATTTTTCCATAGCTCACTAATGCCCTGCTAATTTTTTAATCTCTTTTCTTTCTGTGTTTCAGCTATTAATACATGTTCAAGTTCACTAATCTTTTTTCCTTCAATATCTATTCTTCTGCTAATCTAGTCCAATTTTTTTTAATTCTCATATATTATAGTCTCATCTCAAGTTTCACTTAAGCCTTTTTGTAACACTCATGTGTCTACTTAAATTTTTGAACATAATACAGTTATAATACAATTATAACTGTTCTATTGCCCTTGTCTGCATAAATCTAATATATGTGCCAATTATGAGTCAATTTTGATTGATTTAATAATTTCTTCTTTATGAGTCATATTTTCCTGGGTTTTTGTATTCCTGAAATTTTTTATAACAGCTTTATTGAGATGTAATTCACATACCAAAAGGTTCATGCTTTTAAAGTGTGCAATTCAGTGGCTTATAGTATATTCACAGTCATGCAATCCTTACCACTATCTAATTTTAGAGCATCTTCATCGCCCTGAAAAGAAACTCCACGCACATCAGCAGCCACTGCCCATTCTTCCCTTCCCACACCCTGCCCCTGACAACCACTAGTCTAATTTGTGATGCTGTAGATTTGCCTATTCTGGACATTTCATATAAAAGGAATCATAAATTTGTGGTCTCTTCTGATTGGCTCTTTTCACTTGACATAATATTTTCAAGATTTATACCTGTTGTAGCATTTATCAGTACTTCCTTCTTTTCTAGTATCAAATAGTACTCCATTGTATGCATACAACATGTTTTGTTTATCCGTTCATCAGCTGAAAGATATTTGGGTTGTTCATATGTGAAAATTTTTTATTAGATGTCAAACATTGTGAACTTTACCTTTTGGAGTACTAGATATTTTAATTCCTGTAAATATTCTTGACCTTTGTTCTGGGATGCAGTTAAGTTACATAGTAATAATTTAATCTTTATAAATCTTGCTTTTAAGGATCATTAGGCAGGACTAGAGTGGTGTTAAATCTAGGGCTAATTGTTTCCCACCTTCAAGGTAAGACCCTTATGTACTATATCCAATGGTCCATGAATCTTGATGTTTTCCAGTCTGGCTGGTGGGAACATGCACTATTCCCAGCCCTGTGTGAGTGTCCAGCATTGTGAACTCCAGTTGTTTCAGGTGGTTCTTTCCCTGGCCTTGCGTAGTTTCCTCATGTGTATACACAGATCTGCTCAGCTGAATACCCAAGTGGAACCCTCTTCAAATCTCTGGAGTCCTCTCTGTGTGTTGCTCTCTTCTTCCCAGTACTCTTCTCGGTGAACTCTAGCTTCCTTCTGTCTTCTCAACTCGGTTCTGTCTTCTCAACTCAGGAAGCCTGCTGGGGTCCTCCTGGCTTCCCTTCGCTGTGCCACACCCGAAGACTCCTTCAGAAATGCAACAACCCTGCAATTGCAGGGCTTACCTCATTTGTCTCCCATCTTTCAGAGATCGCTATCATTCACTACCTGATGTACAATGCCTTCACATCATTGTTTCATATATTTTGTGTGTTCTCAGTTGTTTCAGGTGGGAAGGTAAATCTAGTTCTGGTTACTCCATCTCAGCCAAAAACAGAAGTGCCGTGGCCTATAATCTAAAGGGTTAAATTACTTAGCAGCAGCCGTCAAAGCTGCTGCAGGGAAAACTGAAAACTCTGTGTCCCCTAAACTTACTAATTAGTTTTCACACTGCAAAGCCAGCCTTTTAGAGGGAGGTGAGTTGTGACTTTTGTCTGTTATGGTAGGTGATATGTTAATAACAATTCCTCTAGAAAATTCATTTGTGCCATAGGCTTCTTTGAATGTGGGAACATTTATGTCTCCTTTCACAGGTGATCAGCGAATTTGAAGCCTCCCCTGACTCATTTTCCTACAGAATTCCTAACCTGAGTCGGAATCGTCAGTACAGCGTCTGGGTGGTGGCAGTGACCTCTGCTGGGAGAGGCAACAGCAGTGAAATCATCACGGTGGAGCCACTAGCTAAAGGTGCGCAACAGTAGCAAGGACCTTATCTCCCATCGCAATTTGACTGTGTTTAAGTCTCTGTTCTGTCTCAGATAAAACTTACACTGCCCTAAAAATTAAGTAAACCAGAACATCACGTTTCAGCTCAAGAAGGTGCATTGCTGCTAGCAGACTCTGAGCTTTTGTCCAATCAGAAAAGGACTCCCCTCGAGGAGAGCAGAGCTGAGGAAAAGTGCTTTACAACTGAAGTGTCTGTGGGGAAATTAGGAAAAGGAGCTCCCACTCACCCCTTTGGAGCAGGTGAAAATTACTACATAGCATTTTCCCAAGGAAGTTCTGCTTTCATCAGAATCAGGTATCATACGTCCTAAAGAGAAATGTCTATTTTATGGTCTATGGAATTTGGAACCTTGCAAATATAAAAAAAATTAGCTATTCATCTACGATAGAATGCTATAATCAAAGTCTTTAAGTGACAGTGGAAAGTTGGCGTCACCAAAGAATAAAAAGTTCCTAAAAATGAATGTAATATCTTTAAATTTAGATGTTGGGCTGGTCCTAAAAAAGTACTTATAGGCACAGAGTATTCTTATTATACTTCTGGTAATTGCCACCATCCAGAGTTTATGGCAGGGGTCCTCAACCTACGGTGAGTTGTATAATTATTTCATTATGTATTACAATGTAATAAGAATAGAAATAAGGTGCACAATAAATGTAATGCACTTGAATCATCCCAAAACAAACTCCCCAACCCGTCCCTGGACCATGGAAAAATTGTCTTCCATGAAAATGGTCCCTGGTGCCAAAAAGGTTGGGGGCGGCTGGTTTACAGGGCCCCCCTAAATTGGCACTCACAGTAAGTCAATTTTCTTACATCACAATTCCAGGCCAGCAGGAGATGCCCCCTGATTTTGGAGTCCAGAGTATTGGCAATTTATTACTAATATGGCCTCTGAGAGCCTGATAGAGAAAAATATACATTCCAAGATTCCAATTTTACCTCTGAGAATTCTTGATAACATGCTACTTAATGTGATAGCTAAGGAATGGGCAGAATAAAGTAGTGAGGGGAGAAAGAGAGTGGTGTCACATTTTGAACACAAATACAGGGGGAAAATAGGTAACCTGGGAAAGGAACTAAATTGGTGGAGTTTTTTGTCTGTCATACTCTTGGTCATGATATCCAGCCACTCCTGACATTGAGAAAACTGATTATTTTGAACATAAAATCTGCACTGTGGGATGAAAAAGGAACTTCAACAAAAGATGTAGGATTGGCAATAACCTTCTCTTCTCCTTTCCTTTGTGCTCTCACAACGTTCCATCTCCAGATACAGCCAGAAACGGGCTGGCTAGTGCAGTAGGACATGACACACTCAGAGGGGAACAGCTGAAAATTGGCTACTTCCACAGGAGCAGGTCTTGTCTAGGGAGATTAAATGTCATTCAGTCATTCAACAAGTCATTCTCGTGCCTGTTATATGTCAAGCACCATGCTGGATGTACCGGGGATTTAGTCCAGTGAAGCCTGACTGCTGAAGCAAATATCCCCTAAATCTCAGTGGCTTCACACAATAACTGCCTAACAGAGATATTTTTGGTCAGGTGGCTCTCCTGGGTAGCCCATTCCACACAGTGATTCAGGGACCCAGGCCTCTTCCACCTTGTGGTTTACAACCCTGGGTTGCCTCATGTCCAGCCACATAGATGGGGAAAAGAGAGTGTGGAGGGGCTTATGGGAGGTTTTCATGGGCCAGACACGGAAGCACGTCCATTATTTTCACCCACATTCCATCGTATAGAGTGAAGGCACGGGCCCTACCCATTTTCCAAGCAGGGCTGGGAAATGAAGTCAGGTGGGATGTCCAAAAGGAGAAGGCAACAGGGTTTGGTGAGCACAGAGGTCTCTTCTAAGATGATCTAAATTGACATGTCCACTCGCCCTCGTGGAGCTTACAGCCTGATGGGGAGATAGTCAGTAAACAAAGCGTCGCAACAGCACGTACGTAATTACAAACTGCAACACATGCTGTACGGAAGCAGTGGGAGAGGACCTCACTTAGGGTGTTATTGGCAGGGGATCACCTGGCCCCACAAGGATAAGGAGGTGCAGTGATAGGAAAAGGGAAGAAGAAAGCAAAGTCAGAAGGCCCCCAGCTGGGAAAGAGCTCAGCCTGTGGCAGGTCCAGGAGGCGGGGCCTGGTGGGGCCAGGGGAAGGCAGGCAGGGCCTGGCCATGCAGGGCCTTAAAGACTGTGTTCAGGATTTCAGATTGTCCTGGAAGGGAAATAGGGAGACAGTGTAGGGTTTTGAGCCAAGGAGGCACATGATCCTATTTGTGTGTGTGTGTGTGTGTATGTGTGTGCAATACACTTTATTTTTTAGAACAGTTTTAGGTTTACAGAAAAAGTGTGGATAGTACAGAGAGTTGCCGTTTCTGTGATCATAGGTATCTTGGGTTAAATGGGTGCATTTGTTGCAGTTAATGGCAAGTGTGCTTTTTAAGACCGCACTGGTCTCTCTCCTGAATGGACTGCGGAGAGGGACGGATGGGGAAGCAGGGGAAGCTGAATGGTCACCCAGGGACACTGAGACTGGCAGAGTCACAAAGCGGATTTGGAGGAAGTGGGCGCAGGACTGACGGGACTCGGTGGCAAAAGTGGAGGAGGCTGGGGAGGGAGGTGGCAGGAATGAGCCCCTGAATTCTAGGACCCGATATTGTGAGGGGAGGTGTCATTTATTGATGTGGCAGACCATGGACAAAGTGGATTTTGAAGCAGGTGAGAGGAGATGTGGACATTTGGACGTGTTCAACCCGAGGTGCTGAGAGCCATCCACTGGGAGGTGTCTGCGCAGTGGGGCACGTGCTGGCACTCGAGACATCTGGCACGGGAAAGAAACACAGAGTGGTCAGCATCTGGCTGTCCCCAACAGCTGGGATGTGGATGAGACAGTCTGAAAGATGGAAGGGAACTGCAGAGGTGAAGGCCCAGGGTCGGCTCTAAGGAGGGACAGGAGGGGGAGCAGGCAGAGGGAAAGGGGTGAGCCCGAGAGGCAGGGGACCTGGGAGGGCATGATGCTGGGAACTCGGGACAGATGATTCCAAAAGGAGGGAGCATCTGCGGGGGGAATGGGGGCTGTGGCTGGGAAGGCCAAGCAGAACAAGGCAGAAAATTGCCGTGGGTTTGGCCGCAGGAGGACCTTGTGGACCTTCCTGAGGGCAGCTCTGGCAGGGCAGAGGGGCCTGCAGGAGTGAGCGTGGGCTAGGTGAGGACATGACGGAGGGGAGGAGGGGCAGACCCAGAGGAACACTGGTGAAACAGTGCCTAGAAGAGGTGACAAGAGGAGAAGCTGGAGGGGGGGCAGGCTCCCATCCGAGCAAGGGTCCTGGTTTTGGTTTATTCATTAGGTCTGCTGTGAGGCATGTTTGTGTGGAAGTGGGAAGACTCCAGGAGAGAGGGAGAAACTGCTAGCACAGAAGGAGGCGACAGCCACAGGATTGTGGTTTGGAGGAGGAAACGCAGACTTATAGACTCGGTGGCGGGAAGTGCAGAGCCCCCAAACGTGCCTTCTGTTTCCTCTGTCAAGCATCAGGCAATTTGGGGATGGGCGGGGGAGGGTCAGAAGTGTGAGAAGAGGAGGGACAGTAGGGAATTGTCATCTCGGGGAAGCAGGGTGTGGGGCAGGTACTGAAGAAGCAGTGAGCCTGGTGGGGAGGGCTGTGAGTCCAGCTGAGGTTGGTGATCAGAAGTGCACAGAGGTCCCCAAATGCTCTCTTGCTTCTCCAGAAACATGCCCACCTTCTCATGTTCAAGAAAGGTTCACCCAGAGTTAGGGTTGATCCGGGCAGGTTTTCTGGAAAGGGGCTGAGCTAGGGGACAGCTCAGGATAGAGCAGACATTCAGTCTGGCAGCGACCGCCCAGAAGCCCAGACACTGGCAAACCATTAAGGCTGAAAGGGCCGACCCAGAGGGATGGGGTGCCCACAGGCAGAGGAGATTGCTGCAGGAAGTTGGAGTTGTTGGAGATCAAGGCAGAACAGCAGAGGTCTGTCTCTGTTGCCAGACAGCAGGGTCCAAAATGCAGACTTAGGTTGCAAAAGAGGACCACAGTTTTTTATGGAGGGCGCGGTGGGTGCAACCACGGCACCAGTGCTGGAGGAACCCCCTCTTGGGAAGGAGTCCAGGGCAGGGGGCGGCACAGAGAGTGTGGCCACGTGACTGAGAACAGGACCAGATCTGAAGGGAAGTCCAGGTTGCAGGTGGACCAGAGCTTCTCATCACAATCACCTGGGATATTTGTTACATGACAGACTCCCTGAGCCTACCAAAGACCCGCTGAATCATTAAGGCTAACGTGGGAATCTGAATATTTAACAAAGACTCCACGTGATTCTCTTACTTGCTCAGTTTGAGAACCCCAGGTCTAGTGTGCTGTTTTGCTCAGTCATGGAATTTCCAGCTAGGACCCTTTAAATTTCAACTGCCTCAAATGGGTGTTCAGTTCTAGAAACACGGTGCATTGAGCTTGAAGATGAAGTAGATCTAGCCTGCACTTTGGAAATTGCTGATGGGAAATCATTCATAAGTCTTGGAATTAGTTTAAGGGGTTAGGACCAGCATATTAAAGACCTACAATGGAATAAAATAGAATACAATCAAATAGACTAGACTAGGAAAAAGGTAGAAAATACCAGAATACATCATATAAAATATACATTTGTACAATTTTGTTTTCACTCATACGAACATCCCAATATATGTTTAGTCTCTGGGTTTTGATGTAAAATGCATTTCTTAAAGTAGGTAACTGTTAAAAAACTTGAAAGCCCCTAACTTTTGCTGAATTTTCCTAATCGCCCCCATTTTATTGCTGAGGACATTCCCCACCACACAAAGGATGGTCTGAGAAGTTTGAAAAAGGAAATACTAAAAGCTGCCAATGCTTGAAATCTGCTGCTACCTGACTGGGATCTTTTAGTAAAATCAGAAATGTCAATGACTGATAGCCTGGACCCTATGCTCCACCTCAATCAGGGGAAGTTGCTTCAAACATGGGTTTTATTGCAACATTTACTGCTCAAAAACAAAAACCCAGCTTTGGAGCCCTCTGGCATGTCCTCTTTCTCTCTACTCTGGCCACAGTGCTCGGAGCCACGCCAGCAGGAATTGGTCTTGTAGATCTTAATCACTGAAGTCAGTGTTAAGGATGGCTCCCTAATGACTTGGCGCTGGGAATCCTGCCTTTCCTGGGATTCCAGAGCTTTCCTGGGGAGGCTTCTCCACACTTCCCTTTGCTAATGCAAACCCTCAAGCCCAAAATGGTGCAGGGGTCCCAACACTGGTCCCATTTTTTAATGGGTCCAAGATTAGATTAGGGCCACTTCCGCTGCAGTCTCTGTGCATCTCGCCAGGCTGAGGTCCTGGAGGGAGCACATGCATCCTCTGTGTCCCCAGGCCCCTGACAGTGCCTGGAGCTTGTTGGCTAAAATAAAGGAAGGGTGCAGCCTCTGGCTCCCATTCACACCCCAGAGAGTAGCATCCCAACATATGTCAAAGGTCGAGCAGATTGTTTTCCTCTGGAAGACTTGTGTTTGGTGTTTCTCCCAGCTGTTGTGACTGGCTCAAGGAGGTAGCGCTAGGAACCTGTCACTGCTGGCCACTCTGGTCTTCAAGGAGGATCCTCTTTGGGCAGGTTCACACCGGGCTTTCTCCTCTCTATCTCCTGCGACTTCCTGCCAGGCCGCACCAGTACCAGATGCCCCGGCAGATGCTCCTGTTTGGGCATCTGAATCACTGTCCAAGCAAATGTTTCTTCTTTAACTGAAGCCACTCTGAAAACATTCATTTTCCTTAATGTGTGTGCTGAAGATCAAGTTGATACAATAAAATCGGGAAAGTACCACAAAATTGATAAATAGAAGTTGTTCCAGTTTTACTTCTTCTTGTCTTTGGGTACTTTACGTTTTGTATTGTCTCCTACTCTCTCAGATATTACAAGTATATTTTAATGTGCAGTTTTGGTGTTGAGATAAATTGTTTCATAAAATGCTTTGAGAAATATTATAATTGGGCTCATAGAAAACACAGCTTGGAGCTGCTTGGCTTATGAAGCCCCAAATATTTAATGTGGACTCCTCATGTTTAGTCAACAGAAGGAAAAAAAAATGCTACGATGGGGATTTTCTGTTAGTTGTGTTTTCTTATGATGAAAATCCCTCATAATCCTGCTACCAGAGAATAGCATTGACGGTTGTGATGTTAATTGGCTTCACTCGCTGTTTTGAGTCTTGCTATATTTGGGAAGGTCATCTTGGCTTCTGTGTAGACGAGTCTATGGAAATAATTGGACTTCCGCTCTGTGCGATCCTTCAGCTCCTGCGCGGATCCTGACCTTCAGTGGGACGGTGACCACTCCATGGATGAAGGACATTGTCTTGCCTTGTAAAGCCGTTGGGGACCCTTCACCTGCAGTGAAATGGATGAAAGACAGGTAACCAGTAACCCAGTATATGCCTCTAGTGAACCTGTAAGAGATTGTATCTGACCTACTTGTGTTGGGTCTAGTGGTCTTCTAATTTGGTATTTATTTATATTAGTGAAAGCTGCCAATTCTTCTGACATGAAGGTAGGGGAGGAACCTCATCTTTAAAATTGAAGGGTCTGATCTGTTGTATCAGTCCTCTATATAAATTCAGAGCCTTTAAGTTCATAAGAGAATGCATACAAGGAAAATAGTCTAACCAACCCAATAATCATTGTGAAAGTCCGTTGTCCCTTATTGGGTAAATTGTATAACTCAGATGAACGTACCCAAGATTATGGTAAGACTTAACACGTATCTGTTCTCCTTCAGAGATAGTGAACCAACTAACCCTAACTTGAATTCTGTGAGAAATAACCTTAAGAAATGAAATACATTAGGACTTTGCTAATATAAAATCTGGTTCTTCATACTCCATAGTAATTATTAAGATAATAGGAACCAAGGTAGAAGGGAGCAAGTGGGTAAGATGTATTCTGTCCGTGTAACTTTTTAAAGTGCTCCATCTCTATTCAGAGGAAGAAACTAGGATATAAATAAAGGGTTGAAAATTCATTTATGAGCATAGAGATTTGATATAATGGATTCAGAAGAGTGCCTATTTTTAAACAAAAGCACTTAAAAGACATAAACTTTTGAAATAATTGGCTCAGTCCAGTGACCACTTTTCTCATTGCATGTAAAGTTAACCCAAAGGAAATACGTAAGCTCCCAAAGTCAAGTTGGCATTGTGCCCAATGTGAGAATGACCTAGATGACTGGACAGTCTGCCATTATGACAGCGGTTATGGTGGCCAGAGAATTCTTTCTATGCTAGGGTCAATTCCTCACCCTCTTGAGATAACACTTTTCATTTTTTTATGACAAAATCATTAAGAACTGTGACTTTAACTGAATCTATAAGAGATCCCAAGATTGAGTTTCCCATAAATGATTTGGTCAAACTGGCATTTCTGCCCACAGAAAGAATTCCCAGAATTGCCCAAAAGAGGAAATTGCCAGTGCCCACGGGGCAGAGGAAAGAGAGACCCATCCTCAATGTCACAGTCACTGGCCCGTGTAAGGGGCCCACTGACTCGAGCCGGAATCCAGGCCCTTGACACAGGCTTAGCCTTCAGCATAACATCTTTTTACAATGAAAAAACTCAGCTACTCAGCTATTGCTGGTTTTCATTATATAATCATAGTCTAATTCTTTCACAATACAGGAAATACTAGGCTTCCAAATGTGTTGTTTGCTTCAAAGAGAGTCTTTATGCTTTTCCCCAACCTCAGCTAATTTGGATTGTAATTTCTTTAATCTGTGCATTTTTCTTCCTGTGAGGTAGTAACGGGACACCCAGTCTAGTAACGATTGATGGGCGACGGAGCATCTTTAGCAATGGAAGCTTCATTATCCGCACGGTGAAAGCAGAAGACTCCGGCTATTACAGTTGCATAGCTAATAACAACTGGGGATCAGATGAAATCATTTTAAATTTACAAGTACAAGGTACAGAATTTGGGAACTCTTTTTAATACCTTTAGCATGTATGCCTTATATGCAAAGAGTAAAATTGAACAAATTTAAAAATCAGCCCTTATAAAGAACCAACACTTATTTTCATATTACCAAAAAAAATTGTTTTGGAAAATATAACTAAACAAATCAAAGTAAATGAAAAGCATTGACAATCCCAGAGATAATATTGAGATGCAATACATTTTTGCATATAAAATGCCTACTCTGTTTTTTCTTCCTGTGTGCATCTCTAAAAAAGCCCTTCTCAATAACTTCTACTAATTGCACTGTTTACATATGTGTAAGTATGACCCAGAAAACACAAACAAAACATAAGTCTGAACTGTTGTCTTTTATGCCTGCTAATTAATTCAATTTTTATATGCAATGTATGTACAAATGACACTGAAACTCTAAGTAAATTGCTATAATATTTAGCTGTGCACTTAATACAAGATATTTAATTTTTCTTGATATCATACACAAAATGTACACAACAACTTCAAAATATTGTCATATTAAAATTGTGTGTAAAATCCCAAACAGCTATTGAGTGGGTTTAGGTTTGGATGCACAGTGATATTTTATTAGTAGAAAAATCAAAGTGTGTGCTTCTTTGGATTTAGGTGTTGTCACATTAATAGATTACAGCAAGTAAAAATAAAATCAATACTGTCCTCAGCAGGATGGAAGGGGAAGAAAAGAACTATATATTTTTTTAAATAACTGCAAAATTGGTCTTGAATTTCAAGTTAATTGAAGTCAGGAGACTTCCAGAGCATTTTGGAAGACAGATACTATATTATGACTTTAAAGAGATGGGTTCATTTTTCAGGCCTTTGGGTCAACATATCAGGCTTCTCTCAGAGGAAAAGAGAAGGGCATTTTATATGAAGCTTTGTATGTAATTTGGATAACCTGTTTCTGAATTTGTTTAGTGTTTCTGTCCTCAGAACCCATCCAAAATTATACTGAGGCCCATTATTTAGAAGTATGTAATATATCCTGCAAACCTTGCAGGAATGTTTAGTTTATATGCTGCAGCACAGTGGCACACCTGTGATGTTCAGAGCTGTGCATGTGTGTGTTTCATCTTGGGAAAGTAGCTAAAACAGTGAAGATTTTTGCAATTCTTTTGTCGCACTAGCTACTTCTTCCCCTTCCCCTTTCTCCCGCCTGAGACGAACAGAACAGCTAAGTGTAGGCCTTTTATCTTTTTCATTTGAATTTCACTGCTGACATTCAGAGTAAAATAATGCATGTATCCTAAGTTTAAAGATTTCAATTAGTGATGAATAACTCAGAAATTCAAGGAATTGGGGAAGAAATGAGTTAGATATGAATCCAAGTAGAAATGTGATTGAATTTCCCTTAAATAATAGATTCACTCTATTCTATCTCTTTAGCCTGGGATATCAACTAAACAGACATTTTGACAGAAGTGAATTGCATATTTTGGCAACCTAAAACACTTATTTAATAAATGGCTGTTAAAAATGATTTGGTAAATGACTGTTAAAGAAGATTAAAGATGTGAAAAACTAATTCTTGTTTTCTAAAAACTATTCCTATCTAGTGCCACCAGACCAGCCTCGACTTACAGTATCTAAAACCACATCTTCCTCCATCACCCTTTCTTGGCTCCCTGGAGACAATGGGGGCAGTTCTATCAGAGGTAATAAGATACAGGTTTTTCACAATAGTTGAATGATTGTATTGTCCAGGGACCAATAAGTAACTCCTCTCCATAAAATAACTGGCATGTGTTAGTTTATTCTCCCAAAAAATACAGCATATAATTAATTTCTCCATTACCTAAGCAAGAAACCATATATCTAATTTTAGGGTATTTGTTGAAACTCAAATCATTCATCCAAGGAATCTCATTCACAAAGTATTCTGGTGCATCCTGTCTGAGTAAAATATTAACAAATGCAAAAAAAGAAAAAAGACATTTGATCATCTCCCCCCTGAGATTCTGAATACTGTTTCTTCTCCATTTTGTCAATACTGCATCATTCATTCAAGTAACCACACTTACTATTCTGACTTATGAGGTAATAACAGACAGAGAAGCTAGAGTTTAGATGAGAAACAATTGTTTGCACAAAGCCTTTGCAATTAGTGCATAGTAGGTAAATATAAATGAGGTTTGTACCAAAGCAATGAGATAGCATGACAATTCTAGCAGAAGTCGAGCCGGCAGACTCCATTCTGGGCAATTTGTTGACCAAGGAATGGAATTTGATCCAGAGGAAGAGAGAGAAGACACACAGGAAAGAGGGGCTGAGTCACAGAAGAGGTCCCACGCTGGTGAGAGAGGATGAGGGGCTTAGACTTCTGAAGGCAGAGAACATCCTTTCTTCTGAGAGAAGAGTAGGGATGAGAAGTCATCTGGAAATGCAGGGACTCTGTGGGGTGAAGCCAGTGGTGAGCTGGAGCCAGCTCCCTCCGGCTCCTGGCAGCAAGCTGTCCCTTCTCTTCCCAGCTTTGCACCCACTGACCGCAGCCATGCTGGGGATAGTCACATACCACAGAAATCAGAAATGCCACAGATTGGGTTTTTTTTTATTTTTCCCTCCAAGAGCCAGCCGTTAAATATTTATCATCATTCCACTGGGTGAAGGGAGTATTTTCCTTTTTTATAGGAAAGAAAAGGTGAGGCTATTTTTTAAAAATAGTTGGATGATTAGGGGTAAGGATGTGTTTGTGGGTTTGAGGAGCGTGGGATGGGTTTGTAACAGCTGCCTTGTGAAATGCACAGGGAATCATTGATAGATGAACAAAGTCATTGCCAAGCAGCATCGAGGACCCAGCTGCAGATAAGTAGCAAAAATTATAGTGGTCACAATTATCACAATTTAATGACTTTCTTAAATGATGCTGGACAGCTGGGAAGAAAAGTGGATCACAGGTTACCAAAGCTGGTATCTGGCAAGAGAAGTGTGGCTAGAAGTCCAAAGAGGGAGGGGAACTGGGCTCCTTGTTAAATGGTCTAGGCTGGTTGGAGAATCTTCTCATAGGAAAAAAAATGGGACACCCGGGAAAGGCCCAAGAGACCCTAGGCTCTAGGCTCAAGTGAAATGAGGTTTGGATTCTGCAAGCACAGGCACATGGACGGGGTGGAACAAGGAGAGTGTCAGAGTGCAAGGGCTGAGGGGTAGAGTCAATTTTAGTGACGAAGAGTATCCAAGGCAAAGGTAAACAGGTGTCCCGTGAAATACGGTAGTGGCCAAAGCCATTAGCATTGAGAGATGTCATAAGTCTGGTGTGCCCACACTGATGGACACTGATGTCACTGAGGACCATAGCAGGGAACAGGGAACCACGTGGGCCCATCACTAAGGGTCAAGGGTTAGAGAAATTTTTAGAAGTGGCTTAGGTGGTGGGACATGGGGGAGAAGAGCAATCTCCACGATGTGTGGGTGGAGGTCAGCTGTGACCGTGGGATCACAGAGTGCACAGGTATAACCTGCCAGGTATCAAGGGAGCCTTGAGGAGCTCAGATGAGGAGCTCAAAGGAGAGAAAATGGGGCTTGGGAAGGAGGAAGGACCCCACGGCTACAGAGAGCCAGGAGCGGAGGGAAGGATGAAAGGAGTAGGGAAGGTATTGACCATGGCCACCAAAGGAGGAATCAGAGATGAGTGATCTCCATGGGAGGGGTCTGGAGAACACTTACCGCTGCCCGTTTGGGGTTAGGAGACACTTAGTGCGGAAGGTGAGAAGTGCCTTGGAGTTCCGCGGGGCAGGGTAGAAGATTACAGTCATTGGTACAAGGACACTGTGTACCAGGCAGGCTAGTCAGAGCAGAGGTGACACCTTTGCCCCCAGAAATGTGGCTGCAGACAATGGGGACAGAGGGGGCAATGAGGAAGAATGTTTCAGTGATCATGAGGTGAAGAGCCTGGGCTTCAGACTGCTGGCGGGGTTTGCATCTTCCTGACGGGACTCAGGACTCTTCACTTGGCCTCTCTGGACCCCAGTGTCTTCATCCATTTTGCTGGATGGCAGTCACTGTTCACAGTTATCAGTCCTCATAAAAGTACAGGTGATAATGGTCATGTTGGGGAATTAATTTTTGGAGGGCATTTTCAAAGGAAGGAGAAGCAGGTTACCATCAAAATGTTGGCCTGGCTGCAGGACTTGGAGCCGGTCCCCAGTGTCTGTGGACTGTCAGACCAGGAGTGTGTGGCCAGGTTCAGGAGATTCCTACTCCCACAGATGACATATCCCTTTCCCAGGGCTTTGGTTCTCTCAAAAATAATTCAGTTTCAGCCTACGTCCATACCCGAGGATTCAGGCATGCATGCTCCAAAGGGCCGATATTTATTTAGCAACTTAGTATTCATTCCCTGCTGCCCAATATGGCTTTAAAAGGGAAGAAGCAGAGAAGTGGTTTCCTTTGCACTACACTGTCCAGCAATACCGCCACAGTGATAATGTCTGCTGTGGGTCTAGACGCCTCCCTAATGAATACATCACGGCACTTCTCCCAGGCTGGGTTCAATTTCCCAGAATCAGGAAGAGTAAAAATGCTCCCTTCTGAAGTTGTTCCAATGCTGAGAACTCTCATCCCTTTACCAGTACAAAATGCGATCACCAGTCTGCCTCTGGCGGAAAGCACACAGCGCTCACGTGACTGTTTCTCCTCCTCTGAAGGATACATACTGCAGTACTCTGAGGACAACAGTGAGCAGTGGGGGAGTTTTCCAATCAGCCCAAGCGAGCGTTCTTACCGATTGGAAAACCTGAAATGTGGAACTTGGTACAAGTTCACTCTCACCGCCCAAAATGGAGTGGGACCCGGGCGCATAAGTGAAATCATAGAAGCGAAGACGTTAGGGAAAGGTAGGTGTGCCTCCCTGTCGTTTCTAGATGTCCTCTGTCAGCCAGAAGTGGGGATTGGAATCATAAATCCCAATCATATATAAATAAACTCTGCCATATATTCATATGTTTGCTCATGTGTTTGAACTTTGTTACTCCTGCAATGGGCTCCGCAGTACCACAGTGTAGTGAGACATGGCTGGTCCCTAACAAGTATCCCAGTTCTCCTTTTTATTATTTCATTTGCTACCAAAAAAAGAAGAGTGTCATTTGAAAATCAAGGGTGTCGCGGCAGACAGAAGGTGCCAAGGGTGGGCAGCCGTGAGTGGTGACATTTGCCCTCCAGCCCTCTTTGGGCACCCTTAGTCACCCCACCCCCATCTTTCTGTAGTCTTCACATTGCCCCATTGTCCCCACTTTTCGGGTGGGAAATGACTGGGATAAGTCATTAACACTTCAACCTGAGTTGGGATTGTATCTAAAATGTGGACCTTCAAGGTGAGAAACCCAGGGAAATGACTTTCAGAAGAGAAGTTTGCAGGCAGCCCAGGAATGCCAGAAAGAGGGAGGGATGTAGCTCTCTGTGGGTGTAGTGAAGAGGTGAGGAGAAGGTCTTTGCAGGTGTCCCTCACATCTGAAACCTGCCAGGTGGGCGGGCTCAGATGGCAGGAGAGCGAGAGAGGAGACGGCAAGGGTGTTATTTGCCCTGCCGCCTGGGTTTTGGATAACACGTGCTAAGCATTCTGACGACAAGGGATTGAGTTATGCAGAAATACATCCATTAGGTCCCTTGGGCTCCAAGACCAAGTGTTTGGATATTGAGGGACATCTGTCAATACTTCCCAATTCCAACCATGTCCTCTCTTGAGGCAGGTCCATCTTCGTGAGAGTGAAAACAGGTCAGCCCATCACAATGCAGCGTGTGAACTGCTGAAGGAAACCCACACGTGAAATGGCATTGCTCCTAAGGGAACTCTAAGATGCACGATAACAGCCCCCCTCACCCAGTCTTCCCTCTCACTGCCAGGTCACTGTGGCTGGACAAAGCCCACTGGTCCATAAAGTCTCTGTTAGTAGCGGACAAGTTGCAAGTGGCCTGTGACCCAGACTTGGGCTGAGCTGCTGGCCTGGTGGAGAAGGCAGCCGAGGGAAAGGTGGGAAGACTCGGTGGCTTTCACCCGTTTGCGCTAGGAGCTGACCGCCCTGTGCCCTCTCCTGCAGAGCCCCAGTTCTCCAAGGAGCAAGAGCTGTTCGCCAGCATCAACACCACCCGCGTGAGGCTGAGTCTCATCGGCTGGAATGACGGCGGCTGCCCCATCACCTCCTTCACGCTCGAGTACAGGCCCTTTGGGACCACGGTCTGGACCACAGCCCAGAGGACCTCACTGTCCAAGTCCTACATTCTGTACGACCTGCAGGAAGCCACGTGGTATGAGCTGCAAATGCGAGTGTGCAACAGTGCTGGCTGCGCCGAGAAGCAAGCCAACTTCGCCACGCTGAACTACGACGGCAGTAAGCTGGCTGCGCTGTGGCCCTTCTGTGTGTGTTTCAGGGGCTGTGCACGTGCACCTTGTCCCCTTCCCACTGAACGCTCGTCCTTGCCATGGTGCGACCGGTGCCCTCGGAGCCCATTAGATTTGGGAGGGGCATATAGTTGATTTTCTATGGGGCTCCCTGGTTCGTTGTCTCCAGATGACCATGGCTGTGTGTCCAGAAATAAGGGACAGAAGGCCAAAGGGAGTGTCACTGGGGGTCTCGGTGCAGGAGAGATTTCTCTGAAAGGTGTCTTGACCACGTGGTTCTGTGCCTTTGTCCATGACCATGAGCTAATGTTGCTTCTGTTGTCTCCCACCCTTCCCCCCATCCCAATCCACGTAACAACTTTCTTTTCTGCACTCATTAAGCCCTTAAACCGCATGTGCAAAAACAATTTTCCATGGTAAAGGAGCTTATGTCAGTCTCTGGGCAGAAGCAGGGGCACTGGTGAAAATAGAGTAATAGTAGAGTATCAGTGTGCACATGCGCACATGTGCAAACGCGCACACACACGCTCGCAGCTTGCGTGTACTTTCCAAAAACTAGGCGAGGTGTCTCTTGACATTTGTGTGACCGAAAATAGATGATTTAAATTTTTACCCTTTTTTCTAGTATCAAGGGCCATTGATTGATATCTGAAGAAATGCCCAGCCCCATGATGCTGAAAGGGAGTGTGTCTTTGAATGTTAGTGAGGGAACTTTAGGAAGCTTTCAGTTGCAGCACATTGGTGCTAATTTCTGCAGCCTTGCAGTGATTTTCACTCTTGCAACAGCAGTGATTGAATTAGGTGCTCTAGTTGCAAAGTCAAACCGGCAGCAATTCGTCAGGATGTCTGGAGCTCTGATGTAGTTCCCTTCCAAGCCTTCTGCCCACTCCCCACTGGTCAGGCTGGACCACAGTGTTGAATGAGTTAACCAAGAAATGCCCAAGTTCTTTATTCACCATTAGTTAGGCTAAGGGGGTGATTCCTTTTCTGCTGTGTGCATTTGGGACCCTGCTTTATTAAAGCTCCAGCAGGAACTTCCTTGGAGCACAGTTTACACCATCCTAAGAAAAGTGTGGCCATAAACCCAAGGACTCTCAGAAATGACCAAAAGGAGCTTAGGATGATGTTGCCTGGGATCCTCAGTTGGTCGATTTCTCCTCGACTGTCCTGGAGGGCCCAGAGCTGGCTCTTCCTGTTCTGGCACATGGTGTAGACCCACCCCTGAATCTCCTGTCCTAGGCCATTTCTTTGCAAAGTCCACCTCCACCGGAGCCCAGGCTCCTGTTGGCACATCCAGCCCGAGTGCCAGGGCTATAGGAAGGCCCTTAGTGGAATGCCCTTCTGGTATTGGTTACACCAGACTGTGGCCCTGGAAGAGTCTGTGCTGCTCCTTGACTTTTCTTCTCAAAGGCTGATGCTTTTCTTGGGCTGCCTTTCTCTAATTTTTAGCCCTCAGTTATGAGCGACTTCATTCAAAGCTGTTCTCATCGCAGAGCATCACCACAGGCAGAACAGCAGGTCCAACTTGGCTTCTCCCCCTAAAGTGGTTTCATTATTTGGTCTTACAAAATAAAGGACTTTGACACGTACCAGACAAAGTCGTCTGTTAACATGTACATATCTGGGTAGCAAGTATATTTCTTACTTTAGAGTACTGACTTTTGATATGTACCCTCTGACCCACAGTTCCTCTTGATATGTGCAGATGCCAGAGCTCTCAGCATAAGGTGCACACCGGTGATATGCTCACAGCTAATAATGTAATTAGAAAGTACTCCTGTATAGTGTTTGAAACTGTGATTCTCACTTACAAAGTGCTCTGCAGATTTTGAATGTTTGTCTTCTAAAAAATATATAATGTTCTCACTTCATCCAGGCTCACAAATTATGAAAAAGTCTGTGAGCCACATTTAAATTTCTGAAATCTTAAAGGATTTTATTACACTAAGAAATAAAAATGCCTATTTATATTCTCCTTGAATGGGATTACAGACTTCTTTGAACCAATCTCATGGATAGATAGTTTTAATATCTCTTTTGTCACATCCGCCTAAAGGATTTTTTTCATTTTGGGGAAAACGAGCATTGACAATTAGCCTCACATTTATACCACTCAGCTTCCAGAACCTTCCTTTTCTTGATCTGACTCTTTCTTCT
Source organism: Daubentonia madagascariensis (assembly GCA_023783475.1). NCBI lineage: Eukaryota > Metazoa > Chordata > Mammalia > Primates > Daubentoniidae > Daubentonia > Daubentonia madagascariensis. Next base: position 7,747,418 of record JAKFHU010001482.1, on the reverse strand, counting down.
GCCATTTCCTTAGCCAAATGTTTCCACTCATCCTTGTGTTTGTCTTGGTTTTGTAGGCCCCTCCTCATGGTCACCCCTTAAGCACCTTTCACCTGGGTTTCTGAGCATTTTGAGACTTGGATTTCCAGCAAAAACACTGTAAACTTGGAACAATATTCTTCTTGTCTTTAGCAGAGATCACAGGGACTAGGGATTCTGTTATCCCTGCTCTACTTACTAAATGCAAGATAAAGATCATTTTTGCTCTGGGGGAAATTATATTATTTTTGCATTCTTCTTCCTAAAGCACTGACTTTCTGGCTCTTGTTTTACATGGAAAATACAGTGGAATGGAGCTTCTTACGTAATGGAAGATGGCAAAATACATGCCCCATAAAAAATGGATGCCCGTGTTTAAATCTCTACACCCATTGTATTCAGTGTCTAGATAGAAGGTAGCTTAAAATAGCTCAGAGTTCATTTTCCTTCAGTGTTTCCTTATGACTCTAAATAATCTGAATTTCATTGCAATGCCTGGTCAATAAGTGGTTTGCTTTAGAGACCTAGATGGGTCCCCTTTGAAAAGTTGTCTGTAGCTCCTCTACCCTAAAATGGCAGTTTTTAAAATAGATTGGATCTTACACATGTGATAAAAAGCAAGTGGATAACCAAATAAAAAGCAGTTTAAGCTTCTTTAAGCCAGTGTATCTGGTACAGTTTCCCTGCAGACTCTCCTCTGTCCATTTGCCAAACCTATTGTTCCCTTTTTGATGGCAATTTTTCAATTAGTCTCTATCAATTGTCCTGTGGGTGACAGTCAAAAGGACACTTAATTCTGGGTAAATGCATGTGGCTTTTGTGAGCACCAAGCCTGGGCATTGTGCTTGCAAGTGCCTGCACCCAGCAGTATGTTGCAAAATGAAGTCCCTTTCAAAGATGTGCTGTCCTGTAGAGGAAGTTGGAAGTTTGGGCAAAGGGAGGGGAATGAACAGGAGAATAAGTTAGCAAGGACCTAGAGAAAGAGTCCCTGTCATTCCTCATTACCTCCAATACCCTTGGGTCACATGGCGCGATTTTTGTAACCCGTCATCCCTAAAAACTCCGCCATGCCGTCTTCATTAATAGCCATCTAACATCGTGGCCCTGCTTTCAGGTACAATTCCTCCACTCATTAAGTCAGTTGTCCAGAGTGAAGAAGGGCTGACGACCAACGAAGGGCTCAAGATGCTGGTGACCATCTCCTGTATCTTGGTGGGGGTCTTGCTGCTCTTTGTGCTCCTGCTGGTCCTGCGGAGGAGGCGGAGGGAGCAGAGGCTGAAGAGGCTGAGAGGTAGGTCAAGGCCAGCTGTCAACCCCAACCCCAAAGCCCCCTGCTGTGGAGCCGCAGCCACTGGAGAGAGGGCAGCCGAGAACAAGCCCAGAGGGGATGGCGCTTCCCTCTCTGAGCCTGATTCCCTGGTGGTCCTTCAGCAAGACTCTAGAGCCTTAGGGATGAGCAACACAAAAACGTTCCTATCTCAGTCACTCGGAAGTCAAGGGAAAGCAAACCTCTTGCACGTCCCCTAAGTCCTAGCTGTTGGTAGGCAAAGAAAATTAATTTTGCATGGATTTTTCAACCCCACTGTCTTTAATTTTCAGTGGTTCCAGCAAAGCCACAAATTATGGCTTTCTCTGAAAAGACCTATCAGATTTGCTCTGGGAATGAGAATTATTTCATTGCCTGGAAGCGGAAATTGAGGGCTTATAGTCCTGGTAAAGCATTGGGAAGCAGACAACACACACTTTCCCAAATTAGAAATTGGAGCTGAAGCCCGGTGTAAGAGTTTCAGTCTAACTAAGAAAAAAAATAATGGAAGATGGAGAACCCAGGCCAGATGAAATCCATTGTTAACACACACCATGATTATAATGTCCTGCTCTGTGTCGTTCTGTGTGATGAGGCTATTCTCAGCCTCTGGCCAACAGCCCTTACTTGCCCTTGCTCTGCAATGTGAGAACAAGGACTTCTAAACAAAAACTGTGCAGGAGAAATGTTCCTGAGTCTTTTGCCCTTTACCGGTGAGGGTATTTAACCAACCCACTTTCTTGGTAAAGTGCATATCCGAGGTATTTGCATTTCAGTATCAGTGCAGTGTGGAGTATTGATATACAGTATCCTACATATTCTTCAAAGTTACATTAAGGAGCAAGTCTAGAAGCACTTCCTCTAAAATATACCTATGATATCCCCAAACTTTGCTGATATATTTAGAAAACATTGACCTCTTCTGTAAATACTCTACTTGACCATAATCCAGTTAGAGCAGTGAACATGGTGACATTTTGCCTGTCTTCACTTATCGAAAGCAATTCTTTTTATGGGACTCAAATACATTTTATTATCAATTTTTTTTCACTCTGCCAACAAACTAAAATATCTGAAGTACATTGCTCTCCATCTGTACGTTATAATTAATAGTCTGTCCATTTATGTCTCCTGCAGCCCAACAATTCAGATGAACCATCAGTCTATTGAAATGTTCTTTCTCAATCATGCTAACCGATTATCATTTAATTTTGCTGACATCACTTGATTGAACATCTAGATCCTGTGTGCCATACTAGGTGCTTGATTTACAAAGAAGGAAAGGAAGAACTTCCTAAACTCTAGGTTTAGTGTAGGAGGTAGGCCCATAAACAGCTACCAGTAAAATAACAAAAAATGTCATGAATCCTAAAATAGGACTTCAAACAAATTCTACATTAGTGCAAAAGAGGGATGGAATTAATCCCAAGTGGAGAGAAAAAGGAGGCTACCTAAGTGCTAAATAAGATAGTACTACGAAAGTGCAACCCTGCCCAACATGTTGAGAAGTTCAGCATGAAGTGCACTGTGTTGATTTCATTCATGTGTGCTCATCACTAAAACACCAAAAGGATGTTTTTATAATCCTCTCTCAGGGGTAGTGGCATCCGGTGGCCTAAACTTTCGGGCAGTTGTTATTGAGGTGCCAAGAGGGTCTGTCCTTGTTGCTTTTAAACAACTTTATCTAACTAGTTTCACTTATAAGGCTTTAGATTGTCCATATAACACTTCTTAAAACCAACTGTGAAAGTTTCTTATTAACGATTTCTATTTAATCACAAAAGTTTGGCAGCAAACGGGCTAAGCATTCTAGGCAGTCCTTCCCAGCAGTCTACCCATTCTGCCAAATTTGCTTTTTCTTTTTTTCCCTGGCCCCTACTGATTGCTCTTTCCTCCTCAGATATTGTTTCATTTTTCCTATTCTACGTATAACTTAAGCACCATAACCTTGTGTTTCCCTGCCAAGAGTGTTTCTAATTAAGGATGCTGCTAACTCTTACGGTGCCTTTGGGTTAGAATGATGGGAGACCCATGCATCCTTTATTTTCATTCTTAATAGTTCCTTGTAATTTAGTTACTTGCTTTGCAAGGGCTATGTCCAGGAAACATTTCAATCGCTGGCATCTCTACTTCTAGACACTAGTGTCCTGTAGTTGGGCTTGGTAAAGAAAGCAGTACATCACATTAGAGCACCTGGTCTTTCATTCCCCAGAAATGGTTTTGTTTTCTCTATGCCAGAGAAAGGATAGAGCCAACACAAAGATTTCAGCAGGAAGAAAATAAGCACTGTGGCAAAGAGGATGTATTCATGTGAGATACTAAAAAGCAAAGAATTCCAGAGAAGTAGCTTGCCATGGTACCAAGGTATCTGCAGTCTTGCATTTTGTACATGTTTAATAAAGGCTTTTTGAATCAAGAATCTGAAAAAAGGACAGCAAGAATGCAAGGGTATTCAATTCCATACCACTTCCTAATGGCAAGTTTCAATGTGGACGTACTGAAATAAATTCAATTCAACAAATCATTGTAGATTATCTACCAGGGGCCAGGTTTTTTTTTTTTTAAACTAGTAGTGACATTTGCTTATTATGAACCATTTCTATTTGATCATCAGAGTTTGGCTAGGTCTGGGGGAGAAAAAAGATTTCTAAGACCCTGTTCCAGAACTATAAAAGATAACACTGCAGTGGCCATGGGCCAAGGCTCACAAAGGGCAGACTCTTCTCTCTGTAGCTGTGTGAAGTGTGGTCCTGCAAGGACAGAGTCAGCAGTGGGGGTCAGAAAGGGGAATCCAGGAAAGGCCAGGCCTTGCCCCAGAAGGGTCTTTGTCTTTTGGCCCTGCAGGGCCCTGAAATGTTCATTAACAACATAAAATATTTCCAACTCACTCGTGGAGGGGAACTGCCAAAGAGTTTAAAGTAATAGGTTCCTATCTATTAAACATCCCGGAGTTCATTAGTAGAATCACCCAATTACAACCTGACCCACATAAGGCAGAGATTCTGTGCCTGTGTTAGAAGTTCAAATATATTTATGGATTCTATGGAGAGAATTGCTTCATACAATATTTTAATTGTCCAAAATAAGGACCTCATTTCTAGTAATGTGTCAACGTTACCTGAGCAACCACCTATGAAGATCAAACATGGAGATAAAAAATTTTGAATAATAGAAAAATACTATATTGGTCCCTAACGGATGTTTTTAGAGTGAATATATAAGGTCAACCTCGTATGATTGACCTTGTTTGACTGCACTGTTTGATTGCTGGAAACTACTAAAATGTTTATAAGCAGAGTATGTTTTACTATATATAGACAAGCAACCTAGTTGGGTGGACACAATATAATGTTGTTTTGTGTTAAAAAAATTTTAAAGAAAGAAAGAAAATGGGACTGAGGCAGTTTAGCCAACCTATATTCTTTCTTCCTGAGGACTTGACTAATTTTAGAGCATAGCGACCTCCTAAACTCTAAATTGCCTGCAAGTACTACATTTTTTTTTAATCTATAACCTTATCCAGGAGTTTAGAAGCATTTTGCTTTTAATGATGCCCTCATTTCCACCCAACTTCTAGATCCATTTGAAGTGCAAGGTTATAGGGCAAGTCAGTGCCTGGGCCTGAGATCCCAGAAGTCCCAACCTTATAAAAATGTGATTCCCATATCAAGTAATCAGCTCTGACTGATATTTCTATAAGCCTCCTCCTTTAGTATGCGCTTACTCAAGAAGGTGCAAGCTTCTGTTGGCACCAGTCAGTACAGGCAGTGCCAGCCCCCAAGTTCCAGGACTTCAAATAAGCTAAAGATAAAAATCAATAGTTGATATAAAATTTGACCATGCTTCTGTAGCAAAATGCCCTTCTTCCCTTGATCAGAAATGTACTTGTTATTTGAAACATGCTTTGAAATGGATTAATCTTATAAAACTGATCAACTCCAGGAGACTGGCCAGAAAGCGTCTGGGCTTGTGGTGCTGAGCAGGCACAGTTTAAGGGGTGAGCAGTGAGGAGTCTTTGCCAGCTTCTGAGCAGCCATTTAGCTGTTCTGCAAGTGAGCCCAACACTCTCCTCATTTGTAAAACCAAAAAGTAACTTGAACTTCACTTATCTAAAGCAGGAATGTACATCTAGGAGCCCAATGACACTTAAACTTGAGGTGGCCTCAAAGTAAGTAAAGATGCCCCTGGCACTAATGGATAGAGTCCCCGTAAATGTGTTGTTCATTAGTGAAGAAACAGGGAGTATGTGCCCTAGAGGTTTCATTGCCAAGCTAATAAATGCCCAAATTGTGGTTAAGATGGCATTAGAAGCCTGTCCTCTGAAACTCTTTAGTTCTATGCTTTGTGTTTTCTTCCTTCTTTCCTTCCTTCCTTATTTCTTCCTTCCTTCCTTTTCTCTCTCTCTCTCTTTTTCTTTCTTTCTGCCTTAGTTTCTTAATAAAGTTATTCTTTTAAAACTCCGAACTTGTTATGGTAGAACTAAGTAGAAAAAAGTTTCTGTATCTGAGAGTGGGGAGCAAAAGAACATTGGGTGGGTGCCAGTCAAGGGCCCCAGTGCAGCTGGGGCTGGGCATCGGGCAGTCGGAGGGCAATCCTGGGTGTCAGCCCTGGGCCTGGAACTCTGCCTTGCCTGGGTGTTCCGTTTTGTGTTTGTACTTGCAGTTTTCTCAGATTACAAGTATATATGGCTTTCTTTTTTTGAATATACATATTGCCAGGGTTTTTGAATCAGCTTTCGTTTGAGCTGATGATCGGAAGTCCTATTTGGGATCTTGTAAAAACTTAAATGCAGGTTTACAGCCCTTACAGAAATAGCTACTTTAAGTTCTCCTTGCAGCCGTCCCTTTTAGCCCCTTTGCAGCATGCAGCGTTGGCAACTGTTGCCCTGTGAAACTCCGTCCTTCCGCGTTTCAGTATCCCTGGACCATCCTGGTAGCATTTCTCCCCCATTTCCCAGCCCAGCAGGTTAAAGGGGGAGCACAGAGCCCAGGGTGGATACGTAGGAGCAGCAGGGGGCTTTGGGAAAGATGTCACAAAGTCTAAATCTCACATTTATCTGAAATTTGTGAAAAAAAATGTGACAGGCAACACAAAGGGCTGTTTAGCTGTATTTGGACGAGAACAAGGCTTTGGACGGTGTTCTCATGTTAACATATGGCAGGTAGAAAGGAAAGCGACTCAACATCTGCTTTGCTTGATGTGCACCAAGAGAGGTGCTATTCGAACCAGAAAATGTGGACCAAGAATTATAAAAGGGAAGGGAGGGACGGAGGCAGGGAGGCCCTTCAGAGACTTGGAAGAATCATTTGCGTTTTGACAGGGCTGATTGGTGTGGGAGGACCAGGGTATCGCTTAAAACCCTGGCAGGTTGATCGGATCTTGGAGGTGACACACATCCAGGTGGAAAAACTATTGAATTACAGGAAAGAATCCAAATTTTCAGAGATTTTTTGAAAGGCTGGAACCAAGAAGATAAAATTTAATAGGAGTAGTTGTGAAGTCTTCTCTATAAGTTGTAAAAATTTATTTGCAACAAATATAATGAGCACTGAGCTCTCACTGGTGTGCTAGGAGAATATCAAAAATTACCAGTGTCTGTGCTCAGACCCATTTAATAAAGAAATAAGAAATCACATGTCTCTTATAGAGGAGAGTTCCAAATAGGAATTACCTAGAAATTATACCACATGAGGAGAATTTAAACTGGAGAGGAGAAAGCTGAGGCCAAGCAAGGGAGTGGCAGCTGCCTGGAATATCTGCATAGCTTGCCCGTGGCTCCAGGAGGTGTCATCCTCATATACAGGCAGACTTACATCAAGGGATTCCAACACAAGAGAAGGAAGATGTTTCTCACAATTAATGTGTCCTCAGGAAATCTTTGTGTAGCTTCACTGTACACCAGGGACTGGGCTGTGTCTGGAGATAAAAACCAAGGGCCAAGAGCGAGATGACCTGAAAACAGGCAGTCACAATGTGAGCTGGAAAGGCAGTGCCACATGTAGTGCAGAGGCCAGGGAAGCTGCCGAGCCTGGGGTGTGCACAGAGCACGTGTGTCTGCGTGGGTGGTGGGGTCAATGGAGGCCCTTACAGAAGCAAAATCGTGGGGGTCTCTGCAGAAATTAGCAAGTGCAAGAAACTCAGAGAGAGGCCTGGAGGTCACATGTGAGGGACAAGAGAGCCGGACAGGCAGCTTGGACCAGCACAGAAGGCCCTGTGCTGAAGAGTGTTATCGCAGCCAGGTCCCTTTGAAAGTTCCAAAGTGCAGGTGTGATTCAGTAAGATGGGTTTCGGATTTGTCACCCTTCCTGTGGCACGGGCATCACTCAGAGAGCTGAGACTGGAGTTAGGCAGACTCAGGAGGAGGATGTCGACTAGTAAATGAGATTTGGGCTGAGGAGAGAGGACAAACAGCAAAGGTCCCACGGGGACGTGTTGAGGTGAGAGACCGCAGACTCGGAAGGCCGGTCAGCACTGGCAGTGAGAGGAAGGGTGCTCGGTGTGCACCAATAGCGCCGACCCCCTCTTTGAAGTGGCCGATGGCCCTGGCTCTGGATCCGTGTAGACAGAGCACATTTTCATGCCTGTCTAAGACTCCACGGAAGGGATTCCAACATTCACTAGGAGGCTGATTTGAAAAGTATTGCACTTTAGAGTCTATGGTTCCAGGACTTTAAAAATTTTTCTGCCTCTGTCCCAGATTCTCTTCTCACCCCTAAACAAAAGTGTGTTCAAGGTGAGAGCTGGCCATCCCCTCTTTGCGCTCTCCCGATGTGAGCATGATTAACACCAGGCCTCTGTCTCAGCCCTGGCATCACTCCCAAACATGATTCCAAATCTGCCTCTGAACAGATCACCTGACGTCCTCCAGCTTTCAAACCAGACACCTCCGCTCTCCCCAAATGCTTCTTCCATGTCCTCCTAGACCGCTATTCCTACCACTTGTGTCACCGGACACCCAGCCCTGTGCATCCCAAATCTTGTCCATTTCCTGGACTATCTGCAGCTCCTGTCCCCAAACACTCCATACCTGGTAGGGCTCTGATTCCTGCGGATTCCATCTATCTTCATATTATAACGTCACCCACACACCCCTAATCTCCAACCCAACCCTCACAGCCTCTCCCTTGGACCCTTGTAAGAAGCTGTCAAGAAGTCCCAGTCCTGAGCACTCGGGGTGGCCTGATTAATGCTGCGAGAGCCCCACACCTGCCCATCACCCTCCTCTGCCCTCCCTCCTCCTCCCTTCCCTTGGCCCAGGTAAAAGCTCTCAGAGTTTGGCCAGGAATACAAAGTCACATCTCCTTAGCTCCTAAATAGCTAGACCATACCCATCCACCAGCCTACCACCCTGGCAACTTCTCTGTCCAGCCAAACTGACCTACTCCTTCCTTCCTAAGCCAGCCCCTAATTCCAGTGCATATGAGTACTCTGCGTGGAGCACACTGCCCATTGTGTCTGGGCACCCATGTACCTTTAAGGTAGGGCCAGCCTTGTGCCTCTTTCCAGACTGACCCAGCCTGAGACACTGCTGTCCTTGGATCACCTCCCCCAGTCAGCCGGCACCAACTATCTGCTCCTTTGTGTGTCCCTGAGGATGTGACTCCTGTCCTACTCAATGCATAAACATCCTTGAGGACAGTGGTGACAAGAGTTTGGTTGTATGTTCCCACTCAGCTACAACAAATGGCTGAACATGTCTGGGTCTCAGTTTCTACATTTCTAAAATGGACACAATAGTTCCCTGGCAGAGGCTAATATTGAGGGGACCTATGCTAGCAGTGCTAAAATCACTGGCACAATCCAAACTCCTGTCACCCTCCTGCCCCATGCCCGGTCCCAGGTGCCACCTGTGCATCCCAGCCCCGGCTTCCCAGCTGATGCAAAGGTAAACTTATAGAAGAAGTTAATTTCCATTAATAAAATTTTTCTAAAAATTCCAGATGAAATCAGAAGGAGGACCTAGTAGCTAAGACAGAAAGAGAAGGGATGCACCAGAAAGCAATAAGTATGGGGAAGGGCTGTCTGGAATGGCTCTGGGCGCCCAAGCCCATGGAAGAGCCCGACCTCCAGGAAGACGCCTGCTAAGGACAGCCCAGGGGAATCGCGTCAGTACTGGGGGCAGCTTTGTGCTCACTGTGGGACTCTGCAGTTCTGAAGGCGTTGGATAGGAACAGATCACAGGACAGAACACTGTGGTGACTGACCAAGAACAGAAAAAGGAGGAATTATGATGGGCAAAGTAAGGAAAGCAGTCAATTCCGAAGACAGTTGAGTCTGAGAAACCCTCAAAGTGTGAAGTGATGTGAGATGTTTAATCCTTGGGATTTTTGTCTTCTTTTTTGGAGAATTGTACTATCCACTGCTTGGTTGTTACTTGGAGCTAATTAAGCCCAAGCTTCTGGCGTTCAGTATAGATAGATTTATTTTGTAAGTGCTAAATCATTCAAGGAGAGAGGAAATGCATTATATTTACTTTGTCTTTGCAGATAAATGTAAAGACATGAGCTGGGAAATCAAGTGCTGTTTTGCTTTCTTTGCTTTGCCATGTGGGTGGGGTAGACAGGACCTGTTTCATTTTCCAGACTGAAGCCATCTGTGCACAAAACTGGGCCCTGTTTCGAGGTTACCAGTGGGAACTGGCATAGCTGACTTGAGCAACTGAGCTTGGGTTCAAGGGGGACCAGCTCCAGGTGGTCTTTCTGTGACCACATCACTCAGTAACAGCATGCTGCCCCCCAGCCGGAAACTGACTACATTTAAAAGTCAGCCCCCAAAAGAATGAGATGAAAATGTTCCACCATATGTATTTCTTCGTCAGTCATACTGTCAGCTGAGTCCATTTCCAGAAAGTTCTGTTTGCTGAACTGCACACTTAGCATCAAGACTTCTTTAGAGAGCAACGAAAACAAAACAAAAAGGCAGCTTTTGTGTTCTAGGAATGAAAACATTCATTTTGCCAGGACAAAATGTGTAAAAAGAGTAAATTATATTTTAAGATAAATGAGAATTATAAAACAATGTCACCCAAAAAGTAGATTTTTTTTTTTCCTGCAACACTTTTAGGCAGGATTTCTTCTGTCAGGAGTGGTAATCAGGTCTTGGTAAACAATGTCTTCAGAGAAAAAATATATAGTTTTTATTTGTGAATTTGAAATAAACATCTAAGTTTCCAGAAACACTGATATGTCATTTATTGTACAATCCTTTGATCAACCTGAGGGACTCAGAGTTCTATAATAATGGGATTTGTAAGTGATTTACAGTGTCATAAGCTTTTTAATTCTGTTATTTTGATAACAAAAAGAGTGGGTTGTACAAATAAATGACTTACTTTCAAAATGTTAATTTTCTGACTGCTGGAAATAAAACTGGGTTTTCTAGAAGTGACTAATAAATCAATTGTAATAAAACCTTTAATAGATGTCTGAGAATTTTATAGCCACAGAATAGCTGTGATATCTTTTTATAATTTAAAAAAAAGATATAAAAAAGTTCCATGTAGAAGAAACAAGGAACCTATAAAACTCTAGTTTATTAGCAGTGATCTGGGTATACGATTGTATTTAAAAATGGCTGTAGTCATCTGACTGTAGAATGTTTGCCATAAATGCCTAAGTGAAAGTTAATGAGTTATTTATCATGTACTAATATTAACTTTCTTTCCCTAGATGCAAAGAGTTTAGCTGAAATGCTCATGAGGTAAGAACAAGATCTAACACCCCAGATATCATGTTGAATAGAACAGTTTTGAACTTACCTTGATTATTTCTTTGTTTTTTAAAGATGACAGTCTGAAATTGATAACGCATTTTCTCTTCAACATACAATTTCCATTTACATTCCAAAATATCTATGCGGTGCCTTGTTATAGATGCAGATACTGAATGATATATTTTGAGATGTGCAATAAGTGGTTGTCTTATTGGCTGAACTCAACCACTGGAATGTTTCCCACTAACCTGGGAAGAAAGAGATACATTGTAAGTAATGGTTTAGTTTTGCTTCCGCCCAAATATACTCCTTGTGAGGTCGAGCCTTCCTTCTAGCAGTTAGCCAAGTTGAAAGAAAACTACAAAAGGAGTAGGTGTGCTCTTCAAAGGCAATGGGCTGACCCCAGAGCACCTCAACTCTGTCACCGTTGTCTATTCACCATCCGGTCCGGAAGGCGCAGCCTGCGTGTTGCATCTCTCGCGGAGTGCCCAGCGTGGTACTCCTTGTGGAGATGAACGGATAGTGGCTATGGAATGAGTAAGAGAATGTTCACGACCACGGAAGACAAAAGGGCGCCCTTCACAGCTTCGCTTTGGCGCATCCACAGGGTTTGTGAGAGGCAGCGGTGTGACAAGAAGAGTGTGTGTTCCCTGCATGTCCCTGAACGCTAGTTTCCACTCAGCCCCACCCTCTCCAAGCACTTGGTTTGCTTGTGCTGTCCAACCTCCTTGCCCTGTAAAAACCAGAGCGCTCCAATATCAGGCGTTTACACTGGTGGATTGACGGACTGGCACGTTACTTCACCCGGACATTTGTATTTAAGTCTTTCGTGGTGTAATGATTAAATGAAAAGTGAGAAAGGAAATAAGCAAGGAAAATTTCAGGGGCCCTGATGGTGAACTTGACATTGCCATTTTGGGGTGATTTGTGTGGGAGAGAAAGACGATGGGTCTCTTCCCGCTCCCATGCCCACCACAGTTGGCTGCTCCTTCCTCCCCCATCTACGCATATAAAATTAGTACTCTTTGGCCATTCACAAACAGCCCATGTCACATATCACCAACATCTTTGAAGATCAAAGGCAGAGATCAAACACCATTGGCACATGGGTTACATTCCCACAGACATCTTTGTTTGGCCATCCTGTATTTTAAAATACTGCAAATCATAGGTAAAACAATGATACGGAGGGATCAAGGATGGCTCTGAAATACATTTGGTGGGAGTAATTAGATGAATGTTGGTGCCATCTGCCAAGATTAGGAAGATAGAGGCAGGTATGGACTTTTTGTTTTTTCGGAGGGCTGGGTTGGGGGGAGGTGTTGATGAGAATGGAAAGACCTATTTGGGTCATGTTGCATTTGGGATTCATATTAAGCATCCAGTGGAGGTGTCAAATAGACAATTGGTAGCAGGAATCTGGAGCTCCAAGCAAAGGCAAAGAGATACAAATGGCATGTACAATCCCTCCTTCATGATGGGTATCTAACCATGTTAGACCAAATTTACATGAGAAGATTACAAAAATCTGCATGAAGTGCCTGGAGTCCAGGCTCTTGTGGAAGTCTGCATTTATTTGCTAAGCAAGTATGAGGACATTTATGGGTCACGTGGAACACATCAAGACACATGTGTACTTGTGTTGAGCAGATCTGATAAAACACATCTGGAAAACAGATAAAGAAGCCAGAATCACTTGGCTTGTAATGACTAATCTACCGAATAAAATAAATTTTCCAGTGTAGACTTTAAAAATATAAATTAGTTGATGGCATTTAAAATGAGATGATTTCACATAAAATTTGGCTTTCTGATTTCTCTTGGAAAGGTTCTGGCCACACTGGGCACAGCCCAGGTAATGATGGTGCTGGAAGTACACACAGTGCCCCTTTAGACTGGGGGTGACTTTTGCTCACCATGGTAGCCCCTGCCCCTAGCCCACCCCTACCCCACTTCACCAGTCTGTACCTCCAGCAGGACTCCTACAGCCCCGCAGAGAGCTTCTGGACCCCTTGCTTTTCCTCACCCCTCCCTCCCCATCCCCACCCCCCTTCCACTTTGCCTGCCCCTCCTCCATCCACCCTCAAACCACCATGCCTTCACCCAAAGGCCGTGACACTGCTGTCTGTTGTCTGACATGTTCAGCATTTATTCAGTTAGGATGATTTGCTTTCCACTTCCCCTGACATCCAAGAATGCATCCCTTTTCCCCATTAGCCCCTGAGCAAGACATTAGGAAGCATCCTCTATTAATAGGGCCATTGCTGTCCTTGAAGACCACCTGTTTGTGGGATCAGGAATTGATCATTGTCTTCGAGGTTGACAGTTGCCAGCATGAAATTAGGAACAGTAAAACCAGGAATCACTACCACTTAAAATAGTTAACACAATTTCCCTCAAAGGGTAAAAGTGATTGAAAAGGGAGGGAATTTCCAAGCTCCTTGAATAGGTGGGTTTGTATGGGATTAATTTAGAAGCTTTGCTTTTACTCATGAAAGTTTGGTTCAACCTAAGTCTGGCAGGTGAACGGGTCAAGCAACCAAAGACCTTGTCACCCATCTGGTCAATTTGGGATCAACCATATTTCCAGTGTGGCTCAAGAGGTCCAGGCAAGTCATGTCCATTGGCACAGAGAAGGATACTGAATTGCTGTCCCTGGTCTTTGCTGCTGTTTTCTCTGGAAACCTGAGGAGTTGGCAGCCTGGTGCCATGGGGAGAACATGGAACCACAAGTCTATGTTCTAAGCCTCATATGGCCTCCGGCTGGTTTTCTGATCTTAGGCAAGTCATTTTGCCACTTTGTGTCCTGCTTTCCTCATCTAAAATAAAAGAAAATCAAAATTGTTCCTAGCTTTATCATTCTGTGATCTAGGTGGATGTAACATTTATTTTCCAACCATGTTCCACCAAGAAGTGTCAGCATGTTTCAGGATTAGCCATCCCAGGCCAGGAAGGCAGATGGGACTGCAGGACACAGACGACCGGGACCCCCAGGGGACCCCTCGCATGGCGCCAACTCTCATTGCTGTGCTTCATGCTTCCAGATATCTGCCGGTTTCACCCCAGAGAAGAGAGACTGCATCCACCACATCCAGATAGAAAGATTGTCCTTTTATATGTTTAGACAAGATTATTATTTTTTAAAAAACATGCCAGCCTTCTAAGAGGTGAGACTGGCTTGCTGTAAAAAATTAACCAACACATGTTTAAGGTCCAAGGATAAGTACCAGAAAGAGAGCTGGTTTTAAGCATAGAAAGATTCAAATTGAGAGGTTAAATTACTTTAGTTTTTTTAATGTTCATACTTCTATACAATAACAAAAACATATTTACTCAAGTGTTAGAATGAGCTATGTTCCTACCAGTCTGTTATTCTACACTTAAGGAATGTTCCATATCGTATTTGGTGGGAGAGGGGCTGTACAGACATCTTCATTAGTCCCCCCCCAACAAACCTTAAGGAAATACTAAGATTTTGAAGAGTTGTAGTGACTGCAAGTGATTAATTGGCAGAGCTGGGAAATACTCTGCCTTGTAAACAACCCTCCACTCTCCCCTCCCTCCCATTTTAATCAAACAACCAGATGGCAAATGGATGGTCCAAGATTACATTTTAATAATAACTAATGTATTTAGCATGATCCTATACTGTACAAAAGATGCAATTTTGCTTCCCCAGTGAAAACATACAGACTCTTTTTCCAGGTCACAAATGAGGTTTCTTCAAACACCTTTTTTTGAAGGTTTGCTGCTGTTCTAATGACCAATTGTTATAACTTTTGAAGTACATCCTTTATATAACAATAGATTATCAAATATGACAGTAAATATTAATATAATGAAACAATACTTAGTTGGGACCTAATAACCCTTTTAGAATGAGAAGGATACTATTGCCCCAAAGCAAAGCCTTTGGGGACATGCCACTGAGCTCACATTGTACCCCCAAAAGAACATGATCTATTTAACAAATATTTATTGGGCACCAACTGTGGCCAAATACTGTTCTAAGTTCTAGAGACATACAAGGAACAGAGCAGATGAAGATAGCCCCTGTGGAGTGTATATTCCAGTAGGAGAGACAGATGATGAATAAGATAAATCAATTAGGTATATTTAATTGAGTCAATATATGCTAGAGAGTAATGAGTGCCGAGGAGAAAAAATTAAGCAGAGCATGGGGAGAGGCCCAACCTGGCTCCACTTAAAGGATGGGTCTGAGCTGAGCCCTGCAAGAAGGGAGGGAACCAGCCACATGGGTCTGGGGAGTAGCGGGGGGAGTGTGTTCTAAGCAAGGAGGACAGGGAGTGCACAGGGAGGGAAGAACAATGAGCCCCTGAACCTCAAGCTTTATTGGGCCATTTTCTTACAGTCTTTCAAGGAGAAGGAGGAATTTACCTCCAGCTTTGATTGTCCTGCTTCTTGAGGTTTAATCATATTCTAAGTCCTAGTGCCAGTTGCAGTGGTTCACGGCCATTATTTAGCTTGCTTCCTGTGTCAGTCTGATAGCAGACCCCTTATTGTTGTTTAAGTATAGCCTGCACTTGGTGTTCATCACTATTTAATAGAGCAGCCGCTGACTGCCTCATAACTATTCATGATGAGCAGAAGGAACTAGCTCACACTTCTATTTTTGGTGCAAGGACAAGCTCAAGTCCCTAGTGAAGTTTCTAAACAGCTCTTTCAGATATTCACAGAGGAGTAGTTCCCCATATGTTTTTGTGGAAATATAGCTTGTCTAAGCATGACATAAGTGCAGCCCCCCAAGCTACCAAAATGCTCTTCCTTTTATACAAGTATCTGAATTTTTGCATTCTTCTCTCCTTTTTTTTAACCACAAACAAAATAAGTTAGTTAAATAAGTAATTTGAAAGAGTATAGAGACCATGTGGAAAAAAATCAGGCCAAAACGTTTGAATTTGGGCTCTGCATAATTAGCATGATCCAGGTACATAACCCAGTTACTCATCTGCAGAGCAGGAAATCTGGTTCAAGGTCAACTAAGCAGGAATGTTGGACTTTTTAGAAGTTGTCTTTTTCATAGGATGTTTTGGTTATATTCAAATGAAGAGTATACACAGCCTTCATCAGGCAAACATCTAGGGAGGTATTTGAGTGAACTTGGTCTTAGGACTATTAAGGTTCAAGACTGGACAAGTCCTCATTGACAGGGAAAGATCTGTAGAGGAAGAGCCCTGGGACTTCATGTGAATTGCTTGGCTAGAAGGGAAAGTATTTGAGATGTAGGGTGGATACCCCCTTTCTTGTTCTCTATTAGAAATAAATAACACAGAGGTAAACCATCACTGAGTAAACTAGGCTTCAGAAATCTTTCTCAAAACAGATTTGACAATTTTTGAGCTGGATTTATAGATGCCATGGATTATCTCGTTGATTCAAGTATCCAAATTACTGCTGCTTCTTAGAGGATGTTTCTGTAAACATTATTTTTACATCTAGTAAATTCTTATAATTCTGTAAAGACTGAACAACCGTCCTCCTAATGTGGATTGCTAATTAAGGCCTTTATTAACTTTTTTAGATTTTTGTGCAATGTGGAAATTTTTTTTTACTGCCGGCTGTAACTGGATATGATTATACCAAGCAGTTTTACAACCTATTTTCATTTACATTTAGAGAACAGCTCACTCTAAGAGTAATTTTCTGGTACACAAATTTTGAGACAAAATTATTATAGTAATTGCTTTTTTTTTCTATTCTAAAATGCAATATCAGGAAAATTAAACTAATGTCAGGGAAGCTAACAAGGTTTGTGATTTGTCACTAAAACAAAAGTAAAATGGCACCAGAAATAAATACAAATCCATTAGTAAAACCCCCATCCAACGAACAGCTGGCACACCTGCTTTCTCCCTTACCATGATTGGAATACCTCACATCTGACAAATGAAAATGTTATTGATTTTAAAATCGCTTTTCATTTGTTTCATCTAGCTTTTACGCAAGAAATGGGAAATTTCTAGAGGTGCTATTGATATGGAATCAATCTCTATTGATAATTTGTATTTTCTAAACTTCCCCAGTCTGATGAAATGAAAGAAAATCTCATATTGTGTACTTTTCCCTTTCCTTCTCCCCAAGGAACTTGTATAATTAGACAATATCCTAAATTGGCACAATGTAACATTGAACTGGATTTGTTAATGTATCCCCCCCAATCTTATTCCCAGTAAGAATACCCGGACTTCAGATACCTTGAGCAAGCAACAACAGACCCTGAGAATGCACATTGACATACCTAGAGCTCAGCTTTTGATCGAAGAGAGAGACACGATGGAGACCATCGGTAAGATGCCCCGTTTGCCACTTTACACAATGTGGCTGCCACAGCCATGCCTTCTCAGCCCAAACCCTAGGGCAAGAGAAATCTTAGATGGAAAAGTATCTCGAATGGTTTATGAGTACAAAAGTTAGGTGGTAGAGAATTGCTATTGTGGAGAATAATATGTACTTGCAAACATACTTATTACAAATTCGACTTATATACAGCTCAGTGGTCATCTGGGACAGGAGGTCCCCAACTCTGATCCACTTTGGGTCTTTCCCAGGGAGACCACTGATGCCACTGCAAGGATTACATCTGTAACCAAATGCACATAAACCCAGAAGGCCTGCACAGGGTGGAAATCTACTCTATGCTCTCAACAACTCTGATAAGGCCAGCCTTCATTAAAGAGAAACTTTAAACTACACTTAACACTTAAACAAATATCTTTGTACAAGGTATCCTCCCTCCATCCCTGGCACCCCAGAAATATCCTGAAATGGTCTCCTTCACAGCACTTTGGGGAACACCCAGCTCCCTTGTTTCACTGTTCTAGAGCAGCCACCGAGAGGTTTTGTGGCTCAATCACCCAGAACCCAGGTGACTTGACTCTTTCCAGGTGCCTTTCACTCAAAGACCACTGTCCCATACTGCCTGCTTCGATAGTTCAATTTATCCCAGAAACAGAGACTTTATATTTTCATTGCAATAATAATCAGGAGAATAGCTAACATTTATTGAAAACTCTCTAAATGTCACACACTTTTATAAGCACTTTATGTGCATTATTTAATTTAACCTTCCAGCCAACATATGAAAAAGGTAATATTTTTGTAGCTGAGATGTAGAGAGGTTTGTGTGGTTGCCAAGGTCACACAGACAGGAGCAGAGCCAGGGTCCCCGCCTGGCCACCTGCTTCACTGCCATGCCATCACCCCAGAGATGGGCTGTTGCCACCTGCTTCAACACCAACAGGCTATTTCCAAGAACCTCTGGCCTTAGAAGTTCCCCAAGCATTCCAGTATCCATGGAAACAGACACTGTGGCAGGTTCCTGAGCTGCCTCCTTTCAAAGTTCGCTGTGTTTGTTTTTGGAGGTGTTTGCTGGCATGGGTCCCTGAACAACCCTTTCCTGGGGTCTGGATAAAACTGCCTGCCTCCTACCACATACCCCAGCCACCTCCTGTCAGGAGCAAGAGGCCAACTGAGCAGAACACCTCCATCCTCCCTCCCCTGCCCCACCTGCCAGTAGAGACATCTTGGCCTTATGGCTCCTAAATTCTAAAGCCTGGGCTGCCCTCCCTGGATTCACATTTGGTTCAAGCAGAGCAGCACTTAGAGAAAGGTTGATCAAGTCCAGCGTGCCCTCAATCAACTGATTTCAGTTAATACTTACCACCTGTGTTGTATGAAGAGGCACTACTTGCCCTAAGTGTGCCCCAGATTTTATTAGCTTGCTCACATGAGGATAAGGCACCATATTTTGCTTTTGAATACCTTTTCTTTTTTAGAAGTGTACCTGGAATATTTTATTTAACTCAGTAGATTGGGCATTAAAACTAAAATTTCCTTTGAAACACGAGTTCAAAAATCAAGAGGTAATTCCTTTGACTGTGTGCTTTTATAAGCCAAAGCTTTATGTGTATTATTTAATTTAACCCTTCCAACCAACATAGGAAAAGGTGCTACTTTTGCTACTGAGATGTAGAGGTTTTGTACCTTGTGGAGGTCACAATGGTTCTGGAACATGGTTACAATATTTGCTAAATGCTCCTCATTAGATTTGTTCATAATTCTACATAAGGCTGTTAAAATAGATAGCTAGGTGGGTCCTGTGAGTGGTGTATGGCCTGCCAGGAGCTAGTCCTTGCTGGCTTAACACCAGAGAAAGCCTGCCAGTCATTTCTGTGTGTAATAATGACCCTGGGCTAGAGAGACATCACAGTCCATGCAGGATCATTTATCACCAAGAGTGGTTTACCTCCTGGTGATGCCTGACAGTTGCTGGTTGGCATTTTCTAATTATTGGGGAAGTTGAACTGTGGTGCTTTAAAACCCTGACTAGAAGAATCCAATATTAGATGGAAATTAATCTCATGCTAGAATGAATGGTTAACCTCACGACCTGACAGGCACCTGAAATTTCCCAACACAAGTGCATGACCTAGCCCCGCAGATCAGCTAGTGTGCTCTTAGAGGGGCTGCGTGCTAGAAACCATGACGCATCCCCATTGTTAATGAAAGGCAAATGTAGACAGGTGGCCTCTTGTGCCAGGTCCATTTAGTTTTAAGAAACTCTCTCTGGAAAAAGGCAAAACCCTCTTTGAGGGGTGGAGTGACAGCCGAGGGGCCAAACCTCTAAGCCGAGCCCTGGTGCCCACCATGGTGCCAACCTGCACTGCACCATGCGCTGGGATGCTCACAGACATCTTGGCAGCCTTCCCTCTATTTCTCTGCCAAGAAATTTTATTCTGACTTCAAGAGGCTTTCCTTTCCTGCCAGAGCTTGAGTAATTGGATTTTGTAGGGTTCATTCTGTTCAGAGCCTTTTTTGGGCACAGAAGCCTGACTGTGTTGTTTACGACTTTCACATCACTGCTGCAGTGTCAGGCAGGCTGTAGCATGGTCCTGGGTGACTGATAAACTCATAAGACAGCATCCTGGACTGCAGTCCTTGTAAATTGATGAAAAATCCATATATCCTAACCAAAGTTTCCCTTGGAGTACCAAAGCCCTTAAGAAAGTGTGAAAACTATCCCAATAGAGTAATGAAAATCCCAAGACGACCAAATAATGGCGTAGCTCAAGCAGCTGCTCCTCCTCCAAGCACTAAAATGCTCAGAACTCAGCTAAACCCAGGTTCTTGCCTCTCCCACCTTCAAGTGCTTGCACCAGCGGGACTCTGGAAATCTGACAGGTGAGTCATTTTAGGAGAAGTCAATTAACAGATGCTCCAGGTGAGGAAAGCTCACAAACGGTGGGAAGAAAAGGAACGTACCTCAAATCCTTCAACATAGAGGAAATGATAAGTTTGGAAAATTGGATTTTCTCTTCTTTGTTCTCTCTCCAAACATTTGCCAAGTTCAGAGTGAAAGCCTACCCCAGTATAGAGCCCTGCAGTGGCGTTGCCAGTGCTGCAAACAGAGCTTCCCAGCAGCCAAAGGGACCCATTTTGATTGGCAGCCCCATCACTGGGTGGTGCTGGCATTTCTGACAATGTCTCCGATGAACTTTTGACAAACACATAAATCCAAAGCTCTATTAAACAGGCAGCCACTGCAGCAAGCCTCTTCAAATCAATGCTTGCTTCATGAAAAGAAGGCAAGCCCAGAGAGCGGAGCACCTTCTCTGCATATTCACCATCCTTTTTGGCTCATGCTCCAAAAGTCAACCCTAAGCATCCGCTTCCGTTTCTAACACTCTAGAGTAGCACTGGTGCAGCCCTTGAATCTGTAGTCATTGCTGTGGCTCTGGACGAGGCCATTATTGTTGTAGGCATTAGTAGTAACACAGATGCCTACGAAGAGAGAAAGCCAGGGAGTCATTTGAAGGGGGATAACCGCGTCTGGCTTTCTGTGTTCCCGCTTTTCTGCAGATGATCGCTCCACAGTCCTGCTAACGGATGCTGACTTTGGAGAGGCAGCGAAGCAGAAGTCCCTGACGGTCACTCACACGGTCCATTACCAATCAGTGTCTCAGGCCACTGGGCCCTTAGTGGATGTTTCAGACGCTCGGCCGGGAACAAGTGAGTGGTTAACAACACTTAAAATGTGTGGGTGTTATCAGTGCTGGAAACATATTAACACTCTGTCCCTATCAAATGAAAATGTGGGGACTTTCAGACCTAGGCCTAAGAAACCAATAGGTATAATAGCATCTTTAATTGGGATAATGAGTTTTTATTGTTTGATCCTAGCTATGATTAAAGTTATGTCGGTTGAAGCCAATAACTCTTGGTATTGGTTTACTATGAAAAGTCCTAGAAATTTCAGGTCAATTTAATTTTTTTTATTTAGGCAACATAGGAAAAGGGAAAGGTATTTAACATTAGTGTGTGTCTCCTATATACCAGTATTGGGATAGAAAGATGACATCACACATGTTATCTTTGCAACAACCCTATATGATACCTACTTATAAAGTAGATTTTATAGACCCTATTTTACAGATTAGAAAAGTGAGTCCCAGAGAAGGTAGGTGAGCAGCCCAAGAAGTACATATAATAAGTAGTGAAACCAGGATTCAGCTGTAGATCTGTCTGTCCTCAAAGTTTATGATTTTCCCCCTGAACACACACTGTTTGAGAAAAATTATAGTTCTGGCTAATCTGGAGATTATGTTGGATTTAGTTATCAATATTTGCATCCCAATATATGGAAATTAATTACTGCAATGAAGTTAAATCCCCTAATATGTATCTAGAGCTTATTAATTAGATATTCTTATTTTTTATAATTGAAATTGTTCCTAAATCTCTTTAAAAACTGAGAAATTGATGTCCTGATTATTATCATTTTGGAAGCTTTGATGTCTAGCTTCCAAACCTCTAATCACTTTCTTTGCAAAAATTTACATTCTTAGAGTAGTATGTTATCATTAGGAAAATAAATATTATAATGTTAAAAGCTATTCTTCATAAATTCTAGCTTGTGAAATACAGTGAGCTTCCTGAAACAAACCAGTTGCTTACTAAATAACATTGTAATATACAGGAAATAGTTTTATCAGGTATTGAAATCTATTTGAAAAATGTTTTTAAAACATGCTAAAGAAGTCTTTGATTTCTTCCTTGTGTCTAACCTTACCTCCTGCCTCTTTGATGACATTCGTACATTATGAGGACATGAACGGTGCATGAGAGAGAATTAGCTTTGTGAAGGGGTGTGTATGAGAGTCTTGCTCTTAAAAAATGATTCAAGGGCTTTGACATCTCTCCAGCCATTGGCTTCTCTCTTATGATCTGCCTGGTCTGGCTTCTGGCTACTTCGGGACACTGCTCTGATGGGTTTCTGAGCCACTTTTTGCTGTTGAATCAGGAAAAGGTTATATTGGCTGTGAAGGGGTCGGACTTTTAGATTGATGAATCCTTGGCTTCAGCGTTCCTTTGGCCCATTCAGCATGGAAATTGTTGAAGACGGTAACGGAAGAACAGGTAGAAGACAGAGACAGCAGATCAGACGCCCCAGGTAGTATTTTAAACCTTTTGTGTGCATCAGATCACCCAGGCCGCCTGTTTAAAACATCGATTCCAGGGCTCCACCGCAGAGATTCTGGCCCAGGAATCTGCATTGCAACAGACACCCTGGATGGTTCTGATGCTGGTTGTTTAGACCGTCATTGAGAAACACTTCCCCAAAGGTGAGAAATGTGTCCCGTGGAACACAGGAGGACATGTGACAGAGCAGTGCAGAATCCCTTCAGCACATCAGTTCTTTCTGCTACGTAAAAAGCAACATG
The DNA here is from genome assembly GCA_023783475.1 of Daubentonia madagascariensis. Classification (NCBI taxonomy): domain Eukaryota; kingdom Metazoa; phylum Chordata; class Mammalia; order Primates; family Daubentoniidae; genus Daubentonia; species Daubentonia madagascariensis. The sequence goes on along the minus strand of JAKFHU010001482.1, from coordinate 7,724,642 downwards.
CTTTTCCACTTCCCTTTTGATGCTCAGCTGGCCCCAGAGAAATGCACAAAGGCTAGTCGTAAATAGTTAAGACAGGAGGAGAAGCAGCAAAATGAAAGCACTGGGAGACTACCAGCGGCACAGCCAGCCCCAGAATAATGAGAAGTTGATTTGGTGGCATTTAAAATATCGACAGAGACATGCATTTGAACCACAGCAGAGACTGTAAACCTGGTTGGTGAGTGGCAGGCAGGATGCATGTGGGAGGGACATGTATGTGTATCTCATGGCTGTAAAGTTGGAAGCATGGCTGGGAAAGTCTAAGAATGCATTCGTTCAGCATTCAAAAATATTTATTAACGTTTTGCTTTACGTATGTGGCTCAGTGCTCCGTGATGGGAACACATCATGAGTAAGATGCAGAAAGACTATCATTTCATTCCAGTGGGGGAAGGCAGACATTAAACAAAGGACTAAAGTATTTTTCATTTCTCAATAAGTGCTACACAAAAGTGGAACAGAAGGAAGTGATGGCAAGTCAGCAGGGGTTTGGGGGTGGTGGGGGTGCTGCCTTGCATCTGAGCCCTTTGCGAAGACGTCCATTGAGGAGAAGACATGTTCCAAGACCAGAGCCACAGCAGGAGCCAGCCTTCGGGGCAGAGGGGCAGCAGGGAGAAGCTCCCAAGGTTCTCCAGCATGTTGGGGGCAGAAGCGTCACTGGAATGCAGTGAGAGGCAGGGAAAGTGGTGAGGGCTGAGACAGAGACACAGCTATTCCCTTCTTGTAGGGCCTCGAAAGCCAACATCATGCATGTGCATTTCAGTCTGAGAGTGACAAGATGCTCTCCCAGGGGTTTAGCTTGATAATCTCACAGAGACACTACAGCTTGTAGGACAATGTTTCTTTCCTTTGTGATGAACTTCATTAAATAATGTTTACTAATATCAGGCACATCTACTCAAATTCATGCATCAGTCTCTGACTCTCTCTCCCTCACCCCAAAAATGAAGTTATTCATTTAGCATCTACGGAACACTCTGTATTAATAAAACATCTGCAGGATCATTCTTTCATTAAATGTTCCTCCAAAACCACAGTGCAAGGGACCAAAAACATTCCATTTTTTATTTAGATTTAGAAACGGCGGGGGACTGGCCCCACAGATGCTGCAGGAGTCTGAAACCCATGAACTTTCTGAAGGCCAGTCCCTTGCTCGCCTCTTGTGCCCCAGAGCTTGTCCCCTCTGCCTGGGTGTTACACCTGTGTTAACTCAGTCCCGGGAAGCAGGTTCTTCTCTCTGCAGTTTGGCATATTTGCAGAGATTCATTCATAGTCTCTATTTTCTCATCCACAAAAGATGTTATTATTCTATTTGGTATGTTAGAACTGTTGTCATTGCAGGAATTCTTTATTCTTAAGAAGAGCATCTAAAATATGTTGTTTGCACACTCAAACAATTGCACTGTAGAAGTTATGTTTCTAAGCATTTTATTAGCTTGCCAAAGGGTTGCAACAAATTCTTATGAGGATAGAAGAGATCACAACAATTTGCTATTTGTCTGTGTCAACGTGTAAAAACGTATCCCTTGGCTGTGTCTGCTGTGGTGTTTATTCCCTGTCTGTCCTGTGGATTATGATCCCACTTGAAAGCTGGGACTCTATTTATGTCCTTATCCCCAACACCAGGCACAGTGTCTGACACACAGTAGGCATTCAGCAAATAAATACTGATCAACTATCAAATTCTGAGAGCTGAGCAGTGGGAATAGAAAAGAAAGGATGTTGAGTAGCTTGAATAGGACTTGGGCAATCAGCTCATCCCCCTCTGTCTGTGCTCCATCTCCTGAGATACCTTGTCATCTGGGCGTATGTGTGTCCTCCCCTAGTAAGAGGTATCTCTTTTAACATGTTTATAATCTCTGCCAGCACACTCTGCAGAGGCTTAACCAACAAGACCATTACCTAGGAGGGTTTACATCAACTTTTCTACTTGCAAAAGGTATGAAGACATATGAAGTAATAAGTATTAGTATTGATTTGGTTTTTTTTTTTTTTTGGGTCATATTTACCTGGAAGTCATTCATTGTTCATTCATTCATGCAGAGAGCATTTACGAAGCACTCATGATATATATAGCACTGAACTAGGAAATGAACAGGACATAGCCCCCGCTCTTAATACCTCTACTATTCAGCTCCTTTCTGCATCACAAACATTCTCTAGCATCTAGTTTTATGATTTTTAATGGGTATTTTTCTGTTAAACCCTCTAAATGGAGTCTTTAGCCTTCCTAATCAACCCACTACATCTCCTGCCTCCATCTTCCCCATAAATTCAGGTTGTGCTCCAACCCTGACCAAGTGTTTGCTGTGCAAGAACCACGGGCAAGGCGAACCATGGTTTATTGAGCCCTCCCATCATGCCCGGGTGGTGCAGCATGTTAATCTCACTGAACTGGCACAACAGCTCTAAGGGTGGGTGGGGACTCCACTCAGTCTCACAGAGGAGGGAATTAGGGACATCCAATGAGCTCACTTGGCCAGTTACACAGCCAGTGAGTAGTGAAAAGGACCACAAGCTCAGGCAACCAAGTGCCAAAGCTCTCACCCTCAGCCATTCTTTGGTGCCTATAAGTAGAGATGATGCTGCGTAAAGGATATGTCAGAACTAAAGAACAGATTTCACATATATGTATATTAAGTAATGGGAGCTTAAAACACAGATTGAGTCTCTATTGTTGAGATTTTGAAAAAAAATACACTATCACCCAGAATGGTACTAGAGATAGTACTGGGGGAAATACCTCGTGTGGAAGAGGTGCCATCCAGCCGTCCAATGTGTCATAAGCTCTTGATAAATATTTGTTAGTTAAATGAGGGGATGTTCAGATCTGCTAGTTTCATCCTTTCTATGGGACAACTGGTAAATTCATTATGTAAAGCTGAGGCCTTAGCATCTACAAGATATGGAAACCAATAGCAGGGGATGAAAGCAGATTAATACTGTGATCACAGTACACATGACATGTTTTGTAACCCTATTATCCACAAAATCCTCTCTTATCCCAAATTCAGGATAATTAAAATAATTTGATTCAATGGGCAGAAGCTTAATTCGGGTCCAGACCCCATGTTGAAAGGCCAAGAGATATTTATATCATTTACCCTCTAACTTATCGGCTGTTTAGCAAGCATGATGCTTAATCACTAAGTTTTATTTATATTAGAATGTTGAGGAGCCTAACAAAATCCTTTCCATGCAGGGGCAGTAAATCCCAGCATTTATTTGCTTAGTAGATGAGCTAGTGAGTTACACAAAGGAGGCTACCCAGGGGAATCCAAGTAAAAATTTTATTTTAGCTGCTATCTCAGGAGCTATAATACAGCAGAGTTCAGTTCAGATACAAAACAATGGCTCCAAAAACCTGATTATTAAGAAACGTGTCAAGCACTCCAGTATTCTACATATTGAGACAATTTTGACTCTAGGATGCCTGTTTAGTGCAGAACAAACCTGCGGGCTGTGGTTCAAGGAAACTAATATCATGACCTATATTTTCAGCATTATTAGGCCACTGGTAAAACTGTTCTCATCTAGAAAAAAAAGAGATAATGAACAAAATTAACTTGAAAAGAGCTCTGTCTTTGAATAGAGACTGACACGTGCACCTTTCCCAGGGAATTTTCCAAATAGAGTGATCTCAACTAGGAAAGGGACTATGGGAGTGAAGGTCTCTGCCCCAGCATAGGGGGTGAGTTCAAGGGGAGGAAACACAGGTGAGGGTTTGGGGTATTCGAGGAAATAATTGTATCCTTGAAATGTGACTATCAAACCCCATGCCCCCCAAGCATCCACACCAGGGGTAAACTTGCTCAGAATGATCTACAGTTGTAGTTGCAAGAAACTTAAAGAAGAATAAAAATAAGAACCCTGGAAACTTATGTAAGGGGTTGGGTAATTTCCTGGAAAAGATTCATTAGCATTTAAATAACAAGCTCCCGCTGATTTAAGCTCCACTTATGAAGTGGATAGTGCCTGGAAGACATTTAGCCTCCTACCCATAATAATGTTTTCCTATCTCTTTGAGGCCCTCTCTCCTAGCATTTCAGTGAAGAAACATGATTATCATTCACACCTTGTTGTGTAGAGAGCTCCAGCATAACTCATTTACATTCTAATTGAGGCCGGAAAAAAAAATCTTCCAATAAAGTCTTCCATGGAATTTTGCAAATAAGGGATGAAATGTGTCTTAAAATCAATGCCCCAGAGAATATGCACCAAGACTGAGTATTTTGATGACCCAAGAAATCTTAAAATATATCTATTTGACTGCCATCTTAACGCTTCTCTCCAGCATCGTAGAATGATGGATGAGCTTCAAAGAACCATAACTAGAAACTTGCAAGGAAGAAAATCTTCTATTTAAAAAGAATACCATTTCACCACTTCCCAGTGTCAGCCTCTCATGCTCCGACATGGAATTATAAACAAGCTGGGGTCATGCAGACGTGGCACTGGAAAACTTAGATACCCAGCATGAAGCCGCGTGTGGTGAAGTAACAGGCACTATCTGAACTGAAAGGCAGAAGGCGTGGGTTTTCTTTTTATCATGTAATAGCTGCACCACTTTTCTCTGTATGCCAGGGATTATTGTACGCTCTGCGGATGGATCCAAAGAGGAATACCATTGGCCCTGCCCTGGAGAGACTTCCAGGCTCATGAGAGCACATGAATAAGGCAGTGCAATAATGTCACAGGCTGGCCCCCTCGGTTTGGTTCCTTTGAAACTTCATGACAGCTGACAGTGAATACAGACTGTTTAGAAGTGGCCAGGCCACTTTGAAAGATAACTGCATAAAATTCCTCTTTGAGAAGCAGAGAATTCAAAGGTGGAAAACACCCATCCAGGACTTTAGGCTGTCTTCAGGCCTGAGCCTCAGAAAAATCATTCCAGGTAACAGAACCTCTCGCCTTGTACACAGAATTCCAGAGCAGGTAATGTTGAGGCCCACTCCAGTGTCCAACATTCCTTGCTGGTAGAACATCCTTCTTCTTAGCTCACCAAAGTGTTGAACCAAGATCTTGGTCTACTGCATCGCCTTGCTGCCTTTGGCTCCAGATCTAGAGAAAGTAAAACTCATCTGGTACCAGCTTAACCCTTTGTTCTCCATATTAAATAATCCAAGATATATTTGTTAAAATTCAGACAATTCCACTGAAGAGATGCGCTACCACGTGCAAAGTGCTTAGAGAGTGTTTGCACAGAAAGGTATGGTCCCTCTGCTCTGGGAGCTTTCAACTTAGTGAATACAACAGTCAAAATTGAAACAATGGGTAAATATGAGACAACAATAGTACAGGAGATGCCTGTATTAGTTTCCTAGAGCTGCTACAACAAAGTGTCACAAACAGAGTGGCTTCGCAGAACAGTTTATTTGCTTGCAGCTGTAACACTTCTGTCTCTACTTCCATCATCCTGGGGTTCTCTACCTCCCCCCGCCGTGCCTGTCTCCTCTTCTTATAAAGACACCAGTCATATTAGAGGAAGGGCCCACCCTATTCCAGTATGACCTCGTCTTAACTAATTACATCAACAATGACCCTATTTCCAAATAAGATCACATCCGTAGCTACTGGGGCTTAGGACATGAACATACCTTTTGAGGGAACATGATCATTCATAACAACACTTCAAGGTAGAAGAACTTTAGAAAGAAAGCCATGTGAGGACACATTTGGCAGAGCTCCCTTGTTTTACAGGAGATGTTCATTCCCAGAAAGTTTAAATAATGTATGTGGGGTGACAAAATTATTAAGCACCGAGAGCAAGGCTCAAATCTATAACTTCTGAATCCAAATATAGTGTTCTCCCTCCTACAGGGTGGTTTAAATGCTTAAGTATCAGATGAATGTTTTCAGGACATAAGGGAGAGGGAAAGCATCCCCACACAGGGAAAGTCAAGGCAGGCTTCCTGGAGGGCTCGGGCGGGCAGAGCTGCCCCGAATGCTCGCTGGCAGCTGGCCACGCTGCTCTGGAGACAAAGACAGACGTGATTCTTGGCTCTCCGCAGATCCCACCACCAGGAGGAACGCAAAGGCGGGGCCCACAGCAAGAAACCGCTATGCCAGCCAGTGGACCCTCAACAGACCCCACCCCACCATCTCCGCACACACTCTCACCACAGACTGGAGGCTGCCCACGCCCAGGGCTGCGGGCTCGGTAGACAAGGAGAGCGACAGCTACAGCGTCAGCCCCTCACAAGACACAGGTATGACCCTGCACGCGTCCGCCTCAGTCCCTGGGGACCTGCGTGGCCCCGGCCTTGCCCCTGCCCCCACCACAGGCTCCTCGGAGGAGGGGAGAGAGGGCTTCCTTTCCTCCACCTATTCCCTTTGAAGCGTCACTGTCAAATTGTTAAGCTGTGTATCTAACAGTTACCAATACAACTGTGTAGTCTTTACTTCATACAGGGCCCAGTGAATTCTGCACAACAAAACCAAAACGTATCTGTTCTGCAGGTGTCCCGAACCTCAGCCCCAGGCTGCTCCCTCTCATTTAGTGCCTAACCCCACTGGGAGAAATGGAGACATTTTTAAATTTTCACCCACACGATTGCAGTAATTGCTGATTACACTGTGAGGGCGTCTGACCCACCACCCTCTCCAGGATTAAGACACTGAACTTGAAGTTACATGACTAGGTCACAGCACCCTCTATAGGGAACATAGGCTGATCCGTTTGACAATTAAACGCGTTGATTATAAGGTAAGTCATCTAGTCTATGCCATCAACCACCATGATTTCATTTCAGAGAGAAGACAGGGCCTAAGAATAGCACCAGGTTGCCAACCCCGCCCCCCTTAAATTTTGAAAAGAAATTATATCTGAACCTAATAGCTGTAGGAAATTTTAATACTCATTTTTCTTTTGTTCTTGATGATATACTTCAAAAACAGTGTTCCAAAGGTAGAGTGTTGCCCTGTGAATTTATTTTTATGGCTTTTATTTCTCTGAGCAGAGTCTCAGAGTTCCATAGAGGTGACTTCAAAACTTTTTAGTGGCTTTAAAATGCAGAGATCTCTCTGGCCAAGATGATGTGGCCCAGTTCAAAGGCACACTGGCACTGGTTTTTGTCCTGGCTGTTTCCTAGTCCCCACAAGGGGTGGCAACAACAAAGTGTGAGTCCCAGGGATCAAGGACCATTCTGCCTAGTGGCCAATTTCCATGCCAAGTCACGTCTTCATTTCTAAACATCATCACATCTTCCTTCCCAAGCCTAGGCCCTAGGAGCTGAACTGCAGAGCTCAAATCATTCATGCCAATTAGAAAGTCTCCATGGCACAGATTGGTTTGCAAGTCAGTGCAGGGAGGGACCTGCAGTTCATTTACATCACATCCCCAACTGTTTTCACTAAAAGCAGAATTTTTTAAGGAAGATGCATTACTTATTTATGGAAACGTCCCAGGCTGGGGACATCTGACTATAGTGAGTCAAGTGAAACAAAGGTTCCCTGAGCTGAATTTGCTGAGGCTTATGAAGCTGACCTCAGAGTGGCAGGGGCAGAACCCTCTGACAAAAAGCCGGAGCTCCTGCCAGATCCCACGGTGATCTGAAAGAAATAGCCACGAGGCAGAAAGCATCATACATTTGGTTCAATCCTAGAATGATGACTCATCCATATCAATTTTTCTTTTTCACGGTGTAGATCGAGCAAGAAGCAGCATGGTCTCCACAGAAAGTGCCTCCTCCACTTACGAAGAACTGGCCAGGGCCTACGAACACGCCAAGATGGAAGAACAACTGAGGCACGCCAAGTTCACCATCACGGAGTGCTTCATCTCAGACACGTCCTCCGAACAGCTGACGGCAGGGACAAACGAGTACACAGACAGTCTGACCTCCAGCACCCCTTCAGAATCGGGGATCTGCAGGTTCACTGCCTCTCCCCCCAAACCTCAGGATGGAGGACGGGTGATGAACATGGCAGTTCCAAAGGCACATCGGCCAGGTGAGAAAGGCCTTGCGGGACTGTCGTGTGGGGACTTCACCTTCCTCGTTCACACCTGTGTGCCGTGAACGCCCTTCTCAGAGTTCAGACCGAGTGGATATTCTGTTTATTGCTACCTAACAGACCTTCCAAAAGATTGCTGGCTTAAAGCAACAGCAATCACCCATTTTGTTTAAGAATCTGAGATTTGGCTGGGGCCTTGTGAGGACAGCAAGCTGGGGAGGCTCAAGTAGGAAAGTGGCTCACTGGCCTGGCCGTGTCCTTCCTGTGTTGGTCCCTCCACAGGGTGGCTTGAGCTTCCTCATAGCATGGTGGCTCAGTTCTAACAGCAAGTATCCCGAGACGCAGTCTGTGGAAACAGGCAGTTTCTTCAGGTTGGGCCCGGAAATGACACAGCATCATTTCTGCCATCTTCTGTTGTGTAAGCAGTCACGGAGCCCAGGGAGCCCAGATTCAAGAGCAGGAGACACCCTTGCTGATGAGTGTCAAAAATGTGCAGGCTATATTTTAAAATTGCTGCACTGAGGGCTCTTGAAAGGAGAGTGGTCTTACCAGTAGCCAGTGTTTGGGACTTGGCCGCATGCAGGTCAGTAACTGGCTAATGTCAGGTCAGCTGGCAGTTTGGTCTCCCACTTGAGCACGTGGGAATAGAGAGCTGCAAATTCTAAGGTCTGCCGGGCCCGGCAGATAATGTCAATGAGTGAAGAGTTCAGGAAGCAGGGTCACCAGGGTGATGAAGACATGGGCAATTGCAGGGTTCATGGATGTCTAAAGGAAAAGGCTCCAGCAGGCTTCTGACAATTAATCTCAAGTGGGAATGGGGGCCTAGTATTGGTCAACCTTTTAAGAGAAGCCAAAAATCTTGATTTTACATGGAAACTCAAGTTTTTAAGTGCTGGCTCGGGTATTTGGAAACCTTTGTACAGGGCAAATAAAACACATCTTCAGACTGAATAGATGTGTGGTGGTCAGTTGGAGTTCCCGTTGAAGTAATCACTTTTTCTTTTTTACCCTGAAATAGCTGCCTGTGGACTTTCCTTCATGGACTGACCTATCCAATCTTGATGAAGCCAGTTTTATTTCTCATTTTACCCATTTTCTGAACTATTGTATTGGTTCCATTTCAAAAATTTATCTTCACTTTTGAATTACAGCCAATCCCTTGGGTTTTTATGGCATAAGGCCCGGCTGAAATAAGCCTTATAAATGCATAAAAATATATAAAATAAGAATTGTCTATCCAGCAAATAATCTTCCAAACTGACTCAAGATTCATGCCAGTGTACAACAAAGAATGATGGCTTCGTTTATTTTCTTTCTGTCCACCTCCTCAGGGGAAAGGACGAGCTGTTATTTGTGGGTGTTTTTATAATATTTCAAGGTTTTTAAAAAAATTTTTCGTGGTATTGGCATTTATTTGCAAGGCAAATGCAGAAAAATGCAGGATAACTGCTATGGCTTTTTGCGGCTGTTGAGCCTGAAGGTGAAGAGGACAAGAGAGGGGAAAATAAGCCTAGAGGCATGTTGTTTAGCCTTGCTTGCTTCAATTGCTGCATCTGTAAAATGGGTATAACATTGGTGCTGACCTACTGGGGTTGTGTAAGGTACACGTGGCATAATGCAGATGAAGCAGCTGCAGAGAAAGTGCTTAGCCATGTGGGTCATTTCTGTTGTTGTCTCCTGCATGTGGTTGTTAGAATCCCACGGGGATTGCAGATGTGTTGCTGCCCCTCCCCCTGCCTTCCTGCTTTTATTTTCCTCCAGTGGCCATGGAAGTCCTGGAAGGCACCCACCTCGTTTGCGTTTAGTACTTTATGCTTCCACCTAAGATGGCATGGTCACCATTTCCCCTTTGTGTATGATTTAGAGCATAAATGAGTTTCTAGGTTAAATGACTATCCTCTTTGTGCTGACCTTTAAATAATTAAAGGTTTGAAGCTTCTTTTTGATGGCACGTTGTTCATATTGCTGGATTAATATTTTTTAAAAATTTGGACTTTGTTCCTGGCATTGTTGCCTGGATCCATTTGAACAATTGAAAGATCACAACTAAGTTACTATTGTCCTGATATACTATTTAGAGTAAAATGATTTTTAAACTATAGATATGAATAATTTCTTAAATCAATGCAAGTTCTAAAATCTACAAACTTTGTTTTGCCTACCCTAGATGACTATATCATTATTGAACATTTGATATGCTTTAGAGCTGTGCTCCCCAACCCCCAGGCCAAAGACTGGTACTGGTCCACGGCCTGTTAGGAACTGGGCCTCACAGCAGGAGGTGAGCGGCAAGAAAGTGAAGCTTCATCTGTATTTACAGCCACTCCCCATTGCTCACATCACCGCATAAGCTCTGCCTCCCGTTAGATCAGTGGCAGCATTAGATTCTCATAGGAGCACAAACCCTACTGTAAACTGCACATGCAGGGATCTAGGTTGCTGCTCCTTATGAGAATCTAATGCCTGATGATCTGAGGTGGAGCTGAGGTGGTGATGTTAGTGCTGGGGAGTGGCTGCAAACACAGATTATCATTAGCAGAGAGGTTTGACTGCACAATAAATGTAATGCATTTGAATCATCCCAAAATCACTCCCCACCCCTGGTCAGTCCGTGGAAAAATTGCCTTCCATGAAACCCATCCGTGGTGCCAAAAATGTTGGGGACTGCTACTTTAGAGAAATATTTCAGCCTTTGGAAGGCTTTCTGTTGCTCCCTTATAACGCAACTAAATTCAACATTGGACACAAAACAGAAGGTTGCAATTTGCTATTCTGCTGACTAGAGGCTGTGTCAAAATTAGCAGCTCCTTGAGCTGTGCTTTTTAAATTTTTAAATTAATTAAATTTTATTTTATTTTGGAGACAGGGTCTCACTCTGTCACCCAGGCTGCCCAGCTAATTTTCTTTTATTTTTTGTAGAGACGGGGGTCTCACTATGTTGCCCAGGCTGGTCTCGAACTTCTCAGCCTCCCAAAGTACTGGGATTACAGGCTTGAGCCAACACACCCTGCCCTGTGCTTTTAAGTCACATTCTTTACCTGTATGCCCTCTTGCTTCTAGATGATGTTGGTCATTTTGTCTTTCTGCTCATAGTCTTCTAGATCTCTAGATATCTTTCTACTCACTATTAGCTCCCTTCTTTTCGATGGTCGTTTTTTTCTCTTACATTTTTTCATTTTTATGTCTTTAGGACCAGTAGTTATGATCCCAAACTTTTAAATTCTCTGCAAATCAGGACCAAGTTACATGAACTTGGCCAGATTGTGGCTCTAGGAAAATAGAAAATATGCCTTAATTCGTATTTCTTTCCCAGGGTCTAGCAATTATCTGGTAGTCACGTAGTTAGTGTTCAAGAAATTTTTTTAAATGAATTAATGATATTTTATATATATATATCTCCAGCACTGTGTCTGGCACATAGTAGGTGCTTCATAAATGTGATTGAATGAACAAGACTGACCAATTGGTTATAATATTTCAATTATTAGAAATGATTCATCAAATACAAGAGAACATTTAAGTCTACTCCATTTTCCAGCTTTCCTTTAAACAAAGTGACTTATTTTCAATTCTTGCCCTTAACAAATCAAAAGGAGGTCTCATCAACAGATAAAGGGGTGCCTCCCCATGAATTGTGGATGGCTACACACAAGGCAGGCATCAGAATCCAGCTTTGAATTTGCTGCATTTTTAGGACTTGTATATAAGGTAAAATGCTAATCATGTGATCATTTTGTCTTCAATAAGCGATGACCATTCCCATCTTTAAAAACAGCAAGCAAAAACAAACAAAACTCGCTATTCCTCTGAGAAATAGCTGGAAAGTTTAACAGCTTTTTTTCCTCTGAGTCAAGGTAGCTTCTAATACCCATTCTCGGTTTCAGGTAGCATTTTGAGCCACTTTTCGACATTCTTGGATTACAGCTTCTTCTTTATTCATTGTGTTTATCCTAGGCAATCAGGAGATGCCATTGCATCTCCTAAAGCTTCAAATACGCACCTAATGCAGCCTGGCCCGAAAGCAGTGGGGGAAGCGTCAGACCCTTTGGAGCTCTGCACTTGTGCTCTCTGGGGCCCAGCCTTAACGTCACGCACCTCAGCCCCTCCCTTGATGAGTGCACTTGAGGTTTTCCGGCCGGAAATGCTTACTCACTGCCTGGTGCCAACTTATTGATTCGCCGAATAACCAGTTATTTGGAGCAGTTATTGGATTTTAATTTTAGGATCCATTCATCTCGTACATCACTCTCTCCTGAGTGTGTGTGTTTAATCAATGAGACTGGAGAATGAGAGGGGGTCCCCGGGCAGCAGAGAGGCCAGGAGCCCTTACCTGCAGGAGCCCTTACCTGCAGGAAGAGCTGACCTCTCTACAGGTCGGTGCTATTCTGACTAAGGTCGGCCTTCTTGTTCTCAGTTGTCATGTTGATCATGCTGTTTTCTCTCTCTGAAGTCTGTGTGGCTCTCATGTGGGCTCTTGATTCGAAATTAGACTCCAGAATTCTTCAGTGCTACATAACCCCAACTTCACATACCTGCATCTCTCTCGCCACCTGAGGACTTGAGTTCTGCTCCCGGCAGGAACGCTGGCTCAGACCGCTGCTCCCAGCTGAAAGCCAACACACATCGTTCTCTCAAGCAACCGTGTCTCCCTCCTCCTCCTCCTCCTCTGGGGGGCAGCTGGGGCCCAAGCCTGAGGCTGGCGTCCTCCTCCTGTCTTTCGCACATCACTAAAATTCCATTTGGAAATTTCTATCCTGAGTGTTATTTCAGGGCTGTGGCAAGGGTCTCCTTTCAAATGCAGGTCTCTTTGATGCCTACACATATGCACATGGGCACACACACATGCACATGTGTACATATGCATGGGCACATGTGCACACACATACACATTCGTGGGCACATAAACACACATGCACACACACCTGCATGGGTGCCCAAACAGATGCAGACACCTTTATACTGCATTGTTCTGGGTTCTGCCCTTCTAGAGAAAGCCCTTTCCTTCCCTCCCAATCTCCCTGCTTCCCTGTCTTCCTCTGGCAGACATTTACTGAGTGCCCACTAAATAACTGGCCCTGTTTTAGGAGCTGGGGTACAGCAGTAAACAGGACCCACAGAGACCCCACCTTGAAGGAGCTCACTTTCCTGGGAAAGAGACAGACTCTAACCAAGTAAACAAATAGTATAGTTTCAGCATGCTAAGTGTGGGAAGAGAAGTAAATCAAGGAAGGGGGTAAAATCCAGCAGGGGGTATTCTGGAAAGGATGGCCAAGGACAGCCTCTCAGAGGCAAAGGGATGTGAAGCATGTGATGGGGAGAACCTGGCAAAGACCCTACTGGGCTGATGGCCCAGGCAGAGCGAAGAGCAAAGACAAAGGCCAGAGACAGGAATGAGCTTGGCATTCACAACAGGGCTGAGTTCCCTCTGAACTGCCAAACAGATGCAAACTTTCAAACACTCCTGTAGAATTTTAAGTTAGAAGAACCCGGGGGCCCTCAGGCAAAGCCTCCACACACTGCTCTTCACTCTTACTCTATGTAGACCTAAATATTTGAATATGCTCATCCTGGTTCCCTGCTAGAAAACCAGATCTCTCTGATGAGCATTTGTAATTTCAGCTTCTTAAGGGCTCTCCCATCATTTCAGCTGCTCTCAGTGGATGTCCCTGGAACACATAAAGTGATAGTAGGACTTGTTCTGAGTGATACCAAGCTTGGCACTCTAAGCCTAAAATCAAATCTCAGCATGTACATCCATGAGATCTTTTGCAGCTACCCCCTCACCTACCTCTCCTGCCACTGGGTTCAGGAGGCACCTCCTGTACCCGAGGCCTCTAACCTTGTCACGTGCTGTGGCTGGTTTATTGTAGTTGCTCAGACTGGTGTCTGTGACCTCTTGTTTCGGAGCATGTGTTCTCTTTGTTCCGAGTGCCTTTTCTCTGACTTCTGAGCCCCGTGGCTGGCTCACTGTTTTTCTAAGGTGGCTTATTGGGGTTCCATTCTAATTGTTGGGAAGTCCCAAGGCTGTGTCAGTCCCTCAGGAGGTGAGGAGTGAGCAAGAGGCCTGTCCACTGATAGACCAGTGACGTGGAGGCAGGAGAGCCACCTGTGCCCTGCTGGTGACCAAAGGAAGCTTCCAGATTCTAGTACTGCAGATGACAAGCAAAAATGCTTACCACAGTGATGGAAAGCTCACTGCATCTCTAGACACACCATGTTAAAATACAAATATATGACACTCATATATTCAACCCATATAGATGAATATCTTCTACCTAAAAAAGTACTGAGTATTATCCTAAGACATAGAAGTGTTAATATGTTAAATTAACACTCTCCACAGTCTCATTAGTTTATCAGAATAATGTGTAGTATCAGGGACAGTGGAAAAAGCACACTGAAGACACAAAATAGGTAAATCTTGAGAAGCTCCAAGAAATCAAGAAATAATACAATGCTCAGCTCATGGAAGACAGGCACCCCCTACACACCCACACACACACACACCCCCTACACACAGCCCGGTGAGATGTTGTGACAAATCAAACAACATAAAGGTCCAGAGAATACTCAAAAGGTAAGAAGAAGACAGCAAAGACCACCATCGTCCAATGTGCTCCTGTGTGGGCTCTGCCAGCACCAAGTTCTAATGCATCCTGTATCCCACACAAGGAAGAAACAAGCCGTCACCTCAACTGATAGAGCCAACCCTCCTGTTTAGCCCCCTTCGTGGCTTCCCACTGCTGTCAGGGTAGAGATCTACGGGACTCGGAGCGATCAGCCCTGTCTTCCCACCAGCCTTGATCCCTGGTTTCCAACCTCCAGCCCTCTGGCCTCCCACAGCTCCACAAAAGTACATTTCCTCTCTCTGGAATTCTCTCACTTGCAGTGTAGCATAGCTCCTTCCTTGGGATGGTTACAGGGCTGTTGAGACAGGTCTGCCAGCTTCACGCCAGAGCAAGGACCAGCCCCCAGCCAGGGTTCTACTTGGGGTGGTCCCCGATGTGTGTTTCCTCACGGGGCTTGTGTGGGAGCTGGATCTGTCTTTGAACCTAACGGACCCTTCCCCAGTGGGTGCTCCAAAATCCCTGCTAACGAGTTCTAAGCTTGCCTAAAATCCAGGGAAGATTTTTCTAATCCTGTTTTTACTCAGAACTACTTTCTTTCAGAAGACTTATGAGCTGCAACAAACTCAAAGCCCTACTTTCATACCTCAGTGTAGTTTTTAAAGTTCACCAGCAAGTAGGAGGATCACAGTATCAATGAGCTCTTAAAAATGCATGAAGCCTCCAAAGTACAAGCCAAGAATGGTAATAGAATCCGTGTACATGGACCTGTGATATCAATCTCACATTATTTATTTAGGGTTTTTCCTGGTTGCCGTTTGGGAGTGAAGATTCATTTACCAGGAGAGATTCTTTTACTAGTTTTCATTACCATGCTGCAACATTAATATTAAACTAAAAAAGTGTTAGAACCCGTCTGCCTCTGTGGTGGATAGATGCCGTGCTCCCTTTGGGGACTTGGTCTTTGACGTTGTAGCGTTGCGCAAGTGTGATCTCTCTGGTTTTTATTGAAATTGCTGGAGCTCAAGGTAAGCATCCTATGCTCCTTACTTTTGCGTCAATATCCAGCTCCATCCAAGCATCGATGCCAGGCCTCGTTAGAAATTGATGAAAGTTCTTTTTTATGTGTCCTCAGAGGAGATTCAAGCCCCTAAGGACTGTGATTCCCTTTCATTTCACATGAACTTGGGAAAACATATGTGTGTTTTCACAGGTTCTGACGAACAAAGTACTACATAGGAGGAAGAAGAAGGGTATTGCAAAGTGCCTGAGAATATTTGGCCCCCAGAAGTGCATCCATTTGTTCCACATTTGTCCCCAAATTTCCAATACGGATGTACTTAACCAGTTTTCATAGGTGAAATAGCTCAGAGCATAAGAACTTGTAGGCTTAAAGCTGTCCTTGGAAAGTATTGTGCCTCTTTCATTTGGGTGAAGATGAGGGCGTGAAGGCTCAGAGGGTCACAGAACTATTTGGAGGCAGAGGCAGGATTTCAACGCAGAGCTCTGAACTCTCTAACTAGTGCTCTTTCCATTGTGATCAGGTCCCTCATCAGGCTCAGAAGGAGAAAGACTTTGGGTTTTGTCTTCTGACCATTGTTCCATTGGACCATCCCTTATTTTCTTCCATGGAGAATTGAGTCCATAACTCCTCATGAACTTGTATTCTGAGGTTGAAGAGTACAATTCCTTATCCTGTTTGAATGCAACATTTTATGAGTAAAATTAAAGTGAAATAAGGATCCTCTTGGGGATCTGAACTTTGATCATCTAAACTGGGTTTCTCCATAGTAGCAACGTTCCTTTTGAGGCAGGACAGTGCTTTGTGGTGGGGTGTCCTGTGCACCGCAGGATGCTGAGCGGCATCCCTGGCCTCTGGCTGATAGATACCAGCAGCACCCCCTCCGATGGTGACAACCAAAAATGTCTTCAGACATCACCACACGTCCCTAGAGGGCAAAATCGTCCTCAGCAGAGAACCACCGATCTGCTCTTCAGACGGCTTGTCCTAGTGTGCTGCGTGGCAAATGGCAGGAACCGTTGGTTGAGGGTGGATGAGTGTAATGCACCTCCATTGTAGATTTCCTGAATCGACTCATTCTTGTTCTGTTTCACCATTGATTTTGCCATCCTTCCCCCAAAGCTGAAATGCATTCAGACTGTGTGTGAGTCTGAATACGTTGAGAAAGTTCAGGAAGCCTTGCTTTTCTGGTTTTCAGCTAAAACAAGGCAGATTTGATCCAGAAGTTTTACTCCATCAGGCCCCTGTGGCTGGATGTGCCCTCAGTGGGGGGTGGGGGTGGGGCCAGTTCTGAGCAGGAATTGCAGGCAGGTGTGGGGACTGCAGGGGAATCCACACCCCCCGGGGGCGAGGGGGTATTAGTGTTGCCGGTGTGCAGAGCGGTTGGAGATGGAGAAATCAGAACTTTCAGAGACAGTGGCACTGAGGGTCCCAGAGGGCAGTGGCAGGAGGATGAAAATGAAGCGTTATGTCAGGTAATAAAGCGTAACATTGCAACAGCGGCCAAATCACCCTCACCCCTCCAGGCAGGAGTCAGAGCCAAGGCCCAGCCCCCTCCAGCAGGGCAGTGATGGGTGCAGCTCGCATCCGTGTGGGTGCGAATCAGGCGCCCCGGGGAGGCCGGGCCGCTGTTGGACACAGGAGTCTCTAGCACTCCCCGAGGGCTGTTTCGTCGTCAGTAATGCACGTGTGTTCTCTTGGCGCCAGCTTTCTGGGGCCTCTCTCCCTCTCGCCACTGCTCTCCACCGCTGTCCCTTGGGGTTTGGTCCCCATGTTCCCTTTTTCCAGCTGCTGTTCTCTACTTGTGCCTCTTTGTGTCTAGTTTCCATCTCTCCGTGGGTCTGCGTGGCCATGTTTCCCTCCTCCTGCCACCATCTGTGTGTGTGTGCGTGTGTGTGTGCGTGTGTGTGTGTGTCTGTGTTTCCATCTCTCTGACCCTCCACCCGTCCTCCTGCCCCATCCGCCTCAGCCTCCTCTGACCACCCCCTGCCCCGGCATCTCAACTCCTGAGCTCGGTCCTCAGAGCTCTTCTGTCCCCACAGATGTCCCCACCTCCTTTGGCCCTCGTTGCCTCTGACTCGAGGGTCATGAGCCTCCGGGGCTGAGCACATGGTCTCACGGTGTGCAAGTGCACAGGTACCACCCATGGAAGTCAGCAGGTGGACCGTGTCCCGAAGGCCCAGATGGGACTCTGCTGGCCTCTCTATTCGGGCTGCGTTTGGGAAGGAGACGTGAACCGGGTTCAGCCGCCTGCAAGGGAGCTGGGAGTGAGGCAGGTGTGTGGCGGGGCGGGGAGGCGTGCAGGTGAGTGAGGCAGTCTCTCCAGAAGTGGGGCCTGCGAGCCCTGCTGCTTTTCCGATCTGATTTTCTCTCCCCTCTCTGTCTCTCTCATGAGCACACACACACACACACACACACATTTTTCCCAGTGTCTGTGCCCTGCTTGCTGTCTCACACTCAGCCATCTCCTTATCCTTCTCCTACCTGGGTTTTTGCCTTCTACGTGCCTTTGATTTCATGGATAAAAGTTGCAGCACAAGGGAAATAAAACAGAAGGAAAGAAATCAAGGAAACAAGCAAAAAAGAAAGAAAAGAGAGAGATGGGAAGAGAGGGAGGAGGGAGGGAAGGAAGGAAGAAGGGAGAGAGGGAAGGAGGGAAAATGCAGGCCAGAGGGAAGCAAAGAGGAGGAAGTGACATAATAGAGTATGTAAATCGTTACCAAAAATATAAGTGAATTCCATTGTAGCTGGTTTTACTGGAAACAGAGTACTAAGAGTGGACTTTTGGTTATGCCAGCATATGTGGCGATGATGGATTTAGCACACAAGGATGCCAAGGGCATGTGCACCTGCTGGAGGTAAGCACCCGTGGTGTGGTGACCCAACATGATGACTCTGGAGTTCAAAGCAGAAAGGATCCTTGAACTTCTCCTAGGTCACTGCTATGTTCAAATGCACGGGAGAGATCAAGAGGGTCCTGGCTGATTAGCTGTGGGGCGTGCTGCTCCATGCCAGGGAAGGGTCAGCAGGGGAGGGCTGGACCAAACCAAAAAGGCCCTGCTCCCTGTGGAGACAGATTCCCTAATCCAGGTAAAGCTTTACATGTGTTATCTAATTTAATCTTCATCGCAACCCTCTATGGTAGTTCTGCTATTATTTCCATTGTATGGGTAAGGAAACGGAGCCCAGATCTATACCAGTCAGATAAATGCAGGCAATGTCACCCTGACCTCTGCTCCTCATCACCACAGCTGGAGTCGAGGTTCCTGTGTGACACAGGCAGGTGGAGGGCGGGGGAGGGGGTGGTGAGAAGAGCCGCTGCACCATCGTCCTGAGGTCACCACCTTCTCCCACTTCACATCTCTCTTCCTGTAGCAATAACTGCATGAGTTGTCCGGGCACGTGTAGGCATCTGAAGAACATAGGAAATGGACAGGTAATTAGAGAATCCAGCTTCTCAGTGGGTGTTTGGGTGAGCACATGGGCTGGGATCTCAATGGACAAAGCTTACCACTGACCACCCTGGTGCTGTCTTCCCCATAAGTGCATGAATTACTGCGCGAGCTCGTTTTCAGCATGCACACAGTCAAAAGGGCTGCTTTGGGTGCTATCAGGGAACACACACTGTCTAAGGGAGCTAATTGGAGCACCATACAACATCCCAAAGCTTTGCCTGAACAACTGGATCATTCAGAGATGTCGGAGGCTCAGAGATATTTGGCAGACCTGCAGTAAGCAAACACAAGTAGACCTTGCATGTAAAGATGTAACACTGAGCTGTTCCCATTATGAAGGATTTTCATTCCTCCCCAATCTATTCAAGCTACTTGAACCCCTGGATCACTACATCTAAAGTGGGAGTCCCTGCAGGCAGGATGCAGATATTATGAGCCTTGTCTTTTGATTTCAAATACGTTTGTTCCATCTAACCTAAGACCTGAGCATTCTGTAATCCAGCTGGGAACAAGATGCTATTGCTTTTTAGGGTTTTAATAAGCCCTGTGCATTCAATGGGGAGTTGCTGGAGTAGAGATTTATCCCCAAATCTGTTACAACATATTACAAATATGTCAAGTGCTCATGATTAAGTTGGGTCTCAGAAACAGCAGGAGGCATTCTTGACCTACATTTTAAAATAAGTCTGGAGGTAAATGTCTTTCACATTTTCTCAGATATTTGAACAACATGATAAAAATAATATTACTCATGTGAATAAGTAAAAAAGCAAATTAATATAATTTATTTACTGTGCTCTTATAAATAATGACAGATAATCACTTTTAGGAAATATGATGTATAAAAATCCACAGATTTAAAAATTGGTCAATTAGCATGTATTGATTCACATGCAAGATGACTTTCGCATTACAAAATAATTTTCCACTTTATTTCTTAATGACAGCTCTGTTAATGCTCTCATCACATTTGTTTGTGAATAGTTAACCCCTAGAGAGAGAAGATTGAAGAATATTCCCATAAATATCCATGAATATTTATATTCATAAGTGAATATAAATAATTTTCAAGGCCATAAAGTTTCTTAAAGTTTTAAAAATGAAATACTTGCATCTTTCAGGAACAAAGCTGTTATGATAAGATGTTCCTGAACCTTCAACATTATAGTCTATAATGGCAAGCCTCATGCCATCATTGTTTCTAAGCCAAAGTCCAGATGCATCAAGTTACCAAAATGCTTTTCACAAGAATGCCAAATTATGTAATTTCTTTCTATAAGAGTTTTATGGCCAATTTATTTTCTAGGTATTTATTGTTGGGCCTCCCTTTGATCCAGTTGGCCACATAAAGCCAACATTGGATTAGAGCGCCTTTGATTTCAGTGAGCCAAAACCAAAGTGTTACTGGGGTCATTTTGGTGAATTACATGCTGCAGTTCTTAAAGAAATCATATAATTACCCAGCATCACTTAATAGAGTAAAGACATCCTGAAAAAGCCAATGAGGAAATGCTAAGTGAATTTTTGAATCGTAAATAATACCCAGTGGCATAGCAATGTAATAATGCAAGGACATGAAAATCATTTGGTACATTTCCCAAGAATAAGGTCATCATTCCTCTTGTCCTGGGAAGAAAATGTTAAGAAAAGTAACAGCATTTTGGAAGTTCTTATGCTCATTTAAATTGTATGAGATGCATTTTTCAGTGCTTGTCTTGGTTTTATTTATTTCTAGTGTTCTTATACCCTTGCACAGTCCTTTCCTTCTATTATACTGGTTATTCTCTTTCAGTGGGCATTTTCTAAGGTTCCGGGGTTTAATCACACATCACTTCCATTGCCCTGTTAGCACGTCAGCCCTCACTTGGTGCAGGTGTTCTTGCAAACCCCAACCCTGCATCTGCACAGTCCAAGGGCACAAAAGGCCTGGACGAGGAAGGCTTGACTGGCTATTGTGAGCTTATAGGAAAATAAAGAAAGTAGGGAATATTTTGAAGCAAAAGTGACAAGAATTTTCAGTTGTTTTAGATTCAGAAAGTGAGCGATGAGTCGTGCTAGAGATGTATTATTAAGATAAAAATGCCTGCGAGGTATCTCCTCTTGGATGTCCCCCAAACACATCAGACTCAACATGTCTGAAACCAAACCCAAGATCTTTTGCCATCAAAGGATGACTTTCCCCTACACATCCTTTCGCAGTTAACAGTTCCACTGTCCCCTGGTCTCCTGAGCTTAGAACCCAGAAGGGGTCACCCCAACCCCTCCTTCTCTTCACCACTTCCACTTGTCATCAATTCTGAAGCCACCTTCCTAGGGCCTCCTTCATGTCTCCCAATTTCATTTCCTCACTTGATCCCACAGCTGTCCCCTGAGCTCAGACTGCCATCACCTCTCTCCCTGCACCTCCTCCTCCCAGGCTTTCGGCCCCAGGACTGCACGCCCCCAGCCCATTCTCCAGCCAGAGCCCCTCACCCGGTATGTCACGAGTCACAGATGTGCCAAGCTGGTGGGTCCTCAGACCCCAAGATGGCCAGGGAGAGCCCCCTGAGCTCATCCAGTGTGCTTCACAAATACCCCTTGTCTCCGTGTGTCTTAAAGCGAGAAAGGTGGAGGCACTGGGTTGGAGAACGTACGCTGTCTGTACTAAAAGAGCAGAAACTCAGATCCAGGGTCAGTCCAGCTCAAGCTGGCCAGTGTTGGTTGCAAAGTGCATCTAGTGACTGGGTCCTAACTGTGCTCAAGCATTTTGGGGGGTGGGGGCGGCAACAGGATGCATTAAAGCTGTGAACCAGGGCCGTGAAGATGGGAATAAAAAGGAGTCAAGAGATATTTTGCAAGTAGAATTAACCTGGAGAGGAAGCTGTCAGTGAGGACTCCGAGGTCTCAAGGATGGAGGGATGGTGCCGACATTACCTGAGATTGGGCACGCAGGAGAAAGTAGCGTTTGGGGATGAGGGTAGGAGTGGGGGCTTGCCTTCATGAGCTGAGTTTGTGGACTGTGGCATTCACAATTCAGGATGGATGGATACTGGTGGAAATTCCTAGCAAAGCATCTGAAATTCAAGTCTAGAGCTCAGGAAGGAGAGCAAAATGGAAAAGGTAGATGTGAGAGCTGTTTATAAAGAGATGACACGAGCAGCCAAGCCCTCCGAGAGAGAGAGCTGAGAACAGGCCACTGGGAAAACTCTGTATTTAGGAGACAGATGGAGAAAAGGACCTGGTAAAGGCAAGTGAGAAGTAGCAGTCAGAGGTACAGGAAGAGACCTGGGGGACCGCAGAGCAGCATCTCAGAGTTCCAAGAACAAAAATATCAACAGCATCAAATGTTGTAATAATACAAGTAGGGTGAGGACCAAGAAGAAACCATAGAATTTAGCAATCAGAGGTTATAGTCAACCTTCAAAACAGCAATTCCAGTGGTTGATGCTGATAGAATCTGTGTCAGGTCAGGTTTTCCAAGAGCGGATGTCAAGACAGATTAGCTATGCAAGGGATTTCTCAGGAAAACTCTTCCAAGGAATAGAGACAGAGGAAGCAGGAGGAGTCAGGGATAGTCCAGGGGCCACGACGCGGGTCTGAAACCCATCAGTGTTGGGTAGGAAGAGCCTCAGACTGTCACGCACTTCTGAGAAGGCTGCAGCAAGACCATGGAGCATCCGTGAGCACAAGTCGCCTGTGAGCAAATCCTGCACTGGGCAGAAGTGGTCTCCAGGAGACCCTGTCATGCTGTCACTGGCTTGGAGCAGCCCAGAGGAAAGGTAGCCTCAGTGTTTGGGGGATGCAGCTGGAGGCCATCAGCCAATGATTCCCCCTGCAGCAGGTGTTCTTGAAGGAGACCTGAGGGTCCATTTCCATGGCTCTAGAGGGGCCAAAGTGAGGGAAGTTGAGAAGGAAGTAGAAATACTAGTCCTCTGTTTAACAACTCCTCTAAGCTGTTGTTGTCTCTATACAGAGTTCAGAAGAGACACAAGGAGAAGGGGAGCGGGTAGACAAGGCCTGGTGAGGAGGCCCTATGCTGTGGTGGTTTCACCTGAAGCCGTCATAGAAACCAATAACCAGGTGGCTGGCCAAGGTCACATGGTTTTGTAGAATTGCCAAGACTAGAGCCACCTCTCCGTGATGCTTCCCTCAGCATCCCTGGCTCTCTCCTCAAGCCCTGTGCTTTCCCGGTTACCCCAATCACATGCCTGGTTCAGTCTATAGCAGTTTGTACCCAGTGGACACTGTTGTTGCCTTTGATATATATATATATTTTTTTAATTATGGTGTTTTGAAGACTCTTGTTACCTCCATTTCTCTGGTTCGAGTATGATATTGAAGAGCCTAGGTTAATGTCCCATGGGGAAGTGTGCTCTTCCTATGCCCAGAGGACAGGTACAAGGACAATTCTACCTGTCTTGGTGGTGGGCTCTGTTGAGGTGTCTTGAGAAATGCACCTGTGCACAGTGGCATTTCCATCTCTGCATGTGTTTACCAAATGAAGAAACCAACTAACTGCTCTGTGTTTGTTTCCAGGTGACCTCATACATTTGCCTCCATACCTTAGAATGGACTTTTTATTAAATCGAGGTGGTCCGGGCACCAGCAGGGACCTGAGTTTAGGACAGGCATGCTTGGAACCTCAGAAAAGTCGGACCCTGAAGCGCCCCACGGTCCTTGAGCCCATCCCAATGGAAGCCTCCTCTTCCACCTCCTCCACAAGAGAAGGACAGTCAAGGCAGCCGGGGGCCGTGGCCACATTACCTCAGCGAGAGGGGACAGAGCTGGGACAGGCAGCTAAAATGAGCAGCTCCCAGGAATCACTGCTTGACTCTCGGGGCCATTTGAAAGGAAACAATCCCTACGCAAAATCTTACACCCTGGTATAACAAACAGCATGACTGGACAGTGGTTGTAAATACAATTTAAACAATTCAATCAAAGCTACCTTTTTTTTACGGAATTCCAATATTTATAATTAAAGAAAATTGCCAAAATATATTAAAAAAAAAAAGAGAAAATACTGAAACCACAGACAGTGCAAAGACTCTCCTGCTTTTTTTCTGTCTGAGTGTGAGCTCCATCTGCCTGGGCATCTGATTTTTTGGGAAAGAAGTCCAGTTTTATGATCTTCACAGGCTATTGCATTTTTACTGATTTTCTACAAAGTGCATGGGGGACTAATTAAACCTTCTGACTGGAAGTTCTATCACACAAGAGTCAAGAAAGAAAATGGGGTGGGGGGGAAATTAGCCTATTTGTGAATTGAAAAGGAACATTGATTTGGGGGCAGGGGAAACTTCAGTCATGTTTGCACACTTTCCTTCCCATTAGAAACTGGGTCCTCAATTTGATCTTCTTTCGTTGTTAATTAGGATGAGTGCCGTCAGTGAAGGGGTGGGGGGAATCAATTTGGTTTTCTTTTTTTGTTTATTTTTTAATTTAATGAGACACTCTTTGCATTTTGTCTAAACGAAATAAAAAAGAAAAGGTCGTCTGCCTTTATTTCGATGCCTACTTCTCTTGTCTTCTACTGATTGCTTGGTCATCTTTCCCACTGATATTTCTGTTTGGAAACACCAGGCCTGAACCCAGAGACCAATTCGATAAATCAGAGAAGATACTAAGGTCCTGAACGCCTCAGGCATCGCTGGGAAGAGTGAAGAGGGTACAGCTTCTGCTCTCAGGCTACAGATGACAAAACGTGGGCTGGTCGCCGTCACGATGCGGGGCTGGCCCAAGTGTTCTAAGCTCCTCACCTGCCCACGCGTAGGGATCAGCAGACTATGGCCTGTGGCCCAAGCCCAGCCCCCTGTTGTTTTTGTAAATAAAGTTTTATTGGAACGAGGCTGCATGCACTATTTGCTATTGTCTATGGCTTCCATGGCACAATGGCAGAGGTGAGTGGTTACAGAGACAGCATGGCCCACAGAGCCTAAAATATTTACTACCTGGCCCTTTACAGGAAACATTTGCCTGACCCCTGCCCTGGAGTCCCACACTGAGCCCCAGCTTGAGCTCCTGGAGGAGGACCCTGCGTCCTACCCTCCGTGACTTGTTCTATCTCCTCTATGATTGGCATCCAGATTTACAATAAGCATCTTCATACGTGTTGTCTCCAATCCACTCCTCTATACCCAGAGGAAAACTAGTCAATAGTAAGTGCTGTTCCTCTGATATCTAAGTTTTTATTTTCCTTCCTCTCACTTTAAATTATTTACCATGTGGCTCATTCTTAGAACTTAATTCATAGATAGTATGAACTGCATTCTTCATCCCAAGACCCGTACATGGTGCACTTTCAAAAGAGCAAGTAATTCTCCCACGGCCCCAACTGCTCCATTTCAGGCTTCCATCCATAAAAGGGAAGGATAACCGGATCTCCCTGTCGTAGTTTTGGCATTGACCAGAAAGCTGGACCAAACGCCCACCAACGTAGACTGGTGCCAGCTGTGACCATCTTGGAACATATTCAGAAATGTCTTTCCTTCCCTCCCTCCTTCCCTCCTTCTTTTCCATCTTCTCTTCCTTCCATTTATGTTCCAGGCAGGCCCGTTTTCCTACTTAGATTCAGTGACACAGAATGAGTCCAGGACCATGTCAAGACACCGCCAGCTGGCTCTAACATTAGACGACTCCATGAACGTGAGGTGTGCCGTGGTTTCAGAATTTAATCCATGATGACATGTTGGCGTACTCACCGACTGCTTTTCTTATGCAAAAGAAACTAAATGCTACTTTCTGTGGGGGAAAAAAATTAAAGCTCTATCTTTCATCAATCTAAAACTTCTATATTCTGCAAACTTAGAAGTTGACCTTTTTAAAATTTTTCTCTCAAGCTGTACAAAAATAAAAAATTCCACATCATGTCTGCCTCTGGAATGGATGGCTTTCAAGACTTCTGCCTTAGAAATACTCGTTAAAATGAGTTCAACATGCAAGCACTGTATGCAAAAGTTCACCTCTTTATCTCTCAGGGACCTAGGATTACTGTCTACAAAGGGGTCCCGAGCATAGATTAAGGGGGTACTGTATACTAAAAAGGCCATTTTTAAAGGTGATGATAATTAATTTCCTCTGGACTTCTGTCTGTCTCTGATCTGATTTGTTTGGGGGAGGTCATCCTGTTAGCCCAAGTCTGCAAACAGAATATTTTGTCTTAGAATACTGAAACGCAGATAAATTCTTTATCCTCTGGCCAATAGCCATTGAGTCGGTGGACTGGATTTCCTCCTCAACACCCATCCAGCTGGCAGCCTGAAAAACGCCCACGTTCCTGAATTGAGCAAGGTGTTCTCTTAATACACAGCCAGCGAGCCACACAGCACTTGGTACTCGTACTGTCCCCAGGAGCCTGGTGCTTCTGTTTAATTCACATGCCTGCCAGACCACTTTTTCTCGCACCCACATCCACCCCTGCAACCCAAGAAGAGAAGAGGATAGAACAGTGACATGACACGAAGCTGGTCTCCAACTCAACCGAGGAATCTCTAATTCCGCCCATCATCTTTGTGCCCTTGCTACAGAGACTCTTGATACTATCTCAAGATACAGAAAACACACTGTTGCTTAAATTGCTCTTAAAATAAGCAGCAGATCACCACTCAGTTCAGGTCCCTCTGACCTGGAGCCATGATCCCTGAATCACCCATATGCTAAAAGTTTCATGCGATTTTTAAGGGCATGGCTGAGGCCTTCCAGAGAAGCTCTGGAAGCCTATAAATCAATTTGCGGTGATGGTGCACAGCATCTTGGGGCTGGCGTAAGATTAGGAACCCAAGGACTAGTTTATTATAGGCCACCTACCCTAGAAAGGTTCAAAGGAACCTAACAGTATATTCATATTTAAAAGTCTCTTTTAACTTTCTAAAGAATGTGGCCCAGGGAGTATCCCAGCTCTCTGAAGAGCACCTGGAAAGACTAAATATCCATGATTTAATCTCAAGGGCTCCTGAACCCCACGTTGCTTCTCCACCCATCGGTCCAAAATGACCCATCAAACACAGAGTACAAGCAGTGAGGCTGAGGGAAGGAAAGACTTCCGCAGGTGCTGAAAACCAAGCCGCTGTCATCCCCAACCAGGGCGCACGTCGAGAAGGAGCCTTCAGGCCTGCATAAAAACTGTCTGTTTGCCGTGGTATGTCTGTTTGCTTGGGAAGAAGACCTGTGAAGGCAGAGCCCTTGAGTAGCCTACCAAATGGGTCTGACGTGCCGGATCTACAGCAGGGTCAGATGGCGCCTGCGGACAGGATCCCAGCTGAGCCCCTCAGCCCCGGCAAGCCGCGACTGAAGACATTCATCATTAGGATAAGCCTCAGCCTAACGTGCGTCACCCAAGCACTGTCAAGCTTAGGAGGGGACCATAACTGTCGGAAGACAATTCCTTGCATGTCCTTTGCATCTGTGCATGTCTTCTGAGCTGGGGCTTTGGTGTGTTTTCAAGGATGTTTGCATAGCAAATAGCATTGGAAGGTAGAGATGGTATCTTCCTGCTGGGCAAAAGGCAGATGTTTGCTGACCTGGGTAATAAAAACAATGTCTTTCTCTGAGGCAGAGTGCGGACAGGTTTGCCAACAGCCTACTTTAAAAGTTTCCTAGGCATTCGCCACAGGCGGTCTGGGTCCACACCCTCCCTGCTCCCTGACATCCGGGTGGTCCGGGTGGCCTCGCTCAGCTCCTGCCGCTTTGGCCCCACGTCTCCTCGCTGAAGCCCCTGGAGCTCCCTGTTTAACACCACAATCCCCACCCCCAGCATGCTCTGCACTGGCTCTTTCTCCACACCCTTGTCATCTCCTAACTTACTCTATACTTTACTTATTTATGATGGTTTTTGTCTGTTTCCTGTCTTCCCTCTCTAGAATGCCAGCTCCACAAGGACAGAACTCTTTCTTTTGTTTCCTTGTCCCCCGTGCCTGTGACAATGCCGGGTGTATGTAGGCATCCTATAAGGATTTGTTGACTGGGGAAAAAAAGTTTGGGGTTTCCTAAGCTTAGAGCTCCTCGGCCATGACACAAGCCCACTCTGTGCGCAGCGTCCACCTGGGCTGCTCTGCGTCACGGGTGCCGGGGCCGGGAGAGCGGATGGGAATGTGGCACTGATGCTGAGCACTGGGCCCTGAGAAATGACATCTCCGCTCTCTGACTCGGGGTCTCGTGTCCTCTGCCAGCACCCAGGAAGCCATGGCAGGCTGACCCGGCAACTTGCAAGTAAGACAAAAGTCTGGCTCTCTCCAGTCCTGGACACTCACAGACTAGATGGGGGTGGCCCCGGCCCCGTCCCCACTCCCCAGAAGGACTAATCGCAGCTTAGACTTACAGGTGTGACCCAGTCGTGGATTTTTCGCAGATTGGTGGGAATGTCGTCTCTCGCTCTCTCCTCAGTGTCTCACTGTCAGAGGGAAAGAAAAATTTAAAACTTGGAAAAAGTGACTTTGAACACATGGCAAGGAGGGCCTGTTTCGTCTCCCAAGACAAGCTTGGCAAAGCCAGAAAGCCCCTGGTGTCTCAGAAACCTCTAACCAGATGTAAGAAGAAAGACAATGTTCATTTTCTCCAGCATCGGGTGTCCCCAGAGAGGGCTGCGTTCTGCCTCAAGGAGGTGATCTTTCCATGGAGGAAGAAACATCTGGGACATATGTTCTCATGGGGGGAGGGGAGGTTGGGGGATGCACACAAATGTCCTTAGACAGCAGTCCTGGGGCCACACTGCCACTAGGTGGTTGCCACGTCCACCGGGCATCACAGTGACAGGCAAGGCAGCCTTCCCGACCATGCTGGGTGTGGGGATGAGGATCGTCCTCTTGAAGGATTAATTCAAGTTGGCCTCAACCTTTCCTCCTCTGAGGCTCCCCTGAGGGCTGAGCACCTCACTAAATAGAGGGGACCTCCTCTTGCTACTCTACAGGGAAATGTTTCAGCGGTCTATTAACAAGACGCTTCCTGTTTCCAGATCTGATATTGTAAGTGTCTTATGACGGTGGGAATTCTCAAATGGAGAGATGATGCTGTTGTGTCCTGATCCAGGATCCCACCCCCTGGGAAATGTAAAACCAGGATCCTTGCCCAAGCAGGAGCACAATCCTCCATGCAACCACTGCCCACACTTGGTAGAGCACAAATCCAATACGTCCCCCACACCACGTCAACAGCCCCCCAATTTCTGTTTTGCCATCCCAGGTGAGAGGGGGCTCTGCTATGGCCCAGGAAGGTGACTGACGGCAGTCTCAAGAGATACACTCTGCCCATGCCAAGTAGAGCACCAGCCAGGGAAAGATGCAAACATTAGAACTGGTTTTATTGTGGCGTAGTATTAGCCCAATACTGTACCTATTCCTCTGACTGTTTAGCCATGTGACAAGAGAACATTCCTATCTCATTGAAACTTCTACTCACCTTGTCCAGTTGATTCTCTTTTAAACTCTTTCATGGTCCTCAAGTTAGTGGATGGCCATCTGCCCACTTCTGCAGCAAGAGTTAAGCCTCAACACCCAGGTGCTGACGTTTCCAGTAAGAGGAGTAAGAGTTCTTTGCGTGGAGCCAAGAATAATGGAGATGCTTCCAAGAAGCATGACCAGAGCACACAGGAAGGGAGCACGCTTGCTGTTACGGAGCTAATGGGTGTCCACCCTTTTCAAAGACCATCCTAAGACATGTTTGCTTACCTGTTTTATGTGTCCATTCTGCAGAATATGAAAATTGTGTTTAATGATGTAAAACCATAGGAGGATTTGGGTTAGTAAGGCACGTGGCACAACAGCAAGAGCACTGCCCTGAGAGGCTTCACCCTGGCACCCATTCTTCCAGTAACTCCCCACGACGG
Source organism: Daubentonia madagascariensis (assembly GCA_023783475.1). Classification (NCBI taxonomy): domain Eukaryota; kingdom Metazoa; phylum Chordata; class Mammalia; order Primates; family Daubentoniidae; genus Daubentonia; species Daubentonia madagascariensis. Next base: position 7,694,810 of record JAKFHU010001482.1, on the reverse strand, counting down.
CTCGGGCAAGGCCATCTGGTGTGGACATTGGTAAACATACTTGGTGGGAACAGAAGGTCTCTGTAGCCCTTCTCGCTCAACAAGGAGATGATGCTTCTCAGTATCAACCTTACTGGGTAAATACTTGAGCTCCTTGAAAGTGTGTGTGTGCAGGGGAGGGAGGGTCGAGGCTGCATTTCATTTATTTATTTTTTTGTACCCCTAGCACCCAGCACAGGCATCAGTCCAAACTTGTAAATCTTTTAAAAAGATGCTTGTGCTGTGAATGTAACTGTGCAGATGTGTTGTGGAATACAAGAAGGATGCTCTAACTTTCCATGAGCCCAGTGTACAAGACAGCTTTTAATCTTTTTAATAAAATCCTAAACTTAGCTAATTGTCATGTGTTTGTTTTTTACCCTGGAGGGAAAAGGAAGGTAAAGAAACAACCTGATTATTTTCAGATACTGGAGGCTTTACTGAGTGTTGCATAAAATCTCACACACTAGTGTTGAAAAGCTGAGCCTTCCCTCTGTCCCTTCTAAATAAAAACTTCTCTTTAGGTAGGGCTCTACCTGAGCATCACATTTATGTGATGCAGATTTCTAAGTTTATGCTGGTTATCCTTGTGTGAGAGTCAGCAGAAAAGTGATTATAGTTGTTGTTGGTAAAAAGACTGGTTGTCTGTCTGTGTTGAGTAAAGCCCTTGTCAACCCCCTCTCCCCCAGGCCACCGCTCCTGCCACAGCACAACAGGCAGCAGGTACATAACATGTCTCATCCTTGGAAATGTGAACCAGATGATCAGAAAGAGCCAGCATTCTGCAGCCAACCGAGGCTCCCATGGGGCCAGCATGTCTGACACTGACACATTCTACATGGACCAGGCAAACCCTCAAGGACCTTCCCCAAACCTCCATCCCAACTCTTTCCCTCACTCTCAGCAGACAGACACTCAAGAAATCAAAAGCCATCAAAGAGGTGTGTCTTCCTTGTTCTGACCCCCCAACTCCTCCGAGCCGCATCCCTCCTGAGCCCTCGCTCCTGGCGCAGTGGGAAAAGCATCCACAGCTCATCCCTCCACCTGCACTGGGGACCCCAGCCTCTCCCGACTTTACAAGACTCTCACACCCCCTTACTCTTGTATCTCCTCTCATAGTCACATGTAAATATACTCAAGTGTTGCCCATCAGTGAAAAATTGTCTCTTCCTTCACCCTCCACTCACTCTAGACACTGTCCTCAGTTTCCCCTTCTGTCTTAGTCCATTTGCTGTTACTTATAACAGAATGCCTGAAACTGGGTAGTTTATAAAGAAAAATAATTCATTACTTTCTGTTGCGGAGTCTGAGAAGTCTGAGGTTGGGGGGTCATCTGGTGAGCGCCTTCTTGCCAGTGGGGACTCTCTGCAGAGTTCCGGGGTGGTGCAGGGCACAGCAGGGCAGGGGGCCGAGCATGCCTCCCTTCACAGAGCCGCATCCTGAAGAAATGCATCCTGTAGACTCACGTTCTCATTCCTTGTGGCAGGATCTCACGGCCCCTTGGAAACCCTCATCTTGGTTAACCCCTTCTGCGACTTTGGAGAAATTGTCTTCTTCCTGGTTTCTGGTTCTTTTGTCCCTTGGGCTAATTCTTCTCAATTTCATTGGCAGGGTCCTCATCCTCCAAAGTTCCACCAAATGTGTATGTTGCCAGAGTTCCACCCTCAGTCCTGCGCGTTTCTCACTCTGGGCAACTTTAGTATGTCATCGGCAGTCACAGCTTCACTTACCGTCTATATTTTGGTGGCTCCTAAGTTTGTATCTCCCGCCTGCACGCCTGCCCTGAGCTCCCAGTCCACATCCAACAGCCTCCTGGACACCTCCACTTGGTCCCGTGCAAACCTCAGACGCCACCTGTGCAACGCTGCCACGCTGCTGCTGGGGCCCTCTCCCTGAGGGGCCCGTTCCAGTGGCTTTACCATCCCATCCAGACTCTCCTTCACCCCAAAATCCACGCACCATGTCTCTCAATCTCTCAGGCTCTTCCCTCCGCTTCTTATTCTCTCTCCACCTGCCCTGGTTCACGTCCTTCCTCACGTGGATTATTGCAGTGACTTCCTGACAAAGGCCCCACGGCTCCAGTACTGCGCTGTTTGCAGGCTCCTTCTCTGTGCCCGTGCCATGCCAGGCTTCCAGCTTGTGGGTCTCACCGGGCCATTTGTTCCTCAAGATCTTTCAGTGACTTTCCATTGCCTTCAGTGAAAAAACCCAACTGCTCCGTAGGCCGTGTAAGACCATTCGTCATCGGGTTCCTGTCTAGTGTCATCTGTCCGGACTACGCTGTCACCTCCGCCGACACCCTTCATCCACCCCATCTCTCCCTCGCTCCTTCTCTCTGATGCACACACGCCCAGTATTTCTGCTGGTCTTCAACGCTTGTGTTGGCCCCTGCCCTGACGCCTTTGCGCGTGGCAGTCCCTCCCCTGGAACACCATGCCCCTCCGCCCACTGGTCTGGACGATTCTCACCCATCCTTCTGAGCCCACCTCAGAGGCTCCTGCCTGTGAGCTCATCTTCCCTCCTCCCTCCTCACACTCTTCAGTCTGGGGAAGAAAAACCCGGCTCAGTGAACCTGGAGTTGCCTCTCCTCCGTCACGGCCCCCACCGCCCTAGACCAGAACCGCTCGCTCCCCACCTGCCCCTCCCCACAGCCCGTGAGCAGCATGAGCGCAGGGGCCACATCCCGGGCAGACACTGTCCTCACTTCACCTGCGTCGCCTCAGAGCCCGTTACTATTCCTCTGTGCCCATCCCCTGGCTTCGATGTGCCTCTGCGTCTAATGGTGTGTACGTGTGGCTTTCTTTCAAAGAATTCCCTCGGGCTGCCAGAGCCACTTTGTCCACAAGTGAGGAGAGCAGGAAGTTCCTGGAAGCTTATGTGCCCAGGGTCAAGGGACCTCAGCCACTGACACTTAGGCACGTGGAATCTAAGCTCCCTTCCCCGATAGCAGGACAAACTCTCCGGTGTAACTTATTCTTCAGTTCTCCCTGCAAGACAGTCTTAGCCTGGGACTTTGCCTGAAATTATACCTTAGTTTGGCATCTTCCTTCCTCCTCCCTGGTCTGAAAAGAGTAGCAATTCATTGTGATCAGGATTAACATACGTCATTCTGCCTTTTCTTCCCCATGTGCCCAGACCCACACAACATCTAAGGGCTCATAGAATGATGGATGTACCAGCGTGGGATCTCACATGACAAAATATTGTCTCAACCCAAGGGACCCACTTATGGTGAAGGAAGTGTGACATTGGGCCTATGCTGATGGGCTCTGCTGGTCCTACTTCATCCAGAAGCTACTATAGAGCATTATAATGACATCTCAAAGATGTAGCTAAGATGCTAGATCAAAAATGACCCCCTGTGGGGTTGGGGAACTATCCTTCCAGATGCAGTGTATGTCTTAAACCAACAGGCATTACGTGGTGGTGCTGTGTCCCCAGTAGTAGAATACATGGATCCAGAAACTAAAGTTTGGATTGGAAGTGACCTTACTCACCATTAGTCCTAATGACTCAAGTAGAAATTTGTGATTTTATCCCCACAACCTTAGGCTCTGCGGGGTCAACAGCTCCATTGACCAGAGGGGAGAGGCTTCCACCAGGAGACACAATAAGACTCACAGTACACTTAAAGCTACAGCTGCTGCCTGGTCTTTGGGCTCTTCCTAACAGCAGACCAGCAGGCAAATAAAGTTGTCCCCACACTTGCAGGGGTAACTGACCTTGGCTGCCATGAAGAGGTAGGGTTTCATGTGATGGGTGAAGAAAGGAACATGTTTGGCACTCAGGTGACTCACTAGGGTATCTCTTGGTGCTCCCATGCCCATTTTTAACTGTGCATGGGAAGTTAAAACAACCGTGACCTGCAATGGGCCTGGTGACCAGGAGCTCCACCCTCTCAGGTATGAGGGTCTTGGGGACTTCATCAAACAAGCCACCTAGACAAGAAGAAATGCTCTCCGATGGTTAAGGGAACCTAGAATGGCAGCCAGAGGAAAGAGGTGATGAATGTCAGATACTGCCTTAGGACCAACTGCAGCAGCAGGGGCTATATTTTTCCCCACTAACTGTCCTGTTACAGGATGTCCACAAATATTGAAATCAAGCACGATTTTGAAGAAGCCATGGCAGCACGAAGTGAACTTAATGTGGGAAGTGAGCAGATCTGCACAGAGCAAGGGGAGACTGCAGTGGATCTTCTTGCTCCACCCAGATCCTTAAATCCCCTGTCACACTTTCCATGTGCCCATATCCCAGCCTCCGTGTGCTTGTCCTACAACTTCCTTCAGTGGACTGCCCTTGGGCTACTGGAATGGCATTTCCTACAAGCACAAAAAGCCAAAATGCCTGAAAGTTACCATCCTTCCAGAGAGATCTTCGCCAGGGACTGGCAAGTGCAGGTGTATGGAAGCCCCTCCCTAGCCTCAAGAGGGAACACAATCTTAGCTGCCATTTACCTTCAGGGCTCCGTGCAGGATCAGCCCCAAGCTAGAACTTTGCCAGATATCACATCCTTGCTTCTTCCCTTTTCCAACCTTTCTTCCCCCGCCCTCTTTCTGGTTTCTCTTGGTAGCACTTTAATAAATCACCGCATATGAATTCACAACCCAAGTTCTATTCTGGGAGGCTCTACCTAATGCAACTTCTTATTCTCCATTCTGCCCCTGTACCCATCCGAGTGCCTCGCGTGCATCAGATGTTCAGTAAATGTTTGGCAATAAATAAATAAGCGGTGAACGAAGGGATGAAGGAATGAATAGGGGCGGATGGCACTGCAAATGTTCCCATCCCCTTTGTTATTTCCCCCAATTGAGATTACCCTGGGGAGATGCTTACTGAACACTATTGGAGCTTCTCAGTGTATGGTGCAAGTAAATCTTGGCCAAAAGTAAATGAGAAAGTATAAGATCGAATCTTCTCGAAGTGCAAAATGCTCTGCTGTACTTTCAAAGGGACAGGAGGCAGCCCTGGGGGTCCACTCCGCAGCTGCCCAGGAGCCGAGGGGAAGTACGTGGGAAGTGCCGTGGCAGCCCACTGCCTCTGCATCCCACTAACAGCCGGGGCAGCCTTGCTCTGGGATTAATCTCCCCTCTCAGGCCTCTCAGAGATGAAGAACTGACGAGCCACGGATAAAGCGGGTACTCGGCAAAGGACTTTTTCATCCGGATTGACAGGTTTGAGGGAAGGTGAATCAGTCAGGACTTTGCAGCCAAGGAAGGGGAAATCATTTGGTTTCTTCAGCAAGCAGGATTGGCTCAGCCAGGAAGCATCTATTTTTAGCACTATCTTTGATGACAAAATCCTTTCGTGATTTATAACCTAATGAGGATTTACATTTGGACTAGCAGTAAGGGCTTTCAAAGATAGAAGACAAGATATTTATAGGTCTTAGAATACATGTGGAACCTTTAACACATTTCCAGAAATTTGAGTTTGGCCTCCTTTTAAGGTTCCTTTGTTATACTGTTCTTTGTGGCTGATTCATGCTCCCAGCTTCCTGCTAAGAGGAGTCCAGTGTTTCTTCTAACACCTGGGGCAAGAACTTGTCAACTTGAACTGAGCACAATATTTCAAACGAGGGCCAAAAATAAATGGCATTTCACACAAAGTTAATATGAGCTAGTCTTTGGACCAAAAATAATAAATGTGGGAGAATGGGCTTCGTTGGAACCTTCCCATTATACAGAGGAAACCACTCTGAGACGCTGAAGATACACCACACCAGGGTCTCATCAGGCAATCTTGAGACTTCATGGAACAGCGCCAAGAGGACTCACGTGCTTTGCTTTAATCATGCCAAAGACTTTTACACTGACTTCCCCATGTGCACCAAAGTTGAGAGCAGCTGAACTCAGAACTGGGCTGTACCATGGATGAGCTTGTAACTGTGGGTGAAGTACTCCCCATGTCTCAATTTTCTTATCTATAAAGCATGAGAAATAATAGCAGCTCCATTTAGAAACATTGTGAGTATGAAATGAGTTAAGATGTCTTAGAACAGTGCCCAGCACATAGTAAGTTCTCAATACATGTTAATGATTATGATTAGCTATCCCTTTTAATCTACTTATTTCAGACCATGCACACTGAGTAACACCTGCTCATGGAGAATATCTCAACAAACATCCCACTCAGGCATTCCAAGCACTGTTTCCACGTTTGGGCTGAAAGGGCTATTTTATCATATTTGTACATATCAGCACAACACAAACATTCCTATACTGCTTTTGATTGGTTGAATGCCCTTGGATACAGAAATCAATTCCTAGCCCAAGAGCGTAGATGTGTGTGTTTAATCATGTTTAAATGTTTAATCATGCAGTTTCTGGCCCATTCTGTATCATGTCTTCTGATCATTTGAGCCAGTTTGGTTCATAAAGTTAATGATATTGACATATATTTCAGGAAGAGGAAGAGGAGGAAAGTAGAAGAAAAGCAGCTAATTAAAGGCACCTCATGAAGGATTTCTACTGCAGATGTCTAAATGACAGCATTGATAGCTTAAGCTTCAAAAGAAACTGTTCTCTTATCACCCTACGAGAAACATGTTTAAAATTTTAAATAGTCATTATTGCCATGTTGCCTCATGTTCTCATTTATTTCTCATTTATAATACTTAATAGAAGTAATAAAAGCAAGTTTTGGCTTCTCAAAAGTTAATGTCTTTTTTTAATAGCCAAATTATATGGAGAAACACTTCAGTAAATCAAGGAAGTGATCCAGCTGGGACCCAGTGCTGTATGGAAGTATAACAAGCAGCACACCCTCTTGGAAGTAACCCTTTCGAGAAGTCTCTGCAGACGCCTGCTGGTCCGGGTTTTTCCAAACGTTGGATTCCCACCTGCCCTTTCTCTTCTCCCTTTTTCTTTGGAACCATCTAAGTTCTGGGGGAGGGTGGGGAGAGGAGGACTTACATGTGGTTCAGGGAGGGGCCTGGGATGAGGGCTGCCCCTGCCCTGGCTGCTGCCTGTGTCTCACTGAAGCCACCCCTTGTAGTCTTGGGAATTCTAGACTGACAGCCATGGCTGAAATCCACTGGCCTTGCCCTGGTCTCTGCATCCTGTTCTGAATTTCTGGACGCCAGGTCCATCTTGGAGGCCTGCTCCTCACTGGGGTGTGCAGGGCCCTGAGACTGCCTTCCTGCTCTCCAGCTGGAGGCTTACCCCAGCCTTGGTTGTCTGCTGCCCCAGGCCTGGCTGCTGCCTGTGTCTCAGGGAAGCCACCCCTTGTGGTCTTGGGAATTCTGCCCTGGCCCCATCCTAAGAGGCTTATAGGTTCCTCAAACCTCCCTGCATGATTCTTCCTCTTCAGAGTCTTCACTCTGGGAGGAAGCAGGATGTGGGGAGGGGCTCCTGTAAGACACCTGCCTCATTGCCTCCTGAGCACTTTGCCTGCTGACTTCCTATTTTCCTTTGCAGGTAGTTGAAAAGCTGCTCTTGCGTCATAGTCTGCCCATGCCCCCTCCCCCGCACTGTCTGGCTTATTTTATGCTCTCTGTGCTCAACTTTCTCCAGCTTTCTTGCCGGAACCCACAAATCCTTTTTTCTCTCAACAAAGTCCAGCTCCTGTCAATCAAAAATCCTTTGGTTTTTAGACTGTTATCTTCACAGTGGATTTCAAGAGCCTGTTTTTGAACTCAAAAATCAAAAATTTGGTCTTTGTTCTAGACACTATCATCTTTTCCCTTGAGAGCTGAGAGACGGAAAGCTGTCTGAACACTGGTGGAAAGGTAGGGGGGACAAGGGGAAAATAGCAAAATGATCCTTCACCATGTATGGCCATGTGTAACAGCTCTGAAGGGCCCCCAAAAAGTATGCTGAAGACCTAACTCCAGTACCTGTGAATGTGACCTTATTTGGAAATAAGCTCTTTGCAGATGCAATCAAATTAAGATGAAGTCATACTCAATTAGGGCGGGCCCTCATTCAATGAAACTTGTGTTTATAAGAAAAGAGAAGACACAGACACAGACACACAGAGAGGATGGCCATGTGATGATAGGAACAAAGACTGGAGTGATGCATCTACAGGCCAAGGAATGCCCAGGTTTGCTGGCAACATCGGAAGCCAGGACTAGGCAAGGAATTCTTCTCCCCTAGAGCCTGGGGAGGGAGCGTGGCTCTGCTGACACATTGATTTCACACTTCTAGCCTCCAAAACTACAAGAGAATAAATTTCTGTTGTTTTAAGCCACACAGTTGGTGTAACTTGCTATGGCAGCCCTAGGAAACTACTACAATGAGGTGGACAGGGGCTGGTACTACCATGAAGTAAGTAGCCCACCCCACCTCTTCTCTCTACTGTCAGACTCTAAGATAGATGAGCAGATTAGTGAATCATCTTTCAGATGCAAGTGGGTGAACACCCAGCCCATCTTGGTTTAAGCAAGAGAGGAAATTTGTTGGCTTAACCAGAGGTCTGGGAATAGATCTTACCAGGAGTGGCTGGATCTGAGGGCTCAAACAGCATTACCATCACCCTACAGCTCCATATCTTCTCCCGGTCTTGTCCTTCCCAGGTCAACCCTTCCACTTGGTCTATTAATCCCATGCTTTTTTTCCTTCTTTGTGGTTGTCTTCCACCAATTTTCCTTCATCTTTCTCTGATTAGCCAATCTATCAATCAACAGTGAACTTTTAGCCTGAAAGCTCAGCATGCTTTTACTCAGCATGAAGCAGTGCTGTACAGTGGTTAAGAGCATAGATTCTCAAGCCAGCCTCTCTGCCAGTGGCTAGCTCTGTGTTCTTGGGAGAGTTATTTAACTTCTCTGGGCCCAAGTTCCCTCATTTATAGAATGGAGATAATAAAAGTATTGGCCTCAGTGTTACTTTGAGAATTAAGTGTATTAATGGATGCTAACTGCATGCAGTCCAGTGAGTTCATACACACGAAATGTGGAGAACAAAGCCTGACATGTAGTGAGCACCGTATATGTATCCCCTGTTTATAAAAGTAGTGGCATATTATGCAAAGTTCTTTTAAATTAACAGTAGAACATATCAAAACAAGCCTTTGACACAGACTTGCCATGCCCAGAAGTAACAGAAATGAAGAAAGTGAAGCCCAAAGAGGTTTAGAATCTTTTCCACGGTCACCAAGTCAGCAAAAAGTGTAGTCAAGATTTCAAAAGGATTTTCATTTCCAAACATTGAGCTTTTTCACTGTACATGTTTGATCTCTCCCTTTGCCCTGGCTCTTTGTCCTCTGTCAACCATAACACCCAGTCTCCCTCATCCTAAATATATCCTTCCTTCCGCCCTGCCTGGACCTCAGTGTCCCCTGCAAGCCCTAAAGTTCCCATCATCCGTCTCCCCCTTTATTTGCTAGGATCTCATAGAAGTAAGTGGCTGACACTCAACTTTCCCGTGTTTCCAATCCGTACTGACCTTCTTACCCTTTACAGCCTTGTTTTCTTTCTGGAATTCTCCCAAAAATGCTGCTCTCTTGAAGGTCACCAGACGTCTCTCAAATGTCAGATCAAATGGCCTTTCCTGAGGCCATCTTCCCAGCCTCAGTGTGGAGGGTGTCCGGGCTGTCCACTGCCTCCTCCCAGAGCCCCTGCCCCAGCCCCAGGCTCTGCACCTCCTTCATCCTCCACCCGGGGTGCGGAAGGACCCTGTGAGTGGGGCCCACCCATCCCCCCCCGGCCGGTTTTCCAGTGGGAACTCGAGGCTGCTGTTGCTCCAAAGCAGGGCCATCAGGTCAGCTGGAAAGAAAGAAGATGTCAAGTTCTTAATGTCTGGAATTTTTCTTTCAAGCTATAGCCCAAGGAAAAGATGAAAAGATTTTTAAACTCCTTGTTTCTCCCAAGGAAAAATACTCTCTTTAGGCCAAAAGAGAGAGGTAAGGAAAAGAATTAAATGAACATGGGGTTTCTCAGAAGGAACCGTGAACCCACCCTACAACCAGCCACAAAGGAAAGAAAAGGTCTGATGTGTTTGACGACTTGAGAGTCAGGAGCCCCGGGCACCAAGACAGGCACCAGGAACAGGCATCCGTCGGGAGGTGGAGGCCAAGGGCACGAGGCTCCCAGAGGGCCCCTCCCCACCACCACTGCATAGAGTGCAGAGCCCAGTGTAGCAGCACACAGTAGAGGGGAGGGGATGCTGTCCTGCGAGTGGGTGGACAGGCCAGCCTGGACCAGGAAGCACCAATGGAACAGTCCACTTTGCAGAGGAGGCCGTGTCTACAGAGGCCAAAGAAGAGCCAATCTCCCCTTTCTGAGATGCTACCATAGTAGTCCCTGGAAGGACTGTGGCCCCTCTGAAGTGAAGGAGGCAGGGAGAGGAATCTGAATGGTAATTGTGCTAACGGTGAATTAGGGACGTTGTATTTCTGCTCCCTGCAGAAAACAGGCAATGAGAAATTTCCATGTCACAGAAGCAGGACTTCTCCTTGACACCTCCAGATTTCTCAGATCATGTTATTCCTTCAGCCTGACTGTACCTGTTAGAGTCTGTAAAAGTCCTGGTTAGATCCAGGAAACAAAACCATCATGAGTGATACATACACACATAGAGAGACCATTGAACCAGCTTCCATCACTGTGTGGGGTCAAATCCCTGTAATAAATGTCTTATGATATGGGATTTGATCCTTTATGACATGATTATAAGGATGTGACCCCATACAATTATGGAAGCTACTTAAGCAGGCTCTGCAAGGCTGTCATCTTTGCGTCTGGAGCTGGCGTCTGAGGTCCACAGGGAGGCCTTGGGGAAGGGAGGATGCATTTGAAACAGGGGAGAGTGAGGACAAGTGGATCCCAAGAGCAGAAACTGGCATCTATGAGAACAGACTGGAACCCTCCTGGGTGTCTGTTTTGAGCACCTCCTCTTCACCACATAGGTGTGGGAGGAGTCCCACCCAATGCTGGACAGTGAGACTCACAGCCTGGGGAAGAGGACACTGCACACATGCTGGGCCACACAGGGGTTGCACTGAGGAGCAGAGGAACAGGCTGTGTAGTATCCAGAGGTGCGGTGCTCCCTGGCTCCCACAGGAGGACATAGTTGGCTGGTTTGAATAATTTCACTGGCTAGCAGGGAATGAAAGCCACTACCAGCAATAAGCAGGCCCTGTGCCTGGTCCCAGTGATAAGGAGAGTGGTGAGGAGCAGATAACTTGCAGTTAGGCCATCTGAGGACCGCCTGGGTTTCCCGAGATGTGAAGGCACATGTAACTTCAATGACAGGGGCTAGAGTGTCTGCAAGAGAAGCTGGCATCCTCTGTTGTGAAGCCAAGCCCACCCCCTGCCCAGGAGTTGGAGAAGCAGAATGGGCATTCTGTGGGAGCTGGCGGCTGAGCCACCCAGGTGAACCAACAGGTGAGAACAAAGTACACAAGCAGTGACAGTTCGGGGACCTGTCCATGGTCCAGGGGCTGGAGGAACATGGCTGCTGCTTCTCCTTCACCTTGGAAACCTCGTGCAAATGCCCTGTGGCCCACCCCAACTCCAGCCTTTGCAGGGAATGGAATTCTGGGAAATGTAGCTCTGGCTTAGCCAAGTCAACTGGTGAAGCCACCGCACCATCCCTACCTTTCTTCCAGGCCCAGTCCTCCAGGAGAAGGCTTTCCTGATTCACTCAGCCGAAAATGATCTCTGAACTTCCAGGACCCCTTTTCCTTCCCTAATGGTGCTTTTCACTTCGTGAAAAAATAATAACCATTTGTGATTACATTTCCCCTAATAAGGATAACTAAGCCACTGTGTGCCAAGTCTTGTACTATGTCACCTCTAATACTCCGAGAGCCCAGAAAACGACCATTATGACTCCCCTTTTCCAGGTAAAGACACACAACTCAGGGAAGGTGAGAAGCTTTGGGCTTCCTCAGCCCCTGAGGAAGGCGTTTCTACCCCCATTTTGCATGTGAGGAATCTGAGGTGAGATGCAAGGAGGAAGGGACGGCAATGCTGAGAGTCAAACCCAGATTTCTCGCATCGCACCCGAGCCTCCTCCCCAGGGGAGGGACTTGTGCCTTATCTGTGTGACTTTCACGCTCACAAGTTCTGTAGCTCCCACTTTGGATCCATTCAAATCTCTTTCCTGTGTGTGAGGCAAAGGACCCACTTTTATAGAGTCAACAATTACAACTGATAAAACCTCAAATCACTGTGCAGTCGCTATTGACTGGCCCCTCTAAATCTACATGGCCCTGAACGATTCCGGTGACACTTCCCCTGTGTTGGATCTGGGCCCACTGACCATGCCTCAGCCTCCTGATGCTGTGTTCTGTGTGTACATTCCCTTGTCTGATGCACACCACAGCCCCTGAAGAAGGTGTTTCTGCCCCCATTTTGCATGTGAGGAATCTGAGACTTGTCAATAGTCACTCACCCAAAGTCATGGACTTACAAAAGGACAGCAGCTGGGATTCTAAGCACCCAGAGCATGTCTCCATCGCAGGGGCTGCTCTTGCTCCTAGTCCCTGTCATAGGCGGGAGTGGGCTTCACCTGGTACCACCTGCCAAGTTCTAACTTATGTCCCACTGCCCTTCTCTCCTCCAGACACCTCAGCTCCCACTGTCAGGGGCTGCCAGTGCTGTCTGCTCTACACCTCCACCTCCTCTGTGTCCGTGCCTTGCTGCCTGTCCCTGCAGCCACTGCTGTGGCCAGGTGCACGATCTTTCACCGAATGTGGCTCCTAACCAGCCCCTTGGACTCCACTCCTCCTCCCTCAATCCCTCCTCCACATTCCTGGAAAACCCATCCTCCAGAAACAGAAATCTGATCAAATAACTCCTCCAGGTACAGTTTTTGGTGACTTCCTATTGTCCCTGGACATGACACTCGAGGTCCTTCTGATTTGGATCTGCTGACCGCCCAGACCCAACTCCCCAGTATGTACCTTGTTCCAGTAACTCCAGAACCCTCCATGCTTTTCCAGGCCTCAGAGCTTCTGCTCAAGCTCGTCCCTTCACTGGGAACACTTTTCCAAGCCTAACTCTTACCCAGCCTTCAGAACCCTTGAGGTGTCACCCGCTGAGCCCATGCCCGGGGCAGATGCTCCCAAATACTCTGGGAAACCTCCATCAAAGCCACGGTCACCCTGAACTCTCATAATCTACTACTTGTCTTTCCTCTCACCAGAACGAGCTTCTGGGACCAAGAGGCTGTTCATCTGTTCATCTTGGCATCACAAGATCTAGCCCAATGCCTGGTACGGAAGACGGTCTCAGCACAGCTTTGTGGAATGAAGAGGACGGTGAAACAGCCACTGCAGATGGAGTCCTTATCACATGCCAGGCGCCTAGAGAGCCCCACCGGGCATTAGCTCCTGTAACTGTGGGGTGAGAGGAAACTTCCCCTTTCCCCGGGGAAGTTCGCTGAAAGATCAACTCACAATTAAGGCAGATTAATAAGAGAAAGGTTTGTTTACCATGCACATGGGGAGAATCACAGAGTGATCCCGATGGGATCCAGATATTTTTAGACAGGCCTTTCAGAGGGGAGGGGACACGAGGAGTACAGGCAATTCTGTCCAGGGCAATAAATGGTTTCAAGGGAGGGTGAGTAGATGGGGGAAGCAGATTGACTTATAAATTAACCTGAGAGATAGGTGTTATGTTTTGAATGAAAGCAAATTTGGCCACGTCTGGTTGCGTTCTTGATCCTCCTTCCTGCAATACGTTGAGACAGCAGGGAGAAGAAGGGAAGTCAGTTGCCCCTTTGATCTCTTGATCGGGTCAGTCCTGGTTTGTACAGATAGAGGGAAAGCCCCTTCCAGTGTTTTTGATCTCGAAGGTCCTGTAATTCAAAATACTCTTTATACCAGGGAGTCATATTTGGGGGTGAAATTTCCTGAGCTCCTTCATAACCGTCCCGATAACCTTATGAAATAGCAATCTTTAGTTCACAGATACTGGAATGGAGGCAGAGAGCCAGAGAGCTATAGTAACGTCTCCAGCACTGCTCGTGAGTGGCAGGGCAGGAGTCGTGCCTCCATGGCTTGGATTCCCAACCATGGCATGTGCCCCAGAGCTGACCGTGCAATGCTTTGAGCACTCAGCCTGCACCTTGGGCAGATGAGAAGCTGTGCTCTGGGATCCACGGCAAAGCAAGGGTTAACTTACCTGCAATAAGCTGCACTGCAGGGCCCTTGGAAGACAGCAAGGTGTTTTAATGAGGGGGCATTTCCAGGGTCTGGACTGTAGGGATTAGCCAGCTCCCAACTCCAGGTCCAGTTACAAACTCATGGGAATCTCTTCAGTCTCAAAGACAATCAACTGCTGAAAGAACAAGAAACAATGACACATATTTAACAGAGAGCCCCAGGGCTAATAGAAAGGACATTCATACCAATTTTCTTGAGGAAGGAATATATACTCTGACAAAAGTTTCACGGAAGCAGGGCTGATGGACTCTGGGAACGGGATGACCAGCTGTCCCTTGCAGAAGAAGCTACTCACAGACACAAGCCCTGTGACGCAATAAAGTCTTTTTTCTTCTTATAGTTATTTTCTGAAGGTTTTTAAGGTTTCTCATTAGGATGAAAGCAAATTGGATGCTATAAACTATTTAAAGATCCTCCAGGGTGCTGGTTAAGAGGGACATTCTCTGGCAGAAGTGAGCAAGGGCTATTTTCAGTCAAAGTGTCACTGCTAATGTTTCATAACTTTGGAGTAACTATTCAAGTTGATATTTTCAGCCAAAGATGCTCTTGGGTTTAGGCCCAAATGAGCAATTTACAAAAGATTGGACTTGCTTTGCCCAAATGCCTCCAGTTTCATGAGGATTTTTTAAATGTTTTTACTTTTTTTGTTTCTTTTTACCTTGTCTTGCATTGATTAATGTCTCTTAAAAAGCTGGTGTGCCTTCCACTTCCTCTTCTAACTACTCTTTGTGCCCGTATTTAAGGTGCTACAGTTGTTCCCCACACCAGATTCCCCAGAGGCAGTGCTCACAGTTTCCCGAGCCCTAGGAGGGTTCACCAGGATGTCACATCCTTGTCTCCTCCTTCAAACTCAAGTGAAGGGTGGCCATAAGCTCGTAGACAGCCACAAGAATGCCTTCATGGAAACCTTATGAAATTCTCTCAGAAAAAATCAGTAATAATAATAAACAATCCAACTCATGCTAGATGTGCAAATATTGTGTGTAAAAATATCAGATTTTCTCACCATTAGCATCAATATTTGGATATTTGCCTCAGATGCAGCAACACAATTTTTGGTGTGTTGTGCAAATGTGAGCCACCATAAGGGACATGAAGCCATTAAACAGCAACAGTGGTCCTTGTCCTTGTTACTGAAAGCTTGGCACTTGTCCACAAGGCTAAGTCAGAATAACGAGGACCAGTAATTTGGGAAGGAGGAAAGAATTTTTATTACTTTGCCAGGAAATGAGGAAAAATGGCAGACCTTCTTGGATGGGTCTGCCTAAGGTCATGTATTTGTCCATAAAATAAAATAAGGGAAGTGAGGAACATCCATCAATCACAGATCTCTTCAAGCACACCACAGTTGCCCGATAAACAAGGACTAAAGGAAATACCAGAATAATTCAAGCTTCCACTCCAAGGAGCTGACCTTTCCAGTCAATCAAGAAATATTTTTAAGTACCTACCAAATGTTCAGCATTTTTTACTCCATTAAGAGGACACTGTAAGTCCTGGAAAATG
The DNA here is from genome assembly GCA_023783475.1 of Daubentonia madagascariensis. Classification (NCBI taxonomy): domain Eukaryota; kingdom Metazoa; phylum Chordata; class Mammalia; order Primates; family Daubentoniidae; genus Daubentonia; species Daubentonia madagascariensis. Next base: position 7,679,171 of record JAKFHU010001482.1, on the reverse strand, counting down.
TGATTCCCACTTTCAAAATTTTATCATCTGGTTAAAGAAATGAGATGAATAGACTTCACATATATATTAAGACAAAGCAGATTAAATTTAGTGCTGAATTATGCATTCAGGAAGAAAGATCAGAAAGGCCAGTCTCACCACAGGAGCCTGGAGAATGCCGTCATCTCGGTGTCAAAAGGAGGACTGAATCAGATGAGTGGGGGAAACATCAAGAGCTCTGGAGGACGCTGAGCACGAAGGGAAATGTGAAGTGGGAGGGGCAGTATGGTCCGTGGAACGTTTTCTCATCTGTGAAATGAGGGCAACGTCAGCTTCATGGGAGGTTTCTAAGGAGCAGAGATATTTAGGTAGATAGTGTGTTTCAATCCGAGCCTGATGATGAAGTTAGAAACCACGGGGTCCTCATGAGGAGGACGCTCTGCACCAACTGGAAGATTCGCCGGCAAGCTTCTCTGCCTCTGGGGGAGCCTGCTGACCCCACTGGCTTTCCTCAGGTGGGGAGGAGTCTATCTGCTCTTCCAGGAACGCAGCTTCTGAGTCCCTGCCCCTCACTCTCCCCAGCCCAAGCAGGGCAGCATGCTTCCTCCATGAAGACCAGGGAGAGGCCCTCAAGACCGGGTGTCCTGGAGCAGCCTGCACCTGCACCATTTGACATTATAGGAATCCAGGAGTCCCCTGTGAACTGAGTGAGCCCTTGAAGGTTGCTCTGACTTGGGAATTCCCAGGCAAGAGGGAGTGTCTGGTGTTTGGGGCAAGCAGCAAGAAGCCGAGGGCAGGATTTCCTGTACGACCTGTGGTGGGAGCGAAGGATATGGAGATTTCTGCAAGGGCTCCAGAGAACCGTGTGGGTGTCCATCCCACGAGGGACATTTGGATTCTCACCTCAGGAAGAGCATCAGAGTCCTCTCAGCATCAGCCAGAGAGGCAACAGCAACCAGCAGAGCAGACTGTAATGTCACCCAGTCAGCCCAGAAAGTATTTGCCCTTTTCTTTGCCAATGTCCTGACTTCATCCTCAGAGGATGCTGTGCCTAGAAGAAAGAGAAGGAGTAAGAGGAGGAGGAGGAGACCAGGAGGAGGCGGCTGAGGTGTGACCTGCTCTTCAGGGAGGAGAAGAGAGGTTTGGGCCAAACTTGAGAGTGAAGTTTGCACAGCAACAGCAGTGAACCATAAGTACCAAAGTGAGACTGCTCCAAGAATCAGTTGGGCCGAGAAAGAAATGCAGGCTCTGGCCAGGAGGTCATTCAGGATGTGCCTGCCCAGAGGAAGGGAGGGTTCATCCCAACAGGGTTGGGAGGGGCAGATATTGGAAAAAATAAGACTAGAAGTTTTCCTGTTCATCATCCCAGTGAGCTGACACTTCACAAGAAGCCAATTTCGTTTGTATCTGAGAGAAATGGGTACATTCAGATCTCCAAGTTAGCATTTCAGGCTTGTCTATAAGCCTACGGCTCAAGCTCAGTCAGTACTTTCACAGGGGCTTCTTATCAAGGAATAAGAAAGAGTAAGTAGCAAACCATTAGCTTGATAATAGGGGCATAAGACACAATGCTGTTTTCTATTTTACCTTCTGTGGTCCTACATGACAACAGAAGCTATTTTCCCTGATTCATAGCAACCCCAGTTTCAGTGGAAAGAAAATTCCCAAACAGTGGTGGTTCCAGTGAGGGCTACATTCACCCTACAAAAATACATTGAATATATATGCAAAAAACCATACTTACATTAAAAAGCATCCTTTAAACTAAACCATTTGCTACAAAGCAAGTTTCAGGACCTACCTTTTTGGTTACTTTGTGTGAAAATTATTTGAATGGGGGGATCATTATATCCCAAGTATTCAAAAAGTTCCAATTACTTATTTTTTTTAAGGTTCATGTAAAGTTGTTATGATCTTAATAATTATTTCCCAGTTATATTTTATTTTTTATGCCTAATGTTGCAACTTACTGAATAATGCCCTGGCACCCTGAAGACGTTAATGAGCATGTTCGAAGGTTCAGCCTGGTGCTTATAGCATCATGTGTGGGAGACCTCAAAACCCTGCTCTACAGGTCCTGTTTGTTTGTTTTGGGCATATAGCCAAGGGGGCCCCTTCTTGTGTGGCTTCCTTGCCGTGTCTCCTCTTCACAATGACAAAAGCAAAAACCAAAGGTGTCGAATGGCTTTGCCCAGGATCATGAAACACCTGCATCAAAATATGAAGCGGATGTTCTCTTGGTCTTTTAGCCAGTCCAATGTCCACACAGATGGCTTCTTAACACGGTGGGGGCCATGACGATCTATCCCTTTTATGCCTCCAACGTCACGAGCACAGAGAAGTGGCACAGACAAGGTCTTTGGAGAGATCTCTCTTTAGGCTGTGACTCTGGACAATAGACTGTCCCTTCCGAAGAGCAGTAGACATGAGTCAACCACCCAAGTTATTCAATTTTTTTCTTTCTGAGACTTGCCAATTCCCAATGAAAGCTAAAGAATGCTGTTATAAAACATCAGTGCTTTTGGCTGAACTCCTTAATTTCAATGTTGATTCCGCCCACACTCCCCAACCACACACAGAAGCACGGGGTAATCTTTTATGCCACCAACATGAAACACAGCTGTGGGTCTGAGTGGGTCTGGGCTGGAGGAATCTGGTGTTTACAGTTCTGATGGCAATAGCTTGGGGATCAACTTGCTGTGGAGCTATCTTTTGGGCAACTTACCTTATTCCTAGGAACCAAAACCATTCCAAATTGTATTTCTTTATCCCTACAAACATAAACATCTGAAAGCTACAAACCCAACCTCAAAATCCCAAGGTCAGATAATTTTCAGTATTTCCTAAGACTTTACGTTCTTGTAACAGACCTTCTGAAAGCCAAGCAGAGAAATGGGTCCATGTAAGGATAATGGAATGTGTACTGGGTTGAACTGTGTCCTCCCAAAAGACAGGTTGAGGTCCTAACCTCCCGTACCTCTGAATGGGACCTTATTTGGAAATGGTGTTTTTGCAGATGTAAGCAAGTGACTAAGTCATACTGGATTAGGGTGGGCCCTAAATCCAATGATTTTGGCCTTGTAAGAAAAGGGAAATTTGAACACACAGACACACATGAGGAGTGCACCACTTGAAGACAGGCGAAGACCAGCGTGACGCAGCTGCCGACCAAGGAGCGCTGAGGATGCACGGCCACCACCAGAAGCTGGACGAGGCAAGGGAGGACTCCACCCAGAGTCTCAGAGGAAGCATCGCCCCCTCGATACCTTGATTTCTGACTTCCAGCTTCCAGAACTGTCACAGAATAAATCTCTACTGTTTTAAGCCACCCATTCTGTGGTGCGTCCTTTGTCACAGCAGCCCTAGAAAGCGAATACAGGTTTGTACAGGTTCTAGGCGTTTCTGTTTGTTTTTAATTTTGCTCATTAGAATGCACATGTGGCAAAGGTGGCAGAGCTGACCGGCTTTTCCATTTCTGCTTCACTGAAGCTCGTAAATGGCAGTGAAAACCCAATCCCCTTGGCCCCTCCCTGCAGACCCTTGTTTTATCTTCTCTGGCCCAAGGCTGCGATAAGACTCACCTGGAAGGATGAAGCACACCTGGACCCATGGAGCCTCCCCCACCCCTGGCTCCTGGCCACGGGACGTCCCTGTCATCTGCTGGGCCAACAGCAGAGCCACCCGAAAACGTCAGGGATTTGCAAACCCAGTACTTCAGGAAAGCAATAGATAATAAAAAGCACATCAAACAAAAGTACTTGAAGCCTTTGCAGGAGACGTGCACCAGGGCACATACACTGACACAGCAATGGGGACAGATGCCTCAAAGTTGGTCAACCTTGATAGAGTATGGTTAAAAGTTGGAACCCAGGGCCAAGCGTGTTGGCCCTGTTTCCATCTCCTTGCTGAGCTACAGTGCATCTATCAGTAAATCATCTTTGCCTGTCTGGACTCCAGGAACCTCAGTATAATGACATCTAATTCCCCAAGGTATTAAATTAGGCTGTGAAAAGCAAGGAGTCACATTAGAACTAACAACAAAGTGATCTGAGTTCCTCAGAAGTGGGGGAGAAGAAAGGCATATTCTGATTATTTGGTTCTTTAAAAATCCCACACCAATATTTCAAGGGAGCAGGTACTGAGGTGAAAGATGATTCCGAACATGACAGTGACTCCAAGCAGTCACCCTGTGATAATTATTAATAGTCATGCTTCATCTCCAATCCTGTAGCACCCTTCACATGGCCAGATTCTGGCCTGCTGTGTACATCTCAGCATCCAGAAACTTTTTCCGGAAAGCCAGGCACTTGCAGCAGTCTGGCTAGACAAGAAAAAAATAAATCAATTAAAACAAAACCACTCTGTGATGACCTCAAAACTGGAAGCACAGCTCTCCTGTAAAAATCTGTGAAAAGACACTAGTTCCTTTTAGGATTCTAAACCACAGGAGACCAAAGGTGGTCAGAGCAGAGAGGAAATTGTGAATCATGCATGTTGGAGAAGGAAGACACGGTGGAAAGAAACACCCTTCTGGGGCTGACTTCTGACAGAGCGAGATGGTTATGGGAACCCAGAGAATGATCGAATCTTGTGAGGGTTTGAATTGTGTTCCCCCCAGAAAGGGGATGTTGGGGTCTTAACTCCTGGTACTTCAGAATGTGACCTTATTTTGAGATAGTGTCTTGACAGAGGTAATCAAGTTAAAGTGAAGTCATTAGGGTGGACTTTCATCCAATACGACTGGTGTCCTCACAGAAAGGAGAATTTGGGGCACAGATACACTACACATAGAGGGAGGAAAATTGTCTCTACCTGTTTGGTGCTGTTATGACAGAACACCACAGACTGGGTAGTTTATAAAGAAAAGAAATTTATTTGTCCTAGTTCTGGAGCATGGGAAGTTCAAGATCAAGGTGCCAGCAGGTTTATTGTCTGGTTAGGGTCAGGTCTCTGCTTCCAAGATGATACCTTGAATGCTGCATCCTCCAGAGGAGAGTAATGCTGTGTCCTCACATGGAAGAAGGCAGAAGGGCAAAAAGGGACCAAACTCCTTCCATCAAACCCTTTTATAACAGAATTAATTCATTCATTAGGGTGGAGCTAACCACCTCCCAAAAGGCCCCAAGTCACAACATGGTTGCATTGGGGATTAAGTTTCCAACACATGGATTTTGGGGGACTCTTTCAAACCATGGCAGTGATATAAAAAGATGTAGGCAAAGATGACCTTCTACAAGCCAAAGACAGAGGCCTGGAGTAGACAGTCGTTCCCTCCCAGCCCTGAACAAAACTAGCCTTTATCTTGGACTTTCAGCTTCCAGAACTGTGAGACAATAAACTTCAGTTTTTTAAGCAACCCAATCTGTGGTAGTTTGTTCATGTAGGCCTAGCAAACTAACACAAATGTCATCTCCAAACCTTTAGTTAATGCCATTAACCAGAATGATTCTTCTGTCTATGCTTTTGGGAGAAAAAAAATCATAAGAAAACAAATCAACATCATTGAGTTGTTCTTTTTTATAATATTTCACATTTACTTAGTGCTTGTTCTGCCTGGTACTATTGTGGGCATTTTGTGAATATTAAGTCACTTATTCCACATAAAATCCCTGTGAGGGAGGAGTTGTCATCATCTCTAGTCTACAGATGAGAAGCCCAGAAGGATTAAGAAGTTGCTCAGGGACACAGAGATGTGATTCAAACCCAGCGGCAGCTCCAGGGTCAACACCCCTAACCACTGGGACCCTGTGTCCCTTAAACCCCAGCCTTCTGGCCCATGGGGTGGCTGGAGTCTAACAGCTCCTGTTCCACTCCACATTCAACTTAGGGATTTTCAGGGAATGCAAGACCCCCTGTCACTCACCCCAAAGCCCCTCAGGGGAGGAGCATTTACTCAAATCAAATAGCCGAGTTAAATCAATAGCATCTGGGTTTCAAAATTAAAATAATAACAAAACCAGCACCCAATGCAAGGGCTTTGCTGGGCCCCCTTTCCCAGCATGGTGGGAAGGCAACAGCACAGTGGGTCAGGAACTTGAGACTACATCTGCTCCCTTCCTGGCCACAAGTTGCAGGGTGAGCAGAGGACTGCAACAGCCTCCGATGGGACACAGAGCTAGGCCACCTCCCCTCCTAGCCACACTCACCTCTCCAGGCCTGAACACTGCCCCACACCTGGCCAGGTGGTTTGGGGATAACCCCCTGCCCTGCAGCTGGTGGAGCAGCTCTACAAGGCAGTGGCAACATTTGTAGAAGTGGCAGAAAGAAATGCACACATCCAACTTGTTTTCTGTCATGGCCAGATCAAAGGCCACTCCCTCCACCCAGATAAATTATTGAAAGGGGTGTGTTCAGCATGCCTGGGAGTCCAGAGTTTAGAGCCAGGAACTTCTGAAGCAATTGCAAAATGTTAACTAACTCACCATAAGATTCCTACCTGACACTCACCTAGGAAAGTGAAAGCACATATCACAAGGCATTAAGGGCTTTCATCAATTAAAATTAATTACAGAACCAAAATTAAAACATGGTTGCTGATGGGAGGTAAAAATATTTGTTACCTAGGCAGGCTTTAAGAATAACCATGGAAGAATGAGCCCGAGGGGAAGTGGTGCAACAGGGCAGGAAGAGGTAGGCCAGGTCTCACCAGGGCCAGCTCTACGCCCTCCGCAGGAGCTGTCTATGGAGGCAGCTGGGCAGAGCAGGGGTGTCCCTGCTCACTGTGAAGGCCACCCTTTTAGGAACCTGGATTCCTCTTGACCATCTCTTGGCAGAGGGTTTAAACCTGGCAGTTGGGCTCAGTGCATGTCAGACTTGAGTGCATCTGACCACCTGCAGGCCTTGGAGAAACAAAGATTTCTGGGCCCCGCCCCAGAGTGTCTGATTCAGAAGACCCAGGGTGGAGCCTAAGAACCTGCATTGCTAGCAAGTCCTCAGGGGCTGCCGTTGCTGCTGGCAAAGGCACCCCACTTTGAGAAGCACCATTTTGGGTAGTAGTGGCAGAAGAGAGAGGAGGGTGGGCACAGAATCACCTGGGGGGCAGGGCGAGGACACTGGCAAGGTCACCTGAGGGCAGGTGTGCAGGTGCAAGTAGGAGAGGCAGATCCCAGGTCTCACCTCTCACATGGCAGCTCCACCCCCCTCCCCCTGATGGGTCTCATCCTCATACCACTGCCCAACAGATCAGAGCATGGAGGGCCACAGAGCCAGGGAGCCAGGGGTCACACATCTTGGACACCACATGTCCCAACCTTTTTGAGCCTGTTTCCATGTCTAACATAAATGAAATAGCACATGTAAAATGCTTACCCCAGTGCCTGGCACAAAGGAAACCCTAATAAGTGTTAGGGTCATTTTAATTATTATTATCACTTATCACTATTAACAAATGATGACAAAACATGCTAACTGTGGAGGCTACTCCAGTCCTCAGTCAGCCTTCGGCCTCCAAAGCACTGTACACACTCCCGGAAAAGCAGGCAGGCCTGCAGGAGAACAGTGGATAAACCCAACAGCACGTGTTCTGTCTGCTTCAGAGAACTCTGACCTTTAAAGAGGTTTCCAGGGACTTGTTTCATTATAAAAGCCAGGAGGCTTGTGTTGGAGCAGGGACCCTTAGGCCACCACTAGAAATCTGCAGCCTCTGATATCACCCATGTGCAGGGCCAACTGGGGTCCCAAGACCTATTCACCAGAGCGGGAGTTGGAAAACATACGAAACTGTGAGGACAGCATGAGGGTGGTACCTTATTAAAAGGGGAAATTCGGAGGTAGGTGCAGGAAGAATGCCGTGCAAACATGAAAGCAGAGACGTGGTGATACACCTGGAAGCCAAGGAACAGCAAAGGTCGCCAGCAATCCACCACAACTGGGGGGCGACACCTGGCACAGACTCTCCCTCACAGTCTGGGAAGGAACCCACCTTGCTGACACCTTGATCTTGGACTTCAAACCCCCAGAACTGTAAGACAATAAATTTCTGTGTTTAAGCCATGCAGTCTGTAGTACTTTGTTGTAGCAGCCCCAGCAAACTAACACATGTATTTAAAAAACAGCCTCCCTTTTTCTTCTCAACTTGTTATGTGTTCGGTGTTCACTGGAAGGAGTGATGGATAAGAGGAGGAAGACGGGAGACAAGAACAGGCCAGGTGTCTTTATCTGGAAAGGCAGAAGTTGCCGGAGAGACCCGGGGGGAGGGGGAGGGGAGGCAAGGAGAAGAGGAGTGAACAGGGGGGAAGAAAGGGATGCAGAAATGTCCGTGCAGAGGCACTTGGGGGAAGAGAAAGAGGCACTGGGAGAGGATTGTAAGGAAGAATCACTGTGTGGTGTGCAACGTAATTCCTCATCTCTCCAAGAAACCTTCAGTAAAGACACTGGTCTCCAAGCTTACCCAGCAGGAGTACCTGTGTCAGATAGGTGTGAGCTTGTGGGACAGTGTGTGTATGCATGTGCACACCACAGAGTGGGAGACTTAACCCCACCCCAAGGACATGCCAAGAACACAGCTACAAAAACAGCTCCATTCTACCTCCTGTGTGCGTGTACACAGCTGCCTGCACGCCCAGCCCTCGTCTGGGTACGACAGTTAGAGAGGTCAATGCCTTCGATGAGAATGCTGGTAAAAAGAATGGGGAACTCTTAGAAATGTTTAAGAGGCAAAATAGGGAGAATCAGGTGAGGGGTGAAGGAGAGAGAAAAATTTAGTACCCCAGGTTTGCTGAAAGAATGATGGCTCCGTGAAATGATATATTGGTAGGGTAGGAGGATTTCTAGCAAGAGAGCATTTGTGTTTGGTCATATCTGTTCAAGGGGCCCAGGTGCCTCTAGATCCAGCAGGCAGCTGTGCGTCAGAGTGCGGAGCCAAGGAGAGAAGTCCGGGCTGGAGACGGAGTTTGAGTGTCAACAGCGCAGAGACGGCACGTGAAGCCGCAGGAATGGATGGCATCTCCCAGAGAAGTAGATGGATGGAAGAGAAGAGGCAACACTTTAACAGCTGATGGAAAAAAAGGATGAGGGCGGGGGGAGAGAGGTGGCAAATGGGATGGGAGGAGAACCGGGAGAGCCGAGTGTCCCAGTAGCCAGGGGAGAGAGGTTCCAAAGGAAGGCACCAAAAGAGAGTGGCATGAACACAGCGGCAAAGAGAGAAAAAGGAGGGAAAACATCCTCTGGGTTCAGCAACGTTTGGGCCACTGGGAAGCTTGACTTTCAGTCAGGTGGAGATTCAGGAGCCAGATGACAGTGGGCTGAGACACATGTGTGGTGTGACCACAATATTTGGAGGGGCCCAAATATTGTGGGAGTGCCAGGCTTTTATTTCATGTCTAAATGAAACTTATTTAATTTTCAAAAGATAACACATCAAATTAGATCCCGATTCGTGTTTCAGAATCTCCACAGACTATTTGAGGAGCTTGACACAGAGCTGCCGAGCTTCCAGCTGTGACTGGTTTTGTTTGCCTGTTGTTTTCTTTGTCTGTTTGTTTGTTTGGTGGAAGACACACACACACACACACACACACACACACACAGTCCTTTTTTCCCCACAGCTGTTCTTATTGTTAAGAGGAGTATCAATGTCAAAGTGAAGTAGTTGTCTTAGTCCATTTTCTGTAGCTTATAACAGAATACCAGAAACTGAATAATTCACAAGAAAAAAATTTATTTCTTGCAATTGTGGAGGCTGGTAAGTCCAAGGTCAAGGGAGTGCATCTGGTGATGGTCTTCTTACTGGTGGGGACTCCCAGCCAATTTCCAAGGTGGCACAGGGTATCCCGTGGTGAGGGGGCTGAGTATCTTAGTTCAGGTCTGTCTTTCTCCCCTTATAAACCCACTAATGCCACTCCCATGATAACACATTAATCTATTAATCTATGAATGGATCAATCCATTTATGATGGCAGAGCCCTCATGACCCAACCACCTCTGAAAGGTTCTACCTCTCAATACTTCCACATTGGGGATTAAGTCTCAACATGAGTGTTGGAGGGGACAAACATGCAACCACAGCAGTAGTGAAGTCAGGAAGTACAGATTACCACAGAAGAAATCTTGATGAGAAGGGAAGGATAGAAATTGGACACATAGGGATGGGCATTAAGGAAGGATTTTAAGGTATAAGAGTCTTGATCTTGCAAACAGACCTTTGGAATCCAGGAGTGGGGGAAGAGTGTGGGCAGACGGGGCTGAGAACAGAGCCAGTGCTTCATGTCCCCAGAACAGACTGTACTGTAACCCTCAACATGTGCTGAGAATATCACTCTTTTGTTCAATCACTGCTGGGAAAGCCACAGTGCAGTCCATCTGCCATACCTGGATGAATTAACAAATCACTGAGAACAGAGGATGCTGTGTGTGCCACCCAGTCCCCTAAGAACCAAAGCCGAGGCTCCCAGCTGAGATGCTGAGATGCTCTCCAGGATTGGTCCAGCTCCCATCTGAGGACTGGTCATTGCAGGGTACAGAGGCCTCACCCTTAGCCTTAACCTTGAAGACACCCCAGTTCCAGAGGTCCCCATGGGACTGGCTGAGGCATCTCTTGCAACTGCATCTTGGATAAACATCTCCCTGTGCCCAGACCTGCCTCCTTCCCTTCCTTGCAAGTGTTCCCAAGAACATGTCCCAACAAGCCTCCTGCAGTCCACCTCCCCCTCAGGCTTTGGTATGGTCTGAATGTTTGTGTCCCCCACAAAATTCATATTTTGAAACCTAATCCCTAGTGTGATGGTATTAGGAGGTGGGACTTTTGGGAGGTGATTAGGTGATGAGGATGAAGCCCTCATGAATGGCATTAGTGATCTTATAAAAGAGACCCCAGAGAGCTCCCTCTCCCCATGTGCCATGTGAGGACACAGCAAGAAGGTGCCATCTATAAACCAGACAGCAGCCCTCACCAGATACCAAATCTGCTGGCACCTTGATCTTGGACTTGCCAGCCTCCAGAACTTTGAGAAATAAGTGTCCGTTGTTTAGAAGCTACCCAGTTGATGGTACTTGGTTATAGCAGCCCAAATGGACCAAGGCAGGCCAGCTTCCTGGGGACTTCTTTAGATGCTAAATCATAATAATACCAGTAGGAAAAGAGAAGACTGGTGAACTGTAACAGAATGGAATCAGGACATTCATTTTATAGCCATATTTTCTTTTTTTTCAAAAGTGCAGATATAAATAAGAATTGAGAAGCTGACGCTAATTCCCGAGGGCACACTGAAGAAGGAACGCCTGTGTCAGCAGGTGGGATGAGCAAGTCAGCGGCTATGAAAATGGTTTATTTGTTCAGAAAGCATTTAGTGTGCCCCCACCATGTGCCAGGTCTGTGCCTGGGTGCTGGGGTTATGCCCATGGTTGGGTCAGGGGCCTGCTCTCCAGCATTCACAGGCCACTGGGCACCCTGGTCAGAGAGGTTGGGGGGAAGCTCAAAACTTCCAGTGCCTTCCACATGTCCTGCACAGTCTGCAGCCTGTCCTAATGCTTCCATGAAGGGAAGCTGTTCTCCCTTGGCAGAGACATAGGGAGGGCCTTGCAAGGTGACCACCAGGTAGTTTGTCAGCACACCCATAACCCAGCGCCAGCCAGAAGCAACAGAGGTGCCCACTCTGGGGCGGAGGGGAGTAGGAGTCTGTTATTACATGTTGAAGAAAGCACTGGGCCAACAAGTGGACGAGGTGGGTTCTAGTCTCAGTTCAGCCACCGTGGACTATGACTGCCCACACTGGGGCAGACATTGTACATCTCTTGGGACCTTGCCTTTCTGAGTTACAGCATGAAGCATCTGGACTAGAGAATCACTCCTTTCCTTACTGATTGGGTGTGGGGTTTCAAAGGGTTTTAACTATGGAGGTGCAGGGTTACCCTGGTGGTCTCCCAGAACCCCCTTCAGGGCCGAGGCCTTGGACTGCTGGCGCTGCTGGTCTCAGAGAAGTCGGCTCACTAGCGCCCCTCACCCAGGTTGGGCCCTCCCAGGCAGCCAGCACCTGGTGCTGTGCCTGCACACGATGGGGTGAACCCAGCTGCTTTGCCTCGAGAGGGCCACCTCCGGCGCCACCCCAGCCAGGGCTGCCGAGACCATGGTGGCTCATCCCCTCCCTCCACCTGGGTCACCCCACAGGTGCTCGTCTCTGCCTCAGCGTCTGGACCCCTGGGCCCCCCACCCCGAGGAAGACACCCCTCCAATAGGAACGGCAGTTCTGCAGAGAGGAGTAGAAAGGAGGGAGATGGGGGAGGGGCAGAGGGTGGGGTAGAGGGGAGGGGCGGGCATGGCCAGGTGGTGTGAGCCTCTCCCACAGGGAGGAAGGGGGGCAGCAGCACCTTTGCCCACTGTCACCCACGAGCAAGAGCAGATGGCATAAGGTGACATTTTCCTGCACATGCAGGATGCTTGTGGGGAGCTCGGGGCTCTCTGGCATGGGCATGCTGTGAGCCTCCACTGCTTCCTGGGCTGGAGCTCGAGGATGTTTTTTCACTGCCTGGACATGGGAAGGAGAAAGCCAGGGCTGGTAGGGGGACTTTGTCCGTGGGCCGCCAAGGCCCCTGACCCCAGCCCTTCTGCCCCTTCCTTTCCCTCAGAGCTGATCCCTTCCTCCCTGAGGGGCTCAGGGCCCACCAACTTCACTTGCCAGTCTCAGGGACCAGGTGGCACTGCAGAGTTACAGCTCTCTGTGACGGGAGTTCCCAGACTTTTGGTCAGCACAGCCCTCCCTCAGTACTGCCTTCCCACCCACCGCACCCAACCACAGGCTCTCTTCTCTGCTTGAAAGGTTTGACCAGATGAACCGGAGACTGCCTCCAGACTGAGACAGTGAGAAAAGGCCATGTTGCGTGTCTGCCGGTCCGTGGGGGAGTCAGACGTGGTAATCTCAGGGGCCCGCGCCTGTCCACCACAGAGGCCTGCAGGAGAAGCAGGTGGGACCACGTCCTCGGCTGTGGATGGCCATCTCTGCCTGCATGGGGGCAGCTTCACGTCAAAAGTTAAGCAAAGCTGCCCTAAAGCCTTCCCTGCCATGCCCATTTCTTTCTCCAGTATTCAAATTGAACCTCATCCTTCAAGCTCAAGGTCAATAAAATTGTACTGGACGCCTGTGAGCAGTCCCAGTGAATCATAATGATATTCCAGGTATCTGGGGGGTGTGTGCATATTCGTGGTGTGCATAGTGTGGGGGCGTGGGGACTGCCTAGTATGTGAGTGTTTGGTGAGAGAGTGTGTGTGTGTGTGGTGTGTGCAGTGTCTACAGAGGAGCCCTTCCGAGCTGTGTCTGGGAAGGTCAGAGTGACCCTGACCGTGGGGTAATGTGACATCTTGCTGAAGGGCTGGATTGCATGTTGTGGTCCCACAGAGGGGTCTGAGCAGAGGCCTGTGGCCCCACAGATACTCAGAGACCCTGTGGGCAGCAGGTGGGGGGAGGGGAGGGGGGCCGTGTGGTGATGATCCTGTCTGGACCATGTGAACATCAATTTTGGGGTTTGATTACAGGAGAGGCTGTGAGAGACATCTGGGAGGCAGAGTGGGGAAAAAAAAATCCAGGCCCGAGTAGGGCAAGGACTAGGTAGGTCACAGTGACACAGTGTCACAGAGAACATGGGTCAGGAGCAGGGTTCTTACCTTAGAGACAGGAGAAACAGTCCTGGACTAAAAACCTGAGTTTTGGCATCTGAAAGACTGGATTTGAATCTTACCACCAGTATCTATTAACTATAACCCTGGACTTTACCAATCTCACTGTGCTTCTAGTTCTTCATACTTCCAAAACGAGAGACTAACACTAACAGATCAAACCTCAAAAGATGGCTTGAAGATAATCAAATAAAATAACACGAGTAAAGCACCTGGTGCAATGCCTGGCACAAGATAAGCCCTCATCAAATGTTAGCTGCTATCAGGGGAGAGGAACACCAGAAAGCACCCCAAAACCTGGTAAAAAATCTACATACCCTCCCCAGGAAAGTGTACGATGCACGTGCGCCCTGTGCAGGCATGCACACCACACACACACACACACACACACTCAATCTACATACCCTCCCCAGGAAAGTGCACCGTGCACATGAGCCCTGTGCAGGAGTGCACACCACACAGACACACTTAATATTGTATAAAACTTCCTGGGACCTGTGGGCTCCCTGTGGCCATCCCTGGATTCCATTAAATGCCCCTAGATGCAGGCTGCAAAGTTCTAGTCTCCACGGAGGTATCCTACAGGCATGTGGAAATGTGGGTGTGGATTTCCAGAGACTAGTCAGGGCCGGAGAAGTGAACTTGGAAGTCTCTGGCTTATTTCTGTCCAAGCTCTGAGCACTGAAGACATCCCCCAACGAAGCAGGGATACTACGGGCACAGCAGGCTGGGGAGGCACCTGGGAGGCCACATGCAGTCCACAGGCCAGGGGGATGGGGCCAGCAAAGCAAAGGAAAAGCCCCAATACCAGAGAACTATATCCTGCCCTGGACCACTGAAATTTTAATCCCAGCTGCGTAATGTCTTAGGAACACAAACCAACATAATGAAAGTCCATATGCAATCATTTTAAATTTCATTGAGCTACATTTCACCATCAAATCCTTCTGTTTTATTTAGAGGCTGGATTTTTTTTTTAGCTTGTTTCTCCAGCTGTTCAATTTAAATTTGTCCCTTTGTGTAAAACTGTATTTCCCAAACCAAAATCATGCTACACATTTAGAAATAAGATTATTTTTATGGCTCATGAATTTATGTATGAGAAGTTTTACAAGCATACCAAAAAAAAAATAACAGTTACGTGAGCTCAACAAATTGGCTTTATTGAAAAGAACAAAATTAGATGAAACCACAGGGATTCTGGAAAATCCCATCCTCAGATTTGAGAGTTTCCGGCGGGTACCAAATATAGTGGCTCGATACATGTCAGTTTCTCTTACTTCCTCCATTTCAGAGAACAAAGGGGAAGGAAGGAAGGAAGGAAGGAGGAGGGAGGGAGGGGGAGGGAGGGGGAGGGAGATGATGGTGGAGGGAGATGGGCAGGATGTGATTAGCAGAAGATGTGAGACAGCAGGATCTGGCAACTGGAGCTTCTACTCTCTTAGGTGTTGGGATTTGCAGGGCTTCCTCTCGCCTAGTCTCATGGTAGCTGGTGTATGTGGCTGTTTAGTTTTGTTATCCTAGTTGTTTTGGGTGTTTTTGAGGGGAATTTAGGGTGTTTCCAAAGCCATGCCACTGCCTCCTTCTTTCTCTTGGACATTTTCATCCTCAGACTTTTTAAGCACCGTTTAGTGATGAAAACAAGTCCTGCTGTCAATGAGAAATCTTCCTGTGACGTGTCCTGTGAGCACTGCATTGAAACTTGCAGAAAGTCTGGGGAAAATTGCTGACCACTCTTTGTAGAGCTACTGCATCACCAATGGCTCAGAGGAGAACATGGTGTTGATAATCACAGACACAGACAACTAAGTACAATATGATTTAGGTCCTGGATCTGAATCTGAGATTTAGAATAAACTCTCCTAATTCATTCTGTGAGTCTGTGTCATGACTCTTCAAACAATAGTGAGCAATGATTGGCCTCCGGTCCTTGAGAAGAGGAACCCCATTCTAAGCATCTTTTAATCCCCAGAATAAAACAGAGTTCCTGACACATAGGTCCCTTGTCTTTTTTTTTAGAGAGAGGGTCTCACTATGTTGTCCAGGCCGTACTAGAAGTGCTGGGCTCAGCCCTGGAGTCCTCCCCCTTCAGCCTCCTGAGTAGCTGGCATTTTTTAAAAATGTATTAATTAAGGGAAGGAATGATGCTTTAAGCTCTGGTATCCTGATGTTCAGTCCAGGTGGTCTTATTTAAGATTGGAACACTTGGTTAGAAAGAAAAAAAAGCAGAGAAACTCTCAGGAAAATCACTCATTTCAGGCGGGCTCTGTAGGGAGAGACTGTGATATATAACACACTGATTTTGAGGGAAGATTGCTAGGTCTTGACCAGTTTCTTATGGTCTTGATTGAAGACTAGACTATAAATGGTCTGTCCTTTCCCCCCTCGAGAACCCTTTACCATTGCTTTGTCCAAATGTGCAAAAGCAAGGCTGTCCTCCTCACCCAGGCAGCTTTGGCATCTACACACTTAATAGAACTCAGGAACAATTGTTCTGACCTACACAGCAGCGAACCACTAGAGATTCACTGTGACATGTGCAAGGTCTCATTCTTATTCGAAGGACCTACTTAAAGGTGTTGTAAGTATTTGACTCTTTACAATTGATCTAAGCTTCCCATACTGTTAACTGGATAACAGTAAATGGGAAACAGCACCTACTGATTGAAATAAACCTGGTAAACGCATTTGGGAGGCACTTGAATGCTCAGCAGATGTAGGGGGGGTGCCTGGCGGCTGGTGCAGGTAAGGGAGAAAAGACAGTCCTTCTCAGGGACATGGCAATGGATGTGCTTTTCCTAGTGGAGAATCAACATAAATTAGTTGCCTATAACAACGGCCAGCCATTAGAATTAATTCTTGGTTACTATGTAGTTAATTTCCTAAATGGAAAATACCTATTAGCATGAATATTCAAATGATACCACAGGCCATTAAAACTCCATTTGTTCCACAAACAGAACACTTGATGATTTTGGAGCCAGCTTCTTTTAAGTAGCATTGATAACAGAAACTTCTAGATCTTCAAAGTCAGTCTTTTGAACTCAAAAGAAGAGACAGGATCATATGTGTTTACTGGAAGAATTATGCTGTAGAGCTGGGAATTTCTTCTCCATTTCTTCTTGATTTCCCAGAGTCGTTAGGCTTCTGAACTGTATAATAAATTTCAACTTTATGATAGCACTCGATGGAGTCTGGACCAAACTATTAATGTTTGTTTCCTGGGATTTAACAGAGTGGTCACTTGGAGATGGGCTGGGACCACCAGGATGTGTCTCAAACTCCGCCAAGATTTTTATAGCTCTGAAACGTTATTTCTGCCAACAGAAGCTCCGTGAAGCAGCAGGCTTAAAGGAAATTCACTGCCAGCGAGTTCAGAATGTAACAAGACTGAATAAGAAAATTAAACTCGGAAACCCCTGGGGAAAGGACGCAGATTTCCCGAGTGAGCTGCACGGCCATAACCACTCATTTCTTTTCGTCTTCCCTCTGACTAATGTAATCTGGTTAATTTGTTCTCGGAGGACCCTGACTAGGAGAAGTGGGAAGGAAGAAGAAAGAAGAGGGGCTGAGGCTGCCAGAAGACGAGCATGGGTCAACTCAAGGCGCTCTTCCCCAGGGCCCTGTGAGGAGAACTTGCCCCATCCTTTACGGCCAATATGTAGGTAACGTGGGTAACATGAGCCTAAAGGATTTGCTGGGAGAGCTCCACCCACCTGCTAGATGTCTCCAGCTCACAGTCGTCCGACTGTGCCTGTCCAGCAGGGAGCCTCAAGCCTGCCCACACTACTAATAAAATGTATGGGACATTAGCCTTTCCCCTCAAGCAGTCATGAAGGCACGAATGATCATGAAGGAAAGAATAGTGCCTACGGCTCCTTTTTCAAAGGCGCACACCATTACAATTTAGAATATGGCCAGGCACCTGCTCCCCAACTCTAGCAGCCCTTCATCCTCTAAACCACATGCAAATAAATTAGTATTTTCTCAAAAAAAGTCATATAGATGTTTCATGCTGAGATATTTCAAAGGAACCAGCCACATGATCATCACTATTGTGGAATGTCTGGTATGTCATGCTATTTCCTGACATTGAATCGGTGTTGTAGATATGACTCTCCACACATAACAGATGAGAAACTGAGGCTAAGAGAACTGACTTTCCCCAGCTCAAGAAAATGACCCAGCTGGTGTTGGAGCTCCGCCTGATCTGACTCCAAAGACAAGGGTCTCTTTTCTTGGCAAATATATTCCACTGTCCTCAAAAAAAGAAAATAATAATGATATTATTGAATGGTTATCTCTCACTAAGGAAGATGGCACCCAGGTGAGTGAACATCTAACACATGAACTGCATGGGTAACATGAGCCTAAAGGATTTGCTGGGAGAGCTCCACCCACCTGCTAGACGTCTCCAGCTCAGAGTTGTCCAACTGTGCCTGTCCAGCAGGGCGCCTCAAACCTGCCCACACTACTCCCCCATGCAGCTGGCCTGCCCTCCCCAGCCCTGACTTTTGCCACAGCCACCTCCTTGCCCCCACCACCAGGTACATCACTAAGTTCTGCGGAGCCTGCCTCCAAAATACTACAGAATTCCCTACACCACTGCTTCAGATTCAGACCCATGGACCATAGAATTTGATTGGAGAATCTGAAATTAAGGATTCAGAAAGGAAAGTACACTTGAGAGCAAATGTAAATATATTTACATTCACTAATATAAAACAATAAAACTTCCCATTGTCAATGGCATTTAGACATTTTAAATTAGCAATGTTGTTTACAAGATTTGTTTCCATTTATTTTCCCTTGCTTGTTAGGGAATTCTTAAGCTCTCCATCTTGACCAGGTCCCATGAGCTGCTTTTAATCTCATTTTCTGTGCTGCAGCTCTTCTTCCAGCAATTCATTCCTGTGTGGGATGCCCTGTCTGGCGGGTCAAGGACTTCTGATCATAGGGCTCAGTTACTCAGTTGCTAACCTCCACGTGGCTCCACAGCCCCAATGACACTGAATGACATGAGTATTTGAGATACTTTGGAATATTTACTTGATAATAGCAGAACAGGTGTCTCTCAAACCCTCCACGTTTCTAGCCCACAGCCCCTGCCCTCGGCCCTCTCACCTATACCCCTACGTCTGCCCTGAGGGTGCATTGAAGGTCTGTTCCATCTCCCAAGGTTCTCAGTGCAAAACTATTTATTTTTACTTTGCCTTGGTTTTAAAAAATTACAGGAGAAACTCCAGTTTTGCAGGTACCAGAAGTGAGATTCTCCCAGACAGAGGAGCAAAGGTGTCTGCACTTGTATTCACACGGGGGAACCCTTGGTTGGGAAGAGGGCCCCGAGGTCACAAATCCTCATCCTCCTCTCCTTGGTGGCCCTGCCCTTGACATCCCTCCCTAATGTGGTCACATCATCCCTCTCATCCTTGTTCCTTCTCATCCTTGTTCGCTCTCTCTGGTCCTGCTCAGCTGCAATCCATTCCTGGCAGGGCAGACAGAATGCTCACTCCACCCAAACCCTGCCCCGTTCCTCCCCACTCAAGCTGCCACATGGCTCTGCGTCCTGTCATGGTGTAGCTCTCCACACTGTCTCTGTCCCGAGACACCTGAAGGACATATCCACAGCAGAGATGCTCACCAAGCCATGGCCAGAGCCTTGGGGAGGGGAGGAAGGATGTGCACGTTTTCCAATGGGAGGAGTGATCAAATCTCTAGAGCTCATGTGAATTTTGACCTTCCTCCTTCAGTAATTTCTACAATACTTTGCCATCCCATAACTCCAGGACCCAGGCTCACAACCACTGGGCCAGGACATATTTCAAATTCTTCACCATTATCTACAACATCCTTCATGCTCTGACCTGTCCCAAGTCTCTAGCCCACACCCTCCCAGGGCCTTAGTCCCCTGCGCCAGTGCCTGGATCAGCATCCAGCACAAAGTTGGCATTCAGTAAGTGGAGACCATTTCTATCATGAATAGAACAACCCCTGCAAAAGTGAGTGGATGTCTATGCAGGGGCCAGGCACTATACGAAGTGTTTCATGTCTGTTACCTCCCAATAACCTTGGATGTGTCCAATTACTGCCACTCTGCAGATGGAGAAACTGAGGCTTAGAGAAGTGAAATCTACTTAGTGGCAGCTTCAGATCTGAATTTGCTTCCACATCCACACTTCTTCTGTCATCATGATAACTAACATTGATTTGGAGCTTCGTTCATCCCAGGCAAGGTTCAAGTGTCTTTTACACATCAACTTATTCCTGACATCATCTTATAAAACGGATGCTATCATTATCCCTTTTTAATAGGTAGGGAAAGGCAGAGAGAGGCTACGTAACTTCAGAACACACAATTGAGCAAGTGATTTGACCCCATCCAGACTGACTGTGGAGCCTTCTCTTGTAACTAGGTATGGTCTAAGGTTCAAATTAAAGCTGAATATTACGTGCTTCCTTGACAGCTGGCAACATTGGAGGGCCTCAGTGGCTCTTTCCCTGAGTGGCCCTTGCTCCTGCCCAAGCTCCCCTCCCCATTCTGCCCCTGCACATAAGGTTCCCTAGCCAAACAGCCCTCCTTATCAAGGGACCAAGCACAGTGCCTGTTTATCCCTGAGTAGGAGTTTCAGTTCCCTGCCAGCCTGTGGAATTACTCAAATGAGCCAGTCACATCCTCCCACAGAAACCAGGAGATACTGCACCTTCTTATTACTGCAAAACCTGCCTCCCACGGCCCCTGGTCACTCACTCTGTCCTTGGGTGTCCCTGCGTGGCACAGTGTCCTCCTCCCCTGGGCTGTGAGTACCTGACACTAAGAGAGATGGCTGTCAATCTCAACTGTCCAGTGTCAGGTGTTGTGTCTTTAGTCATATCCATAACCCCAAGGTGGGAATCTCTCCCTCACCAACAGGGTGACTAGGACTCAATTAAAGCCCTGGGGAGAATGAGGTAATAAGGGTCAAAGAAAGATCAAAGATTCACTTTTGAGCAAAATGCACATAAAGCAAGCCTGGCGGTCACCATTCATTCCTTCACTTATCATACATCTACTAAGCACCTACTACATGTCAAATGCCAGCAGTAGGGACTGGAATCCCACAATGAACATGATAGACAAGGCCCCTGACCTCACAGAGCTTCCTTCTGGTGAGGAAGAGGGTAAGCAAGAAAACAAATAAATATGTACCTTGATGTCAGGTTGTACCCTCCCCTCCACCAAGCCCAGGTTCCAACTGAAGATTCCTAATCAGAATCACAGGACCACAGAAGACTGCTATGACCTCCAGCTGGGCCGCCATCTTTACTGACGTCTGGTAGTAGGAAAATTCTGGAAAGCAGCCAAACAAGAGCAAGTTTACCTTCCTCACTGTGTTTTGTTCTAGAGCCTCCATTTGTTTCTTAGCCTCCATGACCCCTTGGCTGGCCCTCTCCCTGTGCCCTGCCATGTTGTGGCCCCTGCACATCCCCTGTGCCTCAGCCAACCTCATCCTGCACTGTTGTCATCTCTTCACCAGTCCCCTGCTGGCCTTTCCAGTGGGCCTGCAGTGGGAGGTCCACGCACTGCAGCTTGAGGAGCAAAAGTCGTTTCTGACAACAGAGATCTTCCCCTGTCAACTCTTTAGGGAGCCAAAATGCTGTTATTGGGGCTAATTCTTTTGGATTTTTACTTTAAAAATTATCTGACTAGTACTGTCTAATTCAAGGATTTACCCTCCAGTCCCAATTTTTATAGGCAAATATGGAGAATTCTTGAGCTATGCAAAGGGCCACCCTCTAGCCATCATGCAAGAAATTTCAAAGCATTATCTTAGGGTGAAGAAAACGGGTCAGGTCAACACAGAGTGATGCTTTTGCTGGCATAGGTTTTGACTTTCTAATGAATATCTCCGGGAAATTGAGTTACAACAATGTAGTGGCCTTTCTCTGTTGTGTATTGTGCTTTGAGGGGAACAGTGAGTTGAATTGTGCCTCCCCTGTTAGGGTGAGTTTTGAGAGAGAGAGCTGTCCTGGTTCTTTGGCTCCTTGCTTGGAAGAAGCACAAGCAGGGCCAATGCCACAGAGTGATGACAGACACGAAGCACTTCCACACAAGCAGCTTTAATTGCAAAGCAAAAGTAAGTTCCCGAGAGAAGAACAGGTCTGTCCCCATGAGTGGAGATGACCCTGAGTTTAAAGACAGAGTATAGAAAGTATAGTACACTCTCAAAGTCAGTAGAGAGCAGACTGCTCCAATAAGGAACAGTGTCATCCCAGGGTTAGGGTCCGTCCTTTATGCTAATCCCAAATAATATGTTAAGCTGGGGGTGGAATATTCATGTCTTTTAGGGGAAGTGGGTGGAGATTCCCAGAATCATGTACCCTCACATTTTCTGTCCTTGTGTGGCTGGCTCCGGAACTGTCATGGCACTAGGGGGTGTGATCTTTACTATGCTAATGAGGGAAAACAGGTGAAAATTTCACCTTAGGTCATAATCTCCACATTCTATGCATGCTCCCAGTCGGGAAAAGTCCCTAACCTCAAGTTCCTGCTGTTGTCATTTCTATTCTTTATCCTCATTGGCCTGTGCCACCTGCATACCCTCACTCCCACCTAACACCCCCAAAAGATATGTTTACTTGGAACCTGTGAGTGGGACCTTATTTGGGAAAAGGGTCTTTACAGATGTAATTAATATAAATATCTTGAGATGGTAACATCCCTGATTATCCAGGTGGGCCCTAAATCCAATGACACCTTTCCTTTTAAGAGAAAGGTTGAGGGCAATTTGAGACATAGACAGAGGAGAAGGCAACGTGAAAACAGAGGGAGAAGTTGGAATGATATGTCTGCAAACCGAGGAATACCAAGGACTGCAGCAACACCAGAAGTCAGGAGACAGGGATGGTACAGATTCTGCCGTACAGCCTCTGGAGGAAGCACAGCCCTGCCAACATCTTGATTTTGGACTTCCAGCCTCCAGAACTGTGAGAATAAATTTGTGTGGTTTTAGTCCACCTAGTTTGTGGTAATTTGTATGGAAGCCCCAGGAAACTCAAACATGGGGTGAGGACAACCACCACCATCTTCCCATGAACTCCTTAGGAAACCTACATACCATTACTTGACACGAATCTTTGTGGATCTCGAAAGTTTTTCCATTTTCAGAAGCTGCATATTAAAATGTGGTAACAAACAGTTGAAAATCTGAATGGATATTAATTTTCTAAGTGTGACAGCTAGCAAAATATCAAGAAGCTATAGGCATGAGACTCCATTTAGATGTCTGTAGGGGAGACCCAGAGTCCAAGGTGCAGGTCAGGGCCTGACAAGGAGGCAGGGGGCATCAGCAAAGGTCACCTGCTGAACGTTTATGTATCTCACACACACACACACACACACACACTCTTAATAGAGCAAATTATTTTAAACCCAAAACTGTGCCTTCCATTTTCCCCAAGAGTCGAACGTGCCTTCATTGACTCACACAAGCTATGAATCTTTAATACGCAGCTGATGCACGGAGCGCAGATGCAGCTCCCCGGGAGATGCATACGGAGGCCGGAGGCCGTTGTTAAGCTTCCCTAATTAGATGCTCTGGAACACAGATCTCCTGCTTATGGCTGCGGCTGCCTCCTTTCTGTGAAACTACCCTACGAATTCGGTTCAGTGGGCACTTTTGTTTATCCACAGACCATCAACAGAAGTTAGCTGAAATAATTTAAAGAGGCAGTTATATGCTTCTGGCAAGAAGCAAAAAATTTAAAAAAATCAGCATTTCATGGCTCTTAGCTAGCTTGAGCCAAAAATATGCTGGGCTGCAGTCTGAAATCTGGTTCCCTTCAGTCTGAAGTTGACTGTGCATGCTTTCAAGTGGTAGCAGGACCCTAGGGAAGGCCTCTTGGGTCAGGAGAGCTTTGGGTCAGGGGCCAGGCACCAAGAACTGCTCCTGTACCCTGGCTCAGTGGGCCACTTCGAGGTAGGAGTGACGCAGGGCTGAGGAGAAGCTGACCCTGTCCTGGGAAAGGTAGTACAGGTGTCTGGGGCTTATTAAAAGAGGTGGCTCCAGGCTAGAGGCGGCCATGAACAGGGAATATTCCATAGCCCGTGCCTTTGGCCAGATGTGGGATGGCGGGGCAAACTTCAGGCCATCTGCACTCATGTATGCCTGGTATATTCTGGGCTCCTAGAAAGCAGAGGCAGGCAACTGACCCATCAGTAAATGGAACATTCTAGAAGCCCCACACAGCCAAATGTTATTGGATAAAAATGCACACACTAAACAAAAACAAATCTCAATATTTTCATAGATATTGGTGACCGAAAGGAATAGCACTCCCCCACTATCAAAATAGATACTTGGAAAGGAGCTTGTAGGCCAGGCTGCAGAGCGGATGGGATGCCCAGGGAAGTCGAGAACGGAAAGAGTATGTGGAACATGAAAGACTGCCAAGTCGGAATAGGTAGTTAAAGTCTACTTAGAGTCCACTGAAACCCCAGCAGACCCACACCTGCTAACTGATTCTTCTGTTTGCCTTGGTAAGGCCAGAGGGCAAGGGTTCTCTCGCTTTACCCTTGCATGCCATGAACACTCAGCACAGGAAACCCAGCATACAACTCGGTAGCAACACGGATTTTCAGGGACTGGCAACATCGAGCCTGTTATCCTCCTGCATCTCTGGGAACTCTTTGTAAACCTTTGTGTGTCTCGAAGGCTAATCTATTTCCCAGGGCAGAGGCCCTGACCCACAGAGACGCAACTTCTCAGTCAAAGCCTCAGAGATGCTGGGGTCAGAGACATGTTAAAAGACGGGGCAAATACTTTGCTAAAAAAGAAAGGTAAAACCCCCCTGTTGCTCTTAGAAAGAAAGAAATCATGGCTTCCAACTCTTTAAATGAAGGTTCTTTTGACAAATCAACTTTGAACTTGATTTTTCCGAGGAGCTTGGTGCCTGTTAATTAAAAGGTAATCAGCCCCGGTTATGCCAGGCTGCTGCAAAGGTCTCCACTTAAAAGGCTTTCTCAGCATTTCGAATATTTCGTTTGCACCGGATAAAAGCTGCTTTAGAACACAAAGGTCATAATTTCCGTGATTTATCTTTTCAAGGGATGCATGCTGAGTGTCTTTTAAATGAAGCCATCTAGAACAGATTGTGAAAAAACCTATAAATGCCCAAATTGATGATGGTGACTTGGCGAGGACCCTCTCCCTAAATTATTTGGAAACACAATCAGCGAAACGCTACTGTCTTTGATCATAGCCAGGAAAATCTATTTGGTGTCCTCCTCTCCTAGTATAACAGCAACCGTTTATGGTAGTCCTACTATGTGCTAGGCACCTTCCCCTGCATACTCTCCAAACCTTACCACGACCCCAGGAGATAGATATTGTTCCTAATCCGCAGAGGAAACAATGGGACTTGGAGATGTTGATTTATTTACTTAGTTGCAGAGGTAAGACCCGAAACCAGACTCTTCTAGCTCCTACACTCTGGGCATGTTGGGCCCAGGATTCCTCATTAAAGCCACAGGGATTGTCCCCACATACTGAAGTCGGGTCTGGTGCCGATTCTTTCAACTCAACTTAACTAGTCAGGTGCTGAATATTAGCAAATAACAAAAAAATTTTTAAAAGAATAAAAATTAGTCTCTGCCTCAACAAGCTCAGAACACTTTAGAAGGTTAGGGTTCCTCAGTGCACCTGAGTTATTTTCGGTACCATTTGGGCAGGTGTCGGGAACCAGCACTGGGAATATGTGAAACTAGGCGGAAGTGAGGTAGTTGGTTCTTAGCACCGGGCATGAGCTGTAGAGTCAGAAAGCGCTGGGTTCTAGTCTTAACTCCAAGCCTTAATTTTCCCATCTGAAAATTGGGATGATAATAATAGTAACTATCTCAAAGAGTTGTGAGTATTAAATGCGTTAATGCTTAGGAAATTATGCATTTAAAGCATTGAGCTCAGTGCTCAACACATAAGTGCTTATTTAATGAGTGCTGGTTATTCCTAGTGTAGTTAGGTGTTGTTACTAAAGATTCATTCATTCAGCCTTGCAAACTGTAGGATCTTTGCAAGTATAAACGGTATAAATACAAATAGCTCTGCAGAGCTGGCATTTAAATCACTTGCAACCTTAACTACTTTAGTAAACAGTTGATCGCCAGCAAAGAACAAAACCCCGTGGCACTGAGAGAGAACAGGCGACATGGGAGAGAGAGCGGGGCAGGGAAGGAGGCAGATGGATAGAGTGTTGGAAACCCAAGGAGGTGGTTGTCCAGGCTGAACTCCCCTGCTCCAGAATTTTACCAAGGGCCAGCCCATGGACAGTTAGTCTTTGCCTATTATTTTTAAAAATTAGGCTAATTCCATACTATTAAGAATGATGATACTAAACTAATAATAATGGTGATAATAACCAATATTTGTCAAGTGCTTACTACAAGCCCAACTCTGAGCTAGGAGGACTCCATGTACATGTAGTTTTGCTTAACGTGGTGTTATACTGATTTTTTTTCCAGTAAAACTACATTTGTTCATAACTTAGTTGCAACACAGCATTGAAAAGCAATGGGGGTTTTACCCACTTGGATTCGGAATCCCCCCGGTTTGTGACCCGTGGTGGAGGGCAGAGCAGCTGTGCCACCCCAACCGCTAACCTGTGGGCCTGGGACTTCCACTCAGCCATCGAGAAGGTCCTGCTGCAAGGTTCACAGTCAGGAGGGTGACCCAAGGATGCCAGGATGGTGGCTGCCACACGGAGGCAGATGTCTAGGGGCCTCTGCCCCCGAGGTGTGTCAGCAGTGGCATTGGGCGTGCAGTGATAGCCACAGGGCCAATAGCAAGGTCCAGCAGCTGGCCCAGCTGCTGTACCTGCCATGGTCACTGCCCTTCCTCTGAGTCAGGTTCTCCAGTCATCCTTTCAGTTCTGGAACCTTCCAGTGTATTCCTCTCTGCTTCAGTGGGCAGAGGTGGCTTCTGCATTACCCTAGACCTTCTGACAATGCAGTCACCTACCAAATGGCTCCCAAGATCAGGAATCAGATAGATATGGCAATATCTGGGCCAACAATGCCAAGCTGTTTAAACCACATGGAGAGTGTCCCTCCTGTGGCACAGTGGCTATTTTACATTTTATATGGGCATCTATATTGTTAACATGTATTAATTCATTCAACAAATACTATTGAGAGCCCCCTCTATGCTGGTTATTCAAGATGGTACGTCTTTGAACAAAGAAATACAGCCTGGGATTTATGTAGGTCTTAATCAGCAATTAAAATATATGCCATATTTCACAGAACCAGCTTTTTCTGAGACAGACTAGAAGCTCATTCAAGGACACACAGGACTAACTATAATTATGATGCAGCTAGATCCCCATTCTATGTCTGTACTTCAAAAGTCTAATTTTTCAAAACATAATTATAGTAATTGATCTAAGTGACAGAATAGATGGGTTTTGGCTTTATGATCAAACCACAGAAAAGGGCTTATGAACAGAGAGGTGCAAATTTATTAAGCCCTTGGCCTTTATAGATGTGAAAACATTAAACTACCTTAAAGAACAGTGCCCGGCAGAGATTACCAAGAAATTTCTGTTCATATTTGAAGAAATTAATACTTGGAATATTCCCCCTCCCATCTCAGATAGTCATCAGATTTGAGGAAAAGTTGGAAGTTCCCTTCAGTTCCATTCAACTTTGTTTTAGTGAAAGTGAACTATGTGGTAGACACTGATCCACCGATTGCAATATACTGAATGTTTATATCCCCTACCCCAGATTCATATGTTGAAATCCTATCCCCCAGTATATTTGGAGGTGCGGCCGTCAGGAGGGGATTAGGTTGTGGAAGTGGAGCTCCCATGATGGGATTAGTACCCTTATAAAATAGGCCAAGAGAGACCCTTTGTCCCTTCCACCATGTGAGGACACAGCAAGAAGGTGCCATCTATGATCATCAGCACCAGTTCTGCCAGTGCCTTGATCTTAGACCTCCCTGCATCCAAAACTGTGAGAAATTAATTTCTGCTGTTTATAAGCCACCCAGTGTACAATATTTTTTATAGCAGCCTGAACAGATTAAGACACCAGCAAAAGCAAGTTGAATAGGATGCAGAGATGGTGATGGAGGGAGTTCTGGTACTGGTGAACATAGTGCACAGGTGGTCTCATCCATGCACAACAGCAACTGAGTGATGTCGTAGAAATGCAGCCATTCAAGTGGCAATGAACTGACCTGGGCATTTCATCCCCAGTGACTTTTCTTGGGCCCTGGGATGCTCCCCCTGTGTCAGGCAGCAGCTAAGACACTGCAGAGTCCTTCCTGGAGAAAAGATGGCATGCATAACCAGGGCACCAAGGCTCAGCTTCTGAGTTTACAAATAACCTTTGAAACTCACTAGAGAAAACATAGTTTACAAGAAAAGCTGTTTGAGTCACAGAAGCTACAATCTTGAAGAGCCAGGGGAAATACGTTTTATACCCTAAATAATAGATCTAGAAGAACACAGGATAAAGTGAGAGCCAGGTGTTCCTGCCCCATGGGGGAACTTTTAAATGTCCCCAGCTTAGAGCAAAGGAGCAAAAGAAAGCAAGCCTGACCGTTGGGGATCTGAGGGTATCCTGAGAGGGGACCCTGCCTGCAGGGTGGGTCCAGTCCTCTAGAGCCGAGTTGCACAGGGAGGGGTAAGATGGTCGAGGTTAAGTGTGCTCTTGGCTGGGCCATGGTTTCCAGGGCCTGGGTAGAGACTGTCCTAGATGTGGCTGTGAAGATATTTTATAGATGTGCCCAACATTTAAGCCAGTATATTTTGAGTAAATTAGATCACCCTCTACAATATGGGCAGGCCTCCCCCACTCAGTTGAGGCCCTTAAGATAAAAGACTGAAGTTTCCCAAAGAGGAAGGAATTCTCCTCAAGACTACAACATAAAGATCCTGCCTGAGTTCCCAGCCTGCTGCCCCTGGAACCCAATCTCAGGACTGCAACGTCAGCACTCACCTGAACTCCTGGCCTGCCAGCCTGCCCTACGGGTCTCAGACCTGCCAGTCCCCATGATCACATGTGCCAATTCCTTAAAATAAATTCCTCTGTATATATCTGTATGTAGATATAGATACATATGGATAGATAGAAAGAGAGACAGTTAGAGATAGAGATATAAATGTAAATACAGATTATATATCCTATTGGCTCTGCTTCTCTGAAGAACCCTGGCTAGTATACGGGGGAAATGATAGATACCCGCTCCCCACCTGGGGAAGTTTGGGGATCCGAGAGCAGAGGTAACCTGTGCCCTACTTCCCAGCTTTCCACCCAGCCTGGGTCGTGTGATGCAGGAGAGCAGAAGTGACAGCTGGGACAACACCACGCAGTTCCTGGCAGCCCAGAAAGTATCCCTTCCTGGCTGGGAATTGCTCAGTGGATGCTGAAGGGAAAGGCAAGATCTGCCGAGCGTTCAAGCTCAGGACAAAACAGACACAGAAACATCTGGGTGGACCAGTGACCCCCCGGTCCAATGGGATCATGGATGTCTCAGAAGCTCTCAGGAATGGACCATGACGTACAAGGACAAGATGCCCCTTCCCGCCCGGGATGTGTCACAATCCTTGAATTTATATACCACTATAGGAAGAAGAGAAAGAAACCCTGAGTTGCCAGAGGAAACCGTGAATTGGCTGTGTTTATGTTTAATTAATTAGGACTGTTTCCACCATCAGGTGGGGGCTTAGGATATAAATATGAAAAACAGGTTGCATTTTTGGTCACTTGGGTTTGAGGACTGCAAGCTATCTTCTCTGAAGAATACTGAGCACTGATATGGTAACTTGTCCATATTCACTTAGAAAAGTTATAAAATATTCTTTGTCCTAAGTCATTGTGTTTTTTAATCTGGAGGCCACAA
Source organism: Daubentonia madagascariensis (assembly GCA_023783475.1). Taxonomy (NCBI): domain Eukaryota; kingdom Metazoa; phylum Chordata; class Mammalia; order Primates; family Daubentoniidae; genus Daubentonia; species Daubentonia madagascariensis. The sequence goes on along the minus strand of JAKFHU010001482.1, from coordinate 7,649,705 downwards.
ATTTTCAGGAATCCCTCAAATCCTATAATAATATGTGTATTTTGTATTGTGTGTTTTTGCTTTGACCATAACCTTTTAAAGCCTGGGCATATTCTGAACAGCTGGATGCTCATGTTTGCCTCTGGATTTATGATGTTATTAGACCAGGAAATCACCAAAAATGGCAGCATTTAGCTCCAGTGTTTCTCTCAGGGATCCATAAAAAGGCTTTTTCCCTCTCAAAGGAGACTCTACAATACTTGCTTGAGTTTGAGAAACACGCTTGTGATAAAGGCAGAAGACCTGGGTCGAAAGACTTGTACTCAACTCCTGGTCACTCTCTCACCTCTGTCCTATGGAAAACAAACAAACAAGCACCTATTTTGTCCATTGAGGACAATGCCTATTTTGTCCATTGAGGACAAACCAATTTGTATAAACTGGGATTGCTATTTTGGAAAAGACAATTCCTTAATTTTGGAATCCAAACGAAAATGAGTTCAAACAGCTGGTGGCAGTGGAGGGTGCAGGGCAGGGAGTCTATTATGTCCCTCTTCTCCCATGAAGAGCTGGATAACTTTCTCACCCAGGATCTTGACTCTGGCTTATGGCCTATGGCACTGAGTGCATCACAGCTGCTCAGGAACAAGATGATAACTCTATTAAATTGCGTGCAAAGTCAATCAACAATATATCATTAAAATAAAAATGCAGCTTCTAAATGTAATTTAGCTCCCCAGTGATATGCTTCTGTTGGAAGCACAGAAAACCTAATCTAAAATGCCTGGAAGATTCCTAGCCAGAGGCAGAAAAGAGACCTGTCACTGAGAGCAATAGAAATCTTTGGGGGGGTCCTTCGTGAGAAGGGTGTTGAATGTTCTTTTTTTCCCGCTCCTCTGAGTATCGGAGTCTTTGCTAACAGCATAGGAAAGGGGCTTATAACACGCCTTCCTCACAAGGGGTTTATACACGCTTTCAAAACCAGGTGTGAATAAGACATAATGAGACTAGGACAGAATTTATATATCAAAATGAGTTTGACTTGGAAAGTTAAGTTTCAGTGATGCTGAAACATATAAAGCCATTTTGAAATGGCTTTCTGAACTTCTTTACAAGTAATCAAAGAAAATACAGGCTTAATTACTTATTTAAACCCTTTCTTTAACCAACAGAGGAGACCTAGGACTAATCCTCTTCACTCACTATTCTCAACTCTGAATGATTTTGGACAATTTCAAAAATTCAAATCCACCATCAAAGAACAAGGATTTGCTAAAAGTGAAAAGAATGTGCTGTCTTTGAAAGAATTTTTTGTTTACTGCTATATGTCTAATGCCAGCTCATAGTATTTGTCAAATAAACAGCCATACTTCTAAACTTGTTTATAATGGTTTGGGTGTGTACTTTGAGCCAAATGTGGCTATTTAGCAATATGCTTGATTTTTTTTTACAAATATACTGATACTTATATGTTGAAATAAAAATAGTCCATCATTATATGCATTAATATGCATTAATGCCAATGATGTGTTGTTGCACAAGATGCTTTTGGAAGTCATTTTCTTGAAATTTGTTTAATAAGTATTATAGGGCATTACCAGCCCACCAGAAATTCTCAATTAGGCATTTAGCATCAGATAACAAACAACAACAAAAATGAGGTCCAAATAATTCACTGGGTTCTGCATCGTTTTAGGGGAGACAGTCTGGAAAGTACTCTAAATTGAGAGAAAACTGAGGACCATTTGGTAACAGAAGCCAATTCATTAATAATTAAATAATTACGTCCAATCCTGAGGCACGTACCGGCCCTGAGAAGCATTCAAAAATGAGAATTTGGCCAACAGTGCTCCCACAGGACTTATGAATTACTTAGAGAGGTGGCCGTGGATGGAAATAAACCTATTACTCCAGAAGAGGTGATGAACTCTACAAGCAAATTGCTGCAGATGAGAGAGCAAGGAACTCTGGAGGAATCTTGGAAGACCTCAGGGGAGATACTAGTGTTTGAGCTGAATTATAGAGAATGAATAAGATTTTAGTAAACAAAAAGGAAGTAAGATAGCACAGAATCTAAAAAAGTAGGTAAGGCAGGAGAAGGTATTCAATATTCAATGAGGTTCTTTTCTTTCAGACATTTAATAGACACTTATTGAATGCATATGATGTGCCAAGCATTCCAAGTACACAGATCAGGAAACCACACTACCACTTTCTCAGAGGCTTAGAGTCCAGTGCAGTTTCTCAACCTCAGCACTGCTGACATTTGGGACTGGATCATTCTTGACTGTAGGGGTTGTGCTGTGGATTATACAATGTGTAGTAGCATCCTTGGCCTCTACCCACTAAGTGCCAGTGACAGCCCCCAAATCATCACAACAGACAATGTCTCCATACATTGTCAAATGTCCCTCAGAGAACAGAATCTCCCGGGTGAGACAGTTAACAGAAAATGCAATTTCCGATGATGAATATCCTGATTAAGATACACAGGGGGCACAGACAAAGACCCCCGCCATACAGTTTGAGGGGCCTGGGAAGGATGCCAGGTGGAAGAGCAACAGGACTTGAGTCTTGAAGAATGAACGGAGGTTATGAAAATTAAAAATTTCAGGTCAAAATATTGTGCTTAGGGTAATAATGAGCCAATTATGTGGAGGTTTCTGATGAGCACTTGAAATCTGGTTTGTTGCCCAAGGAAAAGGTAAGAGACTACAGATGAAAATCTGGGGGTCATTCAAGTAGAAGGGGAAGTGAAAGTCCAGGGTTGTAGTGAAATTAGGAGAGAATTTCCAGGAACAAGAGAAAAGAGCAGAGCAAGTGGGAAAATATGTGCAAAAAAAAATGTACCTCAAGGGAAATGCCAAAGAAAAGACCAAAGGGGGAGAACTTTTAAGTAAAAGCAGCTGGATGTTTGGGTGTGAGGCAAACTGAGAAGAAGCCTCAGGATTTGTCACCAAGAGGTCACTTGGGGACCTTATGGAGAACTTTCAGAAGCCAAGGTGTGGAGGGGCCTAAGCAGGGGATGAGGAGGCAAAGGCAACCCAAACACTGGAGTAAAGGGGAGGGGTTTATGGAGGTGTCAGGATTTCTAAAAAATGTGTTTAGAAGAGAAAAAAAATAAAGATGTTTGCAAGCTAAAGGAAAAGAACAAAAAGAAAGGAAGATTCAAGGGAAAGAATATGCACTTTATGGAGCAGGACCTCAGAGAATTCAGAAACAAGACAAAGAATGGAGATACTTTCCTTAAAAAGGAAGAGAAATAGGCTTCTGCTTCAGGGTAGGATGTAGCAGTCATAGCAGGTCAATGCCCCTATTGCAACAACTACAAAAGGTGGATAAATTACAAAATTGTATTTTTAAAGCCTTAGAGAACTATGAGAACTGGATGAAGTAAAATTCCAGATATGGGAAAACCACCTTGAGTTGAAATGATCACGGCATCCATTTTTTCCCTGGGGGATTCTCTATTTCTAGATGGGGGCTTAGGATCAGGACAAGCAGAGCACTCCTGTTGGGAGAACAGAGAACCAGTGAAGTTTCTGGCAGCCAACAAGGCTGGTGTGACAAACCAGGAATGAGAGGGACCTCAGAATATCTGCTGAGTTCTGCAACTATGTGGGAAATGGGGGAGCTTGGCCAAAATCTCTGAACAACAAAGTGAATTCTCCTGCATTCTCTTGGTACTTGAAAAATAAAACTTACAGAGGGTTTACTTCAAACACAAGGCAGGTCTCCCCTGAAGATATTTGCCAGATTTTGAAAGATATATGCAAAAGTGTGATGGTTTTAAAATATGTTCACAAATTCTTTGACACTTTTCCCTTCAGTGGAGCTAATTTCCCTCCTATTGAGTGTGGACCCTACATATTGACTCACTTCTGATGAACAAAATGTGGCAGAAATCATGGAGGGTGACCTCCAAGCCTAAGTCATAAAGACATTACAACTTGCTCTCTCTCTCGAATCACTCATGCTGGGGAAAACCACTCACCATGTCCTAAGGACAAAAAAGAAGCCTACAGAGAGGCTTCATGGTGAAGAATGAGGCCTTCAACTAGCAGCCAGAAAGGTAGAAAGGCTCCAGCCAACAGCTAAGTGACTAAGTCTGGAAGCAGGTCCTCCAGCCTCTGTCCAGTTTTCAACTTGATGGCATCTTCAGCCAAAAGCTTGACTTCATGAGAGACCTTCAGCCAAAATCACCCATCTAAGCTACTCTCAAATTCTTGACCACAGAATCCATGAGATAATAAGTGTTTGTTGTTTTAAGCTTCTAAACTCAGGGTAGTTTGTTATGCAGAAGTAGATAACTAATACAGGTGTGAAGTCAAAGAGGTGAACTGAAAACCTCTGAAAGGCAGAACTAAATCTTCTGCAGTCTTGCAGGGCTGAGATAAAACTTTGATGGGCTCTCCGTCAAAAGGCTGGAAGAGTCGTGAACCAGATGTAAACTGAGACTTACTAAAACTGCAGATCAGCACCCAACCCAGCTCAATCTCTGTATGAAGATGATTAGTCTCTTACACTCTCTGCCTCACAGAAAAAAGAACAATCTCTTTGGCGGATGAGAACAACAACTGGAGTCTGTACCACATGTGAAGAAAAAGATACTTAGACATACAAAGAGGGAAGGCCATATGACCAATAACCAGGAGAAAAAACATTCAATAGAAGTAAAAACACAGATAAGCTAGATATTAGAAATAGCAAACGAGGACTTTAACTTGATTAATCTGTTTCTTTAAATGAAGGAAAAGAATCATAAAATAGATGAAAAGATAGAGAATTTTGACAAATAATTTAAGTTGATGAATAATCAAATGGACATCTAGAATTGAAAAATTATATGGAGATAATAATGAATAGGTTTAACAGCAGACCAGACATGGCAGAACAATATCATTGAGTTGGAAGAAAAGTCAATATAAACCACCCAAATTTCAGAGAGAGAAAAAAAGTGGCAAAAACAGTAAGAGCATAAATGACATAGGATCCTCACAGGAGATCCAACATACATATATTTGGTGTCCCAAAAAGAAGAAGGAGGGAAAATTGGGCAGAAGTAATATTCAGGGGGATAATGGTTGAGAATTTTCCAACAATGAAAAAGGAAGAGAGGTACTTCATCTTCTGAAATATTGACAAAAGGGAAGAGAACAGGAGTGGCAGAGAATTCTGATATTGAGGCATAAGAGGCTGGGAGAGGAAAAATTTAAATGGTCACGTCTTCTCAGAGAAATAGGACATAAGTTGACTTTCAGAGAGGGAGGAGGTCTAAGGAGGGAAGTTTGAAACTTAGAATAGAAAAGGGCTGGCTTAGCCACTGTGGGCAACTCACTAGGGAATTAACTAGGAAAAAATGATAGGAAATGTCATGTAGGAAGGAGACTCCAGCCGAGGCTACATGAAGTAAGTTTGTGGTGAAAGTGAGGAACATTATTGAGTATCTCTCCCTAGGAACAGCTAGCGGCTCAACATTGAGACTAGGAAAACATATGCATGTACATACACACACACACACACACACACACACACACACACTCACAGATGAATGTAATCAATGTTAGGCAAAAGCAAGTTGAGTGATGAGGAAATTCAAGGAAATACTGAACATTAGGATACTGGTAAAAGAATAGTTGAGACAGCAGATCATTGATCCAGGCCAGGTGGAGAGAATACGACGAGAGGGGACTGACAGGCTGGAAGAACTGAGGTTATGGGATGACTGGTTTTGGTGGAGGAGAAAAAACAGTCAGTGGAAGGGAGCAAGTGGACGAAACCAAAGGTCACAGCCGAGGTGAGGGACTACCCTCCTTGTAGGCAGAGTAACTCCGGGCGATTAGAGCCAGTAAAAGGCCATGAGTGACAGTTTCAGAAGTGAAGTGCAAGGGAAGATTACTGATGCCAAAAGCTTGAACAACCGTGAAGCCACACGTTCCTTCACTTCGCGAGTCTGAGGTAGGACCCAGGACAGGCCCACGCTCTTTCCACTGTTTCCTCCCCTGCTTTAAGCTAACATGAAGTGTTTTCTTAGATTGTTGGTTAAATTCTAATTTTTAAGAAAAGTTTCATACTGTAATCTTCCATGCTAACATGAAGCAGTCTTTTAAAATTTCTATTCAAACTGTCAAAAATAAAAATATAGAAATAACATTTTTTGAAAGGTCACTCTATTTTATAACTGCCTGCCTATTTTTTTTCAGCCCCAGCTAAAAATCACATACAAACTGACAGAATTTGAACTTCCCCCCCAAAAAAAATCCACCTGGCTCTTGAAATTTGAGGTGGAAAACATCAGGTCAGCATGTTTCCAAAAAAGCAGCAAGTAAGAACATCCAATTTAACGTGACTGTTCAGCTTATTCATAAAACATCAACACTGGTAGAAGCATATTTTGGGGACAACTTAGAGAAAACGTGACTCAGAAAATACAACAAGGACACCTGTGCAGTGCCAATGACCGCAAAGCATCCCCTTCCACCCTGCCTTATCAGTTAAAAATGTTGTGTATTTGCTTAATGGTGATCTGTATCTTGTGGGTTGAATTGTTCAGTAAACACATGGCCGTATGTCACTTTGAGAGTCAGTTAACAGAAGATATATCATATGGCCCTCCAAAATGGAGTTCCATAATTTAGCCACACATTCATAGAAATATTTTCTCCTCAGATAAACTTAACTCTTCCTTAGAAGTGCCACTTCTTTTCATAAAACTTAGATCCTTACCTTTAAGTTTCTTTAAATTGAATACTTAGAAGCCACCATCTACATTTAAAACCTGGAGTTGGCAGGCTCATGTAATATTTTTAAAATGCCATTTCTATTTTGTTTTATGCTGCCATGTAGCATAACTTCCCAAGGTCAGAAATTATTTTAAAAAAAAAAACTGTGTTGCAGTGTTTATTGAGAGTGCCAAAACTAGAAAGAAACTAATTTTTCATAAGCTTACTTTTATTTACATGACATTGGCTTGAGCTTCTAAGTTTTAAAGACATTCATAAGCTTCTAGAAATAATTTCTTAGAACAATAGCTAAGAGAACATGGTCAGTTTTTATCAGCAGGAAGCCTGACTATCTTCGAATATACTGAGAAGGATATATTGTTTGGGTTCTGGGTTTTTTTCGGTGGGGAGAAGTTAGGGTGAGGAAGACAATAAATTCATTTAACAAAATTCACTTTGGATTTGGAACTGAGATAAAGGGCCACAACAAATCCAATTGAAATTTATAAGGAGCCAACATAAACACTTTTCTAATTTTGCACCAAAGTGATTGACACGAAAATTTTTAGTATTTTAAATTATAATCTTTTCATTGATGGGAGCTTTTCTATTTTCTGTTTAAGCTCTTCTTTCTCCAATTTAGATCTTTTGCATAGCATAATTTCAACAATATTCAGAAACAGTCACTCTCTCTTCCCCATACTGCAAGTCTCAATAAAATAGTAAATTAGTAAATAAATCCCAAAGAAACCATCATCTAAATTATTGATAGTAAAGCATTTTTTGTGTTAGCCTTCCCAAATTAAAAGTTTCAGTGATAAATCTGTATATTAAAATCCCACAGCATTTTAGCTTACTAACAATACTACTTTTTGGGGAAAAGGTTGCAGCCTGTTATAGTAACCAATTGCATCTTGACAGGTTGCTTCTATTTTTAGCAATAAGTACTTCAAGTTTTCTCTAAGATCATCCTCCATAGCTGGCTGTAGAGGTGGCTGGGAGAACTCAGTGTTGGATTTTACATCTTTACATTTTATAAACTATGTTGGACACTCTCTTTTTAAAATCACTATTTTAACAAAATTCCTTATAATTGTTCTATGAGCCAGTCATGTTTGGGAGCTATGCATGAGCACCCTGAACCTCAGGATACCTAGCAGTGAAGAAGTAAGAAATAAAATCACAAAACAAACATGGCAAATTTTCCCAAAAGATTGATTTCATTCCCTGGTGAGTAATATACAATGCAAGTACTAGAGAATGGAATGCAGCATTCATTTTAGGCTAGAACAATGGTCCCCAACATTTTTGGCACCAGGGACTGGTTTCATGGAAGGCAATTTTTCCATGGACTGGGGGATGGGGGGATGGTTTCAGGATGATTCAAGTGCATTACATTTATTGTGCAGTCAAACCTCTCTGCTAATGATAAATCTGTATTTGCAGCCGCTCCCCAGCGCTAGTATCACCACCTCAGCTCCACCTCAGATCATCAGGCATTAGATTCTGATAAAGAGTACACAACCTAGATCCCTCACATGCACAGTTTACAGTAGGGTTCATGCTCCTATGAGAATCTAATGCTACCGCTGATCTGACAGGAGGTGCAGCTCAGGCAGTGATGGGAGCAATGGGGACCAGCTGTAAATACAGATGAAATTGGGCTCTCTTGCCTGCTGTTCACCTCCTGCTGTGCAGCCCCCCAGGGATCAGGGACCACAGGGCTAGCACACCAGATTTCAAACACACGTGGCTCAGTCATGTCCTAGGCTGGACATGACATTAAGCATTACTTAGCGTTTCTCCTCTATGATCTCAGAAACTGAATCTGATAACAACAGTCACTGCAAAAGTTGAATTTCCCAAAATGGATTCTCTCTATGACGCAAAAACACCCCTCTGTATTCTTTCTGCTACAAGATGTTGAGTACTGCTGGTTCCCTCAGGCTACATTCATTCAGCAAATAGTCACTGAGTGTCTGCAAGGGCGCCAGGTACTGAGCTTTGCCTGTGGCTCCACCGCCCTCTCCCAGGTGTGGTACATGGGTCCTCTCGCCTCACATTCTGGAACGTTCAGCCAGCTTTTGAGACCCATTCAGAGGACCCCATTCAATTCAAAGCTGAACCAGGTTTTTATAATGTTAATATTTAGATTTAGTAGTAATTTCTAATGATGGAAAACTATGAATAAGCCTGTGCCAGATAAGATCCTACTGCATGCCCATGCCAGGACTGGATGTCTTGAAAGTGAGAAAAAACAGACTGTGTGATTTTCCCCTTAAATAGTTTGTAGGAGATTCTGCCATTTGCAACAACATGGGTGAACCTGGAGGACATTATGCTAAGTGAAATAAGCCAGAGGAAGAAAAATACTACATGATCTCACTTATATGTGGAATCTAAGAAAGAAAGAAAGAAAGAAAGAAAAAGAAAAGAAAAGAAATTGAATACATAGAAATAGAGAGTAGAAAGTCAGTTACGAGGGCTGGTTGCTTGGTAGAAACGTGGAGTCCAAGTGTACAAAGGTGCAGTGAGCTGGACGAATGAGTCTAGAGATCTAATGTACAACATGAGGACTATAGTTAATAATATTTATTGTATATTTAAAATTTGCTAAGAGTGTAGATTTTTGGTACTCTTACCACAAAAAAAAGAAGAAAGGTAACTATGCGAGATGATGGATATGTTAATTTATGTGACTGTAGTAATCACTTCACTATGTATACGTACATCAAAACATCACATTGTACACCTTAAATCCACACAACAAAAAAAATTTGTAAAGAGAAAAAAATAATTTGTAATCTCTGTTTGCAGAAAACTATACATATCAGACATCTGGTGAACAATCTTCAAAAAACCAGGAAAAAAGTATAATATGTAACAGCATATGCTGGACATATCTAAGTATGGGCAACCTGGACAAGGCAGTTCATACAGTGGCCCATCAGCAAATAGTCCAGAAGATGACGATCAAGAGAAAACCAAGACTCAAACCTCAGCAAAGTTGTAGGAGCCAGAAACCCCTCAGAAGCAGCCAGGTGAACAGCCAGAAGAAACGGAGAAAACAGAGCGTACCAGTCGGGGGCCCCAAATGGACCCACATCTGGCTGCAGGAGGGCAACCTGCTGTTTCTGGAGCTTTTCATATGTATCTCGCCCTCTCTTTTCCAGGCTTTTTGGCCACAGGCCCTGGGAGTGAGCTGGAGTTGACAGGGTGGGCCCTGGCCATGGCTCAGCTTTCCCAAGTATGTGAAGGTGCCAGCACCTCCTCAGAACACAGAAAGCCCATCAACGCCTGACTCTAGGGTTGAAATACTTTCCCAGGGGTCAAGGATGCTCAACTAACCCTCTCCAGGTCTCTCCACGTGGTCTATTTTCGTACCCAGAGCATAATTACTCCAGAACATTTCCAACAGGCCACCTGTGACTGTCAGCTTCCATACCCTGCATAACAAAGTGGCACACTTAACATTAAGAGATTTTTTATTTACATCATTTGCTGCTTAATGACCTACTGTAGATAATCTTTGGTACTTGTAATAGACCAGATTAGCTGTACTCCATTGATTTCTAGCCTGTTCTATCTGGGACGTGTTTTTATAGACTCATTAGTCAATCAGCTAGTCTTTGTGAAGGCAATGTATTTTCAGAATATCTCACTTCTGGTAGGCACAAGAGGTAGAAACACTCCCCAATGTACCCTCTAGAACAGTAGTGGTAAGTCAGAGCGGCTGTATTAGTTTCCTGTAGCTGCTGTAACAGATTCTCTCACAGTTCTGGAGAAGAAATCCAAAATCAAGATGCCCACAAGACTGTGCTCTCTCTGGAGGATCTAGGGGAGAGTTGGTTCTTCACCTCTGCCAGCTTCTCACGGCTGCCAGCATTCCTCAGCTTGTGATGCATCTCTCCGCTCTCTGCCCCGGGGTTGCATGGCCATCTCTTCTGTCTGTATAACCTCCCTCTGCTTCATTCTTGTAAAAACACTTGTCATCAGATTTAGAGCATACCCAGATAATCCAGGATGATCTCATCTCAAGATCCTTAACTTAATTACATATGCAAGGCCCTTTTTCCAAACAAAATCACATTTACAGCTTCTGGGAATTAGGATGTGAACATACCTTTTTGGTGACAAACTATCCCAGTTTTCCTTCAACTGAAGGGTTTCCCGAGATAGGATTTTTACCACCCAAATGGAGACTAGTTGGTTACCCTAACTCTGAGAAGCAGATTCCAGAAGAGTAATGCCCTTTGGTGGAGTGGGGCAGTTGTCTGCAAGTGTGTCCCTCTGGACCAGCAGCATCAGCACCGCCTGGGTATTAGAAATGCAGATTTTTGGGCCCCACCCCAGACCTACTGCTCAGAAGCACTGAGGGTGGGCCTCTGACATAGGCATCTTAACAAGTTCCCCAGGTGATTCTAACATATGCTAAAGTTTGAGGACCACTTGAGTGAGATTTAAATCTTGGCAAAAAAAGAATAAAGCAAAGAAAAAACCCACTGGAACTACAGTTCTCAGCTCCAGCAGCACACTTGAATCACATGAAAAGCTTTGTAAAAAAACATGGATGCCCAAGGCCTGTAATTGGTCTGGGGAGGAGCCCAGACAATGGTGTTTTTAAAAAGCTCCCCAGGTGATTGTAACCGTGCCAGGACCCAGAGCCTAAGCCAGGAGACTTCACCCAGGGGCAGCGTAATGGGAGCAAGGGTGGGCTCGGGAGAGGTTTGCTCCTCGCTCCTTTGTGCTCCAAGTCACAGAACAAACACTGGGCTTTTATTCTGAACTTAAAAAGAAAGAAAGACCGTATTTCTTGGGTCTACAGCTACAGACGGACTACAAAACATAATTTCAGGGTAATTTGAGAAACAGAAGTATGTGAATAGCTTAGGGGTAAAAAAAAAAGGTCCCAAGTTAATACAGAGCAAAGTAAAAGACATGATGTGGAAGAAGGGCAGAAACACTGATCTTTTTGCTGGGGTGAGAAGAGAGGCTCTTTTCCACACTTGGTAATAATATGAGCTCACCAAGGAATCGCAGTGGGCTGACAGGATGCCGTCCTCTGCCTGTGTGTGTGTGTGTGTGTGTGTGTGTGTGTAGCCGTGGTAGCAATGTTTGCACTTCTACCTTTTCCTCCTGCTGCTTCAGCTGCACCCAAGAGAAGGGAGCACAGGGCGCCACTCAGGGCCGCATGAAGACGACAGGAAGCTGAAGAAATGAGGGAAAATCTTTCGTGAAGCAGAGTGGACAAGTCTGAGCAAGTTCAGGATTGGAGAGTTCGAATAATTTTGGCCTCTATAGAGGTGGTCTCTAGTTGTTCAGTACCTGGCCTTGGGATGATTTAGGCCAGGGGCAATGTTGGCTTGGTGTGTGACAGTTGGATAAAGGAGGTGGGTGGGTGGGCATCTGGCCTTTGCCTTGGTTGGTTTGCATGAGAAAGGTGGTTTGCTGCCTCTAGGGATTAGCTAGCCCTGGGAGGGGCAGGCTGTCCAGGCCCCAGGATAGCAAACATCATAAAAGACAGAAAATAAAAATATGATCCATACGCCCACATGATCCAAAATCAAAAGGCTCTTTCCCTCAGGTGGGCCTTAGACGGAGCCTGAGCATTTCAAACCAGGGGGCTGGCGATGGCGGTCTGGGGGCCGACTGAACGAAAGCCGAGGGTCTGAACGAGACCATCCTGGAGAAAAGAAATGAAGGTCCATGTAGAGCCCGAGGGCTCCCCCATTTGCGAGGGAGTGACAGCGAGAGGAAGAGCCAGTGAAGGACAGAGACGAAAGCAGCAGAGAGAAGGAACAGAGAAAAGAGTGGAGAAGCAGGGCATTGTCTGGGCGAGGTGCGAGGCGAGGTGCTGGTCGGTGGCTTTGGCAGGGTGGAAGGGAGGGTGGCCACAAACGCCGGGCGGGTCAGTGCTTTCAATGAACACTGACAACTCTTTAAAAAAAATCGGCTGTGAAGAGAAGGATAAGAATCTTGGGAAACACCAGGATCATGGGATGATTTTGTTTTCAACGACAGAGTAGACCTAAGCATCTTTTCACAGGCAGAAAGAGGACCACAACGAGGAAGAAGCCGAGTGTCCACCAGAAGGAGCGAAGCCGTGGCGCACCTGCTCCTGAGGGCTGGGGGTGAGACGCAGCACCCAGGACAACGCGTGCTGCTGCAGGGGAGCAGGTATTTCTTCACACACAGGAGCAAGAAAAGAGATAGGGGCTAAGAAATGTTGTCCATAGAGGGGTGAAGTTAGCTATTTATGTTGGAAGGGCTTCGTCTTCTCAGTAAAAGGGGAGGCAAGATGATCTAGACGTCAGGGAGCAGCTGGCAGTGGCCGGGCGTGTAAAGGGCGTGACAGCTGGGGAAAAACAGCAGAGTCAAGTCTGAAAGAAGGAACAAGCCACAGAGAGGATGGGCAGAGACTACAGCTTGGGGGCTGGTGTCACCCAAAACAGAAGCACTGATTGAAAGTCCATGTAAGGGTAGTTACATCGTGAGCTACCCACCTCCACCCGGCATACAGCTAATGTTTATCCTCTGGAGAGGCTGAAACTGAGGCACAGCTGAGGTCAGGAGAATTCAATAAAAGTTTACACATCAAAGGGTGAGGCCCCTGGGCCCCTTTTCCTCCTCCGTTCAAAGCACACAGGCTGCCAGACCTGTGCTCGTCCCCCACACTTTCCCTCTAGAAGGAGTCTGAAGATTTCTCTTGAGCCCTGATGGTGATCTATACACAGCAATGGAAAGACCCAGCCAGACCTCCCTACCTTGAAGCCACCAGCCAACAAATCTTGTCCATAAATACTTTTTAATGCACTGCACTTTAAATATGAACTATTGATATCATATGAACTATGAGCTCAGGGTTTCTCAACCTCAGCACTGTTGACATTTTGGGCTAGATAATCCTTTGTTGGCAGGGGGCTATTCTGTGGGTTGTAAATGCTCGGCAACATCCCTGGCCACCACCCGCTAGATGCCAGGAGACGCCCACCCCAGTGGTGACAACCAAAAATACTTCTAGGTCGTGCCAAATGTCCCTGAGGATAAAATATCTACATGTACACATACTCCCACCCAGTTGAGAATCGCCTATCTAGCACGAAAGAGAAGACAGATTCTAAAACAAAGACAGAGAAGAAGAGGAACGACACAGGAGAATAATACATCTTTGGGGGGAAACCTTCAATTAATATCCTGATAGATGGGGGTAGATCCCGTTTTAACAAGCATAAAGTGTGATCACAAACAATTACATTCAGGCAAAAAAATCAGACCTGGGAAACTAAAAATATAAGGTCAAAATGAAAAATAAAATACATGTGTTAAAAGGCAAGATTGAAGAAAACCTTCCAGCTGGCAAGACAAAGTAGCAGAGGAACGAAAAGGGAAGAGAGAAATAAACAAAATGAAAGGACCATTCCAGGAAGCCACGAACCAAACAGTAGATGTTCTAGAAAGTGAGTTCAGAGGAAAATAGGGGGGAATAAATCACCAAATACATGATTTAAGAAATTTTCCAGGAACTGAAGGACATGAGACCCTGATTAGAAGGTTCTTTTTAAACATCCAATATAAGTGGATGAAAGACTCTACCTCAACGCAGTCAATGTGAATTTTCAGCAAACTGGAACTAAAGAGAGAAGAACCTTAAAGATTCCAGGGCAGAAACCAGGGCACAAAGGATTGGAAATCGGAATGGAGCTGGATTTCTCTGTGGCAATAATGGAGGCTATGACATAAGAAAGAGCACCTTCAAAGTCTTAAGAAACATGACCAGGTGTGGACAATGATGTGGAACTACTAGAAACCTCATACACTCCTGGCGCAAATGCAAAGTGACACTTTGGAAAACACTTTGGCCATTTCTTATAAACTTGCCACATGACCCAACCATCTCACTCATAGAGAATGAAATAAAATAAAAACATATGTGCACACAAAGACATGTACGCAAATATTTGCTGCAGAACAGTTAAAAAAAATTCCAGAACTGATATAAACCAATTGTCTATCAGTTGCCGAAGGGATCAATTTCAGTATATCCATACTAGGGGACACTACTCAGCCATAAAGAGGGATGAAACATTAATAAACACAACTGCATGGATGAACCTCAGAAACATTACACTAAATGAAAAGATAAACACAAAAGTCTATATACTGTATGACTCCTTTTATATGAAATTCTGGAAAAGCCAAAACTATAGCGACACAAACCAGAGCAGGTGTTGCCTCAGGTTCAAATGTGGAGGGCATGAGGAAACGGTCTAGGGAAATAGAACTGTCCTGTAGCAGTGATTATACATCTATATACAGTTATCAAAATCACAAAACTGTATACTTTTTAATGAGCAAACATGTCATTGTCTATAAATTATGTATCAATAAAGCTGGTGAAAAGCAGTATAAAAAAATCAAAAAATAGTTGTTCACCAGCTAGAATTTTATACCTAGTCAAACTATCATTCAACTAAAGAGTTCAGAAAAATATATCTTCAAAAATGCAAATGTTCAATATCTTCTAGGTGCCCTTTCTTAGTAGGATCCCAAAGATACATTCCATCAACATGAAGAACATATCCAAGAGAGGGGAACGTATGGGGACCAGGAGACAGGAGCTCCTGGGAGGACCAGAAGACAGGAGCGCCAACACAGGAGAAAGGTTGAGCAGCTCTCTCACGTATAACAAATGGACATGGCAGGATGAAGCGGTGCTGTAGCCCTGCTGGAAGAGGAAGATGAAGGAATGTCTCTGAAACAAAACGGATAAAAGATATCACAGATCATTTGAGGCATTTGAATATATTAAGGAGAAATACCTTTTTGGTGGAAAGTCTAGCATTATAATCATGACAAGTACATAAAAACTAAGCAAAGGAAAAATTACACAATTATTAACTCCAGGAAAGAAAATACAATGGCAGTATGTTAAATGACTCAGCTGTGGATTATATTAACCTAGAAATAATAATAAAAAGACCAAAACAGGAATTATACTGAGAGAATAGGAGGAGGAGGAGATCAGGAGAAGGGGTGAGTCCTCATGCTTCATTTAGGAAGTCAGCATACAATGTCTGACACTGAAAAATTAGGAAAGAGCTATACAAGTATGTTTTAGAAATATGGAGGTAAATGCTTAAAGAAACAGCTGAAAAGGTTGAAAGATTTTGGGGGGCAAGAAAAACAGGACCCTGAGATGGAAAGGGTGGGGCAGAGCACTGCTGTTTTTATCATAATGTTTGTAGAACCATGTATCATTTTCAAAAGTAAAATTTAACAAAAAACAAAAACACAGGTGATGCATCAAGAGAGCAGGGGAATGTGTGCTCTGATAAAATTAGGCTGAGTCAGAGGCAAAGGTGAAAAAGGAAATGAAGGTAAAATGGGGGTAGTTGGAAGAAAAGAACAGAGAGGTCAGAGGTCAGTGTGGCTGTAGAGCAGGGTCAGTGAACAACAGTGGCTGCAGACATGTGGCAGGAATTAATGGACGTTGGGTGGGGGGTAGGGGTGGAACTTGGCACTCAGATCAGAACACAGTGTTTTGAAAACCATCTGCATCAATTTTCTATTCTTCTATAGGTCAGGTCTTTAAGCACTTCATTTGATAATATTTCTCAAACATGTCCCTTGTGTTCTTTCTAAATAATTTTATCAAGAGTAAGAGTAATCGTAATGAAGAACAGTTATCAAGGCAGTACTGTTGTTGCCCAAGTTTTCAAAAGACACATGGCAGTAAGCATTCATGTGCAGTAGCACTTTTCTGGAAATTCTGCCTTTGGCAGATAAATGTGCTTGTCTTTACATATCCTGTCTGCAAGACTCGTGACGAACATGATTAAGAAAACAAAGCCAAAATCATTACATGAATACCAGGCTTTAATAATTGGCTTCAAAGAACTTCAAAAACATAGGTAGGTTAAAATCTTTAAATCCAGAATACAATCAATGGCATTAAATACATCTTCAAAATGAAGATAATCGTAGTGCCCACTCCCTAGGGTCAGTGTAAGGGTTAAATGAGATAAAACGTGACAGCACACAGCATGACACCTGGCACAGCATGTGTGCCAGATACCTGTCCACAGTAGTGGCAGCAGTGGTGGCAGTGCTGCTGGTGGCCGTTGGCATGGTGGCAGGTGACAGTGCAGTTGTGCAGGCTCACCTTCCACCTCCCACCCGCATGCTGTGTCTGCTTCTCCTGTCCAGCAGGTTTACACCCTGCCGTGTAATGACTTTCTCCTTCATTAGGCAAAAATGTCTTAAAGAACAAGAACTCTATCTTATTTATCTTTGATCTTTCAACACGGTGGATCCAGGACTTGAAAATAATAGAAGCTCAACACCTATGGTGAAATAATGAATTTGTGAAATAATGAGCATATCCCACCACCCAAGGATGTTTATCCACCCCAGAGGTGACAGAGAATTTGTTTTCTGAGGCTCCACAATAAGGAGCCTATGGACTTCCCCTTTGTCTCATCCACAGGACTTGGGCTGACAACAGCCCGTCTCAGACACAGTGCCCTCCTGGATGGGTGGAAGATGTACACCCCCTGCATCCCTATTGCCTGTTGATAAAATATAAACTCCCCACTTTCCATTTATAACTGTATGAGTCAGAGTGATGCTAGCTGCTATGACAGATAAACCCCCCAATGTCAGGGATTCACACAATAGAAGTTTATTTATTATTCATGTTAAATCCAAAGGAAGTGTTCCTGAGCATCAGGCAGCCTTCCACATGATCGATCATTCAAGGGCCCAGATTCCTTCCATCCTGGGGCTCTGCTGTTGTCTCAGTCTGTTCAGGCTGCTGTAACAAAACTACCATAAACCGGTGGCTCATAAACAGAAATTTATTTCTCACAGTTCTGGAGGCTAGAAGTCCAAGATCAAGGTTCTGTATCTGGTGAGGGCCTGTTTCTTGGTTCACAGATGGCACCTTCTCGCTGTGTCCTCACATGGTGGAAGGGGCAAGGGAGTGCTCTCAGGCCTCTTTTATAAGGGCATAAATTGCATTCATAAAGTCCGCCCCCTCATGACCTAATCACCCCAAAGACCCCACCTCCTAATACCATCATATGAGGAATTAGGTTTCAACATAGAAATTTGGGGGGACACAAACATTCGGATACTAGCAGCCATCTTAAACCAGTTCCAAAGTCACCCTAGTGGACATCTCCATTCCAGCTCTAGGAGGAAAAGAGAATGCAAGGTCACACATAGATAGTTCTTTCTTTTTTGGTAGAGAAAGGGTCTCACTATGTTGCCCAGGCTGGTCTTGAACTCCTGGCCTCAAGTGATCCTCCCGCCTCAGCCTCCCAAAGTGCTAGGGTTACAGGTGGGAGCCACTGTGCCCGGCCTTTTTTTTTTTTTTTTTAATGAGCCTGACTTGAAAGTGGTTCATGTGGCCTATTGCCCTGTGGTCTCATTGGCCAGGACTCCATCACACGGCCACATCTCACTGCCAGGAAAGCTGGCAGGTGCCAACGGGCTGTTCCCAAGACGAGGAGCAGACAGGCTGGAAAGCTGTTAGCCGCCTCCGCCACAGTGGCCATCTGTAACCTGGCCTGGCCCCGAACTACCTCTCCCGGCTTAGATTCCACTGCACCACTCCAAGCTCCCTGTGCACTTCCCAGGGAGGAAGAGTGCTTTCATGCCTGTGTCTGCCCTTCTTAAAATGTCCTTTTCGCTATCTCCACACATGCAAGCTCTGTGCTGTCCTCAAGACCCCTACCTCCTCATCGAGTAATCCCTTAGTCACAACTAGTCTCTCTCTTCCTATCCTTCATCTCTCTGTCTCTCAAAGAACTTGCCACTTTTACCTTATTGGTGGGAATGTCTGTTACTGCTGTTAAAAAGCAAACTCCTTGCAAACAGATGGTCACATCTCGATGCTGTGCCTGGCTGAAGCAGACCCACAAGAACTTCTCGTGCCTAACTGCATCCTTCACTCTGTGTCCCCGTGAAATTGGTAAATGCCTGGGACATAGTAGGTGCAGAGTGAACTAGCACCCAACTCACCCCCATCACAGACTGGCCACAGCACTCCAGCTCCTAGAATGAAATCTGCTGCATCTGCAGATACAGAGAGCAGAACTTTCAGCAGAGGTGGTTACCCCCTAACTATGCACTTGTCAAGGGCATGGTGGGGAATGTTTTCTCATATCTCAAAACCAAGCTAGAGGGAAATTATCTACCCTTCCTCCAACCTTACCTTTCTCCTGGTCTTTATTTCTTTCAAAAAATATTTATTATTTTATCTGCTGTGTGTACAAGACAGATCTGAATCAATAATCAGTAATGAAGCACAAAATTACACAAGCTTGTTTTTCCCTCTTTGGTCTTCTGTAAGCCAGAGGAAAATTTTCCAGAACAGAAGGCCTAGCAGGGGTCTGGAAAGTGACCCTTGTTCCCTCCTCCCCACCAGCCAAGGACCTGAGGCCTTCCTGCTTACAAATGTGCTGTGAGGCTCTATTTGGACAAGGTGGTTTGGACCCACTTCAAACAGGCTTCCAATTGATGTTTTGCAGCTCGATGTGGATTATGCCGGAGCTGCTGAAATGCGTTCAGGGAGAGCCAAAATAGAAATAAATTTGCAGCATCCTCTCATTCAGAAGTCGATAGTTGTGCTTGAAGAATACACATCAAGCTCCACCTACCCGGCCTCTCCTCTCTGGCAGATGAACTTGTCAATATTTGCCTCCATCAACTTGGGACGTCTGCATTGTCATTCCTGTCAATTGGTGTCATCCAGTTTCTGGACCAGAAGGTGAGAACTTTGGCTCTGTCTTCAGTCTCGGATGTGTCCTTGAACAAGGCACTGTGGGGAGAAGGAAGCTGAAACTTTCCAGGGTGAGCAAAAGAACAGGTCAGAGGAAAGGCAGCATCCCATAAGCACTTAGCTCAGGCCAACTCGGCCCCAGTGATAAGCAAGGAAGGTCTGAGGACAGGCTTGAGGACATTGGGGAAAGTGACAACTGTCCCACAAGGACAAATGGCCAGGACTCAGTGCAGTGAAAGGCAGCGTCCTATAGGGCAAAATGCACAGGCTCTGAAAATAGTCTGCTCAGGTGGAAACGGTGGTTCCACTATTTACAAATGACCTTGGGGAGTTTGTCAAAAGACTCTGTGCCTCTGTTTACTTATGTGAAAATCAGATAACTAACCGTGTGTGGCTCAGAGGCTTCTTGTGAGGACTACAATGAGGCAGTCCTTGCAAATGCCATAGCAGGGCATCGCGCACGTAGGACGTGCTCCTTGAGCCTTGGCCGTGATGTCAGAGACTAGCCAGGTGCCCCCACCTCCAAGTCCTTTCCCTGTGAAAACAGGAAGACAGTCTTCCCAGTCCTCCTCAAAATCAGGGCTGTGCTGTGTGAGCTGATGTGGCCGATGGAAGGTGGGTGGACGTGTGTGCACTCCCAGGCCTGACAAATAAATGGTGTGAAGTGGGTTGAACAGCAGCCCCCAAAGAGGTATATCCAAGCCCTAACCCAGAACTTGTGAAGGGGAGCTTACCTGGAAAAAGGGCTTTTGCAGCAGTAAATAAGTTAAGGATGGGAAGATGAGGTCATCCTGGATTTAGGATGCCCTAATCCAGTGTCAGGTATCACAGAGATGCGGTGAAGAGGCCCGTGTGAAGATAAGACAGAAGCTGGAGCCACGTGCCTGCAAGACGGGGAATGCCCAGGATTGCCGGTAACCACCAGGAGCTAAAAGAGGGACCAGATTCTCCCTCGGAGTCTCAGAGGGAACCAACCTAGTCGACACCTTGATCTTGGACTTCAAACCTCCAGAACTGTGAGAAAATAAATTTCTGTTGTTTAAGCCTCCTAGTTTGTGGCAATTTGTCACAGAAACCCTCAGAAACTGATACACCATGTAATCATCCAAGCTCTTTCTCTCAGAACCAAATGACCCAAAGATGCAAAGTCACTCCAGGGATGAAGGCTGCAGCCCTGAGTCACTCCTGGGTGCAGAGCCGCCAGGGACAGCTACACCGGGCTCATCAGACTTCCCAGGAGTGAGAACCACACTGCTCGTGTGTTAAACCACTGAGACCTGGGGCTGCATATCACAGCAGCTAGAATTAAGTATCCTGAACACTGCAACAATTACTATTAAGGAACCTAAAGCAGGGTCTACGTGAGACAGAAAGGAGAAGGAGCCTAGGTGTCAGGATAGGTAGAGAGAAGTCAGGCGGTTCCGGCCCCTCACCTTCAGCGGTGCATCAAGTTCTGGACCTTTCTAGCACATATGGGTTCAGGATACAGTGACCCACACAGAAAGCTGGTAATTCCACCTTATCCCTACAACCCACTGGAGTTACTGTCGGCTCAGAGACTAAGTCAGACTTCTTATTACAAAACAGAGCGGTACAGTCCATGAACCCTGCGGAGAGCTGCTGACCTAGTTTCCTGGGAGACCTCAAGTTGAGAATGACTGTGGTCCCAGGCCAGAGGAAGCCAAGAGGCACGCCCCAGCACTGATTCAATCCAGACTGGGCATCCAGTTTAAAGCAAGTTAAAGATGATATAATCCATCCGGAAGGTATCTCAGCTTGTTAGATTTCCCATTCAGAAAATTGGGAAATCGTAGCCTGGGGCTTAGAAACTATAAGAAAAGAGGAAAGACAGGACTCTGGAAAATTTTGAGGGGCCACAGTGCAATCAGTCTCCCTTCAAGCAGAACTGATTTCAGCTGAAATAGTTTTTCATGGTCCTAGAATAGCACAGGAGCCAGGAGACAGACTACGCTGTGTGCAGGCTGTATAGCCAGGACCACTTGTGTCCACCAGAGAAGTATTGGCACAAGGAGTCAGGGGGCCTCCTGGCAAGCAGGTATCTTGAGGGCAGAGAGTTTTGAGGTAACTAAGACCAGACCAAGCACAAGGAGTTGTTCTTGGGGAGTGAGGACTATTTTGAGAATTGCCTGGAGGGTGAAGGGCAGAGGGAGCTTCCACAAAGAACAAGGAAGCAGGCATGTGGAAGACACACAGGGACCTGGTAACGGGCAGAGAGCACATCCCTGCTTTAACCCGAGATGCAGAAGCTGATCCCAGATGCCAGCATGTCCCAGAGAGCAGAGCACCAAGTCATAACACACAAATCAATAAAGAAAGCAACGTCCCTGAAGCCACCTGAAATTCATGTTCCACCAACCTGAAAAAGCAGAGGGAAAGTTCATCTGCAATCCCCAAGGAACCAGAGGGAGGGTTTTGCGGCTGAAGTCCCTGTGATGGAGGAGGAGAACAGGATGCAGACACTAGGCCTTGTTGTGGACATTGAGACCCTCATTCCTGGGCTGTCCTATCTCCTCCTCCCACCTTTCAGGTCCTCCCCTGGAAGCTTCCGCCTTTCCAGGCTGCTCAGAGACCTCTCCATTTCTTGACCCTCATACTCTACCTTCCTTACCTTGCAAGGGAGGTTTTCCTTCAAGGAAAGGAAAGAACTCTTGATGGGCAAAAACTAAGTCAATTTTTGCCTATTTTGATCTGAAGAGGCTGATTTTTTAATAAAAGGAGATTGTGAAAAATATAATATGAACAAAACATATGGTGCATATGGTCCAGAACTCTTGGAACCTGGAGTTTTAGCTAAAAATGTCTACACGTCTCCTTTGCCATATGTCTTGGGTTGGGTTCCCCCAGCATCAAACCTTGAAACAAGGATTTGAATGCAGGTGGTTTATTTGGGAGGTTATATGGGGAAGCATGGGGAGGGCAGTAGGGATGTGAGACAGAGAAGGAAGCAAAGTCCATAAAAAGTGCACCCTTGAGCAGGTTCCCGTGTGAGATCTGGGGCTCGCCCCCACTAGGAACTCTGTGAGGCAGAATGGAGCAGCCTTGGAGCTGGGAGCTGGGATATTTATCCTCCAAGTGCCATCAGGCATGGTCTGTGGACTGTGCTGAGCAGCAGGAGCCTGGGTGACTTCCAGCTGCCCCACACGCAGCCCGGGAGAAGCACCAGCATTAACTGGAATCATGAGTGCTGGGGCGGGGGCAGGTGTGGAGACACCTGCTGCCACACCCATCACACATCCCCAGCCCACACAACACCGGGAGAAGTGGACAACTGTCAACTGTCTGTGGAGCTGGAGCCACATGCATGGCCATCTACCTAGCTTAGGCCACAAAAGATGGGTGATGTGCCAGAGACTGTGCACTGCCCCTCTGTCTCCACCCTCCCAGTAGTCTGTCACCTTGTCCCCTTCCTGCGGCTGGGCATGGACACAGTGGTGATCCATCTTAGACCAGAAGGGAAAGGCAGGAGCCTAAGGACAACTAGACAGGTAGAAGAAGTTCTATTCCTGATGCTAGCCCTGGACGCTTCATCCTGAATGTTACAAGTCAGACAAACAAACCCTCTTGTTGAAGCCACTGTTATTTGAGGTGCTGGTTAAAGCAGCTCTGAGCTTAAAGCCTCGTTGCCACATGCCTTCCCCTCCACTCTTCTGAAATTTGGACTGAAATAGCAATGGAGTGCTCCACTGTCTATTTGCTTCTGATCTTTCCTGCACTTCCATTTGTAGGGAATTGAAGCAGATGCGTGGGCAGCCTGGCCAGCAAAGGCCTCTCTCAGCCCAGATGGGGGAAGTGCGGCCTTGAGCCTCCGATGGAGAGCTGTGGCTGGGTCTCGTCAGCCTCGCTGTGAGTTAAGCTTCCTCAGGAGATGCGCTGGCCCTAAAGGACACTATGCCCAGGCCCTGCCGTGCGGTCGTGGACAAGCTACTCCATTTCTCGGAGCTTTGCTTTGTTTGTTTATAAAATGCAGGAGTGGATGAGATCTCTAAGGCAGCTTGCAGCACTAACACACTTTGATTGATGGCCACAAAGACACGTGAGGCTGAGAGCGGCTGAGTAAATGAAAGCTGGCGTGACAGCCAGGCGTCCCCAAGGTTGCTGCAGAATGTCTGTGTGCACCTGGACCCAGCCCATCACGCCCGGAGAGCCCAGCAAGGACACCAGCCTCTCCGTGGAGCTCCCTCACCCTCACCTCAGAGGTTTTCAAAGGAAGAAAACACCCGCTTCCTGCTCCGCCACCCCTCTGTTCCTCCACACCAGGAGGATGGGCAGAGCCGCTCTTGCCCCTCCACTTGGAGCTTGACTGCAGTGGTGGACGGGGCTGGGGGAAATTGGTGGTGCTTTGGTAGGAATACAAATGGCACAGATCCCGCAGTGCTCCCTCTCTGCCGCAGCTCTGCAATGCCAATGCTGCTCACACGGTCGCTGTGTTTACTGGCTTGGCTCAGTGCCCTAGGGTTGCAGAGGCTGCTCACTTGATTGCAAACAAATTGAACAAAAGAGCCTGAGCTACACCTGAACAATGAGAAAATCTGCGGTGACAGCAAGTGTTGGCCACGGGCCAGCCTCCGAAGCTCACCTGCGGTTGTCAGGTCACAGCAGCTGCTGACATCATGATGCTGCTGGCTTTTTTCAGCCCTCAGCACCTCCCTGTCAGAGGGGGTCCCATGAAGACTTTGGTGTGATCACATTGCTGCAGCTTCCAGCCCCAGAGATCGGGGCTGGTGACACAGTGATCTGCAGGTCATCTCACTTGCATCCAGATATTTACCTGGCCCCTCTTACATATCTGCTCTGTCCTTACAGAGAGGGACAAAACTGTGGTGTCTCCTCTCAAGGGATTCTCCATGAGCAGGGGTAATAATAATTAACACACGTAGAACAGGTGAGCTGCAAGACCACACCAAGAGTTCAGGTACGAGAGAGATGGCACAGGAAATACCACTGTCGTATGGATTTCTGTTGCTGCTATAACCAACTAGTACAAACCTAGTAGGTTCAAACAACACAAACTTACTGTGCTACAATTCTGGGGCTCAGAAATCCAAAATGAGTCTTAGAAGGTAAAATCAAAGTTCTGGCAGGGCTGGGTTCCTTCTGGAGGCTCCCAGGAAAATCTGTGTCCCTGCCTTTTCCAGTGTCTGGGGGCCACCTTCCTTGGCTCAGGGCCCCTTCCTCCATCCTCTAAGCCAGAGGTGGGGAACCTTTCATGCTGGAAGGCCACATTCATTTAGCTATAATCAAATAAGGCCACATTCAAGAAATTTCAATTAGATATACTTAAAAATGTACATTATTTTATAAAAATCTAACTACTATGTATTTAATAATTTCAAAAAATGAAGACTATTTGTTAGTTTTAAAGTTAACTAACCTTTTAATGACTTTGTTGTGTCTGCTTTTTGTTGGAAAGTATTTGAATATTTGGTTGCAGCATGGAGGTCTGCAGTTTCAGTTGATCCTCTAGATGGGTATCAGTCTACTTTAAGAGCATCTTGATTTGGGTTAGGTAGGAGAATGTAGATTCATGCAAATAAGTGGTTGAAAAGCAAGAAAGCATTTTTCAGGCATGTTGCTGAAGGTGTGGGTATTTTACTTCATTTTTCCATATTTCAGTTGGATCTTCCTCAGCATCAAAAAAACTACTTTAAAATGGCATCTACTGAAAGCTCAATCAATTCCATCTATAGTTCTTTAGGTGCCTCGGTGATATCAACTAGGGGAGGCTGAAATGCTAATTTGAGTGTGATGTCATGATTCTCAAAGTCAGTGAACTTTTCATTGTATTCTCCAATTAATATTAGGCCATTAAATTTGAAATGTCCAATTTCGAATAGAAAGTTTTGTTTATTATATCTAAAACAAGAAACAGTACAATTAATAGGTCTATACCAACTGCATATTCTTCAAATGATTCACATATATCATCCTGCTCATCAATGACCTTTGCTAACTAGGGAAAATGTTCATCCAAAATTTCTTTTCGAAGAAGAAGTGTTTTGAAAAAAGATAGTTTTTTTCAAAATGTTTGGATTTTTTGCCACATATCATATATAGACTGTTTTATCTTGCAAAGAAATATCCAAGTTGTTTTGATTTGACATGATATCACAGAGAAACACTTCATTCCTATAGAAATATTTTTTCAATAATTCACATTGCTGATTCTGTTCTTCATAAAATTTAACTATCTGTTCTCACAAAGATAAAATTTTGGTTAACACCCACCCCTGCAATACCCAATACACTTTAGAATGATACAGCAAATCCACAGTGAATACCTCATTGTTCAACTTCAGCATGTTATGAAACTGATGATGCCATGTTACATTTGCACTAATATAGTTAAGAATACTTATAACTTGTTGCAAAGTGTCACTTAAAATAGTAGCTTTAGCACAGAGATTTTGCTGATGCAAGATACAATGAAAAGAAATGAGAGCATCTGGATCTGTTAATACTTTTTTTATTTGTGCAATAAACCCTTCGTGTTTTCCTGTCATGGAAGGTGCACCTTCTGTACACACACCTGCTAAATTTACCAAATTCAGTCCAACTTCACAACATTTACCTTGAAAGTTGTTGAAGATATCTACAACAGAGTTGTAACAGAGTTACGTGCCCAAAGCAAGTAACTCTTCATAGCAAAGAATATCTTCTGTTATGATCTGAATGAACTATAAAACCTGCACAGAGCCAGTGGTATCAGTTGATTCATCCAAAGTGATTAAATAATATATATTTTCCTTTTGAAGTATTGCATGAATACTGTTAAGCTGAAGGCTAATTCATGCTGCCAATCAGTTATGGTTCTCCTTGAAAGAGGCAGTTGTTTATATTAATACTTTGAAATGCTATCAGGGGTCTAAGCATTCTACAACTTTGACAATGCGTTCTTTCACAATTTCTACATCACTGACTGGCTTCACTTTTTTCCTGAGTATATAAGCTACTTTATAGGTTCCTTCATTATTTCCAGGTCTTATTGCTGCTTGAAAGAATTGTCTTTGCTTTTGCTTTTCATTTTTTAATTTCTGGAATACAACCTTTTGAGCCTCTCCCTCTAATTTAAAATATTTGTGGTCCTTATGAGTGTTATAATGTGATGAGCATTGAATTTCTTTAATGTTGATATTGCAGTATCAAAAAGCAAGCAAATCCTCTTATCTTTAGCAGGAACAAGATAATATTGCAATTCCCAATCCTCATAAAAATATCTGTTTTCTTCCTTCAGCATTCTCTTGGTCTTCTTTGACATGGTGGGCTGTTAAGCAGACAGAATTTAAAAATACTGTCGGGCTGTGCAACTATTCACAAATTCCACTTCAAACAGAAACACAGTGCACTGTCATCAAAAGCTAATAACAGACTGTCATACACGACCCCCATAAACTCTCACCAACCAGTCTCATGCGGTAGTGCCGCCAGTCAGGCGGAAGAAGTTAGAACTGAATCATGAGTGTAGCAGCTGTCAATTTAGCCCCTGTGACTTACTAATGTTCTAACTGTGGTGGTTAATCAGGGGGGATTATTTCATTGAAACTTATTTTATTCTTTGGTATTTTAAATACATTCATTTAAAAAATAAAAATACAACAGACAAACAAAAATGTATTAATAAAAATAGAAGGATTTGTTCTGTAAAATTTGGATTCAGTCAAAAGGCCACATGTCACCTAAAGGCCATAGGTTCCCCCCCCCCGCTCTACAACATCCCTCCAACCTGTGCTTCTATCGTCATAGCTCCTTTTCCTGAAACAGATCCTCCTGCCTCCTGCTTATAAAGCTGGGCTCATTCAGACAGTGCAGTACAATCTCTCCATCTTGAAATCCTAAAATTAATCACATCTGCAAAGCCCCTTTGGACATAGAAGGCAACATGTTCACACGTTCTGGGGATTGGGACATCCTTGCAGGCCCTTTTACTCTCTACAACCACCACTATTCATATTCAGAGGCAGGAGGGTCCCCAAAGGACTTGAGTCATTCATTGAGGGAGTCTTCACATGGGTCACCAGAGATTGTGCCCTACGTGAACAGGAAGCATTGTAAGTTACAAAGTACATTGGCATTCATTGCCTCCTCCTGGGTGACATGGGTGTCAGAGACTTTGGGCTCTCAAGTCAGACCCAGATAAGGAGTTCAACCTCCTCCCTCCCCAGCTGTCTGGCCCTTAGTGTGTTCCTCACACTCCCTGAGGCTTAGTTACCTCATCGTTAAAATGGGGATAAAGTATATACTCTATACAACTATTAAGATTCAATGAAATAATAAAGTGCTTAGTGGCTTGCCAAACCTAACACACAGGAAGGACCCTATACAGGTGACTTTTAATCCCTCCCTGCCACCCTGGGAGCTCTGTTATATCCATTTTATAGAGGAAGAGACTGAGGCCAGAGGAAGTCCTGGTCTTTCCCAGGACAACCCCAGCACTGGTGACTGAGTCAGGCCAACGCCTGGCTGAGCTGAGCACAAGTGCAAGGCAGTCTACTCCCCACGTTGAGAGTGGGTCAGCAGGCAGAGCTTGTTCTATATGGAAAAAATGACATTAAACAATATGACAAGCAGGATCCTGGGTTTGCAATACTCGGGCCCCTGTTGACCTCAAGGCCACATAGGCTTGAGGATTTGTTTGGCTTTTGGGGGGGTGCAGCAAGGCCTAGAAATGTACTTTGGTGCCTGTCCATCCTGAATTCCATTCTATGTCTAGCCCTTGTAAACTGAGATGACAAAACACTCCACAGCACAGTTGGCTTTCCGAGACCCTCTTTAGAAAGGAAAATGAAAACCTGAAGTGGACAAGCTGACTTTGAACTCTGACCAACTCAAGGTCTCCGGCTGTTTACAGAATGAAAACACAGGGGGTTTCTTTGTGTCCCTCTGCCTGCAAATACATCAGGGGAGAGGATTTCCGCAGAGCACACACCGCAAACTTGGGCACGCAATTATTCATTCATTCTTGCTGCAAGTATCTATTTAAACTGCCAGTGAAACATGTGTCTCTGACCTCATGGAGCTGAGTGGAGGAGACAAGTGTTAATCAAAGAATCACAGTGATGCATATGACATTACAACAGTAATAAGTGCCATCAAGAACAAGACCTTATGGGGAGTGTATGTGTGGGAGGAGGCAGGGTGTGAAGGCAGGGGTCTGTGGCAGAAACTGCAATGAGTTCCCCAAAACCTGTTTCCTCCACCCCCTGGGCACACAGGTAGACTGCATTTCCCAGCTCCCTTGCACAGAGGCGAGGCCAGGTCCTTCATCCAGCCAGTAGAATCGATGTAAGTGGCCTCTGGGTCTGGCCCATCGCAAACCTTTGACGCCACCATTCACACAGAGAGTGGAGATGGCTCGGGAGCTCCGGACTCTGGACTCCAGAGCTCATGGACTCTGCTGTGACTGAGAAAGAAAATTCCACCGGGTGTAGGCACCAGGTTTGGGATTTCTCTTTCCCAGCAGCTAGTTTTACCTCAACTGAGTAACGCATTGGCTCAGAACTGAAAGATGATAGGGATTAACCGGATGCAAAGACAGGGGTGGAGTGGAAGCCAGAGGGGCAGACTCACACACTGTGATGTGGCGGCGAGAAGAGTACGCCCAAAGAAACACCCAGAATGTGAGGGGAGATGGCCAGGGTGGGTCCTCGCAGGCCACATGAAGGAAATTGACTTTGTCCTAAGAGCACAGTGAAGCCACTGAAGGATTTTAAGTTTGGGGGCAGGAAGACGTGGAAAAGACGATATGATTAGATTTGCATTTTCTAAAGATTACTCTGGCTTCCACAGGAGAATGTACTAGAAAGAGGAAAATGGGTACAATGTGGTAAAATTGAAGGCATAACCACGGAAATTATCCAGGTGTGGAATGGTGTTAGCACTCTCCCCATGAGGAACACTACCTAAGCCTCTGGACCTGTCAGGAGTTAGAGAGTCAGCCACAGGCTCTTTTGTCTCGGGCAGGACAAGCGCCATGTGTGGCTCCCAAGCCACAGTGATTGGTCAGAGGGTCTGGGCACAGGTGATCACTGCTGCACCAGAAGGAAGAGGGCAGCCGGGGAGATATTGTTGGCATCAGTAAGGTGCTCGACACAGCAGGGAAGTGTGGACTCCTCCCAGTGTCATTGAGTACTGCGTGATTTCACCCAGGTCTAGGTATTTCTGTGCTGGAATCCATCTCACTTAGTCAAAGACTCAGCCTGGCTTTGGGCAAGACAACCACCTAGCTTGAGCCCTGCAGTTCATTTCGTAGGTAGCCAAGGGAAGGATTCTTTAGTTGGGGGACTGTAAGAAAGACCCCAGGTGATGCCTCAGAAGCACTAACAGAGAAGCACATTTCCATCCTCTGCGAGCCATCATGGTTCATGTGATGGCAGCTCTTTAAACCACTGAGTGCCAGAGAAGCCCTGAAGCAGAGGCACATAGAAATAACAAGAGTGGTTAACTCTTTGGGGTTTCAAAAATATCATATTCACATCAGCTTTACAGGGCAGAGAGCAAAGAGTCCAGGGGTTCCACTTTGAACTAGCCATTTAGCCTGACTAAGCCCTACCTTTCGGCCATCCCAGGACATGTGGTGGCCCAAACCCATCATTATCCCTGCTCTGCAGGCACCTCATTCTCAGGGAGGCCACAGAAAGCACAGCAGCATTCTGCTTACCCTTCGTTCTTACTTAATTAAGTGGCTGTTAACAAAAGAGCAATGACTTCCAAGGGTGGTGCGGTACTGAAGGGAGTGAACTGTCACAGCTGTAAGGAAAATGGAGCCCACCTTAAAGCAATAACCAGAGGGAAAGTGTGACAGGCAATGAGTGTAAACCCAAGTGGTGCAGTAAATCAACCGGGCAGTAAATAAAGTCCAATTTATTATTCAGCCTGATTAAATTACAGAAAATGAAGCACAAAAGTAAACTGGATGTAATAGACTGAATATTTGGGTCCCTTCAAAACTCATATGGTAAAGCCCTAAACCCCCATGATGATGGTGTTAGGAGGTGGGAACTTTGGGAGGTAATTAGGCTTAGATAAAGTCAAGAAGGCTGGGCCCCCATGATGGGATTAGTGCCCTGACAAGAAAAGGAAGAGACACCAGAGTTCTTGCTCTGTCTGCCATGTGAGGACACAGCAGAAAGTGGTCATCTGCAAGCCAGGAAGGGAGCCCTTAGCAGGAACCAAGTCTGCCAGCACCTTGATCTTGGACTTCCCAGGCTCCAGAACTGTGAGAAACAAATGTCTATTGCTTAAGCCATCCAGTCTGTGGTATGTTCTTATGGCAGCCCTAGCAGACTAAGACACTGCACATTGCAGAGTGGCCAAGGGACCCTGCCTCGATCATCTATGATTAGAGTTGGAACCAAGTGACGTCTCCTAAATATGACATTAATGTGAATCCTCACCTTAAACCCAAATCCTAAATAAGCCCTAACCCTAAACTCTTTCTCCCTGTCCAATCTCCCCTTACAATTATACAAATTTATCTAGGTTAATATTCAGGGTATATAAAATCTGTGCATTCAAAAGTACAATAAAAGGCCCATAAGAGTTAAGAAAATATAATCCTATGAATTTAAAATCAATCAATTCGAAATGGATGACCTAAGCAAGTAACCACCTCTTGAAATGGTCTGTCACTAAAACTGTTACAGCTCAAATAATGCCCAAGCCTCCCTCAATACCCAAGGATGAATTATAAGGAAGACAAGACAAGAATAAAGAAAGGAATTAAAAGTAGTGGGAAAGAAGAGACAAAATTATTATTTGCAGATGATAAGACTGTCTACCTGGAAATCCAAAAAAAAATCTTCTGAAAAATGATCAGGTATTATGTAGTTCAGTAAGATGAATCATTACAGAGTTAAATATACAGAAAGCAATAGTTCTTGTAGATAACAGCAAGACCAACTACAGAATACTTTGGGAAAAGATTCTACTTAGCACAAGAAAAACTATGAAATACCTAGAAATAGAACAAAAAGAAATGTGCAAGACCTATATGAAGAAAACTGTAAAACTTTACTGAACGTCATAAAATGCTATAAAGACAATATTATAAAGATGTCAGTTCTGCCCCGCTGTGCCCCAGTTTATTTATAAACCTCATGTAATTCTGCCTGCCTCTGGCATTCTATCCTTTTCTTGGGTGTCTTGGATGCTCTATTCTTGGATGTCTGTGAGACCTGAAAAATTCTCTCTCTTTTTTTTTAGCTAGTGTGAGTGGGTTTCTGTTCACTGCAACCAAATGACTAACTCAACCCAGGCTACCCCTGCATCTCTCATGGGCCCATGTACCTTGAGTCTCGAATCCTCTCCTGCATCTTCCTCCAGCTCTCTCCAAATGAGCTGTTGCAGCTCCTTACAAAAACAAAGTTTTTTTAAAGCTTTTTTTGCAGCTTTAACTTATTGCAATACCAGCTTCGGCTCCAACTCAACATCTCCCTCCTGTTCTGGCTCAGTTCCCACGACGATTAGCTCAGACTCACGAGGGAGACTCTGCCTGGCTGAGCCCACCCCTTGGGCCAGGTGCCAGCTGTAGCCAAGCGAAGCAGAGTCCCACAGCTTGGGGTGAATCAGGAAAAGGGGTGCTGGTAACAGAGGCCATGAGTGACCCTTTTCCGCACGGGTCTGTCAATAACAACTGCTTCTGTTTGTAAAAACATGACAATGACCCAGGCTCTCATGCATTTCACCTCACTTTAAACTTCTAACGTCTGCCAGCCACCTTGCCAAGTAGATTTTATCATCACTTTGATGTTAAGGAAACTGGCTACTTGAGGAGGGTAACTTCTCGGTGGTCACTTGCCCATCCTGTAAGTCAAAGAGGAATCCATTTCCCAGCCTTAAGTGCTTGGGATCTTGCCTCTTGCTCTTCCCAAGTCCGGGGAGCAGAGCCACATCCCCCAGGCTGGGGTGTGCAGACACTCCAGGCTCCGAGACTGCCAAGCTGAGCGTGTCCTTGAGGCTCCTGCCCAGACACACCACCAACCCCCAGCCCTTATTTACTCGGGAACTCCAGTCACCCTTCATCCACTGCCAATGGCGGCAGTGGCCGGGGAAGATTCGAGTGACTCTCCATACCGCTCTGTTCTGCCACAGCGCCACGCTCTGCCCCTCCTTCCGTTCTAGCATCTGTTTATCTGTGTCTCTTCCCCACCAGCCTGCCAGCACCTTGATGAGGACTGTCCTGCTTTGTGGCCACAGCAGCAAGTACATACGCACAGTAGGAGTTTAATAAACGTGAACAAGGTGAAATTGGATAGCGATGCTCCAAATTGCTGACACCCTATGTCGCATGCTGAGGAAGTTCCTTCCTCCTCTCTGGGTGAGTGCTGTAACCGTAAGCACTTTTCCTGCTCCCGGCTCTGTGAGGCCCTAGACCCAACATGCCCAGTGCCTGTGCTGAGGGTGCACACTGGGACTCTCTCCTTGGCTGCTGGCTCAAGTTCTAGACCCTCATGGGTCTACCTGGGAATTGAACAATTAAATTCACTGTGGCTCAAAGTGAGCTAGTTCTACCCCTGTCCTGTGATTGGGACAAGAGAGGCATGTCATATTCGTTGAGGGGCCTCTCCAAATTTCACAGCCCACACCCCAGTCTCATCCTTCTGCCCCAATGGGCCATTGTCGCTATTGAAGACAGAAGGAGTGTTCCCAGTCTCTTGGGGATGTTGGGGAAGAAGGATCTTCTGCTTTGCAAGGGAGCATTCTTGTCATTAACCAGATTAGCTTCCAGAGGGCCAGAGCAGGGAAAGCCCTGACCGACCAGAGTACACCCAGTAAGGAGAGACCCCCACTTCCTTTATGTGAAATACTCAGAGGATGAGGGGATAATGGGGGTGCTTGGAGGATGCGGTGTGGAAGAATTAATCCAAACTATGTAAGTGTTTGTTTTGTCCCTGGCTTACTTTACTTTGGTAGCTTTAGGGAACTCCAAAGAAGACTACATCACAACCCCTCTAATTTTCATGGTATTTGTACCCCCACTGTCTCAGGAAGATTTTCCTGGAGTGTCCCCTCAATCTGTGGTCCTGTCTTCAGTGGGGACCATACCATTGGGAGCCTCTGGGAGCCAGGTGTGGTTGTCAGGGCCAGAGCGATCCTGTTTAGCTCCCTGCTGATTGGAAATCAATCAGAGGAACCCAGGCATTTTCCTGTTTCTAACAGCTGCAGAGACTTACCTGGCAGCAGGGATTTCCCTACAATAGACAATACGCACTTTTCAGAGGGATCTTTTATGACAGTAAATCTCCCAGCCTGGAGAAGGCGCCCACCCGCGGGAGCTGCACAGGTGCAGGGCACTGCAGGTAGGCAGCAGAATGGCCCTCAACAGGGTGGCGCATCCCCTTTGGAGATCCGAAATGGCCCTGCTGAGTAAATCTGGGGGCGCTCCAAACACAGATACCTGGCCCTCCCCCTTTCATCTTCCTGGATCAGTCATAATTCCCCAGTGAAACTTCTGACTCTTTGGCACCCCAGGATACAGGGTTCTATTCCCATCATAAGAAGAAAATGTACTGCCATCAGCAGTCGGCACTTAGCACTCTCCCGATGAGACAGGCACGGCTAAGAATGGATCTCTCACTCTCAGCACAAAAGCTCCTAGCAGAAGTCACCGTATTACATCTCTCACTCTTACGAGGAGAAGAAAATAGAAATCTGGTTTGCAGTCCCCTCTAACACTGTGTAACTTCCCAGATTAATAGAAAGAAAGAGACAAAGGCAGACACTTCAATCACTCATCGTAACTCCATTTTATTACAACATCAAGGAAAATAGTTGCAGGAGGAATGATAATGGAGATAAACATAGAGATTAAGCTACTCACAATTTCACTGTCTACAGCTTCCTACCAGGGTATAAATATCACAGGTTTCTGTACATGCATTGTAGTTTTGCTGTGCGTGTGTGTGTTGTATGTGGATGACTTCTCTCTAGGGTGTTTTTGTTCTTGTAATTTCTTGACAGATGATGGTTGAGTTCGGTGTCTTCCGGAGGACTAGGAAGGGGCTTTCCCGCTAGGACTGAGACCCTGCCTTTTTCTTCTGGAATTTTCTGAACTGAGACTGAATGGCCACTGCCGCACGTTCTGTCTCTGGTGCATCCATGTCGATGTCAAATTCTTCTTGAACTTTCTTCTGCCCATCTGTAGCAAGAAAAACACAAACATAAGGCAATCACTGAGCCGAAAATAGAAAGCAGACAGCAGCACTGGGTGAGTGAAGCTGGGCAGTTCACAGGGTAGTGTGCACTCAGGGGTTGTTGCCACCCCAGGACAAGAGCTCCACTGCAGAGTAAAATCCCGTGGAGCATTTTGACAGAGCTCAGAATCCACCGCCTTCTGCTGCCTGCACTCTGCACCTGAGAGGACAATGAAACTCAAGGACACAGTCTCAACACTTGGTGTGTGTTCTGTACATGATTTTCTGTTCCAAATGGCCATAATCTACATATAGTTTTCAAAATATTAGCTGTGCTGTTACTTTCTTCTGCTATCTCATGTAGCTATAATTTAAATATTGGTACAAGTATTGACCCGACGGCAATGGCTCGGGTCAACACTGACCAGGTAACGCCCTGGGTTTCTGTGTGTTCCTCTGTTACCCTTGAGATTTGCTTACGGTAATCAGCCCTTCGGTTTTTATCATTGTCCAGACCGAACGACACCACCTGACCTTCACAGTCAGACTGAACTTTCACAAATCTTACATTTTGCTCCTGTGAGGCAGGCTTAGCAATTTGTTTGCTAGGGCAGAAGGATTTAACTAATTCACCCTGGAATGATCATTGGAAACAGGATGTAAGCCAGACTGAGGTAAAGGCTGGAGCTGTTGTCCCTTTGTGCTGTGTGCCTCACTGAGCACTGGTCAGCTGAGTAGTAAAAACAAATAAAGTGAATAAAATGCTCCGGTCATAGAAGGGAAAAAGCCCTTTAAATCCCCCAGTCCGGTGAAGACTGAACATCAGAATCATCAAAGACTTTTTTTTTCTCTTTCTTTCTTTTTTAGATACAGACACTGGGGCCCCATCCCAGACTCAGGGCCGCCTCCTTGCACAGCCCCAGTGGGAAGGGTGTTTCTGACAGCAAGATCGGGTTAGATAAATCGGCATTCTTGGGGGGAGGACAGACAGCTACACTTTTTAAAAAGGCTCTCAGGTGCAGCCGGAGTTGAGATCCAACTCCCTGTCCACAGGCGAAGTGACAAATAAGGGCCTGGAGTTAGCTCAAGCCAGAACTGGGGACAGGACCTAGGCCAAGAGCCTCACTGCCACCCTGGGCTTGCACGTGTAGCAGAGGAGGCCAGCTGTGCAAGGAGCACATCCAGCCTGCGGACAGGAGAATCAGGGGCCTTTGGAGGCAGGAGGAAAAGCCCTAGCCAGGGAGCAGGCAGTGGGCTCTACTCCTGACTCCACCAGGCAGCTCGAGTTCATCATTCAACGTGGCCCATCCACTGCCTCCCTCAGTGACTTTGCATATATCGCCCGGGCGCCAGCTCTAACAGAGGGAGTGGAAGAAGCTGGGGTTACCTGAAGTGAGACGGCTTGTTCTCTCCTGCTTGCTCAGTCGTCATTCCTTTCCTCCCTCCCTCTCGCTGACCCCCCCTTAGAAGACTGATAGATGGATAGATGGATGGGGATGGAGGGATGGACGGGTAGATGGGTGAGAATCAGCACTTATTTCAGATGCATCTGGTTGTGTGACATGTCCTTTGCAGATCCTTAAGCAAGATCCTCTCAGTTTTCCTAGAGACTAAGCAGGTTCTGCCCGGAGCCCCCACTCACACGCTCATCTAGGAGGAGGGGACACTGGCTCTGCCTTTGCAAGCCTTGTTGAGCTGATGGGGCCGTGACCTAAATCAAAGAACTGTTTTCTCCTATCTCAGATTTGCTGCCAATGCTCACACGAGCAGAGATTTTGAGGGCACCAATGTTTGGGGAACACTTGGGGGCATCTTTTTTAATCCGTGAAAGTCCAGATGACACAGAGGACAAGTGAGGCTGTTTCTTCCTGCGCCTGGCAGCCATGTACACTTTGATTTCACTGCAGGAGCCCTTTCTTCAGGGGATACTAAGGTGTAGGAAGAATTGGGAGGGGTAGGAGTTTCCTGTAGCTCAAGTGGATGCTTTAAAAATGTTTAATTAATATTATCACATGAGCCTGGAACTGGGGGGCAAGTATCTAGCAAACCTGAAATGCAAATGGCTCCCCTGCTTGTGCTAATAGCAATAAACCCTTTAATACCAGCACCACCTGCGGTTATGTAGCACCTACAGCACTAGGAACTGTCGTTTTTCATAAGATGGTTTGCGGTCCCAAATCCTTTTACTCCCAGAGGAATCCTTGCACCAACTGTATAGTGATTTCGAAGGGGAAAAATTGACTCCAGTTCAAGCTAGGATGGGCGGTTTCTCTTTGAGATTTAAAATGTTGCTGCAGCCTAAAGTTTCTGAAAGGCCTGATTCATCTTATCCTTTTTATAATAATGGAAAAAAGCAGCAATGTTGTTTTTTGACAAATGATAAATGAAAGAAAGCACAGAAAATTATGTATATTCAGGGAATATATGACAGAGTAAGGACAAGTCATAAAAATCAATTATATATAATAATTATCTCTTAAACTAATCTCGGCCAAAAGTGATTTATCGATTCCTCCCTCGTTTGAAAAATCTTACAGTGTTTAAGAAAGAAACCACTGATATTTCAGGAATGGCTACTTTCTGTTTACTTTATAGAGCGCAGGTCTGCTGCTGTTACGGGAGTGACAAGGGGCTCCTCCCACGGAGCCAGCGGAAGGTGCGAGGCAGACGAGGAGGGACAGCTAAGCAGATTCCAGGGCACAGGGTTCAGTGCAAATGATCTGAGGGCCCAGAGATGGCTCGATGTGGTCCTGGGCACCAGGGAAGGACAGAGCTGAGCACTCGAACTCAGCAGGTGCACAGGGATGCGGGAGGAAAGTGTGGGGAGGGACGCGGCCGGGCACCCACCCCGAGAGCCACTCTTCAGAGCCTTGGAGCCTGCAAGGTTCCCCATGAGCAACCCTAGGGATGGCAACAAGGGTACAGGGTCCTGGTGGCCCCATCAGTCCAGGGAAGAGGTGGGGGCCACTGGCAGGACCAAGGGGCCGTTTCTGCTGCTGACACTCAGAGGGAACCCTGGGCCTTGCCTGCAGGGGAGTGTGGAGGGCTCCGGGAGGGCAGAGTCCCTGACCATGACCCCTACAGGGCACACCCACCCCTCAGCCTGCATTGGGTTCTTCAAGGTGCAATCATACCTGTTACTCTACTGCTCTCTGTCCTTCCGTGGTTTGTCCTCGCTCTCCCCGACTACAGTGTGAGCTCCGCCAGGGCAGGGACTTTGCCTGTTCTAGCAGCTGGCACAGGGCCCAGAGCATAGTAGGTGTTCAATTAAATCCATTAACTAACATGATAGGCAGCAGTTGAACGCCTACTTTCACCTGGAGGGCTAAACAAATATGTTACCCTCTGCAGTGACCACTGAATCCCAATCTGTGGGGTGTTTCCTTGCCCTCACTTCCCTACCATTGTCACAGAGAGTCTAAACAGGCCTGTGCTGGAGTGTGGTCGGGGTGTCGTGGCAAAGCCACTGTGGGGCCAGCCAGAAGGGCCCAGTTCACAGATGACGCTGCGAAGAAGATGGAAAATGTGACCCCTGAGAATGATGTCAGGGGCGTTGTGTAATAGGGAGATGCCCAGGAGTGGTCAGGGCTTGGTGGAGACAGGAGTGGCACAGGCACAGGCATCCAGGGGCAGATAGCCAGCCCTCAGGGAGGCACAGATGTGCCCCCACGCCACTGAGCCCGGGGTCTATGACCCTGCAGGAGCCTGTGGGGACCCAGCAGAGCTGGAGGAGCCCTGGGTGGGTGCAGGCTCCTGAGTAGTCCCCACCGACATGGGCTCTCATGCCAGGGAACCCTGGCAATGCCTAGAACAGCACCTGCCACTAACAGCTGGCCAGGGAATAGACACAGTGCAGGCCCCAGGTCCCAGCAGACAGAGCCCTCGGCTGACTCCCTCCTAACACTGACATCTGAGATCCTCCCCACAGCAAACGAGGCAACCTGCAGAAGCAGGCATGTGGCATCCACGGGAGAGCTGCACCTGGGATCGCCTGCAGCTGCTCTGACTCTGGGAAATGTTCTTGGCTTCTCTGGTGTTGAGTTTTCTTATCTACAAAATGGAGATGTAAAATTCTTTTGCGAAAGCCTGTTCTACCTGGCTCCCAGCATGATGTGGAGGTCAACACCTTATTATAAGTTAAACCCCAGGCCAAACTGTGTTGGGCAGGATGCAACCAGAATTGTAAAGGTGGGCGAGGGGCGCGTGTGTGGTAACGTGGTTCCTCGGCCTCAGGGTCCCTGCGTCTGCTCAGTGGTGAGATTCACGGATCACTGGGCCCTAATTCAGGGAGGAGGGGGCACTTTCCATCATGGCTGGCTGCACGGTCAGCATGGGCAGCTGCTTTTGCCAGGCTGGTGACAGCAATGACCCAAGCTCAGCAATATGAGGCATAGAAAATACACTTAAAATGACCAGCACAGTCCACAACTCACAACCCATGTAAATATAAAGCTCAAATAATGCAGAAGAAGAGCCTCCATAGCTAGGAGGGCTCTGACCATGCCAGGGGCCTTTACCTAGCTTCTCTACCCAGGAGAAAGCAGTACATCTAAATGGGTGGTACCGATAAAACATGTGTCATTGTCATTTCCAGACCACAGTACAACTATTTCTCTTATATTTCTATTTGTTCCTTCATAAAGGTGTCCAAAGGTTTATATCTGGACTGGGTGGCCTCTCTCAGACATTTTTATATAGGATTCTGCTGTCTGAATTGAAAGAACACATTGGCCACCTCATCCCGATGTTGGCTTTTGTCAGTCTGAGCAAGCGGTATATTAAACTAAACTAAATTTGGCCTGAGGATAACTCCATGCTCAAGTTCTTACTTAACAAACTGCAACTTAACCTAGTACGAAAACTAACCAGAAACCAAACTTAGGAGTCCTGAACAGGTATATCCCAGCAACAGGTAGCTGAGTCTCCATCAATTACAGCAGCCATCTCTGTCAGTAGCAGGCGGCCGACTGATTCAAGCAGGCGAAGCGCCGGCTGTACCCAGTTCAGCTGTCTCTGCACCTCACGGCCAGTTTCTGTCCATAGCAGCTGCCTGCCCACGTCACAGGCTGGAGTTCTTAGAACTGGTTCTGGTTCCAGGGACTTCCCAAGTCTCAAATCATTCTTTGCTAAATTTAACTTATCTAAGGCTTTTCCTTTTAACAAATATTTCACCAAAACACTTGGTAAGCTGACCAGGACTATGCGGTTATGATTTGTGTCTGTCCGGGGTTCTGGAATTCTACCATTTTCCCCTCTGCATAGACACTCCGAAATTCTCTAACTGACCACAAGAACAGTCAAGAAGACATTCGTGCCAATTAGCTGATTTGATGTAAGAAGATAGAATTCCAACTCCACTGGAGGATGAAGGGAAACCCGACTTCTTGACCATCATAGCTCAGAAGAGCGGCACCCGTAACTGCAATGTCCTGTGTGCCTGGGTGGGCCAGGATACCCCAAAAGCCCTTTAGACTTCACCCAAATCTGCCAACTCCATCACCTGGAAGACCTCGTCTCAAAGGAAATGAAAATCAAAATCTATCAAGCTGGGATGTTGACATTAACTGCGACATTATCTATTATCCACCCATCTATCTATCTACCTGTTCATTATCTATCTGCCTATTGTAGTGTGTGTTCTCTCTCTCAACAAGGGGCACAACTAAAAAATGGCCCCAAGCAATGAGGCTTTTCCCCCTGGGCAGAAACTTCATAAACCAGCAGGACCTGACACAGAGCTCTGCCGATGGCCCCAACATAGTGAAGAAACGATGCTTCCTGAGGCTTGGATGTCTCCTGATTCAGTTCTGCCGTGACCTCCCCCTAGGAAACAACACGGTCCTATTCAGGTTTGTACTTTGCACTAGTATAGCTATTTCTTATGCTACTTTCCTGAAATATTGCCTTTTCCTTACAGAAACTGAGAGAGAAAGTGGCCTCTGCTATTATGTGTTTTATTATGTCATAAGAGAAACGTTCAGGTAGCCCTTCTTAAAGACGGAATTGTGATACGAACCACTCTTTATTGAGCATTAAATAGATCCTCCCTTGCATACTTAAGTGAATTTTCTTTTACAGATCATTTGATGGGCAAATGTAAAACAGAGAATCATAAATACAAAAGTAATGAATGTCTTCAATGCCAGTTGAAGACAATCCCAAATGAATATTACAAGTCTCTGATATTGTCATGAAAATCCAAAGGGTAGAAAAATGGTTTGATATACTAAAATCCACTGGCATTTATCTATTCTGACAAACACAGAGTTTAGCGCTGGAGTGAAGGTTCTCAAATCAGTCTTGCAGTCCATCAACAGATACTTGTTGAGTACCAGTATTAGTTTTCTTAGGCTGCCATAACAAAATACCACAGACCAGGTGGCTTAAAGAAGAGAAATTTATTTTTTCACAGTTCTGGAGGCTAAAAGTTTGAGATCAAGGTGTCGGCAGGGTTGGTTTCTCCTGAAGCCTCTCTCCTTGGCTTGCAGACAGCCACCTTTTCACTGTGTCCTCACATGGTGAGGCTCACATTCCTGGTGTCTCTCTGTGTCCAGATTTCCTCTTTATTAGGACACTAATCCTATTTGGATTAGGACCCACCCTGATGGCCTCATTTAACATTAATCACCTCTTTAAAGATACTCTCTCCAAATACAGTCACATTCTGGAGTACTGGAGGTGAGGACTTCCACATATAAATTTGGCACGGGAGGGCACTTAACCTGTGATGGCACTTAATCTAACTTTTGGGTTTTGCAGGCTTTAAAGTAGCTTTGTATGCTTTGCCTTGCTTCACTTCTGCAGCCGTTTATGACAGCTGTAGGAAACGTTCATTGTCCCATTTTACAGGGCCTTGCCCAAGATCACTTCATGAATACTAGCTGACTCAAAATCCAGGTCTTGCTCCAAATCTTGTTTCCATTCTTCGATGTTGCACTACTTTCTGCTCCTTAGATGTAGGCCAAGTTGACAGCCTTCTGTACGGACCAGTTAATGTTGCTCTGGGGAAAAACATCTCTTAAATGGTCCAAGTCTAAACTTGTGATACAGTCAACCAGCCTGCAAAATCTGCATGTTTACCGGGCGTTCCGGGAGAACTCATACCGAATTCACTCACTTGGTAAGTGGTCTGGATTGCCTAGGATAGCCGGCACTGTCCTGGGGGCTGGGAGAGAGCAGAGAACACACCCAAGTCTCTGCTCGCAGACTCAGAAAGGTAAACGCACAAATAGGTAATGGAATTTCAGAGATTCCAAAAACAAAGCAGGATGTCAATCTGGAGAGTGTGCCTGAGTTACAGTTGTCAGGTGGGACCCCTGGAAAGGAGACAACAGGGAGGCAGCACATCCCCAAGGCGTGGCTAAAAACCCAGCTCCCAAGGAGGGAGGGAGGAGGTGGCAAGGGCTCTTCAGGGAGGTGAGAAACGACACTTTCTGAAAAATTTTTCCTCAGCTCTGCTTTCACAATCTAAGTGGCAGACTTCAAATAATTAACA
The DNA here is from genome assembly GCA_023783475.1 of Daubentonia madagascariensis. Lineage (NCBI taxonomy): Eukaryota > Metazoa > Chordata > Mammalia > Primates > Daubentoniidae > Daubentonia > Daubentonia madagascariensis. Next base: position 7,607,576 of record JAKFHU010001482.1, on the reverse strand, counting down.
TAAATTCCTCCGAAATTAACAGACAGGAAAAGTCATCCAAGGCATGACAGAGCTATTCATGGATCCTGCAACAGCCCCAGATAGGACAGAAAGTTTGAAAGGAAGCATAATTCAAAAATACATCACATTAACCCCTACACTTGGTAAAGAAAACTCTTAAATATATTTGTTTCCAAGTTTATGATAATGTAAGGTCATTACCTAGAGGTGCTGGCAATAAGTCATGAGCTCAGTAGCTTCCAGTTTTAACACACACACACATGCACACACAACATACCACGTATACACACCACACACATCACACCCCACACACCACACACTACACATACCACATCACACACCACACACCACACACTACACATACCACATCACACACCCCACACATCACACTACACACACACCCCACACAAACACACACACATCATAGACACATATACACCTACACACAACACAACACACACACACCCCACACCGCATACAGTCATACACACTATACCACACACACACCACACACACAAATCATACACACCCCCACACACTCCACACATATCACACCACACACACAAATACATACATATCATACCGCATACACAAATACACACATCACAGCACACCCCACACATACACACCACACACAAATGCACACCACACACATCATACTCCACACACACCACATACACTCACAGTCACACAAACACCATACCACACACATCATACCACATGCACTCATGCAAACCAAACACACACCACACTACATACACTCAAACACGCTACACCCCACACACAGTGATAGACACATATACACCCACACACAACACACCACACATACACATACACCACACACCACAAACACACAAAAATAGGTAAAGGCTTTCATTTACATATTTATGGCTTTCCATATTTTAAGATTTATTTGATAGAAACAAATTACCTCCTAAGGCCTAATTCTGTAGATCAGAAATTTGTGCATAAGCAGTAAATTGGGATATAATTGTCCTGAGTAGGAGTTTTCCTTCATTAGGAGTCGAAGCACACAGCGTACTATAAAAGGACCTAAATTTTAGCACGCTATAAAGAAATAACAGTCATTTAACTTAAGTATGCCTTGCAAATGGGGCATTTTAATGCCAAGGTTCTTAGAATGTCCTACCTTCTTTCAAAGTATAATATTAACTTTGAAAGATTTGCCATCTGTCAGTTGTGTTGCCCTTGATATAATTAAGCTAATTGACACAGCCTCGTGCCACTGGGGCCCTCTTAGCTGGGATTCCTTCCCCCACACCAAGGCCACCTACTAGCCAAGGACAGCCAGCTTGGGCTCCTTCACAAGGACCCAAACCCTTGCTCTTGAGGCCAGGGAAGCCAAAGAGACGGGTAGGAAAAGCAAGTCAGGATTGGAATTTTTATCCTTCATGCCTCAAATAAAGCATCTAGTGTTGGGGAAAAGGCCAATTCCCCCAGAGACAAAAATAATAAGAATAAATTTATATGCCTAGTACATAATAATGCTGGCATAGAGCGTCACATTTTGTGAAATGCTAATAAAGAAACAAAGACAATGAGTTCTTTAAAAATCTGGAAACAAGGCCTGCAGAGCACCACAGTGTACTGCAGCCTGAGTTCCTGCGCTGGGGTCCCTCCGCAGCTGGGAGTGTGGGATCCCAGTGAGCCACCTCTGGGGCTCTGAGCCACCTCCCGCTCCTGCCTGCTGGTTCCATATTTATTGAGTGGGGAGCGCTGGTGCAGAGAATTGCAATTTTCCAGGTCTCTGCTAAGAGGCAGAGATTGATGAGCCAGGTCAGGCATTAGCAGTACCAGGCAAGGGGACTTTCCGCCTCTATTGTGTTCTCCAAATCAAATAAAAACACAATTCCTGTTTCTTCTGACTTTCCATTTACCAAGGTAGCACCTTTTTTGGTCCTTTCAGCTTTGTCCAGGAGAGAGCAGTTCTCTTTTGTCCTAAAACAGAGGTGTTCTGAAACCCACGATCTTCGACTGTTCAAATTGGGTTCTGGTTAGTGCAGAGCCTAATTTGGTCAGCCAAAAGTGATAGTTTACTCTTTGCCCCTCTGGGTCATCTATTTCCAATTATTCTGTTTCTCTGGCTCTCACTTAGATGCATCTTTCTTATATGAAATGGCTACCCCGCTGCAGCATTACACAATCAAATGAGCATAAATCCATGGGGATCGATTACAAAGAATAAGCACTAATTAGATCAAGTCTCCTTCCAAATTCGGAAAGCTGAGGAAGGGAACAAAGAAAGAAGACACAAAGATCATGGAAAAAATAATAACTTTTCTATTGGAAAGGCAAAATTTGTTCCCGGTTGTAATAGTTTGTTCAGGCTGCCATAAAAAGTACCACATACTGGGCAGCTTTGAAAACAGAAATACATCCCCTCGCAGTCCTGGAGGCGGGAAGCCCGAGGCCAGGGTGTTGGCAGGGCTGGTTCCCCTGAGGCCTCTGTCCTTGGCTTGCGGATGGCACGTTCTCCCTGTGTCCTCACAGCGTCGTCCCTCTGTGCATGTCGGTGTCCTCATCTCCTCTTCTTGTAAGGACACCGGTCATGTTGGATTAGGGCCACTCCACGCTAATGACCTCATCTCAACTTAATTACCTCTGTAAAGACCCTGTCTCCAAATAAGGTCACATTCTGAGGTGATGGAAGTTAGGGCTTCAGCATATGAATGGTGAGGGTACACAATTCAGCCCATGACACTAGTCAAAATATCTACATTTTCAAGAAAAAAATAAAGACAGTGAGGTAAGATGAGAATCAGCTTGAGCAGGGACAGCTTGACTCTTGACTTTGGTCAGAGTTGCCTTCCTGAGGTTCAAATCTTTTCCCAGGCTTGCTTTCCTCTAGAGATCTTTTAGCGGAACAAGGAGAGCGTGCACACTGCACGGGCCGCTTTGTGAGGTGTAAAGGGCCGTCCTCAGTGCAGGGGCTCTTTACCCAGGATGGCAGCGGGCAGCCTGGCTCGCCCACTGCCCTCTCCTTCCAGCTCCTCCGTCTACCCCCGAGGCTGAGAAGCTGGAGGAAGTTCGTTGTCACATATCCCAGGCGGTGGGGAAATCTGCTGCCCAGGTTAGGTCTGGCCAGGCAGGTGCACCAGCAGGATCTGAGAAGGCAGAAGTGAGCACCAGGGGCGGCCAAACACAGGAAGATGCCACCTTCTGGCGAGCACTGAGGCAGAGGCATTGGGTTTCTCTGGGGCAGCTGTGGTGACATCCTACTGCCCACCGCCCGGTGCCGTGTTACAGGCAGCATTAGGAGTAGTCAGGGCTTCTGCTAGAATGATCCACCATGTGGTCAAGTGTCTTCCATATGCATTGTTCCTGGCTGGGCATCATCAGGCTGGGTCCTCTGCCTCCCAGAACTTCTTCAAGGTGCTGATACCCTATAACAAAGCCCTTTCTGCCAAATCTAGCATGAGTAGAGTCCGTTGTCTGCACCACCACCTCCGACAGTCATGCCTGGTTTACCTTAGGGCTGGGGGAGGAGAGGAATATTATATAAAGAAAAGGGGTGATTCTGTGCATTTAGGAATCAGACTGCAAGCTTACATTTCATTTGCATAGAAGATACTTTAGTACTTACTGGAGAATAACTTGAAGGAAAGTGGGTAAGTGAGAACCCTTCTGGGGGTGAGGAGAACATAGCAAATATTTCCTTCTACTCTGAGCACATGGAAAAAATTGAAATTCCTTCCTCAGAATTAGCAGCTAGCTGCCCTAACTGCAAACCACAGAAAGGCTGTCCATGCAAGCTAATCAGGTATGTACATGCCCAAGAAACCCCATGAGCAGAAACGTGTTGTGGCTGAGTCTATTCACTGCCTTAGTTTACACTCTTTTTCTTAGTTATAAAACAACTGATTTGGGGCTGAGCACATGGTTACCCACAAAAAAGTTTCCAGCCTCCTTGCTGTTCGATGCAGCCACACAACTAGGCTCTGTTCAAGATGATGTGAGTGGAAAAAAAGAAATTTTAAAATGAAGTGGACAGACACCCTCTTCCCTTTTTTCCGTTGTTTCTATCTGCTTTATGCTGGCTGAAATGTAGGTGCAATGGCTGGTGCTCAAGCAGCCATATTGGGCCATAAGGTGGAGGTCTTATGCCAAGGATGGCAAAACAGTAATACAGATGCTTGATGCTCCTTGAAACTACCCTGACTACCCTCAATTAGCTATCTCCAGACTCTTCTTATAGGAAAGAGAAATAAACTTCCCTATTGTTTAAGCTGTTGTTATTTGGAGGGTTTAGCTTCTTGTAAATGAGCCCCAACTACTGAGCCCCAACTACTATATGTTATAATCAATGTATAATTCACCTGGAAACATTTTGTTTCAAGCCAATAATAGAAATTCAGATACACATCACTGTGCATTGTCTGGGTTCATTTTTTTCCCTGAACTACATGCTTTTTCTTCTGCTACATGCTTCTGTCCAATTCCTGATATGAATAGTCATTTCTTCGCAGCATTTAATATACTTCAAAAACCTCAGATTTTTTTTACAGAAATATCTCCTTTAGATTCAGTAACCTTTGCCAACCATCAGTCTCAGGTTTCCCTGCCCCGTGTTCTTTTTCTTCGTGTGGGGCATCTGCTTCAACCTCCACACCTTTCCCTTTCCAGCTGTTAAAAGTGTGTAGCTTTTCAAGTGCCTGAAAATACAGGAAATGAATGTGAGCAGATATAGCTCCAGGGAAGGTGTTTTCCCTAATCAGGCCTGACCCTACCCCCTTCATTCTGTACCAGGCCTATTTATTTCTTCCTTTCATAGCTTTGCAATAATTAGAGTTTTCTCCTTTCTTTTATATTACCTGGTTTCACCAGGGATTGAATTACCCTCTTGAGGGTGTTCCCTACCTTCTATGACTCACTTTTGCCCCCAGCTTCTAAAGTTCCAACTACCAGTTTTAAAGGATTAAACTCTAAAAATGTCACCACTGCAGAGGATTTCATAAAGTCCCCAGTTTTAAATACAAAGAAAAGTCAAATTCAATCATAATTATAGGACATTTTTAAGTAGCCTCAAAGGAACATCATTAGCCTAATTAATATAAAAACCTGACTTGAACCCACGGAGTTTAACATCATCTTCGAATACTATAAAAATCTCTATGCCCAAAAACATGAAACGTGGAGAAATGGAAAAATTCTTAGAAACACACAACCTCCCTAGGTTCAATCAGAAAGAAATAGAATTCCTAAACAGACCAATATCAAGCACTGAAATTAAAGCAGTAATAAAAAATCTTCCAACAAAAAAAGTCCTGGACCAGATGGGTTCACACCTGAATTCTACCAAGCCTACAAAGAAGAACTGATGCCTATACTGCAGAAATTATTCAAAAACATCCAGAAGGATGGAATCCTCCCAAACTCATTCTACCAAGCCAATATCACCTTGATACCAAAGCCAGGAAAGGACACAACAAGAAAAGAAAACTGCAGACCAATATCCCTTATGAATGTAGATGCAAAAATTCTCAATAAAATCCTAGCAAACCGAATTCAAATGTACATCAAAAAAATAATTCAGGGGGGTGGGTGGGATGGGGAAACTCACACCTAATGGGTGCAGAGCACACTAGGGGATATTCACGATTGTAGCTCTGACTTGGGCAGTGCATAGACAATAAATGTAACCAAAGTATTTGTACCCCCATAATATTCTGAAATTAAAAAAAAAAATCATCACAATCAGGTGGGCTTCATCCCTGAGATGCAGGGATGGTTCCACACACGCAAATCTATAAATGGAATTCACATATAAATAAAAGCAAGAACAAAGACTATATGATCCTCTCAATAGATGCAGAAAAGGTTTTTGACAAAATTCAGCACCCTTTTATGATAAGAACTAATCCTCCTCGCCCCATAACTCTACAGGGAATCTGACTTTAAAGTGGAAAGGTAGAAGCCAAAAGCAAGTGGAATGCATCCCAGGGCTCGGGGCAGAGGAAGGCTGAGAAGAGACCCAGAGCTCTGTGAACAACGTGGCAAGGGAACTGCGGCACGGCCTGAGAAATCATCACATGCACACCAGGAAGGGGCCAAAGCTGTTTTCAAAAGTTGGGACTTTGGGCTTTTTTCCTTCCCTTTGTTCTCTGTGGCACTGTCTGACTCAAAAAGCCTTTCTCCGGCAGTGTGTGGGTGTCTGGCTTCCTCCCTGGCACATGTTTCTGTGCCCTTCTTGGCCCCGGCTGTCAGCTAAGCTGCTGGTCCACGCTGTCTCACAGGACACCTTCCCACTCTGGTTCTTCAGCGCTGTGTTTCTAATCCCAGCCGACCGGTGTTTTCCTTTGCATATTCTCAGGGAATACAAGCTTTCCTAAATGCACAAGACTGTTTGGTAGATGGGTCTGTTGTGTATGGAATTTGACTTTGGGTACATACCTCTGATTGGCACCTTGAAAGCGGGTCTGTGAAGCAAAGCCAGGCCCAAGTCCATCCCAGGACCAGCCACAGCCAAGCTGACAAATGCCCGTTACTGCTTAAAATCTCAAACCCAGGACTGCCACCAACCTTGAATCTCCATTCAGTCACTCACCATGCACTTTGTTTCACTCACTACACTTTTGTGTGTGGAAAGAAAACAGGGGAGCCAAAATAGACATCATCTGTACACACCTCTGGCTTCCTGTGTTTCAGAACACCCTTCAAACACTCTGAACATGACCGAGCATTCTGAGTGGCAATGCCCTAAGGACAGAGAGGGATGTTGCCCAAAGGTGTGTGCCTATGTTTGTAAATGTGTATTTATGGATAAGCAAAGATGTGTGCTGAGTCCCAGGAACTGCTGGCCTATGGCAGTTGAACTTCACACCCTCTGGTTTCCTGACCCACAGCCAGTCCTCCTCGTCCATTCTCTTGGTATGTTTGGAGTGAAGACATATCACTTCTATTTGCTTTTCTTAAATGGCACTATCTTCAGCGCTCATGGCCAGGCACTTGCTGATTTGTTGGTAACAGCTATTTAGAGATGGGTCATCTTAAGCTTTGGGCCTTCTTACCAGGAAGATGGGTTCACATATTTATAAAAAGAGAATAAAATTAAATACCCAAGAAGGGTTAAAATTATGTGGTATTCTTGACTAGGTAGCTGAACTACATAGAGTATCCTGGACTCAAAAAGATTAACTAAGAATAGAGTTTGGGTTTTAGTTAAGCAGCAAATAATAATGTTCTGACAACTAATCCCAGAACGAAATGGAAGAAGTACTTTCCCAGATCGTGAAAAAATTCCAAAGCTCCAGACTTCTGTTATACTGCTTCAGGTGGATGAATACCTGGGCAGAATTCAGATGTGGGCTCCTTAAATGACCATTTAACCAAGGCCAGTTTTATGTGACACTGTGGCAGGAGAGCAAGGTCCCTGCCCTCTGTGGGTGCCATCAAAGCCTCCCCATCCCAAAAGTTCTTACAGACCAAAAGTAAAGTGGAGTATTTTTATTTCTTTCAAGAATTCGGAAGACAGAAAGAAACTTCCAGTGTCAGGCGACGTGATTGAAAATTATTCGGTTTTGAAATAGTTAAAAAAAATAATTTTTCTAAGGACCAACGTTGAAATATCATCCTTTGAAGCATTCTAATTATCAACAGAGGTAGTCGAAACATTTCTGTCTGGAGCAAAAATTTAAGCAGTGATAAAATATCCATTTCTGGCAGCAGTAGCTCAAGGGAGCATTAACAGAGGCTGATGTCAAGAAACTGATGGGGGAAACCAATTTAGATAGATAGTTAGAATAAAAAAAAGTCTAACATCAGTCTGTTGGAGAATGGAAGCTTCTCCCAGGGGTAGTAGCATCTGACCTTTTTCTAAAGTCATTTTAAGCTGAACCAAGGAAATATACAACAGGGAGTTATATTTCGCCAGCTGTGAATGGCCGGGGTGACTAATAGGCTGTTTCCAGCTCAGATATGTAATTGGCAAGATTCTATAGTTTTGTTCAAGCTTTGAGATGTGTGAACAGAATAAGACTGAACATTTTATCTGCAGGTAGCCCATCATGTCTTCTTACACTCTGTTCTATTCTCCCACAAACTAATCTGTCTTATAATTTCAAAATTACAGTTCAACTCCTCCACACGTGGCCATAATTTAAGGTGCCAATGGGCTCAATTTATAGAAAAAGTGATGATTTTTAAAGAAGTAGCTGTAACTCAATGATCAGTTGCCATGGGGCTGGGGAGGGTATACCTAGGCAACCTCAGGCACATTTTCAACAATGCTTGGCACCAGATGGCATTGCCTAGGCCCAAAAGTGAAATGGCTACAAAGTTTCAAAAGAAAACTGAAATACCTTCTGGTTGCAAAATTGCAGTCACAATTTAATTTCAGGGGCGGCAATTGCTGCCAAAAGAAGGCGCCCACTTCTCTTGTGTTTCTATGATGAGTGGAGCATTGTCATCTACACTTGCACTCACCTGGGGGCCAGTCACTGGCCCAGCTGCCCTGCCCTGCAAAGCTGAATGTACATTGTGGGAATGTCCAAGAAAATAAGCCCTGTTTCCATGTTTGGTAGTCAGCTAGTTGAAATGCAGTTTTTCCAGATAAAAGACCAAATTTTCTCATTTTCACCCATTTGGTTGAAATAATTATTCCAACAAAAATAACTATTTGTTATCGTGTGTTCACAGCTGGTGACAATCCTATTCAGATGCTGTCCATTGTCCCTTCTTTCCGCTCCACTGCCTCTACCAAGAAAAATCATCTTATTTCTCCTTTGGACTCAGTAATTGTTTCATAGAAAGTTCAGAAGGAAAAGAGAAATGTTTAGCCTCAAACTTTTGCTGGGTTTTTCCATGGATTAGCTGACACTGTGCTGCCTCCTAACCACAAGCACTTGGGCATTTTAGCTGATCACTTTTAGGTTCTTTCTTAATCTTTTGTTGTTCCCGGATTGCAATGCCCGGAGCCTGCTCAGCCCGCAGGCCTGGCCAGTAAACCACGTCTAGGCAATATTTCCTTGACGTATACAGAAAATAAAATCAAAGGATACGTGTCCTGTACTATCCCAGGAAAGAGACAGCCACAGAAGCATAAAGTGTCAGAATGAGAAAAGAGCCTAAAGACAGTATTGTCCCACCGTGAAGACACTGGGACCCAATGAGATGAAATGATTCTCTGCAGGTGAACCAGGAGCAAATGAGTAAGGCACAGAATGGCAGAGACAGAACAAACTCTGGGATTCACCCGAGTGCCACCCCTACATGAGCAAACCAGGAGTCAGACGTGGTTTACTGGCCAGGCCTGCGGGCTGAGCAGGCTCAGGGCATTGCAATCCGGGAACAACAAAAGCTTAAGAAAGAACCTAAAAGTGATCAGCTAAAATGCCCAAGTGCTCGTGGTTAGGAGGCAGCACAGTGTCAGCTAATCCATGGAAAAACCCAGCAAAAGTTTGAGGCAAAACATTTCTCTTTTCCTTCTGAACTTTCTATGAAACAATTATTGAGCTCAGAGCTACCTGGGGGGAACATTCAGAGCACATTTCCAACCAGCAAATGCATTATCATCTACGAGCATCTTTGTGGGCTGTTTATAATGACCTGGCCAGCCCATTTTCAAAGCACACTATAAAACCCCCTTTTTTTTTTTAAATGGACTGGTGGGAAATTAAATTTTGGTGAGTGCACATCAGTTCAAACTGCCAAAAGGTTTATCTTCGCATGGAAACACCCAAACTCTAAATATAAGAGGCAGGAAGAATCATCGCCTAACTGTGATTAGCACCATTATCGATGACTATGCTGTGGGAAATGAGTTTGCCCTCCCACAAAGGTCAGCTCTGTTGTACTCGGATTCTGTAAGCTGGTTGCAACAGGAGAAATCTGAAGTGGGAATTGTTTGGCTCACATTGTGTCTAGCCACTAAAGCATCGCTCTGACACCCCAGGAGATTTTGCTTTCTAAATGAACGCCAGAGCACAGTTTAATTTCTAATTATCTTCAGGGTCTGGGATGGTAGAATGGTAGAGAGAGAAGAATTGTGCTTTAGAAACACTGAATAAGCCACTTGCCAGGCACAAAAGACACAGCAAGCTCCCATTTCACATCACCACAGACTGCTTGAAGGAGTGTTTTCATAGACGTGGTGATGGAGGCCTCATCGTCTTCCCATCCCCTCCTCCCCTGGCCCTCCATCTGGGTCTATCCAGTCAGTACCTATTTTAGCCAATCGTTGGTCTACACACTTCCAGATCCCAAGAGGAAAAAGGAAGTGGCAGCTGGAATAGAAAGTCTATGACCAGAACCCAAAAGAAACCCAGCAGGTTAATAGGAAGAAACACCTACTATTTAGTTTTTAGGAAGAGGGGTAACTTTCAAGGGAAATATAATTTTTTTAAATGTCATATTGGATTAAATCCAGTGATATGTAAATAATTACCCTGCTTGATCATGATGAGAATGAGGGAAAGGACGTGACAGAACAGCAGACCATGAAAAGAGGGCTGTGCTCTGCCAGAGCGGCTAATCTGCCCATGGAGGAAGCAATGGTGACAGGCCAGAACAACAAGCCACAGTTCCTGTAAAAAATAGTAGTAGTAGTAATAATAATAATAATAAATATTCCCTCCAACTAATGCTGGAAAAAGTGAAGTCTATAAGTTACTACATTTTAAATTCAGTGATCCAACCATATTGGTTATTCTTCTTCCTTCTTGAACTTTCAGAATACAGTTTACATTGAAGGAGCCCTAATCCTCATTTCTTCCCCATGGTGCAGGAAAAAACAATTCCCCTGTTTGTGTGGAGAAGCAGAGGTATAATATTAAAAGAAGGAGACGTGTTTGATTTAAAGGAGGAGGTGGTCATTTCTCATATTTTTAAGCAGCTGATCTTGCAGTCACAAATTTGACATTTAGTTTAAGGTTCTGAAGCTAAATAATCCAAGCAGGACCTAAACAAAAGCAAATCAGCTCTTTAGTGCCTCTCCAGGGGGGGTGGAGTCAGATTTATCCTCTCCTATCTGACACGCTGGCTGAGGAGAGCTCAGTACTGCATGCTGTGCCAGATCACACCTAAAGCCCCAGGCAGGGGCAGCAGCTATTCCAGCCTCCCAGGGAGCACCTAGAGCAGCTGGTGGCCCCACACTTCTCCCCACCTTTCCTGGGGGCTAGGGCAGCTGGAGGAGTCATCCAGAGACTCCACTCAGTAGGAGCAGAGTCTGGGGCTCCCAGTTGATCCCTGGGAAGGCAGCCTTTCTGGAAGCCTGTGGTATGTGGGTGTGTGCCTTCCTGCCCCAGCCACTGAGGTGCCTAACCACACCCCACCCCTGTTTGGTTCCTGGTGGCCCCAAATCCCAGGAGGCTGGAAGCTGCTCTCCACCTCCCTCCTGCTCTGACAAACCTGACTTTCTGTGGAGAACTGTACCTGCTCTGCCCCTCCCCCCTGCCAGGTGGCCTGGGATCCAGCAGGGCTTCATTCAGACTGGGTGGAGGTGTGCGCAACTCTGCATCTGCCCTCACCCCCTCTTTCCTGGCTGCCTTCCTATTACTTCCCCTCCTCTTGGCCACCTCCTTTTCCTCCCTTAATGTCACCTGAGGAGGGATGAGGGGCTTAACTGTGGAGGACACACATTAACCTTCATGGGGACAGACTCATCGTTCCAAGAGTGTCAAACATGTCATCTTTAAAAAAGAGATCTGACACCTTTCCTTCCTTTAGAAATATTAAGCCAGCCAATGATACTACCCAGTTAAAATAAAAGGATGCTATCGATGGAACCCTTTTCCTTCTTTTTCTTTTTGCTAAAGCCAATCCAGACTTCACATACAAAAATCATTCCTACTTTGTCTTCATGAAGCTATAATCACTTATAGTATAATAGGCTATATTTTTTTAATTATCAGGGACTAAGAGGGGCACAGGGTGACCTGGCCCAAAGGCTCAGTGAGGGAAGCGCACTGGCAAGATCTGACAAAATGCCCTTGATCCAATGTAATGTTTCATCTCTTGCCTCTCCAGGTTCGCTCTCCACTTGTTTCCATGTTGCTCTGTGGTTTTGGTTGGGTTCCTCCAGTGGGTAGCCCTAGAGGTGATCCAAAGGCAGTAAGAGAGAGGTCTGGGTATTTTATTTCCTTGCCTCCCTCTTTTCCAGGGTTTCCAGATAAAATATGAAATGTCTAGTTAAATACAACTTTTAAATTAAAAAAAAATTTTAGTATAAGTACATCCCAAACATCTCATGGGATATACTCATACTAAAATTTTTTTTTTAATTCGTTTATCTGAAGTTGAAACTTAAGTGGGCATCCTGTACTTTTATTTGCTGAATTTAGCAATCCCATAAGTCTCTGCGAAGTTGCCACAGCTCAGCTGTGCCCTTCAACAGAAGGCCGCTGTCCCACCAGGTAGCCTTCTCTGGGATTCTGGTTCCTCCCCTCAGGACCTACCATCAGTAGTTGCAGATGCAAACTATCCCTTGTGAGTTTCCCCAAACCCTGCACACACCTTTGCCAATAGTCCCTTTGCAGTAAACGCTCTTCCGATTACCCAGTTGGAGTGTGTCCACTATGCTCTCCCAGGACCACGACTGACACATGTGTCATCACGGACTTCCTACCCCACCCTTCCAGCACTGCTGTCTTAAAATAGCCCATCACCAGCTGTGACTACAGCGTCTAGCACACAGTAGGTGCTTAGTGAAAACTTCTTGAATGAACGAATGAGCGAGAAGAAGTTAGAGTCTACACTGTGCTGCAATATCCCTATTTTGGTTATTACAAGTACCTAAAGAGATGATATTCCAACCAGCAAAGAGCAGAACACAACCCAGGAGGTACTTGAGGGAGGGGTGGAGTGAAAGAACAGATGGGTCAGCAAAGATGAGAAATTCAGTTACGCTCCAGTTAACCATTGCTGTGGAATGAATTATCCCAAAATTTAACAGCTCTCCCCCAGTTCTGTGGGTTGATGGACTCAGCTGGGCACTTCTTGCTTGGAGTCCCCCTGCAGTTGCAGTCAGGCAGCCCTGCGGCCAGAGCCATCTGAAGGATTCTTTGCCCACATGTCTGGCACCCAGGCTGGGACAGCTGGCACGGGGCTGGTTGGGCATCTCTCCATGTGGCTACTCCACGTGGCTAGCTCGAGCTTCCTCACAGCGTGATGGGTCCAGGGCAGTCAGGCTTCTTACGTGGCAACTGGCTTCTGCCACAGTGAGCCTCCCAGAGAGGGGAAGTGGACACTGCCAGTCTCTTAAGGCCAGGCTCAGAAACTGGCATGCCTGCCTTCCACTACCTTCTGTTGGTCTGAAGAGTTTCAGGGTCTGCCCAGATGCAAAAGGAGGGGGTTTAGAACTCTCTCTCCACATGTCAATGAAATTTTAGCAGCCTTTAATCCATGACAAGGTATGATCCAAAACAAGAGATCATTCAGAATTATAACCAATATATAAAGTGATCAAGGAATTTTAGCCAAGTCTATGAAAAAGTAAGGAAAAATAAAAAGAGTAGGGAAGTTTTATGCCCCTCATTTGGGAAATTAATTAAATTCAAATTAATATTTAACACCAAAAAAGTTCCAATTATCTATCTGCTTAAACCAGTTTAGTAGTTTAGAAATGCTGGAAAGAAAATGATACTTACTTTATCATTATGAGACAAATGATACATACTTTTTTTTTTTAATAGAAAAGCTTGTATGTGACACCCTTCACAGGCTGACCTCACGGCCAGGCAACCTGAGTCCCGCATTTAGAGGGGCTTGGTTTAATGTTCTGCTTCCTAATTTTTTAAGAAGGGGCCCTGTGTTTCATTTTTCACTGGGCCCTACAAGGGATGTAGCTGGCCCTGTCCTTCATAGATAGTCCAAAAGGCAGGGGGGACGGCAAACAGAGAACAATTAGGAATAGGTTTGTTGGGGTCTTGCCTTCTAGCTCAGGGGCTGGGTGGAATTGCTCTAATCCAGACAAACCTTGGTGTGCGGTGACCCTCAGGCTCTGCTCTCCTGACTTCAGAGCAAGTGAGTACCCACAGCACCTGCCCACACCTGCTCACACCTGCCCACTGCGAGGCAAGGCCACAGTGATGCCAGCCAGTCTACTAGGTTAGGTTTTAGTGCAGGGCCAAAAAAATCCACTATCATATTTTGAAGTAACTCTTAAAAAGATGATTCAGAGCCAAATCTATTCTCAGCTTGCCTAAAGTTAATGATAATTGGTCTTTCCCTGAAAACAAGGAGAGTCTCATTTAGGGGAGAATAAAATACTGTACTTGGAGCAAAATAGCACCCATTTCTTGATTGGATAGTCCACAGAATAGAGCCAAATCTTCACAATTAATTAGTATTGATCGGAAACTCCAACTCGTTACTGATTAAGAATGCTGGAAGAAACCAATCAATCAGTGAAATGGAATTTACATAAACTCAAAACGGTCCCCAGGTGCTTGCCCCAAAGGTATGTCCTAGACTAGATGGCAGAGACCTTTCCTGTGCGACCCCTGAAGACTTCTGCCCTGGGTTCTGAAGTAAGCTCTGTGGCTGCTCTAAGGATATCCTGGAGACATGCCCAGGTCAGGGGCCTCCTCTCCCCAGTGCAATGTGGAAGGGAGAACACATCTAGACTAGGAGGGAACTCTACTTGCTGAAGACAATTCAGCCCACTCTATCTACTGAGAACATTCCTTCCCAAGGAGGAATATTAGCATTTCTACATGCTTTTGTAATCCCAGATGAACTTCACTAATATGAAACCTACAGATTTAAGCCATCTTATCATTTAGTCCAGGCCGAAATTCAGGTTGGTTCTTGCCTCCGAAAAACTGCCTGCTGTGCAAATTAATTATATAAATAAGATTATGAGTGTTTCACCTACTTAAAAGAGCAAAATGTTTTCAAGCATGTGAGAAATATTATTTCCATGCAAATAATTGATAAGCAGAACGTGAAACATTCCTATCTCTTGATTGGAGCAGGATTCCAAAGGCTAGAGCGATCAACATTTTCCTGGTTTAAGCTGCTTCATGGGCTTAAAAAGATCTTAAAGGGCAATTCCTTTAGCATAATTTATAACTTCAGTTTTTCACTAAGGTATATAGGCTTTCTCTGTATGATGTGGAATAAAATTCTATTTCAGCTTGTCTAAAGTTATCCAATGTTCAATCTCAAAAACAAAGAAGAAAGGAAGTAGTGAAGGAAAAGAAAGAGAAAGGGGGATGAAGGAAGGGATGGAAGGAGAAGGGAGGAAAAATATGGCTCAGCCTGTAAATGAGTATATTGCTGTAATATTTTAATTCTGAAAATTAATGTGGCTGTCCCTGTCATTAGTCTTAGATCACATGTACTTGCCAGAGGCTAGTTGACTGAACTGCTGAGATAATGGTGCTGTTGAGACTGCAGTTTCTGGCGTGGCAAAGATGTAGACCTGTTAACCTCATTCAGAGCAAGTTTCATGGGCCCAGACCACAGCCCACCAAAACTGCCAGTTTACAAACTAGACCCTGGCAAGAGGAAACTCGGGAGAAAAATCAATGGAGACAACCTGGTGTGTTTGGACAGTGGGCCAGGTGACCAAAACGTTCCTCCTCTTACTTATGTGACTTTGGGAAAATCCCCTAATTTCACGAGGAACCCTGCCTGAGATAGTCTCCTGCCCCACCTGGCAAGACTGCCACAAAATCAAAGGGAAGATAGCATGGGAGAGCATTTTTAAACTATGCAAATCTATGTGGATGTAAAGAATTATAACTAGGGGCAGGTACAAATCTCCGCTTCTGTGGACTATGCTTCAAGCATGTTTACGCCAGACAGTGATCAGAAGCTTCATATTCATCCAAGGTGTTACTTGCCCAGTGAAGTTATTGTAATGTTCAACCTTAAGGGCAAAACAAGCAAAGCCACTCTTATAACTGAGATTGATGGTACTGAATTCCCTGTCAGCACTAATCCCTAAAATAACCGTCACACAGAATCGACTCACTTGTCGAACAATATTACCCATTGACCGGGGTCGTCTGGAGGCCCTGATGGCTTAAAGGCCTGGCTTAATAAGCAATTCCAATTTCATTCTTTCCCCATATGGACCAATATCAGAAGCAACTGTGTGTATCCATCTCTTCCTTCTGGAATATAGATTCTTTAGAGTGTTTGGAGCCAAAAGCACAAAGGACTGACTCTCTCTCCTGAGTTTCAGCTGCTCTTGTTTTGATTTTTTTTTTCTGGTTGCTTCAAATATGGAAAAAGAAGAAGAGAAGGGCCAAGAGACCCCAGATGGAGAGGAGAGCCATTTGATTTTCCACCTGGAGAGCGTCATGCGTCTCTGGCATTCATAGCACTACTCACAATCTATCAGTACAGTCGATTCTGGGCTTTGTGCAGCTCGTGATTTTACTGCACTAGCAGGAAACAGATTTAGAGCTTTCTGGCCTGGGAAATGTTGCACACCTTGGAGACTGATGACTTTAGGGAGGTGCTTTTTCCATAGCCAGGTCCCTTCTGATATATGTCGAAGCTCCATACTCTAAGTTGTCTTTGTCCCTTTTCAAAGAAGCTTATCTTAACATGGTAAGTTTCCATCTAAACTATTGAGATTTATGCCAAATTGGCATATTTGACACTTGGTATAGATGCAAGAATTTCACATCAACCTGGATTCCACACACCTGGACACACCAGCCCATAGGAACAGCAAAAATTTGAATCACAGGCTGCTTGGTTTCCCCTCTATCCATCCTCAAATGCTGATCTGATCACATCCCATGTCAGAAGCAGAACAGAGCGGCATCACTGCTGTAAGCAGGTGCAGAACATGTTCCCTCTGTACCCTTTCTAGAAATTGCATTTCTTCCTCTTGCCTTCCATCCCAGCCATACTGTGCACAGGAACAAGATCAGCCAGGCAGGGCCTTCTGCCAAAACTGACTTTCTCTCTTGGGCGTGACAATGAAGGCTCAATCACCTTCACACCAAAGAGAGGTGACAGGTTAAATGTATCCTAGGCAAAATCTGCCCAAGTCAGTGTGTAGGTCTTGAAAGATCATCATACATCAAGAACACCAAAAAATAAAAATAAAAATTTCATATCTACTGGGTGATATAGACCTAACAAGCGCCAGGGCAGGGAATGGTGATAATGCTTTAGAAATAAGTATTTGAATTTTATTTTTTCTTTGAAATGTCACATTTAGTTTAATGGCAGTGTGCATATCTGTCTATAAATGCAGGTCCTTCTCAGTCAATCTCTGTCCACCTATTTGACAGCAGAAAAATAAGAAAATTACTCTGTGTGTGTTTCCTCAAAATCAAAAGGTGAGATAAACTTAAACTTCTACGGTTTGGGTTTTATTTAAAACTAAGAGAGGAGAGTACCCAGTACAACATTTTATCTTATTCACTGTTAGCAATCATATAACCATATCAAATGAAACTAAATCTTAAGTACTAGAATACCCCCACACCTACTAGAAACTTCTCAAGCCACAACGTCTCTCCTAAAGAAAGGGCACACCTGTTCAAGCATCAAGCCTGACCTCAGGCCAGGCTACTCACGGCCCAAAGAAGCACCACAACTGCAGAGAGGGTCAGGTAGTTCAGAATAATACTTTCCTTCGGGGCACTTAGCTACAACCCGGATTTGATGGGAGTCTTTTCTTAAAATCAGGTGTGTTCATATGCCTTCCACCCCCAAAGACAAAGCCTTTTGGAAACAAATGTATCACAGCTCACTAAGTCAAGAGAAATCCATTCCAGTTTTAGAAATTCAATTTAGCTTGGGTAAGCCTCCAAGCTCCGAAAGTAAGCTCAATCAGAAGGTTTATTATTCATGACTCTTTCCTCCAGGTTGGAAGTCTCCCAGCAGCCACTCTCCTTCCAGTATTTTTCTATTTTCGTGTGTCAATAAAGAAATTTAACTCTTGGATTCTCTCCGGATGACCAATATCAAGGTATGGATCAGGATATACAGGAACATGATCGTTTCACAAAAACATCTTTTGGTTGTGTTCAAACTGGTAATTTGTGGTGAATAATCTAGATTCAGATGGTTGGGTCTGTATTTATAAGCATGATTGAATTTAATTAAGCCAGCTAAGCCAGATGATGAGATTTGTAACTAGAGCTGTAAACGATTGTGTCACTCAAATAGAAAGTTAAATATCAAGAAACAAATGAAATCCTTGGCTTAACTAATCAAATAACAAAGGATGTCGTTCACATAGGAAGGAAAATCTCTGAACCATCCAGATGCTGATACATTTATTTTTTAAATTAAAAAAAAATTATAACCCTAATATTTTTGAAAAATGTATCTTCTTACCACAGATGCTACCACAAACTCTACAGCCGGGAGAAACATCTGGTTTGCTGGGTTGTGTGTACAGAGGTTGGCATCTTGGGAGAATGGGGACTTCAAGGGCATTCTGGATGACAGGGAGTGTGTGTGTCATATAAACACCACAACAGCAACAACAAAAACAAATCTTGGAATTACCAGAGACCCGATTCCCAGCCAATGGTGCTCTCACTAGGATAGGTGTTTTATTTAACTTCTCCCAATTCGCAAAACACATCTACCAGGTGGGAATCATTATTCAGATTTTTTTAATCAATTTATTTAAGATTACACAATTTTTAAATAGCAGAGCCAGGATTTAAATGAAATTCTGACTCCACAGCTTAAGTGAGAGAAATGGGGGCAGCAGGAGTGGAGATTGTTAATGATTTTTCAGTACGGCACACACTGACAAATACGTGTGGAAGTACTAGAATATCGCAAATGATAATTTGTTAGGGACAAAAATATATATAAAGAATACTAAATCCCACTAAGAATGCAATAGGATCATGTGTATGTTCTATTTTTAAGTCATTTTACATATTTGTTTTGATTGAAAAACTCTATTAAAATTACTCTGGAGCTACATTAAAAATACTGTCTTAATGTTATATTTTTCAGTCTCATTGTGATTTATGTAAGAGACAAAATCTTAAACCCTTAAAAGCTTTTCTTCTATATATTCATACTTATGTATATCTTAGAAAAAATACGGAGTAAGATATTCAGTTCATGAGAAGGAAGAATAAATTGTATTTGTGATTATCAAAAAAAAAGATAATATTTAATGTAACAAAATTGCAGAAGAGCCCAAGAATTTAAATGTCTTCTGAATGAAGTTTTAATGTACCTGCCTTGTGTCTTTTGTGATCCAAATAATTTCAAGGCACTCTGACAGTCTTCATGGCTTTTGTGTTCAATGGAGTCTTCAACTAAATTTATAATATTTGGAATAAGAACACTCTGCCTTACGTGGACAACTAATGAAATTTGGGAATGCTCATTTTATGACTAAGTGACTACTATCCAAATCTCATAACATTTTGATGTTTTATACTTCATATTTCTATTCTCGTGGGTCCCTGCTCCTTCAACACATGTAGACAACTTCATTTGATAGTAACAGGAAATATACATTACCATAATAGATCTCTCTAGATGCCTGTGATGACAGAGTAAAATAATTTGAATTTCAATGAAATATAATATTAAGTTAAAGCAGAAATTCCAAGATGATCTTCACATATCAGGAATTTAAGAATAAAAAATTAAGCAACTTAGATTCTTGAGGAAAATATCTTTTCATCTACTTCTAGAAGTTTTTACCCTCATATTTCTTGGACTGTTCTGGTTTTCATCTTTGCTCATTTTTACAGGCAAAAGCACAAACCTAATATTATAATAAAGTATCATGTACAAATATATATATAAGCAGTTTTATCTGAAATTAAAGTATAGCATGGTAATAATTTAGATTTATTCAGTGCCATTATTCTATAACTATCAAATAATCTCTACTTCCTTTTTTCTACTCAGAAGTGAATATATTTTAATACCCAGAACTATATAATGAAAAGGCTTATTCATAGCATCTTGAATTTTTCTATACAATTACTTTTTATACCTCCATAAAAGACTGTTTCCACTGGTGTGGACCAATTTTCAGCTGAAAGAAATTCTATGCCTTTGAAAGGCAGAAAGTAGCATTGTCTGTAATAGCTGATAATTCTGTTTGGTGCAAATCACTGAGCACATAGGCAGGCTTTGAAGGACCCATAGGATGCCAGGATAAGGCTGAGATGCAGAGGCATCAAGCTCATGAGACCTACACCTGGCTCGGCCACCACCTTGCCTGATCTTCAGGTTCCAGGCTCCTCAGGCATGACACGGGCCTTATGCTAGAGCAATAGCTCTCCAAGTGCAGACCAAGTACCCTATGGGTACCTACCTCCTTTGAGGGAGCCCGCAAGAGCAAAAACATTTTTGATCTTATGAAAGATATCATTATTATTATCATTATAAAAGATATTGTTTGATCTTAAAAGACATCATTTGCTTTTGTAAACCTCATTCTCTCACAAGAGCTCAGTGGAATTTTCCATAGGCTCCACATCTTGTGATATGGCAACAGATTGAATGCAGAAGCAGATATGAAAATCCAGCTGGCATCTGTGAAGCCAGACATTACAGAGATTTGAAAAAATGTAAATTACCACTCTTCACTAAATATTTTTCTGTTTTGGAAAACGTAATTACTTTTCATAAAAAATTGTTACTTATGTTAACGTGTAGTAGATTTATTACTTTATTCTTCATGAATTGATAAGTAAACCTTTTTAAAATCTCTCCATTTTAATTTCTAATATGGGAACCCTCAGTAGATAGAACCAACATAAACAAAGTTCTTTGGGGTCTTCAAGAATTTTTAAGAATGGAAAGAGTTGTGTGAGCAAAATGTTTGAGAACTGGCCCAGTTCAGGATCGCTGAGAAGCCTTTCTGCTGTAAACTCTGTGATTCCAAGGTTGTGAGGTTCAACGGAAATGAACTCCAGTGAACAGATGGCCATGAATGTATGAACCAGGAAAGTCAGCGGCAGCCCACAGCGCCCTACACCGGGGACGCTCCCCTATGGCAGGCTGTCGTCCACCTCGGTTAGGCAGCTATAATTTTTCTCTTCCCTTGTAAGCCCCGTCTTTTGCTCCCTCTTCTGCTTTCTGACCCCCCTGCTGTACCCCACACCCACCTCAACTCACACACGGAAGGCAGGAAAAGCCCCAGGCAGCAAAGGAAGCTCCATCCAACTACTGAAAGACCTTGTTTCCTTCTATCCCCGGCCCCCCAGCTCTGATTAGGACATTGTAGGGCAACAACCTCTCTACTTATTGCTATGATGACCCCTTTGCTCCAGGGGTCGCCACACTGACCCTGCCCTGTAGGATGGCCCTAAATGGGCAGGAGACGCAGAGGAACATTCCTGCACTTGAGTCTTGCTCAGGTCCCAGCTCAGACTCACTGCAGAGGTGTCAAAGTGGTTTTCAAGGCTCTGCGGAATTTTTACAGGTGGTATTTGAGGTTGGCTTTACCCACAATTTCATTAGTGGATACTAGCATAAATTCCATTCAGTTGGAAGCAAAACTAGTTTTCCACAAAAGAAGAGTTCATTTTGAGTTAATAAAAAGTCAGAACACCCAGAATCTAACCTCACCAGAACTATACTGTAGCCCTTGGTGCATACAACTGGGGATTGTTCGTTACTACTTTTTGTCCTCCATCACAACCGCTAAAGTTAGGGACCTGGGGTTTAAACAGGATCTATGTTCTTCCCGTTGCAGGCCACATCCCAGCCCCAACACCAATCCTGTTTCCGGATGCATAAAAATATGATGATCATTTCTATGATTTATGGCTGTGGTCGAAGCTAGAGAGACAGGATGCAACCCCCGTCACACCTATCGCTTCCACTTGCCGGTGGATTTCCGCAGCGACACCTGCTGACTCAGCACCTCCCCCGGGCCCCGCGCCGCGTGCTGAGGCGAGTTTTAAAACATCCTTTCAGGAGTTGAGCACTTCACAGTTTTCAAAGCACTTATCCCATTTGATCCCATTTTATCCTCACAACAACTTGGATGATTCTCACCAACCCTAATGAAGAAAGCAGAGGACTATATTTGCACTGTAATTATCATGTTGCCCAAAATGGGAGTCCTCCTCTGGGAGGGAAACTGTTCTCATCACTGCATTTAGCTAGCTCAGTTTTCTTTGTGAAGCCAGACCTCGGTGCTCGCTGTGAACTGCTAAACTCCACTGTCAACAGAAGCACAGACGTACACAGCAAGCAGACTGGGACGGAAGGCATGAGCCGCACCTGCTGCATGCCCGGGGCTCAGAGGGAAAAAGTAGCTGGACTAGTCACGTCCTCTTACCATTTTCACCAGATGTCTTGTCTTTTCCATTGGTTGCCCCAGCGCCTTGTCGCTAAAGGCATTAAAAAAAAAGAAAAGAAAAGAAAAGAAAGAAAAAATTGTTACCAGGTATATCCGGGATTATTTTTGTTTCTTTTATTGTTTTAAATATGTCTCGCATTGCACTAAGTTCTATGTTCCTTTAGCTCAGATGGTTAAAGCGTCATGCTCATGAGACCAGGGAGGACCAGCCAAGGCAAGGATTTCCTGAAGTTGCACAGGTTGCCTCCCTGGTCCATATCCACCACTGCATGAACACAGTTCACTAGTGACAAAGGAAACCAGGACAAAGACTGTTGTTGATCAAGCATAACCTCACCAAAAACACAAGGGAAACAGCCGAGAGTCTGTGTCAGTTACCAGGAATCAGAACTGTCACCTTCATCAGTGATGGCCATCACCCTGCTGTTTTCATTCCAGTCACTATGTCCAATGTCTTCATTTTAAATAAATCTTAATGAACTAAAAGATTCTTATGTTGACAGAATTTCTCCTACTGTTGAAATATTTTTTCTGCCATTTTTTATGCCTATCCTGTGAATGTTTATTTTACCAGCTTGACCGGAAGTATGAAGAATTCTATGGGTAGACTTGGATCTTTGGACAAGATTCTCTGGGTGTGAGGTCTGGGGAGCTGTGTGAAACACATTACATACGAAGCATGTTTCCTCGAAGCTTAACATTATGTTTATAACTGCTCTAGCCCATGGAGAGAGAAGCATTCTGTCAATCCAACTTTTTGGTCATTATCAGAAAATACACTTATAAACTCTCTAACTTTCAGGTGAAGAAAAGGAGGCAGGTGGCAGCATGATTTGTTTGAGATCTATATGATCTCAGCTAATGAGTGGCAGAGTCCAAACCACAGCCTGGGCCTCCTTGCCTTTAGGAATTGCTATTGTGACATAACCGAGTGGGCTCCTAGGAAGGAAGGCAGAGCACCCAGCAAGGAGGAAACCATGGTAGAGGACCCCCACTATGGGAGAAAGATACCCTCAAAGTTCATATTTGAGGCCAGGGCTAAAGACAATACTATAAAAGCAATAATCAGGTCCCTTTGATGTTCATTGTTGTCATGAGAAATTCCCAGATCATTAGTCAACCCTTGATTAATGGTAGACAGGTCACCTGGAAAAACCTCGCTTTCAGATTCTGATTAACATGAGCAAACAGGGTAAATGGCGAAGACCTGTGTTAACAAAGTTAACCTGCGCATGCTTATTGCCTTACGCAGACGATAACCCAAGAGAAAGCAAAGCAAAGTCTTCCATTTGTTACCAACACCCCTCACCCTCCATCCTAGCCAATGTGAAATGATTTAAACCAGGCAACATATTTCGTAAATTTAGTAGATTTGCTAGTAAAAATGCCCCCCTTCTTCTTGCCTGTCCCTATTTTGATGCCTTCTCTTTTCAAACACAAAGCTGGGAAGCTGGCTGCGCTGGATGGAATCTGACCACCACTGAGCAGGACCCAGTCAGGGATGCAACAGTGGTCACAGGTGACTGAACTCCTCCAGCATGTAAACCCTGTATCCTTCCCTGCATAATTCATAGAAGGCTCAGAAAAAGAGAAAATTCCACAGAATAAGAGGGCAGTGTTTTAGAGTAGAATAAAGTCAAATTAAATGCAATACAAGTACAAAATAGGTGCATGCACAGCCCCACTGTCTTTAAATGCTTTAAACATGGACACCTTTCAAATGTCGTGAATACCTCGTTTCTTAAAAGACCATCTTTTAGAAACCAGAGGAAAACCAAAATGAAATGCACACAAGGGAGAAAAGGAGTCATTTTTCAGGCTTTCTAAGACAGGATTTTTGTGTCAGGTCTTATTTAATGGTGGCACAATGAAGCTGATTGATGTCATAGGAGACGGTGCCTTGGATCAGAAAATGATTCTGATAAAAAAGAACTAGTCGTCAAAAGCACCTCGTTTCAGAATGCTTTGAGACCTTACAACATTTTCAAGGGAAGGCTGGGAGCAGAGGGGGAATTCTCCAAGAGCTTCCCTGTTCCTGGGGGCTGGTCTTTGCGTGTGATTGTTTCATCAGCACGCCCCGGCCGGGCAGCTGAAGTTTCGCTGAGCTGATCGTGGAGCGAGTCTGCGCCAGGCCGGGTGGTGGGTGACCATGGCTCACACTGCTCAGGCCAGGCTCCTAGGGCTCTCAAGCACCATCGACCCGCGAGTTCTGACACCATCCCTGAGGAGTTAGGAACCCTCAGTGTCCTCATCAGCCTGGCTTTCCCAGTCGCATCCTAAGGCACAGAGAGGAATTGCTCGAGCTCAGACAGCTGAGAAGAGGCAGAGCCAGAGTTCAAACCCAAAGAAGCTGGCTCTAGCGTCTTCACCCTCAAGCACTGTGCTGAGTGTCTCTGTCTTGCATGCAGTGACGCTCTGAGGGCTCTCATCAGCAGGCGGGAAGCAATGAGGCAGGAAGATTCGGGTTTGAAGGTTATTGTGGCTTCATTAGCAGCACAGGCTGAGAGTTTTGAGAACACTTGGTTTACAGGAAGAAGCAGAGTCAAACAACAGCCAAGGGCTCAACTGCAGAAATGCTATGAGGTCTTTTTTTAGTGTTTAAATAACACAGGCACCCAGAGCCAGGCTATGCCAAAATAAATGGATGGATGGGTGGGTGGGAGGATGTAAATCATTCTCTAACAGGCCGCTTGTGGGAAGGTTCTTTTCCGTGAGGTGACAGAAGTTAGCATTCTGGGCAACAGGCTGCCTTTTCTCTCCACCCCACCTTCATCCAGAAGTGGGAGAAGACCAGACTTCTTCCCTCCACTCTGAATCAACTCCAACTGTGAGCTCATTGTCCTGAGAACCCATGTTCCTCACTGAACAGAAATAGTCACACCTTGAAGGTATCATCTATTATAATTGGACTAATAAATAAAGTCAAGTGTTGAAGGAAAATGGCAGGATAAATTGACTTCAGAACAAACCCCGATATGAGATTCTAGAATTTTGAGCACTTCCCTAGGAATTTCAGCAATGGTTCAGTGGTGTCAGGAATACCACCACGGTGTTATTCAGTTTAGATATCCATATAACTTAATATATTAGGGTATGCAGAAGGCAGGGCAAGTTCTCTCTGGCCAAATATAGACAGCCACAATTACCAGGTTAATGCAGATGTAGAAAATACGCTGTCAGAATTACCTAGAAAACCAAGTACACATGTATTTGAGAGCTTCACAAGTGTGGCATTCAATACCATTTTGTCAGCAGAGACCTGCTCGGGTGTTTTCTGATGGATCTAGACAGTGAGTCGATGCCCATGGCCATGAAGAACAGCAGAGGTTGATAATACACGAGATTTCCCTTGTCTTTTCTTCTGGGGCAGGGGTTGTAATACAGGCAAAAAAATTGGCATCAGTTTCAACCACAGCAAAACCAGAGTCATTAGATCTCCTCCTGATTATGCTCCCAGGAAATCCTGCCCCAAGTCTTGCAGTCTGCCCCTTGTCATGGTATTTGGCACAGAAGTTCTCATTTAGGTCCTCTCTTGGTCATCTCTAGCCCCAGCCCCATCCTAATCAATTCCCTTTCATAAAGTGCTCCTGTTTGGGACCCTCCGTATCACCTTGTCCCCTGCAGACACAGCATCTTCCTCTGTGCTCACCTAAGTGTCTAGAAGAAGGACAACCCCTTCCTCCTTCAGCCGTCTGA
This sequence comes from Daubentonia madagascariensis, assembly GCA_023783475.1. Taxonomy (NCBI): domain Eukaryota; kingdom Metazoa; phylum Chordata; class Mammalia; order Primates; family Daubentoniidae; genus Daubentonia; species Daubentonia madagascariensis. The sequence goes on along the minus strand of JAKFHU010001482.1, from coordinate 7,581,649 downwards.
AATCAGCCGTCCCTGGTTCCAGCTCTGTGCCTGTCCTCCTGAGACACACTGGCCCTCCCTCTTCAAACATCAAAGGAATGTCCCTATGGTCATCCTCAGAGACCTTTTTAGGGACAGAGGTCCTTTCGTGGGACAGTATATTCTACTCAGATTTACCTTTACGATCACAGCTAGTAAAACTACTTGGCTCTTTAGAACACAGACACATTTTCCCCAAAATGACCTCTTTCAATACTGTCCTTATTTCACCGTCAGGATATGCTAAATACCCGTCTAAGGATGTAGCACAAATACTCAGAAAAGGAGGTTTCCTTACTTGGCAATGTTCACTAATAAAAATATAGCATTTCAGAATTTAATATGACCACAATTAAAATGAACCTAAATAACGAATGAGCATATGAAAGATCCTTGTGCCACTAAACGTTTCTTCTGATAATCTAGTACTTGCCAAGCATCCATAAAAAGGCAGGGAGGCATTTAAACGTATAATTTTTGAAGTAATCTTTCCTGACAGTCCCGTTGCACCGAGGTCTGCAGGAAAATAACAAAGAATATGTCTTAGTCTGGGCTTCCCAGAAAGCAGAGCCTGAGGCAGATGCCACTGTGCTACAATTTTATTACAGCGAGCGCTGCCAGGAATGAGGGGAGGATGGCAAGTGGAGCAGAGCGTGCTACCGCGAGGACTCCTCACCAAACTGGCCATCTCAGGGTGCAGGCAAGCGCTGACCTTGGGGGGTGGCCCCAAGAGCTGTGTGAACTGTGTCTGAGGACAGACCCTTGGGGGAGCCGGCAAACGATTTATCCACCAGCTCCTACCTCTCATTGATCCAAGATGCTCTGCAGAGCACCAGAGCACTGTGTCTGGACTGTGCAAGGTCTTGCATCTCGCATCCGCCCAGGACCGAGGAGGAAGCCCTGGGGCAGGGGCGGAGGTGGAGGGGGAGGTGTTCAGCATGGGCAGGGATGACATGCTGTCCCTCTGCACCTGCCTAAAGTCTGTGGAGCCCAGGCGGAGCTGGCCACTCATGGGGGTCCTCAGGGAGGGTCTGCAGTGACACGTGAGAGGCCTCTGACTCAGCACATAAACATGGCTGGGTGACTTCTTTCTTCAACCAAGTTGCAAAATCACAGACAACCCCTTCACTTTAGATGCCTCACCGGTTAAGCAGACCACACTAAGTTCCAGCTAAATAACCGGCTTTGGATCCATTTCTGTCTGTACTTTGAGCTTTGAATGGATGTAAAGATATGTCTGACTGCGTCTATGCTACAGCTAGGAGCTGTACACACGTCATTAATACTTACGTCTTACCGGCAGGGCTGGAATAGAAAATGTGCTGGCATTCTGAACATCACTGACAGATTCAAACAACCTGAGAACCTGTCTCTTAAAAAGCCTACTTATGCTTTCTTTGAAAATAAGGGACTTGATTACTTCTCAGTCCATTATCCTTCCTTGTGAAATCTATTGCAAAATCACAGCGTTCTTGGAATAGCCACCACTGAGGAGGGTGAACAAGGCATTTGCCACGGGAACAAAAGATATGGGGGCACCAAGAAACTCAATAATCAAATAATATTTTAATGCAATATTTTTAAATCAAAAGTACTGCACAAGGTTATGATGAACATAATATTAATATTTAAATATTAAATAAAGACAGCATTGAAATTACTGATATGTTCTTCTGCCTCAGGCTCCAGTGTGGTTCAACCCAAAACTAGTCACCATGTTTCCCTAAAGTAAGGAAAAAGTTGGAGAAACCCAGCAATTCCAAGGACTAGAAAATTGTTGTAATACAGCCATTGAAACCCTTTCACTACCTTATGGGCCATGACTATATGTTAAGACGTCAAGGCCGTCGCTTTGTGAGTGTCTATTATGAGATTTCTAGAATACTACTGTGAAGGGTCCCATCTTTCACACTTTGCTGTCCATACTCACAAAATCAGTATCTATTTACACGTCATGGAAGAAGCCAAATTACCAAAACCTGTTTCCTCATTAATCCCAAACTGGAACACAAAACAGATCACGCCTGTTTGGAAAATCTCTCAGCAAAGTACATATTGTTCCATCTTGAGGATGAAACAAAAGTTCCACGTTAAAAGACATTTATTTTTCATTCAAGAGGTTGAAGAGTGTGCACTGTGAAATGAATTACAGCTGGTTAAATTTGGGGTCCAAGTTGAGTCCAAGAATATTTTCTGAATCTCCATTTCTGAATCTGGCATTCGAGTGGGAAAATTCGTATTCGCCCTAAGAACTTGACTTGATATTTCACGTGGTGAGGTATGGCTTGACTGCAGGGTCCTCACTTCCACGGCCTCCTTAGGGTTAGGGGACAGGAGCCTCCTGAAGCAGCAGGACCCAGGTCATCCCAAGATTCCTCAGGGCCCCCCACACTCCACCCCTTCTTTCCCATCTCCCCAGTAGACTTGCCTATTTGGTCACCAAAGATTGGAAAGAGCATTATACACGAATTTGTCTTCAGCAACACTAGAGAAAAGAAGATAGTGTCCTCAAGCAGCCAGGTATGCAGGGGACAAGGGACACAGGAACCCACAGACCCTCTGGCTCTCAGACGCGTTCCTCCCCAGCCCTTCTGGGACGGAAGTGAGACTGGCTCCTCCAGGCCTGGGGCCACCTCTCGCCGCTGCTGCTCAGGGGCAATTCCCCAGTGAGAGGACGGTGGTGTCTCCCAGGCCAGGAAATAAAAGATCATTTTTCAGAGCAGATTATCAAATGAGGTACATTTACCAATGTGCAAAGCCATCAGCAGTGAAAGTCGTGGCCACAGTGTCAAACAGATGCCCGGAGGCGGCCAGGGGAGGGGACTCGCTTCTGGACCATTTGCCTTTCTTTTCGCTGACCCAGGCCCTGGGCTGGGCCCGAGGGTCCCGAGGAGAAGGGCACGTGCTCCCATTTTGGTCGGCTCACAGGCTGGAGGGACAGGCAGGGAATAAAGCAACCAGATCAACACGGTGGGTGGGAAGGAGCGACCCAAGGGTGACCGAGGTGGGGGCATGGGCGAGGGTCCCCGATCTCACGCGGCGGGCAGGTCTGGAGGGAGGCCTGTGAGCCGCTGGCTCCCCCCGGCTATGGAGTGCTGGGGAAATCCCTGACAGGAGTTTCAGTCCCCTCCCTGCGAGACAGAAACCCAGTAGGCAGGTCCTCCCACCTGTCTGCCAACAACGGTGTTTTCCACAAGAGTCATCACTCAGTGACGCCAAGTGGACGGCTTCTCTGGATGAAGAGAAGGGAAAGTATTTGCTCCGAAGTGCTCTTCAGCATTTTGCCCTCTGTTCCCAACATCTGGCCTCTGTTGGCCCCTGTCTACCAAGCGGTTGCAGAGATTTCACAAAAGAAGGAAAGAAAAATCCATCTTGTTTTCATGGTGGCTCAAAAGCTCTTGTTAGCAAGTGCTACTTAATGCCATCTATCCCCTGGTGATGATTTTCTCTTAACTTATTTTTCTCCCTGACACTGTCTTCCTTTTGTGCTGTAGCATCCTGGTATTTTCATTTCTAATGGTTTCAGGGTTTCTAGCTCCCCTGAAATGGCAGCATCTCGACAAGCAGTTCCTCAGATGGGTCATAACTAAAGAAAATAACACAAATCTGCATATCTTTGGCATATATCACACTTGGGGACCATGAAGTTTCAGATATTGCATATTCTTCACAGAATCAATACCCTACGCCAGAGAGACATCAAACGGAGAACCATCTCCAATTATCCCAGTAAGCCCTTCTAAGAGCTTCTTGTGTGCTTTCTTATGATCACTGTGTTTATAAAGAAACAAAAAGGTGTGTTTCTATATTTAATGTTTTAATGACAAAGGATCACGAGTCTCTCAGACGATCAATCTTTAAATGAACAGGGGAGCAGAACCACAGCAACCGTGCGGTGAAATGGGATGAACAGCCCAGTGGGCCAGCAGGTAGTTGATTGCTCCTGGGCCAGCACAATCATTAAGCAAATGGCTTCTCTGGAACATCAAAGGCATATCATTAAAGGCACTTTCCAAATCAAAGCTGCTGAATTTGTCTGAAAAGCAGAAGAGACTTTTATGCCAACATTTTGTGATAAGGACAGAATAGATTTAATTCCTTGCCACTGATATTTTTAAATCGTCTATAATTCTCCTAATAACATTCCAAAAGTTGAGCATTAATTTAATCCCTAAAGGTATAGAAATTAATGTCAAAAGAAAACTTCAGCTGGAAGGTTTTTTTTAAATTGGTTTAAAAATAAAGTGATGGGATCTTCCAATGCATTAACCTTTCTAATTCTTCCTCTGCACACTTGCTCTCACCTATGAAAGACCCAAAGGCTGAAACCCTGCCTCAAACACTATATTCTGTTGCTAGCATTTTTATCCTGACCTTTATGGTAAGAGAATTAATTAGCATCACTGCAGTTTAGGCAAACCATTTATGAAGGGACCATCATTTTCAGACATTCATGATCTCCTTTATTAAGATTCATTTTATACTTTATCCCACAGTCATATTTTTAAAATTAGTATTTTCTACCCTATAAAACCTTCTTTGTGCCAATTTTCATTTTAAAGAACACTTTTTCTATTTGCAAAGGTAGAATATGGTCACTGTGAAATTTTTGGAAAATAAATGCACAAGGAAGAAAGCAATAAACCATCTATAATTCAACTAATCAGAGTTAATCGATATTGATATTTTAGGATATTTTTTTCAATCCTTTTTCTGTGTGGACACAACATAAATATTGTCTCTGTGTTATAAAAATGGCCATACGCTATACACGTAATTTCGTAAGAGGTATATGTTGCAACTTAAAGGGTAGCTGCTGTTTAATGACCTCTGTGTGGAAGTTTCTACTTCACAGGTTTGAAGATGTGAAGTGTCCAGTCCACCCTGTTGAGTTCATTTGGAGCTTTCCAGACCCTCCGTATCTCATACATGGCAACAAAGTCACTTTGCTTTGTTTACTCAACTTAGCTCAACAAAGAGTCGCAGCCAGGTGTGAGCTGCTATCAGTTCTCCTTGAAAATGAATGGCGTAGATGGTTCTGGATGGTCCTTGAAGTTGGGCAAAGGCCACTACAACTTTTGCAGTGTCCAGACTGGATTGGGACCTCCCCTCAAAACATTCATGTGATGATGTCCTAACCCTCAGTACCTCAGAGTGTCATCTTATTTAGAGATGGGGTCTTTGCACAAGTAATCAAGTTAGGAAGAGTTCATTAGGGTGGCCCCAATCTAGTACAACTGGTGTCCTTATAAAAAGGGACAATTTGGACACAGAGATAGATTTGCACAGAGGGAAGATGATGTGAAGAGACAGGGTGAAGGTGGCCATCTACAAGCCCAGGGGAGAAGCCTGGAACAGACCCTTCCCTCACAGCTCTTAGAAGGAACCAACCCTGCAGACACCTTAATTAAAATTTTTTTTTTTTAGAGACAGGGTCTCACTGTGTTGCCCAGGCTGGTCTCAAATTCCTGGCCTCAAGCTGTCCTCCTGCCTCAGCCTCCCAAAGTGCTGAGATTACAGGCATGAGCCACTGTTCCCAGCCAGACACCTTGATTTTAAACTTCTGGTCTCCAGAACTACGAGAGAACACATTTCTCTTTTTTAAGCCTCCCAGCTTGTGGTACTCCGTGACGGCAGCCCCAGGAGACTAATTAATAGATATAGATAGCAGTATGTAAAGGACAGGTTTCTCCATGTGGGCTGATAAAAGGACACTCAGAAAAGAAAGCCGGCACAGGCCTTGCTCTATAGTCCCTGAGGCCTGCCCTGGCACCCCGGCCCAGAGGAGAGAGAGGGCGCCCTGGCCTCCGGGCCCAGAGCACACGGGGTGCATGCCCTCTGTAGGGGGTGTGATTCTATGGGCACGAGCTGAATTCTCTCCTGAACCCCAAACCGAATGGAGGCAGAACACTGACCCTGGGCTAGAAAGAAGTGAAGTGTCCTGATTTAACCACACACCCGGAATGCTTTCTCCAGCCCAGAGCCAGAGGTCTCCCCAGCTGCCTGGTGCAATGCCCCTCTCTCAGCCACTCTGTGAGGGCAGCACCTTGCAGGGGGACGAGCCATGGGCAGAGCAGCCCGGTGGCAGCCAGGAGCTTGGCTGGCCCTCAAGCTCCATTCCTGGCTGCCCCGTGGATACACGCCTCCCCCTAACCCTCGCCCTGCTGGAAATGATTGAGTAGGCCCCGGAGCAGGAGCAGGTGGTGGTGTTTGTTATGCCAGTTGAAGAAGGATCAGGACAGAAACCCAGTTAAAGTTTTGGGCTGAGGCTGCCCTGCAGAAGCAAGCTTGCTCCTACTCATTGAATGCCCCCCTGCTGTCTGAGATCCTTGAATGAGTTACAAGGACCAGGAACTTGGGTCACTCTTGTGTCCTTTTGTTACATTTCTAATACTTCTGCTATTGGTTATAAAGCCCCACTTGGAAATTGTTGGCCTGTATGATTTAATTTATTTACAAGCCTGTCTGATTGTGCTATTCTCAAGACGGTGTAAAAACCCTGCATTGTAATTGGGCTTATTTTTATTTAGGGCGTGCTGGTAGGATGTGGGCTCTAGGACTAAGGGTGGAAGGAAGGGACTGACTCCACAGGCACATAAAGGAACTTTTCAGGGTGATAGGATAGCCTGTATCTCAATTATAAGACTGTATATATGTCAATACTCATCGACTGTACAACTGAAAGAGGTAAATTTTTACTATATATAGATTACACCTTAATAATTCTGACTTTAAAAAAAAAAGTCTCAGAATCAGACTGCACAGGATATCCCAGCCCTGTCACACGGCAGTTGTGTGACTCTATGCAGGTCACTTAACTTCTCTGAGCCTCAGTTTCTACTTCTATAAAATGGGAATAACAATATATCTACCTCATTGGAGTGTGAGAATTAAATGAGATAAAAGTGCTTACATTGCATGAATCTGATCCCTAAAAGATATCAGACAGCAAAGTAATGGTAAAACAGACTTAAAAAGAAATATGCCTCTCTCTTTCCCATTGTATTCAACTTGCAATATAGTTAAGGTAATGAACAAAACCCATTGTGCTCCGCGATTTGAAGACCAGGGGTAAAACCCAGATCCCACACGTGGCCGAGTGATCCTGAATAAATGATTTCACGCCTCAGCCTCTTCATCTAGCCAGTCTCTTTTTCCCAGTGTATTAAAATAAATTAAATAAAATAAAACATATACCTCACATGGCTGTTATGAGAATCCAAAGAAAGAATATTAATATTTGTGATCATTTTTCTCATAAAGGATGCAGCCTGTGCCTGTTATTAAGTTGCTAATTTTAGTTGGTTTCCCAGGCCTCTGATTTTGGTGGATGCATTTAGAGTTTTGGTAAAAATTACAGTTTGTATTTTTTCTAGAAAGGGAAGATACAAGAGGAGGGTACACTGATGACCAAAGAAGAAACTGGATGGAAATGGACAGAAGCTGGGAGAGTTTTGTGGCCCGATTACAACGTCTGTGTGGCTGATTCAACCTGCAGGCTTTCCACAGGTCTGAGGTTGGACAAAAGGACAAGGGACTCAACATCTCCATTAATCCCAGCAACAGCCAAATTACCTGCCCTCAACCAGCACTGGAAGCTGCGCTGATGTGTAAGGTGCTAGAATGATGTATGAGCGAAGACATCTACCCACCCTCTGCATCTGAATTGCACCCTCCATCCACCCCACTTCCTTTATTGTCTTCCTGTATTTGTGTCAGTTCCTTAGATTAGCCTCCGAATAAAGGTTGCTGGCATAAAGGCCGGATGCTAGCCAGAACAGCTGCTGCAACTGGAAAAATGACAACAGGGGCTTTCAGACAAAGGCACAGATACCCAAACGCTTCTCACAGTGTTACATCTCACAGTGTACCCAGAAGGCACCAGATCCAAGCAGGGTACAGAAAGACAGAAGAGATTTGTTTTCTTTTCTTGTCCCTGGAAGTTATGGCTGACTAACCAGATGTCAAGAGTAAGAAAGAGGATAGAAAATTGTCAATAAAAGGTCAATGTTATAGAAGAAACTGAGCTGTGCCTGGAACTAACTCGTTTAAGGGCAAGTCTGCCTTATACAGATGATTAGGGAAAAAAACCAACGGGCAAGGCCAGTTTTCTAGAACTAAAGGAAACCCATAATGTAATGATTTCAAGAACACAGCCTTCCTGTCCTTTCCAGAACGATGTGAATTTTCAAGGACTTTTATACTTCCAAGGCTAGAGGGGATGAAGTGAGATCAGAAGCCCACTTGTGGTCTCCCCTGATTATGGAAACTGGCCACAGGGACAGACACATCTTTTCTTTGTTTTCAACAGTAGCACCAGCATTCCATTCCCTATCCCTCCCCAGTGGAGTAAAATGCCTTGCCAGGTATAATCAAATAAAGGCAAAAGAATAACCAAAAATCACAGAATGAAAATGCCCCAACAGCCAGGAGAATCCTGCCCTGCGGGTCCCTAAGCAGCCGTCCATCCTGAACGATCTCTCACCATGGCCACACGGGCTCTAACACAGTGGAGCCAATCATAACCTACTGCTGCACTCAGCTTCCTGGTTAAGTGAACAAAAAGGTGTGCAGGAGAGAAAAGATACAAGCCAAATCCATTGTTATCCAAGAGAAGCCTATATTTAGAGCTGAATGAATAGATGACACTTCCAAGTTTGGCAAAGACTTTTTCCTTTCTTTGTAACAAGGCACAAGGCTCTATCTGCAAATGCAACACAATAACAACAGCTTAACACTTCTGTAGAAACAATCCTATGAGGTGGATGCTACCAATATCTCAATTGGAGAGGTTTAGTAATATGCCCAAGGATGTTACTGCTAAGTGAGGGGGGTGGGGATGGAATTTGAATCCAGGCCGACTTACTTGGAATTCTGAGCAGTGGCCACTCAATCTTGCCGGTCTAGAGGGGAAAACATTGGCTTGGAATATGGAAAACCTGACTTTGCCAACCCCTTCTGCCACCAGCAGTGCAGACATTGTGTGCCTCAGTTCACCCAGTTGCAGAGTGGGAATCATGCTTTATTTTAAAGCAACATTGTGGAAATGAATGACATCACACAAAACTCTGCATGTGAAAATAATTGGGCCATTTTAGGAAAAAGATGGCATGAATACATTTCATGAGATTGTCAGGGAACCTGATAATGCATCATACGGTGTCCAGAGTCTGCTTAACACCAGGTCTACAGATACACGTTTCATGTACCTATGATGAGAAAAGGGCTCCAAGACCATAAAAACAGGTCTTGCTCCAGAATTCTCTCTGTCTGTGTCCTTATTTGCCTTTCACATGTCTAACAAGCTTCTTAGACTCTCCTGCAAATGCTCCTCCTATGAAAACTAATGCCCACTCTTCCTGTAATGACTTCTCATGATGAAATCCAGATATTTATTTGGCACTATGTGCTACTAATGTGCTTCTCCAAGAGGGGGTGTTCCAAGCTTCAGAAGCTAGAGACTTTCTTTTTTGGTAATAAAGAAACAGCTGGGTTTTTTCCCCACTCAACTAATACAAAAATAGCTTCAGAAAACAGTAGAAGACTGCGGTTGTACACTTTTGGAAGAAAGGGAATGTTTTGTCCTACTTCAGCTAACACAACTCAAGAAGTGAATTGAGACACAGATAAGAAAACAGGTCAAAACTTATATGGCTCATTAAGCAGCTGCTCTCTGGGGAGGTGAAAATTCTAACACTCTCCCCATAAAAAGACACACACACACATACCCCACCACCACCACCATCAGCATTATCACCATCACCACCACCACCACCATCACCACCATGACCACCATGACCACCACCACCCCCAACACCACCACCCTCACCATCACCATCACCACCATCACCATCACCACCACCACCACCATCACCAGCATCATCACCACCACCATCACCACTACCACCAATCACCACCACCACCATCACCACCACCATCATCGTCATCACCACCATCATCATCGCCATCACCACCATCATCATCACCACCACAACCACCACCATTAACACCACCATCATCACCACTACCATCACCACCACCATCACCATCATCACTGCCACCTCACCTACCAACTCAGTCTAACAGCTGTGCCTCCTTCATAATGTACATTTCTTCCATATTTCCTTTCAAATCCCTCTGAAATCCATAAGAATTTAATTTACCAGAAAATAAACTGAATTCTAATTTAGTCAAAGGTTGTCTTCCAGGGACCAGGCCATTATGAATGGCCAAAGTTCACAGCACCAAATTGCCTCCTATATGCACATATTGATCCTGGCATTATTAATGTAGACCTCTTTCTTTCCCAAGCCCAGTGTGAAAAAAATGTTTCTTTAATTGAACAAGCCTAATACATCTGTGGTCTGTGTCCCTCTGGACACACTCAAGAAGAGGAAGTGAGGACCAAAGACTTGATAGCATGAAAAGTCTCAGGACAAAACTGGCCACTGGAAGCTTTCATCTGAATAAACAATCAATACTCAACAGAGATGTTTGGAATTAGAATTCAAGGAAATTTTCAATTAAAGTTTAGCATTCATATGGCCTTTAAAAATTACACACACAGATACACACACACTCCAAGTGATTTGAGTCAGTTTTATTACTTCATCATCAAAACAGTCCTCAGCATCAGCCAAGCTGACCCTAGAACACAACAATTTCTTATTCAAGCATGTCACTAGGTAGGCTTCCTCTAAGCCAGCCTGAAAGCTCCATCAGATTTGGGGAAAAGTCCCTCAATCTACCTACCTCCATAGTCAGGCTTCAGCCATCTCAAAAGCTTCTGCTTGGACAGGGAAAAAATATAGCCATATAAGGCTCCAGACAGTGCAAGGATAATGGAATTATGTTTTATCAGCTCTGTCTCCTTTTTCCTCATTACAAAGTAATCAGGCCACTCCCCACCTTAACTCAGGGCTGGCCTCATGGGAGTGTAACCCATGCAGTAGTGCAGGGCCCACACTTAGAAGGCCCTGCACTTGGTCTAATATGTGGCTGTCACCACCTTAAAATTCTTAATAAAGTTTAACAGGGGCACCACATTAATTTTCACTGGGCCCACAAATTGTGCTACTGGTCCTCCCCGAATCAGAGACACTCATGGACATCCCAACTCTGAGCGACGTCACCTCAAAAGAGGTTGAAGGCAGAGGTGGGCGGGAGGGAAGGATTCCAGAACTGTGGCTTGTTTTTAAATTGCCTCACTTTTGCCGGAGCTCTGCTGGACTCTTCAGCCCATGTCTTGCTTCCTTGTTGTGATACTAATGGGACATAAGGAACGAGAGCTGGGTCCCCTGAAGCCACCACCTGTACCGATAAAGTTACATTAGGCTGCATTTATATTTTTGTCTTGTGAAAATTCGAAACCCGCATCCAAAATTCAGCTGTGGGGGCTCTCGTATGAATTTCAGCGAAATCTGGCTCTCACCAAGAACTCAGCAAAAAAATGATGACATAGAAATTCATAAAATGGTGCATAAAAATGAAATGAATCAGCTTAAAGATGGGAAAGATTAAATCTAGATGAAAAAATAACTATGAACTTGCAGGAGGTATTTGGTAGAGGTGCTTGACAAATTGCTACATCTATTTTAAGAAATTATCTTCAAAAAGAGGTAAAATAGCCCACATTTCTGAGGTATAGAACATTGCCAGAAATAATATTTGAGATGTGGCACTGTATTATCTAGATATTTTGACAGGACTTATGCATATGTGAGAACAGAGCTATAACTATAAGGACCAGCCCATCCCTTGAACAAACTTCAAAGAGAAGAAAATAATAATAATTAAGAGCACCAGCAGAAGCTGTGAGATACACAGTGCAATGATATTCCACCATGAACACACACCGCTACTCTCACAGAAGGTAAATTGCAGACATGGCCAGATTCATGCACACATGTCTCACAATTAGAACATGTAGATTTTAAAAATAAAACTGTGTATAATTCCAGAAATATAATTGACTGTCCTCATGTAATCTATTTCAAATGTACTGAAGAGACTTTTTTTTTACTTTTAAAGAAAAATATAATAAGTCAATAGAGTCCAAATATTCATTGATGAGGATGGGAAAATGTCCAACATGTTTAAAGCAATTTTTGTCACTAGGTAGGAGTTAAAAATTAACTATAGTTTCACAATAGATATGTATCTACACATTGAACTTGAAGATGACTGAATTCTCATATGGTTCTAAAGTATATGACTTTTAATATCAACGAAAAGCTCCGTGATGTTATTCTTCAATCAGTATGTACTGAGCCTCTATTTCTGTAAGCATCGACTCCTTTGGGACGGTTTTCCTGAGCATTTTCTTTCCTCCCCTTCCCAGCCCTGCACGATGGCAAATTAACAAATATTTCCTCAGCATTTGGTTTATACAAAGAATAGACCTATACTCTGTATGGATCCTGTAATAGAGTTAATTTTATGTGATTCTGTCTCTCCCACTAGCCTATAAGCTTTTCAAGGGGTGAGGACCATGTCTTGTTCATTGACCTAGCACAATGTGCAATACATAATGGATTCTCCATCAGTGTGAGCTCAATGGTATATGCTGGAGAGATGAAAAGGTATAGAAGATCTTTAAAATTTCATGATCTAAAAGACAAAAAGAAATGTTGATGAAAAATATGTGATTACCAGTTATATATGCAATCGTTTTGATCACAGAAAGGGCCACCATTCTCTAGGCAAACATTTTCTGAGAGTTTTATATATTGGGGTTCAAAATGCTCTTTCTTTTTCAAACAGATCCCTGGAGAGTAAGCAAAGCATAAAAGTGATCGTTATAACCTTAACGTCAAAGAAACTCTACTGGGTGAGACAGAAGAAAACTTTGCCAAAAAAGCTCTTAGTGAAATATTCCACGGGAGTGGCAATACCGACATTTGTCAACTTCTCCATGTGTGGTTGGGGTGGGAGGGTGAGGTCAGAAAGGAAATTCTTATCCCTAGAAGCAGAGTTGAAGATCTGGAGAAGAGACAAATGGCTTTGTCAAGGTTTCTGGGGTATTCTTTTTTCACTCAAGACTAATAAAAACATCCAGGACAATGTTATTTTTAATACATTTCTTGTCCAAGTCCTAAGTAAAATTCGGACAGACGTAAAAACAAGCTGGGTTGTACCAAGAATATGACAGAAAATGAGAGATTTAATAGGATAGAAAATGTGGAAGTGAAACCTAGACTGGCTTTTCCTCAAGAAGCTCTGTGATTTTGGACAAGATGAATCTTTGGGCACTCAGTCCCCTACTTTAAAATGACTACTTTGAATAAAGTGACAACTATGGCCTCCTTCCATTTTCTGAGTTCTAAGTGGGACTGTAGAAATGACAGCCTCTCTCTAGGTCAGTGGTCCTTGAGCAGGCTGACCGCACCGCGGGGAGGGGCAGAGCCCCCACATTCAGCCGCACTGGTTGTGCACAGCACAGCTCCAGGGGGTGCATGGAGTCACACGGCCCACAGTGTAAATGGCACCTCTGGGGTGGTAAGGCACTTCGCCGTCACAACCACAGCCGGTGAAGAAAACTTCAGAGTTTGTATTTATATCTGTTTAGGGTCTAAGATCAATTAAAAATTTAGATTTTATTAATAGCTAATATATAGATTGATACTGATGTCATCTTTTGGGATAAGAAAGAGTGGGAGTCCCACAGGTGGCAACTATGGCAGACACCCTCACTGCTGACTTGCTCTCAGATTGTCACCGCGTGCTGCCTTGCAGTTCCTGCTGCTCCATTAAGAGGATTTATGGGCCATTCAACCTACCTTTAACTAAACTAGTCTTCCCACGGGAGGGTGCGTGCCTTCTACGATTTCCCATATAGTCACGTGCCACAACGTAAACAAACCCCGAAGACATCATGCTAAGTAAAACGAGACACAAAGACATATACTGTATGATTCCACTTATATGAGGTCAATGACATAGTCAGATTCATAGAGGTAGAAAGTAGAACGGTGGGTGCCAGTGGCTGGGGGAGGGGAAATGAAGAGTAGTCGTTTAACGGGGACAGAGTTTTGGTTTTGCAAGATGAAAAAGTTCTGGAGATCTATTTCGCAACAATGTCAATATACTTAACACTACTGAACCACACACTTAAAAATGGTTAATGTGGTAAATTTTATGTGCTTTTTACCACGATAAAAAAATTCCTGAATAAAATCATAGATTCAAAATAATACTAATACTGCCATCACAAACAACAAGGAAACAATGGACATGCTAAGCAACCCTTCTACTATGAGGATGTCTTCACGACCACCAATACAAGCTTAAAAGCCACAGACATCAAATTAGACTCAAAACGAAATGCAGTTACCAAAAAGACTATTTGAATTATAGATTTCCATACTCTTTCATTAACACTTAACTCTTAATATATTAGCACATATACATAATTTTAAAATAAATAAAAATTTGTTCTGCATGCATGTCAAATTTTTCTTCTGTTAGGGTGTACTATTAAAAGCTTTGGAGACCAGTGTGGTAGAGTATTGATACCCATGACCACTGTGGACATCGTTCCATTGTTCTGTCATGGATCTGGTTCCCAAAAGATTGAAATGCTGAATCAGACAGTTATTGTTAGACAAACAACAGCTATTCGTGGAAAAGTCAGGGAAGGGGAGAGAATGGATGACAATGAAACCTCTTGCTAGGCAAGAGGACAAAATCATGCCAAATCACCTTTAGTTGTTTTGAAGAGAAGATGATCCTGACATTACCCTTTGGTGGATAGGAAAGACTGATACAACTAGAGACATACAGGTATTGCCCAAGTCCAAGACTGTCCTAAAACCGAGGGCAGAAACCTCGCCGAGAAGGGGGCTTCCCTCTTCTCTATTCTAGTTCTTTTGTGAGGAAAATTGCTTCATTTGAATGATTTGAAGAGTTCACACATTTTCCTTCCTTCCCCTTAAATGTTCAATTTGTGGATGATTACCTTCCTGCTTTATGAGTCTAATTTGTCATCCTTTTATTTATAAAATGGCAGGTTAAGAGTAAAATATCAAAGCATAATGGTTTGAAGTTTTGCTTGTTGCTATTTGATCTAAAACTCTTTGAAACATAGATAAGACTTTTAAAGGAGGGCTCCACACCACCTCCCGTCTCGGATGTGGGCACGTTTGTGCCAGTGCCAGTGTCTACAGATGAGCCCTGAGGAGGCTGGCGCGGGGGTGCTCTAACACAAACACCCTCGGGCTCCAAATGGGAGCAGCCCATGGCATCAGGGATTTCTGTGCACATCAAAAAAGTGTGAGGAAATGTAATTAGAAAAAGAAAACTCTAAGTACAATTAGCCATTTTGTCAGGCTCAAGAAAAAAAAAAGTGTTATTTGTCTAACGATCCCTAATGAAACAGTGAATGTTACCTAAAAAGGAAATTATATACAGTAGTGCCTTAATCTTGATTTCACTTTCCAAGGTTTCAGTTATCTGCGGTTAACCACAGTCTGATAATATTCAATGGAAAATTTCAGAAATAATACGTTTTAAATTGCATGCCTTTCTGAGTAGCGTGATGAAATCTCTTGCTGTCCTGCTCCGTTCTTCCCAGGACGTGAATCACCCCTTGTCCAGTGTGTCCACGCTGTCTACACGACCCACCTGCCAGTCACTCAGTAGCCCTCTCAGTCATCAGATTGAAAGAACAAAGTATTTGTAGGGCTTGGTACAACCCACAGTTTCAGCCGTCTACTGGGGGTCTTGGAATGTCTCACCCAAGGACTGGGGGGGACTACTGTACAGAGGAATCTTCAATTTTAAAACAGCAATCTCTTAATTAGTTTTTTAGTATTGGAACTTAGCCACATGGTGAACAGATACTTGTATTTGTTTTTAAAAAAAGATCTTGGGGAAAAGGGAAAACATATTTCCTTGTTATATTTTCACTCTTATTTGTTTAATACGAACATTAATGGGTATTGTCAACCTCTGGAGCCCTCTTTTCAGGGGTTATAAAATTAAAATAACTGGTCACTTTATTACATTACTGGCCAAGTTACAGGTGTGATGCTATGGGGACAGATGACCATTTCTTCTGTTGTGCCACTTTACAATAGATTTGGATTGTAATACCACAAATAGTGTAATCTCAAACCAATCCAGATCCCAATTTAGCTACCAAATAGTCGTAAACAATATTTAACTTTCAAAAGACGTCTTTCACACTGCTGGACAGAAGTCTAAAGTGTGTGTGACTAGAGACATATTGGTGTTGTCCAAGTCCAAGACTGTCTTAAAACTGAGGGCAGAAACCTCACAGAGAAAGGGGCTTCCCTCTTCTCTATTCCAGTTCCTTTGCGAGGAAAATTGCCTTACTTGAATGGTTTGAACAGTTCATACATTTTGCTTCCTTCCCCTTAGATGTTCAATTTGTGGATGATTACCCTCCTGCTTTACGAGTCTAA
This sequence comes from Daubentonia madagascariensis, assembly GCA_023783475.1. Taxonomy (NCBI): domain Eukaryota; kingdom Metazoa; phylum Chordata; class Mammalia; order Primates; family Daubentoniidae; genus Daubentonia; species Daubentonia madagascariensis. The sequence continues at coordinate 7,565,207 of JAKFHU010001482.1, read as the reverse complement.
TTTGTCTTCCTTTTATTTATGAAATGGCAGGTTAAGAGTAAAATACAAAATAATGGCGTTTAGTGGGTGATTGATTTTTCTACTGGCAATGCCATAAATATGACCAAGCGCTTCCCTTTCAGAAATGGAATGAGAAGTAATTCAGTGAGATTCTGAAGCATAAATTTAGAGCTATTTGCAAGGCAGATATGAGCAGATAGATGCCTGGAATGTGTAACTCATGCTGAATTCTTTCATGTAAAACAGCCAAGAAAAAGATGTTGCGTTCATGGGATTAAGCTATTGATAGGTATGGCAACTCGGTTTTGTTTGTGGCACAAAACAATGACCTATCGAACATTCTCATGTCTATACCCAAAAGGCACCTATAACCAAGTGAATGGAAAATGTTTATTCATTGTTTATTCCTCACTTCATTTCAAAGATTGGAAGAAGAATGATAAATAGTTTATGCCTGATGTTTACACGAAAGTAGAGATCCCATCAGATGGTGCAGGGGCGTAGATGCGGAATTCAGTCTCGAACTCCCCAGGAGAAGAAATTTGAATCAATCCCTTTTTGCATATGAATTGTCATATATTCCTGTTTCAAATATAAATTAATTAAAATAGTTAAATATTCAAATATAAATTAATGTAAAATTTTATTGTAATTAATATTAATAATATCATGAGTATATTATTGATAATTAATTTTTAAACAATAATTAAAACATTTACGTATACAACTTGTTTTCTGTATGCTAGATAGATTTCACCTCCAACAACATGCCAGCATTTACAACTAGGCTGATTGTGATTGGGAAGTGGGAGCCAACTTACGAAGGTCTGCTTGGACTCTTTCTTACTCTCCTCTAACCACGTTCAAACTGGTTTTCTATTTCAACACCTCAAGCCATTTTTCAAGGTATTGGCAGGCTCTGCCCCTCCGGCCACTGTCCCTTTTGTTTGAATTCCGTTGAACTTATCCGAAGGGAGACAGTCTCAACGGAGACAACGCCGAAACACGGGGTGTTAGAATTCTACGCCCCTCGCTCCGTTCTCACATTTTCTCTGACGTTTTCCCAAATGTCAAGAGTTCTTTCTGTTTCAGATTCTTCCCACTTTTTCTCATTTCCTCTTACTGTCATGAGGGCATTTATTTTATGTATCTAAAAATACAGTCATTTCCCACTTGAAAGGATTGAAATGTCGAAGACAGGTTCCAACCCAGGAGCGAAGAAGGAAAGACAGGACGTGTCCCCTCCCGGTGTGTTCCGACCACGGGATTCAACATTCAGACCACCGGTTACACTAACTGACAAATCCGCACCCGAAGTCTGTTGATTCATTCGGTAGCTGGACATTTACCGAGTGCCAAACCGGCAGGCAGGCCTTGTGGATGACACAAAATCGTCCCTGTCAGGAAGATCACAATCTAGGAAGGGCACTTCTAACCGATAACGTGCAACCTATAAGACCTTAACAGCACGATCTCTAATGTGTGTTCTATAAAAACATCAGTGGGATATAATGTAAACCTGTGCGTGTGCATCCCCTAAAACCCTTCTCTTCCTCCAGTGTGAAGCCCTTTCTGGAAAGTCATTCTAAATTAATGAGAAGCCCCAGGCTCGGGCTGATGATATTATTTGTGTGCCCAGATAGCTCAGTGTGCCCAGTGAACTAAGAACAGCAGGACCACAGACAAATTGTGAATGTCTTCCACCTATGATAACATCTCTCACGAAGCACTGAGAGCAGAAATTGGAATTTTAAAAAATAAGGCAGAGAATGCATTCATCATAAATTCAAGGGACTTTCCATTACAAAAACCATGTTTTCCTTTCATCTTGCTCATGCTACTCCACTAAACCTTTAATAAAATCAATTGGGGGTCATTATTTTCTTTCTGAAAAAAAATACATCTTGCATTCTGTCATTTTTAGAATTCAAAATTTTAAAAAACTGAAATTTTTTAGTGCCACAGCACTAGTTAATGAAATGCAGGATTGGGGAAACAAATTTTATGGTAACCCATTACAATAACCAGCCCAGCAAACACATTTTCATGCTTAATTTTGGCCTCTTCCCAGTTAGGAAAAGTCAAACTTCAAACTCAAGTTGTAATTGGTATCTGTTTAGCCTTAATATTTCCAATTAGAGCAGAGAGTGTTGGCATTATGTGGTCCCACAAAGCCAAAGAAATCTTGCTGGATCTTTCCATATATTTGCTGCAGGTACACCCCCAAAATGAAGTTAAAATTACATAAGAAATTGAATTTGTTATTTGACCTGTTTTGCAACTGGCCTTTGGGGCCTTTGGGGCCTTTGGGGCCAGTTGCAAAATCCATATATTATTCCATTACCCTCAGAATCTATGCTTAACAACTAGTCTAAAATACGCAGTTCCTTACAAACCTAGCCACCCATCCATTAGCATCTGTTTCACTTTACTATTACATCATAAGAAGCTCAAAACTACAATCATTCTCATCTTAGGACTGTTTCATTTTTATCATTTGTCTTTCCACTGGGTTACCATGATGGCTACTTTTGTAAGCCCCAAACTAATGTCACATGATATTTTTGGGCCAATTGAAAAAAAATTGTTTTAAAATTCATGCCTCTTCTATACTTCCACCCCAAGATTTAAGTGTATATAGCCTCCCCTTGGAAATCTCTGCCCAGAACAATACCATTCACTGCTTTCTTCTTTCCTTAGAGATCATTCTATGTTGTAATGCACACAATAAATTAAACAGACAGTATATTCTGTCTCAGTGCTAAGGACAGACATTTGTATCTGAAGATTTGCCCGTAAATGTCCTCGGTGTTGTTCAAATCATGCCTTTGATGCCATCGTCATTTCACTGTGACCAATGGCTACATGAAAGAAAGACCCATATCCCTGGCACTGAGTTGCTCCCATCCAACCCAAGGCAAGAAGAGAGCCCATGACAGTGAAATTTGGGGTTAGAAGGAGACTTTTCCCAAAGGAGTCTCAAATCTAATCAATAAGCTGTCAATTGATTATATAATGCTGGGAACATCTCCCCACACCCTTCCCAAACAAGGTGATGGTGTGTGTCATGTTCTAAATCAACTCTCCAGATGTTTGCCTTTATGCATTAAAATCTAGCTCCTGGCTCTCCTAAATGAGCTCTTTTAAAAGGCAACTTAAAAACAGACACCTAAATGAGAACATGGGACTGACTGTCATTGTTCCTGGGACTGTTTTTTAAGTGGCTAAACAAAGGGAGTCTTTTTCCTTGTGCATGATGAGGCCAATGGGGAGAGAACAGAATGCATTTTGTAAACTTGGGCCATGGAGGTTAGGATTTCTGATCTGGCTAATATACTGAAGGCTGCATTTTGATCTCTGCTAAATTATCTTCCAGTTCATCTCATAGATTGTTCCAGGCACATCTGACACACTTTAATACCAAAATGTAAATTAGACACCCTCGCAGACCACCTCCACTCTCTCACGTTGCCCTAAATTTGGACTTGATTTTCCTCACTGCTCCTTTCAATCATGCCATTGCCCCCAAAAAGTGTTGCTGCAGGGGATGAAGGAGACGTTGTGTTGTAAAGTTGCCCAGTTTAAAGCCAGCTCAAGGCCTTCCCCTTAAAGGCTGGGAGGCCCGGAAGCACGGAGCAGGGAGCACTTGGCACACTGGGGTCCTTTCCGCCCAGCCTGGCTCCTGCACGGGTGGGAGGAGCAGCTAGTGAGCGCAGGGGTCTCTGCAGTGGGCCCCAAACCCTGGAGGCTGAAGCAGGAACTACTTGCCCACCAGACCCAAATAAATCTTGAGGTCGGAGGGAAGTCTGACAAGATCCATTGCTCTGGTCCTCTTTGGTAATTAGTCACATGAGCAAGTAAGTGATCATCTGAAATCCTTTCCTGCCTGAGAGTTATTTAAGAAAACTAGAAGCCACATTTAATTCACCCAACTAAGAAAAACCTTTCAGGGGTGTGGGGACAGGAGGGTAATTCAGTTCTCTACCTAGAAAGGAGAACTTTCCACTTTATTAAATGTCTTAAGCAGATTTAAGGTTTAGTCAAAGGACAAATTCCTGCTGTCCAAGGAACACGCACCCAGGAACTTGGAGATCAGCCAGGAGCAGTGGCCACACTGGTGGTGAGAGGGAGGGGGCCTCATGTGATGTGAGGGGGACACGGGTGCAGGAGGGCGCCGTGGGAAGGAGCCATGAGGGGAGCCACGGGGTGGGATCTGTGACTTTGGGGCTTCTATGCTCATTAAAGGAACTAAGGCGAGAGCTCTTGCAATAGCCTACAAACGTGTCTAATGCCGAGGCGGGGCGGTGACTGCCGAGCTGCCCTAATTACATGTTCGGCAGGAACGAGGCTGTGATCCTAATCATGGGTGAGCTCTGGGACACACTCTCTCCCTGGAGACCCACACAGTTAAGTGAACCCAACCCAGCTGAGCACCCTGAGAAGCTCATGAGTACCGCTGGACAGGAGCCTCAGCAAGAGAGAGGGTCAGTGGGCCAGGATCCCAGGCAGCTAACCCAAGAAGGGGGCCCCCAGGGCTATGCTGGTTTCTAAGTCCTTCTTCTATAGGAAACTGTTAAGTCATAAATAAAGAAAAATCACTTCACATGGCCGTCCCTTCTTGCTGCAAGCAAGGTGAGCTGACACAAACACAGGAGCTTCTGAAACCTCTGCAGAGTCCAACAGAAAGCCCCTCACCCAAGTTTGTGAGAAATGGAGGCCTTGTCCTCATCACCCTGTCTCAGCTTCCTTCTCCTTGCCCCCCCCCGCCCCCCTCTCCGGCACCCAGCTGTTCAGAAAATCCCATACACATCTGGACATCAAGATCCACCTGGCGGTTGATCACCCAGCATTGCAGCCCAAGTCCTGGCTCTGCTGTTCACTAGCTGGTGACCTTGAACCAGTTAGTTCATGGCTCTGTGCCTCAGTTTCCCCATCTGTCAATTGGGAATAATAATGCAGCCTACTGAACAGAGTTGCTGGGAGACTCAAAGAAGGTAACAGGTGTAGAGGGCTCTGGACACCATGTCAGCCCATAGACCATTAGGCAAATGTTGGTGCTGCTACGGTTTCCATCGGCGGTGGTGTCAGGAAACTTCCCATCTTCCACCCCACGTTTGCCTTCTTTCCCCCTCAAGCCCCTGGCTCTGCCCCAAATCTCATTCCTAAGTTTTATAGTGCTTTGCCCTTCCTCCTGTCATGTTTATATCAAAAGTCACCCATCAGAGAGATAAAAGCAGTGAGGAGGCATTTTATTTCTGACGTTATTAATTTTACTCTAGACTTCCAAAAAAAGATCACCCATCTGTCAAAAAAAAAACAAACGACAGAGAAGATAAAAGATTTTTAAAAGTAAGTATTTTAAGTGCCAACCAAGAGGAAATAAAAATGCATTTGGCTCCGTCATGAGTTGAACGGGAGGGTGGTGGTATTTAACCCCAAATCTGCCTCACAGAAGAGAAAGAAAACATGATCTTTTTTTAAAATAAATGAGCTATCAGTTTTCCCCAACAAAACATATTCTGTATAAACATATTCAGAGAGGTGATTTTCGGTTTGAAATTGTGGCTCCTCTTCTGCCAACACCACCTCCCGACTTAGAGACACCTGTCTCTACCCAGATTCTTCCCGGTTTGTACTACTGTTTGCATTTCTTTCCCTGCTCTGATTAACTGCAGATGTAGTGTGTACAGGCGATGCTTCTGCACGGCCGGGCCATGAAATGCCGCCCAACTGCAAACCCTGTCCCCACCCTCCCCTGCCCTCCCAAGGCCTGCTTGCTGCAGATGGTCACCTGCCTGCTCGCACTCTGAAAGGTGTCACCAAAGGAAGCGTGAAGACACACGCGCTGGGAGTAGCACAAATCTTCAGGAGAGAATAAAGCAATCGGCTTTCCCCTCTGAGGTCAAAACCCAAAGCACTTTTCAAAGTCACAATTAGATCAGCAGCAAAAGATGAATCCTATTCTCTTTCTAAGGCTAATTTTAGAAGTTGTGAACTTCACCAATTTCTGCACTTGCCATTCCAACCAGTATGTCAATAGCATCAGTCCTGAAAGCAAATAATTACAGGTTTAATCTGGTCTTCAGCCCCACTGCTGAGCCCTTCACGTGTTCCGAGCCCACCCGTGCAGCCGAGGTCCCCTCGCCTCTCTCCCAAGTTTGCCTCTGCAAGTGGGGGGTCACTCACCTCGCTCATGTCGGCTCGAACTCAGCAGCTGGGTCCCGCGGCTGGCACAGAGAGCTGCTCGGGGTCTCTGCTGCACCGGTCCTGGCTTTTCTCTTAAAAAGAGCTGCCTGGTGGCATCACGCCTCCCGAGAGCCAATGAGAGCCACTCACCTGTCTGAAGGCCCGGCCGGCATCGGAGGGCGCCAGGCGCCACCTCGTGGCGCAGAGGAGGACAGCGCGCTCTGTCACTGCTCCCAACCCCGCCAGGGACAGGAGGGAGTGCCAGATTAAAGAACAAACAAAAGTAAAAGTCAGAGGGACACAGATCATCATGGGGGGCCACTGTGCACTTTTTCAAGGTGTGCAGGATTTGCACAAGTGAAAAATGCCTTTCCAATGTCCGTGGAAGGGGTTTGTTTCTCGCAGGAGGAGGGGTTCTGCAAACGCTGCCTGCTGGCTCGGTCCCTCCTGGTTTTCCCAGGAGCTGCGTTTCCCTTGCCCTTTGTGAGTTTAACGTCCCCGCTCCTTCTCCCCCGCCCCGGCTCTGTCAGCCTGCTTGTACCCCGAGCTGGAGGGACGTGGATTCGGAGTCTCACGATTTTGACGAGAGAGGGGAGCAGCCCCTCCGGGTTGAGTCGTGTGTGCTGTCACGGCCACACCAGCGCGGGGAAGGAGAGTCAGGCTCCATCTGGCCAAAGGCCTCCTGCCCCGGCCCTGTTCAGCCTTTCTGGGAAGAGGTTCAGTCCTTTGCGCAGTCCTGACCTCATGAGACTCTGAAGAGTTTTCAAGGCATCAGGGTGGACCCTCGACTGTCACCGGCAGACGTCTTGAAGACTCAAAGAGCTTTCACACCCTGTCCCCTAGGGTGGGAGTTCGCTGATCTGGCAAGAAGATTCAAGTGCCCCCACACCTTCTCCAGCACCCCTCTTCTCCCTGCGCAGGGCAGGGCCGCCTGATCCCAGCACGCCAACCCTCTCCTCTCCTCAAGTCAGCGCCCCTGTGTGCTCCTCCCCTGGACTGCCGTCCCACTTGGAGAGTGAGTGAAAGGCCACACGTCCCCAGGTGGGCACCGGCGAGCACAGGCTGCCCACAGAGGCCCAGGCCGGGAGCCCTGGCCAGAGCCCTCAGCCACGCAGCAGGCACACAAGTGTGGACACAAAGTAGCAAGACAGAGCCTCTCCTGTCACTTCTTGTGGGAAAAAGTCTTCTTAACTCAGAGCCACTTTACATGGGATCTGTCTACAGACAAGCCCCTTTCAATGGGAAGTTTGGTAGATGAGTTATTATAAAATAACTCATATTTCACAGAGCAACAGAAATGGACATTGTACACATTATATGCATATGTAATGTGTATTCATTGCACGTGCGTATACTATCCTGACCACGCAAATCACCTGCAAGCTGATAAAGGCAGCCTGCTCCTTACCCTCACTCCCCTTGTCGTCCCTGCTCCCAGTTTCACAGCTGTGGAGGCCAGGCAGGGTGCCCTCAGGGTTCCCCTGGTGCTTAGAAGTGAGAGGTGAAGAGGAGGAGGAGGAGGAGGAAGGCCGAGGTCAGGAGCTGCTACCACAGCACCAAGTGTGACATATAACAGACCAGAGGAGGGCAGCTTGCTTGCCCATACTGGGAGAAACCTGTAATTTCTGAGCAGAACACACCCTCCCCAGGGGACACTTGTCCTGTGGGAGTTTGGAGCACCCAGAGCCTCAGGGTGGAGGATGAGGCCTCCCGGTGGCAGCCCCCACAGGGCCCCACGGGTGGTTTTGTAGGCCGTGCTGGCTGGCACGCCTCACTGGCTCGCTGGCCTGAACGCACTTTCCGTCAACTCCTGACAGGTGGCCTCAGACCGCAGCTCCTGGCCCCACAGATTCTCTTGGGGCAGTAGTGCCCCAACAAGGCCAACCACCAGACTAAGGACTGCGAAGACAACCTAGCCCCCTTCTCAGGATCCCTAAGGTCAAGGACAGTAAATGTGTGGCCATGAGACCTTTCCATGTGGTTCTGATAAGCAGTCATGTTTGGGAATCACTGCTTGAAGCAGCAAAAGGACACACACACATGCTCTCATGAACTCCCTCCAAACTTCCCAGGCTCCCTTCTCCTCCTACCTCCTTTTTGGGTCTGCTTGGCCATTTATACACGGATGTCAATTTTAGTTAAACAACTTCAAAGCACCCATCACACGACTTTCCTCAGATTAGCCAAGCGTGGCACTACCTGCTGGATGGGATCACAAACCAGAAGCCATGGAACCTCAGTCCTTAGCGTGGGAGCGAAGGCTGTCCACTCCTCAGTGTCCGATCTCCTCCACTGGTAACAAAACAATAGCGCCAACCTAAACAAAAATATATACACTCAATATACTGAGCTGGGAAATAAATTCTGGAGGAACCAGGAGAATTAGATCTGTAGCTTCATATATTAGATCTCAGGGAACACTTCCACCTTGCTGAATTAAAATACAGACACATGGCTCTATAATTTATGAAAAAAATGTATATAATAGGAACATATTATTTTCCTCTTCTTAGAAGCACAATCCTGCTAGAAAGAGCAGAGTTGGGCCAGTCAATCTTCAGGATTATTTATGGGGACATTATACACTGATGACCTAGGGCTTTCCTTCAGACTTTCATGCCAAATGCATCATTTCTGTACAATCTCAGGGCTGTGGAGGCTTTTAAAAAGAACTCACCTCCTGCTTCACTTCCCAGCCTTTGCTGTTTCAGGCTCGCAGCCCCTGGTGCACACCATGTGCACGCACAGCACTGTCTTACTTCAGCATGGACGGAGACTGCATGGCCAAGCCTCATGGATAGGCTCCCCAACCAGATGCCAAACATAGACTCTGGTTGTCTATGCAGCCCCCTGGCCTCAGCATGCCCTACCCTAATGGGTGGACCCAGGGGCTCCTCTCTTTGACACCCAACTCCTTTCCTGCTGCCTTGAACTTGAATCTCCCCTACAGATTCTAGCCTGCTGTTAACCCTCTAGATGTACTGTGGCCCTGGAGCTGGGAAGCTACTCTGGTCCTGTCCACCAATGTGGACATGCAACATAATTCTATAAACCCCTCCTGGAAGGATTTATGTATTTTAATGATGCATTAATGTGTGCACTTGTTTACTCAAGTCTTGTCTCTCACCTCCTGCACTTTAAGCCTGTGGAGAAAAGGAGCAGCCAGGCCACACCACCCTGTCCATTCTTTCACTGCCTGCACCTGGCACAGCACCCGGCTCTGGGTTGGCACCCAAAACTACTGCTGAATAAATAAATATCCTAGTGGTTCCTAAGCGTGAATGCTGCTGTAAGAGAGAAAGCTCTTTTGTTCTATAGAATTAGTTTCGCTTTCCAAAGCCAACATATAAGAATTTTCTGTCTTGAAAATGAAAAAACAAAAAAAGGTTATTTCAAAAATCTCTATGCTATCAAATTTTAATCCAGCTTTCTAAAATGTTTTTTAAAAATTATGGCAAAAGAACCTGTTTTAAACCTAGATGATTGGGTTTCACTGCCTTTTTGAAGGAAAAAAAAATTGATTAACAGGAATGTTAGGCTGTGGCTGTCCCGAGTTTTAGCAAATAATATGGCACAGCTACTGTTCTAGCCCTGCCCTCTGTCTCTTCTACACGGGGTGGGCCACTCTTAATCAGCCACTGGGTATAACATTTGTGGATGTTTCATTATTTGTTGAAGTTATTGAAAACTTGGTACGCTTGAGCTTGTGCACACTGTCTTCCTGTCCCTCTTTCTCTCCCTGTCTCTCTCCCTCTCTCTGTTCCTCCCTCTGTCTCTCTGTCTCTCTCTCCCTCTGTCTCTCTCCCCTGTCTCTCCCCCTCTGTCTCTCTCTCCCCTGTCTCTCCCCCTCTGTCTCTCTCTCCCCTGTCTCTCCCCCTCTGTCTCTCCCTCCGTCTCTCTCCCCCCCCATCTCTCTCCCTGTCTCTCTCTCTCATCTAAAATAACTCGTGTTTTATGCATGCAACTTTTCATGTCATCCTGACACCAGGCAAGGTGACTCTTCCTTTCAGAAGAAAACAGCCAACAGAAGAGAGGGAATGACTTGGGAGACAGACGAGGGCAGGTAAAACCCACCCACCGTCGTGCTGTGGACTTCCGCCTCATCTCATCTTCTAGTTCCGACTGCTACAACCTACCTGAAGCTGCTCCTATCCTTAAGGTTTAAATCACTCTCTGATGAAAAGGTCATCGTATAACCTGCAGTCCTTTCAGCCCAATTAAGTGCCCAAGCCTGTCCTGCCGACGAGGACTGTCTGGCTCTCCTGCAGAGCCTGCGGTCGCCCTGCGCAGCCCCTCTTTGATGGGAAGGTCAGTGAGTGTTTGTGTTCAAAGAGCCGCCGCCCGGCACTGAAGGCCTCATTGTGGACCACTGATAGGCCTTCCCGACTCTCCCAGCCTGACAGCTTTCAGAATTGCGCTTTGTCCTTAATTATTTTCCCTGTCCCCACTTTCTACACAGGTGAACTCATGCAATTCGCTCTCCAGCAATTGTTTCCGAAATTCCAGATCAATGATTCTGTCTGCAGAGCCAGCCTGCTTGTCTGGTGCTGTGGACTTAATTGTGTTCCCCCAAAATTCATATGCTGAAGCCCTAACCGCCAACCTGATTGTATTTGGAGACAGGGCCTTTGAAGAGGTTAAGGCTTACTGAGGTCTTGAGGGTGGGCCCTCATCCGTTATGACTGGTGTCCGTATAAGAAGAGGAGATTAGGACATGGACCCCTGCAGAGGGACGACCTTGTGAAGACACAGGGAGAAGACACCGTCTGCAAGCCACCAGGAAGAGGCCTCAGGAGGAACCAACCCTGCTGGCACCTTGACCCCGGGCTTCCAGCCTCCGGAACTGTGAGAGAGGAAGTCTCTGTTGTCTACCCTCCCGGTCTGCGGTGTTCTGTTAAGGCGTCCTGAACTAGGACATCTGGACAGTAGCTGAGGCTGGCTTCTATAGTGGGCAGGGTATTAGGCCACCCAAATCCCCCACCTCTGGGGCTGAGGTGCTCGTTCACTCAGCTGCAAGAGGGCTGTGGTGGACTCGGTTCTCAGTGCATCCCCCCCAGGAGATTGTTCTCTGCCAAAGGGAGCTGCCTCACCCAGTCACCATGCCATGCAGAGGGCAGTCCACATCCAATAAAGTCCTGTCTCTCTTCCCCCAATTTGGGACAACTCTGCATGATCATCCGTTCCAGCTCCAAAGCTTCCTGTGGGATCAAGAGAGGCATTGTTCTGCCTGAATCATGGCCTAAATTCTCCCTCTGCCCCATTCTGCCTCTTTCACTTCCACGTGGGTGATTCCAAAGCATTCCTCAGTATTGCCCTGCATTCTAATCTCCACCCAGAGTCTGCTTCCAGGTGAGCTGACCCGGCACAGTCACACCAGGAGCAGCAGGAGAAAGCAGACCTTGGCACGGGGCTCAGAGCTGGGTCACCTGCCTGCCAGCTGGCAATGCAGACCCCTCAGTGGTCACAGGGGCAGCACGGAGGCCCGCTGAAGTGCAGCAGCATGCAGGTGTCACAGTGCTCATCCTGGGGAAGTGGGATGGTGCACCTGTGGAAAGGACATGCAGTGTGAGAGCCACGTGTCAGACCTCCGAGAAATGTGTGGGAAAGATAATTATAAGGACAATGGCATGCAATGGCTGCTGCTGGGGACAGAAAGAAGGCAAGGCTGAGGGTGATCAATCAGGAGTTCAAGGCTAAATATGAAACCAGGACCTCTTGGGTAGCATATAAACAAAAGATGACCTTTGTTTCCCATGGGCTGCAGGCAGACAGAGCTGAGGACAGGCCCAAGGACTTATCCCGAGTGCAGCAGAACCCCAGACAAGGCTAAACTCTCAGCACCAGCAGGTGTGCTATGCCAAGGTCAGGGTCTGATTGAAGGGGAAGTAGATCTGGGTCGGGGTGGATGAGCTTGGAGACCTTGGATTCCCCAATCCCTGCAGGGCCTGCAGGACTGGCCACCACCTCCCTACTGAAGTCTCAGCCTCTGGTACCTGAAGACAATGAAGGGGCTTCTGCCTGGCGAGATGATACACGCCTATCCCAGGACACGCTCCACCTCCCCTCACGGCCACCAAATTCATGACTTAAATCACCACACAAGCTGGTGGGGAGAGTGCAGAGCCTGATAGGGGAAGACAAGAACTATCCCCAAGGGAGCTGCAGGGCGTGGCTCACGTACACTGGCCGGAGCCATGAGAACGCACATGGGCTGGATTCTTAGTATCAGATCAAGGCGGGAAGGCACAAGTGCGAGCAGAAGACAAAGTCGGACAAGAGAACATTTATTGATACAGGAAAACTGTCCAATGATACAGAACTTAACACTCTAGGAAAGACCCCAGGAGCTGTACCAACAAGCTGCTAGGATGGACGGAGAAAGTGGTGTCCCACACGGACTGAGTTGCAGCAATGCCAGAACTGCAATGGCAAAAAGTGGAAGTGGAGATCAAAGGCTAAGAGAAGAGAGCCTGTAAGTCTGGAAAAATGCGGTAAGGGCGTCACCTTTACCCAAGAAAAAGGAATGTGTTGATGAGGAGGCCCCAGCACTATGGAGCACCTTGGTGTGTCCATCCTCCACGGGCCGGGACTGGTGCTGGGGAAGCTGTTACAGAGCCAGGATCTCTGACAGCAACGGGCATGGGAAGATCCAGAAATAAGAGAGGCCAGGTGGCAACTTGCAACCACCAAAAGCAAGGCGGGTACAGTGACGCAGTGAGTGCAGAGGCCTGGGGGCAGGCAGCAGGCCTGACTTGCTCAGCGCTATGTTCATAGGTGTGAAGACAACACGGCACCTACAGAGACAAGACAGAAGGACAGCGGACAACTGTGGCAAGCAATCTATTCCTGCGATTCTCAAAGGAAGCAGAGCAATCCCCATCCACCCACCCAGGGGACGTTGGCAATGTCTGGAGAGATTTTTGGTTGTCACAACTGGGGGGAAATATTTTTGGTTGTTGCAACTGGAGCAGGGAGGGGATTGTACTGACATCTAGTGTGTAGAGACTCGGGGTGCTGCTAAATACTATAAAATATTCAGGACTGCCCCCCCATAGCAAAGAATTATCTGGCTCAAAATGTTAATAGTGCCAAGGTTGAGGAACCCTGATCTACACAAACACATCTATGCAAGGATCTATAAATCTATACAAGAAACCAGAGATGGATAATTGAGAGTCTGAGGGCAGACATCTCCAACAAAAGTCAAGATTCCTGTTTCTTGCCTAGTTTTTAGGTCTGAGTCAGTCTTCAGATCCAGAAGCAATTGACTGAAAGGGAAGCCAGGTCCCCAGGAGAAAGGATCTTCCAACATCAAGGGTACAGTGTGCAGTATTAATTTTCCCAGTTATTCCTCCAAAGGACCATAGCCATTTACCTGAGTAACAGTACACTAGGAAAGTGGAACACCCACACATTTTGAAGACTGTTGACTACAGAGTCCAAATGGAAATTGGGGGCCCAAAGCATCAGCCTCCCTGGTAGAGTGGGGCCATGAAGGGGCCAAGTTTATAGGGGGTCCTGGCACAGGTTCAACACAAAGTTGGTCCACTGGAAATAGACGTATTGGGCAGTTGGCAGAACAAGCACAATGGATCTGTGGCCTATGGCGTAAGAGCTCTCTTAGTGGGAAAGGCCAAGTAGAAGCTCTGAAACTGCCCCTACTTCAGCCAAAGTAATAAATAAAAAATAACACATTCCAATGGAATGCAGAGATTAATGCCACCTTAAATACCTAAAGGATGCTGGGTGGTGATCCTCAACTTATCTTTATTTAACTTACCAGTTTTTTCTCTACAAAAGCCAGACAGACCCTGGAAGATGACAGTAGAGTCATTCAAACTCAATCAAACAGCAGCCCCAACCTCATGTGTTGGGCCAGAGGTGGTGTCTTTGCTAGAAGAGAGCAACATGGTGTGAGGTGTATGGTATATGATTACTGATATGGCAAATATCTCCTTTTCCTTCATCATCAGGAAGGAGGATCAGAATGCGTGAGCCGCTGACATGACACCAGCTCTCAAGGAGACTAGCATTTGGTTTCAAGGTGAGGTCATTAGATTCCTACCCTAGAAGGGTCAATAATTCACCTTAACTGGAACTGACACATACTCTGGCATGAGCTTCCTTTCCAGTACACAGGCTCTGTCTAGCCAAGTCCAGCACCACTATCTGAGGGCTTAAAGAGTATTTGCCCCACTGATGCAGGGTATTGCGTCGCATCACGTTGAATATGAGGGCCCCATCTAATGTCATCAGAGGTACAACGGCGGGCTTACTAGAATGGGTGTACCATATGAGCCTGGGAAGTGCAATGAGGGCATCACCTTTACCAGGGGCACCATGGAGAAAGGGGGGAGATGCAGAGAGAGTGCAGAGGTCTGCAGAGGGTTCCCTGGAGTCCTTGACAGAATAATGATCTAAGCAGGAAAACTTCCTGAAGCCAAAGTGGAGGAAACCTCCTAAGGCCAGATAAAAAGCCCTATGAATAATTCCCAGAGCTCCCACAGAACTGGAAATCATTCATGTTCCCACCACCCAAAGGGGAGCAACCCCCAAATACTCAAGCATTGGGTATAGGTCCTACATGCCTTCATGTCAGGTCTAAATTAAACAACCCACTATATATTCCCAGCAGTGCCTCCTGCTGGACTAAATTATGCAGCATTTAAATAGTTCACAAAAGAACTGTAAATAGTTATCACTACCTGAGCTTAATGCATATGTCAATAAAATGCTGTGAAGCTATGCTAACATCTTTCCAAATAAAAGCAAAAATGATATCCAAAATTGATGTCCTACAAAACATTCATATCATTTTCATTATTTCAAGACTGTAAAACATTAGTGTAAAAAAGGGATAAGTTCATTCCACGTAATAGGAATGCTTGGTTTAAATAATTCCAAAGACTAAATCATGCTGAAGAATTTATCACCAATATGGTACAATTAGAAAAATTCTCCGTCAATTAAATTTAGGGAACTAAAAGTCTTCAGAAAAATTTAATTCTCTAATTTAGCAGCCAAGAGGTAGGGGCTGCAAGTGCAAACCTGCAGCAATGTTGCCAGCAGAGCAGTGACCGAGTGACTAACCTCATAGATAAGATATTTTGACTAAGGCACAATTGAGGAGAATAAAGCTTAAAAATGCTTAAGGGCCATCATATATTTGGATCCCCAAAGGCAAGAGCATTTTCATCATGAACAGAAATTAGCTAGAAAAAAAAACCCTTTATTCCTCTTGTGAAAAATAGCTTTTGCAGCCAGCTATCCACGAATATCACCCAAAAATATATTGGGTAATAACATTCTATTCAGTGTCCTTATTTTTGGCCTGAATATTCTAAGGGTGAGAATGTCATCTATAGCATCATCTCTACCCCAGACATTAAAGTGGCTCCCTGCCCACTCTGCCGTAAACACACATCCCTTAACAGTAATAGTAATGCCTTTAATAAGTCCATAGGGCCATGTAATTCCTCAGGGTCCTGTGCACCCCTTGATCTGTAAGGCCACAGAAAAATACCTGAAACTTTGTAAGGAACGAGAACCGCTATAGGAGTGGGCCAGAGACAGTTGAGATTACCAGTCTAGAACACCGAGGAATTGACAAATAGCTACAGAAAGGGGCTTTACAATCGGGAGAAGGGAAGGCTTCGCAGTGCACAGGGAGGGAGGCTCTGTGGAAAGCCAGTGGCACCCACTGTGTGTAAAATGTGCTTTGGGAGGACCAAAGGTGAGAAAAGGCGAGTGAGAGGGTGGGATCAAGACACAGAAGGGGAAGAGTCAGGAGAGACTCCCCAAAATCTCCCCAAGAATCACCGAGTGCAGGAGAGGGCAAGAGTCCCAGAGCCACGTCATGGGAAAGAGCTCAGATGATGAGTGAGCAAACTGTGCTGCAGACGAGGGGGGCCGGGAAGAGACAGCGCGGTCAGCACCTCTGAGGCAGGAGGCCAAGCTGGGGAGACTAGGTGAGCTGGGCCTCAGTCTGCAGAAGAGGAGCTGCAACCCATGAGACGCCGGGTCATGCTATTAGACACGGAGAATTCGTACAGGAGAAAACTGGGCTGAACTGGGGGCAGGGGGGACCCATGGTACTGGCTGCCTGAGAGCTGGTCCAGGGACATCTGCCAGGAATGAGTCATCTGGGCTGGATGAGGAATGAATCGTGTCTCTCCGGGTGGATGCGTGGCAGGGTTGTCGTGTTGTGCCAGAATAGCTCTGGTGTCACTCACCCAGGAAGTCAGGAAATCCAGTGTGCATTCCCAAAGCACACAGAAAGGACTCTCTCTCACTCTGGACCCAGAAGCGTGGGAAATGAGGAGGTAACTATGCCTGGCTGCAGTAGGCCCTGCCTCCCTCCCAGTGGTAGCTAAGATTTTTTCACCTTATTCACATGCAAAGGGGCTTTGATCTGAGGCTTCCAGTGAGACTTCCTGCAGTGAGGAGGGACCGAGGAGAGAGGGGTGCTGGGTGAAGCAGGTGGTGTGAGCCTGTCCCTTTCGGGTCTTCTGGAACTTGGATGGTTAGCGGCACGAGCGCCAGAACCTGGTGGAATCATACCATCTTCACCATGAGCTTGTTAAAGATAAACAGAACCAGACAGTAGTCAAAGTGGTAAGGATAGACTTTATTCGGTAATAACTATTGCAGTAAGGAAGAGAATCTAGTGTGACCTAAGCTCAGCTTTGCCAAAACAATCCTGAGGAGATTTTGCAAAGGCTGGAGTGTGCTGAGGGCAAGGTGGGTTGGTCATGTGATCAGGACACTGGGGCTTGCTAATAGACACGTATAGGGAGGAGAAACAAACGTCTCACATCTTTGTGATAGGAGGCCGTGGTGCCAATTAGAGCAAGGTGCCCACCAGAGTCAGGCCTTCACCCTGCCACAGAGACTGGGACCCAGAGTGAAGTTATCTCCCTGGATGTTTGTGTGGCTCTCAGATCCTTGAGAAGACAGTTTATATCTCAAAGGGGCAGAGAAAGGATTTACAACTGCAAGTTTCTATAGTACCTCCTGTAAGACGGGGTTCAGGGGCCAATCTGCCTATCACCAGGTTTGCTTGGAACAAATAAATTCTTTTGGCAACCTTGAGCTTTCCCAGGCAGGAACTTAAAGGGGCTGGAGTCGTCATCCCAGAAACATGGCCTTGAGCTGTTCAAAACTGTGCTAGTGTTTATTTAAGTTAAGGGGGTGCATGGAATCATTTGTGCTGAGAGTCTGCAGCTTTTACAGGCCAAGGTTGAGTCTTGGTTGAGCAAAGAGCTCCAAGGAGCCTGGCTAGAGCTTGGTCAGGGGGAGAGTCTTTGCCGGCTGCATCATCATCTCTGTGGGCTTCTCCACAGACTGCCTTGGTGAGTGAGACCCTAGACTAGGAGCAACGGTCGGTCACTATCTGGTGCACACATTCAAAGGACACTTGTTGAAGCTGAGAGCAGCGATGGGCTTCCCTGGGAGCCGGGTGGCAGTGAGTGGCTCAGGCCAGAGCAGGAGCCATTCCTGCTTACTTGTGGGGCCAGCATCTTAAGGCACTGATGCTTTGAGCACGTCTGGACAGAACTTCACATCTGGTGAAGACGTCGCTTTCTGTGGTGGGTGGTGACAGTGATGCACCTGTGACACGTAGTTTCCATGCAGCAGTTGTGAATAAGAGGGAGCCGGAGCCAGAGAAGAAAGGAAGGACAGATGTGGATATTCACTCTGCCACGAGCCACAGGAGCCACCCTTCTGAGATGCCCAGGAATTCCTGGAGGACACTTGGACAGAGGCTCATCTCCAGCCATGAGGCCAGCAGGGATGAAGCCACCAAACTGATCATTGCAAGGGAGCATGACATTATTTTTTAAGCCCCAGGCTATGAGTCCTGGGGTGTCTGTGTCTTTACCACAGGCCAGCAGCCGGACTAGATGAGGTCAAATCCCACAGGAGACAGGACGGGTCCTGCGAACCTCAGCTGGGCGCTCTCTCCTGACACAGATATCAGACTGCGGGTCCTTCTGAGTTTATTCCCACTGTGATCTGCACCTGCCTTTTTAGGAGTCTTTTTGAACATTAATCTCCTGCCAAAGCAACAGAGATTATGCAAAGGATTTTTTACCTACAGATGGCAAAGGGGGAGCAGTGTGCCCAAGGCCCCATGTGGGCAGCTGGGGTCTGGCCTGAGACCTCAAGGGAAGATGAATTCCTCTGGAAAAGGAAACAGGGCCTTATTCTTCTTCCACTGTCAGTCCTGGGGGCTCTGGGTTTTATTTTGCTTCATCCGGGAGGATGACATTTCCTTTTCACGTCTGTGACGTGCACTAAGAGGATAACCGTTCCCCTGTGGGAGCCAGTGGCGCTGTTTCATCCCCTGCCACCCAGCCCCCGCCACAGCCTCGAGCTCAGCAGAATAGGGGAGAGGTGCTCAAACCCTTGGGCCACCGTGAGAGTGACAGGTGTGCCCTGGAGCAGGGGATGTGTGCAGGGAGGGTCACGGAAATCGTCAGTTCTTAGGGAGCCGCCACCGCACTCACACTTCTATGTGTCATCTCATTTGCTGCCCACCACAAGCTTACACAGTGAGTGGTTTTGCAAACTAGGAAGCCCAGGCTCGCAGCTGGCAGCACCGCCATGGCCCCAGGGCCAGCAGCTTCGGGTGGGCTGCAAGGCGGGGGGTGCTGCTCCCCACTGTGCGGCTCTGCCTCAGCCAGCCCGTCTCAGCCTCTGTAGTCTTTGTGTTTGTTTGCCCTGGTCCTTGCCTGATGCTTTTTGAACATAGGGTAAGCCCCACTAAGCCATAGGAACAGTGTCAGCATGGAAACCAAAAATCAGGGGATCAATGTCTCTGATTTGGCTCCATGGCCATACCCGGTGGTCCCTTGGCATCAAAGAGAGATGACTGTGACGGTTTTAGCTGCAACTGTCTTATTTTAGTTTCTAAAGCACATTCCCATGCCTTATGACATTTAATCCCACCATGATATGGGCATAATTAGCCCCATTTTTAAATATGAAAAAACCTGAGGTTTAGTGAACCATCTGTATTAGTTTCCCATTGCCACTGTAACAAACGACCACACACTTAGTGGCTTAAAACAACACAGATCCGTTATCTTTAGTTCTGGATGTCAGCAGTCTACAGTGGGTCTGTAGGACTGCGTCCTTCCAGGGGCTGCAGGAGAGGACCTGTGTCCTTGCCCCTCCAGCTTCTCGAGCCACCTGAACTCCAGGGCTGTGCCTTGCATCACCCTGTCCCCGCCCCTGCTGCCTCAGCTCCTCCTCTGCTCTCTTGCCCCCTTCTCTGTCTTCAGGACCTCGTAACCACACTGAGCCCACCCAGATATCCCCGGAAATCTTCTCATCTCAAAATCCTTAGCTTAATCACACTGGCAAGGTCCCTGTTCACCATGTAAGGTCCCAGACTCGCAGGTTCCGGGGGTTCACACGTGGACACATGTGGGGATGCCCTTATTCTGCCGACCGCACTGCCTGAGTCTCAGAGCCCAGACGTGACAGAGCAAGGGCTGCTGTGGCAGCCAAAGGAGGTGTCTGCACAGACAGACGCAGCGGGTTCTGGGCAGAGCCGCCACATGGGCTACTCCCTCCCCCGTCCACGCCCTGGCCTTTAGTTAACCATCTCTCTCCCTCCCTCTCTCCCTCTCTCCCTCCCTCTCTCCCTCTCTCCCTAACCTCTCTCTCTCCTCTCTCTGTCTCTCTCTCATCTCTCCCTCCCTCTTCCCTTCTCTCTCTCTGTCTCTCACCCATACCCCCTGCCAACACGAGGCTTTGGGCCACAAGACATCCTACTCTCCTGAATAAGCCCTTCTCTTGGCCCGCGGAGGTAAGAAGCGGACTCAGACACTAATAATTCAGACTGAGGCTGTGGGTAAAGCAGGGGCCTCTGTAGGACCTGGTTATAGTTCCAAAGTACTCAAAATTATCTAGAATGTCGATGACTCACCTTGAAAGTCAACTTGACAAAAAATCTTGAGGAAATTATCATATCTCAAAGAATTTTTCTAACTGTTTGATGAGTTGATAATCTGATTCTCATTGTGCAATAGACACAATCAGTTTTTTCTAATAAATTAAGTATATTATTTTTTCATAATGATGAGATCTAGTACTTATGATTATAAAAACAAAAGAAGAGTAGCATAGATGTCTAATGCTATGGTGATTTCTTTCAGCATTGGAGGATGAAATTTTTTTCATGTATAATTCTATTAGTGGATGCCGAAACTATTATTTCCAAGTAGTTTAGTGACTTTTATGAAGATAAAACCTTGAAGATAATTAAGCTGAAATACTTAAGTGATGAAGATCCGAATACAAGGAAAATAGCTGTTCTCAGTGCCCACAAAAAATATACAGGATTGAAAAGTATTCATAGGTCATAGTTATTTGGTGTAGAAAGCACCCATGTTCTTACTTCAATGCAGTTCAATTGTGATAATGCATTTCCATTTTATCAAAATTAGCAGCACAATAAATAGGTAAATATTGGTTAAATTTCAAGACAAGTGAAAAGACCAATTTCAAAGAAGGATCACAAGAAAAAATGTTAAAAGTTGGAAAGCCAGGAAATTTTCTTATTAAAATTGTTTTAATTAATCATAGCTTCCAGTTTCATAGGTAATTTGCCTTTTAATTGTGCAAAATTCACCTTGAACAATGAAAGCTAATTTTTTCTACTCTAAAAATGTTAATCTCCTGTGGAGTCAAATTAAGATAAGCGCTTTCACATTTGCATTAAGTTTAACTTTATTTTCTAAGGGGAGTCTGAAGTGTGGCTCACTTTCCACTTTCCTGTCATTCATGAGCAAGGGTAGAGCAGGCAGAGTTCTCTTGTTTAGGCTTATTTTAGTTTCCAAAAACAGCAAACATTCCCAGCTGGCTTATGCCAAAGAGGAGGGCTGCCTCGTGGACACCAAGGACAGGAAGGCAGGCGACTGACTTGGAAGGCTGGCCTTGGGACCCAGAGGCCCCTGGGAAACCAGGGAGCATGGATGGTCGGCTTCCAGCCATTATTTTTGGAAGGCAGCTATGCTCACCACTGTCCCACCAACACCAGCACAGCCACTGTCTTTGTAAACTGACCTTCTCAGCTACTCCAGGCCACGTGGTAGATAGAAAATGACCACCCACAACCCCCAGGTAAATGTGTAGTAGTTCCTGTGTGTCCATGTGGTCAGACTTCCCAGATATCAGTCCCATTTGGCTAGATGCCCATCCATGACTGGATCAAGCATACCTGGGAGATGTGGATACACAACACGATCATGGCCCAGGAGCCAGCCCTGAGCCCAGCGGAGCCAGCATGTCCTCAGAAAGGGGTTGGTCAGACAATAGGTCATCGATCCACGGAAGGAACCTCCCACGTCTGCGGGGAGCTCAGTGAAGACTCTGGATGACTGGATTCTATTGTCCGAAGAAACCCAGGGCTCCTATGGGCCCACGTTTCTAAAGAGGAAGCAACAGGCATTCAGAGGATGACTTTTCATCCATCAGGCCCAACCCACACTTTGCAGGATGCGTAGCACCACTGGTCCTCCTACATGCCAAAGAGCCCCCCATCGCTGTGACACTCAACCAGCCACCTTCATTTAGTGCCTCCCCAGAGCACAGTATTGCATGCTGTTCTAAAGCAATAGGTTTCAGTCCACCTTTTGAAATACACAGGTGAGGGTTTGAGAGCAGAGCAAGGTGCAGAATGGCACAGGCTATTTAGCACAAGACAGCTGCTTCCACCAGCCTGCTAACCATGGGACCTTAGCAAATACCTTAACCTCCCCGAACCGTAGCTCTTCACCATCCAACAACTGACTTAAATGATTCTTCCCCCATAGACTTACTGTGAGGATTAAGTGAAATCAGGTATTAGGTTGAACCATATGAAATGTCTGGTTGTGTAGGTCAAAGAGTTGAATATCTTCAATTTCACATGGTTCTAACTAACACTTAAGGGCTTTAGCATGGTGCCTAACACATAGTAAGAGCCAATAAATGGTAAATATAAATCCTACAAGGATGCAAATTAAGTGTGGGCTATGCAAAGTACAATAAAAAATAACTTCTACATAAGAGCACTGTTTCCTCACCCTAGCCCCAACCTTGGACAGAATATAGCACATGACATTAACTAACGTATATTCAATGGTGGGAAGAAAGTATCCTTTGGGGAAATTTTAATTAAACACCATCTGTGACAGCTCAAAGAAAGGTGTCTGAGTGACAATGAGAAGGACACAAAGGAGGTACCATCCCGACGCAGCTACAGAGCCTGGTGGCCAAGCACTGGAGAAAGTAGTTATGTGCCAAGACTCATCGGTCCTCCCCAGAGACACAAGGCAGAGCCTCCAGCAGGAGGTGGGGGCAGGGATTCGTAGCTGACGGGGTGGGTGACTTTGCCATGGTATTCGTTTTTTAATTGTTTCAGCCTTACCTTGAATTTTCCATAGAAGAAATAACTTTTACTCCAAGCTCCCCAAATCCCTAGCCTGTCACTTTCATGCAAATGCCACCCTATGGCCCTTCACCAGCTCCAGTTCCGAACCCCAGCAAAGCACTGAGTGCGTGAGCTGCCTGGGCACAGTGCAAGGATTTTCTTTGGAACTTTCCACTGGCAGTTAACTTTTAATTAAAAGGTAAAAAAGACATTAATTATCAGTTAACAAATTTCAATCTCTATTCAGACAAGGGAATTAATGTGTTTTAAAAAGGCCTCAACAATTATTTCCTGAAGTTTAGAAAAGGGGTAAAGACAAAAGTATGCCTCTTCCCCCACTCTCCTCTTCTGGATTTGGGAAACTTGGATGCAGGGACAGCCACACCCAGCACCTGTTTGCCAGGGCTCTGGATTTAAGGACCGAGTTAGGAATATCTGTAAAAGGCAGGGCACCTAGCCCCAGCAGAGAGGGAAGGTGCCTGCAGCCTGGTCACAGCTTTATCTGCCTTTGGAAGCCTGGGCCCTGCACGCAACCCCTTTCTGCAGCCTGGTCTGCCTTGTCCCCACAGAGCTTGGCTTCCAAGTGCAGGTAGAAATGGCTCTTGCCAGTCACCTCTTAGTCAAGGTGGATTTTCTGCATACCCAAAAAGTTGCAGAGCTCAAAGGAAAGTGTTCCCAGGAAGGGGGAAGAAAGGTGTTCTCTTATCATCATGACCTTATGGTTGTCACATTGCAGAGCTTCTTGGTGTTGGACCATAATTTTCTGCTGCTTTTGTTGAGTTCTTTATACCTCGTGATTTTTTCTCTCCCCAAAACTTCCTTCTGAGATATTCTCCCACTTTTTTCCAGAAGGTCATTTTCTTTCCTTCCTTCCTTTCCTTGGAAGGAAAACTTGAATTATTCAGCTGCTGAGGATGGAAAGTAAAAGGGTGATCAAAAGGCTTTAAGCTCCTCAGATTAAATATTGCTCCAAGATAGCTATGCCAGATGGCAGCATGCTGTGAGGTCACCACCCATGAATAAATTAAAACCTGGGTCAAATAGAGCAAAGAAAAATTCCTTTTTTCATTTGAAAGACCCCAGTGTAGCTTGGTCTTTTAGCTTCTCCACTGGCCCCCAAGCACAATTGGAGGTCACAGAACTGCAGGCTGTTCAGGGCTCCAACCTTGCAGGCCAAAGGGCTGAGGAGGAAGTTTCACAAAGGCAAAGCGAAAGACAGCGCCAACCCGCTGTTGTCACAGACAGTCATCCCCCAGAAGGAGGGGGATGCATTCCCAGCAGACCAGAGCCTCTGTGGACATGAGTGGCTCCCTTGGCCTGGAACCCATCCCTCAGCCTCTCCAGCTGTCCTCAAAACCTGCTCAAGTGTCCCCTCCCGTCCTCCATTGCCACCACCACCCCCTCAGAGGAGCCTGGATGGCAGCCTCTCACCGATGACCCCATGTCTCCACCAAGCCAGCACCAGACTACGGGTTTCTTTCAGGACCATAGACCTTCTCGTGCCTTATTCCACACTCCTGTTGACCTCGACACCATCCTCAGGAAGAGGGAGAGGCCTAAGTCAGTCTAACTCATAAGACTTCCTGGGCTCCAGGGCCTGTGTGACTTTGGGAGAACTGTGTGACCTCTCTGAGCCTTACTCTCCCTCCCTTTAATTAACCAAGACTGGAAATATCGACCTCACAGGAGAACCAAGGCAGCCTCCAGAGAGCAGAGGGTCAACAGTCACGGCCCCTCTTCCCCGCCACACCACCATCCCCAAGACTGAGTCCACTTCACCTCTGCGTACTCAGCACCCAGCACTGGCCAGACATGTGGTAGACACCCAGTGAAGACCCAGTCAATGAACCCACCCAAACCCACAAAATACATCTCCAGGACACCAAAGTCCTGAGATGACAAAAAAGTCCCAGGTAGAACACTGAACGAAACAATGCAGTTCACTTTGCCTTGATTCTAGGCCCACCAAACACACATCTGGTCAAAATGTTTACCTTACTTGCTGAATAGAACACAAGTCTCCTCACCAGTAAATAGGAATATTGTCTCAGGTAAGTTAATATAATATGTTCTTGTGCCTAACCTAGGACCTTAATATGAAACCTCATATTCTAGGTTTTCCTGCATTGTGGCACCACTAAAACTGAGTTGCTAAACCCCCAAATCATGGGATGATGCCCCAGATGAGTGGCCACTGGCCACTCTCTCTCCCTCCTTCTACCCTTCCCCTACCCACTGTTCTCTCCCCTTCCCCTCCCTCCTTCCCTCCTGTTCTGCCAACCTGTTTTCCTCTCTGAACCCCAAATCACCTGCTACAGAATCCCTTAAGAGGTAGATTTGGGGACACCCTATCACAGATTTCCTCTCCTACTCAGTGGCTGAGCAGGGGACGTGAAACCTACCACTCTAGATGACAAAACACACACCAACGCCCACGCACACAGGGAGCAGGTGTGAACGGAAACTTCATTAGTTCTAGGAGGATGGGAGCTGCCCGAGACCCAGACCTACAAGAACCCCAGGGCACTGCTGCGCCCTCCACGTCCAGGGGGCACACGGGAGTCGCGTTTCCTTCTCGGCCTTTGACTCCTATTTGTGACTTTCCTTTTCTACTTTTCCTCAACTTAGATCATTTGCTTGTATCTTTGGTCTCTGTTCTCCTGGAAATAAAGGGTTTAGACAGCTGTTAGGCAAGAAATGGAAAATGCACTATTCTAAAAACAAGCAAATAAGCAACAACAACAGAAATTCCTAGAACACCTACTTTGTGCCAGCTCCTTGCTAGAAAATGGGAGTAAGCCTCGATTGTTTCCCTTAAGGACTCACACGATTTTTTGAAGACAGTACAAGTGCAGATGAGTAAGTGTATTGTGGCATTTAACACAGAGTGGCCAAGGAGAGGCCAAGTGTCCTGCGAGGTTCAGGGAAACTGCCCATGTGAGCAGGGTCCCAGAGTCACCTAGAGTTATATGATATTTTAATGTATTTATTATATATCATAATGTTATACTGTAGTTTGCCATCTAGAGCTATAGGAAGAATGGGGTAAAGGGTGAGGGTGAACAAAGCCTGGGGAGAAGGAAGTTCTGCAGGCCCAGTGACCACCTAGTGACCACCCAGTGGTCACCGGGACCAAAGATACAGAACTGACCATCCCAGTGTTCATCGCGCACCGCAGCTCTGTGGAGCAGAGAGCGAGGTGCACAGGGGAGGCAGGAGCCACGCTGGCTGAACAGAGAATCTGGAATCAGAGGGTGAAAGACACCATCTATGCCTCCCTGTGAAGACGATGTGGGGAACAGGAAGCCACTGATTGTTTTGGGGTGCTGTAGGAAGGAGCTTTCTTGGCAGCATGGAAGACTTATTAATATAAGGGGCAGGGCAGAGGAGCAGTGAGCACCTGGATAAAAACTTTAAATGCATTTCCCCACTCCTGGGAGTTGACACCATGCGTCTACCTGCACACAAGTGAAATCCACCTGTACCAGGGTGTGGGAAAGTGTTCATCCACCGAGAACTCACGGAGCAAATCCATGAGATGGAACACTGTGCAACTGTCGAAAAGAGGGAAGGAGGGAGAGAAGAGAAGGGGGAGGCTCTTTCTGCACCCACACGAATGCGCCTGCAGGAAACACTGTCCCGTGAAAAGTGTGCTCCCTTTCACCCAAGCAAGGGGCCTAATGCACATGCAAATGTTTCATATTCACACAAAGAAAAACTAGTAACGGCAGTTACCTACAGGGCATAGGGAATGGTATACGTATCATTCAGGGTCTGACCGCAAACTCTTTGAACACTCAGATGGGTTTAACTGAAGAGTTTAATGTAGAGATTATGCCCATGAATACCAATTTATTGTAGAGATTATGTGCCAATCCTGTACGCAGGATTAAGAGAAGAACAGAGGAAGTTAAACAGCCAAGGGCTCACAACCTCAGAACGCTATTTCCACCACCCCTTCCCCCTGCACCGACCCTTGTCTGGGCGGCAGGAATAGTCACGTGAGTCTGAGAGAAGGGGATTCACTGAGGAAGGCCCCCCAGGGGACCTGTGGCCCCGCAAGTGTGCAGCCACCCCCCTGTGGTGAGGCCAGGAAGGCACAGAGGGGGAGTTCTGGAACACCCTGGGCTCCCTCCTCCAGCACTGATCCCCTGCCAGCATCACCTACTGGCTAAATGGAGCCGAGAAGCGGGGTTGGTGCACCCCACGGGGCAGCATGCTGGGCTGAGCAGGTGGAAGAGGAGGAGGATGGACCTGGAGACCCGGTGCAGAATCGCAGCACAGGGCTGCGGGACACGGCGCTGGCATGGACGGGAGCCACGTACGCCTTTTATAGTGTTTGAATTTTGAATCATGCAAATGTGTTTTCTGTTCAAAAAATTAATATAAATCAAGCTAAAATAATCAAGTCAGTCAATCATTGGGATGCAATGGAACCCCGAATGACAGAGACAAGTTTGCCTTATGGCATTACACCTGTCAGCCCCTTCCCCATTGGTCTGAGCAAGGAGGAGGGGAGGGGAGAATCTCCATGCTCCAGAGTAGGATCAAAAAATCAAAATGGAATCAAAATGGAAACACAGAACGAAGAGTAGTACCTAGTGTGGGACCCCTGATACATTCTAAGTGTATGAACTGGAAACTGTTCTAATGGTTGGCGAAGATTTGGAGGTAAAACAATCCTACAGCAGTGTTCTCCTCCCTGAGTGGCAAAGACAGACCTATTCACAGCCAGCGAGGAGGCACCTGTAAGGGAAGCACATCTTGGGAAGATGCTAAAAGTCCAGAGCACAATGCTGCTTTGTGGTTTGTGAGGGGCAACGTCAAGGTTGTGTAATAGGAGTGATGTCCCTTTCATTGTATGAAACCTACTGCATTGTCTCCAAGAAGAAGCAGTGCTACCTTGGCAAGCTGTGCCCACTTTGCAGGTGAGCAGAAGGCAGTCAGCTGCCCATCTGGCTGGCAGTGGGACCCAACTAAAGGTGGGGTGTCTGCTTGCACACTGGCCCTGGAACAGCTTTGACCCTCCCACCTGGGGCCTTGGCAGCAGCAGGAAGGAGACCTCAAAAGTTGCATCTGATGCCTTATATTTGGAAACAGGTACTCCCTAAAAATCCAAGCAGGGTGTCCTGCCAGGGCTAGGCCCAGGTGGCCTCCCTTTCCCAGGTATTTATTCACATCCACTGGTTTGTGTGGACACAGTGAGGAATCCCTTGGGTTGGGGGGACTCTAGTGTCCAATGTGTCCACAGTCAGGGCCACAGGCTCCTGAGGCAACAAGAGAGGCTCGGTCTCCGGTCCTTGCCCTTACTTGCAGAGCCCTCAATAAACCTTGTGCTAAATTCCACCCCTTGACACTGAGCTGCTCTTCAGGGCTAAGTCCCCCCACATTCTGCACAAACACAACTGTAGGGCAAACGTACTTGCCACAGTGTCTCAAGGCATCAGTGTTACTCCGAAGGTTTGGGGAAAATAGATATTTTGTATTAAAGCAAATAGAAATATGATTAGAATGCAAATGCAGGCAAAATGTTAAGCTAAAACATGAGATTTCACAAAAGATGCATGCTCCTGACAAGCCATACTGGGCTTTGGGAAGCCCCCAGAATCCCAGGGACACAAACCTTCTCTCTCCTGCTGCAGAGACAGGAGATGGGCATTTGAGAAACTGTGCAAAGTCACAAGGCAATGAGTAAGCCACCGACGTCAGCTAGCAGGGAAGAAAAATAGATAATGGGCAGAGTTGATTGTACAAAAGCAAATGGAAAATTGACTGAATATTGACTGCTTTGGAATCAATATTATACTCTTGTCAAAAGAGAATTACTAACAATTAAATATTTAAACATTTTGTTCCTTATAATATCCTTATTGGGAGAAAGGGTTCTAAAATGACCTCCTTTGTCTTATCCTAGAAGTAACCAGATACTTTGTGGGGTGTGTTAGTAAAGAATACAGATTCTAAATTATTTTTTAGGGTTTGAATTCTATATTTTGCAGGGAAGTGGGGGAAGAGAAGGAAAGATTGATTGAGAGAGATAAAACACTCGACAAAGGAAATCCATTGGAATAGAATCAGAATTCCAGGGACTTACCAGGATTTGGAATCCAGCCCATCATTTCATAAAATGGGGAAAATAAATTAAAGCTTTAAAATGAACAGAATGAAGTCACTATTTTTATTGAATTGTTTAAAATCCAAGCTCTGAGGGCTCAGATTGAGTTAAGCCGTTTGTAAACCTAGCCAGAAGAAAATGAAAACTATTAAGCTTAGTTTAAGTGTACATTTTTATGAAGTGGAAACTATGCTAAATTTTATAACTACAAAGTAGGAGACTTTGCTGGGTCTGACCATCAATTTTAATTCTAGGTTCTCTTAAATAGTTTACAGCCTCAGCAAAGGTTTTAATGATGTTAGAAAGGACTTCCCAAGACACCACGGGCTCTGCCGGGAGCAGCTGGTCACCAGGCTCCAGGGTCCCACCCCCAAGGACGCATGTCAGGGACTACAGGGCAGATGAGGAAATGCAAAGCTCTGCCCCACCTCTTCCCCACCAGTCCTTCCTGATATTTATCACAGTTTACAGCTATGTATTTATTTGTCCAAGTTATGTCTTTTCCACTCTACGGAAGCTCCATGGGGAAGGGGATCGTGCTTTGTCTGCCCCTAGGAACCCAGCACCCGGAGCCTACCATAGAGTGCAGGAAGATAAGCATACTTGTTGAGTGAATGAGTGAATGGCTCCCCAGGAGTGGTCATAATGAGAGTTTCCTCCTTGCCTGGGCTTTGATCACTTGGTAGCTGGATCTGCAGTCTACCTGGATTTTTATCTAACCAAGTAGGTGGGCTCAAGACACTGGCTTTCTGTAAATTCACTTGTTTGTCCAGCTAATGTTTTCTAAGCCCTTCTCCCGTCCCAAGGACTATGGCAGGAGTTGGGATGTGAAGAGGAACAGGACACATACACATGAGTTAACCCATGATCAAACAACAATGGTGTCTTTTCAGGGCCAAGTGCATTGAATCTTTCACTGAAAACATGATATGAAAAAAGAGAGAAATTATAAACTTAAGAATATAGACAAAAGAGATGGCAACCTGGACTCACCAGTAGCCAGGCCCAGAGAGGAGCAGGCTCCCTAGTTGCGCTCCCTGTCACCCCCAATTTTCCTCTCCTCCAAGCAGCAGACATTAATAGAAACTGCTAAATTTCTCATACATGGAGGCCCTCGGCAACCAAAATAGCAAATGGGTTTAAACTCCAACATCAAGTCCTATTGACTGGTAGTGTCCTCCTCGAGCCGTGAGCTGAGAAGCCACTGCGGGGCTGAGTGGGGAAGCCACCCTCAGTTAGTGATGTCTTCCACTGGTGCCACATGCCACGTTTTTGTCAGGCTTTCGCCTGGGAGGTTGACGTTACTACAGGGCTAACTGGGAGGATATCAGGGAAGCATTTTCTAGCCCTACCTTAGCATAGCATGGGGCATACAGTAGGTGCTCAAAAAAATTTTAATGAGATTGATTAGTCCCTATTCCAGAGATGTTCACTTTGTGAGGTTCAGGCCACACTGCCTGTACCGTTTGGTAGCTGGAGTGTCTACGGGAAGACTGTGACTTTGGGATGAACAGATTGCAGATGGACTTTGTTCTGAGTCTCACTTATGATCATCCCATAGGGTAATACTTCCCTAAGTCTTTTGATATGCACAATAGAGTTCAAGACATTCCTGATTTAAGTTATGCCTAAGAAGATTTCCTGTGTTTGTCCATGACAGTGCTCACCATACTCTGTTATGAATATTCACTTATTCATCTGCAAGTTCTGCACAGACAGGGACAATTTCCAATTCATTTTTGTTTTGCCAACCCCAAGAACAGTGCCTGATTCATTAAATCAGCGTTTAGTAATGTTAATTAAGTAAATGAACTGAAAGTTTTACACCAGAAAGACAGAACTGCTGGCTTAGCAACAGCAACAGGTGGGTATTTGAGCCACAGGCCCTATCTCAGTTTCCCCACATTGCCGGGTAGTGGAACAACTGAGGTGTCTCTCTGAGGCGAAAGGAGAAAGAGAAATTCTGTTCAATGTAAGGCAGGAAAATAGTCAATGCATGTCATACATTTTTAAATCAAAAATAGCAAAAGAAAATGCTGTAATGTTTAAATATATATAAAGAGCAATTATGGGGAACTCAACAACAAAAAAACAAACAACTCAATCAAAAAATAGGCAAAGGATTTGACTAGCTGTTTCTCCAAAGAAGAGATAGATACAAACAGCCAATAAGCAAATAAAAATATACTCAAAATCACCAATCATTAGAAAAGTATTAATCAAATCACTGAATATATTCTTGACTGAGTGTTTCAGAAAATTCATATGTTGAAATACTAACCCCCAATGTGATGGTATTAGGAGGTAGGACCTTTGCAAGGTAATCAGGTCATGAGGGTGGAGCCCTTATGAATAGTATTAGTGCCCTTATAGGGAGACACTCAAGAGCTTGCTCTCTGTCTCTGCTCTCTGCCTTGTGAGGATGCAAAGAGAAGCTGCCCATCTGTACACCAGGAAAAGTGCCTTCACCAGACACCAAACATGCTGGCACCTTGACCTTGGACTTCTCAGAACTGTAAGAAATCAGTGTTGTTTAAGTCACCCAGTCTATGGTATCTTTGTTATAGCAGCTCAAAATGACTAAGACAATATACCACTTCACACTCTATTATTAAAAAAAAAAAAAAGAAAGAAACCACAGAAAATAACAAGTATTGACAAGGATGTAGAGAAATTGGAGCTCCCACCACTATTGGTGGGAATGTAAAATGGTGTGGTCACTGCAGAAAGAGGATGGTCATTCTTCAAAAAATTAAACATAGAATTACTATATGATCCAGTAATTCCACTTCTGGGAATAGATCCAAAAGAATTGAAAGCAGGGACGTGAACAAATATTTGTATTCTAATGTTTATAGCAGCATTATTCACAATAACCAAAAAGTGGAAAAAATTCAAATGTCCATCCATGGATGAATGGATAAACAAAATGTGTTTATACAAACAACGGAATATAATTCAGCCTTAAACAGAAGGGAATTCTGGCACATGCTCCAACATGAATGAGCCTTGAGGACACCACACTAAGTGAAATAAGCCAGACAGGCTGCATGAGGTACCCAGAGTCATCAACTCATAGAGACAGACAGTAGAACTGTGGGTGCCCAGGGCTGGGGAGGGGAGGGGAGTTAGTGTGTGACAGATACAGAGTTTCAGTTGGGAAGAGGAAAAGTTCTGGAGGTGGATGGTGGTGATAGTTACTCAACAATGTGAGTGCACTTAATACCACTGAAATGTATAGTCAAAAATGGTTAAAATGGAAAATTTTGTGTTGTGTATATTTTACCACAACAAAACAAACAAATTTTTAAAAACAACAAATGCACATGCCCTTAGGATTCTATTTCACTTCTGTGGAATTTTTACTACATATATAATCAAAGACACATAAAATGGCACACAGACAGTCCCTGACTTACAATAGTTCAACTTGCAATTTTTTGACTCACGATGGGTGTGTCGGGATATAGCCCCATTGTTAAGTCAAGGGCATGTGTATATACATAGTTATTTGTTGCAGCTTTGTTTATAATAGCAAAATATTGGAAGCCATCTAAACAGCCTTCGTGAGAGGACCAACTGAATAAATTATCATTCAAAGCATACAATGGAAAATTCTGTAGCTGTAAAAATGAAATCAAGATGCCCTTTGTATATTCATATGGAAAGTTTTCCAGGATATACACTTGAATGGAAAAAAGCAAGGTGCAATGCGGAGTGTGGTGTGCTGTAACTTGTGTTTAAAAATGGGAGAGAACTTGTCCTTGAGTTCTTTGTAGACGCACACAATTCTCCTTTAAGAATCACGAGAAACTAATAAAAAAGAGTTTCCTGTGAAGAGGGGAAACGGGGTCAGGGGAGGAGGATGGATTTCCGTGCCATTCCCGGCATAGGTTTTTATTTGGGAACCGTGTGGAGGCACTGTCATTTCATATAGATTGCTAGAAAGTGCTTTTTGAAATAAAAATAAGATGTTTCAGCAAAAAAAAAAAAAAGAAATATTGGTTATTCTTACTCATAGTAAGCACCTGATGATGGTCAATTATCTAGACTCCTTGTGTTAGTGTCCTAGGGCCACCTTGACAAATTGCCACAAACTGGGCGGTTTATAAAAACAGATATTTACTCTCTAACAGTTCCTGAGGCCAGAACTCTGAAATCGAAGTGTCAGCAGGGCCACACTCTCTCTGAAGGCTCCAGGCGAGGGTCCTTCCCTGTCTCTCCCAGCTTCTGGTGGTTGCCAGAAACCCTTGGTGCTCCCTGGTTACAGAAGCATCACCCCAATCCCCGCCCCTGTCTGTCTTCCCATGGCTTTCTCCCTGCAGTGGGGGGGGGGGGTGTGTGTGGTGTGTGTGTCCAAATTTCCCCTTTGTAAGGACACTAGTCGTATTGGATTCAGGGCCTGCCCTGATGACTTCATCCTAACTTGATTATATCTGCAAAGACCTTATTTCCAAATAAGGTCATTTCTACAGGTTCTGAATGGACATAAATTTGGGAGGACACTATTAAACTCAGTGCACACACTAAACATCATGCAGTGTTTGAGTGTGCCTAGGTAATTTCCCTCTTTCCTGGCCCCATCACTGGGGCCTCCTGTCTTGTTTCTCCCTGGATGGAAGATTAGGGTACAGATGCACCCAAAAGAAACACCTAAATGGCCTAACAGGAGCGTTGATATCCAGTCTTCCTGTTATCATTCCCATGGTCTCTTCCTGCTCGATCCCAATCCTGTGACAATGTTGGTCACCAGTTCCAGATATTTCTACTTTAAAAAATACCAATTGAGATTATTTTAATAGTAATATTTAAACTTAAAGGACATCCTTGAGAATAACAATCACACTGGGATAAATTACTGAGGGTATTTACTGAGTCATTAAATCAAGAATAAGACGCTAATCACAGATACAAGTATGAGTTGGGGTTTTACTCCTATTTTACTTCCCTAGGAAATAAATATCACTTCTCTGGCTGGGAGAGTAGGTTAGTTTCGCAGCCCTGATCTTATCATCCTTGAATCATGATCTGATGTCTTATTCTTGGCTACATTGAGCAGTTAATGGATCGATCACTCTTCCTTTTATTCAACATCCAACTGTTCTGTTGCTGGCTCTGCTGCTGCTGCCAAAACTGCTCATGGGCCCATTTCCTCCTTCTGCTCCTTGTCTCCCCTTCATCCCTTGTATCTTTTGCAAGTGTAGCCCCCAGCAAGCCCCACATCATTCTGTGTTCTCTGGCTCCTATTACGAGTGAGTGAAGACAGATGACATAGTGGCCAAGACACAGGACATAGAGTCAGACCACCTGGACTTAGATCACACATGCACTCGTGACCTCAGATCACTAGCATGGTAGCCTCGTACAAGATACTAGACCTTTGAGCCTCAGTTTCCCCATCAAGCAGGAAGCCCTCTCTGAGGAGGCGATGTAAATCTGAGATCTAAATGATGTGGAGATGTGTGGATAGAGTGTTCAAGGCAGAGAGCAGCAAATAAAAAGACCCTGAGGTGGAAGCAAGAACAACAAATACGGGGAAGGCAAGTGGGCCAGGGAGGGAGGCTGCGACAGGGTCCTCTGGAGTGCATGTGTGTTGACGCAGTGGGGCAGGGGCAAGGGGTGCAATGGGAGTCAGAATAATAGGGCAGAGCCAGGTTAAGACAGCTTAGAGGATTTTTTCCCTTAAGTAAATGAGAAGCTATTGGATAGTTTTAATAAGGGAATAAATATTATCTGATTTACATTCTTAAAGCGTCTTCTTGCTGCTTCGAGAATGGCATATAGTTTACAGCTGTACCACCCTGAACACGCCCGATCTCGTCTGATCTTGGCAGCTAAGCAGGGTTGGGCCGGTTAGGACCTGAATGGGAGAATGGCACATACTGGAGCTAGAGTGAAGCAAGGAGACCTCCAAGAGGAGCTGTCTACACAAGAGGCAGTGGTGGCTTAGACCGGGGAGGGAGACATGTGTGTGGGTTGGGGGAGTGTGTTATAAAGGTAGAGATGGGTTTGCAATGTGGCAATAATGGAAAGAGAAGAATCAAAGACTATTCCAGAATTTTCTTCACATTTTACAGTGGGGGATCAAAAGTCCTGCTTTGACTTTTTGGTTTGAGTGCCTAGTAGACAACTAGACAGAGATGTCAAGGCGTCAGTTGTATCT
The DNA here is from genome assembly GCA_023783475.1 of Daubentonia madagascariensis. Classification (NCBI taxonomy): domain Eukaryota; kingdom Metazoa; phylum Chordata; class Mammalia; order Primates; family Daubentoniidae; genus Daubentonia; species Daubentonia madagascariensis. Next base: position 7,530,320 of record JAKFHU010001482.1, on the reverse strand, counting down.
ACAAGGCTAGGACAGACGTGGAAGTCATCAGCATACAGATGGTATATAAAGTCGTGGGGCCACAAGAAACCACCTAAGGAGAGAATGTAGACAAAGAAGGAAAGAGGGCCAAGGACAGGGGTTCTCCAACATGCAATCTTGTAAAACAGGCAGTGAAGAAGGCGGTTTGAAGTAGCAGGAAAATCAAGAGAATAAAGCAACACAGGAGCCAAAGCAGAAAGTGGTTCGGAAGCAGCAAGCAGTCAACTGGATCGAATGCCGCCAAGAGGGCCGGGGGAGGACCTGTGTAGTTCTCTTGGATCTTGACAAGATGCTGGTCACACTGGTGACCTTGACCTGAGCAAATTCAGTGCTGTGATGGGGACAGAAGCTGGAATGAAGTGGATGGAAAGAAAACAGAAAAGGAGGGGTTGTACATATGAAGTGCTGTTCTTACACTGCGCCTGGCACACGGTAAGCTCCAATAAACCTTAGGGCTTATTATTATCCATCACAAGGCACTTTTTTTTTTGAGACAGGGTCTTGCTCTGTCACCCAGCTAGAGTGCAGTGGTGTCATCATAGGTCACCACAACCTCAAACTCCTGGGCTCAAGTGATCTTCCTGCCTCAGCCTCCCGAGTAGCTGGGATTACAAGCACGTGCCACGACACCAGGCAAATTGTTTTATTTTTTGTAGAGTGGCATCTCACTCTTGCTCAGGCTGGTCTCAAACTCCTGAGCTCAAGTGATCCTCCTGCCTCAGCCTCCCAGAGTGCTAGGATTACAGGCATGAACCACGATGCCCAGCCAAGGTACTTTTTGTATGCAGCTCGACATGGCTGCTGAGCTGTGGATCACTACAGATAGAAATATGAAAGTCAACCAGCCTGGGCAACATAGCGAGACCCTGTCTCTACAAAACCTAACAAACAATTAGTCAGGCTTGGTGGCTCATGCCTATATGTAGTCTCAGCTATGGGGGAGGCTGAGGCTGAGGCAGGAGGAGCCCTTGAGCCCAGGAGTTCAAGGCTGCAGTGAGCTATGACCACACCACTGCACTCCAGCCTGGGCAACAGAGCAAAACCTTGTCATTAAAAATAAAAAAAGAAATAAAGAAAAAAGAAATACTAAAGTCAATATGCACTACAAAATGCTACTGCACCCAGGAAAAGGGTACCAACAGAGTAACTTCACCAGAACAAAGTATCTATTTAAAATTTAAAAAAAAAGAAAAGAAAAGAAAAGCAGATTTCTATTCTTCAGTCAGAGAAAACACTTGGTCAAACTTACAAACTTGTGATGTGAACAAAGGAGCAGCTGCAGAAACTGGAGCCCCGCCGTGCAAGTCAAGTCCTGAAGCACAGGGAGGAGAGAGCATGTGGGGGATGGAAAAGACCTGCTGGCCTCTCCTCCCTAAACAAAGGGGGCTGTTCTGTGAATAAGTATTTTTTAGCATCATATGCTGTGTCAAGGTGATGTCTCAACACTTCAGTGATGTCGTAAGGAAGGAGAGGTGCTAGACGCATGACTTAATCAGAAGGTCATGCCCAGTGACCTCTCCCCCAGGCCATGACAGCCTGGGACCACCTCATTTTGTGAATGGGAAGAGGGGAGAATGTTCCTCCAGCCGTCATTATATTCAAGAAGTATGTGGGTTCAGCAGAAAAACAAAGGAGCAAGCACTGTGAACCCTTGAAGCCTGACCCCAAAGCCTTGAGGCAGCAGCTGAGCAGCCCAGCAGATGCTCCCACTGGAACTGTCCCTTGGGTCCTGCTTCTGCGTACTGGGACACGCACAGTGTGCCAGCCCCCCAGTCCAGCACCACTTCCTTCCACAGCTCTACAGAGACCCCTTGTCCCGTGCACTCGCTGATGCGGTGATCAGTCTGACAAATAATTAACCATTTAGAAGACTGAGAGCATCTCCCTCCATTCCCTCCCCATGCACATGAGGTGTGGAAGAGGTGGATTCATTGAATTAAAGACTCAGATGTCCCATCTGCACTCTGCCCTTTCCCAATCATTCAACAAATATTTACTGAACCCCTCTTACATGCCAGGAGCTGTTCTAGCCAGAAACACACAACACAACAACACACAAGACAAATTTCTGGGGGGCCCACAAGAAGCTAGTTTTCTAGGGGCAGAGACAGACAATAAACTAGTAAAGGAATGACTTCATAATACGCATTTCAAATACTAGTGAATGCTATCAAGAACAATGCAGCAGAGGGAGGAATAGTGGTGGCAGTAGTGGGACGTGCTATGATTTTAGATAGAGAGGACAGAGTTCTGCCTGTGGAGGAGCCCTGGATGCACAGACCTGGATGAAGTGAGGGAACAAACCTGGTGAATATCTGGGAAGAGTAAGAATTCAGGATAAAAGCCCTGAGGTGGGGATGAGCTTCGTGTATCTGAGAAAATGCAAAGAGACCAGTGTGGTTGGAGTAAAAGAAGACAGAAGGAGAACGGAAGAATTCAAGATCATGTTAAGTTACGCAGACATGCACGAAGAGACATGTGGGCCATGACAAAAAAAAAAAACCTGAGTTTTACTTAAATGTGTCAGAAAACTTTCAGAGGCTTCTGAGCAGGAGGATGGTGTGACCTGATTTATATTTTGAAATATCACTCTCGTTGTTTTATGGAGTAGAGGCAATCAGTAAACTATCGCACAGAGGTGATGGCAATGGAGGTTGTATTAGCTGCCTATTGCCGCTGTGACTAGTTACCACACGCTTAATGCCTGCAAACAGCACTAAGGCAGTATCTTACGGTTCTGTAGGTCAGAAGTCTGATGTGGTCTCATGAGGCTAAAATTGAGGTGTCGGCAGGGCTATGTTGCTTCCTGGACGCTCCAAGGGAGAACCTGTTTCCTGTTCATTTGAGCTGTTGTCAGAACTCAATTGCTTCTGACTATCGGACCAAGGTCTCTGTTTTTTACAAGCTGTGAAATGAGGGCTGTTTCCAGCTTTTAGAGGCTGCCACATTCCTTGGCTCATGAGCTCTTTTCTTCAACTCCAAAGCGGTTCAGTCCTTCTCATGTCACCCCTCTCTGACCTGTGTTTCTGCCTTTCTTGTTCACATTTAAAGATTCATGTGATTAGACTCGGCTCACCCAGGTAATCTAGGATAACCTCGCATCTCAAGGTCTACAACTTTAATCACAATCTGCATCGTCTGTTGTCATGTAAGGTAATACCCACAGGTCCTGGGGATTAGCGCATGGACATCTAGGGGGAGATGTTATTCTGCCTACAAGAGAAGTCATGACAAATAGATGGATCCCAGATGTATTTGAAGGATACAGCCAGCAAGACAATGCATAAAAGATGTGACAAAGAGGACCAAAGCCAGGTGGCCTGACTACTGGCAACACCATTTTCTGATTTGAAGAATAGTGGGTTTGGAAAGAAATCCAACACTGATGTGTAGATTTGAGGTGTCTATTCAACATTCGAGTGGGATACCAAGTAGTAAATTGGACAACAAGTATTGAGTTTAGTGGGGAGGTCAAAGATAAAGAAAAAAAGTGAAACCATCAGCATATGCGTAGTTATTACTGCCAGGAGACCGTGAAACCATCTAGGGAGGGATGGTAGATAGAGAAGAGAAAAGAGCCAAAAGCTCAGTCCAGAATGAACCAACACCCAGAGGTCACAAGAAGAGGAGAACACTGAAGAAGAATCGTAGAGAGAGAAGGTAGCGATGTGGGGGGGGGAGGATGGAGGTTCACGGACACCAAATGGGAGGTTCTAGAAGAAGGACGTGAGTGAGCAACTGTACCAAATGTCGCTGACGGGTCAGGCACGATTAGGACTGCAAATCGTCCACTGGGTTTGTCAAAGATGGAGGTGGCTAGGGACTTGGAGAAGAGCGATTTCAATGTGGAAGATTAAAGCTCGATTGGAATGGGGGGAAGGGAGTCTGGGAGCTGAGAGGGTGGAAACTGTGATCTGGGGCAACTCTTTTGCGGGGTTTTGCTATAAAGAACCACAGATAAAGCTGGTGACTGGAGGCAGGTGAGAAATCCAGGAAGGACGATGTCCTGGTATGGGACATCCCGCAGCATGTTGGCTGGGGTGATGACACAGGACAGAAGGAAAAGTGATGACGCAGAGAAGCCACCTTGTGCAGACAGAGCAGACAGGATCCAGGCGCAACAGAGGGCTTGGGCTTGGGCGCCGCCGCAGGTCCTTTATCACAGGACAGAAGGCCGAGTGCATGAGACAGACAGGTGGGGACGGCAGATCTGGTGGGGAAAAACATAAGGTAGTTGTCTGTTGCCTGTTCGGCAAAACAAAGCAAGGTCATCAATTGGCAGTGATTATTATTCATCAAATATTCACTCCCTTCCCCACATCTCCATCTGAGGAATATACTTCCCCACCTCCTTGAAGTGGGACTTGGCCTTGTGACTTAGTTTGGCTCATAGAATTTGAGTAAATATGAAGTGAACAGAGAATAGAAAGGACCTGGTCCGGTTGGGCCTAGTCTCTTTGCTCCTGCCATTGCCAGGAGAACAGTATGCCCCTGGCGGCCAGCTGGTACCAGAGTAAGGACCGACACGTGGAGCAAGCAGCCCCCGCTGACCCATGAACCTGTAAGCATGATAAGGTATTCTTACAGCTGCATGCCACTGGGATCACGTACTTGTTCGTTACACGGCAAAAACTGGCTGACACAGAAGGATGGTGGCAATTTTGAGGGGAGAGAAGAAAGTATGAAATAGCTGCTCTGGGTGTGAAAGAAAAAATTGACTAGCGAAGGTATTGAGTAGCAGGGCGGCGCTGAGGAGTTGCGTGGGGTTGCGTTACGAGTGCGAAGTGGGACCGGTCAGTGCTGCTGGCAATTGTTCCTAGCCACATTCAGGTATGAAATAGGCACAAATTTTACTTTAGCCAAGGCTGAGTTTTGCCAAGCAAAGTCAAGAGGTGCAAAGGAACTGAGGGTGTTTGCAAAGGACCGATTGGATTTAAGGACCACAGAGCTCTAAACAGGGTGAAAAGGAAGAGCAGGCGTGAGCAGTAAGAGAGGAGGGGCAAGCTGGTGCTCGCGACGCAGGCCACCTGTTGCTGGAGGAGAGGGACTAGGAGAAGCAAAGGTAACCCGTGACGGGGGTCCGAGAGGACAATGCTTAGAATTAAAATTCTGGAGGTCTAAGAAAAGGCCAAAGGAGTGGGGTGTGGCCGAGGTGGCGTAGAGAAAAGGCTGAACAGTGAGGACATGCAGGGGCTGAGGAGCCCGAGTGTGGTGGCCTGACTTGAATGTTGAGTCGCCAAAAATGCTAGGAGCATGTTGAAGGCAAAGTGAAGTGTTTAATATTGATATTTGTTCACATTAAGTTGAAACTAAACCTGAGTTTCCAAAGCAAGAACAGACTAATAATTACTTATAATAACCGTACCCCTCCCCCATGCCCAATTCTTGCCCCTGGGGCAGCGCAAAGAAAGCCAGACCAGACGTTACCCTCATATACCACAGTCTGCAATGAAATACAGACCCGGGTATTACATAGGATGACTCGTAGAGCAGCCTCTTACCCTTCTGAGAAAGGGAAATAAATCTCATCTCCCTAGTGTGAATAAATTCCCTTTGAAAATGATCCTGGGATCTTACCCTTTGGAGCATAAATAAATGTCTCTAAAAGGAAGACAATACCTCAGGTCCGGAACCGAGGAATGTGCCCATGATCCTCTTGAAAAGTAAACACATACCTCAGGGAGGCAAATCTCTTTGGAAAGTCTCTCACTATCTAATCACTCTTTAGCTTCCAAGTCTTGTTCTTTTAGCCCATGTCTTAAGTTTTAATAAAATTTTCTCAGAAGTCCCTGACTCCAGAAACACAAATATGTTTTCTTTCTGGTTCTCCAGCCAGTAAGAATGACCTGAGTGTTACAACCTTCAGTGAACAAGAGGAAGTGACCAGAAAGTGAGCTGAGGACCGTGACAAGTACTATGTGATGGTTAAATTTAATGTGTCAACTTGACTGGGCCACAGGGCACCCAGATATTTGGTCAAACATGGTTCTGGGTGTTTGTGAGGATGTTTCTGGATGAGGTTAACATTTGAATTGATAGACTGAGTAAAGCAGATCCCCCTCCCTAATGTGGGTGGGCCTCATCCAATCTGTTGAAGGTCCGAATAGAATAAAAGGCTGATGAAGAAAGAATTCTTTCTGTCTGCCTGGCTGTCTTCAAGCTGGCACATCAGTCTTCTCCTGCCTTCAAACTTGGACTCACACTGAAGATTTATGCCATCAGCTCTCCTGGTTGTCAGGACCCCTGGGTTTGGACTGGAACTTACACCAGCAGCTCTCCTGGTTCTCAAGCCTTCTGACATGGGCAGGAACTGTACCAGTGGCTCTTTTGGGTCACCTGTTTGCCAACCACAGAGCTTGAACTTAGCTTTCATAATAGCATGAGCCAATTCCTTATGGTAAATCTCTTGATAGATGATAGATAGATAATAGATAGATAGATAGATAGATGATAGATAGATAGCTATGCTGTTGGTTCTGTTTGTCTGGAGAATCCAGAGTAATATTAATATAAATGCATATGGTTACCTCAAAGGACCACAGTTTTTGAGGAAAGAGGGAAGAAAATGGTCAAGAGGCCATGAAAATTGGGAAGAATACCTACCTCACTTCCCAGCTCCGAACTCCATGGAGAATAGGAGAGGAAACAGCCACCGGTCCAGAGGACTGTAGGAGACAGCAGAGTCCTTAGGGGAGAACAGGTCTCAGAAAAAGAAGAGAACTTCCTCCAAAGAGATCGAAGGTTCAGGGGATTTTGCTGGTGATAGTCTTGATTCCAGAGGACACAGTGGAAGGTTTTGAGTGATAAGAAAGTAGTGGAGGATTGAGTCCTAGTAAGGGATATAAAGAACCTCATAGGGCCACAAGTCAGGGTAGAAAAGGGCCATCTAAAAGTCCTGGCATTCTGGTAGAAGCTGAGATGCACACAGTGATGAGATTATTCCTAATGGTCTTTGGGAGGAAGTGGGTAAGTGGCTCCAATCATATCCTCAGGCAGCTAACAGAGGCAGAGAGGCTGGAGATGGGGCAGTGTTGCGAGGCTGCCTGTGTGGCCCTCCCCTCAAATGGCTCAGTGAGACATGTGCCAGGGAAAGGCAAGATCTCCTGCAGAAATCACTGGCTGTGCACTTGACAGGGCAGAGGAGACTCTCACCTGGAGACTCTACTCAAGTCATCAGTGACTAGCTTTTACCACCAAGAAAATGGGAGGTGACACTCCATACTTTGGATACATAGTGAAAGATTATTGGTGGTAAAAGTTCTCTGAAGACAGTCTGGCCATTCAAAACCACCCCTTCAGAAGATGCTCAGTTACCCATCAACCCACAAATTACAGAAAATCTAGCCCAAGAGTGGGTCCTTCATAATATTTCCCACCTTCTAAGTTCTGGTTCATCCCTGCGCCTCACTCAAACCCGTTCCTCACTCAACCACTTGTCTGTTGCTTAACCTTCTCTTGGGCTCTACTCTGACCCTGCTACTGTTTCTTCCCCTTCCTGACACTTCCTTCCCCTTGGACCCCTCCAGCATCCTTCCCTCCCACAGTGAATGAGTACAAAGTCCAACACCTGAGTGTATTTCTCCAACCTCCCTTGGGCTTCTTCATTTTACACATCATCTCTATTCAGTAATTAAACATTATTAAAAGCAACAACTCTTTCTAAGTTACCCAAATATGTGTTCTTCTCTGTAAAATGCCTGAAGTATATGTTCTTCTATGGAAAATGTGCTCAATGCACTGTTGGCCACAGTTTCATCTTCAAGTCATCTTTGGCATCCCCTCTACCCATCCTCTATCCCCTCCCTCATCATTGTCTCTTCCTAAATTTAAGCGGTCCTTGAAATCTATTTCTTCCAAAAAACTTACTACTATATGAAAATGACAGCAAAATCTCCCAGCCCACCTTCCCCAAAGTAAACACAAACTTCATAACCATATTCATTACCTTGCTACTTGGTAATGATGCTAATAGCTTGCTTTTTAAAACATTCATTTAAATCTTTACATGGTTGACTCTACATTATTTAGTCTCTCACATTAGTAATCTGTTCTATATTTTAAACTTTTAAGAAGACATTAATCACAACTTTATTTTATGTGGTGTCACACTCAGACAGCTGTTATTGTTTTATCTTAATGATGAAATAAAAAGTCGAGAGTATGTTGCTGCTGTCCTAAAACATGGTGAACCGTAGCCAATGCTTTTATCACAATTTGCCTTGGTCTCAGAAGCTTAGAGTTGTGCATTTTCCAGAGAATAGATATAAATTTTGCATTTTTCAGGTCACTATTGCATTTGCCTACATTTTCCCTGAAAAGATAAGTTTAAAGCAAGTCTCACGCATTATTTTTAAGTCTACCTATTCCTAAAGGTCTGTAAGAGAAAAGCCAATAGCATGTCAATGACAATGGAAGAATGCTCTTCAATACCCTAAGCTTCTTCATTAATTCATTTCCTTATAATTATCATAATCAAAGAGTAGATGCAAATACTGTGCAATTTCTCAGCAGTTTGCCAATAAAGCAGAAATACAAAGAAGACAACCCTTTTGTTCCAATCTGGTGTTTTTCACATCCTCTGCTTCTACTCTTCCCCTAACATTTGCTTGTTTGATTGTGGAGTCAAATAGGAAAAAGAAAAAAAGGTGAAACTCACTGAAGCAGGTGTCTTTGGTGCCCTGAGTCTCATCTCCTCAACCCACTGCCCCCAGATACAGTGAAGAGTTTGGGGTGAGCTCAAACTCATCTTGCACTTTGCAGTATCCCACCTTAGGGGCCACCCTGATGGTCTTTTCCTTTTTGTACTGTAGGCTCTTCTCAGTAGCTGGGAGGGAGGGAGAAGGGGGTTATGTCTCTAAACAATGGGAATGGGAACTGATGAATAAATGCTGCGGCCTCCTGTCCTTCAAGTAGACTTTTCTGGGAGGCATCCCATACTCCTTGCAGGAGCTCCAACTGGCTTGGGCCCTCACTGTCAGCAGCAACAACTCTGACTGGTTTTATATATTATATTGATAACATGTGTACCCTCGTGTTTACTTTTCTTCCCTCTGTGCCTCATTTTCCCTACTCTCTACCTGCGTCCTGGAATTACTTTCACTGGTGGGGGAGGAGACTCAGAGTAAAACCCTCTTCTCCATCAATTTTGCTACTACTGGGGTCACATGTCTAGTCAGGAAATTGAATGATGATGTAACTGAATTTATGAGCCAATTTTAATTCCAAGTGATTGCTAAGGTTTGACTATGTCCCCCAAAGTTCATATGTTGGAAATGCAATCCCCAATGCAGCAGTGTTAAGACATGGGACCTGTAAGAGGTGATTAGGTTGTGAGGGCAGGGCCCTTATAAATAGATCAATGTCCTTATCACAGGAATGGGTTAGTTATCAAAGGAGTGGGTTCCTTATAAAAGGATAAGTTCAGCCCTCCTCGTTTTCATTCTCTCTCTCTCTCTGGCCAGTATGCTTTCTTGTTTGCTGTCTCCCTTTTCTGCCCTTCCACCTTCAACCAGGAGATGATGCAGCATGAAGTCTCTCACCAGATGCTAGCACCATGCTTTTGGACCTCCCAGCCTCCAGAACCATAAGCCAAATAACTATCTGTTCATTATAAATTACCCATTCTCGGGTATTTCATTATAGCAGCACAAAATGAACTAAGACAGTGAAAATTTTGGATTATCTGAGCATATTACTAATACCTTAAAAAGTCCTTATATGTACATTGGCTGCAATATATAGTCAGTCTTTGGAGAAATATAAAGTACACAGACTTGAAAAGCAAAGATGTATCTCTCTTTCACAAAACATTAGCTCATGTGAGAACTCAAATGCAAGTCCACAGGGAAAATTGTAATCAACACTTAACCTTAAAACAACACTTTGACAGACCAATAACTTGAAAATTCTAAGAGGATAGCATTTTATTCTTTATGTCCTAAGAAACTCTGGAAGATCAATAAATGTTTATTGCCTGACTTTGAAGCTTCTATCAAAGATAACAAAATAAATGTTCTGAAGCAAATTTGGCCCTCCATCAATGTGATATTTCTGTGGTCCCAGAGAGGTCATATCCCTGTGTGAATCAAGGATTTATCTTAGAAGTCAAATCATCCAATTATGGTAAATCTCTCCCTGACTATTCATTTTTAATTTTCGTATAATTTTAACTCACAGTATTTGCTGACTCACATGACAGAAAAATGTGCTTTTATTGATGTTTCACTCTCTATTTCTTAAACTAACACAAAACATTTCATAGCAACAAGTATTTAAATAACACTTTTTGTGTATTAAGATATATATAAATAAACTTTGGAAAATTTCTCTGTTAAAATATTTATAGAAGTTAGGCATGAATTTCTATAACTATAGAGGTTTTGGGGGGGGGGCATTGGATGTTTGGGATTTGTTTGAGTCATTTTTATTATGTGTATATTTCCTGGTACATGAAAGGGATGATCTGAAAAAAGAATGAGAAACAGAAAATGTCAGAATTAGAGAGACTACTTTGATATTCATGGGCTTAAAAACCCAAAATTCACCATTTTGAGTTATTGGATATTGATGCTTGGATATGTCCTGTATCTTTGTAAATTATTTAAAAGAGGGAGTGCATTTGAATCTCTTAAGTTTACAAATGACAGAAAAGTCAATTTAAGAAGGGATAGGCACAAAGAAGTTTATATAAACAACCAGAAAAAAAAGGCAGATGGCTTGTAATATTGTCAAAGACAGGCTAATGCATTTATAGAGAACTAATACAAGTAAAACAGGTTATATTCGTTTGCTTGGGCTGCCACTCAAAATATTGCAGTGTTGGTGGCTTAAACAATAGAAGTTTATTTTCTCACATTTCTGAAGGCCAAATGTTCAAGATCAAAATGCCTGCAAATTTGGTTCCTGGTGAGGGTCCTCTTCCTGGCTTACAGACAACCACCTTCTCACTGTGTCCTTACATGGTGGGTGGAGAGACAGAGAGCTTTCTTGTGTCTGCATCAGTCTTAGATAGTTCTTGTGTGTTTGGACTTAAGGGTGTGGTGTAGGGAAGGAAAACTCTTTCCTTCTACCCACCTAGGTTCAATGACTGGGGCCAGAGAACCAAACTGTTAAAAGACAGATTAACAAGAGAAAAAAATAGCTTTAATTATGAAGGTGTGCTTGGGAGTTCACAAAGAAAAAAATGCATCTCAAGAAGGCACCAGATGCTTGAGGTTTATAAACCATCTTAGGCTAAACCAAGGAAAAGGGGTTTGGGGTTTCTGGGGAGGGGCAGGTGGCAAGTTATGGGACCACAACCAGGAAAAGTATGATTTTTAAAAAAAGGTTATTTAGTAATATTTGTTATGTAAATTTAAGTCAATGCCTTCTCCACTGATGAGTTTTTAAAAGTCCTCCTCTTCCTGGTAAGGGGGAAGAAGACACCTTTACAAATGGAAATTTCCTTTATAAGTCTAAATTTCCTTTACAAAAAGAAAACTCTGCCCTGTGTTTAGAGCTTTTCCTACATCTGCTGGTTGTCAATGGTGTTAAAAGAAAAACCTTAGAAAAATTAAATTGAACAGAGTTTAATTGAGCAAAGAATGATTCTGGAATTGCGCAGCCCCCAAGCAAGAGTAGGTTCAGGGAGACTCCCTGCTGCCATGTGATCAGAGGGATTTATGTACAGAAAAACAAAAGTGACATATAGAAAACAGAAGTGAGATACAGAAACAGTTGGATTGGTTACGGTTTGGTGTTTCCCTTATTTGAACGTGGTTTGAACAGTTGGCAGCCTTTGATTAGCCAAAACTCAGTGACTGGTATAAGATTAGGTTACAGTCTGTTTACACATCCCAGTTAGGTTACAGTTCACTATGTACAGAGAAACATCTAGGCCAAACTTTAAATATATAAGCAGGCAGATTTAGGCTAAACTTATTTTAACAATTACCCCCTTGTGGTTAACCTCTCAATTTTGGAGGGGACACAGTTTTGAGAGGTTAACCAAAACTTTAGGCATTGATATGACTCTGTCAACATCACAAATGTACATATTTGGTCTTAAATCCCACTGGGAAATAGCAGAATGGTGAGTTTTGTAAGGTAGGAACAAGGACTTCAGATTACTTTTTTGTGAGGGTTAGAGTCTGTTTTAGGATCTATTTATTTCTGTTACTGAAAGTTTAGTCCTTGTCCCTGAGGCCAAATCAGTGAGAATGAAGAACAAGGACAAGTGATTTGAGGAAAAGGAAAGAGAAGTTTATTAATTTGCCAGCAAATGAGGAGGTTGGTGGACTAGAGTCTCCAAAGACCCCCATCCAGCCTTTAAGCAGAAAAACAGGGCTTTTTAAAAAGAGGTTTTTGGGGTAGGGCTCGGGCCTACTTGACTGGTGTCACATGTCACAGCCTCAGGCTATTGTTTCTTAACTATAATTGTTGCTTAAATATATTTGGTGTTTTCAGTCTTGGGTCATTGCAACCTTCTCTCTGGTGACTACAACCTTGTGATCTTTGTCCAGACGATTCTGTTGAGCCATCTCCTGTGGTTTAAGATAATAGAAAACAAACAGCAAAGAATATGTTTCTGCCCGTTTGATTACTGGCCTTGGGAGGAAATGCAAGTTTTAATTCCCAAAAGGGGGAGGGGGGCTCAGAGAAACAACTCGTGAAGCAGGCCACTGCCCTTTTTTCAGACCTTTACCTCTGTCACACGTCCTTAAAGCCTCAGCTTGATTGTGTCACACTGAGCATGAGTGACTCCATTTGGGTTTGGTCTCGTCTGTTGCGGCCTAGTGCACAAGTTCAGTCCAAAACAATGGCCTCTCATAATTTTGTTTAAAAATTTCCCTCTTTTGATCAAGTTCTCAGGTGAAAGTGTGACCAAGACTTAAGGCATTAACACCATTCTCAGTTGCCACCACTTGGGGCTTCCAGTCTCAGCACATCCCTTATAGGGTACAGTGTTCTCAGGGTCACACAGTTCTTTGAGTTTTTCTTGTTCCAGTTAAAGAAAGACCATTTGGCATCCACAGATGGATGCATGAAAAAACATTTAAAACTTTTGAGAGAATACAGCACACTGTGGAGATTACTATTGTGACGATCAGGATGATAATACCAAGAGTTTGGAGTAGGCTCCTTGGCCAGGGTCCCCATGAACCAAACCAACTAAAGGCAAATAGATCAAAGAATGAGCCAGATAAAGAGTCTACTCATTTCAGCCAAGCAGCCTGTTCATGAATCCCCTGAAACTGAGTCTTTGTGATACCTGACGTATATGTCTATGTACAACAAGGAGTGTCAGCAACTGCACATTCTTCTCTGTCCAGCCAGTCAGTAATCTAGAGTAATTCTATTATCTCGCACAGCTTTAGCCAGAGAATTTAAAGAAGCCTATTGTGCAACCACAGCCTTTGCAGTAGAATTTGCTATAGATCCTACTGTGAGAGATAAATTTTCAGTCAGTTTCATTTACCCCAAACCGTGGAAAAAGCGACCTAACAAATGATATCCATCCAGAAGGGTGAAGGCCTCCTGGCAATGTTCTCTTCAATCTAAAATGAAGGCTAAGAGGAACAGATCAATGCTCTGTTTCTGACTGATTATGAAGCAACATAGGAGCGTTAAAAATTCTCAGCCAAATTGGCCCTTTCTCTATCTTCCATTTATCAGGGCATAAGGTTGTCCATGCACAAGGTTAGCTGTGAAATTTTGCACAAGTAAAAGTATACCCCATGGGTGCACACAAGACTCCTTTGCAGTTCTATTGTTCATAGAGACATAAGCAAGGAAAAAATTAAGAGGTAAGAGTCTCATGATAGCAGAGAAGTCTTGATCTGTGATCTTGAGAAAGCTGTCCACCTCTAGGATGCCAACTTCTGGGGAGAAACTTCTCTGGTCAGCTTTACCTTAAGGTCTCCAATGGGTGTACAGTTCCAAGAGTCTGCAGGGGCTAACTTCTGAGTTGTGAGATTACAAACCCAAGGTTCAAGGTCCCAGAGTTTTGCTGCAGTGCAAATGGCAAGGGAAATCTTTCTCTGATGTCATTTCTGGAAGACCCAGTCTCCATGGTCTAGATCATGAAGGGTTTGATTGTCCTCAGTCAGTGGACCATGAAAAGCTTTCTTTACCTGGTGAAAATACACCTTGGCACAATGCATTAAAGCTTTGCAGTATTTAGTCATATCAGAGTTTAGAAGTTGAAAACACATGACGTTCATTAGTAGGAGCATAGGCCTTCCAGTGACTATTTCATAAGGGATCAACTTATGTTTTCCACTGGAAGTGGATCTGATTGTCATCAATCTGCAATACTTTTGGCCAAGGTAATCCAGTAGATTCAGTTAGTTTTGTCTAATGCTATTATACCTGTAATACTTTATTTAACTACAGTATAACTTGTCCAGTGAAACAAGTACCTGTATCACTGGAGATTTCTCCAGTAATGTCCCATTAGAGAGACACATTTACTAATAACTTTTTGGCTACTGTTATATAATAGCATTGGCACTCTTCCATGGGAAAGCTTCTATATAACCAGAAAACACACATTGAAAATGACAATTGAATGAAATCCCTCCATAAATGTTCAAATGGCCCATTAGGTAGCAGAAAATACCTGAAGTTTTGGTTGTCTTCCCAGGATTGTGGGTTTGACCAAGCAAACATTGGTCAAAAACCATTTTAGCAATTTAGAACACTCACCACACCCACCCACCCACCAACACACACACACACATATTTTAATTTGGATCATTTTATCTCTTCTTTGATGATTCATGGAATGCAGAGCTTTTAATAAGGGAAGCTTTGAGGACTCAGGAAGGACCAGGTAGTTCTCCAGGTTCTCCATGAGTCCACGCTTAACATTGGGTTTATATCCTCTCAAATACCAATTTTGTTTCTTTAATTCAGACGCACAGCACTGTTTATTATTATAGATGGTTTATCATAAATAATTTGACTTGGATGATGAACTTCATTCAAATTACATATCCAAACAATTTCAGTACTGGCTGATTTAGCATGAAAATCTTGCAAAGCATTTTCTTGGTATTCAATTAATTCTTGTCCTGTTTGGGTTAGCAGTTTTATAAACCAGTCAGTCTCTTCGTCAGAGTTCTGAGAAGTCTTACCCAGTCCAAATGATACGATCCTAAAGTTATCAGAAACCTAGTATTTAAAAGTGCTTGTCAGGGTTCCTTCCATGCTTTCTATGATCTGTGAAGACACAACACTCTAGGATTTTACTTGCTTATAAAGAACTTTCAAAAATGCATCAGAATTAAGCAACTAACTGTGAAAACAACTTAAAATAGTCATAGTTAAAGACAATTCACAAGAAAATTTGGTTATTTCTGTGGCCTACAGTGATTTAACATAAAAACTGTAATTATGACTGATAACATATATCAAGACATATTAGAATTTTAGGAATTCCATACAATTTTGGAACATATGTTAATAATGTATCCAAAAAATATAACTCAAAGAAGGTTAAACATCATTTCTTATTTGACAATGCCTCCCGCACAATTTAACATATCAAATAAGCCTGTTTATTATCTCTCTTTTGGATGCTGCAGTTAGTTTGAGGTCAAAAAAAAGACGTAATTTTGAATTTGAAAATGGCAGTGATTTTAGGAAGCCTGTCCAGTATGTCAACCAAAATAGGATCACAGGTCACTGTAAAATAACAGCCATTCATTTAGCCAAAGTGATAATTAAAAGATTTTAAAAAGCAAAAATGCTTACTCTCCGATAGAGAACAGACTCAGTTTTCCAAACAACCCACAGACCGAGGAAGAAGCAAGAGACAGCCTCTGAGTTTCCATCTCTCCTGTTTCTCTTCTCTTTTCTTTTTTTGTCGTTTACTCAAAAGGTGAACAAAAATATTTTACTTGTATTAATACTACATGAAATTTTTGTTCCAAAGAAAAAAACAAATTTCACTCCTGTATTAGTGTATTATCAATACTAAAACTAATTTTAATGAAACCTTATAAACAAATCCATCCAATCGCAGGTTTTGACTACCCAAGATTTTCAAAAACCTTTTAAATCTCTTATAAATGTTTTTATTCTTTTTCTTCCCAAATTTCTATATTCATTTAGTTTTATTTATATTTTTTATTCCTTCAATTTGAAACAACCTTTAAGTAACTTCTACATGAGATGAAATTTTTTTTTCTCAACAAACACACATTTTTATGCCTTTACCACTTTCCTCACCAAAAGCATATCTTGCTTTTGTTTATACACTCTGTATATAGAATTGTTTTTCTTATATCTAGTAGTTTTAATTACATATATTAACTACAGTTTTAATTCTTAGTAACCCTAATTTCTAGTGAAAGCCCTAGGAAGTAACTTTGAGCTGTTTTATATCAGTATTTGTAGATCAATACCATTTTATAATTTTTTAGAAAGATGTGTTCTCAAATTTTTGTTTTTTAACAGATCTAAATATATTTAGCTTTTCTATACCATATAAAAATAAGATTCAAAAGTATACAAACTTAAACTTACATCTAATAATTAATGTTTCAGTATTTTAACTTGCTTACAAATGACTCAGATATTTTACGATTATCTATTACTTAATTTAACATAATACGACTTTAAGATTTTAATTTTTGAAAAGAATTTTGAAACTATGACCCAGGTACCCTCTCTAATGTTTTCCCCAGTCTTCCCAGGTCTCAAGTAGCCACGTGGCTCCCAGGATGGCTTAGGCCAGAGCCTGGTCTGGGTTCTGAATTTACACACCAGGTGTAACATTCAGAAGACAGAGCTGTGAAGACCATGCCTGGAGGATCCAACCCCTCCCAGAATAACCAGGAGGTAGAGCTGGGCCAAGGAGGAAGGGGCCATACTGGGCCTGGCTCTGCCTTGCAGCTGGTGGTCCAGGCGCTGAGAACATGACCCCAGGCCTCACCGTGGCCACTTGTTTAGACCCCAGAATCCAGAGGCTCAAAACCAAAAATATAAGCTCACAGACAAATCAAGCAAGTACCAGAAATATTACAGAAGAAACAGTTTAATGACCTTAAAACATGTAGCAGAGATAGCATAAATCTCCCCGACCAGTAGACCTGGGCAAAAATGTTTGAGTTATATTTAACTGACAATTCTGAAGCCATTTCTATTTTATTTTACTAACAATTTTTAAACTAGCTTTATTGACCAAATATGATCACATACACCTAACACATATAGACATAGACATATAGACACACAGACAAAGGCAGACCTTATAGTTTTTATGAAGGGTTTTCATTTGCCAGCTTTCTCTGCTCTCCTGCTAATCACAACAGGCCTTCACAAGTCATTACAATTTTAGCCAGTTTCGTGGAAACCCTTTTACAGCACAGGTGCCTTCCTCCTGTGTTCTGCATCAGTGCTATGTGCTGCCTCTTCATGGGGGAGAGATCTTCCCTCCTTAGATGTCTGCCTACTGGACTGCCCCTTGATCTCAGCTCTCTGGCTCTGATGGGTTCAGGAAAGCCATGATTTGGTAGTTTACCTGGCTTTTTTCTCATTAAAGTCTGAGTAACGTTCTTTCCAATTTTCTACATCCTAAGCAGAAGTGGAATCCATATCCCATTTTAAATGGCAGATTTTGTTGCATTTAACTGCTGAATTCAGCACCTGCAACAATCTGTTTTGCAAACCAGACAATGTCAAACACATTATGATTACCATGAAGCTGTGATATCACTGATACTCCTCCATTGTTCTAAAAATTTTCAAGAAATATGTAAATATTCAGTTACAAGGAAGCACAGACGGCAGAAGAAGAAATCAATACCTGAACATGCTAATTTTGGGTTTTCTCTCTTTTCCCCTTGCCAAACCTCCTTTAGAAGTCAAATGAGGCATTGTGCAATGGGGAAAAGGCACGAATGATTTAAAGCTAGAAGATGTTCACAATCAGATTTGAAAGGCTCCAGCCCTTCCAAATGCAGCACCATTTTGAATACCAATTATTTTGTAATGCCCATTTTACTATTCTGAAACTAAATTGGCAGACGATGTAACTTATCTATATACCTAAGCTTCAAGATCAAAAAAATCCAATGTGAGGCCCTGTGTGTGATATAAAGGAGACATAAAATGGAAGTTGTTTATGATCTAGCAAATGCAGTGCTCGGTAGGACTGTACCAGCAGACTTATGAAGTTGTCAAATCTATACCTGGAATCACCAGAAATGCAACTGCTATAAATTTGGATGGGTCTATGTGTGTCCTGTTATCAACTCAAAGACTACAGGTGGTAGTGCCATTGGTGACATAGTTTTCCAGGATGGCAACAACTCTTGAAGTTCCTAACAAAACTAACTTTAACAAGAACAACAAAAAAAACTAACTTTAACCTTCCCTTGCTTTTCAAAGTAGTTGCATTCATGGAAAATTTGGAATACTTTACATGTATGACCAACATATTTTACATTTTTGTATCTAGTGAAACATTTATAGTGACAAATTGACTCAGATAAACAGACCTATCATTTACATAAATGTCTTTGGGGATATTTGAAAGTTTTGCAGGCTTTCCCAAGTATTCGAGGACATCCAGGAATCCTCCCTCCAACTAAAAGTCATTAGCACCTGTCAGTCATTAAGAAATTCAAGCACCCACAGGTGCACCGGGAGAAGAACCAGACCTTTCACCAATAAGCGTGTTGCTCAGATAGGTCAGGTGACACGCCCAAGGCTGTACAGCAAGTTTGCACCAAGCTCAGTCTCTTCTTTCTAGGCTGGTTCCTGTGCATCCTACTTCTGGGGGACTTCAATCTCCACCAAAAGACTCCAACTCTACAATGACTTCCTGACCACTGATGGGCATATGTGTCAATGGGCTGGACAGCCCAGAGATTCCGAAAACCATGGGAACGACTGCCTAAAAGCAAAGTTGATTTACACGGCTCCTCTATGCTTTTGGAATAAATCCTTCATTCTACTAGTATGTATTGACTATGTGGAATGTGCCTGCCGTGATCTAACCCCCCGAGGGCTGCACAAGGCAGATGTGGAGCCTGCCCACCTTCACGGAATTTAATGGGAAAATAGGAATTCGATAAATAACTATGCAAACAAACAATATGTCGTTAGTGATCAGCACAATGAAGGAGAAGTCTAAGGTGACATATTAACAGAGGCGCTAACTCAGTCTGGGGGTTGGTAGGACACAGGGAGGGCGCACCAGTTAGAGTCCCACCAGAGAAGCATTATGGCATGAGTGACATGGAGTAAGACATCTGTTATAGGAATTACCCTCACATGATCATAGGATGTGCTGGGGAAGGAACAAGCTGCTGCCTCTGCATCTGGGAAGTGGAGGGAGAGGGGAGCTCCGATGTGCCGAGGCCCTGAGACAGGCCGGGCGTGCAGTCCTGTGGGATTCCTGCGCTGCAGGGACCAGAGTGTGATTTGCGGGGAGGAAGAGGTATGGCCACGGAAGGACTGGGGTGGACCCGACCAGGCCTCCTAGGCCATGATAGCATTTTAGATTTTATCCAAAGAGTGAGGGGGATCCAAGGGAAAGTGTCACCTGGCAGGGAGATTATGCCCGGTTTGGAGTCAGAAAGACCCGGGTCAAAATCTACGTGACCACAGGCTCCTGGCCTTACCTTGTTTGTTGGTACAATGGAGACAAAAGAGCTCCTCATTATTAAGTGGGGATTATGTGAGTAAACCAGGAAAAGCGCCGGTGCTGGGGAGGCAGGGGCCGGCATGCTTTCTCTGCAGAGGGCCGGACGGTCCACTTTCAGGCTTTCTGCGCCATGCGGTCTCTGTCACAACTGCTCAGCTCTGCCACTGCGGTATGAAGGTGGCCACAGACTACACGTGAATGAGCACAGCCTGCATCCCCATAAAGCTTTACTTGTGGGATGCTGAAATTTGAACTTCATATAATTTTCACATGTTGTGAAATATTATTCTTCTTTTGAATTTTGTGAACTATTTAAAAATGTAAAACCCATTCTTAGTTTGCCAACTATATAAAAATAAGCAGCAGGCTGGATTTGACTTGGGGGCTGTAATTTGCTGACCCCTGTGGTAGACACAAAACAATGTCTCCCCACTTCCCTTGCTCTTCACATACGTGTATGCACACACATGCACACACATGCTCATGCATGCACAAATCTTCACATACATACATATACATGCTATGTGTGCACAAATGTACAGACACATGAACACACACATACACACCATATATACACATGCATACCATATGTATACACACACACATACACTACACACAGTGCACATCATACACACACAAACACACATACACACCATATACACACGTATACACACAAGTACACACACACACACACACGCCACACTAACTGTGAGAAGGAGAGGTGGGCATTTTCTTCCATGACCTGCCCCTACCATGACAAGCGCCTTTGGTCTGACCACCTTTCACCTAACCCAGGCCTATTTGTACTTTCTGAGAAAGAAATCTTCATCAACTGCAATTTTTAAAGTTAGTTTTTAATTTAGACAATAATTTGCTACTATTTGAACTACCTCAGGCTTTGTTATCCATGCAATTGAAGCTTCATTTTACCAGTTGTTCCCAAATTAAGTTACCTTGTGAAATATCATACATTCTTAAGGTTTCTGAAGAGAAATATAATCAATACATTCTGCACTACATTTCCCCGTAGAGTTACTGGAACCTTATCAGTTTTCTGCTGTGTCAATCTGGCGTTATTATGAGGCATGAATGTCTCCGTCTGATGCTGCAGATTAGGCAATAACTCTCACAAATCTGCCGACCAGTCCACACGTTTAGCATCCTATAGTGTTTTCAGAATGACGGGGCTCCCCAGGGGAAGAGGAGAGACGGTGATGGGGCTGCTTTCAGCTGGGGACGCAGCTGCCGCCTCACACTCTCGCTTTGTCAAGGCGTGGGCCGCGAGGTTGGAGCACCTGCTTCACGGACGTTGGAGAGTGAGTTCCCCCCGCAGCCATCACTGCCCGTGGCATGACTTACAGGCTGTGCTGGGTGAGAATTAAATATTTACCATTTGCAAAAACGCAGTTCCCTCCCCACGCAGCAGGGACCAGGGACACCTGAACACACTCAGACGGAACAGCCTTGGTCCTACTAGCCGGGCCATGTCGGTAAGGGGTGTGTGTGTGCGTGTGTGTGTGTGTGTGTTCATGCATGTGAAGGTAAGTGCCACAGGGACTTCGGGGTCCATCCTCCTACCCCCCTGTTCTTCTCATGTGGAACTGGGCACCAAAGATGTGAGCTACTCAAGTTCAGTGCAGCCAATTCCTTTCCTCCTGATGCTGCCCTGTTAGGACCCAGGAAACAGCACCCCAACATGAAGGCCTCAGAAGCAAAAGGTTTTCCCTGACCTTCTCGTGGCCTCCTGTCTCTCAGTCCCTTTCTCCCTCCAGGCTAGCCATGGAAACCAGAATCCCTCTTCCCCAAGGCACGTCATGGAAACCAGAACCCTTATTTTCGAAAGCCAGCCATAGAAGCTAAAAATATACTATGTACAAACTGGCCATAAAGAAATATTCTGACCTACCTTTTTTGACTGTAGGTCATAAAACCCCCATTCCAGAAAGGGCCCTGCCCCACACCCAGAAGGAAGGATGCTGCTCAGCGGGGCCGAGAAGAATCTTGACTCTTCCACAGGCTGCAGAAGTTGAAGAACGTGAGGAGTTCTGGGATGAGGGATTAGGCGAGGGCGGGACAGGACGCAAGGGTCCAGGGAAGCAGGATGGGACGAGAATCCACACGGTGAGGCTCCCCGCTCAGTCTGCTAGCACTAGAGCTTCCCCTTCTTGTCCAATCATATTTCTACATGGCTGTCTATATTCTGTTAAACCTAAGCATAAAAATGGACAATTTTCCCTATATCTTTGGGTCTTCATTCTGAAGGCTCTTGTGTATACACGTTATAAATTTGTATGCCTTTATCTCATTAATCTGCATCTTGTCAGTGATTTTCAGGAAACCTGCCAAGGGCCAAGACTTGGCCCCTACACCTCTCTCCAGAAACGGCCTCGTCCTTAAGGAAAGGAAGTGGTGGAGAGCTACGAGGTAAAACGTCTTTCCTCCCGACCTCACAAACACATTCCCCATCCGTCGATTTTTCCTTCCTAAATGTCCTGCCACCCCCCCATCCACATTCTACCTTGTCCCTCTGGCTCAGTTCTCCCAGGGGACTGACTCATACCTGCCACGTCAAAGGGCTCCCAGGACCTTGGGCCTCTGGTTGGTGTGGTCAAGGGGAGGCAAGAGCAGTGGGTGGCTGGAGTCCTGTTGCTCTGACCCCTCCCTGCAGGGTGTCCACGTCTTGGCCACATCCCTCCACCCAAGACCACTGCAGCAGCCTTACAGGTCCATCCTCCATACAGGTCCATCAGCCCCTCCCTGCTCTGCAGATCTGATGGATGGTAAGAGCTCCTCGGGCCCATGGGAACTGCTCCAGGCCTGCAGGACCACCCGTCTACCAAGACCCTCGTCCCATTCTGCCTTCCCCTGGACCCATGCTTCCTGCTCTCACCCAATTCTCTCATCTCTGAACTCTTCCAGTTCCCCTCTGTCCCCCAGAGAGGACTATTCTCTGTCTTTATGCAGGATGGAGCATCCTTCCCCAAAGACATTGTGGGCACTTAAGTGGCGGGATATGGATCTTGGCACAGCATCTCATGTTTTCTCGGCAGCATCCTTTGACCCTTTATGTCATCAGACTCCTGGGAACGTGCAATCAAACTTTACAAATGTCCCTGACAGTTTTCCAAGGTCAGGATCACACAGAGCAAAGGAAGTGCTTCTATTCAAGCTCTCCTGTTGTCTTCAAGGTGTTGACATTACCACTTGAGTCCTACCCTAAGTAAACGATGGAAGATCCTTGACTTCATGGGGCAACTTGGAATCTGAAAGACCAACCAAGGTCAATGCCCCCAGCAGGAAAGGGCACGTGTGGTTTTCCTGGCTAGGATTTTAGGACACGGGGATTTGAGGTGTATTTGTTTAAATACATTTGTGGCCTGATCAGCCATCCATTAGCAGAGAGCTGCATCACCTGTCTGAGAAACAACCTTGACCATGATGTCTTGCTGTGACTGGCTCCTCCCACTCCAGCCCTGAGCCTGCCTCAGCTGTCTGCATTGCGGAAGTGAGAGAAGAATTTACCACATCCGCAAAACACCATTTTCAGTTGAGAGCTGTCTTGGGGGTTGCAGGACTCCTAAATAGAAACTGGCTGAGTGCACAGATAAAATGCTAAAAAAAACACAGATTGTGTGTTTGTGTAAAAGAGCCCATCCTTGACTCATCAAGGTCATTTCCAAGTAGCTACCTCTAGATCAGCACTCTAGAAGTCCCAAAGAACTCCTGCAACAATGGAAACCTGTCATCCGCATTGTCCAGTACACTAGCCACTGGCCACATGTGGCTTACCGAGCACTTGAAATGTGGCTAGTGCAAATGAGGAAGTAAATCTTATATTTTATTTAGTTTAAATAATTTAAATTTAAAGAGCCCCATGTGGCTACAGTATAGGACAGTGCAGCTCTAGATAGTTCTTTTCAAATAGCATATCTACCTCTTGGGAAATAAAAACTGGCCAGGGGATCCCTTTAAGAAACCTTACTCCTGGAGTTAGATACAGTAAGGAGAACCTGTTCATAAGTGACATCACAAAACTTCCCATTGTCTGATAAATGAAAAAATATTTTGAGGGTGATTCAACTAAGTTGGAGAAACTTCTATGAAAATCATTTATCATTGTCTTCAATTTCATTGTCTTCAAAACTTAAATTTTAATTGTATTCTCTATGCAACCCCTTTGACTCCTACAATAACCACAAAAATATGATTCTTATAACAGGCTAATAGCAAATATTCATTATAATCAATATACTGCCTTTCTCAATATTGACCTGTTTGACATCAATATTTACTGAACACTTGCAGTATACTAGGTGCTGCAAAGGTTACAAAAGGTATAAACGACATGACATTTGCCTTGTCTTAAGATCTGGATTCCATGTTGGTTTAAAGAGAATAAACTATTAAGTGAAGAATAGAGAGTTCAGGCATCAGCTTTGCCTAAAGGGACTCATGAACCTTCTTGTCTTTCTCTTCTCCTTGTGCCCATTAAAGGATGGTGGTGAGGAGACAGAAACATATTGGCAGGGAATAAAGAAATTAGTATAACAAGCAAAAGTCTCATTTTTATGCAGTTGAATTGGCAATTTTTTCCATAGAAAGGACTCTTAGGAAAGTGATATAGCAATATTTATGGGTTCTTAAGATTTTGCATTGCAGTTCTACTCCCAAGAAAATAAGCAGCCAGTTCCCTCACATTAGGGACACAGTCCAGAAAGAAATAACTTTTTTTTTCAGATCTTCTAAGCAGTGGTGATATTCAAAATATTTGACAACCAGTAAGGAATGAGCACCACTCAATCAGAATAGATATTGCATGCGCACTGACCAATCAGAATGGATACTATCTGAGTATCAGCCAATCAAAACGGATGCCCATCATAGACCCATGTTGCACCAGAAAACTCTCCTTGAGTTAGTTGTTGGTTCTTAGGAAGAGGTTCAGGGTAGGGGCTGGATGTGATTTAAGATCATAAAAGTGCTTTATAAATCATGGTAGTATAGGACTTGTCTACCATTTATTGGATTAGCAAGCAGGAGTGCTGAGTGATGAGGAACATCATCATGATGAATTTGCAGCTTTTACTCAGTAATTTTAAAGAATTCTGGCTGGGCGCAGTGGCTCACTCCTGTAATCCTAGCACTCTGGGAGGCCAAGGTGGGAGGATCCCTTGAAGTCAGGAGTTCAAGACCAGACTGAGCAAGAGTGAGACCCCCGTCTCCACTAAAAATAGAAAAATTAAACAGGTGTGGTGGTGCACACCTATAGTCCCAGCTACTCGGGAGGCTGGGTCAGGAGGATCACTTGAGCCCAGGAGTTTGAGGTTGCAGTGAGCTACGATGATACCACTGCACTCTACCCAGGGCGACAGAGTGAGACTCTATCTTAAAAAAAAGAAGAATTCACTAGAATCTTGACACATTTTTTAAAAGTCAAATTCTACTTTAGCAATAGCATGGTTGGGCATGAAGGACTCAAAGCAGTTGCTAATTACTAATCAGCACAGAAATCTGTACCAACCACTTCAGAGCTCAGTCAAATACTATTCAGTCCTGCCTCTAGGTTAAATATGAAAGCAAAAGCATGGGGTGGGCAGTGAAATTCACAAGTATATCTACATGAGAGAAGAAAAGTATTTGGAAAAGGCAGCAATTTTATTCTTCATAACATTCACGCTAACTTTAAATGGGGCAAACATACAGGAGGTAAAGACAAACATGAAGATGGGATGGTTCTTTAGAGATGTCTCCTGCTGTCCTTGGAAAATGCTTGATTCTTTAAACCACCACCTGAATAGTAAAGAGTTAAGAAAGGCAATACCCATTTTTTGGTGTTTTCTTTTTTATTTATTAAAGAACACATTGCCCATTTCCAGTTTTTTTCATGGTGTTTGTGTATATGAGGTACATGCCCTACAAAGCATAATCCACATTTAATTCATTTGAGACAATAAGAATAAACCTGACTGCTGGAAGCAGATAAAAGTGAAGGTCTTCGTGTAAATATTCAATCATGAGATATTTAGGCACGTGTGTGCCAGCATTAGAACTGAATCTTATTTTTAACCTATGGAGCTCTGATTTGCCAGTCAATTTTAGATTTCTGATTGACCCTAAGTTTTATCCTCTTGCGTCACTGATGATATGCAATAACGCCGCTACATATTAAACATACATAAATATCATCTTAATATGATTTAAGATAATAGAAACATTTTGAAAGTCACGGTAGATCATAGACTTACCTACCATTTACTGGATTAGCAAGTAGGAGTGTTGAGTGATGAGAAACATTATTGTGATAAATTTTCAGCTTTTCCTTAGTAACTTTGTGAAATTCACTAATTACCTGGAAACATTTTAAAAGTCAAATTCTACTTTGAAATCTGGGAAAATCGATTCCTTCTCTTGCTATAAAGCATCAGTTCCAGTCACTCTGACATCGCCCCTCCAGGTAATGTTGGCAAAACTGGAGCCCAGTCTCAGGACGAGAGGGATGAGGACCTCGTCGTGCTGTAAATCGTCAGCCAAGTGCAAAATGGAGCCGAAGGGAAGCCTTTACTAGACTAGAGTTACATTCCTGACCTTCCTAGGACTGGCCAGATTAAAAGAAACCTGTGGACGATTTGCTGGGCGGGACTGATATGTATCAGGTTCCTGGTAACAAAGGGAAAAAAGTCACTTTAATTGGTTAAGATCACTATAAAATGCACGCTTCAGAAGGAAACTTCACTCATGAGTTAAGACAAAATTAAGCTACAGAGAGGACCAAACATGTTAAAACATGTCCTTCCTTTATTTCTTTATTTCCAATAACACACACTCTAGAAGTTTTCCAAGTTCAGTGCCTACAGAGCAATCCAATTCAAAGAATCCAATATTTGTTTTTATGAAGGCAAATTACTGCAAAGATTCACTGTTTTGTTTTGTTTTTCAATTTTCCTATGGAAGTTCTTGCTTTACCAGCTGGATTTTAATGAAAATAAATATTTCTAAACTTTTTCAAATAACATACATTCCTTCTAGAGGAGAGGGACAAAATTAAAGAATCAACTCCAAATAGATCACCCATCTGTCTCTTTCAGCAGTGCCTGATGCTTGCTTCTATCAGGAAAGAGATAGTCTTTGCTGCTCTCATTCAGAAAGGTAATCCCAAACAAACCGTTTAATCCTCCAGAGCGGCCAATGACTGTCTAATAATATCCCCCTATTAAAATGTGCGCAACATGATTTTCCTGCCAGTCCTGAGAACGCCAGGTCAGATTCCAGGGCTCAGTAGCTGCATTTAACATCTTAAATAATGCACTGGGCATGATAAATTATTCACATTGCAATGGAATGTTAGTAAGTCTTGAGGATAGAATCACTCTGGCTCATGGTTTTAGTTTATTGACTCCCAGTAACACACGGAAAACTGGATGGCTGATGGAACTATTTCAGCAACGTGCTATAAGAATTGTGCCTTCTGCTGTGAATATGCTTGAGATTTTTATTGTTCTTTGCTTTTGTTGTCACTGCTGGGTTGCACAATTGTATTGCTGTTTTCTAAACTTATCATGAGTGTATTTCTGTTTATCTCAATGAGGGAGTGTTTAATGGGGAAGGCTTACTCCAGGTTTCAAGTTGTTCGTATGCTCACCTTCCAAAACTGATAGAGACAGAGAATCCTAAAACAACCAGAAAAACGGACTGACAGTGAGTTTGGGCATGGAAAGAGGAGAGGAAAAGGAGGATTATTTGTTTTAAATATTCATCAAGATACAAAACATTTGCAAACTCCATGGCTTCCTATAAAAATTAAAAAAGCTTGCCTTTCCCATTAACTGATTATAATTTTTAGTAAGAATTTCTAATTTTATTAGTTTTGTCCTAATGTATTTTAGCTGCCGTCACACCTGAGTTAACTCTATTTTACCAACAGAAATCCTTGTCTAGAAAATAATGTCAGTATTACATATCCTAACTGTAGATTCAGTCATAATAGAAATAATCAGAGAAGAAAAGTGTCACATTTTTATATATGTCAGTTTTGAAAAGCCAACTTTTTTTCCTTCTGATCCTTCCTACTATTTAATGCATAACCTGGGGTCTCTATAGCCTAACATGCTATTTCTTTCATCTGTATCAAATGCCATGTGCTTTCGGACCCATCTAAAATACGGGAGGTTTAAAAAAGTGTGCCCCACTGTGGTGCCACATGGATGGTGGAGTACGTAGTGCCAAGACCTTTCATTTAGCATTGATCACAGCACCACCATAAGTATCTCAAACTCTTCCTTATACTTTGCAGCAAGGTCAGTGTGGCGGGGACATGAGGTACAAGTAATTCTAAATGTACAGTTGTAAGAAAACTTCTAGAAATCAGAGAATACTCTCCCTTAGAAACAATGCTATCCATGTCTGTTGTGTTTTCACACTGGGCCGCAGAAACATTTTCCCCAAAGCAGATCACCTGGGGAACATGGTAAAAATACCGATTCTTTGGCCCTATCTCCCAGAGATTCTGATCCAGAAAGTCTGGAAGAGGCCCAAGAGTGTACATTTTAACACATACCCAACATGCTTCTGGTATGTACTATGTTGAGAACACCTGCTAAGCTGGCAGGAGACCAAGGTATAGGTATTTACAGGTACTAAAGTCACCTCTATGTTCAGCAATCATTCTTTGGCAAAACCAGGATCCAGGATTCAGGAAACACATCCCCTGTCTCTGCCAGGTGGTGGTAGGAACAAGGATTGCCCTATTTCTCAAGTGGAAAATCTCATGTTCAGGGAGGAACCTGGCAGGGGAGGGGGCTCAGAGTTGGGGTAAGCAGGAGAGGAGGCTCTAGGCCTTGCAGGGGGCCAAGTGCTTGGGAATTGGTACCTCTCCCCATTGTCTGCACCCCAACATCACCCAGTGGACCTGACCTATGCCAGCCATCGTCCCCATAGCTCCTGGCCACAGTGGCTGGCCTTCTGTGGGTCAAAACTCCAACCCACAGTCTATCCAATGACACTGCCCCGAGATAAGCCCCACCCTTCTGAAGTTTCCTAAGGACAGCTGGCACTGAAGCATCAGAATGCAACAAAGGGTTTGAAAATGGGTTTCACCCCACATCTCTTCTTGCTTCCCCCATGGCATTCTGGACCTTACCCAAGAGGACATTGAAGGGGCAAGAGTCATGGGAGGCTGGTGCAGCAGCAAATGAAGTTTTCTACACCTTCCTAAAATATTAAAATTCTAGGTGCCAGGCCAGGTATGGTGGCTGGCTCACATCTGTAATCCCAGCAGCACTTGGGGAGACCGAGGCGGGAGGATCGCTTGAGGCCAGGAGTTCAAGACCAGCCCGGGCAACATAGCAAGCCCCTGTCTCTAAAAAAATATTTTTTAAAAAATTAGCCAGACGTGGTGGTGTGCACCTGTAGTCCTAGCTACTCAGGATGCTAAGGCGGGAGGGAGGATTGCTTGAGCCCAGGAATTCAAGGTTACAGTGAGCTATGATGATGCCACTGCACTCCAGCCTTGACAACAGAGTGAGACTCTGTCTCTTAAAAAAAAAGATATTCTAGTTTCCTGTTTTAGTAATGGTTGGATGTAATTAAAATTGTGCTGGGTGATTCATGAAAAAGATGTGGCATGCAGAGGCTCACAGCAGCCTCAAGATGTAGATAATGGTGTGCAGAACTCAGGGAGGAGGGACTGGAGGGTATGGCTTTGGAGGTGGGGGCACGAGGAATACAGAAACGCTGCCTGCTCCTCACAATGCCATGCACAGCCCTGAGCTGGGTGTCATCACAGACTCCCAGGCTCTGCGTCTGGACTCTCCTCTACCTGTAGAAGTCCACAGGATTCCAGGCAGAGAGGGCAAAATCATGGGGACCATCAGCCCCTGGTAGGGTCCAGCACAAGCCCCTCCAGCGTGGTTAAGCTCAGCTCATCACGAGTGCCTTGGGACGCCAAGCAGGTGGGAATTCTTGAGCACATATCAGGCGGGGTGAAGTCACAAACGAGGTGAGTTGGTGTTTGGGGACCTGCCACTCTTCCCTTCCCAGAAATTCCCCATTCCCGTCTTGCTGCAAGGTAACCAATAACCCTTACACCTGGCCATGTGTCATAACTGCACCAAGTTGTACGAAAAAGCAGAGATGCTTAGATGCCTCCCCACCTCTTGTGAGCCCGGATATCCAAGGGTGAGAACCACAAATCCAGGCATCCCAAAGGCCTCACCGATGACTCCTGTGGGCAGCGCCTGGCACTTCAGACTTCCCCTGCCTTGGGGCACATTTAAACAGCGCACCCTTAAAGAAAACCAAAGTGCCCCAGACCATAAAGGAAACTTGATATGAAATTATTTAACTTGTTTCAATGACCCAAAATGTAATGTTATTTTTAGGTTATGTGTTCACCTTTGGTGGTCTGAGAATATTTTTTGTCATAACTGGATTGTGATTAACAGCAAAGGAACCATGTCTATAAGCACTTGCATACTCCTTAAAGTGCCTTGCTTGTGACAGCAATGCTGGGCGTGGAAAATAGTCTCCATTGTAATGAATAACTGTCTGCTGAGCACCTGGGAAGGCTGTGCTAGACTGTGTGTAGTCCAAGGCCAACCGTTAGTTATGACCTCCTGAAAATGCTGGGAGTGAACAGATCACCAGGTTCAGCAGAGGAGGACACCAG